>CM048840.1:24636764-27511563 GCA_026545765.1 Plantago major | reverse complement strand
CCGCCTCCCCAAACCGAAACAAGTGCTAGTCCCTAGCAATGAATAGTGTAAGAACGATTGTATAGAATGACCAACCGTAGTGTTGTCTCAGCAGGGGTGATTAGGCGGAGCCAGAAGGGCCACCACCGAATCGCTGCTCCCAGAAGTCCTGCTGCGCCTTCCAGAGTGTCCCTGCCTCTCCAAGCGCTCAAGCGCACGCCTGCGCTTGGTCCGAATTGCGTCAAAATCATCCATCACATGCAGGTGGAACAGCTTCCTTCCAGTGAGCAATCCTTCAGCAGTAACATTTGGCAAGACCGCAATGCCAGCACGTCGGCACAAGGAAGTGATAAGGAAGGGGAAAACCATCTTGTTACCCCAAGGGCGAGTATGAATGTGCTTGAATTGTGCGACGATCACTCTTCCAATGTGAATAGGGGTTCCGACCATGATATCCAGGAGAGTAGGGCCGAAAATGGATCTGAAGAAATCCACATGTCCTCCTGGGCAAAAAGAGTTGGCGAGCCAGTGGTAGAAGATGTGGACCTGGTCATTAGGGATCCGACAAGTTGCCCTCAGTTGGTCGTCTTCGTCGGGGGTCTCGAAGAAGCGGTTAATGGCACTAGGTGGAAATTCCACATATCCCCCTACGGACTGGTACCCAAGCGGTGTGTGACTGCCCATCAACCTTCCTGTTAGCATAATTCGCATAGAACTCCATCACAAGATCACGATCATAGGAATCTGGATTTTCTGCCAATTTGATCCACCTCCTAGTTTGCAACTTCTCTTTCAGGGGGGTATTGTATTCCAAAAACAGCTTGGTGTATTCACGTTCCCCTGTCAAATCCACCCCAAGGTTGAGGATAAACTCCATGTTAGCATGTTGTTGCCTGTAAACCAAGATCCTTGTAGTGACAAGATGAGGGCCAAAGTTAGCCGGTGCGCTGCTCGAGTCACCATGGTGGAGTGTGCGTCGTGCCCTAGTAGCCATGGAACCTGCGAAGAAGATGTTAGTAGATAGTAGTGGGGATAGAGAACTACCTCCCTAAACCTATTCAAGAACATGCAGGTGATATCAGAAGGGTGAGAGATAGAAGAGAAAACGATCTCCCCAAACCTATTCACAATTCTGTGGCAACACACAAAGCTCACGCGATAATATCAAACTATAATCAACCACAGAAGTCAAGAAGAGCTTGAAAGAATAAGGGACAAGGGAGTTGAAAACAATGTACCTTGTGTGTTTGGGATGAAGTAGAGAAGAAGAGGGATTTTTTATGTGGTAGGAGTGAGAAAAATTGAACAGGAAGAGAGGTGGGGAAAAGAAAATAAGGAAGAAGACAGGATAGATATAGCAGAAAACGAATTCCGCTAGGAATGCGAATTTTTTTTTCGCAGCGGGGACGAGAAGTCTCGCCGCGGCGAGCTTTCTTTATCGCCGATAAATTTACATTCGTAAGATCTCGTGGTAAAATTTACTGAGACAAAACCGGGAAGAGAAAATCGCTCATGGCGTAAAATTCTGAATGCACAAAATGGAACAGTGAGACCACCTCACCGCGGCGAGCAAGATGTTCCGCCGCAGCGAGAGCAAATTTTTTTGAAAAAAATTTTACTTGCACTGTTCAACCTCGCGTCGCAAGATCGAAGCTCCAAGCCTCAGCTAGAGTTTACGAGTTTCCTCATATGGGTGCAAAGGTTCCACTTTCCAGAGATACAATTAAACTAAAAACAAGCAAACACATAAACAAATAGTCTAACAATATGAAATAACAAGCAAGTGTACGGAATGAAAAATCAGTCTAAATGAATGAAAAAACAAAAAGGGGGCTTTTGTTTATAGTCGTTAGCTCGACTTCTTCGTGCTGGAGCTAATTGAGCTTCAGGCTACCAGCCTCCTCTGTCCCCATAGTCACTCGTGAGCGAGAGTAGGTGTAGAGTGGACCAGTGTGTGCTGCAATGTAATTTTTGGTGTCAACCTGTGCGAGAGAATATGATGTGGTGACAGCTTGTAACTCGCGTTTCTCACCGCAAACCTGGATAGTACAAGTACGGCCATAAAGATCGACTATCATGCGAGTAGCCTTGATGAATGGGCGCACAAGAAGTAGCATGTCCTTGTCCATCTCTTTGATCTTCACCTGCGGTGACTCAACAACCACGAAATCAGTCATAAACACATCGCCTCCAATGGTTACTGGGACATCTTCAACAACTCCCATGCATTTTCTTAGAGTACCATTAGCCATGGTCACAAAGCATCTTCTCGGTTCTAGACCCTTTAGGTTGAGTTCCTCATAAGTTTCGAATGTCATCAAGTTAACTGCAGCTCCAGTATCAATAATACCTATAACCTCAGAAGAACTGCCTATCCCGACGACCAAATCGAAACTGTTTGCATCACTAATGCTCTTCTCTTCCTTCTGGATCATCTGAGTTGGTCCTGCATTCGCCTTCTCTTCTGGAATTGTGGGACCAGATGTTATCACCTTTCTTGCTTCCTGTGCCAGTGCTGCCTCAACTTGGGAAACCACCTTATCATGGTTGCAAGTGCAAGTCGTAATAACAGTCTTAACTACTCCTGGCTTGTCAAAAATTACCTCCACAGAAAGTATTCTGTTATTCTCGACAGTCGCGGGGAGTTTACCCTTCTCTCTTTGTTGGAAGGCGCCTACTAAGTCACCAAGAGTCTTCTCCAACCTCTTTTGCGATTACTCAATATTTTCAAACCTCTGGTCATTCTTGGCTTAATTCCGCTGTGCTTCTGCCCAGAACCTCTCTGATCTCTCCATGTGAGCTCTAATCTCCTGATCAGCATTTCGCGGTGCACTAGTAGGCGGAGCCTGAAACTGCTATGCTGAACCTTGTTGAAACAGAGCTTGCTGAACTGGAACCTGTTGTGGTGCATTCTCATAGAAGTTACCTCCATAGGATAAATTGGAACGGTCGGGGTTGAAAGGTTGCACCTTAGTGGCGCCTGCATTCATTCCCGGATTCGGTTGCCAACCACCACGCTGCCTGTTCTACACCCAGCAAATGATCTCCAGAGTTGGGTTCTCCCCCATAATCTCAGGGAGTCCACACATACTAGCCCCATGCCCGAAATTACCACACAGATTATACCTCTCATTAACCGGAGCCACCGGTGCAGGGATAGTGCCAAGCATCCTCATCTCCTTAATCTGTTCGGCCAATTCAATAGTACTGGGGCCTGGTGTTTGCTCCACGGCTTTAACTTCAGCTCTCCTTGGTCGGCCTCTAGTTCCCTTAAGCTAGGAGATGCCAGCAAGTTTCTCAAAAGCCGCATTCAATGCAGCCGGAGATGCCGTAACGATAGAGCCATCCACGGTCATATCCACAATGTTCTGTGCTTCCCAATCGAGTCCCTCATAGAACTTGAAGCATAAATCCATCTCACTCAACCTATGGTGAGGGCATTCAGAGAGCAAGTTCAGGAATCGCTCCCTGGCCTCGTAAAAACTCTCATCATTCATCTGCATGAACTTCTCAATCTGAACCCGAAGCTGCCTAGTCTTCTCCGCCGGATAGAACTTGATCATAAAGGCCCTGTATAGATCATCCCAAGTAGCTAGAGATCCTTCAGGTTGATTCAACAGCCAGCTCTTTGCTTTATCTTGCATACACATGGGAAAGACCTTCTTCCTGATTTCCTCATCAGAAACCGTTACTGAGCCCACAGTAAGTGGAATCCTAGCAATCAGCCCCTCGAACTCTTTGAGAAACAGGATAACATCCTCATTAGCCATCCAATAATACTTAGGCATGTCATGGAAGTGATGAGACTTGATTTCCATGTTCCTAGCCTCGTTAGAGAGCACAAAAGCTGATCCCCCAGCCTTAATTTCATCGGGCTGCATATAGTTCCCATAAGTAATCACAGGGGTCTCAACAACACCATTGACTCTGGGAGTATTTTCATTAGTGTCACCCATTTCAACAGCGGTTAAGTTCTGTCTTCAAAGTTGATGGTAGTGTCTATCGATCTCAGGTACTAGAGGTTGCAAAGGTGTTCCTTGCGATCTTATACCGGGCATAAACCTGCAAAGGTTCTTCTACAAAATCAAAAACCTCGAAAAATCTTAGTTTCTGTTAGTGTAGAAATTGCAGGTAAGTAAAACAAAAACAAGTAAAATATTACACCCACACGCTACAGTAGGAATTAATTCCCCGGCAGCGGCGCCAAATTTGATGAGCTCAAATTATACTCTAAAAAGCAATTAGAGAATAAGCTGTAGTTGTAGACTAAAGCCTAACTCGTGATCGATCTTTAGGGAATTAATCAGGCTATGTAGCAGTGAGAGTAAACAGATACTTGCGAGTAACAATCTGATTGATGGTTTGTTTATACTTCTAACTAGTTTAATTAAAGCTAAGATAACGATTAACAATGAGAGAAAGATGAATACAGTAGCAAGATCCAATTATGCTAATTCGAACTAGGGATAACACTCATATTTGTCACACGGTCGTTGTACAGAAAATCAATCAATTCGATTCAACCAATTGTTCTTAGAAGATATTATACTGGAGAAATCGTGAGTCGTCAATTCACGATCCTTAAACATGAACAATTTAGAGAATTTAATACGGACTTATCGAATTGAAGGTTTTTACGAAGATTTAATACGAGACTAACCTATATGAGTGCTTTGATAAACCCTAGAACGAATATGCATAATCTTCACATACTACTGTATTCAAAGGCGTTTAGCTACTCATAATTGATAATTACATGCAAAGATTCATGGTACTAATCATATGAAACATAGATGAAAAGCTCGCATGCAATAACATACAATTCAATCAATAAGATAAAGAACGAATTGTAAATAACAAAGCAATTGAGAAATCAATACCAGTAATCTTGATTTGATGAACAAAATCAATGGATAACCAAGCTCCAAAGATGTCTCTATGTCAATGTATGGCTCTTGGAGCCTTTCTCAAAACTAGGTTAAAATAAGTATGAATGAATAGAAATAAAAAATCTAATCAAATAAGGAAATTAAAATCAATTTCGCTGTCATTGCAATGTGAAATAGTTCATGGCCAAGCCTTCTTAATCGTTCAGTATATTCAACAGCATAATCTGCCATGGCGGACTAATTCCCATGGCGCGGCTTCAATCTTCAAACAGGAGCATCACTCGTAAAATCTCGCCGCAGCAGACTGATTTTCTCGCCGCGGCGAGCCATGCTGGAACATCCTATGCCAAGCTCGTAAAATCTCGCCGCGGCGAGCCATGCTAACCAGCTTGTCTTCAAACGGCTCAAAAGACACATATTTCTACAAAACACAAACAAAACATCAAAGCGTAAAAACAAACTAAAAAGACTACAAAACTAAAGACAAAGACTCACAAAGATCGCTAAAAAAGACCAAATGAGACGTTAGAATATTGTCTCATCAGATAGCGTAAAGGAATCTTGGTTTGACTGTCATCGTAGGTTTCTACCAAGTAACCATCCGTTCAGGAAGAACAGGGATTAATTCATGAAAAACAAAGTAGAAAAGAAAGGCCCCCCGAGACAACTTACCGGTGCATAAATACTTGCGGGGATTGATAGGCTAGGTCTTATGAAAGTGACTAAACTTGGGTGGGAGAAGCATAACAAGAAAATTGCCGACAAATGTGGATGGAAGAAGAGAAGCATCTTCTGGGACTTGCCTTATTGGAGCAGTCTTCTTATACGTCACATGTTGGATTTCATGCACATTGAGAAGAACGTGTTCGAGAACTGCTTCAACACAATTTGCAACATTCCCGAAAAAACAAAGGATACCGTTAAATCTAGAGCCGAGTTGGATACATGGTGTAAAAGGCCTGAGTTGACAAAGAGGAATGATGAAGGTAAGTGGCCCAAGGCATGCTACACAATTGATAATGAATCTAGGACAAAAATGTTTAATTGGGTGAGGGCATTGAAGTTCCCCGACAATTACGCCTCGAAATTGGGGCGGTGTGTGGATTTGAAGAAGACAAAGATGTATGGGATGAAGTGCCACGACTGTCATGTGTTCATGGAGAGGCTTATCCCGGTTGCATTTCGAGAACTGCTACCTAAACCTGTCTGGATCGCTCTCACCGAGCTGAGCTTATTTTTCAAGAATTATGCATAAGGGTGGTTGACGATCAAGTGTTAGCAAATCTTGAAAGCAACATACCATTGATTCTATGCAAGCTCGAGCGTATCTTTTCACCGAGCTTCTTTGATTCTATGGAGCACTTGCCGGTTCACCTCCCACATGAAGCGAGGCTTGCTGGACCGGTTCAGTATCGATGGATGTATCCATTCGAGAGGTGTGAAATAATTGCAATCATGTACTTAAAATGTCTGAATTTTCCTAAGTTACACTTTCTTACCTGAATATGTATTACAGGTACTTAGGGAAATTGAAGAAATATGTCAAGAACAAAAGTAGGCCTGAGGGATCGATTGCCAATGCATACGTGCGAGAGGAAACTGCAACCTTCTGCTCCTATTACTTTGAGGACCACGTCCCGACAAAGGCCTCTAGGCCGTCTCGAAACGTAGACACATTCGAAGTTCAAGAGGATGATGACGTTGCCATTTTAATTTTTAGGGTCTCGGGGAGACCTATGGGACAAGAAAAGAAAGAATGGCTGACGCATAAGGAGCTGAAGGTAGCTCAATATTATGTCCTCGCGTACTAATGTTGACAAATATATGGTGATATTTGCTGGGTGAGTACCTTTATTATTATAACAACTAAAATTGAACTTTTAACTAAAATCCTAGTATTTAATCATATCATCATGTCCACAGTGTTTTCCAAGAGCGTTGTCTGGAGAAGAATCCAATGATGGCAGATGACACGCTTGAAGATCTTCTTGAAGAGAAGTTGGAATCAGAATTTCCAAATTGGTTCAAGGAGTATGTCTGAAATCCTGTTAACAACGTCACATGTCCTTACTTAGTAGGTCTAGCAGAGGGACCATGAAGAAAGGTCTCCACATTCTCATCTTACATAGTAAATGGCCTTAGTTTCCACACGAATGACTCTAACACGGCCATGGCTACAAGCAATTGTGGGGTGTGTGTCAGGGGGCAAGTTCAAGGAGCAACTGATTTGTATGATTTCTACGGGAAGCTTAAACAAATTGTGCGCCTTGAATATCCCGGTGTGCCCTTGAAAAGAACCTTCATATTTGATGTTGACTGGTATGATCCTACTCCACTTGGTACGAAGAAGAATGAGCAGTATGAAATGGTGGACATAAACCGTAAGAAGAGGTACCGTAAGTACGAACCATTTATCTTGGCGACTCAAGCGCCAAGTGGTGTTTCTTGAATATCCAAGCAGGAAATGCGATAAGGCGGACTAGTTGGCTGCGATACCTATACATGCCCGCTCCAAAGTGGAGTACGTTGAGAAAGACGACTCAATTACCAACTCGTACCAAGAAGAGGTTATCGATGAACAAGTAAAAACTCTTGTACAGGCCCGTGATGAATTCATAGAGCTGCACGAGGACCAGCATGTAGACATATACATATATATATATATACATATATATATATATATATATATATATATATATATATATATATATATATATATATGTCTGTGTATATATATATATGTGTATATATATATATATATATATATATATATAAATATATATATGTATATATATATATGTGTATATATATATATATGTGTATATATATATATATATGTGTGTATATATATATATATATATATATATATATATATATATATATATATATATATAGTTGTTGATAATACCAAGTCTTTATGATTTATTACGAGTCAAATGTATATGTTTTACATGCAGTTGTATACTAACACATGTTTCCTGTATATGTTACATGTTTTTGCATATGTCGCGACAAAGGAAACCTACATACGTTCCTCCCTCATGCAGTAGGTTTCCTGGTGGTAGCCAGGCAGAGGGAAGTCGAGCAGGAGCTTCAGAGTCAGAGGAGTTTGAGGGTCAGAGTCAGAGCAGTGATGTGACAATGAAATGTGATATATAACATACTTTTAGACCCTCATTTTTAGCCCTAGATGCAATATTTGAATTGTTTTATGGTCAATTACCAACTTTGCGTGTTTTATGTAGGTCATGATCGCGGTTTTGAGGATTTGCACGATTTCAAGCACCAAAATGGAATAATTGTGCCAAATAGGGACAAGGAAGCAAATACGCCGAATTGACCGTTGCACAGAGTTCGAGGAGTCAAAACATATCATGCGACCAACCGATGCGAAGATAATTGAAGATGGAACAACTTTTTAGAAGACC
The DNA here is from genome assembly GCA_026545765.1 of Plantago major. NCBI lineage: Eukaryota > Viridiplantae > Streptophyta > Magnoliopsida > Lamiales > Plantaginaceae > Plantago > Plantago major. The sequence continues at coordinate 27,503,267 of CM048840.1, read as the reverse complement.
ACTTTCCGAGGAAACCAAGTTACGAAGCCCGAAATTGAAGAATGAAGAAAACAAATTCGAATCTGCAACAATCAAAGATGGCGGCCACCAGGGGACCGCAGTAGGGGTCACTGCGGTCCATAGGCGACCGCAGTGAACTTTCTGGTTTCTCCTGGGCTGCTCTGTTAACCTGTCAGGTTGAGGTCCGCCTTCCTAAACCTTCCTTATTGAATAATGGCGGTTTGGAGGTCGAAATTTCACCTATAAATAAGACCTCAGGGGTCTCAGAATTCACACAGCTCACAAAGCAGCTCTCCTTGAGAGAGAACCAGTCCACGGGGAAGTGAAACCCCAACCCGCTGGCCGTCAGGCACCCAGAAGGAGGAAACCCTAGAAGCAGCAGCACGAAGACATCAAGAACATCAGAGACTAAGCTTCTTCTTCCTTTCTTCATAGATTTCGATTATTGTTCTTTGTTACTATGAGTAGATAATTTCCTTTTGTAAAGGGGAACCACCGTAACTTTGCTTTTTTCCTTCGGAATATGTTAATGGAATAGTTATTTGACATAAATCGTGGTTATACAACTCTGTACATCCTTCGTGGTGTGATGTTCTGCTGAGTGACACAGTAGTTTCATTGAACTGAGTAGGGTTACTCGTGCCGACCGCGCCTTGAGCACCATAGTATTATGCCCTGTTGTCGTTAGAGGTAACTGCGTAGGATTTTAAGTAGGAAGTTGGGAGTAGCATAGCAGAGCGAGGTTGGGGAACCTTTACGCTTGTCAACTATTGATTTACAACAAAAGCAATTTAGGGTTTACTGTGAACTGATTATTCTATCTGAGATTAAAATTGTTTACTTTTCTGTATTCAATTTCAAACGTTATTTGCTTGTTCCTATTCTAAGGGTCCGTGGAGAACCATATCCCGAGTCAACTTTCCGCTATAAACTGTGGATTTGAGGACTTTCGACTTATAAATTTAATTTTGATTGTATTTGGAGATTACAGGTTCTATAACGGAAAACGAAATCTGAGTGCACATCAAAATTTGGCGCCACTGTCGGGGACACTTGACCGCTCAAGCATGTTTCGACCGAACGAGATAAGTTGAAATCTTTCTTTCGCTTTTTAATTTACACACTGTCTTTTTAATACGTATAGCATAAACCCAAAAAAAATCATAAAATCTGTGACAATCTATCTCCACAACAAAAAATCCAACAATATTTTCTTTCCCGTATTAGTTTATTTTCTTATAAAAAAACCCAAAAACAAGTAACTTTAAGTTTTTGTTTATTATCTTTCTAGCAATTTTTATTCGTATCTGCAAAGGTTTGTCTGTTAGTCTTTATGCAAGGCAGGAGAAGTGCAGGAACACCAGTAGTACCGCTTAAAGACGACATAGATAAGCTTGAAAAGTGAAGACTGTTTACTGCCGCAATGGAAGCATCCAACAACATGGGTGGAGAAGAAAACAACAACGACAATCCATCTGGGAATGTCGACACTTCTGAACTTGAGCAGCTGCTTAAGATTCGACCTGTGATTCAAGCTGAAAGGGAAGAGCTGGTACTAAGGATAGCCGAGGAAAGATTGAGGTTAGATGAGAACCGGAGAAGGGATAACTACGCAAGGGTGGAATTGGTAGACGAAGACGACAGACCCATGCGCGACTATGTTATGCCGAGACTTACACCGCATACCTCAAGCTTCTGTCTGGAGAGGATCGCGAGAGAATATGATCTGAAGGGAACTCATCTGAACCAGCTACCACACTTCTACAGGAACCCAACTGAAGACCCGATGCACTTTATGAGAGAATTCTACGCAGTGGTTGGAGGAATACCATTAAACGGGCTCACGGAATGTCAACTCAGAAGGAGAGTCTTCCCTAGATGCCTTAAGAGCAAGGCGAAGAGCTGGCTTATCTCACTACAGCCAGGTAGTTTGACTACATGGGACGAGGTTTACAACAAGTTCATGCTCAGATACTTCCCACTGAAGAAGACGTCCGACCTGAAGAGCCAAATCCAGAACTTCAACCAACTGGACGGAGAAACATTCTTCGAAGCATGGGAGAGATATAAGGATCTACCTGACACGTGCCCAATGCACTCCTACGCGCTGTTCGATAAGGTCAACAACTTCTATAAGGGAATTGACTCTATCAGCCAGGCACTTATTGGCGGGGCATGTCAAGGAAATCTGCTGGACGTACCCCCAAGAAGGATTTCGGAGGTATATGAGAACCTCAGTGAAAACTCAATGCAAAAGGGACGAGGAAAGAGTGTCCGGTCTAAGGAAGTTCGTGTCGTCGAGGAGGTTCCGTGGAAAATGATCACAAAGAGACTGGATGACATAGAAGCCGAACTATCTAGGAGAGAGTCCGAGGAGAAGATGGACACAAGGAATCGTCGGAGGAGGCAAACTACATCCAAGGTGGTGAACCATCATCAAGCCAAACCCCTCCGTCAACCCGAACCTGGCATGAAGTTAGGCAACACCAGAGTCGACCTCTTACCCCCCATAACACCGATAAGGGCAACCGCACCAGCTCAGTAGGAGTCACCCCTTTTGGATGGAAAGATCCACTTCATCATCAAGGAGCTGAGGACAGTAAGGGAGTTAATGGAGAAACAAAAGGTTGAAACATTTATATATTGAAAGAGCAGACGAGTGCTCCGCAGGATCAACGAGAAGGTAGAAGAAGTGGAAGGAAGCTTGGTAAACATAACGGAAAGGCTGATGATACTTCTAGAGCAACGTGATGAGGAGAAAGAAGAAGGCGAAGAAAGCGAAGATGAGGAGGAAGCTATAAAGCGGATGGATGCAGAAGACAAGCTGACTTCCGAAAAATTCCTCGATAAGCTCTCTAACTCTGGCTTTAACTTTACCTTATCTAGTGAATTTCATATAGAACACTACAAAAAAAAAAAAAAAGGGGTTTTGCGACGGATAATTCTGTCGCTAAACCCGTCCCGATTCGTCGCTAAAGGTTTAGCGACGGATCAGCGACTGATAAATGCCCCGTCATTAACGGTTCGTCACAAAATTTTAGCGACGGATAACCAATCAGTCGCTAAATTGCGACGGACTGGCGACGGATTAATCCGTTGACCAGTCCGTCTAAATTAAATAGTATTTTTTTATTTGTTTTATTTTTACGAATATTCCGATAATTTTATACGAATATTCAATACAGATAAACCGATAATTTTATTCAATACAAATAAACCGATAATTATATACGAATATTCAATACGGATAAACCGACAATTTTATACAAATATACAATACAGATAAACCGACAATTATACACTAAATCGAAAATTTCATACAATATTCAATATTCATTATTCAATAATACAATAATACAATATACAATTTAATAATTAATACAAAGAAGAAATTACAAAATTAATAAGAGAAAATTAAAAAAAAAACTAGATCTGGATCTTTACATCTTGAACAGAGGAAGTCGAATCTGGTGGTGGACGGCACGACAGTGGTGGTGATGAGATCTGGATGGAGGCAGTGGTGGGCAGTGGAGATCCGGTGGTTGATGCGGCGAGGCAGAGAGAGGATTCATCGTCAGTGGTGGGGATGCGGGGAGGAGGAGAGAGGGGGGGAAGGGTGGCGGACAGAGGCAGTGGAGTAGTAGTGGTGGAGGGAGGTGGTTGTTGGGTGGGTGGTGGTGGAGTGGTGGTGGACGGAGGCAGTGGAGTGGTGGTGGTGGAGGAAGGAGGGAGGTGGTTGTTGGGTAGGTGGTGGTGGAGGAAGGGTGGTGGAGTGGTGGTGGACGGAGGCAGTGGAGTGGTGGTGGTGGAGGAAGGAGGGAGGTTGTTGTTGGGTGGGTGCGGAGTGGTGGTGGACGGAGGCAGTGGCAGAGTGGTGGTGGTGGAGGAAGGGTGGTGGTGGAAGGAGAAGAAGTGTTTGTGAGATGGGAAGGAGGAAGGAGGGAATATGTATTAGGGTTTCTAGGGTTTTAGCGACGGATATATTTATCCGTCGCTATTTAGCGACGGATAGATCTATCCGTCGCTAAATTTCCTTTTCTTTTTTTATTTTTTATTTTTTTGTCAACATAATTAGAGACGGATAAAATAATCCGTCGCTAATTTGCAACGGATTATTTTATCCGTCGCTAATTAGAGACAGATTAATAATCCGTCTCTATTTAGAGACGGATTGAGCAAAATTGCTCATCCGTCGCTATTACATCGTTAAATAGAATCGATTCGTCACTAACTGACGATTGATAATATCCGTCGCCCCATACCGTCACAAAATCACGAGTTTCTTATAGTGGAAGGTGACTCCTTGAGATTATGCAAGTACCTCTATAGGGAAAAGAAACAAATGGAGAATTTCAGGAGGAATAAGAGGAAAGAAAACCCTACTTCCAGACTAATATTCCCAGGAGGTGAATCAATCCCTTAGCATTTCAAATTTCAATCAGCATAGGGGGTGGGATGGTAGTAGGAACTCTAGACCTGGAATCCGATGTGAATGTTATCCCCTTAGAGATGTACAAGAGACTCAGGCTGACAGGAAAGATCGACGCTTGTAGCATGTCCTACGACGTCGACATGAGCATAGCGCATAGCAAAGAACTATGGGATGGTTAGAAACGTGCTCATCAAAGTAGGTACTCTCATAATCCCGGTGGACCTGCTGGTAGTCGACTACAAGATTAACAACAATAGAAACCTGTATCTGGGAAGCCCCTTTACGATAATGACTAACACCATTATTGATATAACTGGCACAAAAGTTTCTATGTTTGTTAATGGTTTCCAGAGTGACGTAGAATTGTTTGTCGGAAGATCGCACTTCAAGAAGGGGAAGATTGTAGCTGAAAGATCGCCAAGGAGAAAGAAGGATCAACCACCTGGAGAATTTCAATATGCACTGACAAAGATGAAGAAACTAGATAAGAACTATATCTATTCGCATGAGATTCACTTCCAGTTTCCAGATCCGAGAAACAAGGAGAACGAACCCTATAAGATCTATCTGGACAAGTGGATGGCCGAAAGATGGAAATTGGGAAACGAGGGGCTATTCTACGAGAACTACAAGGATGACAAGGGTTTTAGAAACCGACTTAAGAATGAAGGAAGTACCCTCTACAAGTTCAAGTTTACAAGGGAAGGTGACTGATTCAACATGGGAGTGAAAGATTGGAACACTGACCCGAGTTTCATGGAAAATTGGTGGACTACTCAGACCGATGGAGAACGGGGGTCCTACCCCGGCAACTGAGTCATCAACAACCAGGGGTCGAGCTATAAGACCTTAAACAAGTGCTTCTTGGGAGGCAACCCAAGGTTACAATTAATTTTACGCATTTACTTTCGCATTTTTAATTTTCGTCTTTTTCTCGTTTTCCTTGCCAAAATTATTTTTCGAAAAAAAATTTTAAAATTGTTTTCAAAATTTCTTATTTATTTATGTTTGATTTTTGAAAAATCGAAAAAACCAAAAAGAATCGAAAACGCGGATTTTGGCACGATAGAGGTGCAGTGAGGTAGCAGCCTGCCTCAGTCGCCAGTGGACCGCAGTGAGCTGCTTGCAGCTCACTCCCTCCCTTTTTAAACCCCAAAATCATTTTTTCCTCCTTCCTCACTTCATTTTCCTCACAATCTCTTTACTTTCTCTATAATTATACCTTCCCCATTGCATTATTAGCTTACCCATCCATCAATAACATCAAGTAAGTGGTCTCTACTCATTTTTATCCTCATTAAATCTTCAATTCAATGTCTTTATTATTCATCTATTTGCTTGCACTTTCTTCTTGCTTAGCAATTATATGCTTCAATTGATTGACTTTTTTTTTTTTTTTTTTGATTTCTCACTGGTATCCGCTACATGCGACTAATCCAGCCGAGCACTGTCGGGCCCTTTTTTTAGGGGGAGTCTCTCCCAGCGGTGTTTTTTACATACACAACGCTCGAACCCGAGACCTTGCTTAAGTGAACTCAAGTCCCTTACTACTTGAGCCAACAACCGTTGGTATTGATTGACTTGTTGATGTTTGAGATATGTGGATACATGCTTACTTCTAGTATTCACTACTTTATTACTTGCTTGTTGGAGATTTGACAAATCGTTTGAGAATTTGAAGGTTTTTGTTCTTGCCTACCAAGTGTTCGATAAAATGTCCCAACAGAACAAACTCCTTTGTCGACCCCTTTGTCCCTCGATTACTTGCTTACATGGTAGTAACTTGTTGAAGTATGCTTAGAAAACATGTTTGCATCGTCATATGCTCATAGGATGGAGATTACATAACAATTTGACTCTCAACTTGATGCTTGACACAACTTGACAACTTGAGTTACATGCCTAGTTCTTGCATTATTTTGAAATGGCTATTGATCTTATTACAAGCTATAATTTTGCATACACCTTGTGCCACACATTAGGTTTGGGGGAGAAGAAACCCCATTGGATTTGCATGTAAGCCTTAGAATTGATTTAACTCCAAACATACTATCTCACACACTTTTTTGGCCTAGGTACAATGGGAAGAACCAAAGGAGGAAATGAGTTGGTGAATCGAGCACTAAGAGAGCAAAGAAAGGAAAGAAGGTGGCATCGGCAACTCTCTCAAGCAAGGCTCGGAGTTGGCTATTGGTTAATAGAGACCGAGGGGTGATTCCCGAGAGGAAAATAGAGATCGAATGGGGATGAACCCGGCCCTTAATTGGATCCATAACGTTTTGAGCCTCTATGCTTGGGGAACTTTCACTTCCATTCTCCAAGGTTACGACATAGAGATAGTCCGGGAGTTCTACGCGGAGTACTTCCAATTGAAGGTCAAAAAGCCGGAGGACGCACTTTTGGATCGCCCCGTCATCATTCGAGGGGTAGAAGTCATGTTTTGGCCAGGAGCTATCAACGAATTCTTCGAAATTCCAGAGGAGCACATACATGGCGAATACAAGGAGCCGACATATGACGAGATGGAGTACAGAGAGATCCTAGAAAATATCCCACAGGTATTACTTGGAGAAGAGTTTAGAGAGGATGCAGTAGGAATGTCTATCCCAAGGGCTACGCTCAACGGAAGAGCAAGATTTTGGATGAACTTAGTAGAGACCAACTTGAAGCCAACACTGCAACACGATGGGTTCAACGGCGACGTAGCCACTCTTGTCTACGCAATTATGGAGGGTCACTAGATTGATGTTGGGAGAATCATGGTGAAGGAGATGCAAATGGTGAAGAGCAACACAAGAAGGAACCTACCATTCCCCGGTCTCATTACCGCTATATGCCAGAAGAATGGAGTTCCTACTAGTGAGTCAGGATTCGCTCGACTCACAGAACCTTTTTGAAAATATATGGACCGGGATTTGGTACTTAATGGACCAGTGTATCCAGTACACCAGAGAACACTATGACTTAGTGTCTACGATACACTAGATTAGACATGACATAATAGATCCTAGATGTCTTCAAAACACTAAACCTGGTTACAATTAAACTCAAATAGATAAACAATAAAGCACAACGGAAGTCAGGTAGTGTATGTAAAATACTAGAACAACCTGTGGTGACTCGTATAGTCACGACACCCCAAAACTCAACAACAATCAAACTTACACTAAGAAGTATACTGTGAGTAGATTAGTTTATCCAGTACACCTAAGAACACTATTACAAAGTGTCTTCGATATACTGAATTAAACAGAGTATTAACTAGAACAGTTAACACACAAACTAATCTACTAAAATAATCAAGATCACAGTGGAAAGTAAGAGCACCAATGTAATTTTCTAGAGGGTTAATATATTATAACCTTCCAAGCCTCAAGGCAAAAGAATTCACTATGATGATATAATGAATTACAAAAACACTAAGCAGTTGGATCGAACTAACTATCCTAGTCTAGTAGAAAAACTAGACAAAACCTAGAAAACTGTAAAAAACGTGAGGTGTTATGAATACACTTGGAGACTGCTCTAGCTCACGTTATTGAATGAACTGACTTCTGGCTTTATATATAGCCTTACAATGCACGAATGCTAGAAGGTAAGTTCCTACTTTGTTGCATCGAATCTTGACTTGAATTCAATAAGAAATCTTCTATAAGATCTTTCCTAAGCTCTTCTCTTCAATAAGGAAAGTATCTCCTTCTTTCATTATTTGCTTTCCTTATTTCAGCTTTCTTCACACGCTTTCCATCTCCTTCGATCTCTTTCCTTCTTGCTTCAGCCACAAGTCACATACTTGGGAATGTTCAAATTTTTCTTGATCACAATGGAAGATCTTCCCAAGTATATGTCCTCAATATTCTCTTCAAAGATTCTCTTAGTCTCCAATAAGGAAATAACTCTTTCCAACTGATTTGCTTTCCTACTTATCGCAAACACTTCCTAAGCATCAACTTCGAATCCCTTGACTTATTTAGACCTGCACAATCAACCTAAAACCATGGAACTAGGTTAAGGTTAATAAAGGAAAATATCGAATCAAATATAAAAGTGCAGCAGTAAAGTGCTATCGTCTGGTGTTGTGAAAACACCGCATGACAACACATGCACTTTTCATCCTCTTTGATATCTTTAACAAGTAACTCAACATGGAATCCAATCAAAGTGAATAAAGGCAAAATATAATAACTAAAGTGCAATATAATGTGCAGTCAGTTGATGTTGTGAAAACACTGACTGATACACTTGCACTTTCATTCTCCCCCTTTTTGCCTTTCTTCACAAAACTTCAACCTCACTATCAGTTACTCCCCCTTAATAACAGAAATCATACGTAGGAATAACATTAGCTGAAGAAGAAAAGATTCACAATCAAAACATAGAGTTCCATAAGATTGTGCACTAGTCAAAAGTAAGTGGTTCAGGATAAAGCAGGGTAACCATTTATCCCCCTTTTTGTGAGGAAAGCAAAAAACTCAGCTTCATGCTTCATCCGTTAAAGTACCAGGAGTTTCAGAAGGATCAATTACTTTTCCAAAAACTGTTGTCTAAGTATAACACAATAAGCACGTAGAGAAGTCTCAGAAGACTTGAACCAGATGTACAAGTACCAGAGTTCTGAGCTCTAGAAAAAGACATGATTAAGAGAAACACGGCTAGGTTAGAAATAGAGAGATGTTGTAAATATGGAAAAATAGGTTTAGGTCATGGGCTTGAGAGTGTTGGGCCTGGTTTGTGCGCTTGTGTGGCTATGGATCAATAATAATGTGTCTAAGACAAATCATTTAGTCCAATTGATCTGGTATATCAACCTGTAACACAAGTTTGTACTCAAATATAGTTGCACATAAACAGAAGAGTTAGAAAATAGAAAATCTTTAAGGGTAGGATAATTAAAATTTAAGAAATAATCTGGACTCAAGGTACAATTCAATTCAAAACTGCGTATTTCTTAAATAAAGTTGCCCAAAAAGATTTTCCTAGCTCCCCCTCAACACTTACCAAACTCAAGTCCCCTCAAGACCTAGACCTATATGATATGTATATGCAAAGTGACATATATGGTGCAAAGAAAGCAGTGTTGCTAATACACAGAGTAATCTATGGTGTCATCAGAACACCCAGGTGCACAGCTCAAGTGTAGACTCATCAGAAAACTTTTATAGTAAAACTCAACAACCCTTTTAGTGCCAAAAAACAACAGAGTGGTACTCTTATTTGATATCATTGACCACTGAATGCAGGCAGCCGGAACTCCATACACCCCAGTAGCAATACAAAATCTTCGGCAACACAGGTGAGCACATAGGACTGAATGCAGGCAGCCTAAACCCCAAACACCCCAGTATCCCAATGCATACTCATTTGCTGTGTCACTTTTATAGAGACAACCTCAAGTCAGTACCAACACTGAATGCAGGTAACCGGAGCCCCATACACCCAGTGTCAGTCCAGACTATATCTGGCTATCCCATCTTTCCAAAAATAGGCACATATTTAGTCGAGGAGAGAACTTTTATTATTCCTTTGAGAGTGGTCCACTATTAGCTGCACCAAGGATTATCAGAACCCACATAAATACTTAGGTAAAGGAACATAGAGAGGAGGAGGGAGAGGGGGAGGGAGGGAGGGAGGGAGAGAGAGAGAGAGAGAGTAACCAAGTCAAGACCAAATGCAGACCTACACACCACATGCAATCTACAGTGTTAGCCAGTGGTGTTATGGCAACACTTGAATGTTCACAGTCTCAGACAACACACATACCAAGAGACTTCCTCAAACTGAAAAATCTCTCACTATCTAAGGGTTTAGTAAATATATCTGCAAGTTGATGTGAGGTCTCTATATGTTCTATGAGAATAGTCTTAGCATCCACCAAATCTCTTAAGAAATGATGTCTAATATCAATGTGTTTGGTTCTAGAATGCTGTACATAATTTCTAGATATGTTTATGGCACTCAAATTATCAAAGAACATTAGGAGGGTGTCACTTTTCAAACCATAGTCATGTAAAATATGTTTTAGCCATACTAACTAGGTTACACAATTTCCTGCTGCTATGTACTCGGACTCAGCAGTGGAAAAAGACACGCAATTTTATTTCTTACTGTACCAAGAGACCAAATTATTACCTAAATAAAAACTCCCACCACTTGTGGATTTTCTGTCATCTAAGTCTCCGGCCCACTCAGAATCACTAAACCAAACTAAGTTGGAGTTAGTATCTCTTGAGTAACATATGCCCAAGTTAACTTTCCCAGACATGTACTTCAAGATCTTCTTGACAGCATTAAGGTGTGAAGTGCGGGGGTTTGTCTGGTACCTGGCACAAACACAAACTGCATACATAATGTCAGGACGGGTCGCTGAGAGATACAACAGGCTTCCTATCATGGACCTGTACAGTGTAGTTTCAACACTATCTCCAGTTTCACCCTTTGAAATTTTAGAACTTGCAGACATGGGAGTTTTTGCTAAGTTTTGAACCTTCCAAACCAAATCTCTTGACCATATTCCTAGCATACTTCTCCTGGGAAAGAAATAGACCATCTTGTTGCTGCTTCACTTGTAGACCTAAAAAGAATGTTAGCTCTCCAATCATGCCCATCTCGAAAGTACCTGTCATAGAGCTAACAAACTTATCCATGATGGATTTATTATTAGAACCAAAGACAATATCATCTACATAAATATGAGCTATGCAGACATCCATGTCTTGTTTCATAATAAACAACGTACGATCACCATCACCTCGAACAAAACCAAACTGCAAGAGAAACACAGTTAACCTATCATACAAAGCCCTAGCTAGGAGCTTGTTTCAACCCATACAAAGCTTTGTGAAGCTTAAAGACATAATCAGGGTGAAAAGGGTCAACAAAGCCTTTTTGTTGTTCTACAAAGGCCTCTTTGTCTATGTATCCATTTAGAAACGCAGCTTTGACATCCATTTGAAATAATTTGATTTTCAGAAAACATGTTATGGCAAGTAATAGTCTAATAGACTCAATCCTAGCAACAGGAGCAAAAGTTTCATCAAAGTCAATGCCTTCAACTTGTGTGAAACCTTGAGCTACAAGCCGTGCCTTATTTTTAACAATGACACCATTATCATCACTTTTATTCTTGAAAATCCATTTAGTCCCTATCAAATTAGCCTTTGAGGGCCTTGGGACCAAAGTCCAAACATTGTTTTTAGAGAATTGTTGTAGCTCTTCTTACATAGCATTTATCCAATGGATGTCTGTAAGTTCTTCAGTAACATTCTTTGGTTCATTGGATGAGACATAACAACAGACATGTACCTCAGGGGATGTGGTAGACATACACACACACAATCTTACCATGTGTCGATAATCGACTCTTGCTTTGCGCTTGGTGTGTACTCCATCAGTTAGATCACCAATCACTTGAGTAACATGATGATTCTTTCTGATTCTGGCAGGTGGATCTCGTCTACCTCCTGCTTCTCCAACCTCCTCTTCTTATGATTCAGCATCTGACTCTTCTGGTGTATGAAGAACATCGTCAGGTGTAGTGGGAACACTAGTGTCTTCTGCTTCATTGTTCTTAGGTGTGCGCGGGACACAGCTGGCATAATCAGCTTCTCTTCTTTGCAACTCTTGTGCTAAAGTTCCTGTGTCAACTGCTCTAGGTGTAAGTACATACTCCACTTCTTTTGTACCTATTTCAAGAACATGGTCTCCTACAACACTGGTAGAGTCATCAAATACAACATTGACTGACTCTTGAACGGTCTTTAGCCTTGGATTATAAATCCTGCAGGCATGACTGTTTAGGGAGTAGCCAACAAAAATCCCCTTTTAACTCTTGGGGTCAAACTTACCTAGATAATCACGATCATTAAGAGTATAGAAAACACAACCAAAGATATGAAAGTAATTTAAGTTGGGTTTCTTATTCTTTAGAAGTGTCAGGTCTGAGATAGACCCTGTTAATGATGTGACAAGCAGTATTCAAGGCTTCAGCCCAGAGTCTCTTTGAGACATTCATAGAGTTCAGCATGACTTTAGCCATTTCCTGTAAAGTGCGATTCTTACGCTCAGCTATCCCATTTTGCTGAGGTGTCTTGGGAGCAGAGAACTCATGAGAGATACCATGTGTATCACAGAATTGAACAAATTTCTGGTTCTCAAACTCCTTGCCATGATCAGACCTAATACAATTCACATAACAGCCAAGTTCCTAATACTAGCATGCAAAGTTCTGAAAGTATCAAAATTTTCTGATTTCTCTTTGATAAATTTAATCCAAGTGTACCTGGAGAAATCATCAACAATCACAAAGGCATATCCTTTCCCACCAAGACTACTAGCCTCAATTAGACCCATAAGATCCATATGGAGTAGCTGGAAACACTTGTTCGTACCTGTGGTTTTACCATATGATATAACTGGAACAGGTGTATGGGATACCCTGGTTTGTTTCCCTTTAAGACAATCTCCACAAACAATCTTACCAGGGTTGGTCAGTTTGGGAATTCCCAACACTGCTTCACACTTTACCAACTTATCAAGATTCCTATAGTTCATATGACCAAGTTTTTTGTGCCAAATAACTGACTCATCAACTTTCACATGATTACAGACAACATGATCATTAAACTTATAACAGTTATCATTTGACCTAGTGTCTGTCATGACATAGCAATTAGATCTATCAAAGACTTCATAGGATTTCTTATCAAAGCACACTTTCAAGTCATCATCACATAGTTGACTAATGCTAATTAAATTAGCAGCTAAGCCATCTACTAACAGTATATCCTTTAGTGCTGAAAATCCTTCCACATTCAAAACACCCTTACCAATTATCCTATTTTTGCTTCCTCCACCATAAGTGACAGTTCATTTGGTGAGAGGAATTATCTCCTTCAAGTAGGTCTTTGTACATGTCATGTGACGGGAACACCCACTATCGAAGTACCAAGTACCTGCAGGGTTAGACTTAACAGCAGAAAACATAACATTGCAAACATTGTCAGTCTTAGGTATCCAGACTCCCCTTGATTTGTTTTTACCTTTCAAAGTACTAATGTTTTTGGACAATGAATTTTGAACATTAACAGAAGTTTTTGGGGTTGACATAACACTGGAAACACTACTACAAGCAATATCAGCACAAGACTTGTTGCAATCATAAGAAGTTACATAAGAAGAGTCTTTCAAGGATTTAGACTTAGAAGAATCAGATTCCACTTTTGAAACATTAGTTTTGGGGCCTTTCAAGGATTTCTGATATTTAAAACAATAAGGTTTGATGTGACCAGGTTTGGAACAAAATTCACAAACAAAAACCTTTTTCTTATCTTGAACATAAAACCCTTTTTCTTTCACATACACAGGAGCTGAATAATCACTAGGGGTCTCATTGGTAGAAGTAGACATTCCTTGCACTAGTTTTCGAAAAAACAAGACCAGTGGTTCCTTCATTACCTAGACCTAGCAGTTCAAGTTTGGAAATACCTGTGTATGTTTTGGCAAATGTAAGCTAATGAAGTTCCAGTTTGACGGTTACCATTTTCAGATCAGCTTCATTCCTTGTTGGACTTGCTTCTAGTCTCACGACCGTGTCTTGGAGAGACCTGACTGTGTCCTTGAGGGTCTCTGTTTCTATGAGCAATGCTTTCTCATTTTTAGCTACTTTTCTCCATTCTTTCCGCACATTCTCATAGATACTCTTGAGTTCTTCGATGAATTGCTCTTGACTCAGGTCATTCTCAAGAGAGTAGTCCGCTTCAAGGTCTACTGAACCACACATGCAGTGGGGATCAGATAGATCACATCAAACCATGGTTTCTGGTGTGATACAGAGGTTATGGGCATACAAAGGTTCCTCAGAATCATCAAAGAATGTATCAGGGTTACATTCACTGCACTCAACCTGGTGGTCGTCACTAACACCTGCAAAGAAAATATCCTACATAGAAGAGTTATCTTCAGTGTTAGACAGACACTGAGTAGTATCACGATTCCCATCACTCCAGTCGACTTGGGAGTGTAGTGCAGCTGTGTGAACTTCTTCTTCCAGTAAGATCCCATCTTCATCTGAACCTACCTCATCATTATTCAAACAAATCCAATAAGAATTGATCTTCATCCGAAGAGTGTTAGCACATTCATAAGAATAATGACCACAACCTTCAAGAACACATCTCAAAACTCGAATATCAATAGATTTGATATGCGAGTGGACACAAAATTTCCAAAGAGCATAGTTAGAGCCATACAGTAAGGGTAACCTAATGACATTAGTATTATCATAATCCATAATACCAAATCCAAACACCTATGAATTAGGTGCTTGGCTCTGATTCCAAAAGAAAATGTATGGACCGGGATTTGGTACTTAATGGACTAGTGTATCCAGTACACCAGAGAACACTATGACTTAGTGTCTCCGATATACTGGATTAGACATGACAGAACAGATCCTAGATGTCTTCAAAACACTAAACCTGGTTACAATTAAACTCAAATAGATAAACAATAAAGCACAACGGAAGTCAGGTAGTGTATGTAAAATACTGGAACAAGCTGTGGTGACTCGTATAGTCCCGATACCAAAACTCAACAACAATCAAACTTACACTAAAAAGTATAATGTGAGTAGATTAGTGTATTCAGTACACCTAATAACACAATTACAAAGTGTATTCGATATACTGAATTAAACAGAGTATTAACTAGAACAATTAACACACTAAATAATCTACTGAAATAATCAAGATCACAGCGGAAAGTAAGAGCACCAATGTAAGTTTCTATAGGGTTAATATATTATAACCCTTCGAGCCTCAAGGCAAAAGAATTCACTATGATGATATAATGAATTACAAAAACACTAAGCAGTTGGATCGAACTAACTATCCTAGTCTAGTAGAAAAACTAGACAAAGCCTAGAAAACTGTAAAAAAACGTGAGGTGTTTTGACTACACTCGGAGACTGCTCTAACTCACGTTATTGAATGAACTGACTTCTGACTTTACATATACCCTTACAATGCACGAATGCCAAAAGGTAAGTTCCTACTTTGTCGCATCGAATCTTGACTTGAATTCAATAAGAAATCTTCTATAAGATCTTTCCTAAACTGTTCTCTTCAATAAGGAAAGTATTTCCTTCTTGCATTATTTGCTTTCCTTATTTCAGTTTTCTTCACATGCTTTCCATCTCCTTTGATCTCTTTCCTTCTTGCTTCAGCCGCCAGTTACATACATGGGAATGTTCAGATTTGTCTTGATCACAATGGACGATCTTCCCAAGTATATCTCCTCAATATTCTCTTCAAAGATTCTATTAGTCTTCAATAAGGAAATAACTCTTTCCAACTGATTTGCTTTCCTACTTAGCTCAAAATCTTCCTAAGCATCAACTTCGAATCCCTTGACTTATTTAGACCTGCACAATCAACCTAAAACCGTGGAATTAGGTTAAGGTTAATAAAGGAAAATATCGAATCAAATATAAAAGTGCAATAGTAAAGTGCTGTCGTTTGGTGTTGTGAAAACACCGCATGACAACACCTGCACTTTTCATCCTCTTTGATATCCTTAACAAGTAACTCAACATGAATCCAATCAAAGTGAATAAAGGCAAAATATAATAACTAAAGTGCAATATAATGTGCAGTCAGCTGGTGTTGTGAAAACACTGACAGATACACTTACACTTTCACTTTTGATGAAGACAGAACCATCCACCTCCTTGAGATGCAGGAGAAGGCTGCCAAAGCCGAACTTAGAAGAAAAGGAGTAGCGGATCAGCCGCAAGGAGCTTTTGACATGAATTCGTTCAACGAATTTGTCAACAACTGTCAGATGGAGAGTCAAGGGAGTGCACAAAGGCGAGATGAGATGAACGGAATGGGCCGGAGGTCAGAGTGGAACAGTCATGTCACCTACCTGCGCCGTTGTGAGCAGATCTCCTTCCGGCAGGAGAACATTGATGGGTATGGTCACTACGAGTATCCACCTTATTACCCACCACCGCAGCTCTATCCACTGCCCGACATCGATCCGTCGATGTACTACCAAGGCTATCAGGGATTTTATCCTCCACCTCCCCCTGGAGGATCCTCATCTTGAAGCGCCATCTGGATTGGAGAAGCAGCACCGAGAGCGGAGTATCTTTTCTTTTTCTCTTTACTTTCCTAGTTTTCTATATGCTCTTAGCTAGGTTTGGGGGAGAAATTTGATTTGATTGCTACCTGCTTAACTATTTGGTCTGTAATAACCTTAAATACTCACACTTAGTAATTTGCATTTTAAGTTATGTTTAGCCTTATCTGTTACGTCTAACATCTTTTACTTGTTGAAAAATGTTTTTGATCTGTGGGAGAGTACCGAGTGTGAGCCATAACTGAGATGAGGGGCTGTGGATTTGTTTTCCTGCTTGCTGAATATATGCTCTGACCGAATTCAACCCATGCTACTTTGATGAGTGAGTTTGCTTGCTACTCTAATTGAAGTCCTGTGTGCACCCGTGTGAACACTGCTACCCTTAAGCCTTTATTTGTCAGCAACATGAATATGATTAGTGGTACTCACCTTTCTGAATCCTTTTATATACCTTTCACTAACCCTGCTGAAAGCCTTTTTGAGCCCTTATGAACTCCACCATATATCCTATACTTGCTTTACTAAAGCGGTGATAGCAACATACCGCCGAGCTTGAACGAAGAAACGAAGCAACGAGTTCCAAAGAATAGAGGAGAATCATGTTTTGATCATGATGATAATTGGTTTGGGGGAAAGAAGAGAAGAAAACCCTGACCCCAGTTCGAGAAATTGGTTTGGGGGAGAAGTGGAAGATGATCATCGTCGAAAGGTAACCTTGTTGGCTCTACTGTTTATTTCCGGTGCTAAAAATCGCTAGCTCTTGCTCCAGAAAAAATAGAAAAGAAAGTACCGAAAAAAGAAAAGGTACAAAAGTCCTTGTGACCAGCGTTTTCGTGTTGGGCATGTTAAAGATACTACCCACATACCGGTGTGGCCGTAAAAAGCTACATGTCCGTGAGGGTTGATGGCATGTATACCAAACCAGCACGCACAAAGGTGCGGAATTTGGTAAAACGGACACTACCAAAAAATGGAGAGACTAAAAGAGCCCCATGATGGCCAACCAGAAGCATACGAGTAAGTAAAACGACTGCAAAAAATAGTATGCCAAAAAAAAAAAAGAGAAAAAATAAAGGAGCAAGTAGTCTATGTGTGAAGCAACCGATGGAGAAGCTATGATGATAGAAGAGAAGTTGAAGATTTATCATTACGAGAAGACGAAGTCGAAGGAAGGAGCTTGGTATCCGAAAGGATAAGTGCCCCTGAAGTACCCTTTAATCTACCTTGTTATCTTTTAATGATACTTGGCCTTTCTCTCCTCTATATATTATCCTACCTGATTTACTTACCAAGCCAACCTGAGTACTACTTTGATTTATGCCTTGATTTTTGGGAGCAGGATTAACATTACTGTTGATACGGACATGTGTCCAATCCGTTAAGGGCGCCATAGAGCGTGTCCTAGAGCGCATCAAGGCTGAAATAGCCAAATCAGTACTAGTCCGACCTTCAAATGGTCCGACCTGAGGGAGACCATTCCAGGTCAACTAGTACTTACAAGTCAACACACCTTCTCAGCTAAGTCCAACCAAGCTAGGTGTACGACTTCCGAACATGACAAAAGGTCACATGGTCCTTTCAAGTACCACAAACTGTCAGTCCTAGGATGCCAAACGGACCGGACGAGAGAATCTCAGACGCCACCATCACATTAAGACCAAACGTATATAACAGAACCACTGAGATACTTCCGTGAAACTTCTGGCTCGGACACCCAGAGTTACCTGAGGGCAAATCAACCAAGCAGACAAATCTGTCCGAGGGACTGACACGGACCCAACAGGCGGGACAGTACTCTCAGAGGGAAAAGGTCCAAACTACCCTCCCAGGCCCATTAATCGGATGTGGGCTATTGTTCACTATTGGGTTGTGGGCCAAAGGTAGCATTGGTGCCCAAATCTGAAGCATACACTTGGCACCATCTTATGGGTCATCTCATAAGATATGGTCTCTATAAATATAGCAGAAGGTCCAAGACCTTAAGGTAAGTCATAAGTGATTCTTCCAAGCCATATTGATATCATAACCTTCCTCATAATTATTACATTGAGAGCTCACAACTCTCTCTTGAGTAAAGTCTCTTACCGGATTGACATACGCAATCCGGGTAACCCTTTCTAACCCCCCCCCCCCCCCCCCCCACTTAGTCCTTACATGTACTCTAGTTCGGACAGGTACTGCTTCGGACTTCAAGTAGGAGGCGGATCTTAGACTAGGTTGCTTGTAATAGTTTAGTTAGTGTTTGAGGCTAAACCCCTCAACAATTACCGCGAGGTAGTGATTTTGAAGTACACCTATAAGGACATTGGGTTACACTTGTAACCGCTGGTTGTAGTGAGTGATTCTTACTTGTTATTTGTTTGTTGTGGAGTCATGAAGTTGGAGCTGAAACTAAGCGAATCAGTAGAGTTTGGAACCTTGAAACTGGCTACTTGTCTATGTGGTGGTTTATTCTTGTTGATCATTTCATGGTCACTTCTTAATTATCGTTTTTTGCCTTGCTCAAGGATGAGCAATAAATTGGTTTGGGGTGTGATGTGACAATGAAATGTGAGATATAGCATACTTTTAGACCCTCATTTTTTGCCCTAGATGCAATATTTGTATCATTTTATGGTCAATTACCAACTTTACGTGTCTTATGTAGGTCATGATCGCGTTTTTGAGGATTTGCACGATTTCAAGCACCAAAACGGCATAATTGTGCCAAATCGGGACAAGGAAGCAAATACGCCGGATTGACCGATGCACGGAGTTCGAGGAGTCAAAACATGTCATGCGACCAACCGATGCGAAGATAATTGAAGATGGAACAATTTTGTAGAAGACCACTTTTTGAGGAAACGAAGTTACGAAGCCTGAAATTGAAGAACGAAGAAAACAGATTTGAATCTACATCAATCGAAGATGGCGGCCACCAGGGGACCGCAGTAAGTGAACCTGCTGGTTTCTCCTGGGCTGCTCTGTTAGCCTGTCAGACTGAGGCCCGCCATCCTATACCTTGCTTATTGAAGGATGGTGGTTTGGAGGTCGAAATTTCACCTATAAATAAGACCTCAGGGGTCTCAGAATTCACACAGCTCACAAAACAGCTTTCCTTGAGAGAGAACCAGTCCTCGAGGAAGTGAAACCCCAACCTGCTGGCCGTCAGGCAACCAGAAGGAGGAAACCCTAGAAGCAGCAACACGAAGACATCAAGAACATCATATACTAAGCTTCTTCTTCCTTTCTTCTTAGATTTCGATTACTGCTCTTTGTTACTATGAGTAGCTAATTTCCTTTTGTAAAGGTCAACCGCCATATCTACTTTTGCTACTTCTTTACATACCGGGATATGTTAATGGAATAGTTATTTGACATAAATCGTGGTTATACAATTCTATACGTCCTTCGTGGTATGATGTTCTGCTGAGTGACACAGTAGTTTCATTGAACTGAGTAGGGGTACTCATGCCGACTGCGCCTTGAGCACCATAGTATTATGCCCTGTTGTCGTTAGAGGTAACTGCATAGGATTTTATCTAAGAAGTTGGGAGTAGCATAGCAGAGGGAGGTTGGGGAACCTTTACGCCTATCAACTATTGATTTACAACAAAAGCAATTTAGGGTTTACTGCGAACTGATTATTCTTTCTGAGATTAAAACTGTTTACTTTTTTGCATTTAATTTCAAACGTTATTTGCTTGTTCATATGCTAAGTGTCCGTGAAGAACGGAAAATGAGTACTTCCGACTTATACATTTAATCTTGATTGTATTTGGAGATTACAGGTTCTACAACGGAAAATGAAATCTCTGAGTGCACATCAATATTTGGCGCCCTGCAGTTCCTGAGACCCCCTCCCCCCCACTGAGTTCGAGTAGGGGCTCGACATCGGTCTAGGGTAACTTACCAGATGATGGGTGTCCCTTCACCGAGTATGTGCCCGGAGCGGTGTGGCAGGGAAAGCCTGTGTTGTTCCCGAACGGCCCATCGAAATAAGTATTATGCATTTGTATATAGAGCATAACTTAAGATAATTTATGTCACATCATTGTTGTGATATACTAATTAATATTCATTTCTTGTATCTTATACATTGATAACATTTTATGGCCTCCCGAAGCTTCAGGAAAACTCAATGAGGCAATCAGGGGCAAGAGAGAGATCCCGGGGGGCGAGAAGTGGTCGAAGATTTCGAACCGGCTGAAGGCAGAGTAATTTGATGAGTTGCGGGTAAGTTTAAATTTGGCATTGCTTTATTTGTTGTTTTAATGTGAGTGGTATGTTAGCCACTGAACTTGGGTGATATGTTAGTCACCATTGTGTTAGTAAATTTTAGGACAATGTGAGTAGTATGTTAGCTAGGGGTGGGAAGAGGGTTCGGGTAATCCCGATCCCGTCCCGACCCTATTGTATAAAATCCCGATAGGGTCGGGTATTTCGGGATTGGGTACCCGCAAAGTATATTCCCGAAAATTTTATAAAGTTTGCGGGTCGGGTTTGGAATTTAAATTTTACTCCCGAAATCCGATGGGTACCCGAATATCTAACTATTAAGGAAATATTTTATATTAATACATAATATCAAATCATTGATCCTATATTGTAATAATATATTTTGTAATCTATGGAGATCAGTATAAAATCATACTCAATAATTAGTAGATATATATATAGTACTGTGTATGTTTAATTACTTCAAAATGCATGCGGAATTAGTAAGCGTAAATCGGTCTATTGATACATTGCAGAAAGCTTCATATATTTCCCTGCATGTTTTCCATTATGATGATTGAAGTTTGACTTAAGGGATGAGCTTCTACCGTAACATAAGAACCATCAACTATATACATGTTTATGACATGTTTTAATAAATCTACATTGTATTCATTTTAAAATTTCTTCAAGATAATTAGTTTATAACATAAAATAACTCCCGATAGGGTAGTCAGATCCCGATCCGATCTTTTACGGGTACCCGTTAGAAATAGGATTGGGATGAATAAAATCAAGGGCAAATTTCATATGGACTCCCTACAAAAATGCCTTATTACACATTAATCCCCGAAATTTGAACAATAACAGATTGGTCCATTTTCCACTTTCTAAGTTCACCTCCCAAACATGGTCTTAATTTCCTATTTTGCATAAATATAACTCACATCTTAATTAATTCAACTTAAACCCTTTATTTTTCAACATTATTTATTTTTTAATATTTTGTTAAAACCATTATTTTCGAACTGTATGATTATTAATTTTTTAGTAGTAAGTGAAACTTATGAATTGTGTAACATAAATTTTATGTTTCGTATTTTTAAATTTTTCTATTTTTAAAAGAAAAGTTATGTGAACAATGGTAATAATGTTTATTTTAAGATAAAGACATGATTATTTTCTTTTTGAGTTTAACCAATTATTGGTTAATCTTTTAAACTAAAATAAAGTAAATTATTAGTAAAACAAAAGAATAGCCAATAAATTCTTAATTTCATATTATTAAAAATAAATATATTGTGGTTATTAATTTTACAACTAAAATAATAACTATTTTTTTTAATATCAGCTACTAATTATTTTATAACTTCATTTTCCTATGAGTACATGAAGGGTTATAAAGCTGATTTCAAAGAGTCGACAATTGGCTAAAATATAACTAACTGAATGTATCAGAGTTTACTAAACAGTTACTCGATAAGTGGTTCAAGTTTTTCAATTTTTGGCCTTATGAATTAATCCATCTAAGTTAAAGTACAAAAAAAATTCAAAAAATTGCTCGAGCGTATAATGTGTTTTTCTTTCTAATAACCTAAAGAAAATAAACATCATGTCATGTTAACAAAATTACAATTTTTTTCTTAGTTTTTGAAAGATAAAATTTGTCATTTCATTTTCTCTTCTTTTAAAAATGCTTCTATATTTATGAAGTAATTTTAGGGACAGAAAAAGTTGAAAGTTAGCGGTTAGTAAGTTGAAAATTACGCATCTCAATTTGGAAAATAAAATATACTTTCGAGGTAAATATTGAATTTATTGTAAGTTATAGTCAAATTTGTATTTAGCATATAAGGATGTGTTTGGCTATTTCAAAATGCAATTACCAATTTGTAATTGTTTAAGAATTGTGGGGATTAATGTGTTATTGTTCAAATACCAGGGACTTTTTCGAAATACGTGTATTTTCTAGGGGGAGCAGGTGTAATTTTCCCTAAAATCAAACCCAAATTATCGGGTACCCGAAGCTTAATCCTGAATCTGTCCCGAACCCGTTCCGTGCCCACCCCTAATGTTAGCCACTATATGTGAGTGGTATGTTAGCCACTGAACTTTGTTGATATGTTAGTCACCATTGAATATGTTGTGTTATCTTATTACATTGTTGTCTTTATTTACGTTATGTAATTTGGATGTTGTGTGGAATTGGGAATGTAGAAAGACTTCTTCATTCCCACCGCCTTGGTTCCCCGGTTGTGGCCTATCTTCGAGACGCTGGAGTTAGATTTGTATAGGAAGATGATTAGCGATGCTAAAAGAAAACGCAAGATGCCACATTGGATGGGAGAGGTCGAGTGGGAGCATTGGTTGGAGTACTGGAGAAGGAAGGAGAACATTCAAGCTGCGGACCAAAACAGAGAGAACTGGCTGACTGAGCCGTTTGATGGTACCGGGGTGGTCAGGCACCACTATGGGTCGCGAGTTGTTGCTACGGATCACCGTAAAGCGGTAAGTGTACATCTTATTTGTCAGTTTATTTGTACATGTGTTTTGTGTTTAATTTCTGCACACTTACTAGCTAAATGTTTGCATATATATGTTCTTTAGGCGGAGGCTGGGGAGGAGAAGACTGCGCTAGGGCACTTTAAAAGAGCCAAGCTGAAGGACGACATATGGGTGGACAGACGGTCCGAGGCTATTACGGTACATTTCTTTTGTTAAAGTTCATATTTGTGTAGTATAAGTTATTTTGAAAACTGTAACTCATAGTATATGCACTTTACGATTTCAGGCTGAGGTGGAGACGAGGATCACCGATACCGGTCGGGTGCTAACAATTGAAGAAGAAAACAACATCTTCTTAGTCGTCAACCCAATTGACGACAAGGGCTGAGTATATGGATTGGGGAGTTACGGCCTGCACTGGCTGGTCCTAGCCACTCAGCATCCCAGCAAACCAGAGCGCCAATTTTCACACAGGCGCAGGTCTCGGAGTTGGTGCAGGCACAGGTGCGGATGGAAGTCGATCCTTTTCAAGAGCAGCTAGCTAAACAACAGGAGGAATACCGGCAGCAGCTAGCTAAACAACAGGAGGAATACCAGAGTCTTCAGCTACGGATGGAGGCTTATGGCCATGTACCCACCCACGTACCCACCGCCCCCGCCCCAAGATAGTTAGTTTGGACTTGTGTTTTTCTGACTTCTTATTTTATCATATGTACGAATATTTAATTTCATTACGGATAATTTGTATTCGTCGAATGCTTTTTGTTAATTAATACAATTTAATTATTCTGAATTTATTATCGTAGATTATATTTGTGAAACAGGTGAAATATGAAAACATGCATCAAAATTTTTAAAAAAATAAATAATCTGCAAATTTAGAGACGAATAAATTATCCGTCTCTAAATCTGTTTTAAATTTATTATTAAAAAATAAATTCTGTTGCTAAATAGCGACGGATAATTCTCCGTCACAAAAACTCACAAAATTATGGAATTAAAATAAATGCAAAATCACCTTATTAAAGACGGTTAAGTATCCGTCACAAAAAGGTCAACGAAATTATCCGTTGCTAAATCCATTATAAATTAGCGACGGATAATTTATCCGTTACAAAATCCATTCTGACGAAGAAAATTGTAACGACCTTATTATCCGTCGCTAAAAGCCTGGTTTTTTGTAGTGAAAGAAAAATATATAAAATTAGTTTACAAAGATGAAATTTAAAGTACCATCAAAATTCAAGAAAATAATTTGCCAAAAAGATTATAAGAAAATAAAATAAAAATGAAACAAAAACATGCAAGTAGTAGAAAATTGAAACCAGGTGATAAAAGGCAACTTAAGCTGACAACTAGGATACATGACAATAACAACACTAATTTCAATTCAGAGGTAACTATGTACATTACACAAATTCAAAAAAAAAAAAAAATTTGAAAATTTTGAAATAATTTTTTTCTTCTTTTTTCGAGGATCCCGGGCTAGAGCCTGGGCTAGCCCGGTGGTCAGTCCGCCCCTGGTGTTGAAGAATGAAGACAGTTAATTTGAACAAAACTATGGCGAACTCGTACTCTGAATTATGTACAATATTTCTTCTCCATCTTCTTTAATTAAATTGAAACAAATCATTTCGCACTAACCCAGACCATAATTCAACTCGAAAAAAGACAATTAATTATCAGAAACAACGATAGTACTTACCTTCCTATATTTTTTCTATTATTTGTTACTAAATGTCACAATAACACGCACGTTCTAATAAGTAAGAAATTAACATAGACTGAATTTATTTGTAATTTCATCATTATTCGAGGGTTTACATTAAAAGAAATTTTAAAATATCATACTTCCTCCATACCGGGAATAGCTTCCCATTTACTTTTTTGGTGGAAAAAATAAGGAATATATTACTATTTGATAAAATAATACTAGTGGGTCCCTCAAATTGATTTTTGAAGTTGAAAGTTGGATGAAAAAGTTAGTGGGTTTACTTTTGAATATATTTAATGATTAAGGCTCTGTTTACCACTAGATTTTCAGCTCCATGAGCTTTTTTTACCATTGACTAGTAAAAAGCTCGTTACATGAACGCGCAGCTTCTTAAATCAGCTAGCTGGTTAAGAAGCTACCCAAGTTAGCTTTTTTTTAAAAAAGAAGTTAATTCTTATCTTTTTCATTCCGAAAATATCCCTGGCCTAAATTAGAAAAAAAAAGAAGAAGGAAAAACTACCCGTTTTTATTATTTATTATTCTCGACTTATATTTTATATTGTTGGATTATTTGTTATAAATTTTGTGTACTTGTTTGCAACTAGCATAAGGATTAGTGCATCCGCATCTCTTTAAAATGCATACATGTAGTACACATCAATTACTAATTTTTTTCATTACTAAGTTAAAATGCTCAACGGATATTTCTTTCAACTTCTAATAATTTTGATGATGTTATTAAAGTGGAGATGTAAAGTACATTGAATATATATTAGAATAATTGGACAAAATATGATGTATTATTATTTAAAAAACTATAGACTAATAATACGATGAGAAAGGTTAAAAAAATAAAAGTAAGAGTAATGCCCTTTTATGTCATTTTACAAAATACCAGTTAGTTTATCAGCTAATTTGCTGAACACCTACATTTAAAATCAGCTAGCTTCTCAGCTAGTTAATCAGCTCCCTAATCAACTAATTTATCAAATTTCTTACCACTACTAAATTAGTTTTTCACCATAAATGCAGCCAAAGTTGGGTGAGTGGTTATCAAAACAAGAAATGAAAAATTTTATTTGGGACACCCAAAATGGTAAAATAGGAAGTTATTCCAATTTCCAGTGCTGAGGAAGTAGTAAGATATTTTATTTTTAATATTTGTCTTTGGCGGATATATTTTCAAAAGAAATTACAACTGGAAATTTTGTATAGTTCCAATAAGTGCCCAAAGGTCAGATGTTTCCCCGAAAATGACGAGCGTTGGACTCGGAAGCCATCTGGACCCAAAATTAAAGATTCTTATCCACTACCAATTAACACAAGTTGTACTAGCATGCGTTCTGTCTTTTGATATCATACTATACTCCCAATGCTTAATTTGTTATAGGTTTTATGAGAGTATTAATATAAATGGTTAAATTTTACACCTCTTTACAAGTTCGAACTTTTAAATAAGATGGAATTATGTTATGGTATCAGAGCATTTGGCTCACGTTCGATCTTGGTTCAAATATCCACAGGTATCGAAGCAGTCATCCTGTACAGCCCAAGAATATTCAGGAGAGCAGGGGTCATGCAACGGAACAAACTGTTGTTAGCCACGATTGGGATCAGTGTGACGAAATTGGTCTTCATAGCGATATCAATGTTCATAATCGACAAGGTTGGGAGGCCAAAATTACCATTAATCAGTATAACAGGTATGAAAATTCCATGAGGAAGTTTTCAGTTTTTTAAGTTTCTAGCCTTTAAAGCTATATAAACATATTTCGAAATCGAAATTTCAATTCATACAGGTATTATTGTGACCCTGACTGGACTGGCTTCCTGCCTAACGGTTGTGGAACATAGTGAGACGAGATTCTTGTGGGCATTAGTGATGAGTCTAATTTTCGTATACTCGTTCGTAATGTTTTTCAACATTGGGCTATCTCCAGTGTGTTCGGTGTACGCTGCCGAGATTTTCCCATTGAGGCTTAGGGCAGCCGGGGCTAGTGTGAGTGTTGCGGTGAACAGAGTGATGAATGCTACATTGTCTATGACCTTTTTATCGCTTTCGAATGCATGGAGGAGCATTCTATTTGTTCGCAGGAATGTCACTGGGTGTTTCGCTTACTTCTGCTTGCCGGAGACTAAGGGGTAGTGATTGGAGGAGATGGAGGATATTTTTAGTAAAGGTGCTACTTTAAAGAATGTCGAGCTTCTTCGAAATAGAGATCAAAATAAGGTTACAATGTAATTTTTGGATGTGATGATCATGTATATAATAAGTTCGCTAGATTGAAATAAACAGTAGCACTAATTTTATAAATATAAAAACTTTAAAAAGTCCTAGAGAATATGTTGAAGAGCAAGAATATAAAATGTTTGCAAGTAGCTAAAAATAGACAACAAAAACATAAATCAGTTAATTGGTTAGTTAGAAACAAATGAATTGAAGAGAGAAAAATGAAAAATCGTGCCCACACTAATTCTAGAAACGCGGCAAGCACTCCACGAATTAAAAAAGAAGACTAAATGAATGAATGAAATAATGAATCAAAACCATTATGTTCCATTTTCTGAATTCTACTCTCCGCATCACCGTTCTTCGTCGGAAAATGACCACCAAAGCTCAACAGAAGAACAAGCCGCCTCCCAATTTTATGCGAAAACTATGCCCCAATTTCGACAGGGAAGATGGCTTGGAAACCGTCCTGGAGGTGCCTATACCCGAGGAGATGTTCGCCCGATTGGGGAACAATGTTGCTCTCAGATGGCAGAACATGGCCACTTGGATGAAGGCTCAGACCTCCGATAAGTGGTCGTCTCCCATCATTGCTGGTCGTTATAATGAGCTCAGCTTTCTCTTGTATTTTGTTGGATCGCCGCTTATTCCTCTACAGGTCCAAGTCGGACATTCTGTCCAGCGTGCGGTTAAACATTCATCCATTGTAAGTAAACGTACATAATTGATTGGAACTGACAAAAAAAAATTGAATAATTTATTGGGACGGAGTAATTGTTTTATATTGTTTCGTTCCTCAAAACCTGTCTCTCCTTTTATAACTGCATCTTCTTTGTGAATCCTTGTGAAAGATGTTTGTAACATTTCTTGAAATCGAGAAAAATGTGGAGTACAAGAAAAAGCATTTCGATTGATTTCAGTAAATGTCTGAATGTGACAGGAAGCATCAACAGCCAAGTACATTGTGACACAATATATAGCAGCAACAGGAGGCCAACCAGCTCTGAACGCGATAAACAGCATGTGTGCAATAGGTCAGGTGAAAATCAGTTCTTCAGAATTTCATCAGGGTGACGAAAATATCAAGGTGAGGAGCAGTGAAGAGTCGGGAGGATTCGTGTTGTGGCAAAAGAATCCTGACTTGTGGTGTTTAGAGTTGCTCATTTCCGGTTGCAAGGTTATATCTGGTAGCAATGGAAAAGTTTCTTGGAGACAGTCTTCTAATCAGCAGAGACCGATTACCAAGGGAACTCCTAGACCTTTGCGGCGATTCTTACAGGTATTGCTTCATTTCATGAACATTGATGATTGATCTGATTGTCTTTTATCAACATTTACTGCCTGTTTGCAATTGATTCTGATTCTTAAAAGTTTCACTACAGAATAAGTGATCAAGACTCAGCCTTTGTTGCACTTTGTTAAAACAACTTATTTCAGTTTTGTTAGCAGAAGCTGCAAATGCTAAATAAGCAATGATCAGTTTTGCAAACAGAAATTTATAAACAGACTAATTCGAATAGGTTCAAATAGCTTTAATGTGTTGATAATGTGGTTTCTTTGACAAATATTCCAGGGTCTAGATCCGCGTCCTGTATCAAACTTGTTCATAGATGCAGTATGCATAGGTGAAAAGATTATAAACGGCGACGACTGCTTCATACTGAAACTGGATGCAAGCCAGACAACTCTGGAGGCACAGAGTGGACCTAAATACGAAATCATCCACCACACAATTTGGGGATATTTCAGTCAGAGGTCAGGCTTGCTGGTTAAGTTTGAGGACTCAAGGCTCCTATCGGTGAAAACTAGTAAGGAAGATGGCGATGTTTTCTGGGAAACGAGCACAGAGTCAGTAATAGATGACTACAAGTATGTAGAAGGTGTAAATATCGCGCATAGTGGCAAAACTGTCATCAAGGTATTTAGGTACGGAGAGCAATCCGCAAACCACAAGAGGGAGCTGGAGGAATCCTGGAAAATCGAAGAGGTAGATTTCAATGTCTTCGGGTTAAACTCAGAGTTCTTTATGCCACCAACTGAATTCAAGAACAAATAGCTTTGTAATAATGTTTAGTAAGTAGAAAGAGTGCTGGATTTAACTGTAGAAACAGGCATCTGAATGAATTTGATATGAAAAACTTAGTTTAGACTTCAGATGTAGTTTAGTGCAGTAACCTTGGTCCAATATGTGTAGCTAATGTTACTTGGGCCTTCTTCTTATTAATAACTTTTGTTTTTCAATGCTTGTTTCCATGTTCCAACTTCAGAATTTTGTATATGGGTAATCACTGCTCTAGGCTCTTATATTGTGATTAATGCATTAACAGATATCACATACCATCACCTTATCATCCTGTTTTGACAAACAGATACTATAAATGTATAACAAATTCAGATTACGATCAACGGAGCGTTTTATGAAGGTGGTCAGTGCCAAAAACGGGTTCGATGATATATTGCGACACAATGGTATTCCATTACTCCGTACGAGATAATGCAATAGCACAGTTCGTTGTTTCAACTTTAAAGATAAACATCCCAAATCGAATTTGATCTAAATCTATGTCTATAACGGTGAACCACAATTATTTTGGGGATTTTAAGGATGCTTACCGTGCCCAGAAGATTATGTAATCTTGCAGTTAAACATTGAATCCGGCAGAAAATGAAATATATTTGCATCAAAATGCACTGGGAAAAAAATACACAGGGAGGTTAACTTCCCCCAGAAACTATGAAATTGATTCCCAGCCACACCAAATTTGTCAAGTTCTTCACACGAATCAAAAGAATTAAAGATTGATTTACTGTTCCTCAATCTTACAGTGAAACAGAGATTTCAAGAGAAACTAAAACTAACTACAAAATTATCTGTTGTTTGGAGACCTTGGACCAGGTCTAATATATCGTTCCTCAACGCTTTCCAAAACGTAATAGCAATGCATCCTGTCCACAGTCCACCACACCTTCAATCCTTTTTTTTTTTTTTTTTTTTTGAGATAACACCTTCAATCCTTGATGCTATTGAATCAATAATTTTCTTCTTAGTGAGTTCATTGCCCTGTGCTCCACTTGCTTTAGATTCAAATCTCGTATTGTCTGATGAAATACAACATAAAATTAGTAAATTACCTATACATGATTGTGGGTGCATATGTACAGAAACTTGTCCCAGCTAAGTCATAAGGATCATCAACAGATTCAAGTTTTCAGAATAGAGTTAACGGATCAAAAGAGGGCTATGTCCATGCTATTGTCATTGCATTTTACATATAAAAGTGGACCAAATTGTTGGCCAATATGTTCAACAGCTAAGCCCGTGAAGGCATAATCTCATATCACAGTTATTGAAGCTAGCAATTTCCACTGCAGCCAAGTGATTAGCAGGATAAAATACTCTAGTGCTCAAAAATACCTGAAATTTCGTTATCTTGCAAGTCTTGCATTGCCTTATTAGATTGAAAAGTAAATTTTGTATTTCCAGGTCAAACAATTATAGATTGAAGTTATATTTTCAGATGCCTGCACTTCTAGGGCCAAACCGCCAAATATGCTAGTTTCACATTACACTTTGGTTGTAATAATATTACACCCCCAACAAAAGCCAACCAGAAAGGTAAAAAAGGTCATAAAATGATATTGTTCGTTGCACAAAAGAAGAGAGTACGATAAAATTGCCGTGCTCAGAAATATATAGCATCTAAAGATTTCTACAGAAGAATCTTTCAAAAAATATAGCAACATAATGCGAGTAACGAATGCTGAAGAATAATCATTTGGTACTAAGCTAACGATTAAGGCAAATAACACCCAAATTCCCAAATGGCAATCAAATTCCTAAATTAAGTAGAAAAACATGAATCAGAAACTCTCAACACACTTTATCCAAGAAAACTTCCAATTTTCTTACTAGAAAAAAAAAATCATATGGGAAAATGCAAGAGCGGAGTTGTCCACCTCTTTAACCAAAGAGAAGCCCTTACAGGTCCTTTATTTTAATCCATCAAGTTAAACTTAATTCAATATAGACCCATAAACTACATCGCTATGACTCTTGAGACTTGAGAGCACCCAATTCAACAAAAAGATAGCCTTTTCCTAAGAGTAGTTAATAAGTTGCGTATAGAATGAGCCTCTATCCAATGATAGTCAATATTCCTTTCTCTCATATATCAAGCAATTAAGAATATAACGAGACCAAAAAAGAAGCAGGCCTAAACTGCTTCTAGTTTGGACCAAGTAAGTTTGATCTTTAAGGAGTTTCTTCATAATGCTGGTGTTTCCTTATCGAACAAACAATTTCCATAAAAGATTTAGTTTGCGACAAATTCAAGGCCTTTTGCAAGTGTACTGCCTCAAACACGTGTTCCATAACTCGCCTTTTGTCATACCACATTAACAGTCACCGGAATCATCGCCACGTTTCACTGATCATTCCGTTATTCCTCTAGCCAGATTACATGGTTCTCGTTGACTCGTTATACACCTAACTTTTTCATCTCACCACTAACATTCCACCAACTAATTTCTTTCTTAAAAATAGTCAACCTATATATCAACAGCTTCACCACATTCTACAACATAGAGGCATACTACAAATTCCGTAAACTCATCACTTAACAAGCTACCAGCTACCAGGCCACATTAACAAATTAACAATCAACAGAACATGAAAACAATAAAACTGAATTCAGGAGACGAACTGACCAATGAGGATGACAACGAAGAAAGCAGGGGAGGAGGATCCAGGTTGATATACTGCACCGACATCTTCGCAATCTCGGAAACTGCAGCCTCCCTGACTTCCTGCACTTCACTGGTCAAATCCTCATAGGAAGCCACAAACGCATCCTGCCAAAATCCAGCCAAGCTGATCCGCGGACTGTTGATGTACACATCCCACATATGCTTCACCAGCTTCTCCCTCTCCTCCAAGTCCTACAACAGAGAAAAAACACACATGCAAATCCATCTCCGTACGAAATCGAATCGAAATTGAAAGAGGAAAAAAGGTGTTGTACGGACTTACGAGGACATCGAGATCTTCAGCTGAAGCAGGAGAATGGTAATCTTCGTTCAATTGGTTTAGGTTTCCGGCGGACCACCGGAGCGTGACGGTTCCGGTGAGCATGGACCAGAAAGCGAGGAGCAGGATTGCGGCGAGCAGCCAGAACTTGTAGCGTCCACGGGCGAACAAGGAGGCGGAATCCGGTAAATCCTTTCGTGAATGGGAATGTGATACAACGGATGAAGAGGTTGGCGTTGATATTGGTAAAGCATCATCGTCTTTCATGTTAACTGTGTGAGTTTGTATGAATGGTGATGAAGTAAAGGTGAACGGACAAAATGGAGATTGTATTGTGATCAGATTGATTCAATGGAGTTTTCCTCTTATGATGATGATGTTGGTTGGATTTGGATGTTTCAGAATTGGGGGAGAAATCAAAATGGCGATCTGGAGGAAAGAAAAGATCATGGTTTTTGTGGGCCACGTTTATGAGAATGGAAATGGATAATGGGCCCGGATGGCATGGGTCCTACTACTTTTTCACTTCCCTACAAATGGAACCTCATTAACTTTACGTATTGTCTTTCTCTCAAATTTTGCCAATATGGATTTGTAGTGTTTTTTTTTTAAATATAATTACATTACACACCAAAAATAGTTTACAGGATACATCAGAAATTAGCCGAATAAACTATCCTAGGTACTAAATCGGTCCTATCACTACTGATAATACTATCTAACCAGATAGGACAAGTTAGCCAAGTGTAGCACAAAAGATTAAGCTGCTGCGTCGCGCCGTGAAGCATCGAAGTATCCATGTCGTGAGTGGATCGCAGCTTACATCCTATCTTAGCCAAAAGATCTGCTTACCTATAGATAATAAGTTAGATACTAATTGATTGGGTAGCTGATAAGTTAATTGATTTTTAAAAATGTGTTTGAGTAGCTGATAAGTTAATTGATTTCTATAAAAGTATTTAGTAAATAATTAACTGATAAGCTAGGTAATTTGTTAAATATGGTAACAAATCAACTAGCTTATTTAAAATAATCTTCTTTTGAAACTTATCGGATCAACTAAATTATCACCTTAAGGCTACATTTATTCAACAAAACTCATTCGATTCGATTCTGCTTAGTTATATTTTATACTACAATTCAGTTCAGTTCAGAAAATTGCAGTTAAAGAGAACAGAGCCTAACTAAATGGTCACGTAACAAACTTATTATAAAAATAAGCTTATCGAGCTGATAAGCTAGCTATTAAAGGAGTTGATTAATTATAGAATTTTACCTTCTTTAGTCATATATTGAAACATTTTACTACTAGAATATCAACTATAGATTTGTATATATAGAGGCTTACTAGTACTAACCCGTGGCGATGTCACGGTATAGTTTACTTTTAATAATAATTAGAAATGTGAGGATAAAATAAATTAATCAAGACAATAAGATAATCAAAATTCCTTGCAAACAACGTTAGTCGTGGTGTATGTGTGTAGTCCCTCGTCCAATGCTATATCACTATGTCTTTGTTTATGGTAACTATGAAAAATGTAAAATACGACTCATCATAATGTATATGATTTAAAAAGGTGGGACTCAACCCGAACCTGTTCAGAACCCGACGGGTTGACAGCATATAGTAGTATATTATATCGGGTCATCTACACGTACCTAACACGTTAATTAATAAATTATACTCCCTCCATTTCACATTTAGTGTTACAATTTAGTTTTTCACCAATTTTAAGAAAAAGGGCAAAGTACAAGTGGCCCCCTCAGCTGCAGTACTTTTTATGGACTATTTGGAGTAATTAACAACATCTAATTACAATAATTAACAACATCTAATCTGTTGAGTCCATTGGTGGTTTAGGCTGATCTGTTGAGACCTGCTCTTTTTCTCTTTCTCAAGGTCTGTAGATCATCAGTAAAGCGAGCAACTCGGGTGGAGAAATCGAGCTTTGTAGATCAACTCGAGCTCTAGAGATCTGCAGATCAAATCAAATCAAATCGAAAATCTCATACCAGAAAATCGGAAATTGATTGTGTTTTTTTTATCAAATCGGAAATTGAAAATCGAGAAATCGAAATTAGATCAAATCAAACCTGTGTTTTTTGGAAATCGACTGAGCTTCTCCATCGGAAATATAGGTCGATTCTTGAAAAGATGGATTCGACGAGATGAAGATCGATGGTAGCAGTCGGAAGAGATGAATGATGGTAGAAGTCGAAGAGACAGGCGTCGGCTATGGTAGAATGGATAGAAGTCTGTAGAATTTTAGGGGTGGGAGATAGAATAAGCAGATATAGTAAGTAATTAGGGTTTTGTTTAACTTTGTGGCTAAATATGATTAGTATTTAACTAGTTTCCATAAATGAAAATTGTAACACTTTTAGTGAAACGCCGGAAACGGAAAGTTGTAACACTTTCTCTGAAATGGATGGAGTACTTCAATCTGAAACCAAAATAATAAAATACAAAAGTGAATAACGTAGTTAATAATAGGGTTGGTTCCCAACAACCCCTGGAGTGGTATGTGCTCCTCCCACCACACACACAAAAAAATTATTCTACAAACATAATTTCAATTATTGCAATGGTTTTTAGGGCAACCACCTCCAACATATCCCCCCTCCCCCCCCCCCCCCCCCCTCCCGACTTTTTACTAACGTAACCATAAAATGTTACAGATCGGGTATTGTCACAAAGGTTTGGAAAGGGTTCGAGTATATGCCCGATCCGGATATGAACATCATTATTTCAAAGTGGTTTGAATTCAGGTTGGATAGAACTTGGCCCGTTTTAAAAGTAAAATGACGGAATACCAGTATAGAGTGTTTCTGACTCTTGTTAATTGTCATAACTTAAACATTTTTAGAAAAACAAATAATTCAATTCAATTTCTATAAATTCATATATTCAATATGGTATTGATCCAGAAACAGTCTCTCACAAGTATAGAAATTCCTACCGTTTAGTTACTCTCCGTCTCTCCGATATCGATCATCACCACATAACCTTTTTCATTTACTTCCGGCCCTCATATATACTATCTTCCATTATGTCCATTCATATAATTAGTCTGCCTGCCACAAAGAACCGTTCATCCACACTAATCTACCGTCCCTCCTAATTAATTACTCTTGGTTCCAATTAGTCAACAATCACCTAAAAAAAAAATTCCTTACCCAAGTTCAACGAAACTAAACCCCCACCTCACTCTCCTATTTGATATTTTCCGGATGACTCATTACAATACTCATATTCAAATTGATCAGATTAATTGTCGATTCTACCACACTCCTTATCATATTCATCCACGATATCAAATGCACGATCTGCAAGCTAACACTGCTCGGTCTTCCTCTATGCATCCCACATATCCATCTTGGCTTGTTTACTCTGGTGCATCACACCACATAACTAATGACTGCAGTAATCTTTCCACTAAATTTGCTTACGATGGAAACGAGGAGGTGCATCTGTCGATGGTTCTGGTTTGCCTATTAATCATACTGGTACGGGTATTGTTTCAAATCCGACCCGCAATAATTTACTCTAACTAATGTTCTGTGTGAGAATACGGTGAAGCATAACCTCTTATTCGTTCATGAATTTACACGCACAAATGGCGTGTCTCTCAAATTTTTCCCGAATTACTTTCTTGTGAAGGATCTCCTCACGGGGGACGCATTTGGCGCAAAGACTCTACAATAAAGGAGTTTATGACTTTCGCCCACCTAGTAGATACATGAAATCCGAAGCACTCTTTTCTTCTAGGGCAAACGCACAACAACCCTCACCTGGCATGCGGTCATCCATCAGTACGAACTAGCTCTAATATTATTTCTAAGTTCAAGTTACCGGTTTCTAGTCATTCTGGTACTTTGAATAAGTTCTGCATCTCATGTGGTGTTAGTAAGACTAAAAAATTACCATTACGTGAATCTTCGTTTAATGCATTACATCCTCTACATTATATATTTATTGATGTCTCGGGTCCTACTTCAGTTGTTTCCGTGGATGGCAGTCGATACTACTTGTTACTTGTTGACTTGTTTAGCCGATATTGTTGGTTGTTCCCTATAGCGGCGAAATCTGAAGTTGCAACCATTGTCCAACGTCTTGTTCCCTTAATTGAGAAACAATTTGGTCATAAGGTTAAAAACTTCTACAGTGATAATGGTGGAGAATTTATTGCTTTACGCCGCTATTTTGCTTCCTCCGGTATCAGTTTCCTAACTACAACACCACACACTCCCTAACAAAATGGTATTGCTGAGTGTCGTCATAGACATCTTTTAAGACAGGTCGCGCTCTTCTCCATCATGCAGGCCTTCCTCACCATTTTTTTGTGCGCTTCAAACAGCAACATACTTGATCAACCGATTACCTACTCCAATTTTGCAGGGGCGTAGTCCTTTTGAGGCTTTATTTGGTTCTACTCCGAATTATCTCAAACTGCGAACCTTTGGTTGCTTGTGTTCCCCATGGCTGAAGCCTTACACATCAACTAAGCTTGACTCACCATCTCGCCCATGTTTATTTATCGGATACTCTACCTCACAAAGCGCTTATCGTTGTATGGACTTGGATACCTCTCGTGTATTTGTATCTCGGCATGTGTGTTTCTCAGAATCCATTTTTCCATTCAAAACTCCTGCTCCTGCCTCTCTTCCATTATCTCCTACTCCACCATCTTTGGTTCCAATTACCATGTTTCATCCTATTGCACCGCCAGTAGCACCAACTATAATACCACCTCTATCGCACACAGTTGCACCACCACCAACACCAACAATAGTAACATCTCCAGTGCCTACCACACCGCCATCTCCTATCTTAACTCAGACTCCGACACATACTTCTCCTTTATTGCCAGCTGAACCCGAGTTCTCCTCTCCCGTGTCACCTTCAACCCCACCATGTGCTATACCTCTTAGTGAGCCCACTCGGCCTCCAGGTGCTCTCCCAGGCCGTCGCAACCAACCACTCACTCCTCGGCCCCATAATATGTCCACACGAATTCAACACAACATATTTAGACCTAAGGCATTTCATGTCGCCACCCATCATCCTTCTATCATCTGATGAGGAACCCACTTCTGTTTCTAAGGCTCTTGCTGAACCTCGTTGGCGTCAAGCAATGTATGAAGAATTCACAGCTTTCACAAAACATGGCACATGGGATCTTGTCTCTCCTCCACCTGGAGCGAATGTTGTTGGATGTAAATGGGTTTTTCGAGTGAAACGTAAACCTGACGGCTCTATTGATAAGTTTAAAGCACTTCTTGTTGCTAAAGGCTTCCATCAACGCCCTAAATCGATTACAATGACACTTTTAGCCCGGTTATTAAACTTGTCACTATCCGTACAATTTTTTCCCTTGCACTCAAATTTCAGTGGCGTCTCCAGCATATTGACATCAGCAATGCCTTTTTACATGGAAATCTTTCTGAGCCTGTATATATGGTACAACCTCCTGGTTTTATTGATTCATCATTTGCCTCTGCCGTGTGTAAACTTCATAAGTCACTCTATGGCTTGCGCCAAGCTCCTCATGCTTGGTATCAAGCTCTTAGTTCCGCGCTTTTGGATTATGGTTTTGTGCAGCCAGTTGCTGATACTTCCTTATTTACTTAGTCTAAGAATGGAGTTCACCTTATCATTCTTGTTTATGTTGATGATCTAATTATCACTGGCTCAAACTCTGACGCTATTGCTGATGTTATTCGTCATCTTCTGAGTAGATTTGTTGTTAAGGATTTGGGTCCCCTCTCCTACTTCTTGGGCATTGAGGTTGCTTCTTGTAAGGAATGTATGTTTCTTTCTCAACACAAGTATACTATGGATCTTCTTCGTCAACATCACATGGATGGTCGCAAACCGTTATCCACTCCTATGGCTACTAAGTGTTGGTCCAGATAACGGCAAGGTAAAAGACTAGAGGGGGGGTGAATAGTCTTTTAAAACTTTTGTCGATAACAACTATTTCTCAGCTATCTGAATAGATGTCTGATACTTAGAGTCAGAGTGCGGAAGACTTAATAAAGATAAGTGCAGAAACAGTTAAGTGTGTGTGTGTGTTTGCTGAAGTATAAATACAGAAACGTAAATGACACAGCAAGTATAGTGGTATCTGGAGGTGGCGTAATCCTCCAACTAATCCACTTCGGTCTATCAGAGACCTAGAATTCACTAGAACAGATAATTGAGTTCTCCTTACAATAATCCTATTCTAAGATTCTTAACAATTGGTTCCCAACCAAATGTTCCCCCTGAGTTGTTCCCCGGCTTTCACAACCAAGTACTTCCTATACTCAGAAACCTTTGAGTTATTCCCTAGCTTCCCAAGCTAAGTACTTCCTATACTCAATAACCTTGGAGTTATTCCTTAGTTTCCCAAATCAAGTACTTCCTATACTCCGGTAACCTTGGAGTTATTCCCTGATTTTTCAAACTAAGTACTTCTGTACTACGCCAGATTATGGTGTTGGTTTTGGTTTGAGTTGTTAGATGAGCGTCTTAATAACTTTTCGATTAATCGATAGCTCGTGAATCATTACTTAATACACTTTACGATGTATGGTATCTTGTTCGATTTCTTGACCTAAGTCTTATGATATCTGCTCAAGAGAATGAATCTCAGATAGTTGATCTTTTGATTCAACTCCTTCACAGATAGCTTTGCTTGTTTAGGATCAGGACACTTAGAACTTCAGTGTTTACTCAAGATCAAAAGCTTTGGTCGCAACAGAAAGCTTTGAGAATAAGTAAGATGCTCTGAGACAGAGTAAGACGATTAGCGTTTGTATGCAGTTCAAGGTGTTCAGTGTCTAAGGTGTCTTCTCAATCAGTCTAAGTGTTGATATTTATAGATGAATTTTGAGTGCCGTTTGAATAGTATCCATTAGGCTCAAATTCAAACTATCGATATCTGTGTATAATCAGAAAGGTGTTTTGTCTTCTTCTCAGAAGTTGTCGTTGCTTTTATTCAGACATCTCTGTCCGTGCATTAAATGCATTGTACTATACTTTTGTCCTGTAGTGTCAACGGAACTATGCTTTGTATCAGAGACTAGTGTTGTCTGATTCTTTGCACGTCCTTATCTTCATTCTTCAGATATCACTTGTATTTATTGAAACAACTTTATTTGCAATATATATTTCTCTTTCAGAAACGTGGTTAAAGCTCAAGGTATCTGAGAATAGATATCTGTGGACACTTTCCTTGTTTTCAGATATGTATCTTATTTCTCAGATATCTCTTGTGACACGCTTTGTTTGAAACTATTCGTGTCTTTAAGATATCCGCTAAGATATCCGAACAATCGATTCAACAATCTTGTGCGCTTTCTTCAAGTCTTCAATGTCGTTGAGCTTTAGCTTGGATGTCTTCTTCTTGGTCTTCTTACATAAAATATAAATTACATTTTGAGACCTAACATCCTATACAAGATTAGCTAGACTATCATACTTAGTGGTTTCCTCTTTACAATGTTCAAGTGAACCAGAGTACTAATCACCTTTCGAGACTAAGATAAGTCATCATGTTGCTAATCAAAATCTAAGCAGATATTTCTAACAAAATATCTAACAAATTTCCCCATTTTGATCACCAACGATGACTATCTTCCTATTACAACTGATGAGGAAACAATCCACCACTTAATCTTTTCTTAAGATCTTCAAATTCATATAATTAAGTGCAGAAAGTAGACATCAACCAAATCACAAGGTGTGATCTTTGCTGACAAGTTATCTTTTATAGAATACTATCTGAGAGTAAGTTCTTCAGATAAGTCGCAACTAAAGATTACAGATAACTTTAATACATGATACAGTTAAGCTCAGTCAGCAAAAATACAAAAACTACATAGTAAATTAGGACAACAGGAGTGACCAAGCTCCAAGTAAACATCCTAAAGAACTAGTCTTCAAGTCTTCAATCTTCAAGTCTTCAACAGTATTTCTATGGATCAGTTTGCAAATTTCCTATCTCCAAACCTTTTGATGTCATCAGAATAATCATAGAGAAGAGTTCTGACAAGCATCTCTGTGTCTCTGGCAAATCCACAGACCTCTTTGTAGGTTTTGGTAGGATTTTTCTTGGCAAAATGCTTGACCCATAAGTACTTTCCCCACTTCCACGCATGCTCTATTCTGATATCTGAAAGCTTGAAGTATTCGTAGATAATCTTCAGATATCTGATGTCACCCTTGTATTGATCTTCTGTCAGATAGAACGACTCATAGGGTTCCACAGCGAATCTTGCTCTTGTGCCTGTTCCTGTGATATTCAGAATTCTGTGCACATCATCTGGCTTTCCATATGGACATTCATCAGAGAGGTCCTTCTTCATGGCTTCAGTTCTCTTGACAACTTCAAAATCCAACCATGCTTTGATGTGATTGGTGTTGATCAAGGTAGGTTTATTCTTTCTCCATGCCATGAGTTGTTTATGGATTGGTTCTGGAAATCTTGAATTTACCAAAAGATGCTTCAGTTCCAGAATCCAATAGCCATTCTTTTGATTGATGCACCTGTAGACAGAGGAATCATTGTCATACTTCACAAACTCTATTTTGGCTTCTTCTGGCCTGAGTGGAAGTTGACTTTGTCTTTGCTCAGCTCTCAGTCTGTTCCTTCTCTATCTTGAATTCTCTTTGGGGTTGTTGCTTGAAGAACCACCACCCTGGATAGACTTGGTATTTCCAGAGGTGTTTTTTGCTAGGGCTTTGCGGCTATGGGCTCGATTAGGCTTTCAATTTTCCTTTTACGTGAAGAGGAGCTTCATCTTCATCGCCTCTTCATCATCATCAAGATTAGATCTTGTGAGAGTTTCACGCCTTCTTCATTGCCTGTGGACTTGATTTGACCTTCTTCTTCTTCTTGGAAGATTCATCAATCCCTCTAACTTGTCTTCTCCTTGGAGCCTTGGTACTCCTTGGAGGTTTCTGTGCCATGGCCCTTGTTACCATTTTGGTTCCTTCAGTGGGTTTCTGGGAAGCAACTACTATTTGCAAAGCAGCTTGGCTTGAGGAGGGTTCATTGATTCTGAGTGGTGGCTGGGAAGTTTTTCTTCTTCCTTTCTGAGCCGCACCAGCTCCAGATTTCTTCTTGTTTTCATCTCCTTCTTCCCATTCCCCCTGACTTTGAGGTCCAGATTTGTACTTTCTTTCCCCCTTAGTCATTGTTGGCTGACTCAGTCTCATAAAGGAATCTGAGAGAGAGTCAAAGTGCCCTTGTAGATAATTATAGCGGTGACCAACTTCGAAGTTCGGCTTTAAGCTCTCGATTTTGCTTGATAAGTCCATTGTCCTTATCGGTGAGCTCGCTAATGGGCCTAGGATGGCATCCGCTTTTCAAAGATGTAACTTGCCTCTTGAAAAGCTTTTTCAGCTAAAGACGCATCGTCGTCCCTTATCATTCCCAGATCTTTCTGAGCAATGACTATGCTAGTTGTTCTCTGAGTGATGAGCTCAGTGAACTTTCTCATTTCAGAGGGGACGGAGGCAATCAACTTCCTTTTCAAGTGAGAAACCGCTAAATGTTCATTGCGGTGTTCTGCCAAAGTCTTGTCTTCTTCATCATCTGAGTGATTAGCCCAGTGATCTTCATCCTCTTGGACATTTTCATCGATCATATCGAGTCCAGCAACCATCTCAGAGATTGGTTTCTTTCCTTGGGAGGAGGATGGTACTTCTTTCGAAGATGATGCAGCCTTAGCATCATGCTTGATTTCAGATACTTCTTCAGTATCGAGTTCTTTGGTGATCTCTTGCACAGCATCCCGTAGCTCTTTAACCTCAGAGTAAGCAATCATTTCTTCTAAGTATAGATCTTGTAGTTGATCAATCTTATCTCTGGATTTAGCTATTTGATCTTCCAGTTGAAGATGGAGCTGTTGTTCTTCTTCCAACAGTTGTCTGAGTTGAGCACTCCTGGTTTGAGTGTTTAAGATTTTCTGATTAGTTTCTTCAGAAAGCTCAACTACTTGTTCAGTAGTAACTGCGTGTTGGTTAGAAGATGGATGAGTAGATTTCTGAGGTGATGAAGACGGAGATTTCTGTGAAGTCTTCTCAGTTTTCTTTTCAGCGGCTGAGGCATTGTTTCTCTGTGAAATTCCTCCGGTCCCTGGTGCAGGGGCATCATCATCATCCTTTTTGTCATTATCATCCTCTTGGTGATGGTCAGTGGGAGGTTCATCAAAGTAATTTTCATTCATTTCTTCCTCCTCATCATCTTCAGATACAAGATTGATCACTTCCGGGATAGTGATCTTCTTCCCATTAACTTCTTCTTGTTCAGAAGGTATAAACTGCAGAGTCTGGGGCAGGACTGGCTTGAATGCCATCTGTAATCTTGTCTGACCATCTGCCTATTCAAAGGCATGTATCAAACTATGCGCCACTTTTCTGGAAAAGTCCTTATGTAGTAGAGTCGCAACTGTATATTGTTCTGTAGGGAACATTGCTTGGACATATGTTTCCAGGTCAAGAGCTCGTGCTCGTCTGGTTGGTTGATCAGTGATTCTCAATATTTCAGAGATCGAGCACCTTAACTTCGCCATTTCTTGAAGCATTGAATATGCTTTGCGTGGTGTGAGCTTTGAAGAAGTGAAGTAGTCCCTTGTTTCTTCAATGGGAACACGCTTTGCATCTGCTTGAGCTGAAAGAAGGAGTTTTGAGTGAGTTTCAAAACTTTGTAGATATCTCGAGTAGAAGTGTAGTTTAGTTTCGAGTTACCGAGTAAGAACATCGTGCTCAGATACTTGTTCTCGAGACGATTGGTGTCTCGGATATCTTGTTGTGAGGTGGAGACTTGGAAGTCCGGTCCTCATCAACCTTTCTTTCTTGAACACGAGAAAATACAATACTTAGGAAATAG
Organism: Plantago major; assembly: GCA_026545765.1. Classification (NCBI taxonomy): domain Eukaryota; kingdom Viridiplantae; phylum Streptophyta; class Magnoliopsida; order Lamiales; family Plantaginaceae; genus Plantago; species Plantago major. The sequence goes on along the minus strand of CM048840.1, from coordinate 27,460,142 downwards.
TTTGAAAGAACCTATGCATAAATATGCTTTTAATGAATTACGATTTGAGCTACTTACTTCCTCAACAGGAAGCTCAGATTCATTTTTCTTAAACTTGTGCGCTTCGGTGTTCTTTCGTGATGTAGCAGGGGCTTCATCAATTTCCATTGATCTGGGAAGTCAACTTTATCCCTTGCATTTCTACTCAAATAGCCTGTAAGTAGAAAGTATTGAATATTAGAAGAGATAAAAGATAACCTGGATGAAGAATACTTGTCACTTGATTGTCATATACCTTCAAGTTTGAAGGCTCGATGATGTGTTCTTGAAACCTTTGGTTTCGGTTTGTCTCAGCATTTCGCTTATCTTCTTCCATCTCGGTTGGAGCTGTTAGAAACATTTATCATGAATGAGCATACAAACATTTTTACTGAAAAGTTAGTTCTCTTTAAGAAACATTTACCTGTGGCAAAGGCTCAGATTTCTCAAGAGTTGAGGTTGAAGGAACCTCTTTTTCAGTATCTGAGGTAAGCTTCTCGACTTCCTCTTGTTTACGCATTTCTAACTTTCAGTAACAAAGAAATTCTTATAAGGTAACAAGATTTATAAGTATAAAATTTTTCACAAGGTAAGAGTTAAACCGGTCATTTACTGCAGCTTTCAGTCGATTGGTCTCTGGAACTTGTGACCTTTCTATACATTGGTCGTCTTGTCCCGGCGCTTTCTTTGTTTGAAGTTTCGGTACTTCACACCTTTCCGAGTATGCAACTCAGTTGCCTCCTGGTTGATCATTACGAGTAGATGTCTCGCTTGATCCCTCTCGATGAGTGGGGAACCCGCTCATTTGCAGGATTTTCTTCAAAGATCTTGTATTCCGGTAATTCAAATGGAGTTCATTTACCATTTCATCAACCACTTGTGGTTGTTGTGGTTGTTGTGTTTGTGGTTGTTGTGGTTGTGCAGAAGCGTAAGATTGATCGAGAATGTTCTTCCGCATTTTTAGATGTGGCGTTTCCATCAAGATTCCGCCAAGACTAAAATACCACTCATCGTGGCTTTGTGAAGTTGTTCAAGAGAAGCATTCTCGATGATGTGTTTGCACCAACAACCTTTGCTATAGGTTCAAAGAACTTTGTGGTGTAGTTCTTCTTCGATAACTTATCACCGCCATTTTTTCAAGAACCTTAGCCCTCTTTGTTCTTTCTAGGACTTGAGATGACTAGTTCATCATCTTCATCATCAGAGCTCTCATCAGCATTAGGAACTGATTGGTCCATAACTCCTGCAGTTTCTGCAGATGGGGCTTGGTGCTTTTCACCACTCTTGGCAGCATTTATGAGTTCATCAGCAAGGCTTTCTGCATTAGTCACAACATTTCTGAAAGCATTTTCTCTTACTGAGTCTACTTGTTCAGTAGTTGATAACTCTTTTGCGCATTGATGAGTTCATCCGCCATTATCGGTTCATCGGCAATGCTGCAGATATCCGAGAATTGACAACCTCTTTGTGTGTCTTACGATTTGCCAGACTTCTTTCTTGAAGTTACGGGCTTCTGGTCGTAACCTTTCTTGATATCTTTTGATTTTCGCTTCTTAGACCTTTACGAGACCCGGTAAGAACCTTTTTCATCGATTTGTATACTCATACTTGTAGAGTAAGTTACCGCTTATTTCAATTGCCTCTCCGAGCTCAATGCCAAGCTTTTCCAAAGTAGCATATCTTCGCACATAACCTCTGTGGCCTTTGGCTCGGCTAGTCCTTTGACAATCTTAGGCTCAAGCCTTGAATCTTCTTCACGAATTTCATGAAGCGATTTTCCCGATTAAAAGGGTTTTCGGCCTTTGTCTTGTTGATTCAGCAAGAACATCATGATCCATCGTTCTTGGCTTATCTGGTCAGCACCTCCTTGTAGACCATCAAAGCATCTGTGAAGAATGCAAGCCTATACATCCCAGTGAACCAACAGATGTCTGGTTCGGATGTCAGCAAGCTTGAACTCAGTGGGTGTATCTGATTTTTCAAGATCACACACGTCATTGTAAAGTTCTTTGACACCTTCAAGGAGTTCGTCATCCTTGGTGTTTATTTCAAAATCCTTTCCAAGATTTTGAACCTCAAACAACTTACAGAAAGTTGTTAAGTCCAGAAGGATTTCCTTTCCTTGGACTGAGGTTTTGATAGACACTATTTCAAAGGTTTGAAACACAGAAATAATCTCGAGTTGTTGTAAAATTCCAACACATCGAGTGATGAAATTCCACTTGAAAGCGGATAGAAAACCCTTGATTTGTGCCTTTTCAAGCATGTCAAGAATCAATTTTCTGTCAGTTTGGTTTTCTATTGCAGCAGTGAGGTATTCCTCAACCATGGCACCACCCCAAATCATTCTGTGACTTGAAGTCCAATGGTCAGGATTAAAGACTCCTATCAGTCGATTGTTAACAATAACCAACTCTGGTGCTTGCTTTTCAGCAGTACCAGTGGAGGATTGGGATTTCTGTGTTGAAGTGTTCTTGGAGGCCATCTCTTTATATAGTGTAGGGATTTGAAATTGGTGTTTGAAAGAGATTTGATTCAGTGATTCTTTTCAGAAAAACTTAATCTAGATTTGCAGAGATTGTAGAGGGTTTGCAGAGAATCAAGAGAGAATTTGCTATTTTTGTGCAAGAAGAATTTTCGGATTAGGCAAAAGTGATTTCATTTGCCAAAATCCTATATATATATATAGCAGTTGAATCCCAACAGAAAAATACATACAAATTGATTTTGTGTGTACGTATCTGTGATTTGCAAACAGGCGTGAGCAAAAGCTAGTTCGGCATTAAATGCTTAGTGGGCCATGTCTGAATTTCAACAGTCCACTATTTACTGTGAATTAATTTCCACCGTACAGATCAATCGCTTAACTTCATCAAGGGTCACCATTGCTTCTCCAGCAATGATCACAATCAGCAAGTGTAATTGTGCCCATTTAATGAGTTTTGGCGACTTCCTATCTGAATCACAATTCTGTATGACCAAGGACACTGTTCGCATCTTAATCTGTCTTATACTTAGGATTTTTCCAAGTTTTTCATCAAGATAGAAATAATGCGAGTTTCAAGAGAGTAGTTGACTGCAGATAGTTATACTATTCTCTTTTGTGTTCCCCGTTTATAGAGTGATTCAGATATCTGAGATCTGCCTCGTAGATCTTAAGCTATCTTTTTGCTCTTTAGCCTTTTTGACTTCTGGATACCCGTTCCAGATTTCTCTTTTCTCTTTTCTGGATACCCGTTCCAGATACCTCTTCTCTGGTTGCCCGTTCCAGATACCTCTTCTCTGGTTTCCCGTTTCAGATACCTGAACTCTTTCAGTTCATTGGTAGTTCCATTAGTCCAAGACTATGTCTTAAGGCTAAGAATCTACTTTCTTGTAGTGGCTTAGTGAAGATATCTGCAAGTTGGTCTTCAGTGCCATTCTTGAGTATCTCTATATTGCCTTTTTCAACATGGTCTCTGATGAAGTGATGTCTAACATCAATGTGCTTTGTTCTGGCATGAAATTTAGGATTCTGTGTAATCGCAATAGCACTTGTGTTGTCACATAAGATGGGAGTTTTCTTCTCATCGAGTCCATAGTCTTTAAGTTGTTGTTGTATCCACAGAATTTATGTTGCACAACAACCAGCAGCAATATATTCAACCTCTATGGTAGAAGTTGCAATTGAGTTTTGCTTCTTGCTAAACCATGAGATAAGTCTAGTACCCAGAAATTGACAAGTTCCTGAGGTGCTTTTCCTATCAAGCAATGATCCAAAGATAATCGCGTCGAAAATTTAAATAAACTCAATCCACTTTCTTTAGGATACCACAATCCTACATCTACTGTACCCTTTACATACCTTAATATTTTCATAGCAATGTTGTAGTGTGTTTGCATTGGATTTGTCTGAAATCTAGCACATACTCCAACGGCATATTGAATATCAGGTCTACTTGCAGTGAGGTAAAGTAGTGAACCTATCAATTTCCTATACTTATGTTCTTCAACACTCTTATCTGATTCAGTATAGGTCATTTTGGTTCCAATGCTCACAGGTATCTTAGCATTCTTTTCAGAAGGCTTGAGATTGAATTTTGTGAGCATATCTTTTGCATACTTTGTTTGACTAATGAATATTCCATCATTGATTTGCTTGACTTGCAATCCTAGGAAATAATTCATTTCTCCCATCATGCTCATCTCAAACTTGCTTTTCATGAGATTTGAAAAGTCATTACAAAGTTGCTTGTCCTTAGACCCAAATATGATGTCATTAACATATACTTGAACTAAGAGTAGTTTCCCATCATGATTTAAGGTAAATAAAGTTTTATCAACTTCACCTTTCTTGAAACCACTTTTCAGAAGGTACTTGGCCAAAGTGTCATACCATGCTCTTGGAGCCTGTTTCAGTCCATACAGAGCTTTCTGTAGTTTATAGACCATTCTACTTTCTGAGGAAACTTCAAAGCCAGGTGGTTGCTCAACATAAACTTCTTCTGCAAGTTCACCGTTTAGGAATGCACTTTTGACATCCATCTGATAAACTTTGAAATCTTTATGAGCTGCAAAGGCTAGAAAGAGTCTTATTGCATCCAATCTTGCAACTGGTGCATATGACTCGTCAAAATCTAAGCCTTCACCGGTAAATCCTGGCAACCAATCTTGCTTTGTTTCTGGTTATTTCACCAGACTCATTCATCTTGTTTCTGAAAACCCATTTAGTTCCAATCACAGATATTCCTTCTATAAATGGAACTAGTTTCCAGACTTTGTTTCTCTCAAATTGATCCAACTCTTCTTGCATTGCAGAGATCCATTCTTGGTCTCCTAATGCTTCTTCAATATTTTTAGGTTCAATATTCGAGATGAAACATCCAAAGAGAGAGTTAGCATTTTCAGCTATTGCTCTCCTAGTCCTAACACCCTGATTAATCGGTCCAATTATATCCTTTGTAGGATGATCTTTGATCCATTTCATCATAGGTTTAGTGCTAGTAGGATCAATATCCAGGTGATCTGAATGTGAATCACTAAGATTTTGATTTGATACTTTTTCAGTATCTGAGATATCTGACATATGAGAGATGTCATGGATATCTGACACTTTTTCAGTGTTAGAGATATCTGAGACATGCATTTCAGCATTCTTATTTTCAGATACCTCTTCATGATGAAGGTTCTCAAGAACTGCTCCATTTCGAAAACTCATAGGAAATTCCTCATCATGTTTGTGAGTCATCTTGTTGTTACTAGGCTTTTCAAGCTTTTCTACGTCAGAGTCATCCTCACTTTCCATAATGATGTTTTTCCTTTCTGAGGATTCTTCTTTAGGATCCCTCAGTAATAGTTCTTTGAACCTTTCTGAGAGTTCATCAATAGGAGGTGTTTTCTTACTTCCTTCATAGAATACAACATGAACTGATTCTTCAATTTTCTTTGTTCTTTTGTTGTAAACTCTGTAAGCTTTTCTGTTTGTGGAATAGCCAAGAAAAACACCTTCATCTGCCTTTGGTTGAAATGTTCTCAGATAATCTTTCCCATTGTTTATCAAGCATCTGTTCTGAGTGTAGCAAGCTGTGTTTACAGCTTCAACCCAATAAATTTCACTTATCTCAGTGTCAGCTAGCATTGTCCTTGCAGCTTCTTTAAGGGTTCTGTTTTTCCTTTTTGCAACACCATTTTGTTGAGGTGTTCTTACAGAGAAAAGTTGGTGTTGTATACCTTTGCAGGTACAAAACTCCTTTATGTACTGGTTGACAAACTCAAGATTACGGTCTGCTCGATGCAGATACCTTGTCATTTTCATGACTTCAAGCTTTTTCAGCAAGTTTGGTATCTCCACCGGCATCGATTTGTTTCGTAAAGACAACCCAAGTGAATCTTGAGAAGTCATCTACAACAACTGACCATACTTCTTTCTGCATAACTAGTTACGATGATTCAAATAGATCCATGTGTAAAGTTGCGTTGGTCTAACACTAGAGTGTCTGATTTTGGACTTGAAAGAGATCTTAGATTGTTTCCCCATCTGACAGGCAGAACAGATACCATCCTTTCTGAAAGATGTTCTGGGAAGACCAACCACTAACTCTTTCTTGGCAAGTCTATTTAGACTTTTGAAGTTCAAATGACTCATTCTTTTGTGCCATAACCAGTGCTCTTCTGTGTGACCAGATTGACTCACCATGAGACATTCTTCAGTTGTGGCAGATGCCCAATCGACAACATAAAGACTGCCTTTCCGCCGACCAACTAAGACTGTCTGCTTTGACTCATTGTCAATTAGTTTGCAGTATTTAGCTTTGAATTTTATAGTAAAACCCTTGTCTGCAAACTGGCTCATGCTAAATAGATTATATTTCAAATCCTTAACATGTAATACGTCAGTGATTGTTAAAGTCCCCAATTTGACGTTGCCAAATCCCAGAGAGGGATTTAATTCTCCTCCAGCAAATCTGATATCTGGTCCTGTGTTGCAAGCTTTGTAATCAACCAGATTTGCTTTGTCTCCTGTCATGTGCTTTCCGCATCCACTATCAAATAGCCATTGTGCTTTAGTCCAGGAAGCATTCTGCACATAACAGGAAACAGGAGATTAGATTCTCATATCTTAGATGGAATCGTCAAAATCAAAAGTTCTTCCAGTAGGAATCCATTTTTGAATGAATTTCTTTGAAATATGCTTTTGTCTGACAGGAACGTAAGGAGGAATTCTTTTTGAATGAATGTTATCATTAGTAAGAATTATTTTCTTCCTTGGTGTGTTCCTAGGTGCTCCATATGATGCTTTCAGATACCTGTCAGGTTTCTGAGTTTGCTTTTCAGCAAACTTAGCCTTCCTTGCAGATTTCTTCTAGCCGGCATTGATTTTCGTTGCTGATTTAACTTCCACTTCTGATAATTGCTTTGAGCAATTCTAGCTTTCAGCCATCGTTCTTGCTCCTGCTTGTACTCATGAGCAAGTTGTTTTCCGATGCCTTTGTAGCCAATACCGTTTCGAGCACTTGAAACTATCTGAGATCTTTTCTCAGCAGCTTTGCTAGTCTCTGGTTGATCCAATTTCTTTCCAGAAAAAGTGACATGGGAGAATTTGCCAGCTCCTGCAATTCTACCTTTTGAGAGACATAGCATGTGGGTGTTTACACTTTTCGGTGTTGTGTTTCTTTTCGAGACGTACCAGCTTTTGTTTTTGACTTGTTTTTCCCACAAAGGTTTAGTCAATCGCCTTTCCTTTGTCAACAATCTTTGTCTTTTCACCGATACTATAGATTGCATGGGAACCGTCTTTGCCGAGTACTTACAAATGTTCTTTTCTCCTTACTCTTATTCAGAGTGATAGAACAATCATGCGTGTATTCATTTCAAGTCCTTTCTTTTTCAAGGATCTCTTAAGTAAGATTGTACTTCAAGAAGAGTGTCACTAGCTTTGGCATAAGATTGAAAAGATAGTTCTTTCTTCTTGAGTTCCTTGTTTTCGGAAAGAAGATTTTCATAATTCTTTCAGAATCGACCATTGCTTCTTCATGTGACTTTTCGGTCTCGATATCTCGAGCTTTGAGAAATGCATTTTCAGATCCTTTCTCTCGATTCTTTAACTAATTGAGAATTTTCCTTTTCAAGAGAATTCTTTTCTTCTTCAAGGTTTTCGCTCTAGCTCGGATCATTAGAAATTCTCTTTCATAGATGTCAAGTTCTTTCCGAGATTTTCTAGATTTTTATTTCCTCTTCATCACTTTCATAAGTGTAGCAAGAAGTATGTGTTACCTCATCACCATAAGATGCTTTTCTATGTTGGAGATGTCCGGTCCAATTTCAAAGAACTCCACATTTCATTCTTCTTGAGGTCAAGTCGATTATATCATGAGTAACTCCACATAATTCGGTGATGGTAGGTTGAATCATCTGAATTGTCATCTTGAGAATCATCTCAACGCCTAGAGCATCCAGTTGAATTTGGATTTTCTTTCTTTCTTGATTAACAAAGCTTTACGGCTTCTTCGAAGATTCTTCTATCTTTCTTGTCGCTTAGTTTGTTGAGGCGTGACAATCCTTCTTGAAGTGGCCAGGTTTCGACAATAGAAACAGATATCGCTTTCAATTTCGCTTCCTCAAGACATGATGCTTTACGAAATGGCTTGTTCAAATGAGCTTTGCATATTTTTGTCTTGGTGATAGTTTGAGAGATGCTTTTTCACTTCTTCGCTTTTCTTCTCTCAATTTCTCGACGACAAATTTACTCATTTGCTTTGCGGCAAGAGCATCCTCGCCTCCTCCTTGCTTTTCTTCTTTTGAAGTTCCTTGAGTAACTAGAGCAACATTCGCAACTTTTCATTGTTTGTTCTCTCGAGTCTCATAGTCAATGAGCAAGATGTAAGAAAGTTCCATCGAGTGATATTTGGCATACCTTGGTTAAAATAAAAGAATTTAGTATGCTCCCTTGTGGTTAAGACTTGACAATAGTCTTAATCTTCTCGCATCGAGAGTATCTATTGCTTTCCCAAGTGTCGCCATATCACTCATGAGAGTGGTAAACCGAAATCAAGTTCTTCCAGAGTTTCGGTGGGACCTTGTTTGAAATTTTGAAATTTAACTTTAGAACTTCAACTTGTTTTCCTTGGTTTCCCCGGCTACATGATTTCTTCAATCGGTTGTGTAACTTTCGCTGCTTTAGCACCCTACGCTTTACATCGATATGCTCTGGTGTCGATCTGATGATGATGTTACGAGCTTGACCATCCAGACGATTCCTCTTGGCATCTTCCGATGTCCAGAGTTCTCTGGGCTTTGGTTCGTAAATAACTTGACCAGTAGATCTTCCACTAGTTGACGCATCTGTTTGTGAAGATCCTTCGCTTTGATCTCTGTCTCTTCCACTCGAAACCTCCATGACTTGCTTAAGTTGTTGAATGACTATTGGGCCATTCTTTATTACTTCGATCATCTCGTCAATTATGGCTTCAAGGTGGAGCATTATGTTATTTTTCCATTTCTCGTAGTTCTCTGGTTTGAGAATGGGTGCATCACTCAGAGACATACCTGCACACTTAACACACAAATTAAATAGTCCTCAAAAGTGGACAAAGTTCCTTCACCTATCTGGGGATCTAGGTTCAAAGGTATATCAGAACCTCCCCGCTCTGATACCACTTGTTGGTCCAGATAACGGCAAGGTAAAAGACTAGAGGGGGGGGGGGAGGGTGAATAGTCTTTTAAAACTTTTGTCGATAACAACTATTTCTCAGCTATCTGAATAGATATCTGATACTTAGAGTCAGAGTGCGGAAGACTTAATAAAGATAAGTGCAGAAACAGTTAAGTGTGTGTGTGTGTTTGCTGAAGTATAAATACAAAAACGTAAATGACACAGCAAGTATAGTGGTATCTGGAGGTGGCGTAATCCTCCAACTAATCCACTTCGGTCTATCAGAGACCTAGAATTCACTAGAACAGATAATTGAGTTCTCCTTACAATAATCCTATTCTAAGATTCTTAACAATTGGTTCCCAACCAAATGTTCCCCCTGAGTTGTTCCCCGGCTTTCACAGCCAAGTACTTCCTATACTCAGAAACCTTTGAGTTATTCCCTAGCTTCCCAAGCTAAGTACTTCCTAACTCAATAACCTTGGAGTTATTCCTTAGTTTCCCAAATCAAATACTTCCTATACTCCGGTAACCTTGGAGTTATTCCCTGATTTTTCAAACTAAGTACTTCCTGTACTCCACGCCAGTTATGGTGTTGGTTTTGGTTTGAGTTGTTAGATGAGCGTCTTAATAACTTTTCAGTTAATCAGATAGCTCTGTGAATCAAGTTACTTAATACACTTTACAGTGTATGGTATCTTGTTCGATTTTACTGACCCAAGTCTTATGATATCTGTTCAAGAGAATGAATTCAGATAGTTGATCTTTTGATTCAACTCCTTCACAGATAGCTTTGCTTGTTTAGGATCAGGACACTTAGAACTTCAGTGTTTACTCAAGATCAAAAGCTTTGGTCGCAACAGAAAGCTTTGAGAATAAGTAAGATGCTCTGAGACAGAGTAAGACGATTAGCGTTTGTATGCAGTTCAAGGTGTTCAGTGTCTAAGGTGTCTTCTCAATCAGTCTAAGTGTTGATATTTATAGATGAATTTTGAGTGCCGTTTGAATAGTATCCATTAGGCTCAAATTCAAACTATCGATATCTGTGTATAGTACTGTAGCAGGTTTTGTCTTCTTCTCAGAAGTTGTCGTTGCTTTTATTCAGACATCTCTGTCCGTGCATTAAATGCATTGTACTATACTTTTGTCCTGTAGTGTCAACGGAACTATGCTTTGTATCAGAGACTAGTGTTGTCTGATTCTTTGCACGTCCTTATCTTCATTCTTCAGATATCACTTGTATTTATTGAAACAACTTTGTTTGCAATATATATTTCTCTTTCAGAAACGTGGTTAAAGCTCAAGGTATCTGAGAATAGATATCTGTGGACACTTTCCTTATTTTCAGATATGTATCTTATTTCTCAGATATCTCTTGTGACACAGTTTGTTTGAAACTATTCGTGTCTTTAAGATATCTGGCTAAGATATCTGAACAATCAGATTCAGCAATCTTGTGCAGTTTTCTTCAAGTCTTCAATGTCGTTGAGCTTTCTGCTTGGATGTCTTCTTCTTGGTCTTCTCTTACATAAAATAAAAATTACATTTTGAGACCTAACATCCTATACAAGATTAGCTAGACTATCATACTTAGTGGGTTTCCTCTTTTACAATGTTCAAGTGAACCAAGAGTACTAATCACCTTTCTGAGACTAAGATAAGTCATCATGTTGCTAATCAAAATCTAAACAGATATTTCTAACAAAATATCTAACACTAAGCGTATTACTTTGGTTGGAGAGCCTACTGATGCTACGGTGTATTGTCGTGCTCTTGGAGGTCTCCAGTATCTCACCTTAACTAGTCCCGATATTGCTTTTACGTTGAACCGTCTTGCACAATATATGGCCAATCCTTCTTATCATGATTGGGGAGCTGTCAAAAGGTTGTTTCGCTATCTTAAGGTCATTGTTTACTATGGCCTCTTACTTCGCCCTCCTACTGAGATTTGTCTCTTACCGCGTTCTCTGACTCCGACTTTGGTGGTGATTTTAGTGACGGACGTTCCACCTCTGCTTATGTCGTTTTCCTTGGTCCAAATCCTTTTTTTTGGCGTTCTCGGAAGTAGTCAGGTGCTGCTCGTTCCTCAACTGAAGCTGAATATAATATCGTGCTCTCGCCTCTGCTTCCTTTGAAGTTTGTTGGAGTCAACAGTTGTTTCTTGAGCTTGGTATACCAGTTCGGACAAGTCCCAGTGTCCTTTGTGATAATATGAGTGCTACTCGTCTTGCTCTTCATCCAGTGATGCACTCCCGCATGAAGCATATTACGCTTGACTTGCACTTTGTCCATGACTTAACACAAAAGGGTCTCAATTCTGTGTCTTACGTTAATACTTTGGATCAACTTGCAAATGATCTCACCAAATCCCTTCCTTGATCTCGTTTTGAGACCTTGCGCTCCAAAATTTCCGTTGCTGATGAAACATCTATTTTGTGGGGTGTATTAAGGAAGTTGATTAATTATAGAATTCTACCTTCTTTAGTTATATATTGAAACATTTTACTACTAGGATACTAACTATAGAACTGTATATATAGAGGCTTATGACTAACAAATAATTCAATTCATTTTCTATGAATTCATATACCAAATGCTAGCTAATAAGCTTGTGCTAAACAGAGCCTTTATAAAAGTTTTTGGTAAATCAATTAGTTGATAAACCAGCTTATTTGTTAAATATGGTATGTAAAAAAATAAATCAGCTAGCTTATTTCTCTGATAAGCTTTCTAGACAAGCTTATCATATCAGTTGGCTTATCAGCTACCAGCTAGACGTTCACATAACAGGCTTATTACGACAATAAGCTAGTTGATAAGTTTGTGTTAAACAGAGCCTATTCTATTAAATGAGTTATTTTTATTTTTGAAATTATAACGTTGAAATGGTTAACTAAATTACTTTAATGAAAATTTTGTAAATAAAGGTTTGTTAGACCACTCTAATGGTCGTCATGACGATCGTGAATAGTTCTTGATGCGTGACGACGATTTAACGATTCACCGCAGAAAAAATCTGTCCAATGGGTCGTCGGACGACCGTGAATAGTGTTTTTTTAATTTTTTTCTTTTTTTTTTATTTTAACTTGTTTAACATATTATAAGAGTGTTTAGAAGTTGAAATTACTCAAATTGGATTCTTAAAACTCGTTTTATAATTTATTGAGATTGAAATCAGAATGAACAAAATGAGAACAAGACAGAATAAACACTACAATGCAAATACATCAAACATTACATGCAAACAAAGACATGAAAGACAAAGAATGCAAACAACAATACAACAAACATTACAATGCAAATAATAGGAAACAAACCAACAACACACATGCATAAAAATGAAATAAACAACAACACATTACAATGAAAAGAACTACTCATGGTTGAAAGACCAAACATGGTTCATGATGTCTTCTTGAAGCCTCAAATGGGTCTCCTTACTTTCTAGGTCAGCCCTTTTGCTCAAATAGCCATCCACTTGATTGATATAGGAATCCCTGCGTGTGTAGGCATTAAGCTCATCGTTGTGGATGCCTAATTCTACAGCATCATCATTGAATTCTGCTATGACGTCTTTGTAGTTGTGATATAAGTGCCGCTCATCCTCTACTATCATATTGTGCAAACAAATGCAACAATTCATGATCCTAGCAAGGTCTTCTCGGTTATGGGCCAATGCTGGATCCTTAATTACTTTGAAACATGCTTGGAGAACTCCGAAAGCACGTTCGACATCTTTCCTGCACGCCTCTTGCCGCATTGCGAACTCTGCTTTTGGATTGATAGGACCCTTAATTGACTTCACAAATGTTGCCCACATAGGATATATGCCGTCAGTTAGATAGTACCCCATGTCGTATTGATTCCCATTCACTTCGAAGTTAACAGCAGGAGCTTTTCCCCTTAGTAATTCGTCGAATACCGGTGACCGTTCCACAATGGTTCGATCATTCAACTTCCCTAAAACACCAAAGAAAGCATGCCAAATCCAAGTATCTTGGGATGCAACCGCCTCCAAAACAAGTGTGGCTCTCTTGTTTTTTCCTTGGAACTGCCCTTTCCAACCCGACGGACAGTTCTTCCATTCCCAGTGCATGCAATCGATACTTCCAAGCATGCCGGGAAAACCACGACTAGTGTTCACCTCGACTAATTGACGTACATCCTCCGCATTGGCCCTCCTCATATATGTAGGACCAAAAACCGCAACAACACAATCACAAAAGGCCTTCAATGCCTCTTGACTACCGTTTGGCTTACACGAGTGTATTCCCACCATGTCCGCACATACACCATATGCAAGTTGTCGGATGGCGGATGTGCATTGCTTGCCGTAAAACCCAACCTCCCTATAGCATCCCGGCGTTGTTGAAAATACGGATCGTATTGCTCTAAAGCTTCGACGATCCGGAGAAACAATGGCCTTTGCATCCTGAACCGACGTCGGAACTTGACCGCTCCCCATGTTGGACGTTCAACAAAATAATCGTTATCGAGTAGAACAGCAAACTGTTCCCTCTTCCGATCAATGTATTAACGCGTATACCCCGACCTCCTTCGTGGATTTTGTTGCTCGCAGTGGTTGATTATGTGAGGAGTGGCTTGAATAAGAAGTCTGGTAGCACGGGTATAGTAATCAGTTTGTGTGCTTGAAGAGGAAGAAGAGGAATCAACATATTGTGCAAACTCATCATCATCGGAACTAGATGATGATAAGTTGTTGATGTAGTGATTAATTGCAGACATGTTTGGATATGTGTTTGAGTTTAGAGACGTTTTGAGTTTAAGAAATGGAAGATGAGAGGAAATTGAGGTGTGGTGAAATGAGTTGTGAATGAGTTGTATTTATCGATCTCGAAAAAATATAGCCGTTGGGGTATTTTTTTATTTAATATTACTTTATAAATTAATTTTAAAAAATAAAAAAAATAAAAAAAGAGGTGGGGCCCACCTCTTCGTCCGGTCCGTTGGGCTGGGGCCCAGCCCAACGGTCGGGACGACCAACCCCAAAATTCGGCCTTGTTAAGGCCGAATTTTGGGTTGGCCGTGCACCACGGCCGGCCGTGGTGCTCCATTGGAGCACCGACGGCCGGCCGTGATGCACGGCCGGTCTCACGACCACTCCCATTGGGAGTGATCTTAGTCTTCAACTCTTCATCAACTAAAAATTAGAATACACGTCTCATTTATTTATGATTATGTTTCAGAAGATCGTGAAGCTCATAACTTCTGCAACTCGTAGTCCTTGAATAAGTCCGACATCATTCTTCAAGGAGATAAAATCGAGTTTGTAATCAATCGGCGTAAATCATTTGAGCGCTTTATGATTGCTCAAGTCAAATCATCATTCTGATTTTGGAGTAAACTCTTTGAATAATATCAGTACTCGTAGGCTAGATGAACTTTGTATTGCTCACGATAAAGTTACCAATAGTTTTTCAATTTAAGTGAAGATATGCAATTCGAAAATAATTAGTTGCGTAGCCAATTAGCCATTGAGTCAATACTTAACCAATTAAAGCAATCAAACATCGTAGGAAATGAGTGTATTTTGAGCAGCTAGGAAGTATTTGAAGGATGATCAACAAAGGTTAGATCAGTCAACAAAGGTTAGATGAGTCTACTGGTTCTCTCCTTAATTAAGATTTAATTGCCCTGTTATGGTGTACACATATGGTAGTCTCCCAGGAAAAAAAAAAACTTCTTGCACTCTGATGACGAAGTCTGGAGAACTTTAGTTTGAGTAAACATAAAGTGCACAGAGAGCAAGGAGGAAAGAAAAAAGTGAAATTGATGTAAGGCTCTGTTTAGCAAAACTAATGAAAAAGCTCAGAGTGATTAGGTAGCAGATAAGCTGATTGATTAGGTAATTGATTAACTAAATTTAATTGATTTTAATGTAAGTGTTTAGAAATAAATTAAATTGATTTGGTATTTTGTAAAATGACATAAAAGGTCATTGCTTTTATTTTTATTTTCTTTAACATTTCTCATCGCATTATTAGTCTATATATTTTTAAATAATAGTACATCAAATTTTTGTCTAATTATTCTAATATATATTCAATGTACATTTTCACCGCCACTTTAATATCATTAAAAATTATCAGAAGTTGAAAGAAATATTTGTTGTGAATTATAACTTAGTGAGGAAAAAAATCAGTAATTGTTGTGTACTACATGTATGCATTTTAAAGAAATGCAGCTGCATTAATTCTTATGCTAATTGCAAACAAGGACACAAAATAATAAACGGGTGGTTTTTTCTTTTTTTCTAATTTAGGCCAGGGATATTTTCGGAATGAAAAAAGATAAGAAGGAGAAAAAGCTCACTTGGATAGCTTCTAAATCAACTAGTTTCAAACTAGCTGATCAGCTATCTGATTTAAGAAGCTGCGCGTTCACGTAACGAGCTTTTTATTAGTCAATGGTCAAGAAAAGCTCATGGAGCTGAAAATCTAGTGGTAAATAGAGCCTAAGTCATTGAACTAAGTAAAGAGTTCATCACATATTTATATTCACTTTACAACCTTTCCAAATAGTAGTTGTTTAGCCTCTCAAAAGTGTTATAACCCTTCTTTCATCGGTCACTAGACGAATGGTCATGTTCCAAACACTTTAAACTAGGCAACCATTGATCAAAATACCTAAGAAATCCGCCAAAAATTGAAGAAACACGCATGTTCGGCTAATCGACCGTGACCGGAAACAAAACTGGCCGCAGTCGGCTTTCTGGCCCAACTGGACATCGGCCGCAGCCGGTTCCACTAAGCCTTCCAAAATCAAAATTTTCAGCTTTTTCCATCATTTCAATTCGTATTTTCGACATCATTGCTCCTAGACCCGAATTTTAGTACATTGGATGACTTATCCACATATTTGGAACTAGAAAGAGCATCACACCCTACGCGTGTGAAGCGTATTCCATTTCCATATATACACTATTTATGCCCTCCATCTCAGAGAACTTCACACAACGGATGGAGAAAAGGTAAAAATTCAATTTTCATTGTTCACCACGACTACGAACAGATGTAAATAAACAAACCATATTTGTGCAAGTTGACATGAGATTCATATACGTACATACTAACTGAGTATGAATATTACATTAATACCTCAAATTGACATAAAAAGCAAAATTTAGAGGCTTATACAATTTTGCATCCATCAACAAAACAATGACCAAATGGACTACTCATATAATCAGCTAATCGATCGACGAACTATGATTGAGTAGTAAAATTCTACGCCAGTTTAGTAAGAGTGTCTACCTACATTCTGAAAACAAATATTCGAAGGTGAAAATAACATATCTTGCATAATAAATCCAACATTTTCCACCCCTATATGTGGTCACATCATGTCATCCCTACATATATAGAGCAATCATATGAAGAAAAACTGGCGGAACCCACTTGAAGATAATGATGAACTTGGTAACTTATCAACAATACTGATATTACCATCCACTCCAACTTCTTGAGTAGAATCACCAACAGTTTAATAATGAAGTCGGACACTTCATAAAGAAGTAGAGGATATGTGCATTAACTTCATCAGGTTTCTCTTATTGCGCAAAGTGACCAACCCCTTCCAATACGACTACTTCCTTCAGTAAAGGCACATCCTTCTTCATATCGCCTTTGTGTATATAGTCCTTAGCCCTGGATGCCGGAGGATTGTAGGTCAGGTCCATGTCACCCACAATGAACTTCATTGGCACCGTAACATGAACCAGAACAAACTTTAATATTTGAAACTTAACACTTGTGAATATAGGGAGTTTAAATAGACATAATTTTTGCCAAACGAAAAATCACAAGTGAATTAATTCTTGTGATCCACAATACTTTTACTTTGTTGGTAACAAAACTGCACTCTGTCTATATCTATTATTGGGAGTCAAGGGGAACTAAATGAGACTATGAGAGCTTACGTGTCAATGGCACAATAGATAATTCAAGGCCCCGGTGAATCCAGACTCCAGAGGCCTCGTACTTGCTGGTATAGTCCATATCTTCTTTGGATAACGATGATGGTAGAGAGATTAGAGTATCTAGGAATGGTTTCTCTTCCGGGAGTTGGAGCGCAGAAGGCCTTTGTCTTTCGAATTGAAAACCGCAGAGCAAGAAAACCTCGAATCCACATTCAAGAGCCATAATTTCTCATGTTCTTGAAACCATGTTGAGCCTGTCACAGACAACCAAACTCATGGACCCTCAATGAATCGAAAACCCGGTTGCTCTCCTTGAGCGAATCAATAACCCAACTCCATTAGAGATTTTACAACTTTGAGAAATCACCAGGAACATAGCAGCAGACATACATAACCCCTTTCTCAAACACACTTTTCACTTGGTTTAAACTTTAAACACTACCAACTTTAAGCAACCACCTAAATTTTGAATTTAAAGCAAAAAAGTCAGAGTAGAAGGTAAGATAAATGCATATATCAACCATGGAAGGCAATAGGCATCGTGTATAATTCATCTTTACATGTTTCCATCTGTTGAGTCACAACAATAATCTCAACCAAACAATAACAAGTATCAATCGATCAACAAGAACGTAAACGATGAAACACAGAATTTACGTGGTTCAGCCAAAATAGCCTACATCCACGGGAAACCAAGCACGTATATTGATATCAACTGAGATTCGATTACAAGCTTATACAATCTATACAAAGATCAAGCCTAATCGATTATCTATACTCCTCAATCAATTGAAAGAGAAAACAAGATCAATCTCAACGACAAACAAGCGACAATGGAACTCGAACCAATTCTCAATGAGCAGATCACGAAACCTGATATCTTCAACCGTCAGTCGTGTGAATAACCTTCTTCAACTGCTATGCAAAATCTCAGAGCAAATGATGAAGAATCGAGAGAGAATTTCTGAGAGTTTTCCAAGCTAGCAACGACCACTTTGTTCTCTTCTCTTTAATAACCGCTCATAACAAACTAACGAGTGAATTTATCTCAGCCATTGATCAACAGGAACCAATCTGAACCGTCCAACCACCTTGAGTAAGCATCCACGATCTGAAACTTGGTTTCAGAGATTTCTGAAACTTGGTTTCAGAGCTTTCTGAAACTTAGTTTCAGAGCTTTCTGAAACTTAGTTTCACTCGTCTGAAACTTGGTTTCAGATATCCTGCTTACTTGATTTGAGATAAAACACAACAAACTCCACCTTAGCTCAAAATCAAGTCTACATGCTCTTTTCCCAATTTACTGTTCTTTACTCGGTAGAACAAACAACCACTTAAGCTCCCTTATGGCTAGAGCATGCCTTCCAGAATCTTTGTGCAAAAAATTCAGACCAATTCACCAACATTTATCAGCTCTGCACAATGCTTGAACTTGGCAGCTGACAATGGTTTTGTGAAAAAATCTGCAGCATTCTCTGATGTATGAACCTTTTCCACTCTTACAGTTCCTCCATCAATGATGTCCCTTATGAAGTATAACCTCACATCTATATGCTTGGTCCTTTCATGAAAATGCTGATGTTTTGCTAATTGAATGGCACTCTGATTATCACACATCACATATACACAATCTTGTTCAATGCCCAACTCTGTAATCAAACCATTCAACCATATGGCTTCCTTGATTCCCTCGATTCTCGCAATAAACTCAAATTTCGGTTGTTGATAATGCAACTATAGACTGCTGAGAACATTCCCATGAGATGGCAGTACCAAACAAAGTAAATACAAACCCTGTGACAGATTTTCTAGTGTCAACATTAGAAGCAAAATCTGCATCAACAAATCCCTTTAATGGTGAGTCTGATCATTTTGATGCTTTGAACCTCAGACCATAGTGAATTGTTCCCTTAATATATCTGAGAACACCCTTCACTGTATTCCAATGTATCATACCTGGATTGCTCATAAATCTACTAATGATACTCATTGCAAAAGCAAGATCTGGTCTGCAGCAAATCATTGAATACATTATGCTTCCTACTGCATTTGCATAAGGAACCTTGAACATCTCCTGTATATCAGCTTGCTTCACAGGGCACTGACTCACTGACAATTTAGTTCCAGGATTTACAGGCACAGATACAGGCTTAGACATATTCATATTGAACTTTGCAAGCACCTTAGTCAAATATGCAGATTGTGAAAGAAATAGACTTCTATCATGTTCTTGTCTACTAATGTCCATACCAAGTATTCTGCTAGCTTCTCCCAGATCTTTCATTTCAAACTCAGAGCTCAACTTAGTTTTCAACACTCTAATTTCATCAAGAGACTTCCCAGCTATCAATATATCATCAACATATAACAACAAATAGATGCAACTCACACTGTGTATATTTGAAAAATATATGCAATCGTCATACTCCCTTGTAAACTTTATTGAGCTCATGAATTCATCAAACCTCTTATACCATTGACGAGGGCTTTGTTTTAAACCATATAGAGACCTTTTTAACAAGCATGCCTTGTTTTCCTTGTCTTCAATATGAATGCCCTCAGGGATTTTCATATATATTGTTTCTTCTAGCAGACCATGTAAAAACGCGGTTTTGACATCCATCTGCTGTAGATGTAAATCCCATTGAGTTACCATGGCTAAGAGAATCCTTATAGACACATGCTTTACCACGTGAGAAGATTTCAGATAATCTACACCTTCCTTCATGTAAAACCCTCGCAACAAGCCTTGCCTTAACCGATTGAGTGAGTCGTCCAGCTTCAACCTTCCTTTGAATATCCACTTACATCCCACAAGCTTCTTGTTCTTGGGTATAGTAACTATATCCCAGGTATCATTCTTCTCCAGGGAAGCCAATTCCTCATGAATAGCTGTGATCCACTTTTCACTATCAGTACAGCTAATGGCTTCTTGATAAGTGCTTGGTTCTGAGTAGTTGATATCTTCTGCAACTGAGAGAGCATAAGCAACATTGTATGATTTTCCCATCTGTCCATAACCATACATGTCAGGAACTTTCCTATTTAACCTCCTCTCTCTATCTTTAGCAAGTTGATATGTAGATAGCACATTAGTTTCATCTGCAGAGATGCCTGAAACTGTGTCTCTAGTGGAGATATTTTCCATATCATGTTGTTGTGCACTATTCTCATCCACAGGTGTATGCTTCTTATTTGCATGTAAATCATCTCAGACATCGCAATGCTCCACCTGAATCTCAATATTGGTTTCCACAGGTTTCAGTGGCATGATTGTTTCATTAAACACCACATCCCTGCTAATTATGCACTTTCTTTGGTCAATAATCCATAATTTGTAACCTTTTACACCAGTGGGGTATCCCAGAAAAATACATCTAAGAGCTCTTGGTTCCAGCTTTCCTCGTCTAACATGTGCTAGAGCCAAACACCCAAAAACCTTCAAATGACCAAGATAAGGTGGCTTGCCTGACCATAGTTCCTCAGGTGTTACGTTGTTCAGAGGTGCTGTGGGACTTCTATTGATAAGGTAACAGGCTGTAGTTGCTGCTTCACCCCAAAAACACTTGCTTAAACCTGAGCTAATCAACATGCATCTGATTCTCTCTAGAACAGTTCTATTGAACCTCTCAGCAACCCCATTCTGTTGAGGTGTGCCTGGTATTGTTTTATGTCTAACAATGCCCTTGTTTTTGCAGAATTCATTGAATTCACTAGAGAGAAACTCTAAGCCATTATCTGTTCTGAGATGCTTGATTTTCCTTCCTGTAGTGTTCTCCACCTCAATTGACCATTCTCTGAATTTGCTAAAAGCTTCATCTTTTGATTTCAATATTATCAGCCACACTTTTCTTGAATAATCATCAATTATTGACATGAAATACCTTCCTCCACTCATGGTTTGTGTGTTTGTTGGCCCCCACAAGTCTGAATGCAGATAATCAAGAGGTGCTTGAGTATTGTGCTTAGCAGTATCAAACCCAACCTCGTGAGATTTCCCCATAACACAATTTTCACAGAACTGTAGGTGAGTTATTTGATCTCCACACAGCAGATTTTGCTTTGATAATTCTATGAGACCCTTCTCACTGAGATGTCCCATTCTTGCATGCCAAAGCTGAGTATTATCTTGAGCACTCACCTGTGATGATTCCCCAGAAACTGTATCACCTACCAGGTAATAGAGATCATTCTCCTTCAAGCCTTTCATTACAGTGATACCATGCTTAGTGATGCTCAGAACACCATTTTCTGAGGAATATTTATGTCCAGTACTATCTAGTACACCAAGAGAAATCAGGTTCCTCTTTAGTTTAGGTATATACCTAACATTTGTAAGCATTCTTACCACTCCATCATGCAACTTGAGCCTTATATCACCAATACCTTCAATGTTGCATTCAAAATCATCACCTAGCAGTACAGAGCCACCTCTCCTAGCTTTGTAGTTTACAAACCACTCAAGGTTAGGGCTCATATGAAATGAGCATCCAGAATCCAATACCCAGTGTACATTTGACCTTGATTTCACCACTGAACAAGCCTCAGAAACCACCAAAACTTCAGCATCACCATAAGAGTGTGCAGACTCAAAGAATGTGCATTATGAGTATTGTTCTCTCGAGTCATTTACTTGCAATTTTCCTTTTCTTCTCTCTTAAACTTGAAACATTGCTTCTTGAGATGACCGCATTTTACAATAGAAACACTTCCTCTTTCGAATTGTTACCATCTGCAGATTTGAATTTCTCAAATTTTACGGTATCTCGCAGACAAGGTGCTTTATTCTTTGCATCTTATGGCTCCACCTTTCTTTGATATTTAGGCTCTCAAAGAAGATTGTCATTACCAAAGGATGTGTCCCTTATGCAGCTCCTTGTTCCTTAGAGCAATATCCACATCCTCATATGTCAGTTTGGTGCTCTTATGAATAACTAGAGCATCAATAAAGTGCTCATATGATTTAGGCAGGGCTCCCAAGATTACTAAGGCTTTATCCTCATCAGAAACTTCAATGCTAACACTCTCCGTGTCCCGCACATCTTGTTAAACTCATCAAGTCATTGAAATAGACTTATCTGGGCTAATTCAAAATTAAACAACCTTTTCCTCGATGCTTTTGTTTGCGAAGTTTTAGAGTTATACATATCTTCTAGCTCCTGCATTTCTTTATTGTCTTGATCTTGATTACTTCCGGAGAATCTTGTCATCAAGGGACAATATGATTGTTAATGAGCTCTTCCCATGATAGTAGCCTTCTCCTTGGCATCAAATCCTTCTGCAAATCCTTTGTCTCCCAAGAGTGCAGCATCTAAACCTTGATGAATCAACAGTGCTTCCATCTTGGCTTTCCATAAACCGAAATCGGTTTTCTCCGTGAACTTTTCAACATCAAACCTCATGGATGATCCATTAGCTTGATCGAAAACAGTTGAGATTCAAATCCTTTCCCACAGACGGCGCCAATTGTTGAGTCACAACAATAATCTCAACCAAACAATAACAAGTATCAATCGATCAACAAGAACGTAAACGATGAAACACAGAATTTACGTGGTTCAGCCAAAATAGCCTACATCCACGGGAAACCAAGCACGTATATTGATATCAACTGAGATTCGATTACAAGCTTATACAATCTATACAAAGATCAAGCCTAATCGATTATCTATACTCCTCAATCAATTGAAAGAGAAAACAAGATCAATCTCAACGACAAACAAGCGACAATGGAACTCGAACCAATTCTCAATGAGCAGATCACGAAACCTGATATCTTCAACCGTCAGTCGTGTGAATAACCTTCTTCAACTGCTATGCAAAATCTCAGAGCAAATGATGAAGAATCGAGAGAGAATTTCTGAGAGTTTTCCAAGCTAGCAACTGACTCTGTTTTTTGTTCTCTTCTCTTTAATAACCGCTCATAACAAACTAACGAGTGAATTTATCTCAGCCATTGATCAACAGGAACCAATCTGGACCGTCCAATCACCTTGAGTAAGCATCCACGATCTGAAACTTGGTTTCAGAGATTTCTGAAACTTGGTTTCAGAGCTTTCTAAAACTTAGTTTCACTCGTCTGAAACTTGGTTTCAGATATCCTGCTTACTTGATTTGAGATAAAACACAACACCATCATTTTACATCATTAATCTAGTGCATATAGACAAAAGTAGGCTCGTGTTGGCCAGGATTAAATTTATAGATAGTAAATTTATAACAATTGAAAAGTAGCAAAAAGTTGAGATTGAATATATATCAATTTTGATGTCCACAAAACAAAGCTATCAAAGCATCACATGGTAGAGAATGGATCATTCTCGCCTAATTCTGAGAATGGATATGATGAGCTAGAAAATTCGAAACTCAATTGAGAAAACAACATGAGGAACAAAGAATGCCAACTCCATCTCCTTGTTGTGAATCACATCAGATTGTCTTTGAGTCTTACCCTTCGAATCCTTCCAAAACAAGCCTTATTTGAGCAAGATCCATGAAGGCAAAGATGGATCCCGTTACGATCCAACTGTGGTGGTATGATATTGTTGAGAATTAGGCTTGGTGAAGAAGAAAGAAGGAGTGTTTTTCGTGATAAAAAATTGGAGATATGGGTTTCTTGTTTGTATTACACGCGCAAATGTGTGAGAGTGGTCTTGCTTTTCAAAGCCACGCTTTTTACACACAGAATGAGCAAATCGAGATATAACCGGTCCTTCTCCACGCGCTTAGTATTTGGTTATATTATTACTTTAGAATGACTTAACTCGTATACATCGATGAAACACATATAGTGCATTAATCAACTTTCACCACTTTGTGATTTTAGTGAATTAACATCACTATCACTAGTGCAATTCGTTTAATAACGTTATATACATTTACACGGAATGCTTATCTCCGACCTGTTCAGGGGCGAAGTCAGGATTTTTGTCTGCCCCGTGCTCCACTATAACTAATTTAAAATTAAGAAATAATTATTTTAAAATACAAATTAATAAATGTAAAATATGTTACATTTATAGAGAACACCGATCTTTTTTCTAATTATTATGGAAGTTACATTTTAAAACCGTTGTTATGAATATATATTATTAACAAAGCAAGCGTTTTAACTAATTTGTACTAAAAAAACTATTTATAATTAGACAAAAAGTCTTTAAATATCATCATTTTCTACAAATATAATGAATAAAACCACTCCAAATGCACTTATATGAATGTGCTAGTAGAAAAGTAGATCGTGTCAATCATCAAAAAATAAAATTAATATATACTAGTATCGATGATACGCGGATACCCGCGTGCTCGCTCTATATAATTTAACGTGTAATATATAAAAAGGAAAATAAGAAAAAGAAAGGAGAATAAAAGGTTTAAAAGAAAAATTAAAAAAAGGAAGGAGAATAAAAAAAAAATGGAAGTATTCTACATGTACATGAATCGATGAACGTACATGTTAAACTATTAGAAGCGTAATAATAGTAGTTACCTTTTTCTTCTTTTTAATTTTCAAGGTGGTAACTTCCATTTTGGTGAAGTAACTACCTAGTTGTCTAATTTTGATTAGGATACAGTATAGATATGGAATAAAAAAATTTGAAACCGACACCGTACCCGGCACGGGCTGGCCACCTTAGTAGCTTCGCCCCTGGACGTGTTGGATCCAATTTGACCAAATACATTAAACGAATTTTAACAGAATTGAAAGCTGATCAACAATGATTTGTATCAAGAGTAATCCATAAAGTCATAAATTCCATACTTTCAAGTTGACAAGTACAACAGCAATATTGTTTTTAGCTAGTACGACAACAAGTAGTATCCTTGTCAGCATAGTGTAGTGATCTTATATCATCAACTAGCTTCGCAATGTTACGATTTGATGATCCACCATCAATGGTGCTACCTTTGGCCAACCTAGAAATCACCTCCATTGATTTCACAATTTCCTCCCTCCTATTTTCCATAAGATCTCTCACCATTCTCTCCACCGTAGACCTATCGCATTTGTCCTTCATATCAAGCCCTACCTTCCATACCTCACTAACAAACCTACTATTCGCTAATTGATCCGCAAGTTGTGGCCAACATATCATAGGCACACCCAAACAAATACATTCCAAAATTGAGTTCCACCCACTATGCGTTAAAAACCCACCTACCGCCTGATGGGCCAAAACTTCAACTTGAGGGGCCCAACCCACCATTTTACCCCTTTCCTCCGTCCCCTTGACAAGATCCTCCGGAACTTCATTGAGCCCATTACCATCCAAAACCAAGTCAGGCCGCACGGCCCAAAGAAATGGCTTTCCACTATTAACAAGCCCATGCCAAAACTCCAAAAATTGGTCCCGGGAGAGTTGAACTATACTCCCGAAGCTGACATAGATCACGGATTCGGGCTCTTGTGCATCGAGCCACTGGAAGAAGGATCGGTCCACGTGATGCAGGCTTGTGGAAATGTTTGGTTCGGTGTCTAATGATGCGTGCAACGGACCGATTGAATAAATGTTAGGGAAGATTGAGTGAAGCTGGGCTATCATTGAGGATTCGAGTTCCTCGAATGTGTTGAGTATTAGTGATGAGGCTTTGGTCATTAATGTGGATTGGTTTATACAAAACTGAAGGAATGGATTATCTGGCTGGAATCTGCAAATATGTGGAAGATCTCGGCGTCTTATGATGTTTTCTAGTCCTGGAATGGTTGTCTTTGGTTGTCCGTTCATGTTTCCTTCATTTCCTGCTAGCAAATGTAACTATTATAAAATCTTTGATTTTAGTAGAAAGTAAAAAAATTGAATTTGAAATCTTAGGACTAATACTGGGAAAATTCGAAAAAGTTCAAGCGAGTTCTATTTCATCACTTGTATAAGAGAAGAACATAGATTCTGATATAATTCAATCTAATCTAAAAGGTCGAACGTGTGTGGAGGACTAGTGTTAAATCTAGTTATTTATTATTAGTTCTCAGGCAGGATGGTTGCAATAACTTGATCATGAAACTACTTGCCAGTTACCAAAATAATTGATAAAAGATAATAGATTCAACTTCAAATACCTTCAAGCAATGGAATCTCGCCATCTTCAATCAGCTTCTGGAGATGAAAATAGATCCAAGTATTGGCAGCATTGTATGTCCTGAACGTAAAAGATGGGATACAGAGTTCCTCTGCCACCTCTACCGCAAACGACATGGTCCCATCCGATATAATACACGTCGGCAGACCCTCCCTGGTGATCAAGTCTTTGAAAATGGGCTGGCAACTAGTACTAATGGAGTAGTACAAGTCGGAGCGGGTAGGCCCTGACCTAGGGTGATCCTGTGGCAGGCCATCAGGGATTGACAGGAACCGAATTCCTGGATGCTGGCGAAGGAACGAGTCTTGGTCTCCCCCGAGGATACGGTTGAGGCTGTGCTCGGTGGTGACGAAGGTGATGGTGAAGGAGGCTCGGCTGAGAATCTTGGCTAGGAAGAGCATTGGCTTGATGTGGCCTTGAGATGGGAAAGATAGTATTACTACATGAGGATGAGAAGGAAGAGTTTCCATTGTGTTTTGGTTCTTTTGCCAGGAGTTGGTGGAATTTTTGTTTCAAAATTGGAGTGCTTGTAAGGATGAGTGTGTTTGAAAGTTAGATTACACGTGCAGGATTTTATTGAGAAGAAGCTTACAAAGGAAGGAAGCTCGAGTTGTAGGCTTGTAGCTTGCTAGATAAGTTTGTTAATTAAATCTTTCACAAAGTATCAAACGAGACGTAATCTAGATAACTTATTAAAATACCGACATATATTATTAAGAAAATTATCAATGTTATTTATCAAACGTCTATTTTATTAATTAAATGTATTTTCTATGTGTACATACAAACACTAATATTTTGATTAATAACATTAATGATATATATATATGAGAGTTACTCATACATTTTACATACAGGGCCGGCCCCGAGATTTAGGGGACCCTGTGCGAAGATTTCAAATGATGCCTAAATAATAATAAAATAAACAACATTAATATTAATAAAAGGAAAAAATATTCAAGAGAAGTAAAATAAAAAAAGATTACACGCCATCATGAATCTAACACAAGACCTTTTAGAATTTAGATATCAACTTAATCAATTGAAGAAAAAGATTATCATGTTTAGTTATTGCATGAAAATACATATTAATTAAACAATATAATAAGTCCCAGTTTGTTTGACAATTTTAAAAAGCCCAAAACAACTTTAATCATCGCCTTTTATTTTCTTCCGCCAACTTCCCTTTCTGAAACGCCATCAATCGGAACCTGCGTATCTCTTCTGGGTTCCGGCCATCTCCAAGTGTTGCAACGCTCTGTGTTTGTTTCTTCTCTCACTTACACCACTTCACGAGGATAAATAGATGGATATATTTTTCTACCGATCAGTTTTATCAGTTTGTGAAGCCGGTTAGCTTAATATTAAAGGAAGTAATGGAACATGGTGTACTGAAAACACTGATGACAAGGATAATGGATGTGTGGTGTTAGAGTGTGCTGAGGACACTTGGATATAACACTGAGAATTAATGTTGTGTGGTGTGGTGTAGCGAAAAATACTGGAATAACACTGAAGACACAGGACAGTTAAAAGTCAAATCTAACTTGGTTTTCTTTTGCTTAGTGATCAAGAATTTGTTTCTTATTAGGAGTGGAATTCGAATCTTGTTAGAAAAAGGAATGTATGTTGATTTCTCTAGTATATATACACATGTAGGTACTAGAATAAATCAATGAGAACATAGAGAGAATACATTGAGATTTCTTGAGAGAAACACGGTGAGGAATAGAGAATGAAGCTCGATATAGCTTGATAGGTTTAGTTGATTCCTTGTAAACTGCGTTTTAGTTCTTGGTTAATAGAAATCTTGGTTATCCCGTGGACGTAGACAATTGTCGAACCACGTTAAATCTTGTGTTTGTGTTTATTTTCTTGCGTTTGTTTGTTGGTTGGTTCGGAGTTTATTGGATTGAATTGGGTTGATTTGACTAACAATTGGCGCCGTCTGTGGGAAGAGAATCAACTGGTATCTATTCATCAATGGCGTCTCCAAAGTTCGACCTCAAACCGTTGGAAGGAAAGACAGACTTTGGTCTGTGGAAGAGAAGGATGAAAGCTCTATTAATACAGCAGGGTGTGATCGATGCACTGACAGAGGAGTTTGATAAAACCATGTCTGATGCTGATAAAACGTCGATAAAAAATAAGGCGTACAGTTCTTTGTTATTAGCTTTGGGAGATAATGCCCTTATTGAAATTTGTGATCTTTCATCGACTAAAGCAATATGGGAGAAGCTAGAAGAATTGTACAATGACAAATCTGATGCAAATAAAATCTATGCCAAGCAACGACTATTTGCATTCAAGATGGTTGAAGAAAAATCAATCATGAGTCAGTTGGATTTGTTCAAGAAGATGGTTGCACACCATGACAATCTGGAAACTGATGAGAAGAACAGGATGAGGAGCCAAGACAAGGCAATTATCTTGTTGAATTCACTCCCTAGGTCTCTTGTTCCATTCAAGGATGCTTTGGTTTATGGGAGGACAGAAGCATTGACAATGGAGGCTATTGAATCTGCATTAAGATCAAGGGAGCAGGATCAGGATGGTGTTCCACCAACACTCAGTACTGGTGAAAGCCTTATGGTGAAACAATATCACAAGTTTCCACCAAAGAAGAAGCAATATCCAGATCAAAGGAAAGCTCAGTATAACAAGGATGGCCCTGAAACAAGGAAGTGTTATTATTGCAAGAAGCAAGGACACTTGAAGAAGGATTGTATGAGTCTAAATGCGCAGAAAGGCAAGGGTGTGGCGACAACACCGAATACTAATTATGGCACAGACATTACAAACCAATCAAAGGCTTATCATACTGCGGAAGCTCTTGTTACTGAGGTACTTTCAGTCACTCAAACTAGTCAATCAACTGAATGGGTTATGGATTCAGGTTGTTCGTTTCATATGACACCTATTAGAGAATGGTTTTCAACTTTTGAGCATAGAAACTGTGGATCAGTTGTTCTTGGTGATGATAGACCATGCATAATAAAGGGTATGGGAACAATGAGAATTGAGATGTTTGATAGAGTGGTAAGGGATTTGCTTAATGTGAGATATGTACCACACTTGAAGAGAAACTTAATATCTTTAGTATTGATGGATACTAAGGGTTACAAGTATTCAGGTGAGAATGGTGTCCTTTAGGTCAAGAAGGGTGTTAAGGTGGTTATGTAGGCTCTTAAAAGGAGAGAATTGTATTATCTACAAGGTGAAACTGTAACTGGTGAAGTTTCCAGTGTACAGTGTTCTGGGAACACCCGACAGTGTTCTGACAACACCGTTCTATGGCATAGAAGACTAGCACATGTTGGAGAGAAAGGTCTTATGGATTTATCTAAGAAGGGACTCTTAGGCGGAGACAAGATACATAAGATGGAACTTTGTGAGCTCTGTGTGTTAGGGAATTCCAAGAAGAACAATTATGGTGTTGGGAAACACACCACACTGGACATACTCGAGTATGTGCATGCAGATTTATGGGGACCGGCGAGAACCACCACTAGGAATGGAGGTAGATATTCTATGTCCATCATTGATGATCTGTCAAGGAAAGTGTGGGTGTTTGTATTGAAGTCCAAGGATGAGACTTTCATGAAATTCAAGGAATGGCTTGTGGTGATGGAGAATCAAACGAACAAGAAGCTCAAGGTGATCAGAACTGATAATGGGCTGGAATTCTTGTCTAATGAATTCAATACCTTCTGTGTTGGGAAGGGCATCTTAAGACACAAGTCAGTCCCTGGAAATCCACAGCATAATGGAGTAGTTGAAAGGATGAATAGAACAATCCTAGAAAGAGTGAGGTGCATGCTTCTTGGATCAGGTTTGTCAAAAAGTTTTTGGGGAGAGGCTGTGACTACGGCAACACATCTTATTAACCTATGTCCATCATCAGCTATTGGTTTCAAGACACCTGAAGAAGTTTGGAAAGGTACTCATTCAGACTACTCATATCTCAAAGTATTTGGATGCTTAGCTTATGCTCATGTTAAGCAAGATAAGTTGGAGGCTAGAGCAGTAAAGTGCTTGTTTCTTGGTTATCCAAAGGGAGTTACGGGATATAAACTCTGGTGCTTAGAACCAGGGGTAAATAGATGCATCATCAGCAGGGATGTGACTTTCCATGAAAATGTGATGCCATTATTGAGTAATACAAACAGTGTTGAGAGAACACTCAGTCAGGTGGAGCCTGTCGAAGATGGTGTGTCAGGAACACTGAATATGGAGCAGACAGACACTGGTGTGGTGATAACACCAGTTTTCGCAGATCATGGTATTCTGACAACACCGCATGCTGAATCTCAGGGAAATACTGACATACATGATCAGGTGGAGCCTGAATCGAATAATCAGGTGGAGAGGCATGTGATCAGAAGAAGGACAGGGATAGAGCTCAATAATCCAGATGATGTTGTGGATTATCAACTCATCAGAGATAGAGAACCAAGAGTTAGAACCTCTACTGCAGATCCAGATATGGTGTATTTTGCACTGAATATTGCCGAGGATATTGATTGTTATGAGCCTGAGAACTATCAAAGAGCTGTAAGTTGCTCAGAGAAAAATAGTTGGTGCATTGCTATACATCAAGAACTCTTGTCACTTGAAAAGAATCATACATGGGATATTGTAGCTATACCTAAAGGAAAGAAGCTTGTCAGTTGTAAGTGGATCTTTAAGAAGAAACTTGGAGTTGATGGTGAGCAAAAGGTGAAATACAAAGCCAGACTAGTTGCTAGAGGTTTCACAAAAAGAGAGGGTATTGACTACAATGAGATCTTTTCTCCATGAAGCATAGCTCAATCAGGATCTTGATTGCTATGGTAGCTAAATTTAAGCTACACTTACATCAGATGGATGTCACTACTACATTCTTGCATGGGAAGCTGGATGAAGAGATTTACATGAGGATACCTGAGGGTATTGAGGTAGATGACAAGGAGCACAAGGCTTGTTTATTGTTGAGATCACTATATGATCTTAAACAGAGTCTAAGGCAATGGTATAGAAGATTTGACAAGTTTATGTTGAGTCACAAGTTCAGGCGGTGTGACTACGACACCTGTGTTTACTTCTATGGTGAGAATGTCGAAGACATGATATATTTGCTTATTTATGTGGATGACATGCTTATAGCAAGCAATCATATGAAAGGAATCACTCATGTGAAGAATTTCTTGAATTCAGAATTTGAGATGAAAGACTTGGGAATAGCTAAGAGGATACTGGGCATTGATATTATTCATGGAAGTGATGGAAAGATCATTATGAATCAAAGTGCTTACTTGGAGACGGTGTTAAGGGGATTTAACATGCACAAATCCAAGCATGTTGCAACACCTCTGGGGTCTCAGTTCAAGTTATCTACGAAGTCTTGTCCTAATACTGATGAAGAGAAGAGGTGTATGGAGAACACACCGTATGCTAATGCTACATGGTCGATTATGTATTCCATGGTATGTTGCAGGCCGGATTTGGCTCATGCAATGAGCTCAGTAAGTAGGTATATGGATAATCCTGGCAAGGACCATTGGGAGGCAGTTAAGTGGCTGCTCAGGTATATTAGTGGTTCAATTAGACTGGGATTGGTGTTTGAGCAACACCAGACGAGGAATGATGCACTGATTGGGTATGTCGACTCTGATTATGCTGCAAATTTGGATACAAGGAAGTCTTTAACTGGATATGTATTCACATTATTTGGAACAACAGTAAGTTGAAAGTCTACTCATCAACCTGTGGTTGCATTATCAACTACAGAGGCAGAATTTATGGCCATGACGGAAGCTGTGAAAAAAGCTATTTGGCTCAAGGGAATTCTGGGGCAGTTCGGTGTGTTGCAAACACCAGTGACTATATTCTGTGATAGTCAAAGTGCAATTCATTTCTAAAAAAATCAAGCTTACTATGATAGGTCCAAACACATTGATATAAAGTTTCACTTTGTCATATATTAAGTTGAGAAGGGTACTATCAAGATTGAGAAGATCAGCACAGATGTTAATCCGGCGGATGGATTTACTAAGTCAATTTATGTGATGAAGTTTGGATCGTGTCTAAGTTCTATCAAGTTGATGGAAGGAAGGGTTGTGTCCTAACTCTAGGGACATGAATGGTGTGGTATACTGTGGTTACATTAATATGAAGCTAAGATGGAAAATTGTGAAGCCGGTTAGCTTAATATTAAAGGAAGTAATGGAACATGGTGTACTGAAAACACTGATGACAAGGATAATGGATGTGTGGTGTTAGAGTGTGCTGAGGACACTTGGATATAACACTGAGAATTAATGTTGTGTGGTGTGGTGTAGCGAAAAACACTGGAATAACACTGAAGACACATGACAGTTAGAAGTCGAATCTAACTTGGTTTTCTTTTGCTTAGTGATCAAGAATTCGTTTCTTATTAGGAGTGGAATTCGAATCTTGCTAGGAAAAGAAATGTATGTTGATTTCTCTAGTATATATACACATGTAGGTACTAGAATAAATCGATGAGAACATAGAGAGAATACATTGAGATTTCTTGAGAGAAACACGGTGAGGAATAGAGAACGGAGCTCGATATAGCTTGATAGGTTTGGTTGATTCCTTGTAAACTGCGTTTTGGTTCTTGGTTAATAGAAATCTTGGTTATCCCGTGGACGTAGACAATTGTCGAACCACGTTAAATCTTGTGTTTGTGTTTATTTTCTTGCATTTGTTTATTGGTTGGTTTGGAGTTTATTGGATTGAATTTGGTTGATTTTACTAACACAGTTTCACATACTTATCAAGCAATGGTGTCTTTGTTCAGGTATGTAATTAGTTGGTCCTCTTTCAATGGCTTTAGCATTCCTTTTCAGCGATCTTTTTTCAATCTAAATTCCGAACATGCTTTGATATCGTTCTTATAGATTTTCTAAGAATTAGGGAACAACAAAGAGGAGAAAAAGGTATAAATGGTCCCGACGTTTGGCGGGGTTTGCGAACGCAATTTAACGTTTGTTCCTCCCAAAGTTCCAAAATTTGGCAAGATTAGTACTTTCAGCCCAATTTTGACCTTGACTTGACTCATGATGTGTCATGCCAAATTGACTGACAACTAAGTCTTCATGTAATAAATTTGAATACCAAAATGGAAAAATAAAATACAAATCCCAGAAAATAAAAGTAAAAGTTAATTTAAAATTTGAAATTGAAATTAAACGAAAAAGAAAAAAACTGAACTGTCTCTGTCTTCTCATCATCACTACCAGATTGCCTCTTTCTTCAAACTGCTTTCACTCTTTGGTGCCGCCCAAAACTCCGGCGGAAAATCCCACCTCCTCTCCTCTTTTTCTTCTTCCACTACGCGCCTCCCCCTTCTTCTTCTCAGCCGCTCTCTCCCTCTTCCCTCCTCGATCTGCCCAAGGGTTGCGCATGGGTGATGAAACCGTGACGGCTGTTGTTGATGGACAACAGTGGCGTACGCGCGGAGGTCCCTGTGGCCTTTGTCCTTTGGCTACTTCACCGGATCTCGGTCCTCCTTGCTTCTTCCGATATCGTTGAATCTCGGTTACCTGCTTCTCTTTCGCTACCACGGAATGATATCTCCATTTTGATGATTCTGCCTCTTCGTTTTCTAGTCTTTTTCTATGGTGGAATGATAATTACAGGACTTTGCCTCTTCATTTTGATTTCTCTAATTTAGGGATCTTTAGTCTCTAACTTATTTGTTTTGATGATCCAGCTCAAATTGGGAATGATGGAATGATAATTTGGCAAATGCCTCTTTTAATTTAATATTTTTTTCAATTTTATCTTTTAAATCAATGTTTTTTACTTTATTTTTTATTTATTTATTTTTTTTTACTTCAGAATTTTATTTTAGATTTTTTTTTAGTTCTGGTTATGACTTTGCTGCTGATGTGGGAGTCAAAATTGGGTTTTAATGGTTGACCCGATGGACACATCAGTAGTCAATGTCAAAATTGGGTCGAAAGTCCTAATCCTGTCATATTTTTGGAACTTTGGGACTACATTTACCAGGGCGAACAAACATTGCACTGCGTGCGCCAAACCCCCCAAACGTTGGGACCATTTATGCCTTTTTCTCCAACAAAGAGTGTTTGAAAATGCCTCTAAGTAGTTTGTAGCTTTTCACAATAAAGGTAGTGCATAACTATTGTCATATCTATTTCACGGAAAATGAGACATTAGACCCTCCGCAATGATCTCAGCACTCACTGTAGCAGCGGGTATATTTCACTCTGACCTCTGAGTGTGTGTGTGAGAGGTTATGGTTTCCTTTTCTCATGCTTGATCAATTAGCTTGAGGAGATGCTAAAATATTTGTTTCAAGCATAGTCTTGTTCGGCTTCTTTGATTATTTTTTTTCGTGGAAACCATACAACGTTTACAGTTCAAAACTAAAATCTTTTCATTTTTTAACAGTATTGTGGGTTTGGCTAGAACTCTTTTTCCAAGTCAGTCCTCAAGTTCGAAAGCTCACTTCGTGAGTGATTGATGGGTTCAGACACGCATTCTCCAGTTCGGCTTCAGATAAATAATGTTGATATCCTAGCAGCATCAAGTAAGTAGAGTAACCTCCTAATGCCGTGATAGATAATTCTATATTTAAAAATTCCTTTTAGAGCATCAACATACTACTTTCCAGTCGCAGATTTACTTAAAACTTACATGATACATCCGAAAGTTTGAAAAACCACCAAACATTCTTGCAGTAATGTTGCTTGGTTCAAAATAAATGTCTCATGTATCAGAGTTTTTTAGTACGAATCCTATTTCTTTTTATGCAGTACACTTTCTTAACATAGTTTATGGTTATTTGCATCTTCTTAGTGGCTCTTGTTGCTCCAGAGGTTACTTGTCGAAAAATAATTTCAGGGCTGAAATTGTCTTCCCGATTTATTTTCTTTTCCGAGTCAAATTTCTTTTCTTCTCTTTGATTTAATTATATATCGTTAAAATATAAGTAGCTATGCACTTATGTGTCTCAGTTTCTTGGTTGCTAGAGTTTTCTTAGGTAAGTTCACTTGCTTATCCTGTCAAGTTTGATGTGTTAATTCAATGAAAATAGATTATGGTTAATTAAGTCGGTCAGTACATCTGGTGACTTGGAACCTAAAAATACCTTTGGAGGTGGTTGTTTATTTTTTTAAAGACCCATTATGTCATCATCCTTTTGAAAAGTAACTAAACTTAGTAAACAATTTTCTTGCTAATGCCTACTGCTATTTTATTTTAAGTTACATTTCTCTGTGCCTTTTATGCAGTGCCTTTCTTAACATAGTTTATATTAATTTGCATTTACTTAGCGGTTTTTGTTGTTGTTCATAGTAAACTTTTGAAAAATGATTTCTGGACTGAATGAGGCTTGCCAGTACTTTATCTTTTTTTTAGTCAAATATATGATGCAGAATGGAAAAGCATGTCACTGTTGTTGATGCTTGTACTGTTATCTGAGTAGTTAGCCTACAGAACAGTTTCGACTTGATGCTAGCATCAATCTCGTGTTCTTTGTTAAACTATTTCTTCAGAAAGACCTTCTTGTGTGAATTAGTAACTTGAGATAATGACACAGGGGATTGCTTCACGTTGTAGCTCAGGAATGTGTTACGGAAAACCTCCAAACATGATGTGTACGTGTTGCAAAATTACTCGGTAATTCACACAACATACATTTGTAGGTTTCATTTCCCAATCAAGATTTTGGAATTTAAGCATAACTAGCCTGTTGAACAAAAATTTGTTATTGTTTTTGCAATTGCAGAAACATCCTGGGTTGGCACAAAGCCGTCATGAGGATTCAGTTGAGCACTATGGTTGTGAATGAATTGGTTGTTCCATATTATGCATTTTCCACAAAACATGACAGGCATGTTTTTGGAAATTTGTTAGGAACAGCTCGAGGTGGAAGGGGCTTACAAACATGAGCATCTGGCATTGCGCTGCGCTACGCCTCTTATGGTACAAGCTATGTCCGACTAATTTGAGGCTGCCTCAGTTTAGCATCTGTACATTGCGCCTGTGTTTGATAAGCTCAAATTATACTCTAAAATAACTTAAGAGAATAAGCTGTAGTTGTAGACTAAGCCTAACTCGGTATCGTTCTCTAGGGAATTAATCAAGCTATACAACGATTGAGAATGAACAATTGTTCGTGAGAAACAGATTGGTTTGAATGTTGTTATACCCCTTAAACTAGATTAACGTAAGGTAAATAGATAGATTTAAACAAAGAGAGAAAGCGAACACGGTAGTGATGATCCAATTATACTAATTCGATCTAGAGTAATCATTCATACTTGTCACACGGTTGGTGTACAGAAATCAATCAATCCAATTTAACCAAGTTGTTCTTTGAAGAAATCGAATAAGAGAAATCGTCGGGTTTGTCAGACCGACGATTCTTAACCAAAATAAATTAGAATATTTCAATTCAGCTTATTGGATTGAAGGTTTTACGAATATATCAAACTAAGACAAACCTATATGAATGATTGAAGAACCCTAGAACAAATATGCATAATCTTCACATATTACCGTATTCAAAAGTGTTTAGCTACTCATAATTGATGATTGCATATAGAGATCCATGGTAAAAATCATATGAAACATAGATGAAAAACTCGCATGCAATAACATACAATTCAATCGATAAGATAAAGAACGAATTTTAAAGAACAAAGCAATGGAGAAATCAATACAAATAATCTTCAGGAATAAATTCAATGAATAATCAAGCTCCAAAGATGTCTCAATGTTAATGTCTGAATTTAGGAGCTTTTTCCTATGTAAATCTAGGGTTAAAGGAGTTATATATGAAGTTATGGTGAAAGAAATCTATTTA
Source organism: Plantago major (assembly GCA_026545765.1). Lineage (NCBI taxonomy): Eukaryota > Viridiplantae > Streptophyta > Magnoliopsida > Lamiales > Plantaginaceae > Plantago > Plantago major. The sequence continues at coordinate 27,423,134 of CM048840.1, read as the reverse complement.
AAGGAGAAAAAACGAAGAGAATCCCAGTAGAATTCGACCAGGAGAACGTCCAGAAATCTGCTCTCGTAAGTTCTCATGCGAACAAAATCCTCGCAAGGCTGGATGTTTTCTCGCCATATTCATATTACGACGTCCATATCTTTTTCTACAGGAGGAATTTGGCTACGATTCTTGAACGAAAGTTGTAGCCCTTTGAATTATATTTCCATGGCCACCGAGATCAGGTAAATCGGATTTCATATGAGAGAGTTATGTCCAAATTGTTGGAATTTTTAATTAAAGGGAAAATTTCGTCCGGTACCCCTTAAATTGGTGTCAATAACAGATTCACCCTTCTATTCAAACAATAACACTTACATCCAAAAAATTGAACTGAGCAAATTTTGATATTACAAATAGGTCCAAAAGTCAAACTTGATGATGACATGGATCTACTTTTTGCTGATGTGTCGGCTGAAGTTCATGATAATAACGAAAATGCCATTGATTTATTTGATTTTTGAGTTTCTTTATTTTAATTCTCTATTTTCTTTTCATTTTGCTTTTCTTTTTTTTTCACTTTTATTTTGCCCAATCGACATTGGGCGGTATACGTAATTAAGAGACACAAATAAAGGGACATTGATGTAATTGGTGAATTCGAATCAATTGAGTTGATGTATTTGGGGTCAAATTGAATGAACACAAACTATTTGAACCCAACTAGTTATTATCCAAAAAAAATAAAAAGTTCAATTCAGTCCCTATAACTTTTTCAATTTTGCAATTAGGTTTTTAAAATTCTCAATTGCAGGGGTTACGAGTTTTCAATACTTCAAATTGAGTCCCTGAAACCATGAAACGATCCAAATGACAATCAACATCTTTGAATTTCATATCCACCGGTGTAGCTCCGATTTGGAGCTTTGAAAGCTCCAAATCGGAGCTGTTTAGAGCTCCATTTCGGAGGAGCTGTAAATAGCTCTGAAATGGAGTCAAATGACTCAACAGAGCTGTGAATAGCTCGAAATGGAGCATTTAGAGCTCCATTTCAGAGCTATTCTGACTCCATTTGGAGTATTCACGACTCCATTCGGTCTTGTGAACGACTCAAAATGGAGTTTCAACTCGATTTGGAGCTTTCAAAGGGAAGAAGGGAAGAAAAGAGGAGGAAGGAAAGGGAAGAGAATAGGAAGAAGATGGGTTTGTGTTTGTTTTTATTTTGTCTTTTCTTTAATTGATAAGTTAATTAAATTTTCTTTTTGCTTTTCTTTTACATATCATCAAATAATATCCAACATGGCAGGAGAGAGAAAAGGAATGAAGGTTTTGGTCAACTGTAGGGGGCTATCTGTTATTGTTCGAATAGAAGAGACTAATCTGTTTAGGGGGTCAATTTAAGGGGTACCATATGTAATTTTCTCTTAATTAAAGTGTTTAGTGTCTTTAATTACTCAATTCGGATTGAAGATGAATGAGAAATTAATGCACGAATAGACCACTTGTAATTATTAATACGAAGGTATTCGCAATGAAGTTGCGATAAATTCCGACAAAATAAATGTAAATATATATATATATATATATAGATAAAAAGGTGTAGAAGAAGAGGTTTGAACTTGGTACCTCATGGAACATCTTGAAAGGTTGTTGAAAAAGGAAAAAGAAAAAAAATTGGCAAGAATTGTGACTCTTGGGGTTTGAACACGCAACCTGCCTAATGGAAGTGTTGAAGCATTACAACTGAGCTAGGCGCATGTTTGTGAAGGGTTATGAACCAAAACTCATACTTCCTCGATGTGAGACAGAGAGTTGTGGTTCAAGCATTGTATCTTCTCCTTGCAACCTTTGAATATCTATATATAGGGCTCCCCTATTTCGTTTAAAATAATACAATCGCAGATTCTCTTCTACGAGAATTGTAGAGGATCACCAAGATAGTTTATCCTTTACAGATTTCAAGTCCTAAGTAACTTTTAAGTTTGGAGGACGTTGAATACGAATTTCCATGGGATTTTCTAACCGTATCGGAGGATAAAGAAGTATAAAATAGAGTTGCTATTTATACTTGGCGGGTGTTGGATGTTCTTCAGTTATATAATCCATTATTGTAGTAATTCGCCGGAGTTAGAGTTCAAGTGCTAGAATTCTAATTCATCACTGTTGTTCTATCTTGGGAGACTATTTGTTACGTAAACCGTGAGCACCAGAGCGGGACAAATAAAGTCTTAAGGAAATAGGCCAAGACTTCGCTCAGCAGTATAAATATTGTTTTATTCTTTGTGTTTTGTTCCAGATATCCATCTTCGATACACTACCCACCCGCAGTTATGTGAAATTCACCCACAACTTAAGACTTTATTTAATGTTCGAGGGAGTGTTCCAAGATGGTACGGAAGGAACTATGTTGGATACTGGTCATGGTGATGGAACAAACGCAAAATCTCTCCAGTAATTACAAATAATTAAGGTAAGTATCCACTGTGTACTTGTTTGGTAATTTGCTTAACTATTTCATTCTGGAAAATATGATGATCATGTGGAGATGATAATTTTTCACGAGTGCCTGTTTATGTTTTTAGAGCACTAGTTTTTGTGCCTTGTTGGGAAATTAAAGTGTGTTAATTTCCATGGTTAACTATTCAATTTTGATGCCTTTTCAAATTTAGTAATAGTATTGAAATGGTACTCGTCGTTTGATTGGAAAAGGTGTGTCTCTGCATGAACCGAGCCTTCCCATTCTATTATGGTTGTTCTCGAATCACTGAGATACTTTTGTGAAAGTTTGAATTTAAACATTTTGTTGGGAAATTTCTTGAGAAATTTGTTAGGAATTTTTAGTTAGATATTTTGTAAAGAATATCTGTTTAGTTTTGATCAGCAACATGATGACTTATCTTAGTCTCAGAAAGGTGATTAGTACTCTTGGTTCACTTGAACATTGTAAAAGAGGAAAACCACTAAGTATGATAGTCTAGCTAATCTTGTATAGGATGTTAGGTCTCAAAATGTAATTTTTATTTTATGAAGAGAAGACCCAGAAGAAGACATCCAGGCTGAAAGCTCAACGACATTGAAGACTTGAAGAAAACTGCACAAGATTACTGAAACTGTTTTTCAGACATCTTAGCCAGATATCTTGAAGACACGAATAGTTTTAAACAAACTGTGTCACAAGAGATATCTGAGAAATAAGAGACATATCTGAAAACAAGGAAAGTGTCCACAGATATCTATTCTCAGATACCTTGAGCTTTAACCACGTTTCTGAAAAAGAAACATATATATTGCAAACAAAGTTGTTTCAATAAATACAAGTGGTATCTGAAGATTGAAGATAAGGACGTGCAAAGAATCAGATAATACTAGTCTCTGATATAAAGCATAGTTCCGTTGACACTACAGGACAAAGAGTATAGTACAATGCATTTAATGCACGGACAAAGATGTCTGAATAAAAGCAACGACAGCTTCTGAGAAGAAGACAAAACACCTTTCTGATTATGCACAGATATCGATAGTTTGAATTTGAGCCTAACGGATACTATTCAAACGGCACTCAAATTCATCTATAAATATCAACACTTAGACTGCTTGAGAAGATACACTGAACACCTTGAACTGCATACAAACGCTGAACGTCTTACTCTCTCAAAGCAACTTACTTATCTTCAAAGCTTTCTGTTGCGACCAAAGCTTTTGATCTTGAGTAACACAGAAGTTCTAAGTGTCCTGATCCTAAACAAGCAAAGCTATCTGTGAAGGAGTTGAATTAAAGAATCAACTATCTAAGATTCATTCTCTTTAACAGATATCATAAGACTTGGGTCAGTAAAATCGAACAAGATACCATACGCTGTAAAGTGTATTAAGTAACTTGATTCACAGAGCTATCTGATTAACTGAAAAGTTATTAAGAAGCTCATCTGACAACTCAAACCAAAACCAACACCATAACTGGCGTGGAGTACAGGAAGTACTTAGTTTGAAAAATCAGGGAATAACTCCAAGGTTACCAGAGTATAGGAAGTACTTGATTTGGGAAACTAAGGAATAACTCCAAGGTTATTGAGTATAGGAAGTACTTAGCTTGGGAAGCTAGGGAATAACTCAAAGGTTTCTGAGTATAGGAAGTACTTGGCTGTGAAAGCCGGGGAACAACTCAGGGGGAACATTTGGTTGGGAACCAATTGTTAAGAATCTTAGAATAGGATTATTGTAAGGAGAACTCAATTATCTGTTCTAGTGAATTCTAGGTCTCTGACAGACCGAAGTGGATTAGTTGGAGGATTACGCCACCTCCAGATACCACTATACTTGTTGTGTTATTTACCTTTCTGTATTTACATTTCAGAAACACACACACACATATTAACTGTTTCTGCACTTATCTTTATTAAGTCTTCCGCACTCTGATTCTAAGTATCAGATATCTATTCAGATATCTGAGAAATAGTTGTTCGACAAAAGTTTTAAAAGACTATTCACCCCCCCCCCCCCTCTAGTCTTTTATTTTGCCCTTATCTGGACCAACACCTTTCTTCATCTCTCGATTTATTTGCTACGCAATTATGTGTTTATGGTTAATAAGTTTTATTTGTAAGTATGACATGTCAATTTCCATTTCTTATTGGAATTTTAATTTTGTATTATGAAGTTGCTTTTGATACATTATTGTGGCCTTACTTTTACGTACTTGTTTCTTGCTAAACTTTAAAAGTATGTGCGTGTTGAAAACTTGGTGTGATTTTAACCTGAAACTTGAGAAGAGTTGAAAGCAATATTTGTTCTCATGTTATTGCATTGTGAAGTTGCATTATATGCTTGTTTTAGTTCAATCATCTATTTACAATTATACAAAAGTATGCAAACTATGTGTGGTCAAGTTTGTTTGTATGATGAGTTTATTACATTATGTTTATGTAATATTGTGTGATGATTGTGTATGTTGGCATATTCAATGCATGTGCACTTGTTATGCATGAAGTACATGAGAAATTCTTCCATAGTGTTGGAAGTGTGAATGGGATCTTTGTTCTATGCTTATCGGAATCAAGTATCATTTAAGTGAGTCTTGTTATGCGGAAATTCAATTTCCAGGCATATGAAGAGGACCACATTAAATGTGTAAGGTCTTGAATCCCCGTTCATGTGGTGAGGAGAGCTTTGCGTTCTCTAGTTGAGATTTAAAAGACCCATCTCTCATGTGGGGGGCGGTTTTTAATGCACATGAAACTGTTGATCTTTACATCTTGTTAGAATTCAAGTGTTATTTAACTGGATCTCATAATGCGGAAATTTAGTTTCTCGGCATGAAAGCTAAGACCACGTTAAATATATAATGGCTTGAAGTTCTATAAATGTGGGAAGGACGAAAATTCTTAAGGAATACTTCTAACATTTAGCACATGATAGGGAAAGAGCATGGCGTATCCAATACAAAATTCTGCAAGTATGAATACTTGTGATGTTCCCTCGTGGTTGTTTCGAGGTGGAGAAAATATTGGGAAAATTTTCTTGAAGAACTTTGGTTGGATAGTAGGTCAAAATTGCGACGATTTCCAAATGAGACCGTGTTACCGGTATGGAATTAATCGTTTGAACTACGGGTTTAAGAATGACGATTTCAATTAAGACCATTGTAGTGGCAAGGAATCGAGTGAATTTCGTGTGTCTAGACTGAATTCTTTGTGGTTTACTAAAGGTAAAACCTAGTTGAAAAGAATTATCTATAGTTGGAGACAATAAAGAAATTATTGACTTATGAAACGTGAAGTTTTAAGTCGTGGAGATGCATATCCTTATGCATAAGGTACATGTTGAGTGCATGAGCATGATGGCTCAAAGAAATACTTCCTCATCGCTGTCATAACATATGAGTTGTCTCAGGCCGGCATGGAGAAACCATAGATTGGTAGTGAAGCATAGGTGAAAGTAAAATGTGGATTGATGTACACAATCACATGATGAGCATATGTCAAAGCACAACATGTCATATGGTTAGTCTATACTTTTCATCATAGACATAAGACCATTCGGCAGTTGATCTATAGGTGGGTTATCACTATTGATTGTGTCAAATCAAATGATAACATGCGGATCCGCTAAACAAATGCAACACCTAACTGATCATATAATCTGCCTGTCTAGGGGAATGGGCTTAAGACCCACTCAATAAGGAAATTTACGGTGGCAACCCAACCATACTGACTGGAGATCCCAAGAATTTGGTTCAATGGGACAACTAAGTCAGAAGGACCAAGATCGTGCCTTGTGAAGTTTTGTACTTCGAGGTAAAAGCACTTAGGAGTTTTACTCCATTTGCGCATTCCCGTGAAAGACATTAAGTGCTCCTGCAGTTCGGGCGGAGGATGAGTCATTAAACTTTTAATGATCTCTGAAGAAGATTATTAATCTCTTTAGCTTACGAGCAGAGCATTGGCAGGAATGCTCTTAGAACGAGATCACGTATTTAAGTGTGAAGTATGGGAGGCCGCTTCAAACAAGAACACTTATGAATCCAAGAAGTTCAAGGCCTTTAATGGACTGAGAAAAGGAATGAGGCAATAAGGAGAATTATTGTGTTGATATCATTGTCTTGGTTTACACAAAACGCCGACTGGTTCAAGGCACCACATCCACCGGGTGGCAAGTAAATCCGATGGTATTCTACTATAGGGACGATTCAATGTCAATGACGATCGATCCCGATGCAATATGATTTTTCGCTGGAAAACTGAAGTGTGTGAAGAACGTGTGTGCATGAATTTTCATTCATCTGGGTGATTGTTGGAATTTTTAATTAAAGTGTGTTTAGTGTCTTTAATTACTCAATTCGGATTGAAGATGAATGAGAAATTAATGCACGAATAGACCGCTTGTAATTATTAATACGAAGGTATTCGCAATGAAGTTGCGATAAATTCCGACAAAATAAATGTAAATATATATAGATAAAAAGGTGTGGAAGAAGAGGTTTGAACTTGGTACCTCATGGAACATCTTGAAAGGTTGTTGAAAAAGGAAAAAGAAAAAAAATTGGCAAGAATTGTGACTCTTGGGGTTTGAACACGCAACCTACCTGATGGAAGTGTTGAAGCATTCCAACTGAGCTAGGAGCATGTTTGTGAAGGGCTATGAACCAAAACCCCTACTTCCTCGATGTGAGACAGAGAGTTGTGGTTCAAGCATTGTATCTTCTCCTTGCAACCTTTGAATATCTATATATAGGGCTCCCCTATTTCGTTTAAAATCATCCAATCGCAGATTCTCTTCTACGAGAATTGTAGAGGATCACCAAGATAGTTTATCCTTTACGGATTTCAAGTCCTAAGTAACTTTTAAGTTTGGAGGACGTTGAATACGAATTTCCATGGGATTTTTTAACCGTATCGGAGGATAAAGAAGTATAAAATAGAGTTGCTATTTATACTTGGCGGGTGTTGGATGTTCTTCAGTTATATAATCCATTATTGTAGTAATTCGCCAGAGTTAGAGTTCAAGTGCAAGAATTCTAATTCATCACTGTTGTTCTATCTTGGGAGACTATTTGTTACGTAAACCGTGAGCACTAGAGCGGGACAAATAAAGTCTTAAGGAAATAGGCCAAGCCTTCACTCAGCAGTATAAATATTGTTTTATTCTTTGTGTTGTGTTCCAGATATCCATCTTCGATACACTACCCACCCGCAGTTATGTGAAATTCACCCACACAAAATGGCTAGACTGCTCCGTAAATCATCACTTTTGCAAGTCACGCTAAAACGCCTCTCAATTCTTCGTCCGACCTCCGAATCCACTTCCGTCTTCGCCCAATTACTCTTCATTCAGAGATCTATAACCAATGCCTTCACTCCGATTTTCACCTTCGGGACCAAATAACACAAGAAATCCTACAAAATACAAACAAAGTACCAAAGCATAAAAACGTACAAAGACACTATAAAACTAAGGTCAAAGACTAACAAAAGACCGCTAAAAAGGACCAAATGAGACATTAGAATATTGTCTCATCAAAATCCCCAAACCGAACCTTTGCTCGTCCTCGAGCAAACACACAACCTAAACAAACTAGACTCGAAACAAAAACAAACAAGAAGCACATAAAAGAGTTGAACTCCCAAGTGACCGAATCTATCATTGTAAACATTAAATTCACAAGATGCAAAGGTTTTGCAATCAACTAACCTTGGCAGAATAGTGCACAGAAAATCAAACAAGAAAGTTTCTCAAGTAAATAGCACTTAAGTCTAACTCGCTAATCCCTCGCAAGAGGATCCTATGCAACTCTCTCTCACACTCTGGAAGTGTCCAGTGGGTTAATCACTCAAGAATATCAAGAGAAAGGAAGGTGACTTTCGTCACAAAAGTGCCTCAAATAACTCATGCGATGTACTCAATCAGTTAAGTCAGAAGGGACTTTTTCCTTGCACATAGCAGCTTGCCAGAACATACAAACCAACTTCCATATCACCACATTCTTGCATACTATGAATTATATGCTAATCAATTGGCCACAATGGACTCTTTTAGTCTCACTTTTTTGGTAGTGTCTGTTTTACCGAAGTCCGCACTTTTGTGCGTGTCAGTTTGGTATACGTGCCATCAACCCTCACGGTCATATGTCTTTTTAGGACCACGCCGGTATATAGTTAGTATTTGAAACATGTCCAACACGACTACGGTGATGACGAGCACCACAGATACGTACACTCCGTTGCATATTAAATAATCAGGGGAAGCAACAGATTACAAGTATAAATTAAACATATCAGCACAGCTTCTCCCCAAACCGGTTCTTTGTAATGGATTGGCATCGATAAAATAGATCATGAAGAGCATGTCGTTCGTCATACTTAACTTACACAGAGTACACATGAGCATGATGAGGCGCAAACAAGGGAGTTTGCACTTCCCGAATAAATCACACAGGTGCCGGTACAATATTTTTTCATCGGCTAATGGTTTCTCACCGGCTTTTTGGACCAAAGAGCTACACATACTTGCTATTTACAAGAAAAACAGACTTATAGGATTTTAAATCCACTAAACAACTTCCAGTTAAATGTCATACAAAACATAAGCAGCAAGCAAATTTATCATCTACAATAGACGTTCGACTTGGAAGAACAACTCAGACTCACGAAAGACTCTAGAAACAAAAGTAAAATAGCAGGAAACAATGTACGAGACAAAATAAGCTCATGATACAGTCGACAACACGACAACATCCCCAAACCAACACAATTGCTAGTCCCTAGCAATGAATAGTGTAAGAGAAAACGACTGTATAGAATGACTAACCATAGAGATGTCTCCGAAGGTGGAATAAAGCTGATCTAGAAGCGCCTCCACCGAAGCGTTGCTCCCAGAAATCCTACTGTGCCTTCCATAGTGTGGCCTGCTGCTCCAAGCACTCAATCTCACGCTGCTCTCTAGCATCTACTCTCCTGTCTCGCTCCTCCTGCTTTGGTACTGTTACGCTAGACATGTTGCCTGCAAAAACAGTGTAAGAGATAGTAATATGGGAGAAGAGTAAGATTACTACTTCCCCAAACCAAAACAAGATCATCAGTCAGAAGTAGGGGAATACAGAAATATCCCCAAACCAATTCAATACTCCATATCAAAACTCGATTCAATGCAGCTAAGATCACAATCATAAGAAAGGTCATAAGCAATGCAAAATAGGTACAATGTGGCATAATTTTGACTGGGGAGCAATTGAACAATCAAACAAGTGAATCCAAAAGCAATAAGCAATCAAACATATAGTATCATGCAATCAACCCACAAGAGTAAATAATTAGGAACTAACGACGATCAACCAAGTGAATCAAGTAAAACTCGAAATTAATGGAAGAAAGAAGTTTTCAAGCCAAAGTACCTTTAAATCGCAAAAGAGTGGTGTAAGAAACTTGAAATTGGGGAAATAATCAAAAAGGATGAGAAGAAGAAAAGAGCAGGGTTTTTTTTTTTTTTTTTAACTCTCGCCGTGGCGAAGAGAAGGCTCGTTGCGACGAGTTTTCTTTATCGCAGATATATATATATATATATATATATATATATATATATATATATATATTAAATAAGATCTACTTGTGAAGAATAAATCTACATGTGATGGCGGAATTTCTGAGACAAACACCGGAAAGAGAATAGGCTTCATGTGTGGCAAAAGGCTCGCCACGGCGAAAACTTACGAATGCACAAATAGACAGGAGACCACCTGCATGTGGCGAATTTTTTTTTTTTTTTAACAAGCAAGTGTACGGAATGAAAATTAGTCTAAATGAATGAAAAACAAAAGGGGCATTTGTTTAGAGTCGTTAGCTTGACTGCTTCCACTCTAGGGTCAATGAAGCTTGATTCTTCCGGTTGGAGCAGCTCTTTTTTTCCCTGTTGATAAGTATGAGTGTAGAGTGGCCCGGTGTGTGCACCTATGTATGTCTTTGTATGAACCTGGGCAACAATATATGGTATATTAGCGGCTTGCAACTCACGTTGCATGCCATGTACCTCAAAGGTGCATGTGCGATCGTGAAGATTAACAATCATGCACGTGGATTTGATGAAGGTGCGCCCCAAAAGCAGTATATCCTTCTCCATGTCTTCCCCTTTCACCCTGGATGAGTCCACAATCACGAAATCTGTCATAACCACAACACCGTCCAGTGTAACCGGAACATCTTCAACTATACCCATACACCTGCTCCTCGTTCCATTAGCTAGCAAAACGAAGCATCTACGAAGCTCTAGTCCTTTTAAGTTAAGCTCCTCATAAGTAGCAAAAGTCATCAGATTACACAAAGCCCCTGTGTCAACAATACCAGTTACCTCTGACAAGTTACCAATACCGACAACCAAGTCAAAACTCTCCGAATCACTGACACTCTTTTCTAGCTTTTGAATTACAGGAGTAGTGGGATCCACAGTAAAGTGATTCGGTTCCACATTCGCCTTCTCTACTGGAATTGCAGAACCATGTGTGACCACATTCATCTCCTTTTTGTCAACTCTCACTTCTACTGGCTCCTCAAGCTGATCAGTGCAAGTAGCAAGAACGGATTTCACTTTTCCTGGCTCATCAAAAGTGACTTCGACAGCTAGAACTCTATGGGTTTCTGCGGTCACTGGAGACTTACCCTTTTGTCTTTGCTCCATGTGACTCAATAGATCCCCCAGGGTCCTTTCTAACCGCTTTTGCGCCTTCTCAATGCTGTCGAACCGCTGATCATTCCTGCCCTAAATTTCCTTTGCCTCATTCCAGAACCTCTCGGATCGCTTTATGTAGTTCCTGATTTCCTGATCAGAGTTTCCTTGCCAGCTTCCACTCTGTATTGTTCGTACCCAGTTGACTATCTCGGGAGTCGGTTTCGTATTAATAATCTCTGGAAGCTTACATATGTTAGCTCTATGCCCAAGGTTACCGCAGAGACTACATTGCTCATCCATCTGTGTGCCTGAAGTAGAGATAGTGCCAAGCATCCTCATCTCTCCGATTTGATCCATAAAATCGCAATCACTAGCCCCTGAGAGTTCCTCCACAGTTCTAACCATACCCCTTCGAGACCGACTACGCGCCCCCTTGAGCTGGGAAACAGCAGTAAGCTTATCAAATGCTTCGTTCAAGGCAGCAGGAGGTGCCGTAAGGATGCTCCCATCAACAGTCATGTCAACCATATTCTGAGCTTCCCAATCTAAGCCCTCATAAAACCTGATACAAAGATCCATCTCGGACATCCTGTGGTGGGGGCACTGAGAAAGAAGATTCAAAATCCGTTCCCTTACCTCATAGAAACTCTCCTCACTCATCTGCATAAACTTCAAAATCTGGAGACGGAGTCGCCTCGTCTTCTCAATAGGATAAAACTTGTTCATGAAAGCTGTATACAGAGCATCCCAAGTAAGAAAAGATCCCTCAGACTGGTTCAGAAGCCAGTTCTTAGCCTTATCCTGCATGCAAATGGGGAAGACCTTCTTCCTGATCTCATCATCGGTAACAGTAATTCCACCTGCAGTTAGCGGAATTCTAGATATCAACCCCTCAAATTCCTTCAGAAACCGAATGACATCCTCATTATCCTTTCCGTAGTATTTAGGCAGGTCATGAAAGTGATGAGGTTTAATTTCCATGTTCCTAGCATCATTAGACAGAACAATTGCTGACTTTCCAACTTTTATCTCGTCAGGCTGCATGTAAGCCCATATGTCAGCTGAGCCATCGGAATCTTCTTCTGATAACCTGTTGTTAAAGCTACATAACTAGAAAGCCTTGAAAGGTTCTTAGTTTCTGTTAGTGCACTAAAACTTCAGGTTCAAAAAAGAACAAACAAAAATCACACTCAAACGCAGCAGTAGGAATTAATTCCCCGGCAGCGGTGCCAAATTTGATAAGCTCAAATTATACTCTAAAATAACTTAAGAGAATAAGTTGTAGTTGTAGACTAAGCCTAACTCGGTATCGTTTTCTAGGGAATTAATCAAGCTATGCAACGATTGAGAATGAACAATTGTTCGTGAGAAACAGATTGGTTTGAATGTTGTTATACCCCTTAAACTAGATTAACGTAAGGTAAATAGATAGATTTAAACAAAGAGAGAAAGTGAACACGGTAGTGATGATCCAATTATACTAATTCGATCTAGAGTAATCATTCATACTTGTCATACGGTTGGTGTACAGAAATCAATCAATCCAATTTAACCAAGTTGTTCTTTGAAGAAATCGAATAAGAGAAATCGTCAGGTTTGTCAGACCGACGATTCTTAACCAAAACAAATTAGAATATTTCAATTCAGCTTATTGGATTGAAAGTTTTACGAATATATCAAACTAAGACAAACCTATATGAATGATTGAAGAACCCTAGAACGAATATGCATAATCTTCACATACTACCGTATTCAAAAGTGTTTAGCTACTCATAATTGATGATTGCATACAGAGATCCATGCTAAAAATCATATGAAACATAGATGAAAAACTCGCATGCAATAACTGTTGTGAGTGGCGGTAGTGTATGAGGACAGAAACGGAGTAGGTAAGGAATAGGATTAGACAGCTGAGCAAAGGCTAGGCCTTATTCCTTAAGACTGTATTTGCCCCGCTCTGGTGCTGACGGTTTACTTGACAAATAGTCTCCCAAGATAGAACAGCAGTATGTGAATCAGAGTTCTAGCACTCGAACTTTGACGCTACGAACTAATACAATAAAGGTTTTTCTGGCTTTAGAGAGAGTAATTTAAGAGAAGGAAAAAGAATGGATTGATGTGTGTTGAAATCGATTCTAGGGGGGCTATTTATAATATTGAAGAGTTGCAGTCTGAATAGATGTATCCTTTCGCAGAAAGGTCCCTGCAGAAACAAAAATTCGAACAGACACTTCTGTTGGAATTTTCATTTCAGTTACATCCTTTGGCGAATGGTCAGACCAGTTCGCTCAAATTCAAAACCGAACGGACACAACCGCTCGCTCAGACCAACCGGACTCGACCCTAGTAGAATACCATCGGATTTACTTGCCACCCGGTGGACGTGATGCCTTGAACCAGTCGGCGTTTTGTGTAAACCAAGACAATGATATCAACACAATAATTTTCCTTATTGCCTCGTTCCTTTTCTCAGTCCGTTAAAGGCCTTGGACTGCTCGGATTCATAGGTGTTCTCGTTTGAAGCGGCCTCCCATACTTCACACCCAAATAGGTGATCTCGTTCTAAGAGCATTCCTGCCAATTTGCTCTGCTCGTAAGCTAAAGAGATTAAGAATCTTCTTCAGAGATCATTAAGAGTTTAGTGACTCATCCTCACTTGATGCAGGAGCACTTAAAGTGTCTTTCACGGAATGGCGCAAGTGGAGTTAGTAACTCCTAAGTGCTCTTACCTCAAGTACAAAACTTCACGAGGCGCCATCGGTCCTTCTGCTTTAGTTGTCCCATTGAATCAAATTCTTGGGATCTCCAGTCAATATGATTGGGTTGCCACCGTAAATTTCCTTATTTTGTGGGTCTTAAGCCCATTCCCCTAGACAAGCAGTGTACTTGATCCCTCGGTAGCGCTTTGGTTAGCGGATCCGCAATGTTATCCTTTGATTTCACGTAATCAATAGATAACCCAGAGAGACCAAGCGCTAATGGTTTTATGTCTTCGACGTATGTGTCTAGACTTACCATTATACATATTGTTCTTTGCCCTTCCTAATCTTGACATCACGGTGAATTGTCACGAAGCACTGTGCTTATCCCAACAAGGATATCCTCTAAAATTCTCAAGCCATTCTGCTTCTCCAGCTTTGTCCAAAGCTATAAATTCTGATTCCATTGTGGATCGGGCGATGCACGTTTGTTTAGAGGACTTCCATGAAACAGCACCGCCACCAATGGTAAATACGTAACCACTAGTGGACTTGGTGTTTGTACTATCAGATATCCAGTTTGCATCACTGTATCCTTCTAATACTGCCAGATATCTTCCATAATCCATAATCTATTGTGGTCTTCAAGTATCCCAATAGATGAAGTAGAGCTTTCCAGTGAGTATTTCCCGGATTACGCGTAAACCTAGCCAACTTGTTGACTGCATGAGCAATATCAGGACGAGTGCAGTTCATCATGTATATCAAACTGTCAATTATCCGAGCATATTGCATTTGGTTTACAGGATCACCTAAGTGTTTGTCCAAACCCAAAGATTCGTACATTGGTGTCCTTGCACATTGACGGTCAAAGACCTCATATCTCTTTAACACCTCTTCAATGTAATGAGATTGTGAAAGCACCAAACCCTCAGGTGTTTTAGAGATTTTTATCCCTAAGATTAAATCTGCTACACCCAAGTCTTTCATATCGAAAAGTTGTTTCAACATTTGCTTTGTTTTCAGGATCAAATCCAGGCTACTTCCAGTAATGAGCATGTCGTCTACATATAAGCATATCATGACAAAGGATTCAGCGTTCCCTTTCACATAGACACACTTATCACACTCATTTATAGAAAATCCCTTTGATCGCAACGTGTTGTCAAACTTTTCGTGCCATTGTTTAGGAGCTTGCTTGAGTCCGTACAATGACTTGACAAGACGACAGACCTTCTTCTCTTGTCCTGGAACCACATACCCTTCAGGTGGTTCCATATAAATTTCCTCGTCCAAATCTCCATTTAGGAAAGTAGTTTTAACATCCATTTGGTGTATCTCAAAACCACGCAGTGCAGCTATGGCTATGAATACTCTAATGGAAGTTATTCTAGACACAGGCGAGTATGTGTCAAAGTAGGCAAGTCCCTCCTTTTGTCTATAGCTTTTGACTACTAGACGAGCCTTGTATTTATCAATGGTTCCATCTGCTTTATACTTGCGTTTGAGTATCCACTTGCAACCCAATGGCTTATTTCCCGGAGGAAGGTCAACCACTTCCCAAGTATGATTTTGCAGGATGGAGTCCATTTCACTTTCAATGGCCTCTTTCCAAAAGGGGGCTTCAGGAGTGGAGTCCATTTTCCGTAAATCATCACTTTTGCAAGTCACGCTAAAACGCCTCTCAATTCTTCGTCCGAACTCCGAATCCACTTCCGTCTTCGCCCAATTACTCTTCATTCAGAGATCTATAACCAATGTATTCACTCCGATTTTCACCTTCAGGACCAAATAACACAAGAAATACTACAAAACACAAACAAAGTACCAAAGCATAAAAACGTACAAAAACACTATAAAACTAATGTCAAAGACTAACAAAAGACCGCTAAAAAGGACCAAATGAGACGTTAGAATATTGTCTCATCAGTGTTGAAGGTCATCGGCCCAGCACTCAAGTCCCTCATCTACCTCATTGAGCTTAATAGGTGAGTCCTCCGTGACTCCTGCGAACACCGTTCGTTGCCTGAGTTATCATGGTTTGGTCTTTATCCCTGTATATACCTTAGATAAAACCCAAGTAAATCACAATCGAAAATGACCCCTATATTTTGTTATCGAGTTTGCAATATTATGGTTTGTATATGATCTGGCAACAATTGCTTAATTATATGAATATAAATAAACAAGACTATAGTAATTATCCCATCTATAAAATATAGGCCATAACGCAAATCTCTGCATTTATCTCTTTTGCAGGGATACTTACGCACGGAGAAATGACCGCCATAATAGTTCTTTCTGCTAAGTCAAGACAAGGAGTGAGAGAATTTTTGAGAGAAAATCAAGTGATTTCGGAATTCGGATTAGCTATTTGCTTTGATAGCTATCGAACCAGCAACGTGGCAGTTGGCACTGCAATCATTTTTTAGGACATGTACTAGCAGAAGATGACATTGAATGGTATATTCAGAAAGGTTCTAATGGACTACCACTTCATGTTCACGATGACGGATGAGAATGGGTTATTCTTATGACCTGATTGTTGTATTCAATGATTTACATATTGGGGAAGCTCAAGGCGAAATAGATGCTGATGTCGTTAAGTAACTTTGTGGGTATTGTGATCTTTATTTTCAGGCAAGTATGAGATTGGATGTACAGATAGCTCGAACATGATGTTTTTGCAAAGAATGAGAACTTCTAGATCGAAAAATATTGAGTATATTCAGGTTTAGTTACTTCTATAATATATGTTGTCACTGGTAAAACAATTAGTGGTAAAGCAGTTTCATACTTGAGCAACCTTGGTGCAAGAGGTGGAAAATATTCTGAAGAAGAGGAGAAGAGTTTTATGATGCTAATGATGGTTGTGTTTTGTCATCTGCTCCAATCTCGTCTGCCGTGACCTTACATTTGAGGTAGTGTTTATGAAGTTTTTCCTTTAGGTTCTATGGGTTTGCGTGGACTGTTTTTGTATGTAGGGGATCGATCTTAGACGAGAAGCATTTCATTTATTGGTTTTGCTTGTCGAACTAATGCTCCTGCTACTTCTGGTATACTTGGTCTCATGGTCTGTTATTATAAGTTATATATATATATATATATTCCTGTTTAATTGTCCTTTGTAAATGCATAAGAACTTTGGTTCATAACTAATGCTGAAGGCTATAGATTTTTGTTTCTCAGAGTTTTGTTTTCTTATAGCTCTAATTTATTCCTGTTTACCTTGCTACATGAATTATGTGTCTGCTTAATTTTTTCTTACGGTAAATTACACAAACACCCCCTGCATTTATACCCCCTTACTAAAAAGTCCCTGCATTTATCGAAATTACACACACCACCCCCGGATGGACTCCATACCCCTCCGATTTCACGTTGACCGACGCCGTTTGCTGACGTCATTATTCAAATAATGACGTCATTAATTAAAAAATTAATTTTTTTAAAAAATAATATATTTTTCTGGAAAAAAAATATATTTTTTTATATTTTATTTTATCGTTTTTATTTGTATAAAACTCAAAAATCATGATGCTAAATTGCTAAGTCGCTAACCAGTGGTGACTTCAACACCAGGTGTCTCGAAATTCTCCGGATGACCTGGAGTGCTACTTCCCCATTGACGAAATTGCTTCAAATCCTCTTCCTGTCAAGTAAACATTCCTCATCAAAGAAGCTCACAAATTGATCCTTCAGCTAAATTTTACAAACACTATGCTAATCTACTCAAAATAACACTATACAAAACATTAGTAATTCACTATGGACCTAAAATGCTACTACAAATTACAAGCAAAAACATTATAAGGAGTCGAAATCAGCTAACAAATATCCATCTAATACAACATAGAGATACACAATACATACACATTAACAGTAAATATACCTTAACGGCATCGTAACTGGCCAAATGAAGAAGGGCATACTGCAACATACAACCATGGCCAGCAGATAGCACAAACCGGTCCCGGTTGAACCAGTAAGGGTTCTTAGGGTTGTACCTCATGATCTCATCGTACAATATATATGGCCCATAGGAGCACAACCCATGGGTAGACCCGGATGACCTGAATTGGCCTTCTCAACGGCGTCAATCGCTAAAAAATGGATGGTGTTGACGGACAAGTCGACGAGCTCGGTGGATGTAGCTTGGACGGTTTCGACTGTGGCAGAGGCGCGAACGGGGAGGCGGGAGGCGATCGGAGTACAGCGGCGGGAGAGGGTGGATTTGAGAGGGGGGGAAGAGGGGATGGAGATTGGGTGGGAGGAGGAGGAGGTGGAAGAGCCATGGCGGGGGATGGTGGAGCGGGAGAGGATTGCTTGGGAGAGTGTTGGAGAGGAAGAAGAAGCCATGGCTCTGAATGAATGAGAGAAGAGAAGTGAAGTGATGAGTGAAGTTGGTCAGAAAATGCAGGGGGTGAAAGTGTAAATAAAATTAAAAACGATGAAATAAAATATAAAAAAAATATTTTTTTCCAGAAAAATTTGTTGTTTTTTTGAAAAAAAAATAATTTTTTTTTCGGAATTTTTTTTCGAAAATTATTATTTTTTTTAATTAATGACGTCATTATTTGAATAATGACGTCAGCAAACGGTGTTGATTAACGGCCAATGTGAAATTGGAGGGGTATGGAGTCCATCCGGGGGTGGTGTGTGTAATTTCGATAAAAGCAGGATTTTTTAGTAAGGGGTATAAATGCAGGGGTGTTTGTGTAATTTACCCTTTTTCTTATTGTGTTCATTGTGATTGGTCGCAAGACAACAATGATCCTAAGAGAGTTTCCTTTATTTCGATATTCAACATTAAAGAATAATAAGTGCGCGGAGAATGTGCAGTTAATATTTTGTCTGTTTTGATCACATTATATATATATATCTATTTGCCATGGAAGATTGTGATACATGCTCGATGTCTAGCAAGCTACGTCTCATTGTCTGTATTCATTGCATTTGTACCATGATACCATCCATTAAATACATGTGCACTAAAGAAGAATTGTCTATATTATTTTTTTATATATATTTTTTTATATATAAGTGTAAAACTATTTGATTTGTATAATTGAGTACATAATTTAAGTTAAATTTGATTCGTTTGTAATATATATGTAAATTAGACTTTAATTACAAAAAATCAATATGTTTTATTCATTCTAATTCTAAACCCTAATGAAACTCTAACAAAATCAATTCACCATTAAAAAAACTCAATTTATCTTCAGCAATTAAATTTCAAGCCATAAATCAACCCCAACAGAATCAATTCATCATTAAAACACTCAATATGTCTTCTCCAATTAAATTCAAATCCATAATTTAACCACAACAAAATCAGTTCATTATAAAAAAAAAAGAAAAACAACAACAACGATAACCAATATTTCTTCTCCATCTTATTTAATTAAATTGAAACAGATCAATTCACACCAACCCAAGTCCTAATTTAACTCGAAAAAGGACAATTCATTATCAGAAATAACGATAGTACTTACCTTCATATAGTTTTTCGATTATTTGTAACCAAATGCCACAATAACACGCGTAGCGTATTCGCACGTTGTAGTCTTTCATAATCAGTCAAGTTAAGCTTTTACAGATGTTTATGATATAGCCAGAGAAGTGTCCTTATTTGCCCGGTCGTGTAGTTTCGATGCAACTTAATTGTCATTCTCTTATTTATTTTTTCAACTATATTTTAGAGAAGTGGTGAAGCTAAACTTATCGATCTTACCATTCTAATTTTCATCTCGTACTGTTTTGGAGTATTTTGGATCTTTGGTTGGAAATAACATCACCAACACATCAAAATTGTTTGGAGTTTTCCCCGTGAATAAAGTTTTCTCTCTCAAAAATACAATATTACAATTACAATCATAACAATTTTAAAATACTCTTTCCCTGAAATTATTGTTAACTCTTGATTACGGGTCTCTCAGCTTAGCAATTGGCTTAAATGCTTTGCCACCGAATATAACTATATGTACATTAGCATTCAATAAAATAGATCTAAACATAAGGCTATATTTTTTTTTCCTCAAACATGAGCACCACGTTTAGCGCGGTGCATCAACTCTAGTAGTCCAATATATAATCTCCAATTAAGACTGGGGCCCCAAAAAATAGGGGCCCCTGAGCCGCGCATGCTCAGGGTCGCCCTGCTTACATATCCATCCTAATTAAAATGAGAATGTAGTTGATATTGTAGATGAAACGTATAAGAATTAATTAGATTTTAAGAGAGTGTTTGGTATAGAATTTTTTTTACTTAACAGTTAATTCCTCCGGTCTAATAAGAACTTTCTAGGGAATTACTTTCTCTTCAATTAAGTAAAAATATTTTATTGATTTGTGTGGGGTATTATTAATTATATTGATAAAGTATGAAAGAAAATGAAAAAAAATGATGATAAAGTAGGAAAGATAAATAATAAAGAATTAATGGATTAGACAAAATGTTTACTAATTTGGATTCGGAAGTTTGTAGTGGTACTCCAAATAAGGAAATATATGAAGATTTTGTTGGAGCAAGAGTGTTTGGTTCCAAATTCGAATTGAGATATCTCAATTCCAATTGAGTTTTTGTATATTTTTTTAACACAAAAATGCAAATAGAATTGAGTTATGGAATTGAGATAAATCAATTCCAATCTGGAACCAAACACTTAGTATATTTCTATTTCTACCTTACTCTTTCTCTTACCCATCTTATAAACTCTATATCAAACATCATTTTCTATAACTAAACTTTAACTCAAATTTTTAATGAAGTAAAAAATTTCCCACAACTCAATTTATTAAATTTATACTAAACAACCAGTATCGTAAACTTACTAATTAATGCAAAGCATGAACAAGACCAATTATAGAAAAGATTGATAGGGTGGTATGCATACCACTTATGGTGGATTAAATTCGAGTTGGAAACTCGATTGTGTAATTATATTTGGCAATCGAATTTTATGGAATTGGGACAATAGCCATTTTTAATCCAACTAGTATTCGAGTTTTTTACGGTTTTATGGTAGTAATCCAGCCGTCACAAAGCGGGTCGGACCAGTCTTTTAAACTCAGCAACATCCTTTTAAATCCAGAATTCCAGATCTTATCTTATCTATGTCTAATAATTTCGTCATTAATCTAAACAGTTAGAAGATAGCCCGTATTTTTAGCAGTTCGAAGAATGAAAGAATTCTCTAAAGACAATAAAACTGCTGCTGGTACAATACTATCTCATTATTGCTAGAAGAGGAGTCTCAATTCTAGGCCCTCAATTCTAATCGGATCGAAGGATCCTTTTTAGCATTTAATTATGCTAAAGTATTGGAAAATGTAAGATTTTCCTAAAATATAGGAAAAGTGAAGTTTTTTTTTTTTTTTTTTTTTTGTGTTTTTCACGGTTTTTGGATTTTAACGGTTTAACCGGTCGAGATTTTAAAAAAACAGTCGAGTCACACATTTTTCGTTATGCTTCTAATATATTATGTTATGATTTTAATTTGTTAGTATTGAAAGTTTAAGTTACAGTTTTAACGTATGTCGTTAATATTTTAAGAGATAATGTGATGGTTTTAATGCGTCGGTATTGTATGTTTCAATTATAGTTTTAACATCTTTTGTTAATTTTTAAGAGATGGTGTGATGGTTTTAAGGAGCTACATGATAGTTTTTCAGATGGCTTGTTATAGTGTTAAGTGACAATCTAATATTATTAAACCACCATTAAACAAGTATAAAAGTTTCAGGGATGCCATTAAAACATCAATAAACGAGCTTAAAATAAGCTGCTTGAAATATTCAGTCATTACAATATTGAAACATTCAGTCATCCAAAGGTTTTAAAACATATATTCTCATAAGAAAAAATTACAATAAACATTTTTTTTGTGCTTCTTGCTTCAATACTGCAGTGACACCTTTGAGAGACCTATCATCAAACTCGATGTCATTATCAGCACTTGCTTAAAACATTCACTAACTGGGTTAAAACCATAACAACTCTCATCAAAACTATCACATTGGTGCTTAAAAACAAACTAAAAACAGTAATATTGATGCTAAAAACCATAACAATGCATTTTAAAACTATAACAAAGCAGAAATATGCAACACAAGCTAAAACAGTAACATTGATACATAAAACCATCACAGTGGCTCTTAAAACTATAACAAAACATTTGCAAAAAATCAAATCATAAATATTTGTCAGAAGCTAAAACACTAACGTTGATGCTTAAAACTACAACAATAGGTTTTAAATTTATAATATATGCGCTAAAAACAATAACAGGCAGAAATATTCAACATAAGCTAAATATAGTGACAAAAATGCTCAAAACAATAACATAGCATCTTAAAATTATAACAATGCCTATTAAAATTATAACAAAGTACGAACATCCAACACAAACTAAAACAGTAACATTGATGCTAAAAACCTAGCAATGCATTTTAAAACTATACCAACGCAGAAATATACAATACAAGTTAAAAACAGTAACATTGATACATAAAATTATAACAGTGCCTGTTAAAACTATAACAAAACATTTACAAAAAATCAAATCATAAATATTTGTCAGAAGCTAAAATAGTAATGTTGATGCTTAAAACTACAATAATAGGTTTTGAATTTATAATATATGCATTAAAAATAATAACAGGCATAAATATTCACATAAGCTAAATATAGTGACAAAAATGCTTAAAACCATAACATAGCATCTTAAAATTATAACAATGCCTATTAAAATTATAATAAAGCACGAACATCCAATACAAGCTAAAAGTAACATTGATGCTTGTGCCTCTTAAAAATATAACAATGCCCCTTAAAACTATAAAATAGCAGTGGCAATAAATCAAATCATAAATATTTCACCAGAAGCTAAAAATACTAAAGTTGCTGCTTAAAATTACAAATAGGTATTGAAACTATAACATATGCGCTAAAATAATAACATATATAAACATTTAACAGAAGCTAAAAACATAACAATGATGCTTCAAATCTATTCAAACCATAATGAATCACGAGATAACATGATTGCAATTCATCATGAATTTGTTATGATGCAAAAAGTAAATGCTGATCATATCAATTGCTCCAAAAATCAGCTAGATATCAAACATCATAAAAAAGCTAACTTAATCTTTAAATATACTAAATATATGGTAAATGTAATGGATAGCTCACCGACTGACGGGTGTAATAGTAAGGGAATCAATCATTAAAATGAGATATTAAAGCTAGCAATTGCCAGCAATGTCAAATTTCAAATCTATAGCTCAACTCAATTCAATTTCATTTCAACAAGTGACAGAATACCCTCCCAGAAGGCACAAAACAGCACCTCGAGCATTTCTTCTTCAACGATGACTCTTCTGGAACCTCGCACGAGCACCACGACCATCGAACTTCTTCGGCTCGCATCGTCTCGGATCCGCCACAAGCAAAGTCTTATCATACCCAAAATATCATTGATCTCCTTCTTCGACATCTCATCCACATACTTCTGGTAGTACACCACCAGATTCGCAATCAACTGGAGAATCGCATAGTTCTACGCGAGGTGTGACCTCCTCCCTTGACTCGGATCCTCATGTAACTCCGACAAACCGTCGGCGACTTAGGAGGAGGATTGGATCGAAGGCCTTGTATCGGAGTATCTCCGGCTCGATCAGCTCGATCTCTTACGATCGAAGCACTGGACGGATTCAGCTGGAGCCGCCATGGTTGGTTCAGTGTTTTAGCTCTCCTCTCCAAATGGATTTTATGAGAGAGTGTGTTGTTTGGGGTATTTATCCGTGGCGATGCCACAGTATAGTTGACTTTTAATAATAAATAGAAAGGGGGTATTAAAATAAATTAATCGAGAAAATAAGGTAGTTAAATTTATGTGAATCGGTTGGTAGTCCTTCTTCATTCAATATTATATCATTGAGTGTTTATTTATGTTAATTATAGAAAATGTAAAAATAGGGTCCTACCGTACCCGACCTGTTAATTAGTAACAAGCACATGTTTTTTTAAAACTTTTACATGCAAGAGGTTCGATCACGGGTGAGTCCATGTAATATAATTAGCTTATTAAAAAAACATGTTTTTTTTTAAAAAAAAATATCCCTCAAACGAAACCAAAATAAAATACAAAAGTATATACACAATCAATAGGGTTGTTCCAAATAACCACGCGGTGGTATGTGGTCACCCCACAACACACACAAAAAAATATTACACAAACTTAATTTCACATATTACGGTTGTTTTTTTCCAACCCACCGGTTCCCAACAACCTTGCGGTGGTATGCGTCACCCCACCAAAGACACAAAAATTATTATTCTACAAACATAATTTCACATGGTACGGTTGTCCCCCCACCCCAACCAGCCCGTCATGGAGATCAAGAAAGTACAAAGAAGATCGAAGACATTTTCTCCGCCTAGAGAGTATAAGTTGATCCCCCCTCCCCCGGCTCGTTATGGGGATCGAGAAAGTAGAGAGAAGATCGAATTGAGTTTCCCCACCTAGAGAGTATCAGATCCCCAGGCCCGTTATGGATCAAGAAAGTAGAGCGAAGATCGAAGAGAGTTTCCCTGCCTAGAGAGTATATGCAGACTCCCCGAGAAAAATGTACTTTTTACTAACTTAATCATAAAATGTTGCGTTTGGGTCTTGTAACAAAGGTGTGGAACGGGTTCGAATATATGCTAGACCGGAGCTGAACATCATTATTTCGCACGGGGTTGAATTCGGGTTGGATAGAACCAGTCCTTTCGGACAGAGACCGTAGAGAAGGGAACCCTTATACCTCATCCTACCGATCGAATCTTATATATAAAGAAAAGGAACTTGAAAGTCTTCACGTGTAAAATGTTGTTGATAGACATGTAAAGATCAACACACCACCAATTAGCTCATGTATATACCACTATAACAATATATGCTAAAACGATCTTGGTGTGGATAATACAAATATACTAAACCAACATCATCATAAGAACACCGATAATATATGTGCTAAGACGTTGCCCTCACGTTTAACTTGGCAAAGCTTAATTCTCCATCAAATACCTGAATTTCTTTGAAAAGTCAAATAAAGGGGCAAAGCTAAAATTTATCGGGGTTAAATGCAAAATACCCCCTAAATTATTGTAAATGTGCGCAAAACCCCCTTGAGTTAACAAATTAGTACCAAACTGTTAGGAATATCTGTTTAGATTTTAATCAGCAATCTAATAACTTATCTTAGCTCAGAAAGGTGGTTAGTACTCTTGGTTCACCTGAACACTATAAAAGAGGAAAATCACTAAGTATGATAGTCTAGCAAATCTTGTATAGGATGTTAGGTCTCTGAATGTATTTTTTATTTCTTTGAAGAAGACCAAGAAGAAGGCATCCAGCAGAGTTCAACAAATTTTGAAGTTTTGAAGACTGCACAAGATTGCTGAAGACAAAAGTCATCAGATACCTATGTCCAGATATCTTGAATAAACAAGTGTTTTTCAATAAACAAGTTTTGCAAAAGATATTTGAGAACACAAGGTTTCTGAATGAGGAAAAGTGCCCATAGATATCTACACTCAGATACCTTGGATAAAAACTATGTTTCTGGGAAACAATGTTGTAACAAGTATATGCAGATGTGAAGGTCTCTGAAAAGGGACGTGCAATGCTTCAGAAAGCATGCATAGTTCCGTTGGCACTACAGGACAAAGTATAGTACAGTACATTAAATGCGCGGACAGAAATGTCTGAACAAAAATGGCAATCTCTGAGAAGAAGACAAACGTACCACAGTACTATACTCATATATCAATAGTTTGAATTTCATTGAGCCTAACGGATACTATTCAAACGGTATGATTTTCAACTATAAATATCAACACTTAGAATGCTTGAAAGACACACCTTGAACTTACACTGGATACACAGAACTCACAACAAGAACACTATCTTTCAAACTCTCAAGCATATTACTTACCTTCAAGCTTTCTGTTGCGACCAAAGCTCTTGATTCTAAGTAACACAAAAGTTCCAAGTGACCTGATCCTTAACAAGCATTGTTATCTGTGAAGGAGTTGAATTAAGATTTCATATCTGAGATTCATTCTCTTGAACACTTATCATAGACTTGGGTCAGTAAAGAACAAGATACCATACATTGAAAAGTGTATTAAGTATACTTGATTCATAGAGCTATCTGCATAACTGAATAAGTTATTAAAGAAGCTCACCTGACAAACTACCTTAACCAACACCTTAAACGGCGTGGAGTACATGAAGTACTTAGTTTGGAAAACTAAGGAATAACTCCAAGGTTACTGAGCATAGGAAGTACTTAGTTTGGGAAACTAAGGAATAGCTCAAAAGGTTTCTGAGTACAGGAAGTACTTGGCTGAGAAAGTCGGGGAATAACTCAGGGGGAACACTTGGTTGGGAACCTAGTGTATTTAGGAATCGAGAGAAGATATTTGTAAGGTTAATTCATTTATCTGTCTTAGTGGATTCTAGGTCTGAGAAAGGCCGAAGTGGATTAGTTGAAGGATTACGCCACCTTCAGATACCACTATAAAGACTTGTGTTATTTACTTTCTGCAATTTATTACTTGCTTTATTTACTTTGCTAAGTATTTACACATATCTTACTGAGCACGTGCACTTATCACAAAAAGTCTTCCGCTCTCTGAAAATAAGTATCAGATATCTTCACAAATATCTGAGAAATTGTGTTTATCGACAAAAGTTTGAAAAAGACTATTCAACCCCCCCCCCCTAGTCTTTTACTTTGCCGTTATCTGGACCAACACAACCCCCCCTGAGTTATTAAAAAATGTGCGCGAAACCCCCCTGAGTTAATAAATTAGTCCCTGAGTTATGAAAAATGTGCGCGAAACCCCCTGAGTTATTAAAACATGTGCGTGGAACCCCCTTAGCCTTTTTTTATGGCTTGCTCGTGTTAGGTGCGACAATGGATGTTCTTTTAGGTTTTCTTACTCCAAATTAACTGAACTGGACATTCATAGTTTCAGTTTATTATCTTTTGCCTTCACTTTTTTCCGTTTACATGACTAATAATGAATTGGTATATGTTGTTGGTATGTAGTGACAATTTTAATTAGTGTTATCTATGGTTGTTATTTATATATTTCAGTGCTATATAACCAGTAGTGTGTGATCGATTTTTGTTGTTCATTAACCAGGAAAAAAAAGTAGAGTTTTACTATTTTTAATAGCTCAAATTTAAGTAATTTTAATATTTTCGAAAATATTGACTAATGAGTCAAACTGCACACAATACGAATTCATCATGCATATTTAGTATTCATGTAAAAGGGTATTACAATGACTTTATAGGAATTCCATAGAATTTTGCGCATATTTTTAATAACTATGGTTTTTTTATTTTTTTATTTTTTTGGTGTAAGATAACATAAACAAACATCTATAGTCGTCCCTAATGAGAGTGTACCTCACACACTTTAAAAATAAAGGGTGGGGGGTTTTGCGCCCATTTTTAATAACTCAAGGAGATTTGGTACTAATTCGTTAACTCATAGAGGTTTCATGCACATTATTAATAACTCAGGGGGTGTTATGCATTTAACTCAAATTTTTCGATTTAAAAGATCTAATCACCAAAAAACAATCCATTTCAATTACTACATGTTGCCACTCAAAATCTCGAACAAATTTTGTTCTTAATTTGGCTGGCCAACCTTCCGCATTTTCAACAACCATAAGACATTAAAAAAAAAATCACCAAGCAACAACACTAATACGTCCCCCTATTCGGACTCTGCTCAACCGTATCAACATTTCACGTAGGATGGCTGGAATTTGAATGAATCTGGTGGATTTAGCCCATCAACTTTATATATTACAGTATATTCAAAGTAGTATAATAATTCAAAAAGTTTCACTAAGTTTGTAATTCAATTTAAATCTCATCCGTTGATCTTACTAATTCAATTTGAATCTGGTACGTATATGTGTCATTGTTTCAGTAGAAGGTGCAGGGTTCGAATCCCAATGGCGTAAGTTTCTCCCTTTTATTTATTATTTTTCAATATTTTCTCTTTTTTTTTTTTCAATCACAGATTCATTGGTTTATATAAAAAACCCTTAAGACACGTAGTGTGTTACGTAAATGCTGGTATTTATTTATATATATAAGTGCACAACTATTAAAGTTGTGCAATTAAGTACTTAATTTAAGTTAAATTGAACCGATTTGTGATACGCATGTAAATTAGACTCTAATTACAAAAAAACCAATATGTTTTATTCATTCTAATTCTAAGCCCTAACGCAACTTCAACAAAATCAATTCATCATTAAAAAAACTCAATTTGTCTTCTCTAATTAAATTTCAAGCTCTAAATCAACCCCAACAGAATCAATTCATCATTAAAAAATCTCAATATGTCATCTCCAATAAATTCAAAACCCTAATCGAACTCCAATAAAATCAATTCATCATTAAAGAAAAAAAAACAACGATAACCAATATTTCTTCTCCATCTTCTTTAATCAAATTGGAACAGAACAATTTGCACTATCCAAAATCTTAATTCAACTAAAAAAGACAATTCGTTATCAGAAACAACGATTGCACTTACCTTCATATACTTTTATTATTATTATTTGTAATTAGATGCCACAATGACACGCTCACGTTCTAGAATAAATTTATATGTTCACGATATTTTTCAGAGTTTTGTAGAATAAATTTATATTAGAATTAATAAAAGCTATATATGCAGCCAACATACCAAAAATAAATATACTGGTTGAAAATGCAACTAATTCCACAAAATTTCACGTAGATTGAATTTATTTAATAAATACTCTATTTTTAAATTTCCATAAATTCATTTTATCTTATTTAATAAATTTATATTTTATTTTAATAAATAAAATGATTTCTTGAAATAATACTATTCAAGATTGGTGTCTATGGATTCGTCTTGTCACGACGAATTCAAATATATGTTCAAAATATTTTTCGGATTTTTGCAGATAAAGTTATATGAGATTTAATAAAAACTATATATGTAGACAACATAACGAAAATAACAATGAAATATATACTGACTAAAATACAACTAATTCCACAAAATTCCACGTAGGATTGAATTAATCTGGTGGGAATTAGCCCATTGTACTTTACAATAATATATATGGATGGATGGATTGACCGGTTTTATAATGTTTCTGACCGGTTCTTTATTGTGAAAACCGAATTTTTATATAAATTAAGAAAATATTCCCTTTTACCATACTATTTAATTATATCTACAATACACGAATTATATCTAATTCCTGCTCAAGTAGCAGTTAGCTAGCGTAATAGTTCAAACACTTATTTCCATTCTCCATTAATCCACTCTCTCAAAGGTACGATAACTGGTTTATAATTTTTGCCATGCATGCTTTGACCATGTTTCTCTTTTAACTTTGTGTTTGGTATAGAATTAAAACCTCGAATTATGTTAAAATTCAAGTTTTTTAAACTCGGTTTTTTGAATTTTAGTTCTTAACTAAACAGACCCTTTGTATTTACATATTTCCGCATGTTCAAGTAGTATATGTTTAAAAATTATCGGTTTGAAATTTAGTGTTGTTATACATGTTTACCTGAAGACTTGAATCTTGATAGGACATAGGAGTATCAATTTTGTGTTGCAGAGTACTAATTAATGATAATAATTAACCAATTAGCTACATCAAGATTAAGATTCTTGGGAGAAAACCTTTTTTTCTATAAAGATTTGAACAGTGGTTTTTCATAAATACTTAGGTAAACTGTTTTCGTGGTTTGTCTAATGCTCTGTTATTTTCATTTAAACTGAACTGAATTTATTTATAGTATAAAAAACTAACTGAACTGAAATTAATGATTTTTCAGATGAAGATAACACTACGCTTACTTGATCATCTGAGTTTTTTTTATTGAACCGGTTATGCCAAGGCAAACTGATTTACATCCTATTTTTGTGAACTTGGATTAGGTTATCAGATATGGATAAAGTTGAGGAAAATGTTGTAAGTATGCATAAATCAGCGTCTTCAGGCTCGATGTCTTCCATTGACTTTTGCGAAGATCTTGATGATGTCCGAGGGATTGTGTATGCTGATAATTTTCGGGGTGAACCAGGGCCTAAGGAAATTAGTTTGGATTATGACTTTTGCGAAGATCTTTATGATGTCCAGGGGAATGTATCTGCTGATAATTTTCGGGGTGGACCAGGGCCTAAGGAAGTTAGTTCGGATTATGACTTTTGCGAAGATCTTGATGATGTCCAGGGGAATGTATCTTCATATAATGTGCGGTGTGAATCGGGTCCTAAGGGCTTTAGGTCTGATTATGACTTATGCGAAGATTTTGATGGTGTTGAAAGTATGAAGAGCTTTGCAGCAGAGTCTTCAGGCTCAGTTCCTGAGTATAAACCCAACGGTAAAGATCTTTGTGAAGACAGTGATGGTGATGAAAGTGTGAAGAGCTTTAAAGCAGAACCTTCAGGGTCGGTTCCTGAGTATAAATCCAATGGTAAAGATTTTTTCAAAGAGCCTGAAGCAGACCAAAAAATTTCTTTTGATGATTTAATTGAGCAGCTCTTGAAAGACTTGTCTTGGTATATGGTATCGGGTTATTTGTTTGATGATAAAGATTGTTGTGAACATCTTTACTCTGTAAAGGGAGAGTCTTACAACAATGTTTCTAAGTATGAATCTGATGGTGATGACAATCGGTGTGCAAGGATTAATTATTGCGAAGATAGTGATGGAATGGACAAAAATTCTAGTGGGGATAGTATGAATAGCTTTACGTCAGTGACTTCAGCTTCTGAGTATGAATGTCATGATACAAAAGATTCTTTCAAGCATTTGGGTTTTGTAGACGGAGAGTCTTCAACTTATGAGTATGAATCCGACGATACAAAAGATTCTTTCAAAAATATGGGTTTTGTAGAAGAAGAGTCTTCAACTTATGAGTATGCATCAGACGTTACAAAAGATTCTTTCAAAAGTATGGATTTTGTAGACGAAGAGTCTTCAGCTTCTGATCAGTATGAATCTGATGATACTGAAGAGTCTTGCAAACATATTGATCTTGTCCATTTATGCCCAAACTTTAGGACCAATCATGACTTTCACACTTCAGCTTATGAGTATGAATCTTATGAGGCTAAAGATTCTTGCGTATATGTTAATGGAGCATATCAAGTTTCTGGGTATGAATCTGATTACACTAAAGATTTTTGCCAAGATATTGATGGTGTAGATATATATTCAGCCCATGAGTATGAATCTGATGATGCTAAAGATTCTTGCGTACGTGTTAATGGGGTAAATCATGTTTCTGAGTATGAAACTGATGAGGAGGCTAAAGATTCTTGTGTACATTTTAATGGGGTATATCAAGTTTCTGAGTATGAATCTGATGATGCTAAAGATTGTTGCGAAGAAACTGATGCTGTAGAATATGCTCATAAAAGTTTAAGCAGACACAGTGATGGTGTGGACGAAAACTTAATCGACAGAAATATGAAGAGTTTTAAAGGCAGAGCCTACTGGAGAAGTTTCGGATTGCAATGCAATTGATGGTTTAGAGGAAAGGGACTTGAACAATGAGGCATGTACACATGTGCTTTAGTATTTTCCATGTTGCTTTAGTATCTAATAAACTGAATTTATATTCTTTCGGCTCTTATTATTATTATCAACATGATAAGTCATGCATTCTTATTGATATATTTTTGGATGAACATTTGATTTTACCAGTCATGTTTTATTATTAACTTGTGATTGTTTGAGTGAATGCAGTGCATAATCTGCAGATTAGCCACTTCAGCATATTGCTTCATGAATGTCAAGGAAGAAACAAATGTATTTCCAGGGAGAGGATCTATGGATTTATTTAGCCTTTGAGCCATCAATTCGGAACATGAATCTGGAAGCTAGTTATCATTTATTTTATGTGGCTTTGAAGTTTATACTCTTCAGTACTTGCATAAACAAGTAGATTTACGGCTTTTGCTTACTATTTTTCTAAATTTAATAACTAGTTTATGAATTATTGCGATTGTGGCATGACCGCTCCGTACATGTTTAAATTGAAACATAAAAATATAGTACGCACTACATCATAATCGAATAGACGAATGACTAAAGTGTAAGAAGTTTTTTGAAAGTTATACTAATTTGTAATTATATCATCAAACATTAATATCACCGAAACAATACTATTTTGACAAAGCTCACGTTTAACTTGAAAATTAACTTGAACATGAGTTTGATAGGACTAAACTCAAGTAGACTCGACTCTAGCCACCTACTTTGGACAGAACAAAAATTGCTCCGACTATATTGCAAGCCAACTGTTGATTGATCTATCAAATATTGCACACTGAAGTATAAACAATTATCAAATTTAAGCAAAAAGGTGTAAAAAATGTTATATTGATTGATGTTATTGAGATAACAGTCTGTAGATAATTTATCTAAAGATGGGTCTATATTGTCAAGAAAATCATTGATGTTATTAATCAAAACACATATGTTTTCAACATTGGTATTTTTTTATATTACAACAAGATTTATTTCATTAACTACATAGACATTTTGATTAATAGCATGAATATATTTATTGATAACATAGGTCGTCTTTAGATAAGTTATTTAGAAACCGTCTCTTATAATACTTTGTGCTACCAGAATATGTGTGTAGGTAGGAAAATATTAGAAGAAAATCATGTAATTTTAGGAAAATGAGGTGTAAAAGAGTAAACATAATATCGATTGATATATGTCAGTTTGGAGAATTCTATTTCCATACGTGTGCTTAACAAAATATTTCGGAACAAAACCTAATTTTTGTCCTGCTCAAAACAGCAAACGTTCATATTCAGTTCTCTCAGAAGATACTCAAAGGCATGTTGTGCTTTGAGGATTTAAATCGATTGTTATTGCTTGTTTAGACGCTCTGATTTACTAAGGTTGAGTTATCTTTCTGATTTTTGGGCTTTACTTCAGATGCACGACTAGCTGTACGAAGTTTTTGATTTTGGAACGTGACATATCTATTCTATCCTCTAACAGTCTAACTTGTGTTTACTGCAGTTGTTGATTTGCTAATAGGAGGAAACTAAGAGAAGGAAGAATCATTAGGTTTCTTTTTGCTATTGGAGGTATTGTGATTGTTTTCATGTCAACGTTTAGTTCACTAACTTTACATGGATTTTAACTGATTTTGAATGTGATGCACTGAGTTTTTATTGGGGAGTAACAACTAATACACACTCTTACATGTGACTAGGTGTTTTAAGTGAGTTGACCACCTAAAATACACTGTTTGGTAGCAAAAAACTAAAATGGAATACAATTGGTTCGTCCCGTTGAATTTGCGGGCTTTAACTTAAAATACAGCTTGTCATGTATTTCGAAATACATGGGTCAGGTGTAGTATTTCAAAATACACATCCATCTGTATTTTGATGGGGCTGTTTAATGACTATTTGATCCTTGAAAATGTAAGAAAGTTTATAGCTTATCCATGTTATCCTAATTAAGAATCTATAAATAAAGACTATTTTGATGTTTCAAAACCTTTTTCTTTTGTCGTCTTCTTTCTATTATTTCCTTTAATTTTTTCCATTTGTCCCTTTTCTTTCTCCTTCATTTTTTAGTGGTCACCCACATTTATTTATTTCTTCTTTTTCATAGTTTTTTAATATGAGTTAGTCTTCTGAGTGACGGGCTCTACATAATTTATCTAGAGACGGACCTATATTATCAAATAAATCAACAATGTTATTAAACACAACATCTATGTTCTCAAAATTGGTGTTTTTTCATATTACATCAAGACTTATTTCGTTAACAACATAGATATTTTAATTAATAACATGGATGATTTTATTAATAACATAGCTCGTGTCTAGATAAGTTATTTAGAGACCGTCTATCATGAGACTTTGTGTTTTAATATTGACAAATTATATATGAAACACCACCTATAAAATTTTAAAATTTTGAAAAATGATTATGCTTCAGCATGGTAAGAAGTTTACAGTCAACTATGCTCGAAATAATCATTGGATACTTTTATATTTAATTCTTGCCATCTCAAAACCCTATGCTGCTCAAATAATGAAGACTTATGTTTTTCAATTTATTTTTTTATAACAAAGATACTTCCAAATTAAATGCCTGAAGAAGCCATGCATACATAACCAGTGAGTCGTTCGTCCTTCCCGTAGTTACTGATAACATAAGTCCGTCTCTAGGTAAGTTATCTAAAGACTGTATCTCATTAGACTTTATGTGTGTGTGAGAGTGTATTACAGTATATATATATATATATAAGTGGACAACTATTGAAGTTGTGCAATTTAGTACCTAATTTAAGTTAAATTGGACTCATTTGTAATATATATTAAAATTAGACCTTAATTGCAAAAAATAAATATGTCTTCTCTAATATAATTTGAAGCCCTAATAATACCCTAACAAAATGAATTCATCAAAATAAAAATTAAATATGTTTTCTACCTCCAATCTAATTCAACCTTAACAAAATCAATCAATCACTAAAAATACAAAGATAACCAACATTTTTCTCTTCACACTTCACACACTTACTTAAATCTTAATTCAAATCGAAAACTGAAATTCATGATAGAAAACAACAATATTAATGACTTTTGTGTGTGTGTGAGAGAGAGCAAGAGGTACGTGGAAGTATCAAATTACCCATTCGTATCAATGATACGGACAATACAAAGCAATGAAAGCATACTAGTAAATATAGATGTACGATACTTAATAATCAAGAAATAACATTATTAATGTAAGATGAATACATAATATTATGAGAAGTCGAATTAAATATGAAAACATTTTTCATGCGGGATCAAATTTTGTGTATTTTACTAGACATCTAAATATTTGTTCCAATCTACCTTGTAAAATTTTGTGTTACAGTATTTAATCATTCTAAGATTACACATGACCTTTAAAAATTATAAGTAAATAGGAGTTTTAATGGTATTTTCGTCATTAACCTCATTAGTGTGCTAGCAAATACACATGTAAACACATTTATACTCTCAATCAAACACCTGAAAGTGTTTCGGAATACATGTTAAAATACATTTCTTTTTTTCTACCAAACACTGTAAAATTTAGTCAAACCCATACAAAATACACATGAAAACACATCGGGCTATACATATGTGATTTAAGCGAGTTGACCACCCAAAATACATATCTCCTACCAAACGGTAGAGAGTGTGTGCATGAATGGTTACTCACCCGACGTGCGGTTGATTTGGTTAAATTCACTAATCATTAGCTACATTGAAAACCTGTCAGTCACATTTGTTTTGAAACGATTTGGTTCGAACAACAAATTATATGTTTTCTGAAGTTACACTGCATGACCTAATGTTGGCATTCATGTGAATACTTGAGTACAAATTTATTAGTAATTTCCAATGAATGCAAGTATCACTTCTCTAAGTAGTTCTTAAGCTGCATATACTAATTTCAGTTTCTTTGTTTCATGTTTGAGAAAGATTTTTCCTGTATTAAGTTCTCTTTGATCCTTATCGATAACTGATATGTCGATGGTTCTATATTTGGATCAGTTTGCTCACTCATTTTTAAGCAATCATGTCAAAGTTTACGAATTCAATATATACTTATTCTAAACTTATTAAATTCTTTTTTGTGAACTTGCATCAGGTTATCAGATATGGATTCCAACTCCAACGAGCAATTAGATGAAGTTGAGAAAAATGTGTCCTCAATTGACAGAAGTCCCTTAACAGGAAATGTGTCGGCTGAAAATTTGACTGATGAAGCAGACTCTCAGGGCTTTAGTTCCGATTATGACTTTTGTGAAGATAGTGATGGTGTGGACGAAAATTCAATTGATAAAGGTATGAAGGGGTTTAAAGCAGAATCTCCAGGCATAGTTTCTGAGAATGAAGCTGATATTCAAGGTTTATGCGAAGATATTGATGCTGTAGATGAAAATTCTATTGGCAGAAGTAGTAAGGGGGAAGACTCTTCAGGCGCTGTTTCTGAGCTTAAATCGGATGATAAAGATTTTTGTGAACATATTGATGCTGTTGAAGAAAGTATGAAGAGCTTGCAAGCAGAGTCTTCAGGTGCTGATTCCGAGTTTGAATCTGATGGATATGAGAGTAATGGTCCTGCAGGCAACCCAGAGAACATGGACATCCAACATATCTGCAATGGGGTATGTACGATTGCACTTTATCCGTTTCTGCTCTAAAGCACATGATAACTTCTCTCATTCTAACCGGCACGTGCCTTTCACCAGTCACTTAACATGTTTCTGGAGAATGGATGAACATGTTGTCAATCCTGTTTATTAACTTGTATTTTTTTTTTTTTTAATTGAAAGCAGGCTAGGGATATTGAGTTTGGAGGCATGCCACATTATTGGGAAATGAATGACCAGGAGGAATTCAAGCAGATGATGCTCAGAAACATCGTAGAAGAGAACGCATTCCCTTTCCTTCCTGCCAAATCCCTGATTAGATTCAGGTCAGTGTCAAAACGGTGGGACAGCTGGATTAAAGCACCCATTCTATCTCACAGGCAAAGCTACAAATTCAGGAACATGTGTGGTTACTTCCATGAGAGTGGTTATAGCGGTGGCATTTCATTTATAAGCCTGTGTAGACCTGCCTATGGAGTTCCTGATCCATCACTCGGGTTCCTCTCTGACCAACCCGTAGTCCCACTCGCCCGAAATTTGTCAATTATGAGCTCCTGCAATGGTTTGCTTCTATGCCGAAAAACCCACGGTGACATGACCTACTATGTATGCAATCCCACTACCAAGCAATGGAAAGAGCTCCCACAACCAAGCTGTTACCATGGAAAGGACCCCTCAATCATTTTAGCATTCGAGCCATCGGTTCTAAACATTGGGGCTCATTTTAAGCTGGTCTGCGCCTTTCAACTGCTTGACGAGCCAGTTCTTGCATTTGAAATTTACTCATCGGAAACAAACAGTTGGAAGTGTGTCGAAGATTTATGCTCAGAGTTGACTGATGCCAAACTTAAGAACAATGGATTCTACTTCAATGGCATGGCTTACTGGGAAACAACTTCCAACGAGGTCCTGGCATTTGATCTTAGCAGCGAGATACACGGTGTCCTACCACTGCCAATTGTTCTACCTTGTAGCCTACAAGGTAGCGGTACCTTGGCACAGATGAAAGGAGAGCTTTGCTATGTGTCTGCACAAAAGCGCGATGAGAGTGTGGTTGAAGTTTCTTTCTACATGGGCCTTGGTAATATGAGTTTGAAGAGAAGCATTTCCTTTGACCTTGGAACTCGGTTGGATCTGGGATTTGATCATGTTCTCCCAGGCCTTAGTGACGATACTGTGATGATCAATGTCCGTAACTGCATATACGCGTGCAACGTGAATGATCAAACGGTCAATACGGTAGAAACTGGATGGTCGAGATCTGGTGGGAAGTACTTTCCGTATGTTACTAGTCTCGTCAACATAGCTTAAATGGTCATATCTTTCGCATTCTTTAGACGGCATGGATATATGCAACTGCTGGAATGGTTGCTGGTTTTTAGCATTTTGATGTGATTTGGCAGTGAAACTGGATGTTCTGTTTCATTGCACAACACACTACACATGCTTCTTTTTTTCTATTCAGTGGATCTTGTTTTTGTTTTCTTGAAATCTTCTAAATGTTTTTCTTTTGTTTCAGTTCACTGAAGGTTTTATCAGTTCTAATTCTGGAAATAGGTAAGCAAGTAGTAATAGCCAGATGAATCTGTACTGAGAATGCAAATTTCAACTTTCTATTGTGAATTGAATATGGTTTTTTCATTATGTACTTGGAAGTTTTATATCACAAGCGTACAAATGTTAGAATTACATGTAAACCAAAAGTGACTTGTTTGGCGTACCAAACCAGCACAAGAGAAAAAGAAAATTAGATTATGGATGTGACATTTATGTTTTCTCGTGATACTTTAGAGTTTAGATTATGTTAATGCCAATTCATAGGTCCAAATCCTTGTCATATTCATGTATCCCACTGCTAGTGCTTGCTACTTTTGCGGAAAGTAATAAAACTAGAGCGACCAATCTCATACATACACATACTGCCCTGGATAATTCAAAATCGTTATAGCATGTAATTTATGCCACCAATAAGATAGTCTAATCTTCGTGAATTCAGTACTTTCACACACGTTACCGTCTAAGCGAAACTAAGTAATCATAGTAACTAAGATCGACGTTATATGCTGGTGAACACTCTATTGAAACTTAAAGTTAAATAGCGACCGCATTAGTTTGTCCATGTGAAGACAGGTTAAGATCCGTCGCATCTGATCATCGGTGACGATACTAATATTGAACCAATCACTAAACCTTGTTCAACGGTATTTGTTAGTGAATGATCACTTTTCGTCATGTTCAGTCATATACTATGATTTATCTCGAAAACATGTAAGTGTAATTTATGTACAATCACTCAGGATCGCCGACTACGATAAGTCAGTCCACTCATTTGGCCGAGGAATACAATAACTGAAGACATGACCGACTCTTCTACAAGAATGGTGTGGGGGAATCATGTATCCAGCCCACACTTTTCTCATTAATATATTTACTATATATTTAAAAAAAAAATTCGGATCTAATTCAATGGAAATATGAGATCGGGGTCGAGGGAGTATAATTAAGAGGACAAAACATATCACTTGAGGAAGTAAATTCTTTAGTAATCGTATCAGAGTAAAGGGCCTTGATCAATCTATCCAGCTCGAACGTCACACAAAATCTACTACATCCGTCCCGCAGAATTCTATACATTTTCTATTTTTAGGTGTCCCGTAAAACTTCATATGTTACTCGAAATAGAAACTAGCCCATACATAACAAATAAAAATGTTACTTTTACACTAAAACCACCCAATTTGCCACAAAAGGTACTTCATTTGCCAACTTTTCATATTTTATCATCTCTTTAATTTCTTCACCTAAAATTGCACATCGAATCTTAATATATAAAGTTATTTGTGATAGAGAGAATAATAAAATTGATTATATTGGGCATCAATAACTCTAATAAAAATCAATTTCAAAATTCGAAAACAATTATTGACATGCTGTCATAGCATAAACTAAACGATTATTTGGCTCCCAATTATAAACGGACTCAAAATTATCATTATATAATTGAATTAAAAATTTTAATATGGCCGTTCTATTTTAACTCATCATCGGTTAACTCCATCGAAAAAGCTAATAATAAACTTGGCCACCAAGACTCAAAAGTCCTGTACCTGCACAAGCACTGTCTCCTAACACGTGTCTAGTGAGCATTAGTGGGCAGCCGTAACAAGAGTTAGCCCCTTCATTCCACATAATACGAACTGGCTGGCTTCCTGATTAATTAAGAGAACAAAAAACTACACTACAAAACTGTATGTATCCATCTGCCTTTTAATTTCTATTTCACTCTCATAAACTTTGCATCGTCAATACACACAATCCACTGTTTGTCGCTTTTGCGAACGTCGCATTCTCCTTAGCCTCTATGTAACTCTACAAAGATTTTCAGTGTACGTAGGCTTTTTAATCGATTTCGTTACTGGAATTGTAGTTTTTCGATCATAGATTTCTGTGGTATGATGTTTATGCTGATCGATTGGATTTGGATCATGTTCATGGAGTCTTTGTGTAGTCTTGATGATTTCGCATTCGAAAGTTTCTTGCTCTGTTTTTGTTCGCTCTGCGTTTAGGGTTTTTATTGATATCATTTTGGGGATAATTGTGTTTGTGAATAGTAGTTTGATTTAGATCATATATCTGAATTTCATTCATTTCTAATAAAGATTCAGTTATTTTCCTGTCTTGATTATTTTATTGATTAGCTATTATTGAATTGAGGAGGAATGTTTATTTTCTACTGTCAAGAATCTAGTTTTTGAGAGTTCTGCTGAATGAAACATGATATCAGTTTTGACTTTTGATTATGAACTTGATTAGGTTAAATATTATGGATTTAGAAGGGATGAAGGCTGATAAAGGGTGTGATGAGGTTGGGGATCATTTTGAGCTTGTAACGAGGGCTGACTATGCAAGCTCGGATTCTTCGTTTGACTTTTGCAAGAATTTTAGTGATGTTGAGGGAAACTTTTCTGATGGATATACCAAGGTTAAAGAAGAGTCTGAGGGCTCAAGTTCAGATTTTGACTTATGTGAGGAGTTTGATGCACACTCTAATGAGAGAAGTCCGGGCAGTTCTGAAGACGAGTATTCAGGAGCAGTTTCAGAGTCTGAATCCGATTGTGCGAACAACAATGATTCTACAGATTGTGTGAGGTGTTTACGTGCTAAAGAATTCTACAAGAAGGTATCTTTCTTTGCAATTTACTGACTTTTGTTGTGAGTAAATTGGGTGATTATTATCAGTAGTACATTGGGTGATGATTATCAAACTAATAGTGCATTCTCATCCTGTCGGAAATAATCTAACAAAAGTTATGAGTATTCCAACCTGCTGGGATTTTCTATAAAAGTCACACTTCTCTTTGATATGTTTCAGACATCATTAAGCATTTACAGACCTACTTTCCTGTTAGTAATGGAGATTGAGATGCATGTTGTTATCTGGTAGTTAGTCTTTTGTGTTTTGCTGCTTATGCTAGGTCTAGTCGCTTCATGTTTCTTCCTAGTAGCATTGTACATCGTATAACTTGACAATGATGAATCTTCTGTAGCAATTAGCATTGCTGCTTATTAGAGCTTCTGGTTTTGTTCCTTCTTATTCTGTTTTGAGCTGTGCATCATTCTCAATAAGCATAATATGCCATGGATACATTGCAAAAAAGTTCCAGGCACTCTTACATGAATGCTGATGGCCGTTGGCATTGAATATGTCTGCTTCCTAATGCTTCTCGGTTTTTTTTTTTTTTTTTTTTTTTTTTTTTTTTTTTTTTTTTGGTCCTGTTCTGTTCTCAACTGTATATCCATCTATTGAAAGATTGGTATAAACTATGTTAGAACTTTGTCCATTATTCAATCCAAATAATTATTAGGGTTAATTACCGTTACACCCCTGTAAGATGCCTAAACTACATCTGGCCTTTTTGTTTCACTTTCATTAGCTATGATGAGTCTGTTTCTAACAATTAACATTACTACTAAACTGGAAATATGAATTTTCAGTTCTGTTTTTTAACTAATGATGGTTCTACTGGATGCAGTATACAGAAACGATGATGCTGACAGCTGGTATTCCACAGATGAGTGAGTCCGAGTTCAAAGAGATGCAGCTTAGAGAAATCGTGAAGGAGCATGCCCTCCCTTTCCTACCTGCAAAATCTCTTGTCAGATTCAGGACTGTCTCAAAAGTGTGGGATCGCTGGATCATGAATCCCTTTTTAGCTCACAAGCAAAGCTACAACTTCCGAGACATGTCTGGTTACTTTTACGAACAATATAACGGAGACCTTTGTTTTCTAAGTCTCTGCACATCTGCCTATGGAATTCCTGACCTTGGGTTACTTGCCAGGGCATCACTTCTTAGCTCCTCTAACGGATTGCTTCTCTACCGAAAATCACAGGAAGATATCACCTACTATGTGTGCAATCCATCTACCAAGAGATGTAAACAGCTTCCTCAACCAAGTTGTTACCATGGAGAGAACCCAGCTGTTGTTTTAGCTTTTGAGCCATCGGTTCTGAACATTGAGGCCCACTATCAAGTAGTCTGTGCATTTCGCATCCTGGACGAACCAGTTATCTGCTTTGAAATATACTCTTCAGAAACAAATACTTGGAAGTCTGTTGATGTATTATGCACAGGCTTGGGTTGTGTTACGCTTGAAAACAATGGATTCTATCTCAATGGAGTGGCTTACTGGGAAACAATGTCCCATGAAGAAGTCCTGGCATTTGATATAAAGAGCGAAATATATGATGTTTTGCCTCTACCTCCTGACATGCCAACTGGTGGCACCTTAGGGCAGATTAATGGAGAACTTTGCTATGTGAGTGCAAGCAAGTTACGCGGGAGTGTCTTTGAAGTTTCCTTTTACAGGGGCATTGGTAGTATGAGTTTGAAGAGAACCTCTTATTTTGATCTTGGAACGGATTCTTATTATCACAGCTGCCGACTTCTGCCTTCCTTTTGCAATGATACCGTGACGATTCTTGTTGATGGATGCATGTATCATTGCCACTTGCATGATGGGAAAGTCCAGATGGTAAATAGTTACGTTTATTTGGATCCTGGTGGAAAGTACTTGCCTTATGTGAACAGCCTAGTCTCTGTGGCGTAAAAGATCTCCTTCTTCGTTCTGTGATTCACATTCAATCCAGGCCTGGTCTATTAGCAGGATATAGTCTATATGAATAAATGTGTAGATTATTGTCTCTTCTTTTGTTGTTCTTTACTCCAGCACATTTTGATTTTCTTCTTGAACTAAGTGGATGATCTGCTTCAATCTTCGTCGAAGATGTGTATAAATGGGATTTCAATTTTCTGTATATGGTCATAGATGATTTTAAGCAGGTTATGATGATATTCAGCTTACACGAGATGAATGCATGTTCGTGGTTGCTACAATTTAATTTTCGTTCTTGGTGCCTTCCATCTCTAGGATAACACATCTATATTTTCGAATTACCATTTGTCCTTGCTGAACTCTATATATCAGTGAGCTACTGAGCTAGAATGGCCATTGTTAAAACTTAAATGATAATGGGAAATCACACAAGTAACAAAACACTGGTAGAAACTCCCTGAACAAATACAACACACATTCAATTGTTATCTTCATTGCAGTAAGTTTCTGAGTGTCTTCCATCTGCTAAACGAAAATCCCCTGTAATAAAATCATAAGCTATGGCAGGTAAGTTCCTAAGGTGTCTTCCATCTACTCGACGAAAGTCCTCTGTTATAAAATTATAAGCTGCATTCCGTTAGGACTTCCATACGCCATTCCGAAACATAATGTTTTGCTTTCTATTTTACACGTCCTTGATTTCAATACTTCACAAAAAATTTAGGCTTGAAAAGTGTACATTTTTCAGTAACCCGAACACAATTCGGAACCAGAACTTTTATCCATGGGAGTTTTTATTGTGACTTCATGGAATGGTTTACATTAATGTTGTGACTTGTATACATGTATGTTTATGTCATTATCCTAAATTACCATGTCCACTGCATATGACAGGCAAGATTGGAAGAGAGAGAAAGAGAAGAAAGGCCCTGGTTTATAGGAAGCCAAAGGTAGGGGATAGAGGATTTGTCATATGACAGAAAAACATAATGCAACAATTTCTCTCTCTTTCTTCTTTGTGGAAATTCCATCTTCCCTAATCAGGTACTCTTTTTTCTCTTTCTCTTTTGTTAAACCTTCAACATTAGAAATCAGCTTTTAGCCTGCATAAGAATTTCGAAAAAAAATATTGCTTACACGAACGTTTTCTTGGATTTTCTACCCGGACATCGAACATTCTAAGAGAAATTATCTTACATAAATCAGGGCAAACGTTAATATAATGATGAGTCGCTGGTCTTTGATTGTTTTTCCATGTTTACCTATAAATGTTGGCAAAAGCATGTTTGTCATTAGTTATTTGTGCATGCATGATGTTTTTGAATGACTTTCTTGGAAATGAATGTTCAATTTCAGGGGAAATAGATTGTTCAGAAGAGCATTCGCCGGAGAAACTGGTGTTTTTCCGGCGCGTCTGTCCGTTGACGTGGTGGAACCTTAGCCAAGGTTCATTTGCCTATGGCTTCATCTCCTGCGACTGCTCCACCACCACCTGTTATTCTAACGACTTCTGAGACAGAAA
This sequence comes from Plantago major, assembly GCA_026545765.1. NCBI lineage: Eukaryota > Viridiplantae > Streptophyta > Magnoliopsida > Lamiales > Plantaginaceae > Plantago > Plantago major. Next base: position 27,379,404 of record CM048840.1, on the reverse strand, counting down.
CCAATTCTTCATCAACAACCCCTCCATTGTCTGCTCCTTTGCCCCAATCTCCTCCTCCAGTTTCAGCACCACCACCTGCATCACCGCCACCTTCACCTCCCCCTCCCGAAGTCTCACCTCCTCCGCCACCACGAACTTCGGCGCCCCCAACACCCGAAAACACCCCCTCCCCTCCACCACGAAACGAAAACTCCCGCTCTCCTCCACCTAATGATTTTACGGCCTCACCTCCCCCACCTCCTCCTAGTCCTGGCTCTCCTCCAGCACCCATCTTTTCACCGCCCCCACCAGTTACAGTAACTCCACAATCACCCCCATCGCCTGGTTGGTCACAGTCTCCTCCTCCGCCAAGATCGCCATCGACAAACAGGACCTCCGGTTCCTCTTTGCCAGGGCCGCCTCCTTCCTCACCAACATCTGATGATTCAGTTACGCTTAATTCAGGTGTAGTTGTTGCCATTGTCATTGGAGGCCTCGTGATTATTGCTCTTTTGGTCATCTGCCTAATATGGTCTAGGAGAAAGAAGAAACCGCGATACTATGTCGATCCTGTTCGGCCCTCGCCCCCCGGTATGCCATATGACTATGATCATAAGGCTTTTAAATTGTATAATTTTGAATTGTTCATGAAGTTTATCTAACCACATTTTAATTAATCATGTGGTTTCACTTTCAGGTGGTGAGCAATACTATTATGGTACCCAGCAATTCAGTCCCCAGACTATGGATCACATTGTTAAGATTCCTCCACCGCCAGGTGTTATGGGAACACCTGGTGTCGTGGCAACACCAGTTGGTGCCTGGGGCCCTCCACCTACACCACCACCAGTAAACACTAGCAGTGATTTCAGCTCAGGTAACTCAGGGCAACATCCCCCTGCAATGGCTCAAACTCCATCACCTGCTATTGGGGCTAAGAGTCAATTCACCTATGAGGAGTTAGCAGTTGCAACAGGTGCATTTTCTCAAGCTAATTTGTTAGGCCAAGGAGGATTTGGTTATGTGCACAAAGGTGTTCTACCTGATGGAAAGGAAGTCGCAGTGAAGAGTCTTAAATCTGGTAGTGGACAAGGGGAGCGAGAATTCCAGGCTGAGGTCGAGATCATTAGCCGTGTCCATCATCGTCACCTTGTGTCGCTTGTTGGGTATTGCATTGCTGACGGACAAAGGATGCTTGTCTATGAATTTGTTCCAAATAAAACCTTGGAATTCCACCTTCATGGTAGTACGACCATTATTCTTTAGCTTTAACACACCCAAAATAATAACGACAATAATAATAACAATCAACGAAACTTAGAATCAACACTACAAAAAAAAATGGGTTTTTGGTGATGAAAATTATTGTCATTTAAAGTCAAAATTTCATCACAATAACTTAGTGTGGCAACTTATTTTTGTCACAAGCTTATTTTTGTGCAAGTACTTGTTCATAATGCAAGTTACAAGTGAATTTTTCCGGATGTAGGGAAAGGTCAGCCAGTTATGGACTGGGCTTCAAGGCTTCGAATTGCACTAGGATCAGCCAGAGGACTAGCATACCTGCATGAAGATTGTATGTAATTTTGAAGTCATAGCAACACACACACGTATTAGTGAAGTTTATCAATTGATTTCTTTTTCTAAATTTCTATTCAGGCCACCCTCGGATTATCCACCGTGACATTAAAGCAGCAAACATTCTACTCGACTTAAATTGTGAAGCCATGGTAACATCATATGAATCATGTTTACCTGTAAATGCCTTGATTTTGCATTCGTGTTCACTTGATTAAAACTTTGATTCTCTGTTTGTTTTTTCAGGTAGCTGATTTTGGATTGGCAAAGCTCACTTCTGATAATTACACCCATGTGTCGACACGAGTAATGGGAACTTTTGGGTAATCTTTTTAACATAATGATTCTTCGATATTATTGTTGCATGGGCTTTAGAGATCATATTCATATTCGGGTTGCTTTCGAAAGAAAGCATGTTTAATTCAAATAAATTGGTTTATGATCAAGTAGTGCTAATCGGGGTTGAGCATTATGAAAAAAATCTATTGTTATCAAAGATGAAATCGGAAATGAAAGTCTGGACTTTCTAAAAGCATGTTCTAGTAAATAATGTTTTTGCTCTAGCATTGTCTCATGAAGTTTTATCTAGATTACACGTGAGAGTTTTATACTACTACTTAGCTTAACAAGATTAGTTTCAAGTCATCAAGATATGTATTCCAAATTTTACTACTGAATAAATCTGAAAGGGGATCGATCACCTGATGAACATTTGCCAACTAACATGTCACTGTGTCTGTTAAGGTACTTGGCTCCTGAGTATGCATCGAGTGGAAAGCTAACAGAAAAGTCTGACGTGTTCTCGTTTGGTGTCATGCTCCTGGAATTAATTACTGGTCGTCGACCTGTGGACCTCACTAACAAAATCATGGAAGACAGCCTGGTGGATTGGGTTTGTTCTCATTTCCTTGTTTCTGAAGTTCTCGATTATATTGAGATGACCAATAAGGTATCACAAGTTTCATTTACTCAAACATCATTTTACCATGAATAGGCGAGGCCACTTTTAACTAAAGCACTGGAAGATGGGAACTACAGTGATCTTGTTGATCCGCGCCTAGAACAGAGCTATGTTCCAGATGAGCTGGCTCGCATGGTTGCGTGTGCTGCTGCAAGCATACGCCATTCTGGAAGAAGACGCCCAAAAATGAGTCAGGTAGAAGTTCGTAAACATCTCTTAAACATACTTGCCTTAAAAAACAACTAGTCTATGAGTTTCTGGTAGTTGAAAAAAATCTGAGGCTTAAAGAGCTTGGTTTCAGATTGTACGCGCTCTGGATGGAGTTTCCTCCTTAGAGGACTTAAGTGAAGGTATGAAGCCAGGCCAAACCACAGCCATGAGTCCTAGTGGGAACGCAGCATATGACACGCGTGCGTATGATGCTGACATGACAAAGTTCAGAAAAATGGTGATGACGAGCCAAGAATTCAACAGTAGTGAGTATGGAGGAACAAGTGAGTATGGACTAAATCCATCGTCATCATCAAGCAGTGACTCCAGAGAGATGGATAGAACTTCCGAGTTGCGAAAACTATAGTGCAATGTTGCAGCAAGAATCATTATATGAAGTCCCCTTATGAAGTTTCATTTGGCATATTTCTTGCTACTCTAGCATGATAACATGACAATATGACATGCACATACAAGAAAAGAGAGTATAGGTGCAATCTACACCTAATCTTTCTTTTCTTTTTTCTTGTCTATCCTCACTCATTTGTTGAGTTCTTAGAGCATACATATAAACTTGTATGCATGAAGCTAGTTTTGGTTAATCTGTTCCTTTTAAAAACGATTGTGCGTTGTATATTTTGGAAGAACTATGTAACCTTTGTGAAAATATGGGATTCTATGGTACTACTATAAAACTTATTTATATCATTTTACTAATTTATCATTCTAATTTTCAATTTCTCGTTAATATCCTCATATTTTGGCTCTGATACCCCGTACCCATTCGGCTAAAGTTGTGTGGGATAAATGGGATAACATAATACTCGGGTGGGTGTTTGATTGGGATATGAATAATATTTGAAATTTTTCATACCAATAATCGAAACTAGGGGTGTTATACGAGTCGTGTTTTAATGAATACCCAAACTCGTGAATGTGGCTCACTCAATAAGGTAATGAAATTGGGTTTGAATTATGTTTGGAGCATGCTTTTCTTAACAAGCTGAGTATGACTCGTTTAATACTCGGTAGTCTCGACAAATCTCAATTCATAGTACAAACTCGTATGTGTATATGTAAGCATATAATGTAAGCGGTTCGGCTCAAAACTCGTGAAGGCTTGGTCCACATTACGACCTTATTGAGCCTTGGTATGACCCATTAGAGTACCCTTTTTTAATCTTCGAGATTAACTTATTAACGGTGACTAGAGTACGAGCTGACACATTGACTCATTACACAACAAATTGAGTTCGGATTTTAATACCATTTGAGTCGAGCTCGAAATATGAATATCTCCTTGCAACTCACGTCGAACAACAACATTAAGTGTAAACATAACATTTTTCCCTACTATGGTCTACCGATGGAAGTTAGGAACACATGGAAGCGAGTAGAAATTTACTTCCATTGACAACACCAAACAGCTTATGGGTAGTATGTGCATTGCAGCGAAACCAGTATAGAATAAACCCATCGACAACTATTCGGGCCTGAATCCAACTACAAACAGTAATTGGCCCAGCAAATTATGGATTCACCTACAAGCCCAAGCCCAAACGTCTCCTACTGTGTTCTCATTTCTTTCACATATCATATGTTCACGCTTGACACCTTGGTACTGTGCCTGTTAAAACGGCAATCGTCACATCTTCGCTAGCGCGTGATTCCCACCGCTCAACTGTTCTCTTCGAACCCTAAGTCACTTGAAGGCTGCCGGAAACGATGGCGGGCTACGGCGATGCTATGATGCGCGATCAAAACGCGGCGGTTCAGGCCCGGACCAAGACTCAGAACCGCGCCAATGTCATGCAGCTTAAATTGGTACACTTTCTTTGATTTTGACCAATTTGTGTATATATGATTGGAGCTCTGGTTCTGGATTCTTTAGTTTTGTAATTCGCTTTTGATTTATGGAGATTGAGCTGTTTTGTAGATTTTATTTTGGTTTTATTCTAGAATTTGTCATATACAAAGGCATACAGATGGTTATGGTTTCTGATCGATAGCTCGCTAAAAATGAATGAATAGCAAGTTCTTAATTGATTAATGCTTTTTTATTTTATTGCATTGGTTGCTGCTATATGGAGATTGAGCTGGTTTAGAGATTTTAGTTTAGTTATTCTAGATCATTCGTGTCAGTTGTAATGGATAGACACGGTTATGGTTTCCAATTGATAGTTTGCAAACAAGTATAATCAAGTATGAAGGATCAGAAGATAACAGTTTCCTTGGCCTATGCCTGAGTTACCTGATGGAGGGGATAGGTTTATGTTGATTATGTATCTGTGTTTGTTGTTAACTTTCTTTTTCAATTAATTTACAGATCGGTCAGAGTCATCCGACTGGCTTAACTACAAATCTTCTGAAGTTATTTGAGCCTCGTCCACCACTGGAATACAAACCACCTCCGGAGAAGAGGAAATGCCTTCCATACACAGGTTTGTGAATTGTTGCGACGCGGCTGGTCCACTAAATACGTCGTAAATAATGTGGTACATGATTTATCCATTTTCTGTTCTTATTTGGTTTAACAGGCATGGCACAGTTTGTAACTAAATTTGCTGAGCCTGATGATCCCGAATATGCTCGCCCTGTGGAGAAGGGTGAGACTCCAGTAAGTCTCTTCCTGCTTTAGAATCTTGTAGGTTAGGATTTTGTCTATGGAAACAGTTTCCTATCAGCATTCTGATTGATTCAATTAGATTCCTAATAGGTTCCTACACAGCATTAGCTCATCTGTTGTTATCAATTCAATGATCAGTTGTTTGGGTTTCCATTTGTTCAACCTGCCCTAGAAATTTTATTCACATTGACCAAAGTTATATCTCAACTTTGTCAAAGAATAAAACAAAAGGATGAGGATAACACTTCCTATGGTGCACATTCTTGGAAGTATATAAAGAATACTGTTCCATACCTGTTGTGTATGCAGGCACAGAAAAGAGCTCGGATCCAACAAATACGGCTGGAGGAGGGAGCCAGGAAGGCAGCGGAAGCACTTGAAAAATGTGATAAAAGCTTTATTTGCCTTTTAAATTCAAAATCTGATTTGTCTTGTTTTTTTTATCCACCTCAAGTTGATCCTTGTTTGAACTGAGGGTTATTTTTAACCTAACTTGTGAAAAACAAAAACTAAATCCTCACAAGGCCAAAATCATGTCTACGGATTTTCTAACTTTGTTCATATTGTTTCCTCTGGCAGATGATCCAACCACCGACCCGAATGTGTCTGGAGATCCTTACAAAACGCTTTTCGTGGCTAGGCTGGTGAGTTATTCTTTCCTTGAACATCTTCTTCTTGCTCCTGCTGCAGTCATCCATGTATGTTGACACATTTGTTTCCTTTTTCAGAATTATGAGACAACCGAGAGCAGGGTCAAAAGAGAATTTGAGGCTTATGGGCCTATCAAACGGGTAGGTATTACAGAGCGCCCAAAAATGGGGCTCAGGTTATTGACTTTTGGGTTTGGTAAGAATGTGTACTTGTGGTTATTACTACTTTTTAGCCCTCATATCAAATCCAGTATGAAAAATTCATTATTGCTTCTGACCGAAATCGATGTACCTTAGACCCTCCATGTAACTATACTTTTCATGTACAAAAAGATAGAAGAATATACTCTTTTCTAAACTTTTGGAACAGATATATCCTCTCAGTCAATCCCAAAATCATCCCCTTCAGTTGTTAATGGAGATCAAGTTGAAAATGAACTCTGGCACTGACTAATTAGAGAAAGTCCTAGGCATGTCCTTGAGAATAATGCCTGACTTCCTGTGGAGACCATGTCATTACTCATTAGTAGCATATATATAGTAAAAAAGGGGATGTAATAGCAATATTGAAAATGCTCAGTGTGTTGCATTAGTGTCATGAATGATGTTATATGTGGCTCCCAAGCACAATATAATTTCACGAAATACCATATGTAATTGTTTTACTAATTACATAGTTTTCGTCTAGTTGGGTTCTGATCATAAATCGAGGTTTATTTGCTCAATCCTGAACTACTGCATAATAGTTGAAGTTAACAACGTAAGTGCATTATTCACTCATCCACTTTGACCGAGTTGCCCAAGAGGTTTGTGACTATGTCCAGGTGTAAAGTCATCCAAGTGATTTTGTTCAGGTTATCTTGCTATTACTTGTTCCCTTTCTCCCTATGTGAGCTTTAGCTTTCTAGGGTCAATTTTGGGTGAAATTCTTATAAAACAACCAGTATCCCTAAACATTAGGAAAAACCATATTTTATGGATCTTCTAACACACTATATACATCACATTCCATGCCATGCAGGTTTAAATTACCTGATCACCCACCCATGTTAGGTGCATTTCCCTAATGTACACTAGTGTGATTTTTCCTAATGTTTAAGAGGAACTGGTTTTTATAAGTCTTACTCCAGTTGTGTAGTTTAAATAGTAATGTCAACCCTGGTAAGAGGGAAGGTCTATCTCATCTGGGCTCTTATTTTCATTTATCCATCCCCAACAACTACAAACATGGTTCTTCAGAGAAAAGGTGAAACATTAAATTTCTTGAGACCAGTGTTACTTTTGTTTTATGGCCATCATTCCGAGCGACTGGAGATTCAGCTTCTTTTCTGCAGTTGGTAAATTATATAGGGAGTATTAGCATTTCTCTCTCCACCTTTTGCTTTGTTAAATACTGACTATCCTGCTACTAAGTACGTACATTTCAAATCACTGTAATAATAAATTTCTGGAGACCAGTGATACTATGTGCTTTCTGGCCATTATTCCGAGCAACTGGAGATTCAAGTTCTTTTCTGCATTTGGTAAATGTATAGGGGGTATCAACCTTTCTCTCTCCACATTTTGCTTTGTTACATTCTCCTATCCTGTTACTAGGAATTTGCATTGGGAATCAATATCAAAATGCACGAGAAATGTTGAAGATATTCTGGTATAAATTTTGATATATTACTTGCAATTACTACATTATGATTTCCAAATAAAGAAAATAAAAGAAAATGAATATGCCCTGGTAAGGGGATGTTAGTGTTCATGTCAACTGGTAAATTGGCCCCCATTTTATGGATACTCTACCAGTGATGGTGAAGCTGCTGGAAGCTCTATGACTGAAAGGTGAGCACGGCTAATTAGGGATAGTGCCTGTCTGCCGTGCCCTTAGCTTTTATTATACTAGTAGTAGGGAGAAGTTTAGGTCCATGTAGAGAAATGCTCGATTTTTCTGTCAACCTAGTTCCAATTCTTCAATTATAGGTCAATGACCATATTGCCTTGAGTTTCAGGTTCGCTTGGTTATGGACAAGGAGACCAATAAACCTAGAGGCTATGCATTTATCGAATTCGTTCATACACGTGATATGAAAGGTACTTATTTCAATTCCTCTCTTTTCAGTAGTCCACTCTTTCTTCTTCTTGCCCTTTTCTTATCTGTTGTGATACTTAGCCACAGCTGGTGTGTTTTTTTATATGCAGCTGCCTATAAACAAGCAGATGGGAGAAAAATTGACAACAGGCGGGTGCTTGTGGATGTTGAGCGGGGTAGAACTGTTCCAAACTGGCGACCTCGCAGGCTTGGTGGTGGACTTGGGACTACACGTGTTGGTGGTGAAGATGCTGGCCAAAGGTCAGCAGGAAGGTAATAATTGTTGTGGTAGCCATTTCATATGCTAATATCACGAGGTGAAACAAAATTTCTAGTTAAAAATATTTGATGATGTTGAAGAGGTCTTAAAGATGTTCAGAAGAGGTCCTATGATGGTCATGAAATAGACCTGGTTGTTCTTCTGTACTATATTTCTGGGATCAAACTTTGTCCATGTATCAATGTTATAGAGCCTAATGAGATCTCAAGTATTAAAAGTATGGATGATTTTATAGAATTGGACATATGATAGCATTTAGTCACAGAAGCTGGGTTACTGGGTAATTGCTAGAGTCCTCATTTTATTCTTGTATGAACTCTCAAACACATGTTGAGTATTATTCCTAAATTCTATGGGCTCTGGCATCTGTGACCAAGGCAATGTATCATTCTCTTTTACTTTTAATAGGGTTTCAGGCTTCTTATGCCAGTACTGTTTTTTACTCACTTAGTTTTATTGTGGCTTTTATTTGCTTGTCTTTGGCTCACAGCTTCATGTTTAACTTCTTGTCCAACTCTTGTGCTGGGTGATGATGTCAAGTACTTGAGTTGATAATAAGATGAAAATTTTGGTTGGTTCCAAGTTTGATGCGTGATCAATTAATTCGCGTGACTGATGATGCCTTCACGTCCAATTGTGGAGGTTCTTGAGGGTCTTGCATGCTCTATTCATATCAAAAGGTTTAGGAAAAAGTACATTGGTCATATTGGAAGATTTAGGAAAAGAATCGCCTGTGGAGATCTTGACTTGTGGTCTCATCATCAGTATAATGAGTCTGTAACACCAGTTATAGGTTTCACTGTTAGCTAAGACATATTGTTAACTACTTATGTCAGACTCTATACCACTGAAATTTGTTTCTCCTAAACTTAAATATATGGGGATATCTCCGTTCATGGGCTTACCGACTTGAACTTATGTTTGATGAGTGATTGAAGCCACTCTTTTTCGTAAGAGATTTAGTTTATTGATGCATTTGCTGCTAAAATTTTATGTGAGGTTTCTGTTTTCCATTTCACATTGCAGAGAACAAGGCCAATCTGGGAGTGTATCTCGATCAGCAGAACCAAGAGTTCGAGAAGAACGTGACAGGTTAGTTCTTTCCTTAAAACTTTTACCTATTACTTTATACTTTTTATTGGTTTTCCTTAAAACTGCTGAGACATTTTTTGTCTGAGTCAGGGAGAAGTCACGTGAAGGAGGAAGAGAAAGGGAAAAATCCCTTGAAAAATCTCGTGAGAGGTCTCATGATAGACCAAGGGATCGGGACCATAGAGATGATAGGCACCACAGAGACCGAGAAAGAACAAAAGACCGTGAGAGGGACCGTGGCCGAGATCGTGACAGTGAGCGTGAAAGAGACCGAACTCGTGACCGGGATAGGGGTAGAGACCGAGGCCGTGATCACGGGCGTGATCGAGACCGAGGCCGTGACCGTGATTCTCATCGCGAGAGGGACAGGGACACAGACAGAGAATATGATGTAGCAGGTGAACATGGCCGTGGGTTCTCTCGTGATAAAGAGTATGAGAACGATCGTGTGGATTCAAAGCATGATCGAGAGCGAAAGAGGAAGCATGGTAGTGCAGATCCAGAAGCAGAACATGGCCGTGAAAACTATGACTACTATGAAAACCCAGGTCGAGCATATGATGATCCAAATGGCCGGGGTGAGTATGATCGTTATAGAGAATCTGAGCGCGGTGATGATCGTTATGATCAAATGGATGATGATGGTCATGGTTATGATAGAACTGTATCCGAGCCGCAAGATGGAGATTACCGCCGTTCAAGTAGGTCCCGTTCACGTGACTATGAATATTAGATACGGAGATCTGGCCAAGGTATGCATCACTTGAAATGAAGTCTGATGATTGCTCATTTGGAAATACTGTTTCGTTTGTCAGTTTGGGTATGTTTGTATTTGTTTAAAATCCTTGACGTCTCTACACAGTTTATTATGTATGTCTGATTTTATGGATTCGGTTGGGTTGTTTCTTCTGTGTATTTCATGATCTACCATTTAGAGCTGTGTACTATTTTTGATTTTGTATCGGGCTCTTCTGTATCAACTATCAAGATTGATTGTGTTTTACTTGGTTTGGATTTATGCACAGACGTGTTGGGATATTGCATATTCATTTAGGAAGAGTTACATTACCATGATGCTGAGCCCTCAGGTGGCTCAATTTACGGGCAGCCTGATTTGGCGACGGCTATGCTATGTATGGCGATTATGATTTGCGAGCACCAAACAAGAGAGATGCTTACTCGATCTGACCTTCACATTGTATGGGGCTGCGACCTGACCTGACCTTCCCATTGTAGTTCTCGGTGAAAAAGACATGGAAAAAATATACATGTGCGAATTTCAACCATCATCCGGACGACCGGACCCAGGCACACATTGGCTTTGGACTTTACTTAGACGGGTGAAAACTATAATGAGGGTAGAGTGTGGGTTAGGGTAGATCCATGAACTCCTTTTGGTGTAGCACATTGATACTGGACTCTTAGATTGTGTTTGCCAGGGGGTTATGGTATGTTGAAACATGATCTTGGATCATCACACCATACCAATATGCAATACTAAGGGGAAGTGGTATTGTGGATTGAGATTGGTATGGTGATATTTTAGCCACTTAAATTGTATATTTTGCCCCTACAAATAATAAAAAGTCCAACTTATTTATTGAAATTGTCACTCCATGACTATTAGTACATTTTTGTCTCTCATAATACAAAATACAAAATCCTATCTCTTTCGTCCTCCAATTTATTACTCTCCCATCAAATTTTTTCATAATCCACCAAAAATTCATCCCCGATCCCTATTTTTTACGAGTCATTCATGTCCATTTATTCTTGACAATGATTCGGTCTAAAAGTGGTTGTTTTCTTGTTACATTTTTATTTGAATGTGTACCAAACTATCGACGATTCTATACTTTTATGTTTAATTAGACTAGGTATGCTTGTCCTGCAGGGACAATTGTTTTGTGGATTGGTAAATCCTAATTTTCCGAATTGATATTTGGCTTTTTATATCATGTTCGTCTCAATGTGATCATTTACGATTTTACCGTCAATACCAAGTTATCATGAAATGAGCTTTAAAGATTATTATTTGTAATTAAACTTAGGGATATAGACTTTAGTATCGTTCAAAGCGGAGATCGCTTACGAAAGCGCAATTTATATTAAATAGTCACGAAAGACTGTTAATAACATAATATAGCTACCACCAACTAACACATTACCGTACCAACAACTTTACTTTTCCCTATCAAACACACTAAATGGCCAAAACATTATACCATTAGCCTTTTATTTTTTTCCCTACCAAACAGCACAAATTCCCAGAGTTCCAATTCAATCCTACAAAATCCCACTACACATGTAACGAGGAAGTTTCGGCCATCACAATTTTATAACCCCACATCCCACTATAAAGAGGTTCGCTGCAAACACAACATTATATTGTGGTGCATGCTTTCCTCTTAAAATTGCTGCGACAAATGAGCAAGTCTTAAAAGGGCTCACAAGTCAACAAGTCCTATCTATAGACAATCAAACACTACCTCAAGGGAAAATGCGGATTGGGTTGACCTGGCGCGAAATGACCCGACCTGCAGTCATGGCTGTCCATTCTAGAGTAGCCATGGCAGCTTGCTGCCCTATTGGTTGGCAAGCCAAGCTTGCGCACATTACCATATATGATTTTTCTTTTCAATTTTTTTTATCTGTCGTTCAAATATTGTTATTATGTCATGGTGATAGCGAGTGAATTTCATGTTGGATGTGTTGGCGGTGGTGGTTTGATATTAAAGATGGTGATGGAGTTTTGTTGGTGATGATAGCATGAGAGGTTGAAGAATAGTGTATTTTTTTCAATTTAATTAATTATAAATATTTCATATTCAACCCACAAAATTCTTGTTTCCATTGAGTATAAAAAATCCTATGCAAAACATCAAATTATTGTTTATAAAAAAACTCGACCATTTTCAATGAATGTGCATAATTAGGAATAAGGCTTTGTTCTCTTCGTCTGAAAACTCATTCAGTTCAGTCCAGTTCAGTTCAGATCGATTCAGTTCAGTTCAGCTCTGCTTAGTTATATTTTATACTATAATTCAGTTCAGTTCAGTGCAGACGAAGAGAACAGAGCCTAAATAGTAGATGTTTGACATAAAATAACCGTCGCCTGATGTAAGATAGACGATGTTATCTTCAAATCATGATATTATAGCCACAACTTATTATTTAATGATGTTCTACAAAATTTGACTGATTTGATATGAAATAGCCAATAAGTATCACCTTTAAACCATGATGACCAATTGATAGATAGAGGAACCCTACCCTCTCTGCTCCATTCGACACTTGCAATTTATTTTCCATCGATACGCCCTGCAATTTGTACTTGAATTCCTTTTGTATCTGATTCTTCAAATAATTCAATATATAAAATAGACGACGTGTGTAGTGTTTCTTGGTCTATTTTTGTAAAAGTTAATTCATCCATCCCGAAAATAGCTTCCCATTTTGCCATTTTGAGTGTCCCAAACAAATTTTTCAATTTCTTTTTTTGGCAACCACTCAAATTTAACATTAAATATACTCAAAAGTAAACCCACTAACTTTATTTTATCCTACTTTCAACTTTAAAAATCAATTTGAGAGACCCACTAGTACTATTTTATGAAAAAGTAATTGTAGACACCGAAAATTCGCAAATTTGTGTTGTCTTTAGATTAGATATTTTTATATTTAGAGATAATTATCACAAAAATATGTGATAATATTTAGAATATATAGAGAATATCAAATCTTAGCCATTTAGAGTTCATCTAGTTTTGGGATGAAGATTGTATCTTGCTCCCTAAGTCATAATTCTCTTATAAATAGGAGATCTTGATTAGGTTTCACAGTTAGAGATGGATTAAGTCACAAACGACTCCATCAAACTCCCTACTACCAAATTGTAGGTTAAATCCAAAATCCGGATCAAGCTGCTGAGGTACGTCTTAGAGAGGAATCAAGAGATCGAAAGTTGTAACTCGCAAGTTATCAAATAAAAATTTCATGTTCCATGTTTTTCTTTACCTCTTTTAAATGTCCATTTGCAGGTTATGAAAATCCATGACGTAATATATACCTTATTTTCTCTAAAAAAAAAAAAAGTAAACGGGCAGAATGGAGTAAGTACTACATACGTCATACGTACATACTCTAGCTGTCATTCACACTTCCCCCCAAGTCCCACGCATGGTCAAAATTTGAAAAACAACACGTGATGGTAGTTCTGTAATAATCACCCAGTGTAAAGGTCAAATCCATATCTCTATTTTCCCGCCCATCTTCTCCTCTACTTTATTTATTTATGGTCATTTAATCTATTTTTAAAAATCAATAATAGTATAGTAATAATAAATCCATCATGTTCCTCTTGAAATACCTACTCAATTTATTTACACTTGAAATAATAATATCTCAACAATAAATCTGGTTTTCTTCTTCACTCTAGGTTTCTCTCTACTTCCGCTCTCCGTTACCATTTCCGATCTTCGAACAAAGAAGAACCATTTATCCGTTTTCTCCATCTACATTTCTTTCTCCGTTTGCGAATATCAGGTATACATACAAGTACAAACCCCCTTTAGCTATGGCAGAATTTTTTAATTTTTTCTGTTTATGTTTTTTTTTTTTTAAACTGTGTTCCTAGCAATTTACGAGTTTTTGTGTTTTTTCTATGCTGATCTTTCTATGTTTTTGTTATGTGCGTGAATTGGCTAGGGTTTTACTTCTCTTACCTAAATTTGTTTATTGTTTTGGGGCTTGTTAGATTCTGAAGAATGGCGGCTGAAAATGGAGCTAAGGTTGAGAAACCAGCAGATTCTCCCACTTCTGTACTTGAAGAAGAGGTATTTTACTATTTATATTTCCGTCTTATGCAATTTCTGCTTTTCGGTATCCTGTTTGATTTTTTACCTCATGTTTTGGTCATTTTGTTATATAATTAAGATGCGTTTTAGATAAATGCGGGTTTCTGGCTCTTGAAAGAGGGTTATAATGTTAATAATGCGTGAGTTAAAGAGGGTTGAAAGGGATTGTGGAGAAAAAAGGCGAGATTATACCTTGTTGCTTGTATTTTATAAGTCTATGGTCGTTCAGGATGTTTATAATTATAATTTAGTTAACTGTGAATTATATATTGATTGCTGCACGTTCTTTCAAACTCGTATTCATCACTTATCTAGTCAAATAGTTTACTTGAAGTGCATGGTATATCATGTTTATTCCTTCAATTATTGCTCATTTGCTTGCCTCTTTGTTCATTTGTTTATTCTGTCGTCGAAGGAGTGTGAGAAGGGAGTTTCCATCAAGTCAGAGGCTGAAAGTGGTGTAGAAAATGGGACTCTTATCTCGGAAACAATAATACAGGAGGAAGAGAAATTAATGGAAGAGCGGCTGAAAGAAGATGAAAACGAAAATGGGTGTAAAGAAGAGCCTCAGATGGATGACATCCAGTTTACCAAGCTGGATGAGCTTTTAACGCAGACCCAAATGTATTCTGAGTTCCTACTTGAAAAAATGGACAACATCACTAAGGTTTGTTTCTTCTGATGAATGTTATGGTACGGCTTGACAGGTTCTGCTTACTTAAATGGTTTTTAATTATGTCAGAATGGGCCTGAAGATGGTGGGAAAACAGTTAATCAAGGAAAAAGAGGCCGTGGTTCCAAAAGAAAGGCTGCTGCAAGTTATAATAATGTATGCTGTTTCCTCTGCCTTGTCTGCTTTCACAATTTAGTTTATGCACGTCACACGAGCAGGTTCAAAGTAAATCTTTTGCTGTTATTTCTGGTGTCCACTTTTCTCTTATCAGTTCACATCTGTGTATGAAATTTTAATTGTATCTCATTATTCAATTTCAAACTAAGAGATCCATTTTTCCACATAATTATGTTCATCTTTAGAGCAAAGCCAAGAGAGCGGTGGAAGTAATGCTTACAAGAAGTGATGATGGTGTTCCTGCCGAGGATGTGAATCTCACAGTTGAAGAGAGGGTTGAGAAAGAGCAATCTGAACTGGTACCCTTGTTGACTGGTGGCAAGTTGAAGTCTTACCAGCTTAAAGGGGTGAAATGGATGATCTCTTTGTGGCAAAATGGACTAAATGGGATTCTTGCTGATCAAATGGGTCTAGGGAAAACAATTCAAACTATTGCTTTTCTTGCACACCTTAAGGGAAATGGATTGCATGGGCCTTACTTGATTATTGCTCCTCTCTCTACCCTTTCTAATTGGATGAGTGAAATAGAGAGGTACTTGACTTTCTATCTCCAGCTGGTGTCTATATTGTGCATCAGTATTGCATGTTATTTATTCTGAGAGCTTTGTTACAATTGATAGGTTCACACCTTCACTTTCTGCTATAATATATCACGGCGATAAGAAAGAAAGGGATGAAATGATCAGAAAGCACATGCCCAGGACAATAGGTTCCAAATTTCCTATTGTGATCACTTCATATGAGGTTGCAATGAATGATGCAAAAAGTAAACTGCGACACTACAGCTGGAAATTTTTGGTGGTTGATGAGGTATGTTTTATAAAGGCTGGAAACTTACATTGTTAACTAGTGTACCCGTAATTTAATGAAAAGTAAATTCTTCTTGAAGGGTCATAGGTTGAAGAACTCGAAATGTAAATTGGTGAAGGAGCTTAAACACTTGCCTATTGAGAATAAGCTTTTGTTGACTGGCACACCATTGCAGAACAACTTGGCTGAGCTCTGGTCACTGTTGAACTTTATTCTCCCTGATATTTTTTCATCCCATGAAGAATTTGAGTCATGGTAAGGATCTTGTAAAACACTTGTATCTATGTTATAGTCTTCATTTTGCTTGCAAATTTATTATAAGGTACAGTATAATTTGCCTCTTATATTTCTTTCACATTGGCATGTATAGATGTTCTCTCCTTAGCTGTCATACAAATTTAGTGTCTTTCTTGTGTTGACCACATTGTAGTCTGCATGGTGTTTAGAGATTTTTTTTTTTTACATATTTTGATCTGCATGTAATGTGTTTATTCAACATATCTGATCTGAATAATGTTCGTTACAATTTAGAAAGTTTGATATCACACGATATATGATGTGCGTATCTGTATTCAGAATTTTAGTCGATGCCTTGTATTAAGTTGATAAAAGACTAGATTAATTGAGAATAATGATTATGGTTCTCCATGGAAGCAGTGTTGTCGATCGCGCCGCGATCGCGGCGGATTGAGAGGTTGCCGCTAGCGGTACCCATATATATCGCGGGTTGTTGCGCCCTCGACAGCCCGCTATCGCGGCATTGCGTTGCGGGCACGTTTTTGGTTCATTTTTTTGGGGTAAAATGCCAATTTTTCTCCTCAATTACAAAATATAGCAGCAGAAGCAAGAAAAAAGTGGGAAGAAGAGAAAAAAACTTAGAAAAACGGAAGAAAAGAAAGAAGATAGAACGGCTTCTGCCTGCCTCATCTCTGGCCACTATGCCGGCGGATTAAGACCGGCCTCACATAATTTACTTGACTTTGCTTGCCTTTTAGACTCTTTATGAGTGATACTATGAGACAATGAGTAATATATGACTTAACAAGTAGCTATATGTTCATTTTAAAAATTTTGCGTTTCTTTTTTACTTAACTATCCCGCCCGCGACCGCAATCCCGGTTTTTTGGGCCTGGCCCGACGCGTCGCGATACGCGATCGACAACACTGCATGGAAGTCCTGTGGGTTGTTATCTTTTACTTTTCTACATTAATAGCCGAATAGGTGAGTGAATTGAGTTTTAGTTTGATATCATAACTTGGAAATACCCATGGGTATGAACTCCCTGAAAATCCTCAAAAGAAGTGTATTAGAAAGATATGGAAGGGTGTGGGGGGGGGGGGGGGAGGCTCGTCAATTATTTTGTAAGATTTAGGTCTTGGAAGAAGCAATCTACAATTATTTTCTTCCTGGGGGCTGAATCCAATATAATTTTCCTTGTAAAGATAAATATATCTATTTCTCAAGGGAGTTTGAATACCATTGTACTTGGGTGAAAATGAGCAGAAAATGTTGTCTATACTAAAGCAGAAATCTTTATGAAATATGAAGGTCAACTCCCGTTCTCTCCATTCGTCATGCAGGTTAGGAAGTAGAAACTAGGCTTTATTTTCTCACGTATTAATAGGTATAACTTAAAGTGGCATTTCTGTTTGTTCTATTGCTGAAAATTGTACCTGACACTTTGTTTGTAATGCCCTGCTTTCAGGTTTGATTTTGCAGGGAAGTGCAGTAATGAAGCTCTCAGGGAGGACTTGGAAGAGAAACGAAGGGCACAGGTTCGTTCTTGTCGGTAAATTTATCCAGTTCACACTATAAACTACCAATTGCCATCTTTTGACTAATGGTATCGTTAAGTCAGGTGGTGGCCAAACTACATGCTATACTGCGCCCTTTTCTCCTCCGCAGAATGAAAGCAGATGTCGAACAGATGCTTCCTCGGAAAAAAGAGATCATCTTGTATGCCACCATGACAGAGCATCAGAAAAAATTCCAGGATCATCTCGTTAATAGGACTCTTGAAGGCTACCTGATTGAGAGATCACGATGCGGTACGGTCTGTTATTTGGTTTTACATCTGTATTGGACAGCTTTGATCATTCTTCTTGTATAGTGATTTGCATTTTTGGGGTACAGGTGGCAGCATATTATGGTCTTTATGATAATTGTCATGTCTATGTTTCTTAACATTATATGTTTGGTATATAGTATGCATTTCTTTTGCCTTCTTACCTGTACTCTGTTCATTCTGACACCCTAGCAAGTATAATGGTAAGTTTAAGCAGTTGAGTCTATGCTTCATGCACACATTTATACACTTATGTTATGGATTAGCTTACATCTAAAGGCCCTGTATGACATTATTTTTCAAACATGCAGCATATGGTAACAAAGGCAAATTGAATAATTTGATGATTCAACTCAGGAAGAACTGCAACCACCCTGATCTTTTGGAATCAGTATTTGATCTTACATGTACGTTGGATGCTTCTTTTTAATTACTTTCTTCATGTGGAAGTTAAATATATTTTTACCTTTAAATGTCCTGCATTATCTTGCAGATGAGTACCCGCCCGTGGAAACGGTAGTTGAGCAGTGTGCCAAATTCCAGTTGTTGGACAGATTGCTGGCTAAGCTACTTGCACGCAAGCACAAAGTACCAAATATCTTGTTTTGCCTTCGAAGATGTGCTTTCTTATTACTAGTTGGTGTTATCATTTATGTATTTTTTTTCCTGGTTTATTAGGTTTTGATATTTTCCCAGTGGACCAAGGTTCTGGACCTAATAGACTACTACATAAGTGAAAAAGGAATGGAAGTGTGCAGAATTGATGGTAACGTTAAATTGGCGGAGCGAAGAAGACAGGTCCTGCTCTCTTTGCATGATGTTTTTTTTTTTTTTAAATATAATTATTTGTCATCCCTTTCCCTTTCAAGATTTGTAAGAATATTTTAAATCTCAGGCAGATCTTGTTTATGCACTCTGTATTTCTTAAATACCCACATGATTACCTCCCCACCACCCACCCCCCCAAAGAAAAGGAAAAAGAAAAGAAGATGAATTGGTTCTTCCAAACAGCTTTCGATGTGCATCTCATGTTGGATGAGTATCATTGTTAACTAATGCATATTGATGTAAACACAGCTTAATTAATCTGATTCTTCAGTTGGTTCCAGGACTTGTACTCCGTATTTTAGCAGCACATTTGACCATTTTTTGTGTTTATTTTGTAACACTATATCTATTCTCTATACAACTTTATCGATGTAATACCTGCACAGCTGCACTAATGATTGTGTGTGTTCTTTTGCGGAGCAATTTTAAAACTGATTTACCTGTAACTTCTTGTGTAAAACAGATTAAGGAATTCAATGATGTTGAGAGTGAGTTTAGAATCTTTCTCCTCAGTACCCGTGCTGGTGGACTGGGTATTAATCTTACAGCTGCTGACACCTGCATTATATATGATAGTGATTGGGTATACTATTCAACCTGTGCCCTCTTACTCGCACATGTTCACTGCGATGCTATCTGTCTATTATATATTTTTCGTCCGTACATTTATCTTTTTAAATAGAGAATAAAATTGATTAAATTCTGCTATGCTTTCCAGAATCCGCAAATGGATTTACAGGCAATGGACAGATGTCACCGAATTGGTCAAACAAAACCGGTTCATGTTTACAGACTGGCTACTGCTCACTCTGTTGAGGTGCTGCACTGTGACTGTTATACATTACTCACTCACATACACAAATGTATATTTATCTTCCATAAATGCAGGGTCGGATTCTGAAAAGAGCTTTCAGTAAATTGAGGCTTGAACATGTTGTAATTGGAAAAGGACAATTTAAACAAGAAAGGTCCAAGGCTGAAGCAACAGATGTCATGACGGTTCGTGTAACCTACTCATCTTCGTTGAATAATTGTGCTTATGTATGCCTATTCACGGGATTTGGAATTTCCATGATTCATTTATCTGTGCCTGGTTCACATGAGGCTTTTTCTGATGCCCCAAGAATGATATATCCTTGAGGTTTGCTTGGCATTTATTGGTTTTTGAGGACACTACTAAAATATGTTAATTATTGTTTTTGAAAATTCATCATGTATCGCAATAGCTGCCATTGTTCTTTTGAAAAAGCCTTTTATTGTTGCCTCAAGTTTTCATTTAGTGTAATTGTGTTTCTTTTAGGAAGAGGAGCTATTAGCTCTCCTTCGAGATGAGGAAGATTCAGAGGACAAATGGATCCAGACTGATATCAGTGATGATGACCTGGAGAAACTTCTAGACCGTAGTGATCTGGTTGCTAATATATCAGAGGATGATGGGAAAGTGAAAACACTGAGCACTGTTCCTCTTCAAGGACCTGGATGGGAGGTGGTCATTCCAACTGCAACAGGAGGAATGCTATCCACTGTTAACGGCTAATGTTCTAACCATTGCTGCTGGCTGCTGCTGTCATGTCCCCTATCCACCGTTTACCTTTTGCTCACGATTTAGTTCCCCTCATTTTTGTCTATACCTAGAGAGGGGAATGAATGTATTATTCGATTAGATGAATACTGTGACTTGTAATAGTGAATTTAAAACAGGGAGCAGGGTTGAAATTGAACCTCTACTCTGGATATCATATTTAAAAGAGGGGATATGCAGGACATCATTTTGACATGGATTCTTGAATCTTAGACATAAATTTTATGTTGAAATTATTGTGATGACAGATTGTTGTGTCCCAATTCTAGTTAGTCACAGGGTGCTCGTAAAATATACTTGTATTCACAAGAGATATATACAAACCATATGATTGACAGAAATCAGTTTAAAGACGTGCTATAGCATGATCAGACATCATTCTTGATCGGGGAACTGTAACCAGTATCATGATACCTGTCCCAAAGCATAACACCTACATAATTGGCAGATCTCTTAAATGCTGGAAAGACATGTGATGTAAGATCACTGGTTGTGTCGAATCCAGTTCCTGCTGCCCCAGACGATGATGGCAACCCCAGGAAAATCTGTCCTGCTGGAATCGAAATCCAATCCTTCCAAGCGTCCTCAAAACTTTAGATCCCTGATGAGTATTGGCAGGGTGGGTTGTTGTAGAATTGCACCCAAACATAGTCAAAAAGACCTGTCTGAAGAGCCTTTCCTATGTAGTAATCAGGGAATGGGCATTGTGGGGCTGCATACAAATAGATCTTCTTCCCGCGCTTTCCACAGTTGGAAAGGTAAGCGCTAGATCATCCCAGTACAAGTTGGTCCCTCCCTCGATATCTAAGTCAATCCCGTCCAACACAGCGTCTCCTAATGGACGAGAAGCCGATTTTCCTCCCAAGAAATTGTTCCATAGATAGGTCGCAACCTGTTACACATAAATACTACTTTTAGCTTAGGTGCAAGTTCGAACGTTCTAAATGCTGTCTAGCGTCGTCAGCAGAGGTTAGGTAATAACTTCCGGCGCCTCCTCCAATCGAGAGCATGACTTTTATCCCTTTAGCCTGGAATAGGGATCACAATGGCCAGCAAGGTTGATCATTGGTGTTTGGCCGTTGCCAAATGTAAAGCAGTGATTACGAACTCATAGTTTCCTGTGGCACATGTCTTCGCTAATGTGCCTTTGTTCTCGTTTTGACCCCAGTAGATTGAGATCTTGCCTGCATTGGCACATGAAAAGATCAGTATCATGGAGAAGATGAATAGGAGGTGTGACTTTCGCTTGGTTGCCATGGCTAGTCAGTGATTTTCAAACACTGGCTTGTAAGGAAAGGTGAACTGTGCTTGGAGTGTAGAGTTGTGGAAGTGTGAGGTTTATATGGAGATGTGATTTTTTGGATGTGTGCAAAACTGTTGTTGTAAAGTTCACTAATTTGTTTGGTTTGTGTTTTGTATTGCTTGATGTACATACACGGAGTGCTATGTATGTTTAGTGACCTTTGGTTTTGTTTCGTGAGCATAATTTGGATTGCTTTGGTTGACTAGAATTTTGATGTTTTTCTTAACATCAAACAAGTAAATGCATTAGTTAACTTAAGGAGAAGGGGAAAAAAACACAATAATCCAAAAAGAAAAAGGAAAAAAGTTCCGTTGCCGGGAATCGAACCCGGGTCGCCTGGGTGAAAGCCAGATATCCTAACCGCTGGACGACAACGGATACATGTTTGTGAGATCATTATATAGGAATAGAATCTTTCAAACAATTTGTATTGTGAACGGGTTTTGTACCAATGTTGCAGTGATGATAAGCAAGTCTTGTGGTCAATCCGAATCGATTTTTCTTGTTTGAATTGAAGACAAGAGAATTTTTCTGATTCATGATCTAGTATGTACGGAATGAAAACTTCATTCTCTATTTTGTGCTCGTTGTAACGTATCTTTTAATAAAACTTGTATTTTCTTTTCGGAAAATAAGAACATTGATTCTAAATTTAATTTTTCAAGACTTCAGGACTACATCTTACAGGTAGATGAAGACGGTTTGGTTATTTAGGTACTATAACAAATTTGTGTAATTATAATCAAGGCATATAGTATGTTAAACAGCCTGGCTAGTTTATGCAAAATATAACATCAGAGTAAAAAGTGAACTTGCATAAATACATTTGAGATTGAGAATTTCTGAAGTCTGACCAGCTTTGCATTTTATATCATTTGGTATTCATGATCTATTAAATATGGTTAAGAAATTCTAAATACTGAACTAAAAGGTCATTCAACATGCAGAAAGATCTACTTGATGACATGCATGCAGGTTAGCAGGCCAAGCCTTTCAGCCAGATACTCAGAAGAATTATGTACTGTAAACTTGTGTGCCCAACCGACTCTCAAAGTATCCGGAATTCAGCACTCGAGGACGAAGACCCCGACTAAGCTTGTGGCACTGTAAAATTCCCAACTATCGGGGACATTGGGAATTGTGAGTCCAAAATGGTCAATACCTTTGGTATGGACATTCCTCCCGAGATAACAATCTCTGTGACCAAATGAGAACACATAAAATAAGAACATATGAAATACCATAATGAAGTAAATGTCATAGTTTGGCTAAGTTTTTACCTATGCCCTCTCGGACAGAAAGGTTCGGCCTCATAATATCCTTCGAGTTAATGAGATAAATGTCACCCAGGTAAAGATGGTTGGTGGGAACATACACACCGCAGAGCTCCTCTGAGCCAGTACTTCTGCGTAGAATGACAGTTGATGTGATGAAACCAAATGTATATTCACCTACACGGGGATGTCTTATGATTGCTACTTCCTTGAAGGCATGAGAACTCTGATCTGAACATGTTGAAATTTGTTAGCATCTTTGGATAACATGAAAGTGGTGATATATCTATCAAGTTATATTTACCTGGGGAAATAGCTGCACTTATTTGTTTTGAGGCTGCATAGATGTAGCTCATCAGGGGCATCTTTTTGATGAACCATTCGCCCAAAGCGAGTAGAGATGCACCAACCCATGATGACATGAACACTCCAACCAGGAAGATGAATGTAATTGACGTCACAAATCCAAGGCCTGCAAATAACTAATCAAGACCACAGGCAGGGGCTTTTTACTACCTATGTGCCTATGTTCTGTTTCAAGTCTCAGATGGTTGGCAACGGTCTACAGTGATATTCTCTTTTGAACATAATAAATATCGGGAAGGGAAAACTAAGATTAGATCTACGATGCTGTGCATTCTCTTAAAATTATGTAATTGTATTACTTTTAGAACCAAAAACACAAGTTCATATTACTTGATCTCAAAATGCTAATGCATCTAGCACATCCATTTAAGATTTGGATCATTAAGTGATTCTAAATATGCATACAATTTACTTTACAAATTTCCCTTTCAACAATTTAACTGAATGCAAGATTGAAAAGAAAGTTTTAGTTGACCAATACGTATGTGTTAAATAAAAGATTGCACAAGGAGTAACAAATGATTTGCATACCAAATACACTGATTCCCAGATGACTATATATTGGGGAGAAGAACCCATCCACAAAATGAATGAACCACCATGTGGTATAGAATGTGATGGCGATTGGGAGTAGGATAACACTGCAAATTATGTCAAAATTGTTGTTAGTGAGAAGGAAATTGAAACATTATGCTGATATTTGAAACTTCATGATGCATCTAAGTTTCAAATTATTGCATCCTAGATAGAGAAACGCATTATTCCAGAATATCTGGCTAAAGTTGATAGTCAAGAAGAGAAACTAGAGGTAGCTGGTCATATAACTGGTGGAGAAGGCGGTAATAAATTCAAATGATTTATAGTATATCATAAATCCTCCCTTCTTTAAAGATAAAACGTTTGAACTACAGGAAGGAGGATACACATAGCTATGACAAATGGAATAAATTTAGACATAACTTTGAAATTGGCCGGCAGCGAAAACATAAAAACTGATCTCTTTTATCTGTTTACCACAATATGGCTTTGTTATGTTTGGGTTAACTACCATAGATTTTGGGAATTTTCATTTGTTGCAGTAAGCTTGGGGCTTTGGTCTATAGAAGTCATATATCACAACATCAATAGTGTTAGAAATTGATTTGTAGTTAACTAGTCATACATTTCCATTAGCTTCATATGAGTATCAGAATGAATGTAAAACTGCAAATTAAACTGATAGTTTGCTCATCATCCTACGTTGTCTTATCAATGTCTCCATTTATGTTGAAATCATCATTGACATCTTTCCTTTAGTTCTTGCATCACGAAGCACAAAAAAGGCACGTGATGGCCACCATAAAGTAACACTTCACAGAAGCAAATCATGAAATTAAGCATTTATGTTAAATGACAAATGTGTTACACGAATCGGAAACTAACCATCCGGTCATAAACTTCTTCCAGGCCCAGCTACGAACCACTTTGCTGAATGCCTGCAAAAGCAAAAACATCATGTCCCCAGTGTGCAGAGAGGAATAAAATTGAAGCTGATGGAATTAATCCTATGTATGCGAAAGAACTAAAGCACGAACAATGTAGACGTTGAACATAAAACCTAATCACCTCATATAGACACACGAGTCGAAACAAAACCCAAAAGAAAAACAAAAATATCACAAAAGCAACTTAGCCTAACACATGAAGTATCTGCATCTCCTTCTATAGTCTGTACCATTTTGTACCCCATGAAAATCCATGTCCCACCAATCCTAACTCATGAACACTCATATATTTACGCATTCCCCTCTCTGCAGGCACTAGTGGGATAGACGACAATCTGCTCCTACTTCCGAGCCTAATCGGCTAGCCAGGGCTTCCGTAAGAGGTCCTGGGTTTTAGAGTGTACTACTGTTCTCTAATTTGAGTTCTCATTAAAAAAAAAAAGAAAGCATTGTGATCCAATCATCCAAATTACCAATTCCATGAGCATTACACTGATCGAGTGAATAGGAAACATAGACCAAGTCAAAGATCAAATTGGTACAGAGTGCGATTAATCAATAGGTAAAAGGAAGGTGAATTTGAGTGAAAATGCGTTGTTTGGTTATGCATGGAAGGGTGACCGACCTCTTTTCCGGCGACGGAGGTGGAGGAGGGGGAATCGTAGGGAGAGGTGGATTTGGAATCGTCGTCAGCGGAGGAGATCGACAAAGCGGCGGCGGAGAGAGGGATGAGACGGTCGAGATCTCTGTCTTTGGCTGACATTATTCTGGCCGATTGATATGACGATGATGATGATGATGATCGGTGCTTCTTCCCACCGGTGAAATTTCTCCCTAGGCTAATACTTCTACTCAGCATGGGCATTTAGTTGAGTTAATTTCAGCACCAACTCTACCTAGCTACCCATCTTTGGTTGCTTTAGTTTTCTCTAAATAAAGTAACTACAGTATTCAATTTCATGATGTTATGTCTTCAACAGTACAATTACGGGGTGTATATATATATATATATTCATCAACAAGCACTCCGTTATTCTTCACATCAAATTCGCCTCAAAATAAATGTCCACAATGACATCTTAATCTTCCATATATATATATATACTACTAACCGTGGCGATGCCATGGTAAAAAATAAGATAGTTAAACTTATGTAAACAACGTTGGTCGTGATGTTGGTGGATAGACTTTCTTCATACAATACTATGTCATTGAGTTTTTTTTTTTTTTTTTTATACTAACTATAGAAAATGTAAACATACAACTTATCATGACAGATATACTTTCGAAGGGTAGGATCCAACCTTAACCCGTTCGGAACCCGACAGGTTAATAACATATACCTAGGTACTATCGTACCTGGCATGTTAATTATAGCAGATAGTACATGTTTGTAAAAAAACTGTAAATATCCATTCACCCGAAACTGATCTGCTCCCTCAAACCGAACCAAAATAAAATACAAAAGTATACAATACAATCAGGGTTGGTCCCCACCACACACACAAAAATTATTATTACACAAATATAATTTCACATGTTACGATTGTTCCGCTCCCACCCCGGGGGTAGGGGGTATGTTTGCAATCATAGCAGCACGCCACTACCAATTAGTTCTACCTAACTGTAAAATGAAAGTAAGACACAATTTGTTGCATATTGTAAGAATATTTAGATGTTGAAATTAATTAAACTGCACTTAAACATTTTTTTTTATTTTTTTGAAATCGAATATCAATAAAAGTCAGATTCCAGATTTGTGAATATTGGAATATTTCAATCATGACATTCTTAAATTTTTGTCTATCTTTTGGGAAGAGATGTATCATTGGATACTAGCATTGATTCCATGATTCAAATAATCTGGACCTCATTCCAAGACTTCAATCCTAACATTCATTTACTTTGAATTTGAAGTCTTATTCCAACATGAATATTGACTGATTTTCCTTTAAATACACTACACTTCTGCTCATAACTTCTCATTCTCAATCAAACTAATTCTCAAATCAAACTCCTCAAACAAAAGAAACCAAAAAAAGTTCTTCAACCTCCTGGATCAGAACCTTTTCTCATCAGATATGAATCAAAATAGAAGGTTGTTCGTACCTACGGAGACTCGCAGTTGTACAATGGCATGATGACCAAGGGAAGTGTAATCTTCATGATTCGAGAGCTACTACTGAAGTGTGTTGAGTTAGGGTTGTGGTGTTGGGATCATCAAATCCAACAAGCCATCGACATTGTGCATGTTTGTCTAACATGGTGTGAACTACACCAAGGATAATATTGGAGTGGAGTTGGATAAACTCTGGAGGAGACACTTCACCTACAAAAGGATTCTCAATTGGGATGACACTAGCTATGGAATTGACTTCTCTAACGATATGAATCGTTGAAACTATGGAGTTTGAGCCACTATATATTCATTATGTTGGTCCCCATCCCCGCCCAACGGACAGTATAGTTTCTGCCGCAACCATGCCATGTCACAGCTGCGACTCCCAGCCTTATTTGATTAGACGAAGCGATAATGTAATTGAAAAATGATAATGTGATTTATTACAGTATATATATATATATATATATATATATATATATATATATATATATATATATATATATATATATATATATATATATATATGGATAACTATTAGAGTTATGCAATCGAGTGCTTTATTTAAGTTGAGTTGACAAATATATGTAAATTAAACTTTAATTACAGAGGCCCAATATGTTCTTTTTTTAATTAATTACAAGCTCTAATTCAACCCTAATAAAATCAACTCATCATAAAAAAACAACGATAATCAATCTTTATTCTCTATATTCTCCAATTAAAATTTAAAAAATCAATTCGAAATAACCCAAACCTAATACAATTCGAAAAAGGGCAATCAATTATCAGATACAACGATATTATTCACCTTCATATACTTACTCCATTATTTGTAATGAGGTGGCACAATAACACGCGTAGCGTGTTCTATATTCTAGTATTAATATATTTCTATAAACATGTAATAAATCTTCAAATTGACCACCATATTCATATTCATCAATCATAACTATTACTAGAACGTGAGAACTTGCTACGCATGTTATTGTGGCATTCAGTTACAAATAATAGAAAAAGTATATGAAGAGAAGTACTATTATTGTTTCTGATAATGAAATGTCTTTTTTTTCCGAGTTGAATTAGGGTTTGAATTAATGCGAATTGATTTGTTTCAATTTAATTGAAGAAGATGGAGAAGAAATATTGGTTATTGTTGTTTTTTTTTAATGATGAATTTATATTTTGTTGGGGTTGAATTAGGACTTTGAATTTAATTGAATAAGAGAGATTGAGGTTTTTAATGATGAATTGATTATGTTGGTGCTGATTTAGGGCTTGTAATTTAATTAGATAAGACAAATTGAGTTTTTTATAATGATGAATTGATTTTGTTGGAGTTGCGCTAGGGCTTAGAATTAGAATGAATAAGACATATTGATTTTTTGTAATTAAAGTCTAATTTACATATATATTACAAATGAGTCCAAATTAACTTAAATTAAGTACTCAATTGTACCACTCCAATAATTGTCCACTTATATATATTAAATTAAAAGTAATATAATAACCAAACTTAAGGCGCGTGGAGAAAATGCAATTGGTTCTCAATTTGGCCAATCTGAGTACAAAGCATGCCGAAACTGTGGAAAGACACAGTCTCAAAAACCGAGCGCGTGTATCTAACGCGAAACAACATAAACGGTCCAAATTGCATCTTAACTCAAACAGAACTCCATTGATACCTCACATTCACTTTCTCACCGCCCCCTTCCATTCTCTTTCTTATTCTCTTATCTGCACCGCCTCTTTTGCTCTTCTCCGCCTCTCTTCTATATCCATTGCGATATTTTGAAATCTCAAGGGGAGAAACGACGGTGAGTCTTTCGTTGAGCTCCGAGGTTTTCTCTGATCTGATTATGAATCATCAGAAGAGCAACTATGGGGGTTTGTGTCGGATTGAGGTTTCAGATGCGGGGAATTTGGGGCTGTTTCGTGAGACGATTGAGCTCAAATTTCAGGATGATCGAAGCTCCTCAAAATTGGGGTTTTCCGTACAATTGACATTCTCGAGGTACTACTTTTCATGATGAATTGATGATAAGGTTTCATGGTGGATCTCCTGTGTTTGTTCTTATAAGTTGTTTTGGTATGTATCATTGCCGTAGTAGTTCAAGAATTCGACAATGTCATTTTACTATCTCATTGCCTATGGGAGTGTCTAATACTCTGGTGTTTCGGGGTCGGGGTCGAGGTACTACTTTTCATGATGAAATGAAGTCTTTGATAAAAGGTCTATTGAGCAAAAGCTCTGCATACAAAAAAGACAATCCTAATGTAAATAAGGAGGATATATATACTGTTTGCAACTCATTTCTGGGATTGCTCGGTCTACTTTAGGAGGCTTCTGGTACTGAAACAACTCAAAAAAAATGATAGATAAGAAAAGAGATAAACCTTTGTTAGAGCGCATTTCGAAGCAAGTCGAAAACATAAATTGGTTGATTGGTATCTTACTCGATCACCAAATGGCAAATGAATTTGTTAATATATGGGCAAATCAAGTAGAACGTTGCAAAGATACACGAAACTATATACCCAATCATTCACTTCTATCATGTGAGTTTGGATGCTTGTGCACGATATATAATGCGTAACCCATTCTAATTACAAAACATTATTGATATTGTTTAAAACATGTACTTATAATTCATAACATCGCTCGGATTTCTCAATGGAGGTTCTTTGCAATTGCATATTCAGAACCTTCAAAATGAGTTTTAAAAATATGAAAACGTAAAACTACATTAAATAGACTCAGGTCAGGGACCACATGAGAGATAATTGTGTTAACATGTAGTGTAGATTCGAAATAAGTTTTACACGAGTAGCAAGACATAAATATATAATTATAGATCCAGAATACGCTTCACATGCGTAGCGTATGACGTTATCTCTAGTACTGTAATAATTATAATATTTTAAATTAAAATATAAGGTGATTTAAGCGTTAGAATCCAATATAAATTGTGTAGTTATTCACATTTTAAATGTTCTAGTTTTACACCATTTTAAAGAATAAATCCATCAACCATTAATCATATGACTAAAATCCCCAAGTTTGGTGTAGAATTCATTTCATTTCATTTTATTTTGAGTAGTGGTAAATAAAATAAAATTAAATTATTTGCGCCTTCTTCTTCGACAAAACCTCACTCACTCACTCACTCACCAAATCTGTGAGTCAAGCTTTTACTTCATCTCCATTCAGTTACCAAATCAGAATCCTGGATTTCAAATCTCTATCAATCACCGATTCCCAAATTCAATCCACCAACATCTCTAACTGTACTGCCCTAGTTTTGGTTCAGCCATCTGATTTTCTGTGACTGGAATCGGACCAATACAGTAGCAACTCGATGATAACTCGGTCAAAACTCGTTGAGCAACTCAGAGATTACCAGATCAGATCTCAACACAAATGGTCGCCGCTTACTGTCTTCTCACCGACCCCTTACCTCTCCGCCTGGTACAAATTTGCCCTCTGTTTTCCCCTTTTTGGCAGAACTTGTACGATTGTATGATTAAACCGAAGATTTATGTTATTTACTGCTTGAATTTGTTGCTAGAGGTATATTGGAAGTGCTGGTATTATCACTCAATTTTCGGGAGATTCAAATGCAGTAGGTGTGTCCATTGTGGAAGTGTTTGCTTAAAAATTCGTAACATTTCGAATTTTCGGAGAACAATTACTATGCTTAGATACTCAATTTTGAATTGTTTTGGGTTTTAGCTCAAGTTTTATGTGGTATGAAGTTACGTTTGGGTCCTGGCTGAATTGTGAATGTAATTTATTGAGTTTGATGCTTACTCATATCTCAATACTTTGCTCGTACTGTTTACCTACCTAGGTGACGTGAGATAATTTGTTGTCTATATGATTCTACTCGTAGTTTTTACTTTTAGATCCTTACAGCCTTACCAACTGGTTACTGCAATGCACAATTAAAACACAATTGTTATGGTTCCCGACTCAATTGATCATAATTTGTTTTCAGTAATCATCTAGAATCAAGTCAAAGGTGCTGACTGCCGATGCCTCTTATTTCTCTTGATATTGAAAACCTTTTTGCTAAGGTAAACTCATTTTGACAAGGGCAGTATGACAAGATTTAGGATCTGTTTTAATGATCTGCAATAACTTATAGCCTAATGCTGTGGTGAATGACTCGTACAATTATGTTATATAAGTTGTAGCTCAATTTTGTATAATTTGATTCTACCTATGCTCTTGATTTTTCATGGAATATGATCTTTGGCGGAGTTAGTTTGTTGATCTCTAGCTTCCACATTTTGTACTTCAGTAAGTTTGTGTTAGCAAAGTGATGTGTTGATTATCATTTTTTTTTAGTTTATCAACCATTTTACCAACAATCAGTGATGTATTCACGTTCTTTAGCTTGTCTCCTTTTCATTTTTAGCTTAATCAATTCATTTGTAATCAGTAGTTTTCCAAAATTGATTCTATACATTTAGTAGATTTTTTTTCTCCTTCTCTCCAGAAAAAAGGTAGGAGGAAAGTCGACAAATGCTATTATTTGAAAAAAGAAATGGACTAAAAGCACTGAAGCTTGACTGCTTGACAGTGGACAGCGAACACTAATTGCCAGATTTAGCAAGAGGATTGTCCATTTTTACTTTCAACTCATAACTCTTAGGTTATATGACATTGATCACATGTGTGTAGTATGAACTATGAACAATTATTGTGGACGATTCACTAAGCATAATGGTGTAGGTAAAATTATAGAGTTGTGATTTTCTATCAGACCTTACTATTTAATATCTGTGTCAACTGAAATTTTATGGCTTACCAGATCAATTTAATTCTTCATTGTTTGTGAGAAGTTTAATGATTATTTCAGCCCTGAAAGTTGAAAGTTGAAACTGGTGAAAAATAGATCTGTTAACAAGATGGGAAATAAAACCCTTGTTATATGATTTCTACGATTTCTTTTAGACTCTAGCAAAAAGAGAATTGCAAAATATAGCTGATAAACTACATTATGTGCCAAAAATGTTGCACAACTTTGATAAACTACTGTGCACCACTTTATGCTCTCAAGTTCATTTAGTTATTGGTGAAGTTTATACTTCGTCTAAATTGTTCCATTGAATTTAAGTATTTCATTTGTGAAACATTCCTAAAGCATTTTACTCCTGTGATTAGTTTGTTCAACTAAACTGTAAAGGCTTAAATTCTAGATTTCTTAGTAACACGTGGTGGTAAACTACTAAACTAGATATATGCCAAAGTTTCTTGTGCTAAAAATGGAAAGTTACTGTTTTCTTTTTTGCTCTTCCCTGGGATTAGTTTGGTCATCGAAAGGCTTAAATTCTAGATTTCTATGTCTTAGTAACAAATGTTGTGGTGAACTAAATGTATGCCAAAGGTTCTTGTGCTAACAATGAAATTATGCTCTCTCTCTTTTTTTTCCCTTTCTTTTTTCCTCTTCCCTGGGAGCTTACGATGGCTTTGTTTTTGGAACTTCATACTCTCACACTTCATGCAGCGGTTTCTTAGTTGGGGGCAACCTATTATCTGTAATTCATTATATAAGAGAACAGGCTGCAAATTAGATTTGCAAACAGATAATAGATTCTAGAATGTGCAGAGCAAAAAAAATAGAATAAGTCAAAACCCACCAAAAAAAAAAAGTCGAAGAGAAGTATGCCAATCTTTTTTCAGCATTGGATTTGTCCTTTCAGATGGTTAAAAAAATACCATATAGAGGAGTTATCTCTCCTTACCCAAGTAAATGTATATAGTATGTTTTAAT
Source organism: Plantago major (assembly GCA_026545765.1). Lineage (NCBI taxonomy): Eukaryota > Viridiplantae > Streptophyta > Magnoliopsida > Lamiales > Plantaginaceae > Plantago > Plantago major. The sequence goes on along the minus strand of CM048840.1, from coordinate 27,346,630 downwards.
TCAATACTTCTCGTCTAATTTAGTACATAAACAAAATGGCAAGTCAGCTGTGACCTTAAAAGACCAACCTTAGTTTATTTCTAATGCATCTACTTTGTACATTCAGCTCAAGGTGGTTTGTTTAGCCACTGTATTTTTTTTCTGCATTAATTGTCGAAGGCTCAAAGTCTTTGGAATTTTGAGAAACTTCTATAATGCATCCCTTTGAGGGATAACTAGACTTTCTTCACATAATATCTATGTCTAGCACCATGCTCCTATTCGGCTCATTAAGAAATGCAACTCATGTCCAAAGCACTCAATTATTCACTGGTTTGCTGCTGCGTACTGCCTTCCTTTAGCTAATCATGCCAAGTAACTTTTCTCTTATTTGTGTTAACTTTATGTGATGCAGGACAGATGTTGCAGTGGCTCTTCTGCTGGCCTTGATCTTTATCGTGCTTCTAGTTTCATCTTATATCACACTTTACATGAAACACTACTGGATTTCCTTGACCCTTTTATGCCTGGGCATTGTTCTTCCAATACGTCTGAAAATCTCAAGGCAATCTCTTGCAAGGAAAAGGGATAGAAGATTTTTACTCCCTCTATCCATGTGAAAGTCTTTGACTATTGCTAGGCAACAAACACATCTTCACCTGCAGTACAATTAGGTTTTCAATTGCATCTGGGGAGCCATAAAGCGGCATCACGATTGTAAACATGCCAAGGATTGTAGTGACATCTGGTATGGACCTTTTTGAGCTAGTATTAGTATGTCATACATAGAATATCTTGTTCAGAATTTGGTTAGCAATTGATTCCTCAACGAGGTCATTGGAATTATTCAGGCCGGGCAGAATGCTTAGCAACACAGCTTCAATTTTGTGATTGTTAATCTTTATGGTATAGAAATGGAGATTTTGTCCAACTCTGAGTTATTACGTTTTAAAACTGTTTCAGAAGATTGAAAGATCTGATGCATCCTGGGGAATTTGTTGTTTGAAGTTTGAACTAACAACTGAATATACCAGCTCTTAAATTCTACAGAGAAGCAAAACTGCTTCTCATTGTACTCTGTTTCCTGTTGTGGGATAACCACACCACATATTTCCTGTTATTGCATTGTCGTTTTTATCTGCTGTTTCCGTTGGGGAAGCCTATGTTGGCATTTATGCAGTGTATATGGTCTCACCCCCCATCATCTAGATAGATACGGGTCGGTTATGGGGGAGCTGTTGCATCCTACTGTTCTGCGGGTAAGTAGCGCTATGTATGTAATTTTTTTTAATCCTGGTATCCTACCTTCTCTTAAAATTTGGCTGATGAACTTAATTTGTTCTTGCAAAATGTTAAACAACTAATGTGTACTTATTATCCCGAAATTAGCGGTCAATGGAAGAAGCACTAAGCATTATAATTATGTAGAAAGTGCTTGAGCCTCTCTAATTGTAGCATCAACTTACCTCGGCTTTAAGGTTACACATCATATGTAGTGGAGAGCCCAGCTTGATTTGACATGGCCCAACCGATATGTAGAGTTTTAAATGAAATTCAATACATTAATCAGTCAAGGTTGGCTAGGGATAGTCCTAAAGGGCTTAGAGTAAAAATCAGAATCAGCTAAAGTTTGCAACAAAGATAGAGCTACATCCCAAATATACAAAACAAGCCTAGGGTACAAAAATAGGGGGAGGGGACAAAGATGAATTGTCGATCCCTACGCATCTTCAAATCTGGCACTTTCCATCTTGACTAAGTGGTGCGCATTTCCATCAGCTTCCCGATAGACAAAAAGTAGGTTGCATAATCAAATTATCCCCTGAGAGGCGAGAGGGCATGAATGTCCTTGAGAAGTGCCAGGTGAACTGTTGTTGGACAAAGGGTCCTGCAACATTCTTTACAATTCTAAATTTCAATACTTTGAAATATTTTGTTATTGTTATTGTGTACAATTCATCAATCTCATTTAAATTCTATATCGTATTATATAATTTGCTTAAAATGTGCATTTTCAACTAACTTATCATACACGAGATTACTTTTTGATTACTCCCTTAACTTCATGCATTTATCATTTTTACCCGCACTACAAAACTTTATACATTACTTAAAATGAAAACTATCCCACGCCCAATAAATTATTAAAAAAAAAATGTTACTCATACACTTTATTACACATTTTCCAACAACAAAAAGTACAACATTTTCATGTTTTATCTTTATTTTAATTATTCAGCTAAAACTATACGCAACCTTAATGTATGACATTCTTCGGGAAGGGTGAATACTGCTCTCTAGCTCCATCCCTAATAAATTAATAAATCAGGGTAAAACATGAGAATATGTACTTTTAGTGTGAAAATGTATAATTTCAGAACAAAAGTAACATTTTAATTGTTTGTAATGCGTATGGTAATTTTCATATTTTGTAATGAACAAAATTTTGAGACAACAAAATATGTACCTCCTCCGTCTTAAAAAGTCTGAAATAAGGTTATCATATACTTTTATGGTCAACAATTTAAGGACTAAATACTTTTTAAATATAATAATACAAGAATAAGTGGAGTTACTATTATCATTATTTTTATTATCTTATATCATAATGAAAGGAAGATTTTGTGAAAAATGAAAACCAAGAACTTTAAAAAATAGTAAAATATGAAATTTATTTTGATACGGAGGAAGTAAAATATATGATTTGGGAAAGAGTAGCTACTGGACTTGTTTTGTTAACTTCATGGAACGATCTTGTCCACAAGCGGACTTATTTTGTTAACTTCATGGAACGATCATGTCCACAAGCATACTTGAGTTTAAGATTGGAATGTTATGAGTTGATCACAAGAAACAAAGCTTTTGACCAGGGCAACAAAATATAATAAAGCCAAAAATTAACAGACATTAAGGCGAGATTTGGACGGATCATGATTGGTGGTTATAGTAGGGTTCATGTTCCCTACTGAATGTAATGCTTTGATGGTTAAATGTTACCCTCTTTTTACTATTTTGCTGTCAATTATTATCGACTTTGACTATAAATTACTCTTGAACTATAATAGTAAATAATTCAATAAAATCATATAATAAAAATTCAATAAGTTTTCATTATATAATTTTATTGAATTATTTACTATTATATCAAGAATTTACAATAAAGTCAATGACCGCAAAATAAGAAATAAAAGTTTTTTCTAAGCGGATGGAGTATATTATAGTTGTAACACGTACATTATTGCAATGTATAACACAATCTAGTATCAATATTCAAGATACAATGATACTTGGTAGAAAAATACTCATAATGTAGAGTATGATTTGAAAGTAAAATGTGATTGGAAGATTTTTAAGTAGAGGTAAGTTCAAATTGCGCCCGAATGATAATGGTTGGGAGAAGTAGAAAATTGATCGAGGTGACTGGTGATGCGTGGGCAAATGATTGCAATAGGTCCCTCGATCGCAATCTCGATTGGAATTTTTGAACAAATTAATAATGCTTTCTCAATGACTCATCATGGTTGGAGAATCTTTCATAATTGCCAACACTAACTCATTATAACTTCATGCATTGCTCATTGTAAAATTTTTGGAAAATTCATGATTTATGGAAAGATGAGCTTGCATATTATTCTTATCAAAATGTTTTAGCCCACTTATAATCTTTTTGTCGTGTAGGAAAATTAATTCTTTCACAATAATAACTCTTGCTCATGATTCATGAATCATAAGTCCTTACCGTGACTGGTGAGGCCTGTGCACCCTAGCTAATCCATTGTTAGTCATTATATGTGCATGTTTGATTTAAATCCTTTTCTTTTTCTTCTTATTGGACTTATCTAATTAATTGTTTGATTTAAATCCTTTGGTTGGCAGAGAGTGAGCACCATGCAAATTAAATCGCTGCTAGCTATTACGTTCATTCCATACATCCAATCAAATATCAATCTCACTATTCACACATTAACTGTACATACACACATTAATTGACAGCTCCGAATGAATTCATCAAAATTATTATGACACTGATGTTCAGCTCAAGAATTTATTTGCTACCACAATTAATACCGGAGGACCAATCGCCAAACAAGCTTAAGTTTACCAGCGTACAGTGAACTCAAAAATTCAAGGCTAACGCATTCGAATAATTAGAATTAGGGTTTTATTCATATGCACAGACTTCATACGTATATTTGTTTCGCTTCCATAAGAGTAGTTCGTTTTCACCAGAGTTTTTCAATGCCGATATTAATTTTTTATTCAACATGTTATAATCTTGTTATTTATCCGTTAGGTTGATTTCGCTTGTTCGATAACAATAATGTGTAGCTAGGGCTTTAATCCGAAGCTCTCCGTTGTAGTACTAGCTAGCTCAATGACAAGCTTATTTTCCCTGGATAATAAATCTATTAAACAATTAGGTGGCTTTAATGTATGCAACATTTGATAATTGAAACGTTTCAGTCAAGCATTTTTTTTTAATGTATTAGGACCGAGTACAAAACGTTAGTTAGGTTCAATCTTATCAATGATCACCATAATTTACTAAGAAAAATTGAATAAGAAACAGTAGGTATAAATGTAGAATCAATAAATTTGTCCCATGAAAGATCTTTGGGCCTGGACCTTGTAAGTAGGTGGGAGCTGGGTTGTAAAGAGGCCTTTCAGCCCTTTCTGTAACGGGCCTACACCAGTCGGCACTCGCTAACTATTTAAATCGTGCGGACCGTGCGCACGTACGTGTCTGATTCACACTTACAAAAAACCCAAAAATATGTTATCACCTTTTTCGTTTGGCGCAAATCAATAATATTGTTACAAAGAACAAACTCATTGAGGAGGTGGTGCTTAATTCATGCGGTATATTCACCCGCATCGATCCTCAAAATTTTACGGGCCGGCCCCATATTTAATATCATGGTACTAATATGATATTGAAATATGAAGTTAAAGTTTTTCATAAAAAATACTTGGAACTTGGAAGTATTATACTCTTAAAATGATATATTTTGTATACTACTTTTTCGTCCATTAAAGTACAGTTTTATTCTACATTTTCTTGTTTTATCATTTATTTTAAATTTTCACATAAAACTAAGTGCAAACCTAATGTTTGACGATTTGTGAGACGGATTTAATACTATTAAACATGCATTTCCCTCGTTCCATGAATAACTCTCCATTTTGTCTTTTTTTACGTACCAAATAAAACTTCTCGATCCTTTTATTATTTGTCAATCATTACTTTAACTTTAATATTAAATACATTCAAAAGTAAATCCACTAAGAACTTTACAAAGTCAAATTCTTGTAAACGACTTCATTTTCCTAACATTAGTATGAAATAATATCCCTCCATGTATGGCACACTCTCCTTTATACTAACTGTGATATTATTTTTCTATTGTTTAGAAAAATTAAATCTTTTACGATAGTTGGTCCTTTACAAATGAGTTTGAAGGACCCAATACAAAAATAATACATACATTATTATGTCCAGCAAAAAAGTAAATAGGAGTATAAACCCTATGAAATCAACTTATTTTTAAATTTATGTTCGGACCACATGAAGTTGAGTGTAGGAGTATAAATGATGTACGTGCCAAATAAACCCTATGCTAGGAGTATGGTAGAAAATATGTTAGCATATGTGTCAAAATAAGAGTGGCGAAATGGCAATGATTGGCTAGGGTATACTGCGAAAATTACAAATATTGAATTTTCCATAATGTATGTCAAAGTGGACCAGCCGCACGAGTGGTGTGTCATATCTCTCCAGCTTCTTCTCTTCTACTAATTGCTTTCTTTGTTGTTTGGTTTACTACTACTCATCGATCTATTATCTATCTATCTATCCTCTTCTCTTCAAACACAAGGCATGATAGTACAATGAAAACGAAAATTCAATATATAACTCTCACTGTTCGAGTTTCGGTGGGGCATTCCTCCTTTCTACACTCTTTGTATCCATCCCTAATTATTGCGTATATTACATAAATATACGTAATCGTATACAAATTCCATAGCATAAGTTGTGAATTGATTTCATGTCAGCTCCTTTGAAGTGGAGTGTTACATTCTCTGGAGGTGCCAAATTGTTAATTAATCTCGTGCAGATAATTGCCAAGTTAAGTAACAGGAGATTTTGCTTTAATTTTATAGTTAGCCATACAAGTTCTTATTGGTAAATAGGAAAATGGAATTTCCCTATCAGACAAATGGCTACATAGAATACTAATTCTCCGATTGATTAAGTTTTATTTTTGCGGTCAAATTTTTTCATCTTAATTCAATTAATTAATCTATAACGAATATAAAATATTCAATTTTTTTATATAATGAAAATTTAGCCCATAAAGTTTCATTATATAAAAAAATTGAACATTTTACATTTGATGTTTAAGATTAATTCGTAATTAAATTTAAAAAATTGGCAATCAAAAAAGCTAAATCTGAAAGTTTCGATAATTTGAAAGAGTAGAAAGCATCAAAGGCTGTCTTGAAAAGAAAAAGAGTCTGTAGTAATAAGACAAATCAGTTAGTTTTCACGTGGTGAAAATAACTTCAAAAGTTTTGCGCAAACTTTGCCCCATCTGGTGTATTTTCATTTTCTTCATGACATTATTATATAGTGTAAGCTATTCTATTCCATTTTTATCCGTTTCAATAAATGAATAAAAATTTATGTTTGGACGGAGCAAATATGATCGTAAATTATACTTCCTTCGTTCCGGATCAAGTTTTCCGCTTTGATTTTTTGCGGTCAAATTTTTTTCAACTTTGACTACGAATTAATATGTAAAATGTTCAATTTTTTTATATAAGCGGAAAGTTTGATCCGGGACGGAGTAATTAATAATGATGTGGAATGACAAGTGGACTAAAATGCCTATAAAACCAGTGTTTTTTTGCCCTGTTTTGCTTAACGCAACTAAGAACATCATCAAGAGATCCATTACAGAGCAGCAAGAGGAAAGATAGAAAACCAGATACTATCTCACAACAAGTACTGATTCCAGTCTGCTCAAAGAAAGAAAGAAATTAAAGAAGACCAAGCCATGATTGAGTTTGCTATCTTGTTCATATCTCTGTCTCTTATGATCTTCAAACTCTGGAGAAGAAAACAACAACAATCTTCTCTTAATCTCCCACCTGGCAATATGGGTTGGCCTTTTCTTGGTGAAACCGTTCCCTATTTGAAACCTTATGTTGCCACCACTATTGGCAACTTCATGGAAGATCACATTTCCAGGTAATCACTCACCATCCATTTCCTGATTAGTCGTTCGTAGTGGATACTGACATGGAGCCATAAGCAAAGATTAATTTTTTCCATGAGCCCTATTTTATAGTTCTTATTTATTTAATTATTTTTTTTGTTTGAATTTTATTCCTGACTCCGACCCTGCAAATAATGCAGGTATGGGAAAATTTACAAGTCGAACTTATTCGGGGACCGGACAATAGTGTCAGCTGATGCAGAGTTAAACAGATTTATCCTCCAGAATGAAGGGAAACTGTTTGAGTGTAGCTATCCAAGAAGCATTGGTGGAATTCTTGGGAAATGGTCTATGTTAGTTCTTGTTGGAGATATGCACAAACACATGAGGGTTATATCTCTCAATTTCTTGAGCAATGCAAGGCTTAAATCTCATCTTCTTCGCGAAGTCGAAAAACATACTCTGCTTGTGCTCTCTTCATGGAGGGATAGCTCTGTTGTTTGTGCTCAGGATGAAGCCAAAAAGGTTAGAGAATTTGGAGAAAATGTTAAAAATGTTTTTGATTTTAGACTTTTAGTCAAGGTGATGATTAAAGTGGTCATTTTTGTGCAGTTTACATTCAATTTGATGGCAGAACATATCATGAGTCTTGAACCTGGAAAATCAGAGACAGAGCAGCTGAAGAAAGAGTATATTACTTTCATGAAAGGTGTTGTCTCTGCTCCTTTGAATTTCCCTGGAACTGCTTACTGGAGGGCTCTTAAGGTGATTTACTACACTATTTGCTCACTTTTATTCATCTAATTTATTCACTTTTACCCTAATTAAAGTCTGTTTGTACAATGGGAGACAACTTTGTTTAGTGTATTTTTCTCAAGTGAACAAAATAATTGGCCATCGATTTTTCAGCTCAGACAAACTATGCCAGTTTAGTTGTGGATCACTTGTCCCACTATATTAAAGTTTTTAGTTCGTTTTAGAGATTGATCATCCGTTGATTTTATAACAAAATGGATACTTGACTGCACATTTAAGTATACTAGCTAACTAAATGTCAACCAAGGCAGTTTTACAGCTTTGTTAATACGTAGAACTAATATTACAACAACAAAACTAAAAGCAATACTAATAAGCAACAAATTGCTATGCTTATATTAAAAGTTCTAAACCTAATATAAATAATGACAGAAAATAACTTTTTAGAGGTTCATACTTTTACATAATCGTATCACTTTTACTAAAATTCTTGTATTGATATATTTTCTTTCTGGTGATATAATAACACAGTCCCGATCGAAAATCCTCAAATTTATCGAGGAAAAAATGGAGGAAAGGGTAAAGAAAAGGAGAGAAGATGACAAAGATTTACTAGGATGGGTACTGAAGAATTCAGATCTTTCAAAAGAGCAAATTCTGGACCTTGTTCTAAGCTTGTTATTTGCTGGACATGAAACTACTTCGGTTGCAATATCTCTAGCCATTTATTTCTTGCAGGCTTGTCCCACTGCAGTACAGCAATTAAGAGTAAACATCTTCCTAGTATTTATTATTACTACTACTACATACTTAAATTTAATTGGTAGTCTTGCATTCAACTCATTAATGTTCTGTCATTTACTATATGTATTGTGTATAGGAAGAACACTCTGCAATTGCAAGAGTTAAGATGGTGGCAGGGGAGTCAGACTTGACTTGGGATGACTACAAGAAAATGGACTTCACTCAATGTGTAAGCATGCAATGCTATCTTTCTTATTTTACTTTTAGAAGATGATGTACCCAATGCGATAAGCCCTATCCGAATTTGTGGGATCGGGAGGAATGGGTGTTTTCACAAACGTCATAGCTAGAAGTGTAATGAATTCCGTACACACGTATATCTGTAGGTACTGCATGGTAAATGAGTAGCGTGTAGTGGGGCGTCTCCCACATTTAAAAAAAATATTGTATATGTAATATTTTCGATAATATTAGGTTTCGCCCTCCCCTAACCTCATAAATAAAACCATGTATATTAATTCACCCCCCCCCCCCAAAAAAGACTACGCCCTTTAGTAGCGTGTCAATTTTAACAAGTAAACATGAAAATCTTGTAGATTGAGTTTAGGCATGGATTTTCAGGCTTGTTGAAGGTAATATTCGGAGTCCAATTTGCATTTATGGCATTTATGGTTATGACTCTATTTAGCGTGAACTCTTTTTTTTTTTTTTTGGTAATGAGCGTGAACTCATTATTAACTAGAATATACGATAAGTATAAATTAAATACGACTATTTGACTATATGCACAAAACAACGATTGAGTGATTGATTTAAACACAACATTAAAATCAGTTGCGTACATGATGGAATCTCAAATTATAATATCATGGATTTGTATTTATTGCATTTAATCCAAATTTAGGACTTACTAGTATTTGTTGACAATTGAGTGATTTGGCTGTTGAATATTCATATATCTGCGCGCAGGTGATAAATGAGACCTTGAGGCTAGGGAACGTGGTGAGATTTCTACACAGAAAGGCACTAAAAGATGTTAGGTACAAAGGTAATACCTAATTATGAAGATCTTCTTCTGGTAAATTTGTTTGTTCATAGTACTTGATGTGCCTAAACTTGACTCAACTCAGGATTTTGTTCACATCTAGAAATGGGAATTTTGGTTTCATAGAAAATGAAAATAATTGTTGGTGTTGTATGTATTTGATTGAAAAGGTTATGACATTCCATGTGGATGGAAAGTATTGCCGGTCATAGCAGCAGTTCATTTAGATGGAACACTTTTTCACCAACCGTGGCACTTCAATCCATGGAGATGGCACCCACAGGTTCGTCTTAATTCATTTTCAACTATCTTATCATCTATCTTATCCTCCGGTGTCTATTTTATAATTATGACGTACTTGTATATAAGAGTTGAGAGTTATGTAACATTTGTCGAATTTAAGGTGAACTAGTTCTAATATGCAAGTTGAGTTAGAATATCAAAGATTAGCTAAGGTTGTGGGATGCAGGGGCGGACCTAAGGGGACAACCCTTAAAATTTGAAAAAAAAAAATTTATAGGTAATATTTTTGAAAATTTAGGATTTCGCCCCTCCAAACTCTCGAGAAAACGTCCGCCCCTGGTGGTACTGGGACGGAGGGAGCAGACTAATGTTGACGATATTAGTGTGCTAGATGTATTGTGTCGCAAGATAAAAATGAAGTAAAGGAATTCATCAAACTAATTCCAAGTTAGGCATATCATTATTTAGTACGGAGAATCTACTTATAGAATTAAGGACTCCCTCAATTGCAGTTCCCTCCTATATAATTGTATAATTGTCATTGAATTTGAACTACACTCCCATGACCCATATAATTGCATGAACTACACTTCCAAGTTATAATAGCACGCGATTGCATTTTATTTGATCGGTCGCAAGACACCGTGCCTATATAATTTTAATTGTATGTATTGTCGTACTTGTACACCTTTACACCCACTCTGATGTGTTCTCAATGGATCCATACTTTTTTATGAGTATAGACTCATATCCTACCATAATTAATGGGTCTGACTTCTGGGTCCTAGTCCAAATGGGTTTGAGTCCACTCGAAGACCTTTTAAAAAATTTCGTGTCCAAATTGATCTGGGTAGGGTCTATATGGGCCAAGTCAAAAAAGGGTCCGGGTAAGTTTCTCGTTTCAGAACTTATATTAGAGTCATGTTAGAGAATGGTCCGTATATGCTTCGGACCCTACGCATTAAGAACACTACTTGACTACATTATTAAACGAACAAACCTATCATATAATGTAAACAAAATAATTCATAAATCTTATATACGTAACGCAATTGACGGCACATCTACTCATTATCATTTTTCATTTAAATGTATTGCGAAGTGAGTAAAGTAAGTATTCACTTTTAGGAGTAAAGTATTGCACAATTTGGAACTATAATTTCATATATATCAGGAATGCAGTTTTGCTATAATATTACACAATTTAACAAACTATAATAAATATAAGTACATGTCAAAATTACAAAGCTGTCATAATCAAGCTCAACATAATGCCAACTTTATTTAATACATAAGTACATAACTATCTATCATTTCTCTTGATCATGATCAAGGACGAATTATTGAGCGAAGGTAATGACAAAACTCATATGACACTATCTGTAAAAGTTTGTCCCGGGCATACCCTTGTTTCCGAGAAGGACTCAAGGGATGTAAGATTACTTTGGGACTGTTTGGCATGAGTCTAATAACTCCCTAAAGTCACTATTCATAATTGTTCATGTTGTCATACAACTAAAATACTTTGTTAAGTTAATATTTCACTCACATAAGATCGAATTATTATTCATACGTTGAAGTCGAAAATGTTAAATTCTTATGTCAAACCATCTGCTATGGTTCAAATTAATATCCAGAAGAATAGTCCAATTAGTTTTATTCTTGAACTTGGTCTACCCACATATGGATTATTGCCAAGTCCCAAAATCAGCCTGGATGCCTTGATGCCAAGGGCACAAGACTAATCAACAATCCAATAGTATGGAACATGTATCATGAAAGTTGTAGGGAACTTCATGGTTCTTTGTTTAAATGTATAAATGTGTGGAATTCATTCACACTTTTAGGCTCATTTCAACTCCTTTAAAGAGGCATCACGAGTGGATAATTTAATATAAATGGAAATGTCAATGATGATATTTAATACCTGAACTTGAGGGTTCTAATTCATGAAAATAAATACATTAATCTATAGCTAAAAGTTCGAATTTATAATAATACGTTGAATCTATTCCACAATATTTGGTAATTGTGGAATGTGGAGTATATATATTCCTGTCGTCCTGGATTTAACTTCTCGCTTTCCATTTTGGTACGTTTCAATTTCAATTATCCATCACTTTAATGGAAAAATCTCTCTACTACTTTATTTACTATGACTCTGTTTAGCAAAACTAGTTGATAAGCTAGCTGGTAGCTGATTTGATAGCTGATAAGCTAGTTGGTTTTTATAAAAGTGTTTCGTAAATCAATTAGCTGATTTGCTAAATATGGTATGAAAAAACAAATCAGTTAGCTTATTTTTTTTTATAAGCTTCCTAATGTTTTATCGATCAAAATTTTATCACCATGTTAGACGTTCACGTAATGTTTTATTACGAAAATAAGCTCGTCGAACTGATAAGCTCGTGCTAAACAGAGCCTATATCTCATACTTTATCCATTATATCTTCTACTTTATTCAATTTATTTCTACTTTATTACCATCTCTTCTACTTTGTTCAATTTTTTATTAAAGTTTATGTCCGGACCCGCGGTTAATCGAAACTGCGACGGAGGTGTATAATATGTGGATCAACGACTATAGGTCCACAAGATAAGTGTCGTGAATGCATATATATGTACTATGCTAACATATTACTCCCTCCGTCCCGCAGAACTTTATACATTTGACATTTTTAGTTGTCCCACATAACTTCATGCATTATCAAAAAAGGAAGCTACCTCACATCAAACAAATACTTCCTCTATTTCAGAAAAAGTGTTACAACTTTCCGTTTCCGGCGTTTCACTAAAAGTGTTATAATTTCTATTTATGGAAACTAATTAAATAATAAAACTCCCTACCTTTCACTTTTATTACAATATGCCACTCATTTAATCTCTAATAATCATGGGCCCACTTGTACTTTCTAATTTTTATTAAAATTGGTGCAAATTCAAATTGTAACACTTTCTCCGAAATGGAGGGAGTAATAAACAATCTCAACTTTACACTTAAATTACACATTTTGCCACTAAAAGTATACTTTTTTCCACCTTTTTTATATTATATTATTATTTTAACTTTTCGCATAAAATTGTGCGCACAACTTAATGTATTAAGTTCTTGGGGACGGAGGAAGTAACTTAGAAATGAATGTTCGAGTTGGGGATTTCCTGGTTTATTACCACCCATGCGTGTGACTGATGATTAATGTGCCCATGTGGATTGTGGGGTTGCACGTGCACCTCCACGACTGCTATTATTAACTTAATCATTATTATTATTACTCCTTCCCCTTTCATGGTCCACCCCCTATTTATTGTACACTATTTTAAATTCATCATATAGATTGTAAAAATACACAAGTATGTGGTTTATACCACTTCACAGTATCGAGCATTCCAATTCTCCCAGTACATGAGTATGGTTCTCCTTAATGGATTGATAACATCCGCCATGGGGGGAGGGATATACATGAAATATGAGTAATTTGTTATGGGACAGATGGATGTAATAGATAATAAAGCGCATTTATTAGTGCGACTGTTATATAATTACGGAGTTAAACGCATAATAGTTTTTACTAAACGCAGAACACATTTTTATATATTACAAACAATACCACAATTATTGTAGTTTACAAAATAGTCCAATAATTTTTAAAAATTATTATTTTACCTAAGAAATATCTAAACAAGTTTATTCAAATCAATTATACCATCCGAACAAATAAATCGAAGAAACTTTTTAAAAAAACACGAAGAACACGAAGATCATACACGAAGAACACACACCGAACGAAGAACATGGACCGAGTGCACAACTCCAGATCGGAGCTGTTGCACGGCCGATCGGAGCTGTCTTTACCAGCCGGTCATGAGCTTGCACAGCTCCGCCAGATCTGGGAGTTAGGCTCGCCACTGGCGAGCTTGCACTCCGATCAGAAGTGAGGCTCCGCCAGATCTGGTGAGTAGCCCGACATCGGAGCACAGCAGCTTCGACAAAGATGAGCCGTCGTCGATCACTATGAGGCCGATCGAACAAGCTCCGAGTCGATTTGAGGTCGATTGACGGCTCACTTCAAAGTCGACTGAATGGTTCAGTCGACTTCAAAGCTGACCACACGAGCGTTCTCGTAAGAATATGATGTTTTTTGTCATTTTTTACCGTTTTTACATTTTTTTTTGTTATTTTTTGATGTTTTTTAAATCAATTTAAATATACTAAAATAATTGAGTAATTATTAACAACTAAAAATATCAAATTAAAATAATAAAAATGTTTTCACATTTGTCATTATCGTCATAATATGGCTAATGATTGTACGATATTGATTTTTGTTGTTTTATGATATCGTAGTGTATATACGTTTATATATTTTCTAAGATGTGACAATTTGAGATTTTTTTCGAAAAATGGGACTAATTCTATATTTTTATCAGTTGGAGGGTTTTTTACAATATATAAAAAAAGTGTTTTGCGTTTAGTAAAAACGGTTCTGCGTTTAACATACCTTACAAAATTATGAACATGTTTGGTTGTTGTAGTGTCGTAGTCATTATTCATTCATATGCTATTTGCCAGTGTCATGTTAAATTATAGTATACTTTTCTAATTGACTTGTTTAAATATTTTGTAGTATCTGGCAACTCAATATGAAACATTCGGATTCTAATTACTTGCACTATTGCATACACCTATTGTCCTTATTTACATCTATCTAATCTCTAAACTGAGACGTCGCTCTTTTATACTTATTTGATATAGAATAATCGCGGCGGAAGTACAAACAACAACCACTTCATGCCATTTGGCGGAGGACCACGACTCTGCGCCGGTTCAGAATTGGCCAAGCTCGAGATGGCCGTTTTTATCCACCACCAAGTCCTCAAATTCGACTGGGCATTGGCCGAGTCCGATCGTGCTTTCGCCTTCCCATTCGTCGACTTTCCCAAGGGCCTTCCGATCAAGGTCCAATGTATCAAAGGCCCACATGAATCGGAAGAAATTAGTAGAGTTGGCCCATTATGAGGGCCCTTAGCATGGGTCGGAGAGAATAAAAGAAAAGGACGCCGAAAGTGATTCGTGATATTGGACCTTTTCCTAATGATCCATTTGGGATTGTGTAAAGAGATGGTTAGCTAGCTAGCCTACAATTGCTGTATACTACTAGGACCACTAATTATATCATGATTATGAATCATTCTTCGTGTAAATTTGTCATTTCTATTATGCTTTAATTTCGATCTTGGTGGTTTTAGCTTTTAACTGTTATACGTGTACTGTTATTATAATTTGAAGGCAACAGATCACTGACAAAGTACATTTTGCTTCTTCTTTCGATGATGATTAGCAATCGACTCTCTGGTCCCATATTGAGGCGTGTCTAACAATCTCACGTGCAATTAGTAGTATCAAGGCTCTGTTATTTTCAACTGAAAACTCATTTAATTCGATTCAGCCCATTCGATTCAATTTCGCCTTCAAATTGCCTTCGTCTTGATTCGATTCGATTCATTAAATTCATATTATTATTATTATTATTGTTGTTGTTGTTGTTGTTAATAATAATAATAATAATAATAATAATAATAATATTATTATTATTATTATTAATATTATTTTATAATTTATTTACACACCCGATCTTTTGTACGAGGAAAATAAGAAAATTTATCCAATTGAGTTATTTTCAACTTTTTTTTCTTTCTTTTTAATACGACTTTTAGTAGATCAATGAAATAAATACAATTTGAACTAACAAAAAATCTACATGTTCAAAAACTCCAAAACAAGTTAAACCAAACCAAAAATCGGACCAAACTTTATAAAAATAATATTATATATCACAAATATTGAAAAATGGCATTTATTCATCTGTATTATCTTCCTGCTCTATATTGCACGGAATAGCGCCAAATTCTCAATGTCATCGCCACATTTCGCTCATCGCTTTCTCCTTGTCGTTCAATAAATCATTATCCACTCCACTGACATTGATATCATGTTGCAAACCCAGTATTTCAAGTTTACATGCGCATAAAATTATGCAGAGTGAAGGTAGCAACAATCACGATATTTGATATGTGTCTTCCATTTGAGCGATCGATAAAAGTACCTTCCACGCGGTTGGTTTTAAAGTTTGTTATACAATAATAAATAAAAATGTAAAATGACGAAAAGAGTAGGAAGAATGTAGAAAGATGACAAAATAATATATTTTTTTAATTGTGATTATATATACCATCATATAATTGTTATTATTATTACACAATAATTTCTTGATTCGATTCGATTAGTTTCTGATTTGATTCCATTCGATTCCATTCGATTCGATTCGATTCCATTCGATTCGATTCGACCAAGAATTTCATTGAAAAACGAGCCTAATTAGCCAGTAAAATGATGAATTTACACCTAGGTGAATAGTTAGCCTAAGCAAAATTCAAATTTTCAACAATGTTATTCGATAAAAGTTATGGAGAAACTTATTATGAGAGGGTAGATTTGGTCCACTAAAATCCCAATTAATCCATAAAATAGTACTTCTACCATATTATATCTCGTATCGGGCCCTTTGTCAATTTGTTGGGATAAGGTTAACTTTGATGGATCAGTGCAAAGAACACCACCATCGATCAGGATGGGGATCGTTGGAAGGAACTGTCATGGCAGAGTACTCGCATGGAGAAGACGGAAGGTTGATCACTTGTAAAACCCGGAAGTAGCGGAAGCCTTGGCCGCGAGACAGGCTGTGTATCTTGCTAGAGACATGGGCGGGAGGAATGTGGTGTTCGAAGGGGACAATCAAACAATTATCCGGGCAATTCAATCGGAAGAACTCTGTTTCTCCGCTGTTGGAAGCTTTATTGATGATATCAAACTTTGTTGTACTTACTTTGAGTCATTTTCTTTCCGTTTTATCCCAAGAAGTGGTAATACTCTAGCACATAATCTCTCTCACAATATCTCTCATAATAGTGATGGAGAAGATGTGCTACCACAGGGAATTTCCAGTTGACTGTATGAACTAGCCTTTGGCTTTGTTTGAAGTTTATATAAGTACTATGTTGATCTAAAAAAAAAAAGGGCTGAGTAAGTTTTTTAAGAAACAACCCCTTGATAGAGACAAAGAAACGAAGTTTCTATATATTACATATTGACCCCAAAACAAAAACCACTTCCTAAAAGCCACACAACCAAGGGCCAACTACTAGGTTGAGAAAATGGATCCATATATAAACGTTATAACCCGGAAAAAAACATAGCTTGCATCATTAATGCTCACAAACAGCTCATTCAAAAATTCTCTCTCTAAAAACTCTACACCAAAATAAGCCGATCAAACCGATTTTCGATCAAAAACCTCCATCTACAGATAGAAAACGCTCCAAAAACTGTCAGCTGAGAAGATACATTTGTTTTGAGAATCTGATAGTTTTTCATCGTTCTTCATGTTACAAATTGTTGATGACCTATTTTAATCATGATTCGAACGAATTTTTGATTATTTTCAACCGATTTGATCGAAAAATCAAGCTATATAGTTGATATTATGATTGATTATAGACTGATACATAGTTGATTCATGTTTCGAATGATAATAACTTCGAATCAACATAGATCTGAAAAAAATCAAGTTCGAAAAATTGTAGATCTAGAACTATTCATCTATATTTTCGTGTTTTTATGGTAACTCATAGATGAATAGTTCTAGATCTACAATTTTTCGAAACGCTGTATACCTTATTTTTTTCAAACCTGGAGTTGATGGTTGAGGTCAGATCTTGATTAAAAACAATGTCTGATCCTTAAGCAAGCATGATTACACCATGTGAATGCATAAACAACAACAACATCAATGAGCAACTATTTCATAGCAAACATATTAGATATTGTTGAGAACATATGGTATATTGGTGAGAAGATAGTATATATACGTAAAAACATAGGAAAATACAGTAACAAACAGAATACAAAAAAAAAAAATATGTCGAAAAACAGAGCACAAAACGATTGTCAGGTTTTGAATGAAAACATAGGACATAGTCTTTCTGAGTTAGACTAAACATTTGTGTCTTCACAAACCTTGTGCAATCTTCAGTCTTCTAATCTTCAGAAAAGCTCCATTGCTAGGATTGATCTTCATGGTCTTCTTGAAATAAAAAATACACTCAGAGACCTATAATCCTAATACAAGATTTACTAGACTAATCATACTCAGTGATTTCCTCTTTTATAATGTTCAAGTGAACCAAGAGCACTTAATCACCTTTCTGGCTAAGATAAGAACATGTGATGAGTGATCAAAATACTAACAGATATTCCTAACAAATTTCCCCCTTTTTGACCAGTCATCCATGACTATCTTTCAAGTCCTATTACAAAATTGTAATCCTGGAAGAGAAAACAATCCACCACTTAATCATTTCAAATGATATTCAATTTTAGTTGAATTAAGTGCAGAAAGTAAACATCAACCAAATCACAAGAAGTGATCTTTCGATAAGTTGTCATCTATTAAAATGTATCCAGAGTATGATCTTGAGATAGTACGATTCTGAGTAAGATGCAACTTTTACGATAGAGAATTTCGTAAACAATCGGCAAGATTACAAAAGTAATAAAACATACTAAGTAAATTAGAACAAAGGAGAGTCCAAGCTCCAAGAGAGTATTCTAATGTTACTAGTCTTCAAGTCTTGAAACACAACTTGGTTCAGATACCTCAAGTTCTCCAAAGACCCTTTCCGGATCGATTGACATGATCATCCACTTTTCGCATTCTTGGACATAGTCATAAAGAATCCTTCCGACAGAGCTCATCTTTCCGGATAAGTCACATATTTCATGGTAACTCTTGCCAAGCTTGTGATTCTTCCAGAAAATGTTTGACCTGAAGTACTTTCCTGCACCTGTGCATGGTCTACTTGGTAATTGAGATAGGTTGAAATACTTGTATATTTCTTCCAGATAGTGTATATCATCTAGGTATTCATCCAATGTCATATAGAATGACTCATAGGTTGAAACACCTAGTTTGTTCTTCCTGCTGTAGCTACCATCCAGTTTTCTTACCTTATGTACATCATCAGGTTTTGGGTAAGGACAGGCAAAAGAAAGATCCATCTTTCTGGCTTCATTCCTCTTTTCTACTTCAAAGTTTAACCAGGCATGAAGGTGCTCAGGTTTTAGCAATTCTGGCTTGCCTTCTCTCCATTTCAGGATCTGGTTGAGGATGGGAGTTGGAAACTTATCATTGACAAGTAGATGTTGTAGTTCCAGAATCCAATACCCTCTCTTGTTCAGTATGCACCTATATGAAGATTCTTCATTACTAGTCTTCATATACTCAATGTGGGCATCAGTTGGCCTTTCTTGATGTGTTTCATTGTTTATTTTGCCAAACTGGAAATCCCTTCTTGCTTTTCTGTTTGGTGGCCTTCTGTCAGGAGATCCTCTAACCCTTTCTTCCTGCCTTGGGGCTGTGCTTGTCGATGTTCCTTGTATAGACTTGGTGTTGCCAAAAGGAGTTCTGGCTGCTAAGGGCTTTGCTGCCAGAGGAGGTTGTGAAGTAGTTGCTTGTCTCCTTTTCTTGTGAAGTGGATGTTCATCAGAATCATCCTCATCATCATTGTAGTCCAAAATTGGAGGCTTGCAGCTTTCTTGGCCTCTTACTTCTCCTTCTTCCTTTTCTTCTTCTTCAGAAGTCTTCTTCTCTTCTGAGATTCTAAGGGACTTGGTTCCCCTAGTGACCATACTTCTCAGCCTTCTGGCTGGTTGATCTGGAACAACTTCTTCAGCAAGGGTGTCTCCAGTGGTGTCCTTAATGACAAGTTGACTTGAGGAGGGAGGTTTTGATTGTTTTCTTTTTCTTCCTCTGCCTTTCTGAGGCATCTCTTCTTCCCCCATAGTCATGAATGACTGACTCATGATAGCATAAGCTTCAGAGAGAGTGTCAAAGTTTTTCTGGAGATTGTTGTGCACCCTGACTAATTCTTGAAGTTCTTTCTTCAGCTCGTTATTTTGTCTAACCAGCCTCGCTCCTTCTCATTGAGTTCTTCAAGCGGCCTTAGGATGGCGTTGGCTTGCGGATGACATGGTCGCTTCATTCAATGTCAGATTAGCATTGTTACAATCCTCATCCCTGACCAACCCTAGGTCTTTCTGAGAGAGAGCGATGCTGGTTGCTCTGTTGAGTAAAGCAGCAGCCAAAGGCTTCATCTCTTCTGGGACGGATTTTAGCACTTCTGTATCTTGGGCAACTAGTGTCTTTCTGAGTTCTAAAATGACACTGTTCCTTGCACGGTGCTCTTTACTTCTTGAACTACTTGGTGCAGAGAATATATGAGGAGCAAGTAGGGCTCTTTTGTGCTGAGTGACAAGTCTCTCATCTTCTGCTTCGATGATCAAGTTGTGGGTTTCAGCATCACTATCATAATCCTTTTCTTGGATTGTTTGCAGATTGACAATCTTCTTCTACTTTCTATCAAGTGTGCTGGCCTTCTGAGAAGATGTAGAAGGTCTTTCTGATGCAGTCTCAGCATCATGCTCTTCATCATCATTGTCATCCATTGCATCTATTTCAGCAGCTGTGACAACAATGGCATTCTTCAAATTTCTTTGCTCATCTAGGAGTGCCAATTCTTTGGCATTAGCTTCTTCGAGTTTTTTGATTTTGGCTTCCTTTTCATCAACAAGAGCTTGAGTCTCAATGTTGATTCTCTTCTCTTCTTCCAATACCTTTCTGAGTTGTTCAATCCTAAACTCAGCAGCTGAAATTTCTTCTATGGCATCATTTTGTTCAGCTTGTTGGGTATCTTGATGAGACTTGGGAAGTGATGATGATGGAGCTTTCTGAGCAATTGAGGGAGTAGCCTTTTCTCCACTTTCTTTGCTAGCTTTCTGAATCCCGCCTTGTCCAGGTTGGGGATCATCATTCTGATCATCATCATCATCACTCTTGTTCTTTGTTTCTTGGTTTGGATGCTCAGAGGGAGGTTCTTGATAATCATTTTCGTCCATCTCCTCGCTATCTTACGAAACTGTTGATCACATTTGGGAATGTAATCATCCTCCCATTAACTTCTTCTTGTTCAGCAGGATAAGTAGTGAGCTTCTCGGGCAAGGCAGATGGGTAACCATCCGCTCTTGGTTTGAGCATCCGCAGACTTGAAATCTATAAGTCTTTGTGCTACTTCATGAATGAAGTCTTCATGCATTAGAGTGGCAAATGAGTAGGACTCAGGAACAATGCATGGATATAATCCTCCAGATTTAGGCAATTGCTCTCTTTCGGGACGTCGATTACTCGGCAACTTCGTAAAGGTCACCTTCGAAGTTTCTCGCCATGTCAAGCACTTGAGATGTTTCTTTAAGGTGTGCTTCGAAGGCCTTGAGTAAATCAACTGCACTAGACTTTGAGCCCGAAAGAAAGTGTTCAAGTTAGTTTTGTTCAAACCACTTGTGTTAGTATCTGTGTAGTGAGCTTCGAGCATACCCGTAGAAACACTAGCTCATCTGCTGATTTTTGCTTGCTTGGGCACAGGGGCCTCAGATACTTTGGTGTGAGGAGAAGTTTTATCCTCATCAACCTTTCTTTCCTTGAACACGAGAGTTAAAATCAAACATGTTTAGAAACTTTTAATGAAAAGATAGGTGGAAAAGTGCTTTCGAGACTTCACTTACTTCCAAGTGAGGAAGCTCAAGAGCATGTTCCTCGTAAACCTTGGGGTTTCGCACCTTTTCGCAGAATCGCTTGTTCGTTAGCTTTAGTTTCTTTTGGAGGAGATGACACAACTGTTTCTCCATCCAATTGTTCTTCTGATTGAGCCTGTAAGAACAAACATAAGAGATTTTAGTAGTGGGTTTTCCAGAGCATTCGTTGAAGATGACTGTTACTGATTACTTACCTTCTCAGCAGAAGGCTCAGTAAATACTTCCTCAGAAAGCTTTTCAGATTCTGGAAACTCTAGTTTTTGGGGTGTTGGTTCCACCACCACTACTTCCTCAGTTGGAGCCTAAGAAGAGGCACTAAGAAAATTAGAACATAAGAGCAATTTTAGTTAGTTATTTCTTGTTCAGAGATAACTTTTACTACCTGTGGGACAGGCTCTTCTTGATGTTCTGAGGTTGGAGGAACCTCTTCTTGATTCAAGGGGGTGGACAGGTTTTCTTTCCCCTGAAAGTGTGTCTCCAAGTTGGCCTGTAACAAATACAGCTTATGAGTAACAAGTTAACATATATTTATGTTGACATGTTAGATACAAACTATCGTTGTTACCTGAATAGAGTCAGGCTGATCATTGATCTCTTGAACTTGTGGTGATTCCACAGTCACTCTGTGCTCATTATTGATCTCCTCTGCAGTATCATTCTGAGTCTCCATCTCAGTTTGATCTCTTTCTGAGAGTTGAGCTTTCTTAGAAGGTTGAGGAACCTGTTCAAGAACAGGGTTTTCTTCAACAATATTAAGTGCTGGCATTGTGAATGTGGAAGCAATGGCAACATCTTCCATCATTCTATCTTCCTCACCCAGGCCTTCTTCTTCCTCAACAAGGAGGGGCTCTTGTCTTTCTGAAGAGCTGAGCTTGAAGCTCCTCCATGGGTCTCATACTTGAACATTTTGAGTACTTTTGCAAGTACTTCATCATCCTCAGAATCACTATTCTGTGTTGGTGCAGACCCATCTATGATATTTCCGATTTCGTTCAGACTCTTGGGGATTCTGATTTGCTTTCGAAGGCGTCAACATCTTCTCGAGACCTTGTCTCCGGAAGGTTGTGCCTCTTGTATGATTAGGGCTTGAGGCTCTCTTGCTATGAGTCCTCTTTCTCTTGGCAATCGGAGGTTTAGCTTTGGCTTGCTCAGACCTCCTCACCTTTGTCGTGCTTTCTTCTTCTTCGCCTTCGAAAGTGCGTTCAGCAACAAGTTTCTTCTTTTCTTTAAAAGCGTGTCTGAAAAGGGAGTTGGTGACTGGGATATCCTGCCTCTCTCTGAGAGTGATTCCCATTATTTCCAGAATGTAACATATCCTGAGACCAAAGTGCATATTGGCCTTTAGCTCAGCAAGGCCATTGATGATTTTGGGCTCAAATTCCTCAATGTGTCCAAGAAATTTGTTGAAGGCATACTTCCCCCAATTGAAGTGGGTTTCCTGCCCTTCATGCTTCTTGTTCAGAAGATGCATCATCATCCATCTCTCCATGCTTATCTGGTCTACTCCACCTTTGTTGCCATCAAAGCAACGGACCAGAATAAGAGCTAAGGTACTCCAGTGTTTCTGGAGATGACTAGTTCTGATGGCCTTCAGAACAAAGTCTCCTGGGCAACCTTTTGCATTTTCTAACTGGATTGCTTCAAATAGCTCTTTGACGCCTTGAATCATGGAAGCGTCCTTGATGTTGATGTCTTCAAAAATTCCTCGATTTTACAATCGGAATATCTTGCAGAAAGTCTTGCAGTCTAGAACAATTTCTTGTCCTTGGACTTCAGTCTGCATGTATTTTTCTTCTTCATCATTCACAACTTTTGTGAAGATTTTGGAGTTGTTATAGAACTCCAGTAAATCTAGTGTGGATAGTCCACTGGGTGCAGCAGATAGAAGCTTGTAGATATGGGACTTCTTCAGCATTCCCAATATCAGTTTTCTTTCTGGTTTTGAAGATATAACTGCTGGTACATATCTCTTTACTAGAAAGGCTCCCCAATTCATTTTGTGTTTAGGGTTCCAGTCCGATGGGGTACACTTTCCCAGAAGGCGTTTATTCAACACCTTAAGCTCCTTTCCTCCTTGCTTTTCAGCAGGAACAGAGGATGTTGCCGTAGGGTTCTTGGTGGTCATCGTCTTGGGTGCCATCTCTTATATAGAGTTTAGAGTGAGTGTTTTTCAGATGAATATTGCACAATTAATCGAGATTAGTCTATCTTTTCAGAAGACTAAGCACAAGAAGTTGAGTTTTGCAGAGGGGTTTTGCAGAAATCTTGAGAGATTTTGCAATTTTGATGCAAGTTTGAAAATTTCGGAATTGGTAAAAGTGTTTGTCTTTTGCCCAAATCCTATATATATAGTAGACAAAATGTACATAGATACAACATACATATATCAGAATATGAATGCGTGTCTTTGCATCTGCATAGGCGTGGTACGTCCTTTGTACTTCATTAAATGCGTTAGTGGGCCATGTCTGCATTTCTCAACAGACATTACTTGCTTTGTTTTAATCTCACCCGTTGAGATCAAACGTTTATTCATCAAGGGCTTATATTGAATATCTTGTGATGACATCAATCAACAAATGGTAATGTGCCGACTTGATGGATTTTTAATATGCTACATTCATTGTGTCACTTAGTAAAGAGTAGAAACACTTAATCGTTTGAGCTTATCATTCTGAGTGTCAAGTCCTTATCTATATATTGTTTATCATCAAAATGGTAAAAATACAAGACAGTGCACATGTTTGACTTTCAGAACTTATACCTTTTGGGCTTTGTGTGTCCATTTCTCTTTATGACTACATAGCTTTCTGAATTCAAGTGTCAGAAGCTTCAGTTGTTTGAATGTATTTGACCCACTCTCAGTAAGTAAGTTCTTTCTGGATACCCGTTCCAGAAATATTTTGCCTTTTTGAGTGTTGCTACTCAGAAACCTTTGCATCACTTCATATCAACTTGGCTTTCTGAGAACCTGTTCTCTGAGGCCTACTCACTTATTCAGTCTTTAGAGATTCAGGACAATTTTTCAGTCCTTAGGAAGTTCCATTAATCCAAGATTATGTCTTAAGGTCAAGAACCGGCTTTCTTGTAAGGGCTTAGTGAAGATATCTGCAAGTTGGTCTTCTGTGCCAATCTTGAGTATCTCTATATTGCCTTTCTCAACATGGTCTCTGATGAAGTGGTGTCTAACATCAATGTGCTTTGTTCTGGCATGGAACTTGGGGTTCTGTGTGATTGCAATAGCACTTTTGTTATCACAGAAAATGGGAGTTTTCTCTTCATTGAGTCCATAGTCTCTGAGTTGTTGTTGAATCCACAGAATTTGTGTTGTACAACAACCAGCAGCAATATATTCAGCCTCTGTGGTAGAAGTTGCAATTGAGTTTTGTTTCTTGCTAAACCATGAGATAAGTCTAGTTCCCAGAAACTGACAAGTTCCTGAGGTACTTTTCCTATCAAGCATTGATCCAGCATAATCAGCATCTGAGTAACCAGCTAAACTCAATCCACTTTCTTTAGGATACCACAATCCTACATCTACTGTACCTTTCACATGCTTTAATATTTTTATAGCAGTGTTGTAGTGTGATTGCATTGGATTTGTTTGAAATCTAGCACACACTCCAACTACATATTGAATATCAGGTCTGCTTGCAGTAAGGTAGAGTAGTGAACCTATCAATTTCCTATACTTGTGTTCATCAACACTCTTATCTGATTCAGTATAGGTCATGTTGGTTCCTGTGCTCATAGGTATCTTAGCATTCTTTTCAGAAGGCTTAAGATTGAACTTTGTGAGCATGTCTTTTGCATACTTTGTCTGACTAATGAATATTCCATCATTGAGTTGCTTGACTTGCAATCCTAGGAAATAGTTCAATTCTCCCATCATGCTCATCTCGAACTTACTTTTCATGAGATTTGCAAAGTCATCACAAAGTTGCTTGTCCTTAGATCCAAATATGATGTCATCAACATATACTTGAACTAAGAGTAGTTTCCCATCATGGTTTAAAGTAAATAAAGTTTTATCAACTTCACCTTTCTTGAAACCACTTTCCAGAAGGTATTTGGCCAAAGTGTCATACCATGCTCTTGGAGCTGTTTGATCCATAAAGAGCTTCAGAGCTTATAGACCATTCTACTTTCTGAGGAAACTTCAAAGCCAGGTGGTTGTTCAACATGGACTTCCTCAGCAAGTTCACCATTCAAGAATGCACTCTTGGCATCCATCTGATAAACTTTAAAGTCTTTATGAGCGGCAAAGGCCAGAAAGAGTCTTATTGCATCCAATCTGGCAACTGGTGCATATGACTCATCAAAATCTAAACCTTCAGTCTGGGTGAATCCCTTGGCAACCAACCTTGCTTTGTTCTGGTTATTTCACTAGATTCATTCATCTTGTTTTTGAAAACCCACTTAGTTCCAATCACAGATATTCCTTCTACAAATGGAACTAGTTTCCAGACTTTGTTTCTCTCAAACTGATCCAACTCTTCTTGCATTGCTGAGAACCAGTCTTGGTCTCTTAATGCTTCTTCTATAGTTTTTGGTTCAATGTTTGAGATAAAACATCCAAAGAGAGAGTTAGCATTTTTAGCAATTGCTCTCCTAGTCCTAACACCTTGATTGATTGGTCCAATCACGTCTTTTTCAGGATGATCCTTGATCCATCTCATCATGGGTTTAGGGCTAGTAGGGTCAACATCTATGTGATCTGAATGTGAATCACTATGATTATGACTTGATACTTCTTCAGTATCTGTGACATTTTGCACCTCAGAAGGGCGGTGAATGTCTGACACTTGCTCAGTGTGAGAGCTTTCTGGGACATGCCTGTCGAAGAGGTCATTTCCAGAGTTAGCTCTCTGATGAACATCTTCAGTTTCCATTTCTGGAATTCTCATAGGAAATTCTTCATCATGTCTGAGAATCATCTGGTTGTTACTAGGCATTTCATGCTTTTCTTCGTCAGAGTCATCCTCTCTTTTCACAATGATGTTTTTTCTTTCTGAGAGTTCCTCTTCAGAATCCTTTATCATTAGTTCCTTGAACCTTTCTCAGAGTTCATCAGCAAGGGGTGTTTTCTTGCTTCCTTCATAGAATACAACATGAACTGATTCTTCAATCTTCTTTGTTCTTTTGTTGTAAACTCTGTATGCTTTGCTATTCATAGAATAACCAAGAAACACACCTTCATCTGCCTTTGGTTGAAATGTTCTTAGATACTCTTTTCCATTGTTAAGAACAAAACATCTACAACCAAATACTTTTAGATGTTTGATATTAGGGGGTCTACCAACCAAGAGTTCATAAGGGGTCTTGTCATGATGTTTGTTTATCAAACATCTGTTCTGAGTGTAGCATCTCGTGTTTACGACTTCAACCCAATAAACTTCACTTATTTCAAAGGTCACTAGCATTGTCCTTCTTTGCTTCTTTAAGGGGTCTATTTTTCCTTTCTGCAACACCATTTTGTTGTGGTGTTCTTACAGAGGAAAGTTGGTGTTGTATACCTTTGCTGGTACAAAACTCCTTTATGTACTGGTTGACAAACTCGAGACCATGGTCTGCTACGATTGCAGATACTTTGTCATTTTCATGACTTCAAGCTTATTCAAAGAAGTTTGGTATCTCCACCCTAGCATCAGATTTTTGCTTCAGAAAGATAACCCAAGTGAATCTTGAGAAGTCATCTACAACAACAAGACCATACTTCATTCCTGCATAACTAGTTACAGATGATTCAAAAAGATCCATGTGTAATAGTTCCAGTGGTCTAACACTAGAGTGTCTGATTTTGGACTTGAAAGAGATCTTAGATTGTTTCCCCATCTGACAGGCAGAACAGATACCATCCTTTCTGAAAGATGTTTTGGAAAGGCCAACCACTAACTCTTTCTTGGCAAGTTTGTTCAGAGTTTTGAAATTCAAGTGACTCATTCTTTTGTGCCATAACCAAGGTTCTTCCGTGACTGATTGACTCACCATGAGACATTCTTGATTGTGGCAGATGCCGATAAGGCAACATAAAGATCGCTTTCCGCCGAGCAACCAAGACTGCTTTGACTCATCATTGTCAATAAGTTTGCAATACTTTGCTTTGAATTTCACAAGAATCCTTATTCGCAAACTGGCTCATGCTAAATAGATTATATTTCAAACCCTTAACATGTAATACGTCAGTGATAGTTAATGATCGTAATTTGACGTTGCCAAATCCCAGAGAGGGATTTAATTCTCCTCCAGCAAATCTGATGTCTGGTCCATTGTTGCAAGCTTTGTAATTGACCAGATTTGCTTTGTCTCCTGTCATGTGCTTTCCGCATCCACTATAAAATAGCCATTGAGCCTTAGTCTAAGAGGCGTTCTGCACAAAACAGGAAACAGGAGTTAGGTTATTGCTTCAGAGATAGAACCATTTAGACTAAATATTCTTCCAGTAGGAATCCACATTTTAGTGAATTTATTGGGAGTTTGTTTTTGTCTAACTTGATCAGAAGGAGATGCAATAAAATTAGTAATTTTGATCTCAATTTTCCTTCTTGTGGTGTTTCTAGGTGTTCCTTTTGGTGCTTTCTGGACCCTGGGTTTCTGGGATTGCTTTTCAAAGAAACTTAGCCTTCCGCCGTGTTCCTTCGTTCGCATTCAGCTTTTCGGGCTTGAGATTTCTTCCACTTCGCCTATTACATGCGTAATATCAGCCTTGCACCATTGTTCTTGTCCTTCCTTATATTGTTGCAGAAGAACTTTTCCAATAGCACGATAGCCAATGCCATTTCGAACACCTTTGGCTTTCTGAATACGTTCTTTAGAAGCCTTACTAGTTTCTGCACCATCTTTATTTTCATAAAATGGTACAGTAGAGAATTTGCCTATTCTAGCAATTCTTCCTTTCCTAGTAATATAGCAATGTGGATGGTTACATGTCTGAGGGTTGTGTTTCTTTTCAGAAACCTCATCCACGAGTTTCTTGTGAACTTGTTGTTCTTTCAAAGGTTGGGTTGCTATTCCTTTTCCTTTGTCAACTACCCTAGCTTTCTGACCAATGCTATAGGTGGTTGAAGAACCATTCTGTTGACTTTTTACAAAGGTCAACCTTTCATCACTCTTCTTCAGAGGAGATGAATTACTCGATTGTTCATCGAGTCCAAGTCCACCTTTCATAGAGGGATCTCTCAGATAGGATTGAACCTCAGTGAGAGTGTCACTGGCCTTTGCATAAGATTGGAAGGATAGCTCTTTCTTTCTGAGTTCTTCATTCTCAGAAAGCAGCTTCATCATTTTCTTAGTAAGTTCATCCAAGGCTAGTTTGTGAGAATTTTCATTCTCAGATATCTGAGATTTCAGAAAGGCTATTTCAGCGTTCTTGTTCTCAGATACTCTGGTTAGCTTAGAAACCTCTTTTTCAAGAGTTTCTTTGCTTTCCTCTAGAATTCTGGTTTTGGATTGTGCTTCCAGAAATTCTTTCTCATAACGATCCAATTCACTCTTGACCAACTCTAGATCCTCAATTCCATGCATCATCACTCTCATAGTACATAAATTGTGAATTGTTAGTTACCTCATCAGCCATAAGACACATTTCAATGTTGGAGATGTCTGGACCAGCAATCTCAGCAACTCCACACATTTCTTTCTTCTTAAGGCCGAAGTCAATTACATCGTGGGTGATTCCACACAATTCTGGTGATGGTAGGTTTGAGTCATATGAATCTCCATCTTCAGAATCTGTCTCAAAGTCTAGAGTATCAAGTTGAATTTGAATCTTCTTCCTTTCTTCAGTCAGTAAGGCCCTTTGATTTCTCTTGAAATTTCTTCTGTCCTTCTTGTCACCTTTCTTGAGCTTGTTTAAAGCAGGACAATCTCTCTTGAAGTGACCAGGCTTTTGACAATAGAAGCAGATATCATTTCCTATTTCTAGACTTCAGATTAACACCTTTCCGAATGGGGTGTTCGAGAGTTGTTCACTTGTATGTTCTTATCGATGATAGTTTGGGCCAAGATGCTTTTTCACTTTTCTTTAGCTTTTCTTCTCTCAATCTCTTGACTCACAAATTTCTTCATGTGTCTTCATCGAAGAGCATTTTCTTGAGATGCTTCTTTGGTATCCTTCTTTCGAAGTGCCTTGAGAAACTAGAGCAACACTTTGCAACTTTTCAAATTGCTTGTTCTCTCGAGTTGTCTCATAGTCTCTGAGCAAGATGAGAGAAGAGCTCTCTTGGAGTAATATTTGGCATCCCTTGATTGAAATAAAAGAACTTAGTGTGTTCCCATTGTGATTGAGACTTCGACAATAGTCTTAATCTTTTCTCGACCGAGTATTGCTTTCACCAAGTGCAGCCATATCACTCATAAGTGTAGTAAATCTGAAATCCAGTTCTTCCAGAGTTTCAGTGGGACCTTGTTTGAAGTTTTGGAACTTCAATTTAACAATTTCGAACTTGTTTTCTTTGATTTTATCAGTTCCGGCACAGATTTCTTCAATCAATTGCCAGGCAACTTTCGCCGTTTTAGCACCCTACGCTTTAATCGTATGTGCTCAGTGTCGATCCGATGATTATATTACGAGCTTGACCATCCAATCAGGTCTCTTGGCATCTTCGGATGTCCGAGCTCTCTTAGCTTGTCTTCATATATAATGCTTCCACGAGCAACATGACCACTATCATCACTAGCGCCCATGTCCTCGCTTCCATCTTCCTTGTTCGAGGTTTTTTCTTCCATCAGACACCTCAGTAACTTGTTTGAGTTGTCTGATTTTGATAGGCCCTTCATTGATGACATAGATCATCTCATCACTAATGGCCTCCAGATGGAGCATCATGTTGTTCTTCCATTTCTCGTAGTATTCTGGCTTCCGAACGGGAGCATCACTCAGAGACATACCTGCACACTTAACACACAAATTATATAGTCCTCAGAAAGGCACAAAGTTCCTTCCTTCACCTATCGGGGATCTAGGTTCAGTCTGAAGGCTTGTGAACCTCCGCCCGATACCACTTGTTGGTCCAGATAACGCAAAGTAAAAACGGGGTGAATAGTCTTTTAAAACTTTTGTTGATAAACAGCTTCTCGAAAACTGGGGTTTCGATACTTAAATTCAGAGCTACCAAGACTTTAAGATAAGTGCGTAAACAATAAGTAAGTGTGTGTGCTTTGCTGAAATGTAAATACAGAAAGGTAAATAACACATCAAGTATAGTGGTATCTGGAGGTGGCGTAATCCTCCAATTAATCCAATTCGGTCTTTCTGAGACCTAGAATTCACTAGAACAGATAATTGAGTTCACCTTACAATAATCTTATTCTAAGATTTCTAAACAAATGGTTCCCAACCAAATGTTCCCCCTGAGTTATTCCCCAGCTCCTAGAGCTAAGTACTTCCTCTACTCAGATAACTTTGGAGTTATTCCCTGATTTCCCAAATCAAGTACTTCCTCTACTCCACGCCTTGAGGGTGTTGGTTATAAGGTTTGTCAGAGAGGCTTCTCGTATAACTTTTCAGTTATGTTTTCAGAGAGCCTAACAGAACAAGACTACTTAATACACTTGTTCAGTGGATGACAGTCTGCTCTTTACTAACCCAAGTAATTGGTGTCCGTTCTGGAGAATGAGCTTCAGAAAGGGTATCTGATAGTTCAACTCTTTCACGAATAACAGTCTCTTGTTAAGGTTCAGGACAACTTAGAACTACTAGTGATTCTTCAAGCAACAGAAAGCTTTCAGAAAGGGTAGTAAAGTGCTTGAGAGAATACTTTGCTTGATGGTAAGTTTGCAAGATAGAGCGTTATAAGGTGTGTGTTCTTCAAGCATCTAAGTGTGTGATATATATAGATAAATTTGAGAGGCGTTTGAATTGTATCCGTTGTGCTCTCTATCAAATTATATCCGTTTATATCTTGAACTATGTACTCAGAAGTCACTATCTCTTGTTTCACAGAGGACTTGCTTTTTGCAGCATTTCTGCCGATGCATTTAATGCATAGTACTGTTCATTGTCCTTTAGTCTCAACGGATACATGAGCCTTTCTGATGGCTTGCATGCTCCATACTCATGATGTCATATGTCCAGAATCATATTTCAAAAGTAAGTTAATATACTTAAGAAAGGATTAAGGACATAGTCTTTCTGAGTTAGACTAAACCTTGTGTCTTCATAAACCTTGTGCAATCTTCAGTCTTCTAATCTTCAGAAAAGCTCCATTGCTAGGATTGATCTTCATGGTCTTCTTGAAATAAAAATTACACTCAGAGACCTGTAATCCTAATACAAGATTTACTAGACTAATCATACTCAGTGATTTCCTCTTTTACAATGTTCAAGTGAACCAAGAGCACTTAATCACCTTTCTGGCTAAGATAAGAACATGTGATGAGTGATCAAAATACTAACAGATATTCCTAATAGAGGTCATTCCTTATGAGGGGTACGGCTGGACGATCGCGTTGGTTGCAGAAGTTTCGAGCAAAACCAGACCTTTAAGTTCCCATCAATATGAGCAGAATTTCGACTTGCATATCATAGAATATTTTATTTCTCAGCATTAGGTGGTTTTTTACAAGATACCAGACTATCTTTCTGTTTTTATTGGGAGTTTTTCATTTAATTTTGTGTCCAGGCTCAGGAAATTAGATTGCCCATGCTTTTAACAGCATGTTACACCAAAGTAGAAGCATCAATGAATTTTTTTATGCTGGTGGTGGCTTGAGCAAGTTGAATTGTTATGCTGGCACTATAGTTGTTTCAAGGAATGGTTTTTGCATTACTGTAGATTCTGTGGATGCGCTTTTGCTTTAAAAAGCTCTACTAGACATTTGGTGTACTGTGAAAACTTGGTGGCATTCCTAATGCCATAAGTTTTAATGTGGTGTTGATATAAAAATTTTAACTTCTTCAATCAATCAATCTTCATCATTTTCGTAGATAAATAGTAAAGTATTTTTCTGAAAGAAACTATTTTTAGTAATGAGATAATAACTACCAATTTTCCTTGGAAAACTTAAAGTGTGTCAAACAACCAAAAAAGGAGGAAAAATAAAAATTTCCCCCACAATTTTCCAAAGGAATTTGATTTTTCTCCCATTTCATTTCTTTTTTCCTTTGGAATTCTTTAAACCATGCAGAGCCTAAGTGCAATTGTCATATTTTCCAATAAGTTAGATTAATCAAGGCAATTTTAATTATTTAAAATATTATGATTTCCTTCTAGAATGCCAGACATCCTAAATTCGTTGTCAGATAGCTAGTATAAATTTCCTAGATCATCAATCCTATAAAATTAGTAGTTGATCAATAAACGTATATACCCCAATAAATTGGGTTTTACTAGGCTAGACACTTCTCAACTATGAAAATAACAATGAAATAACTCTAACAGTAGGTGGATTTGCACCAAATTTATCTGGAAGTCGCCTGATTTAGTAAAAAGTACTTAAGAATTGTTTGTTTTAACAAAATAATTTTGAAAGCTATCCTAGTGCTGTTAAATCCATATATATATATTATGTAATACGTGGAATCTTGTGGATTTAGTTGTATTTTAGCCAGTATATATCTCACTGTTATTTTTGGTATGTTGTCTACATATATAGTTTTTATTAAATCTCATATAACTTTATCTAAAAAAATTCGAAAAATATTTTGAACATATATTTGAATTCGTCGTGACAAGACGAATCCATAGACACCAATCTTGAATAGTATTATTTCAAGAAATTATTTTATTCATTAAAATAAAATATATATTTATTAAATAAGATGAATTAATGAAAATTTAAAAATAGAGTATTTATTAAATAAATTCAATCTACGTGAAAATTTTGTGAAATTAGTTGCATTTTCAACCAGTATATCTTCCACTATTTATTTTTTGTATGTTGGCTGCATATATAGTTTTTATTAAATCTAATATAAATTTATTCTACAAAACTCCAAAAAATATTGTGAACATATATTTGAATTCACCATGACAAGATGCATCTATAGGCACCAATCTAGATTATTATTATTAATTAAATAAATTATTTTATTCACTAAAATAAAAAATATATATTTATTAAAGAAGATAAAATGAAATAATGGAATTTAAAAAATAGAGCATTTATTAAATATTTAATACTCCACCCATCTATTTAACAAGAAATTCATAGATATTTAGATTTTCAGTTATAAATTTTGATTCTTCGGTTGAGCAAAGTCCGAATAGGGGGCGAGAATTTTGTTCCATGATGTTTTGCCAGGTTAAACGTGAGGCTAATGTTTTAGCGCTCAGATTATCAGTTGGGTGTTCTTATATAATATAACTAGAACGTGAACGTGTCATTGTGGCATCTAATTACAAATAATAATAAAAGTATATATATGAAGGTAAGTGCAATCATTGTTTCTGATAACAAATTGTCTTTTTTAGTTGAATTAAGAATTTGGATAGTGCGAATTGATCTGTTCCAATTTGATTAAAGAATATGGAGAATAAATATTGGTTATCGTTGTTTTTTTTTCTTCTTTAATGATGAATTAATTTTGTTGGAGTTCGATTAGGGTTTTGAATTTATTGGAGATGACATATTGAGATTTTTTAATGATGAATTGATTATGTTAGGTTGATTTAGGGCTTGAAATTTAATTAGAGAAGACAAATTGAGTTTTTTTAATGATGAATTGATTTTGTTGGAGTTGCTTTAGGGCTTAGAATTATAATGAATAAAACATATTGGTTTTTTGTAATTAAAGTCTAATTTACATGCGTATCACAAATCGGTTCAATTTAACTTAAATTAAGTACTCAATTGCACAACTCTAATAGTTGTGCACTTATATATATAAATAAATACCAATGATCAGCAACCTAATGACTTATCTTAGCTCAGAAAGGTGGTTAGTACTCTTGGTTCACTTGAATACTGTAAAAGAGGAAAATCACTAAGTATGTTAGTCTAGCAAATCTTGTATAAGATGTTAGGTCTCTGAATGTAATTTTTATATCTTTGAAGAAGACCAAGAAGAAGGCATCCGGCAGGAGAGTTCAACAAATTTTGAAGATTTGAAGACTGCACAAGATTGCTAAAGACAAAGGAAATTGGTCTCATAAGATATCTATGTCCAGATATCTTAAAGAAGCAAGTGTTTTTCAATAAGCAGGTTTCACAAAAGATATCTGAGAACACAAGGTTTCTGAACGAGGAAAAGTGCCCACAGATACCTACACTCATATACCTTGGATAAAACTATGTTTCTGGGAAACAATGTTTCAACAGGTATCTGGAGATGTGAAGGTCTCTAGAAAGGGACATGCAATGCTTCAGAAAGCGTGCATAGTTCCGTTGGCACTACAGGACAAAAATAGTACAATGCAATAAATGCGCAGACAGAGACATCTGAATAAAAGAGGAAATCTTTGAAAAGAGACAACGTCTTCTGCAGTACTATTTTCAGATATCAATAGTTTGAATTTGAATTGAGCCTAACGGATACTATTCAAATGGCTTCAAATTCAACTATAAATATCACCACTTAGAATGCTTGAAACACACCAAAAACTTACACTGAACTCACTGAACATACCAAGCTTCTCTGATAATACAACTAGTGGTATCTTTCTCTCAAGCATACAAGCCTTCAGCCTACTTACTCTTTAGCTTACAGTTGCGACTAAGCTCTTGATTTGTAAGTAGCACGAAAGTTCTAAGTGTCCTGATCCTTAACATGCATTGCTGTCTGTGAAGGAGTTGAATCAAAAGATCAAGTATCTGAGTTTCATTCTCCAGAACATTTAACATTGACTTGGTTCAGTAAAGAACATATCACCACACATTGTGAAGTGTGTTAAGTGATTCTTGTTCTATAGAGTATTCCTAAATAACTGAAAAGTTACTAAGACTACTCACCTGACAAACCATCATAACCAACACCTTAAATGACGTGGAGTACAGGAAGTACTTAGTTTGGGAAACTAAGGAATAACTCCAAGATTACTGAGCATAGGAAGTACTTAGTTTGGGAAACTAAGGAACAGCTCAAAGGTTTCTGAGTATAGGAAGTACTTGGCTGGGAGCCGGAGAATAACTCAGGGGGAACACTTG
Organism: Plantago major; assembly: GCA_026545765.1. Taxonomy (NCBI): domain Eukaryota; kingdom Viridiplantae; phylum Streptophyta; class Magnoliopsida; order Lamiales; family Plantaginaceae; genus Plantago; species Plantago major. The sequence goes on along the minus strand of CM048840.1, from coordinate 27,310,854 downwards.
GTTGGTAACCTAGTGTATTTAGGAATCGAGAGAAGATATTTCTAAGGTGAACTCATTTATCTGTCTTAGTGGATTCCAGGTATGAGAAAGGCCGAAGTGGATTAGTTGAAGGATTACGCCACCTTCAGATACCACTATAAAAGACGTGTTATTTACTTTCAGCAATTTACTTATCGTTCTGTTTATCCTGCTAAGTATTTAAACACATTATATCTTGCTGAGCACGTGCACTTATCACAGAAAAGTCTTCCGCTCTCTGAAATTAAGTATCAGATATCTGAGAAATTGTGTTTATCGACAAAAGATGTAAAAGACTATTCGCCTCTAGTCTTTTCCTTTGCCGTTATCTAGACCAACAAGTGGTATCAGAGCAGGAAGTTCCGAAGCCTTCTGCACTGAACCTAGATCCCAGATAAGTGCCCACTAACTGCTTTTCACCTACACTTGATTTTTCTGTTTAGTGTGTTTGCTGCAGGATGTCTTTAAGTGACGCTCCAATTCTCAAGCCAGAGAACTATGAGAAATGGAAGAACAACATGATGCTCCACCTAGAAGCCATCAGTGACGAAGTGATCGAAGTAATAAAGAATGGCCCCATAGTCATTCAACAACTCAAACAGGTCATGGAGGTTTCTAATGGTAGAGACAGAGTTCCCACTGATGAAGAACCAAGTGGTGGTTCCTCACAAACAGGTGCGTCAACCAGTGGAAGACCTACTGGTCAAGTTGTTTATGAGCCAAAGCCCAGAGAGCTCTGGACAACGGAAGATGCCAAGAGAAATCGACTAGATGGTCAGGCTCGCAATATCATCATGCGTTCCACTCCAGAGCACATACAGTGTAAACTGTGGGGTGCAAAAACGGCGAAAGTGGCATGGCAACTGATTGAAGAAATCTGTGCCGGCACTGAGAAAACAAAGGAAAATAAGTTCGAAGTTTTGAAGCTTAAATTCCAAAACTTTAAACAAGGTCCCACAGAGACTCTTGAAGAACTAGATTTCCGATTTACTACACTGATGAGTGAAATGGCTGCACTTGGTGAAAGTGAGAGATACTCTAACTCTGAAAAGGTTAATACTATCGTGAGAAGCTTGAATCAAAACTGGGAACATACTCAGTACTTTTATTTCAACCAAGGAATGCCAAATATCACTCCAGTAGAACTCTTTTCTCATTTAGCTACTGTCAACTATGAAACCACTCAGAGAGAACAAATAATTGCTGAGAAAATTCACAATGTTGCTTTAGTAACACAAGGTACTTTTGAAAAGAAGGATACCACAGAAATGACTGAGGAAGATGCTCTTGCTGTAAAGCAAATGAGAAAATATGTCAGTCAGGAGATTGAGAGAAGAAAAGCCAAAGAGAAGTTGAAAAAGCATCTAGGCTCAAACTATCACTAGTACAAAAATATGCAAATTGCTGCTCGTTGAACAAGCACCGCCAAAGAAGCATCTAGTACTGAGGAAGCCGAAATCGGAAACGATATCTGTTTCTATTGTCAGAAGCCTGGTCATTTTAAAAGAGACTGCCCTGTTTTCAATAAGCTAAAGACAGGTGACAAGAAAGATAGAAGAAACTTCAAGAGAGGTCAGAGAGCTATGCTCACTGAAGAAAGGAAAAAGATTCAAATCCAACTGGATGCTCTTGATATTGAGTCAGAATCTGAGGAAGAAGACTCAGATGACTCCAAACTACCATCTCCAGAATTATGTGGCATCACTCATGAATTGGTTGACTTTGGTCAAAAGAAAAGGGAATTATGTGGGGTTGCTGAGGAGATCTATCCAGATTGCTCCAACATTGAGCCTTGCCAAATGGTTGACGAGGTAACCAACATTTCTCAATTCATAAATTATGAGAGTGATGAGGAAGAAATCAGAGATTTAGAATATCTCAGAAGAGAACTTGATCTCTACAAAAGAGAATTTCAAATGGAAAAACAATCCAAAACATCTTTCCAGTCTAAAACTAGACACTCCAGTGAAAGGCCACTGCAAATGTTACATATGAATCTTTTTAAATCCTCTGTAACTAGCTATGTAGGAAAGAAGTATGGTCTGGTTGTTGTTGATGATTACTCAAGATTCACTTGGGCTGTACAAAAATCTGATGCAAGTGTTGAAATACCCAACTTGCTGAATAAGCTTGAAGTCATGAAAAATGACATGGTATCTGTAATCAGAATAGACCATGGTACTAAGTTTGTGAACCAGTACATAAAAGAGTTTTGTACCTGCAAAGGTATACAACATCAACTATCTTCAGTAAGGACACCACAACAAAATGGTGTTGCTGAAAGGAAGAATAGGACCTTAAAAAAAGCAGCAAGAACAATGCTTGCTGACACTGAAATAAGTGAAATCTATTGGGTTGAAACTATTAACACAGCCTGCTACACTCAAAATAGATGTTTTATTAATAAACACATGACAAAACTCCTTATGAAATTTTGATTGGTAGACCCCCTAGTATCAAACATCTAAGGGTGTTTGGTTGCAAATGTTTTGTTCTTAACAATGGAAAAGAATACTTGAGAACATTTCAACCAAAAGCAAATGAAGGAGTATTTGTTGGTTATTCTCTGAATAGCAAAGCCTACAGAATCTACAATAAAAGAACGCAAAAGATTGAAGAATCTGTTCATGTAGTCTTCTACGAAGGAAACAAGAAAGTACCCTTGAATGAAGAACTCTCAGATAGGTTCAAAGAACTAATGATTAAAGATTCTGAAGAAGAATCCTCAAAAAGAAACAACTCTGTCATTCACTTAGAGGATGACTCTGACGATGAAAAGCAACCATTGCTTAGTAACAACCAGATGACTCTAAGACATGATGAAGAATTTCTATGAGAATTCCAGAAATGGAACGGGTTACTAAGAACCTTCATCATGAAGAGATTTCTGAGAATGAGATTGCTGAAAATTCAATCCCAGATATCTCTAACACTAAAAAAGTGTCAGATATCAATGGCATTTCCCCTGTGCCAGATATCTCAGATACTGAACAATTATCCTTGTTGAGGGGTAAAACCTCTAACACTAACTAACTAAACTATTACAAATAACCTAGTCTAAGGCCCGCCTCCGACTTGAGGTCCGACGTAATCTCGAGTCACAGACTGAAAGGACTACGTGGGGGGTTAGAATGGGTTACCCGGATTGCCTATGTCAATCCGGTAAGAGACTTTACTCAAGAGAGAGTTGGAGGCTCTCAATGTAATAGTTATGAGGGATTATGATAATACTTGGGGATTCTTCCCTTGATATTGCTTACCTTAAGGTCTTGGACCTTGTACTATATTTATAGTTATCATATGCTTATGAGGTGGCTCACAAGATGATGCCAAGTGTACGTTTCAGATTTGGACACCAATGTTACTGACCATGGCCCATTAGTGAACAAGAATCCACTACTAATCAATGGGCCCGAGGGTAGTTGGACCTTTTCCTACTGAGTATCGTTCACTTTGTTGGGTCGTGTTGGTCCCTCTGATCTGTCTGCTTGGTTGATCCGCCTTGGGTAACTCTGGATGTCCGAGCCAAGAGTCTCACAAGTATCTCAAGAGTTACATATACGCTTGGTCTTGATGATGGTGGCGTCAAGATTCTCTCGTCCCATCCGCTTGGCATCTCTGATCGACGTAGCTGTGTTTAGAAGTCTTTTTCCCAGCTAGCTCGGACTAGCTGTGAGGGTGTAGTGACTTTAGCGTACTGGTTGATTCACTTTGGCCGGACCATGTGAGGTCTGACCAGTACTGAATTGGCTAATTAAGCCGTGATGCGCTTTAGAACACGCTCTATGGCGCCCTTAACGGATTGGACACATGTCCGTAACAACAATCCTGTCAAGATCATATTGATTCACATTCAGATCAAAATGATATTGATCCTACTAGTTCAAAACTCATTATGAAATGGATAAGAAATCATCCTGCCAAGGATGTGATTGGTGCTTTAGACCAAGGGATTAGAATTAGGAGAGCAATTGCTGACTCTCTTTATGGATGTTTCATCTCAACATTGAACCTAAAACTATAGAAGAAGCATTGAAGGATCAAGATTGGATCTCTGCATTGCAAGAAGAGTTGGATCAATTTGAGAGAAACAAAGTCTGGAAACTGGTTCCATTTGTTGATGGAATATCTGTAATTGGAACCAAGTGGGTTTTCAGAAACAAAATGAATGAGTCTGGTGAAATAACCAGAAACAAAGCAAGGTTGGTTGCCAAGGGATTCACCCAGACTGAAGGACTAGATTTTGATCAGTCATATGCTCCAGTTGCAAGATTGTATGCAATTAGACTATTTCTAGCCTTTGCAGCTCATAATGACTTTAAAGTTTATCAAATGGATGTCAAAAGTGCATTCCTAAACGGTGAACTTGCTGAGGAAGTCTATGTTGAACAACCACCAGGCTTTGAAGTTTCCAGAGAAAGTAGAATGGTATATAAGCTTCAGAAAGCTCTATATGGACTGAAACAGGCTCCAAGAGCATGGTATGATACTTTAGCCAAATACTTGCTGGAAAGTGGATTCAAGAAAGGAAATGTTGATAAAACACTCTTTACTTTGAACCATAAAGGGAAACTACTTTTAGTTCAAGTATATGTTGATGACATTATATTTGGATCTAAAGACAAGCAAGTTTGTGAAGACTTTGCTGAGCTCATTAAAAGTAAATTTGAGATGAGCATGATGGGAGAATTAAACTACTTCCTAGGATTGCAAGTCAGGCAACTTAATGATGGAATATTCATTAGTCAAACAAAGTATGCAAAAGATATGCTCAACAAGTTTAATCTAAAGCCTTCTGAAAAGAATGCTAAGATACCTATGAGCATTGGAACCAAAATGACCTATAGTGAATCTGACAAGAGTGTTGAACATAAGTATAGGAAATTGATTGGGTCTCTAATGTACCTCACTGCAAGTAGACCTGATATTCAATATGCAGTTGGAGTGTGTGTTAGATTTCGGACAAATCCAATGCAATCATACTACAACATTGCTATGAAAATATTAAGGTATGTAAAGGGTACTGTAGAAGTTGGATTGTGGTATCTAAAAGACAGTGGATTGAGTTTAGTTGGCTATTCTGATGCTGACTATGCTGGATCATTGCTTGATAGAAAAAGCACCTCAGGAACTTGTCAATTTCTTGGTGCCAGATTAATATCATGGTTCAGCAAGAAACAAAACTCAATTGCCACATCTACCACAGAGGTTGAATATATTGTGGATACAACAACAACTCAGAGACTATGAAATCAATGAAGAGAAAAATCATATTTTATGTGACAACACAAGTGCTATTTCCATAACTCAGAATCCTAAGTTTCATGCAAGAACAAAGCACATTGATATTAGACACCACTCCATTAGAGATCATGTTGAAAAAGGTAAAATAGAGATACTCAAAATTGGTACTGCAGACCAACTTGCAGACATCTTTACAAAGCCTTTGCAAGAAAGCAGGTTCTTAACCTTAAGACATAGTCTTGGGTTAATGGAGCTACCAAAGGAACTGAAAAGTTCTGATCTCTGAGACGGAAACTCAGAAAGAAGAGATAAGATATCTGGAACAGGAATCCAGAATATCAAAGACAAAAGGTGAAACACATAGCAAAAAGATATTTGAGACGGGTACTCATATATCAAAGGTTGAAGGGTAAAATGGCTATTTGAAGATTTATGAGACAGGTACTCAGATATCTGGATCACCTAGTGAGGGGGAACACAAAAGAGAAATGTGGTACAATTTTATTCAGTCAACTACATCTCTGGTGTTTTGTATCTTTCCATTTATATGTTAAGTTACACATAGTCTTTGAACTGACTATATAAGTCCAAAGACTGTCCCATAGTCACAGAAAAGAGATGTGATTCAGAAAGCCTTACACCAAATTTCATTAATTGGGCAAAATTACAATTACTGATTGTGATCATTGCTGAAGAAGCAATCGTGACCCTTGATGAAATTGGCGTTTGATCTTAACAGATGAGATCAATTCTCAGTAAATTAGTGGACTGTAAAAACACAAACGTGGCCCACTAAGCATTTAATGCAAAACGGATTTTACCCATGCCTATCTGCATTTGCACAGATACATATGTACAAAATCAATTTGTATGTATATGTCTGTTAAAAGTAAAATGCTATATATATAGGATTTTGGCAAAAGAAATCACTTTCGCCTAATCCAACATTCACACTTACACAGAAATAGCAAAAACCTTTCAATGTTTTCTGCAAATCTCTGTTCTTCGCTTAGTTATTCTGCAAAGAATCACTAAACTCACACCTTAATCTCTTTCCAACTTTAAAAAACTTTCATTATTTAAAGAGATGGCTCCAAAATGTGCTTCTACCCAGAAATCCCAAGCTACTACCTCTGAAACTGCTGAAAAGCAAGCACCAGTGTTGGTTATAACAAACTATCGATTGATTGGAGAGTTCAATCCTGATCATTGGACTTCAAATCACATGATGATTTGGGGTGGTGCCATGATTGAGGAATACCTTATTGCTACAATAGAAAACCAGGCTGACAGGAAGTTGGTACTTGATATGCTTGAAAAGGCACAAATCAAGGGCTTTCTATCTGCTTTTCCCAGTGGAGTTTCTTCACTGGATGTCCTATAGTTTTACAACAACTCCACAATTATTTCCAAAGTCTCTGAAGGCACTGAGACAGTGTCTATCAAGACTAAAGTCCAAGGACAGGAAATCCTGTTGGATGAAACAGCTTTCTGTGAGCTGTTTGAACTTTAAAATCTTGGAAAGGATTTTGAAATTGACACCAAGGATGAATATCTCCTTGAGGGTGTCAAAAATCTCTACAGTGATGTGTGTGATCTTGACAAGCCAGACACACCCATAGACTTTAAGCTTGCTGACATAAGGACCAGACATCTGTTGGTCCACTGGGATGTGTTGGCATGTATCCTTCACAGATGTTTTGATGGTCTACAAGGAGGAGTTGACCAGATAAGCCAAGAACGTTGGATGATGATGTTCTTGTTGAATCAACAAAACAAAAGGCTGGAAAACCCTTTTAATTGGGGGAAGTATGCCTTCATGAAATTTGTGAAGAAGATACAAGGCTTTGAGCCTAAAATCGATAAGGGCCTTTCTGAGCCAAAAGCCACAGTAAGCTATGGATTGAAGATATGCTACTTACTATAGTGTCTTGGCATTGAGCTCAGAGAGACGACAGACATTGCCAATAGTAACCTACTCTACAAATATGAGTATACAAACATGATGAAAAAGGTTACTGCATCTCAGAAAGGTTCCAAGAAACGAAAGACTGATGAGGTATCTGAGGGTTCCGTTGCGACCAAAAAGCCCAGAACTTCACGAAAGAAGTCCGTTGGCAAATCAGAAGGCATACCCATTGTGGATGTCGACTCTCAGATATCTGCCGCCACTGCTGATGAACTCATCAATGCTACTAAGATCACAACTGATGAACTCATCAATGTTGCTGAGTGCCTTGCTGATGAACTCATCAATGCTGATAAAAGCAGTGAGAAACTTCAAACACTCTCTACAGAAGCAACAGGGATTGTTGATAATTCAGTCCCAGATTTCGATGAGGAATCTGAAGATGAGGGGGAAGCCATAATCCCCAAGGTTTCTGAAAGAGCAACAAGTGCAGAGGTTGCTGAGAAGGCAACTAGTTCAAAGGTTGCTGAAGAAGCAACTGTGTCCAAGGTCACTGGACAAAACACACCATCAGAGCAAGTAACACTTAAGCATATTGAAGATGCTATGATGAGTGGCAACTTAGTGTTGGAGGATACTGCCATTGCCTCAACACTTAAAAATCTATCTCAAGCAGATCTGGATAGTCCCCATACAACATCACCTTCTTCATCCAGATCAGAATCACCACACCAACCACAACAGCCAATAGTGGATGCTGTTGAGATGATACTTGAGTTACAGCATGAGATACCAACATCTTTCCTTGCTGAAGAAAATTCTGTAAATGAGCAGGTTCCCCAACTCAATGAGAGGGATCAAACTGAGGCATCTGCTCAGAATGATCAACCAGGGGAGGCAACTGAGTTGCACACTCAGGAAAGGTCCGAAGTACCTCAAACTTCCAACAAAGAAGTGGTCAAAGAACAACAAGACCAACGCATGGAAACTTCACAAGTTCCAGAGACCAGTCAGCTTGACAAAGCTCAGGTAGCTGAATGGTTTAACTCTTTACTTTTGATAACTTATGTTTAAATCTTGTTACTTATTGAAATTTATTTGTTACAGGCTGAATTAGAAACAGAAAAACAAGAGGAAGCTGGAAAGCTTGCCTCAGAGACTGAGAAGGAGGCCACCACAGCCTCATCTCTTAAGGAATCTGAGCCTGTGCTACAGGTGATAGAGAGTTCCTTAAGATATTACTTTTCAGATATATGTTAATACACTTAACTAATTAAGTGACTGTTTCTAATAGGCTCCAACTGAGAAGAAAAATGATGAGGCTGAGAAGCCTAGCTCATCAGAGAATCAACCAGAGACTCACAAAGTCTCTGAGGAACAAGTATCTGAGCCTTCTACTGAGAAGGTATACATCTCAGATATCTATATTCTTCACAATATTACTCTGATCATTTTTCTAAATACTTAACACTTTCTACTCATAGGCTCAAACAGAAGTAGAAGTTGCTGGGGAATTGCCCATTCAATCCCCTCAACCAATGGAAATTGATGAGGCCACCAAGCCTTCATCATCAGAGAGAATACCAGAAACTGCACAAGTTTCTGAGAGACAAGTGTCCGATCCTCCTATTGTGGAGGTAATTAACATCTCAAATATCAAATTGTCTAAGTATTTCTCTCCTGATAAATTTCTAAATGTTATGTTATGTTTTATTCTCAGGTTCAAAAAGAAAGAGAGGATGCTGAGGATCAGACTTCCAAGTCTCCTCCTCACACCAAGATATCTGAGGCACCTGGAACCTCAGTAGTCCAACCTTCGAGCTTTCATTGTTGCACAGGTAACACAGATACTTGACTACTCTAAAACCCAGATATCTACTAAAGTTTTGAAACTAACTCAAAACTCTCTCTTTCAGGCTCAAGCTAGTGCCTTAGTGGTCCCTGAAGATTGAACAAGGACCTACTTCCATTCTTCAAGGCTCATACTCTGCCAAAGCATCTAAAGTGTTTCAAGAAATGGCAGAGACTCAGATGCTCTAATCTGTTTGAGATCACAAGGGTCACTGATCACCCTACCAGAAGAGCAAGAGAATTTGACTTGGAGAATTATGTGCATGCAATGTTTTCAACTGAGCAATACGCATTTGCCACGTTGATGAATAAGAACTTCATAAAGGAAGTAGCACACAAGCTTATTGAAACCTTTGAAAAGGCAGATGGTCAGACCAGAATGGAGATGACATTCAAGCCAATCTTGCCCAAGTCCCTACAGTGCATACCCTCTGAACAAGAGGAAGTAAATGGGCAATTGGTCACACTTCCTGAAGTGATCAATCTGGTTTCTGAAGATGAGGAGGAAACAGATGAGAATAATTTTGAAGAACCTCCTTCTGACCATCACAAGGATGATGATGACAAAAAGGATGATGATGATGCCCCTGCACCAGGGACAAGAGGGATTGCACAAGGAAACAATGCCTCAGTTGCTGAAAAGCACACTGAGAGGACTTCACAAAATTCCCCTCCTACATCTCCTCAGAAGTCTACACATCCATCTCCCTAACAAAAATACTCTACTGAACAAGTAGTTGAGCACTCTGAGGACAACACTCAGAAAATATTGAATGCACAAGCCAGAGTTGCTCAACTCAAACAGTTGTTGGAGGAAGAACAACAGCTAAATCTTCAACTGGAAGAGAAGATAGCTGAATCTAAAGCAAAGCTCCAAACGATTGAAGATCAAACCATCAAGGAAATGGAAGCTTACGCTGAGATGAAAGAACTCCAGCTTGATGTTCAGGCAATTGCTGAAGATTTAGATATTGAGCAAGTATCTGAAGACAAGCATGATGCTGAGGCTGCATCACCAAAAGAAGTACCATCCTCCTCACTGAAAGGAAAGAAGCCCATCTCTAAGATGGTTGCTGGGCTAGAGAATATTGATGAAAATGCTCAAGAGGATGAAGATCATTGGGATGAAAACTCAGATGATAAAGAAGACAGAACCCTGGCAGAACATGCAAATGTTCACTTGGGAGTTTCTCACTTAAAGAGAAAAACTGATAGCTCCTCAAAGCTTCAGTAAGAAACCAAATCTCAACTCCCATGATTACATGGCCAGATACCAGGTTCTGGCAACTCTAAGAAAGGAGTTGTCTCTTCAAAATGAATAAGTAATTGCATCAGTCCATGTTGAAATGAAGAAGTTCACTAAGTTAATCACTCAGAGAACAACAAGCTTGGTCATTGCTCAGAGAGACCTAGGCATGGTGAGGGATGATGACAATAATCTTGCTGAAAAAGCCCTTAATGAGGCTAGTTATGTTGCTGGAAAAGCAGATGCTACTCAAGGTCCACTGGCAGAGCTCACTGATAAGGACACTGAACTTCTCAAACAGAATCAGGAGCTCAAGGCTGAAATTCAGAAGTTGGTTGCTGCTTACAATTATCTACAAGGAAACTTTGAGTCTCTCTCAGAATCAATTGTGGTACTTAGTCAGTCAACAATGACTAAGGGGAAAGGTATCCAAGATAAGGGGAAGGTTCTGGTGCTCAGAAAGGAAGAGGAAACAAGAAGAAATCTTCCCAACCACCACTCAGAATCAATGAGCCCTCATCCAGTCAGACTGGTCTACAGATAGTGGACACTACTCAGCAACTTTCTAAAAAAGGAATGACAATAAGGGCCAGGGCACAGAGACCTCCAAGGAGTACCAAGGCTCCAAGGAGAAGACAAGTAAGAGGGATTGAAGAGTCTTCTGAAGAAGAAGAAGAAGAAGAAGAAGAAGAAGAAGAAGAAGAAGAAGAAGGAAAAATCAAATCCCAGGGCAATGAAGAAGGCTGCAAAATTCCCACAAGAATTGATCTTGATGATGATGATGAAGAGACTGATGAAGATGAAGCTCCTCTTCACAGAAAAAGAAAAAGGGTTGATAGTCTATCTGAGCCCATAGCTGCAAAGCCTTTGGCAGCTAAAACACCCTCTGGAAATACCAAGTCAATCCAGGGTGGTTCTTCAAGCAATCCCCCAAGGGAGAATTCAAGACAAAGGAGGAGCAGGTGAGAGTGAACAAAGAAAACTTCAACTACCACTCAGCCTGAAGAAGCCAAGATTGAGTATGTGAAGACCAACAATGACTCCTCATCTCTGGTGCATTAATCAGAAGAATGGCTACTGGATTCTGGAACTCAAGCACTTACTGGTAAATGAAAAATTTCCAGAACCAATCCATAAACAACTCATGGCATGGAGAAAAGACAAGCCAGTCTTGATTAACACCAACCACATCAAAGCCTGGTTGGATTTTGAAATAATCAAGAGAATAGAAGCCATGAAGAAGGACCTCTCTGATGATTGTCCTTATGGAAAGCCAGATGATGTGCACAGAATTCCCAACATCACTGGAACAGGTACAAGAGAAAGACTTGCTGTGGAACCCTATGAGTCTTTTTACATGACTCAAGAGCAATACAAGGGTGACATAAGATATCTGAGGATCATATATGAATACTTCAAGCTATCAGATATCATAATTGAGCATGCCTGAAAATGGGGAAAGTATCTGTGGGTCAAACACTTTGCCAAGAAGAATCCCACCAAAACCTACAAGGAAGTTTGTGGATTTTCCAGAAACACTGAGATGATAGTCAGGACCTTGCTCTATGACTACTCAGATGATATCAAAAGGTTTGGGGATAGGGAATTTGCTAATTGATCCATAGATCTGCTGATTGAAGACTTGAAGATTTTGAAGACTTGAAGACTAGTAAATTAGAATGTTTACTTGGAGCTTGGTTACTCCTGTTGTTCTAATTTAACTAAGTATATATATATTGTATCTTGCTGACTGAGCTGTAATGTGTTTTATTTATTAAGTTATCTGTGAACTTTCTTTATAACATATCTGATGAACCTACTCTATGTTGGTCCAGATAACGGCAAAGTAAAAGACTAGAGGGGGGGGGGGTGAATAGTCTTTTAAAACTTTTGTCGATAAACAGTTTCTCGAAACAGGGGTTTCGATACTTAGATTCGAGGCGGAAGACTTTAAGATAGGTAAGTGCGTAAACAATAAGTATGTGTGTGTGCTTTCTTTGAAAGATAAATCTGAAGGTAAATAACACAGCAAGTATAGTGGTATCTGGAGGTGGCGTAATCCTCCAACTAATCCACTTCGGTCTTTCTGAGACCTAGAATTCACTAGAACAGATAATTGAGTTCACCTTACAAAAATCCTATTCTAAGATTCTTAAACAATTGGATCCCAACCAAATGTTCCCCCTGAGTTATTCCCCAGCTCCTAGAGCTAAGTACTTCCTCTACTCAGATAACCTTGGAGTTATTCCCTGATTTCCCAAATCAAGTACTTCATCTACTCCACGCCTTGATGGTGTTGGTTATAAGGTTTGTCAGAGAGGCTTCTCGTATAACTTTTCAGTTATGTTTTCAGAGAGCCTAATAGAACAAGACTACTTAATACACTTGTTCAAAGGTATGGCAATCGCTCTTCTTGACCCAAGTAATTGATGTCCGCTCGGAGAATGAGCTTCGGAAAGGTTATCGATAGTTCAACTCTTTCACGAATAACAATCTCTTGTTAAGGTTCGGACAACTTAGAACTACTAGTGATTCTTCAAAAGCGAGCTTTGAATGGGTAGTAGAGTGCTTGAGAGAATACTTTGCTTGATTGTAAGTTTGCAAGTTAGATCGTTCTTCGGTCGTATTTCTCAGCATCTAAGTGTGTGATATTTATAGATGAATTAGAGAGTCGTTGGGATGTTATCCGTTAGACACAATTCAAATTCAGTATATACTTATCTTGAAATGAGTACTCAGAAGTCCTTGTCTCATATCTCAGAGAGGACTGTGCTTTAGCGGCTTTTCTGCCGATGCAATTAATGCACATGTACTATTTCTTGTCCTGTAGTCTTCAACGGATACATTAGCCTTTCTGATGGCTTGCATGCTCCATACTCATGATGTCATATGTTCCAGAATCATGTTTCAAAAGTAACTAAATGAACTTAAGAACGGATTAAGGACATAATCTTTCCGAGTGAGACTAAACCTTGGTGTCTTCATAAATCTTGTGCAATCTCCGGTCTTGTAATCTTCAGAAAAGCTCCATTGCTAGGATTGATCTTCATGGTCTTCTTGGAAATAAAAATTACACTCAGAGACCTATAATCCTAATATAAGATTTACTAGACTAATCATACTCAGTGATTTCCTCTTTTGCAATGTTCAAGTGAGCCAAGAGTACTTTAATCACCTTTCTGGCTAAGATAAGAACATGTGATGAATGATCAAAATACTAACAGATATTCCTAACACTCTAAGATATCAATCTATAAAAAGATAACTTGTCAGCAAAGATCACACCTTGTGATTTGGTTGATGTTTACTTTCTGCACTTAATTAAAATGAATTGTAAAGATCATAAGAAATGATTAAGTGTTGGATTGTTCCCTCTTCCAAGTTGTAATAGGTTTTAAAGATAGTCATCGTTGACTGATCAAAAAGGGGGAAATTTGTTAGGAATATCTGTTTAGATTTTGATCAGCAACCTAATGACTTATCTTAGCTCAGAAAGGTGGTTAGTACTCTTGGTTCACTTGAACACTGTAAAATATGAAAATCACTAAGTATGTTAGTCTAGCAAATCTTGTATAGGATGTTAGGTCTCTGAATGTAATTTTTATATCTTTGAAGAAGACCAAGAAGAAGGCATTCGACAGGAGAGTTCAACAAATTTTGAAGATTTGAAGACTGCACAAGATTGCTAAAGACAAAGGAAATTGGTCTCATAAGATATCTATGTCCAGATATCTTAAAGAAGCAAGTGTTTTTCAATAAACAGGTTTCACAAAAGATATCTGAGAACACAAGGTTTCTGAACGAGGAAAAGTGCCCACAGATACCTACACTCATATACCTTGGATAAAACTATGTTTCTGGGAAACAATGTTTCAACAGGTATCTGGAGATGTGAAGGTCTCTGGAAAGGGACATGCTGCTTGAGAAAAGCGTAGTTCCGTTGGCACTACAGGACAAAAATAGTACAATGCAATAAATGCGCAGACAGAGACATCTGAATAAAAGAGGAAATCTTTGAAAAGAGACAACGTCTTCTGCAGTACTATTTTCAGATATCAATAGTTTGAATTTGAATTGAGCCTAACGGATACTATTCAAACGGCTTCAAATTCAACTATAAATATCACCACTTAGAATGCTTGAAACACACCAAGAACTTACACTGAACTCACTGAAAATACCAAGCTTCTCTGATAATACATAGTGGTATCTTTCTCTCAAGCATACAATCCTTCAACCTACTTACTCTTTAGCTTACAGTTGCGACTAAGCTCTTGATTTGTAAGTAGCACGAAAGTTCTAAGTGTCCTGATCATTAACAAGAATTGCTATCTGTGAAGGAGTTGAATCAAAAGATCAAGTATCTGAGTTTCATTCTCCAGAACATTTAACATTAACTTGGGTCAGTAAAGAACATATCACCACACATTGTGAAGTGTGTTAAGTGATTCTTGTTCTATAGAGTATTCCTAAATAACTGAAAAGTTAGTAAGACTACTCACCTGACAAACCATCATAACCGACACCTTAAACGGCGTGGAGTACAAGAAGTATTTAGTTTGGAAAACTAAGGAATAACTCCAAGGTTACTGAGCATATGAAGTACTTAGTTTGGGAAACTAAGGAACAACTCAAAGGTTTCTGAGTATAGGAAGTACTTGGCTGGGAGCCGAGGAATAACTCAGGGGGAACATTTGGTTGGGAACCTAGTGTATTTAGGAATCGAGAGAAGATATTTCTAAGGTGAACTCATTTATCTATCTTAGTGGATTCCAGGTATGAGAAAGGCCGAAGTGGATTAGTTGAAGGATTACGCCACCTTCAGATACCACTATAAAAGACGTGTTATTTACTTTCAGCAATTTACTTATCGTTCTGTTTATCCTGCTAAGTATTTAAACACATTATATCTTGTTGAGCACGTGCACTTATCACAGAAAAGTCTTCCGCTCTCTGAAAATAAGTATCAGATATCTGAGAAATTGTGTTTATCGACAAAAGTTGTAAAAGACTATTCAACCCCCCCCCCCCACCCTCTAGTCTTTTCTTTTGCCGTTATCTGGACCAACAGTTGCTGAAAATGCGGAAGGTTGGCCAGCCAAATTAAGAACAAAATTTGTTCGAGATTTTGAGTGGCAACATGTAGTAATTGAAAGTGATTGTTCTTTGGTGATTAGATCTCTTAAATCGACAAATTTTAGCTTTGTCCATTTATTTCACTTTTCAAAGAAATTCAGGTATTTGATGGAGAATTAAGCTTTGCCAAGTTAAACGTGAGGGTAACGTTTTATCACATATATTATCCTATGTTTTGAAACTCGGACCCGGACGTTGACCCGGCCTACCTACTGTAGGAGGTTCAACCGGGTCAACTCGGGTCAACCTATAAAAAATATTTTTAAAAATAAAACATAATATATGCCTTAAAAATTCAACATATACATTTTTTTACCTAAAAAAAAGATAGAAAACATTGCATAAACGACATATGCCTCAATTTCAAACACAAAGTCACCATAACTCCATAACATTGAGTTCAAAATAACAAATAACATTAAAGCACGAGAGAAGAACGGGAGAAGAATGAGCCGCAAAAAAGGAAAAGGAAGAAGACTGAAAAGGAAAAGGAACTGAGCGATTAGGGCTTTTGTTGTGATTGGGGTTTTTTGAATTTTTTTTTTTTTTTAGAAACCCGGGTGGAACCGGTTTTACCGGTTCCGCCGGGTTTTTACCAAAACCCGATTTTTTTCGGTTTTGGGGGGTTTTCCTCCCGGACCCCCCTCCGAGTTGTGGTTGACCCGGGTCGAGCCGCCGGGTTTCATAACATAGATATTAGCGGTGTTCTTATGATGATGTTGGTTTGGTATATTTGTATTATCCACACCAAGATCGTTTTAACATATATTGTTATAGTGGTATATATGTTACTAGACATGCTTTTTGCAGTTCCAGGATATAGAAGAGATACACATGAGCTAATTGGTGGTGTGTTGATCTTTACATGTCTATCAACAACATTTTACATGTGAAGACTTTCAAGTTCCTTTTATTTATGTATAAGATTCGATCGGTAGGATGAGATATAAGGATTCTCTTCGCTACGATCTTTGTCCGGAAGGGCTGGTTCTATCCAACCCGAATTCAACCCCGTGCGAAATAATGATGTTCAGGTCCGGTCTAGCATATACTCGAACCCGTTCCACACATTTGTTACAAGAACCGAGCGCAACATTTTATGACTAAGTTAGTAAAAAGTACATTTTTCTCCCGGAGGGGGGGGGGGGGGGAGGGGGGGTCTACATATACTCTTTAGGCGGGGAAACTCTCTTCGATCTTCGTTCTACTTATTTGATCCATAACGGGCCTAGGGAACTGATACTCTCTAGGTGGGGTCAATTCAATATTCTCTCTACTTTCTTGATCTCCATAACGAGCTGGGGGAGTGGGGGATCTTCTTATACTCTCTAGGTGGGTGGGTGGTGTCTGGCAGGTACTCTCGGTGGGGGGGGGGGGGGGGGGGGGGGAAACCGTACCATGTGAAATTATGTTTGTAGAAAATAATTTTTGTGTCTTTGGTGGGGTGACGCATATCACTGCGGGGTTGTTGGGAACCGGTGGGTTGGAAAAAAACAACCGTAATTTTTGAAATTAAGTTTGTATAATATTTTTTTGTGTGTTGTGGGGTGACCACATACCACCACGGGGTTGTTAGAACAACCCTATTGATTGTGTATACTTTTGTATTTTATTTTGGTTTCGTTTGAGGGATAATTTTTTTAAAAAAACATGTTTTTTTTTTAATAAGCTAATTATATTACATGGACTCACCCGTGATCGAACCTCTTGCATGTAAAAGTTTAAAAAACATGTACATTCTTAATTAGCAATTAATGCAGTAGGACCTTATTTTTACATTTTCTGTAGTTAACATAAATAAGCACTCAATGATATAATATTGAATGAAGAAGTACTACCGACCGACACCATGATCAACGTTATTTACATAAATTTAACTACCTTATTTTCTCGATTAATTTATTTTAACACCCTCTTTCTATTTATTATTAAAAGTCAATTATACCGTACTAGTAATCGTGTAATGGTGATAGTATATGACGGGGAATTATACCCTCTTTCTATTTATTATTAAAATTCAATTATACCATTTCAAAAGTTCAATTAAATGGCGGGGAAATATGCTACGTGATCAAGTCGTGGCTACAAATTTGTGACTTCTCACGGTTCTCACTTGTCCTCATCTCCACCAAACCTCCTTTTGTTCCGATTCCTCAATTGACTAAACAACCCATTCTAGCTCCTTTCTTTTGGCCAGCGTGGCAATCTTTTGGAGTGTACCATTTCTCCTTTTCTCATAGAAAAAAACACACACACTACCAATTCACAACCAGAGATGTGGCGGTGCGTGTCCCGTGGCCTTCGCAACAAATCCAGATCCGCAGCCGAATCCATCCGTAGCCGCCTATTCTCCACCCAATCTGTATGATTAGTCTCGATTTCTCTTCACTCGATTAGGTTTTCGTGTTTTTCCCCTCTAATTAGCTTTATGTATTCGTTGTTGTTTGCGTTTGATAGAATGGGGGATCGTATACGGTGGTGGACCACACCTACGATGCGGTGGTGGTCGGAGCAGGAGGCGCTGGTCTTAGGGCGGCGATCGGGTTGTCCGAGCATGGATTCAATACTGCTTGCATTACCAAGCTTTTTCCTACTCGCTCTCATACAGTTGCTGCACAGGTAATTTGATTTTTGAAATTTTATTTTGTAACCTAATTCATTTCTAGTTCTGCTTCATAATTTAATTGTTGCTTTCTTATTCCTGGATTATGGACTTGTTTGTTGTGAATTGTGAGCTCGATCAGCTGTTAACAGTTAGTTTAGTTTATGTTTTTGGTACCCCAATTCCTGGTTTGGATTTCTACTACTAGCACTAGATCAAAGTAGTGACTTGGTGGAATTTGAAGGAAGAAGTTTAGTTTATTACTATTTGTGTTTTTGGCTTATGCTGTTTGCTTCTCTACTTCGTAGAGCCTAAGCTAACTGCGATAGTTAGACACTTGCATGCCTTTCTGACCAGATATTATTACTTTTTTTTCGTTTGCCTCGTCGGCAATATCTAATCTTGCTCTCTACTGATTTTTACTATTTTACTTCTCTAAAAACGTTCCGGGCTGTCGCTGTTGTTTGGTGCAGTTGATAAGAGTTGCCTTAATATCCTATTGATGCTGATGAATGCAGAATTGCTTACTCCAAATTAACACTACTCATGCAAAATGCATTATGTGAAAATTTTGAGTTCTAGATATTAAATTCCTATCGCTCAATAAAATAATACATCAACTACCAATGATGTTGATTGCGTTTTAGATTTCTATTTTGCAACTCTTTTCTCCAAAAGGAGGATTTTTTAACTTCCCTCAAAAGAACACATTTGGATACTTGTACTTTCTGACTGATTAAACACCAGACATTGAACTTTAATCAGTTGAGCTGAATTCATATTTTTTCTTAATCCCTTATAGTCAAATCAGAAAAATCTAGATTATCTCACTTTTTAATTCTTCAACTGAAAGAAACATGTGGTTTGTATATTATTTAATTGGCCTGGACTTCTTTCACCTGTTCTCTCTTTAGTGTATTCAGTTGAATTTACTCTTCTGATAATTTGCTAATACTTATATGATTCAAGAACTACCGACTCTTCCACTACTGGAAAGGTGTCTTGATCCTTGATTATGCCAATTGAAAATCTGCTCTTTGGAGTCACGTCTAAGACAAATGATTCTACAGTTGAGCTAGATGCTTAGTAGTATTTATCCTCTTGGATGCTGAATGCAGGGTGGTATAAATGCTGCTTTAGGAAATATGACAGAGGATGATTGGAGGTGGCACATGTACGATACAGTAAAGGGAAGCGATTGGCTAGGTATGGTAGTCTCTCATGATCTCAGAACCGGTTTCTGCATCTGAAATTTTAGGTCCAGCCTGTGCTTGGATACTTGAGAATATTTGAGACCTTAGTGTTCTCTGTTTGAAACATAATGATGAATAGAAAATACAGGGGTCTAACTTGGAGATTAATATAGATCATTGAAACATGATTGAAATGTATTGCCATAAGCTCATGCATGTCTGTCAGCTGTCAAGAACTGGTAGGCTAGTTGTTAATCTTCCACTTGTTTAAGTAGGAGGTCACAAGTTCAAGTGCATTCAACAAATCCAGGTCTTCCGACTGTAATTATAAATTCCCTCTTTTCAGCAAGCCTTTCTGGAACTAGATTTGAACTACTTTTGACTTGCAAATGTTCTTCTGATAGTATCATTATACTCCATATTCTGTTGATGCGGGTCTGGGATTGCATTTGATATATCAAGTAATACTTCTAATAGATAATAGCTACGAACTGATATTGTGTTACTTATTGTTCTGCTGGGGCGTCAATTTGTTCCAGGTGACCAGGATGCCATTCAGTATATGTGCAGGGAAGCACCAAAAGCAGTCATTGAGTTAGAAAATTATGGCTTACCATTTTCACGAACTGAAGACGGGAAGATATATCAACGTGCTTTTGGTGGTCAAAGCTTGAATTTTGGGAAAGGTATGTTTAGAGTCATAGCTGAAATATGTGCTTTCATGCCTGCACCTTTATTCCCTGCCTGATCACAATCCCTATTTTTTGCAGGTGGCCAAGCTTATCGTTGTGCATGTGCTGCTGATCGAACTGGACATGCTTTATTGCACACTCTATATGGCCAGGCAATGAAACACAACACCCAATTTTTCGTGGAATACTTCGCCCTCGATTTAATCATGGGCAAAGATGGTAGGTTAAAATTTACGACCCACTAGTACATTTGTCCTGTCCTTACCTTTTATCCATCACTTGGTGCAACTATGTGTGCTCCTTTGGCCATTTATTGTACCTATTCTGCTAATCTGATTTCTTCTATGTGCTATACTGAATCAAAATAGATTAGTGCGACTTTATACGGACTTTTAACAAACAATAAAACTACATTCTGAAGTCTCTCCAATTTTATGCTAAATACCTGCTCAACTTTTGTGCTACCAGGCAGCTGCCAAGGTGTAATTGCGTTAAATATGGAGGATGGAACCCTGCACCGCTTCCGTTCTGCATCCACGATTCTTGCTACTGGGGTAATCATCCACTGTTAATACATGTTTAGGCTTGAAGGACTGATGGATCCATCATCTCATACTTGCATGTTATCACCCTAAAAAAGAGTTGCTTATCGTGATACTATTTCAGGGTTACGGCAGAGCATACTTTTCTGCAACCTCTGCTCACACTTGCACTGGAGATGGTGGTGCAATGGTTGCACGTGCTGGCTTGCCACTCGAGGTTGATTAATGTTAAAACTCAGATCCATCTTAGTTGCAATTCATCTATTTCCAGCGGAAGCGTCATTTAAACAACTTAAGTTATTCGTAAATTTCATGGATTTGTCTTGCAGGATCTTGAATTTGTCCAGTTTCATCCGACGGGCATATATGGTGCTGGGTGTCTCATCACTGAAGGTTTGTGCATTATTATTTCTCCTTCGAAAGTTCAAATATTTAAGAAATATCTTCCTTGTATATTTCTAATGCTTATTACTTGCTGATTTACCATATCAGGATCTCGAGGTGAAGGTGGTATCCTTAGGAATAGTGAAGGTGAAAGATTCATGGAACGTTATGCCCCAACTGCTAAGGATCTTGCATCCAGAGATGTCGTGTCAAGATCTATGACAATGGAGATCCGAGAAGGACGTGGTGTCGGTATGTAAGTTTTTCACTACGACTGTGAATGCGTTTATGCTTCTCAACTCACTTCTATATATGTTCCGTTCTTTTTTTGTTGGCTCCGACCTCTGTGATATGCTTGACATGCTCATGAATTAATCTCGTATTAATGATCCCTTTCTCTTTTGGTTGAATGACTATTTTTTTTTTTTTTTGGCATCTTCTTTTCCTTATATTGCCTTTTGTTTTTCATTTGAGTGGAGTGGTGCTGACCTAGTGGGTCAGTGGTAAACATGGGTTGGAAAGAATGTCCCTTGGCTTCCTCTAATTTAATCAGCTATCTTCCATGTTCTGCTTTCGTTCTCCATTTGAAATGCATCTGGTTTTGTATCCATTTGATGTCCATTGTTATCTGTAGCATGCTTTCATCTGTATTCTTGATATTAAACAGGGCCGATGAAGGATCACATCTACTTACACTTGAATCACTTGCCCCCGGAGGTCCTTAAGGAGAGACTTCCTGGAATATCTGAAACTGCGGCTATTTTTGCTGGTGTGGATGTCACAAAGGAGCCAATCCCTGTTTTACCCACTGTGCACTACAACATGGGCGGAATTCCCACCAATCACCACGGAGAGGTATAATTGACAGCCACTGATTGGGTAATAATTGTCGGGGAAAAAACTCTACTTTTTCTTAAATTGGTTGTTCATGTGAAGGTGGTTACCATCAAAGGCGATAATCCTGATACTGTGATCCCCGGACTATTTGCTGCTGGAGAAGCCTCCTGTGCCTCAGTGCACGGAGCAAATAGACTTGGGGCGAATTCCCTTCTTGATATTGTCGTTTTTGGACGGGCTTGTGCTAACAGGGTAGCTGAGATCCAAAAGCCAGGTGAAGAATTGTTTCATAATTACATTATCAGTTAACTTTTTTGTCTGTTGGTTACAGTTTTCAGATATATTCATTGGCAATTGCAGGTGAGAAACAAAAGCCACTAGAAAATGATGCTGGTGAAAAGACTATCGCATGGTTGGATAAGCTTAGGAATTCAAATGGTTCCCTTCCCACCTCAAAAGTCCGTTTGAACATGCAACGTGTAATGCAAAACAATGCTGCTGTCTTCAGGACACAGGAAACATTGGAGGAAGGTAAGCCAATAAAAAGACCATCTTCGATTTCACTTATAATAGCTTTCTGATTCACCACTCTTTAATTCTTTACCCCTTGTCTTTTAGGCTGTCAGTTGATTGATAAAACATGGGAGAGTTTCCATGATGTCAAGTTGAAGGACAGAAGCTTGATATGGTATCATTATTATATCTGACTCAAATCTTTGTTGGACCATAGTATGTTATGTGTTTGGCTCATCTGTTCCCATTTTTTGTTTTTGTAGGAACTCAGACTTGATCGAGACTATTGAGTTGGAGAACCTTTTAATTAATGCTTGCATCACCATGCACTCAGCTGAAGCCAGGAAAGAAAGCAGGGGAGCTCATGCGCGTGAAGATTTTACGGTTTGTTCTAATCCCCTCGTGTAGTTGGTTCCCCATCTTTTTATCTCTGCTGTTTCATTGAATCAATTGTTTGCCTTTCCAGACAAGAGACGACCAGAACTGGATGAAACATACATTAGGGTAAGCTTTCTGTTTCAGTTATCCCTTCCCTTGTTAATGCACAGTATATGGTTTAAATGGAAAAGTTATTCCGTGAAAGAAAGTGTAATTCCGCATGCTACGTGGAAATTGAGGATGTCTTTCTCTTGTCTGCAGATACTGGGAGAATGAGAAAGTTCGGTTGGACTACAGACCAGTCCACATGCATACACTTGATGATGAAGTTGAATCATTCCCTCCCAAGGCCCGTGTGTATTAGTGTAGGCAGCTCGAGACATTGATACTTGCTCATGGTATAATAAATTGAAACAAACCAATAAGAAGGCAGACATTTTGACAATTTGCAGCGTACATCATCTCCGATTCGATGCAAAATCAAGTGTTTATAAACAGAGAAAAATACAAAAGGTGCAGGTTTTTGTGCCTTCGTTAGTAGTTATATTCAAGATCTTATCGTGTTGTATATTGGTTGGTTGGTTTGTGCATTGAGTTAGTTCTGTGGATGCATTGTTTGTTCCATTGAGCTTATTTGTTACATAATCATCACTCATCAATCTATCATAATTAGCATATACTATATCACAACCCGCTTTCTACGGGAATCAAACTCATAACCTCTGGGTTATGGCACTTCAACCTAACCAAATGTGCTAGGCCTCATTGGCAATCACTTTTACTTTCTAATCCATCTACTTGATTTTATTATTAAAAAGTAGATTAATGGGGTGTCAAAACCTAACACAAGTCTTGAAAGGGACCTAAAGTTCAATTGATATTCTCAAGTATTTGTATAATGTTTTAAATTTTAGGGAAAATTACACGAAGTCCCTCTCAATAAATACCCTATTAACAAGAAAGTTCCTCGCATTTGAACAATAACACCATAGGACAAGTTTCATAAATCAATTACGTTTTAGTCCAAAAGTCAACGGCTCTGTCCTACGTGGCTGACAATTAGTGACATGGATTTTTCCGGCAATGGCTTTCTTTATTTTACAAATTACAATTAACCCCTCTTAATTATTTAACATTCGATTCATAACCCTAAAGTTTATTATAAATTCAAACCAACCCATATTTATTTTATTCCATTCAATTTCAATCCAAAATAAATTGCAATAAGGTCTCTTTTAATCCTTTTCTTTCACAAACTCCTAATTTTTTTTCCTCCATTTTCGGAGCTTCAAAGCTCCATTAATGGAGCTGTTGGAGCTGTTCAAGCTCCATTAATGGAGCTTTAACAGCTCCGAAAATGGAGTTGTTCAAGGGAGCTGTTCAAGCTCCATTATTGGAGCTTGAATAGCTCCGATAATGGAGCTCATTAATGGAGCTTCGAAGCTCCGAAAATATTGGAGCATGAACAGCTCCATCAATGGATCTTCAAGCTCCATTAATGGTGGGATTTAGGGTTTAGTGTTAGTTGAATGCAAAATATGTGTTGATGATGATGAAGATACTTGTAATTTGAAAAGAAATTGAGTTTGATGATGAAGAATGGTGAAACATGGAGGTTTGATGAAGAAGAAGATGAAAATGAAAGTTTAAATTGTTTTGGGTCAATTGTGAAATTATTTCAAACTTTATAGGGGTTGATGTGCAATTTGTAATTTAATTATCCACGTGGAAATTATTTAATGAACCGGTCAACGCTGAAAATACATTTTGGACCAAAATGTTATTGTTCAAATGTGAGGGACTAATTTATTATTACGAACTTTATTAAGGGGACTAGAAGAAATTCACCCTAAATTTTACTAGCATGTTTTATGAGTGGATAATTGATGTCATTTTTCATATGAATGTATTATATCGGTACTCTTAGGAAATACTTGCTACGTTTATGGTTATGACTCTAATATTTATCGATGCTTTAAGTTTCAAGTCCATTTATAAAATTGGTCCCTACGATACTTACTCAAAACCTAATAGATATAGTTATCCAAGACGTGCAAGTTGATGTAGGGAGACATAATTAAACTACACAAAAGAGGATTTCATCAGGAAAGAACAATATCAATAATGTAATTACAGTATAAGTGAACATTTTATGTCAATTTTTATGTGTATGTATGGAGTTTTTACACAAGTCGAACCCTCAATAGGCTCTACTCGCTAAGGCTCGAGGTCGGCTCGTTCGATAGGATGTTCGAGCAGAGCTTGATTTTAAGTTGTGGCTCGTTTTGTTATCGAGTCGAGTATGGCTCGTCTCGTTGATTCTCGACTAAGTTCCATAAGGCTCGGTTAGTTAATTTAATATATGTATATTCATTTTTTAGTTATGAGCTCGAGCTCAATTAAAGCTCGAACCAAATGGGCAAAGCTTGAGCCTACTTATTGTAACTAAAGCTCTGAAAATGAGTTCGTTTTGTTATTCGGACTCGTTACAGCTCAAGTAATGAAATACTCTGCTAGGCTCGGCTCGAAAAACATCACCATGCATATCTTTTTTTTAAACGGATCACCATGCATATCTAACAGTAATTTTTTAATAAAAATATTAAATATTTATAGCTATAATCATAATGTTTCTCGATTCATTATAAAAACTCACCCTAGATTACTTAATTAAACTCAATTGTATGGTCGAATTTTTAATCAAATACTCTGTTGCAATGCCTCACACGTACGATTACTAAAATGTTATTTATCAGACTCCTGTATTAGAAAAATAAACAACTGAATGATGCATAAAAAAATCAATGTCAGAAATCTGATCATCAATGACGTTAAAACAAGTTCTCGCCTAATGACATGGTTAATTACTACTCCTAAACATTGCCATCAGATCACGTGCAGTGAGTTTATCTTCTAATGTACAATAATTAGTCGACCAAAATAAATAAATGAGCACACAAACAAACTATTCATGTCATCATGAGTAAACAACAAGATCAGCTTGCAAGTTGTTGGCTATATTATAAAAATCCGAAGAAAATGACAAACATACAAAATTTCAATATGGGGTTAGTAATAAGTATATATCAACTGGCAATCAATTGTGGTGTGCATAAATAAATTCGTAAAGGGAAGACGATACTTCCTCCATTTCAGAAAAATTACGTTTCTTATTTTATATTATTTGTCTTCGTTTGACGATTACTCTTAAACGATATTAATAAATAAATTATTAAAATTATATAATGAAAATTTAGTAATTAAATTTTTATTATATGATTTTATTAAATTATTTACTATTATCGTTTATGAGTAATTTGTGGTTAAACTCGAAAACAGTTGACCGGTCAAAGTCAAAATGTAACAATTTCTCCCAAATGGAGGGAGTAATTTGTTGGGTTAAGCTGAACACATGTTCGATCGTGTTAATAATAATGGGTGGTTCGATTTCATTTGTCAAACGTAGTACAGTAGCGTTCACTATGGAACATATATAACGACTCTTTATTACTTTCACTTGCTCAACAAATCTTATACTCTGTACTTTTGATTTTCTCATGATTATTTCAGTGTATTATTATATCTTGAATCATGTGATCGACAATAAAAAACAAAAAAGGAGTTAAAAAAACAAGAAAAAAATAAAAATTTCAAAAAATAAATGGAATGGATAAAACAGGTATACACAATTAAATAAGAATTGAGATATATTCACTCCAGTGAATTCCACAACGATTGGTTGAT
The DNA here is from genome assembly GCA_026545765.1 of Plantago major. Lineage (NCBI taxonomy): Eukaryota > Viridiplantae > Streptophyta > Magnoliopsida > Lamiales > Plantaginaceae > Plantago > Plantago major. The sequence continues at coordinate 27,284,565 of CM048840.1, read as the reverse complement.
ATATTGACTGCTCCCCTCACAGTAGCAGTGTATTTTAACATGTATAGTGGATATGAAAGGGGACATCGTCGGTTGCATTCCAAAAGTGCAGTGTGGGCCTTGATTAGTGACATCTCTAACTACTAGTCGGAGCTGTGAGCTCCCAAATCGGAGCTCAGCTCTGTACATAGCTTTGTTTGACCAAGGAGCTCCTCCAACAATCGAGCTTCGATCATCTTCCAAAAAGAAAAGGAGAAAAAAAAAGAAGAAGTGTTTCGGTCACTGGAGCTCCGGTAAGGATCTTCGATTTTTTTGTTTGGATGATAAAATTAATTCGATTAAACTCAATTTGATATTTTTTTAGGTAAAATTTTAATTTTTTAAAGTTAGTGAACTATTTTGTGAACTACTATAATATTTGTATCATTTGGAATATGTAAAAAAGTGTCATGTATTTAATAAAAAACGTCATTCGTTTAACAATCCCGTATAGAAATATACATGCCATAAATTTTCATTGTCTTGTAAGTCTATTCCGCCGATATCTTTTAACTGTTTATTTATTTGCAAGTGGTGTGCTAACATTGATCAAACATGGAGGTTGCTGGTGTTGGAGTGCAAATCCATATTCATATATTCTTTCACAAAAATTCCAAAATAGGGAGATAGTATTTATAAGTCCACTAAAAATTACATGATGGGCAGTCCTTGGATGAGACGCAAAACACTCAATCATAACTTTGACTGATAACCTAAACCATTGATAGTGTGCTTCTATATTCTATTAATTCTTAATGTTTATACTACTAAATTGTGATTTATCTATATATTTTTAGTTCAATATCATCTCCAGTTTGATGGGTTTAATATTTCAAACGGAATACATGCCGTAAATATGCGACAAAACGATATTTTCACGAGTGATATGGGTACTAAAACATCATCTGTGAGAATATCGTTATCTCACATCTTCGCTTTCAAATTAATTTCAACATAATTCCTCATCTACTGTGATAGAAATATATACGTGCTAATATAAAATGCGGCACAAAAGAGTCAAATATGAATTTGTTAGTCCATTATAATAATTGGTCTACAAGTCAATTATAAGGGCATGTCTCAATCACGGGACATTGGCCCCTTGGAAACAACTTTTGAAAAACAAGTAACGTGTTAATAAGAAAAAGGTTATGGTCAAGTTTGTACATATGCAGATCATAGTAGAGCCATGGACTGGTCTCCAATTTGTGATGATGATTGTTAGAATTTGAAGAACATCGTTTTAATTGTTCGTGCATGTCTTGGACCTATTGTGACATTGCTTGCTGGATTTGGCTTATACTATGCCTTCTTCTGTGCCAATTATTAAGGTTCCAGTGAGAACACTTGTTTCTTCAATTCAACTCTCTAGAGACGTAGTCACGCAGCTATCTTTTTTTCCCTTTCCCTTTCACTAGCAGCATGTTTGTCCAAACTCCAAAGGGAGGTTTTCAAGCAAGCGCCTACCGATAGCGATAAGTTTAGAATTTTACTGCGTATAATTACAAACAACAATCACATTGCTTAAAATGTGTAAAATGCTTAATTCCATGTTGTTATCAAGTTTCCTTCTTATGTTTTGAAAATTGATTTTTCCACCAGTAAATTAAACCCTCCACGGAGTGAAGATTTGACATGAGAGGTTGGGGGCGGCTCCGCCCACGGTTTGCAGTCGCTCTGCCTCATGCTCCAGTATGCTAAAGCATTTGTACAAGATAATGGAAATGACTACCGTTTAAAATTGTAAGATGTTAAATATAAGGTAATCCCTTTTGGAGTGCTAGCAAGTAATGTGTTGTTCATTAATTTGTTTCCTCTTTGATGTGGTATAAAACGGTAAAAGTCTTCATGATATAAACTCCAAAGCTTAGGTAAGATAAATAATTGTAATAGAATCTTCGAGTGTGCTCCACTTGCAAAATGAGATAGGGAGTTAGACACTTTTTGGTCGGTTTGCCTTAGACAAACATTGATTAGATTCAACTTGTCTTGTTGGTCCAATAGGTGTCCGAGTAGACTACAGTAGAGAGTAGTATATTGCAGGTAGTTTGACTTGCTTGATGAGGAGTAAATGCGCTCCTATATATAAGAAGTGATCTGGGGGACAAGGTTCTGACTTGCCCGGAGTTCGGTCGGTCCTATCAGCTCTTGACACGTGTAGTCAAAGTAAGGTGGCGAGTTTAGATCACGCAGCGGTTTAGAACAACTAGGAGTCGGCCTAGATCCGCCGCGGTCTTCATCAGTAGATGTCCTTCTTTGAAGGAAGGAGTGTGGTCGGGCTTATAGACAGGTCGGTCTTCATCTATGTGGTATGAGGTTAGATCTCGGCTTATACAAACATTTGTGGTTGTTATTAATATAGAGAAGATAGAATTCACCCTAGGCCTTCTCGGTTTGTGGGAGGGGACTCATTGTACATATCACTCTTGTTATGACTATTAAGGTGTGTGATCTAATCAATTGTATTACTATCGTGAAATTTGTAGCGCGGAGATTCTTTGATAACCAGCTACGATACTACAAATTCCAGGATAATTATTTAAGAAATTCAAATTGAATCGGAAACATGTGAACAATCTCCTCACATTCATAAAAACGTTGGCGTCCATTTAAAAATCAATTTGGCGCAAGGGAAGTCATTTTCTGCCACCCCACTTGAAAAACCTGAAGTGACAGAATTATAAAAATGTCATCGTCACCAGAACTTAATCTTAACTCTTAGCAATGGTGGTCCTTGAGCTGTTATTATAATGTACTTAAGTTGTCAAATTTCAATATCCAAAGTGACCTCATCGCTGTCTATTCAAGGTGAATCAATTCCATACCCTCTTCATTCAACATTTTATGGTTCTCAATTTTTGTTATCCAATTGTGGTTTGTTAGATTTCGATTTTACCCTCGGTGGTATCACACTCTCACTGTAGCATTGGGACCCACAGCCGTTGTCTATTCAATGTGTATCAATTCCATACATGCTTCATTCAACGTTTTATGGGTCTCAATTTTGTTATCCAATTGTGGTTTGTTAGACCCCGATCTTACCCCCACTGCTACAGTGAGAGGATGAGACCACCGGAGGTAAGACCGGGGTCGAATTTTCCTCCAATTGTATAACGTTAGGAACATACTTAGACGCAGAGGTGAAGTTGCGTGTGATGGTAGCCCGTGCTCGGTATGGGGTACTTTTTCGGATTTTTTTATATCTATTTATATATTAATTTTAGCTTTTCGACAATTAATACGGTATAGGTTATAGGTTAGACGGTCAAATTTTATTTCATGTATTCAGCTATTCTTGAACGGTGATGTAATTGTATAATGGTGTCTTGGAGTTGTATCATCTCATTTTAATTCTAAGTTTACCGTTCAAAACAAATTCTAACCTTTTGATCGATGCAACACGTTGTTCACTTGTTCCTTTTTAATTGTTACAAATACTTATATTCAAACCAAACTTACATATCCATGTGTGAATGTTTATGTTCAAACCAAACTTACATATCCATGTGTGAATGTTTATATTCTCCCATTTTTATATATATTGTCTTTTATGGTCTCATTGATTAGTGTTAAACTATTTTTGAGGATGACGGTCTTCATATTTATCCACAACAACTAGTCTACTACTATGTTTTCGATTCAAGGAAAGTGAAAGGATGTGAGTTTCTACTAAATTCAAGTTGGGTAGGTTAAGTCTAATGATAGGACACATATGACATACCTCAGTTTGAAGTAAATTTGTATTGATATTCTAATGAACGGTATTCTCAATACTCAGACTGGGAAAATCAGCAGCACCAACAAAAATATTCTAATGAGTGTTTGGCCATCTATTTGCAATTGAGTTTTACAATATTTTTTAGTTTATCTTTCAATTCATCACTATGCAAATTGAAAAGAGTAAAAACTCATTTAACGACATACTATTCATTCTAGCTCTCACATCTCTCTCTTCCAAAACATATCTCCCTTCCCTCTTATTTCATTCTTACACATTCTTACAACTATATATGTACCGCACACACTATATGTCATATGACAACCATTTCGATTGTGTTTATTAGGTGCAATGGTATTTTCCCATGAAAGTTTCCCTAAAGAACTATGTGAAAGTGCAACATTGCACTTGTGTTCAAAGTGTCACAATCTATTTCAAGTTTTGCACTTGTGTTCAAAGTGCCACAATCTATTTCAAGTTTTGTATGAAACTTTCATACCCATGGTTATGTAGTATAAAACTATTTGGAGTTGGATTACACCTCACCTCTCAACTATAAGTCTCTCGGTGACGTAAAACATGTGTTTTGAAGCTTATTCGAAAGAGAACATGCAAGCGGGACCAGTTGGTTAGTTTTTAACATAATTGGTTCCACCAAGTTGAATAGTATATCAAATTGCGAAGGTATATCATATGTCGTGTATACGAAGTGAAAATATGTGTTGGTTACAATATCGAACACTTATTTTCTAGGACCATGTATAATAGTAGCCTTCTAGGTGGTCTTCCATTGATCTACACTCCCAGCAAAAATCGTATTCTTAAGGAACTCACGAGGATTACACACATCGTTTGGAATAGGAAGTAGGAAGACTATGTTCTTTTCATCTGAAAAATCATTCATTTCAGTTCAGTTCAGTTCTAATCAGTTGAATTCAGTTCAGTTCATATTTGCTTAATTATTTTTTATACTACATATCAGTTCAGTTATGCTCTGTTCAGCCGAAATTGATGTAGTTGATTCAGTTGTTCCCAAGTTGAGGAAGTTTTGAAGTGCTAGGGCATGCTATATTATGGTATATCACCTACTACTAACCATTTTTCATAGGAGTGATTTTTTTTTCCTTCTTTTGCATCAACAATCTATATTGTTCTAAATAGTTTATGCCGGTAAGCTCATAAAAGTTCTAGTTCAAAAACAATTTTCTTCCTTATTCAAAATCACACTTTGCCTGCACCAATTTAAAACCATAAACCAAAAGGAAAGCTAAACTCGTTCCATATTTCCATTGGAGGAAAGTCTTCTGGGGTTATTCAAGCTGCTAACTTTTAACTTCCAAAGTCTGATGATATGAGTGTTATCAAATTGCTTTTTTCACAATTTTTTTTTCTCCAGTGGGCCCAGTTCTCCTAGCAGCTTGGTCATGTAGGCCCAAAGGCAAATCAAAAGTTACCCATTAGCTTCGCACCCCAATCAATTTAGTTCCTAATCTTGACTAAACAACAATGACTTGTTTTCAATTTTGGTATCATAGTTTACTCCAAAACATAACTCATGCATTTGTTTAACAATATTAAGAGATTCTTGCGACATACTACCTGCGGTCTATTAAAAGCTTCCTAGGTTGACTTTTTTTTTAACTTTGACCATAAATTACTCGCAAATGACACGACATAAAAATATAATAAAATTATATTATAAAAATAAATCAAGTATATTTTACTAATATAACTTTATTTTATACTTTTTGCGTATAATTTAAGAGTAATTTACGGTCAAAATTTCTTTAAAAAGTCAACTTAGAAGGCTTTTATTGGAACGGAGGGAATACTTAGCAACATAATCTTTAGAAGTCAGGTTCAAATATGGTATAATGGCGGCATAATCATGTGTCTTACGTGGATTAGTGCTTTTACGCATTAGATTTGCATTGAGATCACATAATTCACAAGTAACAAACTAACAATTGTCACTTTATTTCTTTTCTGAATTCAGCAGATTTTGAATGTGCTAAGCAAAAGAGAACATAGATGAGTCAATACACTAGATCATAGGAATAAGTGTTTGCCAATTGAAGTTACTCATTAGCAAACTCTAGTAAGTGGTGGCAAAGTCGGATAGCTGATTGATGAGTAAAAAATAAGTCCCGAGTCCCGACCTTGAAACAAAAGATCAACATGGATTACGGTGTATTCCGATAAGACTGTCTCTGAGGACAACTCATCCGAGAAGAATGCTACTTAAAATGACTTACACAAGAGATAAATACAAGCACGAAAACCCTGAACATCACCCCCTCCGAGAAGGAAAATTCTACATTTCGACACTAGTAAAACTAAGGACATAAGCAGGACCCCGAGTTGGTTGCTCCGAGCCGGATGTCATGCATGTGTTCTCGGCTTATACCAAGGTTAAAATACAAAGGACTTGAGAAGTAAGAGAACCCGAGTTGGCCGATTCAAGCAAATGTGCTCTGTGTCGGTCCGTCCTTTTATCTCAACACGTCCTACAACCAAGGCGTGTAACACACAGGCGCCACCCTCTTGGTAGGACATGTGGAACCCGATGATTGAGCGGACAAGATTCTGTTTAATCGGAGACCTATTCCGCACTCAAATCTTATATATAGGAGTTACTCAGGTATGTTATTTAATTGATCCACTCTCTGCACTTATTATATTGGGAGGTCCTAATATAAAACACTAGCCAACTACTCGATCAGTAAGTTTAGACCAGTTTGTTGGAGGAAAACTGGCATAAAATGAACTAACCCTCCATCTATATTGGCTAGTACTGAAGCTTGTAGAATACCTCTGATAGAAAGAGGTACAGTACATGAGCATTTTCATTCCTTACGAGTGATACATTTTCCAGGAATATTAGACAATTTGTTTTGACAACCATTTAAAGAATGGTTTCCATTAACAAGTGAATGTTAATGCTCGTTAAGGAATAGAGACGTGAGGCATGCAGTAGACGAATGAATTGATATATACAACAAAGAGTTTCTATTTAAATTGTACTAGTATCAGTTTGATGTTTTTATGGCACTTTTACTTCGCGCAGTCAACATCAACTACTCTTTTTATATAATTACTAGTGATTTAGCACCGCGCTGAGCGCGGTGCCAAGTCCATCTTAACCGCATTTGATGATGAGTTTTTGACCCTGAGGTATGATGTTTAGTATTAATTTTGGTTGGTTATGCTTGTTAAATGTGGTGGTTTGTTTAAGCATAGAGTGTTGATTTTTTTTGAGTAGACCTATGGACTAAATAGATGGATCAAGGAGCAGTCAACTTTGTTTCTTAATGCAGATGTTTGTTTGATATGACTGAAGAGCAAATTCTGATGCATAACAATATGTCCAACGTAATTACACATTTTCGAATAAGTGCATCAGGGCCATTAGCTCTCCACCTAATTTTGTTTCTGAAACTCCCGACTCCGAGTATTGTTGTTGTCTCCCAGTAGTATGGAGTGCTCACCATTGCCAACTTGTTTGCATGATACTTGACAGTCATGGTGGCTTTCCGCATTCCCTGGAAGTTGTTGGAAATCAATATTTTTTAATAAATTCTCCAGCTACTTGTTAAATGTAAAGTTTAATGGGCTGAATATATGAGAACCCAAACATGCTTCCATATTTTTTTATGTGCAAGAACCTTGTGGACCCACTATATATGCAGCTGATCATGAATTTTCTCCCTTGAAATTAATGGAGATTTGGTAAAATATAGGCAGTACTTAAAAAAAATTATGGCATTATGTATTGTTACCTATGAAAGACAATCTTGTAATATCTCCTTGTAAACAACATTCTTGGTATGACATGGCATTGTGCATTCTGCTGTTGGCGGTTTTATGTAGACCTTGATGGAATCTGATCGCTTCACCCTCGACAACGCAACATAGAGTTGACCATGTGCGAAGACAGGTTCTGGCAGATATATTCCGACTCTATCAAGTGTTTGGCCCTGGGCCTTGTTTATTGTCATCGCGAAGCAAAGCCTCACTGGGAATTGGTTTCTTTTGAAGGGAATCGGACACTTGATCTTGTCTGAAGTTTGAAGTGGAATCCTCGGAATGAAAACATGTGCTCCTTTATTCTCACCAGAAGCAATCTGCACTCCTATTATGTTCTTGCCAAGCTGCCGAATAATCAATCTTGTTCCGTTGCAGAGTCCTTCTGAAGGGTTTATGTTTCGCAACAATATTATTGGGCAATTCAGCTTTAAGCGTAAGATATGACGTGGCAGTCCAGTTACATCTGTGTTATTCAAGAAGTCTTGGTACTGGCATTGCAGTGTTGGGTCGGTACTGAAATACTCTACAACTTGCCTAGGAAATCTCTCAATGAGTGCCTCATTTATCTCGTGGACGCAATCATTTTTTGGTGCAAGAATAGCCCTGTCCATTATTGAGAATGGGTCCGTGAAATATCTGTTGAAACTGGGGAATACACTTGTAATTAATTCATCCAGCGGTTCTTCGTGATCCTGATTTGATATGCACATGTGGTTTGGTAGGCAGATTTTATCCCCTGAAACCAACTCTTGGGTTCCATTCCCAACCCGCAGTAAGAAGTCCATGAAGATAGGGTCGTGACGGGCTCGCATATTCTCAACCAGTCGAATCTTCTCGACCCGTTGCCACAGGTCCGACCTAACAAAGCAAGCATCTATTTGATCTTGTTTTGTACCCCGAACAACTATTGGTATCGTCTGCCTAAAGTCTCCACCGAATACAATGGTCTTTCCTCCAAATAGAATATCTTTTTCGGTTAGGTCATGCAGTAGTAAATCCAGAGTCTCAATCGTCCGACGATGTGCCATAGATGCTTCATCCCATATTATCAATTTAGAAGCTAGAATGAGTCGGGCATGCACGCTTTGCTTGCTTATTGAACACGTCATTGAGTCGTCAATTTCTGTGGGAAGCTTGAACCTTGAGTGAGCAGTCCGCCCACCCGGTAATAATGATCTCGCCACCACGATGATCTGTTGCAAGAGCAATATCTCCTTTGATCGTCTTGACGCTAGTAGTGCAGTCTGAAATAAGTCTTACTGTCCACCCGTCAATAAAGAAGAATCCTCCATTTTCCATGTTCAAGCTCGTTGTGATCCTGTCAAATGCTTCCTGCTGCCTATCATTCATTTGATTGATTGATTGGATGTCATTGTGTGAGACTTGTATGGTCCTTTCATGCTCGTATTCCCTGGCAAACATTTCCTCTCTTGTTGCCCCGACTTTGAATGATACCGAGTTGAATTCATCGATGTTGCGTCCATTCTGTTGCATGAAAAGATCAATACTCTGCAGAGCTTTGAGAAAAGCCTCATCCTCTGTTTGGTTTTGATCCATAAGATAGTCATCAGAAAGTTCCCTGCAAAAATCATTCCACAAACCTTGTGGATTAGATGGTGAATTATAAATAAGGATAGTTGCAAAGAGTCTCCTGAATGTATATGTCATTTGATAGGCTGCTGCTTCTTCCATGGAGCTTCTAATATCTGTGTCCGACTGAAGTAATCCTCTCTCTAGTGCTGCTTCACGGAAACTTCCGTATAACACCCCATTTACAGATTTTAGAGAATCAAAGGAGGTTGGTGCCCTTACATTCTTCAACAACACACGTAGATAGTAGCGGTCCCCATCCACCGGGCTCACATTCACCATTCTTCCCAAATTTATTCCCCTCTTACGACGACTCCACTGTTTTTTTTTCTGGGACCACACAAAGTGCTCTGGAAATTCATGGTAACGTAACTCCATGTTACGTACGCTTTGATCGTTGGCATTGATTTCAAAGAACTGGGTGAGTTGTGTCTTTGCAGCATTTGGATTTTTAACAATATCCGGTATCTGTTCCCCAGCTGTTAATACACTGCGTGATAATCTGGCATATGAACATGTAATTTTGTGACAGGATGGTGCATCTCATTTAATGGGAATTTGTATATTCTCCACATAGCCTTCGGAGCACATAGCCACCTAGCACGCTGGAAGTTCTTTATCTCATCAACGACCTCATCTGATGTAATGCTCTCTACGTTGTAGGCGATCTTGTCGTTTCCTTTACATACATACTTGTAGAGATACTTAATAAGCTTAATGTCTGTGACAATTTCGACATTCAAGTGGCAGTCAAATTTCCCCAGTAAGTAAGGGTTGTATGGGACAATCCATCTATTGTCAATATCATGTTTACGCACTCGAATTGTTCGGCCATCTTCTCTGCGCCTATATGCTGGGTAAGAATTAGTTCGATGAGTTGTTTCTTGAACAAAGTCCTTGGTATATTTCTTTACGCATTTTCATTCAAGATGCACATTTTGGAGTTTAAGGATCCACACGGGCCATGGACCATATGCCTGGTGACACAAGAGTGCAGATGGGGATAGATTTCTGCATCTGGTATTTCTGCTGATACGAACCTATCGTAACCCTCAGCCGAAGTCAATTTGTACCTCTTCGTCAATATGATAAGCCAATGTGCATGTGGCAATCCTCTCTTTTGGAACTCGATGACGTAGAAGTATGCTGCCACCTTACCGAGAATTTGTTTCTTGATTAGTTCTTTCTTGAGTTCCATATTCTTTGCATGAAACACTCGTGCCAGTAGATCAGCCCTATTTCTTGCATTCTCTCCCGGCAGTAATTGCTCTTGTATCTTTGGCCAATTCGGATTGCACGTCATGGTTATGAAGAAATCCGGTTTACCATATTTTTGTACCAATGTTAAGGCATTCATGTATCTGTTATGCATATCTCTTGGCCCTCCGATAAAATTTGCTGATAGGAAGACTCTTTGACCAATTCCCCTGCCTTTTGTTAGACCCTCATGAACCATCGCATCCACCAGTCCTTGGTAAGTCTCCATTCTTGCTTCATCCTGATTGTGTTTCTGTCTCAAAAGTCCAAATTACTGTGTTTCTATTTTCACGTATGTGTCGACCTGAAATTGTTGTGCCAGACGTCCTTTCATGGGAAATTTCATTATCAGAAAGTGAACAAATAAATGCAGCATGAACTATTTATGTAAGACAAATTAAAGCATAATTGTGGTGCCAAAGTTTATATATCCTTTTTATTTTTTGTTGGTTTCCTATTTGTCAACACGGTAACACACATAAGTCATAGTATTTTGACATGGTGGCTGACCTGTACACAGAATATTTGGGGCATATTTATCCCGCACTTGAAACAAATAGCAGTAAAATTGTCTGGATGACACATTTAATCTTTTTGTTCGCCCAACCTGCAAATCTGTGGACGGTGAATAATTAGTTGGACATACATTCCGTGAATTTCTAGAATAGCATTGTATGTGAAATTAAGATCGCAAAGTGTGCACTAACTGTTCTGCTCTTCTGTGAGGAATTGCTCTGCTGTTTGGTGGTTTTGTGGCACTATAGCTTGTTGGCCGGCACAATTGCACTGTTCTCCAAAGTCGTTCTGACCGCCTTCTGTAACTTTTGTATTCCTGCATGCCATCCCGGTTCTCCATATGGGAAAAGTAACGGGTACTGTAGGGGGTCATAGCAACCATAATAATATTGGATGTTATGGGGTTTATCACGATGAGTATAAACCCGAATATCGTGTGGACGATCTGATGGGGACCCATCAATCTCGTGCCAAATTGCTGCCACATGATCAGTCACCGGAAGGTTGTAAACCCTTTGATCTAGCTCGGGGTCTGACCGCAACACAATGAATTGTTCTTCAATGGTTGGTATGTCCTTTAGCCTCTTGAAGAAAACGGCGTATGGATTTGACCTCATGATTTCCATTATTAGTGTAATAACTGCAGCATCAAGGTTCCCCGATTGTGCTAGCCTATTCTCCAACTCATTCTCCGTCCCATAAAAATATAGCTGTAAGTGTGTTGGATTCCCGTCCTTTGGAAGGAGTTCTGGTATCTGATGATAAATAACCCCATTGACCTTAACTGTATATATACCCCTAGCAACACCAGCTAGTTTCTCGTCATATTTCATTCGTATCATTGTGAATGATTGTGAATGCAGTGGTGTTGTTGTATGTACGACATCTTTTCCTGAAGTGTTTTGCAATGGGACAAGTTTCATTCATGTATAAATCCCATAGCCTGGGGTGCATCCTTGGCAATTCTAGAGCAACTTGGCCCTGCTGGCAACAAAACCCACGTGTCTCGTTATGGAAGCGGTGTGCACCACAATATGTGCAGTCCTGTTCTGGGGGTAATATGTCCGCTTGATCAGGTATTTTGTCAAGGTGTTTAAACCTGTTGGGTGGGTTAGGGCTGCTCCCTGTTTGTCTTTGTGCAATCTTGAAGTACGGTTGTGTAATCAGATTGGGAGCATCACAAGTGAATGTATGATTTTTATCATTGATATTGTTCCATGTTACCTGTAGCTTCCGGTTGCACGAAAGATTGTTCTTGCTGAATTTCATCTTGCACAATAAAATTTTCATCTGGTTCTTCATAGTGTCCTATATATATAATATAACTCATTTCAGGTGTATAACTGCTAGGTAAAATTAAAGGGAACAATGCAATAATGTTGTTGGCAGCTTAGAAGTTGTTCAATAAATAATTCACTACTTGGTTATAATATCAAACCTAAGTCATCTACTTGTTTTGCATACCAAGTGCATAATAAAGTGATTTGTACTTTTATTGATTACCTCTGGCCTTTTTGTTGTTTTCTGTCGGTGTTGTTTGTTGTGAAGCTTTTCTTTTATCTTGTGCTTTTGTTTAAGTGACCTACGTTTGAAGTTCTTCCGTTGGCGTGCTTCCTCTGTCAAAGTAAAATAGTTTGTGACTGCTCTATGATAGAAAGTGCCAATAAGTTTTTTAAATGTAGAATGTGAACTGACTGAAACTTTCAGAAAGTTTTGAAGGAATTAAACGGTTAAAGGTATTTGTTACATACACATCAGCTCCTTTTAAGCAAAATATATTTTATTAATTTTAGTAAGCTAGGAAGGCAGTTGAGTTCAGAGTATATACAAATAAGTATTCTTCAGAAAGTATAGCCACTAAAAACTACGACAAATTGATAATTGAATATCCCTCTTACCAGCGAATGTCGTTGAATGGATTCCTTCATCACACAAATTCGATGCGCTGTGAAAACAATTAGATTGTAAAGGATGATAAATGTGCAAAGCGTGTCCGTGATGATGTAAGATTATAGTAAGCAAGGATTCAAAAAAAAATTAACATGAATTTTTCCTGGGATGGTTTATACATGTAAATGTTAGACCACAAAACTAAGGAATGTTGTTGGTGTTTGAACTCTCTGAATATGATTGACAAGTAAAGATATGACATCGAATCCAGTGTGCTATTTTTTTTTTGAAATAATATACAAAATTAGTGTAATAATGGTAACGTATGAACTGAACGATTTGGAATAAGAGAAGAGTTAATTTCAGACACCTACTCTGTTGTTTCCTTGCTGATACTTCAACACTAATTGTTGTAAAATGTTCCTATCAGTAACGGTTAAACGATGTATTATATGCATGGATGATTTATGAAATGATATATCCACTTGAGTTCGTGGGTAAATTTTTCTGTGTTTTATAGTTGAATATAGAAGTATAGATAAAATCACCTTGATTGTGGTGTGCTCCAGATTCGTGTGTTTGATTTATTCCGCGCAACACGCATCATCTGACCGAAATAAGGGTGAGATTCAGCCAACATGTAATAGGAACTGATGAAGGAAAAAAATAACCGATAAGTTAGCATTGATTTCATCAATTTATGATCGATTGATCCCATGAATTTCTAATAAGAACCATTTCAGAACACACACAAAATCAAATATATACAAAAAATATTAAGATTTCAAACGGGAAGCTCAGCAGACAGAGCAAGATATACATAAAGGAGAATACGAACAACATCATATGAATTACTATCATGTTACTTACAAACCTTTCGCATATGGCAACAAGATCGAGTTCAACAACGAAGCTGTAAAAGTTGTTCTATATCAGGAGTTTCTTCGAAAGGCATTCATTTCATTCTTTGTCTATTCTGCATTTTTCTATGAATTCATCTTTTTTCTGTGATCTAGATGAAGACAATGTCTGTGGATTATTAGTTTCTCTATGTTTTATACGACTTGAAATAATTATGATATTCAATTACTTTGAAACTTCAAGGAGGAAGATAATATATACGGTATATGTGATCAACCCATAAGAGCATCGTAAAACAAAAATACAAGATACATCAATACTCACTATGAATTAGACAAAACTGGTAATAAGTTATGTATTCCATTTCTATCCAGACACGGAGCCACTAATTGCATTCATTATGTGTTAAATCGACAAATGTTACCATAGGAAAATGGGGCATAAAATACTGGAGAAACTAATTAATTAATGGCATTCTCCAAGTTGATCTAATGTGTTCGGTCTTCTTACTTCCAGACACAGAAAGATAGTATATGGTGAGAGTATAACTACCTGTAATCATTAATTATATTTGATGCATAAAAGTGGGGATCAATACTGCAAGGAAAGAAGACCTTTGATCAATTTTATGTCCAGCTTTTCGAACTCATGAATCAACAATTCAAGAAACTTACTATTAGACTAAAATTCAACAATGAATCACATTAACTCATGGCTTTTGCTCCTAAATTTAGATTGAATTAGAAATAATTAACTAAAGACCTCGAATTAGGAATAACTGCCAATTTCTGCAATCAAATTAACAACACATACATCGACAAAGTAACAAAATTATCCACACAGGAGAAAAGGATAAAAAAAACTCTCAAAACTATTAGTGCTTCCAGAATTCAAAATTTATGGTTGATTTAATCTCTATGAGAGTCAAAACTATTCAGTTTCAGTAACAATCTGATCACAACTCACATACAATGTTAAATAGAATTTATAAAACAATAAAAATGAGGACTCAAAGACACACCTGAATAAACACGAACAAATCCTAAATTGATAAACCCTGGTTATTTTTGTAGAATTGTTTGAAGCGAAGCTGAATTCCAAGACGGTGCTTGTTCTTTCTTTAGATATATACTGCGTGAAGAATAGAAAACGTTTCATCTCTTGAGAGACCAAAGAGTCTCAGATACAAAAGATAGGAATGGAGGAAAGAACCCTTCATTATTTTAGGAATTTCAGGGCAAAAGGATCAGAACATATGTCCACTGTCACATATAAAAGAACCATATGAATTTTCATCCTAAAATCAACTACATTAGTTTGCAGTTAAAAAAGAACCATGATCATCGCTAATCCACCACATATAGTAACAACCTAGCAAGCAATTTAAGGGAATAAATTGCAAAAACCGACTCATGTAGAACCATGTACCTTTGAACGGGAATGCATTAGCTGAAAGTTACAAAGCAAGCATAAAGAAGTGCTCGATTAGAGTTTAAAATTTCATTATCAATTTATATGTAAGAGAAAGTTCGATGATGTGGAGTTGACGGAAATTTTCCGCATCAGTTTGGTGTAAAGAGTGACAAGTGAGCCATTGAAATTTCCGTGAAAATATACCACTAAAAGTCAGAAGATAATCATTCAAATATTGAGCCACCTGAACGGCTATTCTAAACTGTTAGTAGTCCATTAACAACATCAATTGTTAGTTATATATATCCAGGTTCTAAGTCAGATACAAAGATTAAGATATCCCATGAATTTCTAATAAGAACCATTTCAGAACACACACAAAATCACACAAAATCAAATATATACAAAAAATATTAACATGTGAAGATTGATGAATAGAACCATGAAATCGAATCAAAACTGTGTATTCAATATAGAAGCACAAAGAATTACAGAGAATATTCAATAGAAAATGAAAGAATAGAATGTCAAAGATGAAATCCGAAATAGGGGAATCAATGCCTTTTAAAACTGATTAACTGCTGGTTTATTTGGGAGAACACCGGATTGAGTTAACTAACCTGGACCGTCTTCTGGTTTATCACAGAATCTATTTGTTCTCGACTTATCTAACACCGGAATCGCAGATCCTATTCCAAGTTGGTTCTGGAGCGTTGGATATTATTTGAATCTCTCTCACAACAAGCTAAGTGAAAACTTTCATGATCATGTAATGGAAGGTGATGCAAAGCAAACCGGTTTAGGAATTATTACAAACACCTGGTGTCCGTCCTTCAAAATCTTGCAAGTGTGATAGTGTTCTCTTGTGGAAATTGAGGGAAAATATAACCCGCATCTGCAAATCATTCATGGTGTTGCTATGATTCTAAGACATGAAGGAAAGGGAAAACATATATAGTCGAATACATACCTGTGGCAAACAACACTGAGCAGAGAAACAAACCATGAACACCTAACCATGCATGTATATATAGGCATTGATGAGGAAACAAACGTTGAACCCATTGAACTTCTATCAGTTTCTGTAGCTTGAGTAAAGAGAGGCAAGAAGACTGAATGACAAAGAAGCTGGAAAGTCTTCAGGAGGTTGTTAATTAAGAATATGAATGTCAGGTAGATGATGTGACAATCAATTGCAATTTTATTTTGGAAGGGCAAATTGGTACATTCAATTGGTTCCAAAATCTAGAACCAACCTCGATTCTGTCATTGGAAAAGGTGAATGATAATATGAAGATGTTACAGATACGAAGAGAGTAGAAGAAGAGATGCAGTACAATATTCTTGCCCGGGCCAAGAATGGTACAGGGAAAACTGCTGCGTTTTGTATCCCGTCCCTTGGAAAAATTGACCCAGATAACAATATTATTCAAGGTATTCATGTTTTTTTTTTAAGCTCTACTGTTTTAGTTAACTTCTGAGTAAAAAATTATGTTCGATTCTTTATTGCAGCAGGCATTGGATGACAAAGAAGATGAGGTAGTTGAGCAAAATATTTTTCAGCTAGAGAGGGAACTTCATGAACAGGTCATTAAGCTTCCTACAAGTATTAGGCCTTTGTTTTTGCAAGCTGTGCTTTAGAGGGACACTGAATGTTTGTTAAGTTGTTTGTTTGTTTTTATTTATTTAATTATTTTATTATGCAATAAATTATTAGACAGCTAGAAGTAATCCCGTTAATGGATGAGAAGTAATCAGTCATGTGATGTGAATTTGTGAACTTGGAAGCCATCATTAACTTTTTTTTTCTAATACCATTACAAATGTTGTAAAGGAAAAGCAATAATGAGCAAAAGAAATGGCACATTCCTTCCTAATTTTTGTGCGTTTGAGGATTAAATGAGCTTCCTGGATTAGCAAATTGAGGGGGCAGACAAATTCTCGTGAAGAAGTCTAGATAAATTATCTTGTTTCATTTGCGTACAATTCCGTCGTTATTTGTGTTGTGCAAGTTGAAACTTAAAAGTCTGCTTGAATTAAAGACATTGACATTGATTATAATAATAATTATATTATTAAGCCTCATCAATTAAGAAGGAACAACCTTTGGGCTTTTCTCTGGAGATAGTTGTTGCACTTCTCAGTTGTATTATCTTTGTGTAAGACAATAAGTAATCACCATGTAAAGGGAAAAGACATATATTTTGCTCAAAAGGGGAAAACATATTTTATTACTTGCATTGGAGCTTGTAATTATAAGTGGTAGTAGTATATACTCATGCAAGGAGAATGTTACTGTGAAGTTTTGGGGTTGTTTTGAAGATACCAGGTTTTACAGGGACCAGTTTGCAAGGATTAAGTTTTACAGGGACCTGATTGCAAGTATTCACTTTTACAGGGACTTGAATTCAAAGGGTTCAGAAACACAGGGACTTGAGTGAAAATTTGGAGTTTTGGCAGTTTACAATTCTAACAAAAGAAGGAAAAGAAACGTAAGCTGGCAGAATAAGTAGGAACACGTTTTTTCTTGGACCATTGGATCAAATTGCTTCTGGCAATTTGAGGGGATTGCTCTGTTTCTTAAACTCATCGCTGAAAAGGCAGAACAGCGGCAGCAGCCAATTCACGCAGGAAGAAACAACAAAGGGGCAGCAGATTGGAAGAAGCCCTTGCCGGTTTTAATCTCCAATTTCATTTATTACTCTTTGTGACAAAGAGTGGGTATTTTAGAGCTGTAGTTGTGAGGATTGACAATCGGGCGTTTCATAACGATTAATCACTTGATATATACCAGACCTTATTAAAGGCAGGTTGTTTTATCTTTCAGCCTAGATGGCACAATCCAATATCAAAATATATAATGGCAAATGTCTGGGATTTTATTTAGAGTTATTGTAGAAATTGGCAATGTGAGGCTTGCTTCTCTCGTCTTACATCTTGTCGTCAGTTCAATCCTTTTTTTTGGGCTTTATGGTACGTCCCCGGCTCGATACTTTTGTTGGAGGCACGATCTCTGGCTGAGTCACCGTTTTTTTTTTTTTTTGCGGTGTCATTTTTCCTTTTCCTACCTTTTTTTTCTCTGCCATGGCAAAGTATTACATGAACACCCATCTTTATGCAGTACAGGATCCAAATATAGTTGCTTATGTGTTATTTCTTTTCATAACAATATGTCAGTTGATGGTGAATGTACCTGAAATAGTGGCATGTGCATCCTTGTTTGTTGTGGAATTTGTAATGGTTCCTGTGGTGGCTTCCTTGTGAGAAAGTAGTTCTGCATTTGCTTTTTCCCCTGCAAAGCCTTCATTTCATTTATGAGATAGCATTGTATCAGATCAAGAGTTTAAAATTTGTGGTATTTTTTATCCAATAATAAACTGAAAATATTATTCACCTAGCAACTGTATGGTGAGTGGAGGGTACCTGTATTGATGTTCATAGTATCATTGGCATCATCTATGTGCTTCCTGTTTGAGCCTTTTTCATGTTCATTATTTTGTAACATGGTATCCTGAATAGAGATGGTTATAGATTTTGTTGATGCCTTCTTCGCTGTTGAGAATCAAAAAAATTTTTTTTGTGAAACTCTATGTATGAGCAACTCAGTGTAGGTATTTCAACGGTATGACATATTCAGGATTCACCGTTAATTGTATATACCAGGAATGTTGTTTTTCTTTTTTTTGCTAATGGTGGCATCATTTATTTCACTTCCGTTCAAGTCTTCTCTATCTTCTCCATTACCTAGTTCTTCATTTTGCATAGCTGTACTTTTTTGGTTAATTGCAGCTCGTCTTGTTGCTGCGAAAAGATAAAGCACTTATGCTAATCATACAATATTTGTAAAACTATATTCTCACAAATCTGGCACGTGACGGAAAACTCGGTTGAGTCATTCGATGGTTGGTAATATAATGTACCTGTTGTTGCTGATCCTTTGTCATTATATAATTGGTCATAATCGGCCTCATCCGTTTGGTTTGTTTTGCTGTTACCGTCTGCATGTTTTTGGTTTCTTAATTTTTGTTGCAGAAATGGGATAATAACTATATTATTTATGTATCTGGAAAACATTGAATTTATATGAACCAAGCAAATATTTCCTTGTTTCACCTGTTTCATGCTCGTCATCACTAATCAGTTGTTTACTCCATCGCCTCACGCGTTTTGTGCTTGGCTGAGTGTTTGTCCATGTACCTGGGAAGATTAAATCATTATTGTGATGAGTAAGTCATCTCACCATTCATGTATTGAGGAGTGAACACAACATGGTCGACTGTTGCAAGGTTATAAGTTGTTCGTTCTACTTTTGTCAAGGTTGTGAGCAGGCTGAACAGATATAACATGCTTCCTTGTGCCTTCTCTGGGCTTCATGAATAATTCTGAAATAAAAGTGAATCTTAGCAAATTAAGCAATTTGCTTTTTGATAAACTGAATATTATTTGCTGATGGATTCAACAACTAAAGGGGGTGGGCTTGGGGGTTGTTGTGGATGTATCGATTGATCTGAAATCAAGTTACCTGCAAGTGTTGCTTCATCAGGTTCATCAATTGTGTTGCCATATATATCAACATCGCTCATAGGGGTTGCGCTGCCAGATATTTCTGTGTCATCAGATGTTGGCATGGCCGCGACATATGAGAATCACGTTGCAGGAAAATCATGATTAATCAGACAAAAAACCCAAGAGAGTAGTGAATGTATTTATTTCTTGTGTTTTCTGGCATTAATTTCGTCGCTCTTTTTTTTCGGCATATTTTGATGGATAATTGCATGTTAATGTTGTGAATACATTGAATTTAAGACAATAATGGTACGATGAATAATAATTACATACTTGAATCATCATCTGTATCGGTCAGTTCAACATGGTTCTCTTTCTTGTGAATGCGGTTTCTTTCTACTTCAGAATCTGCGAACAAATTTGTAATCACTTAATCCACCAATGGCACCAGGTGCAATAGCAAATATGTTCTCTTATAGATAAATGCAATATTATGCATTAGCGCAACATCAAAGAACGTAATGCATAGATACATCGATGTGCTACTATCTTCTAAGAGCGTGGATTGTTGCCCCTACATGTGGGCTGACATGTTTTGCTTCATGCCTAGTTGTGCGTGGAAATATCCGTACACATCTATCCGGGAGCTATGCTCTAGATATAAATATGTACTTTTAAACTGCTAAGTACAAACCATAACAATAAGCAAAATTAAGAAATAGACAAAAAAACCCCATGAAAGACGCATTATCTATGATTTCTGACCTTAGACTATATCAAAATTAAGAAAGGGTACAACTTGGATCGGGGGAGCAGCCCACATGAAATTTTCGTCCAATTAAAAAACATGCTAACTTAGCAATCATGCAGGAGAATATCGGTTTTTTTTTTTTTTTGTTTCATTTTTCACATGCATCCTTTATGGATGAATTCCGTGTAATTAACGTGAAACCTTTGGGTTGTAGAGAAGAATGTCCACTACATCACAGTCACCTGATTCATCAGACCAGTTGAGATGTTTTCCCATGTGCAACATGGAAATGTTTTCCGTTTTAGAGCCTGAAAACAAATGTGTAGTTTTATCATCAACAAACAGGATAACACATACCAGTAAATTTGTTATGTCATAGTAGGAAAAAATGCTTATCCGAAAGGCATGATGTAGCCTTAAAAGTAAATTTCACCAACCTAGTTGATTTTCATGAGTATCTTCGGTGAAGCTGACTTGCTTGCCGGCTTTGATGAGGCGCCTTTTCTCCATGACATCACCTGAAAATAAACATGCATGCGCTCTTCTTAGATGGTATTAAAATGGTGGTCGGTTAGGTGAGTAGAAATAAGGTTTATTTTCTTGGATTACCATCTCGACCAACCGAACAGAACGAGGAATCCAGTAGGTCGATGTCGCTGCAAGGCATCAACTGCCGTCCGGGTTCTCCTCTGTAGCATTGTAGTCCATTCACATTGTACGTTACATTTTGAAATTCCTGTTGGGTTTGGTTCGTCGATCTCTTGACTCTCATTCTTAACCAAAGAGATTGCAACCTTCCATTTATGTCCTCAAACTGCAGTCCTTGTCCCTAAGCATAGAATAATACAGACGTGAGAGAGAAATGCACCTTTAAATTAATTTTGAGATTTGGTGGAGTATCCTCCGTTTGGATGGTACCTCGGTATACAGTGTATAGTAATCAGACATGCTAATACCAAGTATCTTTTCAGCCTCGTCTCCGAACAGAACAACGTCTAGGTCATCCGTGTCATCGTATATGTTCAGGACGAATCTAAACCTATAAGACCAGACATGCATTTCTGAGTGAATTTTCCCATGTGGGTGTTCTCATTTTATAGTATGTGGTGGGGGTATTTACCTTGGTTTTGCTATACTTGTCTTCTTGCAATTCCTGCAAATAAAATCAGAGCTGAATTCGGCCGTTGTACTCCAGGGGCATTGTTCGCAACTCATGTAGTGAAACTTTTGGCTCGTCTTCATCAACCTCCCCTTGACTAAAAGGTTGAACTTTGAATCCTTATAATAGAACATCAATTAGGCAGTATTAGTATTTTCATTAGGCGCAGTATTAGTATTTTCATTAGACACAGTATTAGTATTTCTGTTATCATGTCTCAACAACGGAGAAGTGCTAAGCAAGGATCACCTCGCAAGCGTTGGCGACTTCATGGACCGATGCCATGTCTGGACATTCCAACGTCAATTTTTCCTCAAAGAGGCCACCTTGAGATATCAAGCTGCTTATAGCTTTGGCATTTGAATTCCTCCTAGTTGTAAGTAAGAAGGGTAAACCCATAAAACATGGTGGGAAAAAATGTGTTGCAAATGTCAAAATGTTTGAATAGATATTGGCGCTTAAGCCCAAGGTAAAAATTACCATCTTTTCATGGCAAGGAATTCGTCGTGGTTTAGTGTGTGGTAGACCAACGACTGAGAAGTAGAACTAAGAGAGATTCCTGTGCATTGACATATACAAAGAAATGTAACATGAGCATGATCTAGAACAACGGATGTGGAGAAGTACTAAGAGAGATTCATGTGCATTGCCATTTACATTTTAAAATCAATCACTCTATATTTCAACATAAATTACCATAATAATCTGTGACTATGAAATTGAGCAAGGCAAATACAAGTCGTTGGTGCGTGGAATCCAGGTTACGCAACGTATCATGTGAGATAATGTCATCCCAAAATGTAACTACAAAAGGTTGCAAACTGCAGAGTAAAAAGCTTTAGTTATCACACAGATTATATAATTCAAATTGATTATTAGCATGTCAATGCCTTACTTCTTATCGACAGCTGCATATTCACGAAGTGTGTTTTGTTTGACGGTCCGTGGTGGTCTCTTGTCTATAATCACGCATACAGTACCTGGAGAGCGTATGCATGAACATTAAATGAGCTCAATGTGAACATGAAGCAAACGGGTGAATGAAATTGCTTACTAATCATGGTTCCCCTTGTCATTTTGCTGGGGAATTGTGCACGATGAAAGAAAGTAGGGTTCACATGCGGAAATTCGATTCCCTCATCACTTGACAAAAGTACCACGGTTCTTTCAGTGAGCTTCCACTGATAGTTGCTAGTTGCAAGTGGGTTCTTGTAAATCTGATTTGCAGGAGTCACAGTTGCATTTGACACACTATATGTTTCTCCAACTTCTAGAGAATCTACAAAACTATCTATGTCATTGCCAAAGATGATGACATCCACAGTGTCCCCCTGGCATATGGAGTGATGCTTGGGTTAATACAAACATGGTGTATATTAATTTGATTGAATAATACATGAATACATACCGCTTCATCGATAAGCAACAACTTCTGGAATCTCACTCCCTTCTTTCCGACTATGGGTTTTGATTTGGCCCGAACGCTGACTTTAGTCGTCCACTACTCTGTGGTTGGAGTAATATATTTAAGGGGTATATTCACTTCCTTCATTTTCGCTGCGAATAAACAAAGACATTATGATTTAGTTCCAGAAATACCATGAACATGTTTCTTCCCTAACATTCCAGTATTGAGTCTGCGAACCATTATTTCTATGTGATGATGCTATCAAACTGACTAATAGAGTTACATGATAGATTCCAACTGTCTTAAAGCATAACTGTGCACACTTTGTATAACCCCTATTGCCTGTCTTATAAAGCTGCTTGCAAGATTGGCGGTGATTGTAATGTGTGTCACACTGACTGGAAATGTGGATATCACTGAATTGTAATTAATGTGAACCATATTTGTTACCTTTTTCATGCTCATCATAGCTGGTAGCCTCTTGCCTCTGTTTCGTCAAGCGTTTTTTCCTTGGCTCAGAATCTCCAAGTGTACCTGCCAAGGTGAAATTTTTGTTTGTGTTTGGTCATCCCATCAATAATAAAGCAACCGGAAGTGATCAGATTATCTCCCAAGCACGACCAAAGGGCTGTCTAAGTTGGACATGTGGTGCTTTCAATAAATTAAAAAATTAATTAATTTTAATCTTCGGGCACCCTTTTACCTTACATGTGAAGGGAAAGAAGAAGATAAAGAAGACAAAAAAAATATGGTTCCACTTTTCCCCTAATAAGATCAGTAAGCTCCTATATACAGTCAAATACCAAAGCTGCCTCAACAACAGAAGCACAAGGTACCTCAAGTATCTTTCAACTCTAGACACCTATGGATTCATAAGAGTACAGTAGCTGAGTACCACTAAAGTAATGAGCCGTCATCTAACTAAAATAGATAATATTTAATTAAGAAATTAAAATATTAAAAAAATGAGCAAGCTTTGATGAAGAGCAGAAAGGAATATGATAGGAATATTGCTTTTCTAATTCTTAGGCAGCAATTGTTGAATGTAACTCCCCACGCTTTTAAACTGGAATTTTCAGAATTTACCTAGATGTTGAATGTAAGTTCAGTTAGTTGGCTGGTTATTTTCCTTTCCCATGTCATCCTCATATATCATTACAACATATTTTTCATCTTTTGTAAACTGGTATAGATTAGTCTTGTGATATGTCAGCTGGATACATAAAAAAGTTTATACATTAAAAAGATCAGAACAAACAGGCACTTGTATAGGATGCGTAGATAGCTAACATAATGAAATGGTAGAGGCGCACAACATTCCACAGATATAAACTCCTCTCTCTAACCAATTTTCTGATATGAAAAAGAGAAATAAACCCATCTAGAAAACACCCCTGACCAGAAAGAAAACAAAGTTGATTCTGCATATATAAAAAGTACTAATTACTATATAATATCCATTTCTACATATGAACTGAAAACCTGGTTTAGCAAACAAATTGGCACGCCCTACATATTCAACAAACTGGATGGTTAGTCGATTCTTACCGTGCACATATCCCCTGAATGATTCTGAAATTGCAGAAAGGTTTACGCAGGGTGAATTAGATTGCTTACCCATGGCCCTCTTGTTCTCCGGCAACATTTTTTGTTCATTTTCCTGTGCTTTTTTGCATAAGCTATTGCATGTCTGGGCGTTTCCTGCAAGAGTATGCTGTAAGATTTGAGAAATGAAAATGAATTTAAACTTTCAGCATAGCACCTGCAGAAGCTCACTGATCATTATTCTTTGATTAAAGTGAATAGGGGCAAATCTGATCTTAACATAACAACATTAATTATGCTTTTAAAAAAACATGTTATCTTATACTACTAAGTTATATTTCGTGATGAAAATGCATTTGGTTCTTCAGTGTTGGCCTACAATAAGGAAAGATTTTACAAGCGGTGGAGAAGAGCAAGAAAAGACAATTTCCCAAAACCAGTTTCTCAATTGGCATCAATGCACAAAAACCACAACACCAAGTAACAGAATTACGAATTCAAGAAGCAAAATGCTAAATTACCAGGCATTCACACACTGACAAACAAAAGACAAACACCTGGTGCCCGTTCTTCAAAATCTTGCAAGTGTGATAGTGTTCTCTTGTGGAAATTGAGGGAAAATATAACCTGCACCTGCAATAACATCTCAATTAGGCTTTAAATTGACATTTCTGAAACTATGCAAAATGAGCGCAAATCGCAACATCTATCTGTGTGTGGTACTTGATTTATGATGCACCTGAGCAAACTAAAGTCTCAGTAGAAAGCTTCTAATTTCACAGAATCTAGACAGACTGAACATGACAAGACTCCAGATATGAACTCATTCAATTGAATCATATGAATTTTCATCCTCTCTTACATGCACAACATATATAGTCCATAAGTGACATTAGTTCTTGCAATTAAAATAAACAAAAAGCATTAAACCCCATCGATCAGCAAGCTCGAAAACATTTGAGCATATAATGGGGCATGGATTCATTCAGACCCGGGAGATTTAATAACTCAAATTTGGTTCAGACCCGGGAGATTTAATAACTCAAATTTGGTTCAGTAATTAAAACAAACACCTGGTGCACAAGAATATGATGATGGCTACATTTTAATGTGTATGCTGCTATTCAACATTGTTGTGAAAGAGAGCTTCAAGAGGGCAGAAAAATCATAGTATCCAATGGATTAAGCTGTATGATTTTAGTAAAATTAAAAGTGCAGGAACAACATCAAACTAAGGAACATGCCAATTGGATGAATTTGAATTAATATAACTTTGTTATGAGAAGCATGTTGTCTAATGCAGAGTGTACATACATTCATCTTGGAGCTAAGAATGAACTCATTCAATATGAATTTTCATCCTCTCTTACATGCACAACATATTCAATCCATAAGTGACATACTCTCTTACATGAACATCAAATTCTTGCAATTAAAATACACAAAAAGCAAGCTCCAGCAGACAACGAAAACATTTGACCAAGCTACTCTACTCTTATAAATTTGGTTCAGTAATTAAAACAAACACCTAGTGCACATGAAACCCATGTAAAAGATTACAAGAGAGTGTGAATAATTCATGGTGCCCTGCAATTCAATCTTCATAATAAGAGATGGAAGAAAGGGGAAAACATACTGAAAGCTCCCAGTGACAACGAAACCATGAACACCTGGAACACACATATATAAGCAATTAAGCATTGATGGAGAAACAGTCGTTAAAACTCTTGAGCTCCCGTCAGTTACTCCAGTTGTAAAGAGAGTGAAGAAGAAGATGGCATGACAAAGAAGATAGAGAGTCTCCATCAGATTTGGGGGCGCTTGTTCTTGAACGCCAGGAGGCTAATTTGCTTCTTAATGGCAATTATGAAAATTCATGCTAAACATTACTTGGCAACTTTTATTTAGAAGGGCAAATCGGTACATTCACTTGGTACCAAAACTTCTAAGGCTTACTCTCTTATAATAGACTTATAATATAGTAAAACTAGTGACAGAACCAATAATACTCCCTCAGTTTCAAAGAAAACTTTCTATTTTGACTTTTAAACTGTCTTCAACTTTGGTTACAAATTACTCTTAAAATATAATAATAAATACTCCACAAATATAATAATAAATACTTTGGTAGTTCAATAAAATCGTATAATGAAAATTTAATTTGACTTTTAACGGTCAACTGTCTTTAACTTTAACCACAAATTACTCTTAAAATATAATAATAAATAATTTGAATAAAATTATATAATGAAAATTTAATAATTAAATTTTCATTATATTATTTTATTGAACTATTTACTAGTATTATAGTTCAAGAGTAATTTGTGGTCAAAGTCAAATATAGTTGACCGCACAATAGTAAAATAAAAAGTTTATTTGGATCTGAGGGAGTATAAACCATTTCAACATAAAGAAAGGAAGGGCTATCACATCACAAGTACTCTAACACATTATATATATATATATATATATATATATATATATATATATATATATATATATATATATATATATATATATATATATATATATATATATATATATATATATATATATATATATATCAAAAAAGTTTTACTGTTCACCGGTCACTATTCATAGTTACTATTCACGACAGAATCATAGATCAAAAAGACTTCTATTACTTACTAAAAATAAGATAGATAAGGTTTGGTATTGGAATCCGGCGTATTAATATATTCCGATAGACATATGAAGGTCTTTGTTTGCCTCTAAGAAAGAAATGGGCGTCTACAGAACATTTTGTACTGATAATTATGTCTTGAGAAATATTTTAATATTGACAGATTCTATCCCAGTAATATATCCTGATGTCTTCTTATTTTTAGTCCGTAATTTGAAGGCCGATTAATCTAATGGTTCTTGCTTGAATTAGATTTGTGATCCATGAATGGAAGTAAGTGGTATCAGAGCCAAGTTATTAGTAAGCACATAGTTTAGAAGAAAAGATACTGTTAAAAACAGTAGAGGAGAGGAATATGATATCCCTCAAAATCTAGACTTATTAAATAGATGGACAATTCCTAGAATTGAGCCTAAGGTTATTTACCAGTTAGGAACTTTTGAGAAATTAGGTTTAAAAAAGGTAGTAAAGACTACTGAGGAATCTGTCTCACTAGATAATGATGATTTAGTAATAAAATTACTTAGTGAGAAAGATATAGCTATTTACAAAAACCTTTACAAATTTCTCCATATAGGTTTAGTGCAAATTGCTTTTAAATCTTTAACCTTAGAAGGATTACCTGAGAGTTTTATAGCTGCTCTTAGAGATGGTAGGAACTTAGACTGGAAAAAATCTTTAATAGGAATTATACAGTCTAGTTTGGCCCATGGTCCAGTTTATTTTGATGTTTATCCGAATTTACAATTATCCTTATCGGATATTAATATTTTAGATTCCTTAACATTAAATGTTAAGACTAATGGTTATAATTATATTGCTGGCACAGAAACTATATGTATCTGTTATAGGATTTATTATAAACCTTTGTTTACTTTAAATCCACATTGCCGAAGGGTTGATAAACCTATAAATGAAACTATTTTAATTGAAACAAATTTAGCAGATCTAAAATTACTACTCGAAGATCCATTAAATGGGAAGAAATAGAATTTCCAGAAAATTGGACAATTCAACAAGTTGTGCCCTCACAACCTGTTATTCAAAATAATTTAATACCCCTTCTTCGAGACTGGTTAAGTCTTCGTCCATGAGATCCATGAGATCTTTTATATCCAAACACCTAAAGGTTTGGTAAAAATCACTACAAAAAAAAATCAGTTTTAGCGACGGATAACTCTCCGTCTCCAAACCAATCGTCACTATTTTTTTTGGCGACGGATAAGTATTCCGTCGCTACATAACGACGAACTGGCGACGGATTAATCCGTTGACCAGTCCGTCCGAATTGGCGACGGATTACTTATCCGTCGCTAATTAGAGACGGGATTTAGCGACGGATTTGTTCCGTCGCTAAATCCCACCACTAAGTCGGCCTTAGTTCGGTTGACATTTAGCGACGGAACAAAATCCGTCGCTAAATTCAATGGGCTAATTCGCCCTTAGTTCGTGAATTTAGCGACGGATTTTGTTCCGTCGCTAAATTCATTGTTTAAAAAATATATATATCTTTTTAATATTTCCGTTTCACCTGTTTTTTCACATAATATAATCATAGATAATATACCCGAAACAATTAAATTGCATTAATAAATCCGAAACAATATAAATTATGCGAAACAAGAAGAAGGTGAAATAGTGTCAAATTATCCATAACAAGTCCATAATAAGTCTGATGTAACTAAGAATAATCGGGAGGAGGCGGTGGGTGAGACTGGGAAGAACTACTGAACATCTGGGTCAAAGCGTCCATCCGCTGAGCCATACGAGCCTGTTCCTCAAGCACTTGCTCGTAAGCTGCCTTGGTCGCAGCTATTTCCTGGTGGAGAGGAGTCATCATCTCTTGAACCTGCTCCTGTGTGTAGAGATTAGATCGCGATCCTAATCCCTGGGATACTGAGAAGCTACCAGAACTCATGGAAGGGCCCAAACTTCCCAATCCATACATTCGACCCTTGTTGTCCATTGGGTTGACCTCGAAGAAGATCTGGTCTTGCTCTTCAATTGAAAGCTCATGACCGTCGATCATCCTCTCGTCCATCCTCCTCTTGACCTCACTCTACAATTGTTGGTTGCATACGAAATGAGATGCAATTTTAGGAATCACTTTAAAATACTCAAATACACATGTTAACCTTAAGAAAGAAACGTACCGCAATACGCTCGGCCCTCACGTCAGTCCAGATGCCATTCTTCAGCTTAGCCTTCTTGAAGTGGTACATAGCACTCTTCGGCTGTCCTCTATTGGCCTAAAAAAACATATGTGCAAACAAGTAGTTAGTTGACAGGTGTGAAAGCAAAAAACTGTTATGTATCATATTCCAAGTCATAAACAACATATTTACTAACCTCCATTAATCGATGACCCGATTCTTCGGATCCGTACGGTTACCCGTAGACTGTCCTCCAAGTGATATGTTGGCCCCAACGTACTAACGCATGTTATTTCATGCGTACTTTGTTCATCTTGAGTTTTTATTAACGAACCCTCTAAAAGAAAGGTGTACATTCTTAATATGAATAGCGTTCTTAACTCATTTAAGCACTCTAAAACTTTTGGGGCGTTATATACTCCCTCCATCCCGGTTTCATCTTCCCGTGGGCCCGGACACAAGATTTAAGAGAAAAGTGAATAAAGTGGGAGAGATTGTTATAAAGTAGGAAAAAGAGTGAATAAAGTATGACAGATAGTGAATAAAGTAGGAGAGATATTTTCCATTTAAAGGATGAGAAGATGAAGTTGGGACAAACCAAACGAAATGCGGGAAAATGAAAGTGGGCCGGAGGGAGAGTATAACACTAATTTACATAACCTCCTTAAAATAATTTACCAACATTACATGTTCATAGATATGTTGGAATTCTTTTCAATTTTATATTTACCTGTACGATTTAATCGTAGTAAAGTTCAATTTTATTAATTAGTAAAAAAGTTAAAACTGGACAGTTTCTACGGACCGCATGGAGTATACTTCTATTTTTACCATACTATTTTTCTCTCTTTACATTTTTACTTATATTAACAACTTTAAACCAATCAAACAATATTAAAACCAATCAAACAACACTAAAACTAATCAAATAACCTTATAAAATCAAACCCATCATTTATTCTTACATACACAATATAACAACTTTATAAACCTAATAAATATTAATTCTATCACATACTATTAATTCATCTTTAATTCAGGCCCTACCTATTAATCAAAACATATATCATTAAAACACGTTTGCAACTGTATACCAAACCGCTCTATAATTAATCACCTTCCTTGATTTCTTTTAAGGGTCATTTACATACAGACCCCCTGCATGATTGTCCAATTACAAATTCATACCCGTTGTTTGAACAATTACATCCACACCCAAAATCATTGACCAAGATTAAATATTCATGTTTCAGAAAAAAGAAAAGATAAAATATAACTTAATGGAAAAATAAAATTATAATTGATTGTTTTATTACAGTAAGGTCCCTTATGCTTGAAATAATACAAAATATACCCAATTCTAAATTTTACTCATATTATCATCCAAAAACATATTTAAAATCAATCCTCAAATTATTCGAAAATTCAACAAACTCCCACGTTTAATTATTTAGGAAGAGAAAAAAAAAATTGACCGGAGCTCCAGCCAGAACTTCCATGAAACTTGTGTTCCAGCTTCTGGAGAAGCTCTGTATGGAGCTTCCATGGAAGCTATGTTGGGAAGCTTGTGTTCCAGCTTCATGGAAGTTCCAGCTCCGAACAGAGCTTCCATGGAAGCTCTTCCATTTTTAAGAAGTTATTTTTTTTAAAAAAAAAGTAGAAGAAGAAGATGTAGGAAGCTCGAATTGGGCTTCCATGGAAGGTAAGCTCGATTTGAGCTTCCATGGAAGCTTGGACGGAGCTTCCGAGCTTCCATTGAAGCTCAAATTGGTGGGGACAACTAGAGGTGAAGATTCTATGGTGGTAGTTCGTGGTGGTGATGAAGAAGGGTGGAGCTGTGGAGGAGATGGTGGTGGAATTGGAAGTGGGGTGTTTTGGAGAAGAAGGAGAAATTTTGGAGAAGAAGGAAAATTGAGGGTTTAAAATGTGAATTGGTGAAATAATTAATTTGGATGATTAAAAAGAAATGATAAAATAGAAAAGAAAAATAAAGATAATTGTAAAATAAAATAAAAATAAGTAATCTTTGAGTTTTTGAGTTTATATGTAATTAATTTGAAAACGTAAAGGAGAATTTTGTAATTGTTCAAACAGCAGGTATGAATATGTAAAGTAGCCATCTTGGACATTTGAATTTTGTCACTATCCGTTTCTTGTAATAATAAAACTTAAAAGAGTCCTATAAACTATGAGAGTCCATGAGAGTTCTGAACAAATACACAATTATACACAATTTGGGGATGACTTGATTTCTATTCAAATTCGCGGATCCTGGGTTGCGGGTTCAGTAATATGGATCTAAAAACAGGTTGTCAGATTAATATAAATACCCTATCTTCCTTTTTTTTTCCTTTCATTTCATTCTTTCTTCTCTCTCTCTCTCCCCTCTCCTCTTCCTTTCTCTCTCTTTTTCGATCACATTTCCGGCGATATCTCCGCCGTCCGGTCACCAATCTTAAATCCGATTACATATTTGAGTAGCTCATCGCCCGATCTACCTTTCTATCGGTTTCGTTTTTTCATTGGTCGACTTTTGAAATGGTTGGTCGGAATTCGAAGCTTTTCCGGTTGTCTTCTCCAACGGATCTCCGACAACACATATTAGTCATAACCTTGCCGTTTCCTCGATTTTCAGGTTTCTTCTCTCGATTCTTCAGTTTTTTCATTTTTTGTTTGGTTTTGGTGATTTTTATTGATTTCGCGTAACTTTATATTTCATGTGTAACCTTAATTGTGCATGCTTTACCTGTAATTGTTGATGTTTGCGTGTTTGAACTCTATTGATAATGTTGAAGTGATTGTTGTTGTGCATGCTATGCTTTGTTTTTTGTTGTTTTGGTTGTAATTGTTGATTGTTAAGGGTAAATTGGTGATGCCTATGTTTATGCTTCATTTTTGCTTCGGTTATTATGCTTCATTTTTGCTTCGGTTATTATGTTTCATTTTTGCTTCGTTTATTTTGTATGAATAGCCTATGTTTATACTGTAATTGTTGATTGTTAAGGGTAAATTGGTGATGCCTATGTTTATGCTTCATTTTTGCTTCGGTTATTATGCTTCATTTTTACTTCGATTATTATGTATGAATAACATATGTTTATACTGTAATTGTTGATTGTTAAGGGTAAATTGGTGATGCTTATGTTTATGCTTCATTTTTTCTTCGGTTTTTTTTTTTTTTTTGCTTCGATTATTATGTATGAATAGCATATGTTTATACTTTAATTGTTGATTGTTATGGGTAAATTGGTGATGCCTATGCTTATACTGTAATTGTTGACTGTAATTGTTGATTGTTAAGGGTAAATTGGTGATGTCTATGTTTATACTTCATTTTTGCTTCGGTTATTATTCTTCATTTTTTTCCTTCGATTATTATGTATGAATAAATTTATGTTTATCGTAATTGTTGATTGTTAAGGGTAAATTGGTGATGCTTGAATATAGGTATTTTATTTCATCTTTTGAAAAAAAAATATTGTTTAGGTTTTTATGTAAATTGTGTATGTCTATATGTAAATTGTTGACTTTTTTTTTTTTTTTTTGTGCATATAGTAGGTTTTCGTAAAAATGGTGGTTGAATGATTGATGATAAAGATGGAGGCGTGGATGGAGGAGTTGACGAACAAGTCAATGGTGTTTTTTTTTTGTTTGCGAGGATGAATATAGTGATTTTAAATTTTTTGTATTGTTTCTTATGTAATGACATTTTATTGATTGATGAATGAAATTGATTTCTATGTTTATTTTATAAATATTGAGTTTTTTGAGATAAATAAACATATTGATAATTTTACACTAAACATAGACAATTATATACCAGACATAAGCAATTTGTCCCAAAGTATCAATATGATTGGATGGACACATGAAAGCGGGTTGTGTATTACTGTAAGGGAAAAATGTGGGTCGACCCGAGTCAAGCGGGTCAAGCCGCGAAAAAAATCATTTTAAATAGTTTTATGTATAAATTGTATATATTTGTTTATTATGTAGGACTCTCAAGTACTCTTATTATATTGTGAACTCTCAGGAGACGAACTCTTATTTTAAATATAAATGCATTGTCACAAAAAGACTTACAGCATTGGCAGCTCGTCAGTGTGGGTGACGCGCCCCTGGCGCATGGCAGCAGCCAATCCTGCACCTTTATTTTATTTTTAAATTTTTTTTCATTGTCCAATTTTAAATGCGAATAACTCGAAAAATAAAAATGCGAAAAATAAATAAAAATCACCAACGACTTTGTATTTTCAAGATCTACAAATAGAGACCACTCTTGACTATGTTTGGATCATCCCATATCAAACTCATTTTTCTCTCTTAATTAAACTTAAAATTGTAAAACGACTTCTAAAAATGCAATTTTATTAATTTCAACTTCTAAACACTTTTATAATATGTTAAATATGTTTTTAAAAAATTAAAATTTTTTTTTTGAAATTTCATGACGGCACGATGACGCATCAACAATGCAGGAAAATCTCGTCACGGATCCTATCAACAGCCAGTGACGCGTCACGGAGCCGTCACCATTGCAGGTATTCTAAAGAAGTGTGGGGACTGGGGACTTTGTAGTTTGTACCCCCAAGACTTTTTTTACATTTACTCTCTTTCTCTTAATCTTTCACTGTTTCACCCATTCAACCGACGTCAGAATATGACTTTTACGATCATATCATATCCTACCAAAAGTAAGTAACAATTCAAACCGGCCCCACCTCATCTTTTACTCTGTCAACGTGTCAACATTCACTCAATTTCCATCCTAATAAATTATCCACAAACTTGTATCGATTCTTTCTCTAAAGATTAAAACTCACCGGAATTTAGTTGATTTCTAAAAGATGAATACAAGCAGTATTTAAATTTTAAATGAGCTTGGAAAAATTATATTTATGATATAATTAAAATTTTATAAATTTTTGTAGGTTATTTATATATAGTGCGTAAGAGTGAAGTAGCGTGTGTAAGTTTTTTAAAATTATTTCATTGATTAAAGGTTGTTATAATAAATGGAAAAATAAATTGAGAGGAAATTAATAGGTAATTAGCTTTAGATAAAATTAATTGAGTTGTGAATGGTAGCTGAATTAAAAACGGATACTGTTCGACTGGATTTAAGTCGCTAGGCAAACATAATGGGAAGTCAACTAGATTCAAGCTGGATTTTAATCTTGACCCAAACATCAACTTAGTAATCCCTCGCCCACTAAAATGATCTCTATAATCAAACCCGTCCGCAGTAGTCAATATTCTTATACTTTATCATTTATCTCTTATATTTTTTTTATTATTTATCATTTTTATCTCCATCTCTCATAATTTCTTCATTATTTATCATAATTCTCTCTTAACAATAAACTGTGGCTTTATTAAAATTATTTGTGTGGTAAATATTACTTGACTCTATAAATTAACAAAATATTTCATCTATGATATGTTAGGACTTTCTATGTTGTAAATTTTGCTCATTATTCACCAACTTTCAGGTTATTAATTTTTTTAATGAGATTTAATGATTAAAAATAAAGATATCTAAATAAAATTAAAATAGAAGAGTGACGAACAAGTTAAAAAGTTAATTTGGCCCGCAAATTAACGTGTACCTCCTTCCTTTTATAATACTACATTCGGTTCACTAAAAGTATAACAATTTTTCGTTTTGAGCGTTTCAATAAAAGTGTTACATTTTCTTATATGGAAATTATTTTAATCACACATTTTTGTGCCCACGCGTACTTTTACACTCAATTAATATCTACTACTTATTCTTAACCACATACTGTTGGATACCACATACTCCCTCCGTCCCTTGGAAGCTGTCCAATTTTCCATTTTGGGCGTTCCAATAGAGTTGTCCACTTTCATTTCTTTACCATTTTAGAAACAATTATATAATTTTATATACTTCACTACTCCTAAAAAAGTTAAAAAAGTAACTTAAATAATCAACTAATTACTAATAAAGTCATAAAATAAATTCACATGTACTATATAGTGTTATAATATTAATCTTAATTTCTATGCATGAACAATATTCTAGACAGTTTCTAAGGGGTGGAGAGAGTATACTTTTATACATTTTTATTAAAAATTGTATACAACATAATTGTTACAATTTTAGTGAAAGTGAGGGAGGGAGTAGTAGCAAGTATTTGGTCGTAAAATTAAAAAGGGGTTTCGTGTATTTTCTGAATGGTAAGATAAAAAGATAGAGAAATAAGTCCAAGATGTCGCGCATCTCAACGGTAACATAATAAAACCTGCGATCCACAAATGGACGGGTTGGATGAGTAGTTCCAAATTGGAGGTTCCAAAGAAGAGTTGAGTTGAGTTGTCCAGTCCAGGAAATAATAAAAGAGAAAAGCGATGATGTCATCAGATGGCGATGGTGACAAGTCCTGTACCGACGTGTCAGCGGGGGTCCCGCCGTAGACGGCGGGCGTGGTCCACGTGGCGGCTCTACAGTTGAACCCGTCAGCTATTTATGGTCCCAGTTGTCAATAGGTGCCAGCTCATCTTTGGACACTCATGTTTTTCTACTAGGCTAGGCTACTATTCGCTAGTCTATGTCCGTCCGATCGAGTCACCCTACTTTCTTTCCACTCTGGCACTTCGGTTTGTTGACTCGACTCTATTTCCATCGGGTTTTTAGTATTTAACATGATTATCTACTTACCTCCTACTCCGTCACGTTTCTTGAAAAAAAATTACAATTGAAATCGACACAATTATTAAATTATAATGAGTAAAATAACAGTTTATATTGATAACTTACAAAGTAAAAATTGGTAAAAGTAAGATAAAATATAGTGATTAAAAGTCTCTTCGCATGCCATGAGCTTCATACATTTAAATACATTTCTATTTTTAAATTCGCCAGCTTAACTTCATTCTACCAAAAAAGGAACTACCCCACCCAACAAATAATAAACAATCTCAACTTTCTGTTACAATTCTGCGTTTCTAAAAAAGTATACTTTTTCCCACCTTTTGTATATTCTATCATTAATTTAACTTTTCGCATAAAACTGCGCGCTAACCCTAATGTATGAAGTTCTCCGGGACGGAGGGAGTAACGTAAGTTTAGTTGAAATGAACATGAGATTGGGTGTGATTAATTGATCATTATACGGATTGTAAAATTGTTCAGTTAAGCGTTCAGTTAGCATAATCCATTTCATTTCTTTATCATTTTTAAAATGTTTATATATTAATAAAGAACCTTACAAGAATACCGTTTGTACAATTATATGTACTGATAAAATAGTGAACCTCAATGCAATATATAATGCTATAATAATGCCTCATTATTTTATGTAACGAAAATCAGAGAGAACAAGTTCATTGGGACGTTCATATTCATAGTACGTCAAAGTTGTAAAACTACCTTTCAAGAGACTAGCAATCTCCTAAGCCATGTAGTGCCTCACTAACATGGAGACTTGGTAAGGTTAGTGATAGGACCTAGTCCGTGCGAGCTATAATCACTCCGAACACAGAAGTCAAACTGTAAGGATTATCACAATAATACCATATAAACGCCATACAAACAATAATATGATAAACAAGAGTATGAATTTATAAACACTTCAATATAATGCTCTGTTAACCAGGTGATATGTGGTTTTACTTTATTGTACAAAGTCACAAGTAACTAAATAACATGCATAAAGTTATATTGATGTGAACATTATGGCCTAAATAGACTTCAAGCTTCAAATTCATGAAAGTAGATCTCCAATTCACTTGGGAAGTTTTAGACTAATTAACTACCGATCATGTATATAATTCACCTCATTCTTAAGCACAAAATAAGAAGTTTAAATTCGCATGACCAAATTATATAAGATTATTTTTTAGATTGGGGCCGGGGGATATTAAAATAATAAAAATATTAAGCACAATTTTTATTTCTTTCAAGTTATAGTAGTGGTGAACGTAATACTATGCTCGCCCTCGTGACTCCATCCCAGCATGCTGTTGGAATTGAACTGCAGATTTGTATAGATAGCTAGATAAGTGAAATTATGGAATTGACACTGTTAGATTTTTACCCATTTTCGTTCCATAATTGGTAAATATATATTCTTCCTTTACTAGTTGGTTTAAATTAAGAACGTTGGTTGAGCAACATACATCTCCAGTGTTGGACTGGGATCATGCAATTTAGGTCTCTGTATGGTTGGTTGGATTTACTTTATAGACAAAAATTGAAATATAAATTGAGATGTGCAATATTACCCTACAGTCTACAGACTATAGTTTTGGTTAAGTTGTCCTATGTTCTGAAAATTTGACAGACTAAACAAGTCCCTTTCAATAATAATGAAGTGCACAGCCTCCATTAAATTTTCTTCACATTTCAATACACCAACTAGATTAAATATGTTGTCTAAAACCTATGTTTTAAAACCCGGAATCGGAGGTTGAGCCGGTCACCCTCCAAAAAAAGTTCAACCGGGTCGGACCGGTTCACCCGGATAGAGCCGGTATGATGTCATTTTAATATATATATATATATATATATATATATATATATATATATATATATAAAATGATCAACAAAATGAATAACTAATAAATAGAACAAATATAGATTTTATGTTTGATTTGCATTATAAAGTGTAAACTCAATGGAAAACTCAAAATATACATAACAATTAACTAGTACATCTCAATGGAAGGAATTTTAAGGTTTTTTTTAAAAAAAAACCCTTAATTAAAAAAAAAAAAGCCCCAGGCTCTCACGACTCGACTAGAAGGGAAAAAAAAATGTCATAGACTTTTTTTCTTTGTGCCTGTATTTTTTATTCTTGGACTATATAAATTAAATATATTTTTTATTTAATACTTTTCTTCCTAAATTCGCACGTGCGGGGTTTAGATGCAAAAAAAAAAAAAAGGCCCAACTCGGTTCCGGGTCACCGGCCCAACCCGATTTTGGGCCGAGCGGCTTAAGGCCGGTTTTTTCCCCTATTTGGGCCGTTCCATACCGGTTTAGCGGTTCGATCGGTCGGACCGGCCGGTCGAACCCGAATTTTAAAACATAGTCTAAAACTAATAAATATACCCAATATACATTTTAACAAATTTAATCACTCTGATATAAAAAAAAATTGTCACAAGGTAAGAATACTATTAATATAGCATGTGTGGTTCACTACTTTATTAGAAAATGATATTATTTTCATGTGAGGTTCAACTCTAACTAATTGGAATATAAATTTTCTAAAATGACAAAAAAATGAAACGTGACAGCTTCAACTAGACGCTCAAAATGTCAATGCAAGACAATTTTCTTAAAACGGAAGGAATATTAGTAAATACGAGTATATGGTAATCATACAAATTGATATCTTCGACGAGACGTTCAACCTGGCAATATGGGACAACCTTAAAACGGAGGGAGTATTTAGCAAAAATATATGATTACTAGACAATAACTTATATATGAGTCAAAAAAGGGAATTGATAAATGAACTTATGTGAATATTGTTGCGTAGCACAATCCATGATAATATACGTAGCTAATTTTCAAAATACATAATAGTATAAAATAATTCAACAGCTTATTTATTTTTGTATGTTACAAATGATTATCGATCAATTAAACGATCATGTAATATTTTGCTAAAATAATTTCATTAAATTGTACATGTTAAATTAGTGGTAAATATACTTAAATATTTGAAATTGAGAGAGGATGTCAACAATTCAAAGTCCAGTGAGTTTAAAATAATTGACAAACACAACAAGATGATGCATGTTCTTTTTGGATCCATTCGTAATAACTCAAAACTTAAAATGGTGTATTGGTGTATTGTTATGTTCAGTGGAGTGTTTTGTAGTTAGCCACAATTTTAACTTATTATCCCTTTAAGCCTATGTTTAATACAAACTTATCAGTTTGATAAACTCATTTTCGTAACAAGCTTGTTACATAAATGTATATTCGGTAGCTGATAAACTAGCTGATCTAATAAGCTTGTTCAAGAAGCTTATTAAAAAAAAAAACTATCTGATTATTTTCACATATCATACTTAACAAATTAGCCAGCTTATCAACTAATTGATTTACTAAACACTTTTATAAAAACCAACTAGCTAATCAGATACTCTATCAACTACTAACTACCTTATCAGCTATCTTATTAGCTAGCTTATCAGCTTGTTTTGCTAGACAGAGCCTTAGGCTCTGTCTAGCAAAACTAGCTGATAAGCCAGGTTGTAGTTAATTAAGTAATTGATAATCTAGTTTATTTTTATAAAAGTGTTAAGTAAATCAATTAGTTGATAAGGTAGCTGATTTGCTATACATGGTATGTAAAAACAGTTCAGCTAGCTCATTTTTTCGATAAACTTCATGGACAAGCTTATCAACTACCAACTAGGCGTTTACGTAACAACTTTATTACGAAAATAAGCTCATTGAGCTGATAAGCTTATGCCAAACAGAGCCTACATTGAAAATTTCTTTCCTACTTTATTTACTACATCTGCTACTTTATTCACTATATTTCATACTTTATTTACTCCATCTCCTACTTTATTTATTACTTCCTCTGTCCCGGATCAAGCTTCCCGCTTTGACTTTTTGCGGTCAAATTTTTCCAACTTTGACTACGAATTAATCTTAAACCGCAAATGTAAAATGTTCAATTTTTTTATATAATGAAAATTTAGCCCCTAAAGTTTCATTATATAAAAATTGAACATTTACATTCTTGATTTAAGATTAATTAAATAATCAGTAAAAAAATTTGAAAAAGGTCAAAAACTTGATCGTCTGAAAATAGTATTTTTCCTACTCTATTCACCATTCACTTAAAATTTATACTCGGGCCCGCATAGAGTTCAACCCGGGATAGAGGGAGCACTACTAAATCACAAGCAAACTAGTTTAGAAGTGACCGTGCCAGCATAAAAGTTCGTGGATCAATCAATAATGGTCTGGCATAAAGACTAACGAGTCAGTTAAGCAACTAATTCACAAAATTTTCATGTTTGTTATTCAATTGAAAAATTATATTAAGTCACTATTACACTAACTTAAAATTGAGTTGTTATTAATATGCTGAAAGTTTGTTAAAGTCAGGTTTGCTAAAATCTTATGTCAAACAGTCAATAAGGCTCTGTTCTCTTCAACTGAAAACTCATTCAGTTCAGTTCAGTTCAGTTCAGTTCAGTAAATTTCAGTTGAAAAGAACAGAGCCTAAATGATCTACCCAATGATCTGTTTAAAATTGAAAGCAAAAAATGAAAAAAAGAAGAGAAATAGTAAGTATTCCGGAGGATCCTTTTTAGAGCGAGAAAAAAGAGGCAACAAATATTACAGTCATATCATATTTTTACAAAAATTATAATTATGATACATACATGAAAAATATTACATAAATTATTCAATTCTATAACATTATTGATATTCCATCCGTTCTTTTACAAGATTTAC
Source organism: Plantago major (assembly GCA_026545765.1). Taxonomy (NCBI): domain Eukaryota; kingdom Viridiplantae; phylum Streptophyta; class Magnoliopsida; order Lamiales; family Plantaginaceae; genus Plantago; species Plantago major. The sequence continues at coordinate 27,243,874 of CM048840.1, read as the reverse complement.
CTTTTAATTTTGTGTAAATTTTAAAAAAGTAGAATAAAATATTAAGTCAGTGGTAAAAGGTAAGATGAAGAGTAGAAAAAGTAAGGCTCTGTTCTTTTCAACTGAAAACTCATTCAGTTTAGTTCAGTTCTATTGATTCGATTCGATTCATTTCGTCTTGATTCGACTCTCTTGATTCGACTTTCTTCAGTTTAGCTCTCTTAAGTTCATTAAATTATTATTATTATTATTATTATTATTATTATTATTATTATTATTATTATTATTATTTTATCATTTATTTACACAACCCATCTTTTGTACGAGAAAAATAAGAAAATTTATCCAATTGAGATATTTTCAACCTTTTTCTTTCTTTCTTTTTAACACGACTTTTAGTAGATCAATGAAATAAAAAGTATAGTTACGATTCGAATTACCCTTCTTTTCTACCGTAAAAGTTGAGTTAAGATAAGAAACTACGAGGAGAGTACCATTTAAACCACTAACAATCGATTTTTCTAAGGAGAATTTTTTTCTCGAACTTAAATCGTAAATTACTTGCAAATTACGCACAAAAAAGTATAAAACAAAGTTATGTTAGTCAAATATACTTAATTTATTTTTATAATATAATTTTATTATATTCTTTTATCGTGTAATTTGCGAGTAATTACAGTCAACGTCCAGAAAAAAGTATCCTTACGAATTTATTAATGGGCCGGATGTAGTATTCATTATTATTAAAAAATGGGACAAATGTAATTTCTTCGGTTCGTTTAAGTTTCATTTCGTTTGATTTGATTCGATTCCATTCGATTCGATAAATTTAATTTGAAAAACGAGTAAGTGAGAAAAATAGATAAAATATGAAATAGAGTGTTTAAAAAATTAATAAATAGAGATAGTGAGTTTATAAAAAATGAAACGTTAAACTTTAAAAAAAACTTTTGAAATGATACGGAGGGAGGGAGGGAGTAATATTTAAAAAAAATATGTACTTAATCGGTCGGTAAATCATGTACCCACCTCAATGAAGGCCGTGTAACAATAGTTTGTGGAAGTTTTGATGGGATGGGATGGGAAGTGATCCCAAAACAGGAAACTACGGAACAGTAAAAATGAAGAAAAAGTGTTAACATTGAGTCCTTACCTTTTCCTTTTTAATCAATGACCCTCTTCTGAAAGGCAATCTCTCCCTTTCACCACCTCTCTTTCTCACATTCACATTTCACTCTCACACTCGCCGTATTAAGCTTTCCTGTTCCTTCTTCACCATCACCATTTCCTCTCCCTTCTCTCTTTACTATGTGACAATATACTCATTAGATTGACAACAACAACAACAACAGAACAGAAGCATAGAAGAATGGCCTATATGTGTACGGACAGTGGAAATCTAATGGCAATTGCCCAGCAAGTGATTAAGCAGAAGCAGCAACAAGAAGAGCAACAGCAGCAGCAGCAGCAGCAATTACTCACTATCAACTCCTTCTGCCTCACTCCATGGCCCAATTCCACCTCCTCCTCCGCTACTCACCCGCCTCCGTACACTTTTTCCGACCCCTTTCAAGTCCCTGCCGAACCGCCCGAACCCGGTTTCCACTTCCCCAATCTCGAAAACCACCCCCATTGTTTCCGCTTCTCCGAGCTATGCACCGGTCCAGTCGCCGATTTCGACTCCGACGAGTGGATGGAGAGCTTAATGGGCGGCGGAGACTCCACCGAAAGCTCCAATCTCTGGCAAACTGGAACCGAATTTGAAAACCCGGCTTATCCACCAACCGATCCGTTCCCGAGTCGACTCAGTCTCAACTCGGTTGCGACTCAGCCCGATCTCAACCGAGTCATCTTCTCCGACACCTGGGTCGACCCGAACCAGCTCAGCAACTCCGAGGATTTTGAGCCCAAGGTAGCCACTCCACCTGCTGACGTCACTACAAACACTGCCTCGTCTGCAAAACCGATTTTGAGAGCTTTACTCGACTGCGCTCGACTCGTTGAGTGTAACTCGGACAACTCAGTGAAATCGCTGATTCGGCTCAGGGAAATGGTGAACCCGAACGGCGATCCGTTGGAGCGAGTCTGTTACTACTTCTCGGAAGCTCTCTACAACAGAGTCTCTTCTTCTTCATCTTCTCCAGCTAACAAACAGGTAGAAATTTACGATACTGCCCCTGAAGAGTACACCTTGTCTTACAAATCTCTCAACGACGCTTGCCCTTACACGAAATTCGCTCATCTAACGGCTAATCAAGCCATTCTCGAAGCTACACAGAGTGCTAAAAGGATCCACATAGTTGATTTCGGTATAGTACAAGGGATCCAATGGGCCGCATTTCTGCAAGCTCTTGCTACCCGACCAGCCGGAAAACCCGACCTTATCCGGATCTCGGGTATACCCGCACCGCTTTTGGGGAAATCTCCGGCGGTGTCGCTTTCGGCTACTGGCAATCGATTGCGTGAGTTTGCGAAGGTTTTGGATCTGAATTTCGAGTTTGAACCGGTTTTGACGCCGTTAGAGGAGCTCGATTGTTCTGGTTTCCGGATTGATTCAGATGAGGTTTTAGCTGTTAATTTTATGCTTCAGTTGTATAATTTGTTAGATGAGAGTGATGATGGTGTTGTGGCTGCTTTGAAGCTTGCGAAATCGTTGAATCCGTGTGTTGTTACGTTAGGAGAGTATGAAGTGAGCTTGAACAAGGTAGGGTTTTTGCACCGGTTTAAGAATGCGCTTAGGTACTATACTGCCGTGTTTGAATCGCTTGATCCGAACTTGCCCCGGGAGTCTGAGGACCGGTTACGAGTCGAAAAGCTGTTATTTGGGGTGCGAATTGGGGGAATGGTTGGGCCGGAGAGTGAGAGAATGGAGCGAATGGAGGATAAGGAAAGGTGGAGGTGTTTGATGGAGGGTGCGGGTTTTGGGCCGGTCATGTTTAGTCATTACGCGATTAGCCAGGCCAAGATACTGCTTTGGCACTACGAGAATGGTTACAAGATTGTTGAGTCGAATCCGGCTGGATTTCTATCGTTGGCTTGGAATGATGTACCTTTGCTCAGTGTTTCTTCATGGTTTTGATGAGAAAGAACTTGGTCTTTTGTTTCCGCTTAGTGTTTGGTATGTTTGCCATGACTTGATGATCTAAGTGTATGTTGGTTGCTTGATCCATGTTATGAAAGAAGAAGCTAAATTTGGTCCAGTTTTAGATGTAGGAAATTTGGTGGAAGAAGATATAGTACTAGTATAGGTTTTTTGAAGCTTTTTTGTTGGGCCAACTCATTTTGTTAGTAAATTTGCAGCAGCAGCAGCATGATGTTCTTCTTGCTATGTTCATAACATATGATTAGTAGTGTTTTAATGGAAGGAGTTTACTTTATGCATTTCCTTTCACCTTTTTCTTTGATTTGATGAAGATAATCTGCTAGTTTATGTATGATGATGATGGTGAATGTTACTGTAACTGCTAAGTTGCCTCTTTTTTAATGCTTTTTCAGCAACTGTTTAATCCTCCTCACCTGTTATCTACAATGGACTTTGAGTTTGTGGCTTTTGTGCTTGTCTCTTTAGACAACTTGTAATTGTTATAGACACAGTCCAAATCCATTATCATCAATGCAAGTGGTAAAAACTGCACGGGTTCCTTTTCGATTCGACATCCTCTATGGGTGTTCATAGTAAGTGTTGTTGATGTTGGCGTCCTTTCTAAAGTGATGTTTTGCATCTTGTATTGGTGCATCTGTTGTGCTATGTAAATTTCCAGCCTTGGATGAGTGTAGTTTTCTCAGAGTGGTAGATCTTTGGCTATGCTTTCGAACTTTCCTCTGTCCTAGTTTCTTGGTTCCGCCTCTAGTTACATGGTCGATTATCTTGCAATCAAGTACCCTTCTTCGCATCAAGTACCATTCTTTACACTTTGGTATATCTTCTGCTATTGATCTGAACCACGCAAGAGGTAAGGGTGATGCAAATCTCTTCAAGATTAGCAATTGAAGAGTGCCTAATGGACAAGGAAGTTGTTTGGAAGGGCATGTGAAAACTAAGCAACAATGGTGTTGTTGTCTGCTCCAAGATCTGCCATTGTGCTGCACATCTGATGAGTTACTTAAGCCTGCAGGAAAATAGTGTACTTCGGTAATAGCATTAAAGTATTGTCCTTTTTCCACACTGGAAATCTGAATCATACATTGCTCATTGTCATTTGGCAAGGGAACAGGGACATTAGACTGTAGTATCACCCATTTTTTAGCCCCTCTCTCTCTCTCTCTCTGTCTCTCTCGTGAAAACAGAGCAGAAGAGACCAATATCGATTAGATAGATAAGTCTGCTTGGTGCTATGATGTCCCATTTCTAGAATTAATAAGACAGCCACAAACATCACCCATTAATATTATTTACTACACCTACAGTTTTTTATTGCCATTGCACAGTTTCAGAGGCCATGGTTTCCAACTATGCAGAGTAAGTAACACTCTGAATTGAAGGAGTAAAGATATGGGCAGGATTGAGATGATATGTGAGTTTGTTTAGTGAGAGGGTTTAGCATTGGTTGCGCCTTTATATGGGTTGCTAATGAGCCGGTTAGAGTTGAGTTTTTGACTTATGGAGCCCATGATCATATCTACAAACATGATCATCCGTATTTTTTAATCTCTCCATAATACCGTTTCTCATGAGACTTAACCCGGCCCTGTTCACAAGTGAAATACGAACTCAAAATTATAGTGTTTGAACTCAAGCTTGATGTCTTCGAGCTTACTCACGATCGTTTGAATACCATGCTAAATGAATATATCTTTTAAAGTACTAACAATCTAACATTATTCATCAACCATGATACATATACAATTCGAGCTTTCTCACGAACAAGTTTGTGTCGGTTGATCTCGAGCTCAAATCTGGATGTTGACCGAACCCTATCGTGATCAATTTGATTTGTGAACACCTCCGTGTTGACCGAACTTTCTTGTGAACCGCTCATTAACACCATTATCATCTAATATGCTTAAAGTTAGGGTTCACTAAACGTCTAAAACCTTGGAGGAGACTGTTAGAGCATTTTGTAGTAGATTCGCAGAAATGGAGAATTTGAGTAATAATGATAGCTATGACATGACGTGTCAATAAAAACAAGAACTTGCAACAATCGAATTCCATTTCAAATTCTCCTCCACGCAATTTCCCGGATGTTTGTCATGAATTGACAGGCTGCGAAAAGAAAATCAAAAGTATAGTTTCTATATAAACAAACAACTAGAAAAACATAAAGAATTGCAACACAAATTAATATCATCAGTTCCACAAAAATGGATGCAACTAGTGTGAAACTAGTGGGATTCTGGGTTAGCCCATTTGTCCACAGAGTAAGGTGGGCATTGAAGCTCAAGGGCATAGAGTACGAGTACGTTGAGGAAGACATCTTCAACAAGACTCCTCTGCTTTCTCAGCTCAACCCGGTTTTCGGCAAGGTTCCTGTCCTTGTTCATGATGGAAAACCGGTGCTCGAATCTTTTCTTATACTCGAATACATTGATGAAGTATGGGTTGACGATCCACTGTTGCCTCAAGATCCCTACGAGAGAGCTCAAGCGCGGTTTTGGGCTAAATTTTCTGAAGAAAAGGTTGCTATATATCCAATGGTCTTGTTTCTACAAAGGAATTGATATAGAGTTCAGTTTCTGTTTATAGTTGAGTATAAAAAGCGTTTTCATTAAATTTTTATGACACTTATCCTCTGCATTTAACAAAAACTACTCCGTCTAAATCAATTCAATGTTTACAAGTAACGCAATCTCATTCTTTGTTATCATGTCGCATACATTTTAGTTCTATTATGCCGTTAACAAAAACTTATTTTGTTCATCAGCTTTTGAATCCTGCGTGGCTTGCACTATGTTCGGAAGGCGAACTGCAGGCTAAATCAGTGAAATCAGCTAGAGATGCACTGGAGAAGATTGAGGACAAAATAAAGGGAAAAAGATTTTTTGGAGGGGAAACCGTTGGATATTTGGACCTAATAATCGGATTCGTTAGCTACTTATTACCTGTTTGGGAAGAGATTGCATCTGTCAAAATTATTGATCCCCTGGAGTTCCCTGCGATCACTGCCTGGATGAGTAGTTTTCTTGATCATTCGGTGATCAAGGAGTCGTATATGCCCTCCAAGAGCGATATCTTTTCGTACTTCAAATGGCGAAGAAAAGAACTAATTCCATTTTTCGCCTCTTCTCATTGATAGGGTTCAGAGAAACATTTGCAGTTACATGATTGTTATCTTCTATGTATGAAGATAGAATCATCTTATTTTCCTATTCTAAGTACATGTTTCGTGTGTTTTAATAATGTCGACGTGAGATTGTATTACATATTATATATTGCGTAACTACTCAGCCACCCTCCAAAACATAATGCATGACTCCTAAACAAGATGTGAATGTATGAGAGGATGTCACACAAATTAACCCTCAGATCTTAAAATCACACCTCAAGATAAGAGAATATGGTTTTGTATTCTATTTCCTTGAACATGAATAATTTCATGGCAGGGTAATAGGAGTAATGAATCCACCTCAATTGGTAGGTGTATACAAGTCATGGAGACTAAGCAATAAAAGATAAATACAAGAAAACAAATAATTATGATAAAGAAAATACCATATAGGATCTTCAATAATATTATACCAAACACAGGATATTTCATATTAACACTTTAGAAAATGTTTGAAATCTTTTAAAAGGTTCTACTCATTGGAATGGAAAGAAAAAGAAAAAAGATAACAATTTTTCCTTGCAAGTAATCAAAGATAACAAAATAATAAAGTTCTTTCATACACCATGTATATAAAATGTCATCCTTTTTCTCACTACAAATATCAACCAAGAAGATAAAAAGATAAAGATAAATCAAAATACATGGCATTTCCATTCCAAAATATGATCCACACCATTCTTCTCCTGCTGACAATTCTCTCTAGCAGAGCAACTGCTGAAAAACGAGATGTTATAACATCCGATTTGATTGGTACCATATGTCCTAAAGCTCGCAATGCAATACTATGCTTCAAGCACCTAAAATTGCTCATAGGCATCAGCATTGAAAAGGCCGACGTCGAATTAGTTTTGGATGCACAAGTGTCAGGCGGCCTAGCAATCTACAAGTTCACTCCAACGGACGATATTAAAGATCCTGTGTTGTACAAGAGATATATATCATGTGTCACAAACTATAACAATGCTGCACTCATAGATCTTGTAGAAGCACAACATATTTTGACGTCGAAAACTGGCTACAAGAATTTACTTTCTAAGATATCTGCAGCCATAAAAGAAGCAGAAACTTGTGACAAAGCTTTTGATCAACCACCAAGCATGGATCCTTCAATCAAAGAGATAACTAAGAAGTTCCTAGATGTCTCTAGCATTGCCCTGCTCGTTTCAAACATTATAGCATCATGACATTGAACATGTAATATGTACTGGTTTATGTGTAAATGGAGATAAATGCTACTGCTACTACTAGTATGAAATTATCCCATAAATTGAAGTGTAATGTCCACTTATGAATGACTTGTATGTGTGTTTACTTTGTGTTATACTCCCACCGTTTTTTTTTAAAGGTTTACATTTTATCATTTTGGGATTTTTTTTCTAAAGTTTAACGTTTTCTTTTTTTAAAACCCACTATCTGCACTTATTAATTTTTTAAACACTTCTTTCATACTTTATCCATTATATCTCTTACTTTTCCTACTCTCTCTCTTACTTTTTGCCATCTACTTACTATTTTATTCAAATTCCTTAAAATTCACACAAAAGCAAAATGTAAACCTTGTTGAAATTTTACGAATTCATTTTTTTTTTTATCAATATTGCAAGTTGCAACTAAGAAGGCAGACCAGTTGGGAAGGGAACCTCAATCTACAGTGTCTCCTACTACCGTAATGGAAATAAGCATGTTAGTTGAATTAAGTCGGGTTTTTTCTACCCTACAACATGTTGAACTACCTCCTGATAATTTAATGTGTTGTACAGTACAACATTTAATACATATGGTACAATCATGGTACAATCTGTAAAGCACCAAGAGGTAATGCAGCATGCGGTAGAGAAGAGGAAACCATTAAGTCGGAACAGATCTCTCATTACCCTTCAAAAAGTAATAAGTATCTTTTTTTCCTTTCTAATCTTTCTCATATATTAATACAACCTACTAAATTTATTCATTTTCTATTATCTCTTTCTTCATTCATATAATCTAAACGATAATTGAACTGAGAAGAGATAAAAGGAGAAAGTCTTTTTTTGTTTTTGAAAGTAAACAGTTATATTAAGTTAAGCGTTCAGGGAAGTTACAACCATACGGTTTACCGATGTATTCATTAGCCTTGGTGACCGATTACACATATCATCTGAAAGGAGAAAGTTGACGTGGGAGAGATGGAGTTTTGATGTAGAGCAGGGTTGGCCCTGGCCCTGTGCAGGGAGGCCTCCCGCACAGGGCCCCCATATTTTCGGGGCCCCAAATTTTTTTTTTCTTTTTTTTTCTGAATATGTTTAAATGTTACTAATAGATGTACCGCGGCAAAACAATGTTAAAGTGATTTGTCTCCTAGTGGTTATACCTTTGCTAATTTTCCTTTGGCCACAAGAGGTCCTAGGTTCAATTGCTCACATCCACACTATATTTTTCTTTTCCTTATTTCTTTTAACATTTTCCTTTTTTTCTTAATTCTTTTAACATTTCGGTTTTCTCTTGATTTCTTAAAGTTTTTATATTACAGTTATATTTGTAGCTTTGTTTTTCTTAATTCTTTAAACATTTTATTTTTCTTAACATTTTCCTGTTTTAGTTCTATGTGTAGACTCATATTCATGGTGTTGTCATTTTTATTTTATATTGAGTTAAGTCAAAAATTACTTTTTAATTTTTCGAGATTATTTTAATATGCGTACATGTTTAATATAAAAATTAAACATTTAATTTTAACATCCTTAAACATTTTATGTAAAATTTAAACATCCTATTTGACAATAAAAAGTAAAAAATATGCATCTGCACAAGGTTTTTATTGCCATCGGTATTTTTTGTAAATTAAAGGGAATCATCGGTACTTTTACTTAATTTAAGGTTTTAATTCTATATCAATCACTCCCTTTAAGTTAAGTAAAAATAAGTTATATTCGTTAAAAAAAACTAAAATGTAGTTTTTCACTTAAAAGCACAATGTTTTAAATTTTGGTTGAACATGATAATTTTTATACTCAGGGTTCATTTAATGTTTTAAATTCATCATTTATTTTAAATGCATGCATTGTAGGAAGTAAAAAATGCTTAATTGTAATTTACATGTATAAGGTAATGTTAATATATAGTATATGAAATTGAAGATTTGCACATGGCCTCGGATTTTATGGGCCGGCCCTCATTCCTGCATTAGGTGTAGTCTTTATGTAAACCAGTACACTTCTTTTCTTAAGCACGTGCCGTGCCTAATTACTTGAGAGAGAGACAGGTTTCGTAACTTACACGCGTGCTGTTTTGTTGAAAGTTGTGATTGGACTGGGCCTATTCATAAATTTAGAGATAATTGTACAATCAAAACAAAATTAAGAATAAATCGGATCTTTCTTCACGCATTTTTAATTTGATTATATTATTACTTTAAATCTAATATCATTGATTCATGTAGATAAAAATGGAAATAAGGTTATTAAATCATTTGCAGGTTAAATGAATTTCAATCTACTAGTATACATCAAATCAATATAATTGTGGATCTGATGACTTTCAATCTGGTAAAATTGTAGATTTTTAGATTCGTCCACGACCCCTCAATCTCGGCTAGGTTTCAACCTAGATATACTAAACAATGGTGGTAACCTAAATGACAATTAAATTTCACTACTTGGGATTGAACTTTTCTCCTGTCTTATATGGAAAGACGGTCTTGTTAGTGTTTCCCGTATCCCACCTTACATTACTTGCCACTTGTTCTGATAAAGACTATAAAGTGGAGGGGTGTTGGCAATTACGGGTGCACTCTTCCTTTATGAATTGACGGAGATTATCGACTTTATTTGGGTGGAGGATTCTGTAATTTGATTGGACCAAACGGAGGATTTTGTTTTTGTTTGCAACAAGAAGTAGACTGTTGGTGGAGGAATTCAATGTTATGTGGTTTTGGGCTGGTCATGAAAATTCCCTTGTTATAGATTTGGGCTGGGCCCTTTGTGTTTCAACTTGTATGCATTTGGTTCGGGTAGTAGGAGAGGTTTAGGCCTATTTCTGGCAAAGATAATGTATATTTTCAGTTTTATATTTTGATCACCTCTTATGTTCTGTAAACGCTTAAAATTTTTAATATATTTTACCGTTTCAAAAAAAAATTGTTGGATCTAAGCTTTAACTAGATGAACCCGAAAGCTTCAAACATAACTTTTTACACGCCAACTTTTATATGTATTATGTAATTTATCCAATTTTATTTTATTCTTTTGTTAACCCATCATAAACTAAATTAAACTCGAATCCAACCTATAATCTGTTACAATTATCACGTATTCACTTTCTACTTTTAACAGTGAGAGTAATTATGTAACACTCCGTCCCCTTGTGGAATGAAATCCTAACCCTTTGATCCAACATAATTACTTATGTACTGCTCTACGTGTGATATGTTGACTGCACTTTACCAATACATTTTTTCTACACATTTCGTCCTTGCTCAAGTGCGGATCGAGAGACTTCTTAGTGGATCATTCATTCATTCTGATATTGCTTCAGATCAAACTCGATTTACTTTGTACTTCTCATGGATGGAATTATAAAAAGAAAACGCAGACGGTTCTCGATCCTTTTAAACTCTATATAAAACTTGGGACGTTGAAAATTACATTTATCTTGGAGTTGAGCTAAAGTCAATTACACGTGTCGATAGAAGATGGACCCGTGTGAGACTAGTGCAACTCTATGGAAGCACCACGCGTCCAACAATCTTCCGGCTGGACATATTTGTCAGCAAAAATGCTTAAGTTTAGAGCATAAAATATAGAAATGCTAAAGTTTAGAGCATCGACAAATGTTTAAGTTGAGCCTCATTCGGGTAGTAAGAGATATATAGAGATAAACATAAAATGCTTAACGCAGTAAGATTAGCTAGATCACAAATAATTCCACCTTGTTTCTCATCTTCTTCTCTACCGAGTCAGGTTACCGGAAAAGCCACCGGATCAGTACGGTTCTCGAAGGCGTTTGCAAGCCAAGTCGACAAGCAGAATACTAGTAGTTCAGACGAAATGGACAACAAGCAACAGGACCAGAAACAAGAACAACAACTTCCCCAAACCGAAAAGCATTGGTTGGTTGCACTTGTATTGTTTAACTCTCGAGTAAAATTTTACATTTGTTGTTTATCCCACTCCTTATTTAACTTCTCCATCTCCTTTCTATTCTAATTTTATTTACATGTAGTAGTCTTAATTTTTTGTTATTTGCACATTATTATATGTAAGTTAGAAATTTTTATAGTTTCTACCAGCGTTCTGTTTGATAATTGGGCGTGCATCCTTGACTTTGCAAGTCTTTCAATTGAGTCCTCCTGGCTGACTTATGCAATTAACTCTATATTAATTGCAATTTAGATACAGAAACTTTTCTGATACAAGTTTTTGTTATGTATGAGCTCCGTTACGGCAAAACGTAAGAAATAATTATAACTTCAACGAACTCATTTTTGTTTGGGAAAATTTAGTATGAAAGACAAATTTTCCCAATTGTTAGCCAAATCAGAAAATGACGACACCAAGTTTATTTCAGCTGTACTTCATTACCAATATTTTAACTTGGCTGAATACCATTAGAACTTCAGTAACAAGTATATTGATTTGTAACAAGTCAAGTAAAATTTGCTCCTATTACCTTCAACCTCAAATGGCTCTTTTCTCCATAAGTTCCCATCTAGGTACCAGCCTGCTTTCCACCTTAGATATATGGAGTATTTACTATGAACATGAACTTGTAGGGATCCGATGGCGTCATTTGGCGTAGGATACTCAACAAGGTCGGATGAAGAAGGGTTTGGTGGAATCTATGGTGGAAATCAATCAGCGGTTTCAAAGGAAGATCAACATAAAATTGTGCACGGGGATGCTCCTGGTACGCGATTTATATAGCAAGGCACATAATGTTCATCCTTCTTTTTTTCTTTCTAAATTTTGTGAGTGATTATTTATTTCTTTTGATTTGTTTAGAGTATGATCACAGTCAAGGGAGTGAAGTTAAGGAGAAGGAAGGAGCTCGTAACCCGGCCGAAGTTGACACTTCATCCTGATTTTCTAGCTAGCTGTTGAAGAAATTTGAATTCCTATATTTTTCGCGAATTAGCTTCCAAGCACTTGTCAGTTTCGTTCTTTCTATGTTTTCAGCCAGTTTTGAATATGATGTTATAATCTTCATTTCCTTTTGTCATGGAGTAGTTGATATAATGTTTTGTTGTCCCATATGCTTATTGATATATTTGGATATAAGTGGACTGTTGTTCTTTTTAGAGTAGCTTGATAGCTTTTCAAATTATCATTCGCTAAACATATTTATCATGTTATTATAGTTACATGATCTTTTTCTCCTGTCCCGTTAACCATGCAATGAGTTGAGGGGAGTTCAAGATCAAAATAAGCTTCATCGTAACCATGTTGGATAAATTGTTCTGGTAGAGTAACAGCCATTTAACATCTGTAATAACAAAGGCTTGAAGGTCGATATGATATCAGACATCTTCATTGCTTTAGATGACATTTTGCAAACATTTATACTGAACTACCAGTGAAGTCCTAATTGATGTCCGAGAGTAAGGATAGATGCAAAAATGAAGAATGCACGTCACAACAATGATAATACTAGTAGAATGTTTTTATAGATCCATGTATTCCACTGATTCCTCACCTTCTTCAAGCTCTTCACAGTATGGTTCTTGTTCAGCCTCATCTGCGAAAAGACTTTGAGCTTCTTTGCTTCTGTATGAGTTCCTATCATCGGCTGTTATCACAGAGATTATCCTATCCTTTATGCATTTCTCAATTGTGTGCCTACCGTCCTCTGGAGAATGTAATCCGAGTAATGAAAAGCATTCTTCTTGGAAATCCAGGTCCTTCGAAGACAAGATTAGGCCAGTAAGTGTTTTGGCAAGGTCCGGTGCATAATTGCAAACCTATAAAATGAATGAGAGTGAGAAGCTCATTGCATGATTCATGTCTATGGTGCGAGAGGAACAAGGCATGCCATGTGGACTAGTTTATCATACCTTGCTTGCTCGTTCACTGAGCAGTGCCCCATCATTCTTTTCCTTCAGATCATTCAATGCAAGCTTGACAGCTTTTCTTGTGAGGGTTCGATCCATCTGACTGCTTTGTCTGCAATGCGACATTGTTAACCTGACTGGAAGTTAAGAAACACAACCACAGCCGAGAATTCTGTGCATGGGCGAGTAAGTGCTATGACAACTAGAAGTTGCTACTGGATGACAACAGAAACCAAGAACATGACCAATAATTGACAAATTCTGAGGATATTGTGTGTGATATCTGTGGAGGACAATGTCGATGTGAATTGATGGTGGCAGGTTTTCCCATTCTAATAGCATGACACCGTCTTGACCTCCAGTGCTCTTTAGATTCAATCCATACTTTTTCCAGTCAATGTTGATCAATGCTTCAAGGGATGACTCTGACATCGAACAGGGTGAGAAGTCCCTGAAGTATAAGACCTATATATATGGAAACCAGATGCATAAGGCCAAAGTTGCCAAGGGGTAACCAGGCACGTTAATAAGACGTGGTGTACTTTGTTTGATTGTTTCAATATCCTAGAGATCAAGGAACAGGCAAAATAGTTCTTTCACCGGATAGCGGTTATACTGAGCCTATGGGTTTTCCAGAGCGCGCCAGAACTGGCACTTTAACCGTAATCTATAGTCAAGAGACTCAAGGCATAAGCAGTGTAAACTTGGTTAATTCAAGGTTACATGTAGATCATTTGCAGTGATATTTAGGAATTAGGAGTATCTGGTTGATCCCAAAATCATGTTTTAATTGCAAGATGACATTAAATGGTCATATATAATCGTTATGGACATAAAACTGAAGCTACCAGAACAGACCTCTGTTTTTCTGCCATGCAACCTGATGCAGGAAGATGGTGCAGACTCTGATGAATCGCTAATTATGATTACAACTTCCATCATATTTCTACCAGCTCGTTGGTTTCTTGAGCTACATGCTACTCCAGAACCAACTTTGAGATTAAATCTGAGAAATAAAACAAAACTTCAAATTTGTCCAAGATAAAGAGATCCGAAAATCTGAATCATATAAACTCTTTGTTTACAAGGATCACAAGGGACTAATGGAACACAAGGAGCAAGTGAATATCTAAAAACCATATTATAGGGCATCCTTACATTCTATTGTTTCAGAATTCCTGGCATTCAATGATTCATTCAAGATAAATCATGATGACAATGACATAGACCACTACAAAGTAACCAAAATAACTCTGCGGTCATGGATGTATTAGAGTCAAACAGACTTATTAGTAGATTATTTGAAGTTCATCTTGATTGGCCTGGTGTGAAACATCAATATGAAGTTCATGAGCCCACTGAAAGAGCACAATGAGACAATATACCGGCAAAAAAGAAAGCAACTGCCCAAGTAACCAAAACTAAACTGGGGAAAGCGAGACTTCTTCTTAACTTGAGTTTGTGTTCGGATATAGGAGAGTGCAGGTGAATTCACCATCTGCCAACCATAATAGCAAGACAACATTCTGGTAATTATGTGGTAGAAGGATAAAATCAAACAAAGATGCTTAAGAGTTATATACTGTATCTTTCAACAAACTATTGATTATGCCCATCAAGTAGTAGGATGATCCATTGATTCCATTCAACCTATAACGCCTATATATTTCCAATCAATAAATCAAACAGAAGATTGTACAGGAGTCAACAGTTGCAATAATATTGTCAAAATCACAATCGACATGCATACGTACCCAGTTGACAAGCAAGTTTGACAAGCTTCACTGAGTCTGTTTCCGTGTTTGTACACGTAGTCTTCAAGTCCCAACCTCAAGTATTCCACGTTTGCTTCACACATATGCAGGGCACTGCAGGCATTGTGTGATATAACACTTTGAAGCATTGCTTCTGAACTACCACTGGAAGAAACTGAGAGTTGAACCGCAATCTTCTGAGATTTTAAAGAATGGTAAAAAGGTCAGTAGATAATGTAAATGGTTATATTGTTTTTAGGAACCTTGAGGTATTGTATTTCATTAAACTTTGAAAAGATTCATCAACTCAGAAGCGGTTGTAAGGTATAAAGAACTTACAGGAGCTCTTAGAACAAGCATCTGTGAAAACATACAAGGAATTTAAATTGAATGTCAGCAATTATTTCTGCCAGCGATTATAATCTTTGATATAAAGTAACTATACTCGATCATTAAACAACAATAGATGATGAATTCTACCTTCAGAACAAAGACAGATATCACCTCCAGTAGGTGTTCAATTTGTTCACATATCAACACTGATACTTCAGTTCCACTAGGAAAGGAGACACAATCAATCTAACTAGTTCAGAAATCCAGTAATAAAGCAAATTTACAGACAATGGACGATTCATGTAGAAGAGATAGACGAAATTGCCTGAATTTTGCCCCATTCTTGGTTTCTGACGGTAGTGTCACCACTCTTCTTGAGGAAACTTGTTTGAAATCATACTTTAGGTGATGTATCTCAGTGTCAGAGATGCCTTCAGTACCATAAAATGGGGTGTTCAATTGTTAAGTGGCATATATTAGGCACAACATGCATCTCACAGAGTACTTGAGTTTTAACATGTGTGATCATTAAACACATCAACATTGTAGCCCAACAGTCACTGCCGGCTATATTTTGTAATCTTGTGTCACCTCCAAGGTATCTGTTAGAAGCAATTATTTGCCTAGTTTTATTCATATGACCCCAATTTTTCAGTTCTTACTTCTTATTGATTGTATTTCTTCTTAGACTGAAGAGAAAAAATCAACTGGTAAACTATTAAAATCATGAAATACATGTCCAGAGTAATGGTTCCACTAGAATACACAATAACAAATAGCCTTAATCTGGGAGGTGGTGGTCAATAATGTAAGATATAAAGCAGTACAGAATTTATTAAAATTAACATAGTTATTGGATATGTTTTTCAGATGTACTATAGGCAGTGGAGCCAATATTAATCCATGATATAGTAGAAGAGTCTATGACATTCCCTACAGGTTTCATATGCATTCTATATTAGTGACACGTATACTCTGGGGGATACACTGAGGTATAGGCAGATTGGCATAGCAGATTCCCTGTGACTACAAGTAAATACCCATCCGCACAAATCCTTTGTTTAAGGCACACAAAGAAAAGGAGAAACAGATGGCATCTGTGTGAACACATTGATGGTTTTGGTTGGAACTTACTTGTCGTGGCAACACAAAGAACTCCACCTACACTTCTCAAAAAAAAAAAAAAAAAAAAAAAAAAAAAAAAAAAGAGCAGTCTTAGGAAAGTAGAAGATGTTGACACGAGTCAGATTGTTTTTATTGTGCTATACATTGAGATTGATCTAACTCCTTGTGTGACACTGGCTTATTCCAGGTGAGATTTTTTATTTCAATGAACACTATAAACTTATGGATACTGATATCATTGGAAGAGTCCTTACCCCATTTACAGGCCAAAACAGAACCATGTCGGTACTTCAGATCCTGAAATTCCTCCAAATTACTTCCAACGCCTGTGTCAGACACTGTGGAAGCGGAAACTAAGAATTTCAAATTTCCTATTAATCCAAGTTTATAGTGTTTTCAATCATTTACACCACATCAATTACAATTTTCACAGTTACCATTATGTATATCTAGAACATGCCTCTGCTTCCAACTAGCATGTCAACAAAAATAGTCCATATGTTTCAAAAAACAAAAATAGTCCATACAAATTATCTACTAGCTTGATAGAAGTACCAACAACGCAAACAACAAACGAGCACATGTTAAATCTACAGGACTAGGTAGTGTACTGAAAAAAGTAGTTCTCCCCAGATGCAGCCACAAAACTGAGTAATGCCTCAGCATGACATTCGAAACGAGCACTGGTATCCAATCACAAATCACGATGGCACAGTGCTAAACTGCTAATAGAATCACACCATTTTCCTGTCTTCTTATAGATATAACAAATCATACTACAAAATCACGTATAAAATTACTTCAGCTTATAGAATCACACAAATTCCTAATAAATCAGCATTGATGCAGCAGAAACCATTAAAAGTGTGGCACGCATACCTGACAATTGAACATGAGGAGGCGAGGGTTTGAGACAAATGGATAATCGGCAAATGTCGTCTAACAAGCGGCATCTACGAAACGCGCAGGAAATCAACTACAGGAAGAAGCCGAAAATGAAGAAGCACATTAGTGATGATACGAGAAGCTTGAGAAACAGTAAAACAATAGCTAATTGCGAAAATCAAGCTATAATAAAAGAAGGTAATTAGGTAATCGGAAACAGTATAGAGAAGAATTAGATCATGAAACTCACCAAGTTGCAGAGCTGTTCGACGGAATTTACTTCTGCCATTTTGGAGGAATTGAAATTCAGAATGCTTGGGAGAGAGAGTATTTCCCGCTCAAATATCCAGCTGCATCTACAGGTTGGGTTCCGATGACGACATTGAAACGAGTTAAATTGGGTATTGTGTTTTACTCAACCTCCTAAACTTTATTTAATGGAAAAAGAAAAAAAAAAAAAAAAAAAGAGTAATACTCTATTCTCTTCAACTGAAAACTCATTCAATTCAGTTCAGTTATGTTTAGTTATATTTTATACTACAATTCAGTTCAGTTCAGTTCAGAAATTGCAATTGAAGAGAATAGAGCATAAGTCTCCTGTCTCCAGTCTCTAGATAATTTATTTAGAGACGGACCTATATTGTCAAGAAAATCATCTATGTTATTAATCAAAACACCTATATTCTCAACATTGGTATTTTTTCATATTACAACAAGATTTGTTTCATTAACAATATAAACGTTTTAATTAATAACATGGATGGTTTTATTGATAACATTGGTCGTCTCTAGATAAGTTATTTAGAGACCGCCTCTCATGAGACTTTGTGAAAAAAAATCCCAATAACTTTAAAGGTAGGGCTGTGCAAACAAGCCGAGCCGAGCCGAGCCGAGCTTTACTCGTTAAGGAAAATTCGTTTAAAGCTTGAGGTCGATCGAGCTGCATAACTTGAGCTCGAGCTCGAAAGAAAATGTAGACATTCGAGCTCGGCTCGCGAGCTTCATTTTTTTTTAAATTAATTTTTTAAAACTCAAAAGCTCGAATTTAACTTGCCTCGCGAGCTCGAAAACTAACAAAGTTCGAATATAGCTCGACTCGAAAGCTCGAAACCTTTCAAAATTAATTTAAAAATAAAAAATATATATAATTAAATTTTAATTTTTTTCGAGTAGCTCGTCGAGCTTTCGAGCCGAGCTTCTCAATATTCAAGCTCGGCTCGAATATGTAATCGAGCTATAATTTAAGCTCGAGCTCGAACGAGTCGAGCTTTTTTTTAGCCGAGCTCGAACAGCTCGAAAAAAGCTCGACTCGTTTGCAAATATTTAAATGACGGTCCAGATTCAGTTACTTGAATTGGTATTTGGCAATAAATTTAAAGGACGGTCACGATCACCCTCTACGCCAAGTTAAAAACCCAAGAACTTTAAAACTGAATCACTAGGTTGTCATTAACAAGAAAGTTAAGGGACGACCCTGACCGTACTCTATACCAAGTCAAGCTCCCCAAGCCCAAAGATCCTAGTATAGTTTCTTAAGCAGTTACTTGGCAGAAGAATTAAGAGGCACTCTCAATGCCTGTACCGAAGGAAATGCATGCTATTTCAATACAAACAATTAATGCAAGCTAATTGTTTAGATGTTTTGATTTTCGCAGTCAACAAAATTTAACATTTCCTACGCATTAATATTAAATTGCAATGTGAAACCTTTCCTATGTCGTAGAACACATTGTACATTTAACTTTTCAGTAATTTTCGGTGTTGATTTTGACCATAAATTACTCTTACTTTATATAGTAAAATGTACTCAATACCACTAATGACAATAGTATTTTCCAACAACTAATAAAAGTAATGAAGTCAACTGATAACAAGTAGTACTTCCTCCGTCCCGGATCAAGCTTCACGCTTTGACTTTTTGCGGTCAAATTTTTCCAACTTTGACTACGAATTAATCTTAAACCACAAATGTAAAATGTTCAATTTTTTTATATAATGAAAATTTAACGACGAATCGGCAGGATTAGTGACGGAAATCTATCCGTCTCTAATTCGTTGACCGAAAAAAAACCAAAAAAAAAAAGAAAATTTAGCAACGGATAGGTTTATCCGTCGCTAAAACCTAACCGAAACCATAAATACTGTTTTCCCCTTTCTCAGCCTCCACACAACTCCCCCCTTCTCTCCTTCCACCACCACCCTTCCAACCACCACCACCACCACCTTCCTCCCACCACCAAACTGCCACCGGCCACCACCTCCCTTCCGCCACCACTGATGTGCTCAAATTAATACTGAGAAAACCAAGTAGTAAGCAGTTGTTGTAGACAGACAAAGCTAAACCACAGAGTTGTTTGCTAAGGAATTAATTAAGCTACGTAGCAGTGAGAGTAAACAGATACTTGTGAGTAACAGTTTAGTTGATGGCTTGGTTGTACTTCTAACTAGTTTAACTAAAGCTAAGATTATGATTAACAATGAGAGAAGGATGAATACAGTAGCAAGATCCAATTATGCTAATTCGAACTAGGGATAACACTCATATTTGTCACACGGTCGTTGTACGATCGTCAATCAATCCGATTCAACCAATTGTTCTTAGAAAATATTATACTGGAGAAATCATGAGTCGTCAATTCACGATCCTTAAACATGAACAATTTAGAGAATTTAATACGGACTTATCGAATTGAAGGTTTTTACGAAGATTTTATACGAGACTAACCTATATGAGTGCTTTGATAAACCCTAGAACGAATATGCATAATCTTCACATACTACTGTATTCAAAGGTGTTTAGCTACTCATAATTGATGATTGCATGCAAGGATTCATGGTAATAATCATGTGAAACATAGATGAAAAACTCACACGCAATAACATACAATTCAATCGATAAGATAAAGAACGAATTGTAAAGAACAAAGCAATGGAGAAATCAATACCAATAATCCTGATGAGTAAAATCAACGAATAACCAAGCTCCAAAGATGTCTCAATGTCAATGTGTGTATCTTAGAGTTTTTTCTCAAAACTAGGTTAAAAGAAGTATGAAAGAAAATAATCAAAATTCTAATCTAATAAGGAAAACAAAACGTTGATTTTGCGTCTCTCGCCGCGGCGAGCCTTCTTAATCGATTATATAACCAGTTCGCAAAATCTCGCCGCGGCGAGCGTCTTCCTTCAAAACAGGGGAGCCAATAGCAAAATCTCGCCGCGGCGAGCCTTCTTTATTACAATATATATAACCTTTGCATAATCTCGCCGTGGCGAGCTTCAATCTTCAAAACAGAGGCTCCATTCGCAAAATCTCACCGCGGCGGACCAATTCCTTCGCCGCGGCGAGTCTTCTTAAATCTCAGAAGATGATCACTCGCTAAATCTCGCCGCGGCGGACTGATTTCCTCGCCACGGCGAGCCTTCTCTCAATTCCCAGTTGCAAGCTCGTAAAATCTCGCCGCGGCGAGCCATGCTAAACAACTTGTTCTCATTCGGCTCAAAAGACATAGATTTCTACAAAATATAAACAAAACACCAAAGCGTAAAAACGAACTTAAAAGACTACAAAACTAAAGACAAAGACTCACAAAGACCGCTAAAAAGGACCAATTAGAATATTGTCTCATCAAAATCCCCAAACCGAACCTTTGCTCGTCCCCGAGCAAACAAACAAATTAAAGACAACTAGACTGAGACTACGACATATAATAACACACAAACGAGTCAATCTTCCAAGTGACCGAACTCTACCATTGTAAGCGTTAAATTCACAAGATGCAAAAGGTTTGCACTCAACTGGCGTTGACATAAATAGTGCACAAAAAATCCTGCAAGAGAGTTTTTCAAATAAATAGCACTTAAGTCTAACTCTGCAATCCCTCGCAAGGAAATCCTACACTATTCTCTCTCACACTCTGGAAGTGTCCAGTGGGTTAAACACTTAAGAACAATAAGAGAAAAGGAAGGTGACTCTCGTCACAAAGGTGCCTTAAATACCTCATGCAATGTACTCAATTAGTCAACCAGAAGGGACTTTTTCCTTGCGTATAGCAGCTTGCCAAGACATACAACCAACTTCCATAAACCAAATATTTACATCAAATGAATTAAATTCTAATCAATTTGGCCACTATGGACTCTTTTAGTCTCACTTTTTTGGTAGTGTACTTTTCAAGTCCGCACTTTTGTGCGTGTTGGTTTGGTGTACGCGCCATCAACCCTCACGGACATATGGCTTTTTAGGACCACGCCGGTATATAGGTAGTATTTGAAACACGCCCAACACGACTACGGTGATGACAAGCACCATAGATACACTCCGAGACAATTCAACTAATCAGGGGGAATACATATTACAAAATTTGAACAATAACATCATAACGCAGCAGATTTCTTCTCCCCAAACCAGTTCTTCGCAATGCACTGGCTTTCGACAAAATAAAACATGAAGAGTGTCGTTCGTCATACTTAACTTAACTGAGTACACATGAGAATGAAAAGGCGCAAACAAGAGGGTTTGCACTTCCCGAAAGGATCACACAAGCGCCGGTACAATGTTTTTTCATCGGCTCAAAGTTTCTCACCGGCTTTTTGGACTAAAGAGTTAAACAAACTTGCTATTTACAGGAAAAACAAACTTACGAGATCTTAAGTTCACTACTCTATCTAAGCTGAGAATCGTGCAAAACGTAAGCAACAAGCAGATTTGACGATCACAATAGAAATTTTTGTAACTTGGAAGAATGACTCACGATGAAATACTCTAGAGAAGGAAAGAAAAATGACCAAAACAAACAGAAAGTAAAGGACGAAAGACTCTAGAGACTCAGAAAATAGAGAAAACGCAGACAAGACACTAGAGAGCACATTCCCCCTCCCCAAACCTAAACTCAAGCATATCCTCAAGCACAGAGTAAAGAAGAAAACGAATGGGGTCAACAGTGACTTGCCTGTGATGTACAGTTTAGAGTCATGTACTGGACTCGGAGAGTTCGACCACTTCCTCCGGTCGCTCAATGTACCCGTGAAAGTATGGTTTAACTCGCTGCCCATTGACCTTGAAGGTGGAACCGTCAGCGGAATTCAAGAGTTTGACAGCACCATGCGGTGCCACATGAATTATCGTGTACGGTCCATCCCAACGCGAATGCAACTTTCCTGGAAACAGTTTAAGACGAGAGTTAAAAACCAAAACTTTCATACCTGGGTGCAAGTCCTTGCGGATTATCCCCTTGTCATGATACTCTTTTGTCTTATGCGTGTAAATCTTTGCATTCTCAAAGGCAAGGTGGCGGAGTTCTTCCAGCTCGGAGATTTGCAACAATCGTTCCTCCCCAGCTGCTTGCATATCGAGATTTAACTCCTTGGTGGCCCATGCCGCTTTGTGCTCCAACTCCACGGGAAGATGACAAGCTTTGCCATAAACCAACCGGTAGGGGGTTGTACCAATAACAGTCTTGTGACAGGTTCTGTAAGCCCACAGTGCATCATCTAGCTTGGTTGACCAATCCTTACGATTTGGTTTTACGACCCTTGTGAGAATGCTCTTGATTTGCCTATTGCTGACTTCCACTTGACCAGAAGTTTGTGGGTGGTATGCAGTTGCGACACGGTGTTGCACTCCATACTTCACAAGCAGGTTTGCAAATGAACGGTTAATAAAATGAGATCCGCCATCGCTAATGATTGCTCTGGGTGTACCAAACCTGCTGAAAATATTCTTGGACAAGAAAAAGAGCACAACTTTGGAATCGTTAGTTCTGGTGGCCATAGCCTCCACCCACTTAGTCACATAGTCCACCACAACAAGAATATATTCATTACCATTACTTTTGGGAAAGGGTCCCATAAAGTCAATACCCCACACATCAAAGGGTTCTACCACAAGATTGCTGGTCAAAGGCATCTCATTACGCTTGCTAATGTTACCACTACGCTGACATGCATCACAACTAGCACAAAACTTATGAGCATCTTTAAACAGAGAGGGCCAAAAGAAACCTGATTGAAGAACCTTCAGGGGGTTTTCTTCCCGCTGTAGTGCCCTCCACACTGCATGGTATGACAAAAGGTGAGAACACTGCCCTGCCTACTTCACTTTCTGGAATGCAGCGCCGTAGGATGCCATCAGCTCCCTCCTTGAAAAGGTGGGGGGTCATCCCAAAAGTAGCCATTGGTTCGGCACGCAAAGTTCCTTCTTTCCTGCGAAGACATGTTAGCGGGGAAAACACCTGCAATAAGAAAATTCACAATATCTGCAAACCAAGGCTCTAAGCTAATAGAGAATAGATGCTCATCAGGTAGGTCATCGGGAATAGGTGGAGAAGGGGAGATTGTCTTAGGATCAAGCCTAGATAAATGGTCAGCAACAAGATTATCTTTACCACACTTATCAACTATTTCGCAATCGAACTCCTGTAACATCAAAACCCACCGAATGAGGCGCGGCTTAGAATCACTCTTCGCCATGAGGTGGCAAATCGCAGCGTGATCCGTGTGGATGATCACTTTGAACCCTTTCATATACGAACAAAATTTATCCAATGCGAAAAGAACATCTAGGAATTCTTTCTCAGTTGTGGTGTAGTTAACCTGCGCAGGGTTAAGTGTCTTGCTGACATAGTAAATCACATGAAAATGTCCATTTATCCTTTGTCCTAAAACAGCACCTAAAGCGAAATCAGAAGCATCGCACATAATCTCAAAGGGTAAGGACTAGTTAGGGGCAACAACAATGGGAGCGGAAACAAGCTGCTCTTTCAAGATGTTAAAGGCCTGCATGCATTCATCATTGAAAACAAAAGGCACATCTTTCATAAGCAAGTTGCTCAAACACTTGGCAATTTTCGAAAAATCCTTAATGAATCTCCTATGAAAACCAACATGCCCAAGAAAAGATTGCAGTTCTTTCACACAAGTGGGAGGGGGAAGTTTAACAATCACATCAAGCTTTGCTCTATCAACTTCTATCCCATGTTTTGAGACTACATACACTAAGACAATTCCTTCTCTAGCCATAAAGTGACTTTTTTCCCAGCTAAGAGTTAAGTTACACTCAATGCAGCGTTTAAGCACTTTATCAAGTTTATGTAGCAATCAGCAAAAGAATCTCTAAAAAGAGAAAAGTCATCCATGAAGACCTCTATAAAATCCTGCACCATGTCAGAAAATATAGAAAGCATGCATCTTTGAAAAGTAGTAGGAGCGTTGCACAGTCCGAAAGGCATTCGGCGATAGGTAAAAGTCCCATAGGGACAAGTAAATGTCCTCTTTTCCTGATCCTCCTGAGCAATGGGTATTTGATAGAAACCTGAAAGACCATCCAAAAAACAATAGAACTCTCGCCCAGCAAGGCGGTTAAGCATCTCATCAATGAATGGCAGAGGGAAGTGGTCTTTCTTAGTGGCTGCGTTTAGTTTCCTGTAATCAATGCACACATGCCACCCAGTGGTTTTTCTTACCGGGACCTCTATGCCCTTCTCATTTGTTTCGACAGTAACCCCCGACTTCTTAGGAACTACATGCACGGGACTCACCCATCTACTATCAGCTATGGGGTAAATTATGTCGTGCTCAAGCATCTTAAGGATCTCAAATTTCACTACATCTTGCATGACAATATTAAGCCTACGCCGGGGTTGCCTAACAGGTTTAGCGTCGTCTTCTAAACTTATCCTGTGTGTGCAACGGGTTGCGCTAATGCCCTTAATGTCTCCAATTCCCCATTCTATGGCCGCAGAATTCTCCTTAAGAAGCTCAACAAGTTGGTTCTCTTCTTCCTTTTGCAATTTCGAAGAGATTATCACAGGTTTGGACCGATTTTCACCAAGGAAAGCATACTTAAGGTAAGATGGGAGCTCCTTAAGGTCAGGCCTAGGGGGTTCAATTTCCCCAGTATTGCTACTGAGGGAGTCGAATTCACCTAATGGTTCACTAGGGGGATCAAGTTCCCCTGACGGTTCAGTTTCAGCTGAATCTAAAGTACAGATTAGCTCATGACTTTCTTCACACACACTTCCCTTATCAGGATCTGGTGTCAAAGAGGGCTCTAACTTATCGCTAGCAATATCATCAAGCAAAGCAGTATATACACAATCATCAATGATGCAATGAAATTCTTTGGCAATCTCATGTTCTGTTTCACAATCTGTAACAGAATAGGCACTAGAGTTACCTGTAGGACGGACTGCATCCTTGCTGATTCGATTGCCTCCGATATCCATCGCTATCTTCCCTTCTACAACATCGACTTGAAGTTTGACAGTTTTCATGAACGGCCTTCCCAACAAAATCACATGGTTTCTGCTGCTGGTTGCTGCATTGCTGGGAGGTAGAACTACAAAATCTGCTGGTACCAAGTATGTGTCAACCTTGACCAAAGAATCCCGTATAATACCAAGTGGTCGTTGGAGACTACAATCATCCATCTGCAAAGTCATATTCACAGGTGCCAACTTTCCCAAACCGAGCTCCCGATAAAGGTCATGGGTAATAAGATTAATGCTCGCTCCCAAGTAGAGCATACCTTTTGCTACCTTCCCATTCTCCATTTGTATATCAATCACGAAACTCCCTGGGTCTTGTTGTTTCACTGGTAATCCGATCACAAAATTTGCTATTTCTGGAAGAATCAGCTTTTCAGTAGACGAAAGCTTCTTCTTATTAGCATTTAGGTCCTTGAAGAACTTAGCATAGGAGGGGACATTATCGATAAGCTCCAGCAGTGGCATGTTCACGTTAACTTTCGAAAGCATTGCCAGAATAGATTTGAACTTATTGTCGTCTTTTGGCTTCTTATCTCTCCCAGGGTATGGTAATGGCTTGGGAACTGGCGGTCCTGGGGGGCGGAAGGGGTTATTAGATTTATGTAGAACCTCAGTGTTGCTTCTTGGGTCCTCAATAATCTCCTCAGCTTCCTCCTCAGTAACGTCGATAGTTGGTGTAGGTGGAGTTTCCGGTTTAGTCATCATATCTGGCTTCTCAACAACCTTACCACTATGCAGTACTGTAGTTGCTTGAATCTCCTCTTCCAATTCATCTTCATCCCCAAATTCTAGACCTGCTACGAAGTTAGCCAACCTATCTACTAAGTCCTCTATTCTGCTCATCATCCCTTCAATCTGCTGTCATGTTCTGCCCTTCCATAACAACTTGCATAAATTTTTCATCATGGGCAATTAAGGCCATCAATGTGCTTTCGCTAAATGAGTTGCTCTTCGGTAAAATATTTGCACTATTCACCATTTCCCTTGCAGAGGGTGTGTAATAGCTGGAAAAGGACTCCATTCCTGGATCTCAACAACAGTAACTCAACAAATGCTTAGTTTCTGTTAGTCCAAGTAAAATGAAATCACGACAAGTAACCACCGGCTCTCAGCGCTACAATAGGAATTAACTCCCCGGCAGCGACGCCAAATTTGATGTGCTCAAATTAATACTTAGAAAACCAAGTAGTAAGCAGTTGTTGTAGACAGACAAAGCTAAACCACAGAGTCATTTGCTAAGGAATTAATTAAGCTACGTAGCAGTGAGAGTAAACAGATACTTGCGAGTAACAGTTTAGTTGATGGCTTAGTTGTACTTCTAACTAGTTTAACTAAAGCTAAGATTACGATTAACAATGAGAGAAGGATGAATACAGTAGCAAGATCCAATTATACTAATTCGAACTAGGGATAACACTCATACACTACAAAAAAACCAACGTTTAGGGACGGATTTATCCGTCCCTAAACCATCAGCGATTCGTCCCTAATCCGTTAGGGACGGATAGGGATGCCCGTCCTTAAAACGGGCGTGTCTAACCGTTTAGGGACGGATATGTTATCCGTCCCTAATGGTCAAAGACCAGTAGAGACGGATAATATCCGTCTCGGATAAATCCGTCTCTAACTTTAGGGACGGATATTATCCGTCCCTAATCAACGGGAACATTTAGGGACGGATAATATCCGTCCCTAAACTGGTTTTTTTTTTAATTTTTATTTTCATGTTTTTCACATTTTATCTGTTTTACAATATAGTCGTAGATAATATACCCGAAAGTGATAAAATTGCATTAATTAAAATAGAGATTCTATAAAATATCCGAACAGAAGACTAAATATCCGAACAAGATGAATAGAAATATCCGTCCCTAATCAACGGGAACATTTAGGGACGGATAATATCCGTCCCTAAACTGGTTTTTTTTTTTAATTTTTATTTTCATGTTTTTCACATTTTATCTGTTTTACAATATAGTCGTAGATAATATACCCGAAAGTGATAAATTTGCATTAATTAAAATAGAGATTCTATAAAATATCCGAACAGAAGACTAAATATCCGAACAAGATGAATAGTGTGAAACTATGTAGCTAGAACAACATAAGTACATGAGCATCTAAAAACCGGGAGGAGGCGGTGGTTGTTGGTTCGCAGCGAACATCTGTTGTGCCATCTGATCCATCCGACGAGTGATATGAGCTTGCTGCTCTAGAAGTTGATCGATTGTTTGCTTAAGAGGATTCATCAGCTCATTCACCTGTTCTTGAGTGTAGAAATTTCCACGTGATGAGGATGCCTGCTGAGACACGGAGAAGCTACCACCGGGTGTCAATGAAGGGCCCAAACTGCCGAGCCCATACACTCGATCCTTAGCGTCCATCGGGTTAACTTGGAAGAATATCTGGTCTTGCTCTCGAATTGTGAGCTCATGACCGTCGATCATCCTCTCCTCCATGATTTGATCCACCTCAGTCTGCAATAGTGTAGTGCATACGAAATGAGATACAGTTTTAAGAAGATACGCTCGATATATAATATACACAAATACAAATGTGAACCTTAACAAAGAAACATACCCCAATTTGCTCGGCCCTAGGATCAGTCCACATGCCATTCTTCATTTTTGCCTTCTTGAAGTGGTGAAGAGCAGTAGTGGGCTCCCCGGCATGGAGCTGAAGAACATGCAAAAAAGTAGAAAGTTGTTAGAAAAGAAAGCAAAAAATATATGTACAAATCATATTGCAAGTCATAAATAACATATATACTAACCGACATCTGGCGGTCTGTAACAACAGCCCGCGACCCATAATGATGCCTGGAGGTGCCTGTACCATCTCGCGCTTCAGTCAACCGGTTCGCTCTATTCTTCGTCGCCGTGTCCATGACAAAGGGATCTCTCCAGTACTCCTGCCAAAGTGCCCACTCATTTCCCCATCCACTGCGGCTTTACCCCAGTGGCTTTCATGTTGCAAACCATCCTCTTATAGCACTATGATCCAACAGTTTCGAAAACAGGCCACAGTTGGGGAATGAGGGCATTGGGAATGAAGTAGTACTTCTACAACATTTCCATAAGAAGTAGAAAGCCCAAATAGATTAATGAAAGTGGGAATTTAAAGATAAACACAAGTACAGTGGCTAACATACCACGAAATCAGCACAACAAGTTCAGTAATGGTGACTAACATATCACCCAAGTACAGTGGCTAACATACCACTCAATCAGCACAACAAGTCAAAGAACAGTGACTAATAATATATCACTCAATTACAGTGGCTAACATACCACTCAAATTGTCCTAAAATTTACTAACACAATGGTGACTAACATATCACCCAAGTACAATGGCTAACATACCACAAAATCAGCACAACAAGTTCAGTAATGGTGACTAACATATCACCCAAGTACAGTGGCTAACATACGACTCAATCAGCACAACAAGTCAAAGAACAGTGACTAACATAGCACTCAATTACAGTGGCTAACATACCACTCAAATTGTCCTAAAATTTACTAACACAATGGTGACTAACATATCACCCAAGTACAGTGGCTAACATACCACGAAATCAGCACAACAAGTTCAGTAATGGTGACTAACATATCACCCAAGTACAGTGGCTAACATACCACGAAATCATCACAACAAGTCAAAGAACAGTGACTAATATATCACTCAATTACAGTGGCTAACATACCACGGGATAAAGCTTTGTAACATTTAAGCTTACCCGCATCTCATCAAAATAATGGTGCTTCATCCTCTCCGGGAGCGTAGACCACTTCTCCCCTCCTTCACCCGGCTTCTCCCTCTGAAGCCTTATAATCTTACCAAGATTTTCGCTTGCACCCGGTGGCCAAAGCCTGTTATAAATGAGATAGACATGAAACAAACATTATTAGTATATTCATGTAATATTTAGTAATTATCTGAAGTTATGTTCTACAAATGCATAATACTTACTTCTTCCCGTTCGAGAACAACATCGGCTTCCCATTCCAACTAGCACCGGGTGTCAGAATGGTGTAGGGACACCCATCGAAGGATAAGTCAGCAAACATGGGTGATGTCCCCACGCTCGAGCCAGTGGGAGTCTCGGGAACCTGTGACTGTGAACTCCATGATGTCATAGCTTAGAAGAACTACCCATCATCACCGCACCAGGACCACCACTAGTACCACTAATGGCCGGTGGACGGTATGTGGACCTCCTATGCTGCGGCATCTGCAAATTCATACAACAAGTGTTAGTAAGAAAGACGAGATGAATTGGCAGGTAAAACATATACAATAGACACGTAAGAAGACATATATAACAAGTTGTAGTAAGAAAGATAAGATGAATTGGCATGCATGTAAAACATATACATTTAACACGTCAAGAAGACTAAAAAGTCGAGTTAATCAAGAACCACCAGTATACACATACCCTCGTCCTCCTCGCCCGTGGTTAAGTCTACATATTGGTCTTCGTGCAGCTCAATGTACCATCAGGAGCATGTACAACATTTCTCGCTGTTTCATCCACAACCTCTTCTTGGTACGAGTTGGTAATTGAGTCATCCTTCTGAACGTACTCTACTCTGGAGCGGGCCCGTATATGTATCGCAACCAACAAGTCTGCCTTGTCACGTTTCAGGCTTGGATATTCAATGAATACCACTTGGCGTGCTTGAGTAGCCAAGATAAACGGTTCGTACTTACGGTACCTCCTCCTATGGTTAATGTCAACCATCTCGTACTGCTCGTGCTTCCTCGCATTTGGAGTAGGATCATACCGATCAACATCAAGCGAAGGTTCTTTTCAAAGGCAAACCGAATATTCAAGCCGCGATTCGCTTGACTTCCGTAGAAATCATACAAATCAGATAGATCTTGCCCACTAACACACACCCCTGAATTGCTTGTGGCCATGCTCGTGTTAGATTCAACCGTGTGGAACCTAAGACCATTGACTATGTACGATGAGAATGTGGAGACCTTTCTGTCTGGTCCCTCCGCTAGAGCTACTAAGTAAGGAGATGTGATAAATCAAGTAGCAAGTGTTGTATTACAAAAGATTGTTCGATTTCAGATGCAAGTGTATGTTGTTGACAGGATCTCGGACATATTCCTTGAACCAAGGTGGGAATTCTGTTTCCAACTTCGCTTCAAGTTGTGACTCAATCTCATCATCTGCCAATATTGGATTCTTTTCCAGACAACGCTCTTTGAACTCCCTGTGGACACGATTGGTATGCATGATTAGTTAACTAGTAGTTAGATATTCAAATTCATGAAGCCCCTAGTAAGAAAGCTACTCACCCATCAAATTTCACCATAAATTCATCAACTTCAGTACAGTTCGAGAGGACATAATACTGGGCTGCCAACATTTCCCTATCATTCAGCCATGATGTATTTTTCTTCCCCATAGGTCTCCCTGAGACCTAAAAACAGAAATAGCATCATCATCATCCTCTTGAACTTCGAATGTGTCTGCATTTCGAGACGGCCTAGATGCCTTTGTGGGAACGTGGTCTCCAAAGTAATAGGAGCAAAAGGTTGCAGCTTCCTCTCGCACGTATGCATTGGCCATCGATCCCTCAGGCCTACCTTTGTTGCTGACATACCTCTTCAATTTTCCCAAGTACCTGCAATGCATATACTTTTGGGTAATATAATGTGACTTTGGAAAATTTAGACATTTGAAGTGAATGATTGTCTTCATATATTACACACCTCTCGAATGGATACATCCATCGATACTGAACCGGTCCAGCAAGCCTCGCTTCGTGTGGGAGGTGAACAGGCAAGTGTTCCATAGAATCAAAGAAGCTCGGAGGGAAGAGACGCTCGAGCTTGCACAGAATCAATGGTATGTTGCTTTCAAGGTTTGCTAACACTTGATCATCAACCACCCTTGCGCATAAATTCTTGAAAAATAAGCTCAGCTCAGTGAGAGCCATCCATACAGGTTTAGGTAGCAGTTCTCGAAATGCAACCGGGAGAAGCCGCTCCATAAACACATGACAATCGTGGCTCTTCATTCCATACATCTCCATCTTCTTCAAATCCACACACCGGCCCAACTTTGAGGCATAATTGTCGGGGAACTTCAATCCCCTAACCCAATCAAACAGCTTGTTCCTAGATTCAGTATCAATCGTGTAACATGCCTCGGGCCACTACCCCTTCTCATTCCGCATTGTCAACTCAGGCCTTTTACACCATGTATCCAACTCGGCTCTAGATTTAATGTTATCCTTTGTCTTTCCGGGAATGTTACAAATCGTTTTGAAGCAGTTCTCGAACACATTCTTCTCAATGTGCATGAAATCCAACATGTGACGTATAAGAAGACTGCTCCAATAAGGCAAGTCCCAGAAGATGCTTCTCTTCTTCCATCCACATTTGTTCTCAATTTTCTTGTTATGCTTCTCCCACCCATGTTCAGTCACTTTCATAAGACCCAGCCTATCAATCTCCGCAAGTATCTGTGCACCAGTAAGTTGTCTCGGAGGGCCTTTATTCTCTACTTTGTTTTTCAAGAATTGAGTCTTATTCTTCCTAAACGGATGGTTCCTTGGTAGAAACATACGATGACAGTCAAACCAAGATTCTTTCCCGTTCTCCTTCAGTCTGAATGCATCAGTGTCCTCCAAACAATGTGGACAAGCATGAAAACCCGCAGTTTTTCTTCCAGATAGCATTGAATACGCAGGAAAATCACTCACGGTCCACAATAGTGCTGCTCTCAAGGTAAAGTTCTTCTTCGTTGACACATCATATGCAGGGATACCATTTTCCCACAACTCAATCAGCTCCTTAATTAAGGGCTGCAAGAACACATCCAGCTTCTGTCCTGGATCAGCTGGCCCGGGCACCAACGCAGTCAAGAACATGAACGGTTCCTTCATGCACTCACCAAGCGGGTTATGCAGTGTCGATGATCGCCAACAAGAGTACTTCCGGTCACTTCCAAACGGGTTAAA
The DNA here is from genome assembly GCA_026545765.1 of Plantago major. Lineage (NCBI taxonomy): Eukaryota > Viridiplantae > Streptophyta > Magnoliopsida > Lamiales > Plantaginaceae > Plantago > Plantago major. The sequence goes on along the minus strand of CM048840.1, from coordinate 27,211,258 downwards.
ACCATCCGTACAAAGCCCCAAACGTACATTTCTAGATTCGGCTGCAAACTCCGGATATGTCTTGTCGAACTCTTTCCATGCCGGTGAGTCTGATGGGTGCTCCATTATACCCACTGCATCCGCCTCCCTTACTCTCTCCTTGTGCCAACGCATTTTATCAGCACAAGCACTTGAAGCGTACAACCTCTTCAAACGAGGTGCTAGAGGGAAGTACCACATTTTCTTACGTGGGAGATTTTTCTTCTGGCGTTTCTTTGAAGCCCCCTCCTTGTAACGCTTATAGCGGTCCTTACCACAAAACTTGCACTTCAGTAGATCTACATCCTCCCCCCAATAGATCGTGCACATATCCGGACAACAACAACAGTCTATGGTTACCATAGGCAACCCCAACCCCCGCATCTTTTTCTTCGCTTGGTAAAAGTTGGTAGGTACTAGGTTTGGTTCAGGGCAACACTCTGATAATAGTTGTACGGTGTTATTGAAGCTCACTTCAGATTGGCCACCCTCGGCCTTACAACTCATTAGCCGAGACAACAAAGACAACTCAGTGTGCTTCTGACACACCGGCCAAATTGGCTTCTTTGATGATTCCAACAAGTCAAAGAACACCTGATCCTCGGAATTCGGTGGCTCCTCCACATCCCGTTCGGTGTCCATGAACTCTGGACCCGCAACATCATACACTATTTGCTCAATCCTCTCATGATCAGGATTAGCATCAGATGTAGACGTATTTTGAGTACTACCCATCACATTTTGCTTCCTTCTTTTACGCTTAGGAATACTCCCATAGTCCATGAACGGTATTGATTCCTCACCATGATAACACCATACCTCATACTCAGCTACGAACCCCTTACGTTTCAAGTGCTCGACTACCGTTCTAGGAGGCAAAAATTGTCTATTCCTACATTTGTTCCCATTGCAAGGGCACTTCATCATCCCCCGACTCAAACAAGTAGTCTGTGTAAGTGCAAAAGCAATGAAGGCTTCAACCCCTTCCACAAAACTAGATTCAATTCTGCCATTAACAGTGCGACGGTACATCCATGAACGATCGGGATTCATAATTCAACAATTAACCTGCATCTCAATTTATTAGATTTATAACATTTATACCATTACGTATTTAGTTTCATTACAATTACAATTACATTTTTAATTATGATACGGTAACAATTGGTAATGAATTACATGCATTTTACGATTACAATTCAATTTTCTAGTAGTTAAACTTCCATATATCTATTAACATTACAAATTGTAGATGAAAATATTATTGATTGTTTTTATGTTAATACTCCAAAATTATATTAAAATCACCAAAATCACCAAATTGTCTCCAAACACACAATTAAATCTTCATAATCCTCATACGTATACGAAAATATCTAAGTAAATACCCTACACACTTACAATCATATTAACATCATACTAGCAATCCAATTTCATAATAAATATATCAATTGCACATCTCAAAGCTAACCCAATACGTAATATAAGCTAAATTATCTACTACATACTTACTATAAACATACAATTGATCAAACTAGTCGAAATTCATAAAATCTCCAAATTTTAAAAAGTAAGGGTTTTAGCCAAAATACCTTCAATTCCGGGGAAAATAGCGGATGAAAGTTGAAATTGATGCACAATCCGAGCTCCTTGTCCGACGAGCTTCGAAACGAGACCAAGATTGGCCGGAATCGTCGAGATTTGGTCGGAAAATGAATTGGGCGAATTTGGAGAAGGAAGGAAACGAAATGAAGCAGAAACGAAATGAGGAAAATGGCCGATCTGTTCTGTTCTGTTCTGTATTCGTTTTTTAGGGACGGATATCTATCCGTCCCTAACTCCGTCTCTATTTAGGGACGGATATCTATCCGTCCCTAACAATGATTTATTTTTTAATTCAGTCAACTGTTTTAGGGACGGATAAAAAATCCGTCCCTAAAACAGGGACGGATTAGGGACGGATTATGTAATCCGTCCCTAATTAAGGACGGATAGGCCTATCCGCCCCTAATACGTCCCTAAACTCGCCGATTCGTCCCTAAATTAGGGACAGATAATATCCGTCCCTAAAACCGACAATTCTTGTAGTGATATTTGTCACACGGTCGTTGTACAGTAAATCAATCAATCCGATTCAACCAATTGTTCTTAGAAAATATTATACTGGAGAAATCGTGAGTCGTCAATTCACGATCCTTAAACATGAACAATTTAGAGAATTTAATACGGACTTATCGAATTGAAGGTTTTTACGAAGATTTTATACGAGACTAACCTATAAGAGTGCTTTGATAAACCCTAGAACGAATATGCATAATCTTCACATATTATTGTATTCAAAGGTGTTTAGCTACTCATATATAATTGATGATTGCATGCAAGGATTCATGGTAATAATCATGTGAAACATAGATGAAAAACTCACACGCAATAACATACAATTCAATCGATAAGACAAAGAAGGAATTGTAAAGAACAAAGCAATGGAGAAATCAATACCAATAATCCTGATGATTAAAATCAACGAATAACCAAGTTCCAAAGATGTCTCAATGTCAATGTGTGTATCTTAGAGCTTTTTCTCAAAGCTAGGTTAAAAGAAGTATGAAAGAAAAGAATCAAAATTCTAATATAATAAGGAAAACAAAACGTTGATTTTGCGTCACTCGCCACGGCGGAAGGAATAGTTCGTCGCGGCGAGCCTTCTTAATCGATTATATAACCAGTTCGCAAAATCTCACCGCAGCGGATTGAATCCTTCGCTGCGGCTAGCGTCTTCCTTCAAAACAGGGGAGCCAATCGCAAAATCTCGCCGCCGCGGCCCAATTACCTCTCCGCGACGAGCCTTCTTTATCGCAATATATATAACCTTCGCATAATCTCGCCGCGGCAAGCAAGGTGCTCCGCCGCGGCGAGCTTCAATCTTCAAAAGAGAGGCTCCATTCGCAAAATCTCGCTACGGCGGACCAATTCCTTCGCTGCGGCGAGTCTTCTTAAATCTCAGAAGATGATCACTCGCTAAATCTCACAAGTAGCCTTCTCTCAATTCCCGATTGCAAGCTCAGAAAATCTCGCCACAAGTGATCTGAATTCCTCACGAAAGCTATGCTAAACAGCTTGTTCTCATTCGGCTCAAAAGACATAGATTTCTACAAAATATAAACAAAACACCAAAGTGTAAAAACAAACTAAAAAGACTACAAAACTAAAGACAAAGACTCACAAAGACCGCTAAAAAGGACCAAATGAGACGTTAGAATATTGTCTCATCAACCACCACCACCACCTTCCTCCCACCACCACACTGCCACCACCACCACCTTCCTCCCACCACCACCGCCACACTGCCACCACCACACTGCCACAGCCACCACCCCCGCACCACCACGCCACCACCACCCTTTCCTTCCACCCACCACTGCCACCACGCCACCACCACGACCTAAAATATAAATTTTGAATACTAAAAAAACATAACAACAATTATCCATTTACAATAGTAAACCTACCTATATACAAATGACTTACTCATTTTATCTCCATCTTCATGGCCGATATTGATTATCTGATCTGTTTGTATTAATAAAGAAAATTCAGTTTGTCGTATTTTTTTCTGATTTATTTTTTTTACGTTTCAATTGGTGTTTCTCCAAATGAGGAGGATGGTCCAAGCATAAAAGAAGTAGAAAAATACTAAATAATATGCTTATTCAAGTCATAGTTATCATGAAAATAAGTTTGAGTGTACATCTCCTACAAAATTAAAACATTTCGATATAATAGATAGATGTTGATGAAGTGGATTATATATACGGACAATACTAAGCTAATCCAAACTTACAAGAATTAAACTCATACATTATTATATAGTTTAACATGAGCGAACGTTTAAAGTTGTGTTAATTTGTATTATATGGGTGAACTTTGATTTAAGGGATTTGCACTTTGCATTTTCAAAATAGTGTATCATTGTGAAATGTCACCAATACAATTCTACCATGACAATTCAAATGGTTGGTAAATGTTTAAAATATGACTCTTTAAAGTGCCATCTATTGATGGAAAGTAACACTTTCAAGTGTAATTGAGATGCAATAACATTTGTAAATGAAATGAATACTATATGCAGTGACATTTTCAATGGTAACTAATAACTATTACAATAACACTTGAAAGTGTTGGTTGAAATAGCTAATGTGGCATTGAATAAGATGTCATTATACAATAGATTAGTGACATTATAGAATTAGCCACCCCTCTTGAAGTGACACTTCATAGAAAATGTCATTGAAGTTTAATATGTCACCCAATAAAAATTAATAACACTTTCGATGGTCATTAAATTCCACGTTTGTCGTAGTGCGTGTACCATCAAATTTTAGTTATAAAAAATTCTTAGACAATAGGATATTAAATTTAACACCATATTTTGCACCTATTATATATTCCAACGGATACATTTTTCTATACATGTATAAGTTATGACAATTAACAAGAGTCAGAAACACTCTACACTGGTATTCCGTCATTTTACTTTTAAACGGGTCGGGTTCTATGGTTCTATCCAACTTGAATTCAAACCCCTTTAAAATAATGATGTTCATATCCGGATCGGGCATATACTCGAACCCTTTTCAAACCTCTGTGACAATACCCGAACTGCAACATTTTATGGTTAAGTTAGTAAAAAGTCCATGGGAGGGGGATATGTTGGGGCTGGTTGCCTAAAAAAACACTGCAATAATTGAAATTATGTTTGTAGAATAATTTGTGTGTGTGTGTGGTGGGAGGAGCACATACCACCCCAGGGGTTGTTGGAAACCAACCCTGTTAACTGTGTTATACACTTTTATATTTTATTTTGCACTACAAAAATACTGGTCTGTAGCGACGGATCTATCTGTCGCTACAGAACAGCGATCCATCGCCCCAGCTCTGCGACGGATGGGGCGACGGATAATAATGCTGTCGCCCCACTGGAGCTGTGGCGACGGATAGAGAATCCGTCGCCCAATTCGCAACGGATTGGACGACGGATTATCTTGTTTGACTTTTTTTTTATTTTTTAAAAAATTGATTATTGGCGCTATCCGTCGCTAAACTGGGCGACGGATAGAATCTAGCCGTCGCCCAATGTATTATTGGAATTAGTGACGGAATCTCAAATTCCGTCACTAATTCCGTCACAAAATAATTTTTTTTAATTTTGTTTTTTAAATATAAATCCCTATTTTTCGTATTTCACCTATTTAATCAATATAATGCTCGATAATAAATCAATTATATGGAAAATATTTCAATAAATGATAAATCAAAAATGTAATATCCGAATAAGTCTAAATTATCCGAACAAGTCTAAATATAATATATCCGAACGTACATAGTACATATACATAACTAGCTACCAGACGGGGGTGGGTGCTGGCCGAACTGGGACATGAAAGCCTCCATCTCAGAATCAAGGCGCCGTTTCTCTCCTCCTTCGTTCGTCATACGCTCCATCTCCTCCCTTTGTTCTCTGTCGTGCCGCTCCATCTCTTGAGTTAGTCATGCAACATGTTCTGCGACCTGCAACTGCACCATATCCGAGACCTGGGCCTGTGTGAAAACCGGACGTCTAGACTACTGGGATGATGATGAGGAGCACCCCGGACTAGCCAAGCTCAAACCGAGGCTCCCGAGTCCATATATTCGTCCTTTGTTGTCCGGTTTGTTGACCTCTAAGAAGATGTTGTCAACTTGTTCAGTTGACAGCACATCACCCGTCTCTTCCTCCTGCCTCGCTACCTGAGCATCAACCTCAGCCTGAAATCGTAAATAGCAGATATCATGATCAGTTACTGGTTTTCAAAAATAACTTGTAATAGTGTACAAATATGAACTTTAAGCAACATAAACATACCGCAATAGACTCGGCCCGGGAGTCAGTCCATACCCCGCCCTTATGCTTGGCCTTCTTGAAGATGTCATACTTGGATTTCACCTCCCCCCGTGACATCTGAACAACATATATAGTCAACAATTTATCATCTCACAAGTAATAGAGCAGAGACACAATACATACACGTAATGCTAGATTGAAAAAAAAACATATATATATATATATATATATATATATATATATAAATATATATATATATATATATCGATTGGTAATAATCAGTGAGAGTAGATCGCCTCCCAAGGTGGTGAACGGCCCTTCCTGCTGCATCAGACTGAGATGCCCGATTCTGTTTGTTGATGTAGGCATTATTCTCGACATCAGTTCGAGCCCAGTAGGCATCCCAAAGGGCCCACTCCTATGCATCAACCTGTGGAGGCATTGGGCCATTCCGATCCCGAATAGCTTTCCAAGTATGGACCATATCCCTGTACAGTTTAGATCCCACAGTCTTGTAAACACGCCAGATTTGGGGAATCAATCTGCTGGGAATGAAGTACTCCTTCTACATTCCCAATTTCATACAACATCCAAAGTCAATATATATAACGTCACCATGTTACATCAATTTAATAAGATACAACAACATAACAGATATGGTGACTAACATATCACCCAAACAAAGTGGCTAACATACCACTCACATATAGTGGCTAACATACCACTCACATTGTCCTAAATTTTACTAACACAATGGTGACTAACATATCACCCAAATAAAGTGGCTAACATACCACTCACATACAGTGGCTAACATACCACTCATATTAAAACGATTATAATAACAAATAAAGGAATGTCATATTTTAACTTACCCGCAGCTCATCAAAGTACTCGGCCCTCATGCGGTCCGAGATGTGAGACCAACACTCACCACCCTGCCCCGGTGGCTCTCTCCTGCTCCGAAAGATGTCACCTAGTTTGTTGTGGACCTCCCGAGGCCATAAACTGTTGTCAATGTATAAGATACAAGAAACAAATATTTATTACTTTAGTACAACAATTTATACTTGTCAACTATCATAAGTTATGTTTTTCATATTTAAGAAGAATGTATAATACTTACTTGGCAGGGCCAAGATGAAAAATCACAGGCAACCCGTCCCACGTAACGTTGGGATTATGTGCATCTCACTCGAGGTAGGGACAATCGTCCTCTAATGAGCTCAAATTATACTCTAAAAAGCAATTAGAGAATAAGCTGTAGTTGTAGACTAAAGCCTAACTCAGGATCGATCTCTAGGGAATTAATCAGGCTATGTAGCAGTGAGAGTAAACAGATATTTGCGAGTAACAATCTGATTGATGGTTTTGTTTATACCTCTGACTAGTTCAACTGAAGCTAAGATAACGATTAACAATGAGAGAAAGATGAATACAGTAGCAAGATCCAATTATGCTAATTCGAACTAGGAATAGCACTCATATTTGTCACACGGTCGTTGCACAGAAAATCAATCAATTCGATTCAACCAATTATTCTTAGAGGATATTATACTGGAGAAATCGTGAGTCGTCAATTCACGATCCTTAAACATGAACAATTTAGAGAATTTAATACGGACTTATCGAATTGAAGGTTTTTACGAAGATTTAATATGAGACTAACCTATATGAGTGCTTTGATAAACTCTAGAACGAATATGCATAATCTTCACATACTACTGTATTCAAAGGTGTTTAGCTACTCATAATTGATGATTGCATACAAGGATTCATGGTAATAATCATATGAAACATAGATGAAAAGAATGGTAAAGGACAAAGCAATTGAGAAATCAATACCACTAATCCTGATGAATCAAATCAATGAATAACCAAGCTCCAAAGATGTCTCAATGTCAATGTATGGCTCTTGGAGATTTTCTCAAAACTAGGTTAAAAGAAGTATGAATGAGAAGGAATCAAAATTCTAATCTAATAAGGAATAAGAAATTAATTCTGCGTCGCTCGCCGCGGCGGAAGAAATAGCTCGTCGCGGTGAGCCTTCTTAATCGTAATGTATATCCAATTCATAAAAATCTCGCCGCGACGGACCAATTCCTTCCCTGCGGCGAGCATCTTTCTTCAAAACAGGGGAGCCATTCGCAAAATCTCGCCGCGGCGGCACAATTACTTCGCCGCGGCGAGCCTTCTTTATCGCAATATATATTATTCGCATAATCTCGCCGCGGCGAGTCTTCTTTAATCTCAAAAGATGACCACTCGTAAAATCTCGCCGCGGCGGACTGATTTCCTCGGCACGGCGAGCCATGCTGGAAAATTCACTGCCAAGCTCGTAAAATCTCGCATGGTGGATCAATCCTCAAGTGAGCCATGCTAACCAGCTTGTCTTCAAACGGCTCAAAAGACACAAATTTCTACAAAACACAAACAAAACACCAAAGCGTAAAAACGAACTAAAAAGACTACAAAACTAAAGACAAAGACTCACAAAGATCGCTAAAAAACACCAAATGAGACGTTAAAATATTGTCTCATCATCCTCCTCCTCCTCCAGTCTGTGTCCGAGCTGACTGGTAGAGCCCCTGCTGCTATGACCGGTTGGTGGGGTCTCAGGAACCTGAGACCTGCTTCCCTGACTACCAGAGCCCTCACCCCCTCGACTGTCTCACCCAAAGCACCATCATGGGGAATTTGGGAGATAAATCGTGGTCTCTGTCGCGGCATCTGCAAAAACATGTAACAAATACAATAAAATGTGTTGGTACGAGTTATAATACAGAACAAATTATAAATAACACATGTAACCATTTTTCATGCAGAACAGAAATACTCAAGTGTTATCAACTACTAACTAGTTGTAATACACATAATATACCATTATCGCCGTCCTCTAAGTCTAATTATTAATTGTTAATTATTATACGTTCCTTATAATTTCATGATTAATTATTAAGTGTTCGATATTTTATAAAATTTCCCATGTATTTTAACCATTTCAACCAGTTACTACGAGTTATAAATTATAAATTACACGTTAATAAAATCAACAAATGGTCTCAAAACACTTAACTAAATCCTCGTTATCTAGTACATATACGAATTTATCAAATCAAAACTACTTAACATTATACTAATTAACAATCTAAGTGATAGAAATCTCAAAGTTAATTTAATAAATCTTAACATTATACTAATTAACTAGTAATACTAATTTGATATATATACTTACAATTAAACTAGTCGAAATTAACAAAATTCCTAAATTTGTCAAAAAATTAGGGTTTCAAAACACTAATCGTAATACATATACAAAAACATCAAACGTGAAAATCAAGCTTAATCAATTAAACATCAAACATGAAAATCAAGCTTAATCAATCAAACATCAAACAATAAATCAATTTCACAACAAAATCAATCAATTGACAACCCCAAGCTTAACCCACTACTTCATATAACATATACTAGCTACCATAATTGTTTACAAACATACAATTGATCCAAATTATCAAAAATTCCAAATTTAGAATAGTTAGGGTTTAGCCTAATACCCCAAATTGCCGAAGAAGGATGAAATTGATCGACCACCCAAGCTCCTTGTCCCACGAGCTTCGAATTGATACAAAGATTGGCCGGAACGATGGATTATTGGACGGAAAAGCTGAAGAGGCGGAAGAAATGGAGGAAAGTGAAGCAGAATCGGAAATGGAGAATTGGGCCTGCTTCCCGTAATCTAACCTTGTTTAGCGATGGATCGCTATCCGTCGCTAGGGCCGACGGATAGTTTATCCGTCGGACCAAATTAGTTATTTTTTTTAATGTAGCGACGGATAATTTATCCGTCGCTATTTTTTTATTTTTAATAAAATTTTAAATAATTTTTGAATTTTTTTTAAAATTAAAATAAAAGTCAACTGTTTAGTGACGGATAAATTTATTCGTCGCTAAATTTTCGACGGATAAAATTATCCGTCGCTTACGGTAGCGACGGATAACTGGTATCCGTCGCTATTGGGGCGACGGATAAAATTTGTCGCCCCATTCCATCATTTTTTCAGTAATTTCTTGTAGTGTTGGTTCAGATTGGAGTATAAGTTAGTAATTAAAGTGTTAGGTACGTGTAGAGGACCCAATATAATGTACTACTACATGTTGTCAACTCGTCAGGTCCTGAACGGGTTCGGGTTGAGTCCTACCCTTTCAAATCATATACGCCATGATGAGTCATATTTTACATTTTCCATAGTTACCATAAACAAAGACATAGTATTGGACAAAGGATTACAAACATACACCACGGCTAACGTTGTTTGCATGGAATTTTGATTATCTTATTGTCTTGATTAATTTATTTTATCTTCACATTCCTAATTATTATTAAACGTAACTATACTATGACATCGTCACGGATTAGTACTAGTTTGATTATTACATTCTAAATTTAATCTATAATTATATTTAAATTTGTTTATTGTAAATAAAAATTAGGAGTGCATCTAATTTAGGGAGAGGGGTATCGCCAGAAACTCGAGTGAGTAAAAATTGGACGTGGCAACTTTTAAGCTTGCATGTAGTACACGTGTGTCACTTATGACTAGCTAGATTTATTCCTCCTCGTCAGAAGTTGGCAGTCCTGGTCCTCCTAATAATCGAACCGATCAGCACTTCAACAATCAGATATAAAACTGGAAAAATATAGATCGACTGAGAGAGTAAATTATAAGCAAATAAAAAGATGGCAGCAAATTTGAATCCAGTTTATGCATACACGGTTATATACGTAAAAGATGTCGCAAAGTCTGTAGCCTTTTACTCCAAAGCTTTCGGTTACAACGTACGCCGCAACGACAAGTCTCACAGGTATTCAAATTTGATCGATCGATTCTAAATTTAAGTGTGATGAGATCCTGACTTTTACAAACATGGATGATCGATCCGATGCTAATTGTACATTTATATATGTGTTTACAAAGTCTCCTAGATGCGGTTTATCTATAATTTATTTAGAGAGATTTATGTTATCAATGAAATTGTTCATATTATTAATCAAAATTTATAATTTAGAGAGATTTATGTTGTTAGTGAAATGGTTTTTTTAATATGAAAGGCATCAATGTTGAAACATAAATATTTTTTATTAATAACGTCAAAAAATTATTGATAACCTAAGACTAGATGAATTATTTAGAAACCGTCGATGAGACTTGATGAGACTTACTTATACAGGAGACTTACGCATACGTGTTTGTGGTTGAACTTTATGTTGTAGATGGGCAGAGCTAGAAAGCGGGGCGACCACAATAGCATTTACACCAGCGAAACAGCACGAGACCGAGGATTTAACCGGTCATGTTCATGTACCTGCTGACGAGAGGAACCCTGTCGAGGTCTGTTTTGACTATGCGGATGTTGAAGCAGCATACAAGGTTTACATCTATCCTAGTTCCATTTTTGGATTTTCCTTAATTAAGTGATAGACGTTAATTAATTATTTCATTTGGCATGCTAATTATTGAAGGAAAACATTTAGTCCACTTTCAAGTTATATCATTCTTTATTCTTTCTTTCTTTTCAAGTTGAACTAAAATCCTTTTAAAAGTCTTTACCTTGAACAAAGATTGAGTAGAGTGGTGTCAAGTTATAAGGCAATGTTCTCTTCATTTGAAAAATCATTAATTTCAATTTAGATTTACTTGTTATTTTTTACACTACAAATGAGTTCAGATAAGTTCAACTTAGCTCAGTTCTCTTTGTACAAACGAAGCCTAACTTTGAACATATTTTATTTAAAAAAATGTTAAATTACATTATAATATGATAAAAAGTCATATATTGGCCTGGGTTATGGCAGAGAGCGGTGGAGAACGGGGCAGAGTCGGTGAGTGAGCCGGAGGACAAGGAATGGGGACAAAAAGTTGGTTACGTTAAAGATATTGATGGTCTCGTCATCAGGATTGGAAGCCATGTTCGCTCTTAATTAATTAATTTTTTTTTTGATTTCACATTGATATCTGTGAATTTTCTTTCGGACTTCTAATTAATAATGTTGATGTTATAATTCATGTGTAACAATGTGATGATATATCAAGTTGTAGATGTATGCTAATTTTCTAGTAATAATAATAACTTGCTAGCCAAGTTGTAGATGTACGTTACTTTTTAGTAATTATAACAATTTGGGCTTTTTCACAACGTACAGGTTACACTTCAGCAGTGTTTGACAACAGACAAGGCAACCAAACATTTATTTACATTCCATTAAATGTAAAAATATTGTAATTAAAAGAAATAGGTAATTCTAAAAAATATTACTCCCTCTGTCTCGATTTCGACTTTCCGCATTCTATTTTGGGACTCATCCCTTAAAATGAAAATCTGTTTACTTTATTCAATCCATCTTCTACTTTATCACACTATCTACTTACTCTTTTCTTAAAATTCGTGTCTGATCCCGTGGGAAGTTGAAATCGAAACGGAGAGTGTATTATATTTAAAACAAATTAGATGGTAAATTTGAGTATTTTGATTAACTTTTTGAAATTTTAATTCAAGTATTCATAGGATTAATTATTTGAATTTTTTTTATTTAAATATTTTTGGGGATAAAGGGTGATCGCCTATCATATCGATTTTGGCGATTTGATATGGACCATTAAAATCTAATAGTGTTAATCAGTTGCCTATAACCCTTGTTTGTTGGGTTATTTATGGCGATTTGATATGGACCATTAAAATCTAATAGTGTTAATCAGTTGCCTATAACCCTTGTTTGTTGGGTTATTTATGGCGATTTGATATGGACCATTAAAATCTAATAGTGTTAATCAGTTGCCTATAACCCTTGTTTGTTGGGTTATTTATGTTTTTTGGTGGTAATCTATGTATTTCTTTCTTACTAGTAATAGTTTAGAAGTCTATGTTTATGTTGTGTACAAATTGAAGTTTCACTGGGAGAAGCAGGATTTGTTTAGATAATACTAAACGAAATTGTATCATGAAATGAGGATTTAGATTCAACACCTTTTTACAAATCTATTTATATATTAAAATAAAAACCATTAAGAATAGGGTGATAAGCATCAATTATGTGGAATTGATCACATAATTGATGATCATTCCGATTGGCTAACAAGTTTCTAGATGGCAGTCTCTACTAATTTTCATTCAGCTAATCTCGAAAATATAATTAATGCATTCTCTCATTGGTTAAGAAATCTTGTGGAGGCACTAATTTCTCCTTATTCTGTCATCTTCATTTTTCCTATTCAGTCGGAGTTGTGTATTATTAAGCTAATTCAATCGATTTCTCACCTTCCCAGTTCGATCTCCAAGCCAAGTCGGTCTTCAATCGCATCTAAAATTCTTCAATTCTTCGAGCCCTCAATCTCCTCCTTTGTCATCGACTTGATTGCGCAACATCACTCATCGATTGAGTAAAAAAAATCAATATTCTCAAATGGAATCTGATTCGGATTCTTAATGGATGATGCTCAGTCTCCAGGTAATCCCAAACCAATCGATCGAATATTTTTAGGATTTATCAAATGTTGAATTCATCTGGCCAATTTATTATTATGAATTTATCTAATTTTGTTTCGCGATTTGGATTCTCCATCTCGATTCATACTCATACCTTTCTGTTTTTTCGAAGCGACTCTGTCATGCTAAACTACGGATAATGTAAAAGTGGTTGATGTAAGCTTCACATGTGAAGCTTGGAATTTTAGTCAAATTAAAAAGTAACTATTGCTATTTATATCTGAATTTTACATAACTCAAATCAGTCTTCTCGAATGTCAGAGTTGTTTTGTGATTTTAAGTGGTAGCTATATACTATATAGATGATGTGTTTATTTGTTGCTAATGATGTATTTTCTTCTTCTCAAGTTTTTTGTGTATTGTGCTTACTTATATTAGGACCATTCAACATAAGTGCTTTCATTCATAGCAATAATCAACATATACAAATAACATAGCAAGGAATGTCTGCATGACCATCAAAAAGTTTCATGGCATTCATAAATCATCTACCGTCAGCAGATTAATGATTTCTCATATTATTGATTCTTTCTTCGATTTTTTGTTATAATTACTCTGATGCTCTTTATTCTTATTTATTAATCCATTTAGGATTTATGTCGAATAAAATGTCCGTGGTGATTTTGCATATGAAGATAATATTGATCTTATGGATCGGTAGCATTCTTTAGGTAATATTTGCAGTTATATGGATTGTAAAAATTCTAACAATTGTCTAAGGTCTCAAAATTTTAATTATATAAGAAATTTATATAAACTTATTACTGTATCTACAGTTACATGTATCTCCTTAATGAATTTTTCTTCCATACTGACTTTTGATAGATTCAGTAAAATTGTTCTCTTCTGTCGGTTGCAGGATGTTTGTCAAATTAGCTCCTGGGCAATCCCCATTCAATTTTTCCATACCCACTTGATCGAAGAAGATAAATCACAAAAGAGTTTAGGGTAAACAATTTATTTTGTGCAATATAGGTAACAACAATTATCTGATGTATATAATTCATTATGATTTTGTCTGTCCTTTATCCATTTTATCCAATTCAATCAAGTTTTTCTTCACGGCCAGCATATGAAAAGTTGAAAGGGCTGCAGTTCTTTAATACATGTGAATCACACTATTTCCTCAGTTTTGATTTGAATAAGCTGCTTAATCCTCTTGAGTTGCAGTTACTATGTGACTTTTTTATCTCGGAGATAGATATTCTGGAAGTGATGATATGTCTCATGAATTTATTTGTATCCCCCGTGATAGTTTCTTCTTGAAGGGGATTATCTAGGCATGCAACATGATGGAGATGAGTTCATTATAAGTTTAGTGTATGAGAGGCGATGTGACATGCTGCAAGTAGTTATATGGATCCTAGCTGATAAGATGAGTATGAACTTTAAATAGACATAATATGCTACTATTAGACTATTTGTAGCATTGCAAGTGGTATGAAAACTTCTTCAGTTGGTTTTCTTTCAAAACAAAAATTCTTTTCTTATATAATAGTGAATGTATTTGACTACCGATTGAAGTACGAACAATGTATTTGGTGCGCTATTTATAAAGTATTTAAAAAGAGGTGGTGCTAAGATAAAGGCACAACTCATACCCTCATTTGCGTTCTATGGGTTTTAATGGTCTTCTATTCGAATATTTGAAATTAATGGAATTTTTTTAATTTGTGAAAGTATGGACCGTAAGCGAGAGTAGGTAATATTACCCCTTTTAAGTGATGGTTATTTATTTCATGCCTATAATGTTGCATAGTTTTTTTGGTCATTGGTAACTGTTATGCAAAATTTCTGCAATAGGAATGAAGTTTGTAGGATGAGCTACAATAGAGTCACTCTTACAGTTTTTCTGTGAAACAGGTTCTATTCCACGTCATATAAGGTTAATTTGTGTAAAGTGATGCCTTTAGCATTGATGAGGTAAACATATTATATTCCCTGTGCTAAAAATGTGGATATATTTGTGAATTGAAGGTTTCTGCTGAGTCAGACCATAATCCAGATAATTGGCTATTCTTGGAGAATGTTTTTAGCAAAACTTAGTTGAAGCGTGATTGATTATTTTTCTATGAATGTTTTTGTTCCAATTTTGTTGTGTATACAGTTGGAGAGATAATATGATGTGTTTATTGCAGTGGTTTCTGTAAGTAGGAAACCAATGTTTTCTGTATTGTGGGTTTTTTTTTTCTAATAGGTTCTGCTCACAACGTATATTAAAGAAAGTAAGGTGATATCATGAGATCCTGGTGCGTCTCCCTCATTCTCAGCCTCCAACAGCTAAATCTCTACTCTTACTTGATCAGAAGAGAAAGGAGAAGTAACATATGGGTATGAAAATTGAAGGCAAAGGCAAAGTGGATAAAGTAGACTTTTCTCACAAATATCTAGCTCTAAACCAGACCCACATATACTCATCGGGCTTACAGATGATTGGCAGGCCTGCAAGGACTGGGTTTCCAGCGACGAAAAGCCAAATCTCAGCTTCTTATTAACTCAATTCAGTATTTCAAGATCCATGGTGCGGATTGTGGAACTAAGGAGTTTACGGATCAGCAGAGGATGTGAATGTCTGTTTTCAAGTTTATCCAAGGGTGGCTTGATGTTTTCGGTACTGTTAGGAATATCTGTTTAGATTTTGATCAGCAAAAGGTGGTTAGTACTCTTGGTTCACTTGAACACTGTAAAAGAGGAAAATCACTAAGTATGATAGTCTAGCAAATCTTGTATAGGATGTTAGGTCTCTGAATGTAATTTTTTATTTCTCTGAAGAAGACCAAGAAGAAAGCATCCGGCAGAAGAGTTCAACATACTTGAAGATTTGAAGACTACACAAGATTGCTGAAGACTAAGGTCATCGGATACCTATGTCCAGATATCTTGAAGAAACAAGTGTTGCAAAAGATATATGAGAATACAAGGTTTCTAAATGAGGAAAAGTGCCCACAGATATCTACACTCAGATACCTTGTATAAAAACTATGTTTCTGGAAAACAATGAGTAACAAGTATTTGGAGATGTGAAGGTCTCTGAAAAGGGACGTGCAATGCTTCAGAAAGCATGCATAGTTCCGTTGGCACTACAGGACAAAGTATAGTACAATACATTGAATGTGCGGACAGAAATGTCTGAACAAAAACGGCAGTCTCTGAGAAGAAGACAAACGTACAACAGTACTATACTCAGATATTAATAGTTTGAATTTCATTTGAGCCTAACGGACACTATTCAAACGGCATGATTTTCAACTATAAATATAACACTTAGAATGCTTGAAAAATAAACAGAACTCACAACAAGAACACTGAACACTATCTTTCAAACTCTCAAGCATACTACTTACCTTCAAGCTTTCTGTTGCGACCAAAGCTCTTGATTCTAAGTGGCACAAAAGTTCTAAGTGTCCTGATCCTTAACAAGCATTGTTATATGTGAAGGAGTTGAATTAAGATTTAATATCTGAGATTCATTCTCTTAAACACTTATCATAGACTTGGGTCAGTAAAGAACAAGATACCATACATTGAAAAGTGTATTAAGTATACTTGATTCACAGAGCTATCTACATAACTGAATAAGTTATTAAAGAAGCTCACCTGACAAACTACCTTAACCAACACCTTAATCGGAGATATGTGAAGTACTTAGTTTGGAAAACTAAGGAATAACTCCAAGGTTACTGAGCATAGGAATACTTAGTTTGGGAAATAAGGAATAGCTCAAAGGTTTCTGAGTATAGGAAGTACTTGGCTGAGAAAGCCGGGGAATAACTCAGGGGGAACACTTGGTTGGGAACCTAGTGTATTTAGGAATCGAGAGAAGACATTTGTAAGGTTAACTCATTTATCTGTCTTAGTGGATTCTAGGTCTGAGAAAGGCCGAAGTGGATTAGTTGAAGGATTACGCCACCTTCAGATACCACTATAAAGACTTGTGTTATTTACTTTCTGCAATTTATTACTTGCTTTATTTACTTTGCTAAGTATTTACACATATCTTGCTGAGCACGTGCACTTATCACAAAAAGTCTTCCGCTCTCTGAAAATAAGTATCAGATATCGTCACAGATATCTGAGAAATTGTCTTTATCGACAAAAGTTTGAAAAAGACTATGCACCCCCCCCTCCTAGTCTTTTACTTTGCCGTTATCTGGACCAACATGTACTGACATTGGCGGAGAGTTGACGTATTAAAGGATATCCGGAGTATATTTCCTACAACACTCCAAAGTTTTTTATTGATGACTGTTTTAATTTGTATCCGAATAATTACCGTATGCATGATGATCATGGCAGTGACTGAGAGGAACTTGAAATTTGTTGCTCTGAATATAGGTTTGTGTACATGGGAGTAAAAGGTAAATGTACACCACTACATGATGATGTTATTAGATCTTACCGTATGGTTATTAGACTCTCTTCACGTGTTTGTTGTTGTTGCAATTTATCGAAGTCTTTGGTATCATTGCAGTTGTATAGTGCATGGTGATGATAAAAGTACGGCGGCGGAGTGAGTGGCACATGCTTGGCGGTTTCTGAGTCGATGTAGTCAACCGAGTTTGTTGAGTTTACAATTGCAAATACTCTCCGTAAAACTTCATACATTTGTCATTTTTAGCCGTCCCACAGAACTTTATACATTACCAAAACAGGAAGCTACCCACACCCAATAAATAATAAACAATCTCAACTTTACACTCAAATTACACTTTTTGCCACTAAAAGTACACTTTTTCCCACATTTTCTATATTCTATCATTACTTTAACTTTTTGCATAAAACTGTGCGCTAACCCTAATATATGAAGTTCTCCATGACGGAGGGAGTAATAACAACCGATCTTCTTGACAATTTGTAGCTAAAGCCAAACACAAGGAAAATAGTAGTATGTTTGATTTCTTTAAAAATATATCCAGTTGGAATTGATTTACCTATTTTTCCTTTCCCTCCCATGTACACAAACATAAAATAATACTTATCCCTTCTGTCCCATGTTTTCCATTTCGATTATTTTCCGTTAATTATCTCCACCTTTGACTACGTATCTTAAACGACAAATGTAAATTTTTCATTTAAATTATATTATGAAACTTTAGAGATTAAAGTTCCATAATATAATTTAATTAAACATTTTACATGTGTGGTTTAAGATTAATTCACAATTAAAGTTGAAGACGTTTGATCGAAAAAGCTCAAAATAGAAAACATGGGTCAAGACGAAAGAAGTAGGAAACTTTGAAATTATATCAGTATAGAAGTTGCAAGGAGATATACCTCTCTCTTACTTGAATTACCAATCTAGATCCTCGAATATACATGAACCAGAAATATAAGTCGTAATATATACATTGAAATCTATATCTATACTAGATAGCACTACTGGGTTCCCAAAACATGAACAATTCCATCTAATGCCTATTAAGAAGTTATCATACAATTACACTTAAAACCCTTTTAGACTTTCATATGGAGATCTTTATGCTCTGGAATGTGGGCTACAGGTGATATAATTTTACATGTTTCACCAAGTGGTATTGTGTTACTCTTGGGGTGGGACAACCTATTCGATATTTGGTAAACCATTGAATGGTCCATCCAGTGGTATATTGCACCAACAATTTCCCACATGTTTTCACAATTTCTTTTGGTCGGGCTGGGGTGGGGCTTTAGGCACCGCTGGATAATTTTTTTTTTTATTTCACAAAACAATTTCCCACATCGTTCAGCGACTTTTTTTCATCGGGCGGGGGTGGGGCTTTGCTACCTGACAAAAAAAAAATGGAGTTCAGACTTGGATTAGGTCGGGTTCTTGGCGGGTTGGCTTTGGATCGGGTAACATGACGGGCAGGTTTTTTGCAAGTCGAGTTTTGGTGTCACGCCCCAAAACCAAACACTTTGGCGCGACCGGCCGTCTATCGTGAGATGGACTCACGCCAAGACGAAGCCTACTTTAAACCTCAAAGTACATCAAAATCTCAGAGTGGTACAAACAGAGCATCTAAAAGTCCCTTAAGTAATTACAACAATAATTACAAGTCCTCAGTACATAACAATTCCAATACTACAAGTCATCTTATACTTTACAAATATCAGAGTAAGCAACAGCTACTAAACAATCTTCACAAATCCATCATCCGACTCAACTCCAAAATATCTTCGTCCGATCACTTACTAAATATCTGAAAGGGGGGGTGTAAGGGTGAGGCTCAATGACACTTCTACCGGATCAAGCAGAGTTTCAAAGATACATACATATACACACGATAACAATTCACATATCCAAAATCAGAACATGGAGTACTTTCACAAAACAGTAAGACAGTAGTTTAGCTCAATCAGATTTTACACTAGGCCACTATTAGATCCCGTGGTAGGGAAGATGGCATACATAACAGTAACAGTGGGTTTCCCCGAAAGGAAACATAAACAGTAGGTTTTCTAATCAGGAAACAATAACGGTAGGTTCCCCGCGGAAAGGAACAAAAAACGGTAGGAAGTATACTTCTATGCCAATAAACCCTCATAAGAGGTCAGTACAGAGCGTAGGTAAAACTGAGAACTAAAACATATTTCATTTCTCCATGTACAGAAACATAATTTTCACACATCACACATACATCATAAAACATACTTTTGAGAATTCACATACTTGATCCTTTTGAATAGAATATTATATCAAATCCCATAACATGATATAATAACCATAAGTTCTTTGTCAAACATTAAAACTATATATATACGATAATACGAAAATAAGAGTAAAAGTGTCAAAAAAATCCCCTTACCTCGTGTCCAATTATTGACGCTATATATCCAAGGTACGAGCTCCACCACACGTATCAAATCACAGCACTATGTGAAGAACAATTTCAATACTTTCCCCCTGTCCGGTCATGATCGATCATAAGTCACAAATATATATAATTCTATCTCCACCTTTCAGCAATGTTAAACGCAGCGCGTTTTTGGCTAAACGCAACACAAATATTTTGTAAGTTGACGAAAATGCCCCTAGCTAAAAAAAAACTTATGAAATACGAAAAAATTTAAAAAACTCGTATATACATACGAAAACATTATACGAACATGTACGGACAGTAAATAACAACAGCAAACACAAATCGAAAAAAATTATGAATTTTTTTTTTTGCGAAAAATATTTCGGTTATAAAAATATTTACAAAAAACTTGAAGTAATTTCGAATTTTTTTTTTTTTTTTAAAAATGAAGGTTATGAAATGGCCGGTTTTAAAACCGGTTAAAACCGGCCATTTCATGAACTGGCCGGTTTTAAAACCAGCCAGTTCATAATCTGGGTATTTTTTTTTTAATTGAAAGTAATTTGGAAATTTAAAAAAAAATAAAAAAAACGAAAATGGGATGTGGCCGGTTTTAAAACCGGCCAAATGACCGGCCACATCCGATTCCTCGTTTTTTTCTGTTTTTTTTTAATTTGTTTTTTTACTTTTTTAATTGGTTTTAATTGGTTTTCTTTTTTTTTTTTTAATTTTGGAAATTGATTCTGTTTTTTTTTCCTTTCTATAAATTGATTTATATAATTATTTGTTTGTTTTTGCATTTTGCTAATTCAAATTTGCAATCGGGTTTGAAATTTGAACAAGGATACAAACTTGAATAGGAAAATATTACATCAATTACTTCATCAAAAGTAATATACAATACGACTAGAATATCAAATAACGTACTAATATGAAAGACTAGATACTTAATTTGGAATTAAATCTTGCAAGTGTTCGCAAACTTGATCAACAATCGTTAATATGTCTTGCATCTGCATATACTGCCTGTTTAGTGGAATGATACGTCCGATCATTGCAGCAACCATTCGTAGCATCTACAAATAAAAATGAAATAGAAATAAGGATTTTGATAATACGAGCAAACATCGTGTATGTATATATTGAATGTATATGAAACATACCACGCCTGGATCCATAGTGGCTGGTTGGAATTGTTGAGTTGGATTAAATGATTGGGGCGGTGTCACTTGGATATGCGTACGTTGTCGAAACCAGTTTACGTACGCTGGAATTGTTTCATGACCAAATTGCACTCGCACAGCTTGTTGATCGAAATTACATCGATAGTTCATGAAGTCTTCGAATGAGTCCCGAACGGAATGAGAACATCGGTAGAGTGATGGTTGTGGTGGCCTCTATACAAGCAATGGTTTTATCAGTTCCTTAGGAATGTACTGGGGGTATCCGAACTACCGCATAACACGGTCTGGCATGTAAGCCTCCATAACCTTCAGACAATGAATAATTCCCCTATATTGTGATATGGGGACTGCCTCATCCGCCATTGTTCCGAATGGTGTCAATTCACCTTCAAGTAACATAAGTGTATATAATTTTTAAAAAAAAATGAAAGAAGAGTAAAACTTAATTGAATGTCATACTTCATTTGGTTTAACATTGTACAATGCAGTTCTGTACATAAGATGTATAGAATTTTCATCGTCGGTTCCCAAGTTCCATCTCTGAAGATGTGGAAAATACCGGTATACGCCTGAAATAGTTTAAAGACTTGATTGAAATGATCTTTTCTAAAGTTATGTAAAAATTGTACATATATACATATACATATATATATATATATATGTATATATACATATACATATATATATATATATGTATATATACATATACATATATATATATATATGTATATATATATATATATATATATATATATATACATATATATATATATATATATATATATATATATATATAGAGAGAGAGAGAGAGAGGGGGGGGTGAACTGCAAGTGAAAGATGACCATCTATCATTTGCAATTGATACGTGTTGCAATTCCCAACTGTCTGTACTGATTTGCAAGTGCAGCAGCTCCCCATGCGTACGAGTCAACCTCATTCAGGTTAACGAGGAACTGTAGAAACCCGACAGGCACTCGATGACCAGATTTGTCGACAAATAGAGATGTGCCTAACAACCACAACAAGTACATGATAGTGTGTGATTCCGGTGGTAGAGTTTGTGCTTTTAAAGTTGCCTCAATGGTGCTACGCTTGAAACCAGCACTTTTAAAGTTGGATTTCACTAAGGATTCAGTCATTTGCATATGAGTTGCTAATGCCACCTTAAGTGCTTCTGGTGCGGCTTTTACCTTAACAGCACGACCATGAACAGGGACTCCGAGCAAATAGTGGACATCATGCAGTGTTATTGTCATCTCACCAAATGGCATGTGAAAGGTATTGGTTTCAAGATGCCACCGTTCAACAAATGCACTAATCAAAGGCATGTTGATCTTCGGATGCATATAGTTCGGCAAGCGTGCCAGACATGTGTTGTTGACAATATGAATGACACCATCGTTCAGATAGTCTCTGAAACGGCCTAAAGACCGGGGCTTGTCATGGTTGGGGGCTTCAAACCAGAAGTTTCACCGGGGGTTCCCCAAGCTGCATAACCTGCTTCAAATGCACTATGATGCTATGCGCTCTGAGTTTGAGAAATCGCACACGAAGCATCCACATCTCTCGACCCGTGGAATATACCGCAGGCTTGGAGGTGCAGTTTCACATCTCGCTATAAAGTTAATGGTCCATGAAAGATCCACCGTTGATGCCGGTGAATGCGATCACGCATTGCGTACTAGTTGGGGATTAGCATGCGCATGTGAACAGCAACAAAAGAGTGTGAGCAGGAGGAGCATAAATCCCATCACAGATATTCACGAGTTTTGGAGTACACTTCATATGGGAGAACCGTGCGCATAGCAACAACAAGCGATGCAGGACGGTTCGATGATTGGAGGGACCGTAGGATGCGCCACGGAGGAGGAACTCAGTCATACTACTTAAACCGAGCACGTCATACACGCACTGGAGGAGCCACCAATCGATCAAGAAGAAAGTGGCGAAATCCTAGAGCAACTGGGAGGAGGATCCGTCGAGTTTGGAAGATCAACTCACGGCCAATCGATCTCAACAAATTCCCTCCAACAATACAGGCACGCATACAAGTACTGGTAATTCATTCTTATATCAAAATCAGATGCCAGCACAAGGTCTACGCAACATTCGAGGTTGGAATGACGTTCGTTCGGATGGAAACTGCGGATTTAGATGTATCGCACAGCTCCAATACAATGCACAATAAGAGTGGCCACGCGTCAGGCAAGATCTTCTTCAGGAGTTGACGGACAACGCATATCTGTACATCGCGGAAATGGGGGCACCCCGGGTCTTGGAAATATCGAATGCACTAAAGCGGTTGCGGGATCATGAAGCGAAGACATTTATTGGTTTACACTACGGATATGGGTCGCTAACATTCTGACGTATCAACGGGTATTCTCCTCATATGTAAGACATGGGTCTCACAGATACTTGCCCTTGGAATGTCGTACGGCCATGGATTCAGCTTCTTCAGACCCCCCACCGGTAGATCAAGAGTGGACAATCGCGTTTGTCAACGGCAACCATTACATTAGATTGCGTGTTGGCCGAGAAAGTCCACTTCCACCACTCTGGCCAACCTGGGCGCATCAAACCGAGGCAAGAACAACACATTGGGAGCAACATTATGCCGTTCGACTACGTCAGTGGTTTACAATGTAGTGTTTCGAGTAGCTCGTGATTAAGTAATACATGTAAATTTGAAATTTTCAACGGATTGTACCGATGTCAATTGGTCATTATCGAGACAAGTCTTATGTATAGTAGTGTTATTAAACAAACATGTAATAAAAAATGCAAAACGATAAAAAAAAAAATTGGAAAAGGCAAATTACCATATGGCCGGTTTTAAAACCGGCCACTTCGTATTTCCTTTTTTTTTTTAATTTCCAAATTACTTGAAATTTGTAAAAAAAATTTAAAAAAAACCCAGATTATGAACTGGCCGGTTTTAAAACCAATTAAAAAAGTACAAAAACAAATTAAAAAAAAAACAGAAAAAAAATAATGGAATCGGATGTGGCCGGTTTGAAAACCGGCCAAATCACAAAACCGGCCACATCCCATTTCGTATTTTTTTTTAATTTATTTTTAAAATTTCCAAATAACTTTCAATTTTTAGAAAAAAAAAAAAAAAAACAAACAAACAGATTATGAACTACAACCGGCCATTGCACCATTTGGCCGGTTTTACCGGCCAAAGGGTGATTTCGTTTTTTTTTTTAATTTTTTTTAAATTTCCAAATTACTTTCAATTTTTAGAAAAAAAACCGGCCAGTTCATGAAATGGCCGGTTTTAAAACCAGCCATTTCACCATTTGGCCGGTTTTAAAACCGGCCAAATTAAGAAATGGCCGGTTTTAAAACCGGCCATTTCATAACCTTTATTTTTTTAAAAAAAAAAAAATTCGAAATTACTTCAAATTTTTTTAAATATTTTTATAACCGAAATATTTTTCGCAAAAAAAAAAAATTCAAAATTTTTCCCGATTTGTGTTTACTGTTGTTATTTACTATCCGTATATGTTCGTATAATGTTTTCGTATGTATATACGAGTTTTTTAAATTTTTTCGTATTTCATAATTTTTTTTTAGCTAGGGGCATTTTCGTCAACTTACAAAATATTTGTGTTACGTTTAGCCAAAAACGCGATGCGTTTAACAACCCCCACCTTTCTGTCAATCCAAGCCGTAGCCACTATTCACCAGTAACCTTGAACCACCGGCTTTATAGTACATTAGATCGATCGATCGCGCTTACAATAACTTGTCCTGAAAGAATGCGCCAAAGGATTCTGTATCACACTTATCAAATCTTGTCCCATAATTAATTACTCTTAAAGACCAAGTAACAGAAGATTAACAACTCACCTTTTCTTGAAGATGTTCTCTATCTTCTTCTCTTCTCTAATTCTATTCTCTTGCGGCAGTTGGTTCCATAAACAACATCACTCTCTTCTTCTTTTTCTGTGACCATATTTGGGTAGTGTAAATAGGCTTAACCTAGTAAAAATATATCTTATCATAACATAACGTAATGATTTAACTAGCCAGTCCCAAATTTTCCAATAACTCCTTTGTACATTAAACGGGCTTTTAGTCCCGTGCAAATCCAATCCAATAAAATTATCATGGCCCGTGTAAAATTATCGATCCATAAAATAGTGGCTAATCAAATCTCATGTATCCACTCGAGTCCATATAATTTCTCGTCTCCAAATTAAATCAAATAGACGGTCCAAATAAAATTTTCCGGATTTTACATTTGGACGGATGTGGATCGTACTTAAACAGGTTTTAACAAGCTCGGATCAGATGCTATGCAATTTCAAGCCTGGCGAACAATTCCCTATCAATTTTGATAGAGGACATGTCCATATAAGTGTTTGCTTTGCAATGACTATAAACAAACATCAAGGTTAATCTTCTGTTCACGTTGAACTCTATCCACCCACAACGAGTTTTAACCACCGACAACTCTATATTGCACGATCGAGGGTTACAATTTGAAAGGGTCTCAAGATACTTATATGTGATGGTGAAGGAAACACATATGATACTACTTCAAGTGTCTTATATATAGAGGTTTCGACAAATTATGAGTTAACTTTAAATTTAGTAAAATGTACTACTCAATTATTATTTCATTAAATTATGGTTACTTTTAATATTGGCTTAACTCTTTTTTCTCCTATCTTAGAAGAACGTGTTTTTTAGTGAACATGAATGGTGTCACTTCATGAGAACTGTATATAGTATACTTTTATAAATTTGCGAATGATGTAGTATATTATTATATTATTTGAAATTTACTTTGAATCGTCATAATATATTTTTGAATAATACATTATACTCCCTTAGTCCAAGAGAAGCTGTCCACATTACTGTTCATGCACATGTTTAATGAGAGTAATATTATAATTCTATATAGTACATGTAGGGTTTACTTTATGACTTTATTGGTAGTTAGTTTGATTGTTTAAAATACCTTTTGACTTTTTTAGTAGTAGTGGAGGATATGAAATTATATAATTGTTTCTAAAACTGCAAAGAAATGAAAGTGGACAACTCTACCGGGATGCCCAAAATGGCAAAAGTGGACAACTTCTATGGGACGGAGGGAGTATAATTTTTCTATACCCGAGGACATATAAAGTTCAAGGAAACGGTCCACCTCCTTCAGGTAAAATATTTTGTACATATTTAATAAATTTATTCTCACAGTTTGTCCGTGTTAATTATGCAAAGAAACAAACCATTATTATTTATTAAATGTGCAGTGTATTTGGACGTCGGTGATCCAGAGTATAAATGTGAACATTGTGATACTTTATTCTGGTTTGAAGAAAGGAGACCACCTACTCAAAAGAAGAATCATGTAGGGGTGTTCATTTCGGTAACGGTATACCAAACCGAAAACCGAAAAACCGAAATCATATAAATATGTAAACCGAAAACCGAACCGAATTTAATTTTCGGTTCGGTATCATACCGAAAATTTCGGTAACGGTTCGGTAAAAACCGAAAATACCGAAAAATAATGTGAAAATAAAAAAAAAGTGATAAAATTAAGCTTAATGCTTGGAAATATATTGAATACGTTTATATCACAATTCATTATATAGTATTGTAGTATCATTTAATCCATTTTAATATATTTTATGACAAGAACTAAGGCTATGTTAATGATAAATAAGCAATTTTCATATTCTGCCTAATGGTGAAATGTGAAAAGATTTTACCATTTCTTTTATCTACAAACTATGATAATTAATATAAAGGAAACTAAGCTTACTTCTATGTATTTGACGACGAAATATGCGATTGAAACTAACTTGAAATGGAAATAATGGAACGAAATGTAGAATTTCAGTTTTTCGGTACGGTTTCGGTAATTTTCGGTATTGTACTGAAAATTACCGAAAATTTGCTAAAAAATAGTGAACCGAAAACCGAACCCTTTATTTTCGGTTCGGTTTTTCAGTTCGGTTTTGGTTCGGTTTTTTTGGTATTTTTGAACACCCCTAAAGTTTACCCTATGTTGCATGAGAGGCTAAGTCAAGCTTCCAATTCTTAAACAACCACCTCAGTTGTTAAGTGATTTGCTAGAGGATAGACACAAGAAGAGTCGGAGTTTCATTGAAAACTTACGGGCATATAACATGATGTTTTCTTTTACTTCGATGGGTGGAAAAATAGACAAAGAGGTTAAGAAAGGTCGGTGTTTTTATTGTTTCAAGATGGGTGGTAAGAATTTCCACAAAATCGGCTCTTTGTTGCCAGACGAAGGAAAAGAGCCAAAGTTTGCTCAGCTATACATCAATGACACTGAGCACGAAGTACAAAACATAATCAATGCTCTTGGGTTAGTGCCAGAAATATCTATCTATATATTGTTTTATAAAATACATTAAAATAATATTACACATTGATTAGTTCATTTACGTAAATTTGTATGTATTCATGTATGTCAGTGGTGATGGGAAGGGTTTGAACACTTATGTAACAGCCAGCATCAAAGATATGGTCGACCAATATAATCATTATGCCAAAACATATAGGATGGAAAGGGATCGTATATCTCTTAATAACTCGGCAGATATTAGTCTGCAGCTTATAGCAAGACGTGCCAAGGATGTACAGACCTATAATTTGCCTATTGCATTAGATGTTGCTGCCACTATTGAAGGAGACATTGAGAATGTGAGGCATAAGAGGAATATCATGGTTGAGTTGAAGTCGACTGAACATTTGCAAAGGATAAATGAATTTCTTCCATGCTATCTCCCTCTGCATTACCCACTATTGTTCGTGTATGGAGAAGATGGTTGGTATACAGAGATACCCAGAACAACATACAGTAAGAGACCAAATCTCACACTTAGGGAATTCTTAGCATTCAGAGTTCAACACAGGGAGGGAGAAGGTCACCAACTTATACTTGACAGGAGATTGTTTCAACAGTTTATTGTTGATTCCTAAATGATGATGGAGTCACAAATACTCAGTGGATTCATCACAATCAACCAAAGCTTAGATATGAATCTTATAAGAAGATTGCCAGCAAAGTTCAGAACTTTGAATATGATCCTGCATCATGTGGTAATCTCTTCATACTGCCATCATCTTATCCAGGGGGTGCTAGATGGTACATGCAGATGTACCAGGATTCTATGGCTATATGCAAGTGGGCAGGATATTCGTGCCTGTTCATAACATTTACATACAATCCAAAGTGGCCAGAGATCACAAGGTATGTTGAGAGTCTTGGGTTGAGACCGGAAGACAGACATGATATCATATGTCGAGTCTTCAAGATGAAACTCAATGAGCTGATCAGAGATATAAAGGATGGACATATGTTTGGAAAACCAAAAGCACGTAAGTTGATATTTTTTGTCAATACATGTTTATATTCTATGAAATTCAAAAATGCTTTATAATATCTATTACTCTCAATTTGTTTAGTCATATATACCGTTGAGTCCAAAACCGAGGACTTCCGCATGTTCATGTTTTGGTAATACTGAATAAGGCGGATGAGGAGAAGATTAAACATAACATTGATGACTACATATGTGCGGAGTTACCCGACAATGATACTAATCCAGAATTGTACGACGTAGTGTCAACCCATATGATTCACAGACCATGTGGTCCGGCTAGACCTACTTCTCCATGCATGGAGGACAACAGGTGCTCCAAACATTTTCCAAAGAGTTACAACGAAAATACCTTTGTTGACGATGCTGGATATCACATATATTGAAGAAGGGACACAGGTGTCACCGTCGATAAAATGGAGTTCAGCTTGACAACAGGTAGATTTATATTAATTAAATATTATGCTTAGTTTATTGTCGTAAATCTAGGTTTATATGTTGTCGAGCTTAGTATATGAGTCGATGTTTTTAAACAGGTTTGTTGTCCCCTACAATGCTCAGTTGCTCCTGAAGTACCGATCTCACATTAACATAGAATACTGTAAAGGTGGGGCTTCAGTGAAATATTTATTCAAGTACATGTTGGAGGGAAGTGACAGAGCGGGTGTTACATTCATAGACAGAAATAATAAATATGAGATTAAGAGGCATACTGATTGCCGATGCGTTTCGGCATGTGAGGCAATCTGGAGAATTTTTGAATTCTAGATACATTATAGGATACCTGTCGTTGAGCGTTTGGCATTTCATCTAGAGGATGAGTAGGGGGTACCTTTCAGAGATGGAGATTTTATGCTGGATCTGCTTGATAAGCCTTCAATTAAGCAGTCGAAGTTTCTTGAATGGTTTGAGTTGAACAAGGTTGACCCGGAAGCTAGGAAATTGACGTATCCTGGGTTACCCCGTGAGTATTGCTGGAAAGATGGCCCAAAGAAGTGGTCCCGTAGGAAACCCAAGGCACAAGTTGTTGGAAGGATGTATAATGTTCCTATGGCATTTGAAAACATGTACTATATGCGACTTATGTTGAATCATGTTAGAGGCGCAACATGTTTCCAGGAAATCAGAACAGTGAACGGTGTTGTTTACGAGACTTGCAAGGACTCATGTGGGGCTTTAGGTCTACTAACAGATGACAGAGAGTATGTCGGTGGAATTATTGAGGCAAGTCACTGGGGATCAAAACGTTTCCTTCGTCATCTTTTTACGATGCTTCTTCTTTCTCGAAGCATGGCGAGACCAGAGGAGGTATGGAGGAAGACATGTAACTTCTTATCTGACGACATTTTATACATCCAGCAAAATGCATGATAGCATAAGCAAGACCGAGTCAGTTGGCAGAATTATTCTCAATATTATTCTTGAATTATTAATTGCTAGGGACTACCTAATCATAGAATAGTACTTAAGGTTGATCGTGCTTTTGAGAAATATTGACCAGGCTTCTGAGTTGTGCAATGGAAAAAGTCTTATAGTAACTAATTTGGGGAAACATATCATAGAAGCAAGAATGATATCTTGAATGAATGCCGGTCAAAAGGTTTTCATCCCTAGGATGACGATGAGTCCAGCTGATGAGACTAAATTTCCTATGAGTTTTGATAGGAGATAGTTTCCTATATCCGTCTGCTTTGCAATGACGATAAATAAAAGTCAGGGACAGTCTCTCTCTCATGTCGGTCTCTACCTACCTTCTCCTGTATTCAGCCACATATAACTGTATGTTAGTATTTCTAGAGTTACAAGTAGAAAGGGACTGAAAGTACTCATATGTGATACTGGAGGTAAGACGTATGACACGACAACCAACGTGGTTTACAAAGAAGTTTTCGATAAATTATGAGGTAAATTTATTTTTTCATATACATTAGTTAACGTGCATATTTTCATTTATGTTTTGTGTTTCTCAATTCATAATACAACTAAGCGTATATCCTTATACTTTTACAGGTACGGATGCCTTCATATGAAGTCAAGTCTTACCAGCAATTTACTAGATTTTACTCAATGCAAAACTATTATTCTTATACTTCAAGAATTTGTTATTCTTACAAACTATGATCCTCATATTATACATTATTTTTTTGCCCACTTAAATATATTAATTTCACTATAGGATTCTTCAAAAAAAAAAAATTGATATGGATTGCCTAAGCATAAGATCATCATCCAGTTTAAGTGTATGCATGATAATGCTGATGAGATATATAGATCAAACTACCGATTTGTGAAATGGGATAAGTCTCATAGTTACCAATGTTAGAAAGCATATCATTGAGGCAAATATAATATCGATAATCAACCTAGCCCAAAAGTTTTTCATTCAAATTGTGATGGTTAGCCCATTCGACAAGACGAAGTTCCCTATCAATTTTGATATAATATAGTTCCCCATGTCCTCTATTTTGCAGTGACCAATTGACCATAAAAAAAGTTCTTGACAATCTTTCTCACACGTCGGCCTCTACCACCTCACCCGTATTCAAACGTGATCAATTACATGTTCTCTCTCTACGGTTACGAGGAAGAAGAGATTCAATCTATTTATATACGACGAAGATGGTAAAACATACGACACGGCATGTTCATTAACTTTGGCATTTTATTATACGATATATTCATTTCTTATTTTGAGTTTGGCCTCCATGTCCCGTCGAGTATCGACGGGCCATTAACTAGTATGAACTTGAAATGAATTCTATAGTTTCTATTTTCCTAAAAAAAGAAAGAGAAATTTGTTTTTATTCATGAAATTAGAATACTTGTAATTATAGTAAGAAATTTTAAACGAGATAGTGATCGATGGATATATTTATTTATTTATTATCTCAATAAATCTCTAATCACCAATTCAGTCATTCTCTATACAGAGAAATTAATCACCTATTTCGGGGATCGAACCCGTGACCTCTTGGGTACGGGGTGTTTCAGCTTGCCACTCGACTACAAACGCTTTGACAGTGCATTACTCAATCTCAAAGAGTATGTACTTAGGTTTAACATTGGATTTTGGATAAACATATTTTGCAAGGAACTTCATGTGCAGTTTGGCTATAGATAGTTCAGCGACTTCAAGCTCAGACCTTGTTTGTATTTTAAATATGAAAGGATTGCAACAGAAATGGTCCCATGGTCTAGCGGTTAGGACATTAGACTCTGAATCTAGTAACCCGAGTTCAAATCTCGGTGGGACCTTTTTTTCCTCATTTTTTCTTTTGGAGAGAAGACCATTGTCTTTTGGTTTTGAAGTCCAGCGTGGGGATTTTTTAAGAAAAACGGAAGCTAAATTAATACTTCTATTTCTACATACCGCCTGCTTTAAAATAATTTTAGTCCCTATAGAACATTTATAAAATAATTGAAATGTACAGTATTACACTATTGAAGTTTCTCAATTACATATACATAAGATCTCAAAAAGAATTATTTGAGTTCAGTGAATAGAGTAAATAATGATCTTACTAGATGTTTAAAGTCTCCTAATTAATGTTTGCGAAAAATCATTTATTATACTCCCTTAATTTCAGAGAAAGTGTTACAACTTTCCGTTTCCGGCATTTCACTAAAAGTTAAATAATAAAACTCCATACCTTTCACTTTTATTACAATATGCCACTCAGTTAATCTCTAATAATCAGGGAGACCAATTGTATTTTCTACTTTTTCTTAAAATTGGTGCAAATCCAAATTGTAACACTTTGTCTGAAATGGAGGGAGTATTTGAAAACTTTTCCTTTAACATATTTTAGTGAATTTTTGAATGAATTGAAATAATGAAAGTGATTTTTAATAGGGTAAATTACATCCACACTCCCTCTTAGATTTCATTATTACACATGGATACCCGTTAGTCAAAGAATAATATGCAAGTTCAGAACGATAGAAATCAATTACATCTAAGTCCACTAATTTGACTTTTGACGATTTAAAAGCTGGAAAGTCCATTTTTGCCCCCGTTCAATTATCAAGTTTTAGGAATTGCCAAACAGTCTTAACTTATCACTGTCACGTGTGGACTTCAATGTAATTAAAACTGAACTTCTATATGTTTTGTAATTGAATTATGACCGTTATTTAAAAAAAAAATTAGTCATTTGGAAGTTAATTGGAGGCTATTTGTACACCAAAACTTGCCATTTTATCACTTTATTTCATATTTTTTTCACTACAAGTATATACGTGTTCATATATATTTCGTTGGCCGAGTATCAAGCACTATGCAGTACATTTTATATATAAGTATTATTTTTGAAAATCATATTGTACAATAACTTTTTAATGTACACCCTCATATTCCTTTTATAAGATGTTTTGGCTTATTAACTATTTGGTTAATATAATATTTTTGGGATATTCTACCATGTGATTTTGTGTTTTCACCATTTACTATACATCTAACCCATTTATTTTATTGTTATCCATTTATTGTTTGTTGGACTTTACAAAAAACAAGGATAATTCTCATATTCCATTAGTGGATTTATTTATTCAAGACACCAACATTTTTGTTTTCAATATTTCATCAAAACATATTGATGAAGAGAAAGTTGTCTTAATTTGTGTGAAAAATCTATAACATCTTATAATATGAATATGATGGAGTATTTTGTTGAACAAATGTACATATTAGTATTTGAAAATCCAATTAGTAAAGCATGTACTTAATTAAATAACAATAATAAAATAAATATTCTTTTAGAAAATAATTATTAATTTAAGGGCCCTTAATTTAATTTGGATGCTCGTGAAGTCACATACATACACACGCTGAACGAAACAATATATATATATATATATTAGAAAAGGTTAGAAAATAACTAAGGCCTGTTTGGTTTGTCTATAATCTAAAGTTGGTAAAAAAAAAAAGCTTTTTGAACCCAGATGTAATTGTTTGACTAACGGGTATCCATCTGTGAGAAGAACATCTAACGGGGATATATGTAATTGCTCCTTTTTAATAAGTATTACTGTTGAAGCGAAATATGAATTCTAAAAGTGTAAAATCCTGGTATGACCTTAACTTACCATCCAAGCCATGGAACAATTTTAGACCTTCACGCACATCATACTTGTATTCTTGCTGAACAAGTCGAAGTCTACTTATTTAAGACCGCACCCAAACGGCCAAAACCACAGACTTAAATCAACATTCCCCTTTCTTATCATAAGCATCCTTCTCTCTCAAAGTTCTTCGTTCATTCCATCAGATAATCTGAAGAATCGGATCATCATGGCGGTCGTCGAAAGCTCTTCAACTGAAATTGCGAGCTCGTGCCGGAAGGTGCCTCGTGACGACACTGCAGGTTTTATGGGAAACTTGAAGATTCGGTTCCACGACTTTACTAATGCTTCCATGAAAGACCATAAAGATTGTTTCAACGAGCTGATGCACAAAACTAAGAACCGCTGGACTAATGCTTACACCGAAGTCGTTAACAAGTGGGAGAAGGTACTTACCGTACGTACATTCTATAAAATTATCATTATTTATTAATGCTAATATTAAAATTGATGGCCGGGTTACGATTTACGAATTGGTTTAAAATTTGAATTTGCAGATGTTTGGTAGAGAAACTCAAGGTATCAGTGAAGGGGAAAGCTCTGCAACAACTCTACAGACGTCACCGAGGAACTAGCGAAGTTTCAAAATTTACAGTCGATATGTAGTTAATTATAAGTTGCTGCGTTAGGGTTTTTATTCTTCTTTCACAACTTTTGTCAGGGGAGAAGCCTGAAATTGAGCAGTGTGACTTCCTAATATTTCAGTTATCAATTATATATAAAAAAATTGCTTTGTCATTCTACATGACCTGGATGAATTCTGCACAAGTTGTCAAGTTTGGTGTTTTTTTTTTTTTTTTTTTTTTGAAATAAACTAGTTTTATAAAAAGTTACGGAATAAACGAGTTACAAACCGGGTTTGAATGAGTAGAAATTACACGACTAGAAGAACTAGAAGCATCATGTTCGACAAAAGAGACTAGCCAAAACGGGCAACTATTCCAAATATAGACCGGATTACAAGTAATTCCTGTTTTCATATTATCTTCAAACTTTGTGTGGAGCGTTCCACTTCCATATGTAGCCAAAGCATCTGCCGCCTGATTTTCTTTCCGGTAGATAAAGACGGCTTTTGTTTCATCAAAACCATGTAATAAGTCCTCAATATCTTGCAGCAATCCCTCCTGATAATAGGTGGGATCTTGAGTCATGTTTATACAAGAGATAACATAAAGTGAGTCAAGTTTGGTGTGTTAAGTTTGCATATATAGACTGAAATTGATTAGAGATAGTGAGAGAGAACAATGCAAAGGATCATTACTCTTGGACAGTTTAAAGCTAATTTTGAGTTGAGTTTAAAGCAAGTTGTCAAGTTTGGTGTGTTGAGTTTGCATATATATGAACTCTTCCAACGCTTTATGTTTATGTTCTAGGAGCTTTAGTAGTAATATTCTACTCGAGCTTATTCTGGATTCCAATTTGTTGAGATGTAAAAAATCTGCGTCCCCATAAATTTTCGACTTTGAAAAACGTAATCAACTAAATTTTCAAATTCACAACATATATCTCAAATCCATCGTCACACAAAATTACCACAAAACTTCAAAACAAGCATTTTGGATCCTCCACGCTTTGTTTGATTGAATACAAAATCCCAATTCTCAAATGATACAAAATAATTTCAAGTGATTATAAAAATAATTTATTAGGGTTTGAACATATAAAAGGAACAATACAGAGATCATTATATAGTTCATTTCAATAACATCTGTAGGTTTGTGAAGCCATGGCGTTGAGAGTAATGTTCCAATGTCTTTTGAACAAGGTTGATGTATTGCTTTGTTTCATATGAAATGTTTATCGATCGTTAATTTTTTTAATTATGGTTCGCTTGAATTTTCTTTTTCTAGGACCTATTTTAGATATGTCATACTTTTAAGTACATCTTTAATTCATTCATTTAGTATTTATGCCTTATGATTGTAACGAATTTGTATATAGACTTGTAAGACGTGTGGTTCGAATTTTAGAGAGTTTATGTAGTGTATTCTTTTCCTCTATTTGATATGTACGATTAAGACATTTAAAACCCATACTTCAATCAATGTGTGATAAATCCAAAAGGTAAGATTTAATAGCATGTTTTTTTTGTTGATTTAAAATTAATTTTGTGATTGATTCCTTCCTCTAATCTTGCTTACATCCACCTGTGAGCTGACCAGTAAAATGCAATTAAATCATCAGTTCATTTCATCATCTTCACGCTCTCAACTCCACTCTAGTAACACAGCCAGACCATGTGGCGACAATACAGCCGGCAGTTCTCTTCCGCCGCCTCCGCGAAGAAGAAATACGACGCAATCGTTATCGGCGGCGGCCACAACGGCCTCACCTCCGCCGCCTACCTCGCCCGCTCCGGTCTCTCCGTCGCCGTCCTAGAACGCCGCCACATCATCGGTGGCGCCGCTGTGACTGAGGAGATCATTCCTGGCTTCAAGTTCTCTCGCTGTAGCTATCTCCAGAGCCTCCTTCGTCCAACCGTGATCAAGTATGTAGTAGACGATCACTTTCTTAACTCTCATTGATTCAATTTGTGTGATTGATTGATTGATTGACTGATTGTGTTGGTGATTGGTGAATTTTAGGGAACTGGAGTTAGCGAGGCATGGGTTGAAACTGCTGAAGAGGACTCCAGCGACGTCGTTTACTCCGTGTGCTGATGGACGTTACCTCCTGCTTGGAGCTGATAAGGAGTTTAACTATTCTCAGATTGCTAAGTTCTCCGTTCATGATGCCGAATCTTACCCTAGGTAGATGGATACATGTGCTCCGGTACATTTAGATTTCATAGATGATTGTTGAGACCATGGTGTTGCAACAGTGATTGGTATAAAAAAGGAACTGTTAGATGGAAAAGTAGGGATGCGTTAAGTTTAGGTGTCACATTTATGCATATGTTGAACTGTGAATTTGATAGCAGTCAGGAGAAATGAAGGTAGATAGTAGCGTAGAATCATGTTATATGTCGTCTATTTTTCTAATTAATGGAACTGTTAGATGGAAAAAGTAGGGATGAGTTAAGTTTAGGTGTCACATTGCTGTGTATGCGTAATTCTGGGTTCGATAGTAGTACGGAGAAATGGAGCTAGATAGTAGCGTCGAATCATGTTAATTTAAGTAGAAAAGAATTAGATATGACAATCCCTATATTTGATTTAGATACTCCTATCTCTTCAGGAACAACTTATCTGTTGTCTTTTTTTTTTATATGAGTGTGATGTACTATCTGAGTATGTTAGCATGTAGTAGTATATTAATGGACAATGTGCATCTGTTTGTAGGTATGAGAATCTTTTGGAGAGCTTCTGTAAATTTATGGAACCTCTTCTGGATTCATGTCCACCCGAGAAATTGCCTGAAAGTTTATCTTCTATTACGCGTATGAAAGATAATCTACACAAGTCAGTTTTCTGGGCTCAGTTTCTGCAACGAGCTGTTGCCATGGGGCAAAAGGAGCTAGTGTAAGTGTTGTTTATCTTCTGAGTTTATTTTTCTCGTACTTTGTTGTTGCAGATTTTAGGACAAGATACATCATCCATGCATACGTTTCTACTTCCGTACTTTTGACATTGAGTCCTACTGAATATCCTGCTGCCATACTTTTTTTTGGAAATGATTTAATTTTCAGGGATTCGATTGACCTTTTACTGTCTCCAGCATCAAAGGTTTTAAACAACTGGTTCGAGGTGAAAGAAAAACGAAAATGGAAACTATCTTTACAGTGCTCTGGTTCTTCATTGTTATTTGTAATGCGTATCTATAAATATATCTTCCAGATTGACTTTCTTTACTTCATTATTCCAGTCTGATGTCCTGAAGGCAACACTCGGTACAGATGCTGTTATAGGAACCACGGTAAGATTTTTCTCTGATCTGGAGGTCAAATTACACTTCATCATGTAGTTCTACGTGTTCTCTTTTCTAGCCTGACGTATCATTCTATTCTGTAGATTATCGCCATATCCCCGTCTGATGAGCTCATAAGGATTTGGCTATGGTTTTTCTTTGTTATTAATATTTTGCATTTTCTCATTTACATACTAGGGTAGCGTCAGTACTCCTGGCAGTGGGTATGTTTTGCTACATCATGTGATGGGAGAAACTGATGGTGATCGGGGAATTTGGTCGTGAGTATCTCTTTAATGATTTGCAAGGCCATTGAAAACTGCTTGTAATTATTCCATGTAAATGAGCTTTTTCCTTTTTCTCATTCCCTCTATTATGTTAAGATTTCGGACATTAAGCACTCACTTTTCTGCACAGAGGAAGTGTCAAAATTCATAACATTAATAAGTTCGACCAACCGGGATGACATGATTTTCTTGTCTGAAAGTCATGGTCAAGTTTATATACAAGCACTAGTTGAATTAGACACGTTCATCACCTTTAATGGAGATAGATTATGCATTGTTTTGGTTACAAACGAAGAATGGGACTTGAATCCAGACTCCTAACATCAACAAGAACCAGGAGTCCACGAGGTTGAGTCCTGGTCATGGTGGGTGGTGGGTGCGGGGTAGATTTCGACTTATTGTTGTCATATTAATTTCAATGATCAGATATTGCACTAGTCAGTCATTTTGATCGAAACTTTTCTTGTGGTTTGAGCTTGGAAGTATGTTTTGCATAAAAAATTTCAGAGATTATTTCCAGGATCATTCTTCAAACATATTAATTGTCCCGCTGCCTTAATATATAGGAGTATTAATTAAGAAATTGGAGTGCAAAGTATATATCAGCTGCAATCCTGAGCCCAAAAGAATCAGATGTAACTCTGGACCCCTTTACTAATGGGACTGTAAGTTTGCATGAGAATAATCATAGCAGGTTTTTTAAGGAATATTTGTAGTCGTAAATGCTCCAGTTGGACTTCTTGTGAGTAATAGCAACAGTTAGTTGATCCTTAGGATTGGAAACTTTCCCACCTCTTGAAAGATTAAATTCTTATTTCTGAAGCACTTATTAAGAAATAAGAATTGTCTGCAGCCCGCTACAGTCCTTAAATCCTGCAATTTTCAGGTACGTTCAAGGTGGCATGGGATCTGTATCTTCAGCCATTAGCAGTGCTGCTAGAGAAGCTGGTGCTACCATATTGACGGAAGCAGAAGTAAGTTTGTCTACAGTTGTTCCGTACAGTATTTCTATGTACTATGCCCTGGCAGCCCTATAACCTAAGATCAATTTAGCCCAAAGAATACCAACCAAACCCGAATGTCCCAAAAGAACCCACTGGCGACTCATGGGTTGGGTTTCAGAAAACACGACACAAGTATGCTTTGGGGATTGAAATAGAAATGGTTAAGAAGAAAGTGCTCGAATGAGTAATCACGGAGCCTGTTTTATTCACCTGGTTATTGTTTTCGAATTTCACTTGTATTTTGTACTTTTAGTAGATAGTGCATCTTTAGGAAGGAATCTCCTGGAAAGTTTATTCCTACCTGCACCATGTTGCCATATGCTGTTTCGACACATGAGTTTGATTGTTGACATGCATTCTATGGCTCAGTAAATAACTTACAAATTTTGTAATACACAACACTTGGGTAGTGTTTCTTCTCTTACATGTAATTCGTAAAAAAATTGGTCAACTGATTGGGAAATAGTTCTTCTGAAGCACAGTTTTCTACCTTGAGCCGATATTAAATGGTTGGATGGTAATTTTTATATGAAGTTATTTTTGACACAAACATCATAACTGGTGTAGAGTTATGTCTCTTATATGATGGCACCCTGTTCTTGATCATATAATGCTCCTATGACCGTGTTCAGTTTTCACAATAGCTGGGGCTCACTGTCTGCAGGAATTACTTTGCTTCCTTTTTTTTTTCTAGCTATTCTATTCTAGATTGGGAAATGGGAAACAAAGATATCCTACTTCTCGTTACCCTTAGCTTGTCTACTGTATGTTGCTGTCTTTTTATACTTATATTGATACGATATCTTTATTTTTTGTTTTTATAGGTGTCAAAACTAAAGATTGATGACTCAGGCAGAGTGTGTGGGGTTAGTTTCTTAAATAAACTTCTTAATTTACTGATTACAGGCCAAAATCAGGCTAATGGATATTTAATTTCTGGACTGAATTGCTTAGGTTTTGTTGGCCGATGGTACAGAGATGCATTCTTCTGTAGTTCTGTCAAATGCGACCCCATACAAAACATTCACGGTGAAGTTTTCTTGTTTTCATCATTTCATAATGTTGAAACGTGTATTTGTTGTGATCAGGAGATACTAACATCGATTTTGACTATAAATTTGAACAACTGTTAATGATACAGGAATTTGTGCCACACAATGTACTTCCTGATGAATTCCTCTCCGCTGTAAAGAATTCTGATTACAGTTCTGTAAGTCTGCTTATTAATTTTTAGCAGTTATTTATTCTTGTTTGTAAATAGTAATTTAATAATTCTATGCTGGATTATTACCACGGAAGTGTCACAGATTTATCTGGGAATTCCCATTCTTTCCGCCCACTTCTCTTTCAAACTTATATATCACAATATGTAACATTAAAAACAAAATAAAATTACATGTTCCGATAAGAAAAACTTTAAATCATTTCCCAGGCCTACTTTCTTTCGCCCACATGATTCCACAAATGAGTTTTGAAGCACACTTTTCAGACTTTAGATTGACCTTAAGTTCAAAGAACCATTACTTCTGTTCTAGATGATCTTTTCAAGTGTATCTTAGAGCTTTTTGTCAGGATATTGTATTGTCTATAGCCTTGAGTCCATGTTTCTGTAGCATTATTGTGAACTTAATTCTCATCCAAGCATACAAATTTATCTCAGTTCTCAAGATTAATTATTTTTTTGCATGTCCTCTTAAGTCTTACCTCTAGTTGAGTTTTAAAGTGATACTGAACTGAAGTTTGAAGTTACGCTGTTCCATGGACAGGCAACTACTAAAATCAATTTGGCTGTTGACCGGTTGCCTCAGTTTCATTGCATGTCTCGACATCAGGATGTTGGTCCTGAGCATACAGGCACTATTCACATTGGATGCGAAAGGTACTTTCATAAGCTTCTTTTCTATGCTGCATACTTGATCTTTCAGTAATCCTGTAATTCAATTCGATGCTTTGCTCTGTGTCTGAGAAAACTCAAAGTAGTGATCCAAATTCGATTGTGGTAAACACA
This sequence comes from Plantago major, assembly GCA_026545765.1. Taxonomy (NCBI): domain Eukaryota; kingdom Viridiplantae; phylum Streptophyta; class Magnoliopsida; order Lamiales; family Plantaginaceae; genus Plantago; species Plantago major. The sequence continues at coordinate 27,170,215 of CM048840.1, read as the reverse complement.
ATACAGTGGAGCTGCACCAGTATCTTAAGGTCATTAAAAAGTAGCTGTGTACCTGTTTTATGGATTAAATTCTCAATCACTTTGGAATAGAGTGAAATGACTGTCACCTTTAGTGCCAGCATATTTCACCTGTTTTACAGTGATGCCGAGATAATTTCCTCACTTGCTATTGTGACGTGGTTATTCATTAAAGAAGCGATTTCTTGTTTATGTTGGGTTTTCAAGTGCTTTTTATGTCTGGATTATCCCGTGACCAAACTATTTCTGGGAAATGATACAAGGCTCTTCTGTTGTAGTGTCCCTTGTCTTTTTCCTTTTTCAAGATTTTGACAGCATTGATGCACAGGGGTTTTCCTATAATTGTTGATTCACAAAGTCTCATGAGAGACAATCTGTAGATAACTTATCTAGAGACGGCCTATGCATGTTATTAATCAAAACGTCTATGTTGTTAACAAAATAAATCATGTTGTAATATGAAAAAACATCAATGTTTTTAAAAAAAAACCATCAATGTTGAGAACATAGGTGTTTTAATTAATAACATCGATGATTTTCTTGATAATATTGGTCCGTCTCTAAATAAATTATCTAGAGACCGTCTCTCAGGAGACTTACTCTTGTTGATTAACTTAGTTAAGTCGCATTTTTCCTTTGTTTAACAGTATGGACGAGATCGAGTCTGCCTGCCAGGAATCTGCAAATGGGATACCATCCCGGAGACCTATAATAGAAATGACAATTCCTTCTGCAATAGACAAGACAATTTCTCCACCTGGTACATATTTTTTAATTATTACTGTTTCTGCATAGGAGTCGTGTAAAACTACTTTTGACGTATTACCGAGTCTTGTGCTGTGACGACACTTCAGTAATTTTCTCATGTAATTTGTACAGGGCAGCATGTCATTAACCTGTTTATTCAGTACACACCTTACAAACCCATTGATGGCAGCTGGGCAGATCCTGCATACAGAGTCAGTGGCGTTTCTTGCAGTTTATATGCAAAAGCACCAAAAAGCTTCTTCATCTTTTTTCTTTGTAACTTTGAGGTATTTGTTCACTTTCTTCTAATATCAGTGCATTATTGGTTGCAGCAATCGTTTTCTAAAAGATGTTTCGACCTAATTGATGAATATGCCCCTGGCTTTAGTTCATCTATCATTGGCTATGACATGTTGACTCCACCAGATCTCGAAAGAGAAATAGGCTTGACAGGTAAGTAGTGTCTATATTTTGCTAATTTGCTCAATTGAGCTAGGCATATCATTTACCTCGTAACAATACATTTATACTTCAACATCAGAATCTCCTTCGGCGTAAAAAATATATGAGGTACTTACTTAGAATGCGTGCTTTGAGAATTCTATACATTACTTATCCAACAATCACACTGCTGCTTGATCGGTGCTGTGTATTGTTTTCGCCAAGTAAAAAATGACACTGGAAGTCTACGACAGTGACGCCTCTTTTATTTTTACCATCATGTCATAAAGACCATGCATGCATTAATTTCTAGGATAACTCGTGCATAACTGCGACCAGTTTTGAAATCATCAAATGCCTTGAGAGGATTAATAGTACTTCTTCCGTCCCTGGAATAGCTTCCCGTTTACTTTTTGGGTGAAGAAATAAGGTATATATTAATTTTGGATAAAATAGTACTAGTGGGTCCCTCAAATTGATTTTTAAAGTTAAAAGTTGGATAAAATAATGGTAGTGGGTTTACTTTTGAGTATATTTAATGTTAAAGTTGGGTGAGTGGGTGCCAAAAAAGGCAATAGGAAAGTTTGTTTGGGACACGTAAAATGACAAAATGGGAAGCTATTTCCAGGACGGAGGAAGTACTTTAGATATAGGGGTAGGAAGGATACTGACACTGATGTTTGGAGGTGCACAGTCACTGTTTCCACAACTATAATCCCATATCAAATTAAAAGTAGATTTTCTTGATTGGATTTGATCCGGCTACCATAATTGGTGTATTTACCAAAATCTGACAGGAGGAAATATATTTCACGGTGCCATGGGCTTAGATTCTTTGTTCCTCATGCGGCCTGTAAAAGGATGGTAATGACGATTTTCCCCCGATTTACCTTCATTTCTGCTATACGTGAAAGATATTATGGCTGAAAATTGGTAATGTTGGTTTTCACCATTAATGTAGGTCAAGTTACAGGACCCCTTTACCAGGTTTGTATCTGTGCGGTAGTGGAGCTCATCCAGGCGGTGGTGTAATGGGAGCTCCAGGGCGTAATTCAGCACATGTGGTTATTCAAGATTTAAAGGATTGAGTTTAACTCGTTTGTATCCTGTCGGGAGAATGGCGCGATGCACACGCCGCATCGCCCTCGTGACCCGGGTTAGAATTCTTCGTTACATGTGCATGCACATCACTGTCCGTGGGCTTATTTGTAGTTGGTTGAAACTTGTGTTCTTCCTCCTTCCCTTTGGTAGTTCTTGAGTTCTTCTAGGCTAATGATGTAAACTGATCAATGGCTGCTAACTGAATGCGGGTCATTTATGTAAACAAAGCGAAATCCGTAATGGCGATCGAAAATTTAATTATGATAGCTCGTGTAATGATTGAAACACAAATACTATCTATTTCATCAGCTGATGGTTAAAACACTAACGACAGGGAAAATATTTCAAACCTTTTAGTATCATTTAACATTAATGGACAAGTTGTATTTAGAAAGGTACTCAGCTTGTCATCGTATATTTTGTTTACTTTATATGAACCCACTATCAAAAAATTGTACTCGGTTTGTTTTTTAAAATCCGAAAATAGCACGATGTATTAAGAACCCTTTTAACAGATATATAATAAACCCACCCCTCCAAAATGACCAATTTAATGATTCATACCCGCAGTTTAAACAATTACAAAACCCTCCCCTACGATTTAAAAGTGGTTACATATACACCCATTGGTTAACGTCGGAGCTGATGTCAGCCCGTCTCTTGGCCGGAACACATGCAAATTGATGACATGGACTGCCATGTCATTAACTCCTCCTTTATTAATTAATTTTGACTAGGTTTGTTTGTAATTGATTTAAAAAGTAATTTGTGATGTTAGTTAGTTGGCCAAAAAAATAAAAATAACTTATTCTCTATTTCTATACTTTACATATTTGATATTTATGTTTTATAATTCACAAAATTGACCCAAAAATTAACAAAAAATACCCCAATATAAAAATTACTTTATTAGATTAATCTAAACATTATTGCAATACAATCCTCCAATAATATCATATTCTAAATATAGAAACCCAAAAAAAAAAATTACAAAGAAAAAGAAAAAAAGGGAAATTTAATCTTAATTGAAGACCCATTTCAAAACCTTGAAATGGGTCTTCAATGGAGATCCACCTAAGCTCCAATTGGGGCTGTAAATTACAGCCCCAATTGGAGCACTTGAGCTCTCGCCGGAGCTCTTTTACAGCTCCGTTTGGGGCTGTTTTTAACTTCGATTGGGGTTGTTTTTAACTTGCTTGGGTGTCTCCATTGGAGACCCATTCTCAAGCTTGTAAGCTTTTGAAATTGGTCTCCAATGGAGACTCAATTTTTTTTCCTTATATTTTTGTTCCGTAATTCTTGTAATAGTGGTGGTTAGAAACTTAGACGGAGGTGGTGGTGATGGTCGTTATGGGCCGGAGGGGATGGTGGTTGTTATTGGGTGGTAGAGCTAGGTTGTTTAAGTGTTGAAGAAGAAGAGATGGAGGAAGAAGAAGAAGAGAAGGAGATTTTTCTTTTTTTTTTTTTTACCTAAAAGTTCACATATATGCCAAATCATATCCACATCATCATTAATTGACACGTAGGAGCCGGAGTCAACGTCGGAATGTGAAATTGGGAGTGGATGTAATTGTTCAAACAGCAGGTATGAATCTGTAATTGGAGCAAAATGCAAGGGTATGTTTGTACTTGCCCCACCCTTTTAATATGTTTGTAGGTAGTTGGTTTATGCTAATTAATAAAGTATGCTTCTTATGATGTTATTATTGTGTGTACTTCTTTTTTTGAAACAGCTAAAAACTTTTATTAATAACTCAACAATTTGAGCATAAGGAATACTCCTTCTTACATCAAGTCTTTTTTACATGCATCATCTTGCACCAACTATACAAACCATCCTTTTCTGCCCAAACTTGATCTCATAAGTCAATAGAATCATACAAAATAGGTGACAACAATTCTTTCCAAGCAGCTCGGCAGTACCATTTGGTTACTGTACTCCTTTTCCATTTTCCATGCCTCAAGAGTGACTCTACCAGATTCAATACCAACTTGTGTACTCCTTAACCTTTGCTTTCAAATTAACACCAAAGTGCTTCAACACAACCGTCAATTCCATGAAGTTTCAACATCAAAACATTGCCAAAACATTGTGTGTACAATTTCAAATGAATTATTTAATAAGTGACCTGAAATGTTAAATATTGTTAATGAGTAATGTAAAGTGATATCAATACGTGAAAGAACGCATTATACATTATTTCCAGAAGGAAAAAATTACGGGGGTACGTTGTTTAGATTGTGGGTTAATGTAAAGTATATAAAATATACGATGGCAACCTTAAGTACCTTTTATGTAAATGGTACAAGAAGTTATATTTTGAATTTTATCCACTGTTGTCCTTTCCTTCTTTATTTTTCTCCGTTAAATTGAAAAAAGATAATCTATTTCTGAAGTTGAGCTGGTGTTTGACAGTTTTAGACTTCTCTACATTTTACAAGGATCAATAATTATGTCATGTAAAATCTTTTCAGCTTACTTGGAGATGCAAGGTTGGGTAGGTAGAGTGTAATTCAGGACGTGAGTTTAATACTCCGATAGCATTGTAAAATTTATCTCATATGAAATCTTAATTTTACATAAATTTGTGAAATATGTTGTTCATATCAAAACTAATCCAATCTGAACTCCTTATTATGTCCACATAATTTTATATATTTACCACTCTGTTTACCATTAGCTTTTCAGCTTCATGAGTTTTTTTTACCATTGACTAATAAAAAGCTCGTTACGTGAGCCTTGACTTAAATCGATTAATTTGAAAAAATCATTAGTGATTGAGCTTACCAAATTAGCTTTTTTTTTTAAAAAAAAAAAAGCTCCTTATCTTTTTCATTCCGAAAATATCCCTGACCTAAATTAGAAAAAAATGAAAAACCACATGTTCATTAGAATTTTCGACTTATATTTTATATTGTTGGAACCTTTGTTATACATTTTGTGTACTTGTTTGCAACTAGTATAAGGATTAATGCATCTACATCTCTTTAAAATGCATACATGTAGTACACGACAATAACTGATTTTTTTCCTTACTAAGTTAAAATGCTCAACGAATATTTCTTTCAACTTCTGATAATTTTTAATGATGTTATTAAAGTGACGGTGAAGTTACATTGAATATATATTAAAATAATTAGACAAAAATGTGATAGTAATATTATTTTAAAAAATATAGACTAATAATACAATGAGAAAGGTTAAAGAAAATAAAAATAAGAGTAATGACTTTTTATGTCATTTTACAAAATATCAGCTAGTTTATCAACTAATTTGTTAAACAGCTACATTAAAATCACTTTTTAATTTAATTAACAATCCTAATTCTGGAGTTAAACTTTAATTTAATTTTGTTAAACAGAGCCTTAGTCATCCCACGAATTCACACGGCCAATAAAGAATTAACAATCTTCATATTTTTCACACTAAAATACATTTCTTATCACATTTTTATATTTATTATTTATTTTAATTTTTCACTAAACACTCCGTACCTTAATGTACGAAGGATGGAGGGAGTAGAAGTAAATCCCTAGAGAAGCAGACAGCCAAGAGGAGCGCCGAGAGCCTATGCCAAACACAGGCAAGTCAACGGCAGTGTAGTAACTAGTAGGAAGTCGATCGATGGGGGTTTGGAGGTCTTTCCGCTCCTTCCCAGTTGCCAAAATTAGCCAATTAAAGTTTAGTTCACCAAACCACATCAAGAAAATATCTAGAGGGTTCTGCAAGTCTTTTCACTCCTCCCCACTTGCCAAAATTAGCAATTTAAACCTAATCTAAATTCTAAAAAAAGCAAAATATCCTAGAAAATGACTTTAAAATTTGTCTCCTTTGTACCCTTCAATCCCATATGTTGATTCCTTTTGGATTCCACATCATAATTGCCAAAACCCTTATTATCCGCCCTATCATATCGCCTCCAATTTTCCTTTCACAAATGGCACTTCACGAAGAAGAAGAAGAAGATGATCAAGAACATCAAGAAATCCATGAACAAGAAGATCAAGAAACTCATGCAAACACTCAACTGCCAAAAACGTACACACTCAGCTCCATCAACTCACTCATAACCATCAGGCAACTCCCTTCCCAAGGCATTGCCTTCAAGCTCTGGCCTGCCGCCACCACTCTCATCAACCTCCTCGACCGCCAACACTCCACAACCGCAGCCCCTCTTTTCATCCCCTCCGGTAACCGCCTCCGCGTGCTCGAGCTCGGGTCAGGAACCGGAGTCGTAGGCATTGCAGCCGCTGCTTTGTTCGGAGCGTCTGTCACAGTCACAGACCTACCCCATGTGCTGCCTAGCATGGAGTTCAACGTCGAAGCTAACGCAGACGTGTTGAAGCTCCACGGTGGAGAAGTCAACGTTGCAGCACTTTCGTGGGGGAATGAGGAAGAGATGGAGGCTATGGGGAGGGATTACGACCTTGTAATAGGATCTGATTTGGTGTATCATGATCACCTGTTCGAGCCGCTGCTCGAGACGCTGCATTTTTTCTTGGATGGGGGTGACAAGGGTTTGGTGTTCTTGATGGCTCATTTGAAGAGGTGGAAGAAGGAATCTGCTTTCTTTAAGAAGGCTAAGAAGATGTTTGATGTTGAGGCTATACATACTGATCCCCCCTGTGATGGATCCAGAGTCGGTGTTATCGTCTACCGTTTTGTAACCAAAAGTGGTCAAAAAACAGAACTCCATGTTTAGATAAGAGCCGTCTGATTGATGTAAACCTTCAAAAATTGCCAGAAAGTGTGGCTGCCGCAATACTTTTCTGCAAAAAGAATAGAAACAAAAGCTTCATGTTGAGTCTCTCAATGGAACCTGAAAGGCTGAAACTCATGGAATTGATAAAAAAGGTTGGGGTAAAAATGCAGTAGCATTGTACATATTATGAAACCTTCAGTATCTGGTCTCATAGATTACAACAATAGAATACAACTCTTTATGTACAGTTCAATAAAAAGAGCCTCAAACCACTCACATAAATAAGATTTACAAACAAGCAGCAGTATACAAGTTCTTCACAAGTATAGAACTCCATAATCGTTATACCTAATGACAGCAGTGACGGGCGCCAGAACAGATCATGCACCTAAAAAATGGGGTGGCGTCTGTTGAGGTAAATGATAAATGTTGTTGGTAGCTCCCAAATAACGTACAAAACTTGCCAGAGTCCGGAGTGCTGGATCACTTTCTTTTTCTCATCCTGCAAACTTGCATAGACAGCATCATCTCTTGCGTGATGATGGGCCTTTACCAACTGCCTTCATATTCTGTGAATCTTTAAAGCAAACAAAGTGCACAATGGTCTTGCCATTCGGATAAACAGCAAACACGCTAGTTCCTATCTTTTTGTTGCAAAGAGAGCACATACTATCACCCGTAATCTTCACCATGTTTTTTCTTTGGCTGTAGAGTTCATCTTTCACCTGATTTGAAACAAACTTTATTAGAATACCAACCGAAACAAATACTATCTGAAACCAAAGAAGATCCAAATCTGGAATAATCTATCTGGTCCTTTGCACAACTCTACGTGATTATCTCGTGACAAAAGTACAAAATCTTAATTTTAAAATATACATCTGGAAGGAAACATACCTGCAGGTTTTCACTCTCTCTCAAACCCTTTATCACCGGTAAGTTTCGATAGTCTTCACCAGATTTTCTTAAAAGAGGCCCCAGAAAAGGAAGTAGGTTCTGCAGTGAACCATGGAACAAAAAATTAGCCCGGGAAGAGAGAACAAATAATAAGATGAGAACCACTTATTTCATCACAACAAACATATAAGACATTTGCTTGGATACTCTACACACTTACCTTCAGTCTAGTTTCCCTAGGCAGCAACCTTAAGGCCTGAGCTCCATTAAGTCGATCCCATCTTTGACCCAACAGATCAAGGACCCTATCAACCATAATGGTAGAAGCTCCTTCCTCAGTTATGTCATCAGTATCACCATCACTCTTTCCACTATCTGTGCCACTAGGGCTGAAACGACTCTCTTCAGCCCCTTCAATTTCGGCTATTTTCTTAGCCAAGCGACCTTTAGTTTTAAGTGTTCCCCAAGCCTGCTTTGCGATTTCAGGACTAGGAGAGGACGCCAAATTAGCGATTCTCCTTTCAAAGTTTTTTATTGTCTTTCGAGGATTCAAATATATTTGCAGTAGGGTGACGTAGATGTTGCCATAAGATTTTGCAGAAGGTTGTCGAAGTCCGGATTCATATACACGGTCACAATAAGAGAGTGCCAGTTCAGGAACATTAAGCTACAATTTAAAGTGAGGGAGAGATCAGGAGATATGGTAATCAAAAGTTGCAGGCTTGACATGCAATTATTAAATACTAATGTAATTCATAGATTATATTAATTTCACCATATCTTACATGCATAATGGATAAATTAGCATTTTGGACAACTTGTGCACGCTACAAGATTTATTACATTTGACAGTTTTAAGTCTTTCGGAAAGGTTTCCGATGAATTTCAAAATGATTTAATTATGTAAATAATCCACCTAGTATTTATATTAACAGACATGCTAACTACACAATTAATGATCAAGTGTAATTTGGAAATCCAAAAACTTGTGGAGTTTAGTACCTTATGTACATACACAGAAAGAGCGAGCTCATGCTGGTTCATCTTTCCCAAAAGTATAGCCTGTTCTTCATACAGAGCATCCAATGGGAGACGTTTCAAAAGAATGTCTGGCTTGTAGCCAGAAATACTCTCCAAGGCAGACAGAAGTTTCTTCCTTGTGGGAGAATAAGTTTTCTCATCCCACTTTTGCTGAGAATTGAGGTCTGTGTACCAATCAAGTACTTCCGACATATATATTTGCACCTATCATTAAATAAAAAAAAAAATAAGAATATCAGATCACATATATAAGACTAAATCCCCGGTAATCCAGCTCGGGGAAGGGGAAAAAAGAAAAAGAGAAGATAATCTGATGTACTTTTTCTTTGGCAAGAACACCATCCAAACATTAAACAAAATTACAAATCTACTTAACAGAATCTCATCCCAATTTAAGTAAATGAAGATTTTGGACTTATTCACACTAATTAAGGGTTTTTTTTTAAATTTTGTTGGCCAAAAGTAGCACTAATTAATGAGTGCAACGTGAAGGAGGGGGTATTTTGAGCTGAGTTAATTAGGGGTAATAATGGACTTATGCGGGAGAGAGCCAAAACATCATTTATTTTGTATTTAAGAAAAAGCCACAACTTCATTTATTTAAAGTGAAGGGAGCATTTGGTAACCAGAAAACAGGCATCACAGTTCGAGACAGTTAACCTATAAGCTGCCAGATAGCGAACTAGTAACCTTACCATTTCATTCTGGAGATTCCCTGAGATGCTATTTTCATTCATGGCCAGCATGAGTTCCAAATACGTTGTCTGCAAGCTTGGCGCATGTTGTTTTAAATATGAGTTGACCAGGTCAGCCGGGATATTTCCAGACAGGAAGAGTTCAATAGTTTGAGTTGGACAACTTTCAAGAACGAGCATTGAGAACTCTAGGACAAGCATCGGATCGGTGCCACACAGAGGCTGAACAAAAGGAAAAATAAAGAAAACACATTAACAGAAATTGAAATTGGCATAAGCACAATAAAGTAAAATCAAATCTGTTATTTGAGCAGTAACCCTTCTGATAGACAGTGCTACATTATATCACTGTACATTATAAGTCAAAATTAAACATCTTAGATTTTGCAAGGTCCAGACTAATGACCAATGACTATGTTGCGTTCTTGAATTATCTCCTGCTTTATTTCATTTTCTTTAAAATTGTCGAAGATCAGCTTTCCAATAAGTCGATTAACGGATTAAGTATCCTTGTACAAAATGCATGGTATAAAGACTTACTTTTAGATATTCAATAATCATTTCAGGTTTGAACTTCTGGGTTCGATCAGCTGCTGTGTTGTTTGAGTTGGATTCTTCAATTAATCTATGAAGAAGCTTCAATGCTTCACGATGCAGCCCATTGCACTTGTAGAGCTCCAGAAGACAAAGAAATTGATTCTTTTCAAGCAAAAACTCCTCAGAAATTTTTACATCACAATAATTAAGACCCTTTATTAGTTCTAGTGCAGCTGAAGGCTGTCCTGTTAATAGAAAAGCCTGGAGTAATGCAGTATCAAGTATAGCTGCAATGGCCCGAGCAACTGAACTGATAGATGTAGTAGCTCGACCCTATAAGACAGGAAACAGTAAATATATATCATTATATATATATATATATATATATATATATATATATATATTTTGGGGTTGGGGGAAGCTTTACCTTGCTTTGTTTCTTTGACCTAGTGTTACCATAAGACACAAAATTATTTCCTACAGCATCTGATACTGCCTCCTCAGTACCCTCTGCTGCAGCTTTTTCCACTATACTGTATCTTTTCTTCTGCAGGAACTTGATAAGAGCCATCAGTGTATTGTGGCTCATTTTCTTGGATTCAAGATCATTTTCTTCAAGCTCGAAAGCGTGTGGAAGAGGTGAAGGTTCCAAATCATCAGACATGCCCGAGGAACCTCTTGAAAGTTCTTGTGCATCTCCACTATCAATATAGCTCTCTGGTTCAGGTACCAGAGAGGATTTGGGAAGGATAATGGAAGGGTATAAAGAAAGAACATAAGTGATTTCTACTTGAGATGCCACAAAGTGCTCCATTGCCTCCTCATAGCTCCCGTTTTCATATAAATAGTGAGCATATCTGTATACATAATGGTTCAACATCACAAATTTGCACTTTTGGCAAGTTATGTAGCAGGATAGAGATCACAATTCATATTTGCCTATAATATAGCACTATTCATTTGTTTGGTCCATTTGTCAATTTAATTTTACCAGTTAAAAATCACTTAAATTCCAGCATACCCTTAGAATACGCTGCTGAAACACTGCAAAGTTTAGCTGGCAATTACGTTAACCCCCTGTTACACCAAATGCATCTAGCACATTTCATGAAATTACAAACAGCCTCTATCATCAGATTGCTGCTTATTTTGGGGGTCTTTCTTTCTGTCATCTTTTTATGAAGCTACTAAAAGATCTCTGCAGAGAACCACACCGAACAAAGATGAACATACCTGATATGAATTGACTGCTCCTTTGCAGTTCGTAGGCTTGAATCTTCAGCTGGTAGTAACTTGCACAAGGCCAGAGCTTCCTCAAAATTGCCTGAAGCTGTCAGTTGTACAATCTGAACAAGACATATAGTAAAGTCACTGCAATGGTTTCAAGAAAAATGTGATATTCTGCTGCATATATGTTAATTACTCCCTCCGCCCTGATAGAAAATGTAACTATTCCTTTTATGAACGTCCCATTAATATAGCCACTTTTCTAATATAGTAAAAAAGTAAACCCCACTAACCCCCCTCTCTCTTACTTTCTCCATTCTTTATCATTTCTCTCTCTTATCTCTCACACTTTCTCCATTCTTTATCATTCCTCTCCAACAACGCAATAAACTATTGGCTTTCTTAAAAACAGCGGCTAAAAGAAAGTGGCCTAACGAATCGGGACGGATGGTATATAAGCTTTGAACTGCTTTGCGGCAAAGTCAATAAAGCATGATTGTTCTAGAATATCAGTTGTTTAACAGAATTTCTTTCTCCCCACTGATCTCTCCATTTCAACATGTTATTCTTAGAAAAGCATTCAATACTTTATTCATATGGTTATTCTTATTCGTCTCCCACATTCAAACTTCAGACATATGAACACAAAGTTTTGACTTCAACCAACAGTAAAATCATTATTGACGTAACACAAAAGGATATTATAGGCCCTGTTTGATGAAACTACACAGGTAGGGTTGTTGTCATTTATCACCATATTTTGCATAACCTAAGGTGGTAAAAGAAAAAGTTCAACAAAAATTCTGTAGAAAGAAGATTACCTGCGCACCAAGAGGAACAGGAAACAAGCCATAGACAGAATTCTCTAGTGCTACAATGATAACATGGGCGCTTTGAAGTAGCCGGCGTACATTGCGCAGAACAACCGTTTGAATCAGTGGATAAGGGGCTCGAAGAGACCGTATCTGCATACATCTATAGCTTAGAAATAGAATTGCAATTCCAAATACTTGCAACCTGTGTTTAAGAAATCATAGAAAGAAGAACCATCAATTATTACGAATGTATGATACCTCAACATGCCTTGGTAGCAGGCCTATGAGATATGGCTTCTCAACTACTACCGTTGTAGGAGCCTCTGACCATAAGACCCTGCCTTCCTGAAGAAGTTTACCATTCTGGTCGACAAGCATACCAATATTGTCCTGAAGAAAGTGGGAACAACTAATTTTAAGTAATTAATAAAACTAGATTTCTCCTAAATGTAGAAACAATCAACATGAAAGTAAGCACATACCTTGCCGAGAAGAAGCTCGCCTGATGGAAGAGACACTACCAGGGGCGGGGCAATCCTTCCTGAAGGGAACACCTCAGACAAAGCACCATTTGTCGCATTCAAAATGTAATACTCTCTTTTGATTCCCAAACATAAGTTTTCACCACACCATGACATTGACTTTACGGTGTCTGGAACACCAAATTCTTTTACTTCTACAAACCCCCTTCCTCCTGAACAAGCAGAAACTAAAGTGAATCAAATTTCACTCTCATGCCGAAGGAACAGACGTATGTAAAGTTTGTCCAGAATACTGGAACCTCTTTAGACATAGTACCAAATGAATCTTCAAGAGAGCTAGTGGCTAGTGCTTTATCAATATGTGAATTATGTGACTACAGTAAGGCTAAATAACTACAATTTCGACGAGAAAATAGAAAAGTAATGTCCGGGCAAAAGTCAATTACCATCTATATTGTACTTCAATTTACATTCTTTTTTCGATTTCTCACTAGTATCCGCTACGTGCAACTAAAACACGCAAGATACAATGACCAGAGAGCTAACAAAAACAAAAATTCTTCACCACAATTAGAAAAGTAGAAGATTTGAAGTAAAATTACCATCATGTCTGTAAATACAAACCCTCCTCTGCCTGGCAAAGCAGAGAAACCCTCTCTTTTCGTCCCACGAATAGGCATTGGCACCTTTGGCCTTGGTTATAACTGCAAAAGTCTCGACATTGGGGAGCTTATGAAACGCAATCGACTCGGAGAGAGACAGCAGAAGCTCCCTGGAGCTGAGAACCTCCATTGCGAGCATAGGCTTTTTGGAGAAGCCATTGATGGTGCGCTGGAGAAGATAGGAGTCCTTTTTGAGCTCTGAGGATGGGTTTTGGGAGGAATAGAAGTCGGAATGAGACGTAGGAGAAGATGATCGGAGGTCGGAGGGGGAGGATTCAGGGGCGTAGATGCGGAGTGAGCCATCGGAGCAGGAGAGGAGGAGAGTGGCGCCGTACGATTCGATGGCGTCGATTCTGGTGGTGGAATTGGTCACCAGCTGGAATGAATCGAACGCACTGTGCACCATTCTTGTTCACTTTTCTGATTTTGTGATCTCTGGCTTTTAACTGTCAAGACGAGGAAGAAGAAGATGATGATCGTCTTACGATGTCGTTTTGACTTCTGATTGAGATTACTACAAAATTAATCGTAGAATTTTTTACGTGATTTCAAATTGATAATCTTAATTTTGGAAAAACACACTTCTTTTCGATTTATCAATCGGTGCCCCAACATACAATTAATCCAACCCGACATGATCGGAGCCTTTTTTAGAGGCAACTCTTCCAGAGACATTTCGAACTTGAAATCATGTTTAAGTGAACTCAGAGACCTTCACTATAGCCAACAAACGTTAACCAAAGAAAAAAGAAGTTTCTAGTTTTATACTCCGTCCGTCTCGGAAAACTTCACACATTAGGGTTGGCGTGCAGTTTTATGTAAAAAGTTAAAGTATGAAAAAAGTAGACAAAAAATGTAATTTGAGTTGGATGTGGAGTAACTTCCTTTTTTAATAATGTATAAAGTTCTGTGGGACGGCTAAAAATGATAAATGTATAAAGTTCTGCGAGACGGTGGGAATACCTTTTTTTCCAATTATACTAACAAATTTAAACCAATCAATTAACATAAAAACCAATCAAAATTGTAACAATTAAACACATCATTTATTTATGACACACTATATAATAACCCTATAAAATTTTAAATATCAACATCATTTTATATAATTCACCCTTTTATCTATGTTATTATTTTTATTCATCAACTAAAACTTTTCCATTAGATTTTTTAAGTATATACTATAGTACAATAATACCACAATATCAGTATATTTTCAGTGGTGTTGTGGAAAAATATCATACCACTGAGGGATATGGTTTTCATGAGTCAAAACATCGAAGTACTCCGTATTCATGCCGTATTCGAGATTGAGGAAAGGGAAAATAACAAGGTCTTATACTCGTCAGTTTAAACAATAGTACAGGATTAGTTACTATCACCGCACATAAAATGGTGAATGGTCATACAGTGAGCCATCCAACTAAATTTACCAACATCCTGTATTGAATCAACAGCAAAACTGAGATTGCAAATTATATTCTAGCCAAAGAAAGATGCCGTCGCTCGGACAATCAAGTCGCTCTGCCCGCAACTATCTCAGCTTCTACAAAACCACACGATGTCTATGCAGCAAGGGGTGCAGAAACATCTAGCCCTACTGTGAGACCTTAATCTTCTTTAGAGCGCCCTGGAACTCACCCACCTGGGCACAACAATTGATTCAGTGATTCAGTTGACATGTGATAATCATCTCATCGGAAAATATCACGTTCTTATTAATATCACAACATTCGTGATCTGACTTAGAAAAGGCAAGCAACAGTATTCTTACAATGTCTGGACACTCGTAATCAATGCCAGCAGCCTTAATCCGCTTTCGTCTTTCTTGGTCACGTTTCAATACTCCTTCAACCAGCTTATTGTTCTCATCAACGGTTCGTTCCTGGACATATATCCTTGATAAGTATTACTAATGTTTTGTATTTTTAGACGGTAGATAATTAATGCATTTCTACAGTCTAAATTTGGCCCATACCTTATCCTGACGTTTCCTTTCAATATTCACCCAATTTGGGGGTTTGTAAAAGCGGTTAACACCTTTCCATCTAAAAAACAAAACATAAGAAGAAAGTTCAGGGGACTCGGTGCCAATTTAAGCCTTGAAGCCAACAAAGAAGTCTTAGGGAAGCAGATGTTACATAGCAGATAAATGCATAGGTCATATTCAAAATGCCAAATATTTTACTCAATAACTGTATAGACGAATCAGAAAGCTTTCAGCGAAAAACTCAGAATAGCAAGTTATAAGCCCATGTTCCAATCTACTCTTTCCATCCCATTAATATGTGCACCAAATGGAGTCCTCCCATCCCATTAATATGTGCACAAAATGGAGAAAGCACCCATTTTATGCAAATTGAAGTTAAACGGGGCTTTAATTGGGGGTATTTTGTTTAAATCAGTAAAAGTGAAAGAAAGTGGGGGGCTTTGTGTGGGTTATACCGCGGGCTGTTGTTTGATAAAGAGTAAACGAATAACGAAATGGTGCAATTTTGGGTTGTGCACGTTTAAGTTTGATCCCCGAAAAGCAAATTTGTGCAGAGATTATTGGGACGGAGGGAGTAATAAGCAATAAAAAAATCAACATAATTCTTATTTACATGATTTGATAGCTTGAGAATTAAACTAAATGGCCGAAACATCTTTAAATCACAATCACTTACACTTTTGGATGAACTTTTTCCGGCGGAATGGAATGAACTTGCAACAGATGCTCATACATAAGATAATTATGCATGCATTCTTCAACAACTTTAGCTACCTGTAGCAGATGAATAATGCGACATTGATTAAGATAAAAGATGTTGAGAGCTTGATAAGAAAACAATCTAATTGTTTCTTAAGCTATTGATGATTGTGCTAAAGAAAACAATTTACAACCTCAGGTGACTCAAATTCAATGAATCCGAAATGCTTGGACTTCCCAGTCTGTCCAAAGAAAATGGAGAAATAGAATGAGAATGGGAGGTAAACAATAATGACATGACATGCCTCAAAGATTCACAGTGCAAACACACTCAATTACAACATCATTACAACTTCTCTAAAATAGATTACATCCTGCATTAGTAAATTTTATATTTGAGATATCCTGCATTAATAACTGTGTGAGAAAACCTGCAATTCCTTCATATCAAATTAAACTGACTTCTTCGATTTATATTGCATGAACAAATCGAGAAAATCATGTATAGAAGAGTGCTGCCTTATCAAAGCAAGGAAAAATTATTCACGACAGCAATCATTGACCATGTTATACCTATATTAGGATTTCTTAACATAACTAGTCACAAAATGTAAATATTAGGAATCAGACCTTCCTACTCCTTGCAATTCTGAGCCTCTTGATAGAGCCAAACTGCTTAAAGAACGCTGTAAAAGAAAAAACACTATTTAGAGCCTATCTCATGTGTAATGAGGTATATAGTATAATCCCAAAAAAAAGCAAAAAGGAGAAGAAAACTGACCTTCCATTTCATTCTCATAGAATCCATGTGGGATTCTACCAATATACAAAACTGTTCCTTTATTATCAGTATTTTCAGATCTAGGAAGCTTCCTAGCTGGCCCACCCTCCAACGGCTAAACGGCACCCTCAAAACATCATGAGACTCAATTAGGTTTATAAAACACTTAAACACCTACTGCTACTAAAGCAAATAGGAAAAGAACACTGCTAATAATTCTAACAAGCGTTAGGAACATACCAAGAAATCACGAGTTTCATCTTTGGACACCAGTAATTTTGGCGAGGCATCACTATTCGACTTCTTCACAGCTGTTTTCTTTGCCTTTGCCCCCATATCTCTACGAAAAAAGAAACAACAAAAAATACAAAACACGTCAAAGACTGAGACTGGACTCAGTGTTTGGTTCAATCGTACTCCATTATATAGTTAACTTATAGGTTGCAAGAGCATAAATAGACTTAATGAGTCAATGATAGTATTATTCGGGGCAAATAATCAAATGAGAAGCTACAATTCAATACGCACACTTCATAATACAACATCATCCAATGAATCATCACCAAGAACACATAAACAACTTCGATTGGCTGTACTTCATTCATTTATAATTTATTTATAACTTCAACATTCAAAAAAGACTATTTACCTAGCATGCTTCGCACATAACTCTCGAAAAACAGGAAGCAAACGAGTTTCTGAGCTAGTAAAAATAAGATAACAAGATCAAATACTCCATTTTTGTACAATGAATAGAGCAGAAACATCGTATCGGTGAACAGTACGGGTTTAAACAGGCAAAACATAAGAAGTATATAATTGAACAGTTAATGATTAGAGCATTAACTCACCAATTTGTTTATTTCTGCTGCGATTTTTAGTTTCGAGCTTGCCTGAAAATTTCTACGGCGACCTAACGCCGCTTAATGGAATGAAGAAGCTGAGCTCGAATGTCTGCTGCCCTTTGTACAAAGGGCCAAACTAATTTTATTTTGGTAATGGGCCAAGCAATTCGAAGCCTTTTGGGCTTTTGGCCCATTTACATATATAGTATGCAGTCTCGCACAGTTTGCACATATTGGATTGGATCCCATTTTCAGATTTGGTACAAGGTGCAAACCTTATCATATTTGAAATTTCAAAACACAAATTGTCTCACAGTGCAAACCTTAAGGTACACATCACACAAAATGTTATATGAAGAGAGGGGGCTTTAGTCGTGTTTACTTTTATTGTTTAAACAATCTTTATCATGATACGGTATATGAAGAGAGGGGGCTTTAGTCGTGTTTACTTTTATTGTTTAAACAATATTTATCATGATACGGTCTTATTTGCTCAATTTGTTTAACCGGCTTAGCCCTTTAGGAAGTAGGAACTGAGGATTACCATCACAGTTATTTTGATATATAAGACCATCTCGTAAGCTATGTTCTTGTCGTGAGAGTAATAATATACTTACTATGTCTTGTTTGTTTAGATCCAACCAGTTGACATCTAGAGCACGGACACTGAAGATTTGCCATACTCTAAGAGGTGTCAAGCAACTATGTGGAAAGGCGAGTCGTGTGTGACACGAGGGAGGAGCTCAGATCACGACGATTTGAGGATGGTTTGGAACATCGATGTGCTTGCCAAATCCAAGCACATGAATTTGTATGTTATCTAAACTCATAGTACTATATACTACCTTCAATCAAGATTAAATTGCACATTTGCTTTTAGACATGAAAATTTTAATGAAATAAAATGTGACATTTGTAATGAAATATGTAACATGCATAGATAAAATACGTGTCATTTGATCGGAGACCGTGTACGACAGATACATTTGTACTACTACCTTAGAACATATCCAGGAGTCGGAAGTGAAACTTATTACTTTGGCCAGGTACGTGTGATTGCATTTTACCATTATTCTGCTAGTGAGCGTATTGTTAGGCACCTATGAATGATGGTTGGTAGCCTAGCTTTGGACCCACATAATGATAGATGGAAAGCTAAAATAAACGGAAAGGCAATAATTTGACTGGTCAAGTAGGAGAACGAATATGATGACAGTAGTAACAGTATAATTCGAGTTCTCAACTCAAGATCTCAATAGTAAGAAAGAAAACAAATACCACTATTTCATGGACAAAGACAACTTGACAAGTGCCAATAAAGCTAATCATTAATCCGTTTGACGACAACTTATGGTCTTCTATCTCCCGTGCCAGTTAAGATATTGTATGATACGTCACATTAAATTTTAACCTCAAATTAATTTTAAGTTATGATGTTATGCAAGGTTTAATTTCCGGTTTTAGAAGAACATATGGAGTATATGAAAGAGCAAGACAGACCAAGAAAAGTTGATCCTCGTATACATACATGATGGTGATGATCCAACCCAGTGAAGGACAATGTACGTAAATAAAACAAAAGTGAAAGCTGAAAAAACAAAAGCAAATCTTACAACAAAAGAAACACATTGAATTAACTCCTTTTCACTCAATCTGTCATGATTCATCATGTTATAAGACCGATCGATAAAAGATTTAAACAAAAAACACTTAACAAGAAAATATAAGATAAAGAAAAGAATTTCTCACGGGACATTCCTATCACACATCAACATCAACTTGTACTCTCCTAAGTGTGACGTGGCTTACTTAATACTATAATCTCTACTCTCTTTTTCTTTTTTCCTTTTTTTAATGATGACTAAGAATAAGTGTCCGAAAATTTATCTTGTGAAGTCATGGACTAGGCTTGTCCGGTCAGCAACGTTGAAGCGCCAAGACATGAACGGAACGCCATTTTCCGAGTCTTGATGATGATAATTATGTTGATGATCGTGATCCTCTTCGATGAACCGGAACTCATTGCCGTAAGTCGAGGGGTAGTATGGCATTTTTTGGGACTGCGCCCAAGAGTTGTTGTTCATTGCGTATTGCGAGTCAACTGCAACGTGGGAGGTGCTACCGTTGCTGGTGGCTGCTGCCGCGGTCGCTCTTCTTTCTTCCTTCTTGTAGCGAATTCCACAAGCATTGCAAAGCGACTGAATTAAACGAAAAACAATTTCATTTTTAGTTTAGCCAATGGACAAAATCAAAAAAATGTTTTACATTTCAATAATTAGGTAAAGCGGAATCAGAAATAAAATTTTGTCTTCAAACCTATATAGAAAAAACATTTAAAGTAGGAATGAATTTATGTGATTTATGACTTCTTTGCGGTTTAACTTGGCTTTCGTAATTTTCAGACTATTCCGTGAGTCCGTAGAGTTTACCCAGTGCACACCCGAAGGATAGCGGCGACGGTTCCCAACGTCATAACATTTAAAGAATAACAATGGGTAATTAATTGCCTCCAAACAAATTAAATGGTGCAATATACCACATTCTGAAGTTTTTAGAAATTCTAGTAAATTATATTCAATTAAGTCCTAATTGCAATAGTTAGGTACTTATTATTGAAAAGTGAGCATTTGATTGTACAGAGTTAAAAGACTAGAGGGACCATAAGAAATGAAATTCCTTGTCTCTTAAAATAAAACGAGAATTCAATTTGTCTTAATTAAGTAAAGATTTAAAATATTCTAAATGCCTTATGCACAAGTTAATGAAATTCCTTTTGTCTCTTGAATAAAATTAATTAAAAAAAGTTAACCAAAATTTGAATAAAAAAATAAAAAAGAAAAGGGAAAGAAAAGATTGAGAACATTATTATAGTTTTACCTTTGGGCCTCGAGGACCGTTCCTCCAAAGAGGAGTAGAAGTGGTGTCACAATTAGCACAACGGCGGGCTAAGAGCGGGTCACCGCCCGACCCCGAGTTCCCATTACTTCCGTGGCCACGGTGGCCCTTAGCGGCTGACGGCGACGGAGAGTTTTTCGACGGGAGAATATTCCACCCAAAGTTGGACATGCAAGAAGACCTCTGCTTGTCACTATGAGCAACATTGTTGTTGTCATAATTTGTCATTCGGGTGGAAGGTGTTCCAAGTGAAAGCGTGCAATCGACAGACGACGAGGGAGGGGAAGTCGAAAACGAGTACATTTCGCCTTCGTCGTAGCTTCCTCGGTGGCCGAATAGCATGGAGAAGGAGCTGTTACTCTGAGCGTGATACATTTTGTGTATTTGATGATCAATTGGAATAGTATGGTATAGTTGTAAGTTGTACTAGTAGTGAAATGTGGCAGTGTTTTTGGTGATCAGTGTATAGAGTAAGGAATAAGAATAATGCACGAGGTGATGCTGAAACATAAGACTGAGTGAGGTGGGTATTTATAGGGAGAGGGTGTACATACACCTATAGAGACAGATTCTTTACCTGGGGTCAGTGGGGTAGGGTAGTTGGTGTTGCCCAAAGATTCATTGCTGACTGAGACTCTACAGTTTAGTTAATCTCATCACTCCATATTTCATTTCATTATTTCATTCTTTTAAAAGGTATACTCATTACTGGCTTTGGCTTGTGTTTAATCATGTACCACTTTTTCTACATTTCAAATTATGAAATTGACTAAATAGCCAGATAATCAAGTTAAGTATAGTTTAAAGAGATCGAGTTCAACTCGAAAATCATATTCAATAAATGATGATTATCAATCACTTGATATTGTGATATTAGGAATTCATCATTAATTAAATATACTCCCTCCGTCCAGTTTCATTTACCCGTTTGACTTTTTCTGGTCAACGATTACAAACTTCGTCTCCAAATTACTCATAGATAATGTTGGTAAAAAAAATTAAAAATTCATATTCTTAAATATTACATTTTAAATTTTCATTATATACACTACAAAAAAACTTGGCAATACCAACACATAAGTTCCAACGAAACAAATTTCGTTGCCACTCGCAACGGAATTGCAACAAAGTACCAATGATAATTTATCCTCAAAAACATAATAGAAAATACCAACAGTATACCAACAAATTATCAAATGGTCTAGGTTCGAATATTTTTTTTTTTGAAAAATTGTTGGAAATATTAGAGCAAGCAGTCAACACCAACATAACATTCCAACGTAAATAATTTGTTACTATTTGTAATAAATTTATAACAAAATACCAACAAAAATTAGCATGGTCGCAAAAATAGCAACAATTTACCAAACAAATTTAGTTTTCAACATAGTTCATTCAATTTATAAGTTCTCTAATTCACATCAATAAACTAAAATACAATACCAAACTTGTTCATGATATATATTATAAAGACATGTATTTTATAATAATCAATTAAGTCCAATCCAAATATCCAATAGCAATGTAATAAAATTTGTCGGAGAAGTTTTGAGAGACTAAGATTCTGGGTGTATGTTTTGAGTTTTATTAGTGGCTGTAAATTGGGAGAAACATTCGAATTGGTTAGAAGAAAATCGGGATTGTAAGGAATATGTTACTCCAAACCATTCTTTGTCAAATGTCATATTCAATTGTTTATAAAATGTAACAAGATAAGATTAAGTGTTTTATGTAGTGTAGTGGTAATAAACGGAGCTAATAATCTACAAGATGCGGGTTCGAGTCACAAGGACGACATTTATTTATTATATTATTTTCCTTTTTTTCCAACAAATTACTGACAAAAAAAAGGGGTTGCAAAACTCACCAACAAAATTGTCTTCCGTTGCTGAATCACCAACGCCACTATCACCAACAGTTTATCCAACGGAAAAAAACTGTTGGTAAAGGTCAATACCAACATAATAACAACTGAATATTAAGTTGGTACTGCCCAATTTTTTTTGTAGTGACATTTTTAAAAATCTATTAGAAGTATCATATGTGAGTAAATCAAGTTCAAAGTCAAACGGGTAAATGAAACTGGGAAGGATGAAGTATACGACAATTCGAGTTATATGCTTATGAGCACTAAATATTGTGTTATTATACAATGCATTTAAATTCATGAGTCGCTATATCATGTTATATGATAGATAAACTCAGGTTCATGACTGGATCTTAGGCTGGCTATACATGTGCTTTAGCCACACCCTTAAATTCTACTCCCTCCGTTCTGGAGAACTTCATACGTTAAGGTTAGCGCGCAGTTTTATGCGAAAAGTTAAAGTAATTATAGAATATAGAAAAGGTGAAAAAAAAAGTGTACTTTCAGTGGCAAATTGTGTAATTTGAGTGTAAAGTTGGGATAGTTTATTATTTGTTGGGTGTGTGGTAACTTCCTTTTCTGATAATGTATGAAGTTCTGTGAGACGGCTAAAAATGTCAAATGTATGAAGTTCTGCGGGACGAAGGGAATATGTGCATTAGATAAATTTTTGTCTATGTTGGGGCACCTCAACCTGAGGTGCTTGGGTATATGTATGGTTTTGGAGTTGTAATACGTAAATACAAGTGTTCTTTAACCCTTTAATTTGATTTTCTATTAGTTTTGTCTCAGTTTGTATTTTTTTATGTCATTGGTAAAATACAAATTGGCAATTCAAATTCTGGTATCGTTCATGAATTCAAAGTAAGGAGAAATAGTTAATGGTTCCAATTTGTCGATCAATTGGAAATTCACAATGCTAATTGTCTCATTTTTATAGTGAAAAATCAATGTGGGTATTCTTGCCTCGACTGACAGAGCTTCTTGATCGCCGAGGAGAGGGATTGGTTCATCTCAAATTTCATTTCACATATTTCGATTTAGGATAGGCGACCCAACCTCCTGGAGTGAGCGATGTGCATGGACCGCTTGACTTGCTCTAGGCGAGCTAGAAGAGGGTACCACACAGAGCTTACCTAGTAGCATAGGATCTCTTGAGTAAATGTTTGCTTGTCGAAAAAACGTTGTCATGTGATGATTATTTTTAAGTGGAAATGAATGCATTGTTCATTTGCTCATACAAAATATGTGCGATGATGGTATTTCCCGCAAATAAACGATGATTATTTCACATGGAATATGTCACTTATATAATAGTCACATTCAATATTCAATCGATACTGACTTTGCACCTGTCTGGGTTATACTCGTAATAGGTTTTTTCTTAGAAATTAGGGTTGGTGATTGGACAGTCAAAAGAGGGCACGTGAGTAAGGAGAGACAAAGTTGCATGGATCTGCGCCCTGGCTTCTCCGATCACGAGGGAACAGTAGTATTAAATTTTGCAAATTAAACACCACTGCTGTTAATTAAATTAGCTTAATTAATTAATTATTATCACCTTAAGTTAATTAACCCTCCCAAGAGAATCGAATTGTTGCTCTTACAAGTCCTACTCACGGGAATAAACGCCTTGATTTGCCTCCCTTCGTCTAATTAACGCTCTGTAATATTATAGTACCATTACATTGGAGTATTGGACTATTATATATTTGGTTGTGGATTAATTAATAATGTGATCACACGACATTCATGTTGGGACCATACATTTTATGCATGTACCTCTTCAAACTTAGTGTAACTCACGCTTTACTAGGCTGATCTCTGTTTTTAATCAATTAAACTACTGGTGAATGGTGATTACTACTACTATTCTCTTCCAGATCGACTTTGACAAAATCCAAAATAATAATCTACTCGGTCTCAACTTAATTTGTCCTCATGTGCTGACATATCAAGTACCAATTCAAGTTTAGCATTGATCGATCCACGGGATGTTTACTCAACTCTGACTCTAGCTCGATCATTTTGCACCATCAATTGGTACTAATTGTCCGTTAGCTCCCTCCGTTCCAATAAGAACTTCCTAGCTCCTTACTTTCTCTAATATTAAGGAGAATTAATAAAATATTAATTTGTGAGGGTTTTATTATGTTGGTAAAATTGTAAGTGATGATAAAGTAAGAGAGAGATTAAATAAAATGATGATAAAGTAGGAAATAGATATAATAAAAAATTAGTTAGTGGAATAAAAACTTTTCATTTATGGATTAGGAAGTTTCTAACGAAACGCCAAAAAATGAAAGTTAAGAAGTTATTAATGGAACGGATACGTGAGTGAAATCATTAGTGCAAAGATACTCAACCACAAAACACTTGATTGATAAAACAGTTGTACTTTATGCTAGTATGATTGTACAGCTAGTTAGTTAGTTAGTTAGTTAGAGAATTACAGTTGTACAAATAGCTTTAATACTTGTACACAGCGGTTAGATTAAGTTAGTTACTCTAGTCTCTATATAAACAGAGCTAGCTACTATTGTACTTCACTTTTGCTATTCATCTTCATTGTGATAAATAAAATTCACTCTCAATTCATGAGAGTTTTCACGGTATCAAGTAAGTAACGATTTTCCGCAACTCTGTTTCATTTTTTTCGATTGATTGAACAATTAGCTCCGGTTATTTCTTTCGTTTTCTCAGTTCAGATCAGCTCCGATTGAGCAGTTATTGTTTCTTGTGTTCCAATGGCGAATGATTCATAGACGACAGCGACTGGTGTGCAGACGAATGGAGGTGTTGGTGAGACTTTTGTTCTCGATCATACATCGACGTATTTTCTGCAATCGAATGATCAACCAGGTATTCCGTTGGTTTTGGAGTTTCTGAATGGATTGAATTATCATTCATGGAGTACTCAGATTTTGATGGCCTTGGCGGTTAAGAATAAAGTGGGTTTTGTTGATGGTACATTCTTCAACCGGCTTCGAATGCTCCTACTGCTTTAGTTCAAGCTTGGATTCGTGCTAATGCTTTGGTGTTGATCTGGTTAGTTAACTCTCTCACACCTGAGATTCGTTCCAGTATTTTGTATATCAAGAATGCACGAGAATTATGGGTTGAATTAGCTACGCGTTATACGCGTAGTGATGGACCTAGAGTGTATCATTTGGAGAAATCTTTAGGATCTATTACTCAAGGTGCTAATTCTATTGCTTCGTATTATGCAAATTTCAAGACTATTTGGGATGAGTTCTTAGCTCATAGGTCTGTTAATAAATGTACTTGTGGTGGTAGTGCTGATTTAATTGCTACACAACATAATGATGGAGTTATGAAGTTCTTAGTAGGATTGAATGAATCATATGCTACGATTCGTAGTCAGTTGTTGATGCAAGTTCCTGTTCCTACTTTGGCCAAAGTTTATTCTATTTTACTTCAAGAAGAAGGTCATAGAGGATTGAGTTCTGATGCTGTTTTAACAAGTCAAAATGCTATGGCAATGTTGAGCCAGACTCCACATGATATCAGTCAAGAGGCAATTGCTTGTTTGGCGAAAAATGGTTATTTTAAAGCTCAGAATAAAGACAATAATAGACCTAAGTGTACTCATTGTGGTATCGTTGGTCATACCATAAAGTCTTATTACCAAGTTATTGGTTATCCTTCTGGCTGGCAAGGATCTAAAGGAGCTAGGAAAGCTCAAGGATATCATCAAGCTCATGCTGCTGTTGCCACAAATAATGTGTATCACTCAATGGTTCCTAATGGTTACCAGATTCAACCTATGATTCAAGGACCTTCTGATATGTTACCTGATCTTTATCAGCAGTTGTTACAGTTTACTCAGTTTCAGGCACATCTGAATCAACCAAGTACTTCTCAAACTCAGGTGAATCCAGGCAATTCTAGTCCTGTTCACACTGTAGCTGTTGCAGTCTCTGAGATACCACATGCTTCTGCCAATTAAGGTATGGCTACATGGTATGCTCTTTCTTCTATTGCTCTTGTTGGTCAATCTATTAAATGGATTATGGATACTGGGGCTACTAATCATATGATTTGTGATAAAAAAAATATTATATTGCAAATGTTAGGGATGTATAGGTTGATATACAGTTGCCAACTGGTGATAATATCACTACAACACAAAGTGGAGATGTACAACTTAATTCTAATATTATTTTGCATAATGTGTTGTATGTTCCTAGATTTACTTTTAATCTAGTTTCTGTTCCACATCTTGCTCATTATGAGAATTTATCTTGTCATTTCTATAAATTTCATTGTGTGTTGCAGGATATGACAACAAGAAAGGTGATTGGATTTAGTGAATTCCAAAATGGCTTGTTTCATTTTCAAAAGGATAATTGTCAGCTCAACTTCACAAATTCTGCTACTAATATTGTGACCAGTACAACTTTAGTTTCTTCCAACTTATGGCATCTCAGACTTCGTCATACTCCTTTTAATGAACTAGCATGTATGCTTGAGCTTGCTATCAAACAATGTAATACTTCAATTCCTTGTGACATTTGTCACTTTTGTAAACAGAAAAGATTGAGTTTCAATGATAGTATTACAGTTTTTGCAAATTGTTTTGATCTCATTCATGTTGATATATGGGGACCCTTTCATACTCCCTCATATACTGGACAAAGATATTTTTTTAACTATTGTTGATGATAATCCAGGTGTACATGATTATATTTAATGACAAACAAGTCTGAGGTTCAACAACATATGTTACATTTTTATAACTTCGTACTAACATAATTTGACAGCAAAATAAAGTGTGTTAGATCTGATAATGGTCCTGAATTTAATCTTGTTTCTTTCTATTCTTCTTTTGGTATATTTCATAAAAAATCTTGTGTTGAGACACCTCAACAAAATGGAAAGGTAGAAAGAAAGCATCAGCACTTATTACAAGTGGCAAGAGCTCTTTTATTCCAATCTCATCTCCCTTTACAGTTCTGGTCTGATTGTGTACTAGCAGCATGTTATATTATTAATAGGTTGCCTAGTGATGTGTTACAGGGAAAAAGCCCTTATGAAATACTCACTGGTACAAGGCCAGATTACTCTTTCTTCAAGGTGTTTGGTTCATTGTGTTATGCTTCAACACTATAGTCACACATAACAAAATTTGACA
The DNA here is from genome assembly GCA_026545765.1 of Plantago major. Classification (NCBI taxonomy): domain Eukaryota; kingdom Viridiplantae; phylum Streptophyta; class Magnoliopsida; order Lamiales; family Plantaginaceae; genus Plantago; species Plantago major. Next base: position 27,142,617 of record CM048840.1, on the reverse strand, counting down.
AGAGAGCTGTCAAATGTGTCTTTATTGGCTATCCTATTGGGTATAAAGGGTATTAAATTTTGATACAAAACAGGTGTTTATTTCCAAGAATGTTCAGTTTGAAGAACATATCTTTCCTTACAAGATATTTTCTGCAACTAAAAATGTTATTTCTCTTGTATATACACCTGTTACTCCCGATTATTGTGATTTTATACCTCCTCCTCCTCCTCCTCCTCCTCCTCCTCCTTCTTCTTCTTCTGTATTACCTGTAAATCATGATAATTCATCACTGAATGATGGTTCACATGATCAATATCTGAGTGATGCAATAGCAGAAGAAATTGAAGATCATGTTGTTATTTCTGATCCTTCCATTCAAGATGTTACAGATGTTCCAGTTTCTATTCCTTCATCTATTATATCTCAACCATCACAGGATAATGTATTAACTGGATGCAAAAGATCTTCCAGGGTGAAAAATATCTCAAGTCATCTGTTTATATATGATTACAAGTTACCACCGTCAGTGGATCATAACAGTAAAAGCAATGCTAATGCAGTATCCACTGTAAGATATCATATTTCTAATTTTCTGTCTACTAGTAGGTTATCTTTTGCTCTTAAGTGTTTTACAGCTGCTATAACTGTTATTGATGAACCAAAGACTTATAAACAAGCCTCTCAGTCTCCTGAATGGATTAAAGCCATGCAATCAGAATTAGATGCTTTAGAAAAGACACAAACTTGGGAGCTTGTTGATCTACCTATTAACAAGCATTGTATAGGCTCCAAGTGGGTTTATAAAGTCAAGTTCAAAGCTGATGGATCAGTTGAGAGGTACAAAGCCCGGTTAGTAGCAACGGGGTATACTCAAGAGAATGGTATTGATTATTTTGATACATTCTCACCTGTTATCAAGCTCACTATAGTTAGGTGTATACTTGCAACTGCTGCTGCTAAAGGGTGGTTTCATCACCAATTAGATGTCAATATAGCCTTTATTCATGGTGATCTTGAAGAAGAAGTTTATATGACACCACCTTTGGGATATACAATAGCAGGTAACAAACTCTGTAAACTTGTCAAGAGTCTATATGGTCTCAAACAAGCAAGCAAACAATGGTATTTTAAGCTTCAATCTTCTTTGATTGATTTTGGCTATGTTAATTCTTCTTCAGATTCTTCTCTTTTTATAAAGTCTACCTCTCTTTCTTTTACTGTTTTATTGATGTATGTAGATGACATCATTCTTGCAGGCAATGATATGCAAGAAATTCAGAATGTCAAACAACATTTACATGATAAGTTCACTATAAAATATCTTGGAGAATTAAAGTATATTCTTGGCATTGAGATTGCGCGTACAGCTCAGGGTATTTCTCTTCGTCAAAGGAAATATGCGTTGGATTTATTAAAAGAAGCTGGCTATCTGGCTTCTAAACCAGAGACTGTTCCAATGGTTGCTAAGGCACGCCTTATCAAGAGTGATACGGATCTATTACCAGATCCACAGCCTTACAGGAGATTGATAGGACGAATCATTTATCTTACAATAACTAGACGTGACCTTTCTTTTGCCTTGCAGAGTTTGAGCCAATTCATGAGTTGTCCTGCTAAACAGCATTTGGAAGCAGCTCATCATGTGTTACGATATATTAAACAATCACCAAGCCAAGGATTATTCTATCCAAAGACTACTGACATTCATATTAAAGGATTTTCAGACAGCGATTAGGCTTCTTGGTAGGATACAAGACGAAGTATATCTGGTAACGAAATATTTCTTGGTGATTCACTTGTTTCTTGGCGATCTAAGAAGCAAAATACAGTCAATCGATCAAGCGCGGAGGCTGAATATCGTGTTGTGGCTCTGGCAACATGTGAGATTCAATGGTTGCGCTATTTACTACAGGATTTGCATATGTTACATTCCAAGCCAGCTCTTCTCTAAACCGATAGTTTATCTGCGTATCACTTAGCACACAACCCTGTGCAACATCAGCAAACTAAACATATCGAGATTGACTGCCATGTGATTCGAGATCATATTCAGTCTGGGACAGTTCAATTAGTTCATATTCCTAATACACGTGAAGTTCTGATATTCTAACGAAACCGCTGCCGACTACTTTGTTTCAACATTTTCATTCTAAGCTGGGATTTTTGAACATTCACTCCCATCTTGAGGGGGGATGTAAAGATACTCAACCACGGAACACTTGATTGATAAAACAGTTGTACTTTATGCTAGTATGATTGTACAGTTAGTTACTTAGTTAGTTAGAGAATTACAGTTGTACAAATAGCTTTAATACTTGTACACATCTGTTTGGTTAAGTTAGTTACTCTAGTCTCTATATAAACAGGGCTAGCTACTATTGTACTTCACTTTTGCTATTCATCTTCATTGTGATAAATAAAATTCACTCTCAATTCATGAGAGTTTTCAATTAGTTTCAATATATTGATCGCTATAATTTTGAAACATCAAGCCCCAATAAATATACGCATATACTACTCCACGGAATATTAATGTCGATTAAGAGAGAGTATGACAAATGGTAGGATTAATTATATATTTTTAGTGATTTCAATATCAAACGTGTAATAGCTCTGGTACAAAGTGGAGAATACTGATGTTGGTGAGATGGCACAAGTCATGAGACTCAACGTCGGACTCTCCATCGGTTATGGTATGTTTTGGAAAAAAAAAAAAAACTAGCTAGCTAGATGATAATCAAAGATCATAAACAGATGTATGATTCTTTCCATTGGGACAGTGTAATCTCGGGGCCATATATAGTCATGAATTAAGTCATGGAGGCAGGGGCGGACCGAGCCCCCGGCTAGCCCGGGCTATAGTCCGGGTCTCCCAAAAAAAAGAAGAAAAAAAAATTTATTTTAGAATTTTCAGTTTCTCTGGCTTAATATGTGTACTGTATGTGACCATCTTAACTGGATATAATGTTTATATTGTATTATAGTCCAATGGTCTTGGGCTCTTATTAAGTTTTTGCATTATACCAATAACCCGTGTTCAGTTCCCACTATTCACATTTTTTAATTTCATTTTTATTTTCTTTCTTATAATCTTTCTGGCGAATTCTTTTCTTAAATTTTTTTATGGTATTTCAATTTTCACCTTTTGTAAACTAGTTTTATTTATTTCGCCTTTTATTTTATAGTATAAGAACAACTTAACACTTAAGTTTACTAAATAATAAGAAAATTCACATATCATTGTTGTAAATTAGTAATAATGAGTGTCAATTATTTGGGTAGGATAATATGATTTTTTCTCATATTAATAAAAATCATGATTTATACAAGAATTTCACTACATATAATAAAATTAATTTTCTTCATTAGTTTTCTTGGAAACTAAGATATTTTTCTATTATTTTCATTTTATACTTAAAAACCAACATAAAGTTTTCTTATTTCAAAATTTTATGCGTCCGAAATTTTAAATTTAACCCAGGTTTAAAATAAATTCTGGATCTGTCCCTGCATGGAGGGAATCATCTTATTTGTTGTGCGATGAAATTAAAGAATTTAATAGACACAAGTTAAGGAGAATTCACATCTTAACTGGGCATTTGCTGTCCAATAATCCGTGCAAAGATATGATTAAAGATACCTCTCAACTGTTGAAATTTGAAAACACGAGCAGTTAACTAGTTTGAACTTTGAACAGCTTATTAGACTATTATTACAAATTTTAATTGTAATAATCAGTAGTCTGGACTGGTACTTATACCCTACTAGGAATTGAATCAATCACGTGACATGATAAGTCAAGTGGGTGTCACAACTTACAGACTTATTAACAGTCCCTAATCGTGGACGGCCGTACGTTCTGTAGTTTACTGTTTTAAATGGAGTAAACTCCACAAAACGCCATTCAATTATATTAAACAGGCACAAAACATTTTCAATTACTAAAACTGCACGAAATCTTCCAAACATGAATAAATATTGCACGAAATACCCTTAATTATTTTGATTGCACCTAACCCTCTGAAACAATAACAGTTACCTCATTTTCCCCTCAATTATCAAAATTTCTCCAAATCTCAAAAAATGTTAATAAATATAGCGGGAAGTTGAAACTACCAATTGTTAACAACCCTAGTGTTCCGCGGAATCGGAGATATTAGGGCCCTTATGTATTTAATTGTTTTCTAATTTCTTCTGGTTTGCTAAATTAAAAATTGTATTTTCTTTTGTTAAAAATAGGGGTAAGTTTGTAACATTATAGGTATAAATAACATGCGTGTGAAGCGCATCTTCAGTTATATGGACGGAACAGAAATTTTCCGCTATTTTTTCAACGGTTCGGGGAGATTTGGTGCAATGTTGATAAGTGAGGGTCAATCATGCTATGTTTATTAATGTTTCAGGGGATTTGGTGCAATTTTGATAATTAAGGATACATCCTGCAATGTTTATTAATATTTCGGGGGGATTTTGTGCAATTTTAATAATTGAGTGTGTTTCGTGCATGTTTAGTATAATTGGATGGGGTTTTGTGTAGTTTACTCGTTTTAAATGTGCCTTAATTCTGTATGCATTTCACTCATATACTATTAATAAACCTTGTCAATTTGTCATGATACTATCCATTAATCGGATGGTACAACTGTGACTAAGCCAACGCCGACTACCATATTGACCCCTATTTAACACGAATTTATCACGAATTTATTCAGTTTAGTTCAGTTCATAGTTATATTTATACTACAATTTAGTTCAGTTCAATTCCATTCAGTTCAGTTGTGTTCAGACGAAGTCAACAAAGCCTAATACTAGATTAACTTACTTTGAACATCGATTAAAATCTATATATAATGCGAACGTATGACTCATAACCTATCCGTTATCAGCAAGAGAGCCGGCCCAAATATTATGGGTCTATGCTAAATTTTACTAAATCAAAAATGGAAAAGTGAATGAGAGAAAAAAAAAATGAAATTAATGAAATAAAAACCCGGACACAATAATTAGATCGAAATCTTAGTTTTAAGTAACAATATCAACTACGAGAAACAATTACTATATATTAATGTTTTGACAAAACATCAATTTATTTGCAACTTATGCATTGTATCTTGAGTCCACTACACAGTTGGGTTCTTTTTTTTGAATCGACAAAAAAATTATACAGTTGAATTCTATGTGGCGAACAACTTCTTATAGACCATGTATCATTTTTTATGAATTATTAAAAAAATTAAGTTAACCGAATTGTTTTATATTCCACATTAGCAAACCAACTACATTATCAGCTAATTTACTAACCACTCTTACTAAATGGTAAAATTTCATAACATGTATGTTTATAATTTCAACTCTACCTAATCCATCCATCTTGACTATGAGATACTCCTCTCCACACTCCACAATTTATTCTCCTCTCGTTAATCCTAGTACGTAATTACTTTGTTTAGATTACCGTGTAGTTAAGTAATTGTGGAAAAAAAAGAGAAAGAAATCCATCCTATGGTTGGGACTTAGTAACCTAGAAAATAGTTAAATAAAACGTGGTAGACCCTCTTTAATTAGTTGAGATGTAGCGGAGAAGAAAAAGTGGAAAAAAGATATTCTTCAATGATGATGAAAGCAACTGAGTCTCGGTTAAGTGAAATCTTTGACCCAAACTTGGACAAAACAAAAGTTACTACTCCCCATTACCACGACATTATTCACGCCTGCCCAAATTTTTTTCATACAACAAAAGACGTACTTCCAAACACTACCAAATTACTTACTAAATTCTTTTTATTCAAATTAAACAAACGGCACGATCGATAATATATCATGCATCATCCAGAAGATGTATGATGGAACATAAAGATTTATTTAAATTGGTGATTTTTACACATTTTCGAATCACAAATTAATCTACAACGGAACTAAGATAGGGTATTGACATAGTGGTCGCCTTCTCAATATTTTCAAATTTGCATGTTTTTTCTTTAAACTTTTAAACCATTTCATTTTGTCCGACTTCATTTTGGCATCCCCTGATTCGATTTCCAACTCCACCGTATTTGACTCATTAACTTAATTAACTCAATTATTTTACAAATATGGACTAAAAAATTGAAGATGAATGCTTCTTTGTGAAGGTATTACCTAGATTCAAATATTGAAGTGTCTCATCAATGTAATGGGACTTCTATCGGAATTTGTCTATTTTCAATACATTTAAATGCCCGTGAGTGTGGCTGATTTCAACTTCTTTATTCGAGCGTAAGTTAAATATGAGTGGGGTCGTGGCAAAATATATAAATTCATGTACGGGAAAAAAACGAAATGACAAGGAAAAGGTGATCCCACAATGTGATGATGATGATTTAAAAACTAAGAATATGGGAATAAAAATAGGAGTGGAACAAGATGGATCGATTTGATGAAAAGATGGAAAAAGAAAAAAAAAAAAAAATGAAAGAAACAGCATAGAAACAAATTAAGTAAGGGAAAGCAGGAAGAGAATCGGATCGTATAGAGATTGGAGCCGGGTGGGTGAGTGGGTTCGACAAACGGGAAGTTTTAAAAGATGCTCTTATTCACTCCACATTGTTATTCTAAATTACACTTCCACAAATTAACTATGCAATTTTGGTGCGATCAATCCCGAAAGTATTATGAGATACAGTCTCTAAATAACTTATTTAGAGACGATTTATGTTATTAATAAAATCATCCATGTTATTAATTAAAATGTCTATGTTGTTTAACAAAATAAGTCTTATTGTAATATGAAAAAACATCAATATTGAGAACATATGTGTTTTAATTGATAACATCGATGATTTTCTTAACAATATAGGTCCGTCTTTAGATAAATTATCAAGAGACCGTCTTTTAGGAGACTTGCTCTTGCTTCTTTGCTTTAATTCCTTTCTCATTTTTTGAATCTTACCCTCCTCTCCACTCCATCCTATCTTGCACGGTGTCACTCTTATATCTATCGGTTACCATCAACTCGACAAATTTATTGTTAAGCAAACATGATATGTCTAAACTGACAACTTACAAGCTAAACTGATTTGATAAGTTATCTCGAGTTTTTTAATTGGTGAGTTTTCATCAAAGTTATGTCCGAAGTTGTATAAGCGAAGATGAATAGGGTGATACTAAGTTGTTTACATGTTGTTACACATTATGTGTCACACTGACTCTGTCATTGGTACGATAGTATCAACTATATATGGATCCAGGCTTGGGTCCAACTGATTTTATGTTTAGTTTGTAATTCCAAAAATTCTTTGTTCCCAAATAGCGATTGACAGTTCCAACATATATCTATCCCAAATATTACAATAACTATATCACGATCATGCACTTGCTAGACAAGAGTAGATCACGACTCGTAGACGCAAACGCAGCTAAAGAGAATGTCTAAACTTATGAAGAACGCTCGTGGTGTTAAGAAACACACTTCTAGCTATATCCCTACTTCAAGTAACGTAAGAGCTTCAACCTTCAATTCAATATTCACCAACGAATCAAAGATGGAGGCTACAAGCTTCGATATAGTACCCATATATTATATCGTGTGTGATTGAAATTGCGCTCCTTATTGGTTGGTTTTCTTATATTAAGATTTTAAGCCTAAAAGTATATGTTATGAAATTAATTAAATTATGAAAAATTATTTAATTGACACAATACATTTCTCTAAGAATTTCACATGAGTGAAATGCAATGAAGAGTTGACAAGCTATTGCACGAAGATTTTCCCTAAGCACGGAGAGATTTACCTAATCACGTATGTTCATGTTGTGCTCGATTTGTTTATTTAGGCCTTCACTAGCTTAATGATTAAGGATTTAAAGACTTAATGTTGGTAGTATAATCTACTTCCTTTGTCTCAGACTAAATGTCACATTTTGACTTTTCGCAGTTAATATTTTTGAACTTTGACTACGATTTAATCTTAAACCGTAGTCAAAGTTGAAAAATATTAACTGTTAAAAGTCAAAATGGAACATATGGTATCGACGGAGGGACTACTTAACGATAATTGGAGATAAACATCGAACCGTACAAAATCAACAACATGATGGCCCATATAATATAATCACATGCAGAAAAAGAATTAAGAATGAAATCAGATAACCAGAAAAAGGGCCTAATGATTGATTGCCACTTAATCTACGTGCAACGTGGACTCATCCATGCAATGCACTTACAGTAGCTAGGATCATAATAATACTTACAAAAATTATAATAAATACTAGTATAATGTTGTATCTGGCAAAAGCGTACAATTATTGACGATATCTAGTGACTACTTTCTCCCTCCCAGAAATAACTTCTTAGTTTGTCATTTTAGGTGTTCCGAACAAAACTTTTCATTTCTTTTTTTGAAAATCAATCATCCAACTTTAACATTAAATATACTCAAAATTAAACCAACTCACATTATTTAAATCCACTTCCATCTTTAAAAAATTAATTTGTGGGACCCACAAGTACTATTTTATCCAAAGTAATATAATATATACCTTATTTTTTAAATTCAAAAAAGTAAACAGGAAACTATTCCCGGAAAGGAGTAAGCAGATACTATGGATTAAATTAAGTACATTATTGTGAGAAAACACAAAGACATAATATATCGTTGAACTTGCAAAAAGTAAACATACATTCCTCAAAAGGAACGAGGTACATCTGATTATTATAAGTGAATCCCACTACCACACCAATATCCATTTTCTCGAATAACTCGCTCTTTTTTCCTTACATATCGAGAAAGTGAGTTTATAAGTTCAAATTAAACTGCGGAACACCCTTGAATACTTTTCATGGATTGGAAGAATATATACACCAATGCCAATTAAGTTTTTAAAACAATTTAATTTAGATGTTAGACCATATATACAACTTACTAGCTAGGTCACATTAGTGCGAACTAGTAAGACATTTGAAACTTATTTAAGGTGGTTATGTCACCTTCGGTCTAGAATGGAATTGAGCCCGATTTGTAAGAGATGTTGATCTAATGCGGTAAATGTAATTCTTCAAATTCTAATTTCTATATGTTTCAGAATAAAAGTCACATTTTATTTATAAATGTCTCGTAATAAATGTAATGTTTACTTTCCTAGCAAATTGGATTTGTATAACGTGTCACATTGTCTTTAAATATTGTATAATGGTTGCCTATTTTGTCGTTGTACAACACATTCAAACATCATAAGTCACTACAACATGTGACACGGTAGATACCAACAAGCTGGTAGTCTGAAAGGTGAATTGAATGTATATTAATGTCCGAGTACAAAATTCCATTTAGTGTGAGGGACCATTATTTAGTGTATCTATAATCCTGGCTAATAAGATTGACCATATAAATGTTGTGATGATTACTAATGGACATATATATAATGTTGGTAGTTAGATAAGTAGAAAGCAAATAGTTAAGGTATAGTATGAAAATGAAAGATCAAAGAGACAAAAAGATGAGATTGTAGAGACAAGGATATACTCTTTAACAAGTAATGTTAAAGAATTGATGTCTTTGAGATTATGTGGGGTTGCACTAATACCTGGAGTAATGGGAAAGGCATGCAGTAGTAAGAGAAGAGAGATCGAAGAAATGTATTGATCATCTAAGCTAATCTAATCTGATCTGAGTGGACATAAGCCAAAAAAAAAAAAAGAGAACAAGTCAGTCAAACTTCCAATCATGAGCTACCAATAAATCCTGTGCTGTGCATATCTAAAAGAAAAGATAGATGGATAGATGGAATTGAAAAATAAAGAAAGAAATTCTTGAACAGGAAACCTCGAATTGTCTCCTACAAGGTGGAGATCAAGTATAGACTTAGAAGTGTAATCTATTCTTCTGACCAAAGGAAACTAAACAAAACTAAAAAATCTATATGTAATGTAAGGAGTAAGGAACTTTTTTGCTTACAATCTGCAATGCATCTAGCAAACGCAGCCACTTTATCTTTTCTCGATAGGAATGTAATGTACGATGACCAGACCAGACCAGCTGCTAGATGCATCGATTTAAGATTCATTCCATGCATATTCTTCTTCTACTTCTACTTCCTTTTGTTCAACTTACTACTTGATTGATTGATAGCGTGCTCCAACGTTTTAGAATCATTTCCAAAGTACGTACTACTTCGATTGCTACTACATATACTTCATTTCAATTGCTGTTTTTGAGATACTACGTGCTTATTCTTCTTCATTTCCTATATATTCTACGTATTGTCTCTTCATTTCTACTTTATTGGCATCTGTTTCGGCCTAGGAATTACTAATAACTTGCACTTTAATTACCTGTGCGCTCAGTGGCAGAGCCAGAAATTCAACTCAGCTGAGCCATAATCATCTCCACATAAACGTAACAAATTGTTGGTATATATTCACATCAGCATATAACATATATAAAGATCATACATTGTAAAGCATTTTAGAGCAATTGTTCACTATATCATAGAGCAATAGGATAAGTCGAGCGTATCACTATTGTATACCCTGCGGTTAGCCATGTATATTTTGAAATCTATCAATCACATCTTAATTTTTTACAGACGTTTTTTTTCTAAACCATAAGTTTATCTTTATAGACAAATAATTCCCACTGTATAATATATAATTGGTGATGAACTAAACAATATAAGATACAAAATATGTGTAGTAGACCGATTAGGTAAATGAAATAATGGCTAAGCCAATTCTACATAATTCAATAAATTGTCAAAGGATAATTTGTCTTTTAAACCACCAGTATTTCACTAGGGAGTTATACTTGTTTTTATGTATAGTCTATATGAATGAATGATTGCTTTTCTTAAATTGCCAAACAATGAAACTATTCCATCAGTCCGGAATAACTTCATATAATAATGTTTTCAGATAGTTTTATGTGAAAAATTAAAATAAATGATAAAACATGAAAATATGGCAAAACCGTACTTTTTATTTCAGTGTAAATTATACTAAGAGTTTTGAATTATTTATTGGGTATGAAGTAACTTACTTTTTTAATAATATATAAAGTTTTGTGTAATAATTAAAAGTACCAATTGTATAATATTATATGGGACGGATGGAGTATTATAGTACACATGCATGATGCTAGAAGCCTCAAATTAAACTCAAGGAACAAATTTTCCATAGCCCATAATTAAAATGTAGGAGATAAATTGTGGATGTAAATTAAAGTATCATTAGGCAATAAGTATTTGATTAAAAAACTTAAAAGAGGTACTATAGTAGTAATTTCATGGGCAAATTTGAGGTGAGGCATTTGCCTTACCTTGCCCATGAATCCCTCCGCCCCTGTGTGCGCTATATAGTAGTATCATAAATTGGACGTAAATAGTAACATCATGAGATACGGTTTTTAGATGATTCACATGTTATTCATAAAAAACGTCTATGTTATTAACGAAATAAGTATTATTGTAATATGAAAAAATACTAATGTTGAGAACATAAGTATTTTGATTAATAATATTGATGATTTTATTAACAATATAGGTCTGTCTAAATAAATTATTCAGAGTCCGTCTTTCAGGAGACTTACTCATTTAGTGAAATCATGATTTTTATGAGAATTTGACTAGGTCAAGTCATAATGAATTATAAACAATTCGCATGATTTCTATTATAAAGTATTAATTGCGCGGTAAAATTTAGTATATGAACGTGTATTAAACATAAATCAAGATTGAGTTATGCAAAACACAAGCTTTTTCTTCTTAATATAATCTCAAGATTGTTATCTTCGTCAAATTCTAACTACGTTCTTAAGAAGAATCTATGGTGAATTACGGGTGCTTATGAAATAGGGGAAGAAAGGGGGTTATACCTTTTATCAGATTGCCTGGACAAGTCTGGTAATGAATTAACAGTGTGCTCGAGGGGAGTGCCTCGGAACAATTAGTGCTTGTGTGGTTGGGTAATAAATGTGTATATCATAAATAAATATATATGTTAGACTATCTAGCTAGTTATAAGTGACATAAGTTATGTTGATCTGGAGTGACGTGGAGGCCTAGCAATGGGCTTACTGGGTGATGTGTAAGCCGTAATGGGCTTACCCTCACGCAGGTCCTATATATGCCTCGACGGCTAGGGACAGTTCGAACTTGTTAGGCCAGGTTCAATAGAGCAATCAAGACTCAAGATACCTTTTCGAGTGGACACCCTCGAAGGATGAGGGTATCCTTCTAGAGGAACTCCTAAGTTCTCTGATGGCTCTTTGGCTTATAGTTAGGGTTGTTCACCGGTCTAGATTCGGAACCGAATCGGCCCGGAATTGAACCGGAATAGACCGGAATCGAAATCGGTGAATTGTGCAGCCCGGATCCCGAACCGACAATAATCCGGTTTAGCCGGTCCGGATCCGGTTGTGAACTGTATGGCCCGTATTTGTGTTTTTTTTTTAATTCCTTGTCTTTTCCAGAATCTGTGAATTAATTAGATAAGTCAACTAACAAACTACTACTAATTACTATTAATTTTTCAATTTGGAGTACCAATAACAATTTTTGGTTTGCTGCTCTCTTTCCTTAGTCCTTACTAATTACTACTTTACTACATATACATATATAAGAGATGCTTACCATTTACAAATTACATTATAATATATGTGAATAACTAATAAATAGCTATTTTTCGGTCTTTCCGGTTTTTCATCCGGTCCGGTTACGGTCCATTTTTCGGTTTGGACCGGATTTTGAACAACCCTACTTAGAGTCATGCAAGCTTGCACCCTACGAGGGTGCAATAACCTCGCCTCGTGGGTCTCTGTAGTGCTATACCACTCGAGGCCGGCCCATTGATGGTGCCTCAGAGGGCATGACCAAAAGACGAATCCATAAGCCAGGATGGGTGAAGGATAATAAAAAAGAGACAATTCCTTGAAATATTTAATTTCGTTCACCCTATGTTATTACAAAGTACTCTACCCGTTCAATTAAAAACTTTTTAACTTTCTTTTTTTTTGGTGTTTCGTTAGAAACTTTCTAACCCAAAGAAGAAAAGTTTTTTATCCCACTATTTAATTCTTTATTATTTCTCTTTCCTACTTTATCATCTATATTCAATCTCTCACTTACTTTATCACACACTTACAACTTTATCAATATACTACCACTCACAAACTAATATTTAACTAATTTTCCTTAAACTAAGATAAAGTAGCTCATTAGGAAGCTTTTGATGGACCGGAGGTAGTATAACATCATTGGTAGACATCACATCAAAGTTAACAGATGTTGGGCCTTTGAATTCTATATGATGTGGTACATAAATGGTAAATTCACAATGCCTTAGAACTAAATTCTCCAAAGCTCGGGTAAGGCGAGTGATAGTACTTGTATCTTGAGTATGATTAACCTTCAAAGAATAGTCAAGGAGTTAAAACCTTTTGGACTGGTTTGTCAGGCTTAGATTCAACTAGTTGGTTGGACTATGAAACTGGAGCTCGGTCCTACCAACTTAGAGAGTGGATTATTGAAAGTAGTTAATTACCTTAATGAGAAGTAAGAAGTAAATGCGCTCCTATTTATAGGCGGTAGCTTAGGGGACAAGACTCCGGTTAATCAGAGGTTGGCCGACCCTATTAGATGACCTATCAAAGGTTGGTCTTTAAGGTCGGTACCTCTTATTGACACGAGTCATTATAACCATTGCCTTTTCCAGGAGACCGATGAGAGGGCACCAGAGGTCGGACCGTCTTGGTGTTCTCATTTGTTCTCTTGTATCCTGGTTCTCCTTATTGGAGACGGAAGGCCGGTCCCGTCTTGATCAGGAGGTTGAACTAAGTAGGGAGGAGACTTTGGAACGTATTAAGTTGCCTTAATCCGTTAGTCATTAGGTCGGACTTATTAATTAGTACATAGTGTGGTGTAAATTTTCCAATTTAGTACCGTGTGTTGATCTTGTATAACACTTGGGAACGTCAAATTGGCGAGGTCTAGAGTTTCATACTCATCCTTTTCTTGTTTCAAGCTACAGTACATTAATTCGACTTGTATCACATAAGGTGCCTGATCGTTTCAGTCAACATTTCGGTGGATTGTGTTAAGTTAAGATCCATATATGTATCGACTTTTTCAAAGTTCACGGAGATGGAATCACAACATACAGATGCATATTCTCTTGCTTTCTGTCGGTTTGTAACAGTGAAGAAGTTTAGTCACGTATAATAAGCACAAGCAAGCAAACGGTTCGAGGGCCCTGAATATGGTCAAAGTAATGAGTTGTGATAATAGTTCCAAAGAATATATATTGATCATCGATCTGTGACAATTGAATCAATTGACGCAATGGATGATAGTGACACTTGCTTCAAATCATTTTCGTCTCCCCACAATCTCTGCATAAAGTTTCTTCCTTTCTTGAGCTACCTATCCAGCTCTCAATCAACATTACATTACATACCCCAGATTTGATACCTCTACTTACCACTCCCATGGAATGTAGTAGTAGTAGTAATCTTTAGGGTTCTTGGATTTCAAATTTATCCACCAAATTCTATTTTCTACAACAATTACTGTCTTAGTGTGAAAATTGAATTTTATGTAATTGATTAAGGATGTTCTAAAGGCTGGGCCTGGGAGTATTTACATATTTCTGAGCTTAACTCAAGTGTAAAGGTGTGTTGGGACGAAGGGGGTATTAATTTTTTATTACGTTGTCCGAGTTTAAGTTCAAGTGCTACCATGGTAGATAGAGTTTCTCAACCTACTATTAATAATCACAAAGTAATGTGGGAGACCGTTTATACTTAATTTAAAAACAGACCGGCATATGTTGTTAAAAAAAATACTAATGTTTTAAAGCAAAACGTGTATGTTGTTAACAAATGCATGATGTTTATGAATTCTTAACTAAACACCTTAATTTATAAATAATAATTTTAATGTTTGTTGGGATAGACGGTGTTCCATGAGAATTAATAAATTTCTATTCATTTTCTTACTATGTCCTTAGCCAAATGTGTCATGGGCGACATGTTTCATTTGATTTTTGGGGTGCGAATGAAGATATAAGCCAGAAGATGTTGGATGTATACACAAGCTTTATATCGAAGATAGTCATTTTGATTAAGTGTAGCTTATTTAGTATCCGATTTTACTAAGCTGTAATTGGTGATCTCTCTTGGATTCTTTCATTGAAAGTGAACTAACATACAATTGGTAGCTCGATTCATTGCTTAGTTGTTTGTGATAGACTTGACTATTCATTGAATAAGATAGATATCTTTTTGTAATTTCATTATCATTTTAGTGAAAATTAATTCAGCCTTAAGGCTCGGCAGATTATATTATAGAATTATAATATGCTAGAAATTTGTCCTGTGTCATTTTATTATTCCGCTGTTCAAAACTCTAAGTCTGTGTAGTATTGTCATTTGGTATTGCTACATTGGTTACAATACGTGTATTTGGTACTAAGTCCCGATCCATAAATTTTCAGTTGGGATAAGATTAATTTGAGTTATGCGTTCCACAATGAGTCTGTGAACATGCATGAGTGTATACTTTGTCAATTAAATGAAACTGGAAATTTTGTGTTAATTTAGAATTAATATAAGGGAAAATTACCTATATATAAATCACTTACAAACAACTATAGGAAATAAGACCCCCTCGCTAAAACTATTACATACAAGGACATTCTAAAATAATACAATCATGACTGGCTGAAAATACCCTCAACCATCTCGCTCGTTTCAAATTAAACGGCGGTGCATCTTCCATAATCTTCTGAAATTCTCTAAAATTGCCTTCAAATCTCTTCAATTTTTCGTTCGAAACATTGAAGAAAATGTCAAGGTCGAACCGTGAAAATGAAGCCACCAAGCCGAAAAATTGAGAAATGTACGAAACCCCCAAAATTTTCTTCATTATCAACACGAATCTGTGAATTATGAACGCCGATTCCGATGAATGTTGGTTAGTTTCAGTTTATTAATAACATTTTTGTGAATTTTGAATATAAGTGATATTTTAGGTTCCTAAAGTTATAGTTGAGGTTTTCTACTGTCACAGGCGCCAAATTAGGAATTTACATGTTTATTTTGATTAAATATAAAATTATAGAAATTAAAAATATTGATAATTTTAAAATAATATTATTATTTTAAAGAATTTTAGAAGATAAATTTGCATATTTTGATTAATGTTTGTAATTTTTTTATTTTAAATATTCATAAGGCGAAAGTGCGATCACATGCGATAAGGCGATCACCTAGTCGCATTTGACGATTTGATATGGACCGTTAGATCAAACATCTAATGGTACATAATAAATTGCATGTTGTCAGTAATATTGTTGGTCTGAAACTAATACTATTATGCTCTGAAACTAATTCATATGTACTGCAACGAACATTGACTGTTGATTCAAAATAGCAAAATACTTATATATATTACTGAAACTATGTCCAAACTACCTTAGAAGTGATACATCAGAGAATACAAATTACAGTTCAAGTATACACATACTAAACCATTGTACTTGTTTTACACTTAGTAGATTCTTATCGCTTTGCTTTCTTGAAATTTCTAGAGATTTCTGATCCTGTTTGGCCTGTCCCACTTCTTCATCCAGTGTTTGTTTGCTTGCGTTGTGACGATCTCCCAACCTGAGAAAGTGTGAAACTATTTGTACTCTGCCCTTACAACATTTTTCGAACATGTATTCTTCATTTGGTTTGATATCCCATTTTTTAGTACCATTTAACCTCTTTTCCAGTATCATTAGGCACATAATTTCACAGTCTACACCCACTTGAAGTGGGCATGTTTCATGATCTCTTTCAGTAAATGCTGCTGTAGCAAACTTCTCGAAGAAGGCATCATTTTTTTCCCCTGGGTCTTTGATATTTCCACTAGAACCCTTTCAACGAAACTCCGCTGTCAAAAATAGAAAATATATATTTGATTTATTTTAAGAAAAATCAATCATCATTTTTGTTCTAAAACTAACACACCATTTTTAAGCACATAAAATTCTGAAACCAGCAGAAGATACATACCACTTTTGCAGTATTTTCGAAGTGAATATCAGTTTTGTTGGTTTGATGTTGTAGGGTGTTGTACAGAGTCCAGTGGGACGTTTTAATGTCCAACTTCATGAGCACCTAATGACCCGACGAGTTAATGGGGAAGAATAGTGTTTTTTCATTTGAGAGTTTGTTGATCTTTTTCACCACTTTAATTGTTATTGATTCATCATATCAAACTCGGTTGCCAGAAGTTCCTATAGATTTTTATAGTCATGTTATTTTTGCATTTTTTTGGTACTTGATAGATATATGTATGAAGAGCTCTTCTACGGTCATGCATGCTTCGCCTTGCCTAACAATAAGCAATTGATTATGTATCATTAGATCTTTGATCTAACAGTCCATATCAAATCGTCAAAGGCAATTAGGCGATCGCCCTATCGCTTGTGATCGCACTTTCGCCTTATGAATATTTAAATTAAAACTATACAAATATTAATCAAAATATCCAAATTTATCTTCTAAAATTTTCTTAAAAATTATAATATTTTCTTAGAATTACCAATATTTTTAATTTCTATATTTTTTATTTAATCAAAATAAACATGCCAATTCCTAATTTGACGACTGGCCTGCCTGACCGTAGAAAACCCCATGTTAGTTTTAGACGGAATTTTTCAATTACGATCTCCAATAGATTCGAAAACGTGAAACCAGGTTTTATGCCAAAAGCATGGCTAAGATCGTTATACGACAGAGAAACCATGAAATCCATGGTTGAAAACCAGAAGAATAGGTGAAAATAGTAAATAGAAAAAAATAGCGAGCTGGAGGAAGAAAGCGAGTTGGGAGAAAATCAGAAAACACGAGCTGAGAGAAAACAAGTGGGAGGAGCTGAGAGAAAACAAGTGGGAGAAACGAGGCTTGGAGAGAAAGAAAGGAGTAAGAGTATTTTCGAAAGTGAAGAAAGGAATTAGAGCATAGAAAAATAGAATGAACTTTTATGTGAGACTTTAATTAAGCTAGACTTATTTGTCAGTCCACCATTGTAAGTGACATGAATATGTAATTTTCTTTTAATATAAACGACATATATGATACATTCGGTGAAATGGAAATTAGTATTTGTGGGTAATATAATCAAGAGCGAGACCGAGACCACTAGTTATAGGTGTCTCATAATTCATTAGAAACCTAGCTTTTAGTTAAATTTTTTAGTTAATGCAAGTTTATTACACTCATGATGGTTTGAGTTAAACACATGACGTATGTACTTATTTATGTAGTGTTGAATTGGTATCCCTCGAAATCTTGTAATTTTCTTTGCCCCAAAACTAACTAGCAAAGGAAGCCTGAGATGAAAAACTGGAATTCCTACAATTCTACAACCTCTGATAGTGAAGTCCTTTCCGTTTGTTCGACAAGAAATTGAATACAAGCCCATGAGAGTTGAGACATGGGCTGGAGACATGACATTATGGGCTGAGCCATTGAGTACATTTTCGGTAAAATAGATTAAAATGAATTTATGACTATTGTTATTTTGTTACTAGTACTATTTTGTTACTAGTACAAAATAACACATGAATAATCAATCTCTTGGATAATTTTAAAAGGGAGAAATAATTTCTGCAGACATTAGTTAAATTTCTAGAGTAGAAATTAAATCACATGTATTTGAGAATTTATTTTCATTATTGAACATATGGCATAAAAAGTCAGCCCCTTGATGAGGCATCACCCATGAGTCCATAGAATGTTATATGGGCATATTCCCCACTCAAGGGCCTCAAGGCCTGTGAAAGTAAGATTAATATCTCTTGCGAGACTAAGTTCGCAGGACTCTCGACTGAACTGGTCCACCACAGAACTAGGTTGTCTCCCTCGAGGGAGACGACTTGTCCAGCTGGATAGAATCACCAAGTGCTATCTTCATAGCTATAGCCATTAGAATCGCAGGAAGAAGGGCCACATAGTACTCGAGGGCCTTAATTAATGGGACTATGTGTCCAGACAAGGCCCATTATTAGACTGCTACATTATCTACTAGGCCCATTGTAAATAGTCATCCAAGCTCATATATGGAGGTAATAATTCAATAGTACTTTATTCCTAGTGGCTCCAAGGAACCCCTCGAGCCCATTGTTGAATCACCACCGGGCTTAACCAACAACAAATCTGGCAAACCCAATTAACTCCCAACTCTCCTAGTTTCAAGTAACACCTGAAGAAGAAGACATAGTCCCTCGTGAAGATTGTAAGGTGGAATTCGACATAATCAAACATATTAAAATCTCAAAGAAAGGAAGTCCGCTCCATCTACATCTCTTGACATCGTTTTGAAATATTTTTTTTGGATCACGCATGGAGTTTTCTCCATTCATACTAATAGATATCCGCCCAAACATAAACGCTATACAATATGAGATAAAATCGGATCTATTGTGCAGCCTTACAAAACCACGTCAACTGCCACGAACTTGTCCGCCGTCACCTGAAAAAGATTCTACACCGGAGACATTGGAGACATGAACATTTGTTAAAAAATGGTTGAGAGCTGAGAAAGTAGGTGTGTTGGTTGATCAATATCTGAACAACATTTGTACTATTCATAGTCGTCATATTTAAAAAAGAATTTGAATTTAGATATCATTAATTAGTACAAAACAAAACAAGGATTGATTTCGTGCAAAAATTGGTTCTGGAAATATATACAAGAACCATCAGGTATCCTGCACATGTTGCCGAATAATCATATACTCTGATCTCTCATTGTCACAACCTCTCTCAACTACTCTGATCTCACTGGCCCTATCCAATCTAGTCTCCTGTGTTGCAAGTTGAAAATATTAAAAAGGTCTACGAAAATTGTAAATCCTCGCGTCACTTTGAGAGTGCGATATTAACATCAAGTTGGTTGAACACAATTTTTTTTACCACAATGTTGGTTTCACTTTCGCTTTTTACTACTTACTCCGTCCCGTCCCATGTTTTTCATTTTGACTTTTTACTGTCAACCGCCTGTAACTTTGACTACGAATTAATTTTAAACCACAAATGTAAAAAATTTAATAAAATTATATTATGAAACTTTACTCCCTAAAGTTAAAAAATATAATTAGATTGAATATTTTACATTTTTCGTATAAGATCGATTCATAGTCAAAGTTGAAAACGATTGACCGAGAAAAGTCAAAATGGAAAACATGGGACGGAACGGAGTAAGTAACTTAATAGTAACTTAAAATTCGCTTTGGATTATTCGTAAACATGACATGTGAACAAGTGCATTGTTTGCAAATGACTTGAACAAGTGTACGTTTACAACATTGTAACCTGGTTCGCATAAATTGAATGTTTACATCAAACTTGTTTTTCTACTAACCAAGTTAAAATAAACTAAACAGCCGTAAAAATTTCAATCTTGATGTGATTCTCCGAATCACTTTTAAATAATCAGTACTAGCATTTACAAACAGACGATAACCATGACAAATCATAATCCAATATTATCTTCTTGTAGCTTCTTTTAAAAGCAAATTCACTTTCCTCTTGTTTTCTAATAAGTTTTCTACAAATTTGTTACTTGAAGATGCAATATTTGAGGCCTGAACATGTCCATCAAATACAGTTAGTTGAACAATTTTACTAACCAAAAAAGTCAAAACTGACTCAAAGAAGCAACCTTCAAAATAAGAATCACATAAAAACAGAACTCCACATTGACAACAATTATATGTTCAAGTACGCCAACTACTCATCCTGCTCTAATCATACTATATAGTTAAAGGAATAACAGATACTAACAAACAAACCAAATACCAACTGCCTTTTTCCTAGTCCTTTTATACTAGTCCTAACAAGCACACTCAAACATAGATAAAGAAAATTCAGATTCAGAGAAAGAAAAATGGTGAACCTGGTTGCAGCTCAGAAGCCACTGTTACATGGCCTGATGAAACTGGCTGGCATTGTCCCACATACTCTTGAAATCGAACCAGGCACCACCATGAGCATTTGGGTACCTAAAGAGACCATCAAGAAACCGAAAAAGAGTAGTAGTTACAAGAAATGCAATGACTCTGATGATGAAGACGAAATGAACACATGCAAGCCAACCAAACCGGTCGTGGTGCTCGTACATGGCTTTGCTGCTGAGGGTATTGTCACTTGGCAATTCCAGGTATGTTTGATTCATCTGATACTAAACAGTTTTTAGTCCATGTACTCATATTGTAGTCATGTAGAACTAATTGAATGTTGCCAAGCTTGTGAAAATCCAAATTAGGCAAGAATTAGCTCTGAATTGGTTGTGTAAGCATGAATACTAACTATATATTGCGGTTTTATAATTTAATACTCCCTCGGTTCCCTAGTCTACGCTTCTCATTTTGTCATTTATGGGGTTCCGTTAGATGCTTCCCGTTTACAAATAAGGAAAGTACACGACATACATGTACTTACTTTAACCAACTAGTTCAGCTAATCTTTCAACTAACATGTTGCTTTTCTTAATCAGGTTGGTTCCCTCACAAAAAACTACTCGGTGTACGTTCCAGACCTCTTGTTCTTTGGAGGATCGATCACGGATAATCCAGACCGATCACCGAAGTTCCAAGCAGATTATCTGGTGAAAGGGCTGAGGAAGCTAGGAATTGAGAGGTGCACGGTGGTGGGGTTTAGCTATGGCGGTATGGTGGCATTCAAGATGGCAGAGTTTTATCCTCAAATGGTGGACGCAATGGTGATTTCCGGGTCAATCTTGGCCATGACAGATTCGATTAGCAGCTCAACACTGGAGGAGATCGGTTTCTCCTCATCCTCTGAACTTTTGCTTCCAAATTCCGTCCAAGGAAGTAAAGCGCTTCTCAAGGTAGCGGCTTACAAGAAGCTCTGGTTTCCTGATAGACTTCACAAGGACTTCCTTGAGGTCAGTTTAGTTGTGTTCTTACTCATCCATACCTACAGTGCTATAATCTTAAAAGCACACTGCTAGAGATTAAAATTATAAAATTACGAAGACCAACCCTCTAGACTTACAAGATCGCATATCATGCTCAAGATCATGAGATCACTGCCAGAAATTTCGGCTCGAGATTTACAAGTCCATATACTATTAAAGACTAGTCATGATAGGGGCTAGCTAACCTCATTATCTAGGAAATTCGATGCAAAGCATATCAGAAGTCGTTTCCAGAATCTTCTCCTTTTGGTTATATAAAATCTCAAGCTATAAAATTGATAATCAGGTGATGTTCAACAATAGAAAGGAAAGGGCAGAACTACTTGAAGGCCTTGTGGTTAGCAACAAAGATGCTCACATCCCAAACTTCCACCAGGTACTAAATACTAATGCTAAACATGATCTATTGATGATCTTGTGACCCGTGGTCACTTAATATTAACTCTGTCTAACACGAAAACATGCACAATTTCTTACAGAGAATACATCTTCTATGGGGTGAGAATGATCAGATTTTCAAGCTGGAACTTGCTGAGAACATGAAAGAGTGAGATAACGTTCCGATGACTTAATTAGACAACTTATCTGGAAACAAAATTTCTAATGTCATACTCATTGTTATTTCTTTTGTTTGATACAGGAAATTAGGCAGGGAAGCCACATTAGAAGGTATAAAGAAAGCAGGTCACCTGGTTCACCTGGAAAGACCTTGTGTGTACACTAGATGTCTGAAGCGGTTCCTTGATAGCCTGCACGCAAACAACGCCAGTAAATGAAGTTCTGGACAAGAAGATATACTACATTGGATTTCATTTTATTTTCCAGAGAATTTGTGAACCTGTACTGCATTCCTAAAGATAAACTCGTTTATAGCAATTCATGAACAATTCCATCTTTGTTTGCAAGTTGAAACTTCATCAAACCAATACTGATAAGCGTCATCATCAACTAATCCAATATTTCATCATGTCAATTTATCATCACATTGCTCAAGTTCTATCATGAGAAAACATATTGATGTCAAAAGCCCCATTATATCTTTAAATCACACATCAACATTAAATCAAATGAAGTTTGATCATAAGGTTTCATTGCAGCCGATTCAGCCTTTCTTTTCAGAATTTCAAGTTACTGGTGCTTACGGTCAAGGCACTGTAACAGTAGCCACCGAATGAGAGGATAACTGTAACATAATACCAGTATTGTCATATAAAGGATGCTTCTGGCATTCTCTTCCATGGTTTCAGGTACCCAAAGAGCCACAAATTGAATAGGAGTAATCTGCTACTGTCAAAATTGAATTCCAAAACATAACTGAACCACCATAAGCTCTCTATGCACGATTGCGACAGTTCAACAGCTACTTCTAAGCTAGCTGCTCCTTATGGTTGATGTAATAAACAAGCACAGCCCTTATTAACATGTTGGGTTAAGAAATTGTTCAGCACAGCCATTAAACAACTTCATCAACATACGTCATATAAACTACTTCATTTAGGTGAATCAAAACACTGTGAATCAGGCAAATGACAAACTACCAGCACCTAAATAAAAGCGAATCTAATACGCTTGTGGATCAACGTGAAACTGCACTTATACACAGAGGAAGCAAGTATTAAATCCAGTGACCAGGTGCTTTGATATACTGAGGAAGATTGCTCATTTGACTTTGTTATTTTCCATCACCTCTGTTTTCAAAGGAAATAGATCACCGCTTCTAATCCAATCTCCTTAGAATTTTCTTACATTCAGATACTCAACGGTTCTTGGAATTTGGATGAAAGTCATCCAATTTATCTTACCTAACACCTTTGAAAAACCGCAATTTGAAGCTCTACATCAAAGCACATGAAGTAGAAATCAACCACATGCATCTTGCTGGGGTGAAATTTGCAACGTATGTTAAACAATATTTCTAACTGTTATTCATTCATCACGATTCTGCAATTTATACAAGTGAGCGGTGAGCGTAAAACAGAACATATCCAAATGTTGCATGGTTAGTCTGTATGCCGTAAATGACAAATTTACAACTTTTGTTTACACAAATGATCTGTCTTCTCATCTTACATGGAACTTAAAATTAATCATATTACTCGGCCACCTGATTTGGTTCACTGAATTCATACTTGACCAATCAAATACAAATTTTGTAACTTGAAGGAACAAGATTAGAGACCTGATCATGTCCATTATTATAGTTGGTTCAACAATTTTTTGCACCCAAAAATGACAAAAATCATTTTAAAGAAGCAACCTTGGATATGAGAACCACAGAACTAAAAACATCATAATTGATAACATGTTCAAGGATGCCAGCTAACTCACCCAGCTCTATTTATACGTAATGCTCATATTTAGTTAAAGCAATAGATTATAACAAGTAACAAAAAAAAAAAAAAATACCAACCCCTTTTGTGTAGTCTTTTTATAATTACCAAATTCTCAGCAAGTCTCACTTAAACACAGAGAAAGAAAAATGGTGAACCTGGTTGCAGCTCAAAAGCCACTGTTACGTCGCCTAATGAAACTGGCTGGCATTGCCCCCTACACTGTTGAAGTCGAACCAGGCACCACCATGAGCATTTGGGTCCCTACCGAGACCATAAAAAAAACAAAAAAGGGTAATACTTCCAAGAAATGGAAGGAATTCAATGATAATCAAGAGGAAATGAAAACCTGCAAGCCAACTAAACCGGCAGTGGTGCTTGTACATGGCTTTGCTGCGGATGGTATTGTCACATGGCAATTTCAGGTATGTTTGATTCATCAGAATTGTAAATATTTCGACGAGGTCAAGTTCACCTATCAGGTGTAATACATTGAATAGTGATCGCATCTCAACATAATCATACTACTAGTTCACTGTGCAGTATGCATTGTGACACATACTGCGCTGCTTAGTACAACTTAACTAGTATATAAAATATACACCTGTACAGAATTATAGCTGATCTCTCGGCTAAGATGTTGGTCGGTTTCGTCCCTCAGGTTGGTCACCTCACAAAAAAATATTCAGTATACGTGCCAGATCTCTTATTCTTTGGAGGATCAATCACGGATAAACCTGACCGATCACCCAAGTTCCAAGCAGATTTTCTGGTAGAAGGGCTGAGGAAACTGGGAATTGAGAGGTGCACCATAGTGGGGCTTAGCTATGGCGGCCAGGTGGCATTGAAGATGGCAGAGTATTATCCACAACTGGTGGAGGCACTGGTAATTTCAGGATCAACCTTGGCCATGAAGGACTCCATTAGCAGTTCGACATTGAAGGATCTCGGGGTTTCCTCATCCTCGGAGATTTTGCTTCCAAATTCTGTCCAGCATAATAAGGCACTTCTCAAGTTAGCGGCTCACAAGCTCTGGTTTCCCAACCGGCTTCACAAGGACTTTCTTGAGGTCAATCTAGTTTCTCGTATGCTTACTAAAACACATATCTATACTCTTCTACGTGGAAGATTATTCCATAACCTGGCTCTATGTAAGTTATAGCCCTATGACTCACAAGCAGCCACACAACTTTGGAATGAGGGTGGAGAAATTTAAAATAATTCTTTCAACCTTACAATTGAAATGATAAAATTAAAAGACTAACCTTACGAGATCATGGATTGATGATCTGCGAGTTAAACATCACCCGAATACATTTACAAAATCAAACCGTAGGATTATATCAAATTCTGAAGGTATGAACTGATAATCAGGTGATGTTCAACAATAGAAAGGAAAGGAAAGAACTACTTGAACGCATTGTGGATTGCAACAAAGATGCCCACGTCCCAAACTTCCACCAGGTAATAATTTTGTTGAAACGATCAAATTGATAAGCTTGCGATCTAAAATCTTAAGGACAGCAGATTAAGTAATTCTGTATATTAACAGTCTAACAGGACAACACGTTTTCTTACAGAGAATTCATCTCCTGTGGGGTGAGAATGATCAGATTTTCAAGGTGGAACTTGCTGAGAACATGAAAGTGTAAGATTACGTTCTTCATCTCGATGACTTAACCAGAAAAACCTTTTGATCAAACAAAATGTCTTATATCACACTGATTGTTATTTTCTGGTTGACACAGGCAACTAGGTAGGAACACTACGTTAGAAAGGATAAAGAAAGCAGGTCACTTGGTGAACATAGAAAGACCCTGCGTGTACAATAGATGTCTCAAGCGGTTCCTTGCTAGTCTGCACGAAAACAATGCCAGTAAATGAAGCTCTGGACAACAATATACTAGTCCATTGGCTTAAATTCCAAAAATTTAAAATTTCACTACATCTCTATTCCAGTTCCAGGCTAGGGAGTATATTCTGATGGAAGCTTATTCACTAAATTCTGCCATCTTCTTTATACTACAGCTACTTCGAGCATGAAAAATAAGGGACTGTAACAAAAACTGCGAGTAAGAGGATAGCTATAGCTATAACATAGTACCAAAGTATAATTGTCATATAAAGTACAATGTGGGTTGTGAATGATGCTATTCATTGGTTATACATGCCATGTTACATAATTGAGGAATAACATTGACAAACAGAATTTCAAGAAAATATATTCGCATTCAGTCGGGAAATTCATATTTAGTAAAACAAGCTTGCTCTGGCCATAAAATAGAGTGTAAACATACACCCCTTCAATTCAAACATGCACGAATTGAAGTATTCAGTTCTCAAACGCCGCCAATAGATTAAGAACAACTTTTAGTGAGTTTACCTTCATAACTACTGTTATACTGTAATAAGTTCCCCTAATTCGGAGACGAATTAGGACGAATCGAACGTCACGGTTCCGAAGGATTGAATCAAATCGGATAAAAAACACTAAACGACTTAATGTGGGTCGGTTACAACGGATAAAACCGACCTACGTCAACTTCTCAAATCTCGGACAAAGGAGGATATACCGACCTACAACATATATCCGACCTATAAATCTGAGATCCGACTTCTACAACAGGTCCGAGCCTGGACCTCAAATAGTGATTCAAGATCCCGTAATATCCGGGCTACGTGTCAGTTAAGGACATGATTCCGGGATTTCAGGGATCCTGTTCCCCGGAAATTGCCTATAAATAGAGCTCATTCTCTTCAGTTCAAGGTAAGTTATTGATTACATCTCAACCATATTTCTGACAAAGAAGAGTACTACTCTTGGTTGAATCACTACTCGGTTTGTCCACGACAGACCGGACTTAAAGAGGTCTAATCCTCGCTTTTCTTAGTAGTTCAGGCACTTCAGAAGCAGCTAAGGCGCGGTATCCGAGCTAGACGAATTTTACCCTTAACATAGTTGGCGCCGTCTGTGGGAACCGACACGAAAAGTTCTCACCGACCTAAAACTGAGGCCATGCCTCCTCGGACAGCGAGAAAAACCATTCCATCTGGGTCACTCCTGCTAGTGACCCGCCAGTTAACCAAGACATAAATAATCCGATCCTCCCACAAGGAGGAACTCAAACGGAGACTCGAATCGAAACTAGTACTGAGCCAGAAGAGGAATATAGAGAAGGACGAAGACCAACCTCGGTATACTAGCATACCGACGGAAACCAACCCGGTCCTTCTAACCCACCACCAAGTGTAATTCCCATACCACCAGGGTTTGAGGAAGTATTTACAGCCATGGAGACTCGGATCGAAAACCGTATCCGAAGGAACCTACCGAGGCATGAAGAACGATCGAAATCTAGAACGCCCTCTGTCACTAATCGAAATGTCCGACTAGCACAAGTCCGAGCAAGAGGAAATAGAGCTCCTCAGCAGCCTATGACCGATTTGCGAGATGTCATAAATGAGAAAAGCCGAATGACACAACTCGAGGACAACCCTAACGCGACTCAGGATAATTGTCGGTGTTCAAGACGTGACGACCAACCCCATAACAGGTATCCTGAAGAAAGTCAAAGAGAGAGAGAAAATCCGAACATGGATAATGAATACCGTGACGAGGATCATGTCCAATCCTTTACCCGAGAGGAAATTGCTATAAAGCAACAAGCCCTAGCCGTCGAACAGGAACGATTGGAAAAGATGATCCGAGCTAGAGAAATTGTGAGTTTTGGAAGAGATCGAGACCGAAATCCGAGTCCGCTGACCGCCATTGTCTGAGCTTCCCTACTACCGGAGAACATGATGATTCCTGTGAACCTTGACAAGTATGATGGGACCACGTGCCCGGTAGGACATCAAGTCAGATTTGAAAGTTCTATGTCCGGTTACGGATTCAGTCGGCATAATCATGCGAATGCCTTAGTCGGAACATTCTATGGTAAAGCCATGAACTGGTGGTTGGAACTAAGACCAGGGTCAATCTCAAGTTATCAACAACTTTTGGAGATTTTCATCCACAACTTTGAGAACTACAGAACCAAGAAGAAACCTATCACCTTTATGACAAACACTGTGCAAAAAAGAAATGAGAAATTAAGAGCCTTCATAACTCGGTTTAACGAGGCGTTGCTCTCCGTTGAACCTCATTCCTTGAAAGAGAAGTTGGCATACCTATACTCAAACTCCAAGCATGAAGGCTTGCGAGCACTTATTTCTGAAGGAAGAGTGAAAAGCGAACGAATGCTAGATGATGCCGTTGAAGGATTTATGATAGGGGAGGAATATCGAAAACATTACCCAACTAGAACTGAGGAGAGGGACATGAAGAATGAGAAAAATGAGAACAAGTTCCAACAAAATCCTCGTAATGAAAAGAAAAACAACGATAATTACAGAAGACTGGAGACTAGAAGGAGAAGTTCTCCTAGGAGATATGCGAATTATTCCATTCTTAATACTCCCCGGACTGATATTCTTGCTGCCATAGAAGACAAGGGATATGGGATAGCATGGCCCAAAAAGTTCAAGGAGAACCGACAATCCCGAAATTCCAGTTTGTTCTGTCGCTTCCATATGCAACCAGGGCATTCAACGGAAGATGTGTGGATTTGAAGAATGAAGTTGAAAGACTCATTGAACTTGGGTACTTAAGAGACTATATCATGCGCTGAGATAGCAACGGTAACCCAGCAAAAGAAACGCGATAGAGAGCGAGATCTCCTGAAAGAGCCCCACCAGGTAGACTGGAGAAAAGTGCCCGGACTCGATCCGCCCAAGATAATGACCGTCATAATTTTCAAGAAGATTATGAGAATGCTCCACAAAAAGGGGTCATTGGGAGCATCACCGGTGGACCAGCTGGAGGTGATAGTCGGAATGCCCGAGAGTGGACAACAAAGAATATCAGGAGATCCGACGAAACCATGGTGAACACGGTTCAAAAAGGGTTCAACCGTATCTCCTTTGATGACTCGGAAGTTCCTCCTGTCTGCATAGGACAAGGCAAAATCAATAATCCCGACCTACCTCTAGTTATCACACTAGACATTGCCAACTACGGTGTGAAGAAAGTGTTAGTTGATAATGGAAGTTCCGCCAATATCATCTTTTCAGAAACTTTGGCCAAAATGGAACCAAAACCCTAAGGACTTTGGAGTGTTATTACATCCTTGCAAGGTTTCGGCGGAGGAGAAGTAAGGCCTCTTGGAAGTGTTTATCTAGCCGTTTCAATCGGCCAAATGCCTCGTCGAGTGACAAAGGAATTACAATTCATGGTGGTAGACTGTCCCTTTGACTATACTGTACTCTTGGGCCGACCTGGAATTAACACTTTTAGGGAAATACCATCAACACTCAATCTCAAGATAAAGTTCCCAACTCCTTTCGGAGTGGGAGAAGTAAGAGGAAACCGGAGAGAGGCCTGGGAGTGTTACACTCTATATGCCAAAAGAATGTCGCAACCCATTCTGAAAGGAGGCTCGCGTCCCGACCTCGACCCAAACCAAGGAACCAAGAGAATGTGCTTTCCAATCACTTCGGTGGGGAGCATAGAAGAGTACAATGTCATTCCCGAGCAGCCTGCCGGACAGACACTGAAGAAGAGATTTTTGGTGAAAATCGGATAGAACCACAATGTGAAACCAAAGAAATCCAATTAGTTGGAGGAAATCCGAAGAAGGTCACCAAGATAGGGACCGGAATGACGGCAGAGTCCGAGCTCAAACTAACCACCTTTCTACGAGCAAATACCGACGTCTTTGCTTGGGGAACCGAAGATTTAACGGGAATTGATCCAAGGATAATGGTGCACCACTTGAATGTTGATCCAAGTATCAGACCAGTTCGCCAAAAGAAGAGGGATCATGGAAAAGAACAAGATAAGATCATAGCCGCAGAAGTGGAACGGTTACTACAGGCTGGACACATCATAGAAGCCCACTATTCTGAATGGTTATGCAATGTCGTTCTGGTTCAAAAATCACCAGGAAAATGGCGCATGTGCAATGATTTTACAATCTTGAATCAGTTTTGTCCTAGAGATCCATATCCACTTCCGAGGATTGATACCTTAGTTGATTCCACCGCTTTGCTTAGCTTCATGGATGCTTTCCAGGGATTTTATCAGATAAAAATGGCCAAAGAAGACATCGCAAAGACTGCATTTGTTACATCGGGGGAGTATATTGCTTCAATGTGATGCCCTTTGGACTCAGAAATGCTGGAGCAACCTATCAGAGATTGGTTAGCCAGATGTTCAAAGAAGAAATTGGAAAAACCATGGAAGTTTATGTTGATGATATGCTAGTAAAAAGCAAGGAGGAAAATCAACATGTTTCACACATCTCAAGGTGTTTTTCCATACTCAGAAAGTACGGTATGAAACTAAATCCGGAGAAATGTACTTTTGGAGTAAAGGGCGGAAAATTCCTAGGCTACATGGTGACAGAAAGGGGAATTGAAGCCAATCCCGACAAAATCAAAGCTATCCTGGATCTTCCGCAACCAAAGAATATCAATGAAGTCCAGAAACTCGTAGGCAAGATAGTTTCTTTGAGCAGATTCATTTCTTGGTCAGCTGAAAAAAGTCTACCATTCTTCAAGGCACTTCGGAAAACTACCAACTTTGAGTGGACTGAATCTTGTCAAGAAGCCTTTGAGGATTTGAAGAAGTATCTGGTCGGTCCGCCACTTCTAGCTATACCAGTTCCCGGAGAACCCTTGTACCTGTACGTGGCAATCAGCCTCGAGGCGGTGAGCTCAGTAATGGTCAGAATCGCTGAAAATGAACACTTACCGATCTACTACTTGAGCAAGGCCCTGACTAGTGCTAAAAAGAACTACTCGTAAATCGAGAAGCATGCTTTTTGCATCGCTGCAAGACTCAAACCCTATTTCATATCTTATGATATCATCGTTCTTACCCATCAGCCTCTCAAGCAAGTATTGGGGAAGCCCGAGAAATCTGGAAGATTAGCCAAGTGAGCCATTCAACTGGGAGAACTAAACATCGAATATCAAGCATCGACTGCGAAGAAAGCACAAGTCTTGGCAGATTTCTTAGCCTCTTATCCGACAAGGGTGGAAGAAGCAAGCTCTAACTCAAAAGTGGACGATTCTCTGACATTGATAGCTCCAATAGTCGGACAAGACTTAGATATCATTGATGTTGAGAAATGTATCCTACCACCACCCCCAGAAGGAGAAGCACCCAAGGAAACACCAGTGATCATAGAGAAAGTGAAAACGCAAGAGCAAACTGAAGAAATTTGGCAACTCTTTGTTGATGGCTCAGC
Source organism: Plantago major (assembly GCA_026545765.1). Lineage (NCBI taxonomy): Eukaryota > Viridiplantae > Streptophyta > Magnoliopsida > Lamiales > Plantaginaceae > Plantago > Plantago major. Next base: position 27,111,054 of record CM048840.1, on the reverse strand, counting down.
AAGCCTAGGTTCGGGAGGGGCCGGTTTGCTCCTGATCAGTCCCGAAGGAGCTGAACTCGAATATGCCATTAAGTTGGATTTCAGTGTTACCAATAATGAAGTCGAGTACGAAGCTCTACTCTTAGGTTTGAAATTGGCTAAATCAGTAATGGCCAAGAAGATACGAGCTCACACCGACTCTCAATTGGTTGAATCACAATACTCGGGGGAATTCTCTACGAAAGGACCGACCTTGATCAAATACTTAGAAATCCTCAAAAAAACGGTCAAGAGTTTTACCGAGTTTTCTCTGTTGCGGATACCCCGAGCCATGAATGAACGAGCTGATGTCCTATCCAAATTAGCATCAGCCTCAGGATCAATCGACACTCGCTCGGTCGTTCTAATGACTTCTAAGAAGCCAAGTATCTCACGAGACTTGATCACAACCAAGGTTCTTCTATAAATGCAAACAATGATTGGAGATCCGACCTATTGAACTACCTCACCAACGACATAGTTCCGACTGATAAACTTGAAGCGAGACGATTAAGGAACAAAGCGTTGAGGTACTTCATGATTGACTCAGATCTCTATAAACGATCATATGACGGAACTCTCATGAGATGTCTAGACAAGGACGAATCATTCTCGGTAATGGCCGAAATTCATCAAGGAAGATGTGGAAATCATTCCGGGGGTCGGGCTTTGGCTCAAAAGATTGCCCGACAAGGCTACTTTTGGCCCACTATGTTGAAGGACTCGTTCCAATTTTCAAGAGGATGTAATGAATGTCAACGATTTGCAAACATCCCTCACCGACCCACTTTGCCCATGATACCTGCAAGTATCACTTGTCCCTTCGATCAATGGGGAATTGACGTTGTCGGACAATTACCAGTCGGGAGAACACAAAAGAAGTTTATCATTGTGGCAGTGGAATACTTTACCAAGTGGGTCGAAGCTGAGAAGAAAGTGATCGAATTCGTCTGGAAAAACATTATCTGTCGGTTTGGACTTCCGAGGATAATAGTAGCAGATAATGGGAGACAATTTTCAGGAATTCGGATGAAGGAATGGTGTCAAGAATTGAAAATTGAGCAAAGGTTCACCTCGGTCGGATATCCTCAAGCTAATGGTCAGACCGAGGCAACCAACAAAACAATTGTGGCTAACTTGCAAAAAAGGCTTCAAGAATCGAAGGGGGATTGGGTTGAAGAACTAAATGGAGTTCTATGGGCATATAGAACTACTGCTCGGACCTCTACACAAGAAACTCCATTCGGACTAGTATATGGATCCGAGTCTGTAATCCCAGCTGAAATAGCAGTAGAGACCATCCGTATCCAAGGATATTCTCCGACCGATAACCACTTCTCGCGAGTTTTTGACCTAGACATGATGGAGATAGTCCGAAGTGATGCCTTAGCCCGAACCATGAATTATCAATCCATTATGGCTCGCTCCTACAACAAGCATGTACATGCTAGGGATCTGCAAGTCGGTGACTTGGTCCTCCGACGAGCAAATATTTTGGGCAAAGTCAGAAAATTACAACCAAACTGGGAGGGACCTTACAAGATAACCCGAGTCCACAAAAATGGAAGCTATGATCTAACTGACCCTAAAGGCAGAGAGCTCCAAAGAACTTGGAACGGGAAGAATCTCAAGAAATTCTATCCCTAGAAGGCGGCCTTGAAGCTCGGATGTCATTAGTATAAACCTATCATATTTTTTACCTTGTCTTTATCTTATGTTGAAGTCTGAGTAAGTGAAACCTCGGCATTTTCCACACTTAGTTTTGATTACACTCGTACAAAGACCGACCTTTTAAAGTATCTCCCCAGCCGAAACGACCTCGGGGCCTTCAGCTTACGTAATCCCCCCTTCAGTCATAAAAAGGGTCGTATAGACCGACTCACGATGTGACTAAGAGGTAAATTACATGGGGCAATAGCTCGAGGAGTATGCCGCAGGGATGATGCAAAACTATCGTGATCAAGTAACTTTTGTTGTCCTTTGTTGTCCAACTTTCCAGTTGGCCTAATACTATTCAACTAATGGGTCGCTATACCGGAATCTCGGTGACTTGTTTTCACTTATCCAAAACAAATTCCAACGAAAAATGAAAAACAAGTCTAAGAAAAGGTAACAACTTCATCAATATAGGTCGGTTCAAATTTCGTTAAAAAATTGAGATATGGAAAGTACAAGTTTTTCAAAGTCCGAGGACCATACATATGCCTACGGGGCATACACCGCCTTCTCCCTTCACTGAATTCCCGAGGTTGAGCCTTGAGACTCTGAGCCACCATCTTGAGCCCGACGAGATTGCTGTTGTATTCGGATCCTCCTACGAATCATCTTCAGCATCCGCTCTCTCTCTTCCTCGGCCCGCCTCCTGATGACCACCGGACATAAAGGGGGATCACCTTCTGGATCAAGAACGATTGAGTCATCCACTGTGCCTTTACCAGAATAGTTCGGAGGGTGCTTGTTCCCGCAGGTACAGTTTATCCAGTGCCGAAAGCAATCGTACTTGGGATCATTTGGGTCTCCCGAGTCGAAGTTCTCCAAGTCGGGAAGGGCTTTGCTCGCGTTAAGTTGAAGTTGCCTAACTCGGCTTGCGGCTTCTCGGGCGGATTCCGACATCCTAAAGGAATTTGACACGGACTATACTGTCTCGGAGAAAAATCACTAAAAAAGGAAGAAAGAAGAAAGGAAGGTAAAAAAGTGAGGAAGAAAGAGTTACCATTTCCATATTTATAGGGATAAAGAATCCCTACGATTACGCCACGTGTCCACCATCTGACGGCTCGGAAGATGAAAGGACGCAGTAATAATGACAACCTTACCGCTTCACCTTCCCCTTCAAGAAAATTACGCGTCACCACAAAATAAGTCGGTATCTTAATGCCGACCCTAAAGGAAATATCTTAATATTTTCCAGGTTCTACTTAAAAATCAAGATTAAACTTCTTGATAAGTCGATATCTTAATACCGACCCTAATGGAAATATCTTAATATTTTCTAGGTTCTACTTAAAAATCAAGATTAAACTTCTTGACAAGTCGGTATCTTAATGCCGACCCTAAAGGAAATATCTCAATATTTTCCAGGTTCTACTTAAAAATCAAGATTAAACTTCTTGATAAGTCGGTATCTTAATACCGACCATAATGGAAATATCTCAATATTTTCCAGGTTCTACTTAAAAATCAAGATTAAACTTCTTGATAAGTCGGTATCTTAATACCGACCCTAATGGAAATATCTTAATATTTTCTAGGTTCTACTTAAAAATCAAGATTAAACTCCTTGATAAGTCGGTATCTTAATACCGACCCTAATGGAAATATCTCAATATTTTCCAGGTTCTACTTATAAATCAAGATTAAACTTCTTGATAAGTCGGTATCTTAATACCGACCCTAATGGAAATATCTTAATATTTTCCAGGTTCTACTTAAAAATCAAGATTAAACTCCTTGATAAGTCGGTATCTTAATACCGACCCTAATGGAAATATCTTAATATTTTCCAGGTTCTACTTAAAAATCAAGATTGAACTTCTTGATAAGTCGGTATCTTAATGCCGACCCTAAAGGAAATATCTCAATATTTTCCAGGTTCAACTTAAAAATTAAGATTAAACTTCTTAATAAGTCGGTATCTTAATATCGACCCTAAAGGAAATATCTCAATATTTTTCAGGTTCAACTTAAAAATTAAGATTAAACTTCTTGATAAGTCGGTATCTTAATACCGACCCTAAAGGAAATATCTTAATATTTTCCAAAGTTCTATAAAGATGAAAGATAACTTAAAGTTATATATATGTACCGACAAAAGAGTTAAGATTCCGACCCATCACCCAGACCACCAAAAATAAAGTGTAAAGGTCAAAGGTGACTAAGTCGGAATCTACAGATTGATTATGAAAAAATTACTCCCTCACGGACCAAGGGAGATAGTCTTCATAAAAAATAAATATTGTTCATAAGGAAAAGAGCTTAAAGAAAACAAGTTTAAAGAAAAAAAAAAACCGGACTAATAGGTGACCGGCCTTCAATCAATCTTGACCACAAGGCTCCTATTATTTCCTTCCAAGGTCGGTTGAACTGTGGTTCCAGTTGGTTGTTCTAGACCGGGGCTCTCATCCTCTTCATTCACGGGATCCTCCATTCCCTTATCTACTGCCGGCATCACCGCGGGGAGAGTCGGCACGCTATCATCATCGGCTCGGATGTGATCGACGATGGGACCAGGTAACCTCATCCAAGCGGCATTTGCAGCAATCCAGTCGGCTTCAGGTTTCAGACACTCGACATTAACCACCTTGGGCAACCAAAATGGATAAAAAGCCACAGTAGGAGCATTCATTTGGCTCGGAGCAACCATTGGCCAGAATTCATTAGCAAATAAGGCCTGGCTGTCGACATCCATCGGAAGGGATTCAAAGGTCGGTCCAAACTTAGGATTGAGTTGATCTTCGGACGCCTGGAAATCAGTTGGAAGTACATTAGCCAGCTTGAGTTGGTCAATGCAATCCGAGAAAGCAGCCATCCGAGCCTTCCCCACCACATCCATCTTGGCGAAGCCAAAAGCTGGAGACTTTTACACTCAACTAAGAGCCTCTCTCTCATACTCTGCCGAGCCTCCGAGAATGAGTCAGCATGAGCTTTGAATAAATCGGCCTGCATCCGAGCGCTAGCCAACTCCGACTCTTTAGAGCCTAAGGCCTTCTTCAGCTCTGTGATCTCCTGTTGGAGGGCATGTTCCTTGGCCTCCTTGGCCCTGTTGAACTCGGTCAGAGCCTCCTCGGCCACCTTAGCCCGAGCTTCCAACTCCTCCCGACCCCTGTCATCCCTTTCCACCCTCAGCTTCTTCAACTCCTCATACCGACGGACATGCCTTTGAGCCCGGATTATACTCCCCTGAGCCAACTTCATCAACTGTAAAAAAAAAAAAATCATAAAGATTGCAAGTGTTATAATGCTTATCCTATGAAAGATAAAGAAGCTAAGGGTCGGAAGACAAACCTCTCGGCTCTGATCACAGAGCACAGGAAAACTCCTCCTCGACATTCCCATCACACGACCTTCCTCGGTGGTGAACTCCTGCCATCTTGTGGATCAAGCGTCCGTCGGATGTTCCACCAAGTGTGGCTCCTCCAAAGGCCTCTTTCTCGACTTGATCGATGGCGTGATTGGTGGTCGCGTCCTCGAAGATGAACTCCCACGCCTCGGCAGATCTTGACCTCCCCGACGAGCCATTGACTGGGCGGCTTGGTGAGGATTGCGACCCCCCCGGTAATGTTACCCTTCCCGACCCCTGGAGCATGTCGAACGGGTTGACTCCCGAACCCTTATACCGAGCCCTAATGTTGGGAACCCGACCCACCTGCCCCTTGAGTGTTTGGCTCCAAGTGACTCGCTATGTTTACGGGGGCCGGGATGTTCATCTTCACTACCTGCTTACTCTCCGGCTGGCTCTCAGGGAAGATCATGTCCCAGAGAGCTGCATTCCCGGTAGACATCCAGTAACCTGAAAACAAGGCAAGGGTCGGTTAGTTTTATGGAAACTGACAAACAAAGACTTTCCAACATATCAGAGACTTACCTAAAGACTTATTATTATGATAAACTTCCTCGGAAGCTATACCAGCCAAGTAGGGGAGAGGCTGATTAACCAAGACATATGGAAAATACATACGCTCAGGAGTCATATTATAAAAATTGGACAACCAGGCCGGCCAACTACTCTTGGTTCCGAGCATAACTGACCGGGGGTCCTTCCCCTTGAAAAAATGTAGGGGCACGTTGGTTGGGCCCCGGGTATCTTTGAAGTAAAAATACTTCGTCCACCATTCTATGCCAGTGGACGAAGTCATATTGTGCAAAAATTTAAAATGCCTACGAGCCGAGAAATAGAAAAAGTATGGATTTCCCGGACTCTTGGCTATTTGAAAAGGCGAAGAAAATTTGTGACGTTGAAAGGAATGTTGGAGTGCTTCATCACCACCGCCCAACAATAAGGGTCGCCAACCCGTTAGCTGTGATTTGGGTCGGACACATCTTAATCTCTCGGAGGATTTTTTGAAGGTCGGTATTGATGGGGAGCCGCCACCCATTCTCTATTTGTACCGAGAAGACTGAGACATATCCCTCGGGTGGATTGTACAAAGTTTGATCCATAGAAGGGATCCGAAGCTCGACATACGAAGGGATGCTGTAGTTGAATCTCAACTTGGTCAACTCCTCAGTGGTAACCGTGGAGGCACAGGTCGGAATAAACCCATCCACGTTTTGCTCGGCACCCTGAAATAAAGGACCAATACCCACTTCTCTACGGACCTTGATGTTATTGGCCGAGGTACCGCGGACTTCTCCTGCCTTGTTGAATTTTGTCTCCTCCTCAACCAGTCTCCTCCTTTTTTGTCTAGGCTCGGTCTCTTCTTCCTCGACCTCATCTTCTTCTTCCGCCCCAACCTCTTGACTTTCGTTCTCAAGCTGAGGGTTATCATTCCCAACCGCCTCATCTCCCGCTCCATCCAAAATCTCATCTATCTCAGCATCGTCGGCATCTTCATCATCCAAACCAAGGCGTGCTCGTACCACAGCAAAAGACTCCGCCACCGATCCTTGCATTAGCTCAAGTTTCTCCCTCTCGGTCACCCGACCACCGAGATTAAGTCTATCCCTCACCAATTCATCTCGCACTTCGGAAATAATGGGCTCATTCCTAATGGAACACCTATAGGATCCGCCCAAACTTGTAGATAACCCCGGAGGAAGCCGTCTCGAGCTAGAACCGACCACAAGGTTCCCCGAGCCCGAACCTACCACAAAAGACCGACCCCTAGGCTGGTTAACCATCTGACCCTCCTCAATGGAGTCGTCCGATGCGGTGAAGGAATCTTCCTCACCATTATGGTCGTACGACCGACCCTCCGACTGATGCTGACTATCCTTACTCTGACTCGACATGATTCTACGTGATAAGATTTATATAAGAAACTGACCCTAAAATCAGTCGGAGGACGATCCTACCCGACCCCATGTTACGAAAATATGAAAGACAACAAAACAGAGAAATTAAAGATGAAGATCGAAATCCGAGACACTTACAGTTTTTGAAAAACGGTGTTGGACCTGAAGCACGGAAGTTCGAGATTGCGGAAGCTTGGTGAGAAAAAGAAAATCGCCTGGAGAAAAGAGGGTTTGAGAGTTGAAGTGTGGTGAAGCAAATGAAAAAGAGCCTCCTATTTATAGTCCTCCGACAACTTCTACCTGATCTCGCCCAGTCATCATTACCGCCGATCTAGGAACTTGTGCCGCATTTAATGCTACACTGATTATCCATTTGACACGTGTCCCACTCAACCGGTCTACAAAACGGATCAAATATTTGCCTCTCTATAGTCTCGGTATATCCGACTTACGAGACTCAGCGAAACCAAGATTAAGGGGGGGGGGGGAATAGTTAATATATCCGTTTTTTCGATTTGATTAAATCCTCATCCGACACACAGAAACTTGGGAATTTCACATCTATCTCTACAAGATACATGGAAACTGGGGGGACTCATGTTATACTGTAATAAGTTCCCCCTAATTCGGAGACGAATTAGGACGAATCGAACGTCACGGTTCCGAAGGATTGAATCAAATCGGATCAAAAAGACTAAACGACTTAATGTGGGTCGGTTACAACGGATAAAACCGACCTACATCAACTTCTCAAATCTCGGACAAAGGAGGATATACCGACCTACAACATATATCCGACCTATAAATCCGAGATCCGACTTCTACAACAGGTCCGAGCCTGGACCTCAAATAGTGATTCAAGATCCCGTAATATCCGGGCTACGTGTCAGTTAAGGACATGATTCCCGGATTTCAGGGATCCTGTTCCCTGGAAATTGCCTATAAATAGAGCTCATTCTCTTCAGTTCAAGGTAAGTTATTGATTACATCTCAACCATATTTCTGACAAAGAAGAGTACTACTCTTGGTTGAATCACTACCCGGTTTGTCCACGGCAGACCGGGCTTAAAGAGGTCTAATCCTCGCTTTTCTTAGCAGTTCAGGCACTTCAGAACCAACTAAGGCGCAGTATCCGAGCTAGACGAATTTTACCCTTAACAACTACAACTAGAATTTTCGGGGTATTTCAGATCAATTCGTCAAGCATCAGATTGTATAAGGTGATGGAATCCTGGTTCTCCTTTTGCTACCAGAATTCCAATTTCAACATAATTTACTCAAGAATACTAAATCACAGCAAAACATGATATGCATAAACTCCAAATAAGTGAATCTCTTAACTTCGCTACAAGTTACTAACCTGGACAATTGATCAACTAGATCACTAGACACCAACTATGCAGCGGATTTTGCAAAGGTAACCTAACTCTCTACAAAATATCGTGGCATCTTTACCATATTCTTAACCTCCTACGGAATCATAAGTCAACTCTAATTGTCTCGTTCCAAAAACACTAGTACTTACCTAGGGCACCGGTAAGTAACTCAAAATATTTTCGCATAGCATGCTTATATATCAAAGACATATATACTGGGCTACTGGCTAAACCGGGTTCCATCATAAGGGAACATAATATTTGACTGCCTAAAGTTGCCTCTGTATAATGCTCTTTCCAATATCTGTGAAGTATATACCCTACATACAAGTTTCAGATCCGACTTGATCAGTAATAATGATGTAAACCACAATGGGCTAAACCTCACTAGATTCATTCAGTCCTACGTGGAATTTTATAGAATTAATTATATTTTAACCAGTATACATTTCATTGTTATTTTTTTGTATGTTGACTATATATATTTTTTTTATTAAATCTCATAGGGAAAATTACACCTGCCCCCCTAATAAACACCCTAATAACATCGGGGGCCTGACATTTCAACAATTACAGATTGATCCATTTTCTATTTTCAAAGCTTACCATTCAAACATGGCCTTATTTTAAACATTTGGATTTCCTAGTTTCCCTCTTCTTACCTTTCTTTTTATTTAAACATCATCCACCACCATCACCTCCTCCAACCTAAGGTAAATAGAAAAAAATATGGGCAGTGATAGTAATTTCTTGAGATAATTTTTTAATAAAATGGAATTTTATTAAAATAAAAATGACTTCAATATAAACCATAAACTCTAGTTGTTTTTTTTTCTCGAATTTGGCAATTGATATTCATGCACCAGGTTAGTTTACGTGTTGGACGCTTGTTGGCTTCCCTTTTAATATAATAAATTAAATAAAAAAATAATAATAAAATTTATTTAAAAATTAAAAAATGCCTGGAAGTTTATGCGCCACATTTTGACTTAATCTGGAAAAAATAAGTATATATATTTTTAATTTAGAGCGGACACGTGTCTTACTCTTATTTAAACTTAGAAAAATAAAAAATCTAAAATAAATAAATAAAAGGAAAAGAATAAAACCAAATGAAAAGGAACCGTCTAAATTAAGGATGTGTTTGGCTCCAATATAAGTTTTAGACTGGTTTGTAATTTATGTACAATTGTATGAAATAATATGTTATTGTTGAAATGTCAGGGCCCCGATGTTATTAGCAAATTTATTAGGGAGCAAATGTAATTTGCCCAATCTCATATAACTATATCTACAAAAATCCGAAAAATATTTTGAACATATATTTGAATTCGCCATGACAAGATGAATCCATAGACACCAATCTTGAATACTATTACATCAGGATCATTCAGTCCTACGTGGAATTTTGTAGAATTAGTTGTATTTTAGCCATTATATATTTCTATTGTTATTTTTTGTATGTTTTTTTTTTCAGTAAGTCTCATGGGAGATAGTCTCTAGATAAATTATCTAGAGACGGACCTATATTGCCAAGAAAATCATCCATGTTATTAATCAAAACACCTATATTCTCAACATTGGTGTTTTTTCATATTACAACAAGATTTGTTTCATTAACAACATAGACGTTTTGATTAATAACATGAATGGTTTTATTGATAACATAGGTCGTCTCTAGATAAGTTATTTAGAGACCGTCTCTCATGAAACTTTGTGTTTTTTTAGAATATCACTATTGCAATCATATTTCATCAATTGAACTAATATATCATTCATATCATTACATCATGTCATCATCACTCAATCTATCATAACTAGCATACACTAGATCACAAGCTCGCTCTCGACGGGAATCGAACCCATAACATCTGGGATTATGTTATTTTTTGTATGTTGACTGTATATATAGTTTTTATTAAAACTCATATAACTTTATCTACAAAAATCCAAAAAATATTTTGAACATATATTTGAATTCGCCACGACAAGATGAATCCATAGACACCAATCTTGAATACTATTATTAATTAAATAAATTATTTTATTCATTAAACAAAAATATAAATTTATTAAATAAGAAAAATGAAATATGAAAATTTAAAAATAGAGCATTTATTAAATTAATTCAATCCTACGTGGAATTTTGTGAAATTAGTTGCATTTTCAACCTGTATATCTTTCACTATTTATTTTTTGTAAGTTGACTACATATATAGTTTTTATTAAATCTCATATAAACTTATCTACAAACATCCGAAAAATATTTTGAACATATATATTTGAATTCACCGTGACAAGATGAATCCATAGACACCAATCTAGATTATTATTATTATTATTAATTAAATAAATTATTTTTTTCACTAAAATAAAATATAAATTTATTAAATAAGATAAAATGAAATAATAGAATTTTAAAAATAAAACAGAGTCCGAATAGGGGGACGAGAACTTTGATCCATGAAGTTTTGTCAAGTTAAACGTGAGGCTAATGTTTTAGCGCTTAGATTATCAGTTGGGTGTTTATATAATATAATATAATATAATATAATATAATATAATATAATATAATATAATATAATATATAAAGTTGATGGACTAAATCCCACCGGATTCATTCAAATTCCAGCCATCCTACTTGAAATTTTGATACGGTTGAGCAGAGTCCGAATAGGGGGACGTATTAGTGTTGTTACTAGGGATCATGAGGGTAAGGTTATTTTTTTTGGAACGAAAGAACTTGTCTTATTACTTTCCAAAACAATGTACGTACATTTAAGGGCCGACATAAATGTGTCCAAGCCCAAACCCTGTTTCTACTAAAAGACTACATCAAATAAAGACATAATTAAATCAAAGCAAAAGTCGAGACAAGCGCAGCAGTTTTTGGGGAGCGGCATCGAATCCGCACAAGCGCAGCAGTTTTTGAGGGTAAGGTTATTGCTTGGTGACAAAATTTTATATCCCTTTCAAAGCATATACGTCATTATGAGTCGTATTTTATATTTTTTATAGTTAACTTAAACAAAGATCCAAGGATAAGATTGGACGAAGAAGGACTCTATACATACACCATGACCAACGTTGTTTGTAAAGAATTTTTACTATCTTATTTTATTGATTAATTTATTTATCATTAAAATCAAACTATACTGTGGCATTGTCACGGGTTTGGGGCGAGGGGAGGGGGCACCCCAGGGGTTGTTGGGAACCAACCCTGTAAACTGCATTATGCATTTTTGTATTTTATTTTGGTTCAGATTGGAGTATAAGTTATTAATTAACGTATTAGCTACGGGTAGAGGACCCGATATAAAATACGTTAATCAACCTTCCTGAACGGGTTCGGGTTGGGTGCTACCCCTTTCAAAGTATATACGTCATGATGAGTCGTATTTTACATTTTCTATAGTTATAAGGCACTATAGTTATAAGGCACAGTGATATAGTATTTGACGAAGGACTACACACAGACACCAAGACCAACGTTGTTTACAAGGAATTTTAACAATCTTATTTTCTCGATTAATTTATTTTATCCTCACATTTTTATTTATTATTAAAAGTAAACTATGATGCCACGGGTTAGTACTAGTATTCTTTATTGTCTTTTGGGGCGGATCCGATCCCAGACTTCGACAAATTGTCGAGTATAGTTCTACCTAGCTACATTATACTTGGAAGAGGTCGTAGATGCAGGAATTTTCACCGTTCAGCATTCGTGATTGCATACCTTGAAAACAAATTATCATTGTCAATTTGGGTACACTAAAATGATATTGACCGATTTTAGTATACAACAACATCACGTACAATTTATATACTCCGTTCTATATTCCGTCAAAATTGATGACGTGTCCACCAGAGAACTTAGATTGACCCAATAATTTGCCCTAATTCGATTTTGACAGAATTAGTCCGCCACGTGTTGCCCAGAATAAACCATAGCGCGGCACGTGGCGGACTAAATTCGGTCAAAATTGAATTTGAGCGAATTGTTAAGTTAAACTCAATTCTTCAGTGGACATATTATCAATTTTGACGGAAAATTGAACGGAGTATATAAATTGTACATGATGTTATTGTTATGTACCAAAATCGGTCAATACAATTATAGTGTAACCAAATTGGCACTGTCTTATTGTAGCAAACAACAAAAATCCGTTGATAAATCCTTCCACCATAAAATATCGCCACAAATTCCCCAATCCAATGGAAATCTGACTCTTAAGCTTCATTTGGTTTGAGGGAAAATGTGGGAAAAGAAAAAAAATAGGGGAAAATAAGATTTTCCTGTAAAATGTGAGGGAAAAACAACTTTCCTTATTTTGTGGAGACATATGTATTTTGTATAGATTTTGATGAATTTTTCAGCATTTCCTGAGAACTACCCAATGGTGAAAAATAATATTTTCCCCTATTTTTTTTATTTTCCCCCATTTTTCCTCAAACCAAATGAAGCCTTAGTAGCATATATACTTATTCAACTCCCCATCGACCTACATCAAGTCCGTTTTCTTCTTCCGTAGAATCTCCAGCCTCGCCAAAGCTCGTTTCGCGATGTAGTAGAGCACCCACCACGAAGACAAAAAGCTGGTAGACCGAGGCGGAGTAGACCGATGCTCACGAATCGGTTGTAGGTGAAGTTCGTGAAGAAAAACATCGCAAAGCCGGAGAGGTAAGGTAATGACCCTATATCCACTAAAGTACTGGAAGGTTTATAGCGGTCCAATAGGATTATATATTGACTAGAATTCGCGTCACACGCGTACAGGTAGCGTATTGTGGTCTTGATTTATGATTTGTCACGTTATACTTGACCTGCTTGAGTGCAATTCTAACGATATCTATTTAAACTCATATTTAATTATCCAAGTTTGCTAATGTTATAAAAATGTATAGAAGTTATAGAAGAAAAGAATAATATTCGAAAACGTATCATTCTGAATCGCAACCAAAACGTTAATGCTTATATTATCTAATCTGATGTTTGATTCTGTAAGATCTCTGTGTAAACGACATTTATTGTCTTCTTGTGGTCATCGGAGTCTACCGTAGGCGGCCTAATCAATACCCTGATTGCATATGATCTCTGTGCTCTTGACAATGCAACATACAACTGTCCATGGGAGAAGACTGGCTGTGGCAAATAGATCCCAACCTTTTTTAGCGTTTGTCCCTGTGCCTTGTTTTTCGTCATTGCAAAGCATAACCTTAATTATTGGAAATTGCTTCCTCGTGAAAGGTATTGGACATTTGAGATTGTCCTTCGGCTCCAGTGATATCCTTGGTATCATAACATACTTTCCTCTGTGCTCTCCAGAAGCTATTGTCGCGCCGATGATTCATTTCCCGAGCTCTTTTACTACCATCCTTGTCCCATTGCACAATCCTTCCGCCGCATTTAGATTTCTCAACATCATTATCGGACAGTTTACCTTTAGCCTTAGGACGTGTTGTGGGAGTCCCGGTACGTCTGTAGCATTGAGAAAATCCTGATAGTGTGTCTGCTGGGTAGTGTCTTGTGCTAGGTCTGTGCTGTAGAACTCGAATATCAGCCCTGGGAACTTGTCGATCAGAGAATCATTTATTTGGTCAACACAGTTGTTCCTCGGCGTAAGGATTGTTCTGTCCAAGACCGAGTAAGGGTTGCTGCTGAATTCTCCGAAGGACGGGTAAATCTCTGATATTAAGTGTTCCAGTGGCTTGTCATAGTCTCTATATCTGATGCACATGTGTTCCGGAAGGTTGACCTTATGGCCTCTCTCCGATGGCTCTTTATCGTCGCCAATTCGCATTAGATACTCCATAAATTGTGGGTCTTCTCTCCCTCTCATGTTCTCTGTCAATCTTAGTTTATGAAGCATTGGCCAAATTACTGATCTCATCAGGCATGCGTATACCGTTTCCCTTCTTCCTCCTCTTCTGCGAACTTACCCTCTTCAATCTTGATTCTAATAGTTGTTACAGAATCAATCTTAGCAGGTGTAGCAGGTGTTGCACACGGTATAACACCAGAGCTATCTGGATTCTTCTTTGCTATTTCCATTTCCAAATTTGGCTCGCTTTGCTTGTCTGTTACTACTTCAGAATCTGATGCATTTGAGGTGTACTCATCTATTGATATCATCTTGTTAACATTGTATGACATCGTTGTTACTCCCCTGTTGTTGAATGGTAATTTGTAAATCGTCATTTTCCACTTTAGGTCTTGTAGCTTGTTCTCAATGTATTTCTTCGAGGCATTCCAATCCTAATATAACATACATAAGAAATGTAGAGCTTATGTAGCTGATCACCTTTACATGATTAATAAATATCATCAAATTCGTGAGACATAACAACATGAATATTGTTGATACGGATATATGTCCAATCCGTTAAGGGCGCCATAGAGCGTGTCCTAGAGCGCATCAAGGCCAAAATAGCCAATTCAGTACTTACCTGACCTTGGCTAGTCCGCTCTAGGGAAAGCCTTCCGGATCAATCAGTACGCTCAAGTCAATACACCTCTTCAGCTGGTCCGACCTAGCTAGGAGCACGACTTCCGAACCTGACAAGAGGTCACATAGTTTCACCAAGTACCACACACTGTCAGTCCTAGGATGCCAAATGGATCGGACGAGATAAACTCGGATGCCATCTTAACAATAAGACCAAACGTATACACTGGAACCCCCAAGATACTTTCGAGCAGCTAGTACCTCGGACCGACACTGAGCTACCTAGGAACAGAACAACTCAACAAGAGATCGGATCATTCTAAAAGGTCTCATACGGACCCATCAGCGGGAATAGTACTCTGAGGGGTAAAAGGACCAATCTACCCTCCCAGGCCCATCTAATAGTATTGGACCCCCACATACTATTGGGCCATGGGCCAAGGGAGCATTGTTGTCCAAATCCTGAACATACACTTGACATCATCTTATGAACCTCTTCATAAGTACATGATAATTATAAATATAGCTCAAGGTCCAAGACCTTAAGGTAAGAGATATAGAAGTAATAACCACTAAGCTCACTATATCATAACCTTCCTCATAACTACTACATTGGGAGCTTTCCAACTCTCTCTCTCTCTCTCTCTCTCTCTCTCTCTCTCTCTCTAGTAAAGTCTCTTACCGGATTGACAACTTGCAATCCGGGTTACCTATCTAACCCCCCACTTAGTCTTTTCAGGTGTTCTGGCTCGGACCAAGTCACCAGGTCAGACTTCAAGTTGGAGGCGGACCTTAGAATAGGGATTTGTAGTAGTTTAGTTATTGTTTGAGGCTCAACCCCTCAACATTTGGCGCCGTATGTGGGAATCTCTTACAAAAGGTTCCGTGCTTAAGCTGGGCAGATGGCAAGAACAAGACGGACGGCACGAACCAGTGCTGCAGGCGTCGTCGGGACTCCACCTCCATGCCCACGCGGACGTCCACTCAACAGAGGACGAAGGACCATTGCGGATGAAAGGAACGCTGGGGGAAGGACCAGGCGACCTGGAATTCCGCAACAGTTACCTCCGCGGGCTAGAGACCACGTAGCGGAGACCACTCCACTGGACCATTTAGATGAACTTCCCGCAGATGTAGCAATTCATCCTAGAATGGGAGAGATGATGACTGCGGAAGAAATCTATGCTCAACAAAGGGCCTTGGAAGCCCAGATTCTCAATCTCGGATGCTTGGTAAAGGATCATGAGCAGATAGCTACTACCACACCAAATCCTTTGTGTGATGATATCATGAAAGAAAAGGAAAGAAACAAGAACTTGGAACAAATGATTCCGAACTTGGAATACTATTACGGAGATACTTGTCATGTGGGCCACTTGAGGTACAATAGTAAGATGGATTCCAAAGGGATGAGTGATAATACAAAAGCTCTCACTTTGTCATCCACTCTCTTCGGAATAGCCATGGATTGGTACACTGCGTTTCCAAATAAGTCAGTGAGATCATATGCGGATCTCTCTTCCAAGTTCCTGGGACGATTTGGAAAATCGAAAAGAAGGAAACGAACTGTTGAGCACCTGGCAGAGGTTATACATAGAGAACAAGAGGATCTCAGGACTTTCCTAGATCGCTTCAATGCGGAGGTCCTCCGAGTTGAGCCTCACAGTATTAAGGAACGGGTCCGTCACCTGTATGCTAATACTTACAACACAGAGCTCCGCAGGAAACTTTCTAGCCAGGATGTGAGAAGTGAAAGGCATTTGGATGACATCTGTGAAGAGGTAATGTACGGAGAGGAGTACCGAAGGAATGTTCCAGTGAGAGCTGGTTCCAAGAAAGGAAAAGAGCCAATGAAGCAAGAGCAACGCCATGGAATGTTCGATCCGAAGAAGGATTACAGAGATAAGGGTTTCAACAGGGAAAGAAGTCCGCCAAGAAGATATGCGGATTATACCCGTCTCAATAGACCAAGATCCGACATTTTGGCAACCATTATCGAGAAGAAGTTAGATATTCAATGGCCCAAGCCATTTCACAATAATCGAAAGAACAAGAATGCAAAAGGGTATTGCAAGTTTCACAAGAGCCGCGGCCATGAGACGGATGACTGCATTCAACTGAAAACGGAGGTTGAACACTTAATAAGAGAAGGAAAGTTGAAGGAGCACGTCTATATGGATGAGCCTTCTAGGCATGATAGGACGGAACGGAGAAGGGAAGACAGGACCGCAGAACCACAACCCTATCCGCTATCCTTGCCACCTCTGCCAACCAATCATCCGCCTCGTGCGGATCATCACCAATACAAGTATGATAATGACATTGAAATGGAGAACCTTCCATACAGGGGAGTGATCAACACCATAGCAGGAGGACCGACTGGAGGCGATAGCAGGAACGCAAGAGAATGGACAACTCAAAATCTGCGGAACAATGATAGATCCTATGCTGCTCCGAAAATCCAAGGAACCAACATTATATCCTTTGATGACAGTGAGATTCCCCCTCCTACGGTAGGAGGTGAGGACATAGATGATCCGGATGTTCCACTGGTGGTTTCTTGAACCATAGCAACTTATCGGGTGAACAAGATCCTGGTAGATACAGGGAGTTCCTCGAACGTCATCGCCAAAAGGACAATAGATCAGATGAATCTGGGAAGAATCCGGTATGAGAGATTCAATACCTCCATATTAGGGTTTGGAGGAGGAACTGTCCGCCCCCTAGGAAGCGACATGCTTCATGTATCATTGGGGACACACCCTGCGAGAGTGACACAGCTAGTCCGTTTTGTAGTGGTGGATCGAACTTTTGCCTACAATGCCATCTTTGGTCGTCCGGGCCTCAATCAATTCCGAGCTATATCTTCCAACCTCCATAATAGAATGAATTTTCCGACTCCCAGCGGGATTGGAGAAGAAATAGGAAACATCCGAGATGCTTGGGAGTGTTACATCATGTTTACCAGGAGAGCATCCGCACCAGTGTTGTCAGTCTCTCTGACTTCTGACTCGCAGGTTATTCTCCCACCAAAAAAGGAGAATCCCAACATTGGAATAGGGAGCCAGAAGGACAAGTTTCCCAAAACTGCACGAATCGAACCTCATGAGACTCTCAAGGATGTTGAGCTTGTCGTTGGAAGCCCGGACAAGAAGACCAGAATTGGAACGGAGATGAATGCGGAAGTGGAGATAAAGCTCATTGCTTGTCTCCATGATAACGACGATTTCTTCGCTTGGAGTACTGACGACCTCAAGGGGATAGATCAGAGTGTCGCTGTTCACCGTCTGAACATGGACCCCTCGATTAAATATATCCGCCAGAAGAGAAAAGATTTTGGTCCAATCAAAGACGCCATCATATCCGCGGAAGTCGACCGGCTCATGAAGGCCAGACATATCGAAGAAGTCCGTTATTCCAATTGGGTTTGCAACGTTGTCTTAGTCGAGAAATCACCGGGCAAATGGCGGATGTGCAATGATTTCACCAGGCTAAATAAATTTTGCCCAAAGGATCCATACCCTTTGCCACGGATTGAACAATTGGTTGATTCCACAGCCGGATGCGCGCTACTGAGTTTCATGGACGCGTATCAAGGCTTTTACCAGATTCGGATGGCCAAGGAGGAAGAAAACAACTTTCTTCGCTGGGGGAGGGGTGTATTGCTTTAAAGTGATGCCATTCGGATCAAAAAATGCGGGAGCTACTTACCAACGACTGGTAAATCAAATGTTCAAAGAAGAAATCGGCAAGACCATGGAGGTGTACGTGGATGACATGCTCGTTAAAAGCAAAACTGAGGAACAACATATAGAGCACTTAAACAAATGCTTTGCTATCCTTAGGAAATATGTGATGAACCTTAATCCGGAAAAGTGCACCTTCGGAGTAAAGGGCGGAAAGTTCTTGGGCTACATGGTCACAGATTGAGGAATAAGTGCAAATCCTGAGAAGATAAAAGCCATCCTAGACCTGCCTCATCCGAAGAACCTCAATGAGGTACAATAGCTTATCGGACGCCTCATGTCCTTAAGTCGTTTTATTTCGCGATCCGCAGAGAAGAATCTTCCATTCTTCAAAATCCTCCGGAAAGGAGAGAACTTCGAGTGGACCGCGGAATGTTCCAAGGCTTTTGAAAACTTGAAAAAGTACCTCCATTCCCCTCCACTGCTCTCCAAACCCGTAGAAGGAGAACCGCTTTACCTCTACCTAGCAATTATAGAAGAGGATGAGTTCCGTATTAGTACGGATCCAGGCTAATGATCACATGCCAATCTACTATCTTAGTAAAGCCCTTGCTGGGGCGGAGACAAGATATGTGAAGATTGAGAAATTTGCATATGCTTTGGTTTACACCGCAAGGCGGTTAAAGTGCTATTTCAAATCTCATAAGATAGCAGTCCTAACTACGGAACCTTTGAAACAGGTCCTGGGAAAGCCTGACCAATCCGGACGACTCTCTAAGTGGGCAATTGAGCTGAGCGAATACGACATTAGCTATCAGGCTCTGACAGCTAGGAAAGCTCAAGTTATTGCGGACTTCCTAGCGGAGTAACCGGAAGGGGAGTCAGAGAAAGTCTCGGATAAACAAGCATTTGAATGCCTGATTACCAAGCAGATCAAACGAAAGTCAGTTCCGCCAAAGATCAACCCGAATAACCTTGAAGATGCTCAATTCATCAATCAATCTCAGACTATGTCGTGGGAGGAAACTCGGGTTAACCACATGTTCCTCCTTGATGATATCTCAAATGAATCAAAAACTTATAACTCCGACTAGGATACTCAGAAGGAGGAGGAACGAAGGTTAAAAACTCAGGAGCTTATAAAAGATCCCCACACCAAGGAACATCCCACCGATGTTTGGACGTTGGAAGTGGATGGTTCATCCACAGGAAGAGTGGGAGGCATTGGAATCTATCTCAAAAGCCCTGATGGCGCGGAACTCGACTATGCGATATTCTTGGGCTTCAAGGTTACAAACAATGAGGCTGAATATGAAGTACTGTTGGTCGGTCTACGTATAGCCAAGTCCCTACAAATCTGGAAACTCAAAGCTTACACGGATTCACAATTAGTTGAAGCCTAGTTTTCTGGTGCTTTTGCCACAAAGGGCCCTTCAATGATCAAGTACCTTGAGCTACTGAAACTAGAAGTGAATCTCTTCGATGAGTTTACCCTGGAAAAATTTGACAGGGAATGGAATGAAAGAGCGGATACTCTGGCAAAGTACGCATCCGCAACAGCTTCTCTAGATACAAGGAGAGTCATTCTACTCACAATTACGAACTCACCCGTCATGAGTCCTACTCCAACCATTATGATCACTGAAACAAGATGAAATTGGATGACTGATATCTTTAGTTACCTCGAGGATGGATCATTACCTGCTGATCCAAAGGAGTCAAGGAGTGTACATCACTGAGCAAACATGTATTTCATACTTGGTGAAGATTTATATAAGAAATCCTTCGTTGGGACACATATGAGATGTTTGGGTCCACAAGAAGCGAGGACGGTGCTTGAGGAAATTCACAGTGGAAGCTGCAGAAGTCATTCCGGTGGGCGGACTCTCGCTCAAAAGATCATCCGACAAGGTTACTACTAGCCCACCATTGATAAGGATTCAGCAAGCTTCGCCCGGAATTGCCCTGATTGTCAGTATTATGCAAATGTCCCCCATCGTCCAACACACCCTATGATTCCGTCAGTCATACATGTCCGTTTGATCAATGGGGCATCGATATTGTCGGGCCTTTCCCAAGAAGCACTCAACAGAAGAAATTCTTAATTGTAGCTGTGGAATATTTCAACAAATGGGTAGAAGCAGAAGCAGTAGCCACTATCACGGAAAGCCGCGTGCGGACCTTCATTTGGAAGAATATCATTTGTCGCTTTGGCTTACCAAGAATTCTTGTCTCGGATAATGGTGCTCAATTTTCGGGCAACAGACTCAAGGAATGGTTGGCCTCTTTCAAGATTGAGCAACGCTTCACATCTGTCGGATACCCACAGGCTAATAGACAAGCTGAGTCCACGAACAAGACAATTGTTAAGATCCTGGAAAAGCAGCTGAGGACCTCTCATGATAGTTGAGCGGATGACCTAGACGGTGTGCTCTGGGCTCACCGCACCACTGCACGGACTGCAACTAGGGAGACCCCATTTACTCTGGTTTTTGGCACAGAAGCAGTCATTCTAACGGAAATTATAGTTGAAACGATGAGGGTCCAAGAATTCCATGATTCTGCCAATCAGGAAGATCGGACCTATGACCTAGATATGCTAGAACAGAAGAGGATCGAAGCATTGGCCAATATCCACAGATATCAAGCAACTGCAGCCCGGGCCTACAACAAAAATATTCAAGCTAAAGATTTACAGGTCGGAGACCTGGTGCTCCGTAGAGCTGATATCTTGAGCAATGTTGGGAAGCTCGAGCCTAAGTGGGAAGGACCCTACAAGATCGTTGGTGCAAGAGTGAATGGAAGTTACGAATTGAAGGACGAACACGGACACCCACTCAAGCGTACTTGGAATGCCAGGAACCTTCAAAAGTTCTATGCTTATGGTTTGTTATATGGAACTCCGCCAGTTGCTTGGACGTTTTAGGTTTAAACTGTTTGTTACGCGGAACTCCGACAGTTCTGTTTTTGCTAACTCTTTTGTCATTGGCCATGCAGCCCACAAGTTGTAATTGAATTTCCATCAAATCAATACAACTTCTATCTTTCAATTCGTAAATTTGAAATTTAGTGTTCATGTGACAAAGAAGCAAGCAATGAATTTTATTCATATACGAAACAGAGTATACATAACACTGTCTTTGAAATCTACAACCTCGGATCTTTATCCGGATCTACAGCTACAATAAATAAACTGTACAGAAAATCTCCGGAGATACGTCATCTTCTGTCGAGATTATTCCTCTGTCAGGAAAGTATTCCCCATAGTCATCACTTCCGGGAACACCAAGAGTCTGATGTACCTGCACAATACAAAATGGTTCAGTGTGGTGGAATTTCTTACAGTATCACCTTACCTTTGAGTCCTTGTACGGATCCCATGCATAGTGTGTACGGACACCAATTCTCCAATGGTCCTTGGAAGTCGAAACGACCAGATCTCAGCCAATCCATCTTTAGAGGCTCTGTTAGGAATATCTGTTTAGATTTTGATCAGCAACCTAATGACTTATCTTAGCTCAGAAAGGTGGTTAGTACTCTTGGTTCACTTGAACACTGTAAAAGAGGAAAATCACTAAGTATCATAGTCTAGCAAGTCTTGTATAGGATGTTAGGTCTCTGAATGTAATTTTTTATATCTTTGAAGAAGACCAAGAAGAAGGCATCCAACAGGAGAGTTCAACATTTTTTTGAAGACTGCACAAGTTTGCTGAAGACAAAGGTTATCAGATACCTATGTCCAGATATCTTTGATAAACAAGTGTTTCTCAATAAACAAGTTTTGCAAAAGATATCTGAGAACACAAGGTTTCTAAATGAGGAAAAGTGCCCACAGATATCTACTCTCAGATAACCTGGATAAAACTATATTTCTGGGAAACAATGTTTCAATAGGTATCTGGAGATGAGAAGGTCTCTGGAAAGGGACATGCAATGCTTCAGAAAGCGTGCATAGTTCCGTTGGCACTACAGGACAAAAATAGTACAATGCAATAAATGCGCAGACAGAGACATCTGAACAAAAGAGGAAATCTCTGAAAAGAGACAACATCTTCTGCAGTACTATTTTCAGATATCAATAGTTTGAATTTAATTAAGCCTAACGGATACTATTCAAACGGCATGATTTTCAACTATAAATATCATCACTTAGAATGCTT
The DNA here is from genome assembly GCA_026545765.1 of Plantago major. Classification (NCBI taxonomy): domain Eukaryota; kingdom Viridiplantae; phylum Streptophyta; class Magnoliopsida; order Lamiales; family Plantaginaceae; genus Plantago; species Plantago major. The sequence continues at coordinate 27,088,414 of CM048840.1, read as the reverse complement.
GAAAGACACACTGAACTCACTGAAAATACCAAGCCTCTCTGATAATACAACTAGTGGTATCTTTCTCTCAAGCATACAAGTCTTCAACCTACTTATTCTTCAGCTTACAGTTGCGACTAAGCTCTTGAATTCTAAGTAGCACGAAAGTTCTAAGTGTCCTGATCCTTAACAAGTATTGCTATATGTGAAGGAGTTGAATCAAAAGATCAAGTATCTGAGATTCATTCTCTAGAACATTTATCATAGACTTGGGTCAGTAAAGAACATATCACCACACATTGTGAAGTGTGTTAAGTGAACTGTAGAAGTTATTAATCTACCAAACCTGACAAACTACCTTAACCAACACCTTAAACGGCGTGGAGTACATGAAGTACTTAGTTTGGGAAACTAAGGAATAACTCCAAGGTTACTGAGCATAGGAAGTACTTAGTTTGGGAAACTAAGGAATAGCTCAAAGGTTTCTGAGTATAGGAAGTACTTGGTGAAAGCTGGGAATAACTCAGGGGGAACACTTGGTTGGGAACCTAGTGTATTTAGGAATCGAGAGAAGATATTTGTAAGGTGAACTCAATTATCTATCTTAGTGGATTCTAGGTCTGAGAAAGGCCGAATTGGATTAGTTGAAGGATTATGCCACCTTCAGATGCCACTATAAAGATCAGTGTTATTTTCATTCTGCAATTTATTACTTGCTTTATTTACCTTGCTGAGTTCTTACACATATCTTGCTGAGCACGTGCACTTATCACAGAAAAGTCTTCCGCTCTCTGAAATTAAGTATCAGATTTCTTCACAGATATCTGAGAAATTGTGTTTATCGACAAAAGTTGTAAAAGACTATTCACCCCCCGCTAGTCTTTTCCCTTTGCCGTTATCTGGACCAACAGGCTCAAACACTCTTTAAAGTCAAGGGTTTTCCACCGATTCAAGAGATATTTGAGCCACTAAAGGCGGATTGACAGAAAGGGCTCTCGAGTATCTTCTCAACCAACCTACCTTTAGGAACCCAAGCACGTTGTTTTTTTCAGCCGGTTGCCTTGGCGGTTTCTTTTGAGAAGCCCATCCTTCAATACCCACACCTTTCCTGCATTTAGGGCTTGCACCAAACTAGGAAAGGTTGGGAGTATTGAAAGGCGGGCCAGTTAGAACGACAAAATAGAAGAAGGAGAAGAAGCAGAAGAAGAATCTGAGATCATTCTAGTACAATTTATGTACTTCGATCGTGGCTTTTTATAGAAAACTCTAACCAATCAACGTCCGCCACATAATAAGGTCGGTGTTGACGTTGGGACAGGGCCATCTGTTTGGGCCAGATAGTGTTGGATCACTTGGGTTTACCCATTTTTGATCACGCTAAGCCCATGGATGAACACTTTACAAATCACAGAAAAGATTGTCCGAGTAGATCCCTCAACGGATAAACTTAACCAGTGATTGTTGGCCCAGTCCGAGCCACCACAAGTCGGTAATTTACCATTGCCAGTCTATGAAAGACTACTCAGAATCTCACACTCATGAGTTGACGCAATGGACATATCTAATGCATCCAAAATCCTATCAGTTCTAATCAATCATCGTTGATTTACACTTATCAAGAGAAGCAAGCAATGCTACTTCGGATTTGTCCATACGTCCGAGATAAGATAAGTTTATGGTTCCTCATTACTGGATTGTACGAATTATTGCGGATATTTGACTTACTACTATGGATGTCTATCCTACGGATTTGAGAAAAGACCGAGTAGCCGACAGTCGGATAATCCAGGCAAGATTATCAAGTAAAGATGAAGGGAACAAGACATAATTATCTTAAACATAACACATAATTGTGCGGAAAAATATATTACAACAACAAGAATAATATCAGTGTACGTGGCAATGTTCCGTGCCATCAGAAGATCAGAATTCAGTGGTTACATTATTTCTACTGGGCGTACCCCGGACTTCTCATTGTGGAGGACTACTACTGCAAGTAACCTAATCTAAGCTCCACCTCCAACTTGAAGTCCGAGGAAAGGCTTGTCCTTATCAGTTACAGGCGGATTGGTGGAAGACGGATTGACATTGGAGGCGGCTGCACGGGATTCAGCAACAGCATCAAAGGAAGCCTTGACGCTCTCGAACAAGTTAAAGTCCGCGTCGCGACCAACAATCCGAGAAGGCAAGAAATACCAATTCTTCAGGAAGTCCATGTTGTCACGGAGAGGCATGAATCATACCTTCCCTATAGCCTCCGAGACACACTTGGGAAGAAAAGGTCCGCCATTGTTGATCTCAATCTCACCTTCCTCGGTGACCACCTCCGCGAACTAACACGCAGCCAACTGCTCATCCGACACAACTTTCACCCGGATTTCAACTCCACCAGCGTCCGCGGACGGATCAAGTCCTTCCGCCTTCCAATCAAAGTTTGGAGGTACCAACCCCTTAGCTTGCAACTGGCCGATAGCGGATGAAAACCCCTCCAGGCGAAGAGCATCGGCCTTGTCCACCATGAAGAACTTGAAGGAGTCCAACTTCATAAAGTCCTTAACAGTTTCAAGCCGGGCGAACTGGAGATATTCGAGGAGCGCATTCTTCGACTCCAGGAACGACTTCATTAACGTGTCAATGAAGTTTTCCTGCCACTCTACGTCTGACTTTGCCTATTCCCAGCTAGCCTTCAGTTTGGCGATGAGCGTGTCCTTCTTCTTCAATTGGGCCTCCGCCCGCTTAACCTTCTCCGCCTCATCCGCAGATGCAGCTAAAGCCTTATGCAAGTCCTCCTCAATAGTGGCCCGCTCACTGGCCTTCCACTGCATGGCCTTGATCATGCATCCGAGCTACAAGCAATCCGCACAGTCAGCAGTTGTATTTCTAAAACCGAAAGCTAAAACCAAAGAAAGAAAGAACATGAGGTGTTACTTACCCTTTGATGCAGCTCGTGGATCTCTCCGACCTTTTCAACCTCGGGGAGTCCACAACTCCATTCGAACTCCGCGTGAAGGGCCGCCTGGTCGGATAATGGCAGCACAATGGAGAAGTTTTGCCTCTTCGACACCAGAGGATCATCCGAGGTTGCGTCTCTCTTTCGGCCAGAAACGATGGCATCACGCATCAGTACGTCCCGAGGAGGAACGGAAGCAGCGGAACCGCCGAGCCCTGAGGTTGGCGGCCTCTAGGCAGTAGCACTGCGGGTCGCAGAACCTTTGCCCTTGTCGGGCACCTCTAGAATCTGCGGATCCTCACCCGCCTTCTTCCGTCGCTCCTCCTCAGCAGCAAAGAGGGCCGCATTCTTTGGGTCCACCATAAGCAAACCCGCGGACGTATTGATAATTCTGGCCCTTGGCCAGTGGCAAGCTCAAGGGCTTGTTGCTCCCTCTACTGTTTATTCTTCTCTCAGAGGGCCGAAATGATGTATTCGAACCAGTAAGTTGCGGAAGGAACAAACGATGTCAGATACGGATCTATAAACAACGGACAACCATGGAGCAATCATGCATGACATTAAAAAAAAAAGAAAAAAAAAGAAAACACAAATCATAAGTTAAGGATCCTTACAGAAGTCGGTCTTCCCTCCGACCTCGACGACGTCAGTCTGTCCGCACAAGTATGGTAGCGGCTGACATATCAATCCGTGAAACGTTTTTTCTTGTGGATCTCCGCCACCCACGGAGCCACGTTTTTAGGAAGAGGGCGCCAATCCGGAATGCTCTCCCTAAAAAACTTTGTGGGCAACCCCCACTGTTCTCGTCTCCTCGCGGACCCCCCTGGCTTCAAAGCCATCCGCACAAAGATGTATTCTCCCACCACTTTGATCCAAGCGAGGAAATGGGATCCGAGATGAAGTTATACGATTTCCTATTTACAAAAGTATAAAAAAGGGGATTCCCCGGACTAAAAGGGAATTTAGTCCGCGCCGCCTTAGCCCCACGACCCACAACCAGTGGAGGATTGGGTTGAGTGGGCACCCCTAGGTGCAACACAATGCGGCGCCCGGAATGTCTGCGCGGATGAGCAGCTTGAGGGGCTTCCTCCTCGTCATCATCCTCTTCTTCTTCTCCTTCATCCTCTTCTTCTCCACCTTCGGGTCTCCCAGATGTACTTGGGTTGGTCAGACCTGTTTCCGCCACGGTCCTCCTCACCAGCCTCAAACATCTCTACATCGTCTGCTTCACGCCCAGTGTCGCCTTCCTGCTCCATCTGAGGCACACTTCCACCAGCCGACATACCACCACTACCGTTGGTCCGAGATTGGACTCGCACCCTTGTTATCACAACATTTCCTTGGCTACTCACCGCATCATGTTGAGCAGCAGCAGTACCACGGACCCCTTGCCCAGCATCTGAATCACCGGATGAGACAACCTCCACAACGTCCGCCTTGTTTTCTTCCGCATGAAGTCCATTATGCGGAATTTCCAACCCCAGTTCGTCTAACGCGGACGAGGTTACCGCACCAGATTCGGATCCTTGGTTTATTCCATCATCATAATCAAGGACCTCGTGTTGATTCTGACTGTCGCTCTCGGACATCCTAGGGCACAAGGAAACGGATTAGAAAATGACATGGTGGTAGTCCGAGAGTTCATTTATGTATCTTATTAAGTCCCATGATCCGAAAACATCCTACCTTACGGTGAGTTCTTATGGGTCATTTTTTCTAACTATTGGCACCTACCTTGGCACGTAAGGTCACGTGATGAGACAATATTCTAACGTCTCATTCGGTCCTTTTTAGCGGTCTTTTGTTAGTCTTTGACCTTAGTTTTATAGTGTTTTTGTACGTTTTTATGCTTTGGTACTTTGTTTGTGTTTTGTAGGATTTTTTGTGTTATTTGGTCCCGAAGGTGAAAATCGGAGTGAAAACTTTGGTTCTAGATCTTTGAATGTAGAGTAACTAGGCGAAAACGGAAGTGGATTCGGAGTTCGGACGAAGATTTGAGAGCCATTTTAACGAAGCTTGCAAAAGTGAAGTTTTACGGAGCGGTCTAGCCATTTTGGCTATAATTCTCTCATATCATGTTCGTTTGACCTGAGGTCGGTGGCTACGGAAATATAATTCAAAGAGCTACAATTTTCGTTTTGGAAGCACAGCAAATTCTGTCTGTGGAAAACGTTACAGAGGTTTTAAGCTCGCCACGGCGAATGACATTCTCGCCGCGGCGAGATTTTGCGAGAGCAATTTGGGAGTTTAGCGATTGTCTCGCCGGGCGAAACTATTTTGCTCCTTGGCAGTAGATTCGGCGAGATTTGCGATAAAACTTCACAGATTCAGCGAAAAAACTCCTTTTTAGGTTAGAATTAGGTCTTCCTTTTGCCATAACTTCATATACTGGATTTTTTCATAGAAAAAGAGGCTCCTAGACGTTATTCTTGACGTTGAAACATATTGGAGCTTGGTTTTATCTTTGATTGAAGGATTGATATAAAATTCCTGATTATTGTGGTAATTCTCTATTGTTTATCTCTTTACAATTCGTTCTTGTTCTTGTTGTCGAATTGTATGAGCTTGCATGCGATTATCATTCTGTTTATGTTTAACATGAGCAATATCTTGAATTCTTTGATCCTTGCTTCTATCATGAGTAGCTAAACCACTCCGAACACGGTATTTATGTGATAGTATTGTATATACGTTTCTAGGGTTTTGGATTCATTCATATAGATTCGTCTAGTTCAAAATCTTCGTAAAACCTTCAATCCAATAAGCTAGTTCAAGACTTTCAAAATCATTTTCGGTTAAGGATCGTGGATTGACAACCCACAATTACTCTAGTTTGAAATATTCAAATAACGATTGGTTGAATTGGATTGATTGAAATCTGTACGCCGACCGTGTGACAAATATGAATGATTTCCCTAGAACGAATTAGCATTACTTGATCATTACCACTGTGTTCATCTTCTCTCATTGTTAAAAACCTTTATTTGCTTTATCTTATTCTAGTTTTTAGAAACAACCATCTTACAAATCAATCTATTTTCACAAGTAACTGTTTGCTTTCAAACCGTTGTGGTAGCTTAATTGGTTCCTTAGCGAATGATACTGTGGTTAGCATTGTCTGTCTACAACAACTGCTTACTACTTATTTTCTAAGTAATAATTTGAGCACATCATCACACCACAAGGGAGTTCTATGTGCCAATTGGCACTATTATCTACCAAGCAAGGCGCCACAATTGGAAGTTCAACAAACCTACTGGTGCTATATTCTACCATACATGGCACATTTAGGCAAGCATATGAGTCATATATACAAATTGATACTATAAGTTCAACTACGGAACACATGCAATATTAGAGTAACCAAAACTCAACATACGTCACATCACTTGACCAAAAAAAAAAAAAAAAAAAAACCTATCTCTATAGCATACGAGCAAGGAAATTCCACAAAGCATACATGCATCCGGGGTAGAAGAAACAATACTCGAAGTCTCGAGAAAGCCAGATTTACTTACTTGATAAAGTAGATGGAGAAAGGTTGACGGACAACGAAGCCTGGCTAGTTCTCCGATAGTGACTTACACGGCAGATCTGATTACTCACTCGAAGCCTTGTTTGCTCGGAAGTTAGTTACTTTCTCGGATTGCTTAAGAGTGCTCAAAATTCAATTTGTCTAAAGTGTGACAATGACAGATCTGCGATCTATTTATAGAGGGACAGTTGTGGAAGACGAAACGTCACATCTCTTGGCTTTTAACCCCATTCGTTGATCATTTCAATCCAACGGTTGCGACGGTTCACAGCTGGGGAAAATACATTGTACCCCATTAAATTGTCTCGGGATCCTCACTCATGGGCTTGACGGACGACTTATTGGGCCCCTTGGATCACTATTCATCGGCCCAAGTGGATAATTTCACATATCCAGCCCAACGGACTACTTCCTACATACTCTCCCACAACAAATTCCTTCATATCCTAAAACCGTACTCGGATCTTGATATATCTCGGATAAAAATACATTTTTATTCTACGGCCCGGGATAGGAATAATCGCGGACCGTAGAAGGAAAGGGGGGGGGACAGTTTCCTGAAACACGGATACGGATTTTTTTTTGACATAAAAAGAAGGGATCTTCTACCTCACATTTAACGATTCGGACACGCTCCTAAACACACTTGTTCCTTTACTTATAATTCCACAACTATCTTCTACTAAGATACTTGGAAACTAGGGGGACATATGTTGATACGGATATATGTCCAATCCGTTAAGGGCGCCATAGAGCGTGTCCTAGAGCGCATCAAGGCTAAAATAGCCAATTCAATACTTACCGGACCTTGGCTAGTCCGCTCTAGGGAAAGCCTTCCGGGTCAATCAGTACGCTCAAGTCAATACACCTCTTCAGCTGGTCCGACCTAGCTAGGAGCACGACTTCCGAACCTGACAAGAGGTCACATGGTTTCACCAAGTACCACACACTGTCAGTCCTAGGATGCCAAACGGACCGGACGAGATAAACTCGGATGCCACCTTAACAATAAGACCAAACGTATACACTGCAACCCCCAAGATACTTCCGCGCAGCTAGTACCTCGGAGCGACACTGAGCTACCTAGGAACAAACCAACTCAACAAGAGCTCGGATCATTCTAAAAGGTCTCATACGGACCCATCAGCGGGAATAGTACTCTGAGGGTTAAAAGGACCAATCTACCCTCCCAGGCCCATCTAATAGTATTGGACCCCCACATACTATTGGGCCATGGGCCAATGGAGCATTGTTGTCCAAATCCTGAACATACACTTGGCATCATCTTATGAACCTCTTCATAAGTACATGATAATTATAAATATAGCTCAAGGTCCAAGACCTTAAGGTAAGAGATATAGAAGTAATATCCACTAAGCTCACTATATCATAATTAACCTTCCTCATAACTACTACATTGAGAGCTTTCCAACTCTCTCTCTCGTAAAGTCTCTTACCGGATTGACAACTTGCAATCCGGGTTACCTATCTAACCCCTCCCCCCTCCACTTAGTGTTTGAGGCTCAACCCCTCAACAAATATTACCTTGCATTGTGCCTAAAATGCATAACCAGATATGAATAAGTAATCACAGTACAAGCCAAAGAAACATAACAAGACCACTAACATTCAACATAATCAGTATATCCCACAGATTAACAGTACAAAGAACCCCTTATTCCTTTTCACTAACCAATCAGCAACAAGGCAATTCCTTATTTAAACTGCTGCTGTTAATACTTCTTAGTTCAGATAACTATCACAGCATCAGCAGACAAAAGGGGCCACTCGACTAAACCAATTATCAACAAAACTACAGATCTTTTCTTCTTCTAATCTAACACTACAAGAATTATGTGAATTGGCAACGGAAAGGGGCGACAGATAGTTATCCGTCGCCCCTTAACGACGGATCGACAATTTTAGCGACGGATAGGGCGTTTCGCCCTATCCGTCGCTAATCTATCGATGTATCCGTCGCTACGGATAACTATCCGTCGCTAAATGGCGACGTATATTTCTATCCGTCGTTAAGGCTGTTGACTCTTAAAGAAATAAAAAAGAAAAATATAATTTTAACGACGGATAGATTATCCGTCGTTAAAAGTAATTAAAAAAAATTATAATCAGCGACGGATAGATTTATCCGTCACTATTTAACGATGGATAAATCTATCCGTCGCTAGAACCCTGTTGGTCCAGATAACGGCAAAGTAAAAGACTAGGGGGGGGGGGGTGAATAGTCTTTTAAAACTTTTGTCGATAAACACAGTTTCTCAGAAACCTGGGGGTTTCTGATACTTAAATTCAGAGCGCGGAAGACTTTAAGATAGGTAAGTGCAGAAACAATAAGTATGTGTGTGCTTTGCTGAAATGTAAATACAGAAAGGTAAATGACACAGCAAGTATAGTGGTATCTGGAGGTGGCGTAATCCTTCAACTAATCCACTTCGGTCTTTCTGAGACCTAGAATTCACTAGAACAGATAATTGAGTTCACCTTACAATAATCCTATTCTAAGATTCTTAAACAAATGGTTCCCCCTGAGTTATTCCCCAGCTCCTAGAGCTAAGTACTTCCTATACTCAGATAACCTTGGAGTTATTCCTTGATTTCCCAAATCAAGTACTTCCTCTACTCCACGCCTTGATGGTGTTGGTTATAAGGTTTGTCAGAGAGGCTTCTCGTATAACTTTTCAGTTATGTTTTCAGAGAGCCTAATAGAACAAGACTACTTAATACACTTGTTCAGGATGGCGCTTTCTCTTCCCAAGTAATTGATGTCCGTTCTGGAGAATGAGCTTCAGAAAGGGTATCTGATAGTTCAATTCTTTCACGAATAACAATCTCTTGTTAAGGTTCAGGACAATTTAGAACTACTAGTGATTCTTCGAGCAACAGAAAGCTTTCAGAAAGGGTAGTAGAGTGCTTGAGAGAATACTTTGCTTGATGGTAAGTTTGCAAGATAGAGCGTTCTAAGGTATATTTCTCAGCATCTAAGTGTGTGATATATATAGATGAATTTGAGAGTTGTTGGAATGATATCCGTTAGACACAATTCAAATTCAGTCCATACTTATCTTGAAATGAGTACTCATAAGTCCATGTCTCATGTCTCAGAGAGGACTGTGCTTCAGCGGCTTTTCTACCGATGCAATTAATGCACTTGTACTATTTCTGGTCCTGTGGTCTTCAACGGATACATGAGCCTTTCTGATGGCTTACATGCTCCATACTCATGATGTCATATGTCCAGAATCATATTTCAAAAGTAAGTAAATACACTTAAGAAAGGATTAAGGACTAAACCTTGATGTCTTCATAAATCTTGTGCAATCTTCAGTCTTCTAATCTTCAGAAAAGCTCCATTGCTAGGATTGATCTTCATGGTCTTCTGGAAATAAAAATTACACTCAGAGACCTATAATCCTAATACAAGATTTACTAGACTAATCATACTCAGTGATTTCCTCTTTTACAATGTTCAAGTGAACCAAGAGTACTTAATCACCTTTCTGGCTAAGATAAGAACATGTGATGAGTGATCAAAATACTAACAGATATTCCTAACAAATTTCCCCCTTTTTGATCAGTCATCCATAACTATCTTTTAAGTCCTATTACAAATTTGTAATCCTGGAAGAGAAAACAATCCACCACTTAATCATTTCAAATGATATTCAATTTTAGTTGAATTAAGTGCAGAAAGTAAACATCAACCAAATCACAAGAAGTGATCTTTGCTGATAAGTTGTCATCTATTAGAATGTATCTGGGAGTATGATCTTCAGATAGGTACAGTTTACAGAATAAGATGCAACTTTTACAGATAGAGAAATTCAGAAACAATCAGCAAGATTACAAAAAGTAACAAAACATACTAAGTAAATTAGAACAAAGGAGAATCCAAGCTCCAAGAGAGTATTCTAATGTTACTAGTCTTCAAGTCTTTAGAAATGCAACTTAGGTTCAGATACCTCAAGTTCTTCATCACCCTTTCTGGATCATTTGACATGATCGTCCACTTTTCCGCATTCTTGGACATAGTCATAAAGAATCCTTCTGACAGAGAGCTTTGTCTTTCTGGATAAGTCACATATTTCATGGTAACTCTTGCCAAGCTTGTGATTCTTCTACAGAAAGTGTTTGACCCAGAAGTACTTTCCCCAGACCCAGGAGTGGTCTATATGCAGCTGAGATAGGTTGAAATACTTGTATATTTCTTCCAGATAGTGTATATCATCTAGGTATTCATCCAATGTCATATAGAATGACTCATAGGTTGGAACACCTAATTTGTTCTACCTGCTGTAGCTACCATCCAATTTTCTTGCCTTGTGTACATCATCAGGCTTTGGGTAAGGACAGGTAAAATAAAGATCCATCTTTCTGGCTTCATTCCTCTTTTCTACTTCAAAGTTTAGCCAGGCATGAAGGTGCTCAGGTTTTAGCAATTCTGGCTTGCCTTCTCTCCATTTCAGGATCTGGTTGAGGATGGGAGTTGGAAACTTATCATTGACAAGTAGATGTTGTAGTTCCAGAATCCAATACCCTCTCTTGTTCAGAATGCACCTATATGAAGACTCTTCATTACTAGTCTTCACATACTCAATGTGGGCATCAGTTGGCCTTTCTTGATGAGTTTCTCTGTTTACTCTGCCAAACTGGGAATCCCTTCTTGCCTTTCTGTTAGGTGGCCTTCTGTCAGGAGATCCTCTAACCCTTTCTTCCTGCCTTGGGGCTGTGCTGGTGGATGTTCCTTGTATTGACTTGGTATTTCCAGAAGGAGTTCTGGCTTCCAAAGGCCTTGCTGCCAGAGGAGGTTGTGAGGTGCTTGCTTGCCTTCTTCTCTTGTGGATTGGATGCTCATCTGTATCAGATTCATCCTCATCATCATTGTGGTTTCAGTTGTGAGGCTTGCAGCTTTCTTTATATCTTACCTCTCCTTCTTCTTGGTCTTCTCCTTCTTCAGGATTATTCTGGTTGTTCCCATCTGAGATCCTAAGGGACTTGGTTCCCCTAGTACCCATACTTCTCAGCCTTCTGGCTGGTTGATTTGGAACAACTTCTTCAGCAGGGGCATCTCCAGTGTCCTTGATGACTAGTTGACTTGAGGAGGGAGGAATTGATTGTTTTCTTTTTCTTCCTCTGCCTTTCTGAGGCATCTCTTCTTCCCCCTTAGTCATGAATGACTGACTCATGATAGCATAAGCTTCAGAGAGCGATTCAAAGTTTTTCTGGAGGTTGTTGTGCACCCTGACCATTCTTGGATTTCTTTCTTCAAGTCCTTGTTTTGCCTAACCAATTCTTGCTCTTTTCTGTTGAGCTCTTCAAGAGGCCTTAGAATAGCATCTGCTTGTTGAGTAGCATGGATGGCTTCTGTTAGTGCTAGGTTGGCATTGTTGCAGTCATCTTCCCTGATCAAAGCTAGATATTTCTGAGAGAGGGCTATGCTGGTTGCTCTGTTTAGCAATGCGGCAGCCAAATCTTTCATCTCTTCTGGGACTGACTGTAGGACTTGAGTGTCTTGAGCAACAAGTCTGTCTCTTAGTTCCAAGAAAACACTTGTTCTAGACCTGTGCTCATCACTTCTTGATGCACCTGGAGCAGAAAATAGTTGAGGAGCCAGAAGGGCTAACTTTTCCTTAGTGATAAGTCTCTCATCTTCTTCTGGGGTGATCAAGTTTCGGTTTTCTTCAGCATCACTGTCATAATCCTTTTCTTGGATTGTTTGCAGATTGGCAATCTTCTTCTGTTTTCCATCACGTGTGCTGGCCTTCTGAGAAGATGTAGAAGGTCTTTCTGATGCAGCCTCAGCATCATGTGCTTCTTCATCAACAGTACGCATGGCATCAATTTCAGCTGCGGTAATGCTGATCTTTCTTTCCAAACTTCTTTGCTCATCCAGAAGGGCCAATTGTTTAGCATTAGCTTCTCTGAGCTTTTGAATCTTGGCTTCCTTCTCATCAACTTGTGCTTGGCACTCTAAGTTGATTCTCTTCTCTTCTTCCAACTTATGTCTGAGTTGTTCAATCCTGAACTCAGCGGCTGAGATTTCTTCAATTATGTCCTGCTGATCGGCCTGTTGGGTATTCTGATGAGACTTTGGGGGTGATGATGATGAGGCTCTCTGAGCATTTGAAGGAGTAGCCTTTTCTCCACTTCCTTTGCTAGCTTTCTGAATCTCGCCTTGTCCAGGTTGGGGATCATCATTCTGATCATCATCATCATCCTTTTTCTTGTTTTCTTGACTTGGATGCTCAAAAGAGGGTTCTTGGTAATCGTTCTCGTCCATGTCCTCTTCATCTTCTGAAACCTGGTTGATCACATTTGGGAATGTAATCATCCTCCCATTAACTTCTTCTTGCTCAGCTGGATAAGTAGTGAGCTTGCTGGGCAAGGCAGGATGGGTCACCATCTGCTCTTGGGTTTGAGCATCTGCAGCTTGGAAATCTACTATGAGTCTTCGTGGCACTTCATTTATGAAGGTATCATCCATTAGAGTGGCAAAGGAGTAAGACTCTGTGGGAAACATAGCATGGATATGATCTTCCAGATTGAATGCTATGGCCCTCTTCTCTAGGATGTCAATTACTCTTGCAACTTCCGAAAGGTCGGCCTTTCTGAGTTTCTGCCATTTTCTGAAGCACATTAGATGTTTCTTGAGAGTGTGCTTCTGGAAGGCTTGGAGTAAATTGATTGGCACTAGACTTTGAGCCTGAAAGAAAGGGATCAAGTTAGTTTTGTTCAAACCACTTGTGTTAGTATCTGTGTGCAAAAGTAAGCTTTCTGAGCATACCTGTGTAGAAACACTAGGCTCATCTGCTTGTTTGGTCTCAGAGACCTCAGATACTTTGGTGTGAGGAGAAGTCTGATCCTCAGCATCCTTTGTTTCTGCTTGAACCTGAGAATTAGAATCAATTATGGTTTCAGAAACTTGTTTATCAGAGAAAGATAGATAGAAATATGCTTTCTGAGGCTTCACTTACTTCCAAGTGAGGAAGCTCAGTAGCATGTTCCTCAGAAACCTTGGGGGTTTCTAGCACCTTTTCTGCAGATACTGCTTGTTCAGCAGTTTCAGTTTCCTTTGGAGGAGATAACACAACTGTTTCTCCATCCAATTGTTCTTCTGACTGAGCCTGTAAGAACAAACATAAAAGATTTAGTAGTGGGTTTTCCAGAGCATTCTTGAAGGAGACTATTACTGAGCACTTACCTTCTCAGCAGAAGGCTCAGTAAATACTTCCTCAGAGAGCTTTTCAGCCTCTGGAATCTCTTGGTTTTGGGGTGTTGGTTCCACCACCACTACTTCCTCAGTTGGAGCCTAAGAAGAGACATTAAGAATATTAGAACATAAGATAAGAGCATTTTTAGTTAGTTATTTCTTGTTCAGAGATAACTTTACTACCTGTGGGACAGGCTCTTCTTGATGTTCTGAGGTTGGAGGAACCTCTTCTTGATTCAAGGGGGTGGACAAGTTTTCTTCCCCCTGAAAGATTGCCTCTAAATTTGCCTATAACAAATACAGCTTATGAGTAACAAGTTAACATGCAATTATGTTGACAAGTTAGATACAAACTATCTTTGTTACCTGAATAGAGTTAGGCTGGGCTTGGGTCTCTTGGACTTGTGGAGTCTCCACAACCTCTCTCTGCTCATTGAAATTGTCCTCTAAAGCATCATTCTGAGTCTCCATCGTAGTCTGATCCCTTTCTGAGAGTTGAGCTCTCTCAGAAGGTTGAGGAACCTGTTCAAGAACAGGGTTTTCTTCAGCAACCTTTGATGCTGGTAATATGAATGTGGAAGCAATGCTAGGATCTTCCATCATTCTATCTTCCTTACCCAGGCCTTCTTCTTCCTGCTGGGCAGAGGGGCTCCTATCTCTCTGAGGGGCTGAGCTTGATGCTCCTCCATGGGTCTCATACTTGGACCATTTGAGTACTTTTGCAAGTACTTCATCATCCTCAGATTCACTATCCACGCTTGGGAATTATTAAACCATGCTGACTACCATTAAAAACCAAAGAATAAGAAACAGAACCAACACAACGCATAATGGTAGTCACAACAGAATGATGGAAACCAAGCTTAAGTAAAACACTTTCAACAAAAGGCCACTCAACTCTATCAAAAGCCTTGCTAAGATCCAATTTTAGAGCAAAAAAGCTTCTTTTTTTACCACTGGTCTTACGCTTCAGATAATGATTAATTTCATAAAAAACGAGTACATTATCTGTAATTAACCTGCCAGGAATAAAAACAGACTGATTTTCACTGATAATTGAATGCATGAAAGGCTTAAGTCTGTTAGTGATACATTTGGAGGCAATTTTGTAAACAACGTTGCTCAGACTTATTGGTCGAAACTGGGTAATTAGCTCGGGATTTTTACACTTCGGGATCAAAACGATATGAGTGTAATTAAGTTTAGCATCAAAGATCCCAGAATTAAGCAAATTCAGACAACAAGTAGTCACATCATTACCTACTATACGCCAGTACTTCTGGAAAAAAAGAACAGGGAACCCATCTGGCCCAGGTGATTTCAAAGGATACATCTGAAAAAGAGAAGATTTTACCTCACGCGCGGTGTAGGCTGCACAAAACTGCTGGTTCATCTCTGAGTTCACCTTAGGGACCACGTTGACCAATGCGTCTTCAATGGCAGCAGCAGTAGGACAAATCGAACTGAAGATAGACTTGAAATACTCCACAGCTATCGAGCCCATCCCTTCTAAGTCAGTCCGCAACTCCCCCGTACTATCACGCAGCCCTCTGACATCGTTCTTAGCCGATCGTTGAGATGCCTTTGCATGAAAAAAGTGGGTATTACGATCCCCTTCTTGAATCCATTGAACTTTAGAACGCTGCCTCCACATATCGTTTTCTCTTTCAAGGATCTCATCTAGCTTGGCTTTAAGTACTGCTGCTTCCGATTTCGAAAGTTCTGTAATTTCGCCCTCTCTCAAATCAGCCATTTGGCAAGGAACTGAGTACCTGCAACACAGACAGAGAAAATATGCAAGAAGGGAGTGGATGAGAGTACGTTGCCGAAACGGATGGATGGCAACAGGGGTATAAAAGCTAGAGAAAGTGAGATAAATGGAGAAGAGATATGGCAGAATCAAAGTAGCACAATTAAACAAAAGAAAAAAAGATCTGGGAATTGTAAGATCCACAGAATCACTGATTTTAAACAGATACCAAATCCCTAGAATGGGGTGGTATCGAATCTGAAAATTCAAAATTTTAAAAGTTAAAGACAGGGGTAGAGGGAAGAAATGAAGGGAGGAGGGAGAGCTCTCGATTAAGCGAGAGGATAGATCTCCATTTGGAGGAGAGAATTCACTCATTCGAGGAAATATGCCGATGATAATCATCGGAGAGGGTCACCATAAATTTTCAGATCTGTGCATCGTCTTTAGAGAGAGAAAAAAGCCTATACACGCAAATATAACCGCACCTAGTTGTAAACTTTTATGTCACTTGATTTCTATTGGGTTATATCATTACTTTGAAAAATTTATATTCTAAACTTTCATTGTACTTTAATTGAAGATTTCACATTTATCATTTGAAATTAATTTGTAGTCAAAGTTTAATTTAATTGATCGTGAAAAAGTTAAAATTGAACAAATTACCTCCGACGAAGGGACATAACGGCTATAAATGTCCTCAAGTGACCAATGGGAGAGTTAATGGTGTGATATTCGTGAGACCTGGCGGAGCAACCATATCCACACAAAATCAAATTTGAATCAAGCAGTGATGGCCCAACGTGGGCGACCATTCTGCTACTAGTTCATGGTCATATTTATTGATGTCAGGGACACCTACGTCATCAAGTTTGTATAATACGTAAAATTCTAACATGGGTCATGATGTAAAAAAACTAACGAGAAACACGTTTTATTGATTATTTATGGATGGATGGGTAAGTCTTCGGCCTCTAGATAATTAATTTATATACGGACCTATATTGTTAAAAAAGTATTAATTTATTTATATATTATTTATTTACAGAAAATATTATATACAGACTTATAAATACAGACCTATATTGTTAAAAAAACTAACGAAAAACGTTTTATTGATTATTGATGGATGGATGGGTAAGTCTTTAGCCTCTAGATAATTTATTTATATACGGATCTATATTATTAATCAAAATATCTATGTTTTTAATATTGATATTTTTATATATTACAACAAGACTTATTTCGTTAACAATATAGACGTTTTAATTTATAACATGGATGGTTTTATTGATAACATATGTGATTTTTAAATAAATTATCTAGAGATAAGTTATCTAAATACCTGTTCTCATGGAAAGTCTGAAATTAAGCCAAGGAATCAATGATGCTATAAGGGATCCAAGATATAAAGAACAACCAACTACCACCACTCTGTTGTTTCCCTGGTCTCGAAAAAAAAACAGATAACGAAAATACAGAGAGTAGGAAAAATGGGGAACGTAATTACAGTTCAGAGAACGCTGGTAAGCTGCCTGATGAAATTGGTTGGCATGATCCCGCACACTTTTGAAATCGAACCGGGCACCACCATGAACATTTGGATCCCCAAAGAAACCATCAAGAAACCGAAATACAGTAGTGGTTACAAGAAATGCAATGTCTCTCATGATGAAGACGAAGTGAAAACATGCAAGCCAACTAAACCGGTAGTGGTGCTCTTACAAGGATTCTTAGCTGATGGTATGTACAATTGGCAATTCCAGGTATGTTTTTGTCATCGTATTATGTCCGCGGAAACAAGGATCCATCCACATTGTTGGTGTAAACATGTTACATCTGATTTAGTTCACAAATAAATTGTTAGTTTTGTTATGATAGAATTCCATCTTATCTAAAAGCTCGGATTAATCTAATTATATTAATTCATCTAACAATCAGGTAGGTTCCCTGACAAAAAAGTACTCAGTGTACGTGCCAGACCTAATGTTCTTTGGAGGATCGATCACGGATAGTCCAGACCGAACACTCGAGTCCCAAGCAAATTATCTGGCAAAAGGGCTGAGGAAGCTAGGAATTGAGCGGTGCACAGTTGTGGGGTTTAGCTATGGCGGTATGGTGGCGTTCAAGATGGCGGAGTTATATCCTGGACTTGTGGAGGCACTGGTGATTACCGGGTCAGTCTTGGCCATGAAGGATTCAATTAGCAGCTCAATCATGGAGGATGCTGGCTATTCCTCATTTTCGGAGTTTTTGCTTCCGAATTCTGTTCAAGGTACCAAGGCTCTTCTCAAGTTTGGTTCTCACAAGAAGCTCTGGCTTCCTGATAGGATTTACAAGGACTTCCTTGAGGTCAGTCTTCATTTATATTCATACTATTGCTAGTAGAGATCGAAATCATAACACTTCAAAATCAAAGCCTTCGTCAGAATTCGTTTACGACATGTTTCCTTTGTGCTATCTCAAAGTTATGAGCTGATAATCAGGTGATGTTTAACAACAAAAAGGAAAAGGCAGAACTACTAGAAGGCTTCCGGGTTAGAGACGAAGATGCTTGCACCCCAAACTTTCGCCAGGTACTAACGCTGATTTGATAAGCTTGTAATCCCAAGAAACTGAATAATGACAACACGCTTTAATTTCTTACAGAAAATTCATCTTATATGGGGTGAAAACGACATGGTTATCAAGCTGGAACATGTTGAGAACATGAAAGAGTGAGAGATTATGCTATTCGCCTCAATGACTTAACCAGAAACTTCTCAGGAAACAATATAACTAATGTTGTACTCATTCTCTTCTTGTGTTTGATACAGGCAACTAGGCAGCAAAACTACAGTTGAAAGGATCAAGAATGCAGGTCACCTGGTTCACATAGAAAGACCCTTCGTGTACAATAGATGTCTCAAGCGATTCCTTGCTAGCCTGCACGACTAGTCGAATACGATGCCACTAAATGAATCCCTGGACAACAATTTATACTTCTCCAATGGTTTTTATCTAAAGTTACAGAAATTATGTACTTTTACTTCTCTTGTTGGTGATACTTATAATTTGGTCTTAACTCCTCATAAGGGACTGTAAAAGAAGCTTTTGTTTTAAGAGTTTGTACTTGCTTAATAACATTAGCTAGCATCTTTCCTGGAAGTACTGTAAAATGTACTTCTGATGAATTTGATTCTTAACATGCATCAAGAATTTAGTCGAACAATTGTGCTACCTTATATTAAAACTTTCTTGCTACTGCTAGTGCTAGCTAGTGCAGAAAGTATTGGAAATTCAAAGACAGAAATAGGAAGAAATGCAATTTAACGAAAGTTGATTGCAAAGAATTTAAAAGTTATAGGACCTATATGAAAGGCACAAAGGAAATTAAGACTGAATCGAATGGACAAGAAACGCAGAAGGACTTAAGTGAAAAACGCAAATGGATTGAAGACAAAACAAAGGCAGAGTTGCTAACCGAATTAGCATCGCTCAAAGACATCCGTTCTCATCGTCATCCTCAGCAAAGAAGACAAAACGATTTGCTTGAAGTTGCAGAGTACAATTTGGTACTATTCAATCGTGGCCGTAAAATCATCAATCAACGGTTGTCATCAAGATCTTGGTGATCAAGGCTGTGAGCTGGACTATCATAGAGTACATTAGCTTTGTAATTTAGCAAAATGATGAAGCTCATGCTTTCCATCTTTTTCATGTATATATGCTCCTCTGTAAATCCATTGATTCAGTATGAAATACAACAAGCTTTCCTACCTGTTTACTCTCTATTTTTAACATGGCACCAGAGCCTTCTCACTAATCAGTTTCCTTTATCTGCCTATCTTTCAAACACTAGCCTCTCTTTTCTACCACCTTTAACCATGACTGACAATGACCAAACCAACACTCCCACCACAAACACTCTTCCTGAGTATGAAAACTCTAACAGTCCTTTGTTTCTCCATCATTCGGATAACTCTGTATCCGGAGCCATCACGCCATTGCTTAACAAAAGCAACTATCACACTTGGTCAAGAATTTTCTTGATGTCTTTGAGTATCAGAAACAAACTAGGCTTTATCCATGGAACTGTCCCTCAACCAGAAAATGAGGACAGTAAAGAGGCATGGAAAAGGTGCAATACCATAATACTTTCATGGATGATGCACTCAGTGTCTCCAGAAATCAAAAGCGCCTTATTTTTTATGCAAAAACAGCTGCTGAAGGTTGGTTAAAACTAAAGATGAGGTATGCACAACCTAATGATGTGCGTATATTCCATCTACAAAAAGAAATCATGCTCACTACTCAAGGAAACTCATCTGTAACTGATTTCTTTACTACGTTATCAGCACTTTGGGAAGAACTTGATGACTATAGACCAGTACCAGCTGGTTTATGGAAGATGAATCTTGCAAAGTCTGTGAGGAAGTTGAAAAAGTGAGAGAAGTTGATAAAATTTTCAAATTCCTGATGAGCCTGAATGATGCTTATGATATGGTGAGAGGACAAATCCTACTCATGAAGCCAAAACCTTCACTTGACACAGCATATGCTATGGTCCTACAAGAAGAGTCTCAGATATCTTCAAGAGATATCATGATGAGTTATGAACCATCTGCTATGAATGTTGGTTATAAAAGAAAGGAAAAGAAGAATTTGTCTTGTCCAAACTGCCCTAATCTGAGCAATCATACTGTGGAAACTTGCTTTAAGGTCCATGGTTTTCCACAAAGCAAGAAACCATATGAAGGAACTAGTAGAGGAAACTATAAAGGCAGGGGTGGAAAATATAATACTTATGCCAGATCTGCTCAATCTTTCACTGGTAATGTTACTCAGGCTGGTTCTGTCAGTCTCACTAATGATCAATTGCATCAACTGATGACTTTTGTACAACAAAACCAAGGTGCTACTGCTGTTAACACTGGTCAGCAGACTCCTGGCTCAAGCACCCCAACTAGTCCAACTGGCCCTGCTAAAGAAGGCACACCAGAACTCAACTATGCAGGTATGAGATTTACTGCAAATGTTATCTCTAAAAGATCAATAAATAGTTGGATTATTGATTCAGGTGCTTCCTATCATGTCATTTACAATAAAGCACTCTACACTGATAATGTCAAATCTGTATATGATTTTGTTCAGCTACCTAATCTCACTAAAATACCTATTACTCATGTAGGTGACATTAAACTCAGTGATAAATGCATACTAAAAGGAGTACTATGTGTACCAACTTTTAAACTAAACTTAATGTCTATAAATAAAATATGCAGAGACAATGAGGTTGCTTTCTTATTTACTAATAACTTCTGCAAAATTATGCAGACAAGCTCTTCATTGATAGCATCACTGACAAGGACTGGGATGATTGAAGCCAAGAGAGGACTCTATGAGATTAAAGAATTTCCAGTAATTGAAGTTTTTCCTGTTTTACCTAAGGCACTAGCCATTGCCAATCTCAATGACCATGATGGATCAGCTGCTGTTAAAGATCACATATGGCATTTTAGATTAGGCCACCTCAGTCCAAGTAGATTAGTAGCTATTAAAGCTTTCAATCCTAATATCAGTTGTAAAGAGTTTACTTATTGTGAAGTCTGTATGCAGGTTAAGCAAAAGAAACTCCCATTTTTTGTTGGTAATAAATCTACAAGTTCTATTATTGAGTTATTGCATTGTGACCTATGGGGACCCTTCTCAGTACCTACTCTGAACAAACATGTATATTTCCTGACTATTGTAGATGATTATAGCAGGATGACATGGATTCACTTGTTAAAACACAAGTTTGAAACAAAACACACTCTAAGAAACTTCATAGAGCGGATACAAAATCAATCTCAAAAGAGAGTGAAGAAAATTAGAACTGATAATGGAATGGAATTCCATATGCCTGATGTCACAGATAAATATGGCATAATACACCAAAAGACATGTGCATACACACCACAACAAAATGGTGTGGTGGAAAGAAAACACCAACACTTGTTGAATGTAACAAGAGCTCTCCTTTTTCAGTCTAAATTACCAAAAAATTTCTGGGGGGATGCAGTCATGACTGCAGCTTACTTAATCAACAGAACACCAAGTAAAATGCTTGACAACAAAACACCTTTTGAGCTCTTTCATGGAAAGAAGCCTGATTATTCATTAATCAAGACTTTTGGATGTCTATGTTTCTCTTGTACAGAGAAAATAGGAAGAACAAAGTTAGATCCAAGATCACAGAAATGTATTTTTCTTGGATTTGCAGCTGATATCAAGGGCTACAAACTTTTTGATTTAAGCAAAAGAACTGTCTTCATTTCAAGAAATGTAATATTTATAGAAACAGTTTTTCCTTATAAAGAAAAGAAAAGCACAGATAATGAGATCAAACTAAATGCACCTGATACAGATGATTATGATTGGATAAACATAAATAAAAATGTCAACCCAACCATGGAAAATGAAAATCAAGCAACAGAACAGGTCAATGACTTTTCACCTGAACAACATTATGATACAGAAGAAATTGATCATGATGAAATCTCAGAACAGGAGGCAGAAGAAAATCATGCAGAGATAATAGAATTAAGAAGAACTGCAAGATCCAGAAAAATTCCTTCTAAACTAGATATTTATCATCACCAAGCTAAATCATACAGTTTTCAATTGCATAATGATATGCAAACTAGATACCCAATATCAGACTTTCTTGGTTATGGAAAGTTCTCTAATGAATATAGAACATATTCAATAAATCTTGCTCTCATACATGAACCAGAGACTTATGAAGAAGCTGTAACTGAAAAGCATTGGAGAATTGCAATATCTGATGAATTAAAAGCCCTTGAGGAGAATAAAACATGGAGTATAGTTAAACTACCTCCTAATGTAAAACCTATAGGGTGCAGATTTGTTTTCAAAACAAAATTGAATTCAGATGGACAAATTGACAAACATAAAGCTAGATTAGTAGCTAAAGGTTTCACTCAACAACATGGTTTTGATTATACAGAAACTTTCAGTCCTGTAGCAAAAATGACTACAGTTAAAGTGTTTCTGTCAATTGCTGCTAAAAGGAACTGGTTTTTATGTCAATTAGATGTCCATAATGCTTTTCTAAATGGGGACCTTGAAGAAGAAATTTACATGAAATTGCCTCAGGGTCTTTCAATTCAGGGGGAAACTAATCCAGGACAACAACTTGTATGCAGACTGCATAAATCTTTATATGGTTTAAAGCAGGCATCAAGACAATGGAACTGTAAGCTTACTAGTTATCTGAAATCCTTGGGTTTTGATCAATCTAAAAGTGATTATTCACTCTTCACTAAGAAATCATCCCTGAACAATGAAGATTATATTGCATTACTGGTATATGTTGATGATATCATCATTGGAAGTAAAAATCAAGAACAAATTGATCTCATTAAAACAAACCTGAAACAACATTTTAAAATCAGAGATATTGGAAATTTAAAATATTTCCTTGGACTTGAAATAGCAAGAAATGATACAGGTATACATGTTTCACAAAAGAAATATGCCTCAGAGATCATTGAAATAGCAGGTTTATTGGGGTGCAAAGCAACTGTAACACCAATAGAGCAAAACACCAAATATCTTCCTAATAATTCAGAACCTCTGCATGATCCCACTTTCTATAGAAAACTAATAGGCAAACTAATATACTTAGGTATAACAAGGCCTGATATAGCTTATGCTATTAGCATTTTCAGTCAGTTCATGGAGAAACCATGAAAATTACATCTTGATGGGATAATGAGAGTGATCAAATATCTTAAGGGAGATATTGGACTTGGAATTTTCTTTCCTAAAGAAAGCGATACACAGGTCACAGCTTACAGTGACTCAGATTATGCAGGATGTCCAATATCAAGAAGATCAACTTCAGGATTTTGTATTTTCATTGGAGGTTCATTAGTAAGCTGGAAATCTAAGAAACAGGCAATAGTGAGCAGATCCTCAGCAGAAGCTGAATACAGGGCCATTGCTTATGCCTGTTGTGAAATTCTGTGGTTAACAACATTACTGAAAGATTTTGAGATTGATAAACTCAATCCAGTCAAGCTCCTTTGTGATAATCAATCAGCCATTCACTTAACTAAAAATCCTGTTTTCCATGAAAGAACGAAGCATATAGAAGTGGATTGTCACTTCATAAGAGATAAAGTAATTGAAGGAAAAATAAAGATTGATTACATCAAATCTCAAGAACAATTGGCAGACATTTTTACTAAAGCAGTTTGCTCAGCAAGTCTAGTTAAAACCCTGAACAAGATGAACATAAGAAATCCATATGTTCCTCTTGAGGGGGAATATTGGAAATTCAAAGACATAAATAGGAAGAAATGCAATTTAACGAAAGTTGATTGCAAAGAATTTAAAAGTTATAGGACCTATATGAAAGGCGCAAAGGAAATTAAGACTGAATCGAATGGACAAGAAACGCAGAAGGACTTAAGTGAAAAACGCAAATGGATTGAAGACAAAACAAAGGCAGAGTTGCTAACCGAATTAGCGACTTCTCCAGCACATCACTGTTGATCGTCATCCTCAGCAAAGAAGACAAAACGATTTGCTTGAAGTTGCAGAGTACAATTTGGTACTATTCAATCGTGGCTGTAAAATCATCAATCAACGGTTGTCATCAAGAGCTTGGTGATCAAGGCTGTGAGCTGGACTATCATAGAGTACATTAGCTTTGTAATTTAGCAAAATGATGAAGCTCATGCTTTCGATCTTTTTCATGTATATATGCTCCTCTGTAAATCCATTGATTCAGTATGAAATACAACAAACTTTCCTACCTGTTTACTCTCTATTTTTTAACAGAAAGAAACCTGAAAAGGAAACATGATAATGAAAGGAAGAAATATATTCACTCCAGTCTGAGATTGTGACTCTTACATAGCGTGATTATGCCAAACCCGCCGGTTCATATCACTGGTTTTGGAGAAGAGTATTGGCATGCATGACTAGCAGTGTTCGGCTCAACTCGCTCAATAAGTAATCGAGTCTAGTATTACTTGTTGAACAATTGAAGTAAATTGGAAAACACAATCGATCGAAAACGATAAAACAAAACGAAGAACAGTAAACAACGATCAACAACAATATAACGTGCTTCGGATCAATGAATCGATCCTACTGCATGGAGGAACAATGGAAGCCTTTATTAATCACTCACAAACAGTATACAAGAATCATACAACGAAATCAACTCGAATTGAGAAGATTTGTCAACTCTAACTGCTATGAGCTCTAATCCCTTCACATGAGAGAATCTCTCAGAATCAAAATAAATTGAATGATGGCAAAGCTTGGTGATGATGTCAACTAATAAACCGTCACAACAATTTATACAAAGCTGAAGATTGATGATGAATTCGATGCTGGAACTTGCGCGCGCCAAGTAACAGATACAAAGAACAGTTGTTGGTTTGTTATAACAAACTAACTGCTCTTTTGCTCCACCTTTGAATCTCCAGGAATGATCTGAACCGTTGATCTCATAACAGTCATGGATTGAGCTACATTCCACAATTCTCCACCTAGCTCGATCCCCATTATTCCTCAAACCTGCTCCTTAAGTTAGAGCAATCCCTGATGATAGAACCTCCATCAAATCTCTGCACAACTGAAATTTGCCTGGAGAAAGAGCCTTAGTTAATCCATCAGTCATATTCTCAGAAGTGTGGATTTTCTGAACTTTGATCAATCCTTGATCAATGATATCTCTTATAAAATGCAACCTAACATCAATGTGTTTAATCATTTCATAAAACACTTGATGTTTTGCCAACTGAAGAGCACTTTGATTATCACAATAGACTGTGACACTCTCTTGAATAATTCCCATCTCATTTAACAAACCATGCAACCAAATAGCCTCCTTAATTGCAGTTGTTAAAGCCATGAATTCTGCTTTTGTAGTTGAAAGAGCTACCACATATTGTTGACTACACTTCTAACTTATAGATGTTCCATAAAGAGTGAAAACAAAGCCAGTAACAGACTTCCTTGTATCAATGTTTGAGGCATAGTCTGCATCAACATAACCAATGAGTGGATCTCTATCACTTGTTTCCTTCTAATAGTGTAAACCATAACACTTGGTAGCCTTAAGATATCTGAGCACACTTTTAACTGCTTCCCAGTGAGGTTTGCCAGGGTTACTCATAAACCTACTGATCATACTCATGCCAAATGCAAGATCAGGTCTGCAGCAAATCATAGTATACATTATACTACCAACTGCACTTGCATAAGGGACCATTTGCATCTTCTTTATCTCAGTAGCTGAAGTAGGATTTTGCATAATTAACAATTTTGTTCCAGGAGCCACAGGTACTGAGACTGTTAGAACTTTTGGACCGGGATTGGTACTCTGGACAAGTTTCAGACGGTGTTGACTATGGCATTGAGTCAGCAACGTCTTCAACAGTAAAGACAACAGTGAACAGTAACGAACAGAACAGAGCAGCTTGCAGCGGATCAAAATACTGAACACCACATGTTGAGGGTAAAAGTCCCCTAACCACTTAGAGATTATTCTATCCCACTGGTAACGGCCAAGATATCCTTAAGTAAGAAGCTTCGTATTGCGTAAGAGCCAACATGTGAGAGCCAAGGATCCCAAGCTCGGTAAGAACCTGCACAAGTGACTTGGGGGGGGGGGGGTTAGGACCTGGCTGCTAAATGTCAAACCGGTTTGAGACTTTACTCGAGAGAGATTGAAGATCTACTCTGTATAATAGTCAAGGTTCGGAAGTGATTATCGCTTACCATTATCATGGGAGTTTGTGCCCTATATATAGATTTCTCCCCAATTGGGAGGGCTCCACCAGATCGTGCCAAGTGTAAGGCCTGGATTGAGCCACCAAGGCTTCAATAGGCCCATGGCCCATTAATGACACTTGCCCCATTCCACTTTGGGCTTTCAGGGGTAGTTTAGTCATTAATGTGAGAGTTTTAGAGGCTTTGATGCAGTCTGTTGCGGGTCGAGGTCCGAAGAGGTTGGTCCGGACGTTTGGTTCGGACCGTATTGGGTTGTCTATGGGGAACTCCCATAAATTTGTCCGACTCCTCCGATTCAGACCTTATTGCTCGGACCTCCTTACTCTCTAGTGCCAGTTTACTTGGTTGCTTGTGAGATTGTCATGTTGGATCCGGATGGTCGTCCGGCTCGGACCCCATGGTTACGGACCACTAGAGGGGTCAGACCTATTTACCGTTCAAGTCCTCTCTGTCCTTCTCCTCGAAGATGGGTCGGACCTGAGGGGCCTAGGGTCGGATTATAGTGTCTCGGATCCTCAGACAACTTGGGACGCCTTAGGATTCGTTCCAAAGGCGCCTATGACGGATTGGACATAATTCCGTATCAACATATGTCCCCCTAGTTTCCAAGTATCTTAGTAAAAGATAGTTGTGGAACTATAGTGGAAAGTAGAGGACAGTTTGTTTCTCGGTCCAATCCGTCCCTCGTAAGCGGAAAAAAGGTGTAATCCGTGCTTCTTGTCGTCCTTAATCTTGATCTCTACCCCCCCCCCCCTTCTTTCTTTTGTTGCAGTCCGAGGAAGGAGGCTCGGAGTGCAACAAAATTAAAGAAAGAAGGGGTATTTGTAAGCGAGATCAAGTGGACAGAGAACGTCGGAGTTGTACCTCTTTGTAGGTGAATGGTTGATCTGAACAAACGAGAGTCTGTGTGATGTTGAGTTGGATCAACCTTCCTTGTAGAAAAGGGAGGGTTTTATCAACCTTGTCGGGATGGTCCGGAGAGGGACATCCGAACGGACGAGGGTCCGTGTGATGATGAGGTAAATCATCCTTCCTTATAAAAAAGGACACTGGTCCGAGGCATAAGATAGATTGGCCATCCGAGGGTGTAGTAATGTCCTCTTCCCGAGCATGGTGAAGTTGGTTGTATGTTTTTGTCATCGTAAGATAAATATTTTGTACCAATGTGTCATTTCACTTGGTATTGTTGTACTATGCTGTTGGATGAATTGTGATCTACAATTGAGATTTAATCCGGAAAAATGGTGACGGTTGGGCTTCCTGATTTAACCCTCTATAAATAGGGGTTTCACCGATGTCATTTTCACATTCTAGAGAGAAGATTTTCGACTTTTTCAGTACATCCGAAGCAAGTGCAAGCAATCCGAAGCGAGTGAGAAGAATTCCGTAGCGAGTTATCCAAGCAAAGTTAGCTGCCTTCGACCCAACCATCCGAATACAAGTAAGTTAGCTGCTTGTTTTCCTGAATGATTGTCAAATTTCCTTATGTTTGTTGTTTCGCTATTGTTGAAAATATGGTCTGTTTGGATGCATGTTTATGACGTATTATATAGTTGGTAATAACCGTAGTGTGTCTCGGATATGTTGAGTAGTCAAGACTAACGCCGAACTGACACCTTACTAACTTCGTCCGGTAGAGTCGTTTTCTATCCTCCGAACTTGAAATCTTTCCCTTTTTTAATATACATGAACGACCTCTCAGACTGCCATCTTAAACTTACGAAATTGCTTTCTCCTTTCCCTAGGATGTCCGAGAGTGATAGTCAGAACCGATCCGAGGCTGAAGGATATGACTCCGACACGTTGTCCCTATCAGACAGCTCCAAGGAGATTGACATTGTTGGTGGGGATGATTCAGTAGAGCTGGAGGATTCTCCTCGTCCGAGCCGGGAAGAGCCCGAGGTAAGCTCCTTACTTCGGTTAGTTGTTCCGGGTTCAGGGTCTCCGAAGCGTCGGGATTACCTGCAAGTCTCTAATGTGCAGGGTGCTGGTGCTATTCAAGGGACAAGCTCTAGGACCATAGGGGCTCTCCGTCCACGCCGTGCTGGGAAGGAGCCCGAACTCCCGGTAGAGATTCGATCCCTCATTCGCAACCTAGGTTATAATTTTAGGAGTAACCCTAACCGAGTGTCGTTCGTTCCGGATCCACATGAGCCTAACATCGAGGAGGTGCATGATACCTCCGAGGCACCACCCGAGTTGGGTATGTTCGAAGAAGGTGTTGAGGATCGAGTCCAGGTTGTTGTTCCCCTTCGGACAGTGGTAGAGCTGAGTTCATCATCCGGGGATGACAAAGTGAAGGAGGAGGGTCGGACTGACAATGTCAGTTCCGAGGAGGAAGAAGAGGAAGAAATGTTGTCCGCCCATTTTTTCCGGAGGGAGTCAGCTGGGCAAGCGGGTACGAGTCGTCAACGGACCGAAGAGGAGTTGCCCGAGGGGCTTAAGAAGGGTGAAGACGTGTTCCGGGTGAAATTCCCTCGGATGAGGGACGATGTAACTCATCCCGATCCGGAGGGTAAACTGAACGAGGAAGGTACATTGCCCACGTGCCCTTCGATTGTGATGGCCGAGGAGGTGGAGGAACTTCGGAGGAAATATGAGATTCCGGAGTCCGTGGAGATCCTCATTCCGGATGAGTCGCACGCTTTTTACAATCCGCCTCCGGGGTATATGTGCGTGCATGAGATAAGTCTTCACTGCGGGTGACGTTTTCCAGTGGCGTCCGAGTTTTTGGACATTTTGAACGACATGGGGTTAAGTCCTCATCAAATCATCCCCAATTCTCTCGGAAATCTGATGTGCTTCGGGGTGATGTGTAAAAACAAGGGCATCCCGGTTACTTTTGATAACTTCCGGAAGTTGTTTAGTGTTAGTGTAAGTAATAGGAATACTTTGTTCTATACGCTGGTGTGTCGCCAAGCATATACTTTTTTCGTCGATCCGCTCTCCTCCCTGGGAATAAATTGGTGGAAGAGATATATCTTCGTCCGGCCCGCTCTGAAACAGGGTCAATCCGAAGCGGAAAGGACCCAATGGAATTTTGAGAAGAAGTTTTTCCGAGGCAGGCTGCCGGACTGGAAACCTCCGGCTCGGAACGTACCTCTGTGGATGCAAGCTCTCCACCAAAATCAAGATCCGGAGAAATATTTTTTCCGGGGATTGATCTGCCAACCCCTTCCCTATCTAGCTAACTTTTCGGAGCCAAGTTTTTGTGACGGGAAGAAGGATCTGAGTAAGTTCTTTCTCATTCGGTCACGTGGTCGGTCATCCGAGTCGGTGGTCCCTTTATTGCTTTGTTTGTAGTTGCGGATAAAATTTTTATTATCATGTATAACTTATTGTCCTTCGGATGTGCAGATTTTTGGTTCGAGTACACCATCTCCACCATGCGGGAGCTGAAGTGGAAACAAAATGCCGCTCAACGGAAGGAGATGGAGGAGGGTACCCGAACCTAAATCATCAAGACGTCCACTGTGCTGCCAATGGAAGAGCCTCGGAATGCTGCTACTTTCCGAGTGGAGGAGACTCGGAGGGCCGCGGCGGGCGAGGAGGCCTAGACGATACCCACCCCGGACAAGGGTAAGGTGGCTGGCTCGAAGGGGGACAAGAAACCTCCAAGGTCTGTGTCTCGGGACCCTCTTACCAGTGGTTCGAGTGCTGCGGCCGGACAAAAGCATCCATCCGAAGGTCCGATCCCTGCGGCCAAGAAGGGCAAAGGGAAAGCGAGTGGTGAATCGGACTTGGAGGCGGAAGTGGCTCGGTTGGCTGCTGTTCCGGAGTTGGACCGGATTGCGGAGTTGTCCGCAATTCATCAAAAGATAAGTGCTGATATTTCTGGAAATACATCTTTCCTTTGTTCGGAACCTGTACTAATTTCGTTTTATCATGTATCTTAGCTTACGGCCGCTATTCGGGAATGTTCCATGGTGGCGGGTCAGAGGGCCATGATGGAAGAGGATCTGGCTAAGGCTGAGGCTGCTCGGGCGGTGGAAACATCCAAGGTGAATTCCTTATCTGATAGGCTGAAGAAGGCCCTTGCGGCGAAGAAGGAATCCGAAGCGAGGTCAGAAATCAAGAGTGCCATCTGTCATTGAAAAGGACCTCAAAGCTCATCAGGAGGGTGTGGATGAGTATGTCAGCGTCTCCCGGGCTTTCAAGGATATGATGCTGAATGAGATGTTGAAGGTCCGGACGCAAGCTGTCCAAGACTTCTTGGGGTCGGACGCTTGCAAGTTCATGCTCGAGTCCAAGTATGACGAGGCTCGGCAGGATGGCTTTGATGCGGCTATTGGGCAGCTCCGGCATAGGGGACAGATCCCGAGCGACCTTGACTTGGAGGCTAAAGGCATTACTGCATTCAAAGAAGCAAATGGCTCGGACTTTGCTCCGGAAGGTGTCTCGGATGAGGACTTACTTCAATGTGAGTTTGTAGAGCTTGTCTGCGACGAGACCGAGGACAAGAAGTACAATCGTGGCGGTCCGTATCTTCCCTCCTTTGTGCCACGGGTGTTGATGTCCAGTGTTTTCGTTTTGTTGGAAGACCATGAGGAACATAACCGGGACTGGCTGACTCTGCCTGGTCCTGTCAAGGGTTTCTCTTCCGATCTGGACCTGATGGAGCAATGCCCTTCTTTCCTGAAGGAATTAAGGGCCCGAAGGGATAGAAGGTTGGTGCAGGAGGCCCAAGAGAGAATGGCGTCGGATGCACAAGAGTCTCCTAAAAAAGAGGCCGCAGGTCATTCGGGCGCGCAAGCTGGCTCGTCAAGTCGTCAGGGGGAGGTGAAGACGGGGTATGCCCCAGAAGCGTGTAACTCTGGTCTTCGGACCTTAAAAACTATGTTGTTTCTTTGTTACCGCTGTTTTTGTATGGATAATTTTTGTTGAATTTGCACAATCGATTCGGTATCCATAGCATTGGTCCGGGCTCGCTGATGGCTCGGGTCAACTCTTATCACTTGCTTGTGTTATTTCCTTTTCAAATGCATGCTTCTCATTGTGTGTCAAATTTATAAGATAAATCAGTAACCCAAGTTCCGTTAGCTCGGTTTTCCTGGGTAATGGATCCGAGTCCACGAGGCCAAATCTTCCCAAAATGTAATTCTCAATTGGTTGACTCACGGGTCGGTCGGACAAGGCGTTTGTCCGAGTTGTAGCTCCAAATGTTAATCGCCCTAAGTAAACAGGAATGATTCGGATGTCATAAATCTTGCCTGATTTGTAGCTACACGGTGTACTGCTCCGAGTCCTTTTGGACTTGTGGAATGTTGGTAAAAAAGGAGACGTTCCAAAAAAATTGAGTGTGGGCTACGAATCACGTTTGGCGCCTCGGGTTGAGGGATCCGAGCGGGTAACAGTTCAAAATTATTCGCCCAATAAGGCCGAAAGTGTGAAAAGACTCCAGGTCGGCCCAAGTCCAGGCCCAAGCCCATCGCCAACTGCCATGTGCCACGTGTCGAGTGGTGATTGGCTCGCCACTTCTATATATACCCCTGGATTGTACGGCTTTTCATCAGATCATTCCATCACTTTTATAGTAATAGGTGGTCCGGATCCTAGGGTCCGGATGTCTGACGGGTGGGTTGATTCCACCGTTCCTATGCGTGACCACCGCTGGGGGTTTTTTCGGGGGTCCGGAAATCCCTTGGGGTCGGACCACGCTGGGGACGGTGAGATCAAGTCACTCGGAATCACTCTCTTTCGGATCGTCGTGCTAATCTTCCTTCTCCGGTGATGTAGTTCGTACCAACGACTTGAGCCCCGGGGGGGGGGGGGCAGATTAACTTGCTGGTTCCAAGGTTAGTCTTCTCTCTCCGGGGCTGTGGTTGGTACCAACAGCTTGAGCTCCGGGGGAGCAGACTAGCTCGATGGCTCGGGGGATTACCAAACATTTGCGTATTCGAAAAACTCTATTCCACTGATTATTCTTATCGGAAATGCTTCTCCTCGGATCACCGTGCTAGCCTTCTTTCACCAGGGCTGTAGCTTGTATTAATGACTTGAGCCCTGGGGAAGCAGGCTAGCTCGCTGGTTCCGGGAACTACTAGTCATTTATTTCGGATGATCAAACTCATGGACTATCAGCTCCTTCCACCATTTACCATTTTCTCGTGTTGGGTATCTATTCCCGAGAAAGTGGTGGTGGGGGAAGCTGCGGAAAGTCCATTGATTGCATCTCCGTGGCATTAATTGTCACCCGGATTCTTTGTCCCGAAGTCAGGCTTGTGTGATTCGAAAGTCTACACGAATTCTATAGCCAATTCGGCCGAACCATCTTAAGTTGGTCCGATCGCATCAGTCGCATTTTGCCAGTTACTGAGGTTTCTTGAGTGACTGGGAAAACGCGACCGATGTCGTCGTGTCATCATAAGTTTGGTTCGGAAGCTGAGCTTCTGTTTGCTGGCTATTCTGCTTCGGAATGCAAAGATCGTTATCCAGGAAGGACTCCCGTTTCGGACATCCGTGTTGTTCCTGTCTTGCCTCGGACGCTTGGCTTCGGTACGGATATACTTTACTGTTCCGGATGTTGAATATGCCGGCCAGAACTGCGTGTTTGTATTGTAAAGAACGATGTAGATTACCCTATGTTTTATGTGACTCGGACGGGTGTATCCGAAGTTTGTAATTTTGTAGTTTGTATTTTTCAAATAATACAAGATCTTTGAGTGTTTGCACCTTCTTTCTTCGGCTCGTTATATAACTTCATCTGAACTGGCTGGTATAAGTTAGTCTTGTCGAGAAATTGATTTCTCAAATATTTGCTCAATCAATTGGCTCGAATCTTTTGTGAATGGTCTGAGGTAGTGTGTTTGTGTGAACATAGCTTTCTTGCCTTGCAAAAAGTTGTATTGATTTGACGGAAATTCAAGTACAACTGGTGGGCTTCGAGGCCGGACAAAGAAAAAAAAAAAAAAAAAATGATAGTCTATTTTCAAGTGTTACTAAGCATAAAAACTTTTGGATTCTCTTATTCTTATTCTTGCTCTTCCTTCTTCTTCTTCGAAGCTCCCATTGATTCTGGCTCCAGTAACTTTGTAAGGTCCTTCAGATTTGGGCTTGAGTTTCCTGACATTGCTTAGGATGTCAGCTCTTCTGAGGACTAAGTCTCCGACTTGTATGTCTTTGGGAAAGACACGCTTGTTGTAGGCTCGAGCAGTCATGGCTTGGTATCGAAAGATGCTAGCTAGTGCCTCACTCCGTTTGTTCTCAAGGAGCTCAAGGTCGTAGATCCTTGCAACTTCATTCTGAGCTGGGTTGTATTGCTGGATCCTTTCGGTTTCCACTACTACTTCCGAGGGGATGACCGCCTCGGATCCGTAGACAAGGGAGAAGGGCGTCTCCTGTGTGGAAGTCCGAGTCGCCGCCCCTGCAGCCCAAAGGACCGCGTCGAGATCATCTGCCCAACTGTCTTGGGAAGTCCTCAACCTTTTCTCCAAAATCTTGACGATGGTCTTGTTGGTGTCTTCTACTTGACCATTGGCTTGGGGGTAGCCAACGGAAGTGAAGCGTTGTTCTATTTTGAAAGACTGGAGCCATTCTTTCAGTCTTGCCCCGGAGAACTGAGCCCTGTTGTCCGAGACTAGAACCCTCGGAAGTCCGAAGCGGCAGATGATGTTCTTCCAGATGAACGTCCATACTCTGCTTTCAATGATGGTCGAAAATGCTTCTGCCTCAACCCACTTGGTGAAATATTCCACCGCCACGATCAGGAACTTCTTCTGATGAGTTCCGCGTGGAAAGGGACTAACTATGTCTATGCCCCATTGATCAAATGGGCATGCTATGATTGACGGAATCATAGGGTTGGTCGGACGATGTGGTATGTTGGCATAGTATTGGCAGTCTTCACAGGCACGAGCGAAGTTGGCAGCATCTGCATCAATGGTAGGCCAATAGTATCCTTGCCTTATGATCTTCTAAGCCAAAGTTCGTCCCCCGAAGTGACTCCCGCAACATCCCGCATGGATTTCCTCCATAACAGTCTTCGCCTCCTGGGGACCAAGGCATCTCATGTGAGTGCCGGTGAAAGATCTCTTGTAAAGATCCTCTCCCATGATGAAGTATCTGTTGGCTCGGCATAGGGTCCTCCTTGCTTCTCTAGGATCTGAAGGTAGAGAGCCATCCTTGAGATAGTAAAATATGTCAGTCATCCAGCTTCTTTCAGTGCTCAAGAGGAAGACTTGTCCATTAAGGTTTGCTAGGGAGGAGTCCGTGAGAGTCATCAGGATGACACTTCTCGTGTCTAGAGCTCCTAAGGCCGAGGCATACTTGGAAAGGGCGTCGGCTTTTTCGTTCCATTCCCTGTGGAATTGCTCAAGAGTGAATACTTCAAAGTGCTCAACCTCTTTCTTGAGAAGTTCCAAGTACTTGATCATGTTGGGTCCTTTAGCAGCGAAGGACCCAGAAAACTGGGATTCTACGAGCTGGGAATCTGTGTAAGCCTTGATAGCTCTTGCCATCCTCAAGCCAGTGAGGAGTGCCTCGTACTCTGCCTCGTTGTTTGTTACTTTAAAGTTGAGGGTGATGGCGTATGCCAGCTTGGCTCCTTCGGGACTCTCAAGAAAAATTCCTATTCCTCCTATTCGTCCAGTAGAAGATCCATCCACTTATAACGTCCAACATTCCTTGTTCTCAAGTTTGCTTTTTGATTCAATAGTAGGCACTTTTCTGTCTTCCTGCTTCTTATCGGAAGATGCAGGTGTCGAAGTGTTGGTTACTTCGTCTAGGAGGAACATATATCTCACCCTCAGGGAGTCATCCATAGGTTCTTGATATCTGGTCCAGAGTTGAACGTTACTCCTGAGCATCTCTTCAGGCTCATTTTCTTTTGCCCTTTCTCCTTCTAGGGTATCCTTCGCTTGAGTGAGCATGATGTAGTTCACGTCCTCGTGTGGACTTTTGGTTCCTCCTTCCATTTCCTCCGGGTAATCTACCAGGAAGTCAGCAAGGACTTGAGCCTTTTTAGCAGATGGGGCTTGGTATCCGATATCATATTCACTTAGCTCGATCGCCCATTTGGAGAGGCGTCCTGATCGATCTGGTTTGCCTAGGACATGTTTGAGTGGTTCATTGGTGAGGACCACGATCCGATGAGATTTGAAGTAAGGCTTCAGTCCCCGGGCAGTGCAGACCAGCGCGAAGGCGAGCTTCTCAATTTTGACATATCTGGCCTCGGAACCCACGAGGGCCTTGCTCAAGTATTAGATCGGCAAGTGGTCATTTCCTTGTATCCGCACCAATACAGAACTCATGGCTTCATCAGTAGTAGCTAGGTAGAGGTAGAGAGGTTCACCTTCCACTGGTTTGGACAAGAGAGGTGGCGAGAGGAGGTAGCTTTTTAAGTTATCCAAGGCTTCTTCGCACTCCTTTGTCCATTCGAACTTGTCTCCTTTCCTTAAAATTTTGAAGAAAGGTAAATTTTTCTCAGCGGACTTGAAAATGAAACGGCTCAGGGCCATCACTCTTTCCAAGAGCTTTTGCACCTCATTGATTGTCGTTGGTTGGGGTAAGTCTAAGATTGCCTTTATCTTCTCCGAATTGGCGCTGATACCTCTCTCCGTGACCATGTAGCCGAGGAACTTTCCTCCTTTTACACCAAATGTACACTTCTCTGGGTTCAACTTCATTCCATATTTCCTAAGGATGGAAAAGCACTTGTTGAGATGCTCGATGTGTTGCTCTTCGGTCTTGCTTTTTACTAGCATGTCATCCACGTAAACTTCCATGGTTTTGCCCAACTCCTCTTTGAACATCTTGTTCACCAGTCGCTGATATGTAACGCCTGCGTTCTTGAGGCCAAATGGCATGACCTTGAAGCAGTAGACCCCTCCTGCCACAAAGAAGGCCGTCTTCTTGACGTCTTCCTGGGCCATCCTGATTTGGTAAAAGCCTTGATAGGCATCCATGAAGCTTAGGAGTGCGCATCCCACGGTGGAGTCAACTAGCTGGTCTATGCGAGGTAATGGATAAGGATCCTTGGGCAAAACTTGTTAAGCCTAGTGAAGTCATTGCCCATTCTCCACTTTCCTGGAGCTTTTTCAATGAGGACTATGTTACAGACCCAGTCAGAATACCTGACTTCCTCGATGTGTCCCGCTTTCATCAATTTGTCCACTTCTCCTGCTATGATAGCATCTTCAACAGGCCCAAAATCCTTCCTCTTTTGTCGGATATGTTTTACCGTTGGATCCATGTTCAGGCGGTGAACTGCGATCCTTGGGTCTATTCCCTTGAGGTCATCGGTGCTCCAGGCAAAGATATCGTGATTGTCTCGAAGGCATGTGATGAGCTTCATCTCTACTTCCGTGCTCATCTCTGTTCCGATCCGGGTTACCTTTTTCGAATCCCCCTCAATCAACTGAACCTCTTCCAGTGCTTCATGAGGCTCTATCTTGGCAGTCTTGGGGAATGTTGGTCCAGATAACGGCAAAGTAAAAGACTAGAGGGGGGGGGGTGAATAGTCTTTTAAAACTTTTGTCGATAACAACTATTTCTCAGATATCTGATACTTAGAATCAGAGTGCGGAAGACTTAATAAAGATAAGTGTAGAAACAGTTAATAAGTGTGTGTGTGTTTGCTGAAGTATAAATACAGAAACGTAAATGACACAGCAAGTATAGTGGTATCTGGAGGTGGCGTAATCCTCCAACTAATCCACTTCGGTCTATCAGAGACCTAGAATTCACTAGAACAGATAATTGAGTTCTCCTTACAATAATCCTATTCTAAGATTCTTAACAATTGGTTCCCAACCAAATGTTCCCCCTGAGTTGTTCCCCGGCTTTCACAGCCAAGTACTTCCTATACTCAGAAACCTTTGAGTTATTCCCTAGCTTCCCAAGCTAAGTACTTCCTATACTCAATAACCTTGGAGTTATTCCTTAGTTTCCCAAAGCAAGTACTTCCTATACTCCGGTAACCTTGGAGTTATTCCCTGATTTTTCAAACTAAGTACTTCCTGTACTCCACGCCAGTTATGGTGTTGGTTTTGGTTTGAGTTGTCAGATGAGCGTCTTAATAACTTTTCAGTTAATCAGATAGCTCTGTGAACTAAGTTACTTAATACACTTTACATCGTATGGTATCTTATTCGATTTTACTGACCCAAGTCTTATGATATCTGTTCAAGAGAATGAATCTCAGATAGTTGATCTTTTGATTCAACTCCTTCACAGATAGCTTTGCTTGTTTAGGATCAGGATACTTAGAACTTCAGTGTTTACTCAAGATCAAAAGCTTTGGTCGCAACAGAAAGCTTTGTGAGTAAGTAAGTTGCTTTGAGAGAGTAAGACGTTCAGCGTTTTCAAGTTATGTCGTGTGTCTAAGGTGTCTTCTCAATCAGTCTAAGTGTTGATATTTATAGATGAATTTGAGTGCCGTTTGAATAGTATCCGTTAGGCTCAAATTCAAACTATCGATATCTGTGTATAGTAGCAGGTTTTGTCTTCTTCTCAGAAGTTGCCGTTGCTTTTATTCAGACATCTCTGTCCGTGCATTAAATGCATTGTACTATACTTTTGTCCTGTAGTGTCAACGGAACTATGCTTTGTATCAGAGACTAGTGTTGTCTGATTCTTTGCACGTCCTTATCTTCATTCTTCAGATATCACTTGTATTTATTGAAACAACTTTGTTTGCAATATATATTTCTCTTTCAGAAACGTGGTTAAAGCTCAAGGTATCTGAGAATAGATATCTGTGGACACTTTCCTTGTTTTCAGATATGTATCTTATTTCTCAGATATCTCTTGTGACACAGTTTGTTTGAAACTATTCGTGTCTTTAAGATATCTGGCTAAGATATCTGAACAATCAGATTCAGCAATCTTGTGCAGTTTTCTTCAAGTCTTCAATGTCGTTGAGCTTTCTGCTTGGATGTCTTCTTCTTGGTCTTCACTTACATAAAATAAAAATTACATTTTGAGACCTAACATCCTATACAAGATTAGCTAGACTATCATACTTAGTGGGTTTCCTCTTTTACAATGTTCAAGTGAACCAAGAGTACTAATCACCTTTCTGAGACTAAGATAAGTCATCATGTTGCTAATCAAAATCTAAACAGATATTTCTAACAAAATATCTAACAGGGAACTTTTCCTTGAGCGACCCAACACCAATTTCTTCCTTTAATGGGGTAAGAGCCACAGGAGGAGGGCTCCTGGGTCTCTTAATGACCGAAAGAACGGGTACTGTGGCTCCTCTGGTCGACATGATGTAGCATTCCCAGGCTTCTCTAACATTGCCCACTTCTTCACCCACACCGTTCGGGGTTGGGAACTTTACCCTGTTGTGTAGGGGAGACGCGATTGCCCTGAATTGGTTAAGTCCCGGGCGACCCAGGATCACGTTATAGTCGAATGTGTTGTCGACCACCACAAAGAGGATCGTCTCAGTCACCCTTGTAGGGAAGGCGCCCATAGAGACTTGTAATGATATACTTCCAATGGGACGCACTATAGAGCCCCCGAATCCTACCAAAGAGGTTTGTACTTGCCCATACTGAACGTTGCCTAGGCGCATCTGTTCCACAGTTCTCATAGATATTACATTGGAAGAACTCCATGTATCAACAAGTACCTTGTTGACTTTGTAAGTGGCGATGACTAGAGAAATGACCAAAGGTACGTCAGGATCTTTAAGATCTCCTCCACCAGACGTTGGTGGGGGTATCTCACTGTCATCAAAAGTGATGGCGTTTGTTCCTTTCAGAACCGGTGGAGCATAGGTTCTGTCATTGTTTCTCAAATGTTGTGCGGTTCTTTCCCTTGCATTCCGGCTATCTCCTCCAGTTGGACCTCCTGCGATGGCATTAATAACCCCGCTTTAGGGGAGGTTTTCCATTTCCATATCTTCGTGGTACCCACGGTATCTTTGGGTATGGTGGGGTGGGATTTCTGCTGGAGGTGGCGGTAAGGATCTCGTCGGAGGTTCCAAACCACGCTCCTCCCTTCTTTGTTCATTCTTCTGGTGCCTGGAGGGTTCCTCCTCGTATACTGGTTCTTTCAATTTACCACTTCTTAACAACCTTTCTATTTTTGTTTTCAGCTGGACACAATCCTCAGTCGAATGGCCTTTGTGCTTATGAAACCTACAGTATTCCTTTGAAGTTTTGTTCTTCTTGTTGCTCCTTGTAGGTTTTGGCCATTGTATATCTAAGTTTTTCTCAACAATAGAGGCCAAGATGTCGGATCTTGGTCTATTGAGGCGAGTATACTCGGCGTATCTTCTTGGTGGTGTTCTCTCCCTGCGGAACTCCCTTCTGTCTCTAAGTTCCTTCTTTTGTTCAAACTTTGCTGGACGGGGAAGAGGTTCTTGTCTTACTTGCTCTTTTCCCTTTCTGGCCCCGGCTCTTATTGAGACATTTCTCCTGTATTCTTCTCCATACAAGACTCCTTCGCAGATATCTTCCAAGTACTTTTCAGTTGTGATCTCCTCGTTGGAAAGCTTTCTTCTAAGATCATCGTTGTAAGTGTTAGCGTACAGGTGTCGGACCCGTTCTTTGATGCTGTGAGGCTCTACTTGGCGCACTTCGGCATTGAAACGATCAAGGAAGGTCCTAAGGTCCTCGTGCTCTTTCTGGATTACTTCTGCCAAGTGCTCAACCGATCTCTTTCTCTTTTTTTCTTTCTCAAACCTTTTCAGGAAGAGGGAAGCGATATCTGCGTAGGATTTGATGGAGCCATTGGGCAAAGAGGTCCACCAATCCATTGCCTCCCCAAAGAGTGTAGTGGAGAAGTTGAGAGCTTTCATGTTGTCATTCAGGTCGTTGGTCTCCATCTTACTTTCGTACCTAGTAAGGTGTCCCACAGGACAAGTATCTCCATGATAGTGCTCAAGAGTTGGGATAGTGGAGTCAGGGTGTTTCCTTTCCCTCCTTATCTCATCACATAAAGGATTGGGAGCTCTAAGAGTCACCTTCTCATGTGCCTTCACCATCTTGCTCAAGGTGGCAATTTGAGTTTCCAAGGCCTTTTGTTGGACATAAATCTACTCGGCGGTTAGCTTCTCTTGGGTTGATGGCCACATCTAGAGGAAGATCATCAACGGGGACTATCGAGATGCTTTCCGCCACGTGGTCCCTTGGCGCATGCTGTAGAGCCCCACGCCGGCTAGTTCCAGCTTCATCCGCTCGTGGTATTACCGGACTTCTTCCCCGCTGTTCGTGAGAAGAAGCGGCCCTCCTGTTGAGAAGTTCCTTAGGTCCTCTGGTTAAGCTGGTTCCCCTAACCTTTGTTGAATTGGACGATACTCATTCCTTGATTGTGCGGGTTCAGCTTGTCTTGGAATTGCCAAAGGAGGAGTGGGTTGAGGAGGCTGAAGATTGTTCGATCCAAAGCACCCTTGAATGGTGGTGAGTAAGAGGCCAAACTGATTCTCACTCATTCCAAACTCACTTGGACGAATGATCTGCCCATTTGGAAGGGTGAAGTTTCTTCCCGGAGGAGGACCATGTGTTCCTGACGGAGGGACTTGTCCTTCAACTCCGAGTACCTGGGTCCTTATTGGTGGATCAACGGCTCTTTCCTCCTCTGAAGAGAGGCTAGCGGTGTGGCCATCACTTGGGCAATCCATTGTGTTTCTTGAAGAGGTTCTCGCCACCCTTTCCCTCCGAGTGGGAGGTCTACCTCTTTGCCTCGGGGCAGGCGTGCCAATCGCAGTAGCGTTGGTTCTTACTGACCTTCTTGTTCTTGCCATTACTGAAGAGAACGGAACTTTTTGTAAAGATTCCCACAGACGGCGCCAAAATGTTGAGGGTAAAAGTCCCCCAACCACTTAGAGATTATTCTATCCCACTGGTAACGGCCAAGATATCCTTAAGTAAGAAGCTCCGTACTGCGTAAGAGCCAACGTGTGAGAGCCAAGGATCCCAAGCTCGGTAAGAACCTGCACAAGTGACTTAGAGGGGGGGTTAGGACCCGGCTTGCTAAATGTCAAACCGGTTTGAGACTTTACTCGAGAGAGACTGAAGATCTACTCTGTATAATAGTCAAGGTTCGGAAGTGACTATCGCTTACCATTATCATGGGAGTTTGTGCCCTATATATAGATTTCTCCCCAATTGGGAGGGCTCCACCAGATCGTGCCAAGTGTAAGGCCTGGATTGAGCCACCAAGGCTTCAATAGGCCCATGGCCCATTAATGACACTTGCCCCATTCCACTTTGGGCTTTCAGGGGTAGTTTAGTCATTAATGTAAGAGTTTTAGAGGCTTTGATGCAGTCTGTTGCGGGTCGAGGTCCGAAGAGGTTGGTCCAGACGTTTGGTTCGGACCGTATTGGGTTGTCTATGGGGAACTCCCATAAATTTGTCCGACTCCTCCGATTCGGACCTTATTGCTCGGACCTCCTTACTCTCTAGTGCCAGTTTACTTGGTTGCTTGTGAGATTGTCATGTTGGATCCGGATGGTCGTCCGGCTCGGACCCCATGGTTACGGACCACTGGAGGGGTCGGACCTATTTACCATTCAAGTCCTCTCTGTCCTTCTCCTCCAGGATGGGTCGGACCTTAGGGTCGGATTATAGTGTCTCGGATCCTCAGACAACTTGGGATGCCTTAGGATTCATTTCAAAGGCGCCTATGACGGATTGGACATAATTCTGTATCAACACCACATATAAATTTTAGCCAGTATATATAAAATATACTGACCGTGACGTAGGCTAAATTTCCACTATCAGTAAAAGTAGAATTACAAAAACTACGTTTAATCAATCACGCATTTAATGATTAAGCGCAAAGACCTAGAACAGACAAACAAAACCTATTCTAGTTCGATAACACTAAGTAAATCTCAATCCTGAGAGACTACTCACAAGTGATTTCGATATCAATGTCTAGTAAAGCAAGAAGACCTAATCTCAATAATGTGAATCGATGAAGATCAAAGGCGTAGTCTTCTTGCAATGACGTTCTCCCTGTATATATAATGTGCTGATCGATCTCCCAGGAAGAACTAACGTTAGTTTAGCTGTATCTGTGCTGGCTGGAAAATCTTTCCAAAGATTATCTCTAGAGATTTTATCTCCTTTTTCGTTAATTGATTATCTCCAGAGATTTTATTTCATTTTGCTCAAATTGCCTTCCTTGTCTCCAAGATTCTTCAAAGCCCTTCCTTATTCTACAAACAGCGTTCCAGCTCTTTCCATAAGGTGGAAGCGTTCCAGATTTCTTATGTCTTTTTGCTTGCAACGTCCAGATCTCTTTCTTAAGGCCCAAGTCAGTCAAGTCCAGTCCATTAAGCAATGTTGCAGCTCAACTTGTTATTTCCTTCAAAATATCCACATAAAAACAACTACAATTGTGGAACCGGTTAATAAACGAAGAAAGGCATGATGAGTAATAACAAGTGCAAATAAATTGCACTTTCAATGTCCCCCTTAATACTTGTCTTTCTTCATAAAAACCTGAAGTGTAGTTAGTAGGAAAAACAAGACAATATCAAGCAACTCATATAAGGGCTAGATTGCATTCTAGAGTAAAGTCCAAAAAGCCAAGTCTTTTAATCTACAGAATAATCACTAGCAAATAACTAAAAATGTTGAACTAGTTAAAATGTGAATAAAGGCTAAATTAACATTAAACAAGTTCGAATATCAAGTGCAATAAATTGCACTTTCAATCTCCCCCTTAATTTCGCCTTTCTTCACAAAACATGTTATGTGATTAATCAAGACATATGAAATCTCCCCCTTAATGAATAACAAGCACACAGGGATAGGAAATAAGACAATATAAGTCTCAGTCAGGAACTGAAGGATAAAGTCTAGTCGATTAATGCTGACAGACAATGTTGAGTCAACACGGAACTCAACATTGCTGTAAATCTGCACTTTCAATCTCCCTCTTCTTGCATTGTTCACACAACCTGTAAATCAAGAATCAGTGGTACAAACTGATTATTAACTCCACCTTAATGAGAGAAAACAATC
Source organism: Plantago major (assembly GCA_026545765.1). NCBI lineage: Eukaryota > Viridiplantae > Streptophyta > Magnoliopsida > Lamiales > Plantaginaceae > Plantago > Plantago major. The sequence continues at coordinate 27,045,249 of CM048840.1, read as the reverse complement.
ATGCTCGTTTGAACTCATCATAGGCGTCATAGAACAGGATCCTATATAATCATACTTCTTTTGTTGACAATTCCTGCACTCAGTAGTTAGTGAATAAAGACAAAATAACTCACGTAGAATCGTAAGATAAGTGCAGTAAACAAAGTTGTCTGCAATGTTGACACAACACTGCACTTTTCAATATCCCCCTTTTTGTCTTTCTTCACAAAAACACACCTGAACAAACTTGTTAGAAATAGGTAAATATAACAGGCATGAAACTACAAAACTCCCCCTCAACTTTAGACGAGAGCAATATTACAAAAGAGAGTATGTCAGCTTTTTTGTTCAGGTTCTCATCTCTTCTCCCCCTTTTTTGAGAAGAAAGATATCTCTCACAATAATCAAACAAGTTCATAGAAGGAGATAAGTAGATATGCAACGAGTGTGAGTGATGAGGAGATGGTATATGATCAACAAACTTCACTCCAAAAATGAATTTAGAAAATCTTGGGACACTACCAAAAATCAACGACGAACAATCATAAAAAGATTGGAAACGAAGATTTCTTAACTCAAAACACTCAACAACTCTCAGACTTTTTGTGATAAAAGAAGAGCAATCAAACATCTTCTCACATTCTGAAGAGATGCTACTGATTTTTTCATAGGAATACTGAGCTGTGGACTTCATTAATAGGACCTGCAATAAGAGCTGCGCAATGTTGGAGGTTGATGTTAACGCAACATTGAATTCAACATTGACAAATCCAGTGACTCCCCCTCACACAGTGCAAGATTATTCTCCAGAAACATAGCATTAGACATAAAGATTTAGAGAGCAGTGAGAAAGTACGAGAGAAAGGATATTAGGATGGAAAGGGAATAACACACTTCAATCCAAGGTCTACAAAGAAACATTTGAGACACAACCAAAAAACAATGAAGCAGATTCATAAAAGATTTTTGAGAACAAAGATTTTCTTAACTAGATTGGAGACAATCAGTTAAAAACTACCACTTGTGGCGAAGTTTTAGCAAATTTCAGAGATAACATAAATCAAGCTTTAACAAAGTAAAAATTACCCAAAAAAAAAAAACACTTCCCTAAGCAATCCCTCCCTCCAAAACACAACTCTTTCTCTCGAAACTTGGAAAATAAAAAGAAAGACTCTCATATAAAACAAAGGAACCTCGAACTAGAATCAACTTCTAGTGGAATGTTGTCTTAACAAAGCAGATAACACTCATATCAAGCCCTTTATTGTAAACTCGCAGTAACAAGAAAAGGTTGCAAACAAAACATGCATGATCCAAACCACAAGAAAAGCTAATAAATAGCACATAAGACCCAGCCAGAGCACTTAGCCATCACTCAAGGATCAAAAGTCAAGCAGACACACAAGGTAGATATGGTGTTATCAAGTCAAGAAGGGGACTGAAGTTTACAATTCAGCAGAGACTTTTAATTAACTCTCCAAAATACTTTTATTGCGCATAGAAAAATTTATTTATTTGTGTGAAAAGGTCGTCTACTGAATGAAGGCAGCCGGAACCCCAATCACCCCAGTAGCAACACAGGTGAGCACATATGACTGAATGCAGGCAGCCTAAACCCCATACACCCCAATATACCAATGCGTACTCATTTGCTATGTCACTTTTATAGAAACAGCCTCAAACAAGTAATCACAACGGATGAAGGCAGCCGGAACCCCAAGCACCCCAGTGTAAAGACATGCTATATCTAGCTATTCCATTTGTAAGAAAGCACTTTTATTTAATCAAGGAGGTTTTATTATCTCTTTAAAGCATTCAACACGGACTTCCCAAGGTGACTAGAACCCACAAAAACACATGTGGTACAGACAAACCAATCAAACCTTTCATAAGGTGAGTGAATAGCTGAGAAAAAGGCCACAATCAAGCTTAAAAGATGGTATTTAAGATCAAACAATAGGAACACCAACACAAACCAAGAAACTTTGAGCTTTGATTTCAAAGCCTTTCAATAAGACATCACTACTAAAGAAAAGACACCCACAATTAGTTCCAGAAAGAGAGACCTTTGTAAACAGTTAGGCACACAGGAAACATGGAAGAGACAGCAAGCAACAGACTAAGCCAATTTTTTTTTTTTCAATGTTATCAGTGATGTTGAGATAACATTGACGCCAACAATAATAATCAAATAAAGCACAGGGCAGTAAACCACCTTAAACACAATAATCTATCATGATTTTAAGGTTTACTAAAAATGTCCGCCAGTTTAAGCCAATATACCATATTATCGCTCAAATAGAAAAAACCATCGACTTGTGGAATTTCTAACATTCATATCTCCAACCCAATCACAAAAACAAAAGCATGTACAATCATATTTGGATATATATCTCAAAATATGATTTTTAGCCTTCGGATGAAGTGTGTTAGAGTTGGAAGAGTATCTAGCATACACATAAACAACATGCATCAAATCAGGATAGCTAGATAAGAGAGATAAGAGACAACCAACCATGTGAGATCCAGAGAGATTATTCTGTATCCCAGCAGATAGATCATGTCTCACCTTCTTGCACAGTCTAGCAACCTGCCTATATGTTTCATATTTTGTGTCAGGCTTCAATGTTATGTCCACTGTTGACTCAACATTAAGGACAACATCACGGTTCAGTACAACAGTTTCTAGTTCCATTAGCTCATCCCTGTTCCAATCTTCTTTATCAAGATGTTCCACATCATTACCTGCATCATGAAGAGTAAGAACAAAAACATAGTCACATGTAGTAGATATAAATGCACAAATATCAATTGATTTGATGTATGCACGATGTATGATTTTCCAAACATCCTTATTGAAAAAATCAGTAAAATCTATAACATAAAGACTACAAAAATAGGAATTTACTTGATCTATCATAAAGTACCAAATCCAAAACACCAATGAATTAAGTGCTTGGCTCTGATGCCACTTGTTAAAACTTTTGGACCGGGATTGGTACTCTGGACAAGTTTCAGACGATGTTGATTATGGAGTTGAGTCAGCAACGTCTTCAACAAGATAAAAGTGAAACGATGTGAACGAGCAGAAGCGGTTTTGCGGATAAAAATACTGAACACCACAGATAAATTTTAGCCAGTATATATAAAATATACTGACCGTGCCGTAGGCTAAATTTCCACTATCAGTAAAAGTAGATTTACAAAAACTACGTTTAATCAATCACAGACGAATGATTAAACTGCAAAGACTAGACCTAGAACAAACAAACAAAATCTATTCTAGTTCGATAACACTAAAGTAAATCTCAATCCTTAGAGACTACTTACAAGTGATTTCGATATCAATGTCTAGTAAAGCAAGAAGAGCTAATCTCAATAATGTGAATCGATGAAGATCAAAGGCGTAGTCTTCTTGCAATGACGTTCTTCCTGTATATATAATGTGCTGATCGATCTCCCAGGAAGAACTAACGTTAGTTTAGCTGTATCTGTGCTGGCTGGAAAATCTTTCCAAAGATTATCTCTAGAGATTTTATCTCCTTTTTCGTTAATTGATTATCTCTAGAGATTTTATTTCATTTTGCTCAAATTGCCTTCCTTCTCTCCAAGATTCTTCAAACTCCTTCCTTATTCTACAAACATCATTCCAGCTCTTTCCATAAGGTGGAAGCGTTCCAGATTTCTTCTGTCTTTTTGTTGGCAACGTCCAGATCTCTTTCTTAAGGCCCAAGTCAGTCAAGTCCAGTCCATTAGCAATGTTGCAGCCCAACTTATTATTTCCTTGAAAATATCTACATAAAAACAACTACAATTGTGGAATCGGTTAATAAACGAGGAAAGGCAGGATTAATAATAACAAGTGCAAATAAATTGCACTTTCAGAGACTTCCTTAGCAAGATTCATATTATACTTGAGTAACACCTTATTCAGATAGCTAGGCTGAGAAAGAATCACCTTATTACAAGTCTGATCCCTTGTAATGTCCATCCCAAGAATTCTTTTAGCCTTCCCCAGATCCTTCATTTCAAATTCCTTCTTCAACTGTAGTTTTAACTTCTCTATGTCTCTCAAATATTTTCTAGCAACAAGAATGGCATCCACATATAGAAGTAAATAGATGCTTTCCTGATCAGTCCTTGTACAACTATCATAGCTACTTTTGATGAATTTAATTGATGTCATAAACTCATCAAACCTTTTATACCACTGTCTAGGACTCTGCTTCAAACCATATAGAGATTTCCTTAGTAAACAAGCTTTTCCCTCAGCTTGATCAACATGTACTCCTTCAGGAATCCTCATATAAATGGTTTCTTCTAAATTCCCATGTAGAAAGGCTGTCTTTACATCCATTTGTTGGAGATGCAGATCTTCTTGTGCCACCATTGCTAATAATATTCTAATAGAAGTATGCTTTACTACAGGTGAGAATATTTCATTAAAATCTACTCCTTCTCTTTGAGTAAAACCTCTGGCCACCAGTCTAGCTTTATACCTTATTCTCTCATTTTCTGCAGCTTCAGATTTCTTCTTAAATATCAACTTGCAGGATACCAGCTTCTATTTTTGATGTTACAGGAACAATGATCCATGTCTTGTTCTTTTCAAGTGACTATAGTTCCTCTTGAATAGCAGTTAACCATTGTTCCTTCTCAGGACAACTAATAGCTTCATTGTAGTTTGTTGCATCTGCAGATGTTAAATCTTCAGCTATACTCAGAGCATAAGACACCATGTAGGATTTACCTACTCTCCCAAAACCATACATGTCTGGCACACTAGTTTTGCTCTTCTTGTCCTGTGTCTAGTTAATTGATAAGATGACAGATCTTCTTGATTTTGATCAATCTGCTCATCATCTTCATTCTTAGTGATATGAGGATTATTCAGATCAACCTCATTATTTTCATCACTTGTAATGTAATCTTGTCCATCTTGATCAACTATCTCCACCTGCTCTCTTGAACCAGTATCTTCCAATTGAAAATCTCCATCATCACTCAAATGATTTTCAGGATTCGCTGTAGCTAATTTCATTGGCATAACATCTTCCTTGAAAGTCACATCTCTGCTGATTATACACTTCTTTTGATCAATACACCACAGTTTAAAGCCTTTTACTCCTTGAGAGTAGCCAATGAATATGCACTTTAAAGCTTTAGGATCCAGTTTGTCTTGCTTAATGTATGCAAGAGCTAAACATCCAAATACCTTAATATTTGAGTAATATGGAGCTCTACCAGACCATATCTCTTCAGGTGTTTTGTAATTAAATGCAGTTGCAGGACTTCTGTTGATTATATATATAACAGGCAAAATTTGCAGCTTCTCCCCAGAAACCTTTAGTCACACCTGAGCTGATGAGCATGCACCTCATTCTTTCTAGTACAGTTCTATCGAACCTCTCAGCAACTCCATTATGTTGTGGAGTACCTGGCATTGTCTTGTGCCTGATGATTCATTTATCCTTGCAAAACTCATTAAACTCAGATGACAAATTAAATATTCTAAACCATTGTCAGTTCTGAGATACTTCACCTTTCTCTCAGTCTGATTTTCAACTTCCACTAACCATTGCTTGAACCTTAAGAAAGCTTCATCTTTTGATTTCAGTATCACACGCCACACCTTCCTTGAGAAGTCATCAATTAATAGACATGAAGTATTTCCCACCATTTAGTGTTTGAGTTCTTGCAGGTCCCCACAGATCAAAATGAAAATAGTCTAGGATAGCTTTAGTTGTATGTTTACCAATCTCATAACTGGATTTATGAGCTTTACCCATGATCCATTCCTCACAGAATTTAAGTGTAGAGATACAATCTCCACCTAGCAGGTTTTGTTTAGCCAGATCCTTTAGACCTCTCTCACCTAAGTGACCAAGCCTTCTATGCCATAGTACAGTATTGTCACTCGCAGCTACATTTGCATATTCACCAGTAGCAGTAATTGTAATGCCATCTAAAATGTATAGACCATGCTTCTGATTATTTATGTCTCCTTTCATGACAACTTGATTACCCCTGCTCACTTGAAGTATGCCATTTTTAGAGTGATAGCTATACCCCCATGAAATCTAACAATCCTAGAGATATAAGATTTCTTTTAAGATCTGGTATAAATCTCACATTTGTTAGTGACCTTACAACACCATCATGCATTTTTATTCTTACTGTGCCAATTTCCTTCACACTACATGGATAATCATTTCCCAGTAGGACATGGCCACCATAACCATACTTTAAATCAGTAAACCAGGTCTCAGTGGGGCATATATGAAATGAGCAACCAGAATCAAGTACCCAAACATTACTATGTGCAAGATCAGAGATAGATAGTACCTCACCAATCTCATAGCTGTTAGGAGCTTCTGCTAGTTCTGCATTTTGTTGCTCAGGTACCCACCCAGCATTCTTTGATCTCTTGTGATAGATGCAATCCTTCTTCAGGTGACCTTGTCTGTGACAGAAGAAACACTTCCTCTTCTCAATATTGTCTCCTCCAGAGCCACTAGCTTGTTTGTGAGATTGAAATTTTCCCTTCTCTTTAAACTGTTTCTTTCTATTAAAATTTCCTTTCATGCTCAAACTCTCAGCCATTAGCTCTTATTTAGCTACTCCTGACTTCCTTGTTTCTTTCAGCTTGAGTGATTTCTCTATCTCTTGAAAAGTGAGAGAGGTCGTTCTTCCCATTGTCAAAGCATCAATGAAGTGCTCATAATGTCTTGGCAGAGAATTAACCAACATAAGTGTCTGATCTTCATCAGAGATTTTAACCTCTACTTCTGCCAAATCTGTGATCAGCTTCTTAAAATCATCAATCTGATTAGTAACACTTTTCTCAGATGTGATTCTGAAAGCAAATAACCGTTGTTTCAACATTATCTTATTTGCAGGAGTCTTGACATTGTAGATCTTTTCAAGCTCATCCCAAACGCCTTGAGCTGTAGTCTGATCTGATACATCACGTAATGCCTGATCTCCAAGGGACAAAAATCAAAGTACTGTGCGCCTTTTCCATGATTTTTGCCTTCTCCTTTGAATCGAAATACTTCTCAAAACCTGCATCATCGCCTTGAATAGCTGCAGAAACACCTTGCTGAGCAAGAAGAGCCTTCATCCTTGCCTTCCATAGCTTGAAATCAATTTTCTCCGTTAATCGATCCAGATCGAACCTTGTTGATGCCATCGCTTCCCACAGACGGCGCCAATTGTTGAATAATTGAAGTAAATCGGCAAACAGAATCGATCGAAAACGATAAACCAAAACGAAGAACAGTAAACAACGATCAACAACAATATAACGTGCTTCGGATCAATAAATCGATCCTACTGCACGGAGGAACAATGGAAGCCTTTATTAATCACTCACAAACAGTATACAAGAATCATACAACGAAATCAACTCAAATCGAGAAGATTTGTCAACTCTAACTGGTATGAGCTCTAATCCCTTCACAAGAGAGAATCTCTCAGAATCAGAATAAATTGAATGATGGCAAAGCTTGGTGATGATGTCAACTGTTAAACCGTCACAACAATTTATGCAAAGCTGGAAGACTGATGATGAATTTGATGCTGGAACTCGCGCGCGCCAAGTAACAGAAACAGAGCACAACTGTTGGATTGTTATAACAAACTAACTGTTCTTTTAATCTCCACCGTTGAATCTCCAGGAATGATCTGAACCATTGATCTCATAACAGTCATGGATTGAGCTACACCTTCCACATTACTTTACTCGTTTAATACTCAGTAAGCCCTATTATAGTTAAAAAAAGATTATATTTAGATGTAAGCGGCTCATTCCAAAATTTGTTAAATCTCACTACATACAAACTCTGTTAAGATTTGATTTAGTATTGCATTTTCGGGTTTTTCCTTTTCTTTTTCATCTTTTTATCCCGGACTCGTTCGATCCAAACAAGTCGAGCTTATTAACAGAGTTCACTCAGTTCAGAATTGAGCTTGGGATCGAGTACAATTGAAGTCGAGTTAAATAGCTCGGCTCAAATAACAACAGTACTGCAAGTTGGAAGACTTGGGTAACTCATATTTCTGGTTCGACCAGAATGTATTAATGGTTAGGTGCACTTTATAAAGATAATGTTTCCTTCCGGATAACAAGAACCAATCATAAACTGCATTTATCCTAGTCTTTTTGTTTGTTTTTCTTTTGGTGCTTTTATTTGTAGTTTCTTTATATATACAGACTGTGAATTCAGATAAGTGAAGATGGTGAACATTGTTGCAGCTGAGAAGGCCATATCACGGAGCCTAATAAAACTGGCGGGCATTGTCCCGCAGAAGATTGAAATCGAACCAGGCACCATCATCAACATTTGGGTCCCTAGTCATACCATCAAGAAACCAAAAACTGGTTCCAGGAAATACAATCCTGCCAATGATTCCAAACCAGTTGTGGTGCTCCTACATGGCTATGGTGCTGATGACGGCATGTTTAACTGGCAATTTCAGGTATGTCGGATATAACCAGTTGTTGTGAATCAGGAATGCGTACCTGGTTGAGTGAATCAGACCGGCAGAGATAGTGTAAGAATGCATACAATGTTGAATGCTAGGCAGGTCTAGTCTAGTGATTATCAGCATTAGCTACAGTGAACATTTACTGGTAATTCGTTTATATTAATTCTCTAACAGTGAGGTCGTCAATCACACAAGTAACTATATAATGTACTGGTAGTGGTAAGTCTATTGAATATCAGAACTAGACTACCTTTTCTGAAATGATTTTTGGTTTCCTTTTTCAGGTTTGTTCACTCATGAAAAACTACTCCGTCTATGTACCGGACCTCTTGTTCTTTGGCGAGTCAATCACGAATGATCCAGACAGGTCGCCTAAGCTTCAAGCAGACTATCTTGTTAAGGGTTTAAAGAAGCTAGAAATCCATAGGTGTACGGTAGTGGGGTTTAGCTATGGTGGCATAGTAGCATTCAAAATGGCCGAGCTTTATCCTGAACTGGTGGAAGCCCTGGTGATTACCGGAGCTGTCCCAACCATGATGGATTCAGTTAACAGTTCTTCGGTGGAGGAGCTTGGTGCTTCCTCACTTTCCGATCTCTTGCTTCCAAATTCTGTTGATGGTGTTAAGACTCTTGTCAGGGTAGCGGCTTACAAGAAGCTTCCGCTCCCCAACTGCATTTATAAGAACATCCTGGAGGTCAGTTTAGCACTGTTCTTCATTCTTGAGGGGTATATATATATATATATATATATATGTATATATATATATATATATATGTATATATATATATATATATGTGTGTGTGTGTGTGACAGTGCATCTTTTCCATGTTCTTCGTTTCCTAAAACTTTTTCTTACGTGATCCCAAATTGGGAACTGTTGAGTTATTATAATCAGGTGATGTTCAACAACAGAAAGGAAAGGGCTGAACTGCTTGAAGGCCTAGTGGTTAACGACGAAGAAGCTGACATCCCAAGATTTTCTCAGGTAAATTCTGAAAAGCGGCTATAGATAAATAATTAAGCTTCCGAGCAATGGCCAAGAGAAATTGTAAAACACACATTAATAACTACAGAGAATCCATCTTCTATGGGGCGAGGACGATCAGATTTTCAAGCTGGAACTTGCACAGAACTTGAAAGAGTGAGATTACTTTCTGGTGCCTTTTCAATTCTTTCTGCCAAGCCGAACACTATCGTAAAACAGCTCATTTTCGACTTGTTATGACAAACAAAACAACTGTTTTAGCTATAGAAAATCTCTGAAAGCAAATCATAACTATTTTGGAGTAATGCAGGCAACTTGGTAGCAACGTTACGTTACAAGGGATAAAGAAAGCAGGCCATTTGGTTCACCTAGAGAGACCCTGCGTATACAATAAATCCATCAGGCGGTTCCTTGCTTCGCTACATGTTGATGATGACAGTAAATGAAGTTCAGAACTAGCAGAGCTAGAATTGTGAACTGATTAGGCATTTATTATTTCAACCTAAAACTCATTCGATTCGATTTAGTTGATTCCATTCGATTCGATTCGATTTAGTTCCATTCGATTCGATTCGATTCGATTCATTTCTTGATTCAGTTCGGTTGATTCGATTCATTAAATTCATATTATTATTATTATTATTAATATTATTTTATCATTTATTTACACACCCGATCTTTTGTACGAGGAAAATAAGAAAATTTATCCAATTGAGTTATTTTCAACTTTTTTTCTTTCTTTCTTTTTAATACGACTTTTAGTAGATCAATGAAATAAAGAGTATAGTTACAATTTGAACTAACAAAAAATCTACATGTTCAAAAACTCCAAAACAAGTTAAATCAAACCAAAAATCGGACCAAACTTTATAAAAATAATATTATATATCACAAATATTGAAAAATGGCATTTATTCCTCTATATTATCTTCCTGCCTATATTATCTTCCTGCTCTATATTGCACGGAATAGGCGCCAAATTCTCAATGTCATCTCCTTGCACCACTTCGCGTTTCTTTCCTTGTCGGTTCAATAAATCATTATCCACTCCACTGGACATTGATATCATGTTGCAAACCGGTATTTCAAGTTTACACATGCATAAAATTATGCAGAGTGAAGATAGCAACAATCACGTATATTTGATATGTGTCTTCCATTTGAGGCATCGTATAAAGTACCTTCCACGCGGTTGGTTTTAAAGTTTGTTATACAATAATAAATAAAAATGTAAAATGACAGAAAAAAGAGTAGGAAGAATGTGAGAAAGATGACAAAAATAATATATTTTTTTAATTGTGATTATATATACCATCATATAATTGTTATTATTATTACACAATAATTTCTTCATTTGATTCGATTCGATTAGTTTGATTTGATTCGATTCGATTCGATTCGATTCCATTCATTCGATTCGATTCGATTCGATTGATTCCATTGATTCGATTCGATTCGGTAAATTTCAGTTGAAAAGAACAGAGCCTTAGGCGTATAAATTTTGAAAAATTTCTTTACTAAAAGAGATAAATTTCTTTCTATCATTAGTAAGATTATATATACGAAGTATAATGCAAATACAAAAAAAATTGTAATTTTATCAATCTTATACTCCCTCCGTTCCAAAGAAATCTTTCCATTTTAACTTTGAGCGCAAATTACTCTTAAACTATAATAATAAATAATTTAATAAAATCATTTGCGGTTATAGTCGAAGACAGTTGATCGCAGAATAGTAAAATGGAAAGATTTCTTTAGAACAGAGTAAGTATCATATATATGTATTTTAAAATTGAGAAAGGGTTGTGCAAAATGTAATAATATTCTAAAAATACACTACTATATTTTTTTTCCAATTGAACCTCTGTTTAGCAAAACTAGCTGATAAGCTAGCTAGTAACTTATAGCTCATAGGCTAGCTGGTAGTAAGCTAGCTGGTCGATGATAATCTAGTTGATTTTTATATTTAGTAAATCAATTAGCTAATAAATTAATTGATTTACTAAACAAATTTATAAAAACCAACTAGCTTATCAGCTATCAGCTGATTTACTAAATATGGTATGTAAAAACAATCAGCTAGCTTATTTTTTTCATAAGCTTCTTGAACAAGCTTATCATGGCTACAAGCTAGACGTTCACGTAACAAGCTTATTACGAAAATAAGCTCATCGAGCTAATAAGCTTATGCTCCCTACCATACTTGGGCATAGATTCGCCCCTGAGAACTACTCATCCATTCTTAATTTATAATCCATGCGATGAATTTTAGTGGAAGAAAACAAGAGAATAAACTTGATTTTTAGGAAAAATTTCATATCTACCTCTTTACAGATTAGTCCCTTTTAGTTGAACAATTATATATAGATTCAAAGATCTCTCAACAATTATATAGGTCCAAATTGTCACTCTGTATGGTTTACCACCAGTAGATGGTTTTGGACTATTTAATTGATTTTCGGATTTCCTTAAATTATTTTCAGTTAATTAATTATTGCCCATTGTTTAAGTTGGAAAGAGGTCTTCGATAGGGGATCCTCTCTCTCCTTTTCTCTATTTGATTGTGGTGGAAGGCCTTAGTCGGATGATGTCGAAGGTGTGTAATTCGGGTATTTTCTATCCACTGAAAGTTGGTTCGGAAAAGGTTGCTATCTCTCATATACTTTATGCTGATGATACTATTTTCTTTGGAGGCTTCAATTGATAACATCAGGGTCATGAAAGCATTTTGAGAAGTTTCGAGTGGTACTCGGGATTAAAAATTAACTTCCGGAAGAGCAATTTAATGAGGATTGGTGTTGATCCAGCAGTGTTGGAGGGGTGGGCTAAGAATTTGAATTGTGGAGTGGGAATGATCCCTTTCATGTTCTTAGGCATTCCGGTTGGAGCGAAACCTAGTGATAATTTTTTTTGGCAAAGTGTGGTCTCAAGAGTGGAGAACAGGTTGAAGAATTGGGAGAATGGATATCTTTCTTTTGGAGGAAGGATTGTTTTGATAAACTTGGTGCTCACGTCCCTTCCGATCTATTTCTTATCGTTTTTCAAAGCCTCTGCTTTTATCCTTAACCTTCTTAAAAAATTACTTCGTAATTTTCTTTTTTTTGGGGGGATCCGTGGGGAAAGAAAAAAAATTGCGTGGATCAAGTGGGAGGTAGTGTGTAGAGCGAAAGAGTCGGGTGGGTTGGGTGTAAAAGATTTGAAGGTGTTTAATGAAACTCTTCTAGGCAAATGGGCTTGGAGATTGATTGATGGGTCTAGTGGTTTATGGAGTGAAGTTTTAAGGTCGAAATATGGTGATTTCTGTGAGGAGGTGGTCCGATTTAGAAAGGGTGGTCTTTGTAGGAGAAAATGTTGGTCCTCTAGGTGGGGTGACTTGATTAGATTGATAGGTGATGGAAAGTGGTTTTGGGGAGAGCTCATGAAGGTAGTTGGAGATGAGAAGTTGACCAAATTTTGGGAGGATTCTTGGGTCGGGGAAGGGGTTGAGTCTAAGAGAGAGGTTTCCTCGTTTGTATAGTTTAGTCTGTCAAAGAGTGTGTTGTTGGGGAAAGATTAATGTGTACAGGTTTGAGTGTCACAGGTTGCTGGCTTTGGAGGAGATCATTGTTTTCTTGGGAGGAGGAGCAGGTTGTTGAGCTTGAGATGATCGTGCGAAATAGTTGCCCGCTGAATTCTGCCGTAGATAAGTGGTTCTGGAAGGCGGGGTCACATGGTGCCTACTCGGCGAAGGAAGGTTATAAGAAACTGGTGATGATGGCTTATATATCTCCTAGTGTAAAAACTGATTGGTTGAAGCTAGTTTGGATTAAAGAGATCCCGCTGAAAATCTGTACTTTTGTGTGGAAGACGATATACGGGAGAATTCCGGTTCTACCTAATTTAAAGAGAAGGAATCTTGTTCACCAAGAAGTGCCATCTTTTTGCAAACTATGTGACGAAGAGGAAGAAGAGACAGAACTACATTTGTTTGTCAAGTGCCGGTTTGCGGGGTTATTATGGCAAAAGATCAGAGTTTGGATGGACTGCGATTGGGACTTCAAGGATAACCTCTCCTTTTTTGCAAATTTGGTTCCCTCGAAAGTGAGAGTTGGTTGGTTAATGGTTTGGCATGGCACGCTTTGGCTTCTATGGAGGGCTAGAAATGGGAAATTGTTCAAAGGTGAAGATTACAGCTACTTAGAGATTTTCGAGCTACTCAAATTTAATGTATATACTTGGCTAAAAAATATAAATCTCTTGTTACCTGGATACTCTTTTGTGGATTGGGAATTATGCCCGAGAAAGGTCTTGAATTGGGATTAAATTGTGCCGAATTGCTTTCCACTGGGACATTTGGCGCATCTTGGGTCTTTGAAGCTGGGCGCCAAGTGACTTTCGCTGGCTCATCTTTATTGGTTATCTTTGATGTTTTGGGGCTCTTTGGTTTTTTCTACTGGAGATTCTTAGCCAGGTAACATTGGGCATCTTCTTTTATTATTTTTCGGACGCCTTAAGGGTTCATCACCGATCTTTTCTTTCTTTCTATCTTGATCGGTATTCCACCCTTTTGGTTTTGATTGCAACCTCTCAATCTCGGCTCGAAATTTCGGTTTTGAGACATACTAGACGATGGGGTGGTCAGATTTTCGTCCGAATTATTTGTAGAAGTTAGATGTTTTGATGTTAGTTGTGCTTGGTTTTCTTTTGGTTCAAGACAGAGTTTTGGTTTGGAGTTGTTCTGGTGTATTTTTTGTGCTTCGATGTGTATGGCCCAAGTTGTAATAGAAACACTTCTAGTGTTCATTTCCTGGTTTATCAATAAATTTACTTCTTCAATTTTTTTTTTTTTACCATAAACATATATGTAACTTACCCATCCAAACATTTGCATTTTTCTTAGCTACATCCATTCCATTAAAAAATGACCCCAAATAATTTTTGGCTAATTCCCCGTAACTTCTTTTCTTTTTTGCCAAATTATCCAAATAAGGTTCTAAAATAACCACTTAAAAACATATTCCAGGCGCAGTGTATCAAACCCAACCAAACCCATTCTTTCTACCACGTCAACTGTCCACTCACATCAAATCAAACAATCAAACGTAGCTCCAGCGTACCCAAATTTCTTTTTTATGTTCTCATTTATTTTAAAACTACACTAATTTTTTCATACTTCATATTATTTTAAATGTCCTTAACTAAATAAAATAACATAGAATAAAAATTGAAGAGTTAAAATACTTGGGATGGAAGAAATACAATATTCGGGATTAGAAATTACAATACTTGCAAGTGTGCTTTTTATTGTGGAAATATTTTAAATTTAAAAGTCGTGCTTTATATATAAAAAAAGTATCAATATTAAAAAAACAAAAAGGGTTAGATCAGGGTTTGACCGGTTCACCCGGATTGAGTTGGATCAAGCCGGTATGACGTTATAGTAATAATTTTATATACTTAACAAATTCCTTAAATATTACCTTACAATGGGACTTTTAATCTGATTGTCTTGTTTTTTGCTATAGACTAGAGGCTAGACTATACTTGTGGGGTGGGGGGGGGCTTTTAGAATTTTACATTTTCCAATTCTTTTTTCACTTAGACAATAAATATTTCATGTGGCAACTGGTTTTTATCCTTGGTCAAATCTGGATGGTGCCTTTGGACCTTTGTGTAAAGCAAACAACGACTAACGTCTAATTTCAAAATCTAGCCGGGTACGTACTATATGAAATTCACCATAATTTTTATATGTATTATGTACTCCCTCCGTCCCGGTTTCATCTTTCCGCGGGTCCGGACACAAGATTTAAGAGAAAAGTGAATAAAGTAGGAGAGATGGTGTAGTGAATAAAGTATGACAAATAGTGAGTAATATATATAATTTATATTTTTCATTTAAGAGATGGGAAGATGAAGTTGGGACGGTCCAAAACAGAATGCATGAAGAAGAAACTGGGACGGATGGAGTATTTTACAAGGAAACTAGCATAATAGAAGGGAAAATTCGACCCCGGTGGTCTCAACCTCTCAATGTAGCAGTAGGTCCCACAATGTGCTCCATCACATGAAGAGTGAACATGAAGTAGCACGTCTAACAAACCTAATAGAAGAAACACCGAGTACCACATGCACATTGATTACACCAGAATAGCACACATCACCAAAGTAATAATTACTACTCCATCGGTTCTAAAGAAATCTTTCAATTTTACTATTTTGCGGTCAACTGTCTTTGACTTTGACTTTGACCGCGAACTAATCTTAAACTATAATAGTAAATAATTTAATAAAAACATATAATGAAAATTTAAATAATTTAATAAAAATATATAATGAAAATTTAATAATTACATTTTCATTATATGATTTTATTAAATTATTTACTATTATAGTTTAAGAGTAATTCACGGTCAAAGTCGAAATGGAAATGTTTTTTTGGAACGGATGAGGAGTATTAACTAGTATCCCATTGAAAGGCATTATTTAGGGGAATTTGCCTATCTAACAAGTATATGTTGGTGCAAACTCTTCATCTGCATTGCGTCGTTGGAGCTCAACTGGAAGACCATATGCAGGATAGCTAAATGGTGAACGTATGATCTTCTCATTCGCAATAAGTTTTTCCCATTTGAAGTTTACGAGTAAATTGTGCATGAAAACTAAAGCTGCTTGCTGAGCATATTCGAATCCCGAGCACATCCTGGTGCCTTTTGCAAATGGAGTGAAACTATATGGGACAATGTCATTTCCTTCGAATCTTGTTGGATCAAACTCTTCTGGATTTGGAAAGTATTCTGGAACTTTTTGAGTGGAATCGAATGAGCAAAATATCTGCAAGTATAAACCAACTTCAGTAGACAGCAGGGGAAAATAATATATATAACACACTAAATACACAAGGCAATAATATAAGCTTTATTAGAGTTTGACAATTTTACAGTGCATGTTTGCAACAAATTAATTTCTCCAACAGATTATTACTTGTTTGTGGCAGAAACCAGAAATTAGTGTTTACAGAAAACAGTTTATACTATCAACTTGTTTGATGTTGTTTTTTTTTTCAGAATATCTCACATCAATCAACTATGAAAGGATCATCAAACAACAACATATAAGTTCGATAACCCCTCCCTCTCCCCTAATAAGGAATTTTAAAGGGATGATGGACTAACTCAATATGGTGTCAGAGCAGTTCCAAGTTGATGATGGGTGCCCAGTTGATGATAATTCAGGCTTGCCCAAAGATCAATATTATAATTTCACTTGTAGAGCCGACTAACTGCGGCCAACTCGTGAAGGGGCGTGTTAGAATATACCACGTCATTTGTGAGAGAATTATGCAAACAACATATAAGTTGAATAATCGTCTTACATTAATAAAGCATTTTAAGGAAATGATGGCCCAACTTAATTGTTTTAATTAGAGACATTTGTGTGAAATTCAGTACAAATTGATCAACTAAGGCAGAGTTTGAGATAAGCATGCTTGCCTTCCATCCCTTAGGAATTGTGAAACCTTCGAACGAGATATCATGAAGTGCTTCCCTGAAAACGCCTACCGCAGGTGGTGCAATTCTGAGTACCTCATCCATCACGTTCCGACCATACTTCATATTCTTAGTATCCTCCCATGTCAACAACTTATCACTTCCTTTTAACCTTCTGATCTCTAGTTGTTCTGTGTTAAACACATATATTTACTTACACATGTTATACATATTTATCAAGTGAAGTAACTTTATCAAAGCATATATGTTACCTTTCAGAACCAAGTCATAAACATGAGGATGACCCGCAAGATAATATGCAATATTTGCCATGAGAGAACTGGTAGTGTGATGTGCAATCTGCATTCCCATCAGCATATCAGCGATTTCTTGCTCACTAAGCGGCTTCCCAGCATCATTAGTTGTAGAGAGTAAATGTGACATGAAATTGTCTTCACCTGATGGGATAGTTTCCTGTCTTCTTGATCTTACAATACTCATAAACTCACTGCGTATTACATTAGCAGCGTTTATAGCTCGCCTGAAGGGCGTTCCAGGCAAGTTGATCGGAACCGACACAAGTCCTGAAAAAACCATCTCAAACTGATCCTGCAGCTTATCAATTTGGGCTATCGTATCATGCCCCATGCCCATAAACGCGCGGCAACCTAACGCAAATGTTAGGTTCTTAGCCAAATGGCAGATATTTGAGCCTGACTTTGGTGCCCATAACTCTGAATCCATGCGATGCCTCGTTGTCTCATCCATAAGGCCAATGTAGTTGCGCACTGCCTCAGGTTTCAAGTAATTAGCCAATAATTTTCGCCTTCTGAAAATTTCCTCATCAGGGTTCATTTTTTGTTCACGAGACATTACAATGCTTACTAGTGAAGGTGGATGCCACGGTCTCACTAACCTCTTTTCGTTCGAGAAAACAACCTTGTTACCTGATGGATCAGATATAACGGCAATATTTTCTCCCATAACAGAGGTTTTGAACACTTTCATGGAGTGTTTTCTCATTCTGTCAGTTATGAATTCCTCCATTTCACCTCTGACGAATGACATAACAAAGTTGTGTGTTTCGCCAATGAAAGGCAATCCGAAGTTTCCTGGAGGAAGATTAACATTGGTGTGGAAAAGTAGTTTGTTGAGAGTGTGATGGAAGATGAGGAAACAAGTTAGGAGTGAGAGCAAAATGGTTACAAGGATACTATTGGCAAGTTCCATTTTCTTGTTTGATGAGTTTATGTTTTTGTTTATATGTCCGACCCACAATTTATAATGCTACAATTCGTGGAAAATGTAATGCTGCCGTGTATAATCAAACTCTGGAAATTTTTGCCATTTTTTTCTTTTCTTTTGGCCATGATGTTTACGGTGAGGTGATCTGTGGAAAAACGGTTAGTGGTAGACCTTAAAGTGTAAATTTGAAGTTTTTTTGGTAACGGTATTTTTGCGGCAAATGAATCATCTTTGACTATTTCAAGTTCTTACAAAATCTGAAGCCTCAAGATCATAATCATATCCATCCATTTCTGGTTCTTTGCGCAACGACTTCTACTGTGTAACGTAATGACTGAGATTCCATCCCTACATGGAGAGTTACGTCCTGCCATACATCCCATCACACCTCGGTAGGCTTAACATCGGGCCAGAATCGGACCAAACTGGAAATTGACATTTTAATTCATACAGACCCGGACCGAACCTGGAAAAATCGAGTAACTAATTAAAAAGAATTATAAGAAAAAGGTCATGTGGTGTGGTGGATGAGCATGGCAGATTTTGGGTGTGGAAGGAGTAGAGAGCTGTGGCGTGTCAAATATTGCCCTACCCTTCCTTTTTTTGCCTTGGAGAAGGTAAGTGTAAATTAACATTAAAAATAAACGAAAAATTAGATGACCTTTATGAAAGAATGTTTTCCGTGAGGAATTCATTGATAACCATGGGGTATAAATACAAAAGTACAATATAGAGTTTTAGATTAATGCTATTCTAACTAAGCTATACTAAACCTACTATGATTAAGATTCTAGATTCTTTAATATTCTAACTAATATTTACATAATCTATCACTTTATTCTCGTTCCAATTCGTCCCGACCGAGAATTGAATTTTCAAAATTCTTTAGACCCGAGAACCCAACCTAATATGGTTAGGATCGGTCCAAGAAATGAATTTTCGGACCAGTTTGGTCTGGTCTTCTAGTTACGTGTGTTTTATGCTCACTTGTATGCACTCTTAAATCAGAGAAATTAAATGGTATGAATTATTTCGACTGATTTCAAAAGTTAAGCGGATCATATCACACCAATCCCAACCACTTTATCATTAAACCGATCTAAAGAGCCAAACTTGGATCAATTAGTTTACGAGTTACAGGCATTCTCTTGATCACTTAGGGTTAAAACTCAAAAAACTGAGTTAAAAATATCTAAATTTTTATAAAAATTCAAGCTTTAACATTATACCAAACACCCCTTCATAGTACCTATTATCTATGTCTAACTTTCAGAAAGATAGGAATAGGTTATAGTAGACCAAAAACTTAGAAGTCTTCCACCAAACAAGTCATATAAATTGTCTCCTACGACTGAGAGCCCAATAAATTAACGTCTATGATAGGGAACTTTTGGAAACACACCACTTCCTATAATCTGGTCACTGTTGTTGATAAGGAAGGAACAAGAGAATTGGACTGGAAAGATGCTATTATTGTGCTTGACCAGACTCAATCTTCCAAACGTAGAAGCAGATTGGAAATGGATCACTTTGGGACTTGGCTTTCTTACATACGTGATGATTAAACCAAAAACAAAAAAGCCTTTTCTCAAAAAAACGAAAACCCAAAAAAAGCCTTACAAAAAGTCATGTTGGGTTGTACCAAACTGTTGTAAAAATAGTACTAATAATAACATGTATAAAAAGTTTAGATGCAAAACATAACTGGGTTTTTGCATCAATTTGTAAATGTTAGAACTGTTTCCAACAAATTATGCAATATAAATCAAATCAAGAAATGGTGGAAATTCCTAGTCTCCTTGTGATGGGATCAGAAACACGCATAATATCTCAATTGCTATCAAGCCACAGTAAAATCCATATAAAAATATCCATATTCAGAATAATTAATAAACTCAAACACCATAAAAATCAAAGTACAAACACCACTAAAGTATACTAGCAGAGCTAGTAACAACGTGGCATGGTAAATTGATTGACTAGATCACTAGCCACGAAGTAGGCAGGCAATCTACGATTTTGCAAATTCATTTTATCACTCTGCAAACTCCCATCTATTCACAGCACTCTTTGGCTATCTTAATAAACACAAATGAGATGAAGTCCAGTTACATCACCTTGTGGAAAAATTAAAAAAAAACTCCCTCCGGTCTATTAAAAGCTTCCTAGGGAGCTACTTTATCTTAGTTTAAAGAAAATTAATTAAATATTTATTTGTGAGTGGTAGTATATTGATAAAATTATAAGTGGGTGATTAAAGTAAATGAGGGAGTGAATAGAATGATGATAAAGTAGGAAATAGAAATAATAAAAAATTAGATAGTGGGATAAAAACTTTCATTTTTTAACTTAGAAAGTTTCTAACGAAACACTAAAAGAAAGTTAAAGTTTTTAGTGGAACGGAGGGAGTAAAAGTCTAGCATTTGTAGCGTAATGCAATTAATTATAATTTTAAGTCAATATCTTAAGAGTAAGACCAACGTTTTAACAGCAATACATGTTTCATTACAGTTAGTTATCTTGTAAATCGACCATACTGAAGGACATATTGCTGTAAACTTACTTGGGGATACAGAAAATGTGGAAGCTTCAACTTTCCAAGGGGAATGATGATCCATGGCTTACAACCTTCAACGATCACACTGGAAGAGAGTTCTGGCAATTCTTCCCGGCTCTTGGAACAGACGAAGAACGTGCTCTTGTCGAAAACTTCCGGGAGGACTTTAAAACGAACCGTTTTCAGACAAAACACAGCTCTGATCTCCTAATGAGGCTGCAGGTGAAAACAAAACACATTTTCCGCTGTCTTACGTTAGTTATAACTTATATTGTAGTTTTGCGGTTGTTTAGTACTGATTGGTTGATTATGTAGTTTGCGAAGGAGATGCCATGTGGGGAGAAGATTCCGCAAGTGAAAGTAGGAAGTGAAGAAGAGGTAACAGAGGAAGCAGTGGTTACTACATTGAGAAGGGCTTTGAAATGCTTTTCGACTATTCAGGCTGAGGATGGTCATTGGCCTGGTGACTATGGTGGCCCTTTGTTTCTTCTACCGGGTCTGGTAAGAAGTGTTGAGTTTCTGTCATCAGACAGTTAAAAGTTCGAACTTGTAAAGAGGTTACACATGCATTTTGTTAACTGTTTCATCAGTTCAGTTCTTGGCTAAGATTATTGAATAACCTGAACTGCAGATTATAGCACTGTCGATAATGGATGCTCTAGACGCGGTCCTGCCATTTGAACATCAAAAAGAGATGCGTCGTTATATCTATAACCATCAGGTCAGTTTTCTCTCAACAAAAATCGTCAATATATGATCATAGAAGAAAGTGAGTTACTTAATCTCTATTGTGTGGGTGATAGAATGAAGATGGAGGGTGGGGTTTGCACATAGAAGGGCATAGCACCATGTTTTGCACAATACTGAATTATGTCAGCTTAAGGCTTCTTGGAGAAAAAATGGATGATGGAGATGGAGCGATGGCTAAAGGCGGAGCTTGGATTCGCGATCATGGTGGTGCAACCTACATCCCTTCTTGGGGAAAATTCTGGCTCTCGGTAACATCATAATTGAAAACTATTACAAAAGTTCATATAAACGACGTATTTGAAGTTGTTCAGTTCATTTCTGATTTTAATTTAGGTACTTGGTGTTTACGAGTGGCAAGGAAATAATCCATTACCACCCGAATTGTGGCTTCTTCCTTACTTTCTCCCTGTGCATCCAGGTAAACTCTGTTTCTGCTGGATATGTTCATGTATATTTTTATTTGGAAATTTTATTTATTTGGAGATGAATTCGTTTTAGGGCGTATGTGGTGTCACTGTCGATTAGTATACCTACCGATGTCCTATCTGTATGGAAAGAGATATGTAGCGCCTATGAACGCTACTACTCGAGCACTGAGGAAAGAGCTCTACACCAAGGCTTATGATGAGATTGACTGGGATTTGGCCAGAAATCAATGTGCTACGGTACAGCTTCCTTCAATATTGTGCAATCATCAGAATGTTTTTTACAGTGTCTTAATTTGACAGAACATTTGAATGCAGGAAGATTTGTACTATCCGCATCCGTTCTTACAAGATGTTCTGTGGAAATGTCTGGACAAGTTTGCGGAGCCTCTGCTCACGCAATGGCCTTTCTCTAAGTTGAGGCGTAAAGCGCTCAACACAGTGATGAAGCATATCAACTATGAAGATCAGAATACTAACTACATCTGCATTGGACCTGTAAATAAGGTAACTGTAGTAGTACTATGTTTCATTGTTTCAATCTTGATGGAAATGTTTTGATGCGTGTGCTTCTTACACAGGTACTGAATATGCTGTGTTGCTGGGTGGATGACCGGAATTCTGTGGCAGTCCAACGACACATTTCAAGAGTAAAGGATTACTTATGGGTAGCTGAAGATGGCATGAAAATGAAGGTCCTCCATTGAACTTCTTATGATGCTTTACTTGAAAGATTGTTTTAGGTTTTCTTATGTGGATAGTATTGAATGACAGGGATATAATGGCAGTCAGCTCTGGGATACTGCTCTTTCTGTTCAAGCAGTACTTGCTACTAACCTAGTTCGTGATTATGATTCGATGTTTAGGAAGGCTCACGTTTTCATCAAAGCTTCACAGGTACGTAGATTCAGAGCATGGATCAAGGAACAAGGATATTTTGCAAACAGAATGCGGTCCTCAAGTTCAATCATACTGAATGAAATACTGGAATTTTTCTGTTTTCAAGATGCCGAAGGACAGTTCAGGGGATTGCAGTTCATGGTATCGTCACAGGTCGAAAGGCGGCTGGCCCTTTTCAACCACAGATAACGGTTGGATAGTTTCAGATTGCACAGCAGAAGGCCTCAAGGTTGATTCTGATTCTAAATAAAGAAAGAGAGGATAAAGATCTGATCAAGTGCACAATGTGACATTATATCATGGGGTGAATTATTTCTGACATTAACTTGTTTTCATTTTGTTGAAGGCGTCACTTATGCTGTCACAGCTTCCAACTGACATTGTTGGAGAAACAATACAACAAGACAAGCTATACGACGCAGTCGATTTGGTTTTATCCCTTCAGGTTTATCTCAGACTACAATATAAATGTAAAGACATTACATGTACTTGCTAAATTCTGATATTGTGTTTAGCTCACTTGCTTTTGAGTTTTTGTTATATGTTTCAGAATAGTTCTGGAGGTTTTGCATCATATGAAATAACAAGATCCTATGCTTGGTTGGAGGTAATGAAAGAAATCCCAATATGTTACTAATGTTTTGCTCTCAATGTTTCTCACAAATCCAATATCTTTATGATGCCAGATGATCAATCCAGCAGAAACATTTGGCGATATTGCCATCGACTACCAGTAAGATTTGCAAAACTGAAAGAAATCTAAGCTTAACATTCAGATCATCTTCTTTTATGTGATTCTTAGACTGATGAACTTGGTTATCTAGGTATGTGGAATGCACATCTGCAGCTATCCAATCTCTGGAATCATTCAAGAAAATACACCCAGAATACCGCAGAAAAGATATAGAGGTGTGCATCAAGAAAGCGATGAACTTCATTGAAAGTAGACAATCACCAGATGGCTCGTGGTGAGTCTATGCACATAACAACTCTATTACTACAAGCATACATCCACCGTTAGGAAACTGATTCATTGATGAAAAATCTACATATGCTTGATCTGTTAGGTATGGATCATGGGGAGTATGCTATACGTATGGAACGTGGTTTGGGGTGACTGGACTAGTAGCTGGCGGAAGGACTACGAAAACAGCCTTTGTATCAGAAAAGCTTGTGATTTCCTCCTGTCCAAACAACTCCCATCTGGAGGTTGGGGAGAAAGCTATCTTTCAGGCCAGAACAAAGTAAGATCACTGCAAAAGCCTTTTGCAAGACTTGTGCTAGTAATCAGCTCAACATTTCTGCTAATAATTGACAGGTATACACTAATATCGAAGAGAATAGACCGCACATTGTAAATACTGGATGGGCAATGCTGGCTCTTCTGGAAGCAGATCAAGTATGAAACCAGCGTAACAAGCATTTCGTCTAGCTAACACCAGTATTTACATAAAATGCATTAAAAAAAGAACTACTCACTTTTAGCAAACATTTTCGTCTAGCTAACATCAATATTTACATAAAATGCAATTCAAAGAACGAACTGCTTACTTATAGCAAACATTTTCGTCTAACTAACATCAATATCGACATTAATTTTCATTGACATTGAATTAATAGGCCAATCGGGATGCTAATCCACTGCAATGTGCTGCTAAAGTGCTGATAAATTTGCAGATGCAAAACGGAGAATTTCCGCAACAGGTTTCTCTTATTAGTACTAATGTGGCTATCAAATATTCACATTCGGAGATGTTTAATATATATTTATCAACTTCTCGATATTTTACAGGAAATAATTGGTGTATTCAACAAAAATTGTATGATAAGTTACTCAGCATACAGAAACATTTTCCCCATATGGGCCCTTGGTGCATACCTCAACAAGGTGTTTCGGCCATAGACGATAAAAAGACTGTCAGAGAATTCAAGATATTGTCAATATTCCACTTGCTGTATGAAAAGAGCTAACAGGAGCGTTCATTTACTATACGAAAGGCTAATAGCTTCTAGTATAAGATACTTAAAATGTTTCATCAGTCATCACAATAGAAAATAGAGTTACAGGAACATGCATCTGTATATAACCATACTGTAGAACATATTTAGTATTGTGATAGAAGAAGATTTCCATAGTTCCCAAGAAGCTCGTTAGGAGGATTTGATTAGGAAAACACACTTTCCATTGCTAATCTTATACATCGTGATTATGATAATAAAACTAATTCTCTTAACTTCACCAGAGAGATGCAGAATCCCTGGCGTCTCTGAGAGGCATACTAATGGTTTTATTAAACAATAACTGGTAGCTAGGTAGCAATTCCAAATTCAAAGGCATAATGGAAGCAGGTCACCTGGTTCCCACAGAGAGATCTTCTTGTGTTTTGCAGTCACAAGCAGTTCCTTGCTAGTTGCTACCCTTCACGCTGATGATGCCAACAAATAAGTCCTACACACATCTGGTTTTATTTCGAATTTCAAATAATTGAGATGTTTTACCTTTTTGTTTGCTGATGCTTAAGATTTGTCAATTTCATCAGTCGTCAACCTGGGGGTGATTAATGATGAAACTTTTTTGGGTAAATTTTGTGATTTTCTCAATACACACAGTGCCTTTGAAGATTAATAAAAGGGATTGTCACAAAACCATCTCGAAATTGAATAAGAGATGGCTGAAAGTGGTAGCAACTATTGTCATCTAAAACACAATTGAATTTCTTCTAGAGTTTTTCCTTTTGTTTCAGGCAACCACTTAGCCACGAACACTACAGTAAAAGCCGATACCAATGCATAAATGGTAAAAGTTCCTGGGAAAGAAAACAGGAAGAAAAAGAAAATGAATTGTAAACATCAGCATGAATTATTTACACAAACATATACAGAGAGAGCCAGAGAATAAGAGAGAAGAACCTCCACTACTCCAAGTTAAGAGCAAGTTAGCCGTCATTGTCACCACTGATGCCGAAAACCAATTTGCTAATGTTGCTACACTGCCAGCAAGACTCTTAATACTTACAGGAAGAATCTGCAACGATCAGAATATACTTGACGAAATAAGAACTAGGTTACTGTATGCATTATCCAAAATAGTAGAACAGCCTAAGAAAGCATTTATGGTCATCATATGAGAATTTTATGGTACGAACTGATGCAGTCCAAACAGATTATGTTAGGCTCCGTGTTAGATTATGTAAATATTAGTTAGAATATGTTTAAGATTATGTTGGTAATTAGAAGCATAGTTTGATTAGGATTACTTAGTGGCTAGGAGTTTTACTATTTAAGTACTTGTTCATTGTTTTATCAGGCAGGAGATTAGTTTTGAGATATAATATGAAAAAATAGAGGTGTTCCTCCAAATCTGTCAATTTTCGGTATTCCTGTGAATCAACGAATCTTGATCCATCAATTCTCGGTATTCTGTTGAATCAACGAGTTTTGAGTCAATTCTCGGTATTCTTTTGAATCAACGAATTTTGAGTTTATTGTTCTTGTATCCAACCACGCACGCTGTATCAGATTGGTATCATATTCCAGGTGATCCGGGCTGATTTTTGTGAAGAAAAGACAATTTTCATATAGCATTGACAGCACAGCGCAGTCTGAGTAAAACGGAGTTTTCCGTTGATTAAGCCGTTGGATCGTCACAAAATTTTGATAGAATCAAGACAACTCGTTGACCTAGAATCTGAACGGTGGAGATCGGAATCGAATCAGGTTTGACAGGTCTAATCTCGTGCGCCATCAAGCAGCAGATTCCCGGAAACTATGGCCTGATTTATGGCTTTCTTGTGTGTCAATTGTCAAGTTGGAATGGAGCAATTGTTCACCACTGAGGAACGTTCCTGCGAAACGAATTGGAAAGAGTCTCCTATTTGGGATAACTACCCGGAGGGAAAGGGTAGTGATGAAGAGAATGATATTGTTATTATTTGGGACGAGGAAGAACTAAAAGATAGAAAAAGATTTGTTTTACGAGATGCACTTATCTCTACAACAAATAATTATTCTCTGTCATCTGGGATCCAAGTTAGTGAGTTAAAATTGAAGACATGCGAGTTGTCCAGATCTTTTGGTGCAAAACTAGAGGTGCATGATGAACAGAATGATGATCAAAAAGTGTATCGACACTTTCCTTTGGAACATAGGGTGTTAGAGAAAGACCCATTCTGACTTTCATCACTAGGGAGATAGATGGCATCACCATGATCCACATAGATAACATGCGAGACCAGAGTTACCAGCATTACATACACCTATGTGTGTTAGAGTTTATTGACGACGTTCGGCATCTGTTTGATAGAGTAAAGAATGACTAAACTAGGGAATTGATTAGACATGTGTATGGTCGGTTTGTGTTTCCACAAGGTTTGCTTTTGTACGTGATTCTTCAGCTGATGATGATGCGGCTTATGATCCGAGGACGAATCTTTTCTGCCCTGTAGAGAATGATGCGGTCCAAACAGATTATGTTAGGCTCCGTGTTAGATTATGTAAATATTAGTTAGAATATTTTTAGGATTATATTGGTAATTAGAAGTATAGTTTGATTAGGATTACTTATGGCTAGGAGTTTTACTATTTAAGTACTTGTTCATTGTTTTATCAGACATGATATTAGTCTTGAGATATAATATGAAAAAATAGAGGTGTTCCTCCAAATCTGTCAATTTTCGGTATTCCTGTGAATCAACGAATCTTGATCCATCAATTCTCGGTATTCTGCTGAATCAACGAGTTTTGAGTCAATTCTCGGTATTCTTTTGAATCAACGAGTTTTGAGTTTATTGTTCTTGTATCCAACCACGCACGCTGCATCACGAACTATCTTTATAAATATAATTGCTATTGATTTTTAGAGTTGAAGAATTGAGTGTTGGTAGGTAAATTTGCAGTACGCATATACTTTAGAAGCCAAGCAGTTATACTCCTGCCATTATAGTGAAGTGCTTTCACAAGCATAGGCTTATATATCACTACTCTATGAACATTTGACTGCATTAACTATTCCATTTCGCAAAGTTTTTGCAACTTTGCAGCCTGTGTAATGATTAGAAAATTGATTGGCTGAAAGGAGATGTCAAATTGTTTCTAAGCTTTATAATTATTATGATTTATACTCCTTAATTTTTTTTTCCCGTGATTAGACCTTTTAGCTACTGCAGTAAGCTCAAAGGAGAATCCTAAGGAGCAGCATAAATGTGGTTCGTATCTAGATAGCCAGGATTATTGACTATAACATTGTGTATCTTATTCCTTCTAAAGATTAATCATGGAAATAGCATGGTCATTAGTTGCACCGACATACCTCAGACATTATAATCCACGGAACAGCTCCAAGTCCTATAGAGAAACCAATCACCAAGAGCTGGGAAAAAGTAAATCTAGATTAAAACATGAAATCACAACCTTATATGGGGATTCTGAGAATATAACGCACACAGGACATACCAGAAGGCCAACTAGTGACATAACTCCCAAGAGAGAGTGAGAAGATTCTGGCAATGCGTCCTGCTTTGCATTAAAAAAATGAAATTAAGAAGATACATATATGTTAAGCATCACGTAGAGTACAGAATGATGCTGAACTGAACCTTGTAATCATCATATTTAGCAAAAAAACAAAAACCAAGTATTGTGGAAACCGACTATACTTATTTTAAAATAGACCGACCTAAGTATGTTGTTAAGAGAAACATCGATGTTTTTAAGTAAAACATCTATGTTATTAACAAAAATGCATTTTTTGTTTATGAACAATGCCAATGTTCTTAACTAAAACCTTAAGTTCTCAGTTATTACCCTAATGTTTGTCGGTGTCTTTTTTTTATATTTATTATAGACGGTCTCCTAGGAGACTTCCTCAATAAAAAAAAAGTGAAAAGGTACAAACCTTCAAAAAAAACGCAGTTGCCACAACTATGCTGCTGAAAGTCATTAATGATGAGGATACCTGCAGAAAAAGTATTATTATCTATTATCATCAATCAGCATGAACTCGAGCACATAACCAAATTCAGTTCAGTCTATAAGTATTTTCGGAACGCACTAAAAGAAGAATTCTGCGGCCCGCTTTGTCCACCAAAGTAGTCGAAATCCCAGTGACAATAACCTTCAGATATTATAGAATCTTTTAACAACTGAGTTTATATATGTATAAGTCAGTGGTCCAGTGTGCATATGGCTGTTGATGCTTACCTGAATAGCCCCAATCAAAAAAGTTGCAGCTTTACCAGATGAAACTCCTGTTCAAATTTGAGGACAGTGTATAAATCTCGATTTTCAACTATGCAGTCGGGAGTCCGGGAGATCAAATAAATTCAACTTGAACTACTTTGTTCTTGCTGAGAAATTGGCAAAATTACAACTACAGAATAATAGTTTAATTCAGGTATTTAACAACCAACACTTTAAGTTATGCACAATAATTGTTGGGATACAAAATATATTCACTTTCAGCAGATCATGATTGCAGCATATTATGTCATCCAATTACGAAGTTTAAGTCATCCCGTGCCAGAACTGAAGTTGTACTTCACAGTTTCCAAAATAACTGCATGCAGTTATTCAGATTAAATATGACAGACGGGTTCTATGTTAATGCCTCACCTGCAGACTGGAATATGCTACTTGAATAAAAGAGAACACCATTGATACCACTTAGTTGCTGGAGCATCAATAGTCCAATTCCAACCTGTGGGAGAAACAATAACGCCTCATAAATTATTAGACAGAAAAGCTTGAGCAAGAACTAGCAAACTTATATATTTAAGGAAATGTGGCGAAGATAAACAGACTAGCCAAGTCAATTTAACCAACAGGTTTACCATCAAAGGATACCGGTAGCGTTTTCTCTTGAGCTCCGAGAATCGAATAGCAGTTCTTTTGCTTGATGAAGCCACAGATCTCTGGTACACAATAAATGAACATAAGGTATGGTCTCTCATTTGACATAGGATGCCAAAAATTTCTTCAAGAACCAAGTTAAAGACTAACATAGCATGAAAGATGATTAGTGAGCAAACCAAGGATGAAATAGATACCTTGATCTCATTTACTTCAAGAGTGATGTCTGTATCGAATCCCCTCAAGACTTGCAAAGAAGTTTCAAAGTCTTCAGTCAAGCCCATTTTAGCCTGGCAGTTATAAAATAATATTGTGTCAATAAATTAAATTACGTATACAAACGACAAAAAACCATAAAGCTGAAACAATAAAGGAATCTAGCTTGTTTCACATACCAACCAATGAGGAGATTCTGGTATGAAGAACAGACCAGGGATCAAGATTAAGCATGGCAGAGTTCCTGCGAGTGATATAATTGTTCAGTGGTATGCATAGTCAAGTAACTCAGAGTTGGATCTACAAAAGATTCAACTGTTAGCGATGTTCCTATATCTCTTGAAGTGATTAAGGCTGGCCCAGAACATAACACCTTAATATAGTGAGATCAGGGTACAACATCACAGATGATTGCCAAGAGAGTTCAGTCACGTTATGGCCTTATGGGAATGTCTTGACTCTTACATGTAAAGGAACTACAACCATACTGAATTTATTACTGGAAGTGTTCTACAAGCTCAGTAAAAGCATGCAGATGGGCACATGAAGGGAAAAAAATGATGTATTAGTAAACTGGTTATTAAAATATTATCCTACATTAGCTATGAAACGTTATATGCAGGAAAACTTACAAGTCTTATCCTGCAAGAGTTATAAAAAAACCCGACTTTTTTAATCCGCCGACAAATAAGCCAGAAACAATTGCTGAAAGTTGTTGCAATTAAAACTGAGAAAAGGCAACTTCCATACTATATGCTGGGCGAAAGTGAGCTCGTTTCACCATAACAGAGATGCATATGAAAACTCACCAACAACTGCAAGAACTCTCCATGGAAGAAAAAGCCCAAGTAGATACGCCAGCATTAGTCCGATTGTTACTGAGAGCTACAAAGGAAACTCAGCATATTGGAGCTTACTATACCACTTAGGCAATTATTACAAACCATACGAGCAGGATAACTCAGAAGAACCAATGTAACCAACCTGATTAACAGATCCAAGGCTCCCTCTTAAGTTTTGAGGTGCTATCTCTGCTATATATACGGGCACCTATAATTTTTTGAATAATTACAAAATGTAGTTTCAAAAACTTCAAACACATTAGTCACACATAAAAAAAACTTCCTACAAATTAGTCAAAACATTTATACAAATTAGTCATCTTCTTAATTTTAGTAACTTTGGAAAGAAACATTACCATTCTTGATGAAATCACTTCCTTAATTACTGATTTACAGTATACACATTTTCATGTCAATAGGTTTGTTATGTGATGCTTGTTTTGATATTTGGTACTTGTTTATCAGTAATTATGATGCTTGATTTCTAAAAATAAGAAACAAAATGCTTGATTTTTAGTATTGATGCTTGTTTTCCAGAAATGTGATGCTTACTTTCCAATATGATGCTTGATTTTCAGTAATTGAATTCAAGTATGATGCTTGATTTCCTGAAACGTGATGCTTGCATCATTTGATTTGTGTGGAATTTGAAGAAGAGAAATTTTGATTGGATTTCTTCTATAATTAGATTGATTATAGGAATCAATTAGTCAAATTTGATGATGATTTTAATGAAAAATACCATATTAAATTGAAGACAAATTTGGAAGATTAGACAAGTAGATACTAAATTGTGAGAAAGAAAGTATGTATGACTAATAGGTAGTAAAGATTTGGGGTGGTATCAATTTGTAATTCACCCATAATTTTTTAGAAACAACAAAAACACCAAGCATTATAACCTTAGGCTTCATTTGGTTTGAGGGAAAATGGAGGAAAAGAAAAAAAATAGGAAAAAATATTATTTTTCACCATTTGGTAGTTCTCGAAAATCCTGGAAAATTCATCAGAATCTATACAAAATAACCTATCTCCACAAAATAAGGAAAGTTATTTTTCCCTTACATTTTTCAGGAAAATCTTATTTTCCACTATTTTTTTTCTTTTCCCCCATATTCCCTCAAACCAAATAAAGCCTTAGAGCAAAGCTCCGTGAGTTCCAACTAGGCATTTCCTCAAACAACTATCGAAAACTTACCGTGTATGATATTATTCCAACACCAAACCCTTCCAACAGTCGTCCCATAAATAAGAAAGATGAGTCCTAAACAAAGCCAGTAAACCACATTAGCATAAGATGCAACTCTAGCAGGAAATACAAAGTGAAAATCCAGAACTCACTTTTGCAAATGAAATGGCCAGCCATCCAATAATATTAGGAACTGCAGCAACCATCAGTGACTGCATTTCACCGTTCACAAAACATTATCAAAAGACGATAAAAATCAACAAAAACAATCACATTGTATGCAAAACATTCATACCCCTTTCCGTCCTATATACTCCGCAATCTGTCCACTCGTTATAGCACCAACCATTGCTCCAACATTCGACAACGAACCAAATACCGAAAACTATACCCCAGAACAAAACAAAGCATTACAATCTCTTCTCCTTGGATCAACAAAAGAACTAACACCATATAGTACCTCAGAAATGGTAAGGTTGAGGTCTCTAATGATATCATTTTGCGTAGGATTCGAGTATCCACACTGTAAATCACTTCATCAAACACTTGGTATGCATAATTCCATAACATAACAATCAAATTCCACAAAATCAAACAGAATGCAAGGGTTTCTATACCGTGAATCCGAATTGAATTGGACCTAGAGCAACAATGGAGACGCAGAAGAAGACCGAAATGGACTCACGCATCATCTGAATAGAGGAATTCATTATACTCGATTGACGGGAGCCAATGCCGGACATGCGGTACCAGCTTCCGGTGTGCAGCAATGGCTTCCTCAGCCCATCCTCTGCGGCGGTGTGTTCCGACGAGCTCATTACGACGTCGTTTCAGTACTTGGAGAAGATTATCAGGTGATTCGGTGAAAATGTGACGATGTTTCATGCTTGGATGATGATTTGATGATTATAAAGATTGAATTGGGAAATTCAAGCGAGAATGAAGGAGAAGCTGATGAACATGCGAGAAAGAGCATGAAAAGGGAGAAGATGATCCGCCATTGGTCCACGTGGATTTGAGTTTCTACCTGTTGACTTTTTTACCGTTTTGTTATTATTAGACTCTGTTCTTTTCAACTGAAAACTCATTTAGTTCAGTTCAGTTCCATTTAGTTCTGCTTAGTTATATTTTATACTACAGTTCAATTCAGTTTAGTTCAAAAAATTTCAGTTGAAGAGAACAGAGCCTTAGTGTTCTTAAATCTATTTCTCAAAACCTCCCAATCCAAATTTTATTTTTTTTCTTATCCAAAATAAATGATAATTGAAGTTTTTTAAGTTTAGCACAAATGTATTATAAACATCTATAGCTCCTCCATACAAATATAATAAGTTTAAGGGAGACAAAGTTTAAATTTAGTAACTCTAATAGTTGACACACGTTTAAGACGACTTGAGGATGATTTACTCAAGCCTATAATTGGAAAGAGGTCATTGTCCATTTCTATTTTTTGCCAATACCTCCTAAACGTTTGGCCAAGAGCAAACCCCGTTGAACTAGTAACTAATTTCTAATCATCCACGTTCAAACTCACATGTTTCACCCATTCATGCTACTATAAAAATACCCATAAACTTCTTACTTATAATTAACACTGCTACATTTGAAAAAAGAAAAAAAAAATTATATATGTATAAAAACCAAAAAAAATAAATAAAATGACAATAAACAGGTATGTGTTGTTGCTCTTGGTGTGCCTTGCGGCTTCGATGTCTGGGGGGTTGTGCACAGGCCGGGCAGCGGCTGCCATGGCGCACAGTTGGGCAAATTTTTACAAAGAAAAGGCCTCTAAGTAAGTTACCAATCCATGCTTGACAAAAATGTACGACTCTGCGACTAACACAGTATTGTGCAATCCAATTCTTCAATCTTATAAGCTTTCTATTGCTAATATATTTAGTTTTGTGAGATATTTTTGTATAAGTTTGTTTGGAGACCTTGAATGTGTTTCTAATTCTTCCCATGCTAATCGTGACTAATTGATGCCCATGTTCATCTAGGACTATCTCAGGAGGTGCGGAAAAGATTAAAGATGCGGCACTAACAACCAGAGGTACAGTAAAAGGTGCGGCTCTAACAGCTGGGGGTAAAGTTAAAGGTGCAACTCTAGTAGCCGGTGGTACAGTAAAAGACGCGTCACTAACAGTTGAGGGTAAAGTTAAAGGTGCGGCTCAAACAACCGGTGGTACAGTAAAAGATGCATCTCTAACAGCTGGGGGTAAAGTTAAAGGTGCGGCTCAAACAACCGGTGGTACAGTAAAAGATGCGTCTCTAACATCTGGGGGTAAACTTAAAGGTGCGGCTCAAACAGTCAGCGGTACAGTAAAAGATGCGTCTCTAACAGCTGGGGTTAAACTTAAAGGTGCGGCTCAAACAGCTAGTGGTACAGTAAAAGATGCGTCTCTAACAGCTGGGGGTAAAGTTAAAGATGCGGCTGTAACAAGCGGTGGTATAGTAAAAGATGCATCTCTAACAACTGGAGGTAAAGTTAAAGGTGCGGCTCAAACAGCCAGTGGTACAGTAAAAGATGCGTCTCTAACAGCTGGGGGTAAATTTAAAAGTGTGGCTCAAACAATCGGCGGTACAGTAAAAGATGCGTCTCTAACAGCTGGGGGTAAATTTAAAGGTGCGGCTCAAACAATCGGCGGTACAGTAAAAGATGCGTCTCTAACAGTTGGGGGTAGACTTAAAGGTGCGGCTCAAAGAGCAGGTGGTACAGTAAAAGATGCGTCTCTAACAGTTGGGGGTAAAGTTAAAGATGCGGCTGTAACAACCGATGGTACAGTAAAAGATGCGTCTCTAATAGTTGGGGGTAAAGTTAAAGGTGCGGCTCTAATAGCCGGTGGTACAGTAAAAGATGCATCTCTAACAGCTGGTGATAAAATTAAAGATGCGGCTCTAACAACCGGTGGTACAGTAAAAGATGCGTCACTAACAGCTGGGGGTAAAGTTAAAGGTGCGGCTCTAACAGCCGGTGGTACAGTAAAAGATGCGTATTTAACGGCTGGGGGTAAAGTTAAAGATGCGGTTGTAACAACCGGTGGTACAGTAAAATATGCATCTCTAACAGCTAGGGGTAAAGTTAAAGGTGCGGCTCAAACAGCCAGTGGTAAATTAAAAGATGCGTCTCTAATAGCTGGGGGTAAACTTAAAGGTGCGGTTCAAACAGTCGACAGTACAGTAAAAGATACGTCTCTAACAGCTGGGGGTAAACTTAAAGGTGCGACTCAAACAGTTGGTGGTACAGTAAAAGATGCGTCTCTAACAGTTGGGGGTAAAATTAAAGATGCAGGTATTGCCTTTGGTGCATTTGCTTCTGGAAAAGGAGGATTCAAGGGAAAATCTGAAAACGAGAATACACCATGAATAACGTCTCCCACTCTCTAGCTAGTCCGCCTGGAAGAGACATAATTGCCCTCCGGCTATAGATGTTGAGGATTTTGTTTTCTTTTTCTTTAGATGATGAGAATCACTTGATTATGTAAAGAATGTTCTTAAAGTAGAATTTCATATATTTCATCCAATCAACTAATAACTTTTCAATTTTGGTCATGTAAAGTTTTTTATGACAGTGAATATATATAGTTAAGAAATGATTTAGCAATAAAAACGTGGCGAATGTCCAACTCAACTTATCTATAAGTTACTATCATCAATTTTCCAATTACTACATATATAAATTGATAGAAATTGTCACAACATTTAAAATCCTAATTAAAGAAACTGATATCAACAAGTTACATCTTCATCTTTTACAAATTCTTCTACAAAACTTTGAAGAGTGTACTTGAAGATAATTATATGGCCACATACACTTGGAGATTCATCCACGATATTATGGGTAACCATTATTACATCCCTCAACATGTTATGTGGTGTTTATATGTGGGATTAAAAAAT
This sequence comes from Plantago major, assembly GCA_026545765.1. NCBI lineage: Eukaryota > Viridiplantae > Streptophyta > Magnoliopsida > Lamiales > Plantaginaceae > Plantago > Plantago major. The sequence goes on along the minus strand of CM048840.1, from coordinate 27,009,455 downwards.
TATTTGAGGTGATGTATCAGTGTTTCGACGTAAAATATTTAAAATACAAATATTTATATTTAATTTAACCAGGACACGTGGACAGACACTATGAATCTCCTCCTCATGCAAACTTCCACGTTTCGTCTCATTATACATGAGCAACACAAGCCCACCGTCTGGTCCTGCCCCACTCATAAATCCATCAACTTTGACTTAAAAGTTGTTTAAGTAGAAGTAGAAAGCTATGGAAATGGCAGTGAGGAAAACTACGGCGTTGGCGGTGTTGCTGTGGCTTGCAGTGTCGGCGGGGTGGTGCCGGTTGGACGGACCAGCCGAGGGAGAAGCGATGCAGGAGGCTATGGACCGTGCCGATTCTTGGATGGGTTGGGCTGTCCACAAGGTCGCCGAGTACGTTATCTAACCTAATTTTTGTCCAACTCTTCTTCGATCCTAGTTAATCTCAAATGTCTTAACTATACTGCCTTCATTTTTGTTTAAAACTTTGCATTTTACCATTATCCGGTCAATCATAATCAAATTTGACCACAAATTACATATAATACTTAATAAATTTATATTATGAATATTAGTACTAGTTTAAATTTTCGTTGTTAAAATTTTTATTATCAATATAGTTTAAGAGTATTTCGTGGTCCAATTTGTTTATGGTTGCCTGATCAAAAGTCTCAAAGTGAAGGTCCAATTTTGGTATATTGTTGAAGCATCGTGAGATACCTTAATTTTCAGACTGGCTATGGTGAATTCGAGTTTTGGAGAATTTGATATATTTCGGAAATTTGGTTGTAAATTTTTGCAAAATGTAAATAATCATCCATCCATATTCCATACTTAACAAAACATCGGGCATTTTACATCAAACATCAGGCATTTTTGTAGAACATCAACATACGAGTAATAAGTTTTGTATAACATCAGTAATTTTGAAGAAAGAAACATTGACTATTGTATATCAAACATCATTCATCTATATTGTAATCACGCAATAAGCTCGTGACAGAGAAATAACATCAAATGCTTTTGTTTAAAGGGGCCTTGGAGCAGGTTCAGGCAGTGGTGAAGTTGCTGGTGATAAATTCATAGACATAACTCAAGGTATTGCCTCAAAGTCCAACTAGTATTCTGAATTCTGCTGTATGTGGTGTGTTACTGTATAACCAAAGTTTCAGGGGAAAAAATCGCATTTCAGTTTGTTTACTTGTCATATTCTTGCAGAGACGTCGAAATATGCTTCTGAGAAAGTCAAAGACGGGAAGACATCAGACAAACTAGATGAAGCCAAGAGTTGCACATCAGAAAAGGCAGGGGAAGCAATGAACATGGCATCTGCTGATGAAGCTTATAATGCAGAGCAAGCTGCGAATGAGCTTGCCGGGAAAGCATCAGAGAAACTAGGTAGTGCAAAGAGCTATGAATCGGACAAGGCGAATGATGCGATGAATGTGGCAACTGATAAAGCTAATAATGTGAGGCAAACTTCAAATGATGTGGCAGGGAAGACATCAGAGAAACTAGGTGATGCAAAAAAGTATGCATCTGAAAAGGCGAGTGAAGCAATTAACTCGGCATATGATAGAGCTTCCCATGCAAAGCAGACTGCGACTGATAAGGCAACCGATTCCTACAGATCTGTTGCTGATATGGCAGGTTGGGCCAAAGATACAGTAAAAGATGAAGGCTATGAAACCTATGCCTACGCCTCGGAGAAGTTCGGTCCCGCAATGGACCAAGCATCTAATGTTACTGTTAGTGCTGCAAGCAAGATTAAAGACAAAGCCCAAAAGGCTTATGAATTTGCACATGATAAGGCTACTGACGCAGTAAATGCAGCCTCCTCAATTGGAGATGAAAGCAGAAAGAAATTCAGCGAAAATGCTCATGACACTTATGGCTATGCATCCGATAAAGCATCAGAAGGTATGAATAAGGCTTCAGAAATGGCGAGTGATCACAAAGTGTGGATTAAAGACAGAGCTAAGAGCACTTGTGACTCCAGCTCGGAACGAGCAGGCGAGGTGATGGATTGGGCTTCCGGGAAGGCTAGAAGTGCTAAAGACAAGGCATCCCATGCTTATGATTCAACTTCTAACAAAGCTAGCGAAACTATTAAAATGGCCACTTATAGGGTAACTGACTCGAAAGACATGGCTGCTAAGGCTAAAAATTGTAGAGACATGATGGCTGATACAGTGTCAAGTGGGAAAGACGAAGCCTATGGCACATATGAGGATGCGTTGTCAAGGTTACAAGAGGCATATGTATCAGCCAGTGATTCAATGTCGGAGCCAGCGAAGGAGAGGTATGAAGCAGCGAAGGAGAGGGCTTCAGAAGCTACAGGCAAGCTTGGAGCGTATATGGAAACAGAAGCCGCAGAAGAATGAGCATATAGGTTTGTTTCGACTCTTGTACTACTGCATTTACGTTGATCGTTTCTTATGAAATCATCTCTCAGCAGGTCAGTTTCCTTTCAGATATGGTTCATAACATAGGTTCTCGTAATCGCAAACTCACGTATCATATCTGTGTAGCTCAAGGTTTAGGTGCAGTGAACAAATTAATGTTATGTTACAGTACTGTCCATGCTGAGTGACCCACCCAAGTCTGTGAGGTGTTTTTTCACCTTGTAAATTTGATGATTTGCTTCGATCACTTAGCTCTATGCAGTGGGTATTTGGCTGTGATCTAAAGCTCGCACAAAAGGGTTATTTGATATTTCTAGTATGTAACTTGGAACATAAGTGGTGTAATATGAGTACGGTACAACATTTAAAGTAGCGTAAATCAAAATCGAGTTTATATGCACTGTTTGGGCGAGGGTTAAATGCAAAATATCCCATAAGTTATTGTAAATGTGCGCTAAACCCGCCTGAGTTAACAAATTAGTCCCAAGCCCCCTGAGTTATGAAAAATGTGTGCGAAACCACCCGAGTTATTAAAACATGTGCGTGGAATCCCTCAGCCTTTTTTTTTTTTACAGCGTGCTCGTGTTAGGTGCGACAATTGATGTTCTTTTAGATTTTCTTACTCCAAATTAACGGACTAGGTGGACTGGACATTCATAGTTTCGGTTTATAATCTTTTGCCTTCACTTTTTTCCGCTTACATGACTAATAATGAATTGGTATATGTTGATATGTAGTGACAATTTTAATTAGTGTTATCTATGGTTGTTATTTATATATTTCAGTGCTATATAACTAGTAGTGTGTGATCGATTTTTGTTGTTCATTTAACCAGGAAAAAAGTAGAGTTTTACTATTTTAATAGCTCAAATTTAAGTGATTTTAATATTTTCAAAAATTTGGACCAACAAGTCAAACTACACACAATACGAATTTGAAAGTGCAGATGTTGTAGCAACAAGGGTTACAGTTCAGAAAATCTGCACTTTAGAGGACTTTATTGATAATGCCTTTTTTCACTAACTATAACCTAGTTCTACGAATCTGAGTTTGTGTTTTCAGATAGGAATCGACTTATATTCAAGAAAGCCATGGAGTCTTAGAAGACAAGATACAAGGGACTCTTGGAAGTCAATATCTTATGGACTCTTAGAAGATTGAATGATTTGGACTCTTGAAGATAAGGATGAGCAACAAGATCTGATTGGGCCTGATCTTATAGACGTTTTTCTACACTATATATACAAGATCAGGGCCATCACAAAGGGTGTGCAAGTATAGAGTCATAGAGCAATCATATACATCATTCTATCTTTACTTGTAACCGTTTTTACTAGTCTTTCAAGTATCTAGTTTAGGTTCTACTATTCCGACTTAGCCTTTTGTAAATTCTCTTTTTATAGTGGATATTTGCCTTGGCCACAGTAGGTATATTTATATACCTGCTAGAAATTATATTGTTTGCTGTTTACTTTTACATATTTCCGTTGTGCAAGTGATTGTTCCTGTCACTGTGACACCAACTGTTGTAGTAACATTGCTACTAGCAGACACCAACTGTTGTAGTAACATTGCTACTAACAGTGGTGTTTCAGTAAGAAGTGCAAAGTCTTAGGTCCGTACGTTCTTACAGAATTTATCATGTATATTTAGTATTCATGTAAAATGGGTATTGCAATTACTTTATAAGAATTCTATGGATTTTGCACATTTTTAATAACTATGATTTTTTTTTTTTTTTTTGGCATTGATTTGGTGTAAGATAACATAAACAAGCATCTATAGTCGCACATAATGAGAGTGTACCTCATACACTTTAAAAATAAAGGGTAGGGATTTTTGGTCCATTTTTAATAACTCAAAAGGGTTTGGCACTATTTCATTAACTCAAAGGGTTGCGCGCACATTATTAATAACTCATGGGGTGTTATGCATTTAACTCGTTTGGGCGAAAGACTTTGAAATCCTAAGACGAGCTGCATTTGCAGCTCGTCACTCAAGGGCGCGTCGCCCTTCTCTCCCGGCACTGAGAGTTAAAGTGGCAACAGCCGAGTGGCTAGCCACTCTTGCATTACTGTCCGATTTTTGCTACTTTCATTGCGCCACTTGTTATTTTTTTTTAACTTTAAGTTTTATCCAATTTCAAACGCGATTAACTCTAAAAATAAAAATGCAAAAAATAAATAAAAATCACCAACGGCTTTGTCTTTTCGAGATCTATAAATAGATACCACTCTTGACTATGTTTGGATCATCCCATCTCGAACTCATTTTTCTCTTTTAATTAAACTTAAAATTATTTAGGCGAAAGTTAAATGCAAAATACCCCCCATAAGTTATTGTAAATGTGCGCAAAACCCCATTGAGTTAACAAATTAGTCCCAAGCCCCCTTGAGTTATTAAAAATGTGCGCGAAATCCGTATGAGTTAATTAATTAGTCCCCGAGTTATGAAAAATGTGCGCGAAACCCCCATGAGTTATTAAAACATGTGCGTGGAACCCATCAGCCCTTTTTTTTACGGCATGCTCGTGTTAGGTGTGACAACTGATGTTCTTTTAGGTTTTTTTACTCCAAATTAACGGACTAGGTGGACTGGACATTTATAGTTTCGGTTTATAATCTTTTGCCTTCACTTATTTCCGTTTACATGACTAATAATGAATTGGTATATGTTGTTGATATGTTGTGACAATTTAATTAGTATTATCTATGGTGGTTATTTATATATTTCAGTGCTATATAACTAGTAGTGTAATCGATTTTTTTTGTTCATTTAACCAGGAAAAAAAAAAAGTAGAGTTTTACTATTTTTAATAGCTCAAATTTAAGTGATTTTAATATTTTCGAAAATTTGGACCAACGAGTCAAACTACACACAATACGAATTTATCATGTATATTTAGTATTCATGTAAAATGGGTATTGCAATGACTATATAAGAATTCCATGGATTTTGTACATTTTTAATAACTATGGTTTTTTTTTTTTTTTGTATTGATTTGTTGTAAGATAACATAAACAAACATCTATAGTCGTACATAATGAGAGTGTATCTCATACACTTTAAAAATAAAGGGTAGGGATTTTTTCCCCATTTTTAATAACTCAAGGGGGTTTGACACTAATTCATTAACTCAAGAGGTTTCGCGCACATTATTAATAAACTCATGGGGTGTTATGCATTTAACTCGTTTGGGCGAAAGACTTTGCAGCTCGTCACTCAAGGGCGCGTCGCCCTTCTCTCCCTGAAAGTTTCGGCTGCTGCCACTTGTCCGGTTTTGTTTTTTTTTAAATTTTTTTTTAGTTTTGTCCAATTTTAAACGCGAATAACTCAAAAAATAAAAATGCAAAAAATAAATAAAAATCACCAACGGCTTTGTCTTTTCGAGATCTACAAATAGAGACCACTCTTGACTATGTTTGGATCATCCCATCTCGAACTTATTTTTCTCTCTTAATTAAACTTAAAATTGTAATACGATTTCTAAAAATTTAATTTTAATAATTTCAACTTCTCAACACTCTTATAATATGTTAAATATGTTTTTAAAAAATTAAAAAAAAATTTGAATTTTATGATGGCACGATGACGCGTCACCAATGCAAAGAAAATCTGCGAATTAATTCCGTCGATACGACGCTTACCTTGTTCGTCACCATTGTAGGTAGTCTAATGAGGGCCTGAAGCTTTAGGTCTAGTGGCGGTGTCGGGTAAAATCCATTTTTGGTACGCCAGTGCGAGACATTTCTGATTTTGGTACTTTAGAGTGGTCGCGTCCAATTTAGGTACTATTTATCTATAACTATTTACGATTAAGGTACTAATTGTAAACTAGATGGTGGGTGTGCAAATCAGTACAAAGTTACAATTAACCTAACCCCAATTTCACGTGAGTTCGTTCAATTGAAAGTCGATTGAAACAAAATTGATGAGAAAACCTACAAAAAAGAATCTGACGCTTGTGAGTGGGAAGAAGTCCACGATATTTTGTGAGCGGTCAATATTCTATGTCTATCTTTTGGCATTTGACATTCGCTCGCACCTGAATGTAATGGTGCACCTCATAAATCTAATTATTACATAAATTGTACATAGTTATTGATAATTAGTACATAAATTGGACGTAACCACTTTAAAGTACTAAAATCGAAAATGTCTCACACTGAAGTAGTAAAAATGAATTTTAAGTGTGATAATTGTAAGGCCAAAGGCGTGCAAATTGGAGGATGAAGTCATTAAAAGGCCAGTGTAATTGCCAACGTCTCAGCTTTTATGGTAATTCAATGGAAATACACCAAGTTCTCTACTGTCGGTTTACGTGTCATTCCTTGCATTTCCATTAGGCCCCTCTTTCACAAGTCACAACACATAATCGCAACAAATTAATGCTTGTACTAACAAAAGTTAAATACTGTACAAGTTTTCTTACTGTAACTTCACACCCTCATCGCTGTGCAGCATACTCACTTCGTCCCGATCTCAAACTTACCTTTTCTTTTTCCGGTCGCAAATTCATATGTACGTTAAATGGAAATTTGTATCATATTTTATTCACGATCTCATATTTTCATCTGCACATACTTGCATCTTCTATTTTATTCTAAAATTTTGTATAGTTAACTATTAAAACTCATTTACGGTTCAATATGAAATTGAATTTGAGACTATTAATTTATTTCAAGTTATAGTGGTGGAATTCCATCCCAAATTAAATCTGTCAAAAACAATGTAATAATTGTTTGATTAAATATAAATGTAATGTGAAACATTTATATAAATGAAACATTTAGTTCGGGGACTGTTTAGTATACTACATACTATCTACATCCCAGTAATAACTTTTTAAGTTAGCTACATTCTTTCAATGAAATTTAATGAATTGTAGATAAAATATAACTAATTTGAATCGAATGAGTTTTAAGTTGAAAAGAACAGAGCCTTAGTTTTTTTTTTTTTACGAACTTTAACCGCAAATTACTCACAAATTACAAGTGAAAATAATATAATAAAATTATATTATGAAAATAAATCAAGTCAGTAAATTTTAGCAACATAACTTTGTTTTATACTTTTTTGTGTATAATTTAAAAGTAATTTATGATTAAAATTTGTAAAAAAATTCAACCTAGAAAGTTTTTATTGTGACGGAGGGAATATTAAACAACAACTCCATGCATCACGGAAAGGTAAAACGAGTACCATAATACATTGAGGTGTTGATTAGCATGAGATTATCAATTAATTTATCTTTACCAATTTACAGTTCGTTTTAATGTGAATGTTTAGTTGGCAACTTATAAATCGATAGTTATAATAAGTTTTATCAAGTATTACTTGTTAGAATAAACATGCATGCTATCTAATTTGTTTGGCATTTTATTGAGTATTTAGCAAATTAACTAATTTCCTAAACACTTTTTTCATTAAATTAAAATCAATTAGCCAGTTCATTAGTTATCAATTTTAACTATCTAATATCTAGTTTATCTGATCCAGTTATTTAATCAACTAATCAAGTACCACTTAAATATATCAATAGTGTTACACATGAATTAAGGAAAAATAGACAAAAAAATAAAGATTGGTTCACTCATCAAATTACGTACAATTAATTTTCCCCTATTCTTGATATTGAATTCTCCATTTAAAAAAAAAAAAATCGCTTCGTACATGTTCACCATTTTAAGGAAACTGTATGATCCATCAATAATTTCTTGTGGTCTATGTTTCAAGCTGTAGTGAAAATTATTATATGCATTTCCATCTTTTGCCTCTGACTTCCACTACATTTTTACTAGTACGTCTGCTATTAATGATTTGATGTGTACATGCGATTTTTTGTCAAGAACAAGATGCAAGGTTCGGGGTTGATTGACATAGAATTATTACTCCATTTTAATTGAATGACTGTTAATCGTATTTGAATTGTCATTTTAATTGAACACAAGTGTTTTCAAACTTAATTGAGTGAAGCTCAATTAACTTCTTCCATTTAATAATAAATTTACAAAACCCTATAAAATTTTAATTTGATACCAAACATAAATTTTCAAAGTCAATTAGAATTTAGTTAATATTTAATAATAAGATAAGTTCTGAGCAAAAGATCTCTTAATTAATCTATGTTTAGTTATAATGTTTGATATGTTGTACAGTGCAACATACGTCGGAAAAAAGAGGGCCCAATGCCAATTAGTTTAGTATGATGAAGATACCATAATCCAAGTAATTTTATGTAATAGACATGGTAATTCTGTTCAAAATCTTTGGATCATCTCCTTAAAAAAACAATAAGAGACCAAAGTGTTTAATTATCTTCTTCCTTAAAACATGATGATCAGATATCACAAGAAGAATCGAAAGAAAAACATGACTTAGCTTACTTACCATGCTAATTATCCGTTTGTCTCTTCTTCATGGCCTGTTTATTATTATGCATCCACACCTTAAACACCTGCCTCTTCACTCCAACTTCACTACAAAACTGCTGCACTTCACCTTCATTCTGCTTCTGCATTCTCCACCCCAACTTGTCCGCGAAATCGTTCATTTTATCCTTCTGTTCCTGACTGAACTTCGTCCTGAACCGCTTCTTCGACCCGCTCGTCTGATTATACACGTTCAGATCCTCACTCGACGACTCCGCTCCACCTCCACCACCACCGAAATTCACCATTTGCGGGTACGAACTATTTCGCCCGTGCTTACTGGTGTTGAATTGCTGATGCTGATTATGCTGGTGATACGGAGTTGTGGCAGCTGCCACATGGCGGCTAGTAGTAGTATTACCACCGTTGTTGTGGTCTTCTATCTCTTTGCGGTGGAAATTGCGGTGGCAATCACACGCGGCACACCGTAGAGCCTCCGGTGTGCCGTCGTCTCCGTTGGGCATGAACTCTCCGCATCCGTCCACCACGTGGCCGCCCATACTCGCCGCGTGGTTTTTGAGGCATTCTCTATACCTTATCACAGGTGCTGTACTTGTTTGAGGTGTAGGTGTAGTTGTAGTCCTAGTGCTGTTTTGGTTTTGGTTTTGGTTAAGAAGTGGAATTTTGAGATTAGATGGAGCAGAGGGCAATTGGAGTGGATCTGGATCTGGATTGGGTTCCTTTTGTGGAGGAGGAGGGGGAGGGATGTTGAGGTGATCTAGGGTTTGGGTAGTAGGGCTAAAAATGGAACTTCCGCGGCGGGTGGAAACCGTTGCAGTACTACTAGCATTGTTTCCTCCTCCTCTCCTATCAGGAGTGGAGACAATAGGAGCAAGAGGCAACTTGACAACTGGATGAAGAGTTTCTTGGGTACTCAAGCCACCCATTTGATTGTTTGTGTAGGTCAAGTTGGAATTTTGCATCCCTCTTCTCTCCATAACTAACAAAATTAAAAAAAAAAAAGCCTTCCAGAGTTGTACAGCTATACAAACTAAACAAGAACATCCATAATCTGAATCTGATTGAGAAATGTCAGGAGGTTAATTTTGGGTTAGGAGCTGCAAAACAAAACCCCACCATTTGAACCCTATTATTCCCAAAATGAAAAGGAGGAGGAGGAGGATATTATCCCCAAAAATGAAAAGGGGGGAAGAAGAAGAAGAAGGGATAATTGAAGGGTTTGTCGTGGCTTAATATGAATGTTGTGTTAATTAATAGATTAATAGATTAAGTAGGTAGTAGAAGAAGAAAGACAGAATCTTGAAGAAATTATTATTATTATTATTATTATTATTATTATTATTGTTATTGTTAACTAAATGGAGAAAGAAGGACCATTGTACAGCATGATCTCAATACCTTAAACAAAGCTTTAAATTAACAAAAGAGGAGTTGAAGAAGAAGAGTGAAGAGAGAAGATTGATTGATTACCTAGCTACTAGCTAGTTGTTCTCTTCTGGGTGAGTGAGTGCGTGGACCACCGTCATAACTAGCGAATGAAGATGAGGCAGATACTGCTCCGTTAAATTTTGCAGCACTGATTCGATCAAAATGGGGGATTAAACTAATCAATTCAATTCAATCGACAGAGATAGAGATAGAAAGAAAGGGAGAGTAGAGAGATGATTAGTTTGATTTAAAGAGGAAAGGGTTTTTTCTTTTTCGGTGTTTGTGTCTCCCAACAGCAAACTAAACTAAGAGATTCCTCACTTTAAAATAAAATTGTATGGAGCAGGGGCAACGGGGAAATGGTTTCTACTTCCTCGGTCTCGTACCAGAATAAGTTTCCCACTTTAACTTTTTACGTTCAAACTTTTTCAACTTTAACTACGAATTAATATTAAACTATAAATGTAAAATGTTAAATTTTTTTATATAATGAAATTTTAGCCCTAAAGTTTCATTATATAAAAAAATTGAATATTTTACATTTGCGATTTAAGATTGATTCGTAGTTAAAGTTGAAAAAGTTTAATTGCAAAAAGTCATAGTGTAAAATTTGTTTCGGGACGGAGTAATTAATTGGGTAGGGTCAAATTTTTTCATGTGTGTGAATTGTGATTTTTTTATGATTGCGGATGGGGCATCTCAACCATAAAAGGTCTTGTACGGGTCTCCATGTCTACTAATCCTCCATCTCAATTTAATTTCTTTTAGTTCAAGTTTTGATATATTAAAGAACAGCTTTTGCCATTTGTATGGAGATACCAGATTAAACATCACATGTTTAAGAATTTCTGATACTAGATTGGTCGTAGGGAAGGAGTCTTCATGACTTCTTGACCGCCATCTTGTGACATGATCCACAACTCAGAAAGTTGTTGGCTGAGTTGTAGGGGCTGGCCCCTTTTTCATTTTCTTTTTCAATTTTTTTCTTATTTTGAATTTAAAAAAGTATAAAAATTATACCGACGGTCATATATTTTTTCGAGATCTATAAATAGAGACCAGTGAATACATACTTCCTCACACCTCACAATTCACCATTTTTATTAGTGATTTATGTTGTTCGATTTAAATAAAAAACACCATTTTCAACTCCAAATCTTCTATACATTTGAATATTCTTAATAATATAACTATTATAAGTAATAAAAAAATTTCCACGACCACTATCACAATGGTAGTTTTTGGTCGCAGGGAGGAGTCGTTAAATTTTACATTATATAAAAAAATTGAACATTTTACATTTACGGTTTAAGATTAATTCGTAGTCAAATTTGAAAAGTTTGACCGCAAAAAGTCAAAGTGGGAAACTTGTTCTGGGATGGAGAAAGTAGAAGAGTAAAAAGTGTACTTGTACGTAGTGGTAAAATGTGTAATTTGTGTTTGAAGTTGAGATTGTTTATTATTTGCTGGGTGTCGGGTAACTTACTTTAATGTATAAAGTTTTTTGGAACGGATAAAAATGACAAATGTATGAATTTTTGCGGAACGGAGTGGTAAGTTCATCCTTTCTAACTTACACATTTTGATTATTTATATAGTTGGCTTTAAATACGTGCATAGCTCCATGAAAATAGAATCTGCTGTGGAGTGAGTATTCAATTGTATATGAATATCTGAAAGGAAAAAAACCCATTTTGAAATATGAAAATATGTGTTTAGATGCATAGCGTTCTAAAAAATTGCACAAAGGGTGGAGCAAAGCAAGTCCGTGTACCCAAAATGTTCTCACCATGTATGAAAGTGGTATATTGGAGTATCAATATAAATAAATAATTTTACACCTCTATATAAATTCAAGCTTTTAGATGATCATGGTATAAGAGCCTCTGGATTACGTCTACCTGGGTTAAAAATTTACGGAGACAATCTCCGTCCCATATTAAATTTCAACTCGAATGGTTCCCAAAGAAGTTAAAATCGGCTACGGGTGCAGGGTGTATTGGAGTATTAATATAAATGATTAGATTTAACACCTCTCTACAAGTTCGAGCTTTTATATAGGATGCTTCAGTCGGACCTAAATAAAAGTTAACAAATGCATCTCTTGTTGTGTGCATAATGTGGCAGATCGATGAGATCGTCTAGATGTTCACCTTCTCCGAGGTAAAAAATTTTGCCAAATCAGGAGCAGGATTTTGAAAACTGTTATTGGAAATTAGGGTTTAAGTCTCATCAAACGCTTTGTATTGCAATTTGGGGTTGGACGACTCATCAGAAAGAAGAATTAAGGATGAACTATCAGATTGAAGAATTAGGACAACTTGGCTTTTTAATGACGAATTGATGATATGGCGATGTTTTGTCATGGACCAAGTGTGGCAGAACCTTGACTACAAGCCCAATAAGTTTGAAATTCGGACTAAAAATGTCATATGTTAAAAGTTGTGAACTAAAATTGACATTTGTTAAAAGTTGTGGACTAAAAGTTACATGTTGAGCAAATGTAGCGACGGCATGTCTCACAACACCCAAGTGAAAGACCATTTATGTCTGAAACTAATGAAAAATCATACATGTTCGGATGTTCCACCTCAAACACTCATCAAGTGTACACTAAAATGATGTGGGGTTTCTTATTTTTAAGAAGATTTAATATTTTACCCTAAAAGTTTAGAAAGTTACAACATGCATAAGGAGAAGAGACTATGGGTGTTACTCGAAGGGTATGAGGACACAGAGGGAGATTAACTTGACGCAACAACCGACAAGTTCATGTTGGTTATCTTACACAGCCTGCAACAAATTGGTCCATTACCCTCATTATTGCTCTTCTCACTCTAACATAACATCGATCAGATCATATTCATGGTCCTTCTGCTTCTCCTCTATTATTAACAACACTACTAATGTAAATGTACCACTCCTACTCCGTCAAACCTAAAATAAATCAAAACATGAAAAAACAACCAAAAAAGTGACAGAGAAATACACAAGAGAGAAGAAATGCGATTGGACAAACTTAATCTTCCATGTATGATTTGTCATGTAACTGATCCAAAAGTAGCTCGCCTACAACATTATATGGGATATATCATCAAATGAGCCATGGTTTAGTTCACTAACATCATCGCATATTCACATTAATTTCCTTTAACGAAATTGAACGTAAAAGTGTAAAAATTAATGTACTAAACAATTCCATATATTGGATAGTTAGTTTTTATCGATACTCGTACTCCTACTAGAAATGATGGATAAGATACCGTGACCCACTGCTACAGTGAGAGGATAAGATCAATGATCTCACCCCAGGATGTAAGTAGAGATGTTAATGATCGAGCCCTCACAGATCTAAGTAGAGTTGTTACACGAGTCGAGCCTGATTGGACTCGGCTCGTTCAATAAGGTGTTCGAGCGGAGCTCGAGCCTAAGTTGTGGCTCGTTTTGTTATCGAGCCGAGTTGCGTTGATACTCAACTAAGCTCGATAAGGCTAGTTAAGCTTCGGTTAAATTTTTATTTTTTAGTAACAAGCTCGAGCCTTCCTCGAACTCGATCAAAGCTCGAACCAAATGAGCTGATTTCAAGCCTACTTGTAATTGTGACTCAAGATCGAAAAATGAGCTCGTTTTGTTAATGAGTCGAACTAAGCTTAGGTTCGTAACAGCTCGAGTCGAACTTGAGTAATGTAACACTCGGCTCGGCTCAAAAAAACAGCTCAAGATGTAAGTAACAAACCTGCCTAGAGATGTAAACATGGGAAGGGAAAAAAAATAGAATTGATTATTTAGTCTCCTTCATATCATTTTCTAGCGAAGGACGGAAGGTACAAGGGTGGCGGGGTTTTTCTCCTAATGATGATGGAACCTCTCGTCTAACTTGACCAAGCTTCATGTGATGTAACACCAATACCTATGGTAGTTGTTTGTAGGAAGGACAATCCCCTAAAATGGTATGTCATGGATGATCCGTAGAATTTATTTCACCAAGTGATACCTCTCAAAGTCAATTTCACTTCCTACCTTCCGGATTGAATTCATATCAACCTCATTTTATTGTACCCTAGTATATAACAAGTAGTTCACCAACATCAAATATCACCTTAAAGCGGATATTGAATTCATAATTTAGGTCACGAACATGCTCTAAATTGATAATCTAGATCAAACACAACTAACTTGAAGTTAGTATATACTTCCAGTGTTCCATAACAGGGTTCCATTTTGTTATCTTTTACGTCCCGAACAAAGATTATCGTTTCCATGTATGTAAAGTCTTCATTTCACTATAATATTAAAATATCTAAAAAAATAATTATTACAATAGTACTTCCAATCATTACAAATAAATTTATATAAGCAACTAATATTATTTTATTCAAAAAATATTAAGTCCATAAATTGTTGACCATCATAAAAGAATATGAGAATTTTGTCCCGTACAGAGGAAATACCATGTTTGGTTTTTGAAAAGAAAGGTTAAATTTGTTGGTGTGAATATTGTTATAAATGATTTAAAATATTACGGTACGTACATTGCATATTACTTGGTCAAATCCAAGTAAATTTGAATAAATTCCCATCCCCAAAGGAGAAAGTAAAGAGAAAAGTTTGTGTGGAGTAGAGAATAAATAAAGCTAGGGCGATTATGATGGTTCATAATATTGCCCGGCAGCTAGCAGAGCATATTGGTCCTGTTGGTGTGTCAGATCTTCTCAATTACCACGATCGGCTCTACTCTTCAACGTTTTAAATTTCAATTAGATAGTGCGTCTATGTGTTACAAATTCTCTCCAACCAGTACGTACTACTCCAGCAAACGTCTTCATTTACTTGTTAATTACCATTGCTAGCTAATAGTACTACTTTATTTTGACTTGTTCCCCTAGTGAAAATGAGTGAAGGATTTCAACTAAATACAACACGGGAATTAGACTTGTTCTCCCAGTGAAGATTATGACATTTTATTCCTTATCGAAATGGAATTAAAATTATTGTGCATTGGTTGTATATAACCTTGATGTTTTGACATTCTTACGGAGTTTACCTTTGTTACTTGTGTAGTACTAGTAGTCTATTTTCAAGGAAATAAAATATTCTAAAAACTCATGCAAACATCCACTTTGTCCAAAAGGCAGGGCAGGATCCACAACAAAATCTTATTTGTTTGAATTTGTATCCAATTGAGAATTTGAGAAGGATTAAAAATGAACTTGGATCCATATAACAATGTTGATTCATCAAAGCGATCTGAATCTTATTCGGAACCAAAGTTTTCAAACCCCTTTAGAGTACGAGCATACAAAACAAATGTCAAAATGCCACTGATATCGTACAGGATATATGTTTTATCTCATTTACCTAGCTAGCAAAACAATATGTAGGGACTTGACCAAAAGTAGAACAAATTAAGTGGAGTTAGGCGGGTTGAGGATGTGAAGATGAACAAGCAAGCTAGGATTTCTGAATAAATTAAAACATGAAGAGTCGACAATTTAATGCCTCTCCTTATTTCCCTGCTATGCTTCTTATGTTGTGGCAAATGTCTCTCAAAATAAAACTTTCATAAATGACTAGGAAGCACTCCAGTTGGTGAGTCTAGGAAGTTACTTTGAGTCCAAAACAATTAATTGCAAGAGGAAGAGAGCAGTCGGTAGGGTAAAAAAAGTAGAAAGCAGGAGTTACATACGTGGAAGTGAACTCCATCACACATTCTAATTATACACTAGAATACGCGTGTCACGCTACACGTGACAAGCGATATTATATAACTGGACAAATTAGAAAAAGTAGTGTTGTGATATTGGATGGTAGGATCATTTAGGGAGAAGCCGAGAAACAACTGTATATGCATTTATAAATGTACTCCCTATTTTGTTTTCTATTGTTGTTCATACATTCTAATTTGCAAGTTTTCATCAACGAAAGAGAAATGACCAACACAACTAATACTTGCTACCTTACACTATACAGTAGTAATAATACTCATATACTTATCATTCCTAATCCATCAATGTGCACCGTGCTAGTCTCATTTTGCAATATGAAGGAAGGGTTTCCATTGGCAAATACTCATCAAGGATGTTAGAACTATTGGACCGGGATTGGTACTATAGACAAGTTTCAGACGATGTTGACTATGATGTTGAGTCAACAATGTGTTCAACAATGGTTGACAGCAGAATACTAATAAGAACAGAGAGCAGCGAACAAGTAACTGAACAACCAGAAATAAAATCTAGCCAGTATATATAAAATATACTGACCGTGCCGTAGGCTAAATTTCCACTATCAGTAAAAGTAGAATTACAGAAACGAAGCTTAAATCAATCACAAACGATTGTTTAAACTTACAGAAAACTAGACCTAGAACAGACAAGCAAAAACCTATTTTAGTTCGAAGACTCTAGAGTAAATTTCAATCTTTAGAAAACACTCACAAGAGAAATCGATATCAAAGTCTAGTAAAGCAAGAAAAACCTAATCTCAATAATCAGAAACTAGTCTCTTAGAGCATGTTTGGTTTGAAAAGGGGTATTTGGACAAGAAGATAAAGGGGTTTTCGGCCTGTTATGAGAATTGGGTAATTGGATGGGGTATTGGGCCAATCCTCTTGTTTGGTTTGCATTTTACAAGTGGGGATTCCAGCCCAAACCAAGACAAACTCCTATTTGGTTTGAATTGGAAATTTTCGCGACATGAATTAATGCGAACTAAAAACGTAAGTTTTCAGAACACCTGCCGCACTAATAACAATCTAAGGTGAATTCTAAATTGAATCTGACAAATTAGAAACAAGGGGTAAAAATCGAACACAAATAGGCAAAATCGTCTCCAATTTGTGGATTTCCAGATCTTTCTCCGTATAAACCCTAAAATTCCCAATTCCCCAATCCAATCCGCTAACCTGCAATTGAGCTATGGTGAGTCAAGGAACATGGTCGTCTGATAGAAGTGAGAGAGAGATGAGGGAACTAGAGTTTCAGATGGAACAATTCGATTGGTGTAATTCTGAAAATTGCAAAGTGGTAGCAGAAGGTGTGTCTTGGACTCTGTGTCCCGGCCGGCCATTCACGCAGTGTCCGGATTATGTAAGTATACTTCACCAATATATTATGTTTTCTGTGTATAAATGTATATGGATGTCGTTTTGGTTTATCCATGTTTAAGTGAATTTGATGTTAATTGATATATATTATTACGTTTTATGATATAGCCGTATGGGTGTCGATATTTCCGTTGGGAGAGTGATCCTCTGGAGTATAAGGTTCAATAAGTGATGTTAAAGCTGCATGAGGAGAAAGAAATGGCCCTAATTAATGAAGCACAGTATCAGTACATGTATGAGCGTGCTCTTGAAGATAAGAAGAAGCTCGAACTTCAGTTGGTTGAGAATGTCTCGAAGGTAAGCAAGTACCGTAAACTGGCATTCTGGTTAGCTGTAGTTGTGGTGGCTTTGTTTGTGCCAATTGCTATGAATGTTGTTTAGCTGTATTAGTATTGGTAGTGCTTAGAAGGTTTGTATTGGGTAGGTATTATCAGAATTGACTATTGAGAAGTAGAACAGTGATCATAATTCATCTTGTTTTCCTGGTTTTAGATGTAAGAATTATGATCACCTCACCATGTGTTTTGTTGAGACTATGAAATGAAAGTTGTCTATTTATGGTGATAAAAGTTACACTATGTTTACCTTATGTCCTTTTTGTTGAAATTGCTGTCTTTTTTGTTAAAATTGCATTGTAAATATAAAGCACAAGACAAGATAAGAACTGAACTATATATATTCATAATAGGATAAGTTACAGGGAAAATGATCCAGTTCATCTAATACACTGAAAATTAAAAATATAAACCTAGACAACTAAGTTGATTGTTGAATTGGTTTAAAATGTTATATTGGTATTGTGTTGATTTTGCTTGAAGTTATTTATGATGAAGGGTGGCAGCTCAAAAACTTAGGTTATTGAGTAGGCTGTCAAAACATTTGAAGGTCCATCACTCCATGAGTTGATTTGAGCTATGAACAAATCTTGAGCAAATCTTCAGGTTGGGGTTGATTGATGATCCATTCCAACTCCCAACTACACACTGCATAAGGTAGAGAATTAATTGGCAGCTTTAAATGGGAAAAAGTAAAGTTGTATCCAAAACTTGGTTCTTACTAAAATGCCCCTGTTTGAGCTATGTCATAAATGCAGCCAGCTTTGAGACTGGGTAATTGATGTCTTGAGGATAGGCATGAACCACATTTCACCAAAATGGTTCCTGAATTCTGCCCAGAAATCTAAAGAGAGTAATGAAGTATCTCATGCATTTGAATATCTCATCAGATTAATAGTTGTCTGGTCTTTTCAATTGTTGTAGTAGTTGTTGTGTCTATACTGAACAATAAATTTTCAATGTTTGCTCATATCTTTTGGAAAAATAACAGCATAGTTGGAAACATGGTGATATATCACATTAATGCACTACAAACAAAACATGTATACACCAAAACCACATTTTCATTTCAGTCATGTATGTTAAGTAACTTATCATGAATTCCGGGTAATGTTAACTTCTCACTTATTTACGTACCGATTATTGATGACATTATGAAATCAAAGTACAAATTAAAATCTCATAACATTCTTTCAATAACTTTTAATCACACCAATGACCAGGACAAAATACAAGTAAAACTTAACTATAAATTTATTGTTTTAAGTTCACACAACACCAAAAATAAAAGCTAAATTAAATTCAAAACCAACACTTTAGAGAGCTTTCTTGATCTATAAATACAGGGCTGCCCCTCTATGAAAGAACACTTCAAACCATCTTTAAACTATCTTTAATACAATCAAACAATGCCTCCTAAAAAGTCCCCTTCAAACTCCCTCCACTATAAGGCTCAAGAACAAATCTTCTACACTCAAGATTTCCCAAAGGAACATCAAGAATGGCTGGTCATCATGCTGCAGCGTATGGCACAGAAAGATGGCTGTTGGAAATGGCCAGATAAAATTAAGGAAGGGAACCAACGTGTACTCGAAATGCTAAACAAAAAGTGGGGTAACGTTTACACTATACATGATGTGAACAAAGTGGTACTGAAGTTGTACGAGAGACATAATGTTTTCCAACATCTGCTGAAGGTCCCAGGAATGACCTATTGCATGTACGACAACAAGTTCACCGCCTCCAATAATGTCTGGCAGAAAGAGGTGAAGGTAAAAATCTCTATTGAAAGTTACATTTTTAGTTTACAAACATTTTTATGTTTCTTATTACAAAACTGAGCAAATTATTTAAAAGACTCGTTCATTTCTGTAGGAAGACAGCAGGTGCCTTTGGTATCTAAATGTTGGAGATCCATTGTGGTGTGATTTAGGAGTTCTAATTGAAGGTGAGGCGTTTGGTTTTGTCACGGACACTGAGATCCTGAATCTTTCTGAAGAGTCTGACAACTACAGTTTGGGACACAAATTTGACCTCGAAAGGTTCGAGGTTCCTGGTCTACCAGTATCTGCATCGTCAAGGACCCCACCCGGTAACATTAATTTGATCGAATCTCCTGCTCCTGCTGTCTCGCCCGTTGGAGTGCTATCTAACAGCTTTGCGTCTCCGTCTAATAGTTCCCCAGGTTTTTCATACATAAGTGAGAAGGAGTTTGAGCGTGTCACAATTCGATCCGAGGTGAAAAAATCTCACAAGAAAAAACTAATTTGGGACTGCGATGGTTCTCTCAATGAACCCAGTGGTAGTTCTCCGGTGGATAAGCCATCAAAAAAGAAGTGAAAGCCTTGTTAATGAAGTTCTACGTGGTTTGATAAAATTAAGTCTTATGTTATGTATCGTAAATGAGTCGCAGTTAATTTGCTAAGTGGTCGACTCTGTTTATGTTCTTAAAAAGTGGCCTGTCCACAGTGTTGTTTATTTTGCATTCAGGTAGTAGTCATGTTTGTTCCTAGTCCTGTCTGGTACTTGTTAGATTTTTTGTATTATGAATTTGAAGTAATGAATTTCAGTGGTGTTGAGTGTGCAATGAAGTACTACAGAAGCTATCTTATAAAAAAAGAGATTACAAATTAACATGAGCAACACAATATATATAAGCATAATGTTTTGAGAATAATAAACTTGTTCAATGGTGAACTGATCACAAATGCTCAAAATGCAACACACAGCAAGTTAAAGATCAGCAGGACAAAAGAAACTCTAACATGAACACTGTCTGTACCATGACTTCACATTCTAGCCCAAATCGAATAATTAAGATTCAATTAGTAAACTGATCTAATCAAAGACAAAGACAAAAAGGTAAAACATTTGTCTTCACGAAGGACGCTCTTTCTCCATTAGCTTCTCAACTTGTATATTCACAAACTCTTCGCGATCATTATCAGGAAGGTTGAAGAAGAACTCAAGTTTCACCGGATCAGCAATTAACTCCGTTCCAATCATAATACGATGTTTAGACACTAGAGTTGGAAACTTACGCAGTTCCTCGTTTAGCTTCAAACGTCGTTCATCATTCAGATCATTGTTGGTTCCTACAGTACTGGCTACATCTTGGCACCCATTCATTATTCCCTTAAGTGAATCAAGGAACGACATGTCAACGTCTACCACCGTTCTCCCCTTCTGACGCTTGCTCTTAACAGTCGAATCGCTGCCATTAGGGACTCCGTTCTCTCCTTGCCCTTCACCTCCTTCAGTGGTTGTTGTGCATTTCTTTTTTATTATCCCTGCATACCTGTCATCAGCCAGTACCCTTTTGATTGCTTGTTGAAAATCAGCAACAATTTTACCTTCAGCACGATCAGTCCCGTATATGTCAATCCAATCTTCTAAATAAGGCCACTGACTAGTTTTCTTTCCAAGCATACATGGATGTTTCTACACAATAGAAAACATAAACCAGTCTGAGTTCATTGATCATAATAATGGGAAATAAAAGTTCAAGAAATGACAAAACCTTAGCGTGGTACTTCCATGTCTCGTCACTGCATGTAAATGACATCGTCACATCTGACCATCCAATTCCACTAAGCCCCTTCAGATCAAGAAGAGCTGCAAGATACTTACGCCACTGTTTGAGGTGATTCTTGATGGAAACAACCTTCATTTTGGTTCCTGGAAATTTCAGCTTCATATGATCATGCATAAAAGTCATGCCTTTCTTTCTGAAACCCTGAGGTGACTTGTGACCAGCTGCTTTAGCCAATCTCATTGCAACTAGCAGTTCGATTTCTATCAACAGTTCGATTTCTATCAACAGTCCATTTGTGGTACTCCTTTGCCTGCTTTTGATCAGACACCACCGGCTCCTCACGTTGTGCATCCGTGATCTACATTTTCACATTTATTCAACAAATGACAATCATATAACATAAGAAATAATTGGCATGTTCAATTATGTAATAATGCTTGCATATCTATGCTTGAAAACACCAAAATATAGGAAAACAGAATTCACAAAGACATCAAATCCCAAATAATTAAACAGGAGTCAAGTTATACAATAGCAGCAAATACTAGTGTTCATACAATACTCAAAGAACAACAAACACACAATACTAGTGATGAATGTCGATAGGCCACATTCACCAAAGTTCATCCTGGATATTAATAAAGCAGTTCAAGTGACATTTACTCTAACCAAGACCCCTATTAGATCGTGCATTCCTCCACCCATTATACATCAATGCAGCCAAAACATCCCGGACCCTGTTCCACTGGGTGTCATCTAATACAACGTCGTCAACGTAGGTAGTGTTGTTCTCTGGGGGTTCAGCCTCATCCTCCTCATCACTTTCATCAGCATTCTCATCATATGAGTCCTCATCCTCCAACAAATCAGTAGGGTGTGAATTTCTAATGAAGTTGTGTACAAGACAGCAAGCCAAAATTATTTTGTTGTTGGTCTTGACCGAGTAAAATGAAGACGACCGAAGTATTCCCCACCGTTTCTTCCATAGTCCAAATGTTCTCTCAACAACATTCCTTGCGGAGGAGTGTTTCATGTTAAAATACTCCTCTGGATTTTGAGGAATCTTCCTACCAATCCCCCATTCTTGCAGGTGATAACGAGTCCTCGGAAATGGAGCCATAAATCCAGGAGCATGAGCATAACCACTGTCTACCAAATAAAAATTACCTGCACATGATCAACAAGAACTAATTACATTCTAACAGCAATGGATCTAACTCCCACAAGCCTACTTATATCATATCTATTTACCCGTTAAAAATACATTAAATTCTGCTTTGTTTGAAAACATTATCTTACCAACTGGCACCTTCAGTCCATCCTCTTTGTGAATAGCTTCCCGTAGGACCTTGCCATCAGCAGCTGACCCTTCCCACCCGGTAAGAGCATAGATGAAACGCATGTGCCGATCGACAACACCCAAAACGTTCACTGTTATATTGCCCTTTCTGTTCCGGTAATAAGTCTGTTAGCGCTTTTTAATCATGACATCAACATATGTTCCATCAAGTGCTCCAATACATCCCTGAAATGAAAGATAAGATTGCATTAGACCAGATTAATGTATTGTTACTACTAGCTGTAAAGTCGACTTCATATAGTAGATAACTATTCTTCACCTGGAAGTGTCGCCATGGCTCATCTTCACACTCATCAGTAATTGGTTCTGGCTCAGCAAGTAAAATAATATGAAGTTGAAGTATACAATTCAACACCTAGTGGAAGTATTTACTGATTGTGTGGCCAGATCTTTGGAACGCAAACTGGGGCCACACGATTTTTGGAATGGTGGCCGATGATAATTAAGAAGCAGGCAACTTTCTCTTCAATAGAAACATATTTGCTGTCATCCAAACCTCCTCGTTCACGTAATAACAACACAAACGAACGGAACGTTTGTTTGTTCATTCGAAGCACATTCTTACAATCAACATCACTTACTTGGGTCAGCCTTTTCAAATATATGTCTTGTGATTCTCTTTTCCTCTTATAATTGTACCTTATAGGTGCCCGAGGGAGACATAGATGAGGCCGAACACGAGTCACATAATACCATATTAACACAAACACTAGACCTATCTGTCTGAGAATAAACTTTCGAACATTTTCACGGTGGTTGTCCATGGATAGTGATACTAAACAAGTAATGCACTAATCAATAACACTTGGATTAAACACATTCTAAATAGCAGCAAATACTAATCCACCAAGAACAAAACAACTAGTCAGTTCTAATATATTTTTTTTCTCATGTAGTAAACAAAATGTAACACAAAAATACCAATTGTCGGCTGAATTAAAGCTAGGTGAAATAGTTACATTTAATATAGAGCATTTACACACCCAAAGTTGAGATCTTGCCATTCCTGACCAAACATAGCATTAATTACACAACCCAAAGAAAATTAAGACACATTTAAACCAAATTAACAAGTATAAATACGTAGTAGAACAAAAATTTATTACACAGAAACTCAGATCCAAATATTAATGGCAAAAGAAAACAAAATCGAGACAGAAAGTGAAGAAGTTAGAAAACATTCATGAAGATTCGAAGTAACCTTTCGGATATTCAGCAAAAGCGGGAACAGATCTTGAGTTCTTGCAGAATCGCCGACAATGGTGAAGGAGCGGGAGAGTGAAAAAACTAGGTCACAATGGCAAGCTAATTTTTTTCTCAATGGTTTTGTTCAAAGTTGATGGCACCACTCGTAATTAAGTTCATGTTTGTGGTGTTTCCGTGATTTCATGCGAAAAGGAATACTCCAAAACCAATAACCTGCTAGTACCAGGTTATTCAAATCGGGGTTTTTGTTAAGAAAATGCCGGGCCCCGCGCGGGCTGGAGAAATGGGGTATTTTAGAAACCTCCCATTTCGCTGGCCTATTTTTGTGTACCAAACAGGAGTATTTGGGGTATTGCGCTGGAATACCCCAATTTCTCGGCAAACCAAACACGCTCTTAAAGCATGGTTTTCTTGCAAGCATTCTTCTTGTATATATAAATGGCGCCAAGTCGAACAGAAGAAGAAGAAAAACGCAGATCCTCTTTTCTTTTTTTGCGTTCTGTTTAGATGAAATAACGCAGAATGTCTTCCAGCTTCTTGTGTTATGTCAGAAGGAAACTTTCCTTAAGTTTTATCTTCATAAATCTTATTTCCTTCTTGCTTCAAATTCTTTCCTTATGTCCAAGATTCTTCAAACTCCTTTCTTTTTGATGCAGCGTTCTAGGGCTTATTCTTTCTAGCGTTCCAGCTCTTCACGTCCATCTTCCAGATCTTTTCCTTAAGGCCCAAATCTGCCAAGTCCAGTCCATTGACTTATGTTGCAGCCCAACTTGTTAATTCCTACAACATATCCATTCACAAACAACTACAATCGTTGAACTGGTTAATAAACGAAGAAATGCCGAATTAACAAAACAAAAGTGCAATATAAATTGCACTTTCCAAGGAGTATGTAAAATAACAAAACAAACGAAGATAAACTCATCAAGGATTGTCCAATTGCTAATATATCTTTGCCATCACCCGAACTGCTTTCTAGGTGCTGACAAGCTAGACATTATTGGCTTAGATTGTCCAAGTAGCAAATCTACGAGCAGAAGAAAGAATATAAAGCAAGCACCCAATATTTATACTTGGGATAATTGCTTTATAATTTTTTATTTTTTTTTTCCTTTTAAGGTTGAATGCTTCTTTTTCTCATTTCTTCCGGCAGAGAAAGCACCTCTCTGGTTGCCCAATTTTCAGGTTCAGCGACATGAAATTGATGATAGACAGCTCATCTATCAAGTTCACACTGCCCATTCAAGCAATTACTTCTAATCCTTTATCAAACTCGTTTGCTTTACAAATTACAATAGAAGAATAAAAGTGTTCCAAGATTCATTTTATTGTTCTTCACAGAAGTTGGGAAGCTAGTGCAGTAATTTTCAGCAGCATACATCACGTTGACTTTAATAATCAGCTCCATGTGCCGGACATGTTCTGTGTGCCCAATTGGAAAATTGTGTGCCTCCATGGTATCCACAGAGTACATGTATGTCACTTTGATCCCTTCAAATAAGACTATAATATGACATTTAGTAGTGTGATAGTATCAGGCTTAATGAATAGTATGACAATACAAGTACATGTCAATCAAAACAAATTTTACGTTTGACCAAGACAAGATAGGGAACCTCAATTACTTCTAAATTTACCACATTCACCAGCCTCAGAGCCTGAATTAGCACTCCAGAAAGTTCAAGGGAACTTCTCATGACTTGAAAATCAAAATTTACTCTAGAGTCTAGACTAATGAACACAATATTTAGAAACTGAAAGAAAGTTCATCCCATATATACTGCTGCTTAGTAGCTCATGTCCTAACGGAAACTTCATGTCGCGGTCAATTTAACTGGTTGTTGTGTAAATTATCATTCAGGGCAAACACTTGTTATCAGATTATGGAGCTTGCTGCTAATCTTGGTTCCAACATCTTTAATCCTTGCACGCATGT
The DNA here is from genome assembly GCA_026545765.1 of Plantago major. Lineage (NCBI taxonomy): Eukaryota > Viridiplantae > Streptophyta > Magnoliopsida > Lamiales > Plantaginaceae > Plantago > Plantago major. The sequence goes on along the minus strand of CM048840.1, from coordinate 26,983,756 downwards.
CGGGAACTGATATCCCAGCACCCACATAAGTCTCAAATAATGCCTCAGATATAGTGGAATACTCACAATCAATACGCAACATTACTCGAGTCTCATTGCAGGATTGGGAGCTGCTAGCATCAAACAAACAAAATCTGTGAAACCCCGTATTTTTTACTTCTCTGCTTTTCCAATCACTAATTGGGTTTATTTTATTTAACAAGTAATTAATTAATTAATTGCCTAATTATTTAGCTAAAGATTAGTTAACCAAGTTAGATCAGAAGTCTTCTTCTCCTGTGTTCCTTTCTTTCTAGCCTCTTTCTCGCTCCTGCCTCTTTTCACGCCTATCTCTGCAAAATCTCTATAACGTCTTGTTTATGAAGTCATAACTTATACTCCCTCCATCTCAGAAAAGTATTACATTATACTATTTTACAGTCAACTGTCTCCGTATTTGACCACAATTTAATCTTAAACGATATTAATAAATAAACTATTAAAATTATATAATGAAAATTTAGTAATTAAATTTTTATTATATTATTTTATTAAATTATTTACTATTATCGTTTATGAGTAGTCATTAAACTCAAGAAAACGATTGGCCGTAAATCGAAAATGTAACAATTTCTCAGAAATGGAGGGAGTAATTAGTATAATAAAATAATAAAATAAAGAAACAATAATATATACAAAACAGTAATTTTCTCGGTGCGTGGCTGACACAAAACCAAGTTCCGAATCATCAAGTTAAATAATCAAATACTAATAATTACAGAAACAATAATATACTGAACAACAGTACTTGAATTGTGTGGCTGACTAAAAAGTAAAAACCAAGTTCCACAGTGGATTAAGCAAGTAGATTGACTAGGGCTTCTTGTTCTACCATATTGTTTATAACTTAAATTATTACAATTACCAGACATCATTATTGACTTATTGTTAACAAACAAGAAGATTAATTTAATTAAAGGAAACAAGTATCTGATGATTTATAGGGGGTAGGCGTGGTTGAACCCGGACCATAATCCCCCGGGTGGACTAGTGGCATAGTGGGTGCCCCCTTTAAAGAAATTTGAGGGGAAAAAACATTATTATATTTTTTGGTATTTAAGATTTTCTACACAACCTTCAAAATAATTACATGTGTATAATTTGCCCTCGGACATGAATTATAGGTTCGTCGATCCCTTCTATTCACTGATTTTCCTTTTGTCGAATGCAAATACACTATATATATTTGGGCATGTTATGTTCCTATCGATTCCTCTACTCGTTTGCGAAATTATAGGAACTGGTACTTGAGTCTGATGTACTCCCTTCGTTCAAGATTGAAATTTTCATGTGTCCGGACACAAGTACTTTCAAGAGAAAGGTGATAAAGTAGGATAAATAGTGAATACATTATGAAAAATAGTGAATACAATAAGTGATATATTTTTCATTTAAGCGGTGAGAAGTTAACATTGAGATGTATCAAAATGAAATGTGGGAAGTTGATTTCGGGACGGAAAGAGTGATTTATATATTATAATTATGCTTGAGGAGTGATGAATTGGCGAAGAACATTCATGTCTAGGTCGAGTTTTCATTTTCATATTCCCTTCTGTCGAATTTGTGTTTCTTAAAGAATTCTAAATTTTCGATTACCTAGTTATGCCAATGAGATATTTTTTATTTAAAATTTAGAGCTATCAATTTGAACATGAGCATATATTAAAAAATCTAAGATATGTTAACCACTAAACCACCATTCAAGTCCAAATGACTCAAGGTATGATAAGTAATTTATGTTATTTCATGAGTTTAGAGCATGCATTAAAACTAAAATCTGTAAAAGCCACGGAAGATGGAAGCATGGATCTGGATCTCTGGGATGTGCATGATAGCTTGTTAAATGTATGAATTGGACCGAACTTGTCAAAAAATACAAGGGATGTTGGGGAATGGTCTTTGTCTAGCCCAAGTCCAATATTCACACTTGGTATACTTAAATTAATAGTATACGTCAAATTTAGGAGTATAGTCCTATTCAGATCGGTTTGCCTTAGATAAATGGGTCAAGATTTAATGATCAAATAGGTTGACTAGGTTTTACGATAGTGCCTCTTCATATAATGAATGCAGAGAGTGGAAATACTCAATAATTGATCTTAACAAATGAAAACCCATATATAGGATTTGGTCAGTGGACAGTAATCCTGTTAATCAATGACGTGTCTACTCAATCAACAATTGACACGTGTCTGACATCTAGGGGTGGTGCTTGTTGTTCACGCCTTTAGTTCACTCTAGTTCTCTTACGAACTAATCGATCTTTGTGCAGGTGAGACCATCGTACTGCTCGGTGATGGCATGGGTCAAGACCTTCGAAAATGAAAAACAAGCTACTTGGCAATAAGGTAACTTAGAGCAACAAGTGAAACCATCATATCAACCGACTCTGAGTTACACTTGTTATTCACTTGTTCTTAGTTCCTTTGTTTACCATGGGAGATCAAAGGACATAGACATGCCTTGGCTAGGAGTCTAACCTAGTGCTCGGAGAGACTGACTTGGAGTCTAACCCAGTGCTCTTTGTTCTCAAATATGTCCAAGTTAGTAAGTAATACCTACTCGGAGATTGTGGTTTGGGCACTAATTCTTCTTTAACAAATTGGATCGCCGTCTATTCTATTCCCCTCTCTCTTCACCACTAACTTTTAAGCTAACTTTTTAGCTCCATGAGCTTTTTTTACCATTGACTAATAAAAAGCTCATTACATAAACGCACAGCTTCTTAAATCAGCTGGCTGGCCAGCTAGCTGGTTAAAAAGCTACCAAAGTTATTTTTTTTTTAAAAAAGAAGCTCCTTCTTATCTTTTTCATTTCGAAAATATCCCTGACCTAAATTTAAAAAAAAACAAGAAGAAGGAAAAACTACCCGTTTTTATTATTTATTATTCTCGACTTATATTTTATATTGTTGGATCCTTTGTTATACATTTTGTGTACTTGTTTGTAACTAGCATAAGGATTAATGCATTCGCATCTCTTTAAAATGCATACATGTAGTACACATCAATTACTGATTTTTTTCATTACTAAGTTAAAATGTTCAACGAATATTTCTTTCAACTTCTTATAATTTTAATGATATTATTAAAGTGGCGATATAAAGTACATTGAATATATATTAGAATAATTGGACAAAATGTGATGTACTATTATTTAAAAAACTATAGACTAATAATACGATGGGAAAGGTTAAAGAAAATAAAAATAAGAGTAATGCCCTTTTATGTCATTTTACAAAATACCAGCTAGTTTATCAGCTAATTTGCTAAATACCTACATTTAAAATCAGCTAGCTTCTTAGCTAATTAATCAGCTCCCTAATCAGCTAGCTTATCAGCTACCTAACCATCTACCAGCTAGTTAATCAGCTACCAACTAGCTTTTCAGCTAGTTTGCTAAACAGAGACTTAAACTCTGTTTACCACTAGCTTTTCAGCTTCATGAGCTTTTTTTTACCATTGACTAATAAAGAGCTCGTTATGTGAACGCGCAACTTTTTAAATCAGCTAGCTGGTTAAGAAGCTACCCAAATTAGCTTTTTTTAAACAAAAGCTCCTTCTTATCTTTTTCATTCCGAAAATATCCCTGACCTAAATTAGAAAAAAAGAAGGAAAAACTACCCGTTTTTATTATTAACTCGTGTTCCATCTTTACTTCCGTATTATTTGTAGACCACATGAAAGGTCATTATAATTCTCGACTTATATTTTATATTGTTGGATCCTTTGTTATACATTTTGTGTACTTGTTTGCAACTAGCATAAGGATTAATGCATCCGCATCTCTTTAAAATGCATACATGTAGTACACATCAATTACTGATTTTTTTCATTACTAAGTTAAAATGCTCAACGAATATTTCTTTCAACTTTTGATAATTTTGATGATGTTATTAAAGTGGCGATGTAAAGTACATTGAATATATATTAGAATAATTGGACAAAATGTGATGTACTATTATTTTAAAAACTATAGACTAATAATACGATGGGAAAGGTTAAAGAAAATAAAAATAAGAGTAATGCCCTTTTATGTCATTTTACAAAATACCAGCTAGTTTATCAGCTAATTTGCTAAACACCTACATTTAAAATCAGCTAGCTTCTCAGCTAGTTAATCAGCTCCCTAATCAGCTAGCTTATCAGCTACCTAACCATCTACGAACTAGTTAATCAGCTACCAGCTAGCTTTTCAGCTAGTAAACAAAGCCTTAATTCCACTTCCTATTTTTAATTAACTTAGTAACATGCATAGTAACCATATGATATATGTTTCACTTGGAGGTAAAGTTCCCAAACCGAAAAAATGTAATTTTTTAGCTTATTATTAAGTGATAATTGTATGAATCCAAGTTGTTCTATTTTTCTTAACACCCTTCTCAAATAAAATTGCAACCAAAGTACCAAACACAAAAGGGGCCTTAATTTGCTTATTATGACCCACTTGAACATTTAGTTTTAACCAAACAGAGCACTAAAAAGTAGCACTAATTTGGCCTTAATTTGCTTATTATGACTCCTCACGTGTGAGCCGGTAGACCCGCGTTCAATACATGGCAATAGAGAGGGGCAATTCTAGAGTATGCAGAGAATGACCGGCTCCATGACCCAATATCAATTTGAGCAGTACATGGGCTCTCAGTTTGGCCCATCAAAAATTGGAAAGGGGGAAAATCCATTTTTTCTACCTTAAGTTGTGAAAATTTCAGTTTTGGTACCTTTAGTTGTTTCCGTCAACATTTGGTAACTTTTGTTTCGTTTTTGTACAATTTTTGTACTCCATTAGTCAAAATTAACTTAACCATTAATTTGATTGGAAAATTTCTTTTTTTGGCACCTTAAGTTGTGACACTTTCGATTTTGGTACCTTTAGTTGTTACCGTTTGCTTTAGAGCACACTAGTCAATGGCCCGTCGAGTGGTGACAAAATTAAAAATAAAAAATTAATAGATTTTATAAATAACATGTTGAAGTTGAGAAAAAATATATAAAAACTATAATGTCAAAAATGCATAATCAAATCTCTTCAACATTGCATCGGAAGTCATCCAAACCTGTAAAAAAAGTGTAAGATGTGAATTAGTGAAATTGAACATAAACATATGTAAAATCTGGTCGGTGTTAATTTTTTTTTCTAAAGTTGATACACATAAACGATAAATTCACCTCATAACTTTTCGAACACTTCTTTTTATACCACGTTGATTGCCATATACCCTCTTCGTGGAAATCAATATCTTCAATCCCTTGGTAACTCTAGAGAGAGCAACATATAATTGACCATGGTAGAATACTGGTGATGGGAGGTAGAGGCTGATGTATGAGAAAATTATCCTTAACTCTTGTTTATAGTCATAGCATATCAGACAGATATGAGAACTGTCTCCTATCAAAATTGATAGGGAACTCCGTCTCGTCGGATGGGCTCATCGTCATCCACAGAATGAAAACCTTTTGGTCCGTGTTGATTCGAGATATCATCTTTGCCTCGATGATATGTTTCCCAAGATTAGTAACTACAAGCCTTGTGCTATTGCCCAGAAGCCTGATCAATATTCCTTAGAAGCATTATTATACACGCAACCTTCAGAACAATATGGTTCGGCAATCCAGAGTAATTAATGATGTTGATAATTCTACAGTGAAAACATCTTCGAGACCGTTCTCATTGTCATCTTCCTAAGGCTGAGCATAAACGGACCGGACCTGGACCAATAAATTTGATGTGGTATTCGGGTCTATGTCTTCTCAAAATCCAGGTTCTAACTCGGACCGAGCCAGCCCTGTAAAAGTAATGCATTAAAAATATACAATACATATTTATTCCTCCTTACCCTAGTCACTCATTCACTAACTCATACTACACACAACACAGAAACATAATCACATATCCTAAGAAGACCCAAACGGCCGCCCCCAGGCCTTATTCATGTCGCTGCTCCTCACGTTTGCCGCCTCTGTCCACGGCGCCTCCTTCTAGTATATTTCTCCTACTACTCCACCACTCTCGCGCCTCACCTCCACCACTAATATGTTCAACTCTCTTGTTGATATTGATGTCTTGGCTATGAGGCATCATGAATTCTTTCACATAATTGATAATCCCAAAGAAATGATGGGATTTGATTGATAAACCTAGTCTTGCTACTTTACTACTCTTGTATTCTCATGAGTGATGACAGCCATATACTTCTGGTGCTTAGCAATTGGATTTTTTTTTAAAAATTCAGTTAAAAGGTAAACCTGGCAAGAATAGGTCCAGCCCGGATCGACCCGAATTTACCTGATCCGGTTCGGGCCGAACCCGTTTCAAACAGGTCCAAGTTTCAGATTGAGAACGGGTGACCATCTATCACCCGGTCCATTCAGAGCCGGTTCGGGTCTAACACGGTGCTCAACCCTACTATCCGCGCTCAAATATTCAACACTATCTCCGGACATCTTTGACATGACAAATTGATTTATCTCATCAATTATTTCATTTGTAGGTGCAAGGATAACCCAATGGTGAAATATTTAGGGTTAATTGATGGATCGGCTAAGTGATCCAAGAACAAAGGATATGTACTATCGACAATGCTTGGAATTGGATGACTTAGTACTCAAATAATTAAATCTTTGGGGATCTTGATATCAACATCACCGCAATTAGCTTCACCAAAGTGCCATCACGGCATGTAGTATCTACTCAGTAAATTCTTTCATCTTGAATCTCGAAAGATGAAAAACCAGACTGTGTAGGATTGAATTGGATGTTAGAAAGGACAAGTTCAATATGAAAAACGTATACGTGGTATATAGATACGACGTGCCATTTACCTTCATCTCATGTTCTTTGTCAGTCAAATCACCTCACATGCATCCATATCCTAGATGAGCATATAGAGGTGCTCACAATATCATACCTACTTCCTCCTGGAATAACGGGTAAAAGTTTTTTCTCAATTCCCCACTGAAGACAATAACCACCACACCAAATGGCTCATCTGAATGGACCATCACATCTCTTAAACTCCTATTGAGCGCTTCAAAACAATATCGGTTTGTCATAGGAGCCTCCTCTAAAAAATAAGTCGAGTCGCATTGAGCAGTCATGTCACCTCTGAATCATGTTTGAGCTTATTGCATGTTGAGTCCTTGTGAAATCACAATGGTATCCTGAATCTCGAATGCGTCGTCTGATGAGACAATATTCCAACGTCTCATTTGGTCCTTTTTAGCGGTCTTTGTGAGTCTCTGTCTTTAGTTTTATAGTCTTTTTAGTTCGTTTTTACGCTTTGGTGTTTTGTTTACATTTTGCAGGATTTGATGTCTTTTGAGCTAAATGAGGACGAGCTGATTATCATAGCTCGCCGCGGTGAGGTTTTACGAGCTTGGACCTGGAAATTGCAGGAAGTCTCACCGCGGCGAGGAAATCAGTCCGCTGCGGCGAGATTTTGCGAATGAAGCTCCTGTTTTGAAGATTGAAGCTCGCCGCGGCGAAATTATGCGAGAGCTATATATTCTTCGATTAAGAAGGCTCGCCGCGGCGAGCTATTCCTTCCGCCGCGGCGAGAGACGCAAAATATAATTTTTTTGTTTTTCCTTATTAGCTTAGAATTGGGATTTTTCTCTCATAACTTCTTTTTAACCTAGTTCTAGAAAAAAGCTCCAGATCCCTACTTTCACATTGAGACAATTTGGAGTTTGGTTTTTTGCTTGTTATTCAAAGTATTGATATCGAATCCCTGATTACTGTGGTAAATCTCTATCGTTTAATCTTATTCCATTCGTTCTTACTCTATTTCCCGAATTGTATGAGCTTGCGTGTGATTATCATTTTGTTTGTGTTTATCATGAGTAATATCTCGTATTCTTTCATCCTTGCTTTGATTATGAGTAGCTAAATCGCTCCGGACATGGTAGTTGCGTGATAGCTTTGCGTATTCGAATCTAGGGTTTCAAATCGTTCATATAGGTTAGGCTCGTTCAAAGATCTTCGTAAAAATCCTTCGATTCAATACTCTCGTTCAAAGATTTTCTAAAACGTTTGGTTAAGGATCGTGGATTGACAACCCACGATTACTCTAGTTCAAATATCTTCAAACGCGTTTGGTAAAGGTTGATTTGATGGTTTTCTGTACACCGACCATGTGACAAATATGAACGTATCCCTAGAGCGAATTAGCATTGCTTGATCGTAACTACTGTGTCCTCTCTATCTCATTGTTACAAACAACTACATTGAATTTTCTCTTTTCTAGTTATTAGAAGTACTAGAACACAAACAAAATCAACTCGTTTCACAAGTAACTGTTGGCTTTCAATCGTTGCGGTAGCCTAATTGGTTCCTTAGCGAACGACTTCGTGGTTAGCTTATTTATTCTACAATAACTGCTTGCTACTTGTTTACTAAGTATCAATTTGAGCACATCAAATTTGGCGCCGCTGCCGGGGAATCAATTCCTACTGTAGCGCTTGATTGCAAATCTTTACTTGTTTTCCAACTTACCTGAAGTTTAGTGCACTAACAGAAACTAAGGATATTTCGAGGTTTTCGTGTTGTGTAGCTCTAACAACAGGTTGATCAGAAAGGACATTTCAATGGCTCAGTTAACCTATGGATCCTACATGCAGCTCGACAAGGTTAAGGCCGGGAAAGCGGCAATCGTGCTGTCTAATGAGGCGAGGAATTTGGAACTCAAAGCTCACCACTTCCATAATCTCCCTAAGTTCTACGGAATGGCCAACGAGGATGTGATAAGGTTCCTCAAGGAGTTTGAAATCTTGCGGTGGATTCCGTTGACAGGAGGAGTAATGTGATTTGAGATGGAGAGACAAGGAAGAAGGTTTTTCCAGTGTGCCTGCAGGATAAAGCTAGGAACTGGCTGTTGAACCAGCCTGGGGGTTCTCTACCTACTTGGGATTCTCTCTATAAAGCCTTCTTGAATAAATTTTACCCTTCCGAGAGAACACAACAACTTCGTGCCCAGATAATGCAGTTTCAGCAGATGCATGACGAGACCTTCTATGAAGCTCGGGACCGTTTTTTGTAGTTATTGGCCCAATGCCCTCACCACAGGATAGACGATATGAGCTTATGTGTCCGATTTTATGAAGGCCTGGATTGGGAATATCAAAATATGGTCGATGTGAGCTGTAAAAACTCCTTCCCGAAAGCCTCTGTTGATGAATTGAACAGTGTTTTCGAGAAGCTGGCAGCAACATCGCAACTTAAGGGAGCAAGAGATAAGGCTAGGAGAGTGGCAGCTAGAGCAGTGGAAGAGACTCCAGGGCCGTGTATTACTGAGCTAGAAAAAGAAATTAGGAGCCATATGGAGAGGTCTGAGAGGTACTGGTTTGAGGCGCAGAAAATTCAGGAAAAAAATAACTAGAGGTTCGACAGTATCGTGCAATCGCAAAGAAGGCTGGAATAGATATTGGGTGACTTGGTTGGGAAATTGCAGCTCATGGAGAAAGGTAGACCCCCAGCAGCCCCAGAAAACATTAGAGTCTTGGCGGTTGAGATAAATTTTGAAGAACCAAGGAAGGTTAAGTCTGTTGTTGCCACCTGTACCAACGAGGTTGAGAACTCTGCATCATATGAGGGAACTCCAGCAACGGTTCAAGTGACCCGTGTCTTGTGAGCGGTGAAGATGTAGCCACCGTTGAATCGACAGGGATGTAGTCGAGGAACCGAGTTCGTGATTCGAAGAGGCGAATGCGAGCAAGAAACTTCGAATCGACCCCCCCCCCATAATAATTCCTAAGGCGGAAAAGAGTATAAGCGACTCCGATAGTTTTGATTTACTGGTAGGCATTGGGTGTTCAGCTCAGGTTACCAGAATAGTCGACACTGGTGCTAGTTGCAATTTGATGAATTTTGACACCTATGAAGAATTAGTCTTAAAGGGATTGGAGCCGCGCAAATGCTTTATGACTCTTGCTGGTGGAACCAGAAGCAGATGCATGTGGATTGTGGAAGATGTTCCGGTTAAGCTGGATGGTATAACAGTGATGACAGATTTTGTGGTAGTGGAATCGCCGAGGGTGAAGGGGAAAGAAATGGAAAGAGATATGCTACTTCTAGGGAGACCCTTCATCCGCTCAACTCTCATGGTGGTGAATTTACATGCCCGAACCTGCACAATTGAGGTGCAAGGCAAGCCACGCGAACTGAAGGCCTATTCTGCTCCAGCATATTCTGTTTTGCAAGTTGATAGCAGGAAATTCATAGGAGCACACACTCGACCCTTATATATACATACTTATCAATAAGGAAGAACAAGAGCTGCACCAACCGGAAGATCCAAGAATCTCCAGAGTACCCGTTAGCCAACATGGAAGAGTCTAGTACATGGCTATAAAGGTACACCATCAGGTAAGTCACTATAGCTCCCATTCTCTTTTCTTTTTCACTCTACGCTTGAGGACATGCTTTAGTTTAGGTTTGGGGAGGAGGACTGTGCTCTCTAGTGTCTTGTCTGCTTTTTCTCTATTTTCTGAGTCTGTAGAGTCTTTCGTCCTTTACTTTATGTATGTTTTGGTCATTTTTCTTTTCCGGTCGTTTTTCTTTTACCCTCTAGAGTCTTTCGTGAGTCGTTCTTCCAAGTTATGAAAGCTTCTATTGTGATTGTTAAATTTGCTTGCTGCTTATGTTTTGCATGACACTTAACTGAGGTGGTATAGTGGATTTAAAAGCCCATAAGTTTGTTTCTCCTTTAAATAGCAAGTCTGTTTAACTCTTTAGTCCAAAAAGCCAGTGAGAAACTTTAAGCCGATGAAAAAATATTGTACCGGCGCTTGTGTGGTCCTTTCGGGAAGTGCAAACACTCTTGTTTGCGCCTTTTCATTCTCATGTGTACTCAGTTAAGTTAAGTATGACGAACGACATGCTCTTCATGTTTCATTTTATCAAAAGCCAGTACATTGCGAAGAACCAGTTTGGGGAGAAGAATTCTGCTGTGTTTACATGTGTATTATTCATTTTTTGTAATATGTATTACTTCCTTTGACTAGTTGATTAGTCTCGGAGTGTATCTGTGGTGCTTGTCACCACCGTAGTCGTGTTAGGCGTGTTTCAGATACTACCTATATACCGGCGTGGTCCTAAAAAGCCTTATGACCGTGAGGGTTGATGGCACGTATACCAAACTGACACGCACAAAAGTGCGGACTTCGGTCAAACAGACACTACCAAAAAAGTGAGACTGAAAGAGTCCATAGTGGCCAAATTGATTAGCATCTAAGTTATTGTATGCAAATATGTGGTGATATGGAAGTTTGGTTGTATGCTCCGACAAGTTGATGTGCGCAAGGAAAAGCCCCTTTTGACTTAATTGATTGAGTACATTGCATGAGGTATTTGAGGCACCTTTGTGATGAAAGTCACCTTCCTTTTCTCTTATTGTTCCTTGAGTGATTAACCTACTGGACACTTCCAGAGTGTGAGAGAGAGATGTGTAGGATTTCCTTGTGAGGGATTGGAGAGTTAGACTTAAGTGCTATTTACTTGAGAAACTCTCTTACAGGATTTTTTGTGCACTATTTCTGTCAAGGTTGGTTGAGTGCGAACCTTTTGCATCTTGTGAACTTAACGGTTACAATGGTAGAGTTCGTTCACTTGGAAGTCTGACTCGTTTGTGTGTTATTATGTGTCGTAGTCTAGAGTCTAGTTGTGTCTAGGATTGTTTGTTTGCTCGAGGACGAGCAAAGGTTCGGTTTGGGGATCTTGTTGAGACAATATTCCAACGTCTCATTTGGTCCTTTTTAGCGGTCTTTGTCTTTAGTTTTATAGTATTTTTAGTTCGTTTTTACGCTTTGGTGTTTTGTTTACATTTTGCAGGATTTGATGTCTTTTGAGCTAAATGAGGACGAGCTGATTAGCATAGCTCGCCATGGCGGATTCGTCCCCAGATGAGGTTTCTGAGCTTGGACACGAAATTGCGGAAGTCTCGCTTGTAGATTTTGCGAATGAAGCTCCTGTTTTGAAGATTGAAGCTCGCCGCGGCAAAATTATGCGAGAGCTATATATTCTTCGATTAAGAAGGCTCGCCTCGGCGAGCTATTCCTTCCGCCGCGGCGAGAGACACAGAATATAATTTTTTGTTTTTCCTTATTAGCTTAGAATTGGGATTTTTCTCTCATAACTTCTTTTTAACCTAGTTCTAGAAAAAAAGCTCCAGATCCCTACTTTCACATTGAGACAATTTGGAGTTTGGTTTTTTGCTTGTTATTCAAAGGATTGATATCGAATTCCTGATTACTGTGGTAAATCTCTATCGTTTAATCTTATTCAATTCGTTCTTACTCTATTTTCCGAATTGTATGAGCTTGCGTGTGATTATCATTCTGTTTGTGTTTATCATGAGCAATATCTCGTATTCTTTCATCCTTGCTTTGATTATGAGTAGCTAAATCGCTCCGGACATGGTAGTTGCGTGATAGCTTTGCGTATTCGCATCTAGGGTTTCAAATCGTTCATATAGGTTAGGCTCGTTCAAAGATCTTCGTAAAAACCCTTCGATTCAATACTCTCGTTCAAAGATTTTCTAAAACGTTTGGTTAAGGACCCACGATTACTCTAGTTCAAATATCTTCAAACGCGTTTGGTAAAGGTTGATTTGATGGTTTTCTGTACACCGACCGTGTGACAAATATGAACGTATCCCTAGAGCGAATTAGCATTGCTTGATCGTAACTACTGTGTCCTCTCTATCTCATTGTTACAAACAACTACATTGCATTTTCTCTTTTCTAGTTATTAGAAGTACTAGAACACAAACAAAATCAACTCGTTTCACAAGTAACTGTTGGCTTTCAATCGTTGCGGTAGCCTAATTGGTTCCTTAGCGAACGACTTCGTGGTTAGCTTATTTATTCTACAATAACTGCTTGCTACTTGTTTACTAAGTATCAATTTGAACACATCATCGTCCTACCCTTAGGAAGAAGGAGTGATGGAATCCCACTAGAAGTACAATATCTCCTCTAGCCCTCAAACCAGAGTACAACATTCTCCATAAAAAAAGGTTTTTTTGGGTCCCTCCGTGGCCATATAAGAACAATAGTCCGCCATTTTGGCCATCGATGATTAACATATTTTTCCCATGTATTCCACGTTGTTCATCAATCAATCCTGGGTACAAACCATCATGATCTACTATTATAACACTTCTCATCCAAAATGAATGGTCTTGTCGCATTGTATATAACAGACTCGTCCAGCACGAGCATATCATCAAATGATCTTGGAATGCTGCAGTTTCTCTTTAGTATTTTCTCTACTTCCATGAGAGAAATGTTTTTAATTTGTTCATCAGTGAGCTTCTTACGTACATGGAGAATTCACTACTGTTACATGACAATTACATACAAAATTCAAATTGATTGCGATTGGATGTTTGAATGGACTATATAATCTTTAATTACGAAAAAATGGCATAGGAAACTCGCAGATCCCCATATCTTGCCTCTTCCAAACTACTAATATACTCTCCATAATCGAATAAAAGGCCCATAGCCCCACATGCATCCTTGTGAGACTCGTGCTGAACCCGTTGACAGTTCTAACATTCTCGAAGCACATGGCACATCCCTAACATGATTGAGCATAAGTCTCATGTAGTACATGTCCCCAGTCGGCATTGGACCATTATACATTCTCCTGACAGCATGTTTCTTTGAATTTCTATGGGTGCATATTCTATGATCATTTTTCCAACAATAATAGCGAGGAACATCAGCATAACTCAGCTTCCGGGCTCGAGGATCTACTTTGTTCAGCTCGAACCACTGTAGGAACTACGATTGTTTGACAGTGGCTTTGTTGACAACAATCACTCAAAATCAGGAATCCTATAATGCATAGGGAATTCTAATATCCTCCACATGGCTTCGCATGCCGATACATAACAACCGTCCATATGCCTCTTAAATAAATACTTTCAGTTCCTTCATGCTACGAACTCTAGAGAGCGCAACATCTGACATTATTTGAGTAAGGGTGGGGATGTAGATGTCAACATGTGAGAGAGATTGGTTGTAAGAATAGACTACGAAATTAAAATATGATTCAACCCCATACCCATTTAAATGCCCCCTCACTCTTATTTATGATAATAGATAAACAAAATTACATGGAAATATTTGTGCAAAATCTTGTGAAACACTATCATTGCTCTAAAATGTCGCATAATAATCCTGTCGGAATAGTCGTCATGCCGAACATGATGAGTGTTATCGTAGAATAATCACATTGAACAATGTCATTTTGCAAATTTATCACGTAATAACCCTGTAACGACCTGGCCATTACCCTACCTTATAGGCATTGTGGTTGCTCATGACTTGGGCTACACTACACATGTGTATCTGATTTGGACTGGAGCTTCATATAATCTATTTTTTTAGATCATCCAGAGGAATTCATACTATGTGAGTATGATCTGCGGGCTATCCCGCTTTTGATATCATATGTAGCGCATCGTATCCTTATTGGTCGCCCAACCATTTGGACCAACACGATTCATGGACTGTATCCGTGTACTTTGACCCTAAAAACTAACACATTTTCTTTTCTACACACTTTATCCTCACCATGTGCACACCAGAAAGCTTCCTAGTGGATCCCCAATCATAAGATTGCTCCAGAATAAACATCCGACAGTAGTTGAGTTTTCAATATCTTTAAACTCTATGAAATTTTAATACTTCCATTCATATTTATTTACGTAATTTTATTAAAAATATAAATACTAACGTTGATAGTTTTGTAATCAATTGTAAAAAGTTTTGTAAGTTTCCCACCATTTCTTCAAAATTTTGATGTTTTGATTTTTTTTATTTAACCATTTTAAATTTTGACCAAATTTTACTTTTAAACTATATATAATGGTAAATGTGTTAATAAATTCATAAAATAATAATGTAAGAAATAATATTTTATAACATAATTTTGTTGAATATTAAATTATTATCTTCAAGAATGATTTGTCCAACAATAAGAATTCAAAATAAAATGATTTTATAAAAAAATGGTGAAAGAACTCAAATAAATTGATTATTCTATGTACACATGTATATTGTAATTTATACTAATGTAAACCTGTATAAGTTGTTTTTCCCAACATGCAAAAATATTGTTTTTCTTTGAATTTATCTATATATAACTATAGGTTACTCTATTCTCGTATATCTTCATTATTAAACTTATGTATTTCGAAGAGAATTGTTGTCCAAAATCAATATATTTATAAAATTAATTAAGTCTCTAACTTATCTAAAAGATTTATATTGTCAAGAATGTTATATATGGTCAACATTGGTGTTTTTGATAAAAAATATTTTGTTGACAATATAAACGGTTTGATTAATATATATTTTTGATGACATAGGTCGGTCTCTAGATAAGTTCTCTAGATAAGTTTTCTAAAAACCGTCTTTAATTTATGGAGATTTTGTGATTATTGATTGTCATATATTCTATTCAATTTGTTTATATGTTTTCTTAACCATTTTTTTATGTATAATTCTATATTTTTACGATAGCAATTCAAGATGTATTTTTGAATTTGATTCTTTTAGGAACACTTGTGCATTGGAGTTCAAGTTGTAGTACTACTTTTGCAATTCAATCAATACTATTAATGATTAAATCACTATTTTTGCACTTCGCCCTAATCCTATTATATAGCAAAAAAAAAAAAAAAAAAAAATCAAAATATAGGTTTGCTATTGATGGACTTTTTGAGATTTGGTCTCTTAATTGTTTTATTTAGGTGTAAAATAAAAATGTGTTTTATATCCCTTGCAAATATAGGTTTGCTTTTAGTATCAAAGATAGATTTGGGCATCAATATGTTGAAGAATTAAATGAAAGAATAAGCGTCACCCTCCTGAGGAGTCGATGTGTGGGCGCCAAAAAGAGCTAGAGGAATACAGTCAGCTTTTATTTTTTCCTAGCCAATCAGAACATTTCGTTTGGCCAACACTAACAAATTTCGACCAATCAGAATCAAGGATTTTGCAAGGTCAGCATATTACATGGTTTCACCACAAGGCTTGAAAATGTCTTCTTTTTATATAGATATAGATTTTGTTTCGGTTTTGTCCAACTTTGGTACTACGTTAGTCAAATTTAACGCAACAGTTGATTTTGACCGAATTAGTAAGAATTATCGTGAATCAATCAATTTTTCGTCAAGCCTTAGCATGAATTACTCTCGTTCGGATTAAAATATTAATAGGTTTTATTAAAAAAAATTAATGCCATTTTCAATATTAATAAATCAAGAAATAGAAAGAAAATATGAAATAAGAAGAAATGGAACAAGTAACATAAAAAGTCGGAAATAATTACAGATACTATCCATTAAATATGCCAATTTTCACTTTCATTCTGAAATTGGCGAGTATTAGAGAGTAGTCCAAATTTTACACATGGTGAATTTGAAAATTACATCTTCTCCCAAAAGTCAACAGAGGTGATGACATGGCCTGTCAAAATGTTGATGTGGAGGAGGAAGTTTGAAATAATCACCAAAATGCCATTTACTTTGATTTTAGACTTTCTTTAATTAATTCTTTTCCTTTTCTTTTATTTTCTCTTTTATTTTTTCCTTCTTTATTTTTTTTGCAGTATTGATAGCTCGATGTGGATGTAATTACGATTACATAATTCAAGGACTCTTGTCTAATTCATTTTAAATAATTTGGCAAGGCTATTAAGTATCCACGTGCATGCCAGTCATGTGTAGGTAGTACTGTAATTGACATATCATATTGTAGAGAATAATCTGTAATTGATTCGAAATCATTTAAAAAAATTGGCCGTTGTGTGACCGTCTTTGTGTGTGTGTGTGTGTTTTTGCTGCAAAACCCTATTTTGAGACCTTCTTCTCATTCTTTTGCACTTCAATCTCGCACACTTGCTAACAATGACTTAAAATATTTCTTTATGAAGTGCTAGAGTGGCTGATGGTGATAGTGCTGGAATTTGTAGGCAGTTTGATTATATGCGGATGACGGTGATTACATGTACGTTCAACTTCAAAAGTCAATCCGACAAGGTTGTATCACTATTGCTCTACCCTTAAATAGATGAGTGTAATTTTATGATTTTTTTGAGCTAGTAGTACTATCGAACCATTTGAACCCATCAAAGTGATGGTATTATGCCGTAGGGCTAGCATTTTTCAACTGTGTTAGAATTGTCTTTTTTGTTTTTCCCGAAATTCTCACTTGTATAGTGCAGGAAAAGTGTCTGAAACATAGATGGTTAGCATTCACTATGGGAAAGAGTAGTTCATGCTTGAGAATGTGAAGAGCAGCATGTATATACATATCAAACTCCTAAATAATGCGATGACTACTGCTATAGATATGGTCCCTTCTTAATTTTGAGTGTTTTAGCATGAAATGTGACTTGGATGCATGGTACAAGGAGAGCCTTTAGACTTAATAAATGCTGATGATGATGTTAAAGTTATGTTTGAAAAAGAAACAAGAAATATATGGAAGTCATGATGTAAGTTGATGAACCATCAATTGCATTATCAAGACAAAAGAACTATGTGAGGTCATTGCGAGAAATTTGTGCATTTTGAATTAAAAAACAAGTGATTAAAAGGGTGAAAATAGTGGTTTTGTAGTTAAACAATCAAGGAAAATGGTCACATATCAACTACCTATTTTGGAAAAAAAATGAAATCTTTGTCTAGGTAAATAAAATAATTAAGACAAATAACAACATAGATAATTTGATGGGTATTAATAAAATGATAATAAAAACGGAATCAACTAAAAAGTAGTTATTTGTAAATATAAGCATATAATTACTCCAAAATATTAATTGTATGCATCAACGACTTGTTTAAGACAAGTCGTTAACAAGTCGTTGATGCATAGAATTACTAAAAAATCAGTAGTGCATATCTCAAGATGAGTAGCTAAAACCCACCCATGTGGAAAAAGAGACGATATTAGACCTTACTAAGACCGCCCACTATGGGGCCGTCGTGGAGACGAGGTCGCGGAGCAACCGCTCCGCGACTTCACCGACCGCCCCACTATGGGCGGTCATGAGGGAGCGATTGCTCCCCCACAACTCAAGAAGTCCCCCAGCGACTTCTTGAGTTACATTTTTGGGGCTGGCCCCATGTGGGTCCAACCCCTTTTTTATTTTATTTTCAATTTTTATTTTGTTTTGAATTTTAAAAAATATAAAAATTATACCAACGTTCATATTTTTTCGAGATCTACAAATAGAAATCAAATAGAAATCAATGAAGATGTATTTTCTCACACATCACAATTCATCTTTTTTATTAGTGATTTATGTTATTCAGTTTTGTTGTTCGATTTAAATAAAAAACACAATTTTCAACTCCAAATTTTCTATAAATTTAAATATTCATATTAATATAACTATAAACAAAAATTAAAAAAATAAAGAAAATAAAAAATTTGCCACGACTGCGGTCGCGACCGCCACCACAGTGGAGATGAGGCGGTCGCGACGCGCAGTGGCACGACCAAAAATCAGTCACCATAATGTATGGTCTAACCATCGTCTAGAGGTAACTTGCACGAACGCCCTAGTAAAAATTGGACACTAGGTTGAGGGATTACACGTGTGGGAGTAACCGTCACCATGAGTCATCTAGTGTCTTTGGGAATATGATGTCGGTGTAATCTACCCTGAACAAAAAAAAAATTGTGGTAAACTTTACATCAACTTGCAATAAAGATAGAAAGTAAAATTAGAAGTCAAATGTTTATTGCCCTTATGATTGGAGAGTAAGTCTCAGGAGATACGGTGTTATAGAAAGACTAAAAAAGACGAACAAACATTACAGTTATATTCAAAAACATTACACGTTTTACTAAGAACATCGGTGATATATATTACATAAAAAATGTTCAATTATAAAACATTAATATTTTTTAAAATATTACACATATACTTAAGAATATCAATCCGTCTCTGAGGTCTCTCACTAATACACGTCTTTTTCAAGACTTTGTTTAGGATTGGGGGCTACATTCTGCTTGAAGTCTCTATTATGACCTTCCAAAGAGGGAAAAAACAAAAACAATCTACAAATTTTGAATTGCTAGAAGACGGTTCCGTCTCTTCTCGGTGGGTGATCGGATTTGATAGTCGAATGTTATTTTTTAATTATGTTCTTTTTTTTGTTTCTCGGACTTCATTCTAGCATTGGCCTCATTTTCAGAAGCAGATCCGCCAAAGCGTTTCTTGTTCTCAGACTCCAATCTGGCTTTGGCCTCATTTTCAGAAGCAGATGCGCCAAATCCACCAACAGTTTTCTCAGTTTTGTCATCCATGATCCCTCCATAATTAGGATGGCGTATATCAGGTGAATATCGAACTTTCCCCGAGGCATATTTGGATGACTCTGCATGAAATCAATTTGTCATTAAAGTGGAATGATTTCATAAAAAGTGATTGTGGTCGAAATCATGTTATATACTCCCTCCTTCCCCTGAATGTGAATCTGGATCTTATTCCTTTTATAGACGTCTCACGAATCTAGTCCAGTTATAAAAATATCAAAAAAGTACATCCACTAAGGCTCTGTTCTTCTCGCAATTTTACTCGAATTTGAATTGCAAGATAAACATTAACTAAGCGGAATCGAATGCAATCGAATCGAATCTAAATGAGTTTTCAGTTGAATAGAACAGAGCCTAACTCAACTATCTCTCTTACTTTTTTCATTTTTTATCAATATATATTTTACTCCCTCCGTTCCAAATAAAACTTTTCATTTTGACTTTGAACGGTCAACTGTATTCAACTTTGATCACAAATTACTCTTGAACTATAATAGTAAATAATTCAATAAAATCATATAATGAAAATTTAATTCAAGAGTAATTTGTGGTCAAAGTCGAAGACAGTTGACCGCAGAATAGTAAAATGAAAAGTTTTCTTTGGAACAGAGGAAGTATCTCTTATACTTTCTTCATTCTTTATCATTTCTCTTCTCAACAACAAACAATAAACAATTAACTTTATTAAGAACAGTGCCGAAAAGAAAATGGTCCAGATTCACGGAGGTTGCGTGCGTACCTTTAATAGTGGAACCCACAGTTCCAGTAGATTTTGAGGCGGCACTCTCAACTCCACTCACGACCCTAGAGAGGCATTAAATATTAGTTGGTCGTCATGCTTATTAACAAATTCATAGAGTTGAAACATAATTTTTACATATCAAACATTTAAAGTCAAATAGAAGTTCAAAAAGATTTTTAAGTATGAGTTAAAATCACAATACTTCATATGGGTCTAACACATTGTTTACCCTTTATAACTACAATTATCTACCATGCCATAATTTAATAGCATCAATATTAGTCCTTAACTTGGTCAAATCAAATTTCACGGTGGGTATTCACGTGATAACACATGCGAGTTTTCAACGTTTTTTAAGTACTGCAACAAGAAGTGTGGATTTGAAACTTACTCAAAGGCCAATTGTTCCCATTTTTTAAACTCGTCTTTTACCGCCTCTTGTGCTCCAACGCCATCACTGCACATCAATGTAATAACCGCAATGTACATCATGAGCAACACCATGGTCTTGTTCACCGCCATTTTTATTTTTTTTCTTCGCTTTTTTCCAATTTTATCTTTGAATGTTGAAAGTTGCGTAAGATGTTATATATGGTAGAGCATGGAGATTGAAACATGTTAGTTTGAATGTGCAGGAGAAGATTAAAATTTTATTTACTGGCTCGGCAGAGTTTTCTCTTCGCCAAACGTTCATGAGGTATGACCGAAAGTAGAATTGGAGAATAATAATTGTGCTCCATTGTGTATCACCATAACAACAAATTTTGGGACCTAAAGTTAAAGTAAAAAATTGGCGAGTATTAATAATAGGTGTGTGGATATTTTTAGGTAAAACTAAAATGCATTGATCAAAATCTTTAAAGTTTATTAGTGAACGTTTTATGTATTACCTTTGAATATAGTGTTGTTTTGAATCATAACTATATATTTTATGTTTTATGCATAATAACAATACTTTTAATAAAATCCCTGATTATGTTTTTGTCTACAATTATAATGTTTGTATGTTCCTTTTAATCCCTATACAAAGACAACGAATTATT
The DNA here is from genome assembly GCA_026545765.1 of Plantago major. Lineage (NCBI taxonomy): Eukaryota > Viridiplantae > Streptophyta > Magnoliopsida > Lamiales > Plantaginaceae > Plantago > Plantago major. The sequence goes on along the minus strand of CM048840.1, from coordinate 26,962,595 downwards.
CATCAGAAAAGAAAAGTACAACATGACTTACATCTATGGGTTATGTGGGAACTTGACCCCAAAAGCAGTTAGGCAGGGTTGAGAAACTAAAGAAGAAGGTATTTAAAGAAATAAATGGCAAGAAGAGTCGATAGTTAGACTATATCTACTTAAGACTTTATTGCTCCGTTACGGTGTATACGAGGTTGCGTCAACAGCCTCTCAGGATAAAACTTCTCTTAAACGGTTAGGTTGCACTTCTATAGCCGAGTCTGGCGAACCTTAGTTTAAGTATAGAACAAGTGCAAGATAGAAGAAAAGGAAAAAGAAAAGATGTATTGTAGTAGGAAATGAAATTACTTACCCTATTTATGGACTGAAGTATGCGTACCCTAATAGCAAGGGCGAATTCAGGGGTGCACGAGGTAGCACGTGCTACCTCTCGATTTTTTAAGTGAAAGTACTATTATACCCCTGGACAAATGTATTTGAAGAAAATGAGCAAATAATATTTTACGCAATAAAAGTGACAGCTACCAATTATGGCCTAGTGGTAATTGGTTTGAGCATAAGAGCTCTCCATCTTTGCATGTAGGGAATTGACCAACACATTTTCCTTTTCTTTTCTTTTTCTACTTTCCTAGTTCATGTGTTATCTTCTCATTTGGTAGGGAATTGACCGGAGGGAGTACTACTTTCATGTAAATAAAATTTTATTGAATTAAAAAATTTTATTAATAAAAATTCAATATTATTTTACAAATGATATTGTACTACCCCTCATATAAATTTATGATTTCATCCCTTCCTAATAGTATAGATACATATTATGATTCTGGATTTTCATTAGTTTTTTAGCATTGGGCCGAGGCACCGTTTGGGCTAGAGTTGAACATAAGGATCTTCTGCGTCGTCGTTTGCTTGCCCAAGTCGAGCTTTTAAGTTGCAGGACAGGATATTAGTCTTAGTTTAATCATTAATGTATGATATGTAGCTAGCTATGATCTAAAAGTGAGATCAATAATCCACTTATATTAATTTATCTAACACTTCCTCTCACTCGTGGGCTCATTTTAACCTCTTTGAAGAGGCCTAACGAGTGAATAATTAATATGGGTGGAGATGTTGACGGTGGAATTCGATCCCTGAATCTTGAGTTCATATGCATGAAAGAATTTCATCTCATCTACAAGCTAAAACTTATAAAGAGGTGTGAAATTTAGTCATTTATATTAGTACTGCAATACTCCCCCGCACTCGTGGCCGATTTCAACCTCTTTGGGAGGCCATTCGAGTGGAAATTAAATATGAACGGAGATTGTCTCCGTGGAGATTCGAACCCACAAAGCCAGAGGCTCCAATACCATATTGAGTTGAACCATATTGAGTTGGGAATGATGGTCCAACTCAATATGTTATCCACCTTATTTGTTGCTTACATGATCTTCTGAGAAGTGGCGTGGGATATTCTAACACGCCCCCCTCACGAGTAAGCCGCGGTTAGTCGGCTCTACACGTGGAATTATTATAGCCATCTTCGGGCAAGCTAGAATTATCATCGACTGGGACATCATCATCAACTTGGGTCTGCTTTGATAGCGTGATAGAATTTTATCTTATATTATCCACTTATATTAATTTATCTATCACCAAATACATGCAAACATTCATGATCATGGATACATTATCACATATACATATACTATCGCTTAAATTCTCAAACATTGTGCTGCGGATTTACGCATGCCTCACAATTATTATGTGAAATTGATTCTACCTGCAGGCTACGAAACATTACGAATCATATTTAAGTTTAGTAGCATTTCGAGTTTGTTCGGTAATTTGGACACGGAACATTACCACTTTCGATTTTCTTGAGGTCCTCTAGAAGAAGCTCATAGTGTCGTTTCACTTCTTCCGCGGATTTTCCCCCAACAGCCCTAGCAATGTTTTGCCAGCGGTCTGCTGTGTCTTCATCGTAGATCGCTAAGGCCTTCTCGAACTTCTTGTTCTGCATTGTGGTCCAAGAGGAATTGGAGTTACGTGTCGAAGAAAGGGAATTTGAGTCCATTTTGGTTTGCTACGAGAAGAGTACGAACTAATTTGTCAAGTGATCTAGCTAGGTTATTTACTGTATGGAACATAACTTGCATGTAGCCCCATATAAATAGGAAGTAATGGTGTGGAGTAACTTAATTATGCAGGTCCCATGAAGATTTTTTGAGAAAAGGCAGAATCTGGGGTGCCTGGCTAGTTCATGTGCAGTACTAAAAAGATAAATTGTGTTATACTAATGTCTAAAAACTTTGATGCCATGATAAAGTTGGAACCTTTCAAAATATCAGTAGAACGACACATGACAAACTTCAGCATGGGTGGATGGATTATGTCATTATGACATAGAACATCAAATCAGTGCTGTTGGGAAAGTGTACATCAAATAAGTGCATGCTACTCTAAGTAACATAGGCAGAGAGGAATATATACCGCCTAGAAGACGGGGTGTACACGTGTTTGCAAACGATTACACCAATGATATTTGCTTGTTTTAATTTGTTAGAAGTTAATTGAAGTAGATTATAATATTAGTAAATGTTAGTAGTGTCTGATATGATGTTGTAAAAGCATTTTAAAAGTTTTAGTATTTACAAAATTAATTAATTAATTGATTTTAATTAAAATAAATTTAATACTTGTGTAAAGTAGCTAGAAGCAGTTGCTAAGTTGATTTTCTGTTTATGGTCGTTATTCGTTTTTCTTTAGATAAGTTGTAATATAAAACATTAAAAAATAAGTATACATCTACTTTAAAAAGTACAAAATCACTTTTTTTTAAGCATTTAAAAACACAACGGTGACTTCCGAGTGTTCCCATATGCACCTTATCTAGGAGGATCCTCCGATCGTGGAGAAAGCACTCTGGAATCCAGATAGACAACTGTCACATACATACTCCCTCTCTTTTGATTTCAACTTTCCGTGTTGATTTTTTTGGATCAATTATTGTCAATTTTAACATCGAATTACTCTTAAACTATAAAGTTAATTCGGTATAGATAGAGTATGTTATAGCGAATTTGATCAACACGAACCTCGTTCGAGTATTCTGCTCCCCAGAGCAACGTTGTTGTGACATGGAAGGACGCAGAGACGGAGATCTAGAAAATTAGAAATTTTCTCCTATTTTATCAATAAATCCCCCCAAAGACTCATCGTTTGAGTATTAATTATTGCTCTCCAAAGTAACCGCATCTACTAGCCCTCTTGCATCCAACCTTGGGCAAGCATTGTATCCACAAGGAAAGGACTACACATAATAAGATCAATACTACGCTTAATCATGGATTGTATTTCATTAGCACGGATTTTAACTTCTTGCTCAAAAGATTTTGATCTATATATTTCAGGTACTAGACTTGATAAATTGTAAAGATATTAGATATGCATGGGCTGACAGTATACATGGGATTCTTTTCGGTCCATTAATTCTGAGAGAAAGATCAGTACTTTCAAAATCATTTTGCTTGAGAATTTAAATTTTCAGCAATGGTCTACAGACTACAAGCCTGGTTTGACACTAAAAGATTTTCCACCAAACAATTTTTCCTTTTTCTTTTTCACATATAATTTTAAGTTCCCTAAGGTAACGTTTGGTTGAAGAAGGAAATGGTTAACAAAAGAATTCCATGGAATTCATGATGAACTAAATTTCCTAAATTTTGGGAAAGGAAATGTGAAGAATTCCTTGTTCAGTAGCTAATTGTGGTAGTAGCAAACCGGAATTCCATTTTCAACATTTCCGCCGTTTGATATGAGTGAACAGTGACAAAATTGATTTTAAGTATTTATTGCATTACCTAAAATACCCCTCAGGAGTTGGTCATGGTCTTACAAAGTCGGTGAGCACCTGTCCGCCTTTCAAACGTATGGCGACATTCTCGGCTATACCCACTGGTCTACGCCAACTGCCATCCGCAAGCTGAATCCTTGACTTCATGACTTTCAGTCCACTCAATCCGAGCTCTTGATACAGGTTATATGGCATAACATTGGGTCATTAGAAGACGAAATGAAATAAATATGGGCTTGGCACAGGAGTATAAGTTGATATGGGTTTTATCCACGGCGAATTGTACTATAGACAAATTAGTATTATTAGGCTATTAGTTTGTCGGGACTCGGGACGAATTAATAACGGTACAAAACTTTAGATACAAATTCTCCCAAATGACCAAATCGAAAGCAAGAACCCTAATTCCCAAATCTTAAACGCCAAAGTCGAAAATTTGTTGAATTTTTGCTTCAAGCTTTTTTTTAAACGTCTAAAACTATTATTAAAAGTGGAATAATTTACACGAGTATAAGAAATGCTACATGAGTTAATCAATCTCAAATCAAGGATTATGTAAAGGAGGACAAGACTCGGTTTATTGAAGAAAAGGTGGTACAGGCGACTTTGTGTTAAATCACTCTTGTTATTTTTTGGAATCCAGTAGAGAGAAAGATGAATTAGGCTTTGGTGGGGGATTAGTTACTTGGCCGCCCTAGTTACTGTTGGGGTGGAAAGTATGAAAGGTGGAGGGATTCATTTGTTAAATGCAAGCTTGGTTAGTAAACCCAATTGTGTTTATGCTGCAATTCTCATTGATTCTGTTGAATTTCAACCAATCTAAAAGCATGGACAGTGTATAAGAAATAAAAGTAAGAGAGTATCTGGTGAACCTGTTGCTAAAACATACTACTGGTAATAACATCAAGGACATAAGTGGTTTTTCATTCAGCATTCATGAGGTTAATTTGGTCCGGTACTGTTCACCGGAGAAACCCCAAAACACAATACCTGCTAATACTTTGAAATGTTTTTGTGGAAATCTCAATCCATTTTACATATGAAATGGATTTCCGGTTCTTGAAGAGGAAATCCAGTAAAATCGATTTCCTTGAAAACATTCACACATCAACTAACCTACCAAACGTGAAAATGATTGACAATTTGAGTTGACATTGCACATTTACTTCCAAACCAAAGAGTATCTAATGATCTTTATTCGTATTAAGAACTACTTAGAAGCAAAATCAATGTACCTACTAACTTTTAAATAAACGGACCCATGGAGATCCCACCATTGAATCCCACATGTCTATTACTAGTGGTATAACGTGGACATCTCTAACGCAGAAGGAACTGATAATATAGGTTCCATAAGATAAATATAGATCTCAGGTTTGCTACTCCAACTTCCCAATGTCAATTAAGCTTGCCTATCAAAAGTTAGTTCGAATTTCTACCTCCGTTGACAATTATTCATTTGTTTGTTACAATTTCATTTTTCAACCAACAACCACACAGGTGGAATGTTTTTGCGAATTAACCCATGTGATTTTGAGTTTACCTTCCTATATAATAATATTAATTAGTCGTTTGATGTTGTGTCCACATCTTTACTAGTTCACTTCTAATATCGGTTCAATATTTTAGCATACATAAAACGTGCGCCAATTCAAACATCTTAATTTCATCGTGTTAATTAGGAGATCATCGTCTGTTGCAAAACTAAATTTGTAACTCTTTTAAGAGCCAAAGTGTTTTTCTCGGCTGTTTGATTCCTCGATATGGACGTCAAATGGGTCAAAACTTTTTTTTCAAATATATTTCCGGTTTAATCTAGAGATTGTTTAACATTGCGATTAAATCAATAAAATCTTATTAAAAACATTTAAATTTTCTTTTAACTCAATATTTTAAGCACATGACAAAAATAAGTAGTTTGTAATCTAAAGTTCATTTAAAAATAAAAATGACACATTGTTAGTGTAGCGCCCTGATTTTTAAAAGACGATTTAAGGAAAATAAAAATCATGTTAGTTCGTGAGTTTTTAAATTCGACGAACTTGAATTATAAAAATTTAAAATGTTACTAGACGCCTTGTGCGTCAAAAAGACTTGACATGAAAATTCTTGAAAATAATTCTTGAACTTGTAAAATATGCAGCGGGACTATAAATAGCTAAATTCTTGTAACATTACAAAGTCTTTGAAATCATAAAATTTAAATATATTAAAGATCTTCCTGATACTGATCACTGCTCTGGCAACACTTGCCACTCCGATCAGCTCGACTTCAAGTACCTAAAATTGATAATTTTAACAAGGGTAAGTCGTGACCACTTGACTAAGCAAATTCCATGCACGTGCCATGACTTAAAGTTCTATCTTCATGTCTTTTAAATCTTTTAATCTTACTTAATGCAATGCAGCTTAAGACCTGACTTGACCTAACTCTTACCACTTGAACTTGTTCTTCTTGAAAACTCTTTAACTTGAACTTAAAACTTGTCTTGAAACATTCTCTTGAAACGTCTTAAAATCTTAACATAATTGCGAGCTCACTTGGCATTGCAAGGTCCTACCCCAGCCCATGGTGTCCTCTTAAAACTCTTAAAACACGACTAGAGGCACTAATCACACTCTAGCCGATACTCTTGAAATTGCCACAAATGTTTAGGGTGGTGTCCTTACGAGTCCTTTCTTTTCTTTAACTTGAAAACATACTTTACTTTAACCTTTAAAGTCTTATTAGAATATATGCATGATTCTAAACTCTAACTGAAGAATGCATAAACTAATGTTTGTGGTTAAACGTAAAATAATATACATAGCATCAACTAACAATTACAAGAGATTGGTTAACAACAAAATGGAACTCATGATTACTGCAACAAAAGAATAAGCAACGTCTTCTTGTTACCTGACTAGACTAGTGTACTCAGCAACACAAGTAAACTCATGTATCTACTAGCATTAACACTACAGTACTTTCTTCTTTAACAAATCACAACTTATTGGTTCATGTTGGAAGTTTTTGAAGAAAACTTGTTGTAAACTATGCCTTGTGGGGTATGTTTGCTAGGAGATCATTTCTTGATTATTTGTTGATTAAGAAAACTAAATATACAGTCGTAGTGAGAGCTTCGATTTGATATAACGGACCTTGGGTTAGTGAGGAATAGTTGCTCAAAGTTGGAAGGTAAAGTGAGATTGTCCCACATTCATAGCACATGGAAGTCATTACTAGTTTATAACCTATCAAGCCATATTACTTGTTCAAGTGTGATGGTAAGGTTATGGAAGACTCTCTACGCGGGCGCGCAGGGGGGGTGCAAATCCTGGCCAGATTTGTACTGAAACTAGTGGGACTTGGGTGCGTGCGACCTGCGTACACGAATGCCGGACCGAAATAGGCACAAGCGGCTAGCCCGCGTGAGCCAACGTTTTGCTACTTGGTCTGGTCGAAACTTTCCAGAAGTTTTGACTGTTTGTATGACTTTGTAACTGTCAGGAGTTACAAATGAATCAATTCTGTCATTAGTTGAGAGATTTGATTTTTGTAATAAAACTCCATTATTCTTGAGCAGTTACAAAATTCAACAGCCATTTTCTCACTTATAAATTGGTCTCAGAATCAGTAAGGAAGAACACACTGAAAAAGCCTTTCTCTTCTTCTTCTTACTGTTCTTTCTCCTTCCCTGTATTCGCATAAACCGAGCATCCGTTTCAGTTCGCCGGAAATTGCTAGCTTGTGCGGCTAGTAGTTTAAGTCAATCGTTGTATCCTGGGAGGCAAACGCTCAACGTCTCAAGCACCATAGGTGAGAGGGCGTATTTGCTTTAAGGAATCTGTGCAAGCACAGGCCTCGATTCCAATTACGAAAGGCGGTTTGATTTATTCTGTCTGCTTTATCTTTGAATTTTTATTAATCCTTGTAACAATCTTAAAGCAAATATCGTAATTTTTCTCTTATCTGTTGATTTGAGAATTTTTTTCCCTCTGTTAATTCAAAGATATTAACTTGCTCTGTTTTCTTCCATAGAAATGGCTATCGACCGCTTCTCACGCTTGCCATCGCCAAGCCTCTGGTTCGATGACTCAGTCTGGTACTGGTTCCATGGTTCACACTCAGATGGCTGGATCGACCTTCTCGATTCCTGCTAGCCATGCTGAGAAACCTGAAAAGTTCAATGGGCTGCACTTTAAGCGTTGGCAACAGAAAATGTTGTTCTACTTGACCACGTTGGGTCTTGCTACGTATCTCTTTAATGATGCTCCGAATGTGACTTTGGATGGGCCAAGTCAAGAGGAAAATCGTGAGAAGCTGACTGCCCTTGATGCGTGGAATCACGCTGATTTCCTTTGCAGAAATTATGTGTTGAACGGGCTTTCTGATGCTCTGTATAACGTGTATGGACAAATGAAAACCGCCAAAGAACTGTGGGAGTCTTTGGATAAGAAATATAAGACTGAGGATGCTGGAGCCAAGAAATTCATTGTTGGAAAATTCTTGGATTTCGCAATGGTTGATTCTAAATCTGTGATAAGTCAGGTTCAGGAATTGCAAGTGATCTGTCATGAGATCGATCTTTGAGGGCATGAAGTCGCCGGAAGCGTTAAGGTATTGTGTGATTGAAAAAATTGCCACGCTTGGAAAGATTTCAAGAATTATCTCAAACAAGCGAAAGGAGATGAACCTTGAAGAGTTGATCGTTATTCGTAATTGAGGAAGATAATCGTGCTTCTGCCAAGGAGTCCGGATATGTTCCTAACTCTCCACGTTCGGATGCTAGAGCTAATCTGGTTGAGCATGGAAAAGGCAAGAAGAAAGCTTCTTCAAATGGTTCAAAATGAAACCAAGTGGTGGAGTTGAGAAAAAGAAGTTTACTAGGAAGTGCTTCAATTGTGGCACGGTTGGCCACAGGTCTGCTGATTGTCGCAAACCTAAAAAGAAGAATCAAGCTAACATGGTTGAAACTGTTGCTAAGGATGTGGCTGATTTGAACCTTTGTGTTGTGGTTTCTGAGGTGAATCTGCTTGATTCTCACCCTAGAGAATGGTTCATTGATACTGGAGCTACTAGGCATGTTTGCTTCAACAAGGATATGTTTTCTCAGCTTGATGAATCTGAGACTGGTGAAAAGCTGTACATGGGGAATTCTGCTACCTGCGATGTTAAGGGTCGTGGGACTGTGATTTTGAAGATGACATCCAGGCTCAGTGACTTTGAACAATGTGCTCTATGCTCCCGAGATTAGGAAGAATTTGGTTTCGGTTCTCTCGATCCAAACATGGTTTTCGATTTTTCTAGAGTCTAATAATCTTACTATGACCAAGAATGGTCACTATGTTGTACGGTTATATAACAAGGCATGTTCAAAATCAATGTAATGGTTGTTAACACCAATGCTAATGGAAAACTATGAATTTCGCGTACTTGCTTGAGTCTTTTAACTGTGGCATAGTAGACTTGGACATGTTAATTATGATACTTTGCGTAAACTAATTAACTTAAAATGTTTGCCAACGTTTCATATTGATCGCGCCACAAATGTGAAACGTGTGTTGAAGCAAAGTTAACACGATCTTCTTTTAAATTAATTGAAAGAGAGACACAACCGCTTGATTTAATACATACCGATGTATGTGATTTGAAATCAACTCCAACACGTGGAGGCAATAAGTTTTTCATAACTTTTATAGATGATAGCACTAAGTTCTGTTATGTGTATCTTCTTAAAAGTAAAGATGAAGCTATAGAGAAATTTGTTCTCTATAAGAATGAAGTTGAGAATCAACTTAACAGAAGATCAAAGTGATAAGGAGTGATCGTGGTGGGGAATACGTTTCTCCACTTGAACAGCTGTGTGCCTCTAGTGGTATTAAACATGAGATAACTGCTCCTTACCACAACAAAATGGCATTGCGGAAAGAAAGAACCGTACTTTGAAGGAAATGATGAATGCCATGTTAATCACTTCTGGAATGAATCAAGGAATGTGGGGTGAAGCTGTTTTGGCAGCTAACTACATCTTGAACAAAATTCCGAAAAAGAAGGTTGATAAGAGCCCCTATGAGTTGTGGCATGGACGAGCTCCTTCGTATAAACACTTGCGAGTGTGGGGGTGTCTTGCTAAGGTGATGGTGCCTTTACCTTTAAGGTAGGACCTAAAACTGTTGACTGCATATTTGTTGGATATGCACATAACAGTAGTGCTTATCGATTCTTGGTGGTGAAATCTGAAATTTCTGACATACACAGGAATACGATAATGGAATCACGAAATGCTTCATTCTTTGAAGATGTGTTTCCATGTAGAAAGGTAGAAGATGTTGCAAGCAACTCTTCTAAACGGATACATGATGACACACAAAAGGACAATGCAGAAAGTGATAAAGATGAACCAAGACGTAGCAAACGAGCAAGAACAGAAAAATCATTTGGTCCTGAGTTCTTGACTTACATGCTAGAGAGTGAACCTCAAAGTTACCAAGAGGCTGTGACCTCTACGGAAGGACCCTTGTGGAAAGATGCAATCAATAGTGAAATTGAGTCGATTTTGCAAAATCATACTTGGGAGCTAGTGGATCTTCCTCCGGGGAGCAAACCACTTGGTTACAAGTGGATTTTCAAGAGAAAGTTGAAGGCCGATGGAACTATTGATAAGTATAAAGCCCGACTGGTGATTAAAGGGTATCGCCAAAAACATGGTCAGGACTATTTTGACACATATTCTCCCGTGCCAAGGATAACATCTATCCGGATGATAATTGCATTTGCTTCTTTACGCAATCTTGAAGTGCATCAGATGGATGTGAAGACTGCTTTTCTAAATGGTGATTTAGAAGAAGAAATTTACATGGAACAACCTGAAGGTTTTTCTGCACCTGGTCAGGAAAAGAAAGTTTGTAAATTGGTTAAGTCTTTGTATGGCTTAAAACAAGCACCAAAGCAATGGCATGAGAAGTTCGATAATACCATGATGGAGAATGGATTTATCATTAATGAAAGTGACAAATGTGTGTACGTAAAGGAAACAGAAAATGGCTATGTCATTTTATGTAGACGACATGCTTATCATTGGGAGTAATGATAAAATGGTTAAATCTACGAAGGATATGTTGAAATCCAGATTTGATATGAAAGACTTGGGTCTAGCTGATGTAATACTTGGGATTAAAATTGTTAGAACACCGAATGGGTTGATGTTAAATCAGTCTCACTATGTGGACAAGATTCTTGAGAAATTCAACAAAGATGGTGTTGAAACAGCTAGAACTCCACTGGACCCAAATGTTCATCTTGCGAAGAACAATGGTTTGGGAGTGTCTCAAGTTGAGTACTCTAGGATAATTGGAAGCCTAATGTACTTGATGAACTGCACAAGGCCTGACATAGCTTTTGCAGTAAGCAAACTAAGTCGTTACACGAAGAATCCAGGAGTAAATCATTGGAATGCGATAATGAGAGTATTAAAGTATTTGAGATTTACTCGTGATTTTGGACTACAGTATGCTAGATATCCTCCTGTGCTTGAAGGATATGCGGATGCCAACTGGATCTCTGATTTTAAGAATGCTAAGTCCACGAGTGGATATGTCTTCATCTTCGGAGGAGCAGCAATATCATGGAAGTCTTCTAAACAGATTGTCATAGCGAGATCCACGATGGAAGCTGAGTTTATTGCGTTGGACTCATGTGGAGAGGAAGCCGAATGGCTACGCATTTTCTTAGAAAGTCTTCCAAGTTGGCCCAAACCTGTGCCAGCTTTATGTATACATTGTGATAGCCAATCTGCAATTGGTAGGGCACAAAGTAATATGTATAATGGTAAGTCTAGACACATACGTCGTAGACACAAGTCCATTAGACAACTTCTCACAACTGGTGTTATCTCTATAGACTACGTGAAGTCTAAAGATAATTTAGCGGATCCGTTAACCAAAGGGTTAAATCTTGAGATGATAGTAAAGTCTTCTGCTGGAATGGGATTGAAGACTTTAACTAATGATTGATGCGAAGGAAAATCCAACCTAGTTGACTGGAGATCCCAAGATCTAGGTTCAAAGGGACAACCTGATTGTATCAACGAGGAGTTCATTGTGGGGGTTTGCCTATACAATGACGGAACGTAAAGAGGTTAACCATGTGGGTTTTAATGATTCGTATTAGTAATATAGTTACACGTGATACAGAATCACCTATGTAAGAGTGAAGTGTGGGCCGCTTCAACAAGAATTGGATCCCAAATTCTTGCATACTCTTGCAGAACCAGGAAAGGTGTTTCATGGCTGAAATGAACACAACCATGAGAACGGAACGATGCTAGAAAGAACCTGTGTGGAATGCACTATCGTTTACAAACAAGCAGCGGTTCAAGGACAACGCGTCTACTGTTAGCCAGTAAGGAAGGTGTATTCATACAAGGGAGGGTTCAAATGTGGTAACACCTACCTATCCTATGCAGGTATTCGATCGTAGGATTATGCGACATGAAGTTTTCTTCATGTGGGGGATTGTTGGAAGTTTTTGAAGAAAACTTGTTGTAAACTATGCCTTGTGGGATATGTTTGCTAGGAGATCATTTCTTGATTATTTGTTGATTAAGAAAACTAAATATACAGTCGTAAGCTACTAATTGAGAGCTTCGATTTGATATATGGTATGCCCAAAACGGACCTTGGGTTAGTGAGGAATAGTTGCTCAAAGTTGGAAGGTAAAGTGAGATTGTCCCACATTGCTAGCACATGGAAGTCATTACTAGTTTATAACCTATCAAGCCATATTACTTGTTCAAGTGTGATGGTAAGGTTATGGAAGACTCTCTACGCGGGCGCGCAGGGGGGGTGCAAATCCTGGCCAGATTTGTACTGAAACTAGTGGGACTTGGGTGCGAGCAGGTGCGTACACGAATGCCGGACCGAAATAGGCACAAGCGGCTAGCCCGCGTGAGCCAACGTTTTGCTACTTGGTCTGGTCGAAACCTTCCAGAAGTTTTGACTGTTTGTATGACTTTGTAACTGTTAGGAGTTACAAATGAATCAATTCTGTCATTAGTTGAGAGATTTGATTTTTGTAATCAAACTCCATTATTCTTGAGCAGTTACAAAATTCAACAGCCATTTTCTCACTTATAAATTGGTCTCAGAATCGGTAAGGAAGAACACACTGAAAAAGCCTTTCTCTTCTTCTTCTTACTGTTCTTCCTCCTTCCCTGTATTCGCATAAACCGAGCATCCGTTTCAGTTCACCGGAAATTGCTAGCTTGTGCGGCTAGTAGTTGAAGTCAATCGTTGTATCCTGGGAGGCAAACACTCAACGTCTCAAGCACCATAGGTGAGAGGGCGTATTTGCTTTAAGAAATCTGTGCAAGCACAGGCCTCGATTCCAATTACGAAAGGCGGTTTGATTTATTCTGTCTGCTTTATCTTTAAATTTTTATTAATCCTTGTAACAGTTCACTCCTTTTCAGTAACTACACCAAGATCAACATAATTCACTCATAAACATCAATAAAACAGAATACTTCCCACATAACAACTATAACGGCTAATCATGCATAAAACAATTCAAAAATCACATAGCCAATCGGTATACTGAGACCAGACAAATATATATATAACAATGGAATAGTAGGAGATCGATAACTGAAGTAAACATGTATGTCATCATGCATCGAGCAAATTATAAATCAACAAAGAACACATTTACTGCTGATGAACTCTAGAGGAATTTGCATACAATATAACTTATAATTCTACAAATAATACATAAACTTATAAAGATCACATATCATAGCATATATTACAAATCAAATAATTGTGAATGAACCGTAGGGGAACTTGTCTTGAGAAAAACGAACAAGAGGAATAGTTGAAGACGGTTGGAAAACAACCCTCTGTTCGACACCAGATTCTGGACGACTCACTACTCCAAATGGAGATCCGTCCAGTGACAGTATAGAATGGTTTTCTATCAATCTTATCTCCAAAAATTAGCTCGATTGGACGGTTAACGAACCGGAAAAAGATTTTAGAAGATGACTGCGCTTGGCAGAAAATTTGTGCGCGAAAATCGAGTTTTGGCTGAGGGTTTTTCTTTGAATTCACTAGTGTTAGGGCAAGGATGTGTTTGGTAAAAAAGAAGGCCTTGGGCTTTATTTAAGTGACGAGCTGGATAAGTCTGCAAGGCATAAAACTGGGTCAACAACGCTTTACGAATTGTGCTTTAACGGTCAATTCGCTTTAAAACGACTAAAATCGAATTAGTTAGTGTGATGGAGCATTTAGTATCTGCGGTCATGATGAGTTGACTAGCTAGATGGTGTTTTACGATTACATGAACCTAGTAAAGTGCGATCTATCTATTTCATTGTCAAATGACAAGATATATCTGTAAGAAAAAATCTACTAGGATAAAGCGCAATTGGGGAGTGATCTAAGGATTCATTATTTTGTTCGTGAGGATAAAGATATTATGCTGTTTCCGTACGAAGAGAAATTAGATTCATGCTTCTTTTGTTGTATGGGGTGCCTTCAATCAATCAACTTGATTGCTAGCTCAACGATGTCACATTATTATAGAACACGAATTTCCGCTGCTAAATTTCAAAGTCACAAATCTTTAAAAAAATTCTTTCATTGCATGCTTGAGCTGTGTGTGAAGAACTTACAAGACACTTGAAATCAGCAGTGTAAATTTGTATTAATGTAACCGTTATGTACTAGTATTGCACAGTCCTGGACAAATATTGCAAAGGTATGTGACTGGAGCAACAAAGCTCTAGCAACCTATAATAGGCGCTGGTGTTTTCCCTCCACTTTACATTTTGATGTGGAGTCTCTACGCAAGATCTCCGGTGTGTACAATACCTAAAGAAGAATAAAAATCATAAAGATGAAACTCAGGTCCATTATCAGGCCTTATGCATTTGATTTTGTACTTAAATTGTGTCTGAGACTAGATTGTAAAAATATTAAAGATGTACCTTGGTTTCACATTATGCCTTCATTATAAAGCTAGGTACATCTGGATCGTCAACTATTGTTAAGATGTATTTGTGGCCTGAATAAGTAGTACTATGAAAAGGGCCCCAAATATTAACATGTAATAAGTCAAAAACATTTGCATAAATAGTAGTATTGTCGTTAAAACTGAGTTTCTTTTGCTTATATAAATGACATATGTGACAATACAAGAGACTATCTTTATTACAGTTCTAACTTAGAAATAGAAAGAACTTTAGTAATAGGTGCATGACCCAATCTCAGATGCCAAAGAGTGGCTGAATCTATATCTTATCACTTTTAACGGCACGTGCATATGCATTAGTAAACTTGTTATTGATCTGATAAAGTCCCTACCTGAGATTAGCAAATCCAATATTGTCTTTTGGTACATGTGCATGTATATAACACATTTGAGAGAGAAATGACAATCAACATGTTCAATTCTAGCTAAGTGAGCAACATAAACCAGATTAAAAGTAAATTTGGCGAGCATGCAGAGCATCGTGAAGAGCTATTCTATAAGTAGGTTGAACATCTCTTGATTGAGTAGCAATCAGGGGCGGAGGTGTGTAGGTAATGGGTAGGGCAAGACCCTTTAAAAAAAAAAAAAAATTGTAGTGTATTTTTTATCATATTTTTCCATTTTGCACCACCCTTCTTATGTTATATGTTGTTTTTCCTTTGTATTTAGCACATATATATGATATATTATTGGTAAAATTATCATTTTTTCAAATATTTGCATGAACAATAATAAAAAAATCATCTTTTTTAGTAAATATATTTTTTTTCCATATTTATACGTTCTAGGCGGTTTGAGATTCTGGCTCCGCCCCGGGTAGCAATGTTGCTATCACCTGTAGATAAACTAATTCTAACTTGAACATGTTTAATGTTATATGAAAAATATGCCATACTACATACCATATGGTAGTAGCACCTGTTGGGTTTTTCAGGAAAATAACCTCTAAGGTAACGCAATGGAAAGTTAAAATTTTCACCAACAATGAATAATTGATAAGCTATACAGATACTTATAATTGCGGTAACATATAAATCGAAAGCTTACTTGCTATGGCGGCATATTAAGCTTCTGGATCCTGATGTATTGAACAACAAAACCCTAGATCAGATTGTTTGTATAAGTGGTCGACCTTAGTTGATCCACAACAATTGAGCACAATCTCGCGTATTGTTGGATTCTCCTTCGAAGAATTGCTAGGATATTCTTCTAAGAGAAAATTCTACACAAACTATTTATAATAATTATTGGAATTCATGAGAGACTTCATTAAATGAATTCTCTTATGAATTCATCGAATGAATTCTTGGGTATAGAATTATGAAAGGGGTAGCTCTATTTATAGGATCTCAATAGGCCTTCAAAAGGAAAAATGCCAAAATAAATAAGCTACAAAGAATGGAAATAATTAGTGAGCAAGAAAGGACGAAAAACTCCAGAAGGTCCGTGGCGCGTGTCCAACACGCGCCCCATGAATTTTCCCTCATGCGTGCACATCACGCTACCGATCACACTGCTGCACGTGATGTGCACGCTAGAGCACCAAATTGGGCGTTTGGCCCAGGTCCCCTTTTCTTCTTTCTTTATTTTGGGCCTTCGACTTCAATTCCAAATCCGTCCAAGTGCACTATCTTATAAATAATTAATTGAGTCCAAATAAATCCAATTTAACTCAATTAAATATTTTCTATCAAATAGAAAATTCTCCAATAAATATATATATAATCCAATAATATATTTAATTCAATTAAATGTTTAATCCAATTAACATTTAATTGTTTTCTATCAAATAAAAATCCTTCATAATATAAATTAAATATCCATAATCCAATTAGATATTCAATTAAATTAAATGTTCAATCCAATTAATATTTAATTAATTCCAACATACGATTGATGCAACAATTACTATATTGTATGACCCTTATGGCCTTATGTATAGCAAGCACTAATCAAATTAAGGTCCAGACGAACTCCTAAACAATTCACTGGGCATTCTTGGCACATAAGGACGTTTGTGAGGACTTATACAAACTCCCTGAAATGCAGAGCTAATGATGATACGGTCCCTTCATTCACGAATACTCGATTAAGTCTAGAACTTGACATTGTGTCTGTTCCAATAACTTAATCAATATCTCTCAATCGAATTAGTTGATCCTTGATATATTCGAACACTATTTCGAATACATATCCAATGCACTGGCCAGTGACTAATGATCAACTAAACATGAGAAGTAGAGTATTATCTCAAATTCTATTACAAGGAATGAATTCTATCTTGGCTCAACTACAACTTCCATATGCTCCATGATGTACCCAGCGCACGCCGTATCTACCCCTCAGGAGTGCAAGCGTTGGTCATGACCAAAGTACATCACTTCACATATGAAGTCGAATTGACCTCAAGTCGAAAGACTATTACATCACTCTACAAGCCGATACTCCCATAGACACTTAAACATAATATATCAAATGGTTTCTCGGTAGGGTATACCAGCACTCTCCAAAGTGTCCATGTGTCCATTATGAATTACCGAGTTATTCATAGTTGTGAGAACCACTACATCCCTCTAAGGATATGATGTATGATGTGACAATGAAATGTGTGATATAACATGCTTTTAGACCCTCGTTTTTATTCTTAGATTCAATATTTGTATCGTTTTATGGTCAATTACCAACTTCATGTGTATTTTATAGGTCATGATCGCGTTTTTGAGGAATTGCACGATTTCAGGCGCGAAAACGACATAATTGTGCGAAATCGAGAAAGTTAAGCAAATACGCCGGATTGGCTGTTGCACGGAGTTCGAGGAGTCAAAACATGTCGTGAGACCGACCAATGCGAAGATAATTGAAGATGCAACAACTTTGTAGAAGACCACTTTTCGAGGAAACGAAGTTATGAAGTCCGAAATCGAAAAACGAAGAAAACAGATTCGAATCTGTAGAAGTCGAACATGCGGCCACCAGGGGACCACAGAAGGCCTCTCTGCGGTCACCAGGCGACCGCAGTGAATGTTCTGAAATCTTCCAGGCTTTTTCCTGGCTTGTCAGGCTAAAGCCCGCCTTCCTAAACCTTTCTTATTGATCAATGGCGGCCAGAGCTCGGATTTTTCAGTATAAATAAGACCTCGGAGGTCTCATAATTCTACACCGCTCACAAAGTATCTCTCCTGAGAGAGAACCAGTCATCGGGGAAGTGAAACCCAAAAACCGTTGGCCGCCAGGCACCCAGAAGGAGGAAACCCTAGAAGTAGTACGAAGACATCAGAGACTAAGCTTCTTCTTTTTCTTTCTGTTTTTCAATTTCTGTTCTTAGATACTACGAGTAGCTAACTTTCTCTTGTAAAGGCGAACCGTTGTAACTCTGCTTTTGCTACTTCTTTATATACCGTGATATATTAATGAAATAGTTATTAGACGTAAATCGTGGTTGTACAACTCTATACATCCTTCGTGGTGTGATGTTCTGTTGAGTGACACAGTAGTTTCATTGAACTGAGTAGGGGTACTCGTGCCGACTGCGCCTTAGCAGAATGGTATTATGCCCTGCTGTCGTTAGAGGTAATCGCGTAGAATTTTAGCTAGGAAGTTGGGAGTAGCATAGCAGAGGGAGGTCGGGGATCCTTTACACCCTTTACATCATCGATTTACAACAAAGCAATTAGGGTTTACTATGTTCAATTCAATCTGTCTGCAATCATTCTATTTATTTTCTGCACGCAATTTAAATACGTTATTTTCTTGTTCCTATGCTAAGTGTCCGTGGAGAACGACATCCCAAGTTAGCTTTCCGCTATAAACTGTGGATTTGAGGACTTCCGACTTATAAATTTAATCTTGATTGTACTTAGGGATTACAGGTTCTATAACGAAAATCGAAATCTCTTAGTGCACATCAGCAGACCACATGCCAATCTTCAATATCCCAAGGACATTATGCATCATCGATATCCCATTCTCGATGATCATTGATTGGGGCGATTTAAGAGTTTATGCTATATCACTCAAGATCTCACATTCTTAGTGACAACATTAAACTCATGGGAACACATGTATAAATGAATGCAAACAAACATGCAATAACATTTAAACACTGTAATGCCAATATATGTATATGTCCATATATACATTATAATTGCATATAACAATTATATTCAAATACTGAATGTGAATAAGTATATATGTCCCCAATATGATTGTCTCTAGGACATACATACCTTCAGCACCCGTGTCTAGGATCCACTTAGCATTCACAATATCATTAGTAGAAAAGAATAAAACATACCCCTCCTTGTTACATGCCAATGGATTGCGTGAAGTAGATGCTTCAGGATTTGCTACAACAGCTGAATGATGTACATGAGAGCTTGTAGAACTAGTCATCTAGGATTGAAACTTAGTGAACTGTAGAAACTGGTTATACAACTCTAGATTCATATCTTCTGGAGGAGCTTGAACAGCTGCATGGGTTTGAGAGTTGTTATGTGAAAAAGGATTATGAACTTGTCTAGCCCCTTTAGAGCAATGTCATCCAGGTGGATACCCAATGAGTTGGTAACACATGTCTTCACATTATGACCAGTTACGCCACAATTGGTACACTTTGGCATGTTTTTATCTTTATTATTAGCCATATAAAAACATTTTAGCTAAACATGCTATAGCTTCTTGACTAAATTCCTTGGATTGTTGTGTTTGAGACAACATTGCCATAGCATGCTAATGAGAACCATTATACTGCAACTCTCTCTCTCACCCTCTTCTTGCATTAAAATTGAAAGTACCTTAACCAAACTTGAAATTGGGGTTTGTAGAAGAATATGACTACTAATACTTAAGTAAGAATCATTCAAGCCTGAAAGTACAATTTATTGCGCTTGATATTCAAACTTGTTTAATGTTAATTTAGCCTTTATTCACATTTAACTAGTTCAACGTTTTTAGTTGTTTCTAATGATTATTCTGTAGATTAAAATACTTGGCTTTTTGGACTTTACTCTAGAATGTAATCTAGCCCTTATATGAGTTGCTTGATATTGTCTTGTTTTTCCGACTAACTACTTGTTTTGGGTTTGTGAAGAAAGGCAAGAATTAGGGGGGGGGGGGGGGGGGATTGAAAGTGCAATTTATTGCACTTAGTTTATTAATTCGGCCTTTCTAGTTGTTTTTCTATGGATATTTTGTAGGAAATAACAAGTTGGGCTTCAACATTGCTTAATGGATCAAGATTGGTTAGCTTGGGCCTCCAGGAAGAAACCCAACGCAATCTGGAAGAGCTGGAAAGAATCCAAACGTAGTTTGGAAGATCTGGGCGCTGGAAAAATAATAAAGGAAGGAGTTTGATTTGCTTTGGACACAAGGAATGCAATCTAGGAAAGAGTTTGGCAAGTTATGGGCACATTGGAAGCAAGAAGGAAAGAAAATATCTTGAGATATCCAAATAAGGAATATTTCCTTCTGGCAATTAAAACGCAAGAAACAGCGTTCTTCTTATTCGGTGACAGAACGCAGAGAAGGAAGATGACATATGCGTTCTCCTTGTTCTGTTCGAATTGGCGTTCTGTTCTCTTGACCAGGCTGCACTCATATATATACAAGAAGAATGCTCACAAGAAAACGAATCGTCTCTAGAGTATCAATTCACAACATATTGAGAGATAGTTTTTCTTGTGTTTACTAGGCATTGTTGTCGAATTCACTTGTGAGTAGTCTCTAAGGATTGAGATTTACTTTAGTGTCTTCGAACTAGAATAGGTTTTTGATTATCTGTTCTAGGTCTAGTCTTTGCAGTTTAATCATTCGTTTTGTGATTGATTAAACCTAGTTTTTGTAATTCTACTTTTCTTGATAATGGAAATTTAGCCTAAGGCACGGTCAGTATATTTTATATATACTGGCTAGAATTTATCTGTGGTGTTCAATATTTTTATCCGCTGTAAACCCGCTCGTTTCGTTACATTCATCGCCTTGTCTTTACTATTGAAGACGTTGTTGACTCAACACCATAGTCAACATCGTCTGAAACTTGTCCAGAGTACCAATCTCGGTCCAAAAGTTCTAACAAGTGGCATCAGAGCCAAGCACCTAATTCATTGGTGTTTTGGGTTTGGTACTTTATGATGGATCAAGCAAATCCCTATTTTTGTAGTCTTTATATTATAGATTTTACTGATTTTTCCAATAAGGATGTTTGGAAGATCATACATCGTGCATATGTCAAATCAATTGATATGTGTGCATGTACATCTACTACATGTGACTATGTTTTTGTTCTTACTCTTCATGATGCAGGTAATGATGTGGAACATCTTGATAAAAAAGATTGGAACATGGATGAGCTAATGGAACTAGAAACTGTTGTACTGAACCGTGATGTTGTCCTTAATGTTGAGTCAACACTGGACATAACATTAAAGCCTGACACAAAATATGAAGCATATAGGCAGGTTGTTAGACTGTGTAAAAAGGTGAGACATGATCTATCTGCTGGGATACGGAATAATCTCTCTGGATCTCACATGGTTGGTTGTCTCTTATCTCTCTTATCTAGCTATCCTAATTTGATGCATGTAGTTTTTGTGTATGCTAGATAATCTTCCAACTCTTACACACTTCTTCCGAAGGCTAAAAAGCATGTTTTGAGATATATATCCAAATATGATTGTACATGCTTTTGTTTTGGTGATTGGGTTAGAGATATGAATGTTAGAAATTCCACAAGTCGATGGTTTTTCTATTTGAGCGATAATATGGTGTATTGGCTTAAACTGATGGACATTTTTAGTAAACCTCAAAATCATGATAGATTATTGTGTTTAAGGTGGTATACTGCGCTGTGCTTTATTTGATTATCATTGTTGGCGTCAATGTTATCTCAACATCACTGATAACATTGAACAAAAAAAAATAAAAAAATTTAAAATAAACATAAAAATGAAAAAATAAAAATAAAATTTTTTTGGCTTAGTTTGTTGCTTCCTGTCTCTTCCGTGTTTCCTGTGTGCCTAACTGTTTACAAGGGTCTCTCTTTTTGGAACTAATTGTGGGTGTATTTTCTTTAGTAGTGATGTCTTATTGAAAAGCCCTTGAAATCAAAGCTCAAAGTTTCTTGGTTTGTGTTGGTGTTCCTATTGTTTGATCTTAAATACCATCTTTTGAGCTTGATTGTGGCCTTTTTCTCAGCTATTCACTCACCTTATGAAAGGTTTGATTGGTTTGTCTGTACCACATGTGTTTTTGTGGGTTCTAGTCACCTTGGGAAGTCTGTGTTGAAAGCTTTAAAGAGATAATAAAACCTCTCCTTGATTAAATAATTTTTTTTATTACAAATGGAATAGCTAGGTATAACATGTTTTTACACTGGGGTGCTAGGGGTTCCGGCTGCCTTCATCCGTTGTGATTACTTGCTTGAGGCTGTTTCTATAAAAGTGACACAGCAAATGAGTACGTATTGGGATACTGGGGAGTATGCGGTTCAGGCTGCCTGCATTCAGTCCTATGTGCTCACCTGTGTTGCCTAAAAGAAATTGTGTTGCTACTGGGGTGATTGGGGTTCCGGCTGCCTTCATTCAGTAGACGACCTTTTCACACAAATAAATAAATTTTTCTATGCGCAATAAAAGTTTTTTGGAGAGTTAATTAAAAGTCTCTGCTGAGTTGTAAATTTCAGTCCCCTTCTTGACTTGATAACACCATATCTACCTTGTGTGTCTGCTTGAATTTTGATCCTTGAGTGATGGCTAAGTGCTCTGGCTGGGTCTTATGAGCTATTTATCAGCTTTTCTTGTGGTGTGGATCATGCATGTTTTGTTTGCAACCTTTTCTTGTTACTGCGAGTTTACAATAAAGGGCTTGATATAAGACAACATTCCACTAGAAGTTGATTCCAGTTCGAAGTTCCTTTGTTTAATTATATGAGAGTCTTTCTTTTTATTTTCCAAGTTTCGAGAGAAAGAGTTGTGATTTAGGGGGAGGGATTGCTTAGGGAAGTATTTATTTTTCTGGGTTAATTTTTACTTTGTTAAAGCTTGATTTATATTATCTCTGAAATTTGCTAAAACTTCTCCACAAGTGGTAGTTTTTAACTGAGTGTCTCCAATCTAGTTAAGAAAATCTTTGTTCTCAAAAATCTTTTATGAATGTGCTTCATTGATTTTTGGTTGTGTCTTAAAGGTTTCTTTGTAGCCCTTGGATTGAAGTGTGTTATTCCCTTGCCATCCTAATATCACTTTCTCTCGTACTTTCTCATTGCTCTCTGAATCTTTATGTCTAATGCTTTGTTTCTGGAGTATAATCTTGCACTGTGTGAGGGGGAGTCACTGGATTTGTCAATGTTGAATTCAATGTTGCGTCAACATCAACCTCCAACATTGCGCAGCTCTGAGTGCAGGTCCTATTAGTGAAGTCCACAGCTTAGTATTGCTCTGAAAAAAATCAGTAGCATCTCTTCAGAATGTGAGAAGATGTTTGGCTGCTCTTCTTTTATCACAAAAAGTAGGAGAGTTGTTGAGTGTTTTGAGTTAAGAAAATCTTCGCTTTCCAAAAATCTTTTTATGATTGTTCGTCATTGATTTTTGGTTGTGTCCCAAGATTTTCTAAATTCTTTTTTGGAGTGAAGTTTGTTCATCATATACCATCTCCTCATCACTCACACTTGTTGCATATCTTCTTATCACCTTCTGTGAACTTGATTGATTATTGTGAGAGATATCTTTCTTCTCAGAAAAGGGGGAGAAGAGATGAGAATCTGAACAAAAAAAGTTGTCATACTCTCTTTTGTTATATTGCTCTCGTCTAAGGTTGATGGGGAGTTTTGTAGTTTCATGCCTGTTATATTTACTTGTTTCTAACGAGTTTGTTCAGGTGTGTTTTTGTGAAGAAAGACAAAAAGGGGGAGATTGAAAAGTGCAGTATTGACTGCAGTGTTGTGTCAACATTGCAGACAACTTTGTTTATTGCACTTATCTTACAATTCTATGTGAGTTATTTTGTCTTTATTCACTAACTACTAAGTGCAGGAATTGTCAACAAAAGAAGTATGATTATAAAGGATCCTGTTCTATGATGCCTATGATGAGTTCAAATGAGTATGATTGTTTTCTCTCATTAAGGGGGAGTTAATAATCAGTTTGTGCCACTGATCCTTGATTTGTAGGTTGTGTGAACAAAGGCAAAATGAGGGAGATTAATGGTGCAGATTTGCAGCAATGTTGTGTTCTGTGTTGACTCAACATTGTCTGTCAGCAATAATCGACTGCACTTTACCAGTCAGTTCCTGACATAGACTTATATTGTCTTGTTTCCTATCCCTGTGTGCTCTTGTTTGCTTTTGGGCTTGAGGGGGAGTATAAGCAGAGTTTGTATCGGGGTTTGGGTTCTTGTTTGTTTGGTTGTTTCAAACTAAACAAGGATACCATGTGTTTTCCAAAGATGAATTTCAATTACTATTATTGATATTCTTGTTTGATGTATTCTTTGGTAACTTCAGATACTTGTTTCTCATGTATGCTCCAATCCCTCTTTAACAGTTGTGTACAGTTTTCTGTGCTTTGATATATATATCTGCAGGAAGGATCCAAACAGGTATTAATCGATGGAGTGTATCAAGCCCAAAAAGCAGCCTTTTCACCTGAGCACACTTTGGCCATATCCTCTCTCTCTCTCTCTCTCTCTCTGACAAAACCCAGAAAGATATTATCCTTTTTCGATATCTCTTCTTTGACTGCCTTGGTTTTGTCTTGTTGTTTCTGCAACGGATTCTGCTGCTACTGCCGGGAATGTTGTTAACAATGTTGAGTCAGCATCGATCCTCAACATTGCCTCTTTCCCTGCAATTACCTTTACAGAGTCCGACAGGATGGTTTTGGCACAGATAGAAGTATTGGATACTCTCTGACTCTCTTCTGCTACCGATTACAAAGAGTTTTATCGAAGAGTGATTTCTCTCCTTTCCTCACAAAAAGGGGGAGAGTATGTTCTGGATTTATGTCTCCGTTCGTAAGCGCTTTTCTGTATCCTTTCATCAAGGGGGAGTTATTCATTAAGGGGAGATTTCATATGTCTTGTTCTGTATTAATCACTTAACAGATTTTGTGAAGAAAGGCGAAATTAAGGGGGAGATTGAAAGTGCAATTTATTGCACTTGATATTCGAACTTGTTTAATGTTAATTTAGCCTTTATTCACATTTAACTAGTTCAACGTTTTTAGTTGTTTCTAGTGATTATTCTGTAGATTAAAAGACTTGGCTTTTTGGACTTTACTCTAGAATGTAATCTAGCCCTTATATGAGTTGCTTGATATTGTCTTGTTTTTCCTACTAACTACTTGTTTTGGTTTTGTGAAGAAAGGCAAGAATTAAAGGGGAGATTGAAAGTGCAATTTATTGCACTTAGTTTATTAATTCGGTCTTTCTTCGTTTATTAACCGGTTCGACAATTGTAGTTATTTTTCTATGGATATTTTGTAGGAAATAACAAGTTGGGCTTCAACATTGCTTAATGGATCAAGATTGGTTAGCTTGGGCCTCCAGGAAGAAACCCAACGCAATCTGGAAGAGCTGGAAAGAATCCAAACGTAGTTTGGAAGATCTGGGCGCTGGAAAAATAATAAAGGAAGGAGTTTGATTTGCTTTGGACACAAGGAATGCAATCTAGGAAAGAGTTTGGCAAGTTATGGGCACATTGGAAGCAAGAAGGAAAGAAAATATCTTGAGATATCCAAATAAGGAATATTTCATTCTGGCAATTAAAACGCAAGAAGCAGCGTTCTTCTTATTCGGTGACAGAACGCAGAGAAGGAAGATGACATATGCGTTCTCCTTGTTCTGTTCGAATTGGCGTTCTGTTCTCTTGACCAGGCTGCACTCATATATATACAAGAAGAATGCTCACAAGAAAACGAATCGTCTCTAGAGTATCAATTCACAACATATTGAGAGATAGTTTTTCTTGTGTTTACTAGGCATTGTTGTCGAATTCACTTGTGAGTAGTCTCTAAGGATTGAGATTTACTTTAGTGTCTTCGAACTAGAATAGGTTTTTGATTATCTGTTCTAGGTCTAGTCTTTGCAGTTTAATCATTCGTTTTGTGATTGATTAAACCTAGTTTTTGTAATTCTACTTTTCTTGATAATGGAAATTTAGCCTAAAGGTACGATCAAGATATTTTATATATCTTGGCTAGAATTTATCTGGTGTTCAATATTTTTATCCGTCAGAACCGCCTGCTCTTTGCATTCGTTCACCGTTTTGTTATTGAAGACGTTGTTGACTCAACACCATAGTCAACATCGTCTGAAACTTGTCCAGAGTACCAATCTTGGTCCAAAAGTTCTAACAAGTGGCATCAGAGCCAAGCACCTAATTCATTGGTGTTTTGGGTTTGGTACTTTATGATGGATCAAGCAAATCCCTATTTTTGTAGTCTTTATATTATAGATTTTACTGATTTTTCCAATAAGGATGTTTGGAAGATCATACATCGTGCATATGTCAAATCAATTGATATGTGTGCATGTACATCTACTACATGTGACTATGTTTTTGTTCTTACTCTTCATGATGCAGGTAATGATGTGGAACATCTTGATAAAAAAAATTGGAACAGGGATGAGCTAATGGAACTAGAAACTGTTGTACTGAACCGTGATGTTGTCCTTAATGTTGAGTCAACACTGGACATAACATTAAAGCCTGACACAAAATATGAAGCATATAGGCAGGTTGTTAGACTGTGTAAAAAGGTGAGACATGATCTATCTGCTGGGATACGGAATAATCTCTCTGGATCTCACATGGTTGGTTGTCTCTTATCTCTCTTATCTAGCTATCCTAATTTGATGCATGTAGTTTCTGTGTATGCTAGATAATCTTCCAACTCTTACACACTTCTTCCGAAGGCTAAAAAGCATGTTTTGAGATATATATCCAAATATGATTGTACATGCTTTTGTTTTGGTGATTGGGTTAGAGATATGAATGTTAGAAATTCCACAAGTCGATGGTTTTTCTATTTGAGCGATAATATGGTGTATTGGCTTAAACTGATGGACATTTTTAGAAAACTTCAAAATCATGATAGATTATTGTGTTTAAGGTGGTATACTGCGCTGTGCTTTATTTGATTATCATTGTTGGCGTCAATGTTATCTCAACATCACTGATAACATTGAACAAAAAAAAATAAAAAAATTTAAAAAAAACATAAAAATGAAAAAATAAAAATAAAATTTTTTTGGCTTAGTTTGTTGCTTGCTGTCTCTTCCGTGTTTCCTGTGTGCCTAACTGTTTACAAGGATCTCTCTTTTTGGAACTAATTGTGGGTGTATTTTCTTTAGTAGTGATGTCTTATTGAAAAGCCCTTGAAATCAAAGCTCAAAGTTTCTTGGTTTGTGTTGGTGTTCCTATTGTTTGATCTTAAATACCATCTTTTGAGCTTGATTGTGGCCTTTTTCTCAGCTATTCACTCACCTTATGAAAGGTTTGATTGGTTTGTCTGTACCACATGTGTTTTTGTGGGTTCTAGTCACCTTGGGAAGTCTGTGTTGAAAGCTTTAAAGAGATAATAAAACCTCTCCTTGATTAAATAATTTTTTTTATTACAAATGGAATAGCTAGGTATAACATGTTTTTACACTGGGGTGCTAGGGGTTCCGGCTGCCTTCATCCGTTGTGATTACTTGCTTGAGGCTGTTTCTATAAAAGTGACACAGCAAATGAGTACGTATTGGGATACTGGGGAGTATGCGGTTCAGGCTGCCTGCATTCAGTCCTATGTGCTCACCTGTGTTGCCTAAAAGAAATTGTGTTGCTACTGGGGTGATTGGGGTTCATTTGCCTTCATTCAAGAGACCTTTTCACACAAATAAATAAATTTTCTATGCTAATAAAAGTTTTTTGGAGAGTTAATTAAAAGTCTCTGCTGAGTTGTAAATTTCAGTCCCCTTCTTGACTTGATAACACCATATCTACCTTGTGTGTCTGCTTGACTTTTGATCCTTGAGTGATGGCTAAGTGCTCTGGCTGGGTCTTATGAGCTATTTATCAGCTTTTCTTGTGGTGTGGATCATGCATGTTTTGTTTGCAACCTTTTCTTGTTACTGCGAGTTTACAATAAAGGGCTTGATATAAGACAACATTCCACTAGAAGTTGATTCCAGTTCGAAGTTCCTTTGTTTAATTATATGAGAGTCTTTCTTTTTATTTTCCAAGTTTCGAGAGAAAGAGTTGTGATTTAGGGGGAGGGATTGCTTAGGGAAGTATTTATTTTTCTGGGTTAATTTTTACTTTGTTAAAGCTTGATTTATATTATCTCTGAAATTTGCTAAAACTTCTCCACAAGTGATAGTTTTTAACTGAGTGTCTCCAATCTAGTTAAGAAAATCTTTGTTCTCAAAAATCTTTTATGAATGTGCTTCATTGATTTTTGGTTGTGTCTTAAAGGTTTCTTTGTAGCCCTTGGATTGAAGTGTGTTATTCCCTTGCCATCCTAATATCACTTTCTCTCGTACTTTCTCATTGCTCTCTGAATCTTTATGTCTAATGCTTTGTTTCTGGAGTATAATCTTGCACTGTGTGAGGGGGAGTCACTGGATTTGTCAATGTTGAATTCAATGTTGCGTCAACATCAACCTCCAACATTGCGCAGCTCTGAGTGCAGGTCCTATTAGTGAAGTCCACAGCTTAGTATTGCTCTGAAAAAAATCAGTAGCATCTCTTCAGAATGTGAGAAGATGTTTGGCTGCTCTTCTTTTATCACAAAAAGTAGGAGAGTTGTTGAGTGTTTTGAGTTAAGAAAATCTTCGCTTTCCAAAAATCTTTTTATGATTGTTCGTCATTGATTTTTGGTTGTGTCCCAAGATTTTCTAAATTCTTTTTTGGAGTGAAGTTTGTTCATCATATACCATCTCCTCATCACTCACACTTGTTGCATATCTTCTTATCACCTTCTGTGAACTTGATTGATTATTGTGAGAGATATCTTTCTTCTCAGAAAAGGGGGAGAAGAGATGAGAATCTGAACAAAAAAAGTTGTCATACTCTCTTTTGTTATATTGCTCTCGTCTAAGGTTGATGGGGAGTTTTGTAGTTTCATGCCTGTTATATTTACTTGTTTCTAACGAGTTTGTTCAGGTGTGTTTTTGTGAAGAAAGACAAAAAGGGGGAGATTGAAAAGTGCGATTGTTCGCGGTGTTGTGTCAACATTGCGCATAACTTTGTTTATTGCACTTATCTTACAATTCTATGTGAGTTATTTTGTCTTTATTCACTAACTACTAAGTGCAGGAATTGTCAACAAAAGAAGTATGATTATAAAGGATCCTGTTCTATGATGCCTATGATGAGTTCAAATGAGTATGATTGTTTTCTCTCATTAAGGGGGAGTTAATAATCAGTTTGTGCCACTGATCCTTGATTTGTAGGTTGTGTGAACAAAGGCAAAATGAGGGAGATTAATGGTGCAGATTTGCAGCAATGTTGTGTTCTGTGTTGACTCAACATTGCCGCCAAATAATCGATCGATTGCACTTTACCATCGATTCTGACATAGACTTATATTGTCTTGTTTCCTATCCCTGTGTGCTCTTGTTTGCTTTTGGGCTTGAGGGGGAGTATAAGCAGAGTTTGTATCGGGGTTTGGGTTCTTGTTTGTTTGGTTGTTTCAAACTAAACAAGGATACCATGTGTTTTCCAAAGATGAATTTCAATTACTATTATTGATATTCTTGTTTGATGTATTCTTTGGTAACTTCAGATACTTGTTTCTCATGTATGCTCCAATCCCTCTTTAACAGTTGTGTACAGTTTTCTGTGCTTTGATATATATATCTGCAGGAAGGATCCAAACAGGTATTAATCGATGGAGTGTATCAAGCCCAAAAAGCAGCCTTTTCACCTGAGCACACTTTGGCCATATCCTCTCTCTCTCTCTCTCTCAGACAAAACCCAGAAAGATATTATCCTTTTTCGATATCTCTTCTTTGACTGCCTTGGTTTTGTCTTGTTGTTTCTGCAACGGATTCTGCTGCTACTGCCGGGAATGTTGTTAACAATGTTGAGTCAGCATCGATCCTCAACATTGCCTCTTTCCCTGCAATTACCTTTACAGAGTCCGACAGGATGGTTTTGGCACAGATAGAAGTATTGGATACTCTCTGACTCTCTTCTGCTACCGATTACAAAGAGTTTTATCGAAGAGTGATTTCTCTCCTTTCCTCACAAAAAGGGGGAGAGTATGTTCTGGATTTATGTCTCCGTTCGTAAGCGCTTTTCTGTATCCTTTCATCAAGGGGGAGTTATTCATTAAGGGGAGATTTCATATGTCTTGTTCTGTATTAATCACTTAACAGATTTTGTGAAGAAAGGCGAAATTAAGGGGGAGATTGAAAGTGCAATTTATTGCACTTGATATTCGAACTTGTTTAATGTTAATTTAGCCTTTATTCACATTTAACTAGTTCAACGTTTTTAGTTGTTTCTAGTGATTATTCTGTAGATTAAAAGACTTGGCTTTTTGGACTTTACTCTAGAATGTAATCTAGCCCTTATATGAGTTGCTTGATATTGTCTTGTTTTTCCTACTAACTACTTGTTTTGGTTTTGTGAAGAAAGGCAAGAATTAAAGGGGAGATTGAAAGTGCAATTTATTGCACTTAGTTTATTAATTCGGTCTTTCTTCGTTTATTAACCGGTTCGACAATTGTAGTTATTTTTCTATGGATATTTTGTAGGAAATAACAAGTTGGGCTTCAACATTGCTTAATGGATCAAGATTGGTTAGCTTGGGCCTCCAGGAAGAAACCCAACGCAATCTGGAAGAGCTGGAAAGAATCCAAACGTAGTTTGGAAGATCTGGGCGCTGGAAAAATAATAAAGGAAGGAGTTTGATTTGCTTTGGACACAAGGAATGCAATCTAGGAAAGAGTTTGGCAAGTTATGGGCACATTGGAAGCAAGAAGGAAAGAAAATATCTTGAGATATCCAAATAAGGAATATTTCCTTCTGGCAATTAAAACGCAAGAAGCAGCGTTCTTCTTATTCGGTGACAGAACGCAGAGAAGGAAGATGACATATGCGTTCTCCTTATTATTGAATTTGGCGTTCTGTTCTCTTGACCAGGCTGCACTCATATATATACAAGAAGAATGCTCACAAGAAAACGAATCGTCTCTAGAGTATCAATTCACAACATATTGAGAGATAGTTTTTCTTGTGTTTACTAGGCATTGTTGTCGAATTCACTTGTGAGTAGTCTCTAAGGATTGAGATTTACTTTAGTGTCTTCGAACTAGAATAGGTTTTTGATTATCTGTTCTAGGTCTAGTCTTTGCAGTTTAATCATTCGTTTTGTGATTGATTAAACCTAGTTTTTGTAATTCTACTTTTCTTGATAATGGAAATTTAGCCTAAGGCACGGTCAGTATATTTTATATATACTGGCTAGAATTTATCTATGGTGTTCAATATTTTTATCCGCTGTAAACTGCTCTGTTCTGTTCGTTACTGTTCACTGCCATCTTTTCTATTGAAGATGTTGACTCAACACCATAGTCAACATCTTCCAGAGTACTTCTAGAACGAGAACCATCACCATTGGGAAGAACACCATCATCATTTATATAAGTTGTCATTGATGATCAATCACAGAAAAACTTGAAAAAAACAAACAATCAAATTTGATTGATGTAAATGCGGAAATAAACAATAATCCATGGATTACTGATACCATGTAAACTGCTAAAATCAGCCATGTAAATTTGTATTGATAATGAAATGAATGGAAAAGTGATATTCTAACTAATTATAAATGCAACCGTTATGTACTACTAGTATTGTAGCATAGGGTACTACTTAATCATAACAATATGCTAATCCGTCAATTGTAGAATCCGTGTAGCATTGTGTACACTCGTCTGTCTTCAAAACGTTGTCTGTTCGACTCCTCTGAGCGTGTAATCCCACAACTCTTATGCTAAGGGATACATGCAAAATTACTATACTTACAAAACCCTAACTTCGTATTCTCCATTGTATCCGACCATCGATTTTGATCCAAGGAAAAGAGCCCAAGTTGTACATTTGAGATATATTTTAAAGCAAATATATATGATTCCTACAATTAGTACTCTTAACACGGTAATAAAGATGTGTTGAACCCGAAACTTCTTAAATTGAACCTACGTAGTGTATCTTCTAGCGTGTGTGAAGTGGTCAAACTGAGTCAAAAGAAATGAGCGTTGATGCTCGTTTTGATAATGTTTTTTCTATATATAGCATTCAAAATCTTAATTTTACGTGTGTATTTCATGGAAAAGGCCACTTGTTAGTTGTTTCATTCAGATGAAACAACTACCTCCGTTAATTACATTTATCATCTTGAATGCCATCCAAAAAATAAATGGTAGAGTGATTCCAAGTTTCATCATCAAAGTACTATAATTGTAAAACCACCCCCACTGGTCACTAGCTAGTTAACGAGGTCCGACCGAACTCCTATCCGGATTATATGTTGATTGTCTGTGCTGATTAGTATGTGTTCTTTCCCGTGCAACTGTCCTATTTAATTTCCGCTTCCAATAAAAGGGGCAGCGTGTCAATACGATTCCTGTCTAATACTTCTTGCTTGTTAAAAAATCTTCCATTTATTGAAATCATTAACTTTCTTCGTTTGTTAATTACTCTTAAACTATAATAGTAAATAATTTAATAAAATCATATAATGAAAATTTAATTTACGATTAAAGTCGAAGACAGTGGACCGCAGAATAATAAAATGGAAAGATTTCTTTGAAATGGAGGGAGTATTACGCATAAGTCGAACACCCAAATTAAATATGTTCCAAAATTAGCTTGATAAGCTGTTAAAATTCTTATAAATGATCTTACGAAATAAACATCATGCAATACGAGTAACATTTTTAAATCTATCAATTTAAGCTTTTTCAAACCCCACTGCTCTAACAAGTCACAATCAAAGAAAAAAGAAACAGATTCGTGTAATTCTTTAAATGTATGGCTAATGCACCTGCTTTTTGGTTAACCAATTATCTAGCAAAGATTAATTAATTTTCTGTTTTAAATAATTCTTCAACTAACCAATTAAAATACTATGTTAATTACTTGTGGGAATACGTAGACCAATCAAATTATGTACCCCTTAGTATAAAATTTAATTAAAGCTCATAAGAAGTTAGGGTTTTGTAAGTATAGTAATTTTGCATTTATCCCTTAGCATAAAATTTAATTAAAACTCATAAGAAGGAATACAAAATAATCGTGATATGATTGTGGATTCAGGACACCGCAATATTGTTTAATTAAACTAATGAGAAGGGTGACCTAAAATGAATACACACGATTTAAGTTACAAAGCAGTCACTTTTGGTGTCTTCAGGTAAAGTTGATTTCAGTTAAATATCTATTTCAAAGTAAAAAAAAAAAGAAGCCCATTAGTGACTTATGAGTAAAAAATCCATTTCGCATATACCCAACAACCAACCATGTTAACGAGTAATCTTAGTGTGTCAAAATAATACTTACA
This sequence comes from Plantago major, assembly GCA_026545765.1. Lineage (NCBI taxonomy): Eukaryota > Viridiplantae > Streptophyta > Magnoliopsida > Lamiales > Plantaginaceae > Plantago > Plantago major. The sequence goes on along the minus strand of CM048840.1, from coordinate 26,929,207 downwards.
AAATTTAATACCTTGGAAATTTTCTATTGGTGTCTAAAAGTAAAAAAGATGCCCATTAGTGACTTATGGGTAAAAAATCCATTTCGCATATACCCAACAACCAACCATGTTAACGAGTAATCTTAGTGTGTCAAAATAATACTTACAAAATTTAATACCTTGGAAATTTGATCCTAGGAATGTTATTATTGGTAGCACCCCTAATTGTATCATAAACCCGAGATATTGTAGACTCTTGGAGGTTTCAGGTTTGACTCAATCTATAATACACAGTCGCAAGAGAAAAAATAACATTAGCTTCTCCGTCTGGTACATAATTTGATTGGTCTACGTATTCCCACAAGTAATTAACACTAGTATTTTAATTGGTTAGTTGAAGAATTATTTAAAACAGAAAATTAATTAATCTTTGCTAGATAATTGGTTAACCAAAAAGCAGGTGCATTAGCCATACATTTAAAGAATTACACGAATCTGTTTCTTTTTTCTTTGATTGTGACTTGTTAGAGCAGTGGGGTTTGAAAAAGCTTAAATTGATAGATTTAAAAATGTTACTCGTATTGCATGATGTTTATTTCGTAAGATCATTTATAAGAATTTTAACAGCTTATCAAGCTAATTTTGGAACATATTTAATTTGGGTGTTCGAATTATGCGTAATACTCCCTGCATTTCAAAGAAATCTTTCCATTTTACTATTCTCACTGCCATTTCGACTTTTAATCAGAATTAAATTTTCATTATATGATTTTATTAAATTATTTACTATTATAGTTTAGAGTAATTACAAAATGAAGACAAATCGCTTCAAAGTCAAAATGGAAAGATTTCTTTGAAGTCGAAGATATAGACAGAATTGTATTGACATCGCTTCTTTTATTGTTGAAATTAAATAGTGACATTCTTGGGAAAGAACACATACTAATCAGCACAGACAATCAACATATAATCCGGATAGGAGTTCGGTCGGACCTCGTTAACTAGCTAGTGACCAGTGGGGGTGGTTTTACAATTATAGTAATTTGATGATGAAACTTGGAATCACTCTACCATTTATTTTTTGGATGGCATTCAAGATGATAAATGTAATTAACGGAGGTAGTTGTTTCATCTGAATGAAACAACTAACAAGTGGCCTTTTCCATGAAATACACACGTAAAATTAAGATTTTGAATGCTATATATAGAAAAAACATTATCAAAACGAGCATCAACGCTCATTTCTTTTGACTCAGTTTGACCACTTCACACACGCTAGAAGATACACTACGTAGGTTCAATTTAAGAAGTTTCGGGTTCAACACATCTTTATTACCGTGTTAAGAGTACTAATTGTAGGAATCATATATATTTGCTTTAAAATATATCTCAAATGAGCTCCTATGTTATTTTTAAGGAGCCTTTACTTTTCTATATGATTGTAGGAGATCTATTTTCAATAAAAACTACCTAAAAAGTTTTTGGACCCATCAATTACTCCTTCAAAAAAATTTAGGGAGTGCTCAAATGAAGGGTGGGATTTACACCATTGCAAGTGGGTCATAGTACTTTTAGGTAACCTAAAAATGGAACAATTTTATTGTTTTATCAACATTTTATCCTAAATTTAGGATAAAACAACTAAATGAGCATTCTACAACTAGTGCTCTAAATGTACTATAGTATATTGCAGTTGGTACACGTGTTTGTTATGACTTGATACGAGTTTGTTTTTAATCGACAAAAATATATTAAAAGTTTGAAATCAACGTTTACAAGTGCATAAATAATGCTCAAGAGTAAATAGAATTATATTGCAACCTCACTACACCAACTCTACAATGAAAATCCAAAACAGTTCACTAACTTGAACATCAAAATAAACCATGCCATCCTCACAGGTTTCGGAGCATGTCAAGCGGCATTTGTCAAGACTGTGATTTTAGGGGGGTTCAAATTTAAAATGAGATTATATATAGTATGTATGTTTTCCATGCAATAATTTAAAATTGGTTTTTATTTCTCCTAGTGGCTCAGTAAAATTATTTTAACTTCTCTTCCCATGTTTTTCTTTTTATTATTACTTGGGCCTCATTTGAATTGTCACACTTACTCATAAATCTCGCGGCCGACCCTACATTCTAACCACCTTTCTTTTACCTACTTCATTGACTTCACGAAAGAAGCACTGGATATGGGTCGAGTTCGACTTACTCGATGAAGTGTTAAAGTCTCAATCATTTTTCTTATCGAGCTGATTAAGATTTGACTCGGTGTGGAATTTTTTATATTTATATGAATTTTGATTGCTTATTTAATAATAAAAGAAGAGGCAACCAAAGATTGTTGATAATGGATAATGAGAAAAGATCACACATGGAAAAACAATTGTGTAAATACTTATTACATGTACACACATCTTATATGGTATTAGAATATTATACCGTGGTAAAAACAAAAGTAAATTTCATCCAAGTAAAAAAATTATCAACATTTTTATTACTCCCTTCTTCTAGGCCCTAGGGTGCTCAAAAAAAAAAAAAAAAATCAAATAATCGATTCAAGAATATATTGCGTTCCTCTTGAGTGGAGATATTGGAAATTTTTGAATAAATGAAGGACTGAAGAAAGTAATTTGACATAATCAGATTGCAAAGAATTTGAAAGTTCTAGGACCACATTTTTTAGCCATGCAAAAGTGTGAGATTCAGATTGTAGATAAAAGAAATTCATAACCAACAGAATTATAACACCTCACATGAGTCAGACTAATGTGTTGTTTGGTAGTGGTGGGTGTGGTATGGTGAAACACGGTTTTCAAGATAAAATATCATCTATTTAGTTGTTTGGTAGGGGAAAATCGGAAAAATGGAAGTGGTGGTGCTGCCCGAAATTTCTTGGATTTATTATGTGGCATGATGTGACATCACCACACCATACCAATATAAAATACTAGGGATGGGGTGGTATTGTGAATTGAAATTCGTATGATGATATTTGGCCCACGCGAATTGTCCATTTTGCCCCTAAAAGTAATTAAAAAAAGTTCAATTTATTAACCAAACTTGCCACTCACTATTTAATTGCCAATAAAATAGACAAGACATCATAAAGGACAAAACACTGAAAGGTACATTTCAATTTCTTACTTTTTTCCTATCAAACACCAAAAATTCTCAAAACCCAGTCAAAATTCAAATCTAAACCCACAAAACCCCACTGCACATAAACCAAGGAATCTCGGTCATCACCGATTATATAATCCCAGTCAACATTCCAATCTAGTGGGGTTGGCTACCAAACAACACATAAAGTAATGAAGTCACGGCTCACGCTCCACAACAAATAAACTAGATGAACTGGTAAGCAAGGAGGCGCACCGCGCACTGGAGCAGTTTATCTTGTTTCCCAAATGAGAAGAGGGCAAAACCTCGCAGTATTGGGTACATAATCAATACTGAAATGTACAACTTGGGCTCTTTTCCTTGGATCAAAATCGATGGTCGGATACAATGGAGAATACGAAGTTAGGGTTTTGTAAGTATAGTAATTTTGCATGTATCCCTTAGCAAAGTTTGCCCCGGACATGGCGTGCCACGGGCAAAGTTTGCCCGGGGCAATTTTTTTTAATTAATCTTGTATATTGTGATTATTCTGTATTCCTTCTTATGAGCATTAGTTGACAAGTTTAATTCCATTACCACAATATTATGTGATATTTAATTAAATTTTTATAGACCTTCATAGCAAACTTTGTCTGGGAAAAAATTGCCTCATCACTTTGATCTGGCAAGCGGAGTAGTGAGATGTTTTGAACCAAAATTATCATGTTGCTTAAGTTTTATTTCTTATTAGTTTAATTAATTTTTTATTTTTTATTTATACCTCTGGGAATAGTTTGCCCCGGGCATGGCGTGCCACGGGCAAAGTTTGCCCCGGGCATGGCATGCCACGGGCAAAGTTTGCCCCGGGTAAATTTTTTTAATTAATCTTGTATATTGTGATTATTTTGTATTCCTTCTTATGAGAATTAGTTGACAAGTTTAATTCCATTACCACAATATTATGTGATATTTAATTAAATTTTTATAGACCTTCATAGCAAACTTTGTCCGGGAAAAATTGCCTCATCACTTTGATCTGGAAAGCGGAGTAGTAAGATGTTTTGAACCAAAATTCTCATGTTGCTTAAGTTTTATTTCATATTAGTTTAATTAATTTTTTTATTTTTTATTTATACCTCTGGGATTAGTTTACCCTGGGCACGGCGTGCCACGGGCAATGTTTGCCCCGGGCATGGCGTGCCAAGGGCAAAGTTTGCCCCGGGCAAATTTTTTAATTAATCTTGTATATTGTATTTATTTTGACCAAGGGGAAAGAAAGGTGATTAAGCAACATAGGAAGAAGAAAGGGGAAGAAAGTGAAAATAGGAAGAAGAAAGGTGATTAAGTTGAAATTTTGATCAAGATACAAGGGTATTATAGACAATTCGTAATAAATGGTGACTTGAGTGTAAGTAACAAATGTATTGTTGTTTTAGAGTAAAAATTTGTCCCAAAGGTGACTGATCCGTAGCTCGCCGTATGCGAAATCGTGCAAATGATAGCTTGTTTGCTCTCGATTACTTAATCGCTCGCGCGTAGTCCTAATCCCTGTTTTATGTTCTAAGGTGATAATTAAATTTATCAACAATAAAATATAGGTAAATTTACACAATTGTTAATTTGGCTTTAACAAAATTCTTTAATCTAAAACTTTTACCATGAGCCTACCTAATGCCCTTCAAATGTGTAATTTTCTTTAGATTGTAACGGTCCAAAGTTTTAAACAAGTTTCATAGAGGTTAAATGGATTGAGAATGCTATTCATACCAACATGGTGCACTTTTCTTTTTCGTAATACATCTATAAGAACTTCAAAGTTGAGCGTGGTTGCTCTCGAGCAATCTTATGATGGGTGACCTAATGAAAAAACTCCTGGTAAATACACGAGTGATGGCAAAGTGCGCGATAAAGTACATGTGTTGGTACTGTAAATCCATCATATCACTCGGAGAATAGTACAGGAGTAATTGCACCGGTCCAAAGTGTCGGTGGCTCGATCTATTAGTGGCCAGGTCGTTACAAATGGTATCAGAACAAAACTAATCCAAAACCCACAAGGGGTGGATGGTTCGTCCAGACAAGGTGCGGCGGGGAGTCACACAATATAAGAGGGGGTGAATGTAATGCATGCCCGAAAGTTTCACATAAGTTTCAGAGAGTTTAAATGGATTAATAACGATACTCATACCAACAAGATGAGACTTTCTTTTCGAGAATCTATCCATAAAAACTACGAAGTTAAGTGTCACTACAAAAAAAACTGTTTCCGGTGATGAAATATTTTATCACATAATAGTAAAGTTTTGTCACAATAGAGATCTAGTGACAAATGTCACTGCGTTGTCACCTATTCCCCCTCATAAAAGACTTTTTGTGATAAAATACTAGTTCCTCATAGTAGCTATATCTACAGTGACAAAGTTATTTTGCCACAATAATTCTATTTTCATCATAAAAGCCATTTCCGGCAACAAAAAAAATCATCACTATTGAACCATTTTCTCACAATAGGGTAGCACATTTGTGACTAAATTTCATCACGAAAGACTGGAACATTTGTGATGACATTTTATCACGAAAGACTGAAACATTTGTGACGACATTTCATCACGATAGACTGGAACATTTGTGACTAAATATGTAATTTTAATGTTAAATAACATGTTTTTTTGAATCATTTGTTACATGTGTGATAGATTGCCATTTTTATAATAGTACTAACATGTAGCGATGCTACGATATAAATTTCTTTAAATATTATACAAATTAAATACAATGTTAAGTATACTTAAATAAATTCATTAAGGCTGATTGGAGAAACATAGGCAATTGGAAATAGAAAAAAGCGGGGCACGGGCTTACCATCATGGAAAATCAATAATAATTATAGAACTTTTGGAAAGTTACATTTTTGCGAAAAAAAAATCCTTTAAAATATAGATTTTCACTAGCTCAAACATTAGTATGCACTTCATTGATACCACATTAGTTATGGTGTCAGTGAGTTGGACATTCAAATTGAGTTCTCAATTGTTAGAATTATATCATTCATGAAGTTGTGTTTACCATCTTAATTGAATTTCAATGTTGCAATTACCACATTTTTAGAGTTGATTTACCATCCGAATTGAATTTCAAAGTTGGAATTTCAATTTTCTTAGAGTATATCCCATGGTACTATTCAAATAAAATATCAAGTTATAACTATATCATTTTTAAAAGTTGGTTTATACTTCAAATTGAGTTGTCAAGTTGAAATTATGTACCACATTCTTAATATTTTTTTTTTTTGCATATGTGTGGTTTACCATTTGAATGCGGTTCTCAAATTGTAATTATGTCATTATTAGAGTCGGTTTGAGTTTCAAAGATTGAACTATCCCATTATAAGAGTTCAAAATACCCATTGAGTTCCCTATTTGAAACCATCTCATTCCTAGAGTCGTGTTACCATTCGAATTGAGTTTCTAAGTTGGAATTATTTCATTCTTAGAGTTCATTTACCATTCGAATTTAGTTCCTAAGTTAGAATCATCCTACTCTTAGAGTAGTTCCTAAATTAGAATTTAGGCTTCATTTGGTTTGATGGAAAATGGGGGAAAAGAAAGAAAATAGGGGAAAATATTGTTTTCCACCATTTGGTAGTTCTCAGGAAATTCTGAAAAATTTATGAAATCTATATCAAATATAACTATCTCCACAAAATAAGTAAAGTTGATTTCCCCCCATATTTTTCAGGAAAATCTTATTTTCTGCTATTTTTTTGTTAATTTTCCCCCATTTTTCCTCAACCAAATGAAGTGAGGTTTACTGTTTGAGTTGAGTGCTCAAGTTGTAATTATAATAAGTGAAGTTTTCTGTGACAAAAATAAAAAATGTATGAATTTACGTGGGACATGAGAATATTATTATGCCAAACCTTTAGAATCGATGCTATTATTAATTTTATCCTTCATTCTATGAGTTAGAGTATATTCTTTAGGCTTTTAACAGTTATTAAATTAAAACTTAGTATACAAAATGATTTGACATTAGTGGTTCGAGACCTCACCTTTGGATTTCGGATGAAACATCTAGTTACAACCTTCTGGATCAAACATATTTTGGATAAAATATTCCAAATGAAAGAATAAATGAAGAATAAATGGCTATATTAAAAAGGTTGGATTTGTGTAGATTTTGAATGAAAAGAACGACCACTTCCAAGTTCCACCAAACCTTTCCCAACACCACCACCAAGTGCCTTGATTTTGACTGCAACGGAAACACAATTATCAATCAAAATAGTAGTACGAATTTTGAAAGAAGAAAAAGCCATTCAAACTAGTGATTTGCATTGCTTTGTTTTCTTGCTACTTTCATCTCCCTCTTCATTCGTTGAGAAAAAAGTGAGCTGACCCACATGCTCATCTCTTTCCTTTTTCTCTTTCTTTTCCATCTGGGTTAATCTAAGGGTCAATTCTTGATAGCCATCAACAAATAGCCTTGCTTTTATCCTTCAAGAAATATCCCAGAAAAAACCCAATTGGCGTGTGCATGACACTCTTCTGCTGCTGCTGCTGCTGCTGCTTTTAAAGGTTTTACTGATAAGTTGGGTAAAAGAACAAAAAAAAATCGAGTCTTTCCGAGATAAAACTAGAAAACAGCCACATGGAGTCTACTTGGTGTTATTGAAGAGGAAAAGTCTGCATTCAGGATTTTTTTTGTGGATAAGAAGTCAAATTGTATGTTCTTGTTTCTATCTTCCTTAGGTAAGTACTATTCAGGCTTTTGTAATTTACTTTCTTTGACATTTAATTTGCTGGTTTTTGATTGTTCTGTTTCTTATGCTTTAATATTATTGAGGAATTCTTTTGTTTATGCTTGTTCTGTTTGCTTTTGCGTAATGTTTTTGCAGAAAGAGCTTGTAATTGTATTATCAAAATTAAGATTACTTGCTGTAGTTTGTGTGGCTTATCCTACTAGGCTGTCAATTGTCATTAGGATAAAATTAAATTAGATATAGGTCCGTGCAATGGTTGGATTTGCTAAAAAAGGGAAAATCCAATTTGGTACGCCCTAAGGTTAGAGGAGGGTGGATGTATACTGTACGCAACCTTACCCTTACATTTATGCAAAAGGGATGTTTCCGTGCCTCCAACGTGTGAATGTCTTACGTACTACTAACGGGGAAACTTACTGTTGCGCCAAGGCTCGACGTTATCTTGTTGGATATAAGAATGCATGATAAGTATTTAACCTGCCTATTTTGGATGATGAAAAACTTACTAGGCTAGTGATCTTGGCAGAGGAAGAATTCTTGGTTTTCCTGTTTTATTGTCAAACAATGATCATTTTCATTATCTATCCAACAAGTCAAAGGAAAACTTGCTGATTGCAGTATGACATCCTACTCTTTCATGATGATAGGTTAATAGACAAGATATCAGTTAACCAAATTCTGGAACAATCTTTATCTGATGGGAAATGATGTTGCAGTAGATTTTGAAGAACTTCCACCAGCTCGAACCATAAAGGTATAATATCCTAGTCCCTAGTTTTATCCTTCAGGAACTGTTATCATATTAACTCTGGAAGTTCGGCTGCACTTTAACAACAATAAAAACTGGAGTCAGTTGTTGAGGTGCTCAATGCTCATCACATATTGATATGCCTAGATATTATAGGTTTTCCAGATTCTAGTTTGTTTTCCTACTATGCATTAGAAAGTTAATCAATGATACGTGTGCGATGTTGGATTTTCTACTATTAATGGTGAAATTTTTTCATAGTGGAATGGAGTATATGGTGCTCAAATATTTCCTATAATATCACTTATAGCAAGAAATGGCAGCTCTTATTTTCTCTGTTTCAAAGGCGTGTCTTCCAAAATCTTAGTTGTTCGCTAGATAGTGATATTAGTGCAGGGAAGCCTATTAGTTATTCAAGTCACAATTAGTTTGATTCGTTTTTATAATCTAATCCACATAGCACAGGTTCACTCATACTATGTACTTCTACTCTATAACCTGTTCTTGCGGAAACTTTGACTATTCATATTTTGCAGGTGCATGCTGGAATTTGTTTGGAACTACTAAATTTGGTTGTCAAAGTTGTCAAAGTCGTTCCAGAAATTGAAGCAGCTCGCCCAGGATGCTCTTCAGGAATCGAGGCCTTGTGTATGTTAAATAGTGGTATTGTCAAGGCCAAGTCTCTGCGACAGCACTGTAGTGAATCCAGTGCACTTTATTTGGTAAGCACTTTGTACGGGCTGAATATTCAAGTGTCCTAATTAAAACTCAATGCATTTCAGTATACTAATGCTTCACAACATCATTCTGGTTTAAGTGAATCATTGTCTATTAGAGGCATAGATCTATCTAAGTAAGTTATGTTGGTTGTAATTTTTCCCTTACCCTTTCAGGCACTTACAGGAGATGCTATATTGTCTAGATGCAAAAAGTCGAGGAATATATTGGAGCAGAGTCTCAGTCAAATTCAGGATATGGTTCCAGTTTCGCTGGCTGTAAAAGTAGGCTATCACTGTCCTTGTGAACTAATCAGATCTACTAGGGGTTGTTCACTTTTATATCTTTCCTTCTTCTGGGTCATGCATTCCTGATGTGTTTACTTATATTACTCAGATTTCCGGAATTATTGTGGATCTGAGAAATGCATCTCTCTATTTGGATCCACTCGAAGAAGAGGCTGGGAAGCTATTGCGGGAATTACTTCATGGATATGGTTCTACAACCATTTCTACGGAAGAAACAACGCTGAGGGCTATGCAGATGGCTTCCTCGCAGCTACATATCACATCCCAAAAATCTCTTCTGATTGAGAAAAGATCCATCAAGAAACTTCTCGATAAAATTGGTGAAAGCGATCCAAATAAGAGAAAAATCTTATTGTTCTTCCTGAATCTACTGAGGAAGTTTGAAAAAATTATGAAAGAGCAAAAGGATCATGACTCAACTGACAATGGGGATCACCGCCCAATTGTAAGCCCTTACCGCTCAATAGGTGAAGTGGATTTATGTGTGAATTATAGGTCCAATGAATCTGAGTTTAACATGTTAAGTAGGCCTGTACCACCGGAGGAATTCATGTGTCCTTTATCGTCTAGGCTAATGCATGATCCTGTAGTCATTGCGTCAGGACAAACATATGAAAGGGCATGGATCCAGAAATGGTTTGATGAAGGCAATGACACTTGCCCAAAGACAAACATGAAACTGGCTCACTTGTCATTCACCTCCAATATTTGTATGAAAGACTTAATTCTGAAATGGTGTAAGAATCACAACGTGTTGTTTCCTGATGGTAAGATCCAGGAGAAACTTGTTCGCCCATGGGAAACTTCTATGAATTCCATTGCCAGCTTGAGCAGCTCCATGAATGACTTGAATCTTCCGCTAGATTTCAGCAATGTGTCGATTGAATCTACTCAAAGTTACATGCATGCTTGTGATGTTCGATCCTCGAGTAAGTTGGATTCAAATTTTCTGTCCAAATTTAGCTCTCTTCCTTGGAATTCTCAGTGCAATGCAGTTGAAAATGTGAGGGGGTTATTCGAACATGTTGATGAATCTGACAACATCGCTACACTACTTCTTGGATTTTTAAAGAACGCTTGTGAATGTGAAGACTTGGAAGCGCAGATGAATGGATGTCTATTATATTTAGAATTTGTTCAGAAGAACCGTGCAATATATGTGGATGGAGATTCATATGTTCTTTTGGCATCATTTCTTGATACTGAGGCTGCAAAGCCAGCTCTTTCCATATTCCTGGAGCTATCTATGCAACAAAACCGCATTTATGAAATTCAAGCGTCTGGTGCACTTTTTCGCATATTGAACATACTCGAGAGCCAGGTTGAAGAACTGTTAGAACCAGCATTGACAATATTGAGCAATTTATCTTCAAACAGCGACTTCTGTTCCTTCATTGTCCCATCAGAGTTTGTTCAACGACTGATTCCACATTTCCAGGATAGTACTCTGGCAAGACACTGTTTGACAATTCTGAACAACCTGTCTGACAATCCAGGCGCTCGATCAACCATTGCTGAAACTGACGGTTGCATACCTGCAGTTGTTAAGTTGCTCGAGAGTGACAGTCATGAGGAGCAAGAGCAGGCAGTATGCGTTGTTCTTTCGTTGTGCTCTCAGCGTGTTGAATATTGCCAGCTGGTCATGGACGAGGGTGTCATACCTGGCCTTGTCAATATCAGTGTCAACGGGAACAAGAAAGGAAAGTCAATGGCTTTGGAATTACTGCGGATTCTAAAAGATGAGTTCAGTGTTAATGAAGAAAGCCCTCAACCTGATGTTGTGATTGAATCTACCAAACAACAGTTACAACTGGATCACAACCTCCCTCCCAAATCACGCAGTTTTTTTGGGAGAATTTTCGGTAAAAACACTGCTGCATCTGCCAATAAGAAGAGGTAGGAGGAGTTGCGATTACTGATTCGTTGGTTTGTTTAATTTTGGTGCAGTGTAGACATATCATATAACGATAACATGAGTTATTGTACGATATAGTTAGCAGTAGTTGGCCGATGAGATTGTTCATGTGTAGAATAGGTTTGATCCATCAATGACCCTGTGGTGGTCATTATTTGTGATATATGTAAATGCAATGCAGACATTATATAGGATTGATGTTTCTTAACCGATACGCGTCTTTATTTCGACTGTACTGAGGACTATCTTGAATTTCATACCTTGCTCCTACAGAGAGGTTCACTGGAACATTTTATAAGGATCACTCAACACCAAAACTCAATAAGCAGAATATTAGCCAACTAATAAGTGCTATAGAAAGAGGATCACATTTCCCTGGTAAGTTGAGAACAATCAGATTAACAAACTAGAAGATGGATCCGTAACTACAAAGATTTTAAAAGAGTCCTAATCATTATTGAGAGTCTGAAAGTCCTTCACAAAATACAATTTAATCCAATTTTTTTGTGGATCCAATAATTGTCCCGGTTTCGGTTTCCGCAGGATCAAACGGGTTAAAAGCTAATCGGGTTCGCTATATATTGCTGGGAAAAAGCAGATATCCAGCTATTTCTTCTTCCATCGCTTTCAGTTTTTATACGCTTCGCTTCTTCTCTGCTGCACAGCTTTGGCGAAAAAACCTAATCCATTTGCGATTTCTGCTCGAATTGGTCCTGGTTTTCTATTCTTTATTGTTCGATATCCTTTGCAGTTATGATCTACAATTTGTGAGCTTCAATTTGATTCTAATTTCATGCTCAACTGTGATGTATTCTTACGGAACTCATGAATCTGTGACTAAATTGATCTCCGGTAAGCTTTCCTCGCTCGATTTATGTTTTTGGACTACTCATGGTACCATTTTCAGTTGTTTAGATCTGAATATCTGATTGCTTTGCTCGTAGTTGCTTCAAATCTTATTGTTACTCTATAAATATGATGTTTTACTTTACCTGAGTTACCAAATTAGTAATCGTGAAGGTATGGTTCTACATATGATGAATTTTTTTAAGCCATTGTTGAACTTGCATGTGTTGTCAGATTTGTCGATATGGTACTTGCTGTGACACCTCAGTTTCAAATTATTTATCGTTTAGGTTTTTTTTTTAAAAGTACAGGGGTATGTTAAACGTAGAATAATTTTTACTAAACGCAGAACACTTTTTAACATATTGCAAAAAAGTCTTTATATATTAGAAATATTAAAAGTGACCCAATATTTTATTTTTTGTCACAAAACCCTTCAATCTCAAATCTTTAAAGTATATACTTGTTAAATCATAAAATATAAAAAAACATTCAGTTTGACTGTTTTTTGAGTTTTTTTTAACTTTTTTATTTTTTTTCAAATAAAATGTAGTCAATTTTAATATATTAATGAAATGAAATAATTATTATAACTATGAAAATTAATATTCCGAATAAAAAACATGTTGAACAAGAATTTTTCGAATTATATGAACAATCATGAATATGAAGATGTATATATCGTTTTAGTTTTATTCTTATAATTGTTAATAATACTCAATTATTACAAAATTAGCTAAAATTTTATTGAAATATATAAAAAAAAATTTTAAAAATCGAAAAACAATCCGTTTAGACTGTTTTTTGGGGTGGCAGCCTCACGGGCTGCCAGAATATAGATCTGGCAGCCTTAGACCATAAATATCAATGAACTTGGTGGGGGTGGTGGCGTGGGCCCCACCAAGTTCATTGATTTTAAAAAAAAAAAATAATGATGATGGGCGCCCATGATGGGCGCCCATATGCCAACCACCGAACGGTGGTTGGCATTCTTTCATCTCCTTTTTTTTTTTTACTATTAATAGGGAGGGGACACTCCCCTCCCTATTGGTTGTATTTTTTTTTTTAGATTTTTTAGTTTTTTTAAAATAACTTCATATTATCCTTTTAAAAAAAATAAAAAAATATATCAAAATTCATAAAAAAAAATTCTCTATAAGTAGACACCCATATCAGTATAGTTTTTACACATCTGAAAATCCCTCTTCTACTACTTCATATCTCAAACACTTCCAAATTTCAAAACTCTCCTCTCGATGGATCCTAATGATTCCTTCTATCCAAACTATTATTCTCCATATGGAAACTCCCAAACTCAAGAATTTTCGGTTACTATAAAATTTCAACTCTCAATTTCCTCGAATCTTACTCAAAATAGCCCTCCTAATCGACTCCAAATAACCTCAACCCGGAAGTTGCAGCGAACAAGGCAACGAATCTGTTCAATGGGGCCCTTGAAGATGTGGCCCTAATGTCACTGGGTTCACGCGATGGAGATGCAATAACCGCACTAATCAAACAGTGATAGTCGTGGGTCAAAGTTCTCAAATTATGAGCAATCCGGCGAGAAAATCCTTGACACTTTCAAAGTAAGGAGTCGTTGAGAGGTCGTTGGTCGCGACTTAACAAAAATGTTGCGAAGTGGATAGGTTGCTACAGAGAAGCCTATAACCAGAAAGCGAGCGGAATGAGCATGGCAGATGTTGAAAGTGCAGCTCAGCAGCTTTACAATAACAAGAAGGGATTTCCGCATACTCTTGTTTTTGAACAAGTTATGCGCCACGTACCCAAGTGGGAGCTGAATTTGGGCGGTGATCATAGGAGGCCTCGTCCAGTTGCACCGGATTCAGAGGACGAAGGTCATGGTAGTTCAAAAAGATCACGAACCGATGATGAAGACCCCGCCGAACCTACTCCAGAAACTCCGGTGAGTGATGCTTCAACAATAAGTCGTCCTACCGGTAGAGAGGCGGCCAAAGCTAAGCGAAAGCATCATCATCATCAGTTCCTGCTACAATTCCAGAGGATTTTACTAGTGAACTTCGTGCGATGAGGATCACACGTGAAAAAGAACTTGAGCATATGAAAGAGACCAGGAATGAAAGGAAACAAATTGAGGAAAAAAGGCTTGAAATGGAGAATAGGAGGCTCAATGCAAACATGTTGAGTGCTTTGTTGGCAAAGCCAAACTTAACTCCACAAGAAGAAGAGCTTAAGAATTGCTTTGGGTTTTGCACATGACCTATCTGTAATTCTAATTCCTTGTTTTCAGTTGTTGTTATGTAGTACTATGTTTTCGTGTTATTTTAGTTGTGTTTGATTATGTATTATTATGTAATTTTAATTTCTGCTTATGTAATATTAATTCCTAGTCTATTCTACTTTCGTTTTTTTCAAGATATCTGACATGATATCCGACATGATTCTTCTACTTTTTTATCTTTTGCCAATGCATTGTCCAAATCATCTGAAAAGTCTATAGTCTACTTTCATTTTTTTCAAGATATCTGACATGATTCTTCTACTTTTTTATCCTTTGCCAGTGCATTGTCCAAATCATCTGAAAAATCTATTGTCTACTTTCGTTTTTTTAAGATATGATTGTTCAAGATATAGTCCAATCTACTTTCTGCAAGATATGATTCTTCAAGATATAGTCCAATCCACTAGAGTCCAACCTACTATAGTCCAATCTACTTTACGAAGATATGATTCTTGAAGATATGATTCTTCAAGAATGGCTCAGGTCCATCTCTTTATATGTGGCTGAGATCATTACCATACTCACACTCAAGTCTTCCTCATCCCTTCCATTTCTTCACCTAAAATAATGTCATCGAATGAGAACATATTCCATGGTTCTAATTCGGGTGATGATTCTCAAGAAGAGTGGGAAGAACGTGTTGTACAACAAAACCAAACACTTGACCGCATTGTCGAGGATGTGGTCTCCCAAATTCCTACTACTCAGTTCTAACTACAAACCACAATATTAGAGCTAGGAGGCGGCATATTGAACGAATTCGTGAGGAAGGCCATCAAAACTTTTACAAAATGTATTTCTCAGTCTTCCCGGAACCAATCTACCCGGAAGACGTTTTCCGCCGGAGGTTTCGAATGAGAAAGCATGTGTTCGAACGTATAATGGAAAAGCTCAGTTCAGATGAATATTTTCAACAAAAGCGGGATGCCACTGGTCGATTAGGTATGTCTTTGATTCAAAATGTCTTTTGCTATAAGAGTTTTATTTATGGAACACCACCAGACGTGCATGATGAATCCCTGCGAATGAGCGAGCAGGTGATAAGAAAATCAGTTATGAAGTTTGTAGAGGGCGTAATTGCCAACTTTGGGAATGAATACCTCAGGAGTCCAACCGAAGACGACATGGCGCGGCTTCTACATATTGGTGAACGCCGTGGATTTCCAGGAATGATGGGAAGTATTGATTGCATGCATTGGGAATGGAAGAATTGTCCTACTGCTTGGGCAGGGCAGTATCAAGGAAGAAGTGGAAAGCCAACAATCATTTTGGAAGTCATTGCGTCGGGAAGATTGTTGGATCGACATGCATTTTTGGAACCCAAGGTACGAACAATGATATTAATGTGCTACACAAATCTCCTGTTTTCAATGATATTTTAGCAGGCCGTGCCCCGAAAATCAGTTACACTGTTAATGGTCGTGAAAGGAATATGGGATATTACCTCACTGATGGAATTTATCTTGAATGGGCTGCATTTGTGAAATCTATTAAGTCTCCAATTATTCGCAAGCACAAGTTATTTGCTAATCGTCAAGAGGCTGTTAGGAAAGATGTTGAGCGGGCTTTTGGTATTCTACAAGCTCGTTTCTCTTTTATTAAACATCCATGTCTTCTATGGGATCGACATGCCATTGGTCAAATTATGATTGCTTGCATCATCCTCCATAATATGATAGTTGAAGATGAAAGAGACACTTACCTAAACTATACTGATCCCACCGAATTCATGAAAGATCGTTCCGGACGTGTGAATGCAGATGAGGGCGAAGAAGCCGTTGTTGATCCTATTTTCAACTACTCCTTTGAACGCGTATTGCAAGTCTAGCCCGATATATGACTATGAGGGACTTCATAGCGTAAATAGTCACAAGGAACTTATGGACGATTTAATTGAGCACATATGGGAGCATTTTAATGATGAGGAGGACTGAATATGTAATTTTTCAATTTTTTTATCTTTCAGCAGCGTTTTTATTTTGCATTTACATTTGAAGCGTTGTAATTTTTTTTCCATGTAATTCTGTAATGTAGTTTTAAATTGCCACATCACCTTGTATTTTAATTTTTCAAACTAAATTAATATTTTTAATATTATATTATAATTATTATATATTATAATTATTTAATATTTCAATATTTTACTATTATATTTAATTATATATTAAAATTATTTTATGATAATAATGAAAAGAATAATAAAATTTATTGAATCGGTTGGGTTGGTGGTGGTCATGGATAAACTTGAATTTTATTGTTGTGGTTGGGTTGGTTGGAGGTTGGGTATGTGAAGGAGAGAGAAATTAATTATTTATTGAGAAGGTTGGGTGTTTGGGGTGTTTGGGTGGTTATGGATATTTATGGTCTTAGAAGCTAGATTGCGCTGGCGACTACAAAGTCGCCAGCGATTAACGACCTCAGAGGTTGCCAGAATATATTCGCGGCCGTGAGGTCGCGAAAAATTCAAAAACCATCGGTTTATTTTTGAGTTTTTTTTTTGTTTTTTTCAAATAAAATGTAGTCAATTTTAATATATTAATGAAATGAAATAATTATTATAACTATGAAAATTAATATGCGATTAACTTAAAATCCGACCAATACTTATATGTAATGATTTTTTTAAACGTTTTTTTGGTTCTTAAGAGTATATGAATTTCAACATTTGCGATTGAAGGGTTTTAAGATAAAAAAAATAATTGAACCATTATTAATATTTTCAATAAATAAAGGGTATGTTGCAATTTGTAGAAAAAGTGTTGCAATTTGTAGAAAAAGTGTAACTCCCCAACTACTTAGATTTTATTCAACTCCACTAATGGGTGCCAAGGTAAGAAGCTCCTTGCTAGGTAAGGACCAATGCGTAAGAACCAAATGACCAACTACTTGATGAGGACCGCACACTTGAGGGGGTTAGTGCCGGTTTGCTAAGTGTCAAACCGATGAGACTTTACTCGAGTGATCAAGATCAACTCTGTAATAAGTTCGGGATTGGGGTCGTGATGTGACTTACCTGTTCTTGTGGGGATGTGTGCCTTATTTATAGGCTATCATCAAAATGGAAGGCCTTGCTAGGATTGCGCCAAGTGTAAGGCTACGATTGAGCCACCAAGGCTTGTCTTAGGCCCATAGCCCAATAATGATGCTTAGCCCATGTCACTTTGGGATTTAGGGGTAGTTTAGTCATTATTGGATGAGTTTTTGAGGATGTGACAAGGTGCCGAGGTCCTGTGTTCGGAGAGGTTGGTGCGGATGCTCGATCCGGACCGTCTTGGTAGTCGGATGAGGAAGTTCTCCTAAGTCGCCCATCTCTTCCGATTCGAACTCTGGTTCGGACACCCTACTCTCGGTGCTCGCTTGGTTACTTGTGAGATCTGCCATGCGGATCCGAGTGGTCGTCGTGACGGAGGCCTTGGGTCGGAGAGGTCTTGACTAAACCTGTCTCCTTTCCCAGAGAGGCTCGGACCAAGGTGGATCGGGCCCAAGGTTCTTGGGTCGGATTTAGTAGGCCCCAGATCCTTTGTTCCTTTCCTTTAGGGTGGGTCGGACCATGGATGGTCAGCCCGGATCGGACCATTGGCTCGGACTAAAGTGTCTCGGATCCATTGGATGACTTAGGACGCCTTAGGATTCGTTCCTAGGTCCTTTATGATGGATTGGACATATTTCCGTATCAACATGTTCTACGTTTAACATTCCTGAAAGTAAATTGTGTATGTCTATCTGTAAATTGTTGATGTTTGTGATTTCATTTCTTTTTGTTTGGGTTGTAAAACCGATATGTTTTTAGTGTGAATTGTGCATGTTTATAATGAAATTGCTGATGTTTAATGATAAATATGTAATGTTTCAATATAGGTTTTTGTTTAATATTTTGAAGTTCTTATTCTTTAGGTTTGTATGTAAATTGTCTATGTTTAGTTGTAAATTGCAGATATTTGTGGTTTCAATTTATTTTTTAGAGTTTCTGTAGTTTTGTAGAACTTGGATGTATGTGTGAATAGCCTATTTTTATACTGAAATTGTTGATGTTTAATGGTAAATAGGTGATGTTTTAATACAGTTTTTTAG
The DNA here is from genome assembly GCA_026545765.1 of Plantago major. Taxonomy (NCBI): domain Eukaryota; kingdom Viridiplantae; phylum Streptophyta; class Magnoliopsida; order Lamiales; family Plantaginaceae; genus Plantago; species Plantago major. Next base: position 26,910,494 of record CM048840.1, on the reverse strand, counting down.
TTCATCCTTTTGAAGTTCTAATTGTTTAAGTTTTTATGTAAATAGTGTATGTTTTGCTGTAAATTGTTTGTTGGTCCAGATAACGGCAAAGTAAAAGACTAGAGGGGGGAATAGTCTTTTAAAACTCTTGTCGATAAACACAGTTTCTCAGATATCTGTGAAGATATCTGATACTTAATTTCAGAGAGCGGAAGACTTTTCTGTGATAAGTGCACGTGCTCAGCGAGATAAGTGTAAATACTTTGCAAGATAAATAAAGCAAGTAATAAACTGTAGAAAGTAAATAACACAAGTCTTTTTATAGTGGTATCTGAAGGTGGCGTAATCTTTCAACTAATCCACTTCGGCCTTTCTCAGACCTAGAATCCACTAAGACAGATAAATGATGTAACCTTACAAATATCTTCTCTTGATTCCTAAATACACTAGGTTCCCAACCAAGTGTTACCCTGAGTTATTCCCCGGCTTTCTCAGCCAAGTACTTCCTGTACCCAGAAACCTTTTTGAGCTATTCCTTAGTTTCCCAAACTAAGTACTTCCTGTGCTCAGTAACCTTGGAATTATTCCTTAGTTTCCCAAACTAAGTACTTCTTGTACTCCACGCCGATTAAGGTAAATTGTCAGGAGAGCTTTTTTAATAACTTGTTCAGTTATTCAGATAGCTCTATGAATCAAGTATACTTAATACACTTTGCAATGTATGGTATCTTGTTCTTTACTGACCCAAGTCTATGATAAGTGTTTAAGAGAATGAAACTCAGATATGAAATCTTAGTTCAACTCTTTCACAAATAACAATGCTTGTTAAGGATCATGACACTTAGAACTTTTGTGCTACTTAGAATCAAGAGCTTTGGTCGCAACAGAAAGCTTGAAGGTAAGTAGTTTGCTTGAGAGAGCTTGTGGGAGAGTGTAAGTTCTGTGTTCAGTGTGTGTTCTCAAGCAGTCTAAGTGTTGATATTTATAGATGAATTTGAGTGTTGTTTGAATAGTATCCGTTAGGCTTAAATCAAATTCAAACTATTGATATCTGAGTCTGATCTTGTAGCAGTTTGTATTCTTTTCGAAGCTCTTGTTTTTGTTCGGACATTTACATACGTGCATTTAATGCACTGTACTATACTTTGTCTTGTAGTACCAACGGAACTTTGCACGTCCTTTTCCAGAGATTATCACAACTCCAGATACCACTTGTTAAGAGTATATTGTTTCCCGGAAACATAATCTTTATCCAAGGTATCTGAGTGTAGATATCTGTGGGCACTTTTTCCTCATTTCAGAAACCTTTTATTTCTCAGATATCTTTTGCAACACTGTTCATTTAAGAACGCTTGTGTCTTCAAGATATCTGGTCATAGGTATCTGAAAAACCTTTGTCTTCAGCAATCTTGTGCAGTCTTCAAGTCTTCAAAATTGTTGAACTTTTCCTGCTGGATGTCTTCTTCTTGGTCTTCTTCAGAAAATAAAAATTACATTTCGAGACCTAACATCCTATACAAGATTTGCTAGACTATCATACTTAGTGAGTTTCCTCTTTTACAGTGTTCAAGTGAACCAAGAGTACTAACCACCTTTCTGAGCTAAGATAAGTCATTAGGTTGCTGATCAAAATCTAAACAGATATTCCTAACAAATTTCCCCCATTTTGATCAGTCAACGATGACTATCTGACCTATTACAAATCTGGATGAGGAAACAATCCATTACTTAATCATTTCTTATGATGTTTCAATTCAAATAATTAAGTGCAGAAAGTAAACATCAACCAATTCACAAGGTGTGATCTTTGCTGACAAGTTATCTTTTATAGAAATTGATATTTGAGAGTAGGTTCATCAGATAATTTACAAAGAAAGTTCAGAGATAACTTTAGTACATAATACAATTCAGCTCAGTCAGCAAGATACAAAATACATAGTAAATTAGGACAACAGGAGTAACCAAGCTCCAATAGACATCATAATAAACTAGTCTTCAAGTCTTCAACACTTCAAGTCTTCAAAAGCAGTTCCATGGATCAATCTGCAAATTTCTTATCACCAAACCTTTTGATATCATCAGAGTAGTCATAGAGAAGTGTTCTGACAATCATCTCTGTGTCTCTGGAAAATCCACAGACTTCCTTGTAGGTTTTGGTAGGATTCTTCTTGGCAAAATGCTTGACCCATAGATACTTTCCCCACTTCCAGGCATGCTCGATTCTGATATCTGATAGCTTGAAGTATTCATATATGATCTTCAGATATCTGATGTCACCCTTGTATTGATCTTCAGTCAAGTAGAAGGACTCATAGGGTTCCACAGCAAGTCTTGCTCTTGTGCCTGTTCCAGTGATGTTGGGAATTCTGTGCACATCATCTGGCTTTCCATAAGGACATACATCAAAGAGGTCCTTCTTCATGGCTTCTATTCTCTTGATTACTTCAAAATCCAACCAGGCTTTGATGTGGTTGGTGTTAATCAAGATTGACTTATCTTTTCTCCATGCCATGAGCTGTTTATGGATTGGTTCTGGAAATTTTGAATTTACCAGTATATGCTTAAGTTCTAGAATCCAGTAGCCATTCTTCTGATTAATGCACCTATAGACAGAGGAGTCACTGTTGGTCTTCACATACTCAATCTTGGCTTCTTTAGGCCTGAGTGGTAGTTTGAAGTTGTCTTTGTTCAGCTCTCAGCCTGTTCCTCCTTTGTCTTAAATTTTCCCTTGGGGTAATGCTTGAAGAACCACCCTGGATAGACTTGGTATTTCCAGAGGGTGTTTTAGCTGCTAAAGGCTTTGCAGCTATGGGCTCAGTTAGGCTATCAATTTTTCTTTTTCTATGAAGAGGAGCTTCATTTTCATCAGTCTCTTCATCATCATCATCATCAAGATTAATTCTTGTGAGAGTTTTGCAGCCTTCTTCATTGCCCAGGGATTTGATTTGGCCTTCTTCTTCTTCTTCAGAAGACTCATCAATCCCTCTTACTTGTCTTCTCCTTGGAGCCTTGGTACTCCTTGGAGGTTTCTGTGCTCTGGCCCTTGTTGTCATTCCTTTTTCAGGAAGTTGAGTGGTGGCCACTATCTGTAGAGCAGTCTGACTGGAGAAAGGGCTCATTTATTCTGAGAGGTGGTTGTTCAGATTTTCTTTTGTTTCCTCTTCCTCTTCCTCTCTGAGCATCTTGATATTCTTCCCCCTTAATCATTGTTGACTGACTAAGAATCACAAATGATTCTGAAAGGGAGTTAAAGTTTCCTTCCAGATAGTTGTAAGCAGCAACCAACTGTTCCAGAGTGGCCTTGAGCTCCTGATTTTGTTTGATAAGACCAGTGTCCTTCTGAGCTGCCGATGGCCTTGAATAGCATCTGTTTTTCCAGCAGCATAGCTAGCCTCTTCAAAGGCTTTTGCAGTCAAGTTTTGGTCATCATCCCTAACCATGCCTAGATCTTTCTGAGCAACGACCAGACTGGTTGTTCTCTGAGTGATGAGCTCAGTGAATGGCTTCATTTCTGCAGGGACTGATGCAATGGCGACTTTATCTTGAGAAGATAACTCCTTTTTCAATTTAGCTAGTACTTGATATATGTTCAAGTATTCATTGGAGTTGACATTTGGCAGCTTGCTGAATATTTCAGGAGCAATCAGCTTCCTTTTCAAATGAGAAACCGCTAAATGTTCATTGCGGTGTTCTGCCAATGTCTTGTCTTCTTCATCATCTGAGTCATCAGCCCAGTGATCTTCATCCTCTTGGACATTTTCATCAATGTTTTCTAGTCCAGCAACCATCTCAGAGATGGGCTTCTTTCCTTTCAGTGAGGAGGATGGTACTTCTTTTGGGAATGCAGCCTTAACATCATGCTTGTCACTAGATACTTGCACAGTATCTATTTCCTCAGCAATTGCCTGAACAGCAAGCTGGAGTTCTTTCATTTCAGCATAAGCTTCCATTTCCTTGATTGTTTGATCTTCAATCTCTTGGAGCTTTGCTTTAGATTCAGCTATCTTTTCTTCCAGTTGAAGATGTAGTTGTTGTTCTTCCTCTAACAATTGTTTGAGTTGAGCAACTCTGGCTTGTGCATCTATATTTTCTGAGTTGTTCCCTCAGAGTGCTCAACAACTTGTTCAGTAGTATCTTTGTGTTGGGGAGTTGGATTATTAAATTTCTGAGGAGATGGAGGAGGGGATCGCTGTGATGTCCTCTCAGTGTGCTTTTCAGCAGCTGAGGCAATGTTTCCTTGTGGAATCCCTCCCGTCCCTGGTGCAGGGGCATCATCATCATCCTTCTTATCTTCATCCTTGTGATGGTCAGAAGGAGGATCTTCATAATTGTTCTCATCAGTTTCCTTCTCTTCCTCATCTTCAGAGACCAGGTTGATCACTTCTGGAATAGTGACCGTTTCCCCCATTAACTTCCTCTTGTTCAGAGGGTATATACTGTAGAGTCTGGGGCAAAGTAGGCTTGAATGCCATCTGTAGTCTGGTCTGACCATCAGCTTGATTGAAAGCTTGGATCAGCTTTCTGGCCACTTCCTTGACAAACTCCTTATCCATCAATGTTCCGAAAGAATATTGTTCAGTGGGGAACATTACATGGACGTAGTTTTCCAAGTCAAGGGCTCGTGCTCTCCTCGTGTGGTGATCAGTCACCTTTAAGATTTCAGAAAGATCGGAGCATCGGAGCTTTTGCCATTTCTTAAAGCATTTAAGATGCTTTGGCAAAGTGTGTTCCTTGAAGAAAGGAAACAGGTCCTTTTTCTCATCATCGGGGACCTTAGTGGCACTTGTTTGAGCCTGAAAGAAAGAGTTTTGAGTTAGATTCAAAACTTGTGTAGATATCTGAGTACGAGTGTAGTTAGGTTTCTGAGTTACCTGAATGAGTACATCAGGCTCAGAGACTTGTACATCGAGGTGGGGTGCCTCAGATATCTTGTTGTGAGGTGGAGACTTGGAAGTCTGGTCCTCATCAACCGTTCTTTCTGCTTGATCCTGAGAATTAAAATTATCACAATACTTAGGAAATTGTCATGAAATAATTTATGCAATTAAGCTTTAATGATTTCTGAGTTTTCCACTTACTTCCTCAACAGGAGGCTCAGAATCATTTTTCGCAGAAATTTTCTCAGTTTCTGGTGATGTTGCCTTGGGGGCTTCATCAATTTCCATGGGTGCAGGGGATGTCGCAACTCTTTCCCCTTGCACTTCTACTTCTGAATGAGCCTGTAAGTAGAAAGTATTGAGTAATTAGAGAAGAATTTACATTAACCCATGATGAAGAATGTTTTCACTGAGTTTTATATACCTTCACACTAGAAGGCTCAATGACATTTTCTTCAGAAACCTTGACGGTCTCTGTGTCCTTTTCTGGCATTTCTGCCTTATCTTCTTCTTTCTCAGTTGGAGCCTATTAGAAACATCCACTTAATTAATCAAGTGTATTAACATATAACTGAAGAGTAACATCTTAAGGAACTCTTTATCACCTGTGGCACAGGCTCAGATTCCTCAAGAGGTGAGGTTGTGGTGGCCTCTTTCTCAGTCTCTGAGGCAATCTTTCCAGCTTTCTCTTGTTCTTGTGTTTCTAATTCAGCCTGTAACAAAGAAATTTTATTAACTAACAAGATTAATAACCACAAATTATCACAAGTAGAGAGTTAAACCATTCAGCTACCTGAGCAGTGTCAGGCTGATTGGTCTCTGGAACTTGTGACCCTTCAATGTTTTGGTCTTGTTGTTCCATTCCAGCTTCTTTGTTTGAAGTTTCAGGTACTTCAGACCTTTCCTGAGTATGCAACTCAGTTGTCTCCCCTGGTTGATCATTCTGAGTAGATGTCTCAGTTTGATCCCTCTCATTGAGTTGGGGAACCTGCTCTTTTGCAGGATTTTCTTCAGCAATGAAAGATGCTGGTATCTGCAGCTCAAGTACCATTTCAGCAGTATCCTCATCTGGTTGTTGTGCTTGAGACAGACTGTTGAGTGTTGAGGCAATGGCAGTATCCTCTAACACTAAGCTATCACTCATCAGAGCATCTTCAATATGCTTCAGTCTTCCTTGCTCTGATGGTGTAATTTGTCCAGTTACCTTGGACACTGTTGCTTGTTCAGCAACCTTTGAAACAGGTGCTTGTTCAGCAACCTATGGTGTAGGTTCTTCTTCAGATACCTCTACACCAGTTACTTTTGCAGTAACCTTAGCCCTTTTTGATTTTTCTAGGACTTGAGAGATGACTAATTCATCATCTTCATCGTCAGAGCTCTCATCAGCATTAGGAACTGATTGGTCCATAATTCTTGCGGTTTCTGCAGATAGGGCTTGGTATCTGTCACTACTTTCTTTAGCAGCTTTGATGAGTTCATCAGCAAGGCTTTCGGCAATAGTCTTAACATTTCTGAAAGCACTTTCTCTTGCTGAGTCTACTTGTTCAGTAGTCGATACCTCTTTTGCAGCATTGATGAGTTTATCTTCATTGATGAGTTCATCTGCAGCGACGGCAGGTATCTGGGAATCGACAACCTCATTGGGTGTGCCTTCTGATTTGCCAGCAGACTTCTTTCGTGAAGTTCTGGGCTTCTTGGTCGCAACCTTTCCCTCAGATACCTCTTCAAGATTTATTGCTTGGGACCTTTACGAGATCCAAGAACCTTTTTCATCATGTTCATATACTCATATTTGTAGAGTAGGTTCTTGTTGGCTGTCGACCTTCTCTCGAGCTCAATGCTGCTTTTCCCAAAGAAGTAGCATATCTTTAGACCATAGCTTACTGTGGTCTTTGGTTCAGCAAGTCCCTTAGAGATTTTGGGCTCAAAGCCTTGAATCTTCTTCACAAACTTCATAAAGGCGTACTTTCCCCAATTGAAAGGGTTTTCCAGCCTTTTGTCTTGTTGTTGCAATAAGAACATCATCATCCAGCGTTCTTGGCTTATCTGGTCAGCACATCCTTGTAGACCATCAAAGCATCTGTGAAGAATGCATGCCAACACATCCCAGTGAACTAACAGATGTCTGGTTCTGATGTCAGCAAGCTTGAAATCAGTGGGTGTATCTGATTTTTCAAGATCACACACATCACTGTACAGTTGTTTTACATCTTCAAGGAGATCATCATCCTTGGTGTCTATTTCAAAATCCTTTCCAAGATTTTGAAGGTCAAACGACTTGCAGAAAGTTGTTAAGTCCAGAAGGATTTCATTTCCTTGGACTGAAGTTTTTATAGACACTGTTTTAGTGTCTTCAGAAACACATGAAATAATCCTGGAGTTGTTGTAGAATTCTAACACATCTAGTGAAGAGATTCTACGGGATAGAGCTGATAGAAAACCCTTGATTTTTGCCTTTTCAAGCATGTCAAGTATCAGTTTTCTATCGGCTTGATTTTCAACAGCAGCCGTGAGGTATTCCTCAATCATGGCACCACCCCAAATCATTATGTGATTTGAAGTCCAATGATCGGGATTGAAGTCTCCTACCAACCGATTGTTTACAACTACCAACTCTGGTGCTTGCTTTTCAGCAGTACCAGTGGTAGTATTTTGGGATTTCTGGGTAGAAGCACGTTTTGGAGCCATCTCTTTATATAGCGTAAGTTTTTCGAGGGTTTGTAAGAGATTAGGGTGAAAGATTAGTGATTCTTTGCAGAAAAACTAATTGTAGAGCAGAGATTTGCAGAGAAGTTGAAGAAAGAATTTTGCTATTCTTGTGCAAGTCTGAATGTTGGATTAGGCAAAAGTGAATTCTTTTGCCAAAATACTATATATATAGCAATGTAATCTCAACAGTCATATACATACAAATCAATTTTGTGTGTAAGTATCTGTGAATTGCAGACAGGTGTGGGTAAAAGCTTGTTCGGCATTAAATGCATAGTGGGCCCTATCTGAATTTCAACAGTCCACTATTTTCAGAGAATTAATCTCTGCCGTAAAGATCAATCGCCCATTTCATCAAGGGTCACCATTGCTTCTTCAGCAATGATCACAATCAACAATTGTAATTGTGCCCATTTAATGAATTTTGGCTATTAGCTATCTGAATCACGTATCTGTGTGAATGAGAACACTGTTTGTATCTGATTCTATCTTATACTTGTTGTCTTTTCAAAGTTTTTCACAAAGATAGAAATAATTCAAATTTCAAGATAGTAGTTAACTGTAGACAGTTGTACTATTCTCTTTTGTGTTCCCCCTCACTGAGTGATCTAGATATCTGAGTACCCGTCTCAGAGATCTTTAAATAGCTATTTTACCCTTTAGCCTTTGGTTTCTGGATACCCGTTCCAGATTCCTCTTTTCTGGATACCCGTTCCAGATTTCTCTTCTCTGGATACCCTTTCCAGATTCCTTTTCAATCTCCTTTGATATCTTCTTCGGATATCTAAACTTTTTCAGTTCTTAGGTAGCTCCATTAGTCCAAGACTGTGTCTTAAGGCTAAGAATCTACTTTCTTGTAGTGGCTTAGTGAAGATATCTACAAGTTGGTCTTCAGTGCCAATCTTGAGTATCTCTATATTGCCTTTTTCAACATGGTCTCTGATGAAGTGGTGTCTAACATCAATGTGCTTTGTTCTAGTATGAAACTTAGGATTCTGAGTTATGGCAATAGCACTTGTGTTGTCACAGAAAATGGGAGTTTTCTCTTCATTGAGTCCATAGTCTCTGAGTTGTTGTTGTATCCACAATATCTGTGAAGCACAACACCCTGCAGCAATATATTCAGCCTCTATGGTAGATGTGGCAATTAAATTTTGTTTCTTGCTGAACCATGATATCAATCTAGCACCAAGAAATTGATAAGTTCCTGAGGTGATTTTTCTATCAGCGTTGATCCAAAGATAGTCGACATCCTAATAGCCAACCAAACTCAATCCACTATCTTTTGGATACCACAATCCAACTTCTCTGATTACCTTTTACATACCTCAATATTTTCATAGCAATGTTGTAGTGTGATTGCATTGGATTGTAAAATCTAGCACACTCCAACCGCATTTTGAATATCGGTCTACTTGCGGTGAGGTATGAGAGATCGATCAATTTCCTATACTTGTGCTCTTCAACACTCTTGTCAGATTCAGTATAGGTCATTTTGGTTCCAATGCTCATTGGTATCTTAGCATTCTTTTCAGAAGGATTTAGATTAAACTTGTTGAGCATGTCCTTTGCATACTTTGTTTGACTAATGAATATTCCATCATTGAGTCAGCCCTAGGAAGTAATTCAATTCTCCCATCATGCTCATCTCGAATTTACATTTCATGAGTTCAGCAAAGTCTTCACAAAGTTGCTTGTCTTTAGATCCAAATATAATGTCATCAACATATACTTGAACTAAAAGTAGTTTCCCATCATGGTTCAATGTGAAGAGTGTTTTATCAACATCTCCTTTCTTGAAACCGCTTTTTAGTAGGTATTTGGCCAATGTATCATACCATGCTCTTGGAGCTTGTTTCATTATCTGAGCTTTACGAGCTTATAGACCATCCTACTTTCTGAGGAAACTTCAAAACGTGGTGGTTGCTCAACATAGACTTCCTCAGCAAGTTTACCATTTAGGAATGCACTCTTGACATCCATTTGATAAACTGTAAAGTCATTATGAGTTGCAAAGGCTAGAAAGAGTCTTATTGCATCCAATCTTGCAACTGATGCATAAGATTCATCAAAATCTAGTCCTTCAGTCTGGGTGAATCCCTTGACAACCAACCTAGCTTTGTTTCTGGTTATTTCACCAGACTCATTCATTTTGTTTCTGAAAACCCACTTGGTTCCGATTATGATATTCCACAACAAATGGAACCAGTTTCCAGACTTTGTTTCTCTCAAATTGATCCAACTCTTCTTGCATTGCAGAGATCAAATCTTGATCCTTTAATGCTTCTTCTATAGTCTTTGGTTCAATGTTTGAGATGAAACATCCATAGAGACAATTTGCATTTTCAGCGATTGCTCTTCTAGTTCTAACTCCTTGGTCTATGGGACCAATCACATCCTTTGCAGGAGGATTTCTTATCCATTTCATAATGGGTTTTGAACTAGTAGGATCAATATCATTTTGATTTGAATGTGAATCAATATGATCTTGATGAGATACTTGTGTAGTATCTGGGATATCTGACATATGGGAAATGCCATGGATATCTGACACTTTTTCAGTGTTAGAGATATCTGGAACTTGCATTTCAGCAGTCTCATTTTCAGATACCTCTTCATGATGAAGGTTCTCAGTAACCTGTTCCATTTCTGGAATTCTCATAGGAAATTCTTCATCATGTCTTAGAGTCATCTGGTTGTTACTAAGCATAGGTTGCTTTTCATCATCAGACTCATCCTCTATTTGAATGGTAGAATTGTTTCCTTTTGAGGATCCTTTTTCAGAATCTTTAATCAACAGTTCTTTGAACCTATCTGAGAGATCATCATTCAAGAGTACTTTCTTGTTTCCTTCATAGAATACTACATGAACAGATTCCTCAATCTTTTGCGTTCTTTTGTTGTAGATTCTGTAGGCTTTGCTATTCAGAGAATAACCAAGAAATACTCCTTCATCTGCCTTTGGTTGAAATATTTTCAAGTATTCTTTTCCATTGTTAAGAACGAAACATCTACAACTAAACACCCTTAGATGTTTGATACTAGGGGGTCTACAAATGAAAAGCTCGTAAGGAGTTTTTTTATGGTGTTTATTGATCAGACATCTATTTTGAGTGTAGCATGCTGTGTTTACAACTTCAACCCAATAGATTTCACTTATTTCAGTGTCAGCAAGCATTGTTATTGCTACTTCTTTCAGGGTCCTATTCTTTCTTTCAGCAACACCATTTTATGGTGGTGTCCTTACAGGAGATAGTTGATGTTGTATACCTTTGCAGGTACAAAACTCTTTTATGTACCGGTTCACAAACTCAGTACCATGGTCTGTTCTGATTACAAATACCTTGTCATTTTTCATGACTTCGAGCTTATTCAGCAAGTTAGGTATCTCAACCCTTGCATCAGATTTGTGTTTGAGAAAGACAACCCAAGTGAATCTTGAGTAGTCATCAACAACAACCAGACCATACTTCTTTCCTGCATAACTAGTTACTGAGGATTCAAAAAGATCCATATGTAACATTCGCAGTGGCCTTTCACTGGAATGTCTAGTTTTAGACTTGAAAGATGTTTTGGATTGTTTTCCCATTTGGCAAGCTGATCATACACCTTTTCTATATGCCATTTTGGGTAAACCAACCACCAACTCTTTCTTGGCTATCTTATTCAGAGTTTTGAAATTCGAGTGACTCATTCTTTTATGCCATAGCCAATTTTCTTCAGTGTGGCCAGATTGACTCACCATGAGACATTCTTCGGTTGTGGCGGATGCCCAATCAGCAACATAAAGATTTCCTTTACGCCTTGCAACCAAGACTGTCTGATTTGACTCATTGTCAATCACTTTGCATAGTTTTGACTTGATCTTGACAGTGTACCCTTTGTCTACTAGTTGACTCATGCTTAGGAGATTATATTTCAATCCATGTACATGAAGTACTTCAGAGATTGTAAGGGCTCCAAACTTCAAATTGCCAAAACCTATGGTTGGATTTTCATCTCCTCCAGCAAACCTGATAATTGGTCCATCATTGCACTTTTTGTAGTCAATCAGATATGCTTTGTCTCCTGTCATGTGCTTCCCACATCCACTATCAAAATGCCACTTTGAATTAGTCTTTAGAGTGTTCTGCACAAAACAGGAAACAAGAGATTAGGTTCTCATACCAACAATGGAACCATCTGGACTAAAGAATCTTCTAGTAGGAATCCATTTTTGAATGAATTTTTTAGGAACATTCTTTTGTCTTATAGGAACATAAGGAGGAATTCTAGTTAAATGATTGGTATCATTGTTATTAAGAACTATTTTCTTCCTTGGTGTGTTCCTTGGTGCTCCATTTGGTGCTTTCAGATACCTGTCAGGTTTTTGAGTCTGCTTCTCAGCAAACTTAGCTTTCCTAGCCAGATTTCTTCTAGCCCTGGCATTCAGATTTTCAGTGGCTTGATTCATCTTCCACTTCTGATAATTGCTGTGAGCAATTCTAGCCTTTAACCATCGTTCTTGCTCTTGTTTGTACTCACGAGCAAGTTGTTTCCCGATGGCTTTATAGACAATACCATTCCGAGCACCTGGTGCTATCTGAGATCTCTTCTCAGCAGCTTTGCTAGTCTCTGGATAATCTATTTTCTTTCAGAAAACGTGACACAGGAGAATTTGTCAGCTCCTGCAATTTTTCCTTTTTGAGAGACATAGCACTGTGGGTGATTACACTTTTCAGTGTTATGTTTCTTTTCAGAGACATTCCCAACAGTTTTCCTTTGGACTTGTTTTTCCCACAAAGGCTTGGTCGCAACTGCCTTTCCTTTGTTAACAATCTTAGCTTTCTGACCGATACTGTAGATTGTTTGGGAATCACCTTACTGAGCACTGACAAATGTTCGTCCTTCATCACTCTTATTCAGAGTGGTGGAATTGTCTGTGTGTGTCCAACCCAAGTCCTCTCTTTTCTGAAAGATCTCTTAAATAAGATTGTACTTCAGTAAGAGTGTCACTAGCTTTGGCATAAGATTGAAAAGATAGTTCTTTCTTTTTGAGTTCCTTATTCTTAGAAAGAAGATCTTCACATTTCTTTTGAAGATTGGCCATTGCTTCTTTATGTGACTTTTCGTCTCAGATATCTGAGCCTTGAGAAATGCATTTTCAGCATCCTTTTTGGCTTTTCTTCTCTCAATTTCTCGACTGACATATTTTTCCATTTGTTTTACAGCAAGAGCATCCTCAGTCACCTCCTTGCCTTTCTTCTTTTCAGAAGTTCCTTGAGCAACTAGAGCAACATTCTGCAACTTCTCAGTTGTTTGTTCTCTTTGAGTTGTCTCATAGTCAACAGTGGCAAGGTGAGAGAAAAGTTCCACAGGAGTGATATCTGGCATTCCTTGGTTTAAGTATAAAAACTTTGTGTGTTCCCAGTTATGATTTAGACTTCTCACAATAGTCTTAATCTTTTCTGACTGGCTATATCTATTACTCTCACCAAGTGCAGCCATGACACTCATAAGTGTTGTAAACCGGAAATCTAGTTCTTCAAGAGTCTCTGTGGAACCTTGTTTAAAGTTTTGAAATTTGAGCTTCAAAACTTCGAACTTATTTTCCTTTGTTTTCTCAGTGCCGGCACAGATTTCTTCAATCAGTTTCCAGGCCACTTTCGCCGTTTTTGCACCCCACAGTTTACACTATATGTGCTCTGGAGTAGAGCATATGATGATATTACGAGCCTGACCATCCAGTCGATTTCTCTTGGCATCTTCCGATGTCCAGAGCTCTCTGGGCTTTGGTTCGTAAATAACTTGACTGGCAGGTCTCCCACTGGTTGACGCATCTGTCTGTGAAGACCCATCGCTTTGTGTTAGATATTTTGTTAGAAATATCTGTTTAGATTTTGATTAGCAACATGATGACTTATCTTAGTCTCAGAAAGGTGATTAGTACTCTTGGTTCACTTGAACATTGTAAAAGAGGAAACCCACTAAGTATGATAGTCTAGCTAATTTTGTATAGGATGTTAGGTCTCAAAATGTAATTTTTATTTTATGTAAGAGAAGACCAAGAAGAAGACATCCAAGCAGAAAGCTCAACGACATTGAAGACTTGAAGAAAACTGCACAAGATTGCTGAATCTGATTGTTCAGATATCTTAGCCAGATATCTTAAAAGACACGAATAGTTTCAAACAAACTGTGTCACAAGAGATATCTGAGAAATAAGATACATATCTGAAAACAAGGAAAGTGTCCACAGATATCTATTCTCAGATACCTTGAGCTTTAACCACGTTTCTGAAAGAGAATATATATTGCAAACAAAGTTGTTTCAATAAATACAAGTGATATCTGAAGAATGAAGATAAGGACGTGCAAAGAATCAGACAACACTAATCTCTGATACAAAGCATAGTTCAGTTGACACTACAGGAAAAAAAGTATAGTACAATGCATTTAATGCACGGACAGAGATGTCTGAATAAAAGCAACGGCAACTTCTGAGAAGAAGACAAAACACATCTAAGATTATACACAGATATCGATAGTTTGAATTTGAGCCTAACGGATACTATTCAAACGGCACTCAAATTCATCTATAAATATCAACACTTAGACTGCTTGAGAAGACACCTTAGACACTGAACACCTTGAACTGCATACAAACGCTGATCGTCTTACTCTCTCTCAAAGCATCTTACTTATTCTCAAAAGCTTTCTGTTGCGACCAAAGCTTTTGATCTTGAGTAAACACTGAAGTTATAAGTGTCCTGATCCTAAACAAGCAAAGCTATCTGTGAAGGAGTTGAATCAAAAGATCAACTATCTGAGATTCATTCTCTTGAACAGATATCATAAGACTTGGGTCAGTAAAATCGAACAAGATACCATACACTGTAAAGTGTATTAAGTAACTTGATTCACAGAGCTATCTGATTAACTGAAAAGTTATTAAGACGCTCATCTGACAACTCAAACCAAAACCAACACCATAACTGGCGTGGAGTACAGGAAGTACTTAGTTTGAAAAATCAGGGAATAACTCCAAGGTTACCGGAGTATAGGAAGTACTTGATTTGGGAAACTAAGGAATAACTCCAAGGTTATTGAGTATAGGAAGTACTTAGCTTGGGAAGCTAGGGAATAACTCAAAGGTTTCTGAGTATAGGAAGTACTTGGTTTGAAAGCCAGAACAACTCGGGGAACATTTGGTTAGGAACCAATTGTTAAGAATCTTAGAATAGGATTATTGTAAGGAAATCTCAATTATCATTCTAGTGAATTCTAGGTCTCGATAGACCAAGTGGATTAGTTGGAGGATTACGCCACCTCCGGATACCACTATACTTCTTTGTCATTTACGTTTCAGATTTATACTTCAAAGAACACACACACTTATTAACTGTTTCAAAGACTTATCTTTATTAAGTCTTCCGCACTCTGATTCTAAGTATCAGATATCTATTCAGATATCTGAGAAATAGTTGTTATCGACAAAAGTTTTAAAAGACTATTCACCCCCCTCTAGTCTTTTACTTTGCCGTTATCTGGACCAACAAGTGGTATCAGAGCAGGAGGTTCACCACCTTACGTGACTAAACCTAGATCCCCGGATAGGTGAAGGAACTTTGTCCACTTTTGAGGACTATTTAATTTGTGTGTTAAGTGTGCAGGTATGTCTCTGAGTGATGCACCCGTTCTCAAACCTGAGAACTACGAGAAATGGAAAAATAACATGATGCTCCACCTTGAAGCCATAAGTGACGAGATGATCGAAGTAATAAAGAATGGCCCAATAGTCATTCAACAACTTAAGCAAGTCATGGAGGTTTCGAGTGGAAGAGACAGAGATCAAAGCGAAGGATCTTCACAAACAGATGCGTCAACTAGTGGAAGATCTATGGGCAAGTTATTTACGAACCAAAGCCAGAGAACTGGACATCGGAAGATGCCAAGAGGAATCGTCTGGATGGTCAAGCTCGTAACATCATCATCGGATCGACACGAGCACATACTGATTAAAGCGTAGGGTGCTAAACGGCGAAAGTTGCTGGGTGATTGAAGAAATCTGTGCGGGAGAAAACCAAGGAAAACAAGTTCGAAGTTCTAAAGTTGAAATTTCAAAATTTCAAACAAGGTCCCCGAAACTCGGAAGAACTTGTTTGGGTTTACCACTCTCATGAGTGATATTAAAGACTTGGGAAAGCAATAGATACTCTCAGTCTGAGAAGATTAAGACTATTGTCAGAAGTCTTAACCACAACTGGGAGCATACTAATTTCGTTTATTTTAACCAAGGTATGCCAAATATCACTCCAGTGGAACTTTTCTCTCATCTTGCTACTGTTGACTATGAGACAACTCAGAGAGAACAAACAACTGAAAAGTTGCAGAATGTTGCTCTAGTTACTCAAGGAACTTCTAAAAAGAAGAAAAGCAAGGAGGAGCGAGGATGCTCTTGCCGCAAAGCAAATGAGTAAATTTGTCAATCGAGAAATTGAGAGAAGAAAAGCCAAAGAAGTGAAAAAGCATCTAGCTCAAACTATCACCAGTACAAAAATATGCAAAGCTCGCTGAACAAGCCAGCTCAGAAAGCATCATGTACTGAGGAAGCAGAAATTGGAAACGATATCTGTTTCTATTGTCAGAAACCTGTCCACTTCAAGAAGGATTGTCCTGCCCTCAACAAACTAAGGACAGGCGACAAGAAATATAGAAGAATCTTCAGAAGAAGCCAGAAAGCTTTGTTAACTGAAGAAAGAAAGAAAATCCAAATTCAACTGGATGCTCTAGACGTTGAGATGATTCGAAGATGACAATTCAGATGATTCAACCCTACCATCACCGTAATTATGTGGAGTTACTCATGATATAATCGACTTGACCTCAAGAAGAATGAAATGTGTGGAGTTCTTTGAAATTGACGGACATCTCCAACATAGAAAAGCTCTTATGGTGATGAGGTAACACATACTTCTTGCTACACTTATGAAAGTGATGAAGAGGAAATAAAAATCTAGAAAATCTCGAAAGAACTTGACATCTATGAAAGAGAATTTCTAATGATCCGAGCTAGAGCCGAAAACCTTGAAGAAGAAAAGAATTCTCTTGAAAAGGAAAATTCTCAATTAGTTAAAGAATCTGAGAGAAAGGATGCTGAAAATGCATTTCTCAAAGCTCAGATATCTGAGACTGAAAAGTCACATGAAGAAGCGATGGAAAGTTACGAAAGAATTATGAAAATCTTCTTTCTGAAAACAAGGAACTCAAGAAGAAAGAACTATCTTTTCAATCTTATGCCAAAGCTAGTGACACTCTTACTGAAGTACAATCTTACTTAAGAGACCCTTCAGAAAAGAAAGGACTTGGGCTGAATACACAGACAGATTGTTCTATCACTCTGAATAAGAGTAAGGAGAAAAGAACATTTGTAAGTACTCAGCAAGACGGTTCCCATGCAATCTATAGTATCGGTGAAAAGACAAAGATTGTTGACAAAGGAAAGGCAGTTGCGACTAAACCTTTGTGGGAAAAACAACACAACACTGAAAAGTGTAAACACCCACAGTGCTATGTCTCTCAAAAAGGTAGAATTGCAGGAGCTGGCAAATTCTCCCATGTCACTTTTTCTGGAAAGAAAGTGGATCAACCAGAGACTAGCAAAGCTGCTGAGAAAAGATCTCAGATAGCTTCAAGTGCTCGAAACGGTATTGGCTACAAAGGCATCGGAAAACAACTTGCTCATGAGTACAAGCAGGAGCAAGAACGATGGCTGAAAGCTAGAATTGCTCAAAGCAATTATCAGAAGTGGAAGTTAAATCAAGCCACTGAAAATCTGAATGCCAGGGCTAGAAGAAATCTGGCAAGGAAGGCTAAGTTTGCTGAAAAGAAAACTTAGAAACCTAACAGGTATCTGAAAGCATCATATGGAGCACCTAGGAACACACCAAGGAAGAAAATAATTCTTACTAATGATAACATTCATTCAAAAAGAATTCCTCCTTACGTTCCTGTCAGACAAAAGCATATTTCAAAGAAATTCATTCAAAAATGGATTCCTACTGGAAGAACTTTTGGTTCTGACGGTTCCATCAAAGATATAAGAATCTAATCTCCTGTTTCCTGTTATGTGCAGAATGCTTCCTGGACTAAAGCACAATGGCTATTTGATAGTGGATGCGGAAAGCACATGACAGGAGACAAAGCAAATCTGGTTGATTACAAAGCTTGCAACACAGGACCGGATATCGTTCTTTGGAGGAGAATTAAATCCCTCTCTGGATTCGCAACGTCAAATTGGGAACTTTAACAATCAACGACGTATTACATGTTAAGGATTTGAAATATAATCTATTTAGCATGAGCCGGTTTGCGAAGAGGTTTTACTATAAAATTCAAAGCTAAATCGCAAACTAATTGACAATGAGTCAAAGCAGTACCTTAGTTGGTCGGCGGAAAGGCGATCTTTATGTTGCCGATTGGGCATCTCGCCACAATGAAGAATGTCTCATGGTGAGTCAATCTGGTCACCTGGAAGAGCTTGGTTATGGCACAAAAGAATGAGTCACTTGAACTTCAAAACTCGAATAGACTTGCCAAGAAAGAGTTAGTGGTTGGTCTTCCTGAACATCTTTCGAGAAAGGATGGTATCTGCACTTTTGTTAGATGGGGAAACAATCTAAGATCTCTTTCAAGTCCAAAATCGAGACACTCTAGTGTTAGACCAACGCAACTTTTACACATGGATCTATTTGAATCATCGTAACTAGTTATGCGGGAAAGAAGTATGAATGGTTGTTGTAGATGACTTCTCAAGATTCACTTGGGTTGTCTTTACGAAACACAATCGATGCCGGTGGAGATACCAAACTTCTTGAAAAAGCTTGAAGTCATGAAAATGACAAGGTATCTGCAATCGTAATGCACCATGGTACTTGAGTTTGTCAACCACTACATAAAGGAGTTTTGTACGCAAGGTATACAACACCAACTTTCCTCTGTAAGAACACCTCAACAAAATGGTGTTGCAGAAAGGAAAAACAGAACCCTTAAAGAAGCTGCAAGGACAATGCTAGCTGACACTGAGATAAGTGAAATTTATTGGGTTGAAGTTGTAAACACAGCTTGCTACACTCAGAACAGATGCTTGATAAACAAACACCATGACAGGACCCCTATGAAATCTTGGTTGGTAGACCTCCTAATATCAAACATCTGAGAGTATTTGGTTGTAGATGTTTTGTTCTAAACAATGGGAAAGATTATCTGAGAACATTTCAACCAAAGGCAGATGAAGGTGTTTTTCTTGGCTATTCCACAAACAAGAAACTTACAGAGTTTACAACAAAAGAACAAAGAAAATTGAAGAATCAGTTCATGTTGTATTCTATGAAGGAAGTAAGAAAACACCTCCTATTGATGAACTCTCAGAAAGGTTCAAAGAACTATTACTGAGGGACCCTAAAGAAGAATCCTCAGAAAGGAAAAACATCATTATGGAAAGTGAGGATGACTCTGACGTAGAAAAGCTTGAAAAGCCTTGTAACAACAAGATGACTCATAGACATGATGAGGAATTTCCTATGAGTTTTCCAGAAATGGAACAGTTCTCGAGAACCTTCATCATGAAGAGGTATCGAAAATAAGAATCTTTGAAATGCATGTCTCAGATATCTCTAACACTGAAAAAGTGTCAGATAAACATGACATTTACCATATTTCAGATATCTAAGATACTGAAAAAGTATCAAATCAAAATCTTAGTGATTCACATTCAGATCACCTGGATATTGATCCTACTAGCACTAAACCTATGATGAAATGGATCAAAGATCATCCTACAAAGGATATAATTGGACCGATTAATCAGGGTGTTAGGACTAGGAGAGCAATAGCTGAAAATGCTAACTCTCTCTTTGGATGTTTCATCTCGAATATTGAACCTAAAAATATAGAAGAAGCATTAGGAGACCAAGATCGGATCTACGCAATGCAAGAAGAGTTGGATCAATTTGAGAGAAACAAAGTCTGGAAACTAGTTCCATTTATAGAAGGAATATCTGTGATTGGAACTAAATGGGTTTTCAGAAACAAGATGAATGAATCTGGTGAAATAACCAGAAACAAAGCAAGATTGGTTGCCAAGGGATTTACTCAGACTGAAGGCTTAGATTTTGACGAGTCATATGCACCAGTTGCCAGATTGGATGCAATAAGACTCTTTCTAGCCTTTGCAGCTCATAAAGATTTCAAAGTTTATCAGATGGATGTCAAAAGTGCATTCCTAAACGGTGAACTTGCAGAAGAAGTTTATGTTGAGCAACCACCTGGCTTTGAAGTTTCCTCAGAAAGTAGAATGGTCTATAAACTACAGAAAGCTCTGTATGGACTGAAACAGGCTCCAAGAGCATGGTATGACACTTTGGCCAAATACCTTCTGAAAAGTGGTTTCAAGAAAGGTGAAGTTGATAAAACTTTATTTACCTTAAATCATGATGGGAAACTACTCTTAGTTCAAGTATATGTTGATGACATCATATTTGGATCTAAGGACAAGCAACTTTTTAATGACTTTGCAAATCTCATGAAAAGCAAGTTTGAGATGAGCATGATGGGAGAAATGAATTATTTCCTAGGATTGCAAGTCAAGCAACTCAATGATGGAATATTCATTAGTCAAACAAAGTATGCAAAAGATATGCTCACACAATTCAATCTTAAGCCTTCTGAAAAGAATGCTAAGATACCTATGATCATTGGAACCAAAATGACCTATACTGAATCAGATAAGAGTGTTGAAGAACATAAGTATAGGAAATTGATAGGTTCACTACTTTACCTCACTGCAAGTAGACCTGATATTCAATACGCCGTTGGAGTATGTGCTAGATTTCAGACAAATCCAATGCAAACAGACTACAACATTGCTATGAAAATATTAAGGTATGTAAAGGGTACAGTAGATGTAGGATTGTGGTATCCTAAAGAAAGTGGATTGAGTTTAGCTGGGTACTCGAATCCGATTATCTTTGGATCATTGCTTGATAGGAAAAGCACCTCAGAACTTGTCAATTTCGGGTACTAGACTTATCTCATGGTTTAGCAAGAAGCAAAATCAATTGCAACTTCTACCACGGAAATTTGAATATATTCTTTGGTTGTTGTGCAACACAAATTCTATGGATACAACAACAACTTAAAGACTATGGACTTGATGAGAAGAAAACTCCCATTTTCTGTGACAACACAAGTGCTATTGCGATTACACATAATCCTAAATTTTATGCCAGAACAAACACATTGATGTTAGACATCACTTCATCAGAGACCATGTTGAAAAAGGCAATATAGAGATACTCAAGATTGGCACTGAAGACCAACTGGAAGATATCTTCACTAAGCCACTACAAGAAAGTAGATTCTTAGCCTTAAGACATAGTCTTGGACTAATAAAACTACCAATGAACTAAAAAAGTTCAGATATCTGGAACGTGCATCCAGAGAAGAGATATCTGGAACGGGCATCCAGAGAAGAGGTATCTGGAACGGGTATCCAGAAAAGAGAAAAGAGAAATCTGGAACGGGAATCCAGAAGTCAAAAAAAAGGATAAAGAGCAAAAAGATAGCTTAAGATCTCTGAGACGGGAACTCAGATATCTGAATCACTCTATAAACGGGAAACACAAAAGAGAATAGTATAACTATCTGCAGTCAACTACTCTCTTGAAACTCGCATTATTTCTATCTTGATGAAAAACTTGGAAAAATCCTAAGTATAAGATGATTCAGATCGAGCGGTGTCCTTGGTCATCAGAATTGTGATTCGGATAGCAAGTCGCCAAAACTCATTAAATGGGCACAATTACACTTGTGATTGTGATCATTCTTTGAAGCAATGGTGACCCTCGATGAAGTTAAGCGATTGATCCAGACGGTGGAAATTAATTCACGATAAATAGTGGAATGTTGAAATTGGACATGGCCCACTAAGCATTTAATGCCGAACTAGCTTTTGCTCACGCTTTGTTTGCAAATCATGAATCGTACACACAAAATCAATTTGTATGTATTTATGCATTGGGATTCATTGCTATATATAGGATTTTGGCAAATGAAATCACTTTGCCTAATCCGAAATTTCATCTTGCAAAAATAGCAAATCCTTCTCTTGATTCTCGCAAACCCTCTACAATCTCGCAAATCAAGATTAAGTTTTTACAAAAGAATCCTTGAATCAAATCTCTTTCAAACACCAATTTCAATTCCTACACTATATAAAGAGATGGCCTCCAAGAACACTTCAACACGAAATCCCGATCCTCCACTGCTGGCGAAAAGCAAGCACCGAGTTGGTTATTATTGTTAACAATCGACTGGTAGGAGTTTTTAATCCTGACCATTGGACTTCAAGTCACAGAATGATTTGGGGTGGTGCCATGGTTGAGGAATACCTCACTGCTGCAATAGAAAACCAAACTGACAGAAAATTGATTCTTGACATGCTTGAAAAGGCACAAATCAAGGGTTTTATATCTGCTCGCCCAAGAGAAAGTGCTTTCAGAAATGTTGCGACTAATGCAGAAAGCCTTGCTGATGAACTCATAAATGCTGCCAAGAGTGGTGAAAAGCACCGAGTCCCATCTGCAGAAACCGCAGGAATAATGGACCAATCAGTTCCCAATGCTGATGAGAGCTCTGACGATGAAGATGATGAACTAGTCATCTCTCAAGTCCTAGAAAGAACAAAAAGGGCTAAGGTTACTGAAAAAGTAACTGGTGATAAGGTATCTGAAGAAGAACCTACACCACAGGTTGCTGAACCTATAGCAAAGGTTGTTGGTACAAACACATCATCAGGGAATGACTCTCTTGCACAACTTCACAAAGCCCTGATGAGTGGTATTTTAGTGCTGGCAGATGCTGATGGAAATGCCACATCTAAAAATCTGGAAGAACTTTCTACTGATCAATCTTCTGCTTCCAGACAACCACAACAACCACAACAGCCACAAGTGGTTGATGAAATGGTAAATGAACTCCATTTTGAATTACCAAAGATATCTTTGAAGAAACTCCCGAAATTGCGAGTTCTGACTCAATGAGAGGGATCAAACTGAGACATCTACTCAGAATGATCAACCAGGGGAGGCAACTGAGTTGCATACTCAGGAAAGGTGTGAAGTACCAGAAACTTCAAACAAAGAAACTGCATTGGGACAAGACGACCAATGTATAGAAAGGTCACAAGTTCCAGAGACCAATCAGCCTGAAACTGCTCGGGTAAATGACTGGTTTAACTCTTACCTTGTGAAAAATTTTATACTTATAAATCTTGTTACCTTATAAGAATTTCTTTGTTAAATTTGAGTTAGAACGCGTAAACAAGAGGAAGTCGAGAAGCTTACCTCGAGATCTTGAAAAGAGGTTCCTTCACCTCAACTCTTGAAATCTGAGCACATGCCACGGTAAATGATTCTTAAAGAGAACTAACTTTTCAGTAAAAATGTTTGTATGCTCATTCATGATAAATGTTTCTAACAGGCTCCAACTGAGATGGAAGAAGATAAGGCAGAAATGCCAGAGACAAACCCAGAAACCAACAAGGTTTCTGAAGAACACATCACTGAGCCTTCAAACTTGAAGGTATATGACAATCAAGTGACAAGTATTCTTCATCCTGGGTTATCTTTTATCTCTTCTAATGTTCAATACTTTCTACTTACAGGCTATTTCAGAAGTAGAAATGCAAGGGGATAAAGTTGCGACTTCCCCTGCATCAATGGAAATTGATGAAGCCCGTAAGGCTACATCACTCGAAAGAACACCAGAAACTGCACAAGTTTCTGAGAAAAATGAATCTGAGCTTCCTGTTGAGGAAGTAAGTAGCTCAAATCAGAATTCATTAAAAGCATATTTATGCATAGGTTCTTTCAAACTATTTCCTAAGTATTGTATTTTTCTCAGGTTCAAGAAAGAAAGGTTGATGAGGACCAGACTTCCAAGTCTCCACCTCACAACAAGATATCTGAGACACCAATCGTCTCAGTAGAACAAGTATCTGAGCCTGATGTTCTTACTCAGGTAACTCAGAAACTAAACTACACTTCTACTCAGATATCTACAAAAGTTTTGAAACTCACTCAAAACTCCTTCTTTCAGGCTCAAACAGATGCAAAGCAGGTTCCCATTGAAGAAACAAGGGACCTACTTCACTTCTTCAAAGCTCACACCCTGCCAAAGCATATTCAATGCTTCAAGAAATGGCAGAAGTTAAGGTGCTCTGATCTCTCTGAAATATTGAGAATCACTGATCAACCAACCAGACGAGCACGAGCTCTTGACCTGGAAACATATGTCCAAGCAATGTTCCCTACAGAACAATACACAGTTGCGACTCTACTACATAAGGACTTTTCCAGAGAAGTGGCGCATAGTTTGATACATGCCTTTGAACAGGCAGATGGTCAGACAAGATTACAGATGGCATTCAAGCCAGTCCTGCCCCAGACTCTACAATTCATACCTTCTGAAACAAGAAGAAGTTAATGGGCAGAAGATCACTATCCTGGAAGTGATCAATCTTGTATCTGAAGATGATGAGGATGAAGAAATGAATGAAAATTACTTTGATGAACCTCCCACTGACCATCACCAAAAGGATGATAATGACAAAAAGGATGATGATGATGCCCCTGCACTGTGGACGGAGGAATTTCACAGAGAAACAATGCCTCACCGAAAAGCAAGAGAAGACTTCACAGAAATCTCCGTCTTCATCACCTCAGAAATCTACTCATCCATCTTCTAACCAACACGCAGTTACTACTGAGCAAGTAGTTGAGCTTTCTGAAGAAACCAATAAGAAAATCTTAAACACTCAAACCAGATCTGCTCAACTCAGACAACTGTTGGAAGAAGAACAACAGCTCCATCTTCAACTGGAAGATCAAATAGCTAAATCCAGAGATAAGATTGATCAACTACAAGATCTATACTTAGAAGAAATGATTGCTTACTCTGAGGTTAAAGAGCTACGGGATCTTTGTCAAGAGATCACCAAAGAACTCGACATCAAGAAGTATCCAAGTCAAGCATGATGTTAAGGCGCATCATCTTGAAAGAAGTACCATCCTCCTCCCGAAAGGAAAGAAACCAATCTACGAGATGGTTCTTTGGACTCGATACGATCGATGAAAATGTCCAAGAGGATGAAGATCACCTGGGCTAATCACTCGGATGATGAAGAAGACAAGACTTTGGCGAGCACCGCCATGAACATTTAGCGATTTCTCACTTGAAAAGGAAGTTGATTGCTCTACAATATTCAACAAACCGCCAAACGTCCACTCCATGAATACATGAACAGTGCAATCGGCTACTCGAATAAGGAGATGTCTTCACGTAACAAGGAAGTAATTGCCTCATCCCCTCTGAAATGAGAAAGTTCACTGAGCTCATCACTCAGAGAACAACTAGCATGGTCATTGCTCAGAAAGATCTGGGAATGATAAGGGACGATGATGTGTCTTTAGCTGAAAAAGCTTTTCAAGAGGCAAGTTACACTGCTGGAAAAGCAGATGCCATCCTAGGCCCATTGGCAGAGCTCACTGATAAGGACAATGGACTTATCAAGCAAAATCAGGAGCTCAAAGCCGAACTTCAGAAGTTGGTCACTGCCTATAATTATTTACAAGGGCATTTTGACTCTCTCTTAGATTCCTTTATGAGTCGATGCCAACAATGACTAAGGGAAAGAAAGTACAACTGGACCTCAAAGTCGGGGAATGGGAAGAAGGAGATGAAAACAAGAAGAAATATGGAGTGGTGCGGCTCGAGAAGGAAGAAGAAAACTTCCGACCACCACTCGAATCAATGAACCTTCCTCAAGCCATTTGCTTCCCAGAGACCTACTGAAGGAACCAAAATGGTAACAAGGGCCATGGCACAGAAACCTCCAAGGAGTACCAAGGCTCCAAGGAGAAGACAAGTTAGAGGGATTGATGAATCTTCTGAAGAAGAAGAAGAAGAAGGTCAAATCAAGTCCCAGGGCAATGAAGAAGGCTGCAAAAATCTCACAAGAATTGATCTTGATGATGATGAAGAGACTGATGAAGATGAAGCTCCTCTTCACAGAAAAAGAAAAATTGAAAGCCTAATCGAGCCCATAGGCGCAAAGCCCTAGCACTAAAACACCCTGGAAATACCAAGTCTATCCGGTGGTGGTTCTTCAAGCAACAACCCCAAAGAGAATTCAAGATGGAAAAGGAGCAGTGAGTCGAGCAAAGAGAAAGTCAACTTCCACTCAGGCCAGAAGAAGCCAAAATTGAGTATGTGAAGTATGACAATGATTCCTCTGTCTACAGGTGCATCAATCAGAAAAATGGCTATTGGATTCTGGAACTTAAGCATCTATTGGTAAATTCAAGATTTCCAGAACCAATCCTTAAACAACTTATGGCATGGAGAAAGAATAAACCTACCTTGATCAACACCAATCACATCAAAGCATGGTTGGATTTTGAAGTTGTCAAGAGAACTGAAGCCATGAAGAAGGACCTCTCGATGATTGTCCATATGGAAAGCGGATGATGTACACAAATTACGAATATCACAGAACAGGCACAAGACCAAGACTTGCTTTGTGGAACCACATGAGTCGTTCTATCCGGAAGATCAATACAAGGGTGACATCGGATATCGAAGATTATCTCTGAATACTTCAAGCTTTCGGATATCGAATAGAGCATGCCCGAAGTGGGGAAAGTACACATGGGTCAAGCATTTTCCAAGAAAATCCTACCAAAACCTATAAAGAGGTCGTGGATTTGCGGAAAGTAGATGCTTGTCAGAACTCTTCTTTACGATTATTCTGATGACATCAAAAGGTTTGGAGATAGGAAATTTGCAGACTGATCCATAGAAATACTTTTGAAGACTTGAAGATTGAAGACTAGTTCTTTAGGATGTTTACTTGGAGCTTGGTTACTCCTGTTGTCCTAATTTACTATGTAGTTTTTGTATTTTTGCTGACTGAGCTTAACTGTATCATGTATTAAAGTTATTTGTAATCTTTAGTTGCGACTTATCTGAAGAACTTACTCTCCGATAGTATTCTATAAAAGATAACTTGTCAGCAAAGATCACACCTTGTGATTTGGTTGATGTCTACTTTCTGCACTTAATTATATGAATTGAAAGATCTTAAGAAATGATTAAGTGTTGGACTGTTCACTCATCCAGATTTGTAATAGGAAAGATAGTCATCGTTGACTGATCAAAATGGGGGAAATTTGTTAGATATTTTGTTAGAAATATCTGTTTAGATTTTGATTAGCAACATGATGACTTATCTTAGTCTCAGAAAGGTGATTAGTACTCTTGGTTCACTTGAACATTGTAAAAGAGGAAACCCACTAATTAAGTATGATAGTCTAGCTAATCTTGTATAGGATGTTAGGTCTCAAAATGTAATTTTTATTTTATGTAAGAGAAGACCAAGAAGAAGACATCCAAGCAGAAAGCTCAACGACATTGAAGACTTGAAGAAAACTGCACAAGATTGCTGAATCTGATTGTTCAGATATCTTAGCCAGATATCTTAAAAGACACGAATAGTTTCAAACAAACTGTGTCACAAGAGATATCTGAGAAATAAGATACATATCTGAAAACAAGGAAAGTGTCCACAGATATCTATTCTCAGATACCTTGAGCTTTAACCACGTTTTTGAAAGAGAAATATATATTGCAAACAAAGTTGTTTCAATAAATACAAGTGATATCTGAAGAATGAAGATAAGGACGTGCAAAGAATCAGACAACACTAATCTCTGATACAAAGCATAGTTCAGTTGACACTACAGGACAAAAAGTATAGTACAATGCATTTAATGCACGGACAGAGATGTCTGAATAAAAGCAACGGCAACTTCTGAGAAGAAGACAAAACTCTTCTGATCTTATACAGATATCGATAGTTTGAATTTGAGCCTAACGGATACTATTCAAACGACACTCAAATTCATCTATAAATATCAACACTTAGACTGCTTGAGAAGACACCTTAGACATTGAACACCTTGAACTGCATACAAACGCTGATCGTGTTACTCTCTCTCAAAGCATCTTACTTATTCTCAAAAGCTTTCTGTTGCGACCAAATCTTTTGATCTTGAGTAAACACTGAAGTTATAAGTGTCCTGATCCTAAACAAGCAAAGCTATCTGTGAAGGAGTTGAATCAAAAGATCAACTATCTGAGATTCATTCTCTTGAACAGATATCATAAGACTTGGGTCAGTAAAATCGAACAAGATACCATACACTGTAAAGTGTATTAAGTAACTTGATTCACGAGCTATCGATTAGCGAAAAGTTATTAAGACGCTCATCCGACAACTCAAACCAAAACCAACACCATAATCGGCGTGAGTACAGAAGTACTTAGTTTGAAAAATCGGGAATAACTCCAAGGTTCTGGAGTATAGGAAGTACTTGATTTGGGAAACTAAGGAATAACTCCAAGGTTATTAGTCTGAAGTACTTAGCTTGGGAAGCTAGGAATAACTCAAAGGTTTACGAGTATAGGAAGTACTTGGTGAAAGCGGAATAACTCGGGGAACATTTGGTTAGGAACCAATTGTTAAGAATCTTAGAATAGGATTATTGTAAGGAAATCTCAATTATCATTCTAGTGAATTCTAGGTCTCGATAGACGAAGTGGATTAGTTGGAGGATTACGCCACCTCCGGATACCACTATACTTCGTGTCATTTACATTTACGTATTTATACTTGACAACACACACACACTTATTAAGCTTTGACACTTATCTTTATTAAGTCTTCCTTTTCTGATTCTAAGTATCAGATATCTATTCAGATATCTGAGAAATAGTTGTTATCGACAAAAGTTTTAAAAGACTATTCACCCCCCCCCCCCCTCTAGTCTTTTACTTTGCCGTTATCTGGACCAACACTTTGTTCTCTGTCTCTACCATTAGAAACCTCTATGACTTTCTTGAGTTGTTGAATGGCTATTGGGCCATTCTTTATTACTTCGATCATTTCGTCACTAATGACTTCTAGGTGGAGCATCATGTTGTTCTTCCATTTTTCATAATTCTCTGGCTTGAGAATTAGGGCGTCAGTTAAAGACATCCTGCAGCAAACACACTAAACAAACAAATCAAGTGTAGATGAAAAGCAGTTAGTGGGCACTTATCTGGGATCTAGGTTCAGTGCAGAAGGCTTGGGAACCTCCTGCTCTGATACCACTTATTGGTCTAGATAACGGCAAAGTAAAATACTAGGGGGGGATGAATAGTCTTTTAAAACTTTTGTCGATAAACACAGTTTCTCAGATATCTGTGAAGATATCTGATACTTAATTTCAGAGAGCGGAAGACTTTTCTGTGATAAGTGTACGTGCTCAGCAAGATAAGTGTAAATACTTTGCAAGATAAATAAAGCAAGTAATAAACTGCAGAAAGTAAATAACACAAGTCTTTTTTACAGTAGTATCTGAAGGTGGCGTAATCCTTCAACTAATCCACTTCGGCCTTTCTCAGACCTAGAATCCACTAAGACAAATAAATGATGTAACCTTACAAATATCTTCTATTGATTCCTAAATACACTAGGTTCCCAACCAAGTGTTCCCCCTGAGTTATTCCCCGGCTTTCTCAGCCAAGTACTTCCTGTACTCAGAAACCTTTTTGAGCTATTCCTTAGTTTCTCAAACTAAGTACTTCCTGTGCTCAGTAACCTTGGAGTTATTCCTTAGTTTCCCAAACTAAGTACTACATGTACTCCACGCCGATTAAGGTAAATTGTCAGGAGAGCTTCTTTAATAACTTGTTCAGTTATTCAGATAGCTCTATGAATCAAGTATACTTAATACACTTTGCAATGTATGGTATTTTGTTCTTTACTGACTCAAGTCTATGATAAGTGTTTAAGAGAATGAAACTCAGATATGAAATCTTAGTTCAACTCTTTCACAAATAACAATGCTTGTTAAGGATCAGGACACTTAGAACTTTTGTGCTACTTAGAATCAAGAGCTTTGGCCGCAACAGAAAGCTTGAAGGTAAGTAGTTTGCTTGAGAGAGCTTGTGTGAGAGTGTAAGTTCTGTGTTCAGTGTGTGTTCTCAAGCAGTCTAAGTGTTGATATTTATAGATGAATTTGAGTGCCGTTTGAATAGTATCCGTTAGGCTTAATTCAAATTCAAACTATTGATATCTGAGTATAATCTTATGTGTTTGTCTTCTTTTCGGCTACCGTTTTTGTTCAGGCATTTCTGTCCGCGCATTTAATGCACTGTACTATACTTTGTCCTGTAGTGCCAACGGAACTATGCACGCTTTATGAAGCTTTGCACGTCCTTTTCTAGAGATTATCACAACTCCATATACCACTTGTTAAGAGTATATTGTTTCCCGGAAACATAATCTTTATCCAAAGTATCTGAGTGTAGATATCTGTGGGCACTTTTCCTCGTTTCAGAAACCTTTTATTTCTCAGATATCTTTTGCAACACTGTTCATTTA
Organism: Plantago major; assembly: GCA_026545765.1. Classification (NCBI taxonomy): domain Eukaryota; kingdom Viridiplantae; phylum Streptophyta; class Magnoliopsida; order Lamiales; family Plantaginaceae; genus Plantago; species Plantago major. Next base: position 26,880,401 of record CM048840.1, on the reverse strand, counting down.
AGAACGCTTGTGTCTTCAAGATATCTGGTCATAGGTATCTGAAAAACCTTTGTCTTCAGCAATCTTGTGCAGTCTTCAAGTCTTCAAAATTGTTGAACTTTTCCTGCTGGATGTCTTCTTCTTGGTCTTCTTCAGAAAATAAAAATTACATTTCGAGACCTAACATCCTATACAAGATTTGCTAGACTATCATACTTAGTGAGTTTCCTCTTTTACAGTGTTCAAGTGAACCAAGAGTACTAACCACCTTTCTGAGCTAAGATAAGTCATTAGGTTGCTGATCAAAATCTAAACAGATATTCCTAACATTGTTGATGTTTGTGGTTTCATTGCTTTTTTGTTTAGTGTTTCTTTACTTTTGTAAAACTTGTATCTTTTCATTGAGAATTGTGCATGTTTTTACTGTAATTCTTGATGTTGAATGTGAAATAGATGATATTCGTTGATTTTTTTGTTTGTGAATGCTTAAATTTTCTTACAACTAATAACATATGTTTATATTGCAATTGTTGATGTTAAATGTCAAATAGGTAATGTTTGTTGATGTTTGTGTTGTATGTACTAGGTTTTCATAATAGTGGTCGATTAAAGAAAAAGATTGATGACAAAGATGGCGACATGAAGGGGTCGATGAATAAGTGAAGGGTTTGAAAAATGTTATTGCGGATGATATTTTTTTGCAGAAATGATTGTAGGTTGTATTTAGTGAATTTGAATATTTTTATTGGTTTATATGTAATGACATTTATTATTTGATGAATAAAATTGAATTCTATGTTTGTTTATGATTATTGTGTTTTTTGTTGGATAAGTAGGGGTTCTCATCAATGATTTTACGCTAAACATAGACGATTATATACTAAACATAGGCAATTTGATCTAAAATATCAATATGATTGAATGTATACATGGAAGCCATGATGAGCTGTTTAAAAAAAGGCAAAAAAAACAAGGCGGGTCGATCCGATTCGGCCGGATCGACCCGCGAAAAATTAGATTGTATAGTTTTTTTTTTTTGTAAATTGTCTATATTTGTCCATTATTGTGGACTCTCAAAGACTCTTAATATATTATGCACTCTCATGAGACGGACTCATATGTAACAAAGAATAACATTGACTTTGATGGGTCAGTTAGCTAGATTTTTATTGACTCTAATCTGCAACCTTTTCTTTTTCAGTCAAATTCAACACTACTTGTCATTGTACAACAGCAACAAAATTTCCAAAAAAAAAAAAAAAATTGCAGAGGATTACTGCTAATTCATTTACTCTATACAAAATACGCATTTTAATACCACAACTTTATTTCTGAATTCAAGTTTCCTCCCAATATATGAGGGCGATTGATAACTTGCTTCTTTCCAAAATACTTCCGTGCACTCTCTACTAGATTTAAAAAATAAAAAATAAAATAAAACTATGGCTAGTTCTACCCTTTTCACATCATTCTATCACTTTCCTTGAGTATTCAAAATTTGTGGGCAGGCACTCAGATGAGAGGAAATCATCTGGTCCTTTAGATTTTCTATCCATAAGCGGAGACACATTATGATGGATCCTGGGATTTTGGGGTTAGTTGAGTCACGAACTAACAATCAATTTGCCTATGCGTCTCTGGAGAATTCCTGGCACGAATCATCTTAGAACTAGTGTAAATTTTGCACGACTAAGAAGCATCTAAATTAGAGAACACGCGTTATACAACGGAAATACTTAGCTTAAGCATTATGGTCCTATTTATACTAGCCACCTTACAATGGTATTTTGGGTAGTCCAAAGTTCTAAGGTATTGAGATCATTATGCATTAGTTGACATCTTGCACCCTTCGGAACCACATTTGACCCATCCCTACCATGATGTCGTAGCATTCCTGCATAGTTATAGTCTGTACTTGGTATAGTCCTGCCAACATAGCCAAACTCTAGCATCTTCACACACCCATTGCTCCTCACCAAACTTCCACACATTATTGGTACCTATACCTGGAAGATGCACATAGTGCTTTTCTTTCGGTAACAGAAGTACCCAAGCCTATGTTAGATATTGCTACCCATGTTCAGCCTCCGTTAAACACAGCTGCTTCCCTACAACTTCCATTATCTTTGTCAGATTTCATGATAACTTCAGCATTACTGACCACTAACCCATCACTATTGGGTATCCCAACAAGAGTGTCCAGTTTCCCATGAGTATCAACGCTCACAACCCACTCAACAATGTTGACCTCCTTCCTTGACTAACCCCCGTGGATTCTTCCACAATTATGTCCACATTCCTACCCTCAACTCCGAGTATTGTTGAAGCGATCTTTTTGTCTTAATGGATTCTTCAACATCCAGAATTTCCTTAACGAAGCTCGAATCGTTCCTAAGAGGTTGCGACGCTAAAATTGATTGGATTTCTCCAGCTGCGACGGTCTCGACCCAGTCAATCCAAACCCTGGTCGTGTTTGGCACCACCTTAAGTCACCTCAAAACACCTATTCGGCTTCCCACACCCCGCCACGCGCTGAAATTTTATGTGGTCCTCTGCGATGTTCTGGTGCGTGAGATCCACGTGTCCTGGCACGATCTTCCTCACGCCCGATTCGACTCCAGCGCTCCGCCCCTCCTCCAGTACAACCGCTCTCTAGCCACTTCCACGACCCATGATTGAACCTTCCAGAAGTCAGGTTCCATCACTGTTAAATTCAAACAATGAGGAATAATGCAACAATGACAAAAAAACAATGTTAATTAAATCAACCCAATTCAATCCAATAAACTCCAAACCAACCAACAAACAAACGCAAGAAAATAAACACAATATTTAACGTGGTTCGACAATTGTCTACGTCCACGGGATAACCAAGATTTCTATTAACCAAGAACCAAAACGCAGTTTACAAGGAATCGACAAAACCTCCCGAGTTTCAAGCTACACGCTCCTCTGTTTTCTTATTCCTCACCGTGTTTCTCTCAAGAAATCTTTCTCTATGTCTCTCATAGGTTCTCATCGATTTATCTAGTACCTACATGTGTATATATACTAGAGAAATCAACATACATTCCCTTTCCTAATCAGAAACGAATCCTTTGCTGCCAAGTAAGAGAATCCCAGTTAGATTCGGATTCTAACTGCTCCTGTGTTCACACCACACAGCACTGTTCATGCGTTCACACTGTCCCTGTGTTCACACCACACTGCACTGTTCACACAGCATTAACCTTGACTTCAGTGTTTCCAGTACACCATGCTCCATTACTTCCTTTAATATTAAGCTAACCGGCTTCACAAACAATAATCGAACAAACAATGTACCAAAATCAGAAAGCCAGAGACACAAGATTTAATGTGGTTCGGCAATACCTACGTCCACGGAGATCAACCAACAATCTTTATTGATACTTAGTTTACAACCATACGACGTAACAAGAATAATCCCACATAAAAGATAAGACCAACCTAATATGCTATTCTCCGAAGTATGATTCCTAACTTTCTATCAATCTTCTACTGTTGATATTCTAGTATGATTTGATCTATGTAACAAACAAGCCCCCTTGACCATATATAGAGAACTCAACTGCCAAATCCAACTAGAATAAGAAAACTAATTACTAATCCTTTTAGTACAAGAAAACTAATTTAGGTAACTTTCTTGTATAAGGAAACCAACTAGAATTCCTTCTCGAATCAGGAAACTGAATTAGTTAAATGCCTAACTAATTCTCCAGCTTTCCATATCCTGGATTTGATCATCACCGTTGAGATTTTCATATTTAATCTGAGTCGTTCAACGATCAATATCATTATTGAGCTAACACTCTCACAATCATCTTATCGACAAATTAACCATTTTATTAGCTATTAGTATCATGTAATATATGTATTTTGATTAAATAAGCGCGTGTTTGTGCTAAAAAGAACCAAAATGTTGTGTTTTTAAGCATAAAAAGTTTAACATATATAATAGTGAAAAACAATTACAAAGAGCGTAACGTAAGAAGCGCTCCATATTCAATGCACATCAACAGCAAAATTACAACTCATGTACTCCCATTCTTTATTGTTAAGTACTCGATCAAATTACGCCTCAAAGATTCAACTACTTCAACGATAACAAAACACAACCAAACAATAAACACACAGAGACTTTTATGTGGTTCGATTGAATCACTTCAATCTACATCCACGAAGAATCAACGATTTTATTACTTCTCGTTCTTCCAACTACACAGCTTTGTTACAGAGAAATTGAAAGAAATTACAGCTTGAATTCTCTCTACAATTCTCACAACATCAGCTACAATAACCGCTCTCACTCACAAAGAACACTCTCAGAAGAATTATGAAGATTTGTGATGACAATGATGAACAAAGCCTTCAATCCCTGTTTTTATAGCTGAAGAAGAAAGCCCAACGATCAAAGTAGCAGCAACCGTTAGATTACAACCGCTTGGAAATGATCTGACGATTGGGATAACAGCGCATTATCACTAACGCATTTAACAACACGTTTTTGTAACAACTCCGCCAACAACCAACAAACTCTTCTCCCGTAATTGCAAAATGAATCCCTGTACTTCTGAAATCATTCGAAAACACCCCAAAACTTCACATTTATCAAGGGCTTCACGCCGAAGTTTCTAAAAGACCACCGATGCCAAGCTAAACATTACTCCTTTCACCAAAATTAAGCCAGTACCCAAACATAAATCGGATTTTCCAAACAAAGATAGAACCAAAATGTTAATACTCGTATTACCTCCAAAACCTCATACAAAAAGGAGAAAAAATAGAAAGAAAGTGGAAAATGAAAAACAATAGGATTTGTTACTTAAATGGGTTAAAACCTAGATAGGTTTCTTTAAAAATAGACATTTCCAAAATTGTGCATGTACCAAATAGAGGGGTTTGCCAGATAACATTATTGCGAGGCACAACATTGATTCTTTTTGGATGTAGGCATCTTTAATTCCATGCTTTGCAATTATCATCTCTACCAAATTCTGCAGGACCTTTACCGAATCATGTTACTATTATCTTGCCCCACTAGCCGGAATTCAAAATTTGAGTTTATAAAATTTTAACCAAATTTTAAAGCGGTATCGCTCCATATTATGTTGTATTGCTCCGTTTCGTGTCCGTATCAGTGCAACCTACAATGCACACACATGAAACATTATTTGGTTTTGAAATAATTAATCTAAAGCAAAGCACCCGAGAAACATTTTCTTCTGTTCATGAAAACCAAGTCTCTATTTTGTATTCTTATCCTCTTAATTTACAGTTAACTACTTTTCCTGTTGACAATATGAAGACTTGAAATATATGCTGTTTGATTGCTTCGTATGCACTCCCATTCGTCTATATACAAGTAATAGTCATACCTTTCCAACATGTTTGTACAATTTTTTAGGGTTAATTATGGAAACACCCCATATATAATGTCGAAATTAAAATTTGCCCGAAACGTTAAACAAGTTCTTTCTTTTAAACCTCATGGCACCCCTGCTGTTAACTTTTCTTATTCTTACATGAAGACACCTTCAACCATTAAGTTAACAAAATTCCATAAAAGAAAACAAAAAGGAAAAAGTTATTATGAAATGATGAATTTACGACGTCACAATGACTCCTGCACTTTCAAAAGTAGTCATGAGGGGTGTAAAGTAAAAACAATTGAATTTGGACCCGAATTAAATATGAAGTGTAAATGTTACATATACACACCATGCCGGAGTGGGTGGTGTCGTGAGGGACGATCGCGGTGAGTGGCTTTGGGGCTTTGCGGCTCGGGTTCGTCCTCAGCCACTTCGATCGAACTACAAGCTCTACAGCTGGGTCTGCAACAATCTTGGGAGAGAAGATATCCGAAAATTGCAGTAAAGATGGATTCTCTTGAGGCGGTGAAACTGATTTTGGGAGAGTTACCTTTGCCATCTGAGCCGAACTTACTGTCCTTGATTTTAGAGTGCAAGAAAATTTTACACTTACCGTGGGGGATTGCTTTCAAATGGTCTAGTAGAAAGACTAATTTAGTAGCGGATAATTTAGCTAGATTAGCTTGTTTTGAGTTGGATGAGGTTACATATTGGGATACACCTCCGTCTCAAGTTGTATCATTTCTCGGATTTAATATTGTCTAAGGACTGATAGTCTTTGTTAAAAAAAAAAAAAAGAAATGTGAAATATTAGTTATACAACCTATCAGGTTAAATTATTAGTTCATGAACAACAAATGCATGAACAAATTAAGAATTTCACACGTTAACTACAACATTCAATTTATCCTCATTTTTCTCACAATTATTCCTACTCAACTTATTATCAGTAGAACGTTCAATAGAAGATGTCGACGCTGAACAAATTATATTATTATAAATATACTAGCATTTACATAACACACTTTGTGTATTAAAAGTTTTTATATAAATCAATGAATCTGTGATTTTTGTAAATGTGAGACCTACAAAATAAATATTTCTCAACGTATCAACTCAGTTAAGAGGTACGATACACTAGACGTCCTTTCATTCCATTCTTTTCCGTCCATACTCATTTACGACACGTGCAACTTTCTTTTCAAATGACTTCATACTAATTCGGAAACGACTTGAAGGGAAATAACCAATTGAAGTTAAGAGCTAAGAATGTAACACATAAATAAATCAAGTAAGACTAGTGTTAGTAAAGGGTCATGCAATACATGAAAAGGTTGACAAAAGTCAACTAATATAGCTATAAATAGGATCCACTCTCTCCTACTTCATTTAGACTTTTTCCACACTTGAGAAGGTAAAGAAAATAACTATTCCTTCCTTTTCTCATCCCCTCGGCTTTTCATTCCTTCACCCTCTTTCAATGTTTTAATCTTGCATGCAACATCAAGATATGAAACTCCACTTCTCAAGCATTATGTTGATGCTTGAAATTTCATAATCCATGTAAGAGAAGGAGTTGTTACACCAAGTTAACTAATCCTTCTCTTTTCCTCATTCTTGCTAGGTAACTCATTGAAGGAGAGCACTAGCAAGGCAAGGAAGCAACAATCCTTCTTAGATTTGCAAGAAAAGATCACACAACCTCACAAAGGTGGGTAAAATCTTCAACTCATCTCTAAAACCTCTTTATAACTTTTCTTGATTACATGCATGTAAAGATTTGGGGTTCTTGATCACTTGTGGTTAAAAATTACTTTTAAAAATGTCATAAATTGTTCATATGTGTTTAGATGATTTATAAACTCTATTGCATGTGAGATTTAGATCCTAAAAAGTGAAAATCTTGAATCTCCAACATTTTCGTATGCAAACTGTCATGATTTTGTAAAATTTTGATAAAATAGAAATAATCGTTTTTAATTGATTCTAATTTTTTTGGTGATAGTCAACAGGGTAAAGGAACAGTTAGAGTTGGAATTTCACTAATCGGACATGCGTGTAATTAACTAAAAATAGTATACTCTCGGGAATTAACAAGTAGCGAAAAACAGGGGATGGTTACTAAATCTTTCATTTCAGTATCTTACTCAAACTTAAAAAGCTTAATATTCTATAAATTGATAGAATTTTGAATTATTTAACTCATTCAGTAAGATTTAGAATTTTGTGTGTAGTAATGATTATTTTAATATGAAAATGCTATGATTACACCATGCAGGAGTGTTTCACTTGGAAAAGTCATTGTGGCTAGAATACTAGCTATAAATAACCCTATGAGTAGTCATTGGGAAGACAAGACACTTATCCCTCATTGAAAAATGTCTCATAAGGTTTTAATGGTGATTTATAACCCTAAAAGTAATTTTCTAGCTAAAACTTGCAATCTGTCCAAACTGTAAATTACAAAGAATGGAAGTGTAGACTTGTGACATAAGTGGAGAATGTATGGATGGACCTAAATAAACTCAAGAAAAAAGGGTGAATAATAAATTTAGATTAAGATATAATGTACTCCTTATAAATGATATGTTGTTAACTAAGAACAAGAGAAAATAACTTAAGTTAATCTCTTTATAAGTAAAACTAAACTAATAGAAAAGGAAATATCTTATATACCTACACATGAAACCTACCATTAAAGAAATAATTAAGATTCCAAAGAAAGTTTGAAAAGATGAAGACGTGAAAGTTATATCGAGGGTGGCAACCTCGTTAAAAAGAGTACAAACGAGGGTGGCAACCTCGAGTAAAAAGAGAACCGAACGAGGGTGGCAACCTCGAGTAAAAAGAGAACCAAACGAGGAAGGTAACCTCGAGTAAAAAGCGTCCATCTTTGTATTTTAGGACGGTTGTAAGTGCCACGCGGAACGAAGTGCTACATTGCGTTGCAATGGGAGCCACCTCTCGAATTCGTGGGGGCCACCTCTAGAGGACCGTTCCTACATAAGTCACCATTGGACAGTTGTAAGTGCCATGCGGAACGAAGTGCTACATCACATAATTGTGGTGGGAGCCACCTCTAGAGGACTGATCCATTCCAAATCGGGCAGTTGTAAGTGCCACGCGGATAGAAGTGCTACGTCGTATATCACGGTGGGAGCCACCACTCGAGTCCGTAGGGGCCACCTCTAGAGGACTGACCCTAACCCGGGTAATATAATAATCTAATACGTAGATGGTTAATTGAACTGAAATGCTGAACGGATAGAAACATCACTGGTAAAAGGAAACACTAAGTGTAAATGTGAATAACTAAAAATACCTTGGACAATCAAACATCGATCTCTTAACTTGTAAATTTTACATTAGAAGCGGTCAAATAAGATGTTAAACTTAAGGAAGATAATGTTGGAAATGTCTTTCAAAATAAACCATGTTTTCTCTAAACGATGACCCCACCCCGTTACCACTGAGCTCGTTTAGCTCATCCCATTTTCTTAAACTGTTTTCAGATGAACACGGCTTTGGAACTCTTAATGATGATCTGTTGGATGAGTACCAGTGATGGATGGAAAGCTGCATTTTTCAAAAGTTTCCACTATGAAGCTTAAGAGATATTATCTCCTTTTGTCATTCGTCCATATGTTGTAACTATGGAATCTTCTAGAACGGTAGATGAATGACTTTATCATTAATCATGTAATGATATATTAGTCACCGGTTATGTAATCCTATTAGTATTTTATCTCTAATAGATCCTTACTCTTATGCATGATCTCATACTCCGGAACCGGGGTGTTACGGTAAACATTTAAAAACAATAAATAAAAGGGATAAACTTACGCCAATGAGATTCGAACCCTGCACCTTCTACTTAAACAACGGCACATGTACGTACCAGATTCAAATTGAATAAGTAAGATCAACGAATGAGATTTAAATTGAATTATAAACTTAGTGGAATTTTGTGAATTATTATACCACTTTGAATTATATGAGAGGAAGTTGCTCAAGTTTTGTACAAAGTGAATGGACCACTTTGCCCTTAATGAATTTTAGATTTTGCTCTACTTCAAAGGAGTTACTTGTCAAATGCTAAAAAAATATATTAATTGTTGTTCTAAATTCTAATGTTGTAATTTGGAGATAATGTAAAAGTTTCTTCCGCTTCGATCTATATTGAAAATTGTTCAAACTTAATTTCGATTTCTTGTGCATTTCATTGTTAGATAAAACCCGACTTATAATTGGTATGTGTATTGTGCACATTGGTCATTTAATACAAAATTTTAATATGTTTTTTACAAATATATTTATTTAATGTAAAACATCGACGTTATTAAGTAAAAAAAAAATTTCGATCATTTTATAGAGAAAGTCTCCTGATAGACGTCTCTAGATCACAAATCTATAGATGAAGAAAACCATCAATTTTATTAATCAAAACGTTAATGTTCTCAACATTTGTGCTTTCTACAAAAAAACACGTTTTGTTAGCCACATAGACATTTTGATTAATAATATGAATAATTTTTACTGTAACCCTGATATTTCCTATTAATTTTTGTGAGTTTATAAGATATATTATGTTAATTATTTTTATAGCAAATACTCACGTGATGTTACAGAATGAATAAGCGGGGTGCGCTCTCACTAGTAGTAATATAGTTTGTTAATTTTCCCATGTTAATTAACGACATGTTCCAGCGTATTTGCAAAATTATTGATTAATTTTACATCATTCTTGATTAAATGATAAATTTTTTGTCAAAAGACTAATGATTTTACTTAACAAGGATTTACGTAATATTTTACACTTAAAATTTATTATTTTACGTTTACACCCCTCAGTGCTACTTTTGGAAATGTAAGAGTCAATTATGACGTCATAAAAATGTTTTTATATTAGTTGGCTTTCTGGGATTTTTGTTTACTTAACGGGAGCAGGGGTCTATATGCAAAAAAAGGTTAACAACGAGGGGTGTTAAAATAACAAGTTAACAAAGTGTCATTATACAAGGTGTATGTTTTCGTAATTAACCCTAATTTTTACGCATTTTTTCTACATATTATATAAGGAAAAAAAAAAACCATTTCTTACGAGCAAGTTGTATACTCTTGGAGGATCAAGGGAGTTACATCTGTATTCAGAATTCCTCTGTGTGCCAGAATACAAATAGAAATGCCCAAGTTTTAAAAAATGATTACTTTCGTTCAAAACTTGCACGATGTTTGGTTTTCAACTTGAATTGAGTTTTGGAGTTGAGAAATAATAACTCACCTGAAACTGAGTTTTGGAATTTTCTTTTGTTTGGTATTAAACTACTATATTGATAGGGTTTATTAATTTGAGTCTTGAAATTTTTGAAATTTTGGAATTGATTAATAGTGACTCAAGTAGAGTGCATAATATAGCGTGGATAAATAAACACAAAGAAATTTAACAAAATTAAACTCAAATTGATAAAACTCAAACTTAATTCGAGTGCATAATGCCTCCTCGAACATACCAACTAAAGCTAGCATTCACTAGTTTCCAAAATTGGTGTCGTTAAAGAGAAAGTGAGTTCCGAAACTTTATCCCGTTGAGAGACCAAGACGAAATCTCGGCAAGTTTTTACATTGTTTCTAATCCCGACTTTTGGCCAAACGATCGAGTCATTTTGATTTACCAACAAATTGCTGTTGCAATTGGTGCCTGCCCATATTCATTTCTAAAGATCATCCTTCTCACCAAAAAGAACAGGCCTACCATATAGTGTGGACATCTAAGTCTCTGTTCTCTTCAACTGAAAACTCATTCAGTTCAGTTCAATTCTGCTTAGTTATATTTTATACTACAATTCAGTTTAATTCAGAAAATTGCAATTGAAGAGATTAGAGCGTAAGTATATATGTAAATACACTTTTCGACTCGTTACATATTTAGTTTTAAATATTATTTCTTTAATATATACTTGAATTACTAAACATGTAAAGTAGATCACGTTTTCTTTTTAAAGCTGATTGTATTAGCTCTTCAAATCACTTACCTTCTAATAAACCATCAAATAAATTTATAAACTAGACTTATTACTATAAAACCACCTTATTTTGATCAGAACCACTCGATAAGATAACTAGACAGAGTCGATATATACAGTCACATACTCCTTAGGCCTTGTGTTTCCGAAGGGACATATATACTTACTATTATATTATATACATACTCCCAGTCCCATATCTATCACGATGGGTACAAATCCATTAATAATCGATCTATGCTATGGCCTGTTGATTATGAACCAAAACTATAAGTGCATATATACATACATTACATATTTACATAGTGTTGAGATGAGATATGGAGATGAGTTGAGTCTGTGAATTGGACAATCTCACATGGTGGCGCAATGGACGTTGGGCTCCACCCTCCACCCCTTTCAGCCGGAAACCCCACCTCTCTATATCTCTCTATCTACTGTCTGTTTCATCTCATTCCCGAAATTACTATTCTCTCCTTTATCCATTACCCTACCCCCCTTCATCTCTTTCACTACTTGAAACTCCATTTATACCCACCCTTATTCTTGCCTCACATTATTATCTGCACACTCCTCCCATCACCATAATAATAATGCTGCAATCTTCTTCACCATCATCGTCCTCCTCTCACCAAGCCAGGATGGACATGACCGTCTTGGAACGCCAGAGGAACGTTTTTCAGCGACTCTATCATCACCAGAATGACCCTTCTGCATACCATTTTGATAACCAAGAGCTTTTAATGTCCAACTACAACTGGCAGCCTGATCATCACTCATCTTTCGCTTATCCTGAGACGAAACCGGATCTTCACGGTTCTTGCTCCGCTTTATCCAACAATAATAACTCATCGGTGACAGGGGCAACAATGTCATTAGCTGATCATCCCCATTGTAACGGTAGCTTGCCAAGCGGAGAACCGTCTAGTGTTTCCTGTTCTATCAAGAAAAGAAAAGCAGAGGTATTTCTTAAACTTTTAGTCTCCATATTCTTCTTGTTTTTTTTCACCGTCCTTGAAAAAAATCTTTAAAAATTAAAAAAAAAACCTGTCAAACTCTTTTCTTTTTTACAAGTTTTTATAATTTAAAAATATTGAAAAAAATGGTATGAATTTTTCTTGATTAGTTTGACACGGAGGAGGATCAGGATCAAAGCAAAGAAGCAGGAGAGGAAAAATCAGAGATCACTGGGAAAGGCGAAAGGGAAACATCAGCAAATGCTTCTTCAAAGTCGAATTCGAAGGTGTCTGAAGGGCAGAAGCCTGATTACATTCATGTCAGGGCGCGTCGTGGCCAGGCCACTGATAGCCATAGCTTGGCAGAAAGAGTATGCTATTGCATCCCATTCCAATTCTCATAAAATGAAATTCAACCAAGTCCAAGATTAGTAATACATTTTTCTTATAACAAATTAGGCAAGAAGAGAAAAAATCAGCAAGAAAATGAAATGCCTGCAAGATTTGGTCCCAGGGTGTAACAAAGTCTCAGGCAAAGCTGGAATGCTTGACGAGATAATTAACTATGTTCAGTCCTTACAGAAGCAAGTCGAGGTACTAAATATATCTAATCTCTTGTCCTTAAATATGCTTTGGGACTTATTGCTGGGATATGTCATTGTAACATGGCCCTGACTAGTAACAGTGTGGCCAACGTGTCTTTTAAGTAAATGCGGATTAAGAGACATTAAAAGATCAGGAGGTAGTAGTACCCCTGATGTACCATATAATAAATCAGCTTAAAAATATTATCTGACAAGTCGTATATGTCACTTTAACCTTTGCTAAACTACGTTTAATCTATGTTATTACTTGCAGTTTCTTTCGATGAAACTGGCTGCTATAAATCCGAGGATGGAGTTAAACATGGATAGTTTCTTTGCAAAAGAGGTAACAATTCCCTGCTAGTTAATTACTGTTAAGCATGATACTACAAAACAATTCGCTTTCCTGTGGTAGACCAACTGATATATTTGTGTAATCCAGATTCCAGCATACATTGCACAACTGGAAGCCGCGAATTCAGCTTGCTTCCAGTACAATCCAATGCAACAGGGAACCTCTGATACAACAATGGATCAGTTCCAAATGATACCTCAAAAACCAGGAAGTTCTACAATGCCAATATCCGACGCATTTCTCCCTGTAAGTTCTTCAACTCTGCCTCCTTCAATTCATTTTTCGACTTCTCATTAATTTTTAATGGTTCAAGGTATGAACTATGAAAATCTCATGAAAGAAATATTGAAATTTGCAGCAACTACAACAGCTATCAGGATTGGATCCTGATTGGATGAGTCTATTCAATGTTGGCTTCCATTAGCTAAAGATATCTCTATCACCACTTAAATCATCGACATATGAGGTGAGCCATCAATTAGTAACATACCTATCACACATTATATTACATTCTTTTCTTCTGTCCCAAAACTATAGGGACCTTAGACATGGACGCATATTACATTTCTTTAGCCAAACTGAGTTACATGGACTTGGCATAACTAATCCTAACCTACATCAGTGATCTCCAACTTTAAAATGGGTAAAATTATTAGATTTTTTCAGTTAAGGCAGTCAAAATACAGGACTATATGTCCTTCAAAATTATTGGGGCGAATGGAAAAGAAAAACATTCCTATTGGATGTATGAAGTAATTGTTAAATGAATCCTCGTAAGGTTACAGTCCTAACAGATTCCCCTCATATTTTTACAGCTTGGATGCTCGCTTTTTCATCAATTACTAAATCAATGCCAAGTCGAAAAGAACTATTCCACAGATAGATCCAGCATCCAAGATTCGAATATGGGGGCTAATTCTAAGTTACACCGTGGAGGTGCAACAGATATGCCGATTCAGGTCCATGTACAACCAGTCAAGGGTAGCCTACTCAAGAGAAAATTGCGAAATATATGTATTTATCGAAAAATATCGATTAAGCACATAAAATACTTGTAAGGAGTATGTATAGCTAGCTTGCCCATAAATTGATGTCCCTTATTGAGTGAAAACTACTCTATATTATTAATAGATTTATTATCAAGATATTGTTGTTTCACAAAATTGAATGATGGAGACATAGAAGTGGATTGAAAGGCACTATACCAGAAGCAGAGCATGACTGAGGCTAAAAAGGGATCACATTTGGAAGACTTTACAAAAGTGGGCACAACAATACAGCAACAGGTGAAAGGAAATGAATGAGAGATGAGGAGGATAGTTTGTTCAGTGGTCCCTTTTCGGCTTTTCTTTCCCACCGATATCCACTACGTGCGACTAATCCAACCGAGCACTGTTGGGCACTTTTTAAGGAGTGGTTCTCCCAACAAGGTTTTTTACATCCACACGACACGGACTTGAATCCTTGTTTAATTGAATTCAAGTTCCATGCCACTAAACAAACAGTTGGTGTTGTATTAAGTAGTATCTGACATACATACAGTGAGTTAGTAGTTTGCTTGTTCTCAAGTCCTTGACCATTGAGAAGCTAGCTAGCCACTGAGCAAATATGGACCACCATCACAAGTTGCAGAGAGAGTGACTACACAGAATATATATATATATATATATATAGACATAGCCACCAACAATTATTGTGAGCTGAATGGGACTTGAGTTCTTCTGAATTTGGGAGTCTTGTAAATAGTTTTTTTTTTTTTTTTTTTTTTTTTGTATACTCAGTCACTTGGAAATGAATGATAATAATTGATTGGGATGAAAATGTGGAGTGGATAAAGGTGGAAAATAATATTAAATGATTGGATACCCTATCACATCATATGAATTACAAAACCCCACAAAATGTTAGAATCAAAATGCTGGCCTCCATTTATATTGGTTGAGAATGTATGTTTGAGACTGAATGATTATTTAGGTTGAAGAATCAATGGAAGAATCTAGAAGCAATTATCATTATATTAAGAGAGAATGAGAACATCAATGAAACTTTGAAAGATGATAAAGGGAAGATAATTGTATGCTACTAATAGGATAACCGATAGTATCATACGTGTGAATATTGAACTGGAATATACATATTACACCGATCAATTATAATTAACCGGTGAGAATCAATCATGTGACCTCTTATTCACTTTGGAAGTTGATTATGACTTGTTAGGGAAGTCGTTAGTGGCTTTCCAAGCAAACCGTTATTCATCCTGGTCAATGTGGTTAACTTGTTATTTAACCAGGTATCGGGAAAGTGCATTAATTAGTAGTGCAACTGCAACCATCTAGTCGAATTTAAGTGTGTAATCCAAATAATACAGTGATCTGACTTAGTAAAAATGACGTGACTAGCTATATGACACTTTGAGAATATTCTGCCTGGTAGGTAATGCATTTAAGCGAAGGCAAATTAGATGTCGTGATTAACTTAAACTAAGACAGGACATCATGCGTCGAATGTAAGTACCAAATTAGTTGCCTATTTTGATTGATTGGTTGCATCAGGATCAACCAAAGGGGCAGACCTAACCACTATACTTGATCACATGCGATGCTTACCTGAATTAGAAAGATGATAAAGCATCACTAATCATAATGGTCCACTGCTACTGGCCTCTATTATTCCACTCCTTAAAGTTGGGGTGGGTAAATATGGAGTTCGGTTCGGTTTCTTCCAATTTTGAATTGTCTCTCTCTCTATATATAAATCAATTCTAAAATGATTCCCATCTAAAAATGATTATGCATGGGTTGGGTTCAACCGAAAATGACTTCATGAAGGAACAATGGAAGCCACATATCAATTTTCCTACATCTAAATATCTAAGTTAATCCTAAAATGCAAAGAGAGACATTGCTGGAAGTAAAATGTTAATTCGAGAGCAATTATTATAGATTCAGACCAATTGTTGTTATTGGTTTGTTTAATCTTCATTAATATATACAACTAAATTTGTTGTGAATTTAAAATAGTTGTTCTTGATTTAACACCACCACTCAAACTCAGACATGATCTCTGAACACGATCATCATAGCTCCAAATTGGATCAGAGTTATTGGCTTGAAAAACATTTGACTCAGGTTCAATCCCAAATTCGAGCTTCGAGTCAATGACTCTTAACCATATGAACACCCCAAATTAAAACCTAAAAGTGTTTATCCTAAAAGAAAAAGGTGTCAAAATGAAGTAGAAGTTTGCATAACTGGACGGATTAGGGTGTCATAATCTAGACCTGTCAAACCAGCAGTACTTTATTTAGGAATAAAGGGTCCGCCAAGTTGGAGGGGTCTCAGTGATAGAGAAATAACAGGTAATAAACTTAAAATAAGAGGGTTCATTAATTAAGCAAGAAGCACAGTGCAAGGATTCCAGGCAATAAGCACCAGCAGGAGTATAGACTTCCATAAAGCAATTATAAATGCAGCTCTATCATGGCGAAACTAAAGACTTACGGTTATACAAAGAGGGTGTCAGGGTCATTTCTAATAGATTCCCGCCAAGCATATTCCCTCGCACCATCCTTGTCAACAATCTTGATAATGAAGTTTGGTGGGGCTACAACCAGCCTACTGCGTATTTCAACAATGCACTTGTCTACTAATTCAATGGCCTCTTCCACAGTCATGTCCTTCCTATAATGTCTATCCATCATAGACAGCGCAAAGTACGCCCCATAACCAAAGGCCGCTTTATCAAGCTTGTGAAGTGATGCAATGTAGTCAATGAAGTAAAGTGAAGGGCCCATCTCCTTGTCATACCCAGCTAGAATGATGTTAACCATGTATGGATTCTAGATGAGAAGAAATAGACAAAGAACAAAGAAACAGAAATCAGCAAGTTGAAGTTTGATCAAATATTACTACTACAGTATAGTGATGCAACCAATAAATCATTTAATTAGGTCCTTCCACATTTTATAAAGCATCCAAGTATCCAACACACGCTTGCTTAGAAAGACGGGGGCCTAGTAGATGTATCATACCCGGAATTCACAACTGCAATCCAAACATTTTTTTTTACATCAAAAGAACTGGTGTTTAATCATCTATTAATTGCTTCTGGTATAGTTATTTTTGTTTATGCATTAACAAGGTAAGTTATTAGATGAATTAATTTTATTGCTATAGAATCTACAGACTAGATTTCATCTCCAGAAAGAGTACTACATGTAGCCACTAGAAGTTAGATTGTAGTCAAATTTTAGCACCCTAATTGACTACCACCATAGTATGTCAATTACTTCCCCCAAGTACTAAAACTGAATTTAAGAACCAAATCTACTCATCTTTCTTTTAAGCATAAATCCACTTCTTTTGTTCCTCTGGGCATAAAATGATAAGCCTGTTTCCTTATTGTTATCAAAGAAGAGAAATAATAGATATGCACGCACACACTCACAAAAAACAAGCAAAAACAACAACAATGCATGAGAATGCCCTTATGTAATAACATCTGCAAAACATTTAATGGCACCTAAGTAACTTTCCGGAATGAAACAAAAGTAAATCACAGGGTCCTGTCAAGAATATATATTGAGATGGTCACTTAACAAGATTCCTGTTGTCAATGCCATGCAAATGCACAATAGAAACATCATTGGTTCATTCAATATTGTGAAGCATGAGATTCAGTTCATTATATTTCTTCCGCATTACACAAAGTTAGCCCATCAAACGGACAGCAACATAATGGATTTTTTGCATGCATATACATCGTAAGTATGGTGCAGAATTACCTTTCTGCAGCTGAGAAAACATATAATTAACCTAATGATGTGAGACTTCAAACAACAATGTATCGAAGAATCATGTTAGGTCCTAATCTACTTAAATTCACAGACAAAATCTAATTGATTCTCAAAGAAAACCTTCTTACCTTCCTTAATGCTGTAGCAAGCTCCCCTCTGGTTAAGTTCGCTGCAGCTGCAGTTGTCAAAGGGATTCCATTCCGGAACTGGTATAATGCAACATTCTTCTGAATATACTCTGTGAATTGAGCCCTGAAGAAATGTTGCCAACAAAATTGAACACCACATACAGAGATGGCAAAACAACCATACTAAAAAGAATGAAGAAAAACAGCCAAAACATTAATATAGTTGTGTATTCATACTTCATCACACCATATGCTTGAAATGACACTATTCATTTTTAGTGTATGTTACTTACTCCTTGAGTTAAAATAGTTCACACAAACCCCCACTCAACTCCGAAAGAAACAAGTTATATGCACAAAAAGCCATGCCAAAAGGGCATCATAGTCACTCAATGTAACAATGGCCGTGCAAAGCTAAGCAGTTGCCCAATAAATGGATATCCAACCACGATAGTGACGCAACCAACGCAGGTCATGAATTCCAAAAAAAAAAATCAACATACTCAGACACATACACAACAGACACGGACTCAGGAGGGCATTCCCCAAAATTTGAAAATAAATTTTCTATACGTATCATTTCCAATAATTTAAGAGTCCCCCCAACCTCCGAATTAATCCCGTAGATCTAGTTTGGCACCCTTAACTTCAAATCCTGGGTCCGCCCTTGATAGTCAATATATTCGTTACACCGGTAAGAGCAAATGTGAATGAAAGAGAAATCTTGCAGCATATTGCGAGTTACACCTCCTAGGCCACATATATGTACATGAAAGCACTTCAACTCAGTCAACAGATGAAACCAGGTTCGAAAGTGCATAGCCTTGCAAAAACATAGCTGGAATGATTACCAATAGTTTCATATTCGAGAGATGCAACACTCATTAACTAATAAATGAAGAGTAGAAGCAGCATAGATCATATTCCATGAACCTAAAAGCTAGTTATTATTCAAAAGGACTAAAAAAAGACCATACACGCAACACAATTGTGATCTCAAAAGCCATAAATCAGCAACATTTTCACAACAAAAATCGATCTTTATCCTTGAATTCTGCAGAAAATATAAAGAAGACGGAAGAAAAAAGAGGAAATAGACCTGTCGCCAGTTTCTCCGGAAGCGCCCATGAGCTTATGCGAGTCGAGAAATATGATCTTGTCCTCGTTCGTCTTGTGTACCAGAATGCTCTGCACCGCCGAAGTGTCTGCTGCGACTATCGCGAAATCCTTTCCAACCAATCCGAAAACAGACTCCATTCACGAACCTAAAGTAGATTTTCCGGTTATGTTTGTATGATCTGCTACTTTATATGATTTCTTTTCTTTCCAGTTTAATCTAATCGAGGGGTTTTACTTTAGATTTGTGTGCTCGTTTTTGTTATGCTTTTCCTCACTGAATCAAGAAACGAGGCTAGGCTTCTTGGGGAACAAGAAGGATCCATAGTGAAATTTACATAAACACATATACATTGTTCAATGTGAACATCACTGAGATCAATCATACATGAGTAAGGATTGAAAAAGAAGGCATGAAAACAAGTACAAATGCAAGCATGAACTCCAAAGAAGACTTCAATCTCATTATTGTCATTCATGTGTTATGCTATTGAAGGAATTAATAATAAAAAACACAGAACAGAACAATGAAGGGGATATAATACCATCAATTAAGAGTAAAATTGAGCAAATTTTCATACAACATTTGTGTTACGGTGAAAGTTTTTGAAACGTTTTAGTGCAAAGTGTAAAAAAAAAAGGTTTTAGTGCAAACTCAAAGTGAGCCAAAAGGTTTAAGTTTAAAATAAAATTTTCTCTAAAAAAAATCATAATTTGTTAAAATTTTTTTTTGAAATTGAATATCAATAAAAGTCATATTGCAATTTTGTGAATATTGGAATATTTCAATCGATAGATCGTTTGGGAAGAGAGGTATACCCTGAATTTCAAGTTCTTATTCCAACATGAATTTTTACTCATTTTTCTTTAAATTTACTATACTTATGCTCATAACTTTTCATTCTCATTCAAACTAATTCACATATCAAACTCATCAAACTTTTAAAATCAAAGAAATGTGTTAGACTCGCACTTGTACAAAGGCAAGTGTCAGTTAAAATTCAGCTAATCCGAACAATTAAAGTTGCGTATCAAACATCCTAGTAATTTTCATTTTATGGTTGGACATGTGACATATACATTTTTTACTCATGAGGTACGCGTTCAAATGTAATTTTGAAGTCTGTGTGAAAGAAATTCTAGATTGAAACTAAGTGTACGGTGCAGCGTCAAAATCCATTGACAGGTTGCTCCAACTTATAATTCCACATTAGAACACCAAAAGTTAAGGATGTTCCTCGTTCTTTCTATTTGAATATTAATTGCTTACATAACACTTTCTACCTTAATTAAATTCTTACATCAGTAAATTACATATAATACATGACCCTGGAGTATCTTACAAACCAGTTGTGCTGTTTTTCAACAGAATGGAGTTGCACACTCTCTTTCACATCCCTAAACAAGCAAAAATTGAATCATTTTCAATCAGGAACAACCAAAACAAACATGCACAACTTTAAAGTTAGTCAAAAATAGTAAATAGTACAATGAAATCAAGAGTTTGTCTACAATAGCTAGCTAGCTAGTCCACATTTTGCTTAAGGGTAAAGCTGGGTAAACCCCATATACGTACCACTACTATAATTTTCAACAGATTCTCGACATTTAATTTAAAGTTCATTTATCAGAAGATTTTACGAAGTATGTTAGCCGTCAGGATCATAATAAATAGAAAAGGGCAAATTCTGCCAGAAGAAAAAAAAAAAAAAAAAAAAGGAAAACAAATAAGATACGAAAATGATTACTATATGTTAGAGAATCCGTTGGGAGTGACGGTGACAAAGACTTCAGGTTCTTATATGAGTGGACTGATACACATTACTTCAGAATATCATGGGCATGGGCATGCTCTATAAGAGTTGGGACAACTTTCTCCACTTACAAGCTAAGGCCTTTTAAGGGGTAGTTGAACCCCTTTTAACATGGCATCGGAGCTCATGGACTGCTCAAGTTGGACTGTTCTAGTCCCTACTCTGGGCTCTCCACTTACAACGCCTTTTTAGGGGTAGTTGAGCCCCTTTCAACATGGCATCAGAGTTCATAGACTGCTCAAGTTGGATTGTTCTAGTCCCTACTTTGGGCTTGCCTCTCTTGGCCCTTAAATATCCTTTTAAGGTGTAGTTGAGCCCATTTTTTCAACACGGGCCTTAATAAGTACTCCGCTTGACTCGATAAGACTCGTAATATTTTTTATTTATTTTTAATAGATTTTGTACTTTTTACCGAGTTCACACTCGAGCTCATTGTTTCAAGTCCCTCAATTTTAGGCACATAACTAGTATAAGGAGCCGGTCCAACGTTCGACTCCAGCTTGAGTTATATAATACTCAACTCGCCTCACGACTCTGAGTAATATATAGCAGAATAATAGCTAGCTAGCAGTAGCCAGTAGATACGGGTGTTGAGGTTTGGCTCTACATCACTATACAACTATACAAGGCTCCATTTTCACATTTCCTCATGTACTAATTCAGAAGAAATGTTAGCTACTGTTAGCTTAAAACCTGTGAATTTCTATGCCTCAAAGTTATTCAACAGTTCTTAATCTTTTTGTCACCATCAAGTGTTATATTGCTTTTAAGCTTTGAGTTACAACCTCTTCACCTAACAAAAAACATCTCCAAAAAATTATATTACATTCAAATCTTGCATGTCAAACAAACCAACATGTACTTGTATAAATAAACCTCATAATCAACCAACTTCATCATTCACTTTTATCTTCAACATACATCACAAAGATTTTCTTTGACTACTGAAAATGGCCAAGAATCAGAATAAAACATGTTCTGGACTTGGCATTTGTATCGTTTTCGCGTTTCTTGCATATCTCTCCGTTCCATCTGAGGCAGCTGTGAAACAATACCAGTTCGATGTGAGTTATAATTTAGTCTAACATGGTACCGGATCTTTAGGTTCTTTAAATCATAAATTCTTTTATCACCTTCACCGCGTAAATGTGCAGATACAAGTAAAGAATGTGAGCAGATTGTGCCATGCAAAGCCTATTGTGACTGTTAATGGGAGATTTCCAGGGCCAACTATCTATGCTAGAGATGGAGACAGAGTTGTTATCAATGTTACAAACTATGCTCAATATAACATGTCCATTCACTGGTAAAAGACAATACATAAACTGATGCACTTATTGATCAATACATCATGATGACAAGAACTTCAAGTTGCATTACATCTGTTGTTGTTTTAGGCATGGACTGAAGCAGTACAGAAACGGATGGGCAGATGGACCAGCGTACATAACGCAATGTCCGGTCCAAACTGGGAATAGCTTTGTGTATGACTTCAATGTAACAGGACAAAGAGGCACATTGTGGTGGCATGCACATATCTTTTGGCTAAGGGCTACAGTTTATGGTGCAATTGTTATCATGCCTAAACAAGGCACTCCTTTTCCTTTTCCTCAACCGGATCGAGAGGAAGTACTTGTGTTAGGTGAGTTCTTTTTGCAAGTTAATTAGCTTGCTGTTGAATCCATTAATTTAGCCCTCTTTTGTAAACGCATACTGCTTCTGTTTGCAGGTGAATGGTGGAATGCAGATGTTGAGATGGTGGAGAAGCAAGGTAGAGCCATGGGGTTGCCCCCAAACATGTCGGATGCTCACACGATCAATGGAAAGCCTGGACCACTGTTTCCATGTTCTGAGAAACGTAAGCATATACAAATTGCTGTTCCGCATCTTCCATCAACATGATGTATATATATTTACTGATTTCTTGTACTTATTTATGTTTCAGATACATTTGCAATGGAAGTTGAACAAGGGAAGACATATCTCCTAAGGCTCGTCAACGCTGCCCTCAATGATGAGCTATTTTTCGCCATAGCCGGTCACAACATGACAGTAGTTGAAATCGATGCAGTATACACCAAACCATTTTCGACTCCAGCACTACTGATAGCACCCGGTCAGACTACAAATGTGTTAGTCCGAGCCAATCAGACCCCCGGGCGTTACTTTATGGGAGCTAGGCCTTTCATGGATGTCCCTCTTGCCATAGACAACAAAACTGCCACCGCCATATTGCAATACAAAGGCATCCCCAATACTGTCGTCCCTACGCTCCCTCTTTTACCTGCATCCAACGATACAAAATTCGCACTTGATTATGCAGACAAACTTAAGAGCTTAAACTCTCCACTTTATCCAGCAAATGTGCCCTTAAAAGTTGACAGGAACCTTTTCTTCACAGTCGGACTAGGAATGAACACATGTCCCTCGTGTGTAAATGGGACCAGATTAACAGCCTCTTTGAACAACATCTCATTCGTGATGCCTCAAGTCGGACTCCTCCAAGCACATTACTTCAACATCTCAGGCGTTTACACTCCAAATTTCCCAGACAAGCCACCTGTTGCATTTAACTACACGGGAGCACCTTTAACCGCTAATCTTAAAACCTCGTTGGGAACGAGGCTCAGCAAGATCGCCTTCAACTCCACGGTAGAGTTAGTAATTCAAGACACGAATTTGCTAAGCGTTGAGTCCCATCCATTTCACCTCCACGGATACAACTTTTTCGTCATGGGAACAGGTATTGGAAACTTTGACCCTGCTAAGGATCCGGCAAAGTATAATTTGGTAGATCCACCTGAAAGGAACACTGTGGGAGTTCCAACCGGTGGATGGGCTGCTATAAGATTCAGAGCCGACAATCCAGGTATTGTGATCAATAACTTTCTTTGAAAATGAAATGATGTTCTCTATATAAGTGTCATTTTGACAGTGTAATGTGAAAAAATTGCACAGGTGTTTGGTTCTTCCATTGTCACTTGGAGCTACACACAGGTTGGGGCCTAAAAACCGCGTTTCTGGTAGAAGATGGACCAGCTGCTGATCAGAGAGTCCTTCCTCCACCGAAGGATCTCCCGCCATGCTAGTTATTGTTGAACGAATTCATTCTTTCAAAAGTACAACTCTAACCTTGTACCGAGTTAAATCTGATGAGAAGAGCGAAAAAAGCAAAGCTCACTTCTTTATTGTTGATTGTACATCTTTTGCAGTGCATTTATATAATTGTTTGTGCTGAAATGTTGATACTTTAATATGATGCGGACAGATAAATAGGTCGGATCCAACACTTGATAACCAGAAAATAGCTTAGGTTCGCAGCTTAAATACAACTGCGGTCTCTCAGGAAACAACAAAAAGATCCCAATTAAACCTCATGAAAACTCACTTAGAAGTTAGAACAATTACAGAATCAAGGCTAGTTACAACCAGTAAACAGAAACTAACAAGAGTTCAGATAAGCTACAGACAAAGTACTCCCATTTCAGTTAACTGAAACAACTATGCATAAAGTGAGAAAGAGCAATGTGATTATCACAACAGAAAGCAACCAACACGACCAATCCTTCCCATCCTTCAACACAACAAATCCTTCGCACCCTCTCCGGGATACTTTTGTTTACTAGTTAGCTGAAACATGTACATATAGCATCAATGAGTATGTGTCTTAACATCTCAAGAGTCTCTGAGAATGTTGTCAAAATCGGGCTAGCAGTTCTTGAACTTAAAAGGCACTTTCCTAGTCGTCCCAGTTGAGTAAAGAGTTGAACTAGGATATATGTACGTCAGTAGGTGATTAGGACTAATTTCAACCATATTTTCTTAATTAATGTGAAGTGCCAAGAGTAATTTACATGTATTTTCTTGTCCTTCCACAATAAGATTCTAAATTTTTTTGTGAATAAACCAAGAATCGAAAGATTGTATGCATTTTGAATGTTTACAGAATTTCCAGAATGAATAGATTGCGAGAGTTTTAACTAGCAATACCATTGATCGTTGAACGACCTAGATTAAATATGAAAATCTCAACGGTCGTGGTGATCAAATCTGGGATATGGAAAGCTGGAGGATTACTTAGACATTTAACTAATTCAGTTTTCTGATTCTAGAATTAATCTCGGTGGTTTCCTTATACAAGAAAGTTAACTAAATTAGTTTTTTTGTGCTAAAAGGATTAGTAATTAGTTTTCTTGTTCTAGTAGGATTTGGTAATTGAGTTCTCTATATATAGTCAATGGAGCTTGTTTGTTACATAGATCAGATCAAACTAAAATATCAACAGTAGAAGATTGATAGGAAGTTAGGGATCATACTTCGGAGAATGGCATATTGCGTTGGTCTTATCTTTTATGTGGGATTATTCTTGTTACGTCGTATGGTTGTAACCTAAGTATCAATAAAGCTTGTTGGTTGATCTCCGTGGACGTAGGCATTGCCGAACCACGTTAAATCTTGTGTCTCTGACTTTCTGGTTTTGGTACATTATTTGTCCGATAATTATTTAATGACATTGTTGCATATTCCTCATTGTTTGAACTTAACATAGATGAAACAGAATCAAGAATCCTATAGGCTAGTGATAGTAAAACGTCTGAAACTTAATAGGGAAAAATAACCTAAACTTCGAATTATAGCCCTAATTACCGGAACGTACACTGTATACAGCATAAGGTACAAAGAAATTAGAAAACAGAAATGTATGATGCGGCGTCGTTTGAGCTTATACACGACTCAAGCATATTATGCGCGAACAGACGAATTGCGAAATCACGGGAAATTACTAAATCAGGCTTGCTGGAAAATATCATGAAGACATTTCGTTTCATACCTCCTAGTCTCCTACTCTAGATCACCTGGAGCGAAAGCGTAAGCGAGAGCGAAATCGAAAGCGTGAGCGCAAGAGCGTTAAAATTTTAAAAATTTAGAAAGCGCGAGCGCCTTAGAGCACATGTTATTAATTAAATAAAAATATATTTTATAGAATTATTAATATTTTCCATGTATAATTAAATTAGATCCATCATATTTCGACATCATTGTCAATTTTATAAAATATAAATTGATAAACAATGCAAAATACTAAAAAAACAGTTTTCTCGTATTGACACTAGAGAAAGCAAGTCGACCGTCGGTTGAGACAATGGTGTGAGTGAAGTAGACGGTGGAGTGGTAACGCTGCGGAACCGAAAGCGATACATAGAAGAAAAGTAGAAATTCGAGCCGCACATCTTATTTTATTAGGTTAATGGAAATTTGGGTATCTTTCTTATTCGTATTTAATTCGCCTTAGTTCACGAGTTTACCATGAAATAATGATTTACAATGTCTTAGTTCACGCACTTGTGTATTTAATTCGAAGATTTTATGCTTTTTGTAATGTGTGCTCTAAGAATTCTTAGCGATCTTTTAGTTTTTATAGAGCGAGCTCTAAGAAATTTTAGAGCGAGCTCGAAGAAGCTTTGAGCTCTCAAAGTGCGAGAGCGAGCTCTGAGCGCCTATGCAATCTCAAGAGCGAGCTTTAAGGTGATCTAGCTCCTACTAGTTCCTACAGAAGTCCTTGTGCTCTTCTTTTTTTTTTTTTTTTTTTTAATTTCTCAATGCTATCCGCAATGTGCGAGTCGAATATTGTCGGTCTCTTTTTTTGGGATGGATGTTCCGCAACATTTTTTTACCTCCACAAGGCTCGAACTCGAAACATTATCAAACCCCGTATCACTTAAGCCAGCAACCGTTGGTAGTCCTTGTGCTATTCTATTCAGCCAAGTTTCGTCCAATCGTGCTTCTTCTTATTTCAACTTCTCGTCTCTTATTCTAGTTTTAAACTTTAATAACACTCCCGTTAATTTTTAAAGCCGTAATTGATCGAGGCTCATTACTCATGGGTTGCACTCCATGTGTAATGTTAAGCCACTATCATTTTCTATAGCATTTTATTTTCAGTCACGCATCTGGAGATAGATTGAATTCAAAGTGAAGGAAGAAATCTGAAGAAATAAGGAGTGTTACAGCAACAGTTAGAGAAACATCAGGTTTCCTATCTGAACTGGGAAAGGAATAAAGAGTATTTCTCTTTGATCTGGGAAAGGATTGAATCTTGTTTTACTAACTCAGGGTGATGTAAGAGGCGTAGGAAATCTTATATATACAGCCTTTGGCATGTTCATTAGACACAACACAAGACAAGACAAGAGAATTGTTATTCCATAATATAAATCTTCTTATTCTTCTAGTTTGCGATTAAGCTCTGTTTTCTCGATTATCTGTCAATCGGCATTGTTAGGATTGGCTGTATCTTTGTCATTGCATTGGTCAATAAAAGAATCTCCAGTTTTCTCCCGTGGACGTAGGCATTCCCCGAACCACGTAAATCGTCGTGGTTCGATTGTGTTGGAGTTATTTTTTTTGAGTTCTGTTTTATTGATTGTTGATATAACAGTCGTAGTGATTGTTGCTATAACATTCATCGATTGTTTTGCTGTGGTTTGAGTTGATTGATCATTATTTTTGGTGATCGAGTTTCAAGAACATTACGCAACAATTGGCGCCGTCTGTGGGAAGAAGGAACAATCAACTCAGGAGTGGTTATGGCAATGGCAAGATTTGACATCGAGAATCTTACAGATAAAATTGATTTCTCATTATGGAAGGCAAAGATGGAGGCTCTACTGGTTCAACAGGGATTAGAGCAGGCGTTCCTTGGAGATGCTGGATTTCCTAAGGATTTTGACGCGGCTGAGAAGACGCGCATCATAGGAAAGGCAAGGAGCTCGCTGATTTTGTCTTTGGGAGATAAAGTCTTGGTAGAGATGATTAAGGAGAAGACTGCTGAGGATGTTTGGGATAAATTGGAATCCCTTTATCATGTGAAGTCTTCTGCAAGCAAGATGCATCTGAAGCAAAAACTCTTCTCATTCAAGATGAGAGATGATAGATCAATCATTGATCAGTTGGATGAATTCAACAAGCTGTGCATGGACATTGAATCTTTGGAAGTAAAGGTTGAAGACAATGACAAGGCAGTGATATTGTTGAGCTCTCTACCCAAAAGCTATGAACACTTCATTGATGCTATTGTTATGACCAAACCAGATGACCTTACAGCTGCAGATGTTGAAAAGGCATTAAGGAATAAGATGGATCAAAAGAATGTGGGCAACCAACCTGATCCTGCAGCTGAGAGCTTGTTTGTCAACCAAGCATGAGCTTGTTTGTCAACATTGCCTGTTTCAAAGTTTCAGCTGTGCTCATTGTTGATGAAAGTGCAGAAGGGTCTACTCCAACCTTAGGAGTGTTTTGGAGAAGCTAGAGAGGAATTCAATCTAAGGTGGAAATTTGTGGAGATAGATTGAATTCAGAGTGAAGGAAGAAGTCTGAAGAAATAAGGAGTGTTACAGCAACAGTTAGAGAAACATCAGGTTTCCTATCTGAACTGGGAAAGGAATAAAGAGTATTTCTCTTTGAGCTGGGAAAGGATTGAATCTTTTTTTACTAAGTCAGGGTGATGTAGGAGGCGTAGGAAATCTTATATATACAGCCTTTGGCATGTTCATTAGACACACAAGACAAGACAAGAGAATTGTTATTCCATAATAGAAATCTTCTTATTCTTCTAGTTTGCGATTAAGCTTTGTTCAATCGACATTGTTAGGATTGGTTGTATCTTTGTCATTGCATTGGTCAATAAACAAATCTCCAGTTTTCTCCCATGGACGTAGTCATTTGCCGAACCACGTAAATCGTCGTGTTTCGATTGTGTTGGAGTTATTGTTTTTTGAGTTCTGTTTTATAGATAGTTGATATAACAGTCGTAGTGATTGTTGTTATAACATTCATCGATTGTTTTGCTGTGGTTTGAGTTGATTGATCATTATTGTTGGTGATCGAGTTTCAAGAACATTACGCAACAACGCACACACAAGAAAACTTTCAAATTCCTTAACCATTATAAATATTAAGGAAGTTGATTCCTACTAGAATTCTACTTTGTTTAGTTATAGAAATATTGTAGCCTTTTACTATTAGGATACTAACTAATGTATCTATATATATTCTAGAATATAGAACACGCTACGCGTGTTATTGTGGCACATTATTACAAATAATGGAGTAAGTATATGAAGGTGAATAATATCGTTGTATCTGATAATTGATTGCCATTTTTCGAAATGTATTAGGGTTTGTATTAGTTCGAATTGATCTTTTTAAATTTAATTGGAGAATATAAAGAAGAAAGATTGATTGTCGTTGTTTTTTTATGATGAATTAATTTTATTGGGGTTGAATTAGGGCTTCGAATTTAATTAGAGAATACGTATTTGATTTTTTTTAAATGATGAATTGATTTTGTTTGGATGGAATTAGGGCTTGTAATTAATTAGAAAAGAACATATTGAACTTTTGTTATTAAAGTCTAATTTATATATATATTACACATGGGTCCAATTTAACTTAAATTAAGTACTCAATTGCACAACTCTGATAGTTGTCCACTTATATATATATACTGTAATAGAGGCTTATACCAATTGCCAAATAATAATGTAACTAACTTCTACTAACTTGTCATATATTTCATATCTTCTGTATGAGAAAGTATACTATAAGACCAGCTTTTCCATTAGAAATGGAAAGGCCGGTTTTTTTTCAAAAAAACCGAACGCGGGCAACTGGGCTTCTGCCCGTAATTATTCGGGCACTATATAAGCCACGAAACATAACCGAAAAATGCAGAAACCGAAAAAAATCAAAAACCTTGCTTCTTTCTGGCGATTTCGACGATTCCGGTGATTCCGATCAAAAATGTCCATTCCGACGACTCCAGTGAAGAAAAACAAAGCATTATCGTGTAGATATGTCATCAAATCGATCGATCGAGGTATTTGAATTAAAAAAATTTGTTTTCGAACGATTTTCAAACGAAATTCGATTTTGAAACTGTTCGTTTTTTGATCGATTCAATTTATTACGCATAATTACAGTTTGGAACATCTGAACAATCCATTGGAACATCTGATCGAGCTATCGGATCAGCTGATCGAGCTACTTGATGCTATGATATACATTGGACCCCTTTTGTTGAATTTTGAGTAATCAATGACCTTTGATTTGTATCTGGGATATTTATTTTATATATGTGATATATATCGGTTGTCTGTGATATTTTAAAACAGGTGGATTTATCTTTTGTCTGTTAGTTTTTGCACATGTAAGATTTAACCTATTTCTGTGGGTTTTTACATCCTGTCTGTGGGTTTTTGCATCTGTGAGATTTATCTTATGTCTGTGAATTTTTGTATATGTGAGATTTATCTGGTATCTGTGAGTTTTTATAATTGGAGGATTTAATGTTGTGTATGTGAGTTTTTATAACTGGGGGATTTAATGTTGTGTCTGTGGGTTTTTACATCCTGTCTGTGGATTTTTGCATCTGTGAGATTTATCTTATGTCTGTGAATTTTTGCATCCTGTGAGATTTATCTGGTATCTGTAAGTTTTTATAACTGGGGATTTAATGTTGTGTCTGTGAGTTTTTATAACTGGGGAATTAATGTTGTGTCTGTGAGTTTTTATAACTGGGGGATTTAATGTTGTGTCTGTGAGATTTTATAACTGGGAGAATTAATGTTGTGTCTGTAAGTTTTTATAACTGGAGGATTTAATGTTGTGTCTGTGAGTTTTTATAACTGTGAAAATTAATGTTGTGTCTGTGAGTTTTTGCATATGGGAAAAGTTCGGTCTGACCGCTGACCATGCGCTGGTCTGACCGCTGACCGTGAAAAACTTAAAAAATAGGCCTTTCCTATCTAAATCTAAAAATATAATAAAAGTGGTGACCTATCTAAATAGAGAGACATGCCAGAATTTCATGGAGTTTCATTTACAAAATTAAAGTAGAAAGAAAATAATAATTTACAAGTGTTCAATTTATTTTTGGTATGTTGACTGTATACATAGTTTTTATTAAATCACATATAACTTTATCTGCAAAACTCCGAAAAATATTTTGAACATATATTTGGATTCACCGCGACAAGACGAATCCATAGACACCAATCTTATATATTATTATTAAATAAATAAATTATTTATATATTAAAATAAACAATTAATTTGTTAAGTGATAACTATTGGTTGTGTAAATTCTAAATTTGGAAA
This sequence comes from Plantago major, assembly GCA_026545765.1. Taxonomy (NCBI): domain Eukaryota; kingdom Viridiplantae; phylum Streptophyta; class Magnoliopsida; order Lamiales; family Plantaginaceae; genus Plantago; species Plantago major. The sequence goes on along the minus strand of CM048840.1, from coordinate 26,849,100 downwards.
ATAAGCCATGGAACATTTTATACTAGACAATGCAATGCACCTTATAACTTCCACTATTTATATTTTTAGTATGTTCACTACATATATAGGTTTTATTAAATTCCATATAACTTTATCTGCAAAACTCTGAAAAATATTTTGAACATATATTTGGATTAATCACGACAAAACGAATCCATAGACACCAATTATAAATATAATTATTAATAAATTTATTAAATGATATACTCCATCCGTCCCAGTTTCATTTACCCGTATTCCGTTTTGGTCCGTCCCAAATTCAATTACCAATTCCTTAAATGGAAAATCTATCTCCTACTTTATTCACTATCTATCATACTTTATTCACTATTTCAATGTCATTTTGTTTTTATATGTGGCATGTATCTTTGAATTTCTTTCACTTTCATTCACAAAAATAAATCGAAACGAAAATATTATTAATTGCAATGAAAATAATCTGGAGTTATTAAACCAAGATTTTCGCAGTAGTCAATATAGCCTAATTAATAAAAGTCAGAATTTCGTAGCTTAAATTATGGTAATTAAGTAGCTCAAATTATGGTAATTTCGGTAATTTCTGCACACCGAAAAATATTCCATAAAACAATTCTGCAGACCAAAAGATATTCCATGAAAAACAATACAAATATATTATAATATATTTCATTCAATTGCAATTTATACAAAAATATTATTAAGAGATGTATAATAAAAATTTCAAATTTTAGCTGCAAATCCATGTACGAAGTGTCCAAGAAAGCATATTAACTGCAAAAACTTCCAATCTTTTCAAACTGGATACTACCACCGCACATCTCAAGGATTCTTTACAAATCTATGAATCCTGAATCGGTCTACCGGAGAGCATTGGTATTAACGTTGAAACATTACATAATAGAAGTAAAAAAAATAATGTGTTATTAAATTTTCTATTTTTTTGTATAGGTGAAATTATTCATCAAACAAAAGATTCAAGACGCTTGCACTCTAATTCAGTATGCAGTTAAAAATAATCATATAGAAGCACCATACACACTTAACTTCATCAGACTATTTAGCATTGAAGAAGAGACAAGACATAAGGGAATTCAAGAACTTGGCAAATTAAAGTCTTGGCTTCAGTGGAATGCTATATGTTAACACAGTCCGATTCTCTTTCAAGATGCGTCATATGGGCCTTAATGAAGGAAAACTCATTGAAGTTCCAAAGTTTTGTACCCCTGATACCCATAAACCTTATTGCCTACGACAGAATCAAACTTATACAAGTGGCAGACTCAATCCATGCAACAGGTGTATTGCCGACATTGAAATCTATCATGTTGCTTTCCAAGTGGTACGTATACCAACAGAGTAATTCACACGAGTCAGAAAATCTATCATGTTTGCGTTTTTATTATAATTTTCAATTTTGAAATTTTCAATTTTCAAAATTACAGTCCAAACATAAGTTAGCACGAAAAAGGTCAACTCAAAGAAGAAGTGACAATCAACACAGGGCGGCACGGAGAGATAGTGGCATATTCATAATAGGTATACTAATGTTACCAGTCTACGGACTCTAATCTTATTCTTTCTCTTATCTTGGTTAACATTATATTAATATAGTATGTACATTTTGCAGCTTATCAAGATATGGGCGATCCTACTTATGCATGTGGATATTGTGGTGCTCTTATGTGGTTCGATGAGAGGATAAAGTGCAGTGCTAAGTACCGTCCTAAATTTGGTTTGTGTTGTAGTCGGGGTAAAATACAACTACCTCATTTAAAGCAGCGTCCACGTCTCCTACTTGACCTCCTGCAAAATAGGCACAAATATTCACGCAATTACATCGAGCATATATGTGCGTATAACATGATGTATGCGTTCACATCTATGGGTGGGGTTCAAGATAATTCTATCAACAAAGGACGTGGTCCTTATTCATATCGACTTGGCGGACAGAACTATCACCGTATTGGAAGAATATTTAAATGAATGGATATGATATTATATTAGAAGACAGGAATGGAACGTTAAGGCCAATATCTGAGTTGCACCCGACATACCTCCCGATGCAATATCCCCTTCTATTCCCGTATGGGGAGGATGGATACCACACAAAAATACGTCATTCTAACAAGTCAAAAGGAGTTAGAAATAAACTCACAATAAAGGAGTCCCTATCATATAGGATATTTGATCGTGAGGGTGAGGCTCGCACTATCCTTTCAAGCAGAAAGTTATTCCAACAGTTTTTTGTGGATGGATACATGATGATGGAATCACATCGCCTTGCTTTTATAATGAGAAATCAGCCGTTGTTGAGATCTGATAACTACAGGACCCTTGACGATGCCATTAGGAGAGGGGAGCTTGATGCTGGAGATCCAGCCGGAAATGTTGGAAAGCGATTTGTACTGCCATCGTCTTTTGTTGGAGGACCAAGGTACATGGTGAATAACTTTCAGGACACTATGGCTATCTGCAAGAGTATAGGATATCCTGAATTGTTCATCACTTTCACGTGTAATACAAAATGGCCAGAGATTACGCGTTTTGTGGAGTCTAATGGTCTACGTCCCGAGGATAGGCTAGATGTCCTAAGTCGTGTTTTCAAAATGAAGTTGAATCAGCTGATAAAGGACTTGAAGACAAAGAATGTATTCGACAAGGCTATAGGAGGTGTTTATCATATTCAATTTTAACTCAATTAATCGAACATGTGATTATTATATTCCAACTTATACTAATTGAACATTTAATTTTTTTGGTATGCAGTTGTGTATACAATTGAGTTTCAAAAACGTAGTCTGCCACATGCTCACATCCTACTATGGATCGACCGTCAAGATAGGAACATGTCCGTCAATGATATTGACGAGGTCATCAGTGCTGAAATACCGGATAAGGAACTAAACCCGGAGTTGTACAATGTTGTGTCCGACTACATGGTTCATGGTCCGTGCAGACCTCTTAACACGACTTCTCCTTGCATGCATGATGGAAAAAATGCTCAAAGGAAGTGTCCAAAACCATTCAATGAACGCACATCATTTGATGGAAATGGATACCCAATGTATAGGAGGCATGACACAGGTTTCACCATTTATAAGAACGGTGATGTAATTGACAACCGGTACGTAATCAACAATTAAAATGCTATTTGTTAGTTAAATAAACACTTAAAATGAGTCATTGTTTCACAATCATTATGTACTTATGTTAGTTTTTTTGTCTTTTATTGAAGGTACATTGTTCTGTATAATCCTTATATGCTCATGAAGTACCAAGCTCATATCAATGTTGAATGGTGCAACAAAACAAATTATATCAAGTATTTGTTTAAGTACGTGAACAAAGGTGTTGACCGCATAGGGGCCAAGATAACAATTGATAATGAGGTGGAGGATTATGTGGATTGTCGATACATTTCAGCATGTGAGGCCGTATGGCGTATTATGGGATACGATATTCATTATAGGGATCCTACTGTTGAGCGACTACCATTTCACATGGAGGGTGAACAATCAGTGGTATTCAAGGATGACAATTACATTTATGACCTATTAGAAGCTTCATTGCAGAGACTAAGTTCTTAATGTGGATGGAGTACAATAAACACCACCCAGAGGCACATAAGTATTTGTATGCGGAGTTCCCTAGGAATTATGTTTGGAATGCTAAGGATAAAGTTGGAGACCTAGGAAGGTTTTCAACAACAAGGTTGCTAGTATTACATCATGTTCCTCCCAAGACAGGTCCCATATATTACCTCAGGATAATGTTGAATCACATTAGGAGCGCCACCTGCTATGAGGATTTGAGAACAGTAGATAGAGTTGTATACCCAACTTTTCGTGATGCGTGCTTTGCGATGGGTTTACTCGATGACGATAATGAGTATATTGGTGCCATAAAGGAAGCCAGTTTCTGGAGCTCGGGGCGTTACCTGAGGCATTTGTTCTCTATTCTACTCTAGACAGACAACATGTCTAGGCCTATACATGTATGGAATACTACATGGGAGTATTTATCAAATGGCATCATGTACATGCTACGTAAGAAGATGGATAAACCTGGTATGTTATTAATAATTATTGACGTTTTTCTTTTGTATTATAAATGGTTGTTTTTTCCATTAATTTTTACTTCAAAATTTTAATCCCATTTGAAATATATCTGGAGATCACTAAAGACCAATTGAAGAACTTCACTCTCGCACAAATAGAAGAGTTTCTTCGTCGCAATGGAACTAGCCTCAGCCAGTTTGAAGGTATGCATGTGCCTGATAATGTAGCGATACATAATGGTCAGAATAGTCTAATCGCAAAGGAATTAGATTACGATGTGATTCAAATGATGGAAGAGCACAATCGTTTGTACCCATGTCTGACAGATGAACAGAGGAGTGTATATAATATTATTATGGATGCAGTATCATCGGGTAATGGAGGGTTATTCTTTCTGTATGAGTATGGTGGAACTGGAAAGACATTCTTATGGAGAACAGTATGCTCGGCGTTACGTGGGAGACGTGATATCGTCCTGCCCGTAGCTTCCAGCGGTATTGCTTCGTTGCTTCTTCCTAGAGGACGTACCGCTCATTCCAGGTTTAGCATACCCCTACAAGTTGACGAGACATCCATGTGCAGTAGACTAACTTCTGGGAGTGACCTTGCTGGTTTATGTATGAATACTAAGTTGATCATTTGGGCTGAGGCTCCAATGATCAATCGGTTTTGCTTTGAAGCGCTTGACCGCAACCTTCGAGATGTTATGAGAGGACATAATGGTCAGGTGTCAGATAACTTTTTTGGTGGATTAGTTGTTTTCTTTGGGGAGGGGGGGGGGGACTTTAGACAAATTTTACCAGTTGTACCCAAACTTTAGACTTTGGAGTTAATGTCGTGTTTTGAAGTTAACCAAGAACATGTGCCTTCAGGTATGAGCATTTATGTAATTATTACGCACGTTTGCTCAATTTCTATAAAGATAAAAAATTATATTGACCAAACACATTATTTAATAATTTTATATTTTGAAGGCTAGCATCTCACCTACCGAGGTTGACAATATAAGGGAATTTGCCGAATGGTTGCTACGCATTGGAGATGGGCAAGTAGGCGCGACAAATGATGGCGAGGTCAGTTTCAAGTTGCCTGAAGATATCCTTATTCGTGATGCACCAGATCCAATTGCTGCCATGGTCGATGCATATCCTTCACTCATGGACCATGTTGGTGATGGTCTACATTTCCAGGACAGGGCGAATCTTGCACCGACTAATGAGATAGTCCATGAGATTAATGACTACATCATGTCACTATTACCTGGAAATTCGGCCGAGTTCATGATTAGTGACAACACATGTCTTGATGAGGATGACATCATCAATAGAGAATATGTATATTCAGTCGAATTCCTTAATACTATTAAGGCATCAGGTATACCAAACCATCTCATTCGACTCAAAGTTTGGTTGTCCAATAATGCTTTTGAGGAACATCGACCAGTCTGCCGAACTCTGTAATGGCACGAGATTGATTGTGACTGCAATCGAGAAGCATGTCATAGAGGCGGAGATGATAGCTGGAAAGAATGTGGGATATAAGGTACTTATACCCCAAATGGTGTTGACACCTTCAGATGTTACGAAATTTCTAATCAGATTCCAGCGTAGGCAATTCCCTATATCAGTTTGCTATGCCATGACAATCAACAAGAGTCAGGGCCAGTCCTTAGCACATGTTGGTTTGTATCTTCCAACACCCGTATTCAGTCATGGTCAGTTGTATATTGCATTCTCAAGAGTAACTAGCAGAAAAGGACTCAAAGTTTTAATTCTGGATGAAGAAGGACACCCCACAGACACAACGATCAATGTTGTTTACAAAGAAGTTTTTAGTAATCTTTAAGGTATGTGCATATCATTATAATGCATTCAATATAAATTTTCTCAATTATTTTCTAATGACAACTTACGTGTGTATTGTGCTTTACTTTGCAGGTGAAGAAGATGCATTTGGAGGTTGAAAATTAAATCTTTTAGTACTTTTATTTTTTAATATGTATTTAACTATTACTTTAACTACATTGCACGGTTTGACAATTATCAATTAATTATCCTTTCCCTTTCATTTTCTTCATGGATATACTAAGATATACTAAGAGGTTGAAGGTATAATCTTTTGTACTTTAATTTAAAAATACATGTTTGACTATTAAGATGACTAATTGGATTTCTTAATTTATTTAAACTGTCATTATTCAATTGTTTATTAAAGAAACCCAACACCGTGGCATCGCCACGGGTTAGTACTAGTTTCTAATGGAAAAGCATGTCTTTTCCTAGACTTTGTACTTCTATATGGTATCAGAGCCATGTAAGACTCTAACGAGCGTTGGTCCTGTCCTTTTTTTTCCTCCCTCTCATTCTTCTGTATTTTACACATAGTACATATATTTCTTTTTTCTCGCTTAGTCCATGAGTGTAAGACTAAGACCACTCGATGGGAGTGGTCATGTAACTTGGTGGTGCCTGACGACCGAATCACCTTAACAAGGTGATTCGGGGTTAACCGTCCACCATTAATTTGGGCGACCCAACCGCCCTCCCCTTTTATTTATTTATTTTTGATTTTTTTAAAATTAATTTATAAAGTAATATTAAATAAAAAAAATATCCCAACGGCTATATTTTTTCGAGATCTATAAATACAACTCATTCACAACCCATTTCACCACACCTCAATTTCCTCTCATCTTCCACTTCTTAAACTCAAAACGCTAAAATGTCTACTCCCAACTCCCAGAATTCGAACTCCACTCCACCAAACCCATTTGAGCATCCGACATACATATGGCTCACTCAACAAGGAATGTTGGATAAAATACCGGCATTTCTGAATGAGTTTTATTGTATCACTCCCAACTCCCAAATCTCCATTTCACCCAAAGGCCAACCGGAACCTTCATTCTACGATACGGCCGGATGCTACAATCCATACAACCCAGACTCATCAACTTATCCACCCCGTGACTCACAGCCAACCCCGGAGTCTGTTCCGGAGACTCAACCGGAACCTACGACAAAAGGGAAAGGAAGGAAACCTCGCAAGCCTACTGGAAAAAAGGCAGCCTCAACCACGGTGAAAGAAGAAGAAAAAGATGGGTCAAGGAGTTCGTACTCTGAAGAGGAGGATCTTGCTCTCATCCAGATTTTCATGTCGTTAAGTGAGGATCCGGCGAAAGCCACCAACCGCACGTATACTTCGATGTTTGTGGAAGGTCAGGAAATCTTGGAGCAAAATATTAGAGATGGCCATCCTCTTACCGGTCTCACACCTCGAACTGCAAATTCACTACGTGGTAAGTGGACTCGGATGAAAGAAGATGTAAACCGCTTTGTCTCAGCTTATGATGATGCGGAAAGATGTGTTGGAGATAAAAAGCGGTTACAATGACGATGATGTTATCAACATGGCCAAAAAGCTACACAAACAGAGGTAGGGCAGTAAGTTTAATAACAAGCATTGTTGGGAAGCAATGAGGCACTATCCGCAGTGACAATCTCACATGAATTTCACCAGTGCAACCGGGGTGAAAACTTCCAGGGCGCAACCTCAGGCATATGGTGGTGGATCAGCTGATGAGGCTATCAATGTTGAGGTTAGTGGTGGGAGCGGTACCAAAAGGGGTTTGGAATGCAATGACGATGGGAGCGAAATTGCATCGAAGCGCCCTATGGGTCGTGATAAGGCAAAGGCCTTGCAAAAGCAGGGGGTTCGAGTGGAAGCTCGATTATGGACGGCTTGAATGAATCCTTCCAAGGCATGAATACAATTGAGGAGAAGAGGCTTGAGCTTAAACTGAGGAAGATTGAGGAAAGGAAGCAAGCTGAGGCGCGGAGGCTTGAGTTTGAGGAGAGGAAGCTTGAAGTGATGCGAATGAAGGCGGAGAAGAAGTCTGAGGATACGAGAATGCTTGTTGAGAGTCAACATCAAGCTGCTACGTTGGGGAAGTTCCAAATGATGATCGATCTACAAAATAGGTTCGATAACTTGTCACCGATGGAGCTTTCTATCCTGCAGAAGCTCCAGTCCGAGCTCGGAATGTGATTCCTTCTATGTTTGTTGTTGTGTGCTTTCATTTCATTTCAAGTAGGATTTCAATGTTGTTGTTGTTGTTGTTGTCGTCGTCGTTGTTTTGTAACCGTCTGATTTCAATCTCAATAAATTATAAAACGAGTTTTAAGAATTCAATTTGAGTAATTTCAACTTCTAAACACTCTTATAATATGTTAAGCAAGTTAAAAAAAATATTTAAAAAAATACGAAAAAAATATTACAAAACACTATTCACGGCCTTAGCACGACCTGTTTGACAGTTTTTTTTCTGCAGTGGTCGTTAAATCAGTCTTAGCTCACGACCGCCACTATTTACAGTTTTAGCTAAGACCCATTGGGAGTGGTTTAACAAGCATTGGCCCATTTACTCACGGTATAATCCATCCCTTTTTTTTTACGCCAACATCGCCACCAGTCCACCACCTTCTTCATCAATCTCTCATGTATTCCTCATCCACCACCTGACGATGTCAAGTAATCATAAATCCTTATCCATTAATTCCATTGGTCTATCCATAATAGAAAACAGAGAGGCCAAGCTACAAAGAATTTCTCGGCTGTGCAAACAAGTTGCCCCTAATTCCTTTTTGCTGCGCCCATTCCTTCCTAGATAGAATTACTATTTTATATCATATAAGCTTATTCTGGTGTTATTCATTATTTTGCTTGAGTCGATTAAGTCTCCAACGAGCATATACTCTGTGGTTCTTTTTATTTATTTATTTTTCCGCTTTACACATTCAAGCCATTTAAAACTTAAACGAGCATTGATCCTTTCTTATTATTCTTTTTTTCCTTTATTGTTATCTAAGTCTCAAACGAGCACCTATTCTCCCTTTACACCTTATTAGGTGTTGTTCGTCAAGTCTGGAACTGGAATTTCGACATTAAACTCTCTCATTCACAATTACTTGTCTCACTTTGACTATCGGTTGCTGCGCTCAACACTGAGTTTCCCGGTTCTGTCTTCACCATGCCATCTCGTATCCAAAGCACAAGTATGCATCGTGTCCCCAAGAATACTATCAACTTACATGCGCACACCTAGCGCACAAACCATGTAAAGGAGGAGTAGCCGTTTTGAGTTTTTTGCGTTCCAAAATCGCCGTAGCAGATCGTACGTCAATTTTGCGGGGGCGTATTAAGGAAGTTGATTCCTAATATAATTCTACCTTGTTTAGTTATTATAGAAATATTGTAGCATTTTACTATTAGGATACTAACTAATGTATCTATATATATAGAGGCTTATGCCAAACAATAATGTAACTAACTTCTACTTACTTTTCACATATTCATATCTTCTATAATAAACTGGTTCAAGACTTAACACTAGAGTTATTACACATGAATTTTCAAAAGGTGCTCCAACAAACATGCCCAACTCTGCAGTTATTATTGTAAATTTGTTCCCAAACATTGTCAGTATGAGTCGCATTCTCATTTTCTAAAATTTTCTTAAATTTGGGGAGTTATATGTCAAGAAAATTTCTCAATTCTGATTGCTAGCTAGTCAATATTTTGCTTAAGGGTAAAGCTGGGTAAACCCCCCCCATATACTAGTTAGTAGATACGGGTGTTGGGGTTCGGTTATACATACCTCTCATAACACAATACAAGGCTCCATTTTCACATTTCCTTGTGCACTAATTCTAAAGAAATTTATTTTCTAGCTAATATAGCTTTAAAATATGTGGATTTCAATGCCTCCAGGTCATTCAACAGTTATATCTCTAATCTTTTTGTCACAATCACTCTTATATATTGCTTTTAAGCTTTGATTTACAATCCATTTTACACATCCTCTTGACCTAACCAAAACATTCTAACAAGTACTAGTATAAATAGGCTTCAAAATCAACCAGCTTCTTCATTCTCATTTACCATAAACATATATCACAAAGATTTTCCATCATAACAAAAATGGCCAAGAACCAGAACAAAACATGTTCTGGGTTGATTAGTATTTGTTTCATCTTCACGATTCTTGCATTCGTCTCCCTTCCATTGGAGGCAGCCGTAAAACATTACCAGTTCGACGTGAGTTATTTAGTCTAACCTGTACCGGATGTGTTTGATTTCTTTTACTCACAAGTCACAAGTTCTTGTTTTGCCGCATAATGATGCAGGTACAAGTGAAGAATGTGAGCAGACTCTGCCATGCGAAGCCTATCGTGACAGTTAATGGAAGATTTCCAGGCCCGACTATATACGCTAGAGATGGAGACAGAGTTGTTATTAATGTTACAAACTTTGCTCAATATAACATGTCCATTCACTGGTAAAAGAGCAAACTCATAACTTTGTTCAATTCATAGAAGTTTGAACTTTCAAGTAAGTTGAATTAACTGCTGTTGTGTATAATTATCTTAGGCATGGACTGAAGCAGTACAGAAACGGTTGGGCAGACGGACCAGCATACATTACGCAATGTCCGATCCAAACTGGGAATAGCTATGTGTATGACTTCAATGTAACAGGACAAAGAGGCACATTGTGGTGGCATGCACATATCTTTTGGCTAAGGGCTACAGTTTATGGTGCAATTGTTATCATGCCTAAACAAGGCACTCCTTTTCCTTTTCCTCAACCGGACCGAGAGGAAGTACTTGTGTTAGGTGAGTTCTTTTTGCAAGTTAATTAGCTTTCTGTTAATTCCATTCTTTCGCTCTTTTGTAAGCGGTTTAATGCTTTCTGTTTGTAGGAGAATGGTGGAATGCAGATGTTGAGCAGGTGGAGAAACAGGGTAATGCATTGGGGTTGCCTCCAAACATGTCAGATGCACATACAATCAATGGAAAGCCTGGACCATTGTTTCCGTGCTCTGAGAAACGTAAGTAACTACAATGCAATGGCCAATGTGCTTCTTAAGTATGATGTGTTTACTGATATCCTCAAAAAAATTTTGATGTTCCAGACACCTTTGCAATGGAAGTTGAACAAGGGAAAACATATCTCCTAAGGCTTGTCAACGCTGCACTCAATGATGAACTATTTTTCGCCATAGCCGGTCACAACATGACAGTAGTTGAAATCGATGCAGTATACACTAAACCATTTTCCACTGAAGCTCTACTAATTGCCCCTGGTCAGACAACAAACGTGTTAGTCCGAGCCAATCAGATCCCAGGGCGTTACTTCATGGCAGCTAGGCCTTTCATGGATGCCCCTCTTGCCGTAGACAACAAAACTGCCACAGCCATATTGCAATACAAAGGCATTCCTAACACTGTCATGCCTACACTGCCTCACTTACCCGCACCCAACGATACAAAATTCGCCCTTGATTATGAAGACAGACTTAAGAGCTTGAACTCTCCACTTTATCCGGCAAATGTGCCCTTAAAAGTTGACAGGAACCTTTTCTTCACAGTCGGACTAGGAATGAACACATGTCCGTCGTGTGTCAATGGGACCAGATTAACAGCGTCTTTGAACAACATTTCATTCGTGATGCCTAAAGTCGGACTCCTCCAAGCACATTACTTCAACATCTCAGGCGTTTACACTCCAAATTTCCCAGACAAGCCACCCACTGCGTTTAACTACACGGGAGCACCTTTAACCGCTAATCTTAAAACCTCGTTGGGAACGAGGCTCAGCAAGATCGCCTTCAACTCCACGGTAGAGTTAGTAATTCAAGACACGAATTTGCTGAGCGTTGAGTCCCATCCATTTCACCTCCATGGATACAACTTTTTCGTCATGGGAACAGGCGTTGGAAACTTCGACCCTGCTAAGGATCCGGCCAAGTATAATTTGGTAGATCCACCAGAAAGGAACACTGTGGGTGTTCCAACCGGTGGTTGGACTGCTATAAGATTCAAAGCAGATAATCCAGGTATTACGCTCATGTAATTTCTTAAGAAATTGTGATTTATGTTTCTAAATGTCATTTATGTTTGACAGTGTTATGTGACAAAATTGTACAGGTGTTTGGTTCTTCCATTGTCACTTGGAGCTACACACAGGTTGGGGCCTAAAAACCGCTTTTCTGGTAGAAGATGGACCGGGTGCTGACCAGAAATTTCTTCCTCCACCAAAAGATCTGCCACCATGCTAGTTCTTGTTTTACAAATTCATTCTTTCAAATATACTACTCTTAACTTTTAGGGAGTTATATATGCCTCCAATCAAGAATGAGGTTTCCATATTCGATGAGAAGAGCGAAAAAAGTAAAGCTCACTTCTTTATACAGTAGGTGGAAATTGGTTTGGATTGATGAAAATGAAATTGTATGCATGCCAATAAATGGTGATTAATTCATTATCCTGCAATTCATTCGTTACTGAACTTGTGTGATCCTTCTACTGATAAGCCTTGATGCTAAGTTTGCACTGTCTAGAGAGAGTAAAATTAAATGCTGATTTCGTTGTGAGACATTTAGATTTTTGTCTTTCTGATTGCGTTGATTTAGGTACTATTTATTAATAACTATTTACGATTAAGGTACTAATTGTAAATTACATGGTCGATGTGCAAATGAGTACCAAGTTACAATTAACATAACTTCAATTTCGCGTGAATTCGATCAATTGAAAGTCGATTGAAACGAAATTGATGAAAAAGCCTACAAAAAAGAATATGCCAAGGAACAATCACGCTTGTGAGTGGGACGAAGTCCACGATATCTTGCAAACGGTCAATTTTCTATGTCTATCTTTCAGCGTTTGACATTCGTCCGCACGTGAATGCGATAGTGCACCTCATAAATTCAATTAGTACATAAATTGTACATAGTTATTGATAATTAGTACCTAGATTGGACGCGACTACTCTAGAGTAACAAAATCGGAAATATCTCACACTGAAGTACAAAAAATGGATTTTACCCATCCAAAGATATTATCATTTACATATTGTGGTTGCTTATGTTTTTTTTTCTTTAAAAAAAAGGAAATTTCATTAATTAGACGTTAATTAGTCTAACACAGCTACGATTACGATTGTCCTTTGCTATTACATTTAGTAGCTACGATGGTCAACTGTCCCAAATATAATGCTTATGTTAATACTTGTAACACCATCCAAAGTAAAATGTAACAATTGTGTTCAAACAAATTTAAATGGAATATCGTAGCCTGACCCGAAACTTAAAAGGGGGAAAACAGCCTAACGATTGAATTTGGGTTAAATGCAAAATAGCCCCTTAAGTTATTGTAAATGTGTGTGAAACCCCATTGAGTTAACAAATTAGTACCAAACCCCCATGTGTTATTAAAAAATGTGCGCGAAACCCCCTGAGTTAATAAATTAGTCCCTGAGTTATAAAAAATGTACGCGAAACCCCCCGAGTTATTAAAACATGTGCGTGGAACCCCCTCAGCCTTTTTTTTTACGGCGTGCTCATGTTAGGTGCGACAATGGATGTTCTTTTAGGTTTTCTTACTCCAAATTAACGCGACTAGGGGAACTGGACATTCATAGTTTCAGTTTATTATCTTTTGCCCTCATTTTTTTCCGTTTACACTAATAATGAATTGGTATATGTTGTTGATATGTAATGACAATCTTAATTAGTATTATCTATGGTTGTTATTTATATATTTCAGTGCTATATAATCAGTAGTGTGTGATCGATTTTTGTTGTTCATGATAAGGAAAAAAAAGTAGAGTTTTACTATTTTTAATAGCTCAAATTTAAGTCATTTTAATATTTTCGAAAATTTGGACTAACGAATCAAACTGCACACAATACGAATTCATCATGTATATTTAATATTTATGTAAAAGGGGTACTGCAATGACTTTATAAGAATTCCATGGGATTTTTTGCATATTTTTAATAACTATGGTCTTTTTTTTTTTTTGCATTGATTTGGTGTAAGATAACATAAACAAACATTTATAGTCGCACCTAATGAGAGTGTACCTCATACACTTTAAAAATAAAGGGTGGGGGTTTTGTGCCCATTTTTAATAACTCAGGGAGTTTGATACTAATTCGTTAACTCATGGAAGTTTCGCACACATCATTAATAACTCAGGGGTGTTATGCATTTAACTCGATTGAATTTAACCCCTAATTGCAAAATGAGTACAATACAGATTGAATAATGTACAAAATAGAAGAAGAATACAACATCGTTTTGAGTCACGACTAGAGGTGGTAATCGGGCCGGGCCGGGCCAACCCGCCAAAGCCCGCTCCATTTAGTGTGCGGGCTGGTCCGAGCCAGTTTTTAAACGGGACGGGCTTTTTTATAAATATTCTGGCCCGGCACGGCCCCTAGCCCACTTATAAATGTTCCGGGCCGGGCCGGGCCAGTCCATATGCAAAAAAAAAAAAAAAAAATTATTTTTTCTATAAAAGTTGCATGTAAATATGCATATACATAAACTAGAAGATATAAAACGAGAGAAGGAAAGTTAAAAAGAAAAGGAAATAAAATGAAATAACAAGAGTTGACAATCGTGCGTGACCAATGAATGATGAGAGTTTAATTAGTATAAGTATGAAAATAATATAACTATTGAATTGGTGGGATCAAGATATGCTTTTGTTACTCGTAATGGTATTTTGAAAAATATTATTATAAGAATCCTACATAATTAGTGGAACCAATAATAGATGAAATCCTAAACATATATTCATTCATTCATCATCTCTATTAATTAAACAAAGCTAACGAAGAAATTTTGCAATACACTTTTTTCAATCAAGATTGTAAAACATATAGATATAGAGTTATTTCCAAATATATAGTATACATTCAACTAAGTATAATAACGGCCTTGGTATCGTGTCGTCCCGGTCGATCCGTTCGGGCGGGCAGAATACATGGCCCCTATGACCCACATAACTTAAATGTACATGGGCCGGTCCGGGCCAAATATTAAACGGGCCAGGTCGGGCCGGTTTTTAAGCGTGTCTGGCCGTGCCGGGCTGTTCTGCGACCGGCCCAAATAACACCTCTAGCCACGACGACTTGCTCTTCTGATGAGCGAATGGACGAATTGAAATGACGGGTAAATTACCAGTCCTTGTACTCTTCTATTCAGCTAACTTTCGACAAAGTCCTATGCTTCTTCTTATTTCAACTTTTAGCCCCTTAAAATTTTATCTGAATCTACTTGGTAGTTCATTTCAACTTATTTTACCAAATTAAACAATCACGTTGTTTGTTAAGGATTAAAAAGTGACTCATTTGAAATCTAATATGTGTAAGTTGAGTCACCTTATCAGTTACAGTCCTTATCAGCTATCAGTCACCTTATCAGCTCGTTTTGTCAACGAACACATAAACTGAATAATATTCTCCATGTGATAAAATCCGTTCGTGAGTAACTTTTTTTATTTCAAGAAATGATTTTGATTGGTTGAGAGGATCATTTTGTTCTCTCAAGTTTCACACCCCAATAGCCAAAACACAGATCATCCATGTTATGAATAGCTTTCTGTGTGGCCTTTTTAGACTCATTCAATTGCATTTTAGTCTGAACTCATGTTCAATTTTCTGTTGTTCCAAAATACCATCAGGTACTCTAAGCATAATAGACTCTTTACAACAAGAGATCAATGGAAAATCCCTAAAAGTCTGCAAGCAGAACAAACATACAGAACTTTTAAAGCTAGCTAAAATAGTACTAGTATAATGAAATCAAGAATTTGGCTGCATATTGCTTTAGGGTAAAGCTCTTGTAGACTTATACTACTAGCTAGTAGATATGGATGTTGAGGTTTGGCTTTACATACCTCTCATATCTAGTACTACAATGCTCCATTTCACATTTTCTGGATGGAAATTCTGTTAGCCTAAAATCTGTGGATTTCTATGACTCCAATTTACATTTTTGTCACCATCACTCTTATGTTGCTTTTAAGCTTTGAGTTACAATCCATTTTACACATCCTGTTCACCTAACCAAAAATAATACTACATTCGAATCTTGAATGCCAAACAAACCAACATGTACTTGTATAAATAAGCCTCATAATCAACCAACTTCATCATTCACTTTTATCTCATACATCACAAAGATTTTCTTTGACTACTGAAAATGGCCAAGAACCAGAATAAAACATGTTCTGGACTTGGCATTTGTATCATTTTCGCGTTTCTTGCATATCTCTCCATTACATC
Organism: Plantago major; assembly: GCA_026545765.1. Lineage (NCBI taxonomy): Eukaryota > Viridiplantae > Streptophyta > Magnoliopsida > Lamiales > Plantaginaceae > Plantago > Plantago major. The sequence goes on along the minus strand of CM048840.1, from coordinate 26,832,903 downwards.
TGAGGCGGCCGTGCAACAATACCAGTTCGACGTGAGCTATTTAGTCTAACGTGGTACCGGATATGCGTTTGGTTTCTTTTACTCAGAAGTTCTTGTTTTGCCGTGTAATGATGCAGATACAAGTGAAGAATGTGAGCAGACTGTGCCATGCGAAGCCTATTGTGACAGTTAATGGAAGATTTCCAGGCCCGACTATTTACGCAAGAGATGGAGACAGAGTTGTTATCAATGTTACAAACTTTGCTCAATATAACATGTCCATTCACTGGTAAAGGAACAAACTCATTACATTTGTGCAACTCATAGAAGTTTGAATTTTCAAGCAAGTTAAATTAACTGCTATTGTGATTCTCTTAGGCATGGACTGAAGCAGTACAGAAACGGTTGGGCAGACGGACCAGCGTATATAACACAATGTCCAATCCAAACTGGAAATAGCTATGTATATGACTTCAATGTAACAGGACAAAGAGGCACATTGTGGTGGCATGCACATATTTTTTGGCTAAGGGCTACAGTTTATGGTGCAATTGTTATTATGCCTAAACAAGGCACTCCATTTCCTTTTCCTCAACCAGATCGAGAGGAAGTACTCGTGTTAGGTGAGTTTGTTTTTCATGTTAATTAGCATGCTGCTGATTCCATCTTTCGCTCTTCTGTAAATGGTTACTGCTATCTGTTTGCAGGAGAATGGTGGAATGCAGATGTTGAGCAGGTGGAGAAGCAAGGGAATGCAATGGGGTTGCCTCCAAACATGTCGGATGCCCATACAATCAATGGAAAGCCCGGACCATTGTTTCCGTGTTCTGAGAAACGTAAGAACTACAAAATGATGCCTCACTTCTTACACAAAGATGGTGATTTCTTAATGATTTCTTGAACTTATGTATGTTTCAGACACCTTTGCAATAGAAGTTGAGCAAGGGAAAACATATCTCCTAAGGCTTGTCAACGCAGCCCTCAATGATGAACTATTTTTCGCCATAGCCGGGCACAACATGACAGTAGTTGAAATCGATGCAGTATACACCAAACCATTTTCCACTCAAGCTCTGCTGATTGCCCCAGGTCAGACTACAAATGTGTTAGTACGAGCCAATCAGATCCCTGGTCGTTACTTCATGGCAGCTAGACCTTTCATGGATGCCCCTCTTGCCATAGACAACAAAACTGCCACCGCCATATTGCAATACAAAGGCATCCCTAACACTGTAATGCCTAAACTGCCTCACTTACCTGCATCCAACGACACAAAATTCACCCTTGATTATGAAGACAAACTTAAGAGCTTAAACTCTCCACTTTATCCAGCAAATGTGCCCTTAAAGGTTGACAGGAACCTGTTTTACACAGTCGGACTGGGAATGAACGCATGTCCCTCGTGTGTCAACGGGACCAGGTTAGCGGCTTCGTTGAACAACATCTCATTCGTGATGCCACAAGTCGGACTCCTCCAGGCACATTACTTCAACATCTCAGGAGTTTACACTGCAAATTTCCCAGACAAACCACCTACTCCATTTAACTACACAGGGGCACCGTTAACTGCTAATCTTAAGACCTCAGTCGGGACGAGGCTTAGCAAGATCTCTTTCAACTCCACGGTTGAGTTAGTAATTCAAGATACGAACTTGCTGAGCGTTGAGTCACATCCATTTCATCTCCATGGATACAACTTTTTTGTCATGGGAACAGGTGTTGGAAACTTTGACCCTGCTAAGGATCCGGCCAAGTATAATTTGGTAGATCCACCCGAAAGGAACACTGTGGGAGTTCCAACTGGTGGATGGACCGCGATAAGGTTCAGAGCCGACAATCCAGGTATTGTGATCAAGTAATTTTCATTGGAAATAATGCTTCAATATATGCCATTTATCATTGACAGTTTTATGTGACAAAATATACAGGTGTTTGGTTCTTCCACTGTCACTTGGAGTTACACACAGGTTGGGGCCTAAAAACTGCGTTTCTGGTAGAAGATGGACCGGCTGCTGATCTGACAGTCCTTCCTCCACCAAAGGATCTCCCACCATGCTAATGCATTCATTCAAAACTGTAACTCTAACTTGTGCAGAGTTACATATGCTTTCTTCAAACACAAGTATAACAAGTTTAATGAGAAGAGCGAAAAAACGCCAGTTCTTTATCTTTATATAAATGAAAACTGAATTGTTTGTATGATGCTGTTAATTCATTTGATACTGAACTTCTGCGATCTAAAATGATATACCAAGAATATTCAACAACTTTCAAGAACAGCTGATTTTTATAGATCAAAAGGCTCAAATTCTCAGTTCAGAGACACATATTGTCTAGGCTATAGGCCGTAAACCGAAACCAACAAAATGGCACATCAGCCACAAACAAAAGAACTCTCCATCTCAATTAACTGAAACAGATACTATGCATACAAGCACTATGATTATCACTACAGCAAGCACATAACACAGCCAATTCTTGCCATCATCCTTCAGCTGTTTAGCGTAGAACAGACTGTTAGTCCCTCCACTGATGAAGCTACCAGCATTAACCACATTATGCTCAATATCATCAAGCTGTTCGCCTTGAGTCTCCACCATAACTGCCATGTCCAAGAACACCTGATGAAGCTTATTGAGACTCCTCCAAATGTCCATCACTGCCTCATGCCTCTCCTTGTTCTCCAAACTCACTTCCGTCCTCTCTTCAAACACCGCCACCTGTCCACCACCCGAAACCATTTTCTCAATCACCTCCTCACTCGGATACTCCCCTGTTGCATTATAGTATCTCCTCTTCAAACCCTCCTTATAGTCTAACAGAATCTTCTCCCTCAGAGCTTGAAATCCATTCATAAGCTCCTTAAGTTTAGCACGCAGCCCATTTGTAGTCGAAACCCGTGTTCGATCAACAGCACTACCCTCTGCGAATGTTACCATAACTTGCCTATTTGTCACATTCGACTTGTCAAGCACCTCAAGTCGGGATTTCACAATCTTCGCCTTCCTGAGAACGTCAACCATGTCAGAATCCATTCTGTCCCTCAGCCCACGAAGGATTTTCGCACTGTACGCCGATTTCGTCTCTTCATTCAAGTTTTGAAGATCAATAAACAGATTAGAGATCTCCTGCATATCACTCTTGATTACTTCGACTTCTCTGAAGAAGTGAGCCAAATTGTCTTCATCCCTTTTGCTGAGATGACCCAACTCTATGTCCCGTTCATTATCATGATCCAATTGCGCTTGCTTCTTCAACTCAACGTAATCAAGAAACGAATTTGTCATGAGATCATTCATCTTCTCTACAGTTTCTCAAATTTCCCCTGTTTACAAAATCAAGAAAACGATATCATTTCTGGACATTTTCGACTAATTACGATTCAAAACTCAACAGAAGAACAGAGTACACAAAGAAATCAAAATTAAGTTTCACTGAGGCAATTTATCAAACAGAAAGAGTACAGATAAAATCGGATGAATTAAAAACAGATACAAGTACTAAAACAGAGAACGAAAATGATGGGTTTCGATCGCCATACCACAGAATCAATTAGATGAATTTAGTTTCGGCGATATTATGAGGATCTTGAATCTTTTGTCAAGAAAGAGCAGAGAATTTGTGGATGATGAAGAGTAGTAGAACAGAAAGCGATTTAATGAATTTGTGTTCGTTATGTTTAAAATTTTGAATTTCATCTGCTCTTTCTTTCATTTATCAAATAGAGAAGACAAAGGCGGTTACTTCTCGCCCGTTTTCTCGTCGTAAGCGTCTGTTAGGGGAAGTCTTCTTTTCTATTTGAATTTTCGAAGATTTTTGGTTATTTCAGAAAATTCATTGAGCAGCTTGCGATCACATCATCATCATCATCATTATTATTATTATTATTTATAATTGTGATTGTAAACTTGCAACCCTGATATTTTATTTTATCTTAGATTCACCAACTGAAGTTTATTGTTTATGATCTTTTCAAATGCTACTCGATGCATGTTTGTTTTCTTCCGCAAGGATCTTCTTTCGATTTTTTCCTCTCCCTTTACATACATATTTTTGGTGATTTCCCTGTAGTTATTTGGTGTTTTTGGAAAAAAGGGGCATTTTTATCTTCTCGTCTTTCATTATGGGGACTTACACAAGAAACAAGATAACTCTCCCGCCTAATATTTCTTAGTGAGTATCCCAAAATATAAAAATATCTTTTCATCAAAAATCTTAAAAAAGAGGTCTAAAATCATGATTTTTTAAGATCCTGGGTGATAGCCCGCAGGTTGTTCTAAGAATATGTTGGTGGCACTAAATCAGTAAGGAATGATTTTACTAGAATAAATATTTTTATCCTTAATCATTTCATGAATCGATCATTTTTTATCAGCTCGCGAACTTTTCAAGTCAAAATCCGTTCTCAGGCTCAAATATGTGATGATCATCGATCACGATCACAAGTCAAAAACAGACGAGTAATAATCGATTGGGCTAAAAATCGGTTCGGCTCATTTACAGCCCTAGTTTGGTACATGGTCTACTAAAAATATATGAAAAAGTATTTAGGGGGAGAGGACTTCTTTTTTTTTTTTTTTTTTTTGAAATGTTGGTGCCTTTTGTAAAAGAAAAATACATTTTGTTAACAATATGATTTGAACCTGGACTCAGACGGTGCCATGATCTGAACCTATTTGGACCCTGCCCGGATCCATTTTTACCAATAGCCTTTCAAGGGTCTTCAGTTGGATCCAACCCAAACCTGTTTAGGGACCATTTTGACATGTACAGATCGAGACACATACCAGTTCACTAGTACATGTCGGTGTCAAGAATAGTAGGAGATGAGTCTAAACTCTTATACTTTAAAGAGAGAATTTGAAGTAATTATCAGTCCCATAAGTAGCTTTTCCACCACTTCCTTAATTTTAGACTATATAGAACTGTATCCAAATATTACTATTCATAGGAATAATAGCATGTATTCAACTTTTGTAATTTTGTTTATGTTTTTTTTTTTTTTTGATTTTTTTAATATACTCCATCCGTTCCATTAAAAACTTCGTAACTTTCCTTTTTTGGTGTTTCGATAGAAACTTCCATCGAAACTTCCTAACCCAAAAAAGGAAAGTTTTTATCCCACTAACTAATTCTTTATTATTTACTAGTCTAATAACCCGTCGGACACCGACGGAAAACTTGAAAACAATATAAGAATAAATGTATATTTGAATTTGAATGTATTAGGATAGTGAAATTAAATGTACTTGACATCAAAGATCGATATTATGTGAATAAGTCAGAGTACACATGTCTAACTATTTTGAAGAATTTAAAAGGTTGCATTCCTGAAAAGGTCAAGCAGCATGAGTAATGCCATAAAAGAAACAGATTATAAAATTTCGAACACAGGTAATCACAACCTGAAAGTGTAAACTTACAGAATACATACACCAACACAATAACCAGGACATTAACTAAATAATCCACTAAAGAAAGTTGGAAAGGAGTAGGTCCAATCTAACCAAACAACCCCACTCCACCTTGATCCTCTGCTTCCAGTTTCAGCACACCGCAATCTGCCAATTTTGTAATGTACATCACTTTTTTATCAAGAGAAAATGATAGATTGTTCTTCAATACAAATGCAAGTATGATATTTGATGGATCATGATGCAAAGAAGGAAGAAAGAAAAAGAAGAAGTAATTAGAGAATGAAACAGTATTACAATTAATAAACTATACTAAACAATGTGCCATCAGAAGGGCTCATAATCATTCTTGGAATGAATACCTTGTCGCCAGCATTACTCCCTGTTAGCAATTTTTCTTGAACAATATGCTTCCCTAGATTTATCACCAACATGCGGGTACCGATACATAACCCAGCAGCCTGGTCTATATTCCTAAGCAACATTACTATGCATCCAACCTTCAACTTCAGTGTGTGATTTGGTATTCCTGCACATTTGATTGTGTTCAAGAACTCAACTGAATATATACTCTTGTGCTCGTCAACATCATCCTCCTCCTTGCTTATGCAATCTGAACTCATATATTCAACTTCATCTCCCGGCATCAAAGACAGAATATAGTCATTTATCCTCTACAATTTCATTAGTCGGAGCGAGTATTGCTCTATGCTGAAAGAACTGATCATCATACATATTCTGCAATATTGAAGGATAAGTACTCTCCACAATTGCTGGAATAGGATCCGGTGCATCTCTTATCAGAATTTCATTCGGCAATTGAACATCAGCTTCACCATCATTTTCTCCACCGGCTGTTCATCCAATAACCATTCAGCGAAAGCCCTAATTTCCTCTACCTCCGAAGCAGATGAACCAGCCTGGATCACATATATATTGTAAACATAAATAAGGATTAGTGAAATACACTATCCATGTCAATTTAAAACTTTTACCTAGATTATAAAACTTTCAAACTTAGAAGAACAAACCTGTAACCGCATATTCTTGGTCAATCTAAGGACCTCGCACTTGTCCCACAATCTAGACGATGTAATGGAGGTATGTACAATATCATACCTACTGCCCATTGGCACAACCGGCAATATCTGGCGAAAATCACCTCCTAAAACTACAACTAAACCCCCAAATGGTGCGTCCGATGGTTGTCCATTAGGCAATCTCATAATGTCTCTCAAGCTCCTATCAAGAGCTTCAAAACAATATTTACTTGTCATGGGTGCTTCATCCCAGATAATGAGTTTTGTCTCCTGTAAAAGTTCTGATAAATCTGTTCCGGGCTTTATCATGCTGCAAGTGGAAGTCTCATCTACTTCAATAGGTATGCTGAATCTTGAATGTGTTGTTCTACCCCTAGGCAGCAACAATGAAGCAAAGCCACTTGAGGCAACTGGAAGAACAATATCTCCTCTACCCCGTAGTTTGGAACACAGTGTTCTCCAATTAAATGTTTTACCTGTCCATCCATATCCATATAAGAAGAATAGACCACCCATGCCCATATCTATAGCATCCACGATCTTATGATAAACAACCCTCTGTTCGTCTGTAAGTTTTGGATAGAGTAAAGAATGCTCTTCCTTCATGGCATCTTTGTCGTACGAAGTTTTATCTTGAATAAGCTTGTTCCCAGAACCCGACACATCACAATTATATGGAAAAGGCATAGACTTGAAATTTCGAAGAGTATTACAGTTTGATGCAAGTATCTTCTCAATTTCAAGCAATTCAAGGTTTTGCACCTGTTCTTCAGAGAGTTGCAAATTTGTCAAAAGAGAAAAAAAATTAGTTAATATGAAGGTATGTAATTTAACTAATTGTAAAGAAAAAGGTCATCAACATGCCTCTCTAACATACAAATGTTTGGATACTGACTAATTCAAATTGTTTGCAATTTTGATGTACATGAAGAAATAACATAAAGAATGACGTCGAGAAAGGTCTTCCAGGCTTTGTCAGTTGGTTGGAAAAGAAGATGAGATAAAGTATAATACTCTTAACGCAATCGAATTACAACTCTACAAAATGAATATCATCACTTATCCTATAACTATATTCTGAAATGAAGACTATGCAAATTTAACATACAAATAATCCACCAATTAAAAAAGAGATGTGTTCAAACTCACAAAATTAGATAGGAGTGGCAACTGCAATTATGAAATTATCCATGTTAAGAGCGTATAATGGAAATCTAATAAATCCATCATATAAGTTAGAAAGCACTTTCCAGTATAAATTAAAGCATTGTTGTTGGTCCAGATAACGGCAAAGTAAAAGACTAGAGGGGGGGTGAATAGTCTTTTAAAACTTTTGTCGATAAAAACTATTTCTCAGATATCTGTGTAGATATCTGATACTTAGATTCAGAGCGCGGAAGACTTAGAATAGATAAGTGCAGAAACAGTTAAAGTGTGTGTGTTCTTTGAAATGTAAAATCTGAAAAGTAAATAACACAGCAAGTATAGTGGTATCTGGAGGTGGCGTAATCCTCCAACTAATCCACTTCAGTCTTCCAAAGACCTAGAATTCACTAGAATAGATAATTGAGGTCACCTTACAAAAATCCTATTCTAAGATTCCTTAAACAAATGGTTCCCAACCAAATGTTCCCCCCGAGTTGTTCCCCGGCTTTCACAGCCAAGTACTTCCTGTACTCAGAAACCTTTTTGAGCTATTCCCTAGCTTCCCAAGCTAAGTACTTCCTGTGCTCAATAACCTTGGAGTTATTCCTTAGTTTCTCAAACTAAGTACTTCACATACTCACGCCGATGATGGTGTTGGTTTTGGTTTGAGTTGTCAGATGAGCTTCTTTAATAACTTTTCAGTTAATCAGATAGCTCTGTGAATCAAGTATACTTAATACACTTTGCAATGTATGGTATCTTATTCTTTTTACTAACCCAAGTCTATGATAATTGTTCAAGAGAATGAATCTCAGATACTTGATCTTTCGATTCAACTCTTTCACAAATAGCAGTGCTTGTTTAGGATCAGGACACTTAGAACTTTAGTACTACTTAAGATCAGGAGCTTTGGTCGCAACAGAAAGCTTTGAGGATAAGTAGTTTGCTTGAGAGAATATGTTCGTGTAAATGTTGTTCAGTAAGTTCTGTGTCTCTAAGGTTCAGCGTGTCATCTCAAGCAGTCTAAGTGTTGATATTTATAGATGAATTTGAATGCCGTTGAATAGTATCCGTTATGCTTAAATCAAATTCAAACTATTGATATTTGTGTATAGTACTGTAGCAGGTTTGTCTTCTTCTTCAGAAGGTACCGTTGCTTTTGTTCAGACATATATGTTCGTGCATTAAATGCATTGTACTATACTTTTTGTCATGTAGTGCCAACGGAACTATGCTTTGTATCAGAGACTTAACTTTATCAGTTTTCTCTGAGTTTTAGCACGTCCTTACCTTTAACTTCATATACCACTTTTATTGAAACAACTTTGTTTGCAATATATATTTCTTTATCAGAAATGTGGTTTAAAGCTCAAGGTATCTGAGTGTAGATATCTGTGGTCACTTTCCTTGTTTTCCAGATGGACCTCTTGACTTCTCAGATATCTCTTGTGACATGATTTGTTTAGCAATCATTCGCGTCTTCAATAAATCTGGCCAAGGTATCTGCAAAACTATTTCAATAATCTTGTGCAGTTTCTTCAAATCTTCAATGTCGTTGAACTTGTTCTGCTTGGATGTCTTCTTCTTGATCTTCTCTTCATAAAATAAAAATTACATTTTGAGACCTAACATCCTATACAAGATTAGCTAGACTATCATACTTAGTGGGTTTCCTCTTTTATAATGTTCAAGTGAACCAAAAGTACTAATCACCTTTCTGAGACTAAGATAAGTCATCATGTTGCTGATCAAAATCTAAACAGATATTTCTAACAAAATATCTAACAAATTTCCTAACAAATTTCCCCCTTTTTGATCAGTTAACGATGACTATCTGACCTATTACAAATCTGGATGAGTGAACAATCCAACACTTAATCATTTTTTAAGATTTTTCAATTCATTCAATTAAGTGCAGAAAGTAAACATCAACCAAATCAGAAGGTGTGATCTTTGCTGACAAGTTATCTTTTATAGAATACTATCTGAGAGTAAGTTCTTCAGATAAGTTACAAAGAAAGATTACAGATAACTTCAATACATAAAACAAGTTTAGCTCAGTCAGCAAAAATACAACAAAAAAAATAGTAAATTAGGACAACAGGAGTAGCCAAGCTCCAAGTAAACATCCTAATAGACTAGTCTCCAACTCTTCAACTCTTCAAGTCTTCAACAGTAGTTCTATGGATCAGTCTGCAAATTTCCTATCTCCAAACCTTTTGATGTCATCAGAATAATCATAGAGAAGTGTTCTGACGAGCATCTCAGTGTCTCTGGCAAATCCACAGACCTCTTTGTAGGTTTTGGTAGGATTTTTCTTGAAAAAATGTTTGACCCACAGATACTTTCCCCACTTCCAGACATGCTCTATTCTAATATCTGAAAGCTTGAAGTATTCGTAGATAATCCTCAGATATCTGATGTCACCCTTATATTGATCTTCAGTTAGATAGAACGACTCATAGGGTTCCACAGCGAGTCTTGCTCTTGTGCCTATTCCTGTGATATTGATTGCATGCACATCATCGGCTTTCCATATGGACATTCATCAGAGAGGTCCTTTCTCATGGCTTCAGTTCTCTTGACAACTTCAAAATCCAACCAGGCTTTAATGTGATTGGTGTTGATCAAGGTTGGCTTATCTTTTCTCCATGCCATAAGTTGTTTATGGATTGGTTCTGGAAATCTTGAATTTACCAGTAGATGCTTAAGTTCCAGAATCCAATAGCCATTTTTCTGATTGATGCACCTGTAGACAGAGTAATCATTGTCATTCTTCACATACTCTATTTTGGCTTCTTCTGGCCTGAGTGGAAGTTGACTTTGTCTTTGCTTTCTCTCGATCTGTTCCTTCTCATCTTGAATTCTCTTTGGGGTTGTTGCTTGAAGAACCACCTGGATATACTTGGTATTTCCAGAGGGTGTTTTATTGCTAGGGCTTTGCGACTATGGGCTCGATTAGGCTTTCAATTTTCCTTTTTACGTGAAGAGGAGCTTCATCTTTATCGGTTTCCTCATCATCATCAAGATTATCTTGTGAGAGTTTCTGACCTTCTTCATTGCCTGGGGACTTGATTTGGCCTTCTTCTTTTCTTGGAAGATTCATTAATCCCTTTAACTGTCTTCTCCTTGGAGCCTTGGTACTCCTTGGAGGTTTACATGGCCCTTGTTATCATTGTAGTTCCTTGATGGGTTTACGGAAGCAACTACTATTTACAAAGCAGCTTGGCTTGAGGAGGGTTCATTGATTCTGAGTGGTGGCTGAGAAGTTTTCATGTTTCTTCTTCCTCTCTAAGCCGCACCAGCTCTAGATTTCTTCTTGTTTTCTTCTCCTTCTTCCCATTCCCGACTTTGAGGTCGGATTTGTACACTCTTTCCCCTTAGTCATTGTTGGTGACTCGGTCTCATAAAAGAATTAGAGAGTCAAAATGCCCTTGTAAATAATTGTGGCGTTGACCAACTTCGAAGTTCACTTTGAGCTCTGATTTTGCTTGATAAGTCCATTGTCCTTATCGGTGAGCTCGCCAATGGGCTAGGATGGCATATGCTTTTCGACAATGTAACTTGCCTCTTGAAAGCTTTTTCAGCTAAAGACGCATCATCGTCCCTTATCATTCCCAGATCTTTCTGAGCAATGACTATGCTAGTTGTTCTCTGAGTGATGAGCTCAGTGAACTTTTTCATTTCAGAGGGGACGGAGGCAATTACATCCTTGTTCTGTGAAGACAACTCCTTTTTCAGATGAGCCAGTACTTGGTATCTATTCATGTATTCATGGGAGTGGACATTTGGCAGTTTGCTGAAAGTTTTAGGAGCAATCAGTTTCCTTTTCAAGTGTGAAACCGCTAGATGTTCATTGCGGTGCTCTGCCAAAGTCTTGTCTTCTTCATCATCTGAGTAATCATTGATGATCTTCATCCTCTTGGACATTCTCATCGATTATGTCGAGTCCAAAGAACCATCTCAGATTGGTTTCTTCCTTTTTGGGAGGAGGATGGTACTTCTTTTGAAGATGATGCAGCCTTAGCATCATGCTTAATTTCAGATACTTCTTCAGTATCGAGTTCTTTGGTGATGGCATTTACAGCATCCTGTAGCTCTTTAACCTCAGAGTAAGCAATCATCTATTGCAGATATTGATCTTGTAGTTGGTCAAGCTTGTCTCTGGATTTAGCTATCTGGTCTTCCAATTGAAGATGGAGCTGTTGTTCTTATTCCAACAGTTGTCTGAGTTGAGCAGTTCTGGATTGAGTATTCAACAATTTCTGAGCGATTTCCTCAGAATCCTCAACTACTTGTTCAGTAATAACCTTTTATTGGGAAGATGGATGAGTTGACTTTTGAGGAGATGGAGACGGAGATTTCTGTGCTTTCCTCTCAGTTTGCTTTTCAGCAGTTGAGGCATGATTTCTTTGTGAAATTCCTCCGGTCCACAGTGCAGGGCATCATCATCATCCTTTTATGCATGTCATCCTTTTGGTGATGGTCGGTGGGAGGTTCATCAAGTCGTTTCGTTTATCTCTTCCTCCTCATCATCTTGAGATACAAGATTGATCACTTCAGAATAGTGATCTTACGCCCATTAACCTCTTCTTGTTCGAAGGTATAAATTGCGAGTGCAGGGGCTGGTTTGAATGCCATCTGTAATCTTGTCGACCATCCGCCTGCTCAAAGGCTTGTATCAAGCTGTCAATTCTCTGAGAAATCCTTATGCAATAGAGTCGAATCTGTGTCGCTTTCGGTAGGAACATTGCATGGATATACGTCTCCAAGTCAAGAGCTCGTGCTCGTCTGGTTGGTTGATCTGTGATTCTCAATATTTCAGAGAGATCAAAGCACCTTAACCTTTGCCATTTCTTAAAGCATTGAATATGCTTTGACAGGGTTTGAGCTTTGAAGAAGGGAAGTAGGTCCCTTTTCTCATCATTGGGAGCCTGCTTTGCATTTGTTTGAGCCTGAAAGAAAGAATTTTGAGTGAGCTTCAAAACTTTTGTAGATATCTGAGTAGAAGTGTAGTTTAGTTTCTGAGTTACCTGAGTAAGTATTTCAGGCTCAGAGACTTGTGCTACTGAGACAATTGGTGTCTCAGATATCTTGTTGTGAGGTGGAGACTTGGAAGTCTGGTCCTCATCAACCTTTCTTTCTTGAACCTGAGAATTAAGATTAATACAATACTTAGGAAATTATTTGAAAGAATTTGTGCAAAAATGCTTTAATGAGTTCTGAGTTTTGGACTTACTTCCTCAATAGGAAGCTCAGAGTCATTTTTCTCAGAAACTTTCTCAGGTTCTGGTATTCTTTCATGTGATGTTGCCTTGGGAGCTTCATCAATTTCCATTGATGCAGGGGATGTCGCAACTTTTTCCCTTTGCATTTCTACTTCTGAATGAGCGTGTAAGTAGAAAGTATTGAATATTTTAGAAGAAGTTTAAGATAACCCATGATGAAGAATACTTATCACTGATTTTTCATGTACCTTCATGCTAGAAGGCTCAATGATGTGTTCTTGAAAACCTTGGTCTCTGGGTTCGTCTCGGCATTTACGCCTTATCTTCCTCTTTCTCAGTTGGAGCCTGTTAGAAACATTTACTTTAAATGATTAAGCACATAGACAAATGACTGAAAAGTGTTATCTTAAGAATCAATTATCACCTGTGGTACAGGCTCAGATTTCTTAAGAGGCGAGGTTGGGGTAACCTCCTTCTCAGTTTCTGAGGCAAGCTTTCCAGCTTCCTCTTTCTAACTCAGCCTGTAAAAAAGAATTTTTATATAAGTAACAAGATATACAAGCATAAAAATTTTCACAAGGTAAGAGTTAAACCATTCGGCTACCTCAGCATTGTCAGGCTGATTGGTCTCTGGAACTTGTGACCCTTTTATACTTTGGTCTTCTTGTTCCAGTACAGCTTCTTTGTTTGAAGTTTTAGGTACTTCAAACCTTTCCTGAGTGTGCAACTCAGTTGCCTCCCCTGGTTGATCATACTGAGTGGATGTCTCAGTTTGATCCCTCTTGTCGAGTTGGGGAACCTGCTCTTTTGCAGGATTTTCTTCAGCGTGTTGTAATGCTGGTAATTCAAAATGGAGTTCATTTTGTCTGGAAGCAGAAGATCGGTCAGTAGAGTGTTCTTCCAGATTTTTAGATGTGGCATTTTCATCAGCATCTGCCAGCACTAAATTACCACTCATCAGGGCTTGAAGTTGTGCGTAAGAAACGTCCCCTGATGATGTGTTTGCACCAACAACCTTTGCTATAGGTGCTTGTTCAGCAACCTGAGGTGTAGGTTCTTCTTCAGAAACCTTATCACCAGTTACTGTTACAGTAACCTTAGCCCTCTTTGTTCTTTCTAGGACTTGAGAGATGACTAGTTCTTCATCTTCATCGTCAGAGCTCTCATCAGCATTGGGAACTGATTGGTCCATTACTCATGCGATTTCTGCAGATGGGGCTTGGTGCTTTTCACCTGTTTTGGCAGCATTAATAAGTTCATCAGCAAGGCATTCTGCATTAGTCGCAACATTTCTGAACGCACTTTCTCTTGCTGAGTCTACTTGTTCAGTAGTTGATGACTCTTTTGCAGCATTGATGAGTTGATCTGCCTTTATCAGTTCATCGGCAAGGCTGCGCAGATATCGAGAATCGACAACCTCAATGGGTGTGTCTTCGATTTGCCGCCAGACTTCTTTCTTGAAGTTACGGCTTCTTGTCAACCTTTTCTTGAGATACCTTTTCGGACTTTCGCTTCTTAGAACCTTTACGAGACCCGGTAACCTTTTTCATCAAGTTTGTATACTCATATTTGTAGAGTAGGTTACGTTGGCTATTTCAATTGGTCTCTCGAGCTCAATGCCAAGCTTCTCCAACAAGTAGCATATCTTGAGACCATAGCCCTCGTGTCCTTTGGCTCGCTAGTCCTTTGGCGATCTTAGACTCAAGCCTTGAATCTTCTTCACAAACTTCATGAAGGCGTACTTTCCCGATTAAAGGGTTTTCCAACCTTTTGTCTTGTTGATTCGGCAAGAACATCATGATCCATCGTTCTTGGCTTATCCGGTCAGCACCTCCTTGTAGACCATCAAAGCATCTGTGAAGAATGCAAGCCAATATCCCGATGAACCATCGGATGTCCGGTTCGGATGTCGAAGCTTGAACTTCGGTGGGTGTATCGATTTTCAAGATCACACACGCCATCTGTAAATTGTTTAACACCTTCAAGGAGATCATCATCCTTAGTGTTTATTTCAAAATCCTTTCCAAGATTTTGAAACTCAAAACTTTCTGAAAGTTGTTAAGTCCGGAAGGATTTCCTTTCCTTGGGTGAGGTTTTGACACTATTGCGGTTCCTTGAAACACAGAAATTATCACAGGTTGTTGTAGAATTCCAACACATCAGTGATGAAATTCCACTTGGCGGCAGATAGAAAACCCTTGATTTGTGCCTTTTCAAGCATGTTAAGAATCGACTTTACACGGCTTGGTTCTCTATTGACCGTGAGGTATTCCTCAACCATGGCACCACCCCAAATCATTCTGATTTGAATTCCAATGGTCGATTAAAATCTCCTACCGATCGGTTGTTCACAATAACCAACTCTGGTGCTTGCTTTTCAGCAGTACCAGTGGAGGATTGAGATTTCTGTGTGGAAGAATTCTTTGGGGCCATCTCTTTATATAGTGTAGGGAATTTGGATTGGTGTTTGAAAGAGATTTGATTCAGTAATTCTTTGCAGAAAAACTTAATCTTGATTTGCAGAGATTGTAGAAGGTTTGCAGAGAATCAAGAGAAGGTTTTTCTATTTTTGTGTAAGTCGGAATTTTGGATTAGGCGAAAGTGATTTATTTTGCCAAAATCATATATATATAGCAATAGAATCTCAACAGACAAATACATACAAATTGATTTTGTGTGTACATATCTGTGATTTGCAAGCAGGCGTGAGCAAAAGCTAGTTCGGCATTAAATGCAAAGTGGGCTTTGTCGAATTTTTACAGTCCACTATTTACTGTGAATTAATTTCCACCGTATAGATCAAACGCTTAATTTCATCAAGGGTCACCATTGCTTCTTCAGCAATGATCACAATCAACAAGTGTAATTGTGCCCATTTAATGAATTTTGGCTATTAGCTATCTGAATCACGTTTTTGTATGACCAAGAACACTGTTTGCATCTGAATCTGTCTTATACTTAGGATTTTTCCAAGTTTTTCATCAAGATAGAAATAATGCGAATTTCAAGAGAGTAGTTGACTGCAGATAGTTGTACTATTCTCCTTTGTGTTCCCCGTTTATAGAGTGATTCAGATATCTGAGTTCCCGTCTCAGAGATCTTAAGCTGTCTTTTTGCTCTTTAGCCTTTTTTGACTTCTGGATACCCGTTCCAGATTTCTCTTTTCTCTTCTCTGGATGCCCGTTCCAGATACCTCTTCTCTGGATGCCCGTTCCAGATTCCTGAACTTTTTCAGTTCATTGGTAGTTCCATTAGTCCAAGACTATGTCTTAAGGCTAAGAATCTACTTTCTTGTAGTGGCTTAGTGAAGATATCTGCAAGTTGGTCTTCAGTGCCAATCTTGAGTATCTCTATATTGCCTTTTTCAACATGGTCTCTGATGAAGTGATGTCTAACATCAATATGCTTTGTTCTGGCATGAAATTTAGGGTTCTGCGCAATAGCACTTGTGTTGTCACGAAGAAATGGGAGTTGTCTCTTCATCGAGTCCATAGTCTTTAAGTTGTTGTTGTATCCACGAATTTGTGTTGCACAACAACGGCTGACAATATATTCGACTCTGTGGTAGAAGTTGAAATTGAGTTTTGCTCCTTGCTAAACCACGAGATAAGTCTAGTACCCGAACCGACAAGTTCACGAGGTGCTTTTCCTATCAGCGATGATCCGGCATAATCGTCGAGTACCCAGCTAAACTCAATCCGCTTTCTTTAGGATACCACAATCCTACATCTATTGTACCTTTTACATACCTTAATATTTTCATAGCAATGTTGTAGTGTGTTTGCATCGGATTTGTCTGAAATCTAGCACACTCCAACGGCGTATTGAATATCAGGTCTACTTGCAGTGAGGTAAAGTAGTGAACCTATCAATTTCCTATACTTATGTTCTTCAACACTCTTATCCGATTCAGTATAGGTCATTTTGGTTCCAATGCTCATAGGTATCTTAGCATTCTTTTCAGAAGGCTTAAGATTAAATTTTGTGAGCATATCTTTTGCATACTTTGTTTGACTAATGAATATTCCATCATTGAGTTGCTTGACTTGCAATCCTAGAAAATAATTCATTTCTCCCATCATGCTCATCTCAAACTTACTTTTCATGAGATTTGCAAAGTCATTACAAAGTTGCTTGTCCTTTGATCCAAATATGATGTCATCAACATATACTTGAACTAAGAGTAGTTTCCCATCATGATTTAAGGTAAATAAAGTTTTATCAACTTCACCTTTCTTGAAACCACTTTCCAGAAGGTATTTGGCCAAAGTGTCATACCATGCTCTTGGAGCTGTTTGATCCATCTGAGCTTTCATGGTTTATAGACCATTCTACTTTCGAGAAACTTCAAAGCCAGGTGGTTGCTCAACATAAACTTCTTCTGCAAGTTCACCGTTCAAGAATGCACTTTTGACATCCATCTGATAATCTTTAAAATCTTTATGAGCTGCAAAGGCTAGAAAGAGTCTTATTGCATCCAATCGTTGGTGCATATGACTCATCAAAATCTAAGCCTTGATGCAGGTAAATCCTGGCCAATCTTGCTTTGTTTCTGGTTATTTCACCAGATTCATTCATTTTGTTTTTGAAAACCCATTTAGTTCCAATCACATATATTCCTTCCACAAATGGAACTAGTTTCCAGACTTTGTTTCTCTCAAATTGATCCAACTCTTCTTGCATTGCAGAGATCCAATCTTGGTCTCCTAATGCTTCTTCTATATTTTTAGGTTCAATATTTGAGATGAAACATCCAAAGAGAAAATTAGCATTTTCAGCTATTGCTCTCCTAGTCCTAACACCTTGATTAATTGGTCCAATCACATCTTTTGCAGGATGAACCTTGATCCATCTCATCATAGGTTTAGTGCTAGTAGGATCAATATCCAAATGATTTGAATGTGAATCACTGGGATTTTGATTTGATACTTTTTCAGTATCTAAGACATTTTGCTCCTCGGAAGGGCAATTAATGTCTGACACTTGTTCAGTGTTTGAGCTATCTGGAACATGTCTTTTAGAGAGATTATTTCCAGAGATAGCTTCATGATGAATATCTTCAGTTTCCATTTCTGGAAGTTTCATAGGAAATTCTTCATCATGTTTGTGAGTCATCTGGTTGTTACTAGGCATATCAAGCTTTTCTACGTCAGAGTCATCCTCACTTTCCATAATGATGTTCTCCTTTCTGAGGATTCTTCTTCAGAATCCCTCAACATTAGTTCTTTGAACCTTTCTGAGAGTTCATCATTAGGAGGTGTTTTCTTACTTCCTTCATAGAATACAACATGAACTGATTCTTCAATTTTCTTTGTTCTTTTGTTGTAAATTCTGCAGGCTTTGCTATTCGTGGAATAACCAAGAAATACACCTTCATCTGCCTTTGGTTGAAATGTTCTCAGATAATCTTTTCCATTATTTAGAACAAAACATCTACAACCAAATACTCTCAGATGTTTGATATTAGGGGGTCTACCAACCAAGATTTCATAAGGGGTCTTGTCATGGTGTTTGTTTATCAAACCTCATTACGAGTGTAGCGGTTGTTCTGACTTCAACCCAATAAACTTCACTTATTTCGATTACTAGCATCGTCCTTGCAGCTTCTTTAAGGGTTCTGTTTTTCCTTTCTGCAACACAATTTTGTTGAGGTGTTCTTACAGAGGAAAGTTGGTGTTGTATACCTTTGCAGGTACAAAACTTCTTTATGTACTGGTTGACAAACTCAGTACCATGGTTTGTTCTGATTGCAGATACCTTGTCATTTTTCATGACTTCAAGCTTTTTCAGCAAATTTGGTATCTCCACCCTGGCATCAGATTTGTGTTTCAGAAAGACAACCCAAGTGAATCTTGAGAAGCCATCTACAACAACCAGACCATATTTCTTTCCTGCATAACTAGTTACAGATGATTCAAAAAGATCCATATGTAGTAGTTGCAGTGGTCTAACACTAGATGTCTAGTTTTGGACTTGAAAGAGATTTTGGATTGTTTCCCCATCTGACATGCTGAACAGATACCATCCTTTCTGAAAGATGTTTTGGGAAGGCCAACCACTAATTCTTTCTTGGCAAGTTTGTTCAGAGTTTTGAAGTTCAAGTGACTCATTCTTTTGTGCCATAACCAAGGTGCTCTTACGTGACCAGATTGACACACCATGAGACATTCTTCAGTTGTGGCAGATGCCCAATCGGCAACATAAAGACTGCCTTTCCGCCGAGCAACCAAGACTGTCTGCTTTGACTCATTGTCAATTAGTTTGCAGTATTTTGCTTTGAATTTCTGATAAAACCTTTATTCGCAAAGCGGCTCATGCTAAATAGATTATATTTCAAATCCTTAACATGTAATACGTGATTGTTAATGTTCCCAATTTAGCGTTGCCAAATCCCGAGAGGATTTAATTCTCCTCCAAGAAATCGATATCCGGTCACTGTTGCAAGCTTTGTAATCGACAGATTTGCTTTGTCTCTGTCATGTGCTTTACGCATCCACTATCAAAACGCCATTGTGCTTTAGTCCAGAAGCATTACACCTGAGAACGAGATTAGGTTCTCAATTTACAGTTGGAACCATCAGGACTAAACAATCTTCCAGTAGGAATCCACTTTTGAATGAATTTCCTTGGAACATTCTTTTGTCTGATAGGAACATAAGGAGGAATTCTAATTGAATGATTATCATTATTAAGAATTATTTTCTTCCTTGGTGTGTTCCTAGGTGCTCCATTTGGTGCTTTCAGATACCTGTCAGGTTTCTGAGTTTGCTTTTCAGCAAACTTAACTTTCCTTGCCAGATTTCTTCTAGCCACGGCATTGATTTTCAGTGGCTTGATTCAACTTCCACTTCTGATAATTGCTTTGAGCAATTCTAGCCTTTAGCCATCGTTCTTGCTCCTGTTTGTATTCATGAGCAAGTTGCTTCCCGATGCCTTTATAGCCAATACCGTTTCGAGCACTTGAAGCTATCTGAGATCTTTTCTCGTGACTTTGCTAGTCTGGTTGGTCCGATTTCTTTCGAGAAAAAGTGACATGGGAGAATTTGCAGCTCTGCAATTCTACCCTTTTGAGAGACATAACCTGTGGTGTTTACATTTTCGGTGTTGTGTTTCTTTTCGAGACGCGTGCCCAACAGTTTTGTTTTTGCTTGTTTTTCCCACAAAGGTTTAGTCTAGTCGCCTTTCCTTTGTCAACAATCTTCGTCTTCGACCGATACTATAGATTGCATGGGAACCATCTTCTTTGAGTACTTACAAATGTTCTTCTTTCCTCACTCTTATTCAGAGTGATAGAACAATCTGTCGTGTATTCATTGAAGTCCTTTCTTTTACGAAGGATCTCTTAAGTAAGATTGTACTTGATAAGAGTGTCACTAGCTTTGGCATAAGATTGAAAAGATAATTCTTTCTTTTCGAGTTCCTTGTTCTCGTAAAGAAGATCTTCATATTTCTTTCGTAATTCACCATTGCTTCTTTATGTGACTTTTCAGTCTCAGATATCTGAGCTTTGAGAAATGCATTTTCAGCATCCTTTTTCTCAGATATCTTAACTAATTGAGAATTTTCCTTTGCAAGAGAATTCTTTTCTTCTTCAAGATTTTCGGCTCTAGCTTGGATCATTAGAAATTCTCTTTCATAGATGTCAAGTTCTTTCCTGAGATTTTCTAGATCTTTTATTTCTTCTTCATCACTTTCATAAGTATAACAAGAAGTATGTGTTACCTCATCAGCCATAAGACAGATTTCTATGTTAGAGATGTGCAGACGATCGATTTCAAAGAACTCCACACATTTCATTCTTCTTGAGGCGAAGTCGATTATATCATGAGTAACTCCACATAATTACGGTGATGGTAAGGTTGAGTCATCTGAATTGTCATCTTGAATCATCTCAACGTCTAGAGCATCCAGTTGAGTTTGGATTTTCTTTCTTTCTTCAGTTAATAAAGCTTTCTGGCTTCTTCTGAAGATTCTTCTATCTTTCTTGTCACCTGTCCTTAGTTTGTTGAAGTCAGGACAATCCTTCTTGAGTTGACCAGGTTTCTGACAATAGAAACAGATATCGTTTCCAATTTCTACTTCCTCAGTACATGATGCTTTCTGAGCTGGCTTGTTCAGCGAGCTTTGCATATTTTTGTACTGGTGATAGTTTGAGCCTAGATGCTTTTTTAGCTTCTCTTTGGCTTTTCTTCTTTCAATTTCTCGACCGACATATTTGCACATTTGCTTTGCAGCAAGAGCATCCTCAGTCCCTTCCTTGCTTTTCTTCTTTTCAGAAGTTCCTTGAGCAACTAGAGCAATATTCTACAACTTTTCAGTTGTTTGTTCTCTTTGTGTTGTCTCATAATCAACCGTAGCAAGATGTGAGAAGAGTTCCACTGGAGTGATATTTGGCATTCCTTGGTTAAAATAAAATAATTTAGTATGCTCCCAGTTATGGTTAAGACTTCTGACAATAGTCTTAATCTTTTATTTGGGAGTATCATTCTTTCCCAAGTCGCCATATCACTCATGAGAGTAAATAATCAAATCAAGTTCTTCCATAGTTTCAGTGGGTCCTTGTTTGAAATTTTGAAATTTCAACTTGAGAACTTCGAACTTGTTTTCTTTGGTTTCCTCAGTTCCGGCACAGATTTCTTCAATCAGTTGCCAGGCAACTTTCGCCGTTTTAGCACCCCCACAGTTTACATTGTATGTGCTCAGGTGTCGATCTGATGATGATATTACGAGCTTGACCATCCAGACGATTTCTCTTGGCATCTTCCGATGTCCAGAGTTCTCTGGGCTTTGGTTCGTAAATAACTTGACTAGTAGATCTCCCACTTGTTGACGCATCAGTTTGTGAAGATCCTTCGCTTTGATCTCTGTCTCTACCATTAGAAACCTCCATGACTTGTTGAAGTTGTTGAATGACTATTGGGCCATTCTTTATCACTTCGATCATTTCGTCACTTATGGCTTCAAGGTGGAGCATCATGTTATTTTTCCATTTCTCGTAGTTCTCTGGTTTGAGAACGGGTGCATCACTCAGAGACATTCCTGCACACTTAACACAAATTAAATAGTCCTCGAAAATGGACAAAGTTCCTTCACCTATCTGGGGATCTAGGTTCAGTGCAGAAGGCTTGTGAACCTCCTGCTCTGATACCACTTGTTGGTCCAAATAACGGCAAACTAAAAGACTAGATGGGGGGTGAATAGTTTTAAGTCTTTTAAAACTTTTGTCGATAAAAACTATTTCTCAGATATCTGTGTAAATATCTGATACTTAGATTCAGAGCGCGGAAGACTTAAGATAGATAAGTGCAGAAACAGTTAAAGTGTGTGTGTGTGTGTTGCTGAAATGTAAGTACAGAAAAGTAAATAACACAGCAAGTATAGTGGTATCTGGAGGTGGCGTAATCCTCCAACTAATCCACTTCGGTCTTCCAAAGACCTAGAATTCACTAGAATAGATAATTGAGGTCACCTTACAAAAATCCTATTCTAAGATTCCTTAAACAAATGGTTCCCAACCAAATGTTCCCCTGAGTTGTTCCCGGCTTTCTGACCAAGTACTTCACTTACTCAGAAACCTTTTGAGCTATTCCTAGCTTCCCAAGCTAAGTACTTCATGTGCTCAATAACCTTGGAGTTATTCCTTAGTTTCTCAAACTAAGTACTTCACACTCCACGCCATGATGGTGTTGGTTTTGGTTTGAGTTGTCGATGAGCTTCTTTAATAACTTTTGATTAATCGGATAGCTCTGTGAATCAAGTATACTTAATACACTTTGCAATGTATGGTATCTTGTTCTTTTACTAACCAAGTCTATGATAATTGTTCAAGAGAATGAATCTCAGATACTTGATCTTTCGATTCAACTCTTTCACAAATAGCAGTGCTTGTTTAGGATCAGGACACTTAGAACTTTAGTACTACTTAAGATCAGGAGCTTTGGTCGCAACCGAAAGCTTTGAGGATAAGTAGTTTGCTTGAGAGAATATGTTCGTGTAAATGTTGTTCAGTAAGTTCTGTGTCTCTAAGGTTCAGCGTGTCATCTCAAGCAGTCTAAGTGTTGATATTTATAGATTAATTTGAATGCCGTTGAATAGTATCCGTTAGGCTTAAATCAAATTCAAACTCTTGATATCTGTGTATAGTACTGTAGCAGGTTTGTCTTCTTCTTCAGAAGGTACCGTTGCTTTTGTTCAGACATCTATATCCGTGCATTAAATGCATTGTACTATACTTTTTGTCATGTAGTGCCAACGGAACTATGCTTTGTATCAGAGACTTAACTTTATCAGTTTTCTCTGAGTTTTAGCACGTCCTTACCTTTAACTTCAGATACCACTTTTATTGAAACAACTTTGTTTGCAATTTATATTTCTTTATCAGAAATGTGGTTTAAAGCTCAAGGTATTTGAGTGTAGATATATGTGGACACGTTCCTTGTTTTCCAGATGGACCTCTTGACTTCTCAGATATCTCTTGTGACATGATTTGTTTAGCAATCATTCGCGTCTTCAAGAAATCTGGCCAAGGTATCTGCAAAACTATTTCAGTAATCTTGTGCAGTTTCTTCAAATATTCAATGCCGTTGAACTTGTTCTGCTTGGATGTGTTCTTCTTGGTCTTCTCTTCATAAAATAAAAATTACATTTTGAGACCTAACATCCTATACAAGATTAGCTAGACTATCATACTTAGTGGGTTTCCTCTTTTACAATGTTCAAGTGAACCAAGAGTACTAATCACCTTTCTGAGACTAAGATAAGTCATCATGTTGCTAATCAAAATCTAAACAGATATTTCTAACAAAATATCTAACAAATTTCCTAACAATTGTTGATCAATACTGCATATATTTAAAGAATTTGCAGGTAACATGCTAC
The DNA here is from genome assembly GCA_026545765.1 of Plantago major. Taxonomy (NCBI): domain Eukaryota; kingdom Viridiplantae; phylum Streptophyta; class Magnoliopsida; order Lamiales; family Plantaginaceae; genus Plantago; species Plantago major. The sequence continues at coordinate 26,809,218 of CM048840.1, read as the reverse complement.
TGGATAGAGACTCCACAGTTGAAAAAAAAAATTGTATTTTACACACCTGGATTATTTGATTTCTGACGTAGGGTGTAGAGGATGTCATCAGATAAATGTTTCCAAGTCTTTTCCCAAACATGTTCAGGTCTGACCATACTCTTCGATAATAATAGTGTGCAGAAGAGGCGGCGCAAGTAATGTGCAGAACCCCACAAACTTGCTTCTTCTATGGCGTGTATGTATTCCTTCTCATCATCTAATAAACCCCTAGCGTAGCAAGCATCTTTGAAGCTCGGGTATAGAACTCCATCAAAAGTTTTTATATCCTCGTAGCATGTGGGTCCTCTCACTGATTTAGCAAAATCCTCAGATAATATAACTCATCATCACTTGGCGGTACGTGGTATATACGTCCGATTGCTATGCATTGCTTTCTCGGAGTCCATCTACGCCTCTGCTTTTTCCATACATACTTAAATGGGAACTCACAATACTTTAATTTGCGAGCCTCAGGATCTTTCTTATTTATCTCCATCCACTGCAAGAACTGAGATTCACCAACAGAAGGCCTATCCACAACAACATCAATATCATCATCGTCTGGAAACACCATATTTTGCTCACCTTCTAAATGAAATGACAACCGCTCAACTGCTGGAAATCTATAATGAATATCGAACGAAAGAATTTAAGATAGCTTGATCATTCCTGGTGATGTGATACATATATGGAGAGTGGAGCCTTGGAATCTTAGTATTTTAGTGAAATTGAAGTGTTTACAATTTCGACATTGAGGCTTACAAAAAGAACTCTCAGGAATCAGAAGAAGTCATAGTAAGATTTTGTCAGATGGTGGAAAAAGAAGAGCAAGTTATATACTGGAATCTTCAAGCAAATTGAAAAGGCATCACTTATCTTAGAAAATCTACTGTTTCATAATCCACCAATAAAAAAAATTATGATCAAACCTGAAAAATAAGAAAGGTGTGGATTCTGATGGTGTAGAAATAGAATCCAGTAATGGAATTGTAGCTGCCAAACCAGAAAACCGTAAAGCTGGATCAGTTGTTGCAGCAGCATCCCATTTCCTCTCACCATTTCAAACTTGCTGAGTTTTGTTGGTGAAGTTCTATCTCGCTTGAGCATATGTGAAGTTAGTGAGTTGATGTATGTTTTTGTGGTTCAGTGATTAATCAAACAGCTTGTAGGCGTGGGTAATTTGGAAGAAGCAAATTTGTTGTGTTTGTGCAGCATGTGTAGACAACGGATGTTGAACTCTGATAAGAAAATGTAAGCGAGCTCTTGTGTTTTATGTGAAGAAAGTATTCATGAAGAAGAAATTTATGGGAGTTGATCGATCTCAGTGCTTGGGATGTTGATAGTTTTGATGAACTAACTGAGAATGATGCATGCCTGAAACTTATGACCTGAATTTAATATATATAGGTCAGGTGAATTTACTAATCTTTTAAATTTAACTTCAGTTTAGTATAAAAATCAGCCAACTTTAACCATGAGATACACATCAGAACAATCAGGTCAATGTACTCATATTTTCTATCAATTTAGTTTATCCTTTACTTTTTTAATGCTACCTGATAAGTTCTAAATTAAAGTACACTGGATATTATTCAATATGAAATTTGGTCATATTATTTCAAAACCAATTTAGAGCATAAAGTAAAATTTTAAAATAATTCAAAGCAAGATACTCCATCAGCCATTAAAAAAATAACTCCTGCTAAAAAAAAAAGAAGACAAAAAATCATAACAAACCAACACAGGTTGAAGTCGAATAATACATGAAATGGTAATGGCATAAATATCCAAACATCCACATAAACGTGATAACATTGATGTGCAGAAAGCTAATTTAAAATCCTCAAACTATAAACATGATACTTGAATACAGAAAATGACAAATTGAAAGCTAAAATATTGCTTCAAATTGGTGTTTCTGCCAAATAACATCATAATCTATTTTTCCTTCTTCGGAATTTTCATGGCCGAGCGTTGCACAACATCACTTGTTGGTTGTTTCGAGGACTCTACGCCAGACACGGATCTTTTCTGAGGGATGATACCAGACACGGATCTTTTCTAAGGGATGATACCCAAATTGTTCGGGTTTGGAGAATTGTCATGTAAAGTATCCACTATCGAAACCTGCGAATACATCAGTATTAAGGTATTACAAAATAGTTGGAGAGAACAATTTCTAAAAAATCGAGAATAAGCCGAGCCAGAATGTACAATATACAATACCTCTGAAGTATCCTTAAGAGTGGATTCATCCCCATCTTTTGGATTTGGAAGAATTGATGGGGATTCCTGCAAGTTCCATAGGATTGTGAATATCTTGTTTAACAGATAAGTATATAAAATAGTATGGAACTAATCAATAAAACAAACTTACAAACAAAAGTTTCATTTTCTTGAACTCTGATAGCAATTGCGCATCATCGCTTAGTTCCTTTACAGAGAAATCATCCTTTGTCATGGAAATATTATAGTTCTTATCAACAGTGACTAGGAATATCCATTCTTTGTCACAGAATTCTCCAAACTGATTAGGAAAATCACCAACCCAGTTTTCCTAAAATAGATAAAAGTGAATGTTTAATAACGTTAATTAGTTGCGTGTTCAACTAATATGGATGTGAAGCCGGTTAGCTTAATATTAAAGGAAGTAATGGAGCATGGTGTACTGGAAACACTGAAGTTAAGGTGAATGTTGTGTGAACAGTGCAGTGTGGTGTGAACACAGGGACAGTGTGAACAGTGCAGTGTGGTGTGAACACATGAGCAGTTAGAAGTCTAATCTAACTGGGATTCTCTTACTTGGCAGCAAAGATTTCTTTTCTAGTTAGGAAGGAATTCGTTACTGATTAGGAAAGGAATGTATGTTGATTTCTCTAGTATATATACACATGTAGGTATTAGATAAATTGATGAGAGAATAGAAAAAGATTTCGGAGAGAAACACGGTGAGGAATAAGAAAACAGAGGAGCGTGTAGCTTGAAACTCGGGAGGTTTTGTCGATTCCTTGTAAACTGCGTTTTGGTTCTTGGTTAATAGAAATCTTGGTTATCCCGTGAATGTAGACAATTGTCGAACCACGTTAAATCTTGTGTTTATTTTTCTTGCGTTTGTTTGTTGGTTGGTTTGGAGTTTATTGGATTGAATTGGGTTGATTTGATTAACAATGGAGAAACAGATAAACTTAGATCAAAAAATGATGAATATAAGCCTTATAATAACCTCAGCCAAACTCTTTAACATATCAGCACAAGACTTTCCCATGATAGATTTCGCTGGGGTCTCAAAAAGCACAAAGCACTGGCAGTGTTGTCAGAAACCTCAAGTTTTACCTTGTACCTTCAATTTAAGGGGAAATTACATCCAGACTCCCATTTAGATGTCGTAATTACAGATTAGTATCACTTAGTCGAACTATTATGATTTGGTACAATTAGATGTAAAACAATTACATTTTAGCCCACGAATTTGACTTTTGGCGAACTAAAACCTGGAAAAGTCAATTTTGCCCCTCTCAGATTATTGAATTTTGCAAGATACCAAACAATAACCCATTTTGACAAATTGTAATTTAAGTCCTGAATATCTAATTTTTTATATTTGTCACCATAAGATTTCGAAGAAGCTCAAATAAGCCCTCAAACTTCTATTTCAATTTGTAAATTATCCCCAACTTCAATCCGAAAACACAATCGAAAGTTCGTAACAGTTAATCGAAATCGGAGATCGAATCGATCGATGGACATTTTGAGCTGCAAATTGGAAGAAGGAGAAAGAATAAGAAAGAGGAAGATATTTACCGGAGAAGAAGAAGAGAAGATGGAGGAAGAAGTCTGTTGGAGAAGATGGAGGAAGAAGAAGATGGAAGAAGTATGTTGGACTGTTGGAGAAGATGAAGGAAGAAGAAGATGAATTTTTTTTTTTTAATTTAAAATTCCATAAGGACATGTTTGGTTGTTTCATTTGAAACAACCAAATTAAGCTGGTCAACGGATTTGGACTAGATTGTAATTGTTCGACTAAGTAGTATGAATATGAGAAACGACGTTCTAAGTGGGTATCCCTATGTAATTATCCCTCAATTTAATTAATAAACTTAATCAGTTTCAACAAATCAAATTTAGCTTGTCATTGTGTTTGATTTACTACTTACTATTTATTTACCTGGGGATGATGCTTTCAATAACTCTACAACAACGATGACAGGTATCTTCTTTTGTTGCTCCAAATTGAACCCTTCAGCTGCACTTTTTGCAAGAACTGAAAAACCATTCTTTGTCATCCATCTGAACCACCTCAGCACGGTGGTATATACGCCAGGCTACATCAACAAAGTTGAACGTAAACATGAGAAAATTGTGAGTAGACAAATATCAAAAAGACTTTTCAGACTTCAAATGTTTGACATGAATTAAGGACATCCTGTATATTTATTAGTCCTTTTTTCACCAAAGGTAGTACACCTGATAAAAATGGGTCAGATATATTTATTCACCAACATATTAGAAATTAGAGCGGAGACTTAAAGATAAAGATGCATAATATCAACAGACATCTATCTCACATTGAATCAGCAATGAAAGGGATGTTTAATACCTCTGCACATTTTAGTATCTCTTGAATTGACTTGCAACTGTTAGGGGTGAACCATTCATCCAAAACTTGACAGCTATTTATCGAATTCTGGAATGACGACTCATCTTGAACTTCACTGATTCAGTAAAATAAGTATTGATTAAAGCACTGTTTTGAAAGGAAAAAAAATTGATAGGAACTTCCCATGTGAATAAATCAAATGAAAGTGTTTACTTTTTTATAAAGGCAGTGATCTCATCTGATGCTTGATCCATTTTAAGTATTGATGGTCCTTTCATGGTCTAGACACGGAAGACACCTGTTTATAAGATTGCATCGCAAGTAGTTAGCTGTAACAAATATTCGAGAATAATGAATATTGTCAAGCTGATGTGAATGTTAGAACTAAATAAAAAACCTTGAAATTCTGATATAGACACAAACTGTAGAGCAATTGTGAACGAATCCTTAATTCCCCTTCTCGATTCAATAAACTGGAGAAACTCGTCTGCGTAATACTCCCATAACACGCAAAGCAGTGGTCTTTCTGTGATAGTGGAAGAAATAAGCTTAAACGAAATTATAAAAACTGTTGAAATAATGTGTTGAAAGGAGGATTTACTCACTGTCCACTATCTTAACATCAAGTTTCCTTGCATTCCAGGGTCCAACACGTTCAATAGCAGTGTGATTAATGTACGTTCCAACCACGTCTGTTTTCAGAATTGAAAATAAAATGAGTTTCAAAACTCAACAAAGAAGAAGGGGGTAAAAAAGAAAAAGTAGAAGCAGTACCTAGTGTGAACTCAGAGTTCTGTGTAATGTCTCGGAGCCTTCAAAAATTGAACCCATTTCGAGGAATGTCCACGGTAACATTAGGCTCCTCTACCTTTGTGTTGAAGCCAAATTCAATCTTGAAAGGATGGTCGATTCTTGCAGATTTGTATGTCTGCTGGTTTTTAGCCATCTTGAAGTTACTGATCATGCATATCTGGCCTTCCTTCACCAAGTCCTTGAACTTGTTAGCCAATTGTTGCCTTACTATCCCAAGTATCTTGAAAGTCTGCGGAAAAAAGAACATAAACTAAATAAACTATGAACGAATATATTTGTATAAGTAAACAAAGTAAAAACATATTTGATAGAATTGCAAATAACAAACAGGGGGTGAATGATCTTGCCTCTGAATCCATAAGAATAAATTCCATTCCTCTGGGGTTATTTGCACGGTCTAGTACGGTGTAGAGATGCAACACCCTAACTATGATACTGCATTGTCTGGAGTCCATCGAGAGATTCAGAATGGACACATGATTATAGTCAGAAGCCATGACCTGAGTATGGTAACATGAACATGTTAATTATGCATACATGTGATCTTTACACCAAGCTTGAACAGAAGGAGAACTAAGTATAGAATATTACAGCAAATAGAAAAAAAATGGGAAGGTACCAGAAATCGATTAATTAAGTGATTGAGCTGTCCAGCAAACCTAAAGTTTTGAATGGAAGAGGTCTGAAATCTCAAGCTTATAAGGTATTAACCGGATTTTTTTTTTTTTTTAAGCAAATGACCGTAGGTGGTGTGATGGGGAGTAGATGTATAACCACGTACACAACATGTATGTTCTTAGTAACCGCATGAAGATAAAAAAAAGACATAAAAAGTAAATAAAAGTAGAACATATATATCTAATTGATCAAAGAGTCTTAACCTCACATTATCATATAATATAGAGCAGAATCTTATGATTATTGTATAGTATGTAATACTCGGACTCTTAAACCCAAGGGTAATTAGAAGATCTATATGGTAGGGACTCTTAAACCAAAGGTTAATTGGAAGAACTAACTAATTTAACAACGACATTGGGTACCGACTCATATCATGAAAAAACTTGGAGCATCGAATCAGAAATGGAAAAACTAATAGATTTTATGCCGACATAAATTGGGTACCTGAATCGGATCATGCGGCAAGAAATGCTAATATCATAATAAGCCAGAATATGTTGGAGAATCCGGAAGCCTGACTCATCCTCTACTTGCGTTGACATCGAAGCTCCGGCCATCATTCCTTAGCAAGTCAATATTGAATCGATCGATTGTTGATGAAGAGAATCCTAACTCATTTTCTGAACGATTCCGTTTAATCAAGCTGTAGATAAATCGAATCATCAAAACCCGTTCGAATTTGGGAATCAAACTGGAAGAAGCACATCGCCGATTGAATTTGGGAATCGAATAGTGGAATCGATATTGCTGAAACGTGAAGATATGTGGGTGAATTGGTCGACGTTGCCTTAAGCGTGAGGATATCTTGGTGAATGGATATATATGTCGATTGAGTTAGATTAGCTTAGAAAGTAGAGAATGCCATGGATGGAATTGGATGGCCTTCGCTGGACTAAATGTGTGTTTATTGAAATTGAATTTGTTTGTTGAAATTGATTTGTTTGCCAGATGTCATAACCTGAATATCACATGTCACGAATGAAAATCTCATTTGGAAGAATCTGATTGGTTTTGGTAAAAAACTGAAACTGTATTTTTATATATTGTATGATATTCACTAATTTATCATCATTTTATTCACTCTCTCACTTACTTTATCACCCACTTACAACTTTATCAATATACTACCACTCACAAACTAATATTTAACTAATTCTTCTTAAACAAAAAGAAAGTGACCCCTTAGAAAGCTTTTAATGGACCGGATGAAGTATTTTTCAGAGAACTTTATAACCAATAATGAAATATGAAAACACTATATCGTCAATCAATGATGGCTCGTGAATTAATATAATCTTAAGAAAGTGTGAAACTTTACATTCAAAATTTATTATATAATTTAATTAAACATTTTATTATTATAGTTTATTTCATAAACAAAATTAAAATTTATTGACCGTAAAAAGTCAAAACAAGACATTTGTTGTAGAACAGATGATATTAATTTAAGTATTTTATTATAGAAGTACTAGTGTACATGACACGCGGATACCCGCATAACATTCATATTATTTTATATTTTGAATTCATATCACAAAAAAATGATCAATACACCACTTTAATCATATAAAAAATTTACGAATTTAAAAAGTTGATTGAACATATTATTTTCTCATTACTGGTTATAAAGTTCTCTGAAAAATATATTTAAAAAATTATATAAAAAAAAACATAAACGAAATCACAAAGTGTGAATAAATGCTATTATTCCTATGAATAGTGATATTTGGATACGGTTTTATAGTCTAAAATTAAGTAGTGGAGAAACCACTTATGAGACTAATAACTAATCCCCCAGTCTTTTAGAAGGTTTACATTTTAATTTTGTGTAAATTTTAAGGAAATAGAATAAAATAGCAAATAGATGGTAAAAAGTAAGAGAGACAATGAATAAACTATGAAAAAGAGTGTTTAAAAAATTAATAAGTGGATATAGTGGGTTTTTAAATAAGGACACGTTAAACCTTAAAAAAAATACAAAACTTATAAAAATGTAAACCTTTAAAAATAACGGAGGGAGTACTATCTAAGTAGATAGTAGATGAGAAGGGTGATAAAAAGATGGCATACAACATAAATGACTAACTAGCTACAAATCCGTCTTTCCATAAATAATAAGGGTAGAACAAAGTTGAATGCTTTGAAGTTGTTAACCCGGTTAGGAAAACACGAGTCTTCACAAGGAAAAAAAAACTGACGGATAGTACATGTCCAAGTTTAAACCAGTCCTATTTTCTTTCGCTAACTACTTGAATCTATCTAAACTCGATCCAAACACTGACAGGAAGTACAATCCATTTGGGCTTTCCACAGCCCCACACATTCCACAGATGCTTCAAGGTTCAAGCAATCTTCTCCAAGTCTTCTACAGCTTCTTGTATAGCATGGAGTATCAGAGTCTTTGCCTGTTTGATTGGAAGCAGTTAGATGCCCCTGTTTACTATGCTAGAGGAAATTTATATTTACAGGATCTAGAAGCTGAGGAAGCATGTTGCTATATGAGAAACAAGACACGGAAAATAAAGAGAAATGAAAAGTATAGGCACCTGACTTGTAGTTTCCTCCAGGATACCACCAGGGGTAAGACAGGTAAGCTTTCCAGATAAGTGGTCACTCTCAGCAAGACATTCGGGAGAAACGAAGTCCACAGCAACATGAATGCATGACTGCAAAACAAGTTATGTATCTGTCAAGACATTCTCACAGGGATATTTGCATCAAAGGATGTACGAGTATAATTATGTTGGATAAAGGTTGAGATAACTATACAGGCACTCTCAGACCATATTTTGACCAAGTTCACCATCATCAGTCAAGAAGCCCACAGTGAAAAAAGTTGAAGAACCAAAAACCAGCAACCCTACTATTTCAAGGAACCTCCTCTGTAAAATAACACGTGCAGTACTGACAGTTCTTTCTTTTTTGTTTTTGTTTTGGGAAACCTAGTACTAGTAAGATGGAGGTGTTCTTGCCTTCTTTATAATGAATCTTATAACATGGAAACCTGGTAGCAAGAACGAACACCAAGGTAAATAGATTGAGCACAGCCTAAAGTTGAAATTGTCTGGTAGAAGGGCAAGGACAGATGAAGCCCCAGTCAACTCCAACATGATGACAACAGCAACTAAGCTATGCTGTTTTATCCCAATAAATTGCAGTGGGGTGTGGAAATGGTATCTCACTGATGGAAGATCAGATTCATGACAACCTGGTGCAGCATGATTGGCGGTGCTCAAAGAAAAACGGTATTTCTCTGAAAGAAACTAAAGTTTAGATACTTTGGATTGCAAGCGCCGCCCAAAGCCACAGATCTTAGTCCTAAATTGGTAAGATGGGTTTCTTTTTAATTCTTTGCACCCCTCTCTAGACTATTGAAAATTTACTTTTATTTAATTTCTGTAAATTGCTGAGTCAGTTTACGTGTACACAGAAAACAACACTTGAAGGACAGAGACCATAAAGTTATCTGTCATCTATATGATAGACTAACACCTTAATAACTAATGATAGATACAGCATACTGCACTACCTTTAAATTTCTAAGCTGATAGAAGCAGCGAGCAGGTATAATTACAGCATCACCCAACTTCTGAAGAAATGTCCATGGCTCAACACCTACGCAATCACAAACAATGAACGGATTAACCGACCATCCACTAACACAATTAGCTGCAATAATAAGGGGAGACTCACCATACTCATCCTTTAGCCTTCTTTTATGCTCCATTGTCAAGAAAAAAGTCTGATCATGAATAGAGTGGACAGTAGGTGCCTGCTAGATTACCCAGAACAACAGCACAAGAAAATGCAATACAATGAAGTCCGAGACATGTCAAAAGATATATAAAAGAAAAACATATAAATATACTAAATAAATAAAGATGAAAATTTATGGAATTAATATTATTAAATGCAGCATATCATTCTCTAGGCTGCTAAGCATACTTCTTATTTTTCCTCTTTGGCCAATCTAGAACTAGAAAGGACATGAAATGAAATGCATTACAAGCGAGATATGCACAAAAGTGAAAGTGTGAAACATTTTAACATTTGTAAAATCCTTATTCTGCATGCTTGTGGGAACCCAATCAGGACATCTAACATAACTTGACAAGTTCCTTATGGAGCATAAAATATATGACTCGACATGAACATGGACTAAGCAACTAATGGTGTGATAGAACACACTAAAAGTAAGCAGTGACAGGATAGATTCATTGAGCAAAGCACAATAAAGATGCAAGGCACCCACCGACCCAAGGCTATAGGAATTGGGATTGATAGAGCAAAGAAGCCAAAGGCAAGGTTAGGATCTACCAAATTTCTACATAATCCATGATCCAAAATGGTGAATCTATGCAAAATATTTATGTTGCAAACTTTTCAGTCAGGATTACGTGAAATTACTTGATGTTGATAAAGGATTGGCCTGAGCTCCTGGTCATATTTTCTAAGATATTCCTCAAGTTTAGGAACATCTTGCTTTCTGAAGACGTCCCACAAGGTGCCCGCTTCTGCATCCTCGTGATCTTTCAATGTGCTTTTGTCCAACTTCTCCAAAGTTGAAAGCTCTTGGAGTGTACTTGATGCAACATGCATCAAGATATTAACCTGAAAAGTGAAGGTACAATGATAAAGTAAGTAAAAAAAAAAAATAGGGATAATGCAGATTGTCTCAGCTGAGAGAATCCCCAGCTAAACAGTTGTATTTAGGCAGGTAACAGGGAGAAAAGGATATAAAATTGAAGTGTGAGGATGAGAAAATGAAAAAATAATAGTTGACATGACAAGATAAATCGTAGCTTTAGCCCAGAGGTTTTTGCAACTTAAAGATCACTACTACTGAGGTATAATATTCATGCCTTCCTGTATAGTTTCTACTCCAAAGAGGGGTAGTTTCAAAGTTCGGGAAAGGGTTTAATTTCAAAATAAATTCTCCCTTGTCGATTTGTGCATCTACGAAAGGATAACAACAAAGAATTAGTCAGTCATGTATATCCCAGGCCATTTCATGGTAATACCATACTTTCAACCTTAAGAAAATAGGTAAGCATAGTCAAAAATGTGCTACAACTAAAACAGTGGAAGTTAAATGAAAAAGAGATTCTTTTAGCTCCACGTAACGATAGGTCTAGCAATAGAATGTGCATGAGAAGCAACCGATTGCATGCAGAGATTAATAAAAAATGAGCAAACATGCTCGAACTAAGATGCGGACTAATGTAGATCATGGATAGTTTGTGAAGAATTAGAATGAAGCAAGTTTGCCTTATTAATGTTCAAATTATTCAAGCAAGAAATATTAATAGCAACGAGTACCCTATCAGACACAGTATACTGAAGCTTTGTTATGGAGTCCCATTGCGATCCCTCATTAGTTCCGTGAGGACCATAATGAACAGACATCTTTGGTCCAACATTCAGAATTGGCAACTCGGGCAGTTTGGCAGGCACATTGAGGGAACCAGCTGCTGGATGTGTGTAATGCTTGAATGGCAAGCATCTAATTACCTCCGTATTATGGCGGGGCATTTGCTCTTGGAACACTCCAGATAAAGGCCACTCCTCCAACTTAAGTATCTTTCCGTAACCATGCTTGTCAAACATACCCTTACTATATCCTTCAAAGAATTTTGCAATGGGGATCATCTCCTGGATGTCATGAAGTCAAGAAGATATTCAAACATTTAGTCAAAAAGAAACTATGGCAAATACTCCCTCTGTTCCAGACCAAATTTTACATATTCTATCTATATATGGTCTCAATACAACTGTCACGTTTCCATTTTTGGCAAATTATACACCCACGTGCAACACTCATTTGCGGCTACATACTACAAAACCACTTTATTCTGACTACTTTTACAGATTTGCATCTTAATCTAAGTGCCCAAAACAAAATGTGACATTTGCTCTGGGACAGAGGGAGAAAGACATAAGGAGATATCAAGGGACGAACTAAACAAACTGTCCCAACAACCTTATGCAAAAAGAAAGTATCATAAATAATCATTCATAATAAAAAAGAAATTGAAAAGACAAACAACGCAGTTGGAAAACAAATTTGGCAGCAAGAGAGCATTTTCATGTAAATGAAAGCATCAGAATAAATCTAAGACTATATATAGTTTACCACTCCTCTAATTCGGGGATTTCCATAGTACTTAACTGTAATATATAAATCGACTAACCTCAGACCAATTGGAGCAATTCAAGACGCATATATCCAGAGAGTTGTTGCCATTCTTTTGCCATATGCGGAGAGCACGCTCTACAACTGTTGGTTCCCAACTCAACCTTAAGATTCCACTTAGCACTTTCCGAACAATAACGGGTTGACCATTAGAAAAATGGAACTGGAAATGCTGCAAGTCAGATATTTCTGTATCTGAAGCAAGGGGACAGTACAAATAGTTGTCATCAGCCTGGTCTCTCGAAGAGGCTTTACATGTATCTATGCTCCATCCATCACTTGTCAGGCATGAGCAAGATCTTTCGGAAGTTGGTTGCCCACAAATGTCATGTATTCCAGCTACGCCCTTTGCCCGGGCAAGCAATTCGGCAACATCGTTATCTGAAATAAATAATGCAACACTTTAACGCAGCAATTAAGGCAACTAAAAAGTCCATGGAACCTTAGAACTGATACTCATTCAGTAATATATACTTCAATTGCAGGTTCACTCTAGATCAGATAGAGCTTTGACATTTCCTTGAATTTTACTCTCGAAGTGTGCTCTTGCACTTTGAGATCTCAGAGCTAGCTAGCTCTAACGCTATATAAAATTTATTAACTTAGGCTTAAGATTTACTATTGTGGCCAAAATAAACTACTAGCTCAATTACACGTTAATCAAATTTTGTCAATTCAATTTTCAGTCAATGACTAAACCGATGTTCAAAATACAAGGGTGCTCAATGAACGGTTTCTTAACATTGATAAATGGATTTTCTCGAGAAGTAAGAAACCTTCAGCATTTATTAAGGTGCTTCAACATAAATCCAAGGCAGTGACTAAATTGAATTTAACTCGGCAACTTGTTGCCTGAATTTAAATGACAAAAAATGAGTTGAGTTTTTCTACGTGCAGATCCTTTAAGTAATCAAAATCTCAAATTATTTTTATTATTATTTATCAACGTAACACATTTATTATATCATACTTATACAATTTTCATGTGTATTGAACAAAATAAACATGTATGAAAAATGTAATATCTCAGTATAACAATAGTTTTCATACAATTATGATATAAGGCCCCACATTTTCTATTTCTTCAAATTTTGGTGCTTTCCAGCTAGCTTTATGTGATCTAGGTTTTATCAAATACAGTGTTCTAGCTACACAAATTGAGGGTCTCCATAAGATGTTTTATTCATTTAGCATTAACCAGATTTTGAACACCATGGGGAGACATAATTCAATATGCTTATTATACCATGAACAGAAGGGGTCTAGACCCTAGGTCAATTTTATCAGAGGGAATGAACAATCCAAATGAATTTCCACACCTAGCAACCGGAATTACCTCGACTTTCCTCAGCAAACTTCTTCAGGGACGGCAGAAGTACCCTAATTGTATATTTTGAGAAATATAAACTTTCTTCACGAGTAATCTGCAAATCCTGCATCTGCAAGTCAATAAATGCCAGTGTAAAGACTCAAAAGAACAAGCCGACAATGTGATGATATCCAAAAGATTACTTTAAAGTAATACAGACTTTAGATGCCCCCTTAGACTGTAAACACGCTCCACAATTGCAGATATTACGACACATAGGGCAAGATTCGGCAAACGATCCCCCTTTTAAGTTTGGATACCTGGAATTCACAAGGAAAAGCTAATTATAGATCAAAAAAACAATAAATTCACATAACATGCATGTACAAGATAACTTCAGCGTAGAACTAAGCAGCTGTTTAAGTTACATGACACGGTTCAGCCAACCTATTTCTCTACAAATGAGTCAATGGCTACAACCTACGACTCGAGGATCTTGTTGGCTCCATTATTGCAATCAATTCAGGAGTTTAGATATTTGAATGCAGGAAAGAAATTTTCTCACTCAATTTTAGTAATTTTATTTTATCCATTGGCAGGTATATAATCCTTTGTGAATGTCAACTACATAGTGGTTGTGATGCACGACCATACAAATTAATAACATCCTAGTGCTACTCATATATCACTAACTGGAAAACCTTTTTTAAGTTTATTTTTCCATAGGTGAAGAAAAATGCTTCACACAAGAGTATAAGAATTGCTGTATAAATAAATTAATATAAATAAATAAAGAGATCATGCTGCAGTGAGTTGAAATGAGCTCATTTAAGAGGAGAGAAACTTAAAGTCACTTTTTTTAGGAGGTAAAATCGACAGCACACCCTCTCATATGATATAGTTCATGTTAGAACGTTATACAGATACGAAAATTATATTCTTATAATTAATGTTTCGAGACATGTTAAAGAATCCAACTATGCACAGAATTTCTTACTGAGGTTTTGTCTCATGGGTGGAAATAAAAACTTCCACATACTTTAAACATTATTATCTAAAAAATCAACTTCATTCAAGTTTTAAGTTTAACAATGAGCACAACTTCATGACAAATGACTCTATTTTCCACACCAGACAGTAATAGGAGGTTCTAATTGTTGTTGCTGATAAACAATTAAACCATGGAATTCCAAGGAACTACAGTCTATGCCAAAATATTAAATAATTCAAAGAACAGGAAGATGCAATTCCATAATCAAAAATAGTTCTCACCATCTTTTGGCGCAAGTTATGCAATATTGTTTATTGCATCTTTTGCACTGAAGGATGTCTTCTCTGTTTTTATGGCATTGATGACAATTCGTACTGCTCCCTCTTTTTCTCTGTCAAACAAAATCAAGACATAAGCTTTAACCATTACTCAAAATATGGGAAAACCAACATAGCAACTCAACACAGTGAATATGACTGGTCATTTCTAGGACACATGGTTTACTGTATGAAATTTTTTTACACTTGAGTTTTAATTGGAAAATTCTATTTCTATTCACATCTGTTAATGATAGACACTAAATTATTCAGATGACATCAATACAACTATATTATATCAATTAAAATCTTTTAAACAGTTTTTCTTCCTCAAGACGGGAACAGAGAAAGTACAAAGCATAGACCATATTTTCCTATGAGATAGTCTATCAAGTTAGATGTGCTGATTAGCATAGTTATCGATCCCAGATAGTGGCAAGGAGCGGCCAACCCCAAATAGCGGGATGGCAGATTCGAAGTATTGCACATACATGTCATAAAAACTATATACTACTCATAATATTCATAAATATGCAGACAAATACCCAAAATCCAAGCAAAATGATCAAAGTCATAATAGATAATTCATAATAAGAAACGGGAAGTCTTGAATCAAATTCAACAAAAGTTGAGCAACAAATAAAGAAGATGTTGAAAGAAAGAGAGAAATAGTAGACCCAGATGAGTTTGGCAGGTGGAAAGTAGCGATGAAGGAGGTGGAGAAGAAAATAGAAGAAGACGTTGAAAGAAAGAGAATAGCGGCTGCTGCTATTTCTATCTGAGTACAATTAGGTTTATGTGGGGCAAAACCCTAAAGCGCCAGAATCACAGCGTGTCCTGGAGCGGCCGCTCCGGGCTCCTGGCGTAAAGAGATAGCGGCCAGAGCGGCCGTGGTCAATAACTATGCTATTAGACTACAGCATGTAAGTAATTCCAATGGATCGTGAAACACAATAAAAATTGTTCCAGATTGGATATAAACTTGTCAAGATAAAAAGAGGAAAATATTTTCATTAGATGATCGTGGAATGTTCGTCTAACTTGAAATAATTTAGAGAAAACCAAATAAACTTATTTGGAATGAGTGAAAAAATAGCTCATCTAAGGTAACTTTGTGGGATATAGAGATAATTTAAAGCACAAGTAATACGGATCAAACATGCTTTAGGGATTTCAGACATGTTGACTATAAATCGAGAATGGCCAATAATTGCGTATACAGTTCTTTGCTAGATGCTATATTCTTGGGAAATTAAAACCCAATTATGGCAACAGGGCAGGCTTCTAATGGCCACTTTAAAATTCAACTGATAACCCCATACTTAATAGGAAATGAATCAATTATCAATCTACTAAATTATCATTTAATTAACCTCTGTACCACTCCGCCGCATATTATCGAATATTTTTACCTTCATCTGAGGCCCATTGCTCCCTTGAATTTGCTCAAGAGACACTTCAATACTACTTGGTGGACTTGTTCCAACCCCTGAGCAACATTCTTCTGCCTTCACAAAACGTATATCATTTTCTGCCATAATCTTCGATCAGAGTGACAGGGTGATTCCACAACTACAGAACATAACATAGCAAGACATCAATCACATTGAAGATAATATACAGAGTGAGTATGAAAGCAGGATCAAACAAATCATAGACTGAATTGCAGAACAGAACAATACAAAAACATAGTTACATCCCAGCCAGGGTGGTTTTCCTCAGTAGCTTATTTGGAAGAGTTACCACTTATCACCACAAGCCATTTCCTTGCTTCTAACAAAGGGGCTACAGCTAACTTAGTGTAGATGCCTTCATTTCTCATTTTCTCACCAAATTCAGTGAATCACATGCATCTACCTCTCTTTTATATACTGAAACATGTAATATCCGAGAGAAAATATGACAATGAAGATCTATCTAACTTAATGCACAAGCCATAGGATTACATCATCCCTGGTATGGATTCAAGTCACATCATAATCCAGTAATAAACAAACCGCACAACCTCTATGAATTACTCAAGTTCTAATCTTCCTACACAAATAAGTGACATTGTTTTTTAGGTTGACAAAGGAACAGGCGATAAGCAAAACTTACATTACAAAACAGACACGTCTGCATAGAGTCCATTTAAGGAAATAACGATCTTTCATTCTGATAGAAAAGGAATCGAAAAAAAATATATAAAATGAAAAAAGATAGAAATAAAATAGAGATTGAGATTGACCTAAGAACTACGAATAGCAGACAAAGAAAACATTTAATGTGTGCAAAACATACGCCACTTTAAGATTTCCTTTACACGCTAGGCTCCAAAATGAAGTGACAATCAGACTAAATTAGGATCATCACACCTTATCTCTTCATGGATAACTGCAATATATTCGATGTGAATAAGAGCCTCCCAGAAGCGCGAAACCTAGATAGAAGACCACCCTTGATGATTTCAATTAATCATTTATAGCCACAACTCACCTGCAACAATGAAAAACTTCAAACATATGTCCTGCATAACCATTTTCAGCTCAAGTATAGAGAAATATTATCATATTCTAGAGCACACACCAGAAGACTTCATCAACACAAGACTTATTTCACCAAAACATCAAATCAGGCCGTTGGCGGACGTAAACAAAATCCTCACCCTAACAAAGAGAGGAGGATGTAATACACAGACATCCCATCCTTAACAAAGTGCGAATAACGTCTATTTTTCATCGTGTACAGCACACAGCTAAAATGTTGCAAGCGGCATACAAAATGAGAGTAATTAAAGCAATGCTGGACTGCAATTCGCTAATATCCTTACAATTCAACCAAAATGAAAGTTTCCGTTACTTCAAATGCTCGGAATACAATTAAAAGCTACGAATCTGCAATGGATATAATGCAGGTAGAGCTAATTAATCAAACGGACGGTGAATCTTCGCTAAATTGGTTACAGTCTGAAAGTAATTTATTGAAGAGTTACCGGTTGAAGAAGGTTGTGCAGTTGTTGGAAGGTGGTAAAGAGATCTAGGTTTTGTCGTCGATCAAGGTGAATAAATCTCCAGCATAGGGAGCTCCGCCAGCACTGTTGTTGATGAACCGCCCGTGTCTGCCGTGGTCCGGCCACAGTGCCACCGAGAGGTTTCGAATTCCAGTGAAGAAGGAGAAGAAGAAGAAGACAAGACAAGCACTGGAGATGAGAGTCAGCATGACAAATAATTATCCCTAATCGATTCATCAAATTCCCAAACAATATAGCCTTTTAAGGTAATATTGTAATTGCCATTTGCTAGTTATAGTTTTTGGTATGTGTTTTAATTAAATTTCCTTTCAAATATATTTTTTTGGAAGTACAATAATTTGTAATAGACCAACATTTAATAGAGTGGCTTTGAATTATTTGCCATTTTTTGGAAATATATTAATATTGGATTCGAATTTCGATATTTTTTTAACGACAGTTGAGTATCGTAAAGTTTCCGAATGACACGTGGCCTAGTACGTTTGTTAATCAAGACTTATGTTATCTATTCAAACTCGGGATGTAATCCTCTATTCGCTTAGTTTATAATGAAAGTTTACTTCAAAAGGAAAAGTTTCCGAGTGACTCGGATAGTGATAAAGTGCAAATTAAAGTTACCACACGATGGTTGCCCGTTGACGCTCATAAATATACAATCAAGATTCAGTTAGGATTGGATGACCTGCATGGCAACACGAAAAAGCACATTCAAACGTAAGTTTCAAATGGGACAGCGGTGTGGTGCCGACAGAAAGGTCTCCAACACTTAAGCTAGTGAGTCTAGAAGATGTGGTACCTGAAACACGAGTGGGATAGAGAATACATATCGTTTTCGTGCATAATTTGGTTGTTAGGTGCGGACTCGATCGAGTCGCGGGGTCGACTACGGAGGGAGTCAAACCGTTTGGTTATATTCAGACGGGGTTGATATGATGGTAATTGTGGCAATTAGGGTTTCTGTCATTGATGGGAACTGGAGATAAGATTATGTTAAAAGCTCAAGTTGAGATGGAGTAGGTGATTGATGCTCGCACACAATTGTCAGCACTTAGAGTTTTGCAGGTCGTAGTTGATATCAAATCTCAAATGATCTCTTGAGTTTTTACCATTCTCTCTTTATTCAAGTAATTGTCGCATCTCCCACGGATCTCTGTAACGAATCCTCCTTTGTCGGGATGTAGTTGGACATGTGGGATGACGTTGGGAGAACGGATCCTCCATCATCGCCTAGTTCCCTTAACTCGGTCAACTCATTTATTGCTTACATCTCGTAGAGTTAACGGTTGACCCAACTCTTGAAGTAATTAGACTTGGGCCAACTATTTAATTGGACGGCTCGAACGATAATAAGAGTGACGTTTTATAGCAATCATATGGGTGGGTTCCTTGAGATACCTCACTTTTCAATATATATTCGGTCTTAGATGAAGTGTCTTAGGCGAACCGGCCTTACTTAATAGTGCGGTTCTGGTCATCATGTCTAGATGGTCCCAATGAAATAGTCCAACTCATTAATTGAATTGAGACGACCCATCATGAAGATGTGGTCTTAGCGATTGTTGGTCCGGTCCAGGTCGATTTGGTGAATTGGAGTCCATTCGATTATGGACGTATCAAATGGACCAAACCTTTATCAAATATAGTTTAGTCTTACTAGGACATGTCCGAACATATGGACCGAGAGGGTATTTTAACCATTACATTTGCCCTGATCACATAATTAAAAGATCACTACCACCATAACGACAAACTAAACAAGGTCAATATGATTTATACACGATGGTAAGACTGTTCGTGTCACTTCAATCTTTCTAGACTTGCATTTTAAACCCTCTACATAAATGATAATTGTGAGTTTGTGTTCATATATACATTTTTCTTGAGGGAGTGGAGTTCAGTGTCCTTTGAGCTGAAGACCGCACCTCTTCCTCATATACTAGCTAGGATGTCGGTATTCTACATTATTAGTCTACTGCTGGTATAACATAATTTGGATAAATGTAGGTTTGATATATATATGCTCATTGGTGTTCTCAATAGTCGGCATATGATGGTTGCCCTGATCACAAATAAAAAGATCATTACTTACAACAAATGATGGTACTGAATTCAATTTAATCAATAGTCGGCAAGGATAATGTGATCTTTGTACATGATGCTAGGACTATGTTTCTGTCACTTCAACTCACATCTAGAGTTGCATTATAAATCACTTGCATAAATGATAAATGTGCTCATAAATTCTAGGACTTCTATATTTTCATGTTGGCTTTGTAATGACATGAATGCATGTAAATCGTCGTGTTTCACTAAATTCAATTTAATCCATCCATATCCATCCATCCATTATGTAAAGTACAAGGATTAAACCTCACCAAATTCATTCAGTCCTACGTGGAATTTTATGGAAATAATTGTATTTTAGCCAGTATATATTTCAATGTTATTTTTTACATATTGACTGTATATATAGCTTTTATTAAATTTCATATAACTTTATCTGCAAAAATTCGAAAATATTTTGAACATATATTTGAATTTGCCATGACAACACGAATCCATAGACATCAATCTTGAATACTATTATTAATTAAATAAATTATTTTCTTCATAAAAATTAAATATAAATTTATTTTGAGTAAGTCTCCTGAAGATGGTCTCTAGATAATTTATCTAGAGACGGAACTACATTGTCAAGAAAATCATCAATATCATTAATCAAAACACCCATATTCTCAATATTGGTGTTTTTTCATATTACAACAATACTTATTTCGTTAAAAAACATAGACGATTAATAATATGGATGATTTTATAGCATAGGTCGTCTCTAGATAACTAAGTTATCTAGAGACTGTCTCTTATGAGACTTCGTGATTTATTTTTTAAAAATAGAATATTTATTAAATTAATTCAATCCTACATGGAATTTTGTAAATTTAACTGTATTTTCAACCAGTATATCTTTCACTGCTTATTTTTGGGTTTGTTGGCTGCATATATAGTTTTTATTAAATTTCATATAAATTTATCTACAAAACTCCGAAAAATATTTTGAACATATATTTGAATTCACCATGACAAGACGAATCTATAGACATCAATCTAGAGTATTGGATTCACCATGACAAGACGAATCTAACATCAATCTAGATTATTATTATTATTATTATTATTATTATTAATTAAATAAATCATTTCATTCACTAAAATAAAATATTAATCTCATATAACTTTATCTAAAAAAATCAAAAAAATATTTTGAAGATATATTTGAATTCGTCGTGACAAGACGAATCTATAAACACCAATTTTGAATGCTATTATTAATTAAATAAATTGTTTTATTCATTAAACTAAAATATAAATTTATTAAATAAGATTGTGTTGTATACTTTTGTATTTTATTTTGGTTCCGTTTGATGGATAGAACTTTTTTTTTTTTAAATATGTACCTGTTACTAATTAACAGGTCGGGTATGGTAGGACCCTGCTTTACATTTGTTTATAGTTAACATAAATAAACAATCAATGATATAATATTGTATGAATAAGGACTACATTCCGACACCACGATCAACGTTGTTCATATAAATTTGACTACTTTATTTTCTCGATTAATTTATTTATCATTTCCTTTCTATTTATTATTAAAAATAAACTATATCGTGGCATCGCCACGGGTTAGTACCATTCTTTGTTGTAAATAAGTTTACTTGTAATTTAGTGAATGATTTATTGTAGTATAGTTTTTTATTATTAAGATTTTAAATTAAAATATGGCGGATAATATATTTACAGTTATAACATATTTTTAACTCCACCCATCATTGCCGATTGGCAACAGGGAATTTTCATACTTTTTCTATTTCTAACAAGGGCCATGGAAGTGCTCCGCCATTCTATCTAGTTGGTAGATAAGAGATGGTCAAATAATCATTGATTCGGGTGGAGATAAAATTGGAGTTTTCGTGTCTGAGATGTCGCTCCTCAATCTGCTCTCTCGCACAATATTCACGGTTTGATGGCTCTAAGAAACTTAGAACCCTGTTAATGGTGGATCGAAATCCAAGAGCTCCATATATGTATGGATGCCAATTGAGACGAGATATATGTATGAACACGGAATTTTATTTGGGGCTTGAGGATGAATTCAAAATATGATGTAAACCCGGACGAAGTTTTGAGAATTTGATAAAACCATGTGTCTCTTTAATATTTTTTTCAGGCTTATAATTGCATCAAACTAGACTAGTTCATTGCAAATTGATCCCGTATGATTTAGCGAATGTCCAATAAAATTAAATTTTACCAGGGTATTATTGTACATCTAGTTTCAGACCCGCATAAACTAGGTATATGATTTTTCATATTCACGAACTCATATTTATGTCATAATCATGCATCTCAAACCATAACAAAACAACAACAACAATATATACCTGGGTTCTTGAACTTCTTTCATTGAAATAAGGTATATCATCTAATAAAAATATTCATGTGTTACTCCACACCTCCTTAGGCTTCCCCATAGTATGGGAAATAAGCAACATATCGAACATGTGACGTAGGAAGTTTGTTGATGCCCAGTGGTTAGCTTGTTTTCATCCCTAAGACATACTCCCCATCGTTGAACAATAGGCACAAAGCTTTACACACATCTTTAAAAGATTCGTGAACAACACTGTTCACAGTCCTAATGTCCTCATAGCAAGATGCTTCCCTTACATGATTGGGCATGAGTCTGATGTAGCACATTCATCCTGTATTCATCAACACATTGTACATACGACCAATAGCTCTTACACTTGCTTACCTGCAAGACCCATTTCTTCAAATCATTTTTCCAACAATAATTATGGGGTTTTAGCATAAGTAAACGGGTTTCAACACAAGTAAACTTCCGAGCTTCAAGATCCACCTTGTTGAGTTCGAACCACTCAAAGAACTTAGATTGCAACACAGTGGACTTATTGATGACATCGGGCATGTAATTGCTATCTCTACTAATACTAAAGGAACTTATTGAATCGGTTGACAGGCCCAAATATTACAGTTACTCAGCTCAAAACCGCCAGGAACTTTTATTGCTCATTAAATTAATACTTTAATTAAACCTCAGTTAAACTCCTCTGCAATAACTTGCAGGGATCGGGATTCGGGACATTTAACTTAATTACTTAATAGATTGATTTAAAACACAAGTCAATGAATATAAAACATGACTCTTACTTGAACAAAAATTACTTAAACTTAAAATTCAACTGTTACTAACCTCTAATTAATCTCATCCATTCCTACACATCTTCTATACTATCATCCAAACTATGATGTATAGTAGTTATTTAGCTTAAAACTATCCATATAAATCAAAATAAACTGTTATATTCAGACATAATTCGTATTATCAGGAATTCACGTGAAAGAACTATTTTTCCGGTAAAAATACAAAATTCAAGATTATAAAAAAGGTATCATGCGGGTACTCGTGTGTCAACGATACTAGTATTATATTAAGAGAATGGAGTTTAATGTCTTTTGAGACAACAACCACAATTCTTCCTCATCCATATGCTAGCTTGGATTCTTGGGCGCTTTTAAGGTTCGACTCCACTTGTACGGCTTAACGTACACCCATTTTAGTTTTATTGATCCACAACCGTTAGATCACTTGTACAAATATTGTTTTAAGTCGTAATTAATCCTAACCGTCAATGAGACTTGTAAATTTTACAATGGCAATTTCGGTAAATATATTTATATAAACAAGATTATATTGTCATAATATATTATAAATTCAATTTTAAAACATAAAATTAATTTAAAAATCTGATTATATTCATACGTTCTTCCCCAATTCATCCATATAAACCCTAATATATTAATCTTTACCCCAATTCGATTCATCATTTCAATCAATTCATCATTTGATTCCCTTAGATTACAACCAGTTTCGTCAAAACAGATTCATGAAAGAGAGAAAAGTTCACGTTTAATTATCGATTCTATTTGATTCCAACCACAACTCCATCATCAATTGGGTTCGGAAGAACAGCTGGGGCATCGAGATGAGAATCTGCACTGCTCAATTCTTTGTTGTGAAGAAGAATAGGAGGCCAACGGTGGAGTGCTAGTATTAATTTGTTTAATTAGAATCTAAGATAATAAATATATATTTAAAATTTTAATTTAAATTGTTAGATTTAATCTATAATTTATATGAATATAAAAACTATTTAAATGACGTTATAATCCCTTTTATAAGGTAAAATTTATACAAATTGACATTATAAATTTTTTATAATTACGTGAACAGTCAGGATTAAATACAACTTAAAATATTATCTGTACAAGTGATCTAACGGTTAAAAATGAGTACAACTAAGATGGACGAATGTTAAACCATTACAATTGTAATTGTAGTCGAACCGTAAAATGGTCGAGGAATTCTTTTTTCTTGAGAATACGCTGCGCCGTTGCCGGGATCGAACCCGGGTCACACGCGTGATAGGCGGTTATATTTACCACTATACTACAATGACAAGTTACATTACATTTACAAATATGGAACACTAATACACACCGGTAGCAAGCAACAAAAAAGAAGGTAACCCATTAAAAAATAGAAAAAGAGGCAACTCCATTTTTATTAGTTGCTAGTATTAACCCGTGTCGATGAGCATCGGTATAGTTTACTTTTAATAATAATTAGAAATGCGAGGATAAAATAAATTAATCAATACAATAAAATAATCAAAATTCCTTGCAAACAACGTTAGCCGTGGTGTATGTGTGTAGTCTTTCGTCCAATACTATATCACTATGGCTTTCACTACAATAATATTCTGTTTGATAAAACGATGGAACACCCCATAGCGACGGATCGCTAGATTTGGCGGCGGATTAAAAGTATCCGTCGCTCATTAGCGACGGATAATTTTATCCGTCGCTATATGGACGACGGATTTTATTAATCCGTCACCCGGTGTTTGACTTTTAAAAAAAAAAAAAAGAAATCGGTCGTTAATATTTATATGGTAAAAAAATAAATAATATAAACTGGCGACGGATCGCTATTCCATCGCTACGGGGCGACGGATAGTTATCTGTCGCCCCGTATAGCGACGGATCGCTATTGGGCCGACGGATACGAGTCCGTCGGCCCAGAAACGTTTTCTTGGACTAGGGCTGAAGCAGAAGCCATTTCGGCTCACTTCTCTTCTTCGTTTTTCTTCTTTTTCTTCCTTTCTCCTCCGTCAAATCCGGCCATTTGTTGTCGATTCTTCCCAATCTTGGTGTCAATTCGAACATCGTTGGACGAGGAGCTCGTTTCTTCCTTCAATTTCAAATTTCATCCGCTATTTTCTTCGGAATCAAAGGTATTACTTCTAAACACTAACTTTTGAAAAATTGGGATTTTTTTTTTTTTATTTTTGACTACTTATTCTCAATTGTATATTTATATGAAGTATGTAGTAGCTTGTTTAGTTAATTTGATCAATTATATGTAATTTGATATGTATATGTAATTTGATTAATTTGATTTGTATATGTAATTTGATAGTTAGTTAGTTAATTTGATATGAATGTATGTAGTAATTCAATATGTATGTATGTTAATTCGATAAGTATGTATATAGTGAAGTATGTATGTTAATTAAGTATGTATGTAGTTGGTTTAGTTAATTTGATATGTATGTTAAGTATGTATGTAGTAATTTGATATGTATGTTAAGTATGTATGTAGTTAGTTTAGTTAATTTGATATATATGTAAGTAGTAGTTGGAGTTGATTTGATAAAATCGTATATGTACTAAATTACGAGGATGTAGTTAAGTGTTTTGAGCGACGGATAATATGTTGATTATATTAACGTGTAATTTATAATTTATAACTCGTAGTAGTAAAACACTTAATAAATTTTGTAACATATCGAACACTTAATAATTAATTTATAAGGAACGTATAATAATTAACAATTAATCTCTACAATCTTCTTATCCGAATTGGAATCGATCTAATAAATTAAATACGATCTAATCAATTGAACAGGTTAAAAAAGTATACAATGAATTCCGACCGTTCATGGATGAACGATCGTACGGCGGTAAATGGCAGAGTTTCTAGGAGTTTTGTAGAAGGGGTTAAAGGTTTCATCTCGTTTGCCATGGGACGTCCGGCTTGCAATCACGATAAAGTGTCCTTGCACATTGAAAACCTGTAGAAACAAGCAATTTATGACTCCTACAGCAGTATTCGAGCACTTGCGACGTTATGGATTCATGCCTGAGTATCATGTATGGATTCATCACGGTGAGGAAGCACCGTCCATGGCATACCTCCAATGGAGGGAGAGGCGGGGTTTGGGGCCGCCTATTGAGTGCCTTTCTACTTGTCGGAACATGTGCATGGTGTATTGGGAGGAGGATGTAGATCTGTTGGAATGCAAGTTCTATGGTAGGGAGCGTCACAAGTGATGAGGAGGGGGCTGCAAGAGAAAGAATCATTTGATAATCCGTTTTGTCTCTAGGCTTGTATAACTAGTAATCATTAGTTGATATATGAAACCAAACATTATGGTAAAATTGAAGCTAATGTAACTTATATTATGTAATGCCGTAACAATTGATGTTGAAGCTAATATAACTTATATTACGTAGCAATTGATTGAAATTGATTTATTATCGTAAATGATAGACCTCGATCTAATGAATTCAAATGTGTCAGGTTATTATCTAATTATTCAATGAATACCGATCGTTCATGGATGTATTGTCGTACTCTAAATGGCAGAGTTCAATCGAGTTTTACGAAGGGTGAAGGTTTCATTGCATTTGCAATCTCAAATCCGCTTGTGTAAAGGATGGGTTGATAAAGTGCCCTTGCAATGAAACAAAGGCAGAAATAAGCAATCGTGACTCCTACATGGTAGTCCAAAGACTTGAGGAAAATGGATTCTACTCAAGACGTATGGAATCATCATGGTGAGAAAGCAGCACCGTCCAATACATATGACCAATACAGACAGCGTGGAAGGAAGAGAAAAAATGAACAAGCCAGGGAACAAAGTACATCTAAAGGCGATGCTATTCGAGCTCGAGTCGAACAAATGGTGTATGATGCTGCAGGGGCAGAGTTCATGGACACAATTAACACTGAAACCGAGGTGGATGTGGAGGAACCACCAAATCCCGAGGATCAGGTGTTCTTTGACTTGTTAGAATCATCAAGGAAGTCGGTTTATCCGGGGTGTAAGGCTAATGGGTGTAAGCTCACTGAGTTGTCTTTGTTGGTTCGGCTAATGAGTTGTAAGGCTAATGGCCAGCAATCTGAAACTAGCTTCAATGAATGGGTTAACGTAATGTCGGACCTTTGTCCTGAAGAAAACCTAGTTCCCACCAACTTTTACCAAGCAAAAAAAAAGATGCGGAGTTTAGGGTTGCCTGTGGTAACCATAGACTGTTGTCCGAAAATGTGCATGATCTATTGGGAGGAGGATGCAGATCTAATACAATGCAAGTTCTGTAGTAAGGAACGGTACAAGCGTTACAAGGAGGGGGCTGCAAAGAAATGACAGAAGAAAAATCTCCCACATAAGAAAATGTGGTACTTCCCTCTAGCACCTCGTTTGAAAAGATTGTAAGCTTCAAGTGCTTCTGCGGATAAAATGCGGTGGCACAAGGAGCGAGTAATCTCGGATAATGCAGAAGATGGTAGAATGGACTATCCAGCAGACTCACCCGCATGGAAATCGTTTGACAAGACATATCCAGAGTTTGCAGTCGAATCTAGAAATGTACGATTGAAACTTTGTACGGATGGTTTTAACCCGTTCGGGAGTGAACGAAAATACTCTTGTTGGCCAGTTATGCTCACACCGACAACCTGCCCCCGGTGAGTGCATGAAGGAGCCATTCATGTTTCTGACTGCGTTGGTGACTGGGCCGAAAGATCCTGGACTGACGTTGGATGTTTTCTTGCAACCCCTAATCAAGGAGCTGATTGAGTTGTGGACGGATGGTATCCCTGCATATGACGTGTTGACCAAAAAGAACTTCACCTTGAGAGCAGCTCTTCTTTGGACCGTGAGTGACTTTCGTGCCTACTCCATGCTATCTGGAAGGAAAACCGCAGGGAAATATGCATGTCCACATTGCTTGGAGGATACTGATGCATTTAGTTTGATTGTCATCGTAGGTTGCTAGAAAGTGACCATTCGTTCAGGAAGAACAAGGATCAATTCTTGAAAAATAAAGTCGTCAACAAAAAAGCCCCGAGAAGACTTACTAGTGCACAAATTATTGCGGAGATTGATAGGTTGGGTCTTATGAAGGTGATTGAACTTGGGTGGATGAAGCCTAACGAGAAAATTGGTAAAAATTGTGGTTGGAGGAAGAGAAGCATCTTCTGGGACTTGCCTTATTGGAGCAGTCTTCTTATCCGTCACAACTTAGATTTCATGCACATTGAGAAGAACGTGTTCGAGAACTTATTCAATACACTTTGCAACATTGAGAGAAAAATAAAAGACAGTGCGAAGTCTAGATACGAGTTGTCTACGTGGTGTAAAAGGCCTGAGTTGACAAACAAGGATGAGAATGGTAAGTGGCCGAAAGCGTGCTACACAATTGACAACGCATCTAGGTCAATTTTGTTTGATTGGGTGAGGGCATTGAGTTTCCCAGATAATTACGCCTCAAATTTAGAGAAGTGTGTGGATTTGAAGAAGACAAAGGTTTATGGGATGAAGAGCCACGACTGTCATGTGTTCATGGAGAGGCTTATCCCTGTAGCATTTCGAGAGCTGCTACCAAAATATGTATGGACTTCTGTCACCGAGTTGAGCTTATTTTTCAAAAATTTAGGCACAAGGGTGGTTCATGACAAAGTGTTGGAAAATCTTGAAAGGAACATACCATTGATTCTATGCAAGCTCGAGCGTATCTTTCCACCGAGCTGGTTTGATTCTATGGAGCACTTGCCGGTTCACCTTCCACATGAAGCGAGACTTGCTAGACCGGTTCAGTATCAATGGATGTATCCATTCGAGAGGTACTTGGGGAAATTGAAGAAGTATGTCAACAACAAAGGTAAACCTGAAGGTTCGATTGCCAATGCCTACATTCGAGAGGAAACTGCAACCTTCTGCTCTTATTACTTTGATGAACACGTCCCTACGAAGACATCAAGGCCGGCTCGAAACGCAGACACATTCGAAGTTCAAGCGGATGATGAGTTTTCCCTATCTGTCTTCAGGGTATCAGGGAGACCTCTTGGTGCAGCTAAGAAATAATATCTTACGGATAAAGAGTTGAAAGCAGCTCAATATTATGTCCTCACGAATTGTGCTGAGGTTGACCCGTATATGATACTATTTGCGAGGTGAGCAACACTTCTTTAAATTTTAATATAGCTAAGTAAGTCTCTACTTCAATTATAGACTTATCATAGAATCAATGTTTGCAGTTTTTTTTTCAAAAAGCGTTGTTTGGAAGAAAATCCTCAGATGACAGATGATACACTAGAGGAACTACTTGACTCAAAAATTCCTACAGAATTTCCAGATTGGTTCCGAGAGTATGTCTGGAATCCTATTAACAACGTTACGTGCATATACTTAAAGGCTCTCGCAGAAGGGCCATTCAAAAAGGTCTACACATTCCCAGGTTATATAGTCAATGGCCTTAGGTTCCACACGACTGAATGTAACACGGCCATGCAACTCCGGGGTGTGTGTTAAGGGTGCAGAAGATTATGGAGATGTTGCTTTGTTTGATTTCCACGGCAAGCTAAAACGAATAGTGAGGATTGAATATTCTGGCTTGCCATTGAAACGAACCTTCTTGTTTGATGTTGAGTGGTATGATCCAAATCCAGGAGGTACGAGGAAGAACGAGCAGTATGAAATGGTTGATGTGAACCAAAAGAAGAGGTACCGAACCAAGTATGAACCATTTATTCTGGCGACTCAAGCACGACAAGTGGTGTTTCTTGAATATCCAAGCAGGAAACGTGATAAGGCGGAATGGTTAGCTGCGGTACCTATTCATGCTCGCTCGAAAGTGGAGTACATTGAGAAAGACGACTCAATTACCAACTCGTACCAACAAGAGGATGTCGATAAACAAGCAGAAAATCCCATAGAAGCAGATGATGAGTTGTTTGATCTGCACGAGGACCAATATGTAGACTTAGAGGACGGCGATAACGGTATATTATGTGTATTATAACTAGTTAGTAGTTGATAACACTTGAGTAATTATATGTGTTATTATAATTTGTTACAGATTATAACCGTACTAACACATTTTATTGTATTTGTTAAATGTTTTTGCAGATGCCACGACAGAGACCACGATTTATCCCCACACACGCACCGCATGATAGTGTTGGGTCGGACAGGTCGAGGGGGAGGGCTCAGTAGTCAGGCAAGAGTCTCGGATTCTGAGACCCCTCGGCAGAGAGAACAATGGGCTCTACCAACAAGATGCATGAGGGAGACCATGACGATTGTCCCTACCTCGTGTTCGATCCACATCATCCCAACGTCACGTGGAACGGCTTGCCTGTGATTTTTCCTGCTGGTCCTGCCAAGTAAGTATTATACATTCTTCTTAAATATGTAAAACATAACTTATGATAGTTGACAAGTATAAATTGTTGTACTAAAGTAATATATATTTGTTTCTTGTATCTCATACATTGACAACAGTTTATGGCCTCGGGAGGTCCACAACAAACTAGGTGACATCTTCCGGAGCAGGAGAGAGCCACCGGGGCAGGGTGGGGAGTGTTAGTCTCACATCTCGGACCGCATGAGGGCCAAGTACTTTGATGAGCTGAGGGTAAGTTAAAATATGACATCCTTTGTTTGTAATTATAATCGTTTTAATATGAGTGGTATGTTAGCCATTGTATGTGAGTGGTATGTTAGCCACTTTATTTGGTTGATATGTTAGTCACCATTGTGTTAGTAAAATTTAGGACAATGTGAGTGGTATGTTAGCCACTATATGTGAGTGGTATGTTAGCCACTTTGTTTGGGTGATATGTTAGTCACCATTGTGTTAGTAAAATTTAGAACAATGTGAGTGGTATGTTAGCCACTATATGTGAGTGGTATGTTAGCCACTTTGTTTGGGTGATATGTTAGTCACCATATCTGTGATGTTGTTGTATCTTCTTAAATTGATGTAACATGGTGACGTTATATATGTATTGACTTTGTATGTTGTATGAAATTTGGAATGTAGAAGGAGTACTTCATTCCTAGCAGGTTGATTCCACAGATCTGGCGTGTTTACGAGACTGTAGGATCTAAACTGTACAGGGATATGGTATGTACTTGGAAGGCCATTCGGGATCGGGGTGGCCCAATGCCTCCACAGGTTGATGCAGAGGAGTGGGCCCTTTGGGATGCTTCATGCGCCGAATCGATGTCGAGGACATTGCCTACATCAATGATGTAACCGGCGGCGTCTCGATGCGAAGGGTTGTTCACCACCTTGGGAGGCGATCTATTGTCACTGATTATTAACAATCGATATGTATATATGTTTTTTTTCAATCTAGCATTACGTGTATGTATTTTGTCTCTGATTACTTAATTGTGAGATGATAAATTGTTGACTATATATGTTGTTCAGATCACACGGGGGAGGTGACATCCAAGTATGACATCTTCAAGAGGCCAAGCAGAAGGGCGGGGTATGGACCGACTGCCGGGCCTCGTCTATTGCGGTATGTTTATGTTGCTTAAATTTCATATCTGTACACTATTACAAGTTATTTTTTAAAAACAGTAACTGGTCATGATATCTGCTATTTACGATTCCAGGTTGAGGTTGATGCTCAGGTGGCGAGGCAGGAGGACGAGACGGGTGATGTGTTGTCAACTGAACAAGTTGACAACATCTTCCTAGAGGTCAACAAACCGGACAGCAAAGGACGAATATATGGACTCGGGAGCCTCGGTTTGAGCTTGGCTAGTCCGGGGTGCTCCTCATCATCATCCCAGTAGTCTAGACGTCCGGTTTACACACAGGACCAGGTCTCGGAAATGGTGCAGTCGCAGGTCCGGGAACAGGTTGCTCGGCTAACTCAAGAGATGGGGGAACAAAGGGACGAGATGGAGCGCCGCGACAGAGAACGAAGGGAGGAGAACGAGCGCCTTCGGTTACAGATGGAGCAGTTCATGTCCCGGTTCGACCAGCCCACACCCCCGTCTGGTAGCTAGTTATGTATATGTACGTTTGGATTTACTATTATATTTACACTTGTTCGGATAATTTCTCTTGCTCCGGATATTACTTTATATTATTTATTATTTATTGAAACATTTTCCGTATTATTGATTTATTATCGAATATTATATTGATTAAATAGGTGAACTACGAAAAACAGGGATTAATATGAAATAAATAGTGACGGATAGATAGCGACGGATTAACAGTGACGGAATAAATAGTGACGGATTAATAGTGACGGAATTAGTGACGGATTAACAGTAACGGAATAAATAGTGACTGAATTCCAAATTCCGTCACTAATTCCAATAATATATTGGGCGACGGATAGAATATATCCGTCGCTAAATATAACGACGGATATAATCTATCCGTCGTCCCATATAGCAACGGATAATTTCTATCCGTCGCTATATGGGATGACGGATAGAATCTATCCGTTGTTATATTTGGCGACGGATAGATTCTATCCGTCGCCAATAATCGATTTTAAAAAAATAAAAATAAAAAGTCAAATATATTAATCCGTCGCGGATTGGACGACGGATTATCTATCCGTCGTCAAAGGCCCAGTGGGGCGACGGATCGCTGGTCTGTAGCAACGGATCTATCCGTTGCTACAGATCAGTTTTTTTGTAGTGTTTGTTTATGGTAACTATGGAAAATGTAAAATACGACTCATCATGACGTATATGATTTGAAAGGGTAGGACTCAACCCGAACACGTTCAGGACCCGACGGTTGACAACATATAGTAGTATATTATATTGAGTCATCTGCACGTACCTAACACGTTAATTAATAACTTATACTCCAATCCGAACCAAAATAAAATACAAAAGTGTATAACGCAGTTAACATGGTTGGTTCCCAACAACCCCTGGAGTGGTATGTACTCCTCCCACCACAAAAAAAAAAAAAGTATTCTACAAACATAATTTCAATTATTGTGGTGGTTTTTTAGGCAACCACCCCCAACCTACCCCCCCCCCCCCCCCCCCGGACTTTTTACTAACTTAATCATAAAATGTTGCAGTTCGGGTATTGTCACAAAGATTTGGAAAAGGTTCGAGTATATGCCCAATCCGGACATGAACATCATTATTTCAAAGGGGTTTGAATTCAGGTTGGATAGAACCCGACCTGTTTAAAAGTAAAATGACGGAATACCAGTGTAGAGTGTTTCTGACTCTTGTTAATTGTCATAACTTAAACATGTATAGAAAAATGTATGCGCTGGAATATATAATATGTGCAAAATATGGTGTTAAATTTAATATCATATTGTCTAAGAATTTTTCTAACTAAGATTTGATGGTAAACGCACTACAAGAAACGTGAGATTTAATGACCAGCAAAAGTGTTATTAATTGTTATTTTGGGTGACATATTAAACTTCAATGACATTTTCTATGAATTGTCACTTCAAGAGGGATGGCTAATTCTATAATGTCACCAATCTATTGTACAAATGACATCTTATTCAATGCCACATTAGTTATTTCAACCAACACTTTCAAGTGTTACTGTAATAGTTATTAATTACCATTGAAAGTGTCACTGCAGATAGTATTCATTTCATTTATAAATGTTACTCCATCTCAATATCATTACACTTGAAAGTGTTACTTCCCATCAATAGGTGACACTTAATTGAACATTTACCAAACATTTGAATTGTTATGGTAGAATTGTATTGGTGACATTTCACAGTGATACACTATTTTCAAAATGCAAAGTGCAAATCCCTTAAATCAAAGTTCACCCATAGAATACAAATTAACACAACTTTAAACGTTCGCTCATGTTAAACTATACAATAATATATGAGTTTAATTCTCGTAAGCTTGGATTAGCTTAGTATTGTCCTTAGAGTATATAATCCACTCCATCAACATCTATCTATTATATCGAAATGTTTTAATTTTGTATGAGATGTACACTCAAACTTATTCTCATGATAACTATGACTTGAATAAGTATATTATTTAGTATTTTTCTACTTCTTTTATTCTTGGACCATCTTCCTCATTTGGAGAAACACCAATTGAAACGTAAAAAAATAAATCAGAAAAAAAATACGACAAATTGAATTTTCTTTATTAATACAAACAGATAATCAATGTCAGATAATCAATATCGGGCATGAAGATGGAGATAAAATGACTAAATGATTTGTATGTAGGTAGGTTTAATATTGGAAATGGATAATTGTTGTTATGATTATTAGTATTCAAAATTTACATTTTAGGTCGTAAACATTTGATTGTAAAAAACATTTTAGTAGACTTGTGTCAATCAAACTTTATAAATTCGTTTGGCCAGTGGTTGAATCGGAGTTCCTAGCTAATTGTACGGTTGATTAATCAAGTAAGAATTTTTAATTTTTCTTATTTTTTAATATATAAAAAATCATTTTGGAATAATGTAGTAGTATATAGTGGTGTCATATTTTTTTTAAATAGTGATGGATCTCTATAAAGATTTAAATTATAGTTAAAGCTCATATACATCATCAACTTACTCACTTGTATTATACTACTACTAATTCGCAAGGTACTTTAGGCACATTTTGTCAATGATAACAATTACTTGGCTAATCTACGTGATGGTGAAGAACGAACACGTGCTCAAGGTTACTCTTACTTATCCCACTCGTGCAGTGTAAACTTTGACTCTGCATTTTTCCGCATCAACATCTCTGCCATTTAAGAATCACAAATAAAGGGTATTCCTCCCGCATCCAAGTCAAATATGTCCCGAATAATATTGTGCAACTACTCCAACCTCATATGATGGAGCTTATTGTCAAAAATAGAAGTATCAAATTTATCTTGATCCCATATCAAATAAAAAAAATAACAACTCTAGAAGAATATTTAAGTGCACCATTACAGTAGATAGTATCGTTGTTAGCCGACTTTATGAAAATATGCGAGTGATAAAGTCGAAAAGATTTAGATGAATTCGTCTTGGCACAGTGAATTTAAATATATGTTTAAAATATTTTTCGGATTTTTCTATATAAATTTATATGAGATTTAATAAAAATATATATGCAGCCAATATACAAAAAAATAAACAGTGAAAGATATACTGGCTGAAAATGAAACTAACTCCACAAAATTCTTCGCCATTTACGTTTAATAATAAATAGATATGGGAGGACAAAATAAATTAATCGAGGCAACCCCTGGGGTGGTATGTGCTCCCCACATAACGATTTTGGTGTGGATAATACAAATCTACCAAACCAACATCTTCATAAGAAAATCCAACTCATAATTAATTTATGTGCTAAAACGTTAGCCTCTCGTTTAACCAGCTGGCAAAACTTAATTCTCCATCAAATACCTGAATTTCTTTGAAAAGTGAAACAAAATGGCAAAGCTAAAATTTGTCGGTTTAAGATATTTAATCACAAAGAACAATCACTTTCAATTACTACATGTTGCCACTCAAAATCTTGAACAAATTTAGTTTTAAATTTGGCTGGCCAACCTTCCGCATTTTCTACAACCTAGACATAAAATTTTGTCACCAAGCAATAACATTGCCTTCATGATCCCTAGCAACAACACTAATACGTTCCCCTATTTGCCTATGCTCAACCGTATCAAAATTTTACGTAGGATGGCTAGAATTTGAATGAATCCGGTGGGATTTAGCCCATCAGCTTTATATTATCTTATTTAATAAATTTATATTTTTATTTTAGTGAATAAAATGATTTATTTAATTAATAATAATAATCTAGATTGCACTACAAAAAATCTGGCCTGTAGCGACGGATCTATCCGTCGCCCCAGCTCTGGCGACGGATCGGGCGACGGATAGAAAATCCGTCGCCCCCTGGAGCTGTGGCGACGGATAACAATCCGTCGTCCAATTCGCGACGGATTGGACGACGGATTGACCAATTATTTTTTTTTAATTCCGAAATTTAGCGACGGATAGATCCTATTTAGCGACGGATAGAATCAATCCGTCGCTAAATATTTTAATTGGACTAGTGACGGAATTTGAAATTCCGTCACTGTGAATTCCGTCACTAATTCCGTCACTAATTCCGTCACTAATTCCGTCACTATTTATTTCATATTAATCCCTATTTTTCGTAGTTCACCTATTTAATCAATATAATGTTCGATAATAAATCAATAATACGAAAAATATTTCAATGAATAAAAAAGTAATATTCGGAGCTGGAGAAATTATCCAAACAAGTGTAAATATGAAAAAAAATCCGAACATACAGATACATAACTAGCTATCGACGGGGTGGGGTGGGTGATGGCGAATCGGGACATGAACGCTCCATTCAGAATCAAGGCGCCGTTTCTCCTCCTTCGTTCTTCGTCGCGCGCTCCATCTCGTCCTTTGTTGCTCCATCTCTTGAGTTAGCCGAGCAACTGTTCTCGACTCGCGATCGCACCATTTCGAGACACAGTCACCGTGTAAACCGGACGTCTGGACTGCTGGGATGATGATGAGGAGCATCCCGGACTAGCCAGATGCAAACCGAGGCTCCCGAGTCCATATATTCATCCTTTCTTGTCCGGTTTGTTGACCTCTAGGAAGATGTTGTCAACTTGTTCAGTTGACAACACATCACCCGTCTCGCCTTCCTCGCCGCCACCGAGCATCAACCTCACTGAAATCGTAAATAGCGTATATAATGATCGCCATTCTTGGTTTTAAAAAGTAACTTGTAATAGTGTACAAATATGAACTTTAAGCAACATAAACATACCGCAATAGACGAGGCCCCATACCATTCCATACCCGCCTTGGCCTTCTTGAAGATGGCATACTTGGATGTCACCTCCCCGTACACGAATCACACGGATCTAGTCAACAATTTATCATCTACAAGTAATAGAGCACAGAGACTTCATACATACACGTAATGCTAGATTGCAAAAACACATATATACGCACAATTGATAATAATCGAATGAGATCGCCTCCCAAGGTGGTGAACGGCCCTTCTGCCAGACGATCGGTATGCAGTTACGCTTGTTGGTCCAAGCAATGTCTGGACATCGTCGGCGCCATGAGGCATCCCAAAGGGCCCACTCCGTTGCATCAACTTTGTGGAGGGATTGGGCCACCGATCCCGAATGGCCTTCCACGTGCAGACCATATCCTCAGATAGCTTTGGATCCCACCTCTAAACGTGCGGATCTGGGATCAACTCGCCGAATGAAGTACTCCTTCTACATTCCCAATTTCATACAACATCCAAAGTCAATACATGTCCTAACAACATAATGATATGGTGACTAACATATCACCCAAATAAAGTGGCTAACATACCACTCACATATAGTGGCTAACATACCACTCACATTGTCCTAAAATTTACTAACACAATGGTGACTAACATATCATCCAAATAAAGTGGCTAACATACCACTCACATACAAGTGGCTAACATACCACCACATTGTCCTAAAATTTACTAACACAATGGTGACTAACATATCACCCAAATAAAGTGGCTAACATACCACTCACATAGTGGCTAACATACCACTCACATTGTCCTAAAATTTACTAACACAATGGTGACTAACATATCACCCAAATAAAGTGGCTAACATACCACTCACACAAAGTGGCTAACATACCACTCATATTAAAACGATTATAATTACAAACAAATGAATGTCATATTTTAACTTACCCTCAGCTCATCGAAGTACTCGGCCCTCATGCGCTCTGAGATGTGGCTCCAACACTCACCACCACGCCTTGGTTTCTCTCTCCAGGAAGATGTCACCTAGTTTGTTGTGCACCTCCAGGCCATAAGTCATTGTCAATGTATAAGATACAAGAAACGAATATGCATTACTTTAGTACAACAATTTATACTTTTCAACTATCATTATAAGTTATGTTTTACATATTTAAGAAGAATGTATAATACTTACTAGGCAGGAACAATAGGGAAAATCACAGGCAAGCCGTCCCACGTGACGTTGGATTGTTTGGATCGAACACGAGGTAGGGACAATCGCCGTGGTCGCCTCCTCGATGTGTCCGTTGTTGGTAGAGCCACCGCTTTCTCTCTGTCCGGGGTCTGTGAATCCGAGACCTCTTGTCACGATCTTGAGCCCTCCTGTTCGACGGTCCCCGACCCACCACTATCATGCGGCCGATCATGGGACGATAGTGGACGGCCTCTGTCATGCATCTGCAAAAAAATGTAATAAATACAATAAAACTGTGTTAGTACAAGTTATAATACATAACGGATTATAATAACAAATATAATTACTCATAATAGACATAATATACCGTTATCGCCCTCTAAGACTACATATTGGTCCTCGTGCAGATCAAACAACTCATCATCTGCTTCTATGGGATCTTCTGCTTGTTTATCGACATCCTCTTGTTGGTACGAGTTGGTAATTGAGTCGTCTTTCTCAATGTACTCCACTTTCGAGTGAGCACGAATAGGTACCGCAGCTAACCATTCCCCCTTATCGCGTTTTCTGCTTGGATATTCAAGAAACACCACTTGTCGTGCTTGAGTCGCGTAATAAATGGTTCATACTTGGTTCGGTACCTCTCTTCTTGGTTCACATCAACCATTTCATACCGCTTCGTTCTTCCTCGCATTCCCCGGATTAGGATCATACCACTCAACGTCAAACAAGAAGGTTCGTTTAAATGGCAATCTAGAATATTCAATCCTCACAATTCGTTTTAGCTTGCCATGGAAATCAAACAAAGTAGCGTCTCCATACTCTTCTGCACCATTAACACACACCCCGGAGTTGCTTGTCGCCATGGCCGTGTTACATTCAGTCGTGTGGAACCTAAGGCCATTGACTATATAACCTGGGAATGTATAGACCTTTTTGAATGGACCCTCTGCGAGAGCCTTTAAGTATATGCATGTGACGTTGTTAATAGGATTCCGGACATACTCTCGGAACCAATCTGGAAATTCTGTAGGAATTTTTGAGTCAAGTAGTTCCTCTAGTGTATCCTCTATCATCTGAGGATTTTCTTCCAAACAACGCTTTTTGAAAAAACTGCAAACATTGATTCGATGATAAGTTTATAATTGAAGTAGAGACTTGCGTAGCTATATTAAAATTTAAATAAATGGTTGCTGACCTCGCAAATAGTACCATATACTGGTCAACCTCAGCACAATTCGTGAGGACATAATATTGAGCTGCTTTCAACTCTTTATCCGTAAGATATTCTTTCTCGCACCAAGAGGTCTCCCGATACCAAGACAGATAGGAAAACTCATCATCCGCTTGAACTACGAATGTGTCCGCATTTCAAGCTTCATTGTCTTCGAGGGACGTGTTCATCAAAGTAATAAGAGCGAAGGTTGCAGCTTTCCTCGAATGTAGGCATTGGCAATCGAACCTTCAGTTTACCTTTGTTGTTGACATACTTTTCAATTTCCCCAAGTACCTCTCGAATGGATACATCCATCGACATCGAACCGACCAGCAAGTCTCGCTTCATGAGGAAGGTGAACCGACAAGTGCTCCATAGAATCAAACCAAATTTCGGTGGAAAGATACGCTCGAGTCAGATAGAATCAATGGTATGTTCCTTTCAAGATTTTCCAACACTTTATCATGAACCACCCTTTTGCCTAAATTTTTGAAAAATAAGCTCAACTCGGTGATAGCGGTCCATACGTGTTTGCGAAGCTCTCGAAATGCTACCGGATAAGCCTCTCCATGAACACATGATGCCGTGGCTCTTCATCCCATAAACCTTTGTCTTCTTCAAATCCACACCTCTCTAAATTTGAGGCGTAATTATCTGGGAAACTCAATGCCCTCACCCAATCAAACAAAATTGACCTAGAAGCGTTGTCAATTGTGTAGCACGCTTTCGGCCACTTACCATTCTCATCCTTCTTTGTCAACTCAGGGCCTTTTACACCACGTCGACAACTCGGATCTAGACTTCGCATGGTCCTTGTTTTTCCCTCAATGTTGCAAAGTGTATTGAATAAGTTCTCGAACACGTTCTTCTCAATGTGCATGAAATCTAAGTTGTGACGGATAATAAGACTGCTCCAGTAAGGCAAGTCCCAGAAAATGCTTCTCTTCCTCCAACCACATTTTTACCAATTTTCTCGTTATGCTTCATCCACCCAAGCTCACCACCTTCATAAGACCCAATCTATCAATCTCCGCAAGAATTTGTGCACCAAGAAGTCTTGTCGGGCTTTTTGTTGACGACTTTATTTTTCAAGAATCGATCCTTGTTCTTCCCGAACGGATGGTCACTTTCTAGCAACCTACGATGACAATCAAACCAACAAAATTTTCCACTACCCTTCGCCTAAATGCATCTCAGATCCTCCAAGCAATGTGGACATGCATATTTCCTCATTTTCCTTCCAGATAGCATGGAGTACGCAGGAAGTCACTCACGGTCCAAAGAAGAGCCGCTCAAGGTGAAGTTCTTTTTGTCGACACATCATATGCAGGATACCATATGTCCACAACTCGATCGGCTCCTTGATTAGGGGTTGCAAGAAAACATCCAACGTCCCAGGATCTTTCGCCCAGCACCAATGCGATAAACATGAATGGCTCCTTCATGCACTCACCGGGGCGATTATGCGGTGAGCATAATCGCCAACAAGAGTATTTACGTTCACTACCGAACGGGTTAAAACCATCCGCATAAAGTCCCAAACGTACATTTCTAGATTCGGCCGCAAACTCGGATATGTCTTGTCAAACGATATCCATGCGGGTGAGTCTGGATGGTCCATTCTACCACCTTCAAAGATTATCCGAGATTACTCGCTCCTTGTGCCACCGCATTTTATCCGCAAGCACTTGAAGCATACAATCTTTTCAAACGAGGTGCTAGAGGGAAGTACCACATTTTCTTATGTGAGAGATTTTTCTTTGTCGTTTCTTTGCAGCCCTCCTTGTAACGCTTGTACTGCCTTACCACGTAACTTGCATTCTATTAGATATGCATCCTCCTCCCAATATATCATGCACATTTTCGGACAACAGTCTATGGTTACCACAGGCAGCCCTAATCCCCGCATCTTTTTCTTCGCTTGGTAAAAGTTGGTGGGAGCTAGGTTTTCTTCAGGACAAAGGTCCGACATTACGTCAACCCATTCATTGAAGCTCGTTTCAGATTGCTGGCCATTAGCCTTACAACTCATTAGCCGAGATAACAAAGACAACTCAGTGAGCTTACACCCCGGGTAAACCGGCTTCCTTGATGATTCTAACAAGTCAAAGAACAATTGATCCTCGGGATTCGGTGGTTCCTCCACCTCCACCTCGGTTTCAGTGTTGGTTGTGTCCCTGAACTCCGCCCTGCAGCATCGTACACCATTTGTTCGACTCGAGCTCGAATAGCATCGCCTTCATATTGGGATTGTTCCCCGACTTGTTCATTTTTTCTCTTCCTTCCACGTTGTCTGTATTGGTCATATGTATTGGACGGTGCTGCTTCCTCACCATGATGATTCCATACCTGATACGCAGGCAGGAATCCATTTTTCCTCAAGTGCTGGACTACCACTTTAGGAGTCACGTATTGCTTGTTTCGACCTTGTTTCATTGCACAAGGACACTTTATCAACCCATCCTTTACACTCGGATTTGACATTGCAAATTCAATGAAACCTTCAACCCTTTCGTAAAAACTCCATTGAACTCTGCCATTGAGAGTACGACAATACATCCCATCCACGATCGGTATTCATTGAATAATTAGATAATAACCTGACACGTTTGAATTCATTAGATCGAGTTCTTTCATTTACGATAATAAATCAATTTCACAATAATTCAATCAATTGCTACGTAATATAAGTTATATTAGCTCCAGTCAATTGTTACGGCATTACATAATATAAGTTACATCAGCTTCAATTTTACCATAATGTTTGGTTTCATATATATATATCAACTAATGATTACTAGTTATACAAGCCTAGAGACAAAACGGATGAAACTCCTCATTCTCATGCACCCCCCTCCTCATCACTTGTGATGCTCCCTACCACAGAACTTGCATTCCAACAGATCTACATCCTCCTCCCAATACACCATGCACATGTTCCGACAAGCAGAAAGGCATTCGATAGGCGGCCCCAAACCTTGCCTCTCCCTCCATTGGAGGTATGCCATGGACGGTGCTTCCTCACCGTGATGAATCCATACATGATACTCAGGCATGAATCCATAACGTCGCAAGTGCTCGAATACTGCTGTAGATGTCATAAATTGCTTGTTTCTGCAGGTTTCCAATGTGCAAGGACACTTTATCAACCCCCCAATTGCACAAACCGGACGTCCCATGGCAAACGAGATGAAACCTTTAACCCCTTCTACAAAACTCCTAGAAACTCTACCATTTACAATGCGATCGTACATCCATGAACGGTCGGAATTCATTGTATATATACTTTATTTTTAACCTGAGACGTTCCAATTGATTAGATCGTATTTAATTTATTAGATCGATTCCAATTCGGATAAGAAGATTGTAGAGGTTAATTGTTAATTATTATATGTTTCTTATAAATTAATTATTAATTATGTGTTCGATATGTTACAAAATTGGGCATATATTTTAACCATTTCAACCTCTTAGTACATATATTATATACTTAACATACATATCAAATTAACTAATTACTCTATACATATCGAATTACTACATATATTC
Source organism: Plantago major (assembly GCA_026545765.1). Lineage (NCBI taxonomy): Eukaryota > Viridiplantae > Streptophyta > Magnoliopsida > Lamiales > Plantaginaceae > Plantago > Plantago major. Next base: position 26,766,338 of record CM048840.1, on the reverse strand, counting down.
ATATCAAATTACATACTTAACATACAAATTTATCAAATCAAAACTACATACTTCTATACTTAACAAACATATCAAATTAACTAAACTAACTATATATACTTAACACACAAATCAAACTAACTACATACATTCGTACATACCAAACTTAACATACTACATACATTCATATCATTAATTAAACTAACTATCAAATTGAACAAATTACATATAATTGATCAAATTAACTAAACTAACTACTACATAATTATCATATATACATATAATTGCTCAAATTAATCAAAATAAACAAAATCCCCAAATTTTAAAAAACTAGGGTTTTAGCCAAAATACCTTGATTAATCGGTAGAAATCTGAAATTGATCGAAGAAACAAACTCCTTGTCCCACTAGCTTCGATTAGGCACCAAGATTGGCCGGAATAACGAACAATTCACCGGAAACCGAAGAGAGGAGAAGAAGAGAATGAGGAAGAAGAAGGGAGAAGATGAAAAAATGAGGCAGACTGCCTCTCTGTCCGTCTAAATTAGGAAACTCTGGGCCGACGGACACGTGTCCGTCGGCCCAGAGTCGATCCGTCGCCTTATCGCGACAGATAGACGGATAATCTATCCGTCGCCCAGTTTTCAAAAAAAAAAAAAATTTCTTTTTTTTTTAATAAAAGTCAAACTTGGACGACGGATAAATATTTATCCGTCGCCCAAGTTAGCGACGGATAGATTCCGTCGCCCAGTTTACCGATCCGTCGTTATGGGGCGACGGATAACCATAACATCGTTTTTTCCTGGTTTTCTTGTAGTGTTGGTGTATATAGATTCGTCTTGTCACGGTGAATTCAAATATATGTTCAAAGTATTTTTCGGAGTTTTGTAGATAAAAATTTATATGACATTCAATAAAAACTATATACGCAGCCAACATACCAAAAATAAATTATATTCAAGACTGGGGTCTATGGATTTTGTAGATAAAGTTATATGAGATTGAATAAAAACTATATATACAGTCAACATACCAAAAATAACAGTAAAATATATATACTGGCTAAAATACAACTAATTTCACGAAATTCCACGTAGGACTGAATGAATCTGGTGAGGTTTAGCCCTATGTGTTTTACATAATATATGGATGGATGGATGGATTATGAGGTTTTACATACTATACTATATTCATGGAAAGATTTCAAAGATTTAACTAGTATAAAATATTTCAAAGATTTAATTAGCATACTAGCAACATCGTCTAATGTACGAGTAAGCTATCGAGATCTTTTATAATACAAACAAACTATCTTTTATAAAACAAAAGGGAGCATATGTAACACCACATGTCCATATCATCTCGTAGCACGAAACCGGTTGCTCATGTATTACTAACAGGGTGACATACTGGTACATACCGATATATATATATATACTTTCACAAATATTTTATCCTCACTCATTTTAGTATTGAGAAGTTTTCCAATGAATCATAATATTAATCTAGAACAACATATATAACTCTCCAGTCTCCAGTCTCCAGTTCATTTTGATATGAAATTAACAAAAGAAAGTATTATTGGTATGAGTAGTTGTGACTTGTGACTACACCATAAACCCAAGCATCTAAAATTAAAATAGAATTCCGGCCAATCTGTCTGCCGCCGCCAATTCATTCTCCACCTTATTTGGCATGCATTCACTTACTATTATTTTATGATTTGGTTTTGTTATATCATCATTCTTAATTTTACTAGCAGTCTGGCAATGAAATAAACAAGCAAAACCCCATTTAAAAATAATTCCCAACAATGTAGGCTTCCACGTAAGGGGTCAGGACATGCATCCAACTCCCACTCACTAATTTTAGAAGATTCCGTTTTGCGAGAGACCCTTATATATAGGAGAGTTCCGAAAGTTCCCTTCAAATGTTAAAACTAGACAATTATATCCTTTTTCTCGACTGGCCTCTGATGGTTTTTCGCGGATCTTTTGACCCGGATTTATTAAAAACGGGTCAAGTTAAAACTAGACAATATAATGTAAAAACTAGACAATATAATGTAAATTTAATATCATGTAAAAACTAGAGAATTCCTTTCATAAACTAGACAATATAATGTAAAAACTAGACAACATATACAATTATGTTACACTGAGTGAGTAAATTTTTGGACAAGTAATAATACTAGACAATTCATATAAAAACTAGACAATATATGTTAAAAACTATACAATTTCACACAAAACATTCAGAAAATTCAAACAAACAACAAATCCCCACAAAAAACATATGCAGTGTACACAACCACATAGCAAATCTAAAAATCATATAAAGTAGAATATACATGTTAAAAACTATACAATACATACTAAAACCTAGAAAAGTGCACAACAAAAAAACTACACCAGCAACAACGAACAACATAGACAATTTCTACTAAAATATAGACCATTTATACAAAAAAATTAGACAATTTATAGTAAAACATAGACAATTTATACAAAAAACTAAACCAGCAACAACGAACAACATAGACAATCTCGACTAAAACATAGACAATTTATAAAAAAAACTAGACAATTTATAGTAAAACATAGACAATTTATACGAAAAAACTAAACTAGCAACAACGAACAACATAAACAATTTCTACTAAAACATAGATCATTTATACAAAAAAAAAAAAAAAACTAGAGAATTTATAGTAAAGTAACCATTGAGTGAAAGCAACATGTGGTGAATGAACTATGTTGCGTACTTCTGTAGTTAATTCTAGTAAATTAGTTCATCAAAACATGTACTAGTACGCGTTGGGCTTATGAAACATAGATCCTAAACAACAAGCAGTAAATCTAAACCAATGGAAAAAATCGAGATGAAATCAAAGAGATTTCTGAGAGATTACTTATTGAAACGATGATGAATCAATTTCGATCAGAAGTTCCTCAAGTTTCTCCTGTATTTTGCCCAAAAACATCGATCTGACATTAACAAACACCGCGAAACATTGAAATACTCGAACGATCTACAACTTTCTAGAGTTATTTCACTAAATCCAGTACAAACTAGAGAGAAATTAGGGTTTTGATATTCCTTTTCCAATTGCTCATCAGAAGCCAAATCGGTCGATTAGAGAAGAGTCGCTGAAGCTTGAGGCCGATTGATTGCAGAGAATAACCTGGAAGAGCAAAACCGCTCGAGATCGATCGATCGGAGAGAAAAATGTGGAAGAAAAAGAGGCGCTGTAAAGGAACGTGAAGAAATAAACAGGAATAAATGAGGGAAAGAGAGTGAAACGACCCTTTATATTAGACCCGCTACGACCCGAACCGAATTTCAAACACCAAACCTGGTATTAGATCCGCGTAAATGTAAACGGGCAAAAGCAAAAAATTAGACAATTTATATAGAAAACTAGGGGGTCTTTCTGGACTCTTCAAATCTACTACTAGTACTTTAAAGTACTTTGTAATTTTAAAAAACTTACACATGCCCCTACTAAATTTGTACTAAAACTGAAGCTATCAAATTATACTCTAACTAATTAGTCGACTCTCAGATTCTTTTACCAACACTAGTGGTCGACTCTCAAATTCTTTTACCAACACTAGTGGGTGTTGTGTTCTATTAAATTGATTTGAAAATGCTACTCATAATAACGATGTGTTTTTTTTTGAGAATCCGTATATAAGAATTTTAAAATTAAGCGTACTTCCTCATAAACAAGTTTAAAATAGGTGACAAACTGAAAAGTCTCTCAGTGTGTGCGTGGGTGGGGACAAAGTGCGCGTGAAAGTACATGTGTTGGTACAGTAAGACCAGCATATCATCCGAACATCAGTATAGGAGTTACCGCGTTTGCCCAAAGGTGTGTTACAGTTTTAATAACTTAATGCAAAATTTACAACAAAAAAAAAAAAAAGGAATAAATATGGAAGAATTGATAAAAAATGATTTTTTACGTCCAACAGTAAGATAAAAATATTTTCATAAAGATCAAGCTTAATTAAAACAAAATTCAAATAAGTTTATAAAAATCATTTGTGGTTAATTTTATAATGCACACAGCGTGGAATTTGATGGATATGGGAGTAAAGTTTTCAACTACATTTTATTTTTATTTTTTCCTAATTTATTATGTTTGTTGTCACTTTCATTTTTCATAGTAATAACTATTTGGATGAGTTTAATTAAGATAAATATAGATATGTATTTGATTGGGTTGACGACTTTTAGGTGAGTGGATTATTACATCATAACAGGATGATTGATACCAGGACATAGTTACTCCCACCCCAAGTAAGGCCCGATGAGGATATAAAAAAAAGTTTTGTGAGGAGGGGTGAAAATTTGATACTCAATTGAGAGTTGGAAAAAAAGGTTGTCTTTCCAAGTACGGCCTAAATGAGATCAACTAACTTGTGTTTTCTCCAACGAAGAAAGGTCATTTAGAGGATTTCCTTTACCTACCACACCTCTAAACATATTAAGATCGAGTGTGATAAATATTACACACGATCTCAAACGATACAATGGGTAATAAAAAAAACAAATCAGTGAGGTTTACGCACATCAAACAAGAAACTAAAAAAACAAATGACTTAAACTTTGAAAATTTACTACGTAGTAAATTTTAATTGGGGTCAATGGCCAATTTACCCAACCAAACTTTAATATTCGGTCCTGGATTTCGGTCGGGATCTCAACCGTGATTGCATCGGGAATTGACCGGGATGCTATGTCTTCCGGGATGAGCATCTCAATCCTGTCCGGGGTCCCAAAACGCAAAGTGAATTTTATATTCTTAATAACATGCCTAAGTTCTGCAAAATCATCAATTAACGGTAGCAAATATGAGAAAAGTCAAAGTTGGGGGGGTTTGATTTAATCACATGAACTCCAGAAGAAATAACTTTTCCTCCTCCTCCTCCTCGTCTACAACAAAACAAAAACCCAGAAATAAATCCCTCTTTTCCACTCTAATCACCTAACAACAATTCCGATCCAAATTCTGATCCCAATTTGATCAGTGTTCAAATTCCCCAGCTCTGCTTATCGATCTGTTGATCAGGCAATCAAATCAAGCATTTGTATCGATAGCGATCGGAAGTAAATGGAGCAGAGCAGGAGAGCGGTGGAATCGTACTGGAGGTCGAGGATGATCGACGCTGCCACATCGGATGAGGATAAGGTTGCTCCGGTGTACAAGATTGAAGAGATTTGCGATTTGTTGAGGTCATCACATATTTCCATCGTCAAGGAATTATCCGAATTCATCCTCAAGCGCCTTCAGCACAAATCGCCCATTGTTAAACAGAAGGTAATTGGATTTTACATGCATCTGTTTTTTCATTGAGTTTTCTGGTCTTATTTAGCTTCAAGAACTTATCTTCTTTCTTTTTTGATTACCTTCCTCGCGTATGTATAAGACCCATTTTGGTTATTTGGTTATTGATATGATCTGTTAGGTGGATAAGAATTGAGCTAATAGTATTACCTGTTTTGGTAAAAGTTATTATTTCCATTCAACGCTAGAACTAAAGATGATTGACTGATAAGGGTATAGGTGAACATCAAAGGCTAAGTAATATCAGAATGATTCGTGTAGTGATTGGGATAACTGGAAAAAGTGCAGGAAATACAGTTGTTCATGAAAGGTGACTTGCAGTTCAAATTGCATTTCCTAGTTAGGTAGTCCATAATATGGACCCAATCAATGCCTTTTTGGTTTTGAGTTGTGGTGTTATTTTGGTAAGATTCTTGCATTTGTTCTACCTTTCAATTTGTGACTTGTTATACTGCTCATATGTGGAATAATGAACGTTCATTGTTGCTCTGAATGGAGCTTTTCTTACTTTCCTCGAGCTTATAAGACTAATACCCGTTGTCCTATTATCTTACCATTAAAAAAATTACCTGCTCATAAATTCATCCTTTAAAAAGGTTATGTATTATCATTTTTTTTGTGTGTGTGATAACATGGATAACCCGTAGGCCCTTCCTTAGTGATTGACTGGGATAGATATCAGCCTGAAAACCACAAGCCTGGCAACCACAGGCTCAACCAGAAGGCATAGAAATAAATTTACATTTTCCTTCGGGAATCGAACCTGAACCAGGTCACATTTTCCTGTGTAAAAAAATGTTAGTACTTTGAAATTGAGCCAAATCAATGGAACTAGTTTTCAAGAACTTTAGATGTAATGGTGGGGGTGATTGGAAGATAAATTCATAAGCATGACTTGATTTAATATTGAAGTCAACACGAATATTAGAAGTCCCTGGTTTCGTCTAATTTATCATGTGCTTTGTCTATTATGACAAATCACTGAAAATTGACATTTGACTGACCCAATATAGTATTTCATTGTGGTGAGATATCTAGTTTTGATATTTCGATTCTGTCTTTTCTCCAAGCAATAATTTCCTCATCTCTGCATTACCGAGTTTGTGCACAATGAACACTTGATCAGTTTATTGCCATTGCAGCACGGTCTGGTGCTTCCGCTGATTTTGTTGTGTTTATTAGGCATTAAGAGTCATCAAATATGCTGTGGGAAAGTCAGGTGCTGAGTTCAGAAGAGAGATGCAAAGGAATTCAGTTGCTGTACGTCAGTTGATCCATTACAAGGGCCAGCCTGATCCTCTGAAGGGCGATGCATTGAACAAGGCTGTTCGTGAGACAGCACAGGAAACATTATCTGCATTATTTTCATCCGAGGAAAGCAAACCAGCACCCACAGAAAGTAGTCTTGGCAGTAGGATACAGGGATTTGGTAGCACCAACTATGACATGCCATCGGATGACAGAAGGTCCTTTATCAGTGAGGTTGTCGACATCGGAAGTTCAACAATCAAACAGGGATTGAACAGTTTGACACAATCCCCTTCTTTGAGGAAAAATAATGACCCTGGGAGCTACAGAAGCCCAAATCTTCGTCGATCTTTGACTAGGGAAAATGATTATTCTGATAAATACGAGGGAGTTGGTTCTCACACAGAAACTACCAACTCTTCTCGCTTCTCAAACAATGCTAGTTCTGGAAATTGGGGTCAAGATATCACTGCAACCCATGCAGAAATAAGTAATGGAGTCTCTGGTTCCACGCACGGTCAAAAATCCCGCGAGGAGAAATTGTTGGAGACAATAGTGACTTCTGGCGGTGTTCGCCTACAGCCCACTCGGGATGCTCTTCATGTATTCCTGGTGGAAGCTTCAAAATTAAATGCACTGGCACTAGGTCATGCCATTGAAGCAAAAATTAGATCTCCTATGTGGCAGGTCTGTTCTTGATGTCATTATTTTGGTTTAGTATGAAAACCCCACCCGTAATCATATTCGAAGACAGATAGTTTCGTAAAGAACATATATATTCTTAATGTTTCGTTCTGATATTCGTAAAGGATTTACATTTCACCTCTTCCAGACACTTGGAAAAAAATTGATGCACGAGTATATGACTCATATAATCTACTCTCGCTTTTGGTGAATGTGTCTATACTATTGCCAAAGAATGACATTTTTTTCTCATGTTTGTGTTTAGGTTCGGATGAAAGCCATCTGTGTCCTTGAGGCAGTATTAAGGAAGAAGGATGACGAGCACTTTTTAGTTATAGCATCGTATTTTGGTGACAACAACGAAGGAGTGGTACAGTGTTCTGAATCACCCCAAGCATCATTGAGGGAGAAAGCAATGAAGGTAATTTTATGTATATATTAAAATTTGTAATAGAATGGGAAAAACAACTGGAGCCTGGCAAGTTTATGGGTGTGAATATCTAAATATAATTTCCTTTCAAAACTTGACTCTGATGAAATCATATGTTGTGTGAAAAGAGTCCAGAGTGATATCAAATAGGCCTTTCGTATAAAGAATCATAAAGAGGAAACTTGTGAGGTATTTTCTTACAATAAGATACCGAAAGCACACTTGGGTTTCTCCATCCCTTTTATCTAGATTTTATGTTTGCCTTTCTTTATATCTGAAGAGGTTTTTGTGTAGCATCTTAGCAAAAATGGTGGTTTAACGGTCATTCGGTCATCTACGACTACTAGTATTACGTAGAACTCAGCTGTTAGATGCAAATTGCTATGCAGTTTTATACAGCATCATCTTGCTGCAGGATTTTGTGAGTGTACAAACATAATTTCAAAGCCCATGGCAATAGAAATTATAATAATTTTTTATTTGCAAGAAATGAAATTTGTGCTTGATGGTGGGTCATATTGTTCAATTGATACAATGAATGATGAATGTGTTTGGTCCAGGTCTTGGATCTGTATTAATTGACAAGCACAGTTAATTCTTAATCGGTGGTTGATGCAGGTATTGAATCTTCTTGGAGGTGGACAAAATGGTCTAGTCAACCGTGTGAAGAGGTCTCCTCAGCCTTCAGTTGTGCCAGACTTGATAGATACTAGTGGGCCAGATGATCTGCTTGCAGCAGAAGATTCGAAACAGACTGGTGAGCCAATGCATACAAATACTGTGGCTTCTGGTGCTCCACTGATCGATGATTTGTTTGGAGACAGTATTAATGTCTCTGAGAGCACCAAAGTGCAGCAGCTTGATGATGACCCATTTGCTGACGTCTCTTTTCACAGCAACCAGAATAAGGACAACACTACTGATTTCTTTTCTGTAATGCCTGTTCAGAAGTCAGGAGATGCTGCAGGTGATATTGCAGCTCCTAAAACTGCTTCTGTACCATTTGACCTTTTTGGCTCAAGTTCTGAGGTATCTCATGAGTTTGATAGCAAAAAGGATGTCAGTGACTTGATGGGTGGTTTGTCAGTTAACGGGAACGACCCTTTTGCGAAGCATAATGAAAGTGCAACTGGTAAAGCATCAGAGAGTGGAGGTTCAGCATCCACTATTTACCCAGATAATAATATTGCTAATATCTTGAACAGTGGATTTGCTTCTCAAGGTGCTGGGATCAATGCAAATCCCATGCCTCCTATGGGCGCTACGACATACAACTTTCCACCTGGTTTGATGTTCAATCCCGCATTTGCTTCTCAGCAAATGAATTATGGTGCCATGGTTGCCCAGCAGCAGTTCCTTGCTACAATGGCTAATTTCCAGCAACTAGGTAATTTGCAGTCAGATGCAAGTATAAATGCTTCTGGACCTACAGGGGGAAATGTTTCACCCCTGCCTGATATTTTTACTCCGGGCATGGCTACACAACCTCCCACTTCACTGATGAATGACTCTAGGAGAGAAGACACCAAAGCATTTGATTTTATCTCGGTAAGCAGCCTCGCACACTTACATTTTTACCTATAACTTGCAATTAAGTTGTTACGCATTTGCCCCCCTCCCCACTTTCCTCTTCCCCAAAAGTGGAACTAATAAGTGTTTTGGAAACAAAATGTATGTTAGATACTTGATTCCTTGGTGTTATGGGATCATTCTTGTAGGCTCAAGAAAAATACTGTGTTCATCTATTCTCATTTGTCTTGAAGTTGGCATTATTATAGGAACTGTTCTTAATTGAAATTTAGTGACAAAATACAGTATAAAAATTCTTGGTGCATGGCTGCACCTGTGCCAACCCCCGGCATAAAGTTTACTGAGAACAGGATGCTTCTTGGCCGGTGTTTGCTCGTTACAAACCCTCAATTTATTGAATAATTCAATTGCAGTGAACTGATGCCTAACGACTTAAGAGTTCTTTTTGGTGTACTCAAGCAATTCCTTGATGTTATTGCAGGATCATCTTGCTGCAGCACGTGACCCGAAGCGCGTGATTTGATTTTAGAGTTTTTTTTTTTTTTGGGTGCATCATCAATCGTGTTTGCATGAAGGAGCTACTCTATTTGTGAAGCCTGCATATAGTCCTAGTGGAATCTGCAGGGAGCAAGGAGTTGAGGGTTCTGTAGAAACTTGAGTCTGATGCTGAAAGGTGAGTGAATCTCTTTGGCATGTTTTGTGGCTTAGAGACTCAGCTCCAGAAGAGAAGATAGTGTTTGGTAAATTGTGCAGTCATTCTTTTTCGTTTCGTATGTAATAAACCATTTAGAATTTTGTAATTTATGCCTGTATACATTGTTTAATGTGTCTAACTAGTGGACATGCTATAAGTTTTTCATTAAGATTCATTAAATGAAATGTATCAAGATCAACAGTCAAAATGTCGGTTTTACTTGGAATTTGGATTCTTAAAAACCGAGTGTAAAGGTCTCGTAGGAATCGAAGTGCAAGATTTATAGGGAAATGGAATGTTGGATTTCATCAATATGATATGATCGAGATGTTCCTGTATTTTATAACCTGTTTCACCGAGGTATCAAACCATGGTTGACGTTTAAAAGATGAAACTGTGCAAGTACGAGGAAGTATTTTGGGATATAAACAGACAAATATTAGAATTATTACAGACAGTTTAGGGTGTTTGTTTAAGAATCAATGTGCTTTTCATATAACAAAAAATAGTAACAATGTAGACCTTTTACTTGAGAACATGGATATATTCATTTACAACATCATTGTATGTTCATTAGTAAAAAAGAAGGCATCTCAACAAATTTAGCTAGAAGTCATAGAGGCCCCAGCACTGTGTTATAAAGCAATATAGACCTATTGATTTGTACTTTGCAACCCTCAAATTATAAAGAAAATAGAGGTATACAATTTTAAACTTTTAATTTTCTATGATTTCCTTGCAAGGGGCAAAACATTCTTTCAAAAAATTGTGAAGCTGAAACGCGTATACAGCAGGGAATGTCCTGTAATGGTCTACATGGGGAGATGAATGAAAATTGAATGTGCACACTAGTTTCCCCAACTTCCTCTGGTCCTCGATGAACGATTCAACAGCTTCAAAAGGAATTACCTTATCACCAGTACTATACAGATATAGCTGAGGGCAGGGAGGCTGGTCGTTGGATAGGGTGTTTACTATCTTTGTTAATTTCCTGAAATATACGCTGTCATAGTAAGTCTTCTTTCAAGTCGTAACAATTTGCTATATGAATTAAAGTAGTAGCTTGCAGAGAATTTACCCATTTACGTCTGGCAAATTAAGAAGATAGGAGAAGAGCTTCTCAAATGCGACCAGTAAAAAGGTTTCGATTAAAATAGGTTCCTTCTCTTCTGTCGTAGATGATTGGCCAGTCTCAGTAGAAGAAGCATAAGTAGCTGAGCTACTCTTCTTCAGCAAAGCTGCAGTAAATCCTGCTGCCCATACCTAAAAACAACAAGACATTTAAAGCTGCATTTCACGTAGCACAGTTGGGGAACGACGCCAACACATCTCATTAATCTTGCAAACATAAGCAGGTGATTTTGGACCTGGCTAAAAGCACAAACAAATAAACTAACTGACAAAAAGTCAAAAACTACAAGGAGAAGAATAGAAGACCGATTTCATACTCAACATTACATGATTCTGTTGTTTATGTAACCCACATGAATATATACCGATATGAGACATGGTTGTGGCTGACTGGTTGTACACGCGAGTACACGTGACCAACTTTAGAATCACAACAGTTCACTTTTATGAAATTAAAAGCCAAATTAGCAAAGAAGATGGTACAGATAGCCCTAGACCAGAATCCACTTAGAACATCTCCAACAAGAGCCCAAACTGGGGTTGAAAATGCTGTTACAACTCTGTTGCAACTCTGCTCAGTTGCAAGTTTGGGCTTCTGGGACTCGTCCCAAATTTTGGGCTCAGTCCCAGCGAGTCCCAAAACATATTTTTGATTATTTTTTAAAAATTTGTTTTGTTTTTTGTTTTCTCTTTGTTTTTTGCATTATGTTTTCTCTTTGTTTTTTGTTTGATTTTTGTTTCATGTTGTTTTTGTTTTCCTTTATCTTTTATTATTGTAATTTTATTTCAAGTAATGTAAATTTTTTCCAATTTAATGTATTATTAATTATTTTCATACGTTATATAGTATTAGGAAGCGTGTGAGTTTCTCGGATATGATAACAAGGGTTTGCATATAGTAGCTTAATTGTTGTAATTTTGAATTTCAATTATTGTAATTTTGAATTTCAAGTATTGTAATTTTTTAAGCAATGTAATTTTTATTTTCAAGTAATGTATTTAAAAAAAGTTAATGTGATTTTATTATAATTGATTAACGATATTTAAAATAAATTAAAGAATAAAGTTTAAAAGAGAATGAAAGATTAAGTTTGAAATAAATATGAAAAGAAAATTAATTTGGGCCTCAACTGTTGGAATAGAGAGTTGCAAAGAGGGTTGCAGTGAATGGAATGCTGACGTGGCAGAGAGAGTGGGTTGCAGAGAGTTGCAACTGTTGGAGATGGTATTAGCACTGGATGGATCACTTCCAGGAGTCACAACTGCCTATTGTCTTTAGACTGCCTGTAGCCCACAGGCATAGCATGTCAGTAAGACAGTGTGTGCGATGATAAATGCCATTGTAAGTTCAGATAACTATCCTAAGTTTTTATGTAATTGGCATCTTTGCTCATTTATCACCGAGTATCAGCACATGTAATTAGAAGTCATGCTCATTTGGAAAGCTTTAGATACTGCCGCTAACTACCACTCACTTTCCAAATTAAGTAATCCATCCTACACATTGGCTCAGAGAGCCGTACTACAGCTCCAACCACTCTCCTAAAACATCACCATGCAAACATATTTATGTGGCCTACAGAACCAATCTACAGAATATGGAAGGTAATGCTACATAACTCCTCTAAAGTTAAGGTTCTTCAGATCGAAGTGCTTCAGACTCAGACCACTAGAGGTACACGTGTAAGATTCGTATGATCTTCCCAAGACAGGCACATATACATAGTAGAATTCCTAAAAAGAACAGTATCGGTTTTCATGCAACTAAATTGAGCTGGGCACGGACCTTGGGATCTATATTGGGGTCACCTCCCGAGTCCACAACACATCCTTTGATCCTCTCCATCAAATCTTGTCTGCCTCTCAGATTATCAAGAATTGCACCATACCTGCATCCAACAAACCAAACTAGTTGGTAAACCAAAAAAACCGCTATCACCAATTTCCAGAACCACAGGTCACACCCAATGCTCCGAGTGTGATCCAATCAAAGAAAGGAACTATACACATCATCTAAATGTATCATTTCCTACGAGCAGTACAGCGATCAATCACAAAAATGTGACAGACGTGATCATAAGCTCAGCAATATTATACTAATAGTTACTACTAGAAAAGACACAACAAACTTAACCAACACTACATGTGTTAATTCCTAGGGGACTCTAGCAGTAGCACAATGAACACACACTACATAATAACCATGAATGATGACACAATGCAAACCGTGACCGGTGTGATCATAAGCTCGACCAATGTTATACTAGTACTAGGTAGAAAATACACAACGAAATTCGCCAATGCCACGTTGTGTTAATTCGTAGGGGACACTATCAGTAGCACAATGATCAAACATTACTAAGCATTAGCACTGAACTCAATCAATAGATGAATGAAACAAGCACACCCAACTTCACCTACGCTAGCCAACCGGTATTGCTAAACGTATGGAACACCAAGAACCGGTTCTCACTCTCCGACAACCAGTCGGAGAGCTCATCGGACAAACCCTTAACCCTCTCCTCAATCTTCTTCCCCAAATCAAACGACAACACATCAGTGACCGAAGCAACAAATGTGACCGCATGAATGCCTTTGTCATTGTACCAGTCCACATACTTCCTCAAATGCTTCCGCTTAGCCCCCAACCAGCCCAGAAGCACCACTGCCACCTCCGGATCTTTTCCATCGGTGAGGGTAAAAATGGAGTCTTGGGGTGATTTGGTGGGGTATGAGGCGAATTTCCAGTGGGATGGGTTCTGATCGAGGTTGAAGAAGAAAGGGTTGGATGGGGTTGAGAAATTGGGCGAGTTGGAGAATGGGAGGGAGGTGAATTTGAAAGAAGGGGGGTTGTTGATTGGGAGGTGGAAATGGCATGTTGTTGTGTGGAGATGATGATGTTTGGTTTTCTTGTTTTTGAGGAGGGAGAGAAGGAGGTGGTGACGGTGGTTGGGTGAAGAAAGGGAAATGCGAGCAGAAGCCATTGCAGCCATGGATGATGATGATGATGATCTGAAACAAGATGGTCTGAGATTGGATGAATAGTGAAGCCTAGCTGACCAAAGTATGAAGTGAAGGCATATAGGCGGATAAATCAAGAGCTTTGATCAGCTTCTATACAAAAGGGGTTGCATTTGATTAGCTCAACTCGTGTGCATATTTATAAGGTAAATAAATATACTATATTATTCCATTCTATAACTGAACTAAATATTCATCTATCAATTTTGGAGTTGATACATTATGGAGTAGAACACATTTTACTCCTTATTCACCAACTTTCAAATGAGAAAAAAAAAAAAAAGGGTTTTAATGGTGCTCAAATTATTAAAAATGGAAAAGATATTCAAATGAAATTAAATTCGAAGAGAGATGGGAAAGTTAGAATTTAATTGTACGATCAACTTATATTTTAAGGAGAGGGGGTAATTTTTTATCCTTTAGCTACCTCGTCCCTCTTCCCTTTTAAAATAGTATAGAAGTATGGATCAATTAGCCTGCAAGCTTTGTTTTAAAATGAGGCAAGAAATATAAATGCAATTTACTTTTATAACATGCGTAACACGCCCCTATAAATAACCACCCACTAAGTATAATTTACATATGCCCCTCACTGAAACAACAAATGGCACCAAAACTTATTCTCCTCCCTGTCCTGGCGTTCATCTCCATCTTTGTGTTGGCCAATGCAGAGTCATCCCTCTCACTTGGTGGTTGGGAACCAATCAAGGACCTATCCGACCCATACGTGATGCAAATTGCCAAGTTTGCGGTGGACCAACACAACAAGCAGGCAAAGACACATTTGGTGTTCTTGAAAGTCACCAATGGTGAAACCCAGTTGGTTGCAGGGATGATTTATAAGCTTCAAATCAATGCCCAGGTCACTGCTACAGATGTCCAGCCCCAGATTTACGAGGCAGTTGTTTATGATAAACCATGGGAGAAAATCAGGCAGTTGACTTCTTTCATAAAAAAATGAGTTAATTATTAATTTTCTTTATGTAATGTTTTACTTTACAATTGGTGTTTTAATTGTACTTGAATAAATATTTAAATATTGACAGTCAAATGTAACAATGGTTCCATGAGACTTACTCTTCTATTTCAATTTATAAAATTCTACCCTAGATAAATTTTAAAGATTATGCATTCGGCCATGTTGCTAAAAGAGATGCATAAACTGTGAACCAAAAAGTAAAAAAGGATTTAAGAGTCCATGATATTTATTATTTTCGAAACAAAATGTATCAATATTGTTCGGCCATGTTCGAGGTCTTCTACAATGTTGTGGCATTTTCAATTATCTTCGCATTGGTTGGTCACATGCCTTAATTGGACACCTCACGAACTTCGTGTACGAGTAAATCAACGTACTTCCTTATTTTCCTCGATTTCGCATAAATATGGCGTTTTGGCACCGAAAATCGTGCAATTCCTAAAAAACGCAATCATGCCTTACAGAATACGCAAGAAGTTGGTAATTGGCCATAATATGATGTAAATATTGAATCTTGGGCAAAAAAACACTACAAGAAATCAGGGAAAAAACGACGGAAATGGGCGATGGATTTTATCCGTCGCCCCTATAGCGACAAATCGCTAAGGGTAGCGACGGATAAAAGTTATCCGTCGCTACAGAGCGGCGGATAATTTTATCCGTCCCTCTGTTAGCGACGGACGGATAATTTTATCCGTCGCTAATGTGTTGAATTTTAATTTTATTTAAAAAAAAATTCAAAAATTTACGACGGATAGATTATCCATCGTAAATTATTTAAAATTTAATTTAAAAATGAAAAAATAGCGACGGATAAATTATCCGTCGCTAATTTTAAAAAAAATAATAAAAAAGAAATTAGGACCGACGGATAGCTTATCCGTCGGTACTAGCGGCGGATCGCTCTAGAAAATGGTGAAAAACGGGGAGCATCCCCCATTTTCACTATTTTCACTTTTGCTTTCCCATCTTCCTCCTCTCTTCGCCTCATTCGTTCTTCTCCACTTTCCGGCCAAAACTCCACCATTCCGGCCAATCTTGGTGTCAATTCGAAGCTCGTGGGACAAGGAGCTTGGGTGGTCGATCAATTTCATCCTTCTTCGGCTATTTTTCCTGCAATTTGAAGGTATTAGGTTAAACCCTAACTATTCTAAATTTGAGATTTTTGATAATTTGGATAAATTGTATGTTTGTAAACAATTATGGTAGTTAGTATATGTTATATGAAGTAGTGGGTTAAGCTTGAGGTTGTCAATTGATTGATTTTGTTGTGAAATTGATTTAGTGTTTGATGTTTGATTGGTTAAGCTTGATTTTCATGTTTGATGTTTGATTGATTAAGCTTGATTTTCATGTTTGATGTTTTTTGTATATGTATTACGATTAGTGTTTTGAAACCCTAATTTTTTGACAAATTTGAGAATTTTATTAATTTTGACTAGTTTAATGTTAAGTATATATATCAAATTAGTATTACTAGTTAATTAGTATAATGTTAAGATTTAGTTAATTAACTTTAAGATTGCTATCACTTAGATTGTTAATTAGTATAATGTTAAGTAGTTTTGATTTGATAAATTCGTATATGTACTAGATTACGAGGATTTAGTTATGTGTTTTGAGACCATTTGTTGATTATATTAACGTGTAATTTATAATTTATAACTCGTAGTAGTAAGTGGTTGAAATGGTTAAAATACATGGGAAATTTTGAAACATATCGAACACTTAATAATTAATCATGAAATTATAAGGAACGTATAATAATTAATAATATTAATCTCGACAATCTCGGCAGAATTGGAATCGATCTAATCAATTAAATACGATCTAATCAATTGGAACATGTCAGATTACAAAAGTATCTAATCAATTCCGACCGTTCATGGATGTACGATCGTACGGCGGTAAATGGCAGAGTTTGTAGGAGTTTTGTAAAAGGGGTTAAAGGTTTCATCGCGTTTGCCATGGGACGTCCGACTTGTGCAAATGGGGGGTTGATAAAGTGTTCTTGCACATTGAAAACCTGCAGAAACAAGCAATTTATAAGTCCTACGACTCAATTACCAACTCGTACCAACAAGAGGATGTCGATAAACAAGCAGAAAATCCTATAGACACGGATGATGAGTTGTTTGATCTGCACGAGGACCAATATGTAGACTTAGAGGACGGTATATTATGTGTATTATAACTAGTTAGTGGTTGATAACACTTGAATATTTCTGTTATGCATGAAAAATGGTTACATGTGTTATTATAATTTGTTCTGTATTATAACTCGTACTAACACATTTTATTGTATTTGTTACATATTTTTGCAGATGACGCGACAGACCCTATCGCTTACAGCCAACCACATGATAGTCTTGGCAGGGACAGGGTCAGAGGGGGGTGAGGGCTCTGGTAGTCAAAGCAACAGGTCTCAGATTCCTGAGACCCCACCAGCAGGTGATAGCAGCAGTGGCTCTATCAGTCAGCCCGGGCACATACAGGAGGAGGACGATTGTTCCTACCTCGAGTGGGATGCACAGAATCCCAACGTTACGTGGGACGGGTTGCCGGTGATTTTTCGTTTGGGTCCTGCCAAGTAAGTATTATACATTCTTCTTAAATATGTGTTAGGAATATCTGTTAGTATTTTGATCACTCATCACATGTTCTTATCTTAGCCAGAAAGGTGATTAAGTACTCTTGGTTCACTTGAACATTGTAAAAGAGGAAATCACTGAGTATGATTAGTCTAGTAAATCTTGTATTAGGATTATAGGTCTCTGAGTGTAATTTTTATTTCAAGAAGATCATGAAGATCAATCCTAGCAATGGAGCTTTTCTGAAGATTAGAAGACTGAAGATTGCACAAGGTTTATGAAGACACAAAGGTTTAGTCTAACCCAGAAAGACTATGTCCTTAATCCTTTCTTGAGTATATTAACTTACTTTCGAAATATGATTCTGGACATATGAAATCATGAGTATGGAGCATGCAAGCCATCAGAAAGGCTCATGTATCCGTTGAGACTAAAGGACAATGAACAGTACTATGCATTAAATGCATCGTAAATCTTAAAAAGCAGTCCTCTCTGAAAAATGAGATATTGACTTCTGAGTACATAGTTCAAGATATAAACGGATATAATTTGATAGAGAGCACAACGGATACAATTCAAACGCCTCTCAAATTTATCTATATATATATATATATATATATATATATATATATATATATATATATATATATATATCACACACTTAGATGCTTGAAGAACACACCTTAGAACGCTTTATCTTGAAAACTTACCATCAAGCAAAGTATTCTCTCAAGCACTCTACTACCCTTTCTGAAAGCTTTCTGTTGCTCGAAGAATCACTAGTAGTTCTAAGTTGTCCTGAACCTTAACAAGAGATTGTTATTCGTGAAAGAGTTGAACTATCAGATACCCTTTCTGAAGCTCA
Organism: Plantago major; assembly: GCA_026545765.1. NCBI lineage: Eukaryota > Viridiplantae > Streptophyta > Magnoliopsida > Lamiales > Plantaginaceae > Plantago > Plantago major. The sequence continues at coordinate 26,747,834 of CM048840.1, read as the reverse complement.
TTCTCCAGAACGGACATCAATTACTTGGGTCAGTAAAGAGTAGACTGTCATCCACTGAACAAGTGTATTAAGTAGTCTCGTTCTGTTTGGCTCTCTGAAAACATAATTGAAAAGTTATACGAGAAGCCTTTCTGACAAAACCTTATAACCGACACCATCAAGGTATGGAGTAGAAGAAGTACTTGATTTGGGAAATCAGGGAATAACTCCAAGGTTATCTGAGTAGAGGAAGTATATATATGTTTTTTTTCAATCTAGCATTACGTGTATGTATTGTGTCTCTGCTCTATTACTTGTGAGATGATAAATGGTTGACTATATATGTTGTTCAGATGTCAGAGGGGGAGGTGAAATCCAAGTATGACATCTTCAAAAAGGCTAAGTCAAGGATCGGATATGGGTGACTCCTGTACGAGTCTATCATGTATGTTTATGTTGGTTAAAGTTCATATTTGTACACTACTACAAGTTATATTTGAAAAACAGTAACTGATCATGATATATGCTATTTACGATTTCAGGCTGAGATTGATGCTCAGGTAGTGAGGCAGGAGGAAGAGACGGGTGAGGTGCTGTCAACTGAACAAGTTGACAAAATCTTCTTAGAGGTGAACAAACCGGACAGCAAAGGACGAATATATGGACTCGGGAGCCTCGATTTGAGCTTGGCTAGTCCTAACTACTCCTCATCATCATCCCAAATAGCCTAGACATCGTGTTTTCACAGTGCCTGTGTCTCGGAGATAGTGCAGTCACAGGTTTCAGAACATGTTGCACGACTAACAGAAGAGATGGAGCGGCGCAACAGAGAACGAAGGGAGGAGAACGAGCGTCTTCGATTACAGATGGAGGCTTTCATGTCCCAGTTCGGCCAACACCCACCCCCGTCTGGTAGCTAGTTATGTTTATCGTTACTTTAGACTATGTACGTTCGGATATATTATATTTAGACTTGTTCGGATAATTAAGACTTATTTGGATCTTCGGTTTGTTAACTTATGAATGATTTATCATTTATTGAAACATTTTCCGTATTCTTGATTTATTATCGTGCATTATATTGATTAAATAGGTGAAATACGAAAAACAGGGATTAATATAATTTAAAAAAATTAAAAAAATATTTTGTGACGGAATTAGTGACGGAATTTGAGATTCCGTCACTGATTCACACCAATAATGTAGCGACGGATAATTTATCCGCCCCTACATTTAGTGACGGAATTAGTGACAAAATTTCAAATTCCGTCACTAATTCCAATAATACATGTAGCGACGGATAGATTCTATCCGTCGCCAATAATTGAATTTTAAAAAAGGAAAAAAAAATAAAATTAGATAATCCGTCGCAAATTGTGCGTGCGACGGATTATCTATCCGTCGCTAGCGCTGGGGCGACGGATCGATCTGTTGCTACAGACCAGTTTTTTTGTAGTGAAATGAGGGTCTAAAAGTAGGTAAAAACGCACACATTTCACGGTCACATAAGATGTTATGAAGGAGTTGAATCACAAGAACGAAGTTGCGAATTAATCAGTTATTCATTCTCCTAAACAAGTAACAAGCCTTGGGTCAGAAAGAACAACTTCTCATACTGTGTAAGGAGTATTAAGGAAGATTGTTTCTCCAAGTTATAACTAAGTAACTGAAAGACATTACAAGGTCGAACTTACTGTGACAACTACCATAACCTTAAAAACGCCAACATGTGTGTTAAAGAAAGGATTTAGTTGAGAAAACTAAAGTCCTAACCTATCTGAACATAGAGGAAGTACTTAGCTGAGAAATCTAGAGAATTACTCAGGGGGAATACTTGGTTAGGAACCTAGTGTTTTATAGGGGGTTTGACTAGAGATAGAATTTTGTAAGGAAGCTCATCATCTTATCATAGTGAATTAAAGTCCTGTGACAGTGCAAGTGGATTAGTTGAGGGATTACGTTATTCTCATATAACACTATAAATTGTGTCATATTCACTTTCTGTCGTAGCTAACTGGCACTCACACACAACAAGCACTTATCACAAAGTCTTCCACTCTCTGTTAACTAAGTACCAGATATCTGAGAAATCTGTGAATCGACAAAAGTTTTAAAAGACTATCCCCCCATCTCGTCTTTTACTTTGTCGTTTATCTGGACGAACATGTACCTTATGTTCTTTTAAAGCATGCACACTTCATACACTAATGGTGTGTGCAAGAGGATTTACTTTTTTAAGCATACAAGTGTTAAAAATTCACAATAATTTTTTTTTGGAACAAAGAGCAATAAGATTAATTTAAAATTAGTAAAACTAATAAAAAATCATAATAAAATGAAAAAAAAGGAAATTTGTGAAAACGAAATATAAACATTTATAATAGCTCAACTAAATTAAAAAATAATTATATAAATAAAAAGTGATAAAAAAACTATTGTAGTGATATTATCATAATTTATAATAGCAATACAAAAAAATATGGAAAAAAATCCCAAAAAAATTATTGAAGTCAAAAGGGTTTTGAAGATATGGTGTATATTATGAATTATTGTTATCCTGAAAATATATAAGGAACATGTCTATCTCTTTTAGAAAATTATAGCAATACATTTATACTAATTTTCAAAAGATTTTTATAAAGAAAAACAAAACATATTATTTTATGTATTTTTTTATTTTTCATATTTCATTTGTACCTTTAATAAAATCTTCTAATTTTATATAATCTTTATTTTTATTTTTGAAATTACCATAATATTTGTTATAAATTTTTACATTTTATAAAAAAAAATTATTGTTCTTATATTTAGTGAATATTTAAGATTTTTATGTCAAAAAATTTAGCTAACTTGCACACATGGAGAGTGTAATATACATACCATTATTGGAGTAAGTGTGTATACTTTTAAAGAACATAATGTACATCCATACAGTTCCAATAACATTAGGTACAACTGTACATATTACGAATAACATATGGTACATTTGTACAATTTACCCCTTTAAAATAGTATAGAAGTATGGATTTAGCCTGCAAGCTTTGTTTTAAAACGAGCCTAGAAATATAAAAGCAATTTACTTTTATAATGTAACTAACACGCCCCTATAAATAACCACCCACTAAGTATCATTTACATATTATCTCACTCAAAGAACAAATGGCACCAAAACTTATTCTCCTCCTTGTCCTGGCGTTCGTCTCCATCTTTGTGTTTGCCAATGCAGAGTCATCCTTCTTACTTGGTGGTTGGGAACCAATCAAGGACCTATCTGACCCATACGTTATGCAAATCGCCAAGTTTGCGGTGGACTTACACAACAAGCAGGCAAAGACACGTTTGATGTTCTTGAAAGTCACCGATGGTGAAACCCAATTGGTTGAAGGGATGCTTTATAAGCTTCAAATCAATGCTCAGGTCTCTGCTACAGGTGTTCAGCCCCATATTTATGAGGCAGTTGTGTATGATGAACCAAGGCAGAAAATCAGGCAGTTGACTTCTTTCGTAAAAAAATGAATTAATTATTAATTTTCTTTATGTAATGTTTTACTTTACAATTGTTGTTTTAATTTTACTTGAATAAATATTTAAATATTGATAGTCAAAATGTAAGAATGGTACCATGAGACTTACTCTTTCATTTTTATTTATAAAATTTTCTACCCTAGATAAATTCTATGCGTTCGTCCATGTTGGTAAAAGAGATGCATAAACTGTGAATAAAAAAGTAAAGAAGGATTTAAGAGTCCATGATATTTATTATCTTCGGAACAATCCTCCACAGTTTTCAACTGAAAAGTTTAAATGAATCAGAAGATAGAAAGTGATTATAATATAAAGATTGTATAATATACACGTGCAAAAATTAAATTAATAAGTAAATAATCAATTAAAAGTGATTAATTAATTATATACTTGAAAATAAATGTGCTTAAAGTGGAAAATTACAAAATAAAGAAATTGAGATGCCATGGAATATGAAAGTGTGTAGTTTAATTAATGTCTTTTTTCTTTTTGGGTACAATGGGTTAAAATTAATTGGATTGGTGAAAATCTAATTAATTTGGTGTATCGGTTCTAATCAGTAAAAAAAAAAAAAACACCCTACCCCCAAATTGAAGCTCTTCAACTCCGGCGCCTCCACCGCCACACCGGTGACCGTGCCTCTCCGATTTCTGTTCTCGCCTCCATCTGAAGTTCCATTCCTTCTACGAGATGGCTCCCAAGAGAAACCCCTCCGAACCATCGCGACCGCGTGGCCGCCCGAAGAAACAGGGGATCGCAAGCTCGTGGAGTTGATTGGGGATTGGGCGACATCAGGCAAGGAGGACGCAGGTAATTTAGGGCAAGCAGCGAATTCGGCTAGGGAGAGAGAGGACGGGTCGGGGTTGGCTGATCCTAAACCACCGGATTTGCTGGCTGAGAGCGAATCGGAGGCGTCAATTGACGCCATCGATTCTCAGGGGGATGGGTTGGGTACAGAAAGAACTGGTGAGGTCGGATTGATTCCTGACCGGACTGTGGTGAATTCACAGAATATTGATCCTGTGCCAAAGAACATCACGGATAAACCGTTGTGGGTAGATGTTATTGGAGGAAACCGGCTGCTGGATCATGGAACAAAATTGAAGTTTGTTGCACCACCTGTTGTTGAGGGCGAGGTTGAGGTGACAATTGATGAAGAGGATGTGGCATCGGAGCTCAAATTTTGGGAAAATTCCTTGATTTTCTTCGTTATGGGGACGGACCTAACTATGAATGCGGTGAAACAGTTTATGATAAAATATTAAAATTTTGTCCAGATACCGGAACTTTTCTACAATGAGGAGGGTTATTTCATAATTCGGTTTAAGAACGAAGCAGAATGGAAGGCAGTTATGAAGAACGGACCATACTCAATCTTCGGAAAGACAATAATACTTTTACAGTGGGTGCAGAATTTCTCGCTCGAAGAGGATTTACTTCGAACCATTCCGGTATGGGTAAAGTTCCCTAAACTACCATTGCATCTATGGGGGGAGAGCAGTATTGCGAAGATTGCAAGTACGGTTGGTAAGCCAATGGTGACAGATGAATGCACTGCAAAGAAACTCAGGGTCTCGTATGCTAGGGTGATGATTGAGGTTGATGTAACAAAGGAGTTAAGGAAGACGATCATTATCAAAGATAATAAAGGTAAACGTATTGAGCAGAAGGTGGAGTATGAGTGGCAAACACCGTTCTGTGCTAAGTGCCAACAGGTTGGTCATCAATGTGCTAATGAGGTGAGGCGGCGACCTACACCACCTAGAACTCAGGGACAGCAGAATTTGGATCAGGGCCAGTGTTGGGTGGCTTGACATGATGGTCGATCGGCGCAAAGAAATGGGATGCAGATTACGCAGCCGCAGCAGCAGGCACAGGAAGGTGCCGCCAGTGTGCCTTCCGGACAGGATGTAACTTGAATGATGAGATGATCAGATCGCAGGTGATGATAGCCATGAGGTTGGAGATGGTGGTGGTTTAGGTGGCACGAGTCAGACTCGACCAAGCGGAAGGGTGAGTCGAACTCCTCCAGGGACTCGGCAAGAGCGTAATCGGGATATATCTTTACATAATGGTTTTGCGGAATTTGGACCCTTTGATTGGTTCTGAAGTTGAGCACAACCAACCATCATGATTGTCTGGAATATAAGGGGGCTCAACAAAGCAGCAAAGTTTCGTGAGATTGGCTCCCGTCTCTCTGATCTAAAAGTAACAATTGCTGCTCTACTAGAAACAAGGGTAAAGAAAGATATATAGGATGGATCGGGTTCGTAGACGTTTGGGATGTAATTGGAGTTATCTGGATAACTATGATGATCACCATAATGGTAGGATATGGATTCTGTGGGATGATCAGAAGGTTGATGTGAGATTGATGGATGCATCGGATCAGTTTATACACTGTGGTATCTACAACCTGGAGGGTAGATTCTTACAGTGGATCACCTTTATCTATGCGCATAATAATCTAGAGCAACGGCGTTCGCTATGGCATGACCAGGAACAGAAATCGGCACAGATTAGAGAACCATGGATGGTTATTGGAGATTTCAACAATGTCTTAAATTATGACGATCGGATCGGAGGCCAAAGAGTAGTGGAGGCGGAGTTCCGTGATCTTGCAGCTATGATGGATGTGGCACGACTAACTGAAGTAGACACGATTGGGGACCACTTTACATGGTCGAATAGACATGTATATTCTCGTATTGATCGTGCCATTTGTAATCCGGAGTGGTTCCAAAGTTTTGATTCTATGGTCCTTAAGGTATTGGAACCGGGGTATCTGACCATACACCGTTATACTTACAAATGGAGGTAGTTAATAGACCACGGCACCATCAATTTCGGTTTATTAATAGCCTGGCTAGTCATGATCGGTTTATTGAGACAGTTCGAATGGTATGGCAAGCTGGTGAGCAGGGGCAACCAATGTACACGGTATGGAAACGCCTTCTTGCACTCCAACCACACTTGAAAGCATTGGGTAAGCAGTATATGGGCGCACGGGTTCAGCTGGATAAAGCACGCAGTGATCTCTTGGCTGCGCAAGATGCGCTTATACAGGACCGTTTTGACACTAGCCGCATTGAGCGGGTAAAGATTGCTATGGTTGAGGTTATTAAGTGGAATGATATCGATGAATCTCTTATGGCTCAAAAATCCAAGATTCACTGGTTACGTGTCGGGGATGGTAACAACACCTTCTTCCACGCCACAGTCAAGGATAAAAATCGCCGCATAGGTATCCCGAAATTGATTACGGCAGATGGAGAAATAGTAACCGAGCATAGGGCAATGGAGGAGGAGGTTCTCAAATTCTACACTGCCCTTGTGGAAACCAAAGCAAATCGGTTGGAGGGAATTGACATAGAAGCGCTAAGGAGTGGTAAGCAGCTCAATCGCCAAGCTAGGCTTAGCCTTATTCGAACGGTGACTGAGAAGGAAGTGTGGAAAGCACTCCAAGGGATCGGCGATACGAAAGCCCCTGGTTTGGATGGGTTTAATGTCCGTTTCTTGAAAGCGGCATGGCCAGAGATAAAAACAGAGGTTCTTGCTGCTATCTTTGATTTTTTTGATAACGGGAGACTTTATAGAGCTTTCAACTGTACCTTGGTTACCCTTATACCTAAATCTAATGGAGCTTGCACTTTGAAGGAGATGAGACCTATCTCGTGTTGCACTACCCTGTATAAGATCATCTCCAAGATACTCACGAATAGGTTAAGCAAGGTTATTAATGATGTAGTAGATGAGAGCCAATCTGCATTCTTACCTGGTAAGGTCATCCATGACAATATTCTTCTCGCAAGTGAGTTAGTACGTGGTTATGACAGAAAGAACATCTCTCCACGATGTATGATTCAAATGGACTTACAGAAAGCATATGATACAGTGGAATGGAGTGCACTGGAAGCTATTATGGAGGAGCTGGGATTCCCGATTCTTTTTACGGATTGGGTTATGAGATGTGTAAGATCTGTGTCCTATCGTTACTCTATTAATGGAGTACCATCACGGCTTCTCAAGGCATAGAGGGGATTGCGTCAAGGGGACCCTATTTCCCCTCTACTCTTTGTGCTCATGATGGAGTATTTGCATCGAGTTCTATTACAAGTAAAGCTTGCACCAGATTTCAATTTTCATCCGAAGTGTGAACGATTGGATATTGTTAACCTTTGCTTTGCCGATGACCTCCTTCTCTTTGTTAGAGGTGACCTTCAATCGATCTCCATCCTTATGCACCAGTTTAAGAAATTCTCGAATGCCATGGGGCTAACTGTTAATCATAGCAAGTGCCGCGTATTTTGTGGCGGTGTTAGCCGACTTATTCTTCGGCAGATCCTCGATGCCACCGGGTTTGAGGAGGGAACGCTGCCGGTCAAGTATCATGGAGTGCCACTTGCTACACGAAAGCTCACTATTCGATTATGCCAACCGCTCCTTGATCGTATCACTGCTCGGATAAAGCACTGGAGTTCGAAACTTTTGAGCTATGCCGGCAAGATGCAACTCATTCGTAATGTCTTGCAGGCAATGTCTAACTACTGGATACAAGTGTTCCCTATGCCGAAGCGGGTAATTCGACACATTGAATCGTTATGTCGCTCTTTCCTATGGAGTGGTACTGCAGAGATTACTCAGCGAGCACCCATTGCATGGGACAAAGTCTGCGATACCAAGAATGCTGGAGGACTTAACCTTACCTCCTTGATTGAATGGAATGCATGCACCGTTACAAAGCTATTATGGAATATATGTCGCAAAGCCGATAAATTATGGGTAAAATGGGTCCACAGCTACTATATTAAAGATAGGGATGTGATGAATGTGGAATTACCTCTTGATACCTCATGGATACTCAAGGCTATTATGAAGAGCCGAAATATGGTCAGGACGTCGGCCGCATGGACTCGCATGTGGCACACTGGACAGTTCGATATGCGGACCCTATATGATGAGATATGTGGTGTCAAAGTCGATGTACAATTGAAAAAATGGTGGTTTGATAATAGAGCTCAACCCCGGGCTATCTTTTGTACTTGGATGGGGCTCAATAAACGTCTAGCTACAAAAGATAGGGTCCGAAAATGGAATACTACCATCTCACCGCATTGTGTCTTCTGCCCTGCGGATGAGTCGCATCAACATTTGTTCTTTCTCTGCTCGTACTCGCATCAAATTTGGAGGCAGGTTATGGATTGTTTAGGTATTCAGCGTATGCCGCGTGGGTGGGAAGAGGAAATAGACTGGCTGTGTCTACAACTAAGGAGTAACGGATGGCGCAAGAAGATACTCAGGTGTGCATTTACAGAATTGGTCTACGCTATCTGGATGGAGAGGAATCAAGTCATATTTCAGCAAAAACCTATAAACATGAGACTTGATGAGATGATAGTTAATAAAGTTATTAATAGATGTTGGCAGGATAGGAAACTACGTGAGCATTGTGCTAGACTTATGCTGAACTAGATTCTAGTGGTTATTTTGCTTATTTTGATTACCTGGATCTACGGATCGGTTGTGTACTTAACTGTTGGAATGGAATAAAAATATTTTCGGTTCCAAAAAATAACAACATTGGGAGTTTTTTTTTTTTTTTTTTATAATAGGAGAGTTTGTTTTTTTAGAAATATAAGAAGATAGAAACTTTTGAATTATATATGCAACGATTCCATCACTAATTGATTGAAATCCAATTTTTTTGGTTGGTGATGAATTTTTGGGATGATATGTCGGTCCCACTATACCAAACACGTGCGCGAGCAGAAGACTTCTCAGCTTGTGACATGCTCTAGAGTAGGATTGCAAAAACCCGGCTCGTTAAGAAAAATTTGTCTGAAGCTTGAATTAATTTAGCTCAACTCGTGAACTCGAAAACTTACAAAGTTCGAATATAGTTTAGCTCGAAAGATCGAAACCTTTCAAAAGTAACAAAAAAGATAAAGAAATAAATAAATAAATTATATGTGTGTGTGTAATCGAGCTATGTAATCGAGCTATAATTTAAGCTCGTACTCGATCTCAAACGAGTTGAACGTTTTTCGAGCAGACATCGAGCAACTCGTCGAGCTTTCGAGAAGAGCTTCTCAATATTCAAGCTCGGCTCGAATATGTAATCGAACTATAATTTAGGCTCATACTCGAGCTCGAATGAGTCGAGCTTTTTTTCGAGCCGAGGTCGAGCAGCTCGACTTGATTGCAACCCTATTTCAGAACAACCACGCTTAACTATGAAGTTCTTATTGATAAACACCGAAAAGAAGTGCATTTGGATCGTACAAGTTGCGTGCTCACCCTTTAATATCCCTTAAACTTCTATGAAACTTTAGAGGTGTATTTGTATAGATAATGAGTGAATTGAACATTTATATAGGGGGATCATATTGTATTTGTACTTATCAGGTATACATACCTTCAACCTTATCGCTCATATAGCCCAACTAGCTTTCACCACTACACACTTCATCTTGCGAGAGACCCCAACATATTGAAGAGTCTAGAAAGTACTCTATAACAGATAAACATAGACAATTTATCCTAAAAACTAGACAATCTGATTTTTCGCGGGTCGGCCCGCAATTTTTTTTGAAAAAAACTTACTCAGCTCATCAATGTTCATCCAAATTCACATATGTTGATTTTTACATCAAACTGTCTAGGTTTATCATCAAATTGTCTATGTTTATCGTGAAATTGTTTATGTTTAGCAAGCAGACATTAGTAACAACCTATTTATCCAATCAAAACACAATATTTAAAAAAATAAACATGAACTTCAATTTCATTCATCAACCAATAAATTTCAATACGCAAAATAATTAAAAAAATCAAATCTTTACAACCTATAAAAATATATGTCTTTTCAAAAATATTTAATACATCTACAAAATAGATTTCTTCAGACTCTTCACTTGTTCGTCGACCCCTTAATCCACAACGTCTCAATTTTTGTGACCAATCAATTTCTTTGTTCGACCATCCTTTTTTACGAAACCCTAATACATACAACAAAAACATCAAAAAATATACAATTTATACATAAACATAGACCATTTATACAAAAAAACTAGATAATTTATAGTAAAACATAGACAATTTACACAAAAAACTAAACCAGCAACAACGAACAACATAGACAATTTCTACTAAAACATAGACAATTTCTACTAAAACATAGACCATTTATACAAAAAACTAGACCATTTATAGTAAAGCATAGACAATTTATAAAAAAAAAACAAAACCAGCAACAACGAACAACATAGACAATTTCTACTAAAACATTGACCATTTATACAAAAAAACTAGACAATTTATAGTAAAACATAGACAATTTATACAAAAAAAGTAAACCAGCAACAACGAACAGCATAGAGAATTTCTTCTAAAACATACACAATTAATTTCTACTAAGACATAGACCATTTATACAAAAAAACTAGACAATTTATACTAAAACATATACAATTTATACAAAAAAAAAAAAAACTAAATCAGCAATAACGAACAAAATAGACAATTTCTACTAAAACATAACCATTTATACAAAAAACTAGACAATTTATACAAAAAACTAAACCAGCAACAACGAAAAACATAGACAATTTCAATTAAAACATATACCATTTATACAAAAAACTAGACAATATCACTACAAAAAATATGTCGATTTAACGACGGAAATGGCGACGGATAATTATCCGTCACCATTCAACGACGAATCGCTGCATTTTAGCGACGGAGTCGCGACGGATTGAGCAATTTGCTCAATCCGTCCCTAATTCGCGACGGATTTACTATCCGTCTCTAATTCGAGACGGACTAGGGACGGATCGACTAATCCGTCGCGAATTAGGATTGACTAAAAATGAAACTGAAAAAGAAAATTAAAAAAAATCCTATATAACGACGGATAGGATTATCCGTCGCAAATAGCGACGGATGTTCCTATTCGTCGCTAAACTCGAATTAGAAAATCGGGTAGAGCCCTTCTTCCTCGCCATTTCTTTATGCTTTCTTTTTCTTCTTCTCTTCGAACCCATTCCGGCCAAATTGTTTTCCGGCGAATACTTCACCATTCCGGCCAATCTTGGAGTCTTTTCGAAGCTCGTTGGACAAGGAACTCGGGTGGCCATTCAATTTCATACTTCTTCGACTATTTTTCCCGTAATCGAAGGTATTTTGGCTAAACCCTTACTTTTTAAAATTTGGGAATTTTGTTAATTTCGACTAGTTTGAGCAATTGTATGTTTATGGGAAGTATGTACTAGCTAGTTTAGCTTATATTAAGTAGTGTGTTAACTTTGAGATGTGCCATTGATATATTTGTTGTGAAATTGGATTGTTAGTATAATGTTAGGATGATTGTAAGTATGTAGAGGATTTAATTTGATATTTCCGTATATGTACTAGGATTAGGAAGATTTAATTGTGTGTTTGGAGACAATTTAGTGATTTTGGTAATTTTAATATAATTTTTTCGTATTAACATAAAAATAATTACTACTTCCTCCGTCTACCTGTTTGATTTTGGAGTGAGAAAAATAAGAGAATATTATTTTTGAATAAAATAATAAGTGTGGGATCGATTTTCAATTTTGATGGTTAGGGTTCTTACGGATCGATGAAGGACATGGCTGCTGTAGAGAGGGCTATTGTAGATCGATGAAGGAGAAAGTTTACAGATTGGGCGAGGATTGAATCTGCTGGATAAATGGTTTTTATTCAATGAATCATTAGTTAGGTTACATCTAATTAATTATGTTTAGTTAAATGTAATTGGATTAGTAATTGATGAATAAACTGTTGAATTGAGTTTTAATTGAGTGTCACTTTTGTAATTTTTTTTTGAGAAAGGTGAATAAATTTAATATTATAGTTGAAGGAGAAATTGCCATAAATGGAAACGAGAAACTTTAGCCGCGACACCAAAAATGGCAAAATGGGTAACATGGGGCGGGACGGAGGAAGTACTATGGAGCAATTGTAATCTTTTCGTATTAACATAAAATTCTTATCGTATCATAATTAAGAATGTAATCATACACTTGGAATTGCAATTGTAATGATAGCTCTGCCTTTTTTTCAACAAAACATCGTCAATCTCAACACTTCAAGGATGACTTCTCCACCTTCGTCACCTCCTCCACCGTCGCCTACACCATTGTCTCCTCCACCAGATTCATCGGAGTGGTCGTATCATAGTTATGCTGAGTAAGTATGCTTCGTCTTTCGTAGTAGTGATTCCATTTCTAACATGTAAACTGTATTTTATAGTTGACTTAGCATAATTGATTTTTAACCTCGTTTTTTTTTATGTATGTAGAAATTGCAGTACACTCTCATATGCAGACATGTGGACATGTTTTTCTGCTTTCGATAGAGCATTGGAGGCAGAAATGAAGGCCGACGAAAATGCAAAGATGGCTAAAACCGATACTGGGAAAGAATTGGATGATGAAGATGATGAGGATTTTGACATGACCATTGAGAGGATGCTGAACTTTCGATTATTTGAAAGTTCATATCACATGCTTGAATATAGACGGAATCATCTCTAGGTTAGTTTATATATTTGTATCTTATTTGTGATAATATGATCATTCTTCTTTATTTGTTTGTGCTTTATTTGTGAGTGGTATGTTAGCTACTATATGTGAGACCGAACTTGGGTGATATGTTAGTCACCATTTGTGTAGTCCCCTCATTTAATTTTCATCCGTAATGCACTTTACGATTTTAGGCTGATGTGGTGAGGCGAATCGACGAGCTGCCAATTCAAGAAGAAAAAACACACCTTCTTAGCCTTGATACATTTATGTTATGCTTCTCCAAGATATTTCGTTTTGAACTTGTGTTTTTCTGCCACTTGACTTTTTATTTTAGCTTCTATACGAATATTTAATTTCGTTATGGATAATTTGTATTTGTTGAATGTTTTTGGTTAATTAGTATAGTTTAATTATTTCAGGTATGGACGGATAGTAATCCATCCCTAAGTCGCGACGAAAGGTCAACAGATTTATCCGTCGCGAATTTGGGACGGATTCCTTATCCGTCCCTAATTCGTTTGCGACACCCGTTTTTAAGACGGGCGTCTCATCCATCGCCCGATCCCTTAGCGACGGATTAAGCCCGATTTTTTTGTAGGTATATACAACACATCTATCTTTTCACAATAAACCAACAACAAAGAACAACATATACAATTTCTACTAAAACATAGGGCATTTATAAAAAACTAGACAATTTTTACCAAAATATAGAAAATTACTAAATTAAAGCATATAAAACGCATGGATACTCATTTGAAACATCATATATACATTCAAACTAACACCGAACAAACTAGATAATTTCGACTAAAATGTAGACCATTTATACAAAAAAAAACTAAACGAAATTGAGAAAAACATAAGTGACCTAAAAATCGAGGAAACGACAAGGTAATGACTTATGTGTGTTGAGTAGTTGGAGATTCGCCAGAGAAGACAACCGGAAAGCTTCGAAGTCCTATCAACAATTTTGAAAGTTGACAGAACGGAAAAACGAAACATATAGAAAGGTAGATCGGCTCATGAGCTACTGATATATGCAATCGGATTTAGTATTGGTGGTCGGACGACGGAGTTACGGCAGATTTAGTGGTGGTTGGGTGGTGGTTTTAGAGAAAGAGAGAGATTGGAAGATAGAGAGATAAACATGAAGAAACTGAAAGAAAATCCTAAAAAATTAATTCTTATACTAAAACCGTTTTTGGATCCGGATTCAAATCCGGATTCTTAAAAAATCCACTCTCAATCCAGATCTGCGAAAAATATTAAAATGGACAAATATAAAACATATACAATTTTTATGTGAAACTAAATGGACTTTTTGGACTCTCACAAATGAGTAGTACTTTTATAAGACTTTGTATTTCCCTAAAAGCATCGCATATTTTATCGGTAAATCGTGTGCTTAATGTATTTTGTCACGATAATTAAACAAACACCTGTCATTTTGTAATTTTTATTTTTTAGTGGATTAAATTGCAAATAAAATAGTTTTCATCAATTTAAGTTGAACCGTATCGTTTTCAGTAATTATAAATTAACCCCATTTTATGAAAATAATATAATAAATCACCAAATTACTAGAATGAAAAGGTTAAAGAAAATAATAAGAAAAACAGTTTAAAAGGGAATATGAGGCAATTTCTACCGTGGAGGCCTTCTTTAAAATTAAAGTCACAGTTTAAGGTACTCTTTTCATATTCTCCTTTTTAGCATAAAATATTATAATGTTGATTAACACAAAGTCTCATGAGAGACGGTCTCTAGATAATTTATCTAAAGACAGTCTATGTTATCAATAAACTCATCCATGTTATTAATCAAAACGCCTGTAAATTCGTCTGAACATGAATTAATAACTGCGCCACAAATACCAGAATATTTTCCTACGAGCCATTTACTTATCTTTAAGTTTGAAACTTATTTTACTTTAAACCTTTAAAATCTTGTTAAAGTGAATGCATACTTCTATACTCTAACTTATGAATGCAAGATTAATGTGCGTGCATAAACATCAAATAACTTATAACAACTCATACAACCAACATGTATATAATAGCATAACCTCAGCACAACATAGACACAAGCTAGCAAAGAAAAATTTGATGCCGTAACCATTCTGTATCAACTAACATGCAAGGTCAAACCATAAACTTTTCATATTATATAAACACAAGTTTCTGCTTGGTAACCACGATTAAGTATTGTGACAATTAACAAAGATAAAAGCTTGATCAACTAGTATATCTCATCGTCCAAAGTAAAGGTTAACTGTCTACTGCTTTACCTGGTACACATGCATGCATCTAACCAATTAATCACAAACACCAAAATATCGAACTCGGCCATACTCTCACAAATTCTTTTCCAGAAAACTCGATAACACATAACTATCACAAATTCATCGACAAACATAAATCATAATCTTCATGGCACATGCTACTGGAAACTTTAATCTAAACTTGCATACAACATAAATAATCTATACAACGTAAATGAACCTTAAGGAACTTGCAAAGATTACATATCATAACATATATGACAAATTACATAATCATGAGCCTTACGGGAACTTGTATCAATTTCATAACATAAATAACAATCAACCACGCAAAAGTTTACATCATACATATAAACATTTATGATGCAAGTCCTAGGGGAACTTATCTTGACGACGCAACTAGTAACGAGGAGACGGAGTTGGACACGCGGTGACAATGACGCTAGGAGACGGACTTGGACTACAGAGATGGTGGCTTCCGGCGGGATGTGTGGATGGAGGAGGAAGATGGAGATGAGGAGGAGAATGTAGCTTTTTTTTTTTTTTTTTTTTTTGAGACTAGGGTTTTGGCGTGAAGCAGGGGTGGAAGATGAACCATGAAAGAATATCGGCCAACTTAAGACAAACAGTTTTATTAAAGATCGACGTTTACTTAACTCCGTTTAACACTCGATTCGTTCTAAAACAATTAAATTCGAAGTACGGATTTTTAGGCTGGATATATCATTATGTTTTTCGACCGCGCTTAGAAAAGTTTTTCTCCTAGTCGGCTATTCCTATCCACAATGTCACTGGTTTAGCTAAATTGAGAGAAATAGATCATCATTAGCTCTATATATTTATATATATCCACGTACAACACTAAAAGCTACCAAACAAAAATCTGGAACACTTTCCTCTTTCTGCTCGCCCATTGGATTGAATCACCCAATTCCAATAGATTCTGTATCTCTTTTTCCTCAAGTCAATAACCACTCCACTCATCCATAGTTTCCTCAATGGCGATTTCGTCCGATAATTCATCTCCCAATCCAACCGCACCACCGCCTGATTCTTACGGCGCCGTTGTTCTCGGCGGCACTTTCGACCGATTACACGAAGGCCATCGCCAATTCCTCAAGGTATACATGTCCTGCCGTTCATTCAGTAACTGAGTGTTTATGTTGAATTGATTGACATGCTGATCGGAAAAGCTTGATTTAATCAATGAGTTTTACTTTCAGGCGGCTGCTACTGTGGCCAGGGAGCGGATCGTGGTCGGTGTTTGCGACGGTCCGATGCTTGCTAATAAACAGGTGCTTACTGCTTAATCATAATGATAAGTGTTTCTATGTGATGGTGATTTATATCATTATATGTATTCGAAGCCGATTGTTGATTTGCTTGGATATACTATCTGTGAGCATTCAGCTGCGAGGCTGATTTGAAACTGTGAAAGTAATCTATGGACGATATGTAAGTATGCCAAGTGTTAGTACTAACTTTTGAGAAACACCAACAACATCACATATTTAACTACAAACATTATACTACCTCCTATTTTTAAAATACGATGTTTTGGGTTATTTTTCATTTGACAAATATAATATGCTTTAGTAGATTCTGCTACGTAATTACGTGTTTTCAAAATTTATTAGGCATCAAACTTATTGATTTTATTGTTTTTCATTTATTTTATATTGGACACTACAAAAGCTAAGCACATTCCTCATCTTTTATTGGTCTTTTATTGGTGGATTTATTTGTTCAAGATACTAAAATTTTTGTTCTAAATCATTTACCAAGACTATTGACGAAGATAGATTTGTCTTAATTTGTGTAAAATACCCAAAACATCTTATATTAAAAATAGGAGGGAGTATATGTTTAATTTCAAACATCGTCTCGCATTACCGCATTTTTAACATATGTTTAAAATGCAATGTTTGTAATTGAATATGTGTTGTTATATGGTATCTCCGAGAGACAGTCTATTGCAAAAGTTGTTCAAGTGTTAATTATGTAGCTGCTATGAGAGTTTAGACTGCATCTAGTTTGGATGTAGAGGGGCTGTCGTATATTTAATGACTCAACAGTGTAGACCGTCAGCTTGTATATATTCTGTGATAAATCCAGTGACATCTTGGGATTTGCAAATGACAGAAGATGGCCGATTGTTTCTGAACAATTGAGTTTCATTTATGTACACTATATCGAATTGGAGGAACTCATAATCGGGCGAATGTTGATCAGAATTAAGAAAAAACTTGACCGACCGATGAATCAGTGAATGAGCCTATGTCAAATTGGGAAAATACTGGAGGCTTGGAATTCAGCGACTTATGGAAATTTAACTTCTATATTGCAACATTAAAGGCATTGAACATGCTGCCGTGTAGGAGTTTCAGAGTGTTGAAAGTTCAAAATTTCACCAGTCTTGTAAAGCGCAATTGTATCATCAGCCTTAGGAAATAATTGACAATATCATTAGATCGATGCCTAAAAAAATTTTGAATGCTTTATTACTACTATGTCTTGCCACTTCTTCACTGATGAATTAGCAGAATTTGATGTGCCTGATGTTTGTTGCAGTATGCTAATTTAATAGAGCCAATTGAGCAAAGAATGAAGAATGTCGAGGACTACATAAAGGTACTTGTTCGCAGTGACTATGGTGCTTTATAGTCCTATTAGTTTTATGTTAGGAATTCATATTAGGCATTTAGCATGTTTACCGTGTATGCGCTCTACGCAAATGATTTACTTGATGCGCTTCCAGTTATGATTTAGTACGAGTCCCAGATTCAAATTTGGCATCCTTTTCTGAGGAAGCTTTCAATTTTTTTTATTTTTTGAGGCCCTCTTCTGGTATACAGTTATTAAACCATGATATTCTCATCTTTTACATCACGAAGATAACACCTGCTTCCCCTGAATTCCAGTCCGTTAAACCAGAGCTGGTTGTGCAAGTAGAACCTATCACAGATCCGTATGGCCCATCTATTGTTGACGAGAACTTGGAGGCCATCGTAGTCAGGTACTTCAGTTTTTTCAAATGTTACTTTTTGGATAATCTGCCTATAACTTTTACGTAGTTTCTAGCTTGCACAAGGACCCCAATTTGGTTTCTTCCCATTCTTTTCCTCTCCTACACTGTCTTCGTCCCAAATTTTGTTGCTTTATTCTGTTCTGGGGTCATCGAAGTGCCATTTCATCTACGGAGTTATGCTCTAGCTCCTGTAGTTTTCAAATTATGCCGGTCTGCCAAGAATAGCTAGACTGATTTAAAATACATGCTAGCTGTAATCCTTGTATGAACTTTGTCAATCTAGGTAAAAGAAAGTGGAGCATACTGTGATCTGAATTTGGTGAAAGTGTGACAAACACCCACAAAAATAAAAGATACTTAAGAGCCGGGGGGGGAAGAAGAAAACGTCAGAATTCAGAAGGTTTGATGACATGGGTACCATATGATGGATCTGAGAGACCTGAGAAATCTTGTTGACCACATGATTCTGCTGAACATTAACCTTTCATGAACCAAATGACTGCATCATTCACGGTAAAACTTTCATGGCGTAGCTGATTAATTCCACATTTTTCTCTACAGTAAAGAAACATTCCGTGGAGGACTATCTGTCAATAAGAAGAGGGATGAGAAGCATCTTTCACAACTAAAGGTTGCATGTTACCCAATTGGATAAATTAGTAAATTACCTTACTATGGCCTTTAGTATCATGTATAACTAAGTAGTATAACATAATATTGGAATTTTCTGCAGATTGAAATTGTGGACTTAGTTCCTGAGGAATCTGGGAGAGACAAACTAAGTTCAACAGCATTAAGGAGGCTTGAAGCCGAGAAACTTGAGCAAACTTCAAATGGATAGTGAGGTTGAATGTGTGGTTCGGAACTTGGTATACACGTGCAAAATATTTCCTTGGGTCATACAATTTCCTAATTTAGATGGGCAGAGGTGTGATATTGTTCCACCTGGTTGTTAATGGAGGAGTATTTACACGACTATATTGTAACTCAAGTTACGTGCTTTTTGTTCCTGTGGCGCGAACAAAGTATGGAGGCGCAGACAATGGAAAGAATACAGTCACACTGTTCTATAACAGATTAGATACGAATGAGTTGTATTTGTTGGAGTATGAATTATTTTATGCGCTTGGCACAGTACACTCATGCATCAAATGAGCTATGTCAGATGAGGCGTAGAAGAATTTTCTGTATAATGAAAGTATTAGTAGTAGTATTTGTTAACATTTGTTGTGTAAGCGATCCGTGTGGTTTCTTAAATTTAGGTAATTGAAAATCGAATTAAAAAATCAGTCTTCGCTAGTGAGCAAAATATTACGAATATAATAAACATTGTATAAAAAATAAAATGTATCCATGTCCTATTTTTTTGGATTTTGACATCCGTAACCATACTCGTATGCATAATCATATCCATCTCTGTACTTCTTAGGTATAAAGTCTCATCTACTCCATGTCAACTACACAAATGATACTTCTCATAGTCAAACCATCAGCACACAATCATCATTGTGCTGCTCCAAAACAAGAAGTGTTGAGCCGCAAGATTCACCAGCTTCGTCTCTGGACACTTCAGGTAACTTGCTACATAATCCAAGAACTTAAACCGCAAGATTCACCAGCTGCATAAGATAACGACTACAGACTCTAACGAATCATCTAGAATGGATCAAGTATATTGTTTATCCAAACAACATAGTACAAAAGATTCACAAGCTCATCCACAATAAGACGACAGCACAGCCCAGTTGTGGTAGTACAAAAATGCCCAGTAACTGCTTTCTTACCACATTGCTGTCCTCTTACCTCAACTCACCTTTGTTATTTTGAGTGATGCTTTTAGAAAACACCTTTTAGATACATTGATGTGGTGAAAATCCTTTGTAATTAGAAGGCAATTTTTCTCAAGAGGAAGAGCTATCAATTTTGGTGTGAGCTCCACCAAGTCCTTCAGAGAGATTTTGCTGTTTTCAGTTTTTGCAGTAATCAAATATGAGAACTTAACATCTGATGTTGTAGGCGCCACACAAGTCACATTGATCAAACTTCCATGAGGGTCAGTGAAACGGTTAAGAACAAAAAGTATTTTCTCCCCTCTTTCTTGCAGCACAAGGTGTGTCGCATCGTTGTCCACCACAAGAGGCACAAATTTGTTCAAAGTTATATGTTTGGCAGAAGATGGATGGTGCTCGGCAAAGTGTTCATAGATGCACTTGAACTCATTAACATACTCGCAGCATGGACATGCTACCGGAGCATATTTGCATTGTTTTTTTTCATGAGTGTCTTTGTTGAAATAGCATAACTTCTCTGTGCAGCCATACTGCTTGTTAACACATGGAAATTTGGCAGATTGGACAACATTTTCAATTGCTCTGCAGCGAATCGAACCAATTGACTTGGTGCAACTAGGGCAGGTATTACTAATCTTCTTGCAGCAGGACTCACATGCCAAATGCCCCTCTTCACACTAGATGAATGTTTTTAAAAAAATTAAGAATGTCAGATCATCTTTGTACTACAATTAAGCACCATTAACTTTATAAATAGGTGACCACATCAAGCAGTTTTGATGATGCTTCGAAAGCATGCTCAAAAAAACCTAAAGAGTTTCAAAATGTAACATAATCCACAGTAAAATTTTAGAATCAATTATAGCAATCTCAATAAAACCTTTGGCGAGTCCATATAGCATCTCACGGAAGAACATAGACAAGCCATCAACTAGTTTATCATACAACTAAGTTTCTATAAACAACTTGGAGGACAGGAGGAACCTGATAGACTGGAGCGCAGAGGGGTTCATAGCAGATGGGGCATTCTAGGGCATCAAGGTTCTCCAGTGTCGCCATAGTCTCCTCACCGTTTTGCTCATTTTTCATATGAAACCTCCACCGTTTCAAATTGTTTTCGCCTGCTGACAGAAAAATATACCAAACGGTGTTACTGCATAACTTGTGGAATACACTATTATTACTATGTCATCCACATGTTTCCAGTACAACGCTATCATTACCGATCATTCTCTGAGAAGTAGGATTTGTTTAAAATTCTTAGAAGTCTACAGTTTTTAGGCATTTCCCGTTAAAATTATTAGCATTTGCTTCACATCAAATTTTACCAGATTCACCTGTTTCAAATGGCTCAAGGAAAGTAAAATGAACAAGTTTTTGTTTTAGTACTAAAGATTAGGAAATCACTTTTTCCCAAAAGGAGGAAAAACCAATTCAACGCAGATATTGACAATCTAGCACAATAATGTCCACAAACTTAATGGAAATCCAAACAATTATGCAGCATGTAGCGGAAATCATCATACGCCATGGACTCCAAATAACTGCAATACCGTAAGCTGATCTAGAAGTCTAAATTTGCCTTTCCCATATTCATCTAAATTTCCAAAAGTCACGAAAAATCATACATTAAATGCCACATTTGTGAATCAATTCAACTCAGGAAAAATTAGTAACAATTTATTGTGTGTCTGTATCCTCTAGACTACATAATTGCTTAAACCTCAATAAAGACACACTAAAAATTAGCAGAACAAGGAAAAATTTGTACCTAATACTACTACTGTACAAGAAAAGGGATACATATATATGCTTATTCAGTAAATGAAATTGAAGTGGAAGGAGAGAGATTAATACGCAGAAACTGAGCCTTGTTTGAGTGCTGAGTTGAGTATCATCTGATCTACTAGTAGTTGGCGTTTTGGTTTTAACATCTCTTCTTCTTCTTTGGTCCCAATTTGTTGTTTCGTACAAGAAAAGTCCGACTTTCCATCACTAGTTCCAGTACTGACGAAGCTTTCCCGGGTCTTTTCCCTTAAATAAACAGTACTTCAATTCAAATTTTCAAATCTCAACTTCCCCCCCCATAAAAAACATCAAGAGGCTCTTTGTAGCGGCTAAATCCGGTTTTAATCGAGTTATTATTTTCATCATGTTTGTCAGTCGGTTTTAATCGCGTTGAACACACCAACTATTCATAATTCAATTCAATTTTATCTTTATACCTACTATTTTTCTCTCACTTTATTTTTTCATTTATTATAACAACCTTAAACCAATCAAATAACATTAAAAACAATTAAATAATCTTAAAAACTATTACACACATCACTTCATTTTTACACACCCTACATAACAACCCTATAAAAACTATAAAACTTTAATTCCATCCCAAACACAATTTTTCAAATCTCAATTATAATTCAGTTACTATTCACGGTTAAAACCAAATTAAAACCTTGCCCATTTTAATCGATTTCCAAACCGTCTTGGTAGTCTGTAGCTAGCTGATTTAATTGACTGTTTGGACTTTGGAAAGTTCATAAAGAATATAAAATAAGATATCAAATGTATAATTGGCGATATCCTGTATTGACTATCGAGTGGAGCCCATTGTTAGGCTCT
The DNA here is from genome assembly GCA_026545765.1 of Plantago major. NCBI lineage: Eukaryota > Viridiplantae > Streptophyta > Magnoliopsida > Lamiales > Plantaginaceae > Plantago > Plantago major. Next base: position 26,725,049 of record CM048840.1, on the reverse strand, counting down.
ATTAAGCATTAATAATTAGTATTATTTTTGTAATAAATATGTTACGTTAACGTCTACTCCCTCTGTACTTTAGAGGATGTCCAGTTACTGTGCATGCACATATTTTTAGTAGAGTAATATTATAACGTTATATAATACATGTGGGGTTTACTTTATAACTTTATTGACAGTTGGTTTGATTGTTTAAGATACTTTTTCACTTTTTTAAGAGTAGTGAAGGATATAAAATTATATAATTGTTCCTAAAATTGCAAAGAAATTAATGTGGACAACTCTACCAGGACGCCCAACATGGTAAAAGTGGACAGCTTCTATGGGTAGGAGGGAGTACTTGTTAGCTGATCTGATAAGTTTGTTCAGAAAGCTTATCAAAAAAAAAAAATTAAAAAATAGACGATTTGTTTTTAATGAAACCAGTACTCCCTCCGTCCCAGAACAAATGAACATATTCCATTTATATACTCCCTCCGTCCCGATTTCAATTACCCGTGGGTCGGACACAAGTTTTAATAAAAAAAATGAATAAAGTAGGAGATATGGTAATAAAGTAGGAAAAATGGTGAATAAAGTTATAAATTTTTCATTGAAGGAATGAGTAATTGAATTTGGGACGGACCAAAACGGAATACGGATAAATGAAACTGGAACGGAGGGAGTATGTCACATTTCTTTTTGTTGCAACATTTACAACTTATTACTATCATTTACACTGCACATTAATCTCCATGCCCAAGTAAATGTGTCATTTGTTCCAGGACAGAGGGAGTACTATAATAATTCATAAAGTTTGACCAAGTTCACTTTAAATCTCATTTGATGTTTAGATTTTGATTAGTAAACCCTAATGACTTATCTTAGTTCAGAAAGGTAACTAGTACTCTTAGTTCACTTGAACATTGTAAAAGAGGAAGCTTACTGAGTATGTTAGTCTATCAAATCCTGTATATGATGTTAGGTCTCAGATTGTAATTTTTATATCTTTGAAGAAGACCAAGAAGCATGCATTTTGCAGAAGGAGCTCATTTTTGAATATCAAGAGACTGCACTGATTGCTAAAGACAAAGGAGAAATGTCTCCTCAGAGACCTTGGATCAGATACCTTAAAGAAACCAAGTATCTTTGGAAAAGACAAGTATTTCAATAGGTTTTTGATATTCAATGCTCACTGAGTAAGGACATGCAAAGCCTCAGATAGCTTCCATTGTTCCGTTGAGACTACAAGACAAAAGATAGTACAGTGCATTTATTACGCAGACAGAGATGTCTGAACAAAAGAGGAAATCTCTGTAAAGAGACAAAGCTCACTGACGTACTATCTTCAGATATCAATAGTTTGAATTACATTGTGTCTAACGGATACTATTCAAACAACATGATTTTCAACTATAAATATCACCACTTAGAATGCTTGAAAGACGCACCTTGAACTACACTTAACACACATCTACGAACTTATTCATTCAAGCATACAAGCCTTCTACCTACTTACTCTCTAACTTTCCGTTGCGACTAAAGCTCTTGAATTCTAAGTAGCACGAAAGTTCTAAGTGTCTTGATCCATAAACAGGAATTGCATATTGTGAAATAGTTGAATCCAAGGATAAATTAGTTGCGACTAATATCTGAGATTCATTCTCTTGAACAACATCAAGACTTGGGTCAATAAAAAACAACTTACCATACATTGTGAAGTATATTAAGCAAGATTGATTCTATAGAGCTCTCTGAGATAACTGAATAAGTTATAAGAGCTAGCTCACCTGACAAACTACCATAACCAACACCAAACAGGCGTTGAACACATGAAGTACTTAGTTTGGAAAACTAAGGAATAGCTCAAAGGTTACTGAGTAGAGGAAGTACCTGGCTAAGAAAGTCGGGGAATAACTCAGGGGAAACACTTGGTTGGGAACCTAGTGTAAAAGGGATCAAGAGATAGGATTTTGTAAGGAGAACTCATCATCTTAGTGGATTCAAGTCCTGAGAAAGGGCGAGTGGATTAGTTGAGGAATTACGCCACCTTCAGATACCACTATAAAACACTGTGTTATTTACTTACTGCACTTTACTTATTGCTTATCTATTGCTTGCTGAGTATTTACACACCTTATTGCTTGCTGACACGTGCACTTATCACAAAAGTCTTCCGCACTATTTTATCGATAAAAGTTTGAAAAGACTATCCCCTTCTAGTCTTTTACTTTGTCGTTATATGGACCAACAATTTGTCTATCTTACCTATTCAATTTGAATTTGGTGCGTATAAGTATTACTGTGTAAGTAGAGGGTGTAGGGTTCGAATCTCACTGACGTAAGTTTATCCCTTTTATTTATTACTTTTTAATGTTTTATCCGTTTTCAATCACAATATTTTCCAATATTTTTTTTCATTTCCCCAATTTGACCTCAAACCAAATAAAGCCTAAAATATGCCATGGGTCTTGACTCTTGAACACTAGACCTCATGGCACCTTTACCACTATGCTACAAGTTCTTATGTTTCTTACTTTTATTCATATAAACTTAATTCATTTTGTGTTGTTCTCAAGTTTTGACTCGAATTTAATTTTTATTCTTCCATTATCTTGATCGTTCGCATAATTGTTTGAATAATACAAGCGATGGTCAATCTTGACCATTTTAGAATAATTGGGTTCAGTTGCTTGTACATTCCATTTAGGGCTTGTAGTTATACTTACATAGGGCATCTACATAATTTATTTATAGACAGATCTATACTGTCAAAAAAATTATCAATGTTATGAATTTAAAGATCTAAGTTTTCAACATTGGTGTTTTCATATTATAAAAGAACTTAGAATTTTTTATTAATAATATGGATGTTTTTATGATAATATAGTCCATGTCTAGATAAGTTATGTGTTATGTTACTAGTATTATTTACACAAATTCTAGGAAAAGGCCTGACTTTCCATTAGAATAAGAAAAGCCGTTTTTTTAAGTTGCTAGCGATCAGCAGTTAGACTAGCGCGCGGTCAGCGGTCAAACCGAACTTTTCATCTGCTCTCTTTTTTCAGCGTCCTAAACCTACAGTCACAACATAAATACCCCAGTTATAAAAACTCACAGACACAACATTAATTCCCCCAGTTATAAAAACTCACAAACACCAGATAAATCTTACAGATGCAAAAACCCACAGAGACCAGATTGACGCAAAAACCCACAGACACCAGATAAATCTCCCAGATACCACATAGAAGTCCTATATGCCATATTTTAACTCCCATAAGCATCATAAAGTACTAGATGCAATATGAAAGTTTCAGATATCAGATAAATCTCACATATGCCAAATAAAAAAGTGAATATGCCGCAAGTTCCAAATGCCAAATGAAAGTCCCAGATGCAACATAATAAAAGTCATATATGCCATCTTTCAAACTCCCAGATGCCAAGTAAATCTCCCAGATACCACATGAAAGTCATGCATATAGCCATATTTAACTCCCAGAAGCAACATAAAGTATGTAACATGAAAGTCCTAGATACCAGATAAATCTCACATATGACAAATAAAAGTCTGCTTAAAACATCTAGGAGTAATTAAATCCCCATACACATCAACATTACACCACAAGCAAGTTGCAGTACATATCAGTAAACAAAATCACAACAGATTGCATGTCAAAAATTCCAAATGACATATAAATTTCCCAGTTATGATACATGATGAATAATCTGAACTCATATTACCACATAGTCAATTCTATGAATAAAGATCATGAATTAAAAACCTCCAGAGGTGCTACAAGTCACCATATATCTTTCAAAAACACCACGAACAATTCAATTAGAGAGCTCAATCAAAGAAATTCACATTTATTTTCCCCAGATACATTGGAACACATCCGAAACCAATGCATATGGTATGAAGAGGAATTATAAGCCACTACAAAATGCCAAATATATATTTGTTACCTGTTGTATGTGGATTGCCACTACTAATTGCAAAATACACCAGATCCTTTATTTGTTCATCATCATCTTCTTCTTCTTTTTTGTACTGCCAGGTTTCAATGGATATTCAATTGCATCAGATCTCGATTTCACTGTAAAACATAGATCTGTAAATGAATAAATCAAAAGATCAATCATTAACTGTGCCTTCAATGAGTAACTAACCTTCTTCTCCTTTACAAACGTGATTGTTGGTTTGTTGCGATACGATTAGCTGCGATTTGGGAGGAGAATCGATGGCTGCTTTATTTTTGGAGCTGAATTTAGGTCTGAATTAGAAACTTCGTTGGGGTAAATGTGTGGTTTAGAATTTATGGGTTATAATAATTGTCTTTTATAGTGAACCGGTCGTTGGTTCAAACTAAACGCGCGGTGAACCGGTTGTCTGTTCTAATCGGATGCACGGTTAGATATGTTTGAAATCGGCTTTTCCTATTATAATGGAAAATCAGGCCCCCTACTATACTTACTCATTTATTTATCTCTTAATCACAACTGTTTGACAAGCGGTTATAATCGCATAAATTTTACTAAAAACACCTATTTTAACTTGGTTTTATTGATTTTAGTTGCTAAAAAACCAAATCTTAAATTTGAAGTCCCTTAACCAAAATTTCAAATTAGTAGTACTCCAAGCTTCACTAACACTCTCATGGGCGGGAATTTGCAGCTCCAAGCCCCTGTTCTTCTCCATATTATTATATCCCAATCAATAATAATTCGACACCTGTCCAAATAGAATCAAATAAAGAGCATGAATTGCTCGCAAATTCCTCGTGTGTGAGACAGTATGACAATATGAACAACAGGCAAGGGTTTGATCAATTCCAGCTCACAATCATTTTCTCCATCTAAATTCTCAACTCAATTTTGCTCAGGTAAGGTGAGAAATCAACTTTTCTCTACTCTCTTCTACTACAACATTTTCATCTCTGCTTGTCTAATGTCAAATACCCTGCAGTAGCGTTTCAAATGCTTGTACTCTATGCTTGATCTGTTGTATATTGTTTACAACCATTTGCTTGCGTTGTTTATGCGCAATCTGTCTCCTCCAGGCTTCTGCTTATACATGCATGCTTTGATTCCATAGATTTAACAAGCATTAGATTAAAGGTGAGCTTTCTGTGTTCGCAAATCGCAACCCTATGTTTCAGTATGGTTGATTGGGAATGTAACAAGCTACAGATAGTTTGGCATTTCTCATTGTAATGTGTTGCATTTGCGTTAAAAGAAGTATGATAGCTTTTATTTTATCATTTTTCCGTATTTGTGATTAGCATGTTTTATCATATGTTTTGATTATTAGATTTGAATGATTGAATCATAGATAGTTAGGTATCCTAAAGGTTAGTGGAGTTGATGTTGTTGGGATAATATATTGAATAAATTGCGTGATTATCCAGTACCTCTACAGTTCTACTTATTAGACAAGCATGTGTATGACTAACTGTTTATATCTTCAGCATCTTGCTCCTTGGTTAGAATGGCCAGTGACAGCGTAACTATATTATGTCAATGGAATGGAAAGATTACTTCGTGCTCCCGTGGAGTTTCTTATGAAGGTGGTACATCGAAGCTCATCAAAGTGAGCAGTAGAATTGATTATAATGATTTGGTGGACAAACTGTACAGTGTCACAGGCTTTAAAAAACTAGTGACTTCTGTCAAGATTACTTGCAGATATCCAATTTCTATTCAGGAGTATAAAGCTGTACCAGTTGAAGATAGCGACTCTCTGAGTATAGTTTTTGATCTGATAAAGCAACCAGGTATCAATGGTTTAGAATTTTACTTGGAAGCGACCCCCATAGAAATAGACGAGCAAACTGATGATCCACAGTCAACCTTGGATGGAAATAGGGAGGTAAAGGAGGGATCTAATGGAATGAGAAAGCCTATACGTAAGTATCAGTTTGCTGAGGAGAAGTTGGGTGAAGTGAAAGATTCGGAAAATTCAATCTCGGGTCTAAAGAGAAAGAGGGAGAGTGTGGAAAGTGGCTCCAGTATTGGTAAGCCTGGGCGGCAAGACAATTATCAGAAAAAGGGAACCAAAGGAAATGGGTGGACGAATAAGCTATTGGAAGATGGGGAGGAGGGGAAAAGGGGGTGTGGAAATTCTTCCGAAGATGGGACCGAGGGGAAAGACCAGACAAGTAGCAACAATAGAGTTGGAAAAAGTAAAGACAGTACTCTTGGAATAAAGGGAAATAAAAGGGATGATGTTTCGAACTCCAATGGACGAAGAAGTACACTTAACAAAAAAGTAAATGATGTGGTTCTTTTATTATTGTCGACATTACCATATATCGTCACTGGTCTAACTTCTCATTTCTCTTTCCTGTATCCTGCCTGTCATGTGGGTATAAAAGGGGAAGGATATTGGATCTAAAATGTGTCACCAGTGCCAGAGGAATGATAAAGGAAGAGTAGTGCATTGCGCCAAATGTAAAATAAAGAGATATTGCGTACCTTGCATGACACGATGGTATGTATCATTTTGCTTGAAACATTGTTTCCTTCTGTTTTGTTTTCTGGTTCAGTGAATAGCTCGAGTTGGCTGGAAGTGCAGTTTTCAAGTTCCCTAAGTTGTTGAAACAATGAATAAACTTTAACACCCTATGTCATGAATATATATATATAGTAGTGACATTAATTACATGCATTCAAAGTCAGAGGGGCTGCATAAGCCATTCTATAATCTACTATGTTCCTCCCTGCACGTTCTGTTTTTGGTTCTCTTAGTTATTCACACACTCAGGTATCCTCGCATGATGGAAGAGGAATTTGCTGAAGCCTGTCCTGTCTGTCGTAGAAATTGCAACTGCAAGCGTTGCTTGCGGCTGGAGGGGCCAAATAAGGTTGGCTTTACATACTTTTTGCTGATATTTTAACCTTCTGTCTCCAATCATTTTCACGAAATGTTTAGTTTTTCCGATATTTATGTTTTCTATATTTATTGTGAAGCAATGGAACAACCCGAGAGTGGAGCTCAGTTTTGAAGAAAAGCTGCAGTACTCAACATACATCCTCGGGAAGCTTCTGCCTTTCCTGAAACAATTTCAAGCAGACCAAATGGCAGAGAAGGAAATTGAGGCGAAGATAAAAGGTATTTTTCTGTCATGGTTGGTGGTATAGATAAAGAGCATTTCTTATCATGGATGATTGTTGAGAGCTCAGTGGATTTTCATGTAAACTCATCATATTTTCAATCACTTTCTCATTGCCTCGAGCTCTCTGGCTGAAAGTTTATAGAACACATTGCTTGTTTGTTATCCTTGAAGCTTCTGTGTTTGTTGCTGATGATGTATATACCCAGCTGATGATTTGATGATGACAAATTTGAATATTGTTTTCAGTAGAGGGTTACTTTTTTTTCTTTTATCACAGATTCTGTAAAGGGATCAAAGAATATAATATTATTTGTTGACAGTACAGATTTAGCCTAGATGAGTGATATAGATGTTGCATTACATAAAAACTCAAATGTCATACTATAGTTATTCTATCCTTTTCACCCAACATAAATGAGTCCCTAAAGATCGACATGATCCTTTTGGAGGATTCTTAATATTTCTGGAATCCATCAACATTAACGCTAAGTTTGGATATTAAGTTCTCAGTAACATGAATAATCATTAATCAGTGACTGACTGATAATGCTTGTCGTTTAGTAGTTTTATCACTTTATGAACTTCATAATAGCAGGTGAATGTCCCGAGAGGTCAGATGAGAGAAGGGAATGTGAATCCGAGAGGTCGGATGGGAGAGGTGAATGTGAAGAAATGCTACCTGCTGAAGAATTACTTTGTCTTGTGTTTTAATAGTGGCCAATCATAAAATTTATACAGCTCTCCAATCTTCTAAAATTTAAATAATTTGTTTGATCAGGGATACCAATTTCAGAGGCGAAACCTCAAAAAACAAAGTGCCATGTGGATGAGCGGATATTCTGGTAGAATTTAGTGTTTTTGTTTGTTTTATATATTGTTTAAGATCTTTTATCTACAAGTTTTCCGGAAAAGGCTCTTCAGGTTTTGGGACATTCTTTATTTGATGAATTTATGCAGTGACAACTGTAAAACTTCTATTATTGATTTCCACCGGAGCTGCTCTCACTGCCCGTATGACCTATGCCTTGCTTGTTGCCGGGAGCTCAGAGAGGGATATCTACTAAGAGGTGAAGTTGAAGTGTCCATCAAATAATATACTCCCTCCAATTTTTTATATCAGATGTTTTAGTCTTTGCACAAATATTAAGAATCATCATTTAACATGTAATCAGAGTTTATTAATAACTTAAAACAAGTATTGTTCAATTCTGAGGAAGAGAGAGTGAGATACAAAGATGAAACATTTGTAGTTCCCAAGAAAGAAAATGAGTGAAACAATAGAAAAGGAAGGATTTGTACACTAATTAGTAAGGGTAACTTAACAAAACTTCTTATATTGTTGAAGTATAAAAAAAGTCAAAACGTCTTTGAAACAAAATAAGAGGGAGTATGTTATAGATTCAAGTATTTGCACGGTGTCAGTTTTACTAACTGTACTTTTGATGAAACAGTTGAAGCATCTACAAGTAGCTTGGACGAGTTAAACAATGGATGGAGATCCACAGAAACTGGTCTCATACCATGTCCACCACAGTGGTTGGAGGGTTGTGGTAACGGAATTCTAGAATTTAAGTGCCTCTTGGGTGACAATTGGGTCTCTGAGTTGTTGCTGAATGCAGACAATTTAGCCAGGAGAGAAGAGGTTGAACATGTATCTGAAAATTCTGACCAGAAGTGCTCGTGTTTGATGAGCTTAGGTGGGAGTGGAAATTACGGTGATAAGGTGTGCAAAGCATCTTTTAGAAAAGGAGGGGATAACTTTTTGTACCGTCCAACTTCGAAAGACCTCAAGTATGATGATTTGAAACATTTTCAATGCCATTGGGCTAAAGGTGAGCCTATAATTGTCAGTGATGTGTTTGAGGCTTCATCAGGTTTGAGCTGGGAACCAATGGTTATGTGGCGTGCGTTTCGCCAGGTAACAAACAGTAAACATAATAAATCACTTGATGTAACTGTTATAAGTTGCACGCCCTGGTGTGAGGTGAGTTATCTTGTTTTTCTATATTATCTTCTGTTCTGGGTGCTAGATTAATTATTCCACCAGAGTTCTGTTCATGGAAATGCAATCTTTGATGTATTATGGTATTAGTGATAAGAGTTGAATTGCCTTCTTCAGTGATTCTACAATAAGATCCTGTTTTCCCTTAAATCCTATCCCAACTAACCGAAATCGTCAGCGGTCCTCTTTTCTTCTTCTACTTTTTTTTTTTTTTTTTTTTTGAGGATATGCTGCTTTCTATTTTTGTGCTTACAAGTATGAAAAGATGAATAAATCAGATTGTTCCTTGACAAGCAGGTTGACATGAATATTCACCAGTTCTTCAAAGGGTACTCAAAAGGTCGATTAGAAAGTGATGGATGGCCTCAGCTTCTCAAGTTAATGGATTGGCCTTCATCTAATTCGTTTGAAAAACAGCTACCTCGTCATGATGCTGAGTTTATCAATTACTTACCTTTTAAAGAATACACACATCCCCACTGTGGATACTTGAACATCACTGTAAAACTTCCAAAAATGTCTCAGAAGCCAGACATGGGGCCAAAAGCATATATTGCATATGGGTTGCCCCAGGAACTGGGGCGAGGAGATTCTGTTACAAAGTTGCACTGTGATATGGCTGATGCAGTATGCGCTGTACTTTAACATTTTTATGTGTTGTCTTTTTTCGCTTTATCTTCTACCATGTTCAGTTTATGTGAGTACTCCATTCTGCATTGTAGGTGTACATATTGACTCATACCGAGGAGGTGATTCTCAAGCATGAGCAGCTTTTGACTATAAAAAAGCTTCAAGAGATGCATACTTTTGTGGATGAAAAGGAACTCTATGGAAATAAGCAGCGAGCGAATGTTGAGAAAAATGGTAAATCTGAGACATCCAGTGATGATCCACAGAATTTGTTGGTTATTCCCGGAACAAGTGTAGAAGGCAATAAGGATGTGCATATAAAAAAGAAAGAAAATGACACTTCGGTTCCAGGAAATTGTTCAGAATATTTTCTGGACCCTGATGGTGGTGCTCTGTGGGATATCTTTAGACGGGAAGACGTGCCAAAACTGGAGGAGTACATAAGGAATCACTTCAAAGAGTTCAGGCACATCTACTTCAAACCATTATCTGAGATTGTGCATCCTATCCATGATGTATCTATATACTTGAATATGGAGCATAAAAGCAGACTCAAAGCGCAATATGGTTAGTGTTTGGTGCTTAGCATGAAAACTTTATTGAATTGGTGCAATAACGAGTTGTTTTATTTTGTTCATGACTTCATTCTTTATACTTGTGTAGGAATTGAGCCATGGACGTTTTTTCAGAAATTAGGGGATGCTGTGCTTGTACCTGCTGGTTGCCCCTACCAATTTAGAAACTTAAAGGTAGAGTGGTGTGTGCGCGTATCCTTGATCCTTGATTTGATGTAGTGTTTTAGAATTACGGGTGTGACCTCCACCTTCAGGTCTCCATGATTTGTTTCTGGGTTTCATTATTGTAAAGGATTTTAATTTACTCATCTCAACAAATAATCACGGGAGCTATAAAATTGGAGGAGCAATGATTGTCATACAAGTCCGGCACTTTAAAGTTTTCCTATTCTTATTCTGTATGACATCTGTATGATAAATTAGATATACCATCTCACAATTAAGTTTTCCTTCTTTTTTATTTATTTATTTATTTATTCATTTTGAGTTTTTTTTTTTCCCTGTTTCTGGGGCATCACATGGTTCTTGTTGGTATGTTTTATCAGTCATGCACAAACATTGCTCTTGAATTTGTCTCGCCAGAAAGTGTTGGAGAATGTATTCGGTTGACCGAGGAATTCCGTCTTCTACCAAATGATCACAAGTCTAAGGAAGACAAGTTACAGGTATGACTTGATTTCATATTTTCATGTGTGTGCCTATATCTTGTCAATTGATTGCAAAGTGTTAGATACTAGATTGATGCCTATATCTTGTCAATTGATTGCACATCTTGTTTGCCTAATTGAAATAATTTGTGGAACAAGCGCTGTTTGTTCTGAGATTGACTCTTTTTGGCTCACTTAGGCTCTGTTCTCTTTGTCTGAACAGAACAAAACTGAAATTATTTGTAGTATAAAAAAATAACTAAGCAGAACTGAATGAATCTGAACTGAACTGAAATTAATGAGTTTTCAGATGAAGAGAAGAGCCTTATTCACCAATTATCCAATACTCTCCTACTGGGAGGCCTGTTTGCAGAATTTCTAGAGTCTTTCACATTGTAGATACATTGATTTTACTCGCACCACTTTCTTTTGTACTTTTCTCTGCATTCAGCATCACTAAGTATTACAATTTGCATTCGAACTCTAGATTAAACTAGTACTCACTGTTAGTATCTGAAGCTTGCAACACTTATTATTAAGAGCTGTGATTTTCTTTTATCCTGTGGCCTGTGCAATTGGTTTTGACATAAATTACGCGTAAGTGGAAAGTTATTTTCAAGCCTAGTGCAGATGATCCGTTTATTCCAATTGACTTTTCATGTACAGGTAAAGAAAATGATTCTTTGTGCAATTGAGCAAGCCGTGAAAGATATAGAGAAAGCTGGGCTCAAGTAAATTAAGCTGGTAATGGTATGCATCTTGAAACTTAATATCATTATATCAATAATAATCCTAGCTGCGTCCATTGATCCAAAAAGACATATTTAGGTCTTTATTTACAGTGTACGTATAACAGTATAAGTGGATAACTATTAGAGTTGTGCAATTGAGTACTTAATTTAAATTAAATTGTTCCGGGTTGTAATATATATGTAAAAAAATTAGACTTTAATTACAAGAAACCAATATGTCTTATTCATTCTGATTCTAAGCCCCCAACACAACTCCAACAAAATCAATTTATGATTACAAAAAAACTCAATTTGTCTTTTGCAATTAAATTCAAATCCTAAATCAACCCCAACATAGTCAATTCATCATTAAAAAACTCAACGTGTCTTCTCCAATTAAATTCAAAGCTCTAATTCAACCCAACAAAATCAATTTATCATTAAAAAAAAACGATAACCAATATTTCCTCTCCTTAAATTAAATTAAAACAGATTAATTCGCACTAACTCAAATTCTAATTCAAGTCGAAAAAAGACAATTTATTATCAGAAAAAACGATGGTACATACCTTCATACTATATTTTCTATTATTTGTAACTATGTCACAACACGTTCTAGTCTTCGTGATAATATAATTATAGTAGTAAGGAATAAATGTGAATATTGCAGCTCAATGGTCTGAAAAGTGTGACTCGCGCGGGAAAATAAAATTGTTCTCAGGCTGCATGCTTTTTTTAGAAAAGTTCTTTTTATGTAGTTTGAAGACACTTGTAAGCTTAATTAATTACCTGGATTCTGACACAGTTCACATTCTTGGCAGAGTGACGGACGAATCTTGATCCTTGCTCTCCTTTTCCGTGGTTGGTATGCTGTTTACTGCATTTTGGATACGATACTAATATGCTCATGATGCTGAGAGAAGTTTTCCTGTCGTCCCCAAGGGAAAAGGTGGACTGCCGCTTTCTTCTCCTTAAGGAACTTGACACCTTGTGATTGGAACTTGGAAGCTTTGCCTTTGATGGAGAAATGTCTCGCTACCTCTCCAGTCACTGTACAGTTTTGGATTTGCGCTTTTGGCTATACACATTGCTTAATCTTCAGAATCACAAGTTGCAGCTACCTTTAGCTTTCACAATGTACTTATTTATCTGAATAGACTCTAAATATGCATTGGCCATATCATTCACCTTAAAAGCCACACCATTCCAGCCTTGGTACATTGATCGAGTTTCCTAATGAACTCAATTTTATTAAAGAATTGATGTTTTGATTTGAACCGTGTATATATATTAAACGTTATGTCAAACATTGACATTACTGTACGAATGTTAGAATGAATCAGTAATTCTACCTTGATCAAGTACTAGTTGCATCACTTACACTTGTATTTGGTATCACTAATCCCGGTTCTATAGAAAGCGCATAGAACACTGCATCACTTACACTTGTGTTTGGTATGTATCACTAATCACGATTCTATAGAGTATATTTGTATGGCATACATTTGATTGCACTGTATCTGTAGCCGATGATTTCCGTGGGAACTGTTTGGGACATATCATGTAAATGACTGGAAACTTATCACTCTTAGTAGAAAAATGAACAAGAGGCACATTAGATTATACTTGTAACATTTACTTGTAATCAAAGAACTTGTAGCTGTAGCATCACAACCATGTTTAAGGAGTTTGCATGTCCATAGGAAACTCAATAACATGAATAGAAGAAAACGTTCAAACATGGCGAAAGCAAACACTAGCACACATGTGAACGAATGAAATCGACAAAAACATGTACTTATTCCAACATATATATCTTGGTTCTGATTCGATATTGCTCCTTACGCTTCTGCATATTTGGCACTGCAACATAGCCATCTTTTGTTAGTATGTCGCTTGTGATTATGCACGCGCTGGTTGGTTAACGGGGCCGTGTCTCGTGATGTGGGTGAGTCGCGACTCTGGGCATCCTTGCCAGCTCTATCAGCTCGTTTCGCAACTCTGGCCCTGTTAAAGATCATGGTATAATCCCCAGCTGCAGCCAGGTTGTTTACATCCCATGACCCGAATTTCGGGAGTGCTACATTTGTGTTTGCCATCATTCAGTTAGCTCAGAAAGATCAAAGTGAAATAATTGTTAAATGAAGAAGAAGAGGGGTAGCTGAAGAGGGGTCTTCAAGATCCCCTCTTAAAAAAACAACCATCTCTTGCTTGTTTTCGTCCTTATTACTTACTACTATAAGTTAATGGTTATTTGTGGCGTTTATTTCTCACCTATTTGCATCACTATTTTCCTTACTCTCTTAAACTTGTGGTTAATGGTTAATCTTAAGTCTTGTATATGTCTAAATATAGCAAGAATGGTTCATATTACAGATGCAATATGACTTCTTCAAGGTCCTATAGAGCACTTCGGATTTACTGTCCAAAATACTGTTTCATCCCATAGAAACTTGACACGTGGCACAAGCTTAATTCAACATCTAAACTCCAAAAGTCCAAACGGTGGTTTCTTAACCCACTCAATTAATTTCATAAATTATTATATATCAATAAAAATAGAGAAGTAGTAAAAATAGAAAAAACAAAACAACTCCAGCCGTCTTCCACGGCTCTCTTCTCCAACACCGGCATGTTCGAGCCCGGCCGCCGCACCATCCTCCGCTTTCCGGCACAACGTCGTCGTCCAAAACAATGATAGACTCAGCACCAAGTTTCAAGACTCCGGACAGTTCTAGAACACTGAACGGTATATTTTCAGCTTTGTTTTGGTTAGAATCAGGCTTTTGCAATCTTAACTGCTTTTATATATACACTAACGATGATGATGATAATTAATTAACTTTGTTCATATTGATTTTGGTAGTTCCCACCTCTTTTTTATTTGGTTTTATTCTGCTACTAGAGATTTATATCCTAAACCAATTAGCAGGCTGGTTAAACAAAGGTTGAAGCTTTTAATTAACAAAACTAATTAGTGGTCTTGTATGATTTTTCATCACTTCATTACAATCCATGGTTCTGCACGCTACTTATTTAACACATGGTCATGATTATGTGTGGAATTGCCTGTAACTTTGATTGTTTTACTAGTCAGTACAATAGATTTAACCATATTATCTTACTTTTCCAGGAATGAACATCGAAGATGATGAGAATATAGCTCCAGTGAATATTGAAATGACGAGAGCTTGGGCCAACATCCCGTTGTGATCCTATTGAGATGTGTATGATCGGAAGAGGTGAGGGGAAAGAATTCCGGAAAGCGGAGGATGGTGCGGCGGCCGGGCTCGAACTTGCCAGTGTTGGAGAAGAGAGCCGTGGAAGACGGCTGGAGTTATGTTTTTTCTATTTTTACTACTTTTCTATTTTTATTGGTATATAATAATTTATGAAATTAATTGAGTGGGTTAAGCTGAAACCACCGTTTGAGTTTTTGGAGGTTAGCCATTGAATTAAGCTTGTGTCACGTGTCAAGTTTCTATAGGATCAAACAGTATTTTGCACAGTAAATCCGAAGTGCCTATAGAGGTACAAAAGAACACTTCTTCCTCCTGCTTTAAAGATTGTTCTGCTCTGATCTCGATCAAGCCGTTTCTTACGGTTTTGGAATGAAGTTCCAAGATTAGATTGCTTTAATCTCAATGTTCAAAACCATGTATCATTTGTTGTAAGACGGAGGGATTAGTTTTTGTTAATGCATCCTTATGATTTATCGTGATCTATGCAAGAATTCCCGTTTAAAATGAGTCTTTGCCCTAAAGGCTAAAATAGGCCGTCTCATTTGGCATATTATCTCATGTATTTTTCATACGGAGCATATATGAGATAACCCATATCATATGAAAGGTAATGGATTCAAATACTCTTCAATGAAGTCATTTATTTTTTTTTAATTTTTTTTCATCATTTACATATATCTATGGAGAACGTCTAATCTGACTGAAGAGATTAGATTAAGGAGCCGTACTTTAACCCTTAATATAGCCGTTTGTGGGGGAATTGTGCCAACTGTAATAATCCTTTGTTAACTACTAATTACATTTTATAGGAAAATCAACATTAATTACTGACGATCCGGTATTAAAGGTATAGTATAATCTCTTCCAGATTGGATAGATATGAATCTTTAAAGCCAAATTAACAAATTACAAAGATTTTTCCTTTTTTTATGTATAAACATTCCTTCTCGATGTATACAATTGAAAGATTTTTCTATTTTTACTAATCTTGCCTACTTCCTACAGAACACCCAAACTTGTTATTATCTTCTAAATTTAATCCTCCATATTATTAATCTATCTTAATGCCATCAACCTTACTATTATGCCAATTAGGCTCTATTCTCTTCGTCTGAATAAAACTGAACTGAACTGAACTGAATTTATTTGTAGTATAAAAAAACAACTAAGCAGGACTGAACTGAACGTAAATTAATGAGTTTTCAGATGAAGAGAACAGAGTATTAATATATGCTACCTAACAAGAAAGCTAACTGTTGATACCGCCTACTATTAATTTTGTTTATATATAGAGCTGGATAGAATCACTACTACTACCTCCGTCGTAGAGAACTTCATATATTAAACTTGACACGTTATTTTAAATGAAAAATTAAAATAAATGATACTCCCTCCATTTCAGAAAAAGTGTTACATTTTGAATTTGACCGGTCAACTGTCTTCGAGTTTGACCACAAATTACTCATAAACGATAATAGTAAATAATTTAATAAAATCATATAATAAAAATTTAATTACTAAATTTTAATTATATAATTTTAATAATTTATTTATTAATATCGTTTAAGAGTAAATTGTCAAACGAGATAACCATGAATAAGAAATGTAACACTTTTTCTGAAATGTAGGGAGTAAGACGTAAAAAAATGTATTTTTAGTGTCAAATTATGTAATTTGTGTGTAAGTTGTGAAGTTTCTAGAAAGTTGTGGGTTGATCTCCAAACTTACAGAAGATGAAGGACTGTTGTGCAAATTGGCAAAGTCGTTAGACGATTTGAACTGAAGAACTGTCGCTCCAAGACAATGTTTTAATCTACACCGTTGATGGCTTAAAAGGATAGTTATGATTGGACAGTTCCTTCTCATGTAGTTCATCTCCTTCGCGAGTTTATAAAGCTCAGCTAGATTCTCTGGTTTTGTAACTGTAATAATTAAATTCTTCAGAGTGAAAATCAGTGTGAATAGTTAGGGTTGAGAGATTGCTTGTACGGTGCCTGATTAGATGATAGAGTGTGATTAGAGCGGTTTTGCTTGTTCTTTGTGTTCGTCGTAGCACGATCTCTTGTAACACCATTGTTACCGGTGATTAGTAACAAGGTTGAAGTTTTTTCATGGATGTAGGTTATTGTGTGAAACCAAATAACATAAATCTTTTGTGTTCGTGTTTGATATAGTAGTTAAATTAAAGGAGTGAAGAGTACACTACAAAAATCTGTTGTTTTAGCGACGGATCTATCCGTCGCTAAAACAGTGCCGATCCGTCACTAAGGACCGCTAAGTCCTTAGCGACGGATAAAAAAGTCGTCGTCCCACGGGAAGCTAAACGACAGATAGTTTATCCGTCGCTAAATCGCGACGGATAAGCCATTGACTTTTTATATCCGTCGCTAAAAAGCTGATTTTTCATTTAAAAAAACAAAAAATGCGATATTTAGCGACGAATAAAAATAGCGACGGATGAGGGTTTTTTTTTAATTATAAATTTACTGGATTTTAGTGACGGATACTTTATCTGTCGCTAAATTGAGCAGATTTTGAATTTTTTTTTAAAATTTTGATGCCTGTTTTCATATTTCACATGTTTCACAAATATAATGTTCGATAGTAAATCCAGAATAATGAAATTGTTTTAATTAAACAGAAATCATTCGACAAAATACAAATTATCCGTAATAAAATGAAATATCCGTACATAAGTTAAAACAAGAGGTCAAGTGGCAGAAAAAACAAAAGTTCAAAACGAAATATCTAGGAGAAGCATAATAGAAATGTATCAAGGCTAAGAAGATGTCGTTTTCTTCTTGAATTGACAGCTCCCAAATGTCGATCCTCCTCACCACCTCAGCCTGAAATCGTAAAGTGCATACCATGAGTTATGGATGAAAAATTACGCATACTACAAAAATGGTGACTAACATATCACCCACATATAGTGGCTAACATACCACTCATATTGTCCTAAAAGCAGCTAAGACAATGGTGACTAACATATCACCTAAGTTTAGTCTCACATATAGTGGCTAACATACCACTCCCAAATAAAGCACAAACAAATAAAGTAGAATGATCATATTATCACAAATAATATACGAATATATACACAAACCTAGAGATGATTCCGTCTATATTCAAGCATGTGATATACACTTTCAAATAATCAAAAGTTCATCATCCTCTCAATGGTCATATCAAAATCCTCATCATCCATTTCTTTCCAAGCATTGGTTTTAGCCATGTTTGCATCTTCATCGGCCTTCATTTCTGCCTCCAATGCTCTATTGAAAGCAGAAAAACCTGTCCACATGTCTGCATAGGAGAGTGTATCGCAATTTCTACATACATAAAAAAAACCGAGGTTAAATATTAATTATGCTAAATTAACTACAAAATACAGTTTACATGTTAGAAATGAAATTCTAAGAAAGACGAAGTATACTTACTCGGCAGAACTCCAATGATACTCCAATGAATCGGGTGGAGGCGGCAATGGTGTAGGCGGCTGTGGTGGAGAAACCCTTCATTTCATCACTTTCATCATCCATTTCATTCCCAACATTGGTTTTAGCCATGTTTGCATCTTCATCGGCCATCATTTCTGCCTCCAATGCTCTATCGAAAGCAGAAAAACCTATCCACATGTCTGCAGAGGAGAGCGTATCGCAATTTCTACATACATAAAAAAAACCGTGGTTAAATATTAATTGTGCTAAATTAACTACAAAATACAGTTTACATGTTAGAAATGAAATCACTACTAAGAAAGACGAAGTATACTTACTCGGCAGAACTCCAATGATACTTCAATGACGAATCGGGTGGAGGCGGCAATGGTATAGGCGACAGTGGAGGAGGCGACGAAGGTGGAGAAGTCATCCTTGAAGAATCCAATAATAACTTTCATATTGTAGATTAAAATAGTATTAATTCTCAACAAGTCAATACGAGCAAATTATACTACAACCAATTCCAACTCCTTGCTATAATTGCATTGTTAATTATAATACGTTCCAAATTTCATGAATTACATGCATTTTATGTTTAAATTTTTTTTTTATGAATTTCAAAATTCCATTACAATTACGAATTATAAATTAAAACAGTAGTAATTCTTTCTAAGTTAATATATACGGGCCAATTATACTACAACCACCAAAATCACCAAATCTAAATGGTCTCATAAAACTCAACCAAATCTCACTAATCCTACTACATATACGAAAACATCAAATTAAATACCATACATACTTACAAACATCCTAACATGATACTAACAATTCAAAAACATACAATTGCTCAAAATTGACCTAAATCTATCAATTAAACAACCTCAAGCTTAACCCACTACTTAATATAAGCTAAACTAGCTAGTGCAAACTTCTAAAAACATACAATTGCTCGAAATTAACAAAAATCCCAAATTTAACAAAGTAAGGGTTTTATACTAATAGGAAAAATAGCCTAAGAAAGATGAAATTGAATGGCCACCCGAATACCTTGTTCCACGAGCTTCGAAAAGAGTCCAAGATTGGCCGAAATGGTGGAGTTTTGGTGGCGAAAATGGCGAAGAAGAGGAGAAGAAATGAAGCAGAATAGAAATGGGGGAAAGAATATGCTCTTCCCGTTTTTATAACAGTTAACGACGGATAGAATTATCCGTCATTAGTTTTAATTTGTTTTTAAAAACTGAATATTTAAAAACGGATAATCTATCCGTCGTTAAAATACTATTTTTCATTTTTAGAAAATTAAAAAGTCAACAAAAACTAACGATGGATAGAAATATCCGTCGCTAAATAGCGACAGATATAACGACGGATTAGCGATCCGTCGTTAAGGGGCGACGAATAACTATCCGTCGCCCCTTTCCGTTGCTAAATAACAGAATTCTTGTAGTGCACAACTAATAAACACAAATACATTATCGATGAGCTAACTAGCCAACCAAGTGTTTAGAGTAATAAATGTGAATGTTTGCATAATGAGTTTGATTTGTTGAATTTATACTAAATGCAACCAATAAAGTAGAACGTAGATGCGAACCATATGGAGATATATGAATGCGGTAGTAATGATCAGAACGTAAGTATACGGGTTATAGCCATGGCATTCGTACGATTGTCACGTGTTATTTGTCCAAAAACCTTTAATACATCTTAACCAATTCGTTCTTTGAAAGTTTTAGACTAGAGTAATTATCTGATTGTTAGGCAGATAATCCTTAACTAAACGATTTGAAAATCTTAAACTACAAAATTGAATTAACAGGTTTTACCAAGATCTTGAACTAGCTTAACTTGTACGAATGATTTCAAAGGCTTAAACCCGAATACATGTGAATCTTTACATCACTACAGCATTCAAGATGGATTTATCTACTCATGGTCATGCAAACGATAAATAATACTGTCAATGAATAGATACAATGAATAGATACTTATCATAAGATTGATGAAGAAGACAAATGGATTCATAAATAAATCAAATTGCAAATAGATTATGATAGATAATCGAATCTCTAACCTTCGAACGATGAGTGCAAGCACGTAAACAATTACAAACTGAGAAACCAAGCTCTAAATATCCAAAGTTCAAATATAGGGTTCTTGGAGCTTCTAGAATTAGTTGGAATAACGTATAAATGAAGAAAAGAATCTAAAAAACGTATATATTTAAAAGTAAGAATTTCCTGATCGCATATGGAGACGTGTCCCCACCAAAATTCCAAACCCATCTTCGTAACATGGAGAGGCGTCTTGGCCTTTTTGAGTGGAGACGTGTCTAGGCCTGATTTGCACACTTAATTCAACTCGTAACTTGGAGACGTGTCTTGGCATGGAAAATGGAGACGCGTTTCTAGTGGAAAAAGCCAAAATGCTGGTTCTTCATGGGATTTGATCTTGGGACCTTCAAATGGAGTTTTGAGACTTCTATGCTTGAATACGACCTTAAAAAAGTGTCGTTTTTCCTCCGATTCACACCTAAAAATAGGAAAACCTACACAACACAACTAAAATACCAAAACATAAAAACGAACAATAAACACTATATAAATACTAACAAAGACTCACAAAAATACGGTAAAAAAGACATGATGAACCTCTAAATTATGGTCTCATCAGTGTTGAATGTAATTATAACACATGTTCATTAAACATACGTTGTTTGAAGTTAAAAACAAATGTTCTTAATTAAATATATGATGTTATCTGGTAGTTACGAGAGATACGGTCTTGTAAAAGTCCGCCTGCCTGTTTGGCAAAGAGTTAAAGAACAAAAAATTGAGTTAAAATGTTTTGGCATTTGATACTAAGTTAAATGAGTAAGTGTCTGTTGGCACGTGATAAAATCTTGAGTTAAGAAACAATTTTTATGTTTTTAACCAGGTTTTCTCGGTTTTAGTACCGTGGTTTAACCCAATTTTTTTATACTCACAATTATCCATCTTTTTCAATCCTACTATTATCTATATTTACTTTCTGTATCACACTACTAACCTTAAACTAATCAAACAACATTAAATTCAATCAAATAACTTTTAAAAATCAACTATTACTTCTTCTTGCACACAACTTATATAACAAAACCTAAAATTCCAATACAATATTCTATATCACACCTCTAACCCAGTTACTAATAATCGACTAATTTTTTTTATTAACTCACATTCTTTATTCTGTACAAAACATTCATAGCCATTTAGGCTACGTTCTCTTCATCTAAAAAATTATTTATTTAAGTTCAGTTCTACTTAATTATTTTTTATATTACAAATAAATTGAATACAATTCAGATCAGTTGAATTCAGTACAGTTCACCAGGCATATCCTTATTTTTGATGTTATCAAAGTGACAAATACTATGCCTTAATTATTAAATCGAATATTAATATCATATGATATCACGACGAAGGTCGCCGACTCAGGTTCTTTGACTCTTCCACCATATCATCAATCAATTTCACATAATTCCATTTTTCATTTCTTTCAACAAAAATAAAATAATTTTCCCATCTCTAAATTTAACATTCCCAATTTGATTGAGATTTGATCACCGAATTATCATCGCCGGAACCCTAATTCTTCCATTTCTGCTCTCCTCGATCATCTCCGTTCTTCACATTCCCTTCTCAATCCATCACCATCACAGATCTCTAAAACCATTCCCTTGCCGACATTGCAAAACAACAACCAACCTTCCTCCCCCCACCTCAGATCGCCGGAGCGCCGCTGCCCTCCGGCGGCTCATGCGAAGAAATCGATGCCTGTTCAACGAAATGTGCTTGTTAAAACCTTGAGCTGATGAAAATTTGTTGGGGTTTGGGTTTGAGTAGGAATTAGATGAAATGCGAATTCTGATTGATTGTAAATGTCAGCTTTGCTTCAGCGTCTCAAATGGTTGATTACCGGCTATCATAAGTCGCCATCATCACCGAACCATAAGAGGCTGGAAGGTCCTGATGCAAAGCCTCTGCCTTTACTTAATTTACAGCAGCCTGTGAATCTAACTAGTTCAGCCCCGATTGCGAAATATAAACGGCCAATGTTGGAGGCCGTGCATGAGATTGCCATTTACATTCATCGGTTTCATAACCTTGACTTGTTTCAACAGGGGTTAGTGGAGTTTGAATCTAACTCATCTTTTGCTGGAAGTATTTTTGATTGTGGTGGTAGTACACATGGTTGTTTTTAACTGTTTCTTTATCTGTATGTTTTACTTTAGATGGTATCAAATTAAGATAACCATGAGATGGGAGGATGGTGATCATGGTTTTTTGGCTACCCCTGCGAGAGTTGTTCAATATGAACGTAAGTATCAGTGTATCTATTCTTGGTTTCCATCATGTTGAGTTGATTCATTTTGCTGCATTTCGGAGTTTGTTTGGAAATAATGAGGCTTTATGTTTAGTTCATATCCTCTATGTAGAATGTACTATCTTTTTCCCGTTAGTTGATTTCCTTTATGTTATTTGGTTGATTTTATGTATGGGGGTGGACCCAGTCGGTTAGCCCTTGGGCAGGGCTGGGCCTGGACTCCAGCCCGGGGTCAATTTAAAAAAAAATTACAATGTAAAATTTCGAAACTTTTTTCAAGTAGCCCGAGTTTACAGATAACTTTTTTTTTATAGTATTTTGTAATATTTCTAATTTAGCCTGAGGTAAAAAGATATTATCGGTTCGCCCAGTGAACTCGAAACATGTTGCTGCATTCTCTTTGTATGGAAACAATTTACCGTTTTATTGATCTTCTCTATTAAATCAAATGATCACTTGCAATGCAATTTACCATTTCTGAAATGTATCATATTTTTCCTCCAGAAACTCTGAATGGGGGTTTAACATTCAGATGATATGTTTAAATCAGCTTTTCTGGAATATATTTATTAGTTGCAACCCTTGTTATGGTCTATCGCACACCGAAAGCACGTGCACACATTTTCTGCAGAATTGTTTCAACTTTTGGTAGAATAGTAATAAGCATTCTTATTTAATGCATTGATTCTAGGCTTGCCTTAATTTTATAACAAGGTAGGACTTGTGCTTCCTTGTTATGCACCTCACCTTTTAGAAGCTCTTCTACGCAAAGATACTGACGTGCTTTATTTATATCAACAGCTCCTGACTTGGGTTCTGATGATGTATATGGGATCTGGAGAATTGATGACTCAGACAACAGCTTTTCAACACAACCTTTTCGAATTAGATATGCGAGACAGGACATTCTTCTGTCAATGATGGTCTCTTTCAACTTATCTCTTAATAAATTTGAGGTAATCTTCTGTTTCTTTCTATTGGTATGGGCATGAAACATTTATTGCAATCATCTTAGCAGAAAGGCTTGAAGTACCATTAAATTGTGTGTAGCGGGAGTCTTTACATTATCAGTCTCATCCCTTCTTAACATAATATGGAGCATATTTGTGATATATCAGGATTTTATATGTTGAATTCATCGATAATTGCAACTTAAGGATTTTTAATATTATTTTTGAGAAAATTGAAACTTTTGCAGGGTCCCTGGCCATCTGCTATTATACTGCGATTCGAGCTGTTGTACACCCCTAAGTTGGAGAACAGGTCCATACTATTTATATGTAGGGTGATTATAGTAGGCAAAAAAGTGTTTTGCGCCCCTTAAGTTTGGCGATTTGTGCAAAATGCCCCCCCCCCCCAAACTGAATTTTAAATTTGGTACAGTTTGCCTTTTGTAAATGTAAATGCCAGTAAAATCAGAACTCAGGGAAAATAACACCCAATTTGAAACTTAAGGGGGCAAATATCACCGACTACAAATTCCATGGGGGCAAATCGCATACATGCTAACTTTAGGGGTCACTTCGCACAAATTGCCTAACTGAAGGGGTCAAATTCCTGTTTTGCCTTCATTGTGAGGCATGCAACACTTCCTTTATACTACATGCTTTACTGTACTTAGAGTTAAGCTCGATAAACTAGTAATTTTGTTATACTGTCTGCAGTAGTAATATTCAAGATTGTTTGGATACATCGCCTGCTGCTGTTCATGAATTTCGGCTACCCCCTAAATCTCTTCTGGGGCTGCATGCCTATTGCCCAGTCCATTTTGATTATTTCCATGCAGTATTAGTCGATATTAGTGTACATGCCAGTCTGCTGAAAAGTGGGGTCTATACTTCCTCACTGAAGGTACCCAGGTTTGTTGCAACATCCATTTTCTGCAAATATAATGCTTGCCTGTAACGGTTTTCGGATCATTTTGTTGCATTAATGTTGATAGAATTTCTTGTAGCTGTAAGGCTACCACCTATCAGGCACCTGGTTTTGGTTTGAGCTGAATTTGTAGTAAAACATATTTTGGTTAACATATTATATATAATTTTGTACTAAAGCGGGGTAATATGCATCTGTATTAATGTGCCACTTTAGTTCCATATAGCTTACATATGGTTACCTTAATTTCTGTCAGAAGCTTATGCAGATGGATTTTATGACTGTTGAATTTTTTCCAACATAAATTAGGTATTCATACATGGGAATTTAAGTAAGAAAATTACTATGGCATTCACAATGATAAGGAGTTGATTTTTGTTTGTTCTATATGCTTTTCTGTCTAATCTGCTATTGGCTAAAGCAGATAATCAAAACTAAAGATTGATTATCTGTTTAAGATCAAGTATAAAAGATAACCATAGAAATCAGAATGAAATAAATGAGTTGAAAGGTTAATCTTTATCAGCTTGTGTGTGGCTCTTGATGTTTTTTCCCCCCTTCACATTCTCATGAATTAACAAATTGTATTTATATTCATCACAGAGCAAATGAAGATGACATCAAAGAGCACGAGAAGCAAGTATGTGGCTGATACTTTGTCTACTCCATGTTAATTGCTGTACTTGAAGCTTTCGTTTATGCTCTAATTTTGTATCGTAATTCTCCTTACACAAGCTATTTTTTGTCAGAGATCACTTAAACTTAATCTGTTACTTCCAATTTGTATCGTTGTATTGCTAATTTTCTGTCAAGCAGGATAATTTGTGTTATATGATCTTCTGGTAACATGGCCCCTATCATGTCATGGTTTGAATTATGTCATCTACTACGTAATTTAGGTAGTTTTTACCTTTTTAAGTAGAACTTAGGAACTAGTACCTTAATTGAATTAGTTGCAACTCTTTCCATTAAATGGTCAAGAAATGCATGTTTACCCTTCTTGGCATTTTCTGCCTCAACTCTGCTGCTGCACTACTTCAGGCCTGTATGACTGTTCGTATCATGTTTGTAATTATTGCAAAGTTGAAGTGTTCATATAAGCAATTGCCAAGTAATTGGTATTTACAGCAGCTTCCAAATCTACCCAATTTAACCATGAGATTATGCAACCTCCATTTACTATGTTATGTCTCACTTCAGTTGTTTCATACACGAACACCATGAGTTATTCTGTAATAGTAAAAGTGCTGTGCTGTCTGTAGACTCTGCATCTGTAATAGTCTCAAGTATCTATTAGTTGTCTGGAATATCGTTATGCTTACCAATTATTTCAACAGGTTGTGCTTGTCAAAGCTTTGTCAGGTGCTCGTGAAATACTCATAGAAGAGTTGCAAACACTGAGCAAGGCTGTCAATCAACCAATTGACATAAAAGAGATAACTTCGAAGGAATTGTTTAGTTTGTCCAGAAAGCCAGAAATAGCTGATGCTGAAGTCTCTGAAAACAATTCAAGCAAGCAAAACAGTGTTTTGGAGGTCTTATGATTATTTATGACATTATGCTGTCGTTCTTTTAAAAATATAATTTTTGGGGCCCTTCTAGAAGATTTCAACCTTTGTCCATTTGTTGCCTTAATAACCAGTCCTGTTCTTTGAACAGAAGCAAGATGCTGAAGTAGATTTTCAAAATGAAGATTTTCTCCATTCGTTATCCAAGGATGAACTACTCAGGTCATTTGATATAATTGGTGATGAAGTATGCTACTTATGGAGTATATTTTTAAGCTTTCACAGGTATGTTTTAGTCCTCTATGGAGTGACTCTAGTACTGCATGTTTGACTTTTTTCTTTTTCAACCTTTGATCCTACATATCATGCAGTGTCGATTTACAACGAGCACATGCCACCAAGCTTGCATGGTGTATGTGGCATATCGTAGTTGTTAATAGCAAATAGTGGGCCATAGTGATGTGGTGTTGCTAATTGCTATGGTACCTACAGCTAGCAAGTGACCGTTATTTTAATTTACAGCGGAGTATGTTATACTAAAATGGGCACATAGCATTCTAATCCATAAATAACTAAAAGGACACATGCTAATGGCTTCATTAATTAGTCTGTAAAAATGAACATATAGTTGCATTTCAAATATTAATTGTCAATATCTTGATATTTTGACTTGAGTATTACTGCGACCTCTAAGCACCTGTAGCAGAGTGGTGCTTTATGATGAAGCACCGCTATGCTACATACTCGCATATAGAAATCGCTTTTGGCAACTATGCTGTGTTGCAATCAACTCAATTAAGTGTTACTGGGCGTAGTTTTTTTTTTTAAGGTAGTGAGGCTTTCAAACCCCCTCGGGTTTCACTGCTTTGGAGGGGCTTTGGAGTGTGGTGTTTGTCTGCTGTGTGTGAGAGAGGGAGGGAGGGAGGCCTGTCGACGGGTGGTCAATAACCACAACCACAACCATAACCAACAATAAACCATTAATACATAGCTTGTGGTTTTTAACCGCAACCGTTTAATAACCAACTGCTTATAACCGCAATCAACCAAACTCCGCGGTTACAGTTAAAAATTGCAACTTGCCCTTTTTTTTCCTTTTTTTCCCTAATTTTTTTATAGAAACTTATAAATTACAATTTTGACTATTATTTATTTATTTTTTTTATGGAAATTGTATTTTAGTATTACATTTGTAAATTGTAGATGGCAAATCAAATTGATTTTTTTTTTTCATTTAAACTCATGAACGACTAAAAACTTAATCAACTTCTTAATTTCATCTCCACTTATATAAACAAAAAGTTATTGGATAGGTCCGTTAGTACTTGTTAATTGTGATTGCTCGGAAACATAGATCGGTCTCTTTTTAATTTAAATATAGACGGTCTCCCACGAACTTTGTGTACTATTACGTTTGCCAATTAAATGCTTATTTCCAAACAAATTGTAAAGTTCAATAAAAAGTACTCCACTACTAATAAAATTGTTGAGCCATTTACTCTGATATAGTTACTGGAAGTCAATTTGGCCCAAATGCTTCTGCCTCCTAATTTGGTGGATCTCACCGCTGTGCTTGTGTGTGATAATTGAGAAGATGAGCTGAAGAGAAATATGCTGAAATTGAGATGTCAAATGAGCAACTCTGAGGCCGCCTCCTATTCCATAACCTAATTAACAACCGATGGTTACAACCGGTTATAAAACCAATCGGTAACCAGTTTTTTAATTTTGCTGTTACGGTTACTGAAATGAACGGTTACGGTTAAAACCAAAAACAAATAATAGGTCGCGGTTGTACTTGTGGTTATTAACCACCCGTCGACAGGCCTAGGAGGGATGGATGGATGGATGGTTTTCTGACTTTTGTTTTGGTTATAAGATCCACCTCACCATATTCCTCTTTCAACAATTAATGTCCTTCAGAAAAGTTAACTGGTTTTACATGGAGATTTTGTATAAATTTGAGGTCAATGCATGTTTTCTATACATTATGGGTTATGATTATCTTGGTAATTTTGCAAATGATTTTGGGTGCAAACAACATGGTATGAAGGTGCAGTATTATCCGTTCTTCATCTTATTCCTCAGATCATACTTTAAAACACACATATATGGGGGAAAGCGCTGTGGGCTTTCTTTTTGTTATAGCATAGCATAATCAGAACATGCTATCTTCAAGTCCAAGTCTCTATGGGCTATTAGGTGCTCTATTCTGTCACTGTTGACTTATATCCTCTGATTAGATGAGAACTAACATAATATATGAATGTGTATTAATTTGGATGCTTATCTTCTCCCTCAGCTCTTGTTTTGGACACACTTATATGCATGCCACAACTTACAGGGACATAGAGCAGATATTTGATATTATGTCTGGGAGTAGACCTGACCCTGCTTTTATTTTCGTCTAACTTTTTATCGAGTCCAGATACTGATAGTGTTTAGTTCTGTAGGGCTAATGTGAAGAAGATTCTTGAATTTCTTTGCGACCAGTGGGCTGTTGATCGGAAAGCTGAATGGTCAATATGGATGGTTTACACTAAGGTGGAGATGCCTCACCAGTATATAAGCAGTTTGGTGGATGAGGCCTCTTACAATGGAGTGCGAGGCAGACCACCTGTTCTAAAGAAGTTAAATGGCGATGTATTTTACCTGATCTGGCCTCTATTCTTTGTTCATTATCTTGTTTCTTTATCCTCAATTTCTATTGATGAATATCTGCCACATTGCAGCCTTCTCAGACCGCAGCTATGCGAGCAGAGCTTCATAGACGAAGTATTGCTCAAATGAGGGTAAGTTCTTCTAGTGAGTGTTACATACATTCTCTTTCACTTTTTTCTGAGTTACAGCAGAAATTAATTCCATGCAGATCAACAATCGGTCAATTCAAGATATGAACATATTTGGTGACCCTTCTCGCATCCCCATTGTAATTATAGAACGAGTTCTGAATTCACCTGTACGCTCAAGTAGTGGGAATTCGTACTTTACCAAACTTGAGCAGAAAAACAGTAATATTTTGAGTGCCGTAGTTGATGCTAGCCCCAGAAAGATATCGGCTGCCAGCGCTCGTCAAAGTGGTCGTGTCCTGAAGATTGTTGTATTTGTGCATGGTTTCCAGGCATGTTTTCTTAATCCCTTACATATATAATAGATTGTCCATTTATCTCATCTTTATAGATGCCATGTGTAATTTAACCTTTATTCTTCATAATTTCTTTGCTCCTTGTCAGTTAGGGAAATATGCTGCAGAAGATATAAAGTATATGTAGTTTTTCCTTATTGTTGTTTAATGCCAATAGCTGTTAACACAGTCTCTTGACTGTTTGCAATCTTTTGAACAATACATCTGATCTGTAAAAAACTATTCTGTTATTTTTTTGATGTATGTGTATTTCCTGGAGCACCTAAATCAATACAAGCTGGTCAGATAGAAAATTAGTACTCATTTATATTACACCCTTGATGCACATAGACCAAAAGCAGCTAGATTATTTAAGTTCTTGATTCTGGCCCTCAGCAGTTCCAGACAACACCAAGTGTCCAAGTCCATACCTTATTAGTGGTTAATATGCATTTGGCATCAGGCTTGTGTCAGTTGACTCTGACTATAGTGCCAAGTATGGTTGCTCTGCGCCTTTTATATCCTATCTATTGGGAACTGTTTTGTCCAGGCAGTTTGTCTCTATTAATTTTTCCTCGCAAAAATTGATATTTAGATTTTTCATGGTAATCAACATGCAGGGACATCATCTAGATTTACGGCTTGTGCGAAATCAATGGCTTTTGATAGATCCAAAGGTCGAATTTCTCATGTCAGAGGCCAATGAAGAGAAAACCTCTGGAGATTTCAGAGAAATGGGACAAAGATTAGCACAAGAAGTTGTTTCATTTGTGAAAAAGAAAATGGATAAGGTGTCTAGATCTGGGGTCTTGAGGACCATTAAGCTCAGCTTTGTCGGACATTCCATTGGAAACATCATTCTGAGAACTGCGCTTACAGGTATGGGCTTTGAAGCTTCTACATATCTGGATTAAATTTGTCTGCACATTGCTAATTGATTTAAATGTATAATCCTATTTTCACAGAAACCATCATGCAACCATATCTAAGATACTTGCATACGTATCTCTCAGTCTCCGGCCCACATCTGGGTTATCTTTACAGTTCAAACTCTTTGTTTAATGGGGGGTTATGGCTGTTGAAGAAGCTCAAGGGCACACAGTGTATTCACCAGCTGACATTTACTGATGATCCTGACATCCAAAAGACTTTCTTATACAATCTGTGCAAGGTACTGTTTTAGCTTTTCTATTTGGTCCTGGTGGATGTTATTGTCGCCTTACAGATGGCCAACTTTTAATTTGTCGTTTTATCTCCTTCCCTTATAGGAAAAAACATTGGAGAATTTTAAGAACATTATCCTTCTATCTTCGCCCCAGGTATTCCTACTTTCATCTCAATTTCACACATAAGACATGTACATATATGTTTCATGTAGCTAAAAATGCAGTGCTTCTAACAATGAATCCCTGATCATGTGAACTCTCAATACAAAATATGTGGAAGCATAATCTAATTCCGGAAGTTTGTAATTTTTTCCCATTCAGGATGGATATGTACCATATCATTCAGCTAGAATCGAAATGTGCCCAGCATCTTCTGGAGACTACTCTAAAAAGGGCAAGGCTTTTCTGGAAATGCTTAATTATTGCTTGGACCAAATACGTGCTCCGTCATGTGAGCCAAGAGTTTTCATGCGCTGTGATGTCAATTTTGACGTCTCCTTGCAAGGACGAAATCTCAATACCATAATCGGACGGGCTGCACATATCGAGTTCCTGGAAAATGACATTTTTGCTAGGTTTATAATGTGGTCGTTCTCAGATTTGTTTAGTTGACCAATTACCCAAGTAATCAAGAGTTCGTCCCGCATGTGGGTTTACCAGTGCCATCCAGCCTCCTTTTTTGACGTGAGGAACCAGGCAATGATAGGTGTCTTGGGGATGGTATGCACCAACGGGTGCAAGCTGCCTGCCCTCCGTGCATGGGTCGATTGAGGAACCAAGAAATCATGTGGAGTAAGCTGCCTGCATCTTAATGTTATTAAGTTGCGGGATGTAAGATATGTGGAGGGGCATGTATGGCACAAACGATGTAAATTATTATACATACTTGGTAGCATACACTAATGTTTAGAAACTCTTCCATTTTCGTAGTTGCAGGAAGAACTTGAGATGTGTAATTTTATCCTTTTAGCATGGATGTTCCACTTTTGGGAATGTGTCATGACCAAGCTTTTGATCAGTGAGATTATTGTAAAGTTTCATTACTGGGCAGCTATTGATCAGTGAGTCTGTGAGGATTGACTACAGAAATGGTTTTTGCGTCTGATCCGATCCGGGGGTATAAAGGGACGTTTGTCATCCTAACTTCTGAAATAATTGAGTCGTTATTTGTGTATTTACCTATATTAGAAAAGTAAAAATAATAATTGTGTGCAAGTCTATTATGGGGGATCCTTATAGATACTAAAATGTGTAGACAAACATTATTGATATAAACGGAAAAATTAGGAGTTTTATTAAAAACATTGCTGTTACACACACAGTCTCCTAAGAGACGGTCTCTAGATAAACTATCTAGAGATAGGTTTATATTGCAATTAACCACTTTACATTACTTTTTGGCATAATTTCGCGGATCCTACCCGGCCCGACTATTATTGTTGATATATAAACTTTCAACAGTTTTTTCCATTTCTTTCTCTCTTTCCCCTCTTTTCTCTCATTTTTTTTTTCTCTTATCTTTTTTCTCCTCTTTTTCTCTCTTCCTGATTCTCCTTGCAACTGTTCAATCTTGATGCTTTCACCCCTGATTTTGTTTGAGACTTGAATGTAAGTGTTTTGTTCGAGATTATCTTCGTGATTTTGTTCTTTTTCGTCACTTTTATGCTTGTTAGGTTTTTTTTGTTCTGATTTGGGGATTTTTGTGGTTGTTTATCTGAGTTTTGCATCTATTCGTACTATATTGGTTGGTAAGAATGACATGGAAGGTTTGACGGATGGTAGCCGGAATCGAAAGCGGAAGGCGGTGACTTGCGGTGAAGGTTTTTCTCGTTTTTTTGTGTTGTGAACATTTTTCTGTGTTGACTACGGAAGATAGGGAATACATGGTTTTTTTTGGTGATATTGTATGGTATGCTTGAGATCATAGGTAAATTCATTGGAAACTTGGGTTACTTCTTTGATATCATGGTTTTGTGAGAACATTTTTTATATGTTCACTGGGGAAGATATTAATGACTGTGGTACCTGATGAAGCACATGGAGATGTTTAAAGTGAAAAAAAATCAAATGTCATGAGTTGATGATGGTATTTGATTTCAGTTTGGTTTTTTTTTAGTTTGTTATTAGCATAGGTTGTTTGTTTGACAACATGGGTGATATTTTTTATAACATACATTTCTCTTATTTTCTATAGGTATAAAAGGGGCATACTGCATGCTCAAATCATTTCAATAATGTGATTGGCTGATATTAATGGATGAAGGGATGCACTGTTGTTCAGTGTAGCTGAGTTTGTCGATTTGCTAACAAAGAACTATAGTTCTAGCAAACCTAGAACTATGCATACTATATTGAGGAGGATTGATGACAAGAAGGTTTCTGAAAAGATAAAGAAGGAGGAGGAAAAAGGCTTGGCAAAGGAGAAGGATGTTGGGAAGTTGGATTTTATTTTGTGAAGATTGTTTGTGTAGTAATTTCTTTAGTGGTAGCTGTAACTGAACTGAATACTTGATTGTAACTGTATACTTGATTGTATCTGCTTGATGTACAAGTTTGAATATATGTTGATATCATGGGATAATATATTGAGATCATGTGTTAATATGTTGAGATCATGGGTTAATATATTGAGATCATTGTGTTATATTGAGAACATTTTTGGATCATGGGTATTATACTTGAGAACATGTGTATGATGTTTGAGTACATGGGTTAATATGTTGATATCATGGGTTAATAGTTGAGAATATGGGTAGGATGTTTGAGTACATGGGTTTATATGTTGATATCTTGAGATCATGGGTTAATGTCTTGAGATCATGGATTAATATGTTGAGATCATGGGTTAATATATTTAGACCATGTGATGATACTCTGAGATCATGGGTTAATATGTTGAGATCATGGATTAATATGTTGAGATCATGGGTTCATATGTTCATAGCATGGGATGATACTCTGAGATCATGGGTTCATATGTTGAGACCATAGGATGATACTCTGAGATCATGGATTAATATGTTGAGATAATTTGTTAATTTTTGTGATGTTTGTGCACATGGAAAAACTCACCTGTTCCAAGAAATATACAGAAACAAAGTTCTGAATTAAGTTTTTGCACATGATAAAACTGTTGACATACAGTCACATGTTCTGTTTGATGTACAATTATCTACCAACAAAGTAGTGAACTAAGTTTTCTATTACACAAAGTAATGAACTATATCAAGTGTTTATTTGCCTGTTTTTTTCCAAACTCATTCGTGATTGGCTTCTTCCTTTCAAGTTTGCCCTTGACTCTTTGTGGCTTCCTTCCTTTGGTTTTGGTATAATCTGGATCTTTTCCTCCTGTGGAAGCACAACTTGTTGATGTTGTTTGGCATGGTTTCTGAGTGGGGGATTGTGTAAATGTTGCTGTATCAATGATAGCTAGTAAGTTCTGATGGTACCCGTCCTCTAATATCCTTCTAGAATCCATGTGCCCTTCTGCCTTTAATACAAGTTCCGTGTAGTTCCTGATCATAAGTTGCCTCCAAGCAATGCATTCCTATGCATAGAACATATCAACGAGATGATAGAACATAATATTGATAGAACATATCATGGGTTAGGCATCATAACAACTCTCTACTGCTACATGCCAACTACTTTTCATGGTATCATGGTGTGCAATGCAGAGAACATGGATTATATGACAATGAGCATTGGATAGGCATCTTAACAAGTCTCCACAGGCTACATGCCAACTACTTTTCATGGGTATCATGGTGTGTAATGCAGAGAACATGGATCATATGTCAGTGAGCATGGGATAGGCATGATAGCAAGTCTCTACTGGCCACATGTCAACGACTTCTCATGGCATCATGGTGTGTAATGCAGAGAACATGGATCATATGACAGGGAGCATGGGATCGGAATCTTAGCAAGTACCTACTGGCCACATGTCAACTACTTTTCATGGCATCATGTTGTGTAATGCAGAGAACATGGATCATATGACAGGGAGCATGGGTTAGGCATCTTAGCAAGTATCTACTGGCCACATGTCAACTACTTTTCATGGCATCATGGTGTGTAATGCAGAGAACATGGATCATATGTCAGGGAGCATGGGATAGGCATCTTAACAAGTATCCACTGGCCACACGTCAACTACTTTTCATGGCATCATGGTGTGTAATGAAGAGAACATGGATCATATGACAGGGAACATGTGATAGGCATCTTAGCAACTACTGGCCACATGTCAACTAATTTTCATGGCATCATGGTGTGTAATGCAGAGAACATGGATCATATGACAAGGAGCATGGGTTATGCATCTTAGCAAGTATCTACTGGCCACATGTCAACTACTTTTCATGGCATCATGGTGTGTAATGCAGAGAACATGGATCATATGTCAGGGAGCATGGGATAGGCATCTTAGCAAGTATCTACTGGCCACATGTCAACTACTTTTCATGGCATCATGGTGTGTAATGCAGAGAACATGGATCATATGACAGGGAGCATGGGATAGGCATCTTAGCAAGTATCTACTGGCCACATGCCAACTACTTTTCATGGCTACATGGTGTGTAATGCAGAGAACATGGATCATGTTGAAAATTACTCAATAACGGTGACAGAACAACTACAATATGAAATCATGGGACAAATTGCGTAGAACATAGTAAAGATATTATAGAACATGACCTGTATTTTGAAGTTATACAAGTACATCAGCAAGCTCAGTTGTCGAATTTGCTCCAGCTGAATCCGGAATCTACGATCAACAACTAGTGAAAATCACAAGAAAAACATACTAAAACCTTCATCTACGATCAACAACAACTGAAAATCACAATGAAAACATATGATCGATCAACTATCTAGCTAAATCCTCAACGAAAACATGAAAACATATACGTAGCAGTGTAACAACACGATCGATCAACTATCTAGCATTATTTTTCAATCAAATAAAAAAAAAAAATCACAGTGATATGTTCGAACCTTTTGTATACACGTTTTTTACTATTTTCGAAAGATATAACAGCAGATCGAGAATGGTGAGAGCACAATCTTCAATGGCGAGATGAATTGATGAATTTCACGGCTGAATTCTGGTGGTTTTCACGGTGATAGAAACTAGAGAGAGAAAGAAGAGCGAGAAAGAAGAACGAGAAAGCGACTGATGATGCGTGAAAGCTAGGGTTTAGCTGATGGTTTTGTGTATTTATACCGGCCCGTATTACTATAGTCCGATCCACCTTCTGGCCCTTGGGTTGGGGTGTTTTTGGCAACTAGTTTTTAATTGGGGTTAATATGTAATATATAAAAAGTATGTATTAATGTCTTTATCTAAGGGCTGTCTCTTAGGATACCTTCTCATATATATATATATATATATATATATATATATATATATATATATATATATATATATATATATATATATATATATATATATATATATATATATATATGGATAACTATTGGAGTTGTGCAATTGAGTATCTAATTTAAGTTAAATTGGACTCGTTTGTAATATTTATGTAAATTTGACTTTAATTACAAAAAACAAATATGTATTCTCTAATATAGCCCTAATTCTACCATAACAAAAGCTAATTCATCATAACGAAAATCAAATATGTCTTCTCCAATTAAGTTTCAATCCTTAATTCAACCCTAACAAAATCAATTCATCACTAAAAAACAAAAATAACCAATCTTTTTTCCCCAATTAAATTAAAACATATGGATCACTTCGCACCAACTTAAACCATAATTCAAATCACAATTCCTTGTAGAAACAACGATATTAATTACTTTCATATACTTCTTCCATTCTTTTTGTAACTATGTGCCATAATAATACGCGTAGCATGTTTTCGCATTCTAGTATTCATATGAAGTACTAAAAATTGTTATATAACAGTTGATTTTTTATGTTAAAAAACGGATAGTTATACAAAACAATATTACTATCAAGTAGAAACATATAAATTTTTTATGTGATCAGATATTAATTATTTGTTTTATTTAAAAGACTATTTTTATTTGAAAATACCGGTCCTAAAATCCTAGGACAGCCTGGTGTATACTATGATCGTTCATTTTCACTACTAAGCGTTCATAGTCATTAGGAGATGTAGTTGTACGAACTACGAAGCTGTGGAACAATTGTACCATACACAAAGCTGAAATCAATCAAGGGATTGTTGTTGCATTAACCTCTTGTACGATTTTCGGTGATGTTGGAGTGGTCGCAGTGACGAGCCAATGCGATCCCTCGTTGCAGTGGCGACGAGGTCTGGTTCCTGCCGCTATGCGGCAATAACCTATAGGTATGTTGGGCTTGAATGCCCAACGAATATATGTGGGCCATCACATTTGTTTAATTTTTTTTATATTCTTTTTCATTTTTTTTAATTGGTATTAAATTAATTAAATAATAATAAAGTATAAAAATTATACCAACGATTATATTTTCTCGAAATTTATAAATACACTTCTTCCTCTCATTACCAGACCAACTTCACCCTTTTTCCTCTTTTTCCTTTCTTAAACAAAAAACGCCAATTCTAGTCCACTCACAAACGCCACTCCCTACTCTTGTTTGTAAAATACATTGGTTTTCAAAATAGATAATTTGATTAGATTTGTATTAAAGGGAGAGATTACATTAAGAATGACAATGTTTAATTTTAAAGTTACTAAAATTAACAATCAATAATTTATAGGAAGTTTATCAATTATCACTGATTTGTAGAATTTTTTTTTATGTATAATTAAAATTTCAGATTTTATCTGGGACAATTACAAATTAGTATCTGTTGAGGGGTTTAGTCTCGAACACTAACTGAACTACTACAAGTCTCTACCCTATGGTTCGCCTCCAACTTGAAGTCCGACCTGGTGCCTTGGTTCGAGCCGGAACACCTGAAAAGACTAAGTGTGGGGGGGGGGGGGGGGGGGGTAGAAAGGTAATCCGGATTGCATGTTGTCAATCCGGTTAGAGACTTTACTCAAGAGGGAGTTGGAATGCTCCCAATGTTGTACTAATGAGGAAGGATATGATAGAGCAAACTTGACAGTTGTTGCTTATGGAGTAAGGCTTATCACTTGTGACTTATCCCAATGTTTGTGACCTTGTGCTATATTTATAGTTATCATATACTTGTGATGTGGTTCATAAGATGATGCCAAGTGTATGTTCAAGATTTGGACAACAATGCTACCTTTGGCCCATAGCCCAATAGTGAACAGTAGTCCAATACCGATTAATGGGCCTGGGAGGGTAGTTTGGACCTTTCCCTTTGAAATCTTGTTCATGGTCGTGTCGATCCTTGACAGATCTGCTTGGTTGATCTGCCCTTAGGTAACTTAGGGTGTCCGAGCCTGGAGTTCCAAAGTATCTCAGTGGTTCTGTTATATACGTTTGGTCTTAATGTGAGAGTGGCGTCCGAGATTATCCCGTCCGGTCCGTTCGGCATCCTGGGGCTGACAGTTTGTGATACTTGGAAAGATCACGTGACTTTTTGTCAGGTTCGGAAGTCATACACCTAGCTTGGTCGGACTTAGCTGAAAAGGTGTGTTGACTTGTAAGTACTAGTTGACCTGGAATGGTTTCCCTTAGGTCGGACTAGTACTGAATTGGCTATTTCAGCCTTGATGCGCTCTAGGACACGCTCTATGGCGCCCTTAACGGATTGGACACATGTCCGTATCAACATATGTCCCCCTAGTTTCCAAGTATCTTAGTAGAAGATAGTTGGTAACTATGAAAAGAACAAGTGTGTTGTGGTGCGTGTCCGAATCGTTAACTGAAAAGGAAAAAATTCCCCTTTTGTGAGATCCGCTGTCCGTGTTCTTAGGAATTCAATATATCTCTCCCCCCCCCCCTTTTCGTTCTACAGTCCGAGTTATGTAATAGCTCGGACTGTAGAAGGAAAAGGTATTTGTATCCGAGATATATAGATCCGAGTACGGTTAGGATCTGAAGAAGTCTTATGTGGAAGAGTGTATAGGAAGCAATCCGTTGGGCCAAATATGTGGAATGGCCCACCTGGGCTGATGAACAGTGATTCAAAAGGCCCAATAAGTCGCCTGTCCGGCCCACGGGAAAAGATCCCGAGTGAAGCGATGTGACTCTTGGATTGGGAAGATCAACGGTTGGAATTTAACCCCAAGTGATGTGACGTTTCTGAGAAGAATGAACTGGAGTGTAACGTCAATACACCACTTGTGAACCGGCGCATCCGTTGGATTGAAAAGATCAACGGTTGGGGTTTGAATCCAGGTGATGTGACACTTTGCCTTCCCCAATTTCCCCCTACAAATAGTTGCCTAATCTGTCGCTTTGACACTTTAGCCAAACCGAAACTCAGAGCGATTCTCAAGAAATCCGAGCAACCAAAACTCGCAAAATCTTTCACTTTCCAACTGAGATCTGTACCCTCGGAGAGCTAGCACGGCTTCGACGTCCGTCCAAACTTACCAAATTAACTTTATCAAGTAAGTATGTCTTGATTCTTCCTGAATTTTCTTTTTTATGATATGCTCGCTTAATGCCTGTATGCTTCTCCCTTGTCTGGTCGTTTGTTTGTTGATTCCGTGGTTTCACATGTTGCACGTGGTAGACTCCTGTAGTATACTTAGTTGGAATACTCCTCCTGTATGCTGTATTGCGCTAATGTCCCTCAGTAGCAACTTGTTGAGCTGACTTGTATAATATGTTAAATATGCATAAAAATCGGTATTGCATGTTCCTATTGTAGTATTTTGGTGCCGATTGGCACATAGACCTTTATATGCTGTCCCTGTTAGTGTGCCATATAGGGTTAGATAATAGTGCCAATGGCACGTCTTTGCGTGCCAAGTCTAAGTACCCGCGGTGTCATGAGATTGTGTCCCATGTAGAAAATCTGATAAAGTAGGGCTTCCTCGGACCATTGGACTTAATAAGATACCTAAATTAACTCTCGGACAATCACAATCCTCGTTACTGATCCGTTTCCTTGTGCCCTAGGATGTCCGGGAGTGATAGTCAGAATCATCACGAGGCTCAAGGCTACGATGATGGAGCAAGCCAGGTGACTGAGTCCGTGGACGTAACCGCATCCGTGTCAGATTACCTAGTGTTGGAGGTTGTGCCTACCAGGGACGAGCAACTAATCCCGGATGCGCATGAAGCTGTCGTCGTTGAACTCCTTTCTTCCAGGGATTCCGATGCTGGGCAAGGGGTCCGCAATGTGACAGAAACTCGGCCTGAAGTGGTAGTGGGCCAGGAAGATGTTGCTAGGATTAGGTCTCGAGTCCAGTCTCGGGCCATAGGTGGTGGTGGTGTGTCCGCTAGTTTGAATGAACCTTGGACTGAGCAGGGAGGTGACAGTGGTCAGAAGACGGAGGATGTGGAGATGTTCGAGGCTGGAGAGGAGGACCGTGTGGAGATGGAGGCAGGTCCTTCCAATCCTAATACCTCCGAGGTGCCATTGGCTGATGGAGAAGAGGAGGAAGAAGAGGATGAAGAGGAAGAGGAAGAGGAAGAGGAAGAAGAAGATGCCTCCGAGAGTGTCCGTCCAAGCAGGCGCTCAGTACGGAACAGTCGTCAGATTGTTCTCCACCCCAGAGCAACTGCGGACCCTACCCCTCCACTGGTAGCTGGTCGTGGAGCGCAAGCAGCACGGACCAAATTTCCTCGTCCTGCATCCGCCGTTGTGATAGCTGACAAATACGGAGAGCTCAACACAGACGGGCTGCTCCCTACTTGTCCGTCCAAAGTGAAGTTGAAGGACATCCCAGAGTGGAGGCGGAAGTGGGAGATTCCTGACTCTGTGGAGATAATGGTCCCAGAGCCCGGACATGCATTTTATAATCCGCCCGCCGGATATATGTGTGTGCACGAGGCGACATTCTCTTGCGGGTGGAAGATCCCTATTGCGCCCGAGCTTAAGCAGATCCTGAATCACATTGGGATTGGTCCGAGCCAGGTTATCCCGAAATCTCTGGGTAACCTCATTTGTTTTGTTATCTTTTGTAAAAAGAAGGGACAACCGGTGAATTTCGAGAACTTCCGGCAACTCGTCAATGTTACTTTCAGTCCGGGGAACCCCCTTTTCTATACCTTTGTAAATAGAAAAGTTTATAATTTTATTTCCGATTCCATCTCCTCACTCGGCTCCAAATGGTGGAGTAAATACATTTTTGTGCGGATGGATTTGAAGCCTGGGGAGCCCGCAAGGAGGTGAGAGCAGTGGGGGCTGCCCAAAAAGTTTCTGAGGGAAAGTATCCCAGGTTGGCGCCCCCTTCCGAAGAATGTGGCTCCGTGGGTGGCGGAGATCCACAAGAAAAACGATCCACCCACGTATCCGTTCTACGGATTGATTTGTCAGCCGTTGCCCTACTTGTGCGGACTGACAGATGCCGTGGAAGTTGGAGGAAAGACAGATTTCAGTAAGGATCCTTAATCTTAGGATTTGTGCTTTCTTTTCTTTTGAATGCCCTGACTTGAATTTTTGGTTATGAGATTCCCGTTATTCTCCCTTTATGCATCCGTATCTGACACTTTTATTTTGTTTTGTAGCTCATTGGTTTGATTACATCATGTCAAAACTTCATGAAAAGAAGAAGCAGCAGAGGGAGCAACAAGCCCTTGAGCTCGCTACTGGCCAAAGGGCCAAAATAATTAACACGTCCGCGGGTCTTCCTATGGCGGACCCAAAAAATGCGGCCGTGTTTGCTGCTGCGGAGGAGAGGCGGAAGAAGGCGGGTGAAGATCCGCAAGTCATGGTGGTGCCCGACAAAGGCAAAGGTCCGGCGACTCGCAGCACCACTGCCTCCATGCCACCAGCTTCTGCTGCATCCGCACCTCCGCGGGATGTGCTGATGCGGGATGCCATCACCTCGGGGAAGAAGAGGGGTGCAACCTCGGATGCCTCTCTTGCAGCCAAGAGGCAACATTTTTCCGCTATTCTGCCATTGTCCGACCAAGCTACTCTCGATGCGGAATACGAACGGAGTCGCGGACTCCCTGAGGTTGAGCGGGTTGGTGAGCTCCATGAGTTGCATCAGAGGGTAAGCAACTTATCAATGTTTTCCTTTCCATACTTTCAGCTTTTTACGATAGAAATATAACTTTTGTCTGTGCGGACTTCCCGTAGCTCGGATGCATGATCAAGGCTATGCAGTGGAAGGCCAGCGAGCGGGCCACCATTGAGGAGGACCTACATAAGGCCTTGGCTGCATCCGCGGAAGAGGCTGAGAAGGTGAAGCCGGCGGAGGTCCAACTGAAGAAGAAAGATGCGCTCATTGTCAAGCTGAAGGACAATTGGGAGCGAGCCAAGGCGGATGTAGAATGGCAGGAGAACTTCATTGATTCTTCAATGAAGGCGTTCCTGGAATCCAAGGATGCCTTTCTTGAAGATCTTTAGTTCGCCCGTCTTGAAGTGGCAAAGGATTTCATGAAGTTCGACTCTTTCAAGTTCTTCATGGCGGACAAGTCCGATGCTTTCCGCTTGGAGGGATTTTCGTCCGCCATTGGCCAGTTGCAGGCTAAGGGGCTAATTCCGCAGAACTTCGATTGGAAGGCGGAAGGACTGGATCCGTCTGCGGATGCTAGTGGAGTGGAGATCCCAGTGGAAGTTGTGCCAGATGAGGGATTGGTTGCGTGCGAGTTTGCGGAGGTGGTCACCGAGGAAGGTGAGATTGATATCAAGAACGGCGGACCCTTCCTCCCAAAATGTGTCCCGGAGGCCATTGGGAAGGTATGTTTCATGCCATTCCATGATAACATGGACTACCTGAAGGATTGGTATTTCATGCCTTCCCGGATCATCGGGCATGACGCGGATTTCAATCTGTTCGAGAGTATCAAGGCTTCCTTCGATGCCGTTGCTGAATCCCTCACGGCCGCTGCAAATGCCAATGCCAATCCGTCCTCCACTAATCTTCCTAGAGTTGAAGATGCCGGTACGAGCTAACCTCCTCCTCAGTAAAAAGTCCGGGGTATGCCTCGTTGAAAATTTGTAATCATTTGAATGTTGAGATGTTTTGATGGCACGGGACGTTGCCAAGTACAATATTTATCATTTCTATTGTCTGTAGTAGTTATCCTCGGCACAATGTTACTTTTGTCTTTGATATAACAATTGTGCGCTCCTTTATT
This sequence comes from Plantago major, assembly GCA_026545765.1. Classification (NCBI taxonomy): domain Eukaryota; kingdom Viridiplantae; phylum Streptophyta; class Magnoliopsida; order Lamiales; family Plantaginaceae; genus Plantago; species Plantago major. The sequence goes on along the minus strand of CM048840.1, from coordinate 26,682,490 downwards.
TTTCTTGATCCGCCCTTCATACGCTCGGTTATCGTAAGTAGCAAATATACAACTTTTGCAAGCTCGGACAACTGTCTTTATTATACCGACTTACTTTATGGTGATGCGTAATCTTCTAGAAGGGGGAAGGTGAAGCGGTAAAGTCGCCATTATTACTACGTCCTTTCATCTTCCGAGCCATCAGATGGTGGACACGTGGCGTGATCGTAGGGATTCGTCATTCCTATAAATAGGGATATGGTAATTCTTCCTTTCTCACTGTTTTACCTCTCTTCAGCCTTTCCTTTTCTAAAAACTTTAGGATGTCGGAATCTGCCCGAGAAGCTGCAGTTCGAGCTAGGCAAATTCACCTTAATGCAAGCGCAGTGCTACCCGACTTGGAGAACTTCGACTTTGGAGAACCAGATGATCCCAAGTACGATTGCTGTCGGCACTGGATAAATTGTGCATGCGGAAACATGCACCCTCCGACTTATCCTGGTAAAGGCACAGTGGATGACTCAATCATTCTTGATCCAGAAGGTGATCCCCTTTTGTGTCTGGTGGTCGCCAGGAGGCGAGCCGAGGAAGAGAGAGAGGAGATGCTGAAGATGATCCGTAGGAGGATCCGAATGCAGCAGCAAGCTCTTCGGGTTCAAGGTGGTGGCTCGGAATCTCAAGGCTCAACCTCGGGAATCCACTGAAGGGACAAGGCGGGGTATGCCCCGTAGGCATATGTATGGTCCTCGGACCTTGAAAAGTTGTACTTTCCATTTTTTGAATGTTCGAATGATTTTCTAATAAAATTTGAACTGACCTCAATTAGATGAAGTTGTTACCTTTTTCATAGACTTACTTTGTCGGATCATTTTTATGCCATTTACTTGCAAAATGGCCAGCAGGTACGAACTCGGACACGGTTAATGGGCTTGTCTGGATCAGGTAGGGTAAGCTCAATCGATCCAACACTGTTCGGCCCAAACGGGTAGCCCAAGCCCATAGTCGAAGTCAATCTTTTTGCGTGGCGGACGCTGATTGGTTCATCCATTCTATAAAAAGGCACGATCTAAGTACAGAAACCGTACAAACTGATCCCAGATACTTCTTCTTCTATTTCTACCGTTTTGACTTGCCTGCCTTTCAAGACTCCCATCCTAAATCCAGGAAAGGTGGAGGTCTTGAATGATAGGCTGCTCAAAGGAAGTCATCAAAGCCGAATCTCTACTCCTTTCTTCCAATCCTACTTTAGTGGCTCGAATCTCTCTTGAATTGATAGAAATCCCTTGATTCCAAGAGAGTTGGAGTCTCTAAAGACGGTTAGGCAGAGATCTAGTCGTTTCGACTTCTAAATACCATTGTTCGTTGGGACTCTGTACTTCCCAGGCATGGGATCTATACGAGTACACCATGGTACGGTGATATCATAAAAGATTTTGTCATGTCTAACCATTTTTCAATGTGCAGGTAGATCGGACTCTTGGTTTCCACGGAATATGCTTACCGATTGACACGGAGAAAGCTTTCCTGATGGAGGAATAATCCCGAGAGAAGATGACAAGTCTACAAAATCCTTTCGTTACCTTTTAGCATTGTAACCGTAGATCTTACAAGGATCCGAGATTGTAAACTGTAAATACAGTGTTATGGCTGCCCTTTTTCGTGTATGAATAAAATTTCTTTGCTTTTCTGCTGTCTGAATACGAGTTTCCAGATTTATGAATTGAAAGATAAAAGTTGTATTGATTTGACGGAAATTCAATTACAACCTGTGGGCCGTAAAGGCAATGACAAAAGAATAACAAAAACAGAACTGACGGAGTTCCGCATAACAAACCGTTTTAAACCTAAAATGTCCAAACAACTGGCAGAGTTACGTGTAACCAACCCTACGCATAGAACTTTTGAAGGTTTCTGGCATTCCAAGTACGCTTGAGTGGGTGGGTGTCCGTACTCGTCTTCCAATTCGTAACTTCCGTTCACTCTTGCACCAACGATCTTGTAAGTTCCTTCCCATTTAGGCTTAAGCTTCCCAACATTGCTCAAGATATCAGCTCTGCGGAGCACTAGGTCTCCGACCTGTAAGTCTTTCGCTCGAACATTTCTGTTGTAGGCCCGGGCTGCAGTTGCTTAGTACCTGTGGATATTAGCCAATGCTTCGGTTCTTTTCTGTTCCAGCATGTCTAGGTCAAATATCCGAGCTTCACGATTGACGGAATCATTGAACTCTTGGACCCTCATTGTTTCAACCGCAATTTCCGCTGGTATGACTGCTTCCGAGCCATAAACCAGGGCAAATGGGGTTTCTCTAGTTGCGGTCCGCGCAGTGGTGCGATGAGCCCACAGTACGCCATCTAGGTCATTCTCAGCCGCTTTTCGAGGATCTTAACAATTGTCTTGTTCGTGGACTCAGCTTGTCCATTAGCTTGTGGGTATCCGACAGATGTGAAGCGTTGTTCAATCTTGAAAGATGCCAACCATTCCTTGAGTCTGTTGCTCGAGAATTGAGCACCATTGTCCGAGACAAGAATTCTTGGTAAGCCAAAGCGACAAATGATATTCTTCCAAATGAATGTCCGCACGCGGCTTTCCGTGATAGTGGCTACTGCTTCTGCTTCTACCCATTTAGTGAAATATTCCACAGCTACAATTAAGAATTTCTTCTGTTGAGTGCTTCTTGGGAAGGGTCCGACAATATCGATGCCCCATTGATTAAACGGACAAGCTATGACTGACGGAATTATAAGGTGTGTCGGACGATGGGGAACATTCGCATAATATTGACAGTCAGGACAACCTCGTCCGTAGCTTGCGGAATCTTTATCAAGGGTAGGCGAGTAATAACCTTGTCGAATGATCTTTTGAGCAAGAGTTCGTCCTCCGGAATGGCTTCCGCAGCTTCCACTGTGAATTTCCTCAAGCACTGTCTTCACTTCTTGCGGACCCAAACATCTCATATGAGTCCCAGCGAAGGATTTCTTATACAAATCTTCTCCGAGTATAAAATATCTGTTTGCTCGTTGCTATACACTTCTTGACTCCTTCGGATCAGCTGGTAATGATCCGTCCTTGAGATAAATAAAGATATCAGTCATCCAGTTTCTTCCTGTTTCAGTTATCATAACGTTTTGAGTAGGACTCATGACAGATGAGTCCGTAATAGTGAGTAGAATAACTCTCCTTGTGTCTAGAGCAGCTGTTGCGGATGCATACTTTGCCAGAGCGTCCACTCTTTCGTTCCACGCCCTATCAAACTTCTCCAGGGTAAACTCATCAAAGAGACTGACTTCTTGCTTAAGTAGCTCAAGATACTAGATCATTGAAGGGCCCTTTGTGGCAAAAGCACCAGAAAATTGGGCTTCAACTAACTGTGAATCCGTGTAAGCTTTGGGCTTCCGAATCTGCAGGGACTTTGGTAGACGTAGTCCGACTAACAGTGCTTCATATTCAGCCTCATTATTGATGACTTTGAATTCCAAGGATATCGCATAGTCGAGTTCCGCGCCATCAGGGCTTTTAAGATAGATTCCAATACCCCCTACTCTTCCAGTGGACGAACCATCCACTTCCAATGTCCAAATATCAGAGGGATGTTCCTTGGTTTGGAGATCTTCTGTAAGCTCCCAAATTTCTAACCTTTGTTCCTCCTTCTCTTTAGCATCCGGGCCAGAGCTATTAGTACCGGATTTCCTTGTGATATCATCAAGAAGGAACATTTGGTTGACCCGAGTTTCCTCCCATGATGTAGTCCGAGACTGATTAATGAACTGAGCATCCTCGAGGTTTTCTGAGTTGATCTTTGGCGGAAGTGGCCCTCGGTTGATCTGCTTGGTAATTAGGCATTCAAATGCCTGTTCATCCGGGACTTTCTCTGAATCTGCTTCAGGGTATTCCGCTAGAAAATCAGCCCCAACTTGAGCCTTCTTGGCTGTCGGAGCCTGATAGCCAATGTCGTATTTGCTCAGCTCGATTGCCCACTTAGAGAGTCGTCCGGATTGGTCAGGCTTTCCTAGGATCTGTTTCAAAGGTTCCGTAGTTAGTACTACTATTTTATGAGACTTGAAATATGGATTTAACCGCCTTGCGGTGTAAACCAAAGCATATGCAAATTTCTCAATCTTCACGTATCTTGTCTCCTCCCCTGCAAGGGCTTTACTAAGATAGTAGATTGGCATGTGGTCATTAGCTTGAATCCGTACTAATACGGAACTCATTGCCTCTTCCGTAATTGCTAGGTAGAGGTAGAGTGGTTCTCCTTCTACGGGTTTGGAGAGTAGTGGAGGGGAATGGAGGTACTTTTTCAAGTTTTCAAAAGCCTCGGAACATTCCTTAGTGCACTCAAAGTTCTCTCCTTTCCGGAGGATTTTGAAGAATGGAAGATTCTTCTCTGCGGATCGCAAAATAAAACGACTTAAGGACATGAGCCGTCCGATAAGCTGTTGTACCTCATTGAGGTTCTTCGGATGAGGCAGATCTAGGATTGCTTTGATCTTCTCGGGATTCGCACTTATCCCTCTCTCTGTGACCATGTAGCCCAAAAACTTTCCGCCCTTCACTCCGAAGGTGCACTTTTCTGGATTCTGTTTCATCCCGTACTTCCTGAGGATAGCGAAGCATTTGCTCAAGTGCTCTATATGCTGTTCTTCAGTTTTGCTTTTGACGAGCATGTCGTCTACGTATACCTCCATGGTCTTGTCAATTTCTTCCTTGAACATCTGATTCACCAGTCGTTGGTAAGTTGCTCCCGCATTTTTCAATCCGAAGGGCATCAGTTTAAAGAAATACACCCCTCCTGCAACAAACAAAGCTGTTTTCTTAATATCCTCCTTCACCATCCGAATCTGGTAAAAGCCCTGATACGCGTCCATGAAACTCAGTAACGCACATCCGGCTGTAGAATCAACCAATTGGTCAATCCGTGGCAAATGGTATGGATCCTTTGGGCAAAACTTATTTAGCCTGGTGAAATCATTGCACATCCGCCATTTGCCTGGTGACTTTTCTACTAGAACCACGTTGCAAACCCAATCAGAATAACGGACCTCTTCGATATGTCCTACTTTCATGAGTCGATCAACTTCGGCGGATAAGATGGCATCCTTGATAGGACCGAAATCCTTTCTATTCTGGCGGATATATTTAATCGAGGGATCCATGTTCAGACGGTGAACAACAACCCTCGGATCTATCCCCTTTGGGTCGTCAGTACTCCAAGCAAATACATCACTGTTATCTCGGAGACAAGCAATGAGCTTCATTTGCACTTCCGCATTCATCTCTGTCCCGATTCTAGTCTTCTTATCCGGGCTCCCAACAACAAGCTCAACTTCCCTGAGAGTTTCATGAGGCTCAATTCGTGCAGTTTTAGGAAACTTGTCCTTCTGGCTCCCAATCCCAACGTTAGAATTCTCCTTTTTTGGTGGGAGAACAACCTGCGGATCAGGAGTCGCTGTAACCGCCAACACAGGTGCGGACGCTCTCCTTGTGGACATAATGTAACACTCCCAAGCTTCTCTGATGTTCCCCACTTCTTCTCCTACTCCGCATGGAGTCGAAAACTTCATTCTATTATGGAGGGTGGAGGATATAGCTCGGAATTAATTGAGCCCCGGATGACCAAAGATGGCATTGTAGTCAAAAGTTCGATCCACCACTACAAAACGGACTAGCTGCGTCAGTCTAGCGGGATGTGTCCCCAGTGATACATGTAGCATGACGCTGCCTAAGGGGCGGACAGTTCCTCCTCCAAACCCTAATATGGAGGTATTGACTCTCTCATATCGAATTCTTCCCAGATCCATCTGGTCTATTGTCTTTTTGGAGATGATGTTCGAGGAACTCCCTGTATCCAACAGGATCTTATTCACCCGATAAGTTGCTATGGTCAAAGAAACTACCAGTGGAACATCCGGATCATCTATGTCCTCACCTCCTGCCGTAGGAGGAGGGATCTCACTATCATCAAAGGATATAGCATTTGTCCCTCGAATTGCTGGAGCAGCATATGATCTGTCATTGTTCCGGAGATTCTGAGCTGTCCGCTCTCTTGCGTTCCTACTATTGCCCCCAGTTAGTCTGCCTTCTATGGTGTTGATCACTCCGCTGTATGGAGGGTTCTCCATTTCAATGTCATCATCGTACCTATAAGGGTGTCAGTCCGTGCGAGGCGGTTGGTTGGCTGGCGGAGGTGGCAAGGATAGTGGATGGGGCGGTGGCTCTGTAGCTCTATCATCCCTTTTTCGTTTCGTCCTATCATGTCTAGAAGGCTCATCCGTATAGACGTGCTCCTTCAACTTTCCCTCTCTTATCAAATGTTCAACCTCCATTTTCAGTTGAATGCAATCGTCCGTCTCATGACCACAGCTCTTGTGAAACTTGCAATACCCCTTTGCATTCTTGTTCTTCCTGTTACTGTGAGATGGCTTGGGCCATTGAATATTCAACTTCTTCTCAATAATAGTTGCCAAGATGTCGGATCTTGGTCTATTGAGATGAGTATAATCCGCATATCTCCTTGGCGGACTCCTTTCTCTGTGGAAGCCCTTATCTCTATGATCCCTCCTCGGATCAAACTTATTAGGGCGATGCTCTTGTTTTACTGGCTCCTTTCCCTTCTTGGATCCTGCTCTCACTGGAACATTCCTTCGGTACTCCTCTCCATACATTACTTCTTCACAGATGTCATCCAAATGCTTTTCACTCCTCACTTCCTGACTAGAAAGTTTTCTGCGGAGCTCTGTGTTGAAAGTATTAGCATACAGGTGACGGACCCGTTCCTTAATACTGTGCGGCTCAACTCGAAGAACTTCCGCGTTAAAGCGATCTAGGAAGGTCCTGAGATCCTCTTGCTCCCTTTGGATAACTTCTGCCAGATGCTCCACAGTGCGCTTTCTTCTTTTCGATTTTCCAAATCGTCCCAGGAATTTGGAAGAGAGGTCCGCATATGACCTTATTGACTTGTTTGGCAAAGCAGTGTACCAATCCATGGCCGTTCCGAAGAGAGTAAATGAGAACGTGAGAGCTTTCGTATTATCGCTCATCCCCTTGGAATCCATCTTACTATTGTACCTTGTCAGGTGGCCCACAGGACAAGTGTCTCCGTAATAGTATTCAAAGTTCGGAATTACTTGATCCAAGCTCTTGTTTCTTTCCTTTTCTTTCATGATATCATCACACAAATGGTTTAGTGCACTAGTAGCTATCTGCACATGATCCTTTACCAGGCGTCCGAGATTTAGAATCTGGGCCTCCAAAGCTTTTTGTTGAGCATAGATTTCTTCCGCAGTCATCATCTCTCCCGTTCTAGGATGAATTGCTACATCCGCGGGGAGTTCATCTAGGCGGACCACTAGAATAGTTTCCGCTACATGGTCTCTAGCCCGTGGTGCTATCTGCTGCCGAACTCTAGGCTGCCCGTTTCCCTCTTCTTGATGTGCCCTTTGTCCATTGGGGCTTCCTTCTTGTCGAGCCTGGGAAGCAGAAGCTATCCTGTCTAGGAGGTTTCACAAATCCTCTTGTGGTAGCTGATTCCCCAACCTTTGCTGGATCGGACGTTGCTCGTTCCTTGATAGAGCGGGCTCTGCTTGTCTTGGATTAGCCACTGGCGGAGTGGCTTGTTGGGGTTGGATATTGTTAGACCCCAGACAACCCTGGATTATCGTGAGTAATCGACCGAATTGGTTCTCACTTTATCCGAAGTCACTAGTGCGGACTACACGACTATCTGGCATGGTAAAGTGTTGATCGGGTGGAGGACCTTGTGTCCTGGCCAGATGAACTTGTGCGGCTTCTTCTCCACGGTTTTCGGTCCCAACATTCTCAAGAGTATTACGGATTACCCTGGGCGGAATGTCTCTTCCCTCATCGGAGGATGGGCTCGCTGTGTGACCATCGCTCGAATATCTCCCTCCAGCGTTCCTTTCAGCCACAGTGGTTCTTCGTCCTCGGTTGGGCGGACGTCCGCATGGGCGTGGGGGTGGAGTCTCGACGCCTGCAGCACTGGTCCGTGCTGTCCGTCTTGTTCTTTCCATCAGCCTGACTTAAGCACTGAACCTTTTGTAAAGTTTCCCACAGACGGTGCCAAAATGTTGAGGGGTTTAGCCTCGAACACTAACTGAACTACTACAAGTCTCTACCCTATGGTCCGCCTCCAACTTGAAGTCCGACCCGGTGCCTTGGTCCGAGCCGGAACACCTGAAAAGACTAGGTGGGGGGGGGGGGGGGGTTAGATAGGTAATCCGGATTGCATGTTGTCATTCCGGTTAGAGACTTTACTCAAGAGGGAGTTGGAATGCTCCCAATGTAGTAGTTATGAGGAAGGATATGATAGGGCAAACTTGACAGTTGTTGCTTATGAAGTAAGGCTTATCACTTATGACTTATCCCAATGTTTGTGACCTTGTGCTATATTTATAGTTATCATATACTTATGATGTGGTTCATAAGATGATGCCAAGTGTATGTTCAAGATTTGGACAACAATGCTACCTTTGGCCCATAGCCCAATAGTGAACAGTAATCCAATACCGATTAATGGGTCTGGGAGGGTAGTTTGGACCTTTCTCTCTGAGAAATCTTATTCACTGTCGGGTCCGTGTCGATCCTTGGACGGATCTGCGCTGGTTGATCTTCCCTTAGGTAACTCAGGGTGTCCGAGCCTGGAGTTCCACGGAAGTATCTCAGTGGTTCTGTTATATACGTTTGGTCTTAATGTGAGAGTGGCGTCCGAGATTATCTCGTCCGGTCCGTTTGGCATCCTGGGGCTGACAGTTTGTGATACTTGGAAACATCACGTGACTTTTTGTCAGGTTCGGAAGTCGTACACCTAGCTTGGTTGGACTTAGTTGAGAAGGTGTGTTGACTTGTAAGTATTAGTTGACCTGGAATGGTTTCCCTTAGGTCGGACCATTTGAAGGTCGGACTAGTACTGAATTGGCTATTTCAGCCTTGATGCGTTCTAGGACACGCTCTATGGCGCCCTTAACGGATTGGACACATGTCCGTATCAACAGTGTCATCCCCACATCTTTCCTACTAATTAGTGATACATAATATCTTTACTACAATTTAGTGTCTATATATCTAATTCCAAAGATGCCCTCTAACTAAATACTAAATATAGTATATTTAGTAATCAAAATTAATCTTCAATCATCTAATCATCTATTAGAATCTGTTTAGATTTGGTTTCGTAAGACTAGCCAAGCACCATCAAAATAAACGATCGCCCTCATTTACCAGCATTTAATTGCAAGCATTATTTAGCATTATATTACAAGCATCATCCAATACGAAACAAGCATCATATTAGTACTGCAAGCATCATTTAACATTACATTACAAGCATCAAATAATATAAGAATGTCCAATACGAAACAAGTATCATATTAGTACTGCAAGCATAATTTAGCATTACATTACAAACATCAAATAATACAAGCATCATCCAATACGAAACAACCATCATATTAGTACTGTAAGCATCATTTAGCATTACATTACGAGCATCGAATAATACAAGCATCATCAAATACGAAAAAAACATCATATTAGTACTGCAAGCATCATTTAACATTACATTACAAGCATTGTATAATACAAGCATCCAATACGAAACAATCATCATATTAGTAATGCAAGCATCATTTAGCATTAAATTACAAGCATCATATAATACAAGCATCCAAAACGAAACAAACATCATATTAGTTACACAGGCACCATTGATATATCAAAGTATCAAGCATCATTAAGAAATCATCCAAATTTGAATGAGGGAAAACAAAAATAACTCAATGCAACCCACTAATTGAACACATGCCAATAGAATTAAGTTAAGGAGGTACGATGTCAATAAGAAAATATGAACATAAAAAAACCCTTATAATGGAGGATGTGGGAAGCTAGAAAGTTAATTATTGTAATGATGATGTTTGTATCAATTAGCAGATGATTGTATCAATTAATAAATGCTTGTTTTTGTTTCAACTGGCGTGTGAACGTGTTGATAATAGTGCGTTTTAAATTAGTGTTTTGATTTAGTTTTTCTATGAATAAGGGATTGATTTTATCAATAATGGTGTATTTAATTTCATATTTACTAAAAATAATAAAATCACTAATTTATAGCACCAATTTGTATGAAATTTTTTATGCATAACTAATGTATAAGAACATTTTGAAAGTTACACTAATTTGTAATTATTCCTTTTTGAAACTAGCAATATCTTACTAATTATTACTTTAGTAATATCGTGGGTTGTGGGAATTTTAATCTACAAATGAATCTTATTTAGGAAAGTATCCTATCTATCTGAAGCAGCAAGCATTAATATCTTAATTCCTATCTATCCATTTATTCCATCCGTATCCGTAAAGATGGTTCTAGAGTAATTAAAGATACACAAAATATATAATTACCACCTCCGCTAAGATTAATTTCCTTCTATAAATTTTCTGCTGGCTTCAAATTACGTATATATATACTAAAATAAAATTTTAAACTGACAAAATATGTGACTCTTGTTTAGAAAAGGATTCCTATATTAACACAAACTCCTACATGCTATAATTAATAGGAAGACAGAGGCTTCTATATATACTTACTCCGTCCCGTCCCATATTTTTCATTTTGACTTTTTACAGTTAACCGTGTACAACTTTAACTACGAATTAGTTTGTGTTTGCAAATACTTTTACTTGTGCTTTTTTGTCTGCTTTTACTAAAAGTTAATTAAAGTTCATTTTAAGCAAAAGTTAGTAGTGTTTGATATATCAGATAAAAAGCAGCTTAAAATTATAAAAGCAAAAGTTTTATTGTTTGCAAAAATTAACTTAATTAGTTGTTTTTAATTGAAAAAAAGCTACAACTTGCTTAAAGTAGTTAGAAGCAGCTATTGGGTTGCTTCTCTGCTTTTGGCGGTTACCTGTTTTTTCCCAGAAAAGTTGCAGCAGAAGTTGTGATATAAAACACTAAAAAACTGCTTTTACTACTTTAAAATCACAAAATCACTTTTTTTAAGCATTTGCAAACACAAGCTTAATCTTAAACCGCAAATGTAAAAATTTTAATAAAATTATATTATGAAACTTTACCCCCTAAAGTTTCAAAATATAATATAATTGAATATTTTATATTTTTTGTTTAAGATTAATTCGTAGTCAAAGTTAGAAGCGGTTGACCGAGAAAAGTCAAAATGAAAAACATGAGACGGGACGGAGGAAGTATAATGGAGTAAGGATTAATTTATAGTCTACATAAGAAAGCACTTCAACAAAAAACGCTGCTAGCTATGAAGAACAACGATCGTCATTCTCGGTTTGCCGGCTATGCACTACAACCTTATGCTTATGCTGCTGCTGCTGCAACAACGTCAACATCATCTCAGCAGCCTTATAATTATGTACCAGTACTTCCATATACTACTACTACTACTACATCTCAACTCCCTCTCAATCCCACCGTTCCTCCGTTTCCACATGCAGTTCATCATCATCCCGGTGCTTATTTTCCCGGCTTCCCTGTACCTTCCTTTATTAATCCTCCTGACTTGCCTCATAGGATAGTCAATCAAATGGAGTACTACTTCAGCAAGGAGAACTTGGTGCATGACACTTATTTGCGCCGACAGATGGATGCTCAGGGATGGGTTTCCCTCGATGTTGTCGCCAATTTCAGATTGATGAGGCGGATGACGAATGATATTCAATTCATAAAAGACTCCATCCGGGCTAATTCAACCTTGCTGGAAATTAAAGACGACACAATAAGGCGAAAACACGGTTGGGCTGAATGGCCTCTCCAGCCCCTTCAAAGACGACTCGGTTAGTTTATGAATATATAAGTACGCTCGAAAAAGGTTGCAGAAATCAGTATGAAGAACAAGAAGGTTGCAAATTCATACAGTAGATATATAAGAGCTATGGACCAGATGGATTTATTATTTTTTTTCAAGAAATTCCTCTGTTCGTTATGGTCACCTTATTGGCCTTAGAAGTCAGATAAGTTAGTTGTTAACATACGTATAGGTTGGTAGCTGTGAACAAGTTTAGCTCGATCTAGTCAAGTCTTGGCATCGGTCCTCGTCAGTTTGCCAGATTGCACTGGAGAGTCCATGAGTCTGGCTAAATCATATCGTTCAATCTGTGTTTCTGAAAGTAGCTGTACTAGTTCCAGTTCAAAATTTCTATCCATTAGTATTGTCAGAATTCATCAGATATATGGTATAGGGAAATAGAATCTGTAAGGAAAACATTGCTTTATAGTCCTATATATTATATTTAGATACAGAGTTTAGTAGTGTAATTAATCATTCTTCGTTATCATAACTTTGTCTCCAGTTCAATGTAATTCCATATTGCAATTTGATCAATTCTCGAGCTTAATTGAGTTTCGACATACTATATCTTTATTATTTATCATTCCTCACTCTTTAACCAAGCTAAATACTACTTTTCACAGGTATCTCCTCATCTCAGATTCTCAGGTTCTAGTTACAGAATTAAAACAGAGAAGAAGAATAAAGGTAAAAAAATAGATATACATATACAAGTATATGGGTGTTACAGTTTAATCAAGAAATGGGAACTCTTGATCAGAGAGTTGGTCAGTGTCCCTTTAACAACTCAATACTAATAGTAATATCAGCTCTGAATTACTTTCATATTCATTTGGTGAACCATTGTCACCCAAATAGGCTAAAACAACAATAGATGTCTGATTGAAATACTAATAATGTATTTGGTTAACAAACTGGGAAATTCAAAATTTTTATAACCTGTTGTAAAGAAAATGATCAATTTCAGTTTTACTAGTAAGTCAAAATTTCTGTATTACATGCTTTGTGGAACTGATTCACAGCTAGCTTACACTGCAGAAAATGATAATAAACTTCGGAATTCCAACTGTATACAGTATATATTAGTATTCATAAGAAAGACTTACAGCTGATTTTCATATGAAATTGTTGAAAGTGTTTCCTCAACTTAATTTATACGTGGCTTGAGTCATAGGAACAATTAGCTTGAAACTAGATATTCATTTTATTATAAGAATGCAGAGAAACAATTATAACTAGTTACATAACAACACTCTAGATCCTATTTGTTCTAAATGTTCCACCAAAACTGTGCTTGGAGATAGTCAATGATGTTCTTCTCAACTTGGAATGCCTTAGTCAGAACAGCAGAATTAATCGGTGGATTTGATCCAAAAACTGCATTTGCAACAGTAATGACACCCGGGTTTTGGCTACTAAGACCAGCAAATGCAACAGCATTGGTGAGTCCCACATTGTATTGGAAATGAATAAGACCTTCTGGGAACACGAAAACATCTCCTGGATTCAAGTACTTGGTGAAGAGTTTGTTTTTCTCGTTGGGATTGGCAGGATTCGATGTCACAAAACCAACATAGAGACGTCCTTCCAACACGACGAGAATTTCAGTTGCACGGGGATGTGTGTGAGGAGGGTTAAGACCGTAGGGTGCATAGTCTATACGAACTGCAGAGATTCCCAGAGTGTTAAGGCCAGGTATTTGGTTCACATTTACTGGAGTGACTCTTGAACCAAGAGGATTCGATGTATTCCCAGGCCTATTTAATCCCGAGAAAAAGAAATCATCAGCAACAACCATGTTTGGATTCTTGCAGATCTTTCCGTTCACAAACACTGCATGTTAAATACAGTTAGTCTACGCAATAAGGAGGCAAAATATAGTATATGGCAATGAACAGTTGTACTTATAGTCGAATCACCTGAAGCTGCGGAATCGTTAACAGCAACACAAAAATCTTGCAGAGGGCTGGGATCCGATGCATATGCAAACGACGCTAAAGATGCCACAAGAATGGCTGCAAGGTAGCAAGTAGCCATCTTCATTTTAGGAAGCTATAGTGAAGTAATGTGCAAGTTTAATTCAGTTAAGCTTAAGGAATTAGTGCTTATTAAGTATTGAGGTGATGAATCTAACTTGGTATTAGTGGTAACTATTTATAGTTTACATGATGTGAAAAAGTCATCTCCTAACCCTTACAACTTGTAATTTTTAATCAAGGATTTGGAATGACCGGATCAAATTATGAACTGAGAATAGTTCTATTTAAGGATCAGATACCTTCAACATGTAACATGAAAAATTTACCATTTCTCACACGCTATTAAGTTGCATCATCAGATGAGATAAAGATGAACTCAAATTAAGTCTCATTTTGGCAGCGTACCTAGTCAATCATCTTCTTGTTTGGTAAACACATCTGGGAAATGATCATAATAAGCTGCAGGGAAAAAGAAGAATTCAACTTATATATATAGTACTCCCCCGTCCCACTATAAATGTCACGTTTTGACTTTTTGCAGTAAACATTTTTCAATTTTAACTCCGATTTAATCTTAAATCGTTAATGTAAAATGTTCAATTCAATTATATAATGAAACTTTACATTATATAATTGAATTGAACAATTTACATTTACGGTTTAGGATTAAATCCGAGTCAAAGTTTGAAAAATATTAACTGCAAAAAGTCAAAATGTGACATTTGTAGTGGGACGGATGGAGTAATATTTTAGTTAGTACTTTTATAAAGGAAAAATTACTAGCTATCATGTTATCTAAATTATCAGAATTGAATGGTGACTTCCTCAAACATCATCAGCTTTCACAAGAATATGGTGATTGGATGGTGGTGACTCGTCGGAAGAAACAACCAGCTCCGGGAATGGGACGAAACGCTACAGGTTACCGCCAACGAGGACATGTTCAAGCACATTTTGGGGCCAGGCCAGTGGTTCCTACACAAATACAAAAACCAGCACAACCAGTTAATCAGGATAAAGGAAAAGAAAAAGTTATTGAATTACAAGATGATGAAACTACGTCCAAGAACGTACATGGGGGTAGAGTATTGCCTCCAAGTTTTGGTGGTTCCAAGAAAAACTCTGCACAACAGAATACAATTGATCCACGAAAGGAAAAGCAGAATTCGAACATGCCTGGGAAGTCGAATATGAATGGGAATAGGGAAACACCTGTTTCTATTTATAAGCAGAAGTATGGGAATACGTTTTCTGTGCTAGCTGATTCAGAGATCGTAGATGCCCAAAACCTATACACTATTGAGGTAGAGGAAACTACAGGTACTGATGAATCACGAGGATCAGGTGTTGATATTTCTCAACGGAATGATAATGTGGAACATGGCAGTTAATCTGGAACTAGAAACTTGGAGTCACAAACTCCAACAACCTTTAACACTATTCGATTTAGCAGTAGAGGAACAAACAATACTCGTCGTGGACATCCCACCCTCAGTATGGCAGCACGGGGTGGATATGCACCACGTACACAGGGTCGAGGAGTTGCAAGTTTGGTGGAAGAGCCTTCACTAGACCGATTGGGAGGAATTACGTCAGTACAGCCTGATGAGGGATACACTGAGCCAACTCATGGCGATATGGAGGGGGTTACCATTTGATAACCCAATTTACAATTACCATCTTGTTAAATCATCAATGAAGATAGTATCGTGGAACTGCCAAGGGGCAGCAAGTGAAGGTTTTCGTAGGAACTTTCGTGATTTGGTCATACGACATAGACCCACTGTAGTGTTTATTTTAGAAACAAAGGTTTCGGAGCAACATGCTCAGGAGATTGCACCATTTCTAGGTTTTTCAAATTATGAATTAGCACCCACTGAAGGAATGATGGGGGGCATTTGGATGTTATGGAATGAAAGGGAAATCAATGTAAAACTTGTGGAGAAAGATGATCAAGGAATCCACGCTGTTATTAACCCCCTAAATCAAGATAGATGGCTGATATCTGGTATCTATGCTCAGCCCAGGAAGAGGGATAAAGTTCGGATTTTTAATAAATTAGAAGCCATTGGTACAAGCACGTCTCTGCCATGGCTTGTCACCGGTGATTTTAATGAAATTGGCTTTGCACATGAGAAAAAAGGGGGCAGGACAGCATCTGTGAATCGGTTGGTCAATTTTCAATCCAAGTTAGCAGCTTGTGGTCTACAAGACTTGGGTTTTAAGGGACCAAAGTATACGTGGACAAATAAGAGGGATTAAGGTAATATTATTCGAGAAAGAATTGATAGAGCACTTGCAAACAAGAAGTGGATTGATAAGTACCCCGATAATGTGGTATTTAATCTTCCTAGAACTCATGGAGATCATAATCCTGTGTTGACTTGCTGTCAGGGGGCAGACTGCAACCTAGAAAACAAACCTTTTCGGTTCGAAGCGGCATGGTTCTTGCATGAAGATTGTGACATGCTCTTACAGAATATTTGGAAGGAGAGTGAGGGAATTCTTCAAGCCATTGCTAAAGTCCCGGAGGTTATGATACCTTGGAATAAAAAACACTTTGGAAATATATTTAAAAAGAAACGCAAGCTACTTGCCAGATTGGAAGGAATTCAGAAGTCCTTTTCATCACAAAGGAATGCGTTTCTGGGGGACTTAGAGAAGAAACTCATGCAAGAATACAATGAGATTCTAGAGCAAGAGGAGATTTTCTGGTTCCAGAAATCACGAGTCAAATGGATCTCGGAAGGCGAAAAGAATACCAAGTTTTTTCACCATTCGACAATCACTCGCAGGCGTAGAAATAAGATTCTAACGCTGCAGATTAATGAGGAATGGGTGAGAGATGAAGAAACACTAAGACAACATGCACATACTTATTTTGCAGGTTTGTTCACAGATCAATCAGATGGATCAGTGGACAGTGTTGGTTTGCGGCTAGAAATTTCAGGTCATCAACAAGGGATAACCGAAGAGCAGGCCCAGTTTTTGACCAAGGAAGTGAGTATGAAAGAACTTAAAAATGTTGTCTGGGCCACTAATGCTTATAAAGCACCAGGACCAGATGGTCTACAAGCAATATTTTATCATAGAGGGTGGTCTTGGGTGGCTCAATCCCTTTTGGAATTCATTCAGCAAGCTTTCTTGAATCGACAGTTCGACCCTCAACTTTGTGAAGCTTTTATCTGCCTAATCCCCAAGGTACCAAATCCTGAACTTATATCCCAGTTTCGACCTATATCTTTGTGTAATGTCATTTATAAATTTATCAGAAAATGTATTACACTTAGACTTAGAGATATTATGCCGGGTTTGATCTCTCCTATGCAGTCGAGTTTTATCAAGGGTAGAAGTACCCAAGATAATATCTTTCTGCTCTAAGAAGTTCTACATTCACTCAGGCCAAAAAAGAAAAATAAATTCGGATGCATGGTGATGAAACTGGATCTGGAAAAAGCCTATGACAAGGTTAATTGGGTTTATTTGGAAGAAACTTTGGTTGCGTTTAATTTTCCAACAAATTTGGTTCAGCTTAGAATGTTTTGTGTGAAAAATGCTGCTACACGGATATTGTGGAATGGGGAGCCGTTGGATCCAACACTCATGTGGCTTGAGGCAGGGTGACCCACTATCACCTTACTTATTTGTTCTGTGTGTAGAGAGATTGTCGTATATGATTCAAGAAGAAGTAACAAAGAAAAAGTGGAGCCCCATCAAGCCCTGTCACGATGGTCCAAACTTATCACACTTATTTTTTGCTGACGACCTGATTTTCATGGGAAAAGCAACAGTGTCAACGACAAATACAGTTCGCAAAGTGTTGGATAAATTTTGCAAGCCATCTGGTCTGAAATTAAACCCACAAGAATCGAAAATTTTCTTTTCAAACCAAGGAGGGGAGTTTATAAAGAGCAGAATCTGTGAAATCCTAGGATTTGGTCGAACTCAAAATCTAGGAAAATACCTTGGTGTACATCTAACACATGGGAGAGTAAGCAGGGAAGTCTACAGCGAAATGTTTGATAAGATACTTGGTCGGCTGAGTGGTTGGAAACATAAATGTTTATCAATGGCTGGAAGAACTACATTGGTACAGGCGGTTACTACAGCTATCCCCATCCATTCTATGCAAGCAACATGGCTGCTGGAAAATGTCTGTGCAAAATTGGATAAGATTAATCGTGATTTTCTTTGGTCAAATGATCCATCGCAGAAAAAGTTACATTTAGTTGGTTGGAAAAAAGTTTCCCAACCGGAGTTCGGTGGTTTGGGTGTGCGGGTGGCAAGGACTACTAACACAACACTGCTATCTAAGATGGTGTGGAAGATTTTGCGTAGAGAAGAAACGGTGTGGCATGAGTTAATCCAAGCTAAATATTTGAAGTCTAGGTCAATCTTAGATTGTCAAATCAAGCCGGGTGATAGTCCCACGTGGAAATGAATACTTCGCTGTGTGGATCTGATAAAGCCGTGTTTACGATGGAAAATTGGAGATGGTAAGTCAATTTCATTTTGGTATGATAATTGGATGGGGAATGACAGAATCAGTGAGAAACTCGACTTAATTCATCACTTGGATAATAAAGTGTGTCTTTGCGACGTCTTGGGTGAAAATAGTGAATGGATGTTAGATGAGTTGAACACAATTTTGCCGGCTGATTTGAAAGCAGAAATAGAGGCCAAGTTTATAGTGCTCAAGGAAGAATCAGACTCTGTACTGTGGAATGAAACAGCGAATGGCATTTTTTCATGCAAACTGCATATAAAGCGATACACAAAGAACAATCTACAAGCCCTCAGAGTAGTTCGCAGTGGAGGTGGAGATGGAAGCTGAGTTGTAGCCAAAAGCTTAAACATTTTATTTGGTTATCAATCCAGGATAGACTAGCTACAAACCAGTTGAGACGAATCAGGAAGTTAACTGAGCTAGCAAGCTGTGGTCAGTGTAACGCACCTGAGGAAGATTGCATACATATCTTCAGGTATTGTAAAGCTGCTCAAGAAATTTGGAGAATCCTTCTAGCCGAACCACAAAAAGCTGCATTTGATAAAATTCCGGATGAAATTTGGCTGAAACAAAATTTGCAGGATACTCGACATTGCTCCGTAGTACTACATTCCGTACCGTGGAACTGGATCTTTCTTGCAACCATCTGGAACCTGTGGAAATCACAAAACGCTCAAATATTCAGGGGCAAAGCGGAATCAAAGTCAACAATTCTCTTTCAGATAAAACAACTCAGTTTGGACCTCCAGAAGGCTAACTCTGGTAACAAAAGTCATGACAAAGACACACAAGTCAACGGGGGTAGTGGTCGTACTATTCCCAAATTGACAGCCCAAGTTAATCAAAACCCAACTCATACCTCTACTTGGGAAATGCCACAACCACATTGGGTAAAACTCAATGTAGACGGAAGTGTGAAAAATACCTTGAACACGGGAGCAGCGGGTGGATTATTGAGAGACGCAAATGGCGATTGGCTGTGGGGCTTTGCAAAATTAATTTCTTCCCCAACAGTGAACGAATCGGAGTTATGGGCGGTGCTTCGAGGGCTGCAACACGCGTGGGAACAAAGGATCCCTCGCCTAATTCTCGAAACTGATTCGCAAGAAGTGCTCAAGATGTTGACAGAGGAGATTGAACCACTGGACAATCTGATCGCTCTGATCAAAGAGTGCAAGCTGTTGCTAAGGAACCCATGGATGGTGAAGATAAAATGGGTATCTCGGAATGAAAACCAAGCGGCGAATGCGATGGCCAAGATGGCGAAGATGAGCGTCGGAAATGAAGAGACAAGAAATGGCGATTTCTTTTGGGAATTGCCTCCTGATCATGTTTTGCCATATGTGGCTA
The DNA here is from genome assembly GCA_026545765.1 of Plantago major. Taxonomy (NCBI): domain Eukaryota; kingdom Viridiplantae; phylum Streptophyta; class Magnoliopsida; order Lamiales; family Plantaginaceae; genus Plantago; species Plantago major. Next base: position 26,662,841 of record CM048840.1, on the reverse strand, counting down.
ATGATGTAGTTTAAGACTTTTGACTATCTTTATTAAAAAAAAAAAAAAAAACAGCTTTCACTTTCATCTACTTTATATGGAACATTATCCATAATAGCAAGGGGAAATTTGAGATACATTTGGTCACTAACTTTTCACTTGGGTACTCTACTTTTCAAATAAATACATGGGTAAGTTGACCTAGTACAAAAGCCCCATTCTATCCTGATATTTGTCATCTATTTTTTGTCCACATGTCATTTCTCTCTTTATGTCTTCATAATTAATAAAATAGGGAATATAAAAATATAAAAGTTATACCGATTTTCATGTTTTTTCGTATTCTACAAATAGAGATCACTCTTGACTATATTTCGACCACAATAAATTTTACGAGTTTTTAACTCTTAACTAAAATTATATATTAATAGCATCGGTGAGTTACAACACCATATTTAATTCATGAATTGGTGACCCCTGAGTTACAACACTATAATGAGTTTCTGTAAAATTCCATTTTGTGCCGGGGATGCTATCAAGTTTTCAGGCTTTTGTACATAATGTGTGGGGCAAGTTGCCTTTTAATTATGAATGCCGTGTAAAATAAAAATATGTGTATGGCGTTTGGCTAGAGTTGCGGTATTAACTATCCAACAACTCAAAAGGCATAATGTGGTGGTGGAGGGTGGCTGTCCGCTATGTGGCAATGGGGAGGAGGAGACTAGTTTACATCGATTGAAAGAGTGCTCATTTTTCTGGACAAGTTTGGGCTTGAGTGATGTTTCGATTTCTGTTTGGGGAGTGTCAGCGAAATCAATTCGAAATTGGATAGGAGGGGTTGAGGGGATGAGAATTTGTGTTGACATTGTTGTGGGGCTTTTGGTATCACCAGAATCAAGTCGTTCATGGGGAGTGCCGAACTTGGCACTGGAATTGGTGAATTATGTGAGGTGATTTATTTCTTCTCGATTGGAGATTTTGCGAGCACCTCAGTGATCAGCAGTACAGGCTGTGCAGCAGCTGCCTGCACCTTAAGACCAGCATTTGAATGAAGAATGGAGCAGCATGCTGTGCAGAGCAAGGAGACGCTGGAATAGAAGAGGGCAGATTGGATGGGGTAGCAGGCGGCGCAGAGCAGGGAGATGATGGAACAGAAGAGAGCAGATTGGCTGGAGGGGTGGCACATTCTGCTCCTGAGTGTTCCGGCTGGAACTATTTGTGTTTTCTTGGATGCAGCATTCCCACTGGATGGGCTTCAAGTTCGATGTGGAGTTGCGGTTTTTCATAATGATGGTTTAATGGGAAGATATCAAAGAACATTTTCTCTAAAAGTCATTCCGGAAGTTGCTGAATCTATAGCTTTACGAGTTGAATTTAAATGCGCGTTTGAACAAGGTTGGCGTATTGTTTGGTTTCACATGGATTGTTTGATAATGGTTAATCTTTTAAATTTTAATTTCGGTATTCTTTAGTATGTACAATTTTAGATGATGTCATACATTAAGTATTTGGTTCAATTTTTGTGCCTGGAAACGGCAACGAGCTTGCGCATTAACTAGCAAGATGTGCGGTTTACGAGTGAGAATACGATCCTGCATCATGACTTGTACCCCAAATAGTTTGTTAGTAGCCATTTTATGTTGAGATGCTCCATAATTCTTATATTTGAATTAGAGAAGATTATTTATCAGGAGATATACAGAAGCTACAATCGGCCAGGTACGTCTACTTAGTTTGCACGAATTAGGGATTTTAGTTGTACCAAGTGGTGCAGCGATTGTACCACACAAAAAGCCCAAACCAATCAAGGGATTCTTGTTGTACGCCATGCATTCAATGCAATACATTTCCGGTAAAATAGTGTTCATAGCGTTTATACTGGTGCTCAACTTGTATTATAGATGCAAAGTTCACTTTGATTCAATTAAATTGACATTTTCATTCAATTTTCTATCAAATTACATACTTCTACAATAGTTCATTCGATTTCAATCATTATATTTTGATCCTGTTTTTCTTCCAAATTCAACAGGAAATCAAGAAAACAAGCCTAGGTTGTGAATTTGTTCTTCTCAGACAATTATAATGTTGGAAATACAACAACACAGATCAAGAATAGTACGTGCTCGATCCGTTTATTAGTATTCAAAGGGTGATGATTGAAAAAGAAGATAAATAGGCATACTTATGTAGCAAATATAACAACAGAGTGCAAGAATGCAGGCACATGCTCTATTTATTAGAATAAATTTAGAAAGCGATAATCAATCTTCAGCATAAACGTTATTATCAGCTCTGATAATTCTTCTTAACCAAGGTTCTACGAAAACTCTCCCTGAAGATAGTCAATGACCTTCATATCGACTTGGAATGCCCTGGTTAGAACAGCTGGATTGATTGGTGGATCTGATCCGAAAACAGCATTTGCAATTGTTATAACACCTGGATTCTGGCTGCTCAGTGCAGCAAAGGCTACAGCATTGGTCTTTCCCACATTTAACTGGAAATGAATTAGACCTTCTGGGAAGACGAAAACATCTCCTGGATACAAGTACTTGGTGAATAGCTTGTTCTGATCAGCGGGGTTTGCAGGGTTTGAGGTGACAAAGCCGACATAGAGCGTTCCTTCTATAACACCAAGAATTTCAGTCGCTCTTGGATGTGTGTGTGGAGGGTTTTGACCGTATGGTGCATAGTCTATACGGACTACAGAGATACCGAGAGTGTTTAGGCCTGGTATCTGGTTGACATTCACTGTAGTGACTGTTGACCCCTGTGGATTTGATGTATTCCCGGGCTTATTTAGACCCGAGAAAAAGAAGTCATCAGCAACAACCATGTTCGGGTTCTTGCAAATCTTCCCATTCACAAAAACTGCATTTGCACAACATGTAGTGTTAAGGTTAGTAAAGATTTCACTTTCTCATGATCTCATCATATAACAAAAGATATATAGCATGTGCAGTTTGAATTTATAGGTAATTACCAGACGCTTTTGAATCGTTAACAGCTACACAGAAGTCTTGCAGAGGGCTAGGATCCGATGCTTGCGAACAATGCTAAAGATGATATGAGAATGGCTGCGGAGAAGAGAAGAGCAATGTTCTTCATTTTGAGGTGTAATTAAAGTGTTTTGTTTGGTTCTGAGGTGATGAATTTAGCATGGAAATGGTTAGTATTTATAGGTAAATTCTGAGAAAGAGTCATCTCCTAATCTTTAAACTATTGCAGTTTAATTTACAAATTTTGAAAAGTCTCACTGAGCAAACTAGTCAGTAACTTATGCATGCTAATGAGTTAATTAAAGAATTCTTCAAAAACTGATCATGTTGCACGCTGACGATTTTATAGAATTATTATTTCTCAACCACTGCACTTGTACCATTTCCCCGGAAAGATATAGTTCATACAAGTTATGGATATATCATTATACCTTTATTGCAAGTATTATTAACATTCAAAGATTTTGTGTAAATATAAAGTTTGTTCTCAGATTTCATGCATAAATTCGCAACAATATCAACCCCGCGCAATATGGAGTTCTGAACAGGGGCGGACCTAGGATTTCAACATCGGGGTATTATATATATGAGGTTTTTCTGAGAGTTAAAGGGGGCGAAATCCAAAATTTTCGAAAATATTACCTATAATTTTTTTTTCTCCAAATTTTAGAGGGGGCGTTCCCCCTAGGTCCGCCCCTGGTCCTGAATTTAGAAAATGTGCCCCTTTATACGTAATAAATGCTTACATGCATAAATAATTTATATAGCTAGGTCCATGAGAACATAATATATTTCCAAACTAAAATAACAAACACATGCAAATTTTCGGTATTGTTTTCACTTTTCAAGCTCGTCTTTGTTTTTCACATCATGGGAAAATATGGAGAGAGTTACCTCCCAATTTAGCCCTTGATTGACTTCTTGATTAGAGTTGGTTCACACAAATTACACCCAAAGCTGAAGAAGGATGGAGCTACTTAAATTGGGAGATTCTGGAAAACCCTTGGAGTAAGGATGGAACTACCTAGTCTGGAAGATTGTGGAAGACCCCTTCGAGGTGCCAGAAGTACTTAACTTGGGAAGTCAATGAACCAACACAAGCTATAAAGTTGGAAACTTTAAGTAGAAATGGGATATAGCAAAGGATATGTTTTGCAACGGATCTCAAATTCCGTCTTAGTCGATTTAAGTCCCGAAAAGGAACGACGTGGATTAGTTGAAGGTTACGCTACTTTCAGATTCCACTATAATCTATGAGTACATTTACTTTACTGCAGTTTAATTTCAACGTAATATATGTTTAAATTTCTTTAATATCTATACATTGATCACGCATATTGATCACTGCACAAAGAAAGACTTCAAGCATGGTCTGTCAAAGACTTGTGTTAGTATAAGTTGAAAAATACATCCATTTTTTTTAGTCTATTCACCCGTTGTAGACTTTAAACCTTGTTACTGGGACCAACATCTTCCAAGCTCAGGTGCCCACAAACGGTAGTTCCTTCAGCATTGATTTGCATCTCTTTTAAAGGGAAAGAGCATAGCAAAAGTAGAGTAAAAAAAAGAAAAAAAGAAAAAACTTAAATTAGACACAATCTGCACAAATAACTGCATCTATCTATATATGCAACTATGACTACTCTATACCACCTTTGTAAGCATAATAAAAACTTCCCAAGTATCTACAAAGCAAGCCAACCACCTGCCCAATACCAAAATATTCTCCAAACAAGATACATATCAAACTTGTTGTAGTTTAGAAAGGACAACCCTTACCTCTCTACTAGTTCTCACTACAATCTTGCCATAAATCCTACTCTGTAAATTCCCAACATATTTTGTACAAACAACACTTTTTCATCAAGAATGTGTCTATATTACTATATAGCACATATGAATACAATTTGTTGAACTCTTCAGCTAGCACCAACCGCGTAGTAAAAAAAAATGTACTGAGAAACAGTTTGGATCGCAAGTCAAGTAGCATGCAATTGATTATCTTGCTAAGTTTGTTTAAAAACTTCTAATGGTTCATGATTAGCTAAATTACATTTTTTCTCCCTCAAGTTCAAATCCTTCATAATTTAAATTCAATACATGCAAAATATGTTCCCTCAGGCCTCGGCTTTGGGCAATTGGGCATATGTTTCTTGGTTACTTAATTAGGTCCCTGCGGCTTAGGTGGAGCGGCTCTAGGCGACGTGGCAGGTTATACATATATGAGCTGGAAGAAAAATTTGCCTTCCAATTGCTCTCCTTACCCATAAAATTCCCAAATCTTGCTACCAACCCTTTGACCCAATTCCAGAAAAATTCCCAACTCAATTCCTCACTACCAAGTGCCTTCCTGTCGTTAAGGATCCGAATAGCTTTCAAATTGAAGCTTCCATGGAAGCTCGAATTCGTAGCTTTCATGGAAGCTCTGTTATCGAGCTTCATTTGTGAAGCTGTGTACTGAGCTTCATATTGGAGCTCTATTTGTTGATATGTAACACTATTAATTAAAGAAGTGCTCAACAATTGACAAAAGATTGAAAATGGTAACCATGTTTAATGCTCGCAACAAAAGAGGTAAAAACTTCATAGAGATGAGTACAAAGTCATAAACTGACTCCAACTTTATTATAGAAAATAGAGCGCGCAACACACATATATCTGTATCATTTGGCAATCTTATCAGCGCGAGATTTACTGGAACTGTTGTTGAAGTTGATCAATGACCTTCTTGTCAACTTGGAACGCCTTAGCAAGAACATCCGAATTAATTGGTGGGTCTGATCCAAAAACAGCATTCGCAATTGTAATGACTCCAGGATTCTGGCTACTTAGTCCAGCAAACGCAACTGCCTTTGTTTTCCCCACATTTAACTGGAAATGAATCAGACCTTCTGGGAAAACAAAAACATCACCTGGGTACAAGTACTTTGTGAAGAGCTTGTTTTCAGGGTTTGATGTGACAAAGCCAACATATAGCGTTCCTTCCATGACAATGAGAATCTCAGTTGCACGTGGATGAGTGTGAGGTGGGTTTTGACCATAAGGTGCATAGTCTATACGAACAGCTGAGATGCCAAGAGTGTTAAGTCCAGCTATTTGGTTAACATTTGCTGCCGTGACACTTGAACCCTGTAGATTTGATGTATTCCCAGCGTCCCTTAGGCCCGCGAAGAAGAAATCATCAGCAACCACCATGTTTGGGCTCTTGCAAATCTTTCCATTCACAAAAACTGCATGCAGACCAGTTGAGTTAAGCATATATATAGATAGGCTTAAGCCTTAAGTTATGTAGTTCAGTAGTTCAATCATAAATGCATAATGTATGAAAACAAAATACTTATAAGTAAACCGTGTCAATGTAAGTGGATTTAGTCTAGTACCGGCTGCCATAGAATCGTTAACAGCAACACAGAAATCTTGTAGAGGGCTGGGATCGGATGCCTGTGAGAACGAAGCTAAAGATGCCATAAGAATGGCTGCAAAGAAGCAAAGAGCAATCTTCATTGCAGCAAATTATTATGAGCTACTAAGGGTTCTGTAATTATCGGATGTTGAGGTGATGAATAATGCTTAGAAATTGTATGTATTTATAGATGAAACTATGAGAAATAGTCATCTCCTAATCATCTTTAACTGTTTCAGGTTTTTAATTCAACACTTTTGTCTTATTGACAAAGTAGAAGTAGTTAGTAGTAACTAATTAGGTGAGGATTTCTTTTAATTTGTAAATATATATTATTTCTCAACAACTGCTAAATAGTATGTAATTTCCTGCAATGAATATGCTCATAGTACAACTCTGAATTCTGATCTTTAACTATTGTTATGTTTTAATTGTTAGTTTTATAACCATTGATCTAGATCTTAAAATTGGTCTGATGAATCATTACCTGTCGACGTTTCATTTGAACAGATATTTATCTCTTGGTAACAAAGAAGTCTATTCTTTTCACTTTTGAATTTAATAATTCCTCTGTTTTTATTTTGAATTTTGACTAGGCAAAAATTATGCCAAAGAGTCATCTCCTAATCTTCACCTATTACAGTTCTTTATTAAGATTTGACAAGTCTTAGATTGAAGTAGTAGTAGTACAATACCAAGTATCAACGTAAACGCACGCTAATGCAATGCAAGATTTCTTCAACAGCTAATGTTACATGCATGCCTGAACAATTCTTTTTTTCTTCAATAGCAGTATAGATAATACTAGTACTACCATGTCATTGAAAATTTTCCAATATGGAAATCAAGAAATGGTCATCCATCTATCCTTCTACTTGGAAAAATGCAAATATTAGTTTCTGATTCTCTTCTCGGCAAATAGTGTAGTTGCGAGCTGAATCGAATGTTAGAATTTTAGTCACCAAAGAGGCTAGCCCATGACTTTGCTCCTCAACCAAAGGGGCCCCACGTTGGAAATGAAGTTTCCTCAAACGTGTATAATCTACTATAGTAGTAGATGACACTTGAGAAAGAATTACTAAAATTCATTGAAAGGTGAAAGAGTAATTGAAGCTCAAAGTGTGTTGGTTGATGCATTGTTATGGAATGCCAAGAGTTGGAATGGGAAAAGTACCACATGGCTAAAATTGAGAAAGAAGGAAGTACATAATAGTCCAAGACTTGGCTAAGGGTTTGGGCCCTTAGGGGCACCCATGGTTTTGGAAGGGGGAGGAGCTAAATGCTCCATCACTTGACCACATGCACCCGCTCGACTCCGCGGGTCCGGGGTCCGTCGGTTCGCGGGTCTAGAGTTGATTATAATCTTTTTGCGCCAAAAACCCAACAGTTGTATACCTGGTCGGATTGGGCTTGAGCGAAACAGTACATCTGCTCGTGGGACATATCCATTCGAAACTGTTGCACTTTCAGAAAGTCGCAAATCCTCAGGGACCAGTTCGCGAATAGTTGTACCTGTCAGACTCAACTCTTCGAAACTATAAATAGACTCCCAACACTGTTCTATCTTGGGAGACTATTTGCTAAGGAAACCGTAAGCACCAATGCGAGGCAAATACAGTCTTAAGGAAATAGGCCACGCCTTCGCTCAGCAGTCTAATATCCTTACTCTCTCTGTTTCCATCCTCATACACTACCACCAACCAACAACTTAAGAATGTATCTGTGTATCGAAGATGTCTTCTACTGGAACTGATGTCCCCGTTGTTCCTGCTCCTGCTATTCGCATCAATGCCGCTCCCAACCATGGCGAAAAGCCGGAGAAGTTCTTGCGTTCCAACTTCAAGCAGTGGAAACAGAAGATGATGTTCTACCTGATGACAATTGGGCTGGACAACTATCTCAAGGTCAAACACCTACCGCTCTGTCTGCGCAAGACCGATCCGAATGCCATGTCTCCGTAATTCGTGCCACATAGGATGACAACCGGAACAGGCAACTGGCCTATGATGCTTGCGTTCACAGCGATTTCCTATGTAAGATCTACATTCTCAATTGTCTTTCTGATGCACTATACACTGCCTTCTGCACTGTCAGTACTGCAAGGGAATTGTGGGAGAAACTGGACAGGAAGTACATCGCTCAGGACACTGGTACTAAGAAGTTCGTTGTGGGGAAGTTCCTGAACTTCAAAATGACTGACTCTAAGTCTGTTATGAGTCAAGTCCTGGAGTTTTAATCTATTCTCCACGAATCGAAAGGCATGAAGCCTAATGAGTCATTCCTGGTCGCTTCACTGATTGAGAAACTGCCACCATCATGGAACGAGTTCATGAGTTATCTCAAGTTGAAGACCAAGGAGATGGGGCTTGAAGGGCTGATCATTAAGCTTCAGATTCATGAAGACAATCAGAGGGCTTTGGGCAAAGGAAAGCAGCCCATGGAAGCCAAGGCTCACCTGGTTGATTCCAAGGGGAATTCTAGCAAAAAGCGCAAGACGCGCGATGGGGACGTGAAGTCTCAAGGGAATCAAGGGAAGCCTAGGAAGATCAAGGGAAACTGCTTCAATTCAATTGCGGAAAGCCTGGGCATATGAAGGCAGATTGTAACTCGCTCAAAAAGGAGAAGGCTAATGTTGCTGAAGCAAAAGATGATCCTATGGTGGAGGACATGATCAACTCCTTTGCTGCTGTTGTTTTGGAAGACAATCTGGTTGAAAACCCAAGGCAGTGGTGGATTGATACGGGTGCAACTCGCCACATATGTTCAGATAGGGGTGCCTTCTCTACCTACTCTCCGGTGAAAGACAAGAAGTTGTTCATGGGAAATGACGCTACTTTGGAGGTGAAAGGAGTTGGAAAAGTGATTCTGAAGATGACTTCTGGGAAGGAGCTCATTTTGAATGAAGTGATGCATGTTCCAGATATCCGCAAGAATCTGGTGTCCGGGCCGCTGCTGGTCAAGGCAGGTTTCAAGATGACTTTCGAGTCTAGTCAGTTTGTACTACTTAAGTCTGGCAAGTTTGTAGGAAAGGGCTACATGTGTGATGGGCTCTTTAAGATGTCTGTAATGTTTGTTGTACGCTCCTTTGAGAGCAAGAGCAATGAAATAAATGATTCTACCTACTTGTCTGAGTTCTCTAATTTATGGCACCATAGATTAGGACATACAAACTACAATGCGATTCAAAATTTAATAAGAACGGAACATTTGCCGTCCTTCGAAATCAACCCTCAAAGTAAATGTGTGGTTTGTGTGGAGGCAAAACTAATAAGGGAACCATTTCATTCAGTGAACAGAACCACGACTCCTCTAGAATTAATTCACAGCGACTTGTGTGACTTAAAGTTTTTGTGCAAACTAGAGGAGGGAAAAAGTATTTTGTTACTTTTATTGATGATTGCACAAGATATTGTTATGTTTATTTGCTAAGGAGTAAAGATGAAACCTTAGAAGCATTTAAACATTACAAAACTGAAGTTGAGAATCAACGTAGTACTCGAATTAAAGTAATTCGAAGTGACAGAGGTGGAGAATATGGAGCACCATTTGAAGAATATTGTTCCCAGTTTGGCATTATTCATCAAACTACTGCTCCTTATTCATCTCAGTCTAATGGTATTCCGAATAAAAAATCGTACTATCAAGGAGATGATGAATGCACTACTATTAGATTATGGATTACCCCAGAATTTGGGGGGGGGGGGGGCTATTCTCACGGCCACTACTATTCTTAACAGAATACCCCGTAAAAGTAGTGATGTTACTCCATATGAATTATAGAAAGGTCACAAGCCTTCTTACAAACACTTGAAAGTGTGGGGTTGCTTGGCTAAGGTGGTAATACCCAAACCAAAGCAAGTGAAGATTGGACCCAAAACTGTAGATTGCATATTTATAGGATATGCAAACAACAGTTGCGCGTATCGCTTCTTAGTGCATAAGTCGCAGATACCGGATATCTATGAGGGTACAGTCATTGAATCAAGGAATGCAGAATTCTTTGAAGAAGTATTTCCTAGGAAGGAAAAGAAGGAAATAATCTCCCGCAAACGAGATTATGAATCTGCAATAGGGTCAAATGTGGGGTCCCTGACCCAAGTGACTTTAAGGCAGAATCCGAAGGTTTACCTCCAGAGGATGCTGCAGAACCTGAAGATTCACCTCCTCAAGAGAATGCTGCAGAACCTGAAGGTTTACCACCAGAGAATGTTGTAGAACCCGAAAGTTCACATCAAGAGGATGATGTCGAACCAAGAAGGAGTAAGAGGGCAAGGACTCAGAAAGGCTTTGGTCCTGATTTTCTTACATACCTTGTAGAAAATGAGCCTAGGACTATCCAAAAGGCGATGTCCACTCCTGAAGCTGCTTTTTGGAAAGAGGCCATTGAAAGCGAAATAGAATCCATACTGCAAAATCATACTTGGGAAGTGGTTGACCTTCATCCGGTAAATAAACCATTGGGTTGCAAGTGGATACTCAAACGCAAGTATAAAGCAGATGGAACCATTGATAAGTACAAGGCTCGTCTAGTAGTCAAAGGCTATAGACAGAAGGAGGGCCTTGATTACTTTGACACATGCTCGCCTGTATCTAGGATAACTTCCATTAAAGTGTTCATAGCCATAGCTGCACTGCGTGGTCTTGAGATACATCAAATGGATGTTAAAACTGCTTTCCTGAATGGAGAATTAGATGAGGAAATATATATGGAACAACCTGAACGGTATGTGGTTCCAGGACAAGAGAAGAAGGCCTGTCGTCTTGTCAATTCATTGTACGGACTTAAGCAAGCTCCTAAACAATGGCACGAAAAGTTTGACAACACGTTGCGGTCAAAAGACTTTTCTATAAATGAGTGTGATAAGTGTATCTATGTGAAAGGGAACGCTGAATCCTTTGTCATGATATGCTTATATGTGGATGACATGCTCATTACTGGAAGTAGCCTGGATTTGATTTTAAAAACAAAGTAAATGTTGAAATAACTTTTCGACATGAAAGACTTGGGTGTAGCAGATTTAATCTTAGGATTAAAGATCTCTAAGACATCCGAGGGTTTGGTGCTATCACAATCTAATTACGTTGAAGACGTTTTAAGGAGATATGAGGTTTTCGATCGTCAATGTGTAAGGACACCAATGAATGAATCTCAGTGTTTAGACAAACACTTAGGAGATTTGGTAAACCAAACGCAATATGCTCGGATAATTGGCAGTTTGATGTACGTGATGAACTGCACTCGTCCAGATATTGCTTATGCAGTCAACAAGTTGGCTAGGTTTACGCGTAATCCAGGAAGTGCCCACTAGAAAGCACTATATCATCTATTGGGCTACTTAAAGTACACAATAGATTTTGGATTACACTATGGAAGATATCCAGCACTATTGGAAGGATACAACGATGCAAACTGGATATCTGATAGTACAAACACTAAGTGCACTAGTGTTTATGTGTTTACCATTGGTGGTGGTGCTATTTCTTGGAAGTCCTCTAAACAAACGTGCATCGCCCGATCCACGATGGAATCGGAATTCATAGCTTCGACAAAGCCGAGAAGAAGCGAATGGCTTGAGAATTTTTAGAGGACATCCTTGTCGATAAGCCCGCCTTCCGTAACTATTCACTGCGACAGTTTGTCGGCGTTAGGAAGGGCAGAAAACAATATGTATAATGGTAAGTCTAGACATATACGTCGTAGACATAAAACCATTAGGCAGTTGATCTCTACGGGGGTTATCACTATTGATTACGTGAAATCAAAGGATAACATTGCGGATCCGCTAACCAAAGTGCTACCTAGAGATCAAGGAATCTGCCTGTCTTGGGGAATGGGCTTAAGACCCACTAAATAAGGGAATTTACGGTGGCAACCCAACCATACTGACTGGAGATCCCAAGAATTTGGTTCAATGGGACAACTAAACTGTAAAGGACCAGTACGTGCCTTGTGAAGTTTTGTATTTCGGGGTAAAAGCACTTAGGAGTTATACTCCATTTGCGCCATTCCCGTGAAAAACATTAAGTGCTCCTGCAGTCCGGGCGGAGGATAAGTCACTAAACTCTTAATGATCTCTGAAGAAGATTCTTAATCTCTTTAGCTTACGAGCTGAGCATTGGCAGGAATGCTCTTAGAACGAGTTCACCTATTTAAGTGTGAAGTATGGGAGGTCGCTTCAAATGAGAACACTTATGAATCCAAGAAGTCCAAGGCCTTAATGGACTGGGAAAAGGAACGAGACAATAAGGTGAATTATTGTGTTGATATCATTGTCTTGGTTTACACAAAACGCCGACCGGTTCAAGGCACCACGTCCACCGGGTGGCAAGTAAATCCGATGTTATTCTACTAGGGACGATTCAATGTCACTGACAATCGATCCCGATGCAATATGATTTTCCACAGGAAATTCTAGGCTGGAGCACCCCGTTGTGCTGTGAGCATCAAATCTCTTTCATGTGGGGATTGTTAGAATTTTAGTCACCGAAGAGGCTAGCCCATGACTTTGCGCCTCAACTAAAGGGGCCCCACACGTTGGAAATGAAGTTTCCTCAAATGTATATAATCTACTATAGTAGTAGATGACACTTGAGAAAGAATTACTAAAATTCATTGAAAGGTGAAAGAGTAATTGAAGCTCAAAGTGTGTTGGTTGATGCATTGTTATGGAATGCCAAGAGTTGGAATGGGAAAAGTTCCACATGGCTAAAATTGAGAAAAAAGGAAGTACATAATAGGCCAAGACTTGGCTAAGGGTTTGGGCCCGTAGGGGCACCCATGATTTTGGAAGGGGGGAGGAGCTAGATGCTCCATCACTTGACTGCACGCACCCGCCTGGCTCCGGCGGGCCCGGGTCTCGGGTCGTGGGATGTGGGTCGAGGGTTTGAGGGTCCGGGGTCCGTGGGTTTGCGGGTCGCGGTCTAGAGTTGATTATAATCTTTTTGGGCCAGAAACCTACTACGTTTAGTTGAGCCCAATAAGATTAAGTCTGAAACGAAAAGCCCAACAGTTGTATACCTGGTCGGATTGGGCTTGAGCGAACAAGACATCGTCAAGCATGGGACATATCCGTTCGAATCAAGTGCACTTTCGTAAAGTCGCAACTCCTCAGGACGATTCGCGAATAGTTGTACCGCCGACTCAACTCTTCGAAACTATAAATAGACCTCCCAACGTTCGGATTTACACACACAAATTCATCCTTCTCTCTTCTCTCTTAAACTCTCTAAAAAGCCTAAATAAACCTTTATTGTATTAGTTCGCCTAGTCAGAGTTCAAGTGCTGGGACTCTGATTCAAAGACTGTTGTTCTATCTTGGGAGACTATTTGATAAGGAAACCGTAGGCACCAGTGCGGGGCAAATACAGTCTTAAGGAGATTGGCCACGCCTTCGCTCAGCAGTCTAATATCCTTACTCTCTCCGTTTCCATCCTCATACACTACCACCAACCAACATCGAACACTCAAACTAGCAATAATCCAATCAGGATATATTGGATGAACAATGACGAATTAATGGATTTAAGTTGTACCAGACGTCCTATGCATATTTGATAGTATTAGAAATTATTGTTGTACCAGAAGCTCTAGCGCTGGTACATAGACGGCTAGTTGGTTAAAGTTCATTATAAGCAGAACTAAGTTCCGATTTTAACTCATTTGTCATTACATTCTTTTCAATTTCAATGCAATTCTGCAATTTCATTAATGAAGAAGTTTACAATAGTGTCACAGGATTTTTTCCCCCAACATATAGTCTTACTCTTTTAATACTTGCTAGACTTAGTTTTCTGTATGGTTGCGAGTGAAATAGCTATTGAGAAATTAAGTAAAATATCGAAGAACTGTATGGACTTGTGTAAGTTTACAGTTGATCAACATAGCCAAAACAGTATTAAAGCTCCTTCAAATGAATGAATCCAAAGGGCAATATATTTTACCTACTATGCAATAACCATAATCCCAAAATCTAAGTTTTACTCAACAAACATGTAATTTGTTAATGATTGATTAACTATGCTCTGTTTCTTAGCCCCCCACAGGAAGTCCTTTTTACATGATGATAAAGGATACAAACGACGAAGGAAATGTGATACATTAAGCTTGAAGGTGGATTAATTATACTAGTCTAATGATTGCTAAATTGTCGAGGTATTGCATTGATTGGTCTTCAGTCAATTGATCAGATGGTTCAGTGCTTGGCCTGCTTTTGGATTAGTTATGTTTAAGTTGATGAAACTGGAGATTGAAGCGGAGATATTCGATGAACCTAACCTTGAGGATTTCCACAAGTGATCTGTTTGGTTTGTTAAAGAAGAAAGTTACAATGATTGTCAGAGTGAACTATTTAGGGTAAAATGCACGGATTACCCTATGTTATTCGAAATATGCACAGATGTACCTCATGTTTTTCAATATTACACTTACTCCAATAATGGTGTGTGTATTACACTCTTCATGTGTACAAGTGAATTTACAAGTGTTAAAATTTCACCATACATACATAAACTTTGTAAATTTTATTTATCGGGTGAAAATTTCTCCCAAAAAAAGGCAGAGATTCGTAAAGGGAATTACTCCTTATATTTCTTTATGGAATTTTCTATACCCTGGATTTGGAAATGGTTACCTGTTATCGGTAATACTGAAGATGAAATACCATGTATTAATAGATCTTCTTATACGAAGTTCTGGGAAAAGATAAACAAAAAAGACACAGAAACAAATCAGTTATACTGTACTGATACAACTAGTCTTATAGAAAGAAGGATAAAATTATATCAGGAGAAGAGAAATCTAGCTACGCAAAAAGAGG
Source organism: Plantago major (assembly GCA_026545765.1). Classification (NCBI taxonomy): domain Eukaryota; kingdom Viridiplantae; phylum Streptophyta; class Magnoliopsida; order Lamiales; family Plantaginaceae; genus Plantago; species Plantago major. The sequence goes on along the minus strand of CM048840.1, from coordinate 26,647,641 downwards.
ATTCGCCCATTGATCAAATCAGGCAAAAACTCAGCATGCAAGCAAAGGATAGCAACAGAGAAATGCTAATAGAAGCATACATATAAGAAATGAAAAAATATCTCCTACAGAAATTAGATGGGGATTCTCAGTCTGTGAAATCAAATACATCCATGGATTCTACAAGCCAGGTACAAGAAGACTATTAGGATGCTCAGAATCCGGATGAAACCCAAGAAGATGTCTCTATAGAAGATGTATTTGAGATACTTAAGAGTACTCTAAAAAATAAGCACAAAGAAAAGGAAGAATCTTCCTCAACAATAATTCTGGCAGACAAGGCCATCTGATGATGGGCCAGAGCACTAATAAAAGAATGATGATGGAAATTGCTCCACAATAAAAAGAGAAGCTGAAAGTGACAGCCATAATGTAAAGAACGGTCAGAAACTTACCGGGTGATAAACGGAAGAAAATTAAAGAGAAAAAGCTGAAAATGATAGCATATATATATATATATATATATATATATATATATATATATATATATATATTTCTATTTTTTCATTTATTATAATTTTTATTAGTTTTAATCTTATATTACTCGTTGTTTGATATGTATGTATGTATGTATGTATAGTGAAATTTTAACACTTGTATGCTTATAAAAGCAAATTCACTTGCACACATGGAGAGTATAATACACACACACACCATTATTGGAGTAAGGCTCTGTTCTCTTCAACTGAAAACTCATTCAGTTCAGTTCAGTTCAGTTCCATTCAGTTCCATTCAGTTCAGTTCTGTTTAGTTCTGCTTAGTTATATTTTATACTACAATTCAGTTCAGTAAATTTCAGTTGAAAAGAACAGACCCTAAGTGTGTAATATTGAAAAACATGAATTACATCCGTGCATATTTCGAATAACATAGTGTACATCCGTGCATTTTACCCTAAATAGTTCATTCACTCTGTCAATCAGTGTAACCAAACAGACCACTTGTGGAAATCCTCAAGGTTAGGTTCTTCGAATATCTCCGCTTCAATCCCCAGTTTCATCAACTTAAACATAACTAATCCAAAAGCAAAGCCAATCGAACCATCTGATCAATTGACTGAAGACCAATCAATACAAAACCTCGACAATTTAGAAATCATTAGACTAGTATAATTAATCAACCTTGAAGCTTAATGTATCACATTTCGTTCGTCGTTTGTATCCTTTATCATCATGTAAAAAGGACTTCCTGTGGGGGCTAAGAAACATAGCATAGTTAACCAATCACTAACAAATTACATGTTTGCTGAGTAAAACTTAGATTTTGGGATTATGGTTATTGCATAGTAGGTAAAATATATTGCCCTTTGGATTCATTCATTTGAAGGAGCTTTAATACTGTTTTGGCTATGTTGATCAACTGTAAACTTACACAAGTCCATACAGTTCTTCGATACTTTACTTAATTTCTCAATAGCTATTTCACTCTCAACCATACAGAAAACTAAGTTTAGCAAGTATTTGAGATTGAAAGAGTAAGACTATATTTTGGGGGAAAAAATCCTGTGACACTATTGTAAACTTCGTCATTAATAAAATTGCAGAATTGCATTGAAATTGAAAAGAATGGAATGACAAGTGAGTTAAAATGGGAACTTATAATGAACTTTAACCAACTAACCATCTATATATGTACCAGCCTATGTTTTGAAACCCGGTGGTTAGACCCGGGTCAACTGTGATTCGGTAGGCCAAACGGTCCGAAAACCCCCTAAACCCAGAAAAAACCGCTACTCGGTAAAAACTCGGATTACCTGGCAAAAACCCGGGTCGAACCGGTTTGAATTTTTAAAAAAAGGGAAGAAATTGACCTAAATTCCTAAACAGCAACCCTAAGCCCCAATTCATTATTTCTTCCTGTCATCTTCACTCTTCACGTTCTGCTCATTGCTATCTCCATCCACTATGGCCGCTCTGACTCACTCTTTCTTTTTGTTGGACTCTTTTGCTTTCACTGTTTCTGCCCCACTTCTTCAAAGATGGAGAAACTAATTCGATTGGGGATGTAAATTTTGAAGAAGAAATTGGTTAGTTGGTAGAATTTAGAAGAAGAAGAAAACGAAAGATTAGTAACAAGAAGAATTAGAATTTTATAAGAAGAAAGGAGAGGACATGATACAGAAGACTAGATGGAAAGGCAGATGGGTCATGGGATTGGGAGGATTGAGAAAAAACTTAATGTGTGGTCTTGTCACTGAGTTGTATGGCACAATAAACGAATGGAATAAATATTGATATTTTGTTAGAAGAATAACAATAGTAGTTGAAAAATGTATATTTTGAGCTTTTATAAGTATTATATATACATATATATTTAAAATATTACTAGTCGGTTGACCCGAGTTGACCCGGGTTGACCCGGATGAACCTCTCTCAATAGGTAGTCTGGGTCGATCGTCGGGTCCGAGTTTCAAAACATAGATACCAGCATTAGAGCTTCTGGTACAACAATAATTCCTAATACTATCAAATATGCATAGGACGTCCGGTACGACTGAAATCCACTAATTCGTCACTGTTCATCCAATATATCTAGATTGGATTATCGCTAGTTTGTGTTCGATTCATTTCAACTACACTATTTGCCAAGAAGAGAATCAGAAACGAATATTTGCATTTTTCCAAGTAGAAGGATTGATGGATGACCATTTCTTGATTTCCAAATTGGAAAATTTTCAATGACATGGTAGTACTAGTATTATCTAATGCTGTTATTGAAGAAAAAAAAGAATTTGTCAGGCATGCATGTAACATAGCTATTGAAGAAATCTTGCATTACATTAGCGTGCATTTACGTTGATACTTGGTATTGTACTACTACTACTTCAATCTAAGACTTGTCAAATCTTAATAAAGAACTGTAATAGGTGAAGATGAGGAGATGACTCTTTGGCATAATTTTTGCCTAGTCAAAATTCAAAATAAAAACAGAGGAATTATTAAATTCAAAAGTGAAAAGAATAGACTTCTTTGTTACCTAGAGATATGTTGAGTTTATAGCTCAAAGTGAATGGAGGATGAGATCAAATGGAAGCAAGCAATTTGAGATCAAACCGCGGTTGGAAGCCGTTTGATGTTGCTGTCAAAACAGAGAAACAGAGCACAACTGGAGTTTGTGTAAAATCCAAGCAATTGTTTGTGCGATTTCTCTGTCAGATATATGTAGCTCATTCCATTCATCTTAGAGATATAGAACATCGTTATTCCACTCTCAATTTCAGTCGATTGTAACTGTTTTTCTTCTTCATTCCGATCAAGGTAGAAGATAGGTTACTGTGTACTTGTTGAGCTTGATCGTCTCGGTTGTAGCTCATATTATGTACTCGATTGGTGGCAATAAAGGTTGTTGATTGTTTTCCCGTGGTCGTAGGCTCTCATTGAGCTGAACCACATAAACCCTCTCGTGTTGATTCGTGTGATTGTTTCGATTGCCGTTTTCATTTGGTTTGATCGTTGTTTGTGATGGATGAAGAGATTCTGTGTTGAATCTCGAGAATTGGCACCGTCTGTGGGAAACTACTCACTCTCTTCTGGTGCTAAATCAACAATGGGATCATCAATGAAGTTCGACGTTGAAAAGTTCACGGAGAAAACCGATTTTGTCCTGTGGCAAGGGAAAATGGAGTCACTGTTGGTTCGTCAAGGCTTGCAGGCTGCATTGCTTGGTGATAACGGAATGTAGTACTACGGAGCAATGTCGAGTATCCTGCAAATTTTGTTTCAGCCAAATTTCATCCGGGATTTTATCAACTCAGTTTGGACCTCCAGAAGGCTAACTCTGGTAACAAAAAGCTGTACAGACAGCACACACAAGTCAACGGGGGCAGTGGTTTTACTATTCCCAAATTGACAGCCCAAGTTAATCAAAACCCAACTCATACCTCTACTTGGGAAATGCCACAACCACATTGGGTAAAACTCAATGTAGACGGAAGTGTGAAAAATACCTTGAACACGGGAGCAACGGGTGGATTATTGAGAGACGCAAATGGCGATTGGCTGTGGGGCTTTGCAAAATTAATTTCTTCCCCAACAGTGAACGAATCGGAGTTATGGGCGGTGCTTCGAGGGCTGCAACACGCGTGGGAACGAAGGATCCCTCGCCTAATTCTAAAAACTGATTCGCAAGAAGTGCTCAAGATGTTGACAGAGGAGATTGAACCACCGGACAATCTGATCGCTCTGATCAAAGAGTGCAAGCTGTTGCTAAGGAACCCATGGATGGTGGAGATAAAATGGGTATCTCGGAATGGAAACCAAGCGGCGAATGCGATGGCCAAGATGGCGATGATGAGCGTCGGAAATGAAGAGACAAGAAATGGCGATTTCTTTTGGGAATTGCCTCCTGATCATGTTTTGCCATATGTGGCTAATGATGTAGTTTAAGACTTTTGACTATCTTTATTTACAAAAAAAAAAAAAAAATCAGCTTTCACTTTCATCTACTTTATATGGAACATTATCCATAATAGCAAGGGGAAATTTGAGATACATTTGGCCACTAACTTTTCACTTGGGTACTCTACCTTTCAAATAAATACATGGGTAAGTTGACCCAGTACAAAAGCCCCATTTTATCCTGATATTTGTCATCTATTTTATGTCCACATGTCATTTCTCTCTTTATGTCTTCATAATTAATAAAATAGGGAATATAAAAATATAAAAGTTATACCGATTTTCATGTTTTTTCGTATTCTACAAATAGAGATCACTCTTGACTATATTTCGACCACAATAAATTTTACGAGTTTTTAACTCTTAACTAAAATTATATATTAATAGCATCGGTGAGTTACAACACCATATTTAATTCATGAATTGGTGACCCCTGAGTTACAACACTATAATGAGTTTCAGAAATTCCATTTTGTGCCGGGATGCTATCAAGTTTTCAGGCTTTTGTACATAATGTGTGGCAAGTTGCCTTTTAATTATGAATGCCGTGTAAAATAAAAATATGTGTATGGCGTTTGGCTAGAGTTGCGGTATTAACTATCCAACAACTCAAAAGGCATAATGTGGTGGTGGAGGGTGGCTGTCCGCTATGTGGCAATGGGGAGGAGGAGACTAGTTTACATCGATTGAAAGAGTGCTCATTTTTCTGGACAAGTTTGGGCTTGAGTGATGTTTCGATTTCTGTTTGGGGAGTGTCAGCGAAATCAATTCGAAATTGGATAGGAGGGGTTGAGGGGATGAGAATTTGTGTTGACATTGTTGTGGGGCTTTTGGTATCACCAGAATCAAGTCGTTCATGGGGAGTGCCGAACTTGGCACTGGAATTGGTGAATTATGTGAGGTGATTTATTTCTTCTCGATTGGAGATTTTATGAGCACCTCAGTGATCAGCAGTACAGGCTGTGCAGCAGCTGCCTGCACCTTAAGACCAGCATTTGAATGAAGAATGGAGCAGCATGCTGTGCAGAGCAAGGAGACGCTGGAATAGAAGAGGGCAGATTGGATGGGGTAGCAGGCGGCGCAGAGCAGGGAGATGATGGAACAGAAGAGAGCAGATTGGCTGGAGGGGTGGCACATTCTGCTCCTGAGTGTTCCGGCTGGAACTATTTGTGTTTTCTTGGATGCAGCATTCCCACTGGATGGGCTTCAAGTTCGATGTGGAGTTGCGGTTTTTCATAATGATGGTTTAATGGGAAGATATCAAAGAACATTTTCTCTAAAAGTCATTCGAAGTTGCTGAATCTATAGCTTTACGAGTTGAATTTAAATGCGCGTTTGAACAAGGTTGGCGTATTGTTTGGTTTCACATGGATTGTTTGATAATGGTTAATCTTTTAAATTTTAATTTCGGTATTCTTTAGTATGTACAATTTTAGATGATGTCATACATTAAGTATTTGGTTCAATTTTTGTGCCTGGAAACGGCAACGAGCTTGCGCATTAACTAGCAAGATGTGCGGTTTACGAGTGAGAATACGATCCTGCATCATGACTTGTACCCCAAATAGTTTGTTAGTAGCCATTTTATGTTGAGATGCTCCATAATTCTTATATTTGAATTAGAGAAGATTATTTATCAGGAGATATACAGAAGCTACAATCGGCCAGGTACGTCTACTTAGTTTGCACGAATTAGGGATTTTAGTTGTACCAAGTGGTGCAGCGATTGTACCACACAAAAAGCCCAAACCAATCAAGGGATTCTTGTTGTACGCCATGCATTCAATGCAATACATTTCCGGTAAAATAGTGTTCATAGCGTTTACACTGGTGCTCAACTTGTATTATAGATGCAAAGTTCACTTTGATTCAATTAAATTGACATTTTCATTCAATTTTCTATCAAATTACATACTTCTACAATAGTTCATTCGATTTCAATCATTATATTTTGATCCTGTTTTTCTTCCAAATTCAACAGGAAATCAAGAAAACAAGCCTAGGTTGTGAATTTGTTCTTCTCAGACAATTATAATGTTGGAAATACAACAACACAGATCAAGAATAGTACGTGCTCGATCCGCTTATTAGTATTCAAAGGGTGATGATTGAAAAGAAGATAAATAGGCATACTTATGTAGCAAATATAACAACAGAGTGCAAGAATGCAGGCACATGCTCTATTTATTAGAATAAATTTAGAAAGCGATAATCAATCTTCAGCATAAACGTTATTATCAGCTCTGATAATTCTTCTTAACCAAGGTTCTACGAAAACTCTCCCTGAAGATAGTCAATGACCTTCATATCGACTTGGAATGCCCTGGTTAGAACAGCTGGATTGATTGGTGGATCTGATCCGAAAACAGCATTTGCAATTGTTATAACACCTGGATTCTGGCTGCTCAGTGCAGCAAAGGCTACAGCATTGGTCTTTCCCACATTTAACTGGAAATGAATTAGACCTTCTGGGAAGACGAAAACATCTCCTGGATACAAGTACTTGGTGAATAGCTTGTTCTGATCAGCGGGGTTTGCAGGGTTTGAGGTGACAAAGCCGACATAGAGCGTTCCTTCTATAACACCAAGAATTTCAGTCGCTCTTGGATGTGTGTGTGGAGGGTTTTGACCGTATGGTGCATAGTCTATACGGACTACAGAGATACCGAGAGTGTTTAGGCCTGGTATCTGGTTGACATTCACTGTAGTGACTGTTGACCCCTGTGGATTTGATGTATTCCCGGGCTTATTTAGACCCGAGAAAAAGAAGTCATCAGCAACAACCATGTTCGGGTTCTTGCAAATCTTCCCATTCACAAAAACTGCATTTGCACAACATGTAGTGTTAAGGTTAGTAAAGATTTCACTTTCTCATGATCTCATCATATAACAAAAGATATATAGCATGTGCAGTTTGAATTTATAGGTAATTACCAGACGCTTTTGAATCGTTAACAGCTACACAGAAGTCTTGCAGAGGGCTAGGATCCGATGCTTGTGCGAACAATGCTAAAGATGATATGAGAATGGCTGCGGAGAAGAGAAGAGCAATGTTCTTCATTTTGAGGTGTAATTAAAGTGTTTTGTTTGGTTCTGAGGTGATGAATTTAGCATGGAAATGGTTAGTATTTATAGGTAAATTCTGAGAAAGAGTCATCTCTAATCTTTAAACTATTGCAGTTTAATTTACAAATTTTGAAAAGTCTCACTGAGCAAACTAGTCAGTAACTTATGCATGCTAATGAGTTAATTAAAGAATTCTTCAAAAACTGATCATGTTGCACGCTGACGATTTTATAGAATTATTATTTCTCAACCACTGCACTTGTACCATTTCCCCGGAAAGATATAGTTCATACAAGTTATGGATATATCATTATACCTTTATTGCAAGTATTATTAACATTCAAAGATTTTGTGTAAATATAAAGTTTGTTCTCAGATTTCATGCATAAATTCGCAACAATATCAACCCAGCATAATATGGAGTTACGAGCAGTAGGACCTAGGATTTCAACATCGGGTATTATATATGAGGTTTTTCTGAGAGTTAAAGGGGGCGAAATCCAAAATTTTCGAAAATATTACCTATAATTTTTTTTTCCCCAAATTTTAGAGGGGGCGTTCCCCCTAGGTCCGCCCCTGGTCCTGAATTTAGAAAATGTGCCCCTTTATACGTAATAAATGCTTACATGCATAAATAATTTATATAGCTAGGTCCATGAGAACATAATATATTTCCAAACTAAAATAACAAACACATGCAAATTTTCGGTATTGTTTTCACTTTTCAAGCTCGTCTTTGTTTTTCACATCATGGGAAAATATGTAGAGAGTTACCTCCCAATTTAGCCCTTGATTGACTTCTTGATTAGAGTTGGTTCACACAAATTACACCCAAAGCTGAAGAAGGATGGAGCTACTTAAATTGGGAGATTCTGGAAAACCCTTGGAGTAAGGATGGAACTACCTAGTCTGGAAGATTGTGGAAGACCCCTTCGAGGTGCCAGAAGTACTTAACTTGGGAAGTCAATGAACCAACACAAGCTATAAAGTTGGAAACTTTAAGTAGAAATGGGATATAGCAAAGGATATGTTTTGCGGATCTCAAATTCCGTCTTAGTCGATTTAAGTCCCGAAAGGACGGCGTGGATTAGTTGAAGGTTACGCTACTTTCAGATTCCACTATAATCTATGAGTACATTTACTTTACTGCAGTTTAATTTCAACGTAATATATGTTTAAATTTCTTTAATATCTATACATTGATCACGCATATTGATCACTGCACAAAGAAAGACTTCAAGCATGGTCTGTCAAAGACTTGTGTTAGTATAAGTTGAAAAATACATCCATTTTTTTTAGTCTATTCACCCGTTGTAGACTTTAAACCTTGTTACTGGGACCAACATCTTCCAAGCTCAGGTGCCCACAAACGGTAGTTCCTTCAGCATTGATTTGCATCTCTTTTAAAGGGAAAGAGCATAGCAAAAGTAGAGTAAAAAAAAGAAAAAAAGAAAAAACTTAAATTAGACACAATCTGCACAAATAACTGCATCTATCTATATATGCAACTATGACTACTCTATACCACCTTTGTAAGCATAATAAAAACTTCCCAAGTATCTACAAAGCAAGCCAACCACCTGCCCAATACCAAAATATTCTCCAAACAAGATACATATCAAACTTGTTGTAGTTTAGAAAGGACAACCCTTACCTCTCTACTAGTTCTCACTACAATCTTGCCATAAATCCTACTCTGTAAATTCCCAACATATTTTGTACAAACAACACTTTTTCATCAAGAATGTGTCTATATTACTATATAGCACATATGAATACAATTTGTTGAACTCTTCAGCTAGCACCAACCGCGTAGTAAAAAAAAATGTACTGAGAAACAGTTTGGATCGCAAGTCAAGTAGCATGCAATTGATTATCTTGCTAAGTTTGTTTAAAAACTTCTAATGGTTCATGATTAGCTAAATTACATTTTTTCTCCCTCAAGTTCAAATCCTTCATAATTTAAATTCAATACATGCAAAATATGTTCCCTCAGGCCTCGGCTTTGGGCAATTGGGCATATGTTTCTTGGTTACGAATTAGGTCCCTGCGGCTTAGGTGGAGCGGCTCTAGGCGACGTGGCAGGTTATACATATATGAGCTGGAAGAAAAATTTGCCTTCCAATTGCTCTCCTTACCCATAAAATTCCCAAATCTTGCTACCAACCCTTTGACCCAATTCCAGAAAAATTCCCAACTCAATTCCTCACTACCAAGTGCCTTCCTGTCGTTAAGGATCCGAATAGCTTTCAAATTGAAGCTTCCATGGAAGCTCGAATTCGTAGCTTTCATGGAAGCTCTGTTATCGAGCTTCATTTGTGAAGCTGTGTACTGAGCTTCATATTGGAGCTCTATTTGTTGATATGTAACACTATTAATTAAAGAAGTGCTCAACAATTGACAAAAGATTGAAAATGGTAACCATGTTTAATGCTCGCAACAAAAGAGGTAAAAACTTCATAGAGATGAGTACAAAGTCATAAACTGACTCCAACTTTATTATAGAAAATAGAGCGCGCAACACACATATATCTGTATCATTTGGCAATCTTATCAGCGCGAGATTTACTGGAACTGTTGTTGAAGTTGATCAATGACCTTCTTGTCAACTTGGAACGCCTTAGCAAGAACATCCGAATTAATTGGTGGGTCTGATCCAAAAACAGCATTCGCAATTGTAATGACTCCAGGATTCTGGCTACTTAGTCCAGCAAACGCAACTGCCTTTGTTTTCCCCACATTTAACTGGAAATGAATCAGACCTTCTGGGAAAACAAAAACATCACCTGGGTACAAGTACTTTGTGAAGAGCTTGTTTTCAGGGTTTGATGTGACAAAGCCAACATATAGCGTTCCTTCCATGACAATGAGAATCTCAGTTGCACGTGGATGAGTGTGAGGTGGGTTTTGACCATAAGGTGCATAGTCTATACGAACAGCTGAGATGCCAAGAGTGTTAAGTCCAGCTATTTGGTTAACATTTGCTGCCGTGACACTTGAACCCTGTAGATTTGATGTATTCCCAGCGTCCCTTAGGCCCGCGAAGAAGAAATCATCAGCAACCACCATGTTTGGGCTCTTGCAAATCTTTCCATTCACAAAAACTGCATGCAGACCAGTTGAGTTAAGCATATATATAGATAGGCTTAAGCCTTAAGTTATGTAGTTCAGTAGTTCAATCATAAATGCATAATGTATGAAAACAAAATACTTATAAGTAAACCGTGTCAATGTAAGTGGATTTAGTCTAGTACCGGCTGCCATAGAATCGTTAACAGCAACACAGAAATCTTGTAGAGGGCTGGGATCGGATGCCTGTGAGAACGAAGCTAAAGATGCCATAAGAATGGCTGCAAAGAAGCAAAGAGCAATCTTCATTGCAGCAAATTATTATGAGCTACTAAGGGTTCTGTAATTATCGGATGTTGAGGTGATGAATAATGCTTAGAAATTGTATGTATTTATAGATGAAACTATGAGAAATAGTCATCTCCTAATCATCTTTAACTGTTTCAGGTTTTTAATTCAACACTTTTGTCTTATTGACAAAGTAGAAGTAGTTAGTAGTAACTAATTAGGTGAGGATTTCTTTTAATTTGTAAATATATATTATTTCTCAACAACTGCTAAATAGTATGTAATTTCCTGCAATGAATATGCTCATAGTACAACTCTGAATTCTGATCTTTAACTATTGTTATGTTTTAATTGTTAGTTTTATAACCATTGATCTAGATCTTAAAATTGGTCTGATGAATCATTACCTGTCGACGTTTCATTTGAACAGATATTTATCTCTTGGTAACAAAGAAGTCTATTCTTTTCACTTTTGAATTTAATAATTCCTCTGTTTTTATTTTGAATTTTGACTAGGCAAAATTATGCCAAAGAGTCATCTCCTAATCTTCACCTATTACAGTTCTTTATTAAGATTTGACAAGTCTTAGATTGAAGTAGTAGTAGTACAATACCAAGTATCAACGTAAACGCACGCTAATGCAATGCAAGATTTCTTCAACGACTAATGTTACATGCATGCCTGAACAATTCTTTTTTTCTTCAATAGCAGTATAGATAATACTAGTACTACCATGTCATTGAAAATTTTCCAATATGGAAATCAAGAAATGGTCATCCATCTATCCTTCTACTTGGAAAAATGCAAATATTAGTTTCTGATTCTCTTCTCGGCAAATAGTGTAGTTGCGAGCTGAATCGAATGTTAGAATTTTAGTCACCAAAGAGGCTAGCCCATAACTTTGCACCTCAACCAAAGGGCCCCACACGTTGGAAATGAAGTTTCCTCAAACGTGTATAATCTACTATAGTAGTAGATGACACTTGAGAAAGAATTACTAAAATTCATTGAAAGGTGAAAGAGTAATTGAAGCTCAAAGTGTGTTGGTTGATGCATTGTTATGGAATGCCAAGAGTTGGAATGGGAAAAGTACCACATGGCTAAAATTGAGAAAGAAGGAAGTACATAATAGTCCAAGACTTGGCTAAGGGTTTGGGCCCTTAGGGGCACCCATGGTTTTGGAAGGGGGAGGAGCTAAATGCTCCATCACTGACCACATGCACCCTTTCGACTCATGGGTCCGGGTCCGTCGGTTCATGGTCTAGAGTTGAGTATAATCTTTTTGCGCCAAAACCCAGTTGTATACCTGGTCGGATTGGGCTTGAGCGAAACAGTACATCTGCTCGTGGGACATATCCATTCGAAACTGTTGCACTTTCAGAAAGTCGCAAATCCTCAGGGACCAGTTCGCGAATAGTTGTACCTGTCAGACTCAACTCTTCGAAACTATAAATAGACTCCCAACACTGTTCTATCTTGGGAGACTATTTGCTAAGGAAACCGTAAGCACCAATGCGAGGCAAATACAGTCTTAAGGAAATAGGCCACGCCTTCGCTCAGCAGTCTAATATCCTTACTCTCTCTGTTTCCATCCTCATACACTACCACCAACCAACAACTTAAGAATGTATCTGTGTATCGAAGATGTCTTCTACTGGAACTGATGTCCCCGTTGTTCCTGCTCCTGCTATTCGCATCAATGCCGCTCCCAACCATGGCGAAAAGCCGGAGAAGTTCTTGCGTTCCAACTTCAAGCAGTGGAAACAGAAGATGATGTTCTACCTGATGACAATTGGGCTGGACAACTATCTCAAGGCTGAAACACCTACCGCTCCTGTCCTGCAAGACACTGATCCGAATGCCATGTCTCCAGAAGCTGTTCAGGCCACATAGGATGACAACCGGAACAGGCAACTGGCCTATGATGCTTGCGTTCACAGCGATTTCCTATGTAAGATCTACATTCTCAATTGTCTTTCTGATGCACTATACACTGCCTTCTGCACTGTCAGTACTGCAAGGGAATTGTGGGAGAAACTGGACAGGAAGTACATCGCTCAGGACACTGGTACTAAGAAGTTCGTTGTGGGGAAGTTCCTGAACTTCAAAATGACTGACTCTAAGTCTGTTATGAGTCAAGTCCTGGAGTTTTAATCTATTCTCCACGAACTGGAACAGAAAGGCATGAAGCCTAATGAGTCATTCCTGGTCGCTTCACTGATTGAGAAACTGCCACCATCATGGAACGAGTTCATGAGTTATCTCAAGTTGAAGACCAAGGAGATGGGGCTTGAAGGGCTGATCATTAAGCTTCAGATTCATGAAGACAATCAGAGGGCTTTGGGCAAAGAAGACCCATGGAAGCCAAGGCTCACCTGGTTGATTCCAAGGGGAATTCTAGCAAAAAGCGCAAGACGCGCGATGGGGACGTGAAGTCTCAAGGGAATCAAGGGAAGCCTAGGAAGATCAAGGGAAACTGCTTCAATTGCGGAAAGCCTGGGCATATGAAGGCAGATTGTAACTCGCTCAAAAAGGAGAAGGCTAATGTTGCTGAAGCAAAAGATGATCCTATGGTGGAGGACATGATCAACTCCTTTGCTGCTGTTGTTTTGGAAGACAATCTGGTTGAAAACCCAAGGCAGTGGTGGATTGATACGGGTGCAACTCGCCACATATGTTCAGATAGGGGTGCCTTCTCTACCTACTCTCCGGTGAAAGACAAGAAGTTGTTCATGGGAAATGACGCTACTTTGGAGGTGAAAGGAGTTGGAAAAGTGATTCTGAAGATGACTTCTGGGAAGGAGCTCATTTTGAATGAAGTGATGCATGTTCCAGATATCCGCAAGAATCTGGTGTCCGGGCTGCTGCTGGTCAAGGCAGGTTTCAAGATGACTTTCGAGTCTAGTCAGTTTGTACTACTTAAGTCTGGCAAGTTTGTAGGAAAGGGCTACATGTGTGATGGGCTCTTTAAGATGTCTGTAATGTTTGTTGTACGCTCCTTTGAGAGCAAGAGCAATGAAATAAATGATTCTACCTACTTGTCTGAGTTCTCTAATTTATGGCACCATAGATTAGGACATACAAACTACAATGCGATTCAAAATTTAATAAGAACGGAACATTTGCCGTCCTTCGAAATCAACCCTCAAAGTAAATGTGTGGTTTGTGTGGAGGCAAAACTAATAAGGGAACCATTTCATTCAGTGAACAGAACCACGACTCCTCTAGAATTAATTCACAGCGACTTGTGTGACTTAAAGTTTTTGTGCAAACTAGAGGAGGGAAAAAGTATTTTGTTACTTTTATTGATGATTGCACAAGATATTGTTATGTTTATTTGCTAAGAGTAAAGATGAAACCTTAGAAGCATTTAAACATTACAAAACTGAAGTTGAGAATCAACGTAGTACTCGAATTAAAGTAATTCGAAGTGACAGAGGTGGAGAATATGGAGCACCATTTGAAGAATATTGTTCCCAGTTTGGCATTATTCATCAAACTACTGCTCCTTATTCATCTCAGTCTAATGGTATTGCTGAACGCAAAAATCGTACTATCAAGGAGATGATGAATGCACTACTATTAGATTATGGATTACCCCAGAATTTGGGGGGGGGGGGGGCTATTCTCACGGCCACTACTATTCTTAACAGAATACCCCGTAAAAGTAGTGATGTTACTCCATATGAATTATAGAAAGGTCACAAGCCTTCTTACAAACACTTGAAAGTGTGGGGTTGCTTGGCTAAGGTGGTAATACCCAAACCAAAGTAAGTGAAGATTGGACCCAAAACTGTAGATTGCATATTTATAGGATATGCAAACAACAGTAGCGCGTATCGCTTCTTAGTGCATAAGTCGCAGATACTGGATATCTATGAGGGTACAGTCATTGAATCAAGGAATGCAGAATTCTTTGAAGAAGTATTTCCTAGGAAGGAAAAGAAGGAAATAATCTCCCGCAAACGAGATTATGAATCTGCAATAGGGTCAAATGTGGGGTCCCTGACCCAAGTGACTTTAAGGCAGAATCCGAAGGTTTACCTCCAGAGGATGCTGCAGAACCTGAAGATTCACCTCCTCAAGAGAATGCTGCAGAACCTGAAGGTTTACCACCAGAGAATGTTGTAGAACCCGAAAGTTCACATCAAGAGGATGATGTCGAACCAAGAAGGAGTAAGAGGGCAAGGACTCAGAAAGGCTTTGGTCCTGATTTTCTTACATACCTTGTAGAAAATGAGCCTAGGACTATCCAAAAGGCGATGTCCACTCCTGAAGCTGCTTTTTGGAAAGAGGCCATTGAAAGCGAAATAGAATCCATACTGCAAAATCATACTTGGGAAGTGGTTGACCTTCATCCGGTAAATAAACCATTGGGTTGCAAGTGGATACTCAAACGCAAGTATAAAGCAGATGGAACCATTGATAAGTACAAGGCTCGTCTAGTAGTCAAAGGCTATAGACAGAAGGAGGGCCTTGATTACTTTGACACATGCTCGCCTGTATCTAGGATAACTTCCATTAAAGTGTTCATAGCCATAGCTGCACTGCGTGGTCTTGAGATACATCAAATGGATGTTAAAACTGCTTTCCTGAATGGAGAATTAGATGAGGAAATATATATGGAACAACTTTGAGCGGTATGTGGTTCCGGACAAGAGAAGAAGGCCTGTCGTCTTGTCAATTCATTGTACGGACTTAAGCAAGCTCCTAAACAATGGCACGAAAAGTTTGACAACACGTTGCGGTCAAAAGACTTTTCTATAAATGAGTGTGATAAGTGTATCTATGTGAAAGGGAACGCTGAATCCTTTGTCATGATATGCTTATATGTGGATGACATGCTCATTACTGGAAGTAGCCTGGATTTGATTTTAAAAACAAAGTAAATGTTGAAATAACTTTTCGACATGAAAGACTTGGGTGTAGCAGATTTAATCTTAGGATTAAAGATCTCTAAGACATCCGAGGGTTTGGTGCTATCACAATCTCATTACGTTGAAGACGTTTTAAGGAGATATGAGGTTTTCGATCGTCAATGTGTAAGGACACCAATGAATGAATCTCAGTGTTTAGACAAACACTTAGGAGATTTGGTAAACCAAACGCAATATGCTCGGATAATTGGCAGTTTGATGTACGTGATGAACTGCACTCGTCCAGATATTGCTTATGCAGTCAACAAGTTGGCTAGGTTTACGCGTAATCCAGGAAGTGCCCACTAGAAAGCACTATATCATCTATTGGGCTACTTAAAGTACACAATAGATTTTGGATTACACTATGGAAGATATCCAGCACTATTGGAAGGATACAACGATGCAAACTGGATATCTGATAGTACAAACACTAAGTGCACTAGTGTTTATGTGTTTACCATTGGTGGTGGTGCTATTTCTTGGAAGTCCTCTAAACAAACGTGCATCGCCCGATCCACGATGGAATCGGAATTCATAGCTTTGGACAAAGCCGGAGAAGAAGCAGAATGGCTTCGAGAATTTTTAGAGGACATCCCTTGTTGGGATAAGCCTGTGCCTTCCGTAACTATTCACTGCGACAGTTTGTCGGCGTTAGGAAGGGCAGAAAACAATATGTATAATGGTAAGTCTAGACATATACGTCGTAGACATAAAACCATTAGGCAGTTGATCTCTACGGGGGTTATCACTATTGATTACGTGAAATCAAAGGATAACATTGCGGATCCGCTAACCAAAGTGCTACCTAGAGATCAAGGAATCTGCCTGTCTTGGGGAATGGGCTTAAGACCCACTAAATAAGGGAATTTACGGTGGCAACCCAACCATACTGACTGGAGATCCCAAGAATTTGGTTCAATGGGACAACTAAACTGTAAAGGACCAGTACGTGCCTTGTGAAGTTTTGTATTTCGGGGTAAAAGCACTTAGGAGTTATACTCCATTTGCGCCATTCCCGTGAAAAACATTAAGTGCTCCTGCAGTCCGGGCGGAGGATAAGTCACTAAACTCTTAATGATCTCTGAAGAAGATTCTTAATCTCTTTAGCTTACGAGCTGAGCATTGGCAGGAATGCTCTTAGAACGAGTTCACCTATTTAAGTGTGAAGTATGGGAGGTCGCTTCAAATGAGAACACTTATGAATCCAAGAAGTCCAAGGCCTTAATGGACTGGGAAAAGGAACGAGACAATAAGGTGAATTATTGTGTTGATATCATTGTCTTGGTTTACACAAAACGCCGACCGGTTCAAGGCACCACGTCCACCGGGTGGCAAGTAAATCCGATGTTATTCTACTAGGGACGATTCAATGTCACTGACAATCGATCCCGATGCAATATGATTTTCCACAGGAAATTCTAGTTTGGAGCACCCGTTGTCTTTGTGAGCATCAAATCTCTTTCATGTGGGGATTGTTAGAATTTTAGTCACCAAGAGAGGCTAGCCCATGACTTTGCGCCTCAACTAAAGGGGCCCCACACGTTGGAAATGAAGTTTCCTCAAATGTATATAATCTACTATAGTAGTAGATGACACTTGAGAAAGAATTACTAAAATTCATTGAAAGGTGAAAGAGTAATTGAAGCTCAAAGTGTGTTGGTTGATGCATTGTTATGGAATGCCAAGAGTTGGAATGGGAAAAGTTCCACATGGCTAAAATTGAGAAAAAAGGAAGTACATAATAGGCCAAGACTTGGCTAAGGGTTTGGGCCCGTAGGGGCACCCATGATTTTGGAAGGGGGGAGGAGCTAGATGCTCCATCACTTGGCCTGCCTTTCTTTGGCTCCGTGAACCAGGTCTCGGGTCGTGGGATGTGGGTCGAGGGTTTGAGGGTCCGGGGTCCGTGGGTTTGCGGGTCGCGGTCTAGAGTTGATTATAATCTTTTTGGGCCAGAAACCTACTACGTTTAGTTGAGCCCAATAAGATTAAGTCTGAAACGAAAAGCCCAACAGTTGTATACCTGGTCGGATTGGGCTTGAGCGAAACAGTACATCTGCTCGCATGGGACATATCCGTTCGGAACTGTTGCACTTTCAGAAAGTCGCAACTCCTCAGGGACCAGTTCGCGAATAGTTGTACCTGTCAGACTCAACTCTTCGAAACTATAAATAGACCTCCCAACGTTCGGATTTACACACACAAATTCATCCTTCTCTCTTCTCTCTTAAACTCTCTAAAAAGCCTAAATAAACCTTTATTGTATTAGTTCGCCTAGTCAGAGTTCAAGTGCTGGGACTCTGATTCAAAGACTGTTGTTCTATCTTGGGAGACTATTTGATAAGGAAACCGTAGGCACCGGTCTTGGGGCAAATCTGATCTTAAGGAGATTACGCCTTATTTCAGTGATCTAATATCCTTACTCTCTCCGTTTCCATCCTCATACACTACCACCAACCAACATCGAACACTCAAACTAGCAATAATCCAATCAGGATATATTGGATGAACAATGACGAATTAATGGATTTAAGTTGTACCAGACGTCCTATGCATATTTGATAGTATTAGAAATTATTGTTGTACCAGAAGCTCTAGCGCTGGTACATAGACGGCTAGTTGGTTAAAGTTCATTATAAGCAGAACTAAGTTCCGATTTTAACTCATTTGTCATTACATTCTTTTCAATTTCAATGCAATTCTGCAATTTCATTAATGAAGAAGTTTACAATAGTGTCACAGGATTTTTTCCCCCAACATATAGTCTTACTCTTTTAATACTTGCTAGACTTAGTTTTCTGTATGGTTGCGAGTGAAATAGCTATTGAGAAATTAAGTAAAATATCGAAGAACTGTATGGACTTGTGTAAGTTTACAGTTGATCAACATAGCCAAAACAGTATTAAAGCTCCTTCAAATGAATGAATCCAAAGGGCAATATATTTTACCTACTATGCAATAACCATAATCCCAAAATCTAAGTTTTACTCAACAAACATGTAATTTGTTAATGATTGATTAACTATGCTCTGTTTCTTAGCCCCCCACAGGAAGTCCTTTTTACATGATGATAAAGGATACAAACGACGAAGGAAATGTGATACATTAAGCTTGAAGGTGGATTAATTATACTAGTCTAATGATTGCTAAATTGTCGAGGTATTGCATTGATTGGTCTTCAGTCAATTGATCAGATGGTTCAGTGCTTGGCCTGCTTTTGGATTAGTTATGTTTAAGTTGATGAAATTGGAGATTGAAGCGGAGATATTCGATGAACCTAACCTTGAGGATTTCCACAAGTGATCTGTTTGGTTTGTTAAAGAAGAAAGTTACAATGATTGTCAGAGTGAACTATTTAGGGTAAAATGCACGGATTACCCTATGTTATTCGAAATATGCACAGATGTACCTCATGTTTTTCAATATTACACTTACTCCAATAATGGTGTGTGTATTACACTCTTCATGTGTACAAGTGAATTTACAAGTGTTAAAATTTCACCATACATACATAAACTTTGCAGCCTTATTTACTGATTGGGTGAAAATTTCTCCCAAAAAAAGGCAGAGATTCGTAAAGGGAATTACTCCTTATATTTCTTTATGGAATTTTCTATACCCTGGATTTGGAAATGGTTACCTGTTATCGGTAATACTGAAGATGAAATACCATGTATTAATAGATCTTCTTATACGAAGTTCTGGGAAAAGATAAACAAAAAAGACACAGAAACAAATCAGTTATACTGTACTGATACAACTAGTCTTATAGAAAGAAGGATAAAATTATATCAGGAGAAGAGAAATCTAGCTACGCAAAAAGAGGATTCGCCCATTGATCAAATCAGGCAAAAACTCAGCATGCAAGCAAAGGATAGCAACAGAGAAATGCTAATAGAAGCATACATATAAGAAATGAAAAAATATCTCCTACAGAAATTAGATGGGGATTCTCAGTCTGTGAAATCAAATACATCCATGGATTCTACAAGCCAGGTACAAGAAGACTATTAGGATGCTCAGAATCCGGATGAAACCCAAGAAGATGTCTCTATAGAAGATGTATTTGAGATACTTAAGAGTACTCTAAAAAATAAGCACAAAGAAAAGGAAGAATCTTCCTCAACAATAATTACAGCGAGACAAGGCCATCGATGATGGGCGAGCACTAATAAAAGAATGATGATGGAAATTGCTCCACAATAAAAAGAGAAGCTGAAAGTGACCATAATGTAAAGAACGATTGGAAACTTACGGGTGTGATAAGCGGAAGAAAATTAAAGAGAAAATTTGAAAATGATAGCATATATATATATATATATATATATATATATATATATATATATATATATTTCTATTTTTTCATTTATTATAATTTTTATTAGTTTTAATCTTATATTACTCGTTGTTTGATATGTATGTATGTATGTATGTATAGTGAAATTTTAACACTTGTATGCTTATAAAAGCAAATTCACTTGCACACATGGAGAGTATAATACACACACACACCATTATTGGAGTAAGGCTCTGTTCTCTTCAACTGAAAACTCATTCGATTCATTGATTCGATTCCATTCAGTTCCATTGATTCGATTACATTTAGTTACCTTGGTTATATTTTATACTACAATTCAGTTCAGTAAATTTCAGTTGAAAAGAACAGACCCTAAGTGTGTAATATTGAAAAACATGAATTACATCCGTGCATATTTCGAATAACATAGTGTACATCCGTGCATTTTACCCTAAATAGTTCATTCACTCTGTCAATCAGTGTAACCAAACAGACCACTTGTGGAAATCCTCAAGGTTAGGTTCTTCGAATATCTCCGCTTCAATCCCCAGTTTCATCAACTTAAACATAACTAATCCAAAAGCAGGCCAAGCACTGAACCATCTGATCAATTGACTGAAGACCAATCAATACAAAACCTCGACAATTTAGAAATCATTAGACTAGTATAATTAATCAACCTTGAAGCTTAATGTATCACATTTCGTTCGTCGTTTGTATCCTTTATCATCATGTAAAAAGGACTTCCTGTGGGGGCTAAGAAACATAGCATAGTTAACCAATCACTAACAAATTACATGTTTGCTGAGTAAAACTTAGATTTTGGGATTATGGTTATTGCATAGTAGGTAAAATATATTGCCCTTTGGATTCATTCATTTGAAGGAGCTTTAATACTGTTTTGGCTATGTTGATCAACTGTAAACTTACACAAGTCCATACAGTTCTTCGATACTTTACTTAATTTCTCAATAGCTATTTCACTCTCAACCATACAGAAAACTAAGTTTAGCAAGTATTTGAGATTGAAAGAGTAAGACTATATTTTGGGGGAAAAAATCCTGTGACACTATTGTAAACTTCGTCATTAATAAAATTGCAGAATTGCATTGAAATTGAAAAGAATGGAATGACAAGTGAGTTAAAATGGGAACTTATAATGAACTTTAACCAACTAACCGTCTATATATGTACCAGCCTATGTTTTGAAACCCGGTGGTTAGACCCGGGTCAACTGTGATTCGGTAGGCCAAACGGTCCGAAAACCCCCTAAACCCAGAAAAAACCGCTACTCGGTAAAAACTCGGATTACCTGGCAAAAACCCGGGTCGAACCGGTTTGAATTTTTAAAAAAAGGGAAGAAATTGACCTAAATTCCTAAACAGCAACCCTAAGCCCCAATTCATTATTTCTTCCTGTCATCTTCACTCTTCACGTTCTGCTCATTGCTATCTCCATCCACTATGGCCGCTCTGACTCACTCTTTCTTTTTGTTGGACTCTTTTGCTTTCACTGTTTCTGCCCCACTTCTTCAAAGATGGAGAAACTAATTCGATTGGGGATGTAAATTTTGAAGAAGAAATTGGTTAGTTGGTAGAATTTAGAAGAAGAAGAAAACGAAAGATTAGTAACAAGAAGAATTAGAATTTTATAAGAAGAAAGGAGAGGACATGATACAGAAGACTAGATGGAAAGGCAGATGGGTCATGGGATTGGGAGGATTGAGAAAAACTTAATGTGGTCTTGTCACTGAGTTGTATGGCACAATAAACGAATGGAATAAATATTGATATTTTGTTAGAAGAATAACAATAGTAGTTGAAAAATGTATATTTTGAGCTTTTATAAGTATTATATATACATATATATTTAAAATATTACTAGTCGGTTGACCCGAGTTGACCCGGGTTGACCCGGATGAACCTCTCTCAATAGGTGATGCAGGTCGTCCGAGTTTCAAAACATAGATACCAGCATTAGAGCTTCTGGTACAACAATAATTCCTAATACTATCAAATATGCATAGGACGTCCGGTACGACTGAAATCCACTAATTCGTCACTGTTCATCCAATATATCTAGATTGGATTATCGCTAGTTTGTGTGTTCGATTCAGCTCGCAACTACACTATTTGCCAAGAAGAGAATCAGAAACGAATATTTGCATTTTTCCAAGTAGAAGGATTGATGGATGACCATTTCTTGATTTCCAAATTGGAAAATTTTCAATGACATGGTAGTACTAGTATTATCTAATGCTGTTATTGAAGAAAAAAAAGAATTTGTCAGGCATGCATGTAACATAGCTATTGAAGAAATCTTGCATTACATTAGCGTGCATTTACGTTGATACTTGGTATTGTACTACTACTACTTCAATCTAAGACTTGTCAAATCTTAATAAAGAACTGTAATAGGTGAAGATGAGGAGATGACTCTTTGGCATAATTTTTGCCTAGTCAAAATTCAAAATAAAAACAGAGGAATTATTAAATTCAAAAGTGAAAAGAATAGACTTCTTTGTTACCTAGAGATATGTTGAGTTTATAGCTCAAAGTGAATGGAGGGATGAGATCAAATCTGGAAGCAAGCAACGGCTGAGATCAAACTGGCAGTTGGAAGCCGTTTGATGTTGCTGTCAAAACAGAGAAACAGAGCACAACTGGAGTTTGTGTAAAATCCAAGCAATTGTTTGTGCGATTTCTCTGTCAGATATATGTAGCTCATTCCATTCATCTTAGAGATATAGAACATCGTTATTCCACTCTCAATTTCAGTCGATTGTAACTGTTTTTCTTCTTCATTCCGATCAAGGTAGAAGATAGGTTACTGTGTACTTGTTGAGCTTGATCGTCTCGGTTGTAGCTCATATTATGTACTCGATTGGTGGCAATAAAGGTTGTTGATTGTTTTCCCGTGGTCGTAGGCTCTCATTGAGCTGAACCACATAAACCCTCTCGTGTTGATTCGTGTGATTGTTTCGATTGCCGTTTTCATTTGGTTTGATCGTTGTTTGTGATGGATGAAGAGATTCTGTGTTGAATCTCGAGAATTGGCACCGTCTGTGGGAAACTACTCACTCTCTTCTGGTGCTAAATCAACAATGGGATCATCAATGAAGTTCGACGTTGAAAAGTTCACGGAGAAAACCGATTTTGTCCTGTGGCAAGGGAAAATGGAGTCACTGTTGGTTCGTCAAGGCTTGCAGGCTGCATTGCTTGGTGATAACGGAATGTAGTACTACGGAGCAATGTCGAGTATCCTGCAAATTTTGTTTCAGCCAAATTTCATCCGGGATTTTATCAACTCAGTTTGGACCTCCAGAAGGCTAACTCTGGTAACAAAAAGCTGTACAGACAGCACACACAAGTCAACGGGGGCAGTGGTTTTACTATTCCCAAATTGACAGCCCAAGTTAATCAAAACCCAACTCATACCTCTACTTGGGAAATGCCACAACCACATTGGGTAAAACTCAATGTAGACGGAAGTGTGAAAAATACCTTGAACACGGGAGCAACGGGTGGATTATTGAGAGACGCAAATGGCGATTGGCTGTGGGGCTTTGCAAAATTAATTTCTTCCCCAACAGTGAACGAATCGGAGTTATGGGCGGTGCTTCGAGGGCTGCAACACGCGTGGGAACGAAGGATCCCTCGCCTAATTCTAAAAACTGATTCGCAAGAAGTGCTCAAGATGTTGACAGAGGAGATTGAACCACCGGACAATCTGATCGCTCTGATCAAAGAGTGCAAGCTGTTGCTAAGGAACCCATGGATGGTGGAGATAAAATGGGTATCTCGGAATGGAAACCAAGCGGCGAATGCGATGGCCAAGATGGCGATGATGAGCGTCGGAAATGAAGAGACAAGAAATGGCGATTTCTTTTGGGAATTGCCTCCTGATCATGTTTTGCCATATGTGGCTAATGATGTAGTTTAAGACTTTTGACTATCTTTATTTACAAAAAAAAAAAAAAAATCAGCTTTCACTTTCATCTACTTTATATGGAACATTATCCATAATAGCAAGGGGAAATTTGAGATACATTTGGCCACTAACTTTTCACTTGGGTACTCTACCTTTCAAATAAATACATGGGTAAGTTGACCCAGTACAAAAGCCCCATTTTATCCTGATATTTGTCATCTATTTTATGTCCACATGTCATTTCTCTCTTTATGTCTTCATAATTAATAAAATAGGGAATATAAAAATATAAAAGTTATACCGATTTTCATGTTTTTTCGTATTCTACAAATAGAGATCACTCTTGACTATATTTCGACCACAATAAATTTTACGAGTTTTTAACTCTTAACTAAAATTATATATTAATAGCATCGGTGAGTTACAACACCATATTTAATTCATGAATTGGTGACCCCTGAGTTACAACACTATAATGAGTTTCTGTAAAATTCCATTTTGTGCCGGGGATGCTATCAAGTTTTCAGGCTTTTGTACATAATGTGTGGGGCAAGTTGCCTTTTAATTATGAATGCCGTGTAAAATAAAAATATGTGTATGGCGTTTGGCTAGAGTTGCGGTATTAACTATCCAACAACTCAAAAGGCATAATGTGGTGGTGGAGGGTGGCTGTCCGCTATGTGGCAATGGGGAGGAGGAGACTAGTTTACATCGATTGAAAGAGTGCTCATTTTCTGGACAAGTTTGGGCTTGAGTGATGTTTCGATTTCTGTTTGGGGAGTGTCAGCGAAATCAATTCGAAATTGGATAGGAGGGGTTGAGGGGATGAGAATTTGTGTTGACATTGTTGTGGGGCTTTTGGTATCACCAGAATCAAGTCGTTCATGGGGAGTGCCGAACTTGGCACTGGAATTGGTGAATTATGTGAGGTGATTTATTTCTTCTCGATTGGAGATTTTGCGAGCACCTCAGTGATCAGCAGTACAGGCTGTGCAGCAGCTGCCTGCACCTTAAGACCAGCATTTGAATGAAGAATGGAGCAGCATGCTGTGCAGAGCAAGGAGACGCTGGAATAGAAGAGGGCAGATTGGATGGGGTAGCAGGCGCAGAGCAGGAGATGATGGAACAGAAGAGAGCAGATTGGCTGGAGGGGTGGCACATTCTGCTCCTGAGCGTTCCGGCTGGAACTATTTGTGTTTTCTTGGATGCAGCATTCCCACTGGATGGGCTTCAAGTTCGATGTGGAGTTGCGGTTTTTCATAATGATGGTTTAATGGGAAGATATCAAAGAACATTTTCTCTAAAAGTCATTCCGGAAGTTGCTGAATCTATAGCTTTACGAGTTGAATTTAAATGCTCGTTTGAACAAGGTTGGCGTATTGTTTGGTTTCACATGGATTGTTTGATAATGGTTAATCTTTTAAATTTTAATTTCGGTATTCTTTAGTATGTACAATTTTAGATGATGTCATACATTAAGTATTTGGTTCAATTTTTGTGCCTGGAAACGGCAACGAGCTTGCGCATTAACTAGCAAGATGTGCGGTTTACAGTGAGAATCTGATCCTGCATCATGACTTGTACCCCAAATAGTTTGTTAGTAGCCATTTTATGTTGAGATGCTCCATAATTCTTATATTTGAATTAGAGAAGATTATTTATCAGGAGATATACAGAAGCTACAATCGGCCAGGTACGTCTACTTAGTTTGCACGAATTAGGGATTTTAGTTGTACCAAGTGGTGCAGCGATTGTACCACACAAAAAGCCCAAACCAATCAAGGGATTCTTGTTGTACGCCATGCATTCAATGCAATACATTTCCGGTAAAATAGTGTTCATAGCGTTTACACTGGTGCTCAACTTGTATTATAGATGCAAAGTTCACTTTGATTCAATTAAATTGACATTTTCATTCAATTTTCTATCAAATTACATACTTCTACAATAGTTCATTCGATTTCAATCATTATATTTTGATCCTGTTTTTCTTCCAAATTCAACAGGAAATCAAGAAAACAAGCCTAGGTTGTGAATTTGTTCTTCTCAGACAATTATAATGTTGGAAATACAACAACACAGATCAAGAATAGTACGTGCTCGATCCGTTTATTAGTATTCAAAGGGTGATGATTGAAAAAGAAGATAAATAGGCATACTTATGTAGCAAATATAACAACAGAGTGCAAGAATGCAGGCACATGCTCTATTTATTAGAATAAATTTAGAAAGCGATAATCAATCTTCAGCATAAACGTTATTATCAGCTCTGATAATTCTTCTTAACCAAGGTTCTACGAAAACTCTCCCTGAAGATAGTCAATGACCTTCATATCGACTTGGAATGCCCTGGTTAGAACAGCTGGATTGATTGGTGGATCTGATCCGAAAACAGCATTTGCAATTGTTATAACACCTGGATTCTGGCTGCTCAGTGCAGCAAAGGCTACAGCATTGGTCTTTCCCACATTTAACTGGAAATGAATTAGACCTTCTGGGAAGACGAAAACATCTCCTGGATACAAGTACTTGGTGAATAGCTTGTTCTGATCAGCGGGGTTTGCAGGGTTTGAGGTGACAAAGCCGACATAGAGCGTTCCTTCTATAACACCAAGAATTTCAGTCGCTCTTGGATGTGTGTGTGGAGGGTTTTGACCGTATGGTGCATAGTCTATACGGACTACAGAGATACCGAGAGTGTTTAGGCCTGGTATCTGGTTGACATTCACTGTAGTGACTGTTGACCCCTGTGGATTTGATGTATTCCCGGGCTTATTTAGACCCGAGAAAAAGAAGTCATCAGCAACAACCATGTTCGGGTTCTTGCAAATCTTCCCATTCACAAAAACTGCATTTGCACAACATGTAGTGTTAAGGTTAGTAAAGATTTCACTTTCTCATGATCTCATCATATAACAAAAGATATATAGCATGTGCAGTTTGAATTTATAGGTAATTACCAGACGCTTTTGAATCGTTAACAGCTACACAGAAGTCTTGCAGAGGGCTAGGATCCGATGCTTGTGCGAACAATGCTAAAGATGATATGAGAATGGCTGCGGAGAAGAGAAGAGCAATGTTCTTCATTTTGAGGTGTAATTAAAGTGTTTTGTTTGGTTCTGAGGTGATGAATTTAGCATGGAAATGGTTAGTATTTATAGGTAAATTCTGAGAAAGAGTCATCTCCTAATCTTTAAACTATTGCAGTTTAATTTACAAATTTTGAAAAGTCTCACTGAGCAAACTAGTCAGTAACTTATGCATGCTAATGAGTTAATTAAAGAATTCTTCAAAAACTGATCATGTTGCACGCTGACGATTTTATAGAATTATTATTTCTCAACCACTGCACTTGTACCATTTCCCCGGAAAGATATAGTTCATACAAGTTATGGATATATCATTATACCTTTATTGCAAGTATTATTAACATTCAAAGATTTTGTGTAAATATAAAGTTTGTTCTCAGATTTCATGCATAAATTCGCAACAATATCAACCCCGCGCAATATGGAGTTCTGAACAGGGGCGGACCTAGGATTTCAACATCGGGGTATTATATATATGAGGTTTTTCTGAGACTTAAAGGGGGTGAAATCCAAAATTTTCGAAAATATTACCTATAATTTTTTTTTCCCCAAATTTTAGAGGGGGCGTTCCCCCTAGGTCCGCCCCTGGTCCTGAATTTAGAAAATGTGCCCCTTTATACGTAATAAATGCTTACATGCATAAATAATTTATATAGCTAGGTCCATGGAACATAATATATTTCCAAACTAAAATAACAAACACATGCAAATTTTCGGTATTGTTTTCACTTTTCAAGCTCGTCTTTGTTTTTCACATCATGGGAAAATATGGAGAGAGTTACCTCCCAATTTAGCCCTTGATTGACTTCTTGATTAGAGTTGGTTCACACAAATTACACCCAAAGCTGAAGAAGGATGGAGCTACTTAAATTGGGAGATTCTGGAAAACCCTTGGAGTAAGGATGGAACTACCTAGTCTGGAAGATTGTGGAAGACCCCTTCGAGGTGCCAGAAGTACTTAACTTGGGAAGTCAATGAACCAACACAAGCTATAAAGTTGGAAACTTTAAGTAGAAATGGGATATAGCAAAGGATATGTTTTGCAACGGATCTCAAATTCCGTCTTAGTCGATTTAAGTCCCGAAAAGGAACGACGTGGATTAGTTGAAGGTTACGCTACTTTCAGATTCCACTATAATCTATGAGTACATTTACTTTACTGCAGTTTAATTTCAACGTAATATATGTTTAAATTTCTTTAATATCTATACATTGATCACATATTGATCACTGCACAAAGAAAGACTTCAAGCATGGTCTGTCAAAGACTTGTGTTAGTATAAGTTGAAAAATACATCCATTTTTTTTAGTCTATTCACCCGTTGTAGACTTTAAACCTTGTTACTGGGACCAACATCTTCCAAGCTCAGGTGCCCACAAACGGTAGTTCCTTCAGCATTGATTTGCATCTCTTTTAAAGGGAAAGAGCATAGCAAAAGTAGAGTAAAAAAAAGAAAAAAAGAAAAAACTTAAATTAGACACAATCTGCACAAATAACTGCATCTATCTATATATGCAACTATGACTACTCTATACCACCTTTGTAAGCATAATAAAAACTTCCCAAGTATCTACAAAGCAAGCCAACCACCTGCCCAATACCAAAATATTCTCCAAACAAGATACATATCAAACTTGTTGTAGTTTAGAAAGGACAACCCTTACCTCTCTACTAGTTCTCACTACAATCTTGCCATAAATCCTACTCTGTAAATTCCCAACATATTTTGTACAAACAACACTTTTTCATCAAGAATGTGTCTATATTACTATATAGCACATATGAATACAATTTGTTGAACTCTTCAGCTAGCACCAACCGCGTAGTAAAAAAAAATGTACTGAGAAACAGTTTGGATCG
The DNA here is from genome assembly GCA_026545765.1 of Plantago major. Taxonomy (NCBI): domain Eukaryota; kingdom Viridiplantae; phylum Streptophyta; class Magnoliopsida; order Lamiales; family Plantaginaceae; genus Plantago; species Plantago major. The sequence continues at coordinate 26,618,688 of CM048840.1, read as the reverse complement.
CAAGTCAAGTAGCATGCAATTGATTATCTTGCTAAGTTTGTTTAAAAACTTCTAATGGTTCATGATTAGCTAAATTACATTTTTTCTCCCTCAAGTTCAAATCCTTCATAAAATTCAATACATGCAAAATATGTTCCCTCAGGCCTCGGCTTTGGGCAATTGGGCATATGTTTCTTGGTTACGAATTAGGTCCCTGCGGCTTAGGTGGAGCGGCTCTAGGCGACGTGGCAGGTTATACATATATGAGCTGGAAGAAAAATTTGCCTTCCAATTGCTCTCCTTACCCATAAAATTCCCAAATCTTGCTACCAACCCTTTGACCCAATTCCAGAAAAATTCCCAACTCAATTCCTCACTACCAAGTGCCTTCCTGTCGTTAAGGATCCGAATAGCTTTCAAATTGAAGCTTCCATGGAAGCTCGAATTCGTAGCTTTCATGGAAGCTCTGTTATCGAGCTTCATTTGTGAAGCTGTGTACTGAGCTTCATATTGGAGCTCTATTTGTTGATATGTAACACTATTAATTAAAGAAGTGCTCAACAATTGACAAAAGATTGAAAATGGTAACCATGTTTAATGCTCGCAACAAAAGAGGTAAAAACTTCATAGAGATGAGTACAAAGTCATAAACTGACTCCAACTTTATTATAGAAAATAGAGCGCGCAACACACATATATCTGTATCATTTGGCAATCTTATCAGCGCGAGATTTACTGGAACTGTTGTTGAAGTTGATCAATGACCTTCTTGTCAACTTGGAACGCCTTAGCAAGAACATCCGAATTAATTGGTGGGTCTGATCCAAAAACAGCATTCGCAATTGTAATGACTCCAGGATTCTGGCTACTTAGTCCAGCAAACGCAACTGCCTTTGTTTTCCCCACATTTAACTGGAAATGAATCAGACCTTCTGGGAAAACAAAAACATCACCTGGGTACAAGTACTTTGTGAAGAGCTTGTTTTCAGGGTTTGATGTGACAAAGCCAACATATAGCGTTCCTTCCATGACAATGAGAATCTCAGTTGCACGTGGATGAGTGTGAGGTGGGTTTTGACCATAAGGTGCATAGTCTATACGAACAGCTGAGATGCCAAGAGTGTTAAGTCCAGCTATTTGGTTAACATTTGCTGCCGTGACACTTGAACCCTGTAGATTTGATGTATTCCCAGCGTCCCTTAGGCCCGCGAAGAAGAAATCATCAGCAACCACCATGTTTGGGCTCTTGCAAATCTTTCCATTCACAAAAACTGCATGCAGACCAGTTGAGTTAAGCATATATATAGATAGGCTTAAGCCTTAAGTTATGTAGTTCAGTAGTTCAATCATAAATGCATAATGTATGAAAACAAAATACTTATAAGTAAACCGTGTCAATGTAAGTGGATTTAGTCTAGTACCGGCTGCCATAGAATCGTTAACAGCAACACAGAAATCTTGTAGAGGGCTGGGATCGGATGCCTGTGAGAATGAAGCTAAAGATGCCATCAGAATGGCTGCAAAGAAGCAAAGAGCAATCTTCATTGCAGCAAATTATTATGAGCTACTAAGGGTTCTGTAATTATCGGATGTTGAGGTGATGAATAATGCTTAGAAATTGTATGTATTTATAGATGAAACTATGAGAAATAGTCATCTCCTAATCATCTTTAACTGTTTCAGGTTTTTAATTCAACACTTTTGTCTTATTGACAAAGTAGAAGTAGTTAGTAGTAACTAATTAGGTGAGGATTTCTTTTAATTTGTAAATATATATTATTTCTCAACAACTGCTAAATAGTATGTAATTTCCTGCAATGAATATGCTCATAGTACAACTCTGAATTCTGATCTTTAACTATTGTTATGTTTTAATTGTTAGTTTTATAACCATTGATCTAGATCTTAAAATTGGTCTGATGAATCATTACCTGTCGACGTTTCATTTGAACAGATATTTATCTCTTGGTAACAAAGAAGTCTATTCTTTTCACTTTTGAATTTAATAATTCCTCTGTTTTTATTTTGAATTTTGACTAGGCAAAAATTATGCCAAAGAGTCATCTCCTAATCTTCACCTATTACAGTTCTTTATTAAGATTTGACAAGTCTTAGATTGAAGTAGTAGTAGTACAATACCAAGTATCAACGTAAACGCACGCTAATGCAATGCAAGATTTCTTCAACAGCTAATGTTACATGCATGCCTGAACAATTCTTTTTTTCTTCAATAGCAGTATAGATAATACTAGTACTACCATGTCATTGAAAATTTTCCAATATGGAAATCAAGAAATGGTCATCCATCTATCCTTCTACTTGGAAAAATGCAAATATTAGTTTCTGATTCTCTTCTCGGCAAATAGTGTAGTTGCGAGCTGAATCGAATGTTAGAATTTTAGTCACCAAAGAGGCTAGCCCATGACTTTGCTCCTCAACCAAAGGGGCCCCACACGTTGGAAATGAAGTTTCCTCAAACGTGTATAATCTACTATAGTAGTAGATGACACTTGAGAAAGAATTACTAAAATTCATTGAAAGGTGAAAGAGTAATTGAAGCTCAAAGTGTGTTGGTTGATGCATTGTTATGGAATGCCAAGAGTTGGAATGGGAAAAGTGCCACATGGCTAAAATTGAGAAAGAAGGAAGTACATAATAGTCCAAGACTTGGCTAAGGGTTTGGGCCCTTAGGGGCACCCATGGTTTTGGAAGGGGGAGGAGCTAAATGCTCCATCACTTGACCACATGCACCCGCTCGACTCCGCGGGTCCGGGGTCCGTCGGTTCGCGGGTCTAGAGTTGATTATAATCTTTTTGCGCCAAAAACCCAACAGTTGTATACCTGGTCGGATTGGGCTTGAGCGAAACAGTTCATCTGCTCGTGGGACATATCCATTCGAAACTGTTGCACTTTCAGAAAGTCGCAAATCCTCAGGGACCAGTTCGCGAATAGTTGTACCTGTCAGACTCAACTCTTCGAAACTATAAATAGACTCCCAACACTGTTCTATCTTGGGAGACTATTTGCTAAGGAAACCGTAAGCACCAATGCGAGGCAAATACAGTCTTAAGGAAATAGGCCACGCCTTCGCTCAGCAGTCTAATATCCTTACTCTCTCTGTTTCCATCCTCATACACTACCACCAACCAACAACTTAAGAATGTATCTGTGTATCGAAGATGTCTTCTACTGGAACTGATGTCCCCGTTGTTCCTGCTCCTGCTATTCGCATCAATGCCGCTCCCAACCATGGCGAAAAGCCGGAGAAGTTCTTGCGTTCCAACTTCAAGCAGTGGAAACAGAAGATGATGTTCTACCTGATGACAATTGGGCTGGACAACTATCTCAAGGCTGAAACACCTACCGCTCCTGTCCTGCAAGACACTGATCCGAATGCCATGTCTCCAGAAGCTGTTCAGGCCACATAGGATGACAACCGGAACAGGCAACTGGCCTATGATGCTTGCGTTCACAGCGATTTCCTATGTAAGATCTACATTCTCAATTGTCTTTCTGATGCACTATACACTGCTTCTCGACCTTGCAAGGGAATTGTGGGAGAAACTGGACAGGAAGTACATCGCTCAGGACACTGGTACTAAGAAGTTCGTTGTGGGGAAGTTCCTGAACTTCAAAATGACTGACTCTAAGTCTGTTATGAGTCAAGTCCTGGAGTTTTAATCTATTCTCCACGAACTGGAACAGAAAGGCATGAAGCCTAATGAGTCATTCCTGGTCGCTTCACTGATTGAGAAACTGCCACCACCATGGAACGAGTTCATGAGTTATCTCAAGTTGAAGACCAAGGAGATGGGGCTTGAAGGGCTGATCATTAAGCTTCAGATTCATGAAGACAATCAGAGGGCTTTGGGCAAAGGAAAGCAGCCCATGGAAGCCAAGGCTCACCTGGTTGATTCCAAGGGGAATTCTAGCAAAAAGCGCAAGACGCGCGATGGGGACGTGAAGTCTCAAGGGAATCAAGGGAAGCCTAGGAAGATCAAGGGAAACTGCTTCAATTGCGGAAAGCCTGGGCATATGAAGGCAGATTGTAACTCGCTCAAAAAGGAGAAGGCTAATGTTGCTGAAGCAAAAGATGATCCTATGGTGGAGGACATGATCAACTCCTTTGCTGCTGTTGTTTTGGAAGACAATCTGGTTGAAAACCCAAGGCAGTGGTGGATTGATACGGGTGCAACTCGCCACATACGTTCAGATAGGGGTGCCTTCTCTACCTACTCTCCGGTGAAAGACAAGAAGCTGTTCATGGGAAATGACGCTACTTCGGAGGTGAAAGGAGTTGGAAAAGTGGTTCTGAAGATTACTTCTGGGAAGGAGCTCATTTTGAATGAAGTGATGCATGTTCCAGATATCCGCAAGAATCTGGTGTCAGGGCCGCTGCTGGTCAAGGCAGGTTTCAAGATGACTTTCGAGTCTAGTCAGTTTGTACTACTTAAGTCTGGCAAGTTTGTAGGAAAGGGATACATGTGTGATGGGCTCTTTAAGATGTCTGTAATGTTTGTTGTACGCTCCTTTGAGAGCAAGAGCAATGAAATAAATGATTCTACCTACTTGTCTGAGTTCTCTAATTTATGGCACCATAGATTAGGACATACAAACTACAATGCGATTCAAAATTTAATAAGAACGGAACATTTGCCGTCCTTTGAAATCAACCCTCAAAGTAAATGCGTGGTTTGTCTGGAGGCAAAACTAACAAGGGAACCATTTCATTCAGTGAACGGAACCACGACTCCTCTAGAATTAATTCACAGCGACTTGTGTGACTTAAAGTTTTTGTGCAAACTAGAGGAGGGAAAAAGTATTTTGTTACTTTTATTGATGATTGCACAAGATATTGTTATGTTTATTTGCTAAGGAGTAAAGATGAAACCTTAGAAGCATTTAAACATTACAAAACTGAAGTTGAGAATCAACGTAGTACTCGAATTAAAGTAATTCGAAGTGACAGAGGTGGAGAATATGGAGCACCATTTGAAGAATATTGTTCCCAGTTTGGCATTATTCATCAAACTACTGCTCCTTATTCGCCTCAGTTTAATGGTATTGCTGAACGCAAAAATCGTACTCTCACTACAACAAATAAGTGATTTCCAGACACTTAATTTGGGTCACTTTATAGCAAGTGACTCCAAAATTCGAATTTTGAGACACTTATTTGATTTTATCTAAGACGGAACCAATATTGAGACACTTGAGCTCGAAAATTATTTAAAGGAGCAACTCCATGATTTCTTTTTACTTGTCTATGGAATTAAAAGAAAACCCAAATCTTCTCTATCTCTCTAAACCTATTCCATTATCTCCTTCAAGATCCTTCAAATGGCGGCCTGTTCTCTCCTCTCACAATCGGATTTTCTAAGCAATGAGCCGCCAAGAGCTCTCCTCCCACAATCGATGGGTCTCTCCTTCCACACCCAAATCGCTTTCTAAGGTTGTACCCACACATTCGGCTAATTAACATGGTATGAATTGCGATTAAATTTCTATAATATGTCAATTCTATAGTGTCTTGTCTATATATTTCGCTTCTTCTTCCACTGAAATGTGTTTAGAAAAACAAGATGTAGGCAGGACTGTACAAATTCAATACTAGCGTACAACTGAGTCTTGATTTGCTTTCCTGTAGTTGGACCTCTTCTCTCTTGCTATTTATTTGCTGGGTTTTCACTAAAGAGATGTAACATGGTTCTTTTTTTCCCAACTTACTTACCGACTTGTATCCACTTTTCTCCTTTCCTTGTCTTTTTGGACTAGTCTAATATTTTCTTAATAAAACGCCGGTAAGCTACACACCATTTGCAGTGAGCTCCTGCTTGTGTTGTTTACCAATAATTAATCTTAATGGAGTTGGGTGTATTTTGCCATTTCTTTGCTTATATTGTAGAGGAAGTCAAATCGTAGATGTTGGATTTGGATTACTTGTTTAGGTTCTAATCTTGCTATTACTCATGTTAATTTCAATCTTGTTACATGTATAAAGAGGATAGAAGAGAACTATCTACTATGGTTTTTGCTGTTCACTGTCATGTCAAATCTACACATTGTAATTTTTAATTCCATAGTGTCTTATCTCTTCCTATATTCTATAATGCGGGCTTTTCGAATAGATTCACATAGTAACACGAAGACCCTTTCATTTAAGATGCACAGTGCGCTTAACAGCTCTTTTCAAGCAACACCCCAATCAGTATCACTTATGGACTTATTCAATGAGAAGAAACAAAAGCACACAATGATTAAAGAGGGCGAGCCAAGACCGAAAATGGAAATATGATAGTAAGTATAGTTGCTTAGCCATAATCCGTGTTACATAATCTTTGGTGTATATCTTCTTTGCGCTTTTCAGTGTATGAATTCAGCACATTTGATTTAGAACTTTTGGTGTAATTTCTTTGGCTCGTTCAGATTTATAAGGCTCTGAAATTATGAAATGCACCGAGACGCTCTCGTTTTGTACTATGTATTCCAATTAGCGCTGATGCTAGCTTTTTAATATTACTTTTTCTTTTGTTCTTCTGTTTTTGGTCGATCTATTAATTGATTCACTTTCTTGTGTACATGTCAGAGTCCTAATGATTGAAAAAATACAGAGATGGGATTTTGTACATCAGCCCATGAACTAAAGCGACTGATTGTGCTAGTGTTGATTTCATCCAGCCAAATCAATGTAAGTTGCTTCTCTATTCCCCAAACTTCGTAAGAAATTTGGTAATTTAGTTATTGGTAGTTTGGATTAACTATCTCGATTCATACTTGATGTGTTGGGGCGAGTAGTTTCTTTGTTGTGTTTATAAATGCAATAATTCACATGTAAGAGTCTCTTTTATCCGCCTTCACTTGCGCATCATCCTGCATTTTGTTATTCTTTATTCAGATTGTGGTTTTAGTTTGTTTGAATTCTAGTACAGTTGTGATTATTTTTACTTTTTATGTTCTCAATGAAAGAGGCTAAGTTGGCTGATTGATGTGCTATCCCGTATTAATAATACTAGCTATTGTTGATTGGTGAAGTTGCAAATTTACTGACAGTTTACACCAATCTTGAGTAACACTTCAATTTACATGTACGATATACAAATGAGATTTTTTTAGTTATGTTTTTATTTGGGTCAGTTTTCATATATATATTTCAGGACTTACCAGGTTGCTCTCAGGCCTTTCTCTTGGCAAGACCATAATTTTGCTTGATACAAAAAGATTATGAAATATCCATGTTGAAGAAGTAGATGGAAGCATGTTGTTCTGGCCAAACAATAGAAGAGTTTGTCTGATGCATATGGGAGACTATGTGGTGGACCAATGAAGTTTGTAAAGAAAGCCCAGAGCAGGGTATGTTTCCTGATTTATTGTACATATATAAGTATGTTATAGCCCATTGCCATGGCACTGTGTTGCAACTCGGGGATTATGTAGAAAACAGTACTGGTATAATGGGTTAAAGCTTGTTACAATTATGATATGATATTCCTTGAATCTATGTTAACTACTGCATATAGGAGTTAACTTTTCTCCACTATGGGGAAATCATTACATAAAGAATAATTCATCAATATTTTTAACTTTCCAATAATTTAGATAATCAGGACGACTACAAGTTGAGGAATGGCCTGGTTTCACATTACTCTTTTGTGAAGGCTCATGCAGATTAATTATGTTTTGATGTGTTACTTATGAAGTTGTTGGGTAGAATATGCATGTGGAAGCTATAGTAACTTAAACTTAAAGTGCATTTTCTGCCTGAGTCCATTGTATGTAAAATTAAAACTTGAGTTCAATCTGTGTATCTGATAGTTTCAACTTGAAAATTCAAAAAAGGTTTTTTACTTTTCTCTACAGGTTGTCTTGATAGAAGATGATGATTGATTGCTCAGACATCCAAAGGAATGCGGCTCAACCTCTGCAAATTCACTTCCACTTCATGTTATACTTTTCATTTCATTTGGATTTTCCTGTTACTGGATTCTAATTTCTATATATACGTAGAAGTTCATTTCAATATTTGGATTGTGTGTTAATGAATTAAAAACATTGTTTTACATAACATTGAATTAACATTTGATGTGTTATTACTATTTTTGCATTCCTTTTAGGCTACTTTTGTATGTAATATATCATACTTTAATATTGTTAGGAACATGGCAATGATCTTGTGGAACGATAATGGTAAAAAAATTATAATAGGAGCGAAGAATATATAAGTGTCCCAATGTAGCAATTATGAGACACATATAAGTGTCCTGATATTCATTTAGAGGCACAAATAAGTGTACTTAAAAAAATACTTAGGTACTTCAAAGACATGTACAAGGCAATTATATGTGTCTCAAAATTAAGTTACGAGGCATATATAAGTGTCTCGAAAGCTTATGATATAGAGGCGCTTAAAAAAGTGTCTCGAACTCTATTGGGACCCCTTATCTTGAGGCCCTTGTGGAGACGCTTATGAAAGTGTCTCGAAATACAAAAGAGTCCCGATATGTACCATATTGGGACACTTTTCAGTGTCTGAAAATGCCTTTTTTGTTGTAGTGTCTCAAGGAGATGATGAATGCACTACTATTAGATTATGGATTACCCCCCGTAAAAGTAGTGATGTTACTCCATATGAATTATAGAAAGGTCACAAGCCTTCTTACAAACACTTGAAAGTGTGGGGTTGCTTGGCTAAGGTGGTAATACCCAAACCAAAGCAAGTGAAGATTGGACCCAAAACTGTAGATTGCATATTTATAGGATATGCAAACAATAAATATGCCAGACGCTTCTTAGTGCATAAGTCGCAGATACCGGATATCTATGAGGGTACAGTCATTGAATCAAGGAATGCAGAATTCTTTGAAGAAGTTTTTCCTAGGAAGGAAAAGAAGGAAATAATCTCCCGCAATCGAGATTATGAAACTGCAATAGGGTCAAATGTGGGGTCCCTGACCCAAGTGACTTTAAGGCAGAATCCGAAGGTTTACCTCCAGAGGATGCTGCAGAACCTGAAGATTCACCTCCTCAAGAGAATGCTGCAGAACCTGAAGGTTTACCACCAGAGAATGTTGTAGAACCCGAAAGTTCACATCAAGAGAATGATGTCGAACCAAGAAGGAGTAAGAGGGCAAGGACTCAGAAAGACTTTGGTCCTGATTTTCTTACATACCTTGTAGAAAACGAGCCTAGGACTATCCAAAAGGCGATGTCCACTCCTCAAGCTGCTTTTTGGAAAGAGGCCATTGAAAGCGAAATGGAATCCATACTGCAAAATCATACTTGGGAAGTGGTTGACCTTCATCCGGTTAATAAACCATTGGGTTGCAAGTGGATACTCAAACGCAAGTATAAAGCAGATGGAACCATTGATAAGTACAAGGCTCGTCTAGTAGTCAAAGGCTATAGACAGAAGGAGGGCCTTGATTACTTTGACACATGCTCGCCTGTGTCTAGGATAACTTCCATTAAAGTGTTCATAGCCATAGCTGCACTGCGTGGTCTTGAGATACATCAAATGGATGTTAAAACTGCTTTCCTGAATGGAGAATTAGATGAGGAAATATATATGGAACAACCTGAATGGTATGTGGTTCCAGGACAAGAGAAGAAGGTCTGTCGTCTTGTCAATTCATTGTACGGACTTAAGCAAGCTCCTAAACAATGGCACGAAAAGTTTGACAACACGTTGCGGTCAAAAGACTTTTCTATAAATGAGTGTGATAAGTGTATCTATGTGAAAGGGAACGCTGAATCCTTTGTCATGATATGCTTATATGTGGATGACATGCTCATTACTGGAAGTAGCCTAGATTTGATCTTAAAAACAAAGTAAATGTTGAAATAACTTTTCGACATGAAAGACTTGGATGTAGCAGATTTAATCTTAGGAATAAAGATCTCTAAGACACCCGAGGGTTTGGTGCTATCACAATCTCATTACGTTGAAGACGTTTTAAGGAGATATGAGGTTTTCGATCGTCAATGTGTAAGGACACCAATGAATGAATCTCAGTGTTTAGACAAACACTTAGGAGATTTGGTAAACCAAACGCAATATGCTCGGATAATTGGCAGTTTGATGTACGTGATGAACTGCACTCGTCCAGATATTGCTTATGCAGTCAACAAGTTGGCTAGGTTTACGCGTAATCCAGGAAGTGTCCACTAGAAAGCACTATATCATCTATTGGGCTACTTAAAGTACACAATAGATTTTGGATTACACTATGGAAGATATCGAGCACTATTGGAAGGATACAACGATGCAAACTGGATATCTGATAGTACAAACACTAAGTGCACTAGTGGTTATGTGTTTACCATTGGTGGTGGTGCTATTTCTTGGAAGTCCTCTAAACAACGGCATCGCCGATCCACGATGGAATCGGATTTCATAGCTTTGACAAAGGAGAAGAAGCGTAATGGCTTCGAGAATTTTTAGAGGACATCCCTTGTTGATAAGCTGTGCTCCGTAATTATTCACCGCGACGCTTTGTCGTTAGGAAGGGCAGAAACAATATGTATAATGGTAAGTCTAGACATATACGTCGAGACATAAAACCATTAGGCGCTTGATCTCACGGGGTTATCACTATTGATTACGTGAAATCAAAGGATAACATCATGGATCCGCTAACCAAAGTGCTACCTAGAGATCAAGGAATCTGCTTGTCTTGGGGAATGGGCTTAAGACCCACTAAATAAGGGAATTTACGGTGGCAACTCAACTATACTGACTGGAGATCCCAAGAATTTGGTTCAATGGGACAACTAAACTGTAAAGGACCAGTACGTGCCTTGTGAAGTTTTGTATTTCGAGGTAAAAGCACTTAGGAGTTATACTCCATTTGCGCCATTCCCGTGAAAAACATTAAGTGCTCCTGCAGTACGGACGGAGGATGAGTCACTAAACTTTTAATGATCTCTGAAGAAGATTCTTAATCTCTTTAGCTTACGAGCTGAGCATTGGCAGGAATGCTCTTAGAACGAGTGCACCTATTTAAGTGTGAAACATGGGAGGTCGCTTCAAATGAGAACACTTATGAATCCAAGAAGTCCAAGGCCTTTAATGGACTGGGAAAAGGAACGAGACAATAAGGAGAATTATTGTGTTGATATCATTGTCTTGGTTTACACAAAACGCCGACCGGTTCAAGGCACCACGTCCACCGGGTGGCAAGTAAATCCGATGTTATTCTACTGGGGACGATTCAATGTCACTGACAATCGATCCCGATGCAATATGATTTTCCACAGGAAATTGTAGGCTGGAGCACCCCGTTGTGCTGTGAGCATCAATTCTCTTTCATGTGGGGATTGTTAGAATTTTAGTCACCAAAGAGGCTAGCCCATGACTTTGCGCCTCAACCAAAGGGGCCCCACACGTTGGAAATGAAGTTTCCTCAAACGTATATAATCTACTATAGTAGTAGATGACACTTGAGAAAGAATTACTAAAATTCATTGAAAGGTGAAAGAGTAATTGAAGCTCAAAGTGTGTTGGTTGATGCATTGTTATGGAATGCCAAGAGTTGGAATGGGAAAAGTCCCACATGGCTAAAATTGAGAAAGAAGGAAGTACATAATAGACCAAGACTTGGCTAAGGGTTTGGGCCCGTAGGGGCACCCATGATTTTGGAAGGGGGGGAGGAGCTAGATGCTCCATCACTTGACCGCACGCACCTGCCTGGCTCCGGCGGGCCCGGGTCTCGGGTCGTGGGATGTGGGTCGAGGGTTCGAGGGTCCGGGGTCCGTGGGTTTGCGGGTCGCGGTCTAGAGTTGATTATAATCTTTTTGGGCCAGAAACCTACTACGTTTAGTTGAGCCCAATAAGATTAAGTCTGAAACGAAAAGCCCAACAGTTGTATACCTGGTCGGATTGGGCTTGAGTGAAACAAAGACATCCGTCGATGGGACATATCCGTCGAATCTGCACTTCGTAAAGTCGCAACTCCTCAGGGACCAGTTCGCGAATAGTTGTACCTGTCAGATTCAACTCTTTGAAACTATAAATAGACCCCCCAACGTTCGGATTTACACACACAAATTCATCCTTCTCTCTTCTCTCTTAAACTCTCTAAAAAGCCTAAATAAACCTTTGTTGTATTAGTTCGCCTAGTCAGAGTTCAAGTGCTGGGTCTCTGATTCAAATACTACTGTTCTATCTTGGGAGACTATTTGATAAGGAAACCGTAAGCACCTGTGCGGGGCAAATACAGTCTTAAGGAGATTGGCCACGCCTTCGCTCAATAGTCTAATATCCTTACTCTCTCTGTTTTGCATCCTCATACACTACCACCAACCAACATCGAACACTCAAACTAGCAATAATCCAATCAGGATATATTGGATGAACAATGACGAATTAATGGATTTAAGTTGTACCAGACGTCCTATGCATATTTGATAGTATTAGAAATTATTGTTGTACCAGAAGCTCTAGTGCTGGTACATAGACGGCTAGTTGGTTAAAGTTCATTAGAAGCAGAACTAAGTTCCGATTTTAACTCATTTGTCATTACATTCTTTTCAATTTCAATGCAATTCTGCAATTTCATTAATGAAGAAGTTTACAATAGTGTCACAGGATTTTTTCCCCCAACATATAGTCTTACTCTTTTAATACTTGCTAGACTTAGTTTTCTGTATGGTTGCGAGTGAAATAGCTATTGAGAAATTAAGTAAAATATCGAAGAACTGTATGGACTTGTGTAAGTTTACAGTTGATCAACATAGCCAAAACAGTATTAAAGCTCCTTCAAATGAATGAATCCAAAGGGCAATATATTTTACCTACTATGCAATAACCATAATCCCAAAAGGTAAGTTTTACTCAACATGCAATTTGTTAGTGATTGGTTAACTATGCTCTATTTCTTAGCCCCCCACAGGAAGTCCTTTTTATATGATGATAAAGGATACAAATGACGAAGGAAATGTGATACATTAAGCTTGAAGGTGGATTAATTATACTAGTCTAATGATTGCTAAATTGTCGAGGTATTGCGTTGATTGGTCTTCAATCGATTGATTAGATGGTTCAGTGCTTGGCCTGCTTTTGGATTAGTTATGTTTAAGTTGATGAAACTGGAGATTGAAGCGGAGATATTCGATGAACCTAACCTTGAGGATTTCCACAAGTGATCTGTTTGGTTTGTTAAAGAAGAAAGTTACAATGATTGTCAGAGTGAACTATTTAGGGTAAAATGCACGGATTACCCTATGCTATTCGAAATATGCACGGATGTACCTCATATTTTTCAATATTACACTTACTCCAATAATGGTGTGTGTATTACACTCTCCATGTGTACAAGTGAATTTACAAGTGTTAAAATTTCACCATACATACATAAACTTTGCAGCCTTATTTACTGATTGGGTGAAAATTTCTCCCAAAAAGGCAGAGATTCCTAAAGGGAATTACTCCTTATATTTCTTTATGGAATTTTCTATACCCTGGATTTGGAAATGGGTACCTGTTATCGGTTATACTGAAGATGAAATACCATGTATTAATAGATCTTCTTATACGAAGTTCTGGGAAAAGATAAACAAAAAAGACACAGAAACAAATCAGTTATACTATACAGATACAATTAGTCTTATAGAAAGAAGGATAAAATTATATCAGGAGAAGAGAAATCTAGCTACCCAAAAAGAGGATTCGCCCATTGATCAAATCAGGCAAAAACTCGGCATGCAAGCAAAGGATAGCAACAGAGAAATGCTAATAGAAGCATACATATAAGAAATGAAAAAAGATCTCCTACAGAAATTAGATGGGGATTCTCAGTCTGTGAAATCTAATACATCCATGGATTCTACAAGCCAGGTACAAGAAGACTATTAGGATGCTCAGAATCCGGATGAAACCCAAGAAGATGTCTCTATAGAAGATGTATTTGAGATACTTAAGAGTACTTTAAAAAATAAGCACAAAGAAAAGGAAGAATCTTCCTCAAAGAATAATCAAGTACAAGGCCATCCGATGACGGCCGAGCACTAATAAAAGAATGATGATGGAAATTGCTCCACAATAAAAAGAGAAGTCTGAAAGTGACAAATATAATGTAAAGAACGGTTTAAACTTACCGGTGATAAACGGAAGAAAATTAAAGAGAAAAGTGAAAATGATAGCATATATATATATATATATATATATATATATATATATATATATATATATATATATATATATATATATGTTTTAATTTTTACATATTTCTATTTTTTCATTTATTATAATTTTTATTAGTTTTAATATTATATTACTCGTTGTTTGATATGTATGTATAGTGAAATTTTAACACTTGTATGCTTATAATTAAAAGCAAATTCACTTGCACACATGGAGAGTATAATACACACACACCATTATTGGAGTAAGGCTCTGTTTTCTTCAACTGAAAACTCATTCGCCTTCAGCCTGATTCCATTCAGCTTAGTTCATCATTAGTTCATTAGTTATATTTTATACTACAATTCAGCCAAGAATTTCATTGAAAAGAATGCACCTAAGTGTGTAATATTGAAAAACATGAATTACATCCGTGCATATTTCGAATAACATAGGGTACATCCGTGCATTTTACCCTAAATAGTTCATTCACTCTGTCAATCATTGTAACCAAACAGACCACTTGTGGAAATCCTTAAGGTTAGGTTCTTCGAATATCTCCGCATCAATCCCCAGTTTCATCAACTTAAACATAACTAATCCAAAAGTGCAAAGCTAATCGAACCATCTGATCAATTGACTGAAGACCAATCAATACAAAACCTCGACAATTTAGAAATCATTAGACTAGTATAATTAATCCACCTTGAAGCTTAATGTATCACATTTCCTTCGTCGTTTGTATCCTTTATCATCATGTAAAAAGGACTTCCTGTGGGGGCTAAGAAACATAGCATAGTTAACCAATCACTAACAAATTACATGTTTGCTGAGTAAAACTTAGATTTTGGGATTATGGTTATTGCATAGTAGGTAAAATATATTGCCCTTTGGATTCATTCATTTGAAGGAGCTTTAATACTGTTTTGGCTATGTTGATCAACTGTAAACTTACACAAGTCCATACAGTTCTTCGATACTTAACTTAATTTCTCAATAGCTATTTCACTCGCAACCATACAGAAAACTAAGTCTAGCAAGTATTTGAGATTGAAAGAGTAAGACTATATTTTGGGGGAAAAAATCCTGTGACACTATTGTAAACTTCGTCATTAATAAAATTGCAGAATTGCATTGAAATTGAAACGAATGGAATGACAAGTGAGTTAAAATGGGAACTTATAATGAACTTTAACCAACTAACCGTCTATATATGTACTAGCCTATGTTTTGAAACCCGGTGGTTAGACCCGGGTCAACTGTGATTCGGTAGGCCAAACGGTCCGAAAACCCCCTAAACCCAGAAAAAACCGCTACTCGGTAAAAACTCGGATTACCTGGAAAAAACCCGGGTCGAACCGGTTTGAATTTTTAAAAAAGGGAAGAAATTGACCTAAATTCCTAAACAACAACCCTAAGCCTCAATTCATTATTTCTTCCTGTCATCTTCACTCTTCACGTTCTGCTCATTGCTATCTCCATCCACTATGGCCGCTCTGACTCACTCTTTCTTTTTGTTGGACTCTTTTGCTTTCACTGTTTCTGCCCCGCTTCTTCAAAGATGGAGAAACTAATCGATTGGGGATGTAAATTTTGAAGAAGAAATTGGTTAGTTGGTAGAATTTAGAAGAAGAAGAAAACGAAAGATTAGTAACAAGAAGAATTAGAATTTTAGAAGAAGAAAGGAGAGGACATGATACAGAAGACTAGATGGAAAGGCAGACGGGTCATGGGATTGGGAGGATTGAGAAAAAACTTAATGTGTGGTCTTGTCACTGAGTTGTATGGCACAATAAACGAATGGAATAAATATTGATATTTTGTTAGAAGAATAACAATAGTAGTTGAAAAATGTATATTTTGAGCTTTTATAAGTATTATATATACATATATATTCAAAATATTACTAGTCGGTTGACCCGAGTTGACCCGGGTTGACCCGGATGAACCTCTCTCAATAGGTAGTCTGGGTCGATCGTCGGGTCCGAGTTTCAAAACATAGATACCAGCATTAGAGCTTCTGGTACAACAATAATTCCTAATACTATCAAATATGCATAGGACGTCTGGTACGACTGAAATCCACTAATTCGTCACTGTTCATCCAATATATCTAGATTGGATTATCGCTAGTTTGTGTGTTCGATTCAGCTCGCAACTACACTATTTGCCAAGAAGAGAATCAGAAACGAATATTGCATTTTTCCAAGTAGAAGGATTGATGGATGACCATTTCTTGATTTCCAAATTGGAAAATTTTCAATGACATGGTAGTACTAGTATTATCTAATACTGTTATTGAAGAAAAAAAAGAATTTGTCAGGTATGCATGTAACATAGCTGTTGAAGAAATCTTGCATTACATTAGCGTGCATTTACGTTGATACTTGGTATTGTACTACTACTACTTCAATCTAAGACTTGTCAAATCTTAATAAAGAACTGTAATAGGTGAAGATGAGGAGATGACTCTTTGGCATAATTTTTGCCTAGTCAAAATTCAAAATAAAAACAGAGGAATTATTAAATTCAAAAGTGAAAAGAATAGACTTCTTTGTTACCTAGAGATATGTTGAGTTTATAGCTCAAAGTGAATGGAGGGATGAGATCAAATCTGGAAGCAAGTAACGGCTGAGATCAAACTGGCAGTTAGAAGCCGTTTGATGTTGCTGTCAAAACATAGAAACAGAGCACAGCTGGAGTTTGTGTAAAATCCAAGCAATTGTTTGCGCGATTTCTCTGTTAGATATATGTAGCTCATTCCATTCATCTTAGAGATATTGAACATCGTTATTCCACTCTCAATTTCAGTCGATTGTAACTGTTTTTCTTCTTCATTCCGATCAAGGTAGAAGATAGGTTACTGTGTACTTGTTGAGCTTGATCGTCTCGATTGTAGCTCGTATTATGTACTCGATTGGTGGCAATAAAGGTTGTTGATTGTTTTCCCGTGGTCATAGGCTCTCATTGAGTTGAACCACATAAACCCTCTCGTGTTGATTCGTGTGATTGTTTCGATTGTTTCGATTGCCGTTGTCATTTGGTTTGATCGTTGTTTGTGATTGACGAAGAGATTGTGTGTTGAATCTCGACAATTGGCACCGTATGTGGGAAACTACTCACTCTCTTCTGGTGCTAAATCAACAATGGGATCATCAATGAAGTTCGACGTTGAAAAGTTCACGGAGAAAACCGATTTTGTCTGGTGGCAAGGGAAAATGGAGTCACTGTTGGTTCGTTAAGGCTTGGTGATAAAGGATTCGGCAAGGACTTCGATGAGAAGGAGAAGGCATCTATCATGGGAAGAGCTCGCAGTACTATTTTTCTCTCACTCAGTGATAAGATTCTGAGAGAAGTTATCAGAATCAAAACTGCTAAGGAGATTTGGGAGAAACTTGAGGAGATGTACAATTCTAAAACTGCGAGTAACAAGCTTCATGTTAGGAAGAAACTATTCAATTTCAGGATCAACTCGATAGATCACCGATCAATTGGATGATTTCAACAAAATGTGTCAGGATCTTGAAGGTGTTCAAATTAAGGTCACAGATTAGGATAAAGCAATGATTATCCTTGGGGCACTGCATAAGTCATATGAGCATTTCATTGACTCTTTGGTGATTCACAAAAGTACAACATTAACCTATGATGATGTTGATGTAGCCTTGAGGAACAAGGAACTCCACAGGAATCCTGCATCCACCACTCAGGACATCAATGCTGAAAGCCTAAATGTCAAAGCCAGGTGGAGCAACAAGTTTCAGGGCAAGAAGAAGCCATTCAATCATAGTGATGCCAAGAAGCCTGATAAAAACAAGCAGACAGATATGTCTGATGCAGAAAGGAGGACTTGCTATTATTGCAAGAGAGCTGGACACCTAAAGAAGCAGTGTTTTCAATACAAAAGAGACAAGAAAGCTGGTAAGCTGCAAGCAAGTGGATCAACCAACACTGCAGACATAGCAGAAGATTCTCAACCGTATGGAGATGCTGAGGCGCTTATTGCTTCTGAGGTCAGTTACCAATTCTACTTCTAATCTTAATTGGGTGATAGACTCTGGTTGCTCTTTCCATATGAGTCCCAATTTAGACTGGTTTGAAAATTTTACTAGTAAGAAGAGTTGTACTGTGTTATTGGGAAATGATTATCCATGCAGTATTGAAGGTCATGGTGATATAAGACTGAGAATGTTTGATAATGAGATTAGAGTACTAACTAATGTTAGATACATCCCTGAGCTGAAAAAGAACCTAATCTCATTAGGACTGTTTGATGGAAATGGATATAGATATCAGACTGACAATGGTGTGCTCACTATATTGAGAGGAGATATAGCTTTCATGAAAGGTGTTAAGAGAAATGGTTTGTATTACTTAGATGGTGAAACTCTAAATCAAGTATCTGCAAATACAGCTGCTATTGATAACACTCAGTTATGGCATGCTAGAATGGGTCATTTGAGTGAGAAGGGTCTCAAGGAGCTTAGCAAGCAAAACCTATATATTATGTGGTGATCAAATAACTGCTCTCAAGTTCTGTGAAAACTGCATTTTAGGCAAATCTCACAAGGTTGGTTTTGATTCTGCAAAACATGTCACTAAGGCTCCACTAGATTATCTGCACTCTGATTTGTGGGGACCTACTAATACTTAGACCATGAATGGGGGCAAATACTTTCTGTCAATCATAGATGATTTCTCAAGAAAAGTGTGGCTCATTGTACTAAAGTCCAAGGATGAAACTTTCTCTAAGTTCAGAGATTGGTCTATTGAGGTTGAAAACCAAATGGGAAGCAAAATCAAGCACTTAAGGACATACAATGGGTTGGAGTTTATGTTAGGAGAGTTCAATGATTACTGCAAAGAGAAGGGAATTGTGAGACATAAAACAATCCCTGGGACTCCACAACAAAATGGGGTTGCAGAAAGGTTCAACAGAACTGTACTTGAAAGAGTGAGGTGCATGTTAATAAGTTCTGGATTAAGTAAAAGTTTTTGGGGAGAAGCAGCTACTACAACTTGTTACTTAATCAACAGATGTCCCTCTGCACCACTAAATTACAAAACCCTGAAGAGATCTGGTCTGGTAAACCACCATCTTACTCACACACTAAGGTGTTTGGATGCTTGGCTTTGGCTCATGTCAAACAGGACAAGCTTGAGCCCAAAGCACTAAGGTGTATCTTCTTGGGATATCCATCAGGTGTGAAGGGATATAAACTGTGGAATATCTCACAGAAGAAATGCATTATAAGCAGAGATGTGGTGTTTAATGAGCAGATCATGCCACTAAAACCTAATAAGCAGGTTACTGAGCTTGAGGTGGAGCTCACAGGAAATGAACATGATGCATACATCAATGATGAGCATGAAAATGATACTGAGCATGATACTGTTAATGGAAAACAATCACAGTTGCCCGATATAAATGATCATGGAGATATAGATCATGAAGACACAGTAGAAGCTACTGATACACTATCTTCATATCAGTTGACTAAGGACAGAAGCAAGAGAGCAAAACAACTATGCTCTTTCAGTTGCAGAAGAGGTCAACTACTCAGAGCCAACTACATATCAAGAAGCAATCAATGGTCCTGAAAGTGACAAATGGTTGTCTGCTATACATGAAGAACTTATATCACTAGAGAAGAATGGAACTTGGGATATTGTGTCAATACCTAAAAATCATAAACTAGTGGGATGCAAGTGGATCTTCAAGAAGAAGACTGAATCAGGTACTACTGAGTCAATAAGATACAAAGCTAGACTGGTTGCTAGAGGATTCACTCAAAAGGAAGGAGTTGATTACACTGAGATTTTCTCACCAGTTGCCAAACATGTATCTATCAGAGTACTACTGGCTATGGTTACTCAATGGGATCTTAACTTACAACAGATGGATGTAAAGACAGCATTTCTGCATGGAAATCTAGAGGAAACCATCTATATGAAGATACCTGATGGAGTGCAAGTTAAAAACAAGGACAACAAAGCTTGTTTGCTGAGAAAATCACTGTATGGACTGAAGCAAAGTCCCAGACAGTGGTATAAAAGATTTGATGAGTTTATGAGATTCAATCAACTTCACAAGGAGTAGTTATGACAGCTGCATTTATCTTACAGATGCTACACAGGAAAATTGCGTATATCTGTTACTTTATGTTGATGATATCTTGAAAGCTGGGTGGTCAATGGATGATATTTGTGAATTAAAGTCAAGATTGAGCTCTGAGTTTGAAATGAAGGATCTGGGAAGTGCTAAAATGATTTTAGGCATGGACATTGCCAGAAAGTTGACAGATGGAAGTCTATCACTGTCACAATCAAGTTATCTTGTTAAAGTCTAAGCTAGATTCAATATGAATCTCTCCAAGGTTGCCTCAATACCTATAAATCCTGGAGTAAAGCTCTCATCAAATCAAAGTCCTACTACAAAGTTTGAAATGTGTAAAATGCTTACTATACCTTATGCCAGTGCAGTGGGGAGCATTATGTACTCCATGATATGTCAGACCGATTCGCTTTTGCCATGAGTGTGATTAGTAGGTACATGAGCAATCCTGGTATGGATCACTGGAATATTGTTAAGGGAGTGTTTAGGTATATTAAAGGAACTCTACACCATGGATTGAAGTTTCAAGTCTTTAAAGAAGTTGAATTTCCACTGAAAGGATATGTAGATGCAGATTTTGCTGCAAATATTGATACTAGAAAATCAATCACTGGTTTTATCTTCACTCTCTATGGAACTGCCATTAATGAAATGTACTCAACAATCTATTGTTCTCTCAACCATCAAGTCGAAGTTCATTGTCATATCAAGCAATCAAAGAGGCTATCTGGCTTAATGGACTTATAAAGGAGATGGGAATTATTCAAGAATCAGTCACAATCTTCTGTGACAATCAAAGTGCAATACAACTCTCCAAGCATCAACACTTCCATGAAAGGACTAAACATATTGATGTCAGATTATATTTCATTAGAGACATCATTGATGGATGTTAGGAATATCTGTTTAGATTTTGATCAGCAACCTAATGACTTATCTTAGCTCAGAAAGGTGGTTAGTACTCTTGGTTCACTTGAACACTGTAAAAGAGGAAACTCACTAAGTATGATAGTCTAGCAAATCTTGTATAGGATGTTAGGTCTCTGAATGTAATTTTTATTCTCTGAAGAAGACCAAGAAGAAGGCATCTAGCAGGAAAAGTTCAACAAATTTGAAGATCTGAAGACTGCACAAGATTGCTGAAGACAAAGGTTTTTCAGATACCTATGACCAGATATCTTGAAGACATAAGCGTTTTTAAATAAACAGTGTTGCAAAAGATATCTGAGAAATAAGAGGTTTCTGAAACGAGGAAAAGTGCCCACAGATATCTACACTCAGATACCTTGGATAAAGATTATGTTTCCGAGAAACAATATATTTTTAACAAGTGGTATCTGGAGTTGTGATAGTCTCTGGAAAAGGACGTGCAAGGCTTCAGAAAGCATGCATAGTTCCGTTGGCACTACAGGACAAAGTATAGTACAGTGCATTAAATACGGATGTAAATGTCGAATAAAACGGTAACTTCTTAAGAAGAAGACAAACCTACTACAGTACTATACTCAGATATCAATAGTTTGAAATTGAGTTAAGCCTAACGGATACTATTCAAACGGCACTCAAATTCATCTATAAATATCAACACTTAGACTGCTAGAGAACACGCACAGAACTTAGATCACTGAACTTATATTGAATACTCTCACAAGCTCTCTCAAAGCACACAACTTACCTTCAAGCTTTCTGTTGCGACCAAAGCTCTTAATTCTAAGTAGCACAAAAGTTCTAAGTGTCCTGATCTCAATAAGCATTGTTATTTGTGAAAGAGTCAACTAAGATTTCATATCCTAGATTCATTCTCTTGAACACTTATCATAGACTTGGGTCAGTAAAGAACAAGATACCATACATTGCAAAGTGTATTAAGTATATACTTGATTCATAGAGCTATCTGAATAACTGAACAAGTTGTTAAAGAGGCTCACCTGACAAACTACCTTAACCTACACCTTAATCGGCATGGAGTACATGAAGTACTTAGTTTGGAAAACTAAGGAATAACTCCAAGGTTACTGAGCATAGGAAGTACTTAGTTTGGAAAACTAAGGAATAGCTCAAAAGGTTTCGAGTCAGAAGTACTCGTCAGGAAAGCCGGGAATAACTCAGGGGGAACACTTGGTTGGGAACCTAGAGTATTTAGGAATCTAGAGAAGATACTTGTAAGGTTACCTCAATTATCTGTCTTAGTGGATTCTAGGTCTGAGAAAGGCCAAAGTGGATTAGTTGAAGGATTACGCCACTTTCAGATACCACTATAAAAAGACTTGTGTTATTTACATTCTGCAGTTTATTACTTGCTTTATTTATCTTGCAAAGTATTTACACTTATCTTACTGAGCACGCACTTATCATGTAAAAGTCTTCCGCTTCCGAATTAAGTATCAGATATCTTCACAGATATCTGAGAAACTGTGTTTATAGACAAAAGTTTTAAAAGACTATTCACCCCCTCCTAGTCTTTTACTTTGCCGTTATCTTGACCAACAATGGAGGAACAATTAAAGTGGAGAAGGTGCATACAAATGAGAATGCTGCAGATAGTTTGACTAAGGCTTTGTCAGAATCTAAGTTCCACCATTGTGCAGACTTGGTAAATATGAAGTGTGTAAACACTTCTTCATCCAGAAATTGAAGTCACTCAGGCATGCTCAAGCCTTCAAGGGAGCTTAAAGGTTGTTGGTTCTACCTGCAAAGGACTGTAAAGGGAAGTATATCAAGAACTTTGAGCTACGGTGGAGATTGTTGAGTTTATAGCTCAAAGTGAATGGACGGATGAGATCAAATCTGGAAGCAAGCAACGGCTGAGATCAAACTGGCAGTTAGAAGCCGTTTGATGTTGCTGTCAGAACATAGAAACAGAGCACAACTGGAGTTTGTGTAAAATCCAAGCAATTGTTTGCGCGATTTCTCTGTCAGATATATGTAGCTCCTTCCATTCATCTTAGAGATATAGAACATCGTTATTCCACTCTCAATTTCAGTCGATTGTAACTGTTTTTCTTCTTCATTCCGATCAAGGTAGAAGATAGGTTACTGTGTACTTGTTGAGCTTGATCGTCTCGATTGTAGCTCGTATTTTGTACTCGATTGGTGGCAATAAAGGTTGTTGATTGTTTTCCCGTGGACGTAGGCTCTCATTGAGCTGAACCACGTAAACCCTATCGTGTTGATTCGTGTGATTGTTTCGATTGTGAGATTGTCGTTTTCATTTGGTTTGATCGTTGTTTGTGATTGACGAAGAGATTGTGTGTTGAATCTCGACAAGATAAATATCTGTTCAAATGAAACGTCGACAGGTAATGATTCATCAGACCAATTTTAAGATCCAGATCAATGGTTATAAAACTAACAATTAAAACATAACAATAGTTAAAGATCAGAATTCAGAGTTGTACTATGAGCATATTCATTGCAGGAAATTACATACTATTTAGCAGTTGTTGAGAAATAATATATATTTACAAATTAAAAGAAATCCTCACCTAATTAGTTACTACTAACTACTTCTACTTTATCAATAAGACAAAAGTGTTGAATTAAAAACCTGAAACAGTTAAAGATTAGGAGATGACTATTTCTCATAGTTTCATCTATAAATACATACAATTTCTAAGCATTATTCATCACCTCAACATCCGATAATTACAGAACCCTTAGTAGCTCATAATAATTTGCTGCAATGAAAATTGCTCTTTGCTTCTTTGCAGCCATTCTGATGGCATCTTTAGCTTCGTTCTCACAGGCATCCGATCCCAGCCCTCTACAAGATTTCTGTGTTGCTGTTAACGATTCTATGGCAGCCGGTACTGGACTAAATCCACTTACATTGACGCGGTTTACTTATAAGTATTTTGTTTTCATACATTATGCATTTATGATTGAACTACTGAACTACATAACTTAAGGCTTAAGCCTCTCTATATATATGCTTAACTCAACTGGTCTGGGCAGTTTTTGTGAATGGAAAGATTTGCAAGAGCCCAAACATGGTGGTTGCTGATGATTTCTTCTTCGCGGGTCTAAGGGACGCTGGGAA
Source organism: Plantago major (assembly GCA_026545765.1). Lineage (NCBI taxonomy): Eukaryota > Viridiplantae > Streptophyta > Magnoliopsida > Lamiales > Plantaginaceae > Plantago > Plantago major. The sequence goes on along the minus strand of CM048840.1, from coordinate 26,594,439 downwards.
TACATCAAATCTACAGGGTTCAAGTGTCACGGCAGCAAATGTTAACCAAATAGCTGGACTTAACACTCTTGGCATCTCAGCTGTTCGTATAGACTATGCACCTTATGGTCAAAACCCACCTCACACTCATCCACGTGCAACTGAGATTCTCATTGTCATGGAAGGAACGCTATATGTTGGCTTTGTCACATCAAACCCTGAAAACAAGCTCTTCACAAAGTACTTGTACCCAGGTGATGTTTTTGTTTTCCCAGAAGGTCTGATTCATTTCCAGTTAAATGTGGGGAAAACAAAGGCAGTTGCGTTTGCTGGACTAAGTAGCCAGAATCCTGGAGTCATTACAATTATAATGCTGTTTTTGGATCAGACCCACCAATTAATTCGGATGTTCTTGCTAAGGCGTTCCAAGTTGACAAGAAGGTCATTGATCAACTTCAAGAACAGTTCCAGTAAATCTCACGCTGATAAGATTGCCGAATGATACAGATATATGTGTGTTCGCGCTCTATTTTCTATAATAAAGTTGGAGCCCGTTTATGAGTTTGTACTCATCTCTATGAAGTTTTTCCCTCTTTTGTTGCGAGCATTAAACCTGGTTACCATTTTCAATCTTTTGTCAATTGTTGAGCACTTATTTAATTAATAATGTTACATATCAACAAATAGAGCTCCAATATGAAGCTCAATACACAGCTGCACAAATGAAGCTCGATAATAGAGCTTCCATGAAAGCTACGAATTCGAGCTTCCATGGAAGCTTCAATTTGAAAGCTCTTCGGATCCTTAACGACAGGAAGGCACTTGGTAATGAGGAATTGAGTGGGAATTTTTCTAGAATTGGGTCATAGGGTTGGTGGCAAGATTTGGGAATTTTGTGGGTAGGGAGAGCAATTGGAAGGCAAATTTGTCTTCCAGCATATATAACCTGCCACGTCACCTAGAGCCGCCTCCACCTAAGCGGCAGGGACCTAATTTGTAACCAAGAAACATATGCCCAATTTGCCAAAGCCGAGGCCCGAGGGATCATATTTTGCATGTATTGAATTTGAATTATAAATATCTCCAAAAAAAAGAGTTTGAATTCTAAAGGGTTTGAACTTGAGGGAGCAAAAATGTAATTTAGCTAATCATGAACCATTAAAAGTTTTTAAACAAACTTAGCAAGATAATCAATTGCATGCTACTCGACTTGCGATCCAAACTGTTTCTAGTACATTTTTTTTTTACTACGCGGTTGGTGCTAACTGGAGAGTTCAACAAATTGTATTCTTATGTGCTACGTACATAGTAAAATATACACATTCTTGATGAAAAAGTGTTGTTTGTAGAAAATATGTTGGGAATTTACAAGAGTAGGATTTGTGGCAAGATTGGAGTGAGAACTAGTAGAGATCTAGGTAAGGGTCTTTTCTAAACTACAACAAGTTTGGAGAATGTTTTGGTATTGCTCAGGTGGTTGGCGTGCTTTGTCGATACTTGGGGAGTTTTTATTATGCTTACAAAGGTGGTATAGAGGAGTCATAGTTGCATAGATAGATGCAGTTATTTGTGCAGTTTCTAATTCTAAGTTTTTTTTTAAACTCTACTTTTGCAATGCTCTTTCCCTTTGAAAGAGATGCAAATCAATAGTGAAGGAACTACCGTTTTGTGGGCACCTGAGCTAAAGATGTTGGTCCCAAGAATAAGGATTAAAGTCTACAACGGGTTAATAGACTTCAAAAACATTCGATGTAATTTTTCAACTTTTACTGACACAAGTCTTTGACAGGCCATGCTTACAGTAAAGATTCAGAGTAGCGGAAGTCTTTCTCTGTGCCGTGATCAATATGTGTGATCAATGTATAGATATAAAGAAATTTAAACATATAGTATGTTGAAAGTAAACTGCAGTAAAGTAAATGTACTTGAGGATTATGATAGTATCTGAAAGTGGCGAAACCTTCAACTAATCCACGCTGCTCCTTTTCGTGACTTAAATCGACTAAGACGGAATTTGAGATCCGTAGAAAAACATATCCTTTGCTAAATCCCATTTCTACTCAAAGTTTTCAACTTTATAGATTGTGTTGATTCATTGACTTCCCAAGTTAAGTAATTCTGGCACATCAAAGGGGTTTTCCACAATCTTGCAGACTAGCTAGGTAGTTCCACCCTTACTCCCAAGGGGTTTTCCTGAATCTCCCAAATTAAGTAGCTCCATCCTTCTTCAATTTTGGGTGTAATGTGTATGAACCAACACTAATCAAGAAGTCAATCAAGGGCTAAATTGGGAGCTAACTCTCTCCATATTCCCCCATGATGTGCAAAACAAAGACGAGCTTGAAAAGTGAAAACAATACGGATGTCCAAACCCCACAGCAAGTAAGGTAATGCAGATGAATACCGATCGGAAATTTTTCATGTGTTTGTTATTTTAGTTTGGCAATATATTATGTTTCTCATGGACCTAGCTATATAAATTCAGAACTCCATATTTCGCGGGGTTGATATTGTTGCGAATTTATGCATGAAATCTGAGAACAAACTTTATAATTTACACAAAATCTTTGAATGTTAATAATACTTGCAATAAAGGTATAATGATATATCATTGACTAACGTGTATGGACTATATCTTTAAGGGGAAATGGTATTAGCGCAGTTGTTGAGAAATACTAATTCTATTAAATCGTCAGCGTGCAACATGGTCAGTTTTTGAAGAAATCTTTAATTAACTGATTACCATGCATAAGTTACTAACTAGTTTACGCAGTGAGACTTTTCCAACTTAATTTAAATTAAACTACTATAGTTTAAAGATTAGGAGATGACTCATTCTCAGAAATTTATCTATAAATACTAACCATTTCCATTCTAAATTCATCACCTCAGAACCAAACAAAACACTTTACACCTCAAAATGAAGAATATTGCTCTTTTCTTCTCCGCAGCCATTATCATATCATCTTTAGCATTGTTCGCACAGGCATCTGATCCTAGCCTCTGCAAGACTTCTGTGTAGCTGTAACGATTCAATAGCGCCTGGTAATTACCTATAAATTCAAACAGAACACATGCTATATATTTTAATTTGTTATATCTGATGAGAAAGTGAAATTTTTAGTAGCCTTAACACTACATGTTGTGCAAATGCAGTTTTTGTGAATGGAAGATTTGCAAGAACCCGACAATGGTTGTTGCCGATGACTTCTTTTTCTCAGGTCTAAATAAGCCCGGGAATACATCAAATGCACAGGGTTCAAGAGTTACTACAGTGAATGTCAACCAGATACCAGGCCTAAACACTCTCGTATATCTGTAGTCCGATAGACTGTGCACCATACGGTCAAACCTCCACACACACATCCAAGAGCGACTGAAATTTTGGTAATAGAAGGAACGCTCTATGTTGGTTTTGTCACCTCAAACCCTGCAAACCCCGCTGATCAGAACAAGCTATTCACCAAGTACTTGTATCCAGGAGATGTTTTTGTCTTCCGAGAAGGACTAATTCATTTCCAGTTAAATGTGGGAAAGACCAATGCTGTAGCCTTTTCTGCACTGAGCAGCCAGAATCCAGGTGTCATAACAATTGCAAATGCTGTTTTCGGATCAGATCCACCAATCAATCCAGCTGTTCTAACCAGGGCATTCCAAGTCGATAAGAAGGTCGTCGACTATCTTCAGGAGAGTTTTCAGAGAACCTTGGTTAAGAAGAATTATCAGTGCTGATAATAACATGTTTTTGCTGAAGATTGATCATCGCTTTCTAAATTTATTCTAATAAACAGAGCATGTACCTGCATTCTTGCTCTCTGTCGTTGTATTTGCTACATTTACTTATTTATCTTCTTTTTCAATCATCACTTTCTGAACACTAATAAACCGAGCATGTACTATTTATGTTCTTTTCTATTGGTTATAATTGTATGAGAAGGACAGATTCACAACCTAGGCATGTTTTCTTGATATGCAGTTGAATTTGGAAGAAAAACAGGATCAAAATATAACGATTGAAATCGAATGAACTATTGTATAAGTATGTAATTTGATAGAAAATTGAATGAAAATGTCAATTTAATTGAATCAAAGTGAACCTTGCATCTATAATACAAGTTGAGCAGCAGTGTAAACGCTATGAACACTATTATACAGGAAATGTATTGTGTTGAATGATTGGCGTACAACAAGAATCCCTTGATTGGTTTGAGCTTTTTGTGTGGTACAATCGCTGCACCACTTGGTACAACTAAAATCCCTAATTCGTGCGAACTGAGTGGACGTTCCTTGGCGATTGTAGCTTCTATATATCTTCTGATAAATAATCTTCTCTAATTCAAATATAAGAATTATGGAGCATCTCAACATAAAATGGCTACTAACAAACTATTTGGGGTACAAGTCATGATGCATCATGTACAAATTCAGGTTTTATATCAAGAAATATAGGCCAATTGCATTCTCAATCGCAAACCCGCACGTCTTGCTAGTCTGAAAATAGGACCTACTAAAGAATACTCACGCGGACTATAATTAAAATTAAAACAATTAACAATCATCAAATAATTCATGTGAAACCAAGCAATATGCCAACCTTGCTCAAACGCACATTGAAAAACTCGTAAAAAGCCATAGATTCAACAACTTCCGGAGTGACTTTTTGAGAAATGTTCTTTGATATCTTCCCATTAGACCATCATTATCAAATGCCGCAATCCACATCCAACTTAAGCTCATCCTGAGAGAATGTTGCATCCAAGAAAACACAAATAGTTCCAGCCGGAACACTCGGAGCATAATGTGCCACCTCTCCAGCCAATCTGCCCTCTTCTGTTCCATCGTCTCCCTGCTTTGTGCCACCTGCTACTCCATCTAATCTGCCCTCTTCTATTCTAGCGTCTCATTGCTCTGCACAGCCTGCTGCTCCATCTCCATTCAAACTGCCCTCCTCTGTTCCAGCTTCTCCTTGCTCTGCACGGCTGCTGCTGTTGGTCTTAAGGTGCAGGCAGCTGGTGCACGGCCGTTGAGGTGCTTGCAAAATATCCAATCGAGAATAAATAAATCGCCTCACATAATTCACCAACTCTAGTGTCAAGTTCGCACTTTGATTCCGGTGATACCACAAGCCCCACAACAATGTCAACACAATTGGAATTGGTGATAAGTGGTGTGAAGATATCAAGGAAGTGAAAGAGGGCGCAAGTGAATTTTTCAGAAAACAATTTTGAGCAACTATTGACGGAAACACTATACTGCCGGCTGAACTAGCAGGCAAGAAACGAGTTTGCTGGAGTTCAAACTTGACGAAATTAAAAAAAAAATAGTATGGTACTGTGGAAGTGTGGAGTGGAGACGGGAAAAGTCATAAATTGGTCAAGCTGGGTTTTGCATGAGAATACAACGTTTGTTTTCCGCTTAAATGTAGTCACCAGGTCAAACATAAAGTTGACTGCCAACTCACATTTTGATGTTATTACTTTAAATAAGAAAATGAAAAAATAAAATACAAATTCCATAATAAAAAAGGAAAATTAAAATTAAAATTTAAAATTGAAATTAAATGAAAGCGAAAAAAATTGAAATTAAATGAAAAATAAATTAAGCTAAAACTAAAGTGACTTTGCCTTCTTCTTCATCATTTCGGCTTCTTTCTCTTCCTTCTCATCACGTGACATAAAAGGTGGTCTAGTAACCTCCGGCGGCGGCGGTTTCCTGATCGGATAAGACTAGGATAAAAAAAGAACATTAAGAGAGTGGCAATCTCACAATTTACATCTCACCCCAAGGGTAAAACTTTACTCCCATCACTTTTCTTTAACACTACTATTTTTTTTTTAGATACTCTAGAATAAGACACCGCCAGTGTAGGTACTCTACAATTGTAGTGTCCAATTTAGTTACTAAACATCAACCCTCCTTTCAAATTATGTACTCCGCTCAATTTTCAGGTGAAGTTGACCAATTTAATCCAATTTTTACCAAGAAAAAAACGAAAAAACATAATTTTTACGCGTACACCTCCTTATTAATTCGGGGATTTGTCTTTTGAAAATAATGCAAATTCGATTTTGAAAATTGAAATTAAATAAAAATTCTAAAAAATAATATAAATAATTAATAAATATTATAAAAATAATTTTTTTTTGGAACGAGAATATATTATCAAACTCCAAAACAAATACAAAGCAGGAGGCGATCAAGTGATCTAGCCGTAGAGTATACTTGACAACTTAGACTACTAAGACAACATAAGACTCCCAACATGGGGTCGAAGCCGCGGCACTGACCAAGTTCTATAAATAACTACATCTATAATATGTTGTGAAATAGAAATATGACTATCATCATGCCCAAAGCATTTATTGTTTCTGTGTTTCCAGATTTCATAGACCGTTTCTATAAACGCTACTTTCAAGACTCGCTTCCAATTTTTTCCTCCGATGCGGGCGTAATTCATCATTTCGCTAGTCCAAACACGCGGAGAGTGTAATATTCACCAATGCAAAGACCTCATTCCGCATCGTTTCACACCCTACAATCGAATAAGAGATGTTCCAGTGTCTCCGTGTTAGAGCAGAATCCACATGTAGCATTATCCACCATGCCAAATCGGAGTAGTCGGTCCTTCGTAGCTAGTCTACCATGACACGCCAACCAAGTGATAAACCGTGCTCGGGGTCTAGCAATTGTACCAAACATGAGGCCTTTCAAATGACTTCGCTAGAATACCGCAATTTCTATACATCTTCCCGCCTTGAAATTTGTGTACCAACAAGAAATCCCAAATTCCATTCGTTTACTACCTTCACATTTAAAAATCCCCTTCATAATCCATGAGCAATTTGCAGGGACCTGGTGTGAGAATCCTATCCTGAGGTATATAATAAGCATGTACCCACTTTACCCATAGATTGTCCTGTTTCCCGCATAAGTTCCATAGAAACTTTATCATGCAAGCCTTGCTCCACATATGTAAGTCGATTATCTGCAGACCACCTTGCTTCTTTGGAGCACAAACATGTTCCCACGCAACCGTGCTTTCTCGGTGATAGCATCCAGATTGACCATAAAATGATCGACATATAGATTCAATCGTTCTTAGAACACGCTTAGGTAGGGAAAACATCAAGCCAATAATTTGTTACAAGAAAGAGTACACTCAGATAAGTTGAACTCGCCTCCATAGCTCGTAAGCCTAGCACTCCAAAGGTTTAATCCTAGCAACAATCTTATCGATCAGGGTCGACATTGTAGAACCATGAGTTTCCCATCGGTAAGTGGCACCCCAAGGTAGCGGAACGGTAAAGTTCCTCCCAAAACCTGGTTTCCTTCACAACCGCTTGACGATCCTCAATCGCCCAAAATACACGGCATTTTGTCGGATTCACCGCAAGGGTCGAGTCCGAGAAAGAGTTGAAACGCTCAACAACAGATCAATCAAATCACATCACCCTTGAGAAAAGCAAAGTCATCTCAGAAACAAAGGTTTACCACCGCAGCTCTCACACTTCAATGATAATTAAAATCCGATTTATCAGTAAACATTGCATCAATCTATGCAATACTCCATGATTAGAACAAACAACAGGGTGATAAAGGGTCACCCCGTCAGAAGTCCTCGCCGTGCTCGTAGGTACCGGTAGGTTTACCATTGACCTTATAGCGATATGATACCGTCAGAACACAAATCATGACCCATCGGATAAATCATGGGAAACTCACCAAACAAGATACCTTCCAATGCGTACCATTCCACCGTATCATAAGCCTTTGAGGTCCATCTCAGTAGCATGCATGGGAGTTCCGCCTTCCTACTATATCCGCAAATCACCATAGGCAAGGTATTATGGTTATGAATTTGTTGACCAGGTACGAATGCAGCTTGACTTTCATTACTCAGCCGATTCGTGATCACTTTGGAAATTATCTTATACAAAGTGGTGCAACACGAGATAGGGCGAAAATCCTTTACCTGCTTTGCTTCTACCACCTTCGGGATCAGAGTAACCAGTCAGCTCACCGCCTATGTAATCTCCCATGAGTAAAGAATTTCACAATTAATAACCTCAAGATTAATAATGCTCCATGCGCTTTGAAAATTTTTGCATTATATCCATCGATTCTCGGTGCCTTAATATCCCCAATATCTCGCAGCAGCATCTAGAATTTCTTTGTCCATAACCGGCGGATTAATGACATAGCTATCTTGAGCGAGTCGCGCCTGGCGCAGAACATCCATGCCAGCTGATGCGTTAACTACCCCTACCAAGCTACTATAGTATCCATGCACCTCAATCTCCAGCTCCGATTGTGTCGTGATGATTTCCCCATTTGCCTTTGAGAGTTGCTTGATACCCATATTACGGTTCTTTGCCTTCAAAGAGGCATGAAAATAGGCATTGTTGCCATCCCCAAGTCAGATCCAATCAATCTTCGATTTTGTTGCATAAGTTTTCATCGATCGTGTTCCAATGCAATAGTGCAAGAGTACACTTTTAACCTGCTCAATCAAAGAACCATTCATCCTATCAACACTTAGAGCTTCTTGTGCAACCTCCAAATTATAGCGAGCATCTTTAATCTTCTCAAGTCCGTAAAATTATTTTGCATTCTCCTAATCGCTTATTGCAACCGCCAAGTTTTTGCCATACAATCACCATGCTCTCACCCTCAATCGAGCCTCCAACTTCGAGCCACCATATCCAGAAACTGTATCTCCACAACCCCGCTGATGAATCGGAATGGGTCAGATTCTAGTCATGGATCCTGATGTAAGAACCAACATAGAATGATCGAGATAGTCGGTGCAAGAATCTCAACTTGAATATAACCAAATGTATTAAACCAACACATGTTGCCCAAGACTCGATCAATACGAGAATAGATCGATCCCGAGTGTGCTTGTTGTGCCAAGTAAAATGGTCACCCACACTATCAACTTCATGCAAACCCACGAGTCATCATGTTAACTAGGTCACAATATTCAATGGGTGTACCAAGGTGCCACCTATATACCCAGGTCAGAAGCACATTGTTAAAATCCCCATAAGTATCCAATTGCCTTGGATCTGCTGGCTAATGCGCCACAATCCTTCCATAATCGGCGCCATCCTCAAGGTGATTCAGAGCGAACCCACCAACCATAGAAGCCGGCACTGCCAAGTCATAAATCCCATTAATGTAAATATTGTGAACTACTCTACAAATCGCAGCTCTCGTGTGGGTCCCATAAAATCCAAATACGCCCATTGGGATGATGTACATAATTATCCATGTACTTCCACCGAGTGCCCAATTTTCCTCTAATGTTTTTTCTTTTACTTTCTTTCACTCTTGTTTCTACTATAATAGCCACTGCACATTGTATACTGTTGAGACGGGAATTAATCTCACAGATTTTGGCTATGTTGTTGCACCCCCTCACATTCCAAGATATGATCATGGACCTGGATCATCGCCGAGTCGATCATCCGAAATCAATGGCTCAAACTGCTTTGACATTCCAAATCCTCGACGATTATACATATGTTCGCACTCGGTTCTTTTCCCAAACTCCTATCCCTCGATGTGCCAGGAACAGTACGCCACTCCGCTTCTACCCTTGCCGCGCCTGGTGACGCTGCCCTTCTTCTATCCGCAAGTTGGCTTTGGGTAACCTATTCTCGAACAATTGCATTGTTGTTGTCATCAGTCGAACTAGATGGTATTGTCTTATCCAAGTTACCTCCTTGTGCCACAACTGCTCCAGGTCTATTATCTCGGATTCTACATTTTCACTTCCTTTTGTCAACCACTTGTCGAGTTGGTGGAGGTGGTGGTCGTGGGCAAACATGACCAAGCTTTTGACATTTATTACAAAACATCGGCTTCCATTCAGATTCCACCGTTGCTTGAATTTCTTGTCTTTTAAATCCTTGATCATGACATAATCCTTGAGTTCTCTTGTAATATCCACCTCCACAAGTAATCTCGCATAAGATACTCTCAATTTTTTGCGGTACATTCATCGAGAACATCGGCTTGCTTATAGCGCCCAATCTTTCCTGCATTTTTAGACCCCATAGTGCAACGGCAATTGTGGTAATTTAATCCACATTGGTACAACACGAGTATATAATCTTTTAAAGAGAATGCTACCCATTCTCGCAAAAACATAGTCATATTGTAGATCGTAAGGTCCTCGTTTCATTACCTCGCCTCTATCACCAAGGATTTAAATTTCGTGATAAAGTAACCTTCCTCGTTATAGTACATCTCCAGAAACTCACAAAGTTCCAAGATTTGGTTATATACGCTTACAATACCATAGTTAATTCACCTCCCAAGACGACATGATGAGGGTTGTATGCCAAAATCAATTTCAAACCACATCCTCGCTTTCAATTTCTACCTCGATTTCATCATCCACCATGGTACGGGTCAGAATTCAATTGATAGACCGAAATGGTTCAAGATTACCTTTATCACGCCACCATAACATCACCGGAGCTTGGTGTTAATAATCGAATTGTGCGAGACTCACGCCCTGATTCCGTACATTCCGCCTAACCTCGCCTTCCTCTGAAGATCCGGATCGATTGGTTCTGCTCATTCGTTTGCTTCGTGGATGTTCCTCCACCGAATCCTCCCATTCTCGCTCTGCATGATAACCAAAATTGCTGGAGACACAACATTATCCTCCAATCGATCACCCCCAAATTCGCTCAGAATTTCCGAAACCCTAACCTCTTGTTGAACCTGCTCCAATTGACGATCAGCCATACCCAACGAAGGGCTGGATCTTGGAGGAGAAGGGGTGGCCACCTTTTTTCTTGGTCGGCCGCGCCCCTTTTTCATCTTGGTAGTCGCCGATCAGTCTTGTCGTTTATCGATTTTAGTAACGAACTTCGTACATTACTAAAATGGAAAAGAGTCGTGGTTCAGCTCAGCTAAATTATTCAGCAAATATTATAAAAATAATTAAAATAATATTAAAAAATATTTATTATAAAAAATTGTCAAAAATTATAAAAAATATAAACATTAAAAATATGTATTAAAATAAAAAATATAAACAAATTATAAAAAAATGTTCAAAAAATATGAAAATTATAAACATAATAAAAATTCAATAAATTTTCAAAACATTATCAAAATTTAATAAAAATAAATAAAAATTAAAAATTTATATAAAATCATAAAAAATTATTCAAAATTATTTTAAAATTTTAAAATAATTACACGAGTGGAAAATTTTAAAAATGCGTTTGTGAAATAATGCTGACACAATCAGAACAATTTATTTCCCCCGATTGACATCTTCTAAGAACCCTAACATCCCATCAACATAATTTCAGGAATATTGATGCATTTTAAAATTTTAATATTTTTGAACAATTTTTTAAATTTTTTATATTTTTATTTGTTTTAATATATTTCTGTAATGCTTATATTTTTTAATAATTTTTAACAATTTTTTATAATAAATATATTTTTTAATTATTTTAATTATTTTTTTAGTATTTATTATTTTTAATGTTATTTTTTAGAATTATTATTTTATTTTACAATTTTTAAAATCAAATTTGCATTGTTTTCAAAAGACAAATTCCAGAATGATTAAGGAGGTGACACGTGTAACTAATTATATTTTTTTCTTTTTGGTCAAAGTCGGGTTGAATTTGTCAACTTTGTCTGAAAATTGACCGGAGTACCTAAATTGAAAGGAGGGTTGATGTTTAGTACCTAAATTGGACTGTACAATTCTAGAGTACATAAAGTGGCAATGTCTCATTCTGGAGTACGAAAAAAAAAAAAAAAATTTACCCACCCCAGTACCAAACCCCACAACTCTCGATCTTGAACAAAATTGTGTTCAACAAAACACCAAAACCATTAGAAACCACCATCGAACCATGGCAAGATCAATCTATCAATGACGGAACCTAGGCATCCGGTCCAGTTCCTTCCCTCCTCCATCCAAATCTGCCCAAGGGTTGCACCAGGGTGGTGCAACTCGTGACGGTGGGTGTCGAAGTGTTTGTGGACTGTGACACATCCAACTATGCGATTTTATGTTGAAATTGTGTGATTTTAGACATGTATTATACTTCATTTGCGATTTTGTGTCACAGTCTCCAAATCGAAGTTTACTGTTGCAGAGCCAACAAGTGTTTGGGGATGATGATGGATAATTAGGATTAGAATGTTTTTGACTCTTTATTTTCTAGTCACAAACGACTATTTCTCTTTTAATTATGTTTTTTCAATTTATTTTATCTTTTAATTTAATGTCTTGTAGTATTTTATAATTCGTTTTTATTTTATTTTTTTTAATTTTGGAATCTATTTTAGCTTTTTTTCCGAATATGACATGTCAGGTGATGTATTATTCAAACTGGTGTTTAAATGGTTGACCAAGTTGGCACATCAGCAGTCAACTTGGTCGATGGACGATTTTACGTCAAAAGGACCATTCCAGCCATAAATTTCAAACAAATGAACTAAATTTGCCGGGGTAGGCAAACGTTGTGTTGCGCGTGCCATACCCCCAAACTTTAGGACCAAAATTGTCTTTTTCCCATTGGAGAAGTGTCAGGTTCCGGATGGATTCAACTTTCTCTTCTTTTGGGATGTTCGTAAAGAGAACTCCAAGACTCTTTTTGAAGACTTCTATTCAAATTCGAGGATAGTGCAGGGCTTGAATTCTGCATTTATTATGCTTATACCCAAAATTTTGAATCCCACAAGTATCGAAGAGTATAGACCTATCTCACTCATTGGTGGGATTTATAAGGTAATTGTGAAGGTTATTTCTAACCAACTTTCAAAAGTCTTGAATGGAGTGATTTCTTTGAACCAATCGGCGTTTATCGGTAGTAGAAATATTCTTTATGGAGTAGTAGTGGTAAATGAGATATGATAGTGGATGAGGCCAAGAAGCAAAAGAAAAGGCTTATCATCTTTAAGATCGACTTCGAGAAGGCTTACGATTTGGTAAGTTAGAAGTTTTTATTGGCAATGATGAGATTGTTGGTTTTGGGGAGAGATGGTTAGATGGATAATGGAATGTGTCACAATGGCGAGGCCTCGGTTCTACAAATTTGGAGTCCTTCTAAACCATTCAAGTTTGAAAGAGGATTAAGGCAATGTGGTATGTTGTCACCTTTCCGCTGCCTCATAGTGACGGAAGGTTTGAGTAGATTGATGGGAAAAGCTTGTAACTCCGAGTTGTTCGAATGTTTGAAAGTGGGAAAAGATGAGATTGAGGCGCCCCATTTACAATATGCGGATGATTCTATAAAGTGTGTTTTAAGATGCTTTGAATTGTTCTCGGGGTTGAAGATCAATTTTCAAAAAAGTTTTTTGGTCCACAAAAAAGGTAAAGTACATCTCGCAACTCATGATGTTGATCCATTCCTGAACAATCTCTTGCCAATTAATCTCTGCCCTTGATCGTTAATTTACCTGAATTGTTATGCTGTTGGTGCAATTTCATAGGGAAAAGTATTTATTTCCAACAACCAAGAACACTCCAAATAGTATTATATTCATCCTTCCACCAGATGGACACTATCCGAAAATTTGTTCCAAGTAAAAGATCAATTTTTATTACCATTATATGCCATGTAAGTGTTGAAGAATTCACATTAACAAACTGATAAGTACAAATATACCCACAGAGCAAGTCTTGAAGAGTGTGTTTAGCTTCAATAGTTGGAAATTTGAAGGGCACTAATGCTTTTCTACCAAATCCGAAATCTTTATAATACTTTCCCTGGGCACAAGGGCAGATCTATTGTTGTACTAAATGTGGCTTCAGCCACACCCTTGCAGGCCAAAATTTTGGCTCTATACCCCATCTATTTTCCTTTCTTGCACAATAGTACCTGTTCAATTTGGTTGCTTTCTTTTGCATTATATATGGAGTAACTTATGTTAATTTTGCATGGGCCGAGTGTGCTGAATTATGTTGTTTTGATGAATCTTGTCGTCATATGCATTTTATGGTTAGGAAAATTATCCATGGGGTTGTGCATTATTGAATGCATAAGGTATATATTAGGACCATTAGACCAACTCCAAAGTACTTTCTACTTTGTTAGGTTTGGATCATGCTAATACTTCATTTGTCCCGAATTCAACTTCTCGCATTCCATTTTTTTACGTCCTAATTTTGATTTATCATCCTTTAAATGGAAAATTTCTTTCAACTTTATTCAATACCTCTCATACTTTATTAACTAGTTCTCCTAATTTACTCAATTATTTCCTACTTTATAACTATTCTCCTACTTTATTCACTTTTCTCTTAAAACTTGTGTTTGGGTGCACGTGAAGTTTAATCCGGGACGGAGTATGTTTTATTTACTTTGTATTAGGTCTAATTTAGGCATGCGAGTTACATTTTTGTGTAGGTTGAGTACATGAGGCGTTACGATTAATTTAATATGAAAACAATGCATTGTCCATTTGTAAACAATGTATTAGCTCGTAAAAATATTTGTAATTACGGTGTTTTCTGGAAAAAAAGAGATAATTATATTTTATATATATATATATATATATATATATATATATATATATATATATATATATATATAGAATTTTCACTTATATAATTAGTCACATGCGATTTTCATCCTGGCTCCACCCCTGCCTGGGCACTTACCCATATTTAATCAGATTGAGCCATTGAGGACATCGAGTAATGGGTATAGAAGTCCATGCATACCAATATTAGAAAAAGTAGCATAAATAGTTCGGGCAATATGCACAAATGTAACCTATGTTCTTAAATATGCGGATGTACCTTATGTTCTTGAAATTGCGAATGTAATTCTATGTTCTATAAAAGTACACGCACTTGCTCCAATAATGATGAGTGTATTACAATCTCCATTTGTGCAACTAGACTTTTTCTTTTACATAAACATCTTAAATATTCACTAATTATAAGAACAATAAATTGATTTTATTTTATAAAATGTAAGAGTTTATACAAATATTATAGTAGTTTTAAAAAATATTATTTAGAATTATATAAAATTAGAATAATTTATTAAAGGTACAGATTAATATGAAAAATAAAATGAATAAAATAGTATGTTTTTTCTTCATAATTTTTTTTTAAAATTAGTAATTGTATTAATGTAATTTTCTAAAAGAGTTAGACGGTTTCACTTAAATATTCTCAGAATAACAATAAGTCATAATAAACACTATATTTTCAGAACCATAATAATTTTGATGATTTTTTTTAGTGCTATTATAAATTTTGATAATATCACTACAATAATCTTTTATAACTTTTTTATTTATATAATTATTTTTCAATTTAAATATATATATATTTTAATTTTTACATATTTCTATTTTTTCATTTATTATAATTTTTATTAGTTTTAATATTATATTACTCGTTGTTTTGATATGTATGTATGTATGTATGTATGTATGTATGTATAGTAAAATTTTAACACTTGTATGCTTATAAAAGCAAATTCACTTGCACACATGGAGAGTATAATACACATACCATTATTGGAGTAAGTGTGTAATATTGAAAAACATGAATTACATCCGTGCATATTTCGAATAACATAGGGTACATCCTTGCATTTTACCATAAATAGTTCATTCACTCTGTCAATCATTGTAACCAAACAGACCACTTGTGGAAATCCTCAAGGTTAGGTTCATCGAATATCTCTGCTTCAATCCCCAGTTTCATCAACTTAAACATAACTAATCCAAAAGCAGGCCAAGCACTGAACCATCTGATCAATCGACTGAAGACCAATCAATACAAAACCTCGACAATTTAGCAATCATTAGACTAGTATAATTAATCCACCTTGAAGCTTAATGTATCACATTTCCTTCGTCGTTTGTATCCTTTATCATCATGTAAAAAGGACTTCCTGTGGGGGCTAAGAAACAGAGCATAGTTAACCAATCACTAACAAATTACATGTTTGCTGAGTAAAACTTACATTTTGGGATTATGGTTAGTGCATAGTAGGTAAAATATATTGCCCTTTGGATTCATTCATTTGAAGGAGCTTTAATATTGTTTTGGCTATGTTGATCAACTGTAAACTTACACAAGTCCACACCGTTCTTCGATACTTTACTTAATTTCTCAATAGCTATTTCACTCGCAACCATACATAAAACTAAGTCTAGCAAGTATTTGAGATTGAAAGAGTAAGACTATATTTTGGGGGAAAAAATCCTGTGACACTATTGTAAACTTCTTCATTAATGAAATTGCAGAATTGCATTGAAATTGAAAAGAATGGAATGACAAGTTAGTTAAAATGGGAACGTATAATGAACTTTAACCAACTAACCGTCTATATATGTACCATCCTATGTTTTGAAACCCGGTGGTTTGACCCGGGTCGACCCAGTTCAACCGTGATTCGGTAGGCCAAACGGTCCGAAAACCCCTGAACCCAGAAAAAACCGCTTACTCGGTAAAAACCCGGATTACCCGGCAAAAACCCGGGTCGAACCGGTTTGAATTGTTTAAAAAAGGGAAGAAATTGACCTAAATTCCTAAACAACAACCCTAAGCCCCAATTCATTATTTCTTCCTGTCATCTTCACTCTTTACGTTCTACTCATCGCTATCTCCATCCACTCTGGCCGCTCTGACCCACTCTTTCTTTTTGTTGGACTCTTTTGCTTTCACTGTTTCTGCCCCGCTTCTTCAAAGATGGAGAAACTAATTCGATTGGGGATGTAAATTTTGAAGAACAAATTGGTTAGTTGGTAGAATTTAGAAGAAGAAGAAAACAAAAGATTAGTAACAAGAAGAATTAGAATTTCAGAAGAAGAAAGGAGAGGACATGATACAGAAGACTAGATGGAAAGGCAGACGGGTCATGGGATTGGGAGGATTGAGAAAAAACTTAATGTGTGGTCTTCTCACTGAGTTGTATGGCACAATAAACGAATGGAATAAATATTGATATTTTGTTAGAAGAATAACAATAGTAGTTGAAAAATGTATATTTTGAGCTTTTATAAGTATTATATATACATATATATTTAAAATGTTACTAGTCGGTTGACCCGAGTTGACCCGGATGAACCTCTCTCAATAGGTAGTCTGGGTCGATCTGCCGGTCCGAGTTTCAAAACATAGATACCAGCATTAGAGCTTCTGGTACAACAATAATTCCTAATACTATCAAATATGCATAGGATGTCCGGTACGACTGAAATCCATTAATTCGTCAATGTTCATCCAATATATCCAGATTGGATTATCGCTAGTTTGTGTGTTCGATTCAGCTCGCAACTACACTATTTGCCAAGAAGAGAATTAGAAACGAATATTTGCATTTTTCCAAGTAGAAGGATTGATGGATGACCATTTCTTGATTTCCATATTGGAAAATTTTCAATGACATGGTAGTACTAGTATTATCTAATACTGTTATTGAAGAAAAAAAAGAATTTGTCAGGCATGCATGTGACATAGCTGTTGAAGAAATCTTGCATTGCATTAGCGTGCATTTACGTTGATACTTGGTATTGTACTACTACTACTTCAATCTAAGACTTGTCAAATCTTAATAAAGAACTATAATAGGTGAAGATTAGGTGATGACTCTTTGGCATAATTTTTGCCTAGTCAAAATTCAAAATAAAAACAGAGGAATTATTAAATTCAAAAGTGAAAAGAATAGACTTCTTTGTTACCAAGAGATATGTTGAGTTTATAGCTCAAAGTGAATGGAGGGATGAGATCAAATCTAGAAGCAAGCAACGGCTGAGATCAAACTGGCAGTTAGAAGCCGTTTGATGTTGCTGTCAAAACATAGAAACAGTAAATACCGAGTTTGTGTAAAATCCAAGCAATTGTTTGCGCGATTTCTCTGTCAGATATATGTAGCTCATTCCATTCATCTTAGAGATATAGAACATCGTTATTCCACTCTCAATTTCAGTCGATTGTAACTGTTTTTCTTCTTCATTCCGATCAAGGTAGAAGATAGGTTACTGTGTACTTGTTGAGCTTGATCGTCTCGATTGTAGCTCGTATTTTGTACTCGATTGGTGGCAATAAAGGTTGTTGATTATTTTCGCATGGACGTAGTCTCTCATTGAGCTGAACCACGTAAACCCTATCGTGTTGATTCGTGTGATTGTTTCGATTGTGAGATTGTCGTTTTCATTTGGTTTGATCGTTGTTTGTGATTGACAAAGAGATTGTGTGTTGAATCTCGACAATTGGCACCGTCTGTGTGTTGAAAACCAAATGGGAAGGAAAATCGAGCACTTAAGGAGAGACAATGGGTTGGAGTTTCTGTCAGGAGAGTTCAATGATTACTGCAAAGGGAAGGGAATTGTGAGACATAAAACAATCCCTGGGACTCCACAGCAAAATGGGGTTGCAGAAAGGTTCAACAGAACTGTACTTGAAAGAGTGAGGTGCATGTTAATAAGTTCTAGATTAAGTAAAAGTTTTTGGGGAGAAGCAGCTACTACAGCTTGTTACTTAATCAATGTATGTCCTCTCGCACCACTAAATTACAAAACCTCAAGAGATCTGTCCGTAAACCACCATCTTACTCACACATTGTTGTTTGATGCTTCGCTGCTCATGTCAAACAAAGACAAGCTTGAACCTAGAGCACTAAGGTGTATCTTCTTGGGATATCCATCAGGTGTGAAGGGATATAAACTGTGGAGTATCTCACAGAAGAAATGCATTATAAGTAGAGATGTGGTGTTTAATGAGCAGATCATGCCACTAAAGCCTAATAAGCAGGTTACTGAGCTTGAGGTGGAGCTCACATGAAATGAACATGTTGCATACACATGAATGATGAGCATGAAAATGATACTGAGCATGATACTGTTAATGGAAAACAATCACAGTTTCCTGATATAAATGATCATGGAGATATAGATCATGAAGACACAGTAGAAGCTACTGATACACTATCTTCATATTAGTTGACTAAGGACAGAAGCAAGAGAGCAAAAAAACTAGCTCCTGATATGTTTGGTTTTGGAAGAGTAGGAAAGTCTTACAATGTACACTATGCTCTTTCAGTTGCAGGAGAGGTCAACTACTCAGAGCCAGCTACATATCAAGAAGTAATCAATGGTCCTGAAAGTGACAAATGGTTGTCTGCTATACATGAAGAACTTACATCACTAGAGAAGAATGGAACTTGGGATATTGTGTTAATACCTAAAAATCATAAACTAGTGGGATGCAAGTGGATCTTCAAGAAGAAGACTGAATCAGGTACTACTGAGTCAATAAGATACAAAGCTAGACTGGTTACTGGAGGATTCACTCAAAAGGAAGGAGTTGATTACACTGAGATTTTCTCACCAGTTGTCAAACATGTATCTATCAGAGTACTACTGGCTATGGTTACTCAATGGGATCTTCACTTACAACAGATGGATGAAAAGACAGCATTTCTGCATGGAAATCTAGAGGAAACCATCTATATGAAGATACCTGATGGAGTGCAAGTTAAAAACAAGGACAACAAAGCTTGTTTGCTGAGAAAATCACTGTATGGACTGAAGCAAAGTCCCAGACAGTGGTATAAAAGATTTGATGAGTTTATGAGTTCAATCAACTTCACAAGGAGCAGTTATGACAGCTGCATTTATCTTATAGATGCTACACAGGAAAATTGCATATATCTGTTACTCTATGTTGATGATATCTTGATAGCTGGGAGGTCAATGGATGATATTTGTGAATTAAAGTCAAGATTGAGCTCTGAGTTTGAAATGAAGGATATGGGAAGTGCTAAAAGGATTTTAGGCATGGACATTGCCAGAAAGTTGACAGATGGAAGTCTATCACTGTCACAATCAAGTTATCTTGTTAAAGTCTTATCTAGATTCAATATGAATCTCTCCAAGGTTGCCTCAGTACCTATAAATCCTGGAGTAAAGCTCTCATCAAATCAAAGTCCTACTACACAGTTTGAAATGTGTAAAATACTTACTATACCTTATGCCAGTGTAGTGGGGAGCATTATGTACTCCATGATATGTTGCAGACCTGATTTGACTTTTTCCATGAGTGTGATTAGTAGGTACATGAGCAATCCTGACTGGAATGTTGTTAAGGGAGTGTTTAGGTATATTAAAGGAACTTTGCACCATGGATTGAAGTTTCAAGTATCTAAAGAAGTTGAATTTCCACTGAAAGGATATGTAGATGCAGATTTTGCTGCAAATATTAATACTAGAAAATCAATCACTGGTTTTATCTTCACTCTCTATGGAACTGCCATTAGCTGGAAATGTACTTAGCAATCTATTGTTGCTCTCTCAACTACTGAAGCTGAGTTCATTGTTGTTACTGAAGCAATCAAGGAGGCTATCTGGCTTAATGGACTGATAAAGGAGATGGGAATTATTCAAGAATCAGTCACAGTCTTTTGTGACAATCAAAGTGCAATAAAACTCTCCACACATCAACACTTCCATGAAAGGACTAAACATATTGATGTCAGATTATATTTCATTAGAGACATCATTGATGGAGGAACAATTAAAGTGGAGAAGGTGCATACAAATGAGAATGCTGCAGATAGTCTGACTAAGGATTTGTCAGCATCTAAGTTCCACCATTGTGCAGACTTGGTAAATATGAAGTGTGTAAACACTTCTTCATCCAGAAATTGAATTCACTCAGGCATGCTCTAGCCTTCAAGGGAGCTTACAGGTTGTTGGTTCTACCTGCAAAGGACTATAAAGGGAAGTATATAAAGAACTTTGAGCTAAGGTGGAGATTGTTGAGTTTATAGCTCAAAGTGAATGGACGGATGAGATCAAATCTGGAAGCAAGCAACGGCTGAGATCAAACTGGCAGTTAGAAGCCGTTTGATGTTGCTGTCAGAACAGAGAAACAGAGCACAACTAGAGTTTGTGTAAAATCCAAGCAATTGTTTGCGCGATTTCTCTGTCAGATATATGTAGCTCATTCCATTCATCTTAGAGATATAGAACATCGTTATTCCACTCTCAATTTCAGTCGATTGTAACTGTTTTTCTTCTTCATTCCGATCAAGGTAGAAGATAGGTTATCGTACTTGTTGAGCTTGATCGTCTCGATTGTAGCTCGTATTTTGTACTCGATTGGTGGCAATAAAGGTTGTTGATTGTTTTCCCGTGGACGTAGTCTCTCATTGAGCTGAACCACGTAAACCCTATCGTGTTGATTCGTGTGATTGTTTCGATTGTGAGATTGTCGTTTTCATTTGGTTTGATCGTTGTTTGTGATTGACAAAGAGATTGTGTGTTGAATCTCGGCAAGATAAATATCTGTTCAAATGAAACGCCGATGTAATGATTCATCGCACCAATTTTAAGATCCAGATCAATGGTTATAAACTAACAATTAAAACATAACGATAGTTAAAGATCGTAATTCGTAGTTGTACTATGAGCATATTCATTGCTGGAAATTACATACTATTTAGCAGTTGTTGAGAAATAATTTATATTTACAAATTAAAAGAAATCCTCACCTAATTAGTTACTACTAACTACTTCTACTTTGTCAATAAGACAAAAGTGTTGAATTAAAAACCTGAAACAGTTAAAGATTAGGAGATGACTATTTCTAATTGTTTCATCTATAAATACATACAATTTCTAAGCATTATTCATCACCTCAACATCCGATAATTACAGAACCCTTAGTAGCTCATAATAATTTGCTGCAATGAAGATTGCTCTTTGCTTCTTTGCAGCCATTCTGATGGCATCTTTAGCTTCATTCTCACAGGCATCCGATCCCAGCCCTCTACAAGATTTCTGTGTTGCTGTTAACAATTCTATGGCAGCCGGTACTAGACTAAATCCACTTACATTGACGCGGTTTACTTATAAGTATTTTGTTTTCATACATTATGCATTTATGATTGAACTACTGAACTACATAACATAAGGCTTAAGCCTATCTATATATAACGCTATATGTTGGCTTTGTCACATCAAACCCTGAAAACAAGCTCTTCACAAAGTACTTGTACCCAGGTGATGTTTTTGTTTTCCCAGAAGGTTTGATTCATTTCCAGTTAAATGTGGGGAAAAGAAAGGCAGTTGCGTTTGCTGGACTAAGTAGCCAGAATCCTGGAGTCATTACAATTGCGAATGCTGTTTTTGGATCAGACCCACCAATTAATTCGGATGTTCTTGCTATATGCTCCAAGTTGACAAGAAGGTCATTGATCAACTTCAACAACAGTTCCAGTAAATCAAGGCTGATAAGATTGCCAAATGATACAAATATATGTATGTTATGCGCTTCTATTTTCTATAATAAAGTTGGTGCCGCTTATGACTTTGTACTCATCTCTATGAAGATTTTCCTCTTTGTTAAGTAGCATTAAACATGGTTACCCTTCTCCATCTTTTGTCAATTGTTTAGCACTTCTTTAATTAATAATGTTACATATCAACAAAGAGAGCTCCAATATGAAGCTCAAGACATGCTTCAATCAAGCTCGATAATAGAGCTTCCATGAAAGTTACGAATTCGAGCTTCCATGGAAGCTTCAATTTGAAAGCTCTTCGGATCCTTAATGACAGGAAGGCACTTGGTAATGAGGAATTGAGTTGGGAATTTTTCTGGAATTGGGTCATAGGGTTGGTGGCAAGATTTGGGAATTTTATGGGTAGGGAGAGCAATTGGAAGGCAAATTTTTCTTCCAGCTCATATATATAACCTGCCACGTCACCTAGAGCCGCCTCCACCTAAGCCGCAGGGACCTAATTCGTAACCAAGAAACATATGCCCAATTGCCCAAAGCCGAGGCCCGAGGGATCATATTTTTCATGTATTGAATTTGAACTATAAATATCTCAAAAAAAAGAGTTTGAATTATAAAGGGTTTGAACTTGAGGGAGCAAAAATGTAATTTAGCTAATCATGAACCATTAAAAGTTTTTAAACAAACTTAGCAAGATAATCAATTGCATGCTACTCGACTTATGCATCCAAACTGCTTTCTCAAGACATTTTTTTTTACTACGCGGTTGGTGCTAACTGGAGAGTTCAACAAATTGTATTCTTATGTGCTACGTACATAGTAAAATATACACATTCTTGATGAAAAAGTGTTGTTTGTAGAAAATATGTTGGGAATTTACAAGAGTAGGATTTGTGGCAAGATTGGAGTGAGAACTAGTTGAGATCTAGGTAAGGGTCCTTTCTAAACTACAACAAGTTTGGAGAATGTTTTGGTATTGCTCAGGTGGTTGGCTTGCTTTGTAGATACTTGGGGAGTTTTTATTATGCTTACAAAGGTGGTATAGAGGAGTCATAGTTGCATAGATAGATGCAATTATATGTGCAGTTTCTAATTCAAGTTTTTTTTTTAAACTACTTTTGCAATGCTCTTTCCTTTAAAAGAGATGCAAATCAATAGTGAAGGAACTACCGCTTGTGGGCACCGAGCTTGGAAGATGTTGGTCCCAAAGAATAAGGTTTAAAGTCTACAACAAAGTTAATAGACTTCAAAACATTCGATGTAATTTTTCAACTTTTACTTACACAAGTCTTTGATAGGCCATGCTTACAGTAAAGATTCAGAGTAGCGAAAGTCTTTCTCTGTGCCGTGATCAATATGTGTGATCAATGTATTGATATTAAAGAAATTTAAACCTATAGTATGTTGAAAGTAAACTGCAGTAAAGTAAATGTACTCAAGGATTATGATAGTATCCGAAAGTGTAAACCTTCAACTAATCCACGTCGTTCCTTTTCAGGACTTAAATTGACTAAGACGGAATTTGAGATTCGTAGTAAAACATATCCTTTGCTAAATCCCATTTCTACTCAAAGTTTCCAACTTTATAGATTGTGTTGATTCATTGACTTCCCAAGTTAAGTAATTCTGGCCTATGTTATGAAACCCGGCTGGTCAATTCGGTTCAACCGCTGACTGAGGGGTCTTGGCCGAAAAACCCTAAAAAAATGGAGCGTAAAACCTCGGAACTGTAAAAACCGTTCGACCGGTTTCATTAAAAAAAAAGGAAAAAGATCAAAACCCAAATCACAACAAAAGCCCTAATCGCCGCCTTTTCCTTTCGCCTTCTTTCTTTTTCCTTTTGCTCATTCTTCTCCCGTTCTTCTTCCGTGCTTTAATGTTATTTGTTATTTTGAATTCAATGTTATGGAGTTATGGTGACTTTGTGTTTGGAATTGAGGCATACGTCGTTTATGCAATGTTTTCTATCTTTTTTTAGGTAAAAAATGTATATGTTGAATTTTTAAGGCATTATACATTATGTTTTATTTTTAAAATTTTTGTAGGTCGATTCGAGTCGACCTCACCTCCCATGAGAGGTAGGCCGGGTCAACGTCCGGGTCCGAGTTTCAAAACATAGATTCTGGCACCTCAAAGGGGTCTTCCACAATCTTGCAGACTAGCTAGGTAGTTCCACCCTTACTCCCAAGGGGTTTTCCTGAATTTTGGGTGTGTGGGTATGAACCAACTCTAATCAAGAAGTCAATCAAGGGCTAAATTGGGAGCTAACTCTCCATATTCCCCATGACATGCAAAAACAAAGACGAGCTTGAAAAGTGAAAACAATACGATGTCCAAACCCCACAAAGAAGTAAGGTAATGCGTATGAATGAATACCGACGGAAATTTTTCATGTTTGTTATTTTAGTTTGGCAATATATTATGTTTCTCATGGACCTAGCTATATAAATTCGTAACTCCATATTTCATGGGTTGATATTGTTGCGAATTTATGCATGAAATCTGAGAACAAACTTTATAATTTACACAAAATCTTTGAATGTTAATAATACTTGCAATAAAGGTATAATGATATATCATTGACTAACGTGTATGGACTATATCTTTCAGGGGAAATGGTATTAGCGCAGTTGTTGAGAAATACTAATTCTATAAAATCGTCAGCGTGCAACATGGTCAGTTTTTGAAGAAATCTTTAATTAACTGATTACCATGCATAAGTTACTAACTAGTTTACGCAGTGAGACTTTTCCAACGTAATTTAAATTAAACTGCTATAGTTTAAACAACCTTATCTTTTCTTTGGAAAAATTATTATTGAAATTTGTTGTATATCCTAGCTTATATAGGTCCTTTCTTCCGCCTTTTTTGACAGGTTGTTGATAGCTTTTCCTTTTATTTTAGCTGTTGTACTCACATCTCCGGTTTATACTTTTCATTACCGTAAACCATAGTAAATAAAAAGGAATATGTTCCATATTTATGAATTTTTTTCTAAGTATAGTTTATTCTTCGACAATGGTTTTGTAGACTGCGGATCATTGTTTTCTACCTTGCTATTCTCCTTGATAAGAATTTCTATCAATAAAAGTGATTTTGGAAGAACAGCCTGCCTGCATTAGGCGTAAGTAGATATTACACTTTACTTTTTGTTTGCTGCTTAAACATTAAAAATGTCAAAATCATCTGCAAACTCTGTTTCTTCTTTAAATGTCAGAAGTAAGCGACCTTTACTTTCCTTTCCCTCCCACAAGTACACCTTGTTTAGAATCTATTATGAGTTATTATGATTAGTATTTACCAGCTTATCTTCTTATAAGTGTCTACACATAAGCGTCTATCTTTGTAATAAGCCTTTCTTGATGTATTCTACCCTTGTTAAGAGGTTCTTCTTAATTGGCTTAGTGATTAATTAATTGTTAGTTATGTAAACTATGATTAATTATAAGAGGTAAGTACGAGTTTGCAAATAAAGAGGGAACTAGAATGAAAGGCATATGATTATACTACTGGAAAAGAGTACATCATATAAATTAGACTTAGATTACTAAGAAGAATAGTATATGTGTGCTTATAAAATATTAAGAGTACTAAGTAAAAACCAAAGAAGTTGTGGTATAAATATTGTGTAAAAGGTTAACTCATTGGCATAGAATCTTTTATTTCATTATATGTGGAATTGGAAGAAAAGAGGGCTCATTATCTGATCTGGGTGATGGTATTAATTATCCCTTAACATAGGAAGGATTACTTTATAACTAAATAAATGAGTCTACTACTAAGTACGAAATGGAAGGAACAAAGATAAAGCTAATATACTATGAATGAAGGAACAAGATTATTTTCTAACTCTTAAGCCTTGTTGTACTAGATAGAGTTATACACAATTTTATGGTTTTGTTGTATGTAGCCCTTTCAAAAAAATATAAAGATAAAGATGAAACAGAAAAACTCCTAGATAATGGCCTTGTTGATTATTCCCTTGTTATTGTTTTTTGCTCTGTGGATTGTACTAAATGTTATTATGACTTAATTGACAGGATAATTTCTATGTGTAAAGAGTATACCCTAATAAGAGGTATTGATGATACTTGGTTAGCTTAGATTGCATCGTATAAGAATCTACTATGACTAAGTACTTCCATAACACCCATTAGATAAAGATCTACATAATTTGTATAATTTGTGCCCCTTACAGCATCTTCTATGTTCACGATGCATCTCCATGTCTAATACTCTATACTTGTAATTTATTTTCTATACCTTACCTTAATAACTTATAAGTGGTACCTCTCGCCCCTCTTCTTACTATAAATACCAAAATTGATGGCTCTACACCCAAAAGATTTCTTAGATAAGTCGCTAAGTTTAGAAAAGTAGAATTGGTAGATAAAAGGGTATACCCCAAAATATAATAAAAGGTTGATTGAATACAAAAATGGTTAAGTGAAATAGATAGAGCAGGGACACCCCTGAAAAGATAGGTAGAGTATTTAACACTTGCAAAAGAGAACAAAGCTATATAATACTTAGTAGCACTTATACATAGATTAGTATGTCCTATCACTCCTAATAAGTACAATGTTGACTACACTTAGTAGATATATATAGAACATGATATTGTCTTAGAGAGGGTAGAGAAGGCCTCACAATAAAACTATAGGTGCTTTTTTATAAGAATGTCGGAACATAAGCTTGTACACAACTATATTAATTACTTAAGGGAATATATTTTAGAATATTCCCCGTTCCTTTTTGGTTTTATTTCTAGGATTCTTCCGGAAATCTATTTGATGCGTTCATGTGCCCAATCTTCTGAATTAGATTTATGCTTCCCCACCAAAAAGTATCCCATTCCAATATTCACAACAAGTTCAGTCAGGGATAGATATTCTTAAGCGACCAGTAGCGAGCAAGATTATTGTACATACATTTTCTTTTTGAGTTCTTTTTTGAATACAATAATTAACAATTGACGGTACATGTCCTTACTTATGCAATCACCTTTTCTTCGATCCTAGATCTTTTTTTTTTTATGAATTAGGTCTTCTTATCGACTCTATTATTACTCTACTAAATTGTCTTATGTATTAATAAAGCACGCCCGTTATCTTGTTATTTTAGGATTGTTGGCATATATTTTTTAACTATTCGTACTCTATCCGCTGCCAATTATGGAATTAAAAAATAAGGATAGCTTGTATTATCTTCTCGTTATATTTCTAATCCAAAGCTTTCCACGATTTGGTCACCACTACTACCAAAAGAAAAGACTCGAAATGGGTTAGAAAGAATTGGACGACGTAGAGAGAAGGTAAAGAATAAATAAAATCCTAAAGTATTTCAACAATGATTTTACTGATTTTTACGTTTTTTTACCTATTGAAATGAAAATACAAAAAAAACACAAGGGCAAGGTCTTTTAACACATAACACAACAAAAAAGACAAATAAGATTGATTATCTATATTATACCTAGCTAAGACTCAGCATATACTCTATTTAGCTTTATATCTACCTGACTTGCTATATTTTCCTATCATCTGTAAAATCTATATTAAATAAAGTACGTTTCTTTGGTCCTACCTATACTCCGCTCTGTTCTAAGTTCTTCTCTTTTCTTTAAATTTATAAAAAATAAGTACAACCAACAGATCAAATCTTTTCAAACGAATAAATATATATCCGCAGGTTCATATCCTAACACTTTTTTAGATCCTTTCCTTTTTACATGTAATTAGAAAATAGAAGTATTTAGCTTTTCTATTAATGTTGTATATTTCCTATAATAGGTCTTTCATTTAGGTTATTCAATATATTTTATGGTGCTTACCAATGATTCCTTACATGGAGAACCAGACAGATCTTGCTTGTTAGAGAACTTCTTTCGACTATAGATGATTATTTCCTCACTTTATTTCATGTTTAGATTCTCTTTCGGCAAGGGCAGAGGGTATAATGATGTATAAGAAAGAGGACCTTATTCGCTTATATACCTAACTAGTTTTATACTATGTATGTCAGTCATATATGATTTGTTTGTTTCCTAGCCTTTTTTTTACTTGTTCTAACTCTGCGGTATGCTATTAAATATTTTATAAGATATGACTTACTCCTTCCTAATATTTCTATTGGGGTATATTCCAGTTACTTTGTCCTACCTAAGATGTCCAAGATGTCTATGAGGTATAACTATCTGTATGTAGTACTGCTGCTGTTTTGTTTTGCTTGACTTCAGGAGGGAAGAAGTAGATTTCCTAGTTTCAAATTCAAATCTAAAAGTTCTAGGAGATGACTCATTCTCAGAAATTTATCTATAAATACTAACCATTTCCATGCTAAATTCATCACCTCAGAACCAAACAAAACACTTTAATTACACCTCAAAATGAAGAATATTGCTCTTTTCTTCTCCGCAGCCATTATCTTATCATCTTTAGCATTGTTCGCACAGGCATCTGATCCTAGCCCTCTGCAAGACTTCTGTGTAGCTGTTAACGATTCAAAAGCGTCTGGTAATTACCTATAAATTCAAACAGAACACATGCTATATATTTTTAATTTGTTATATATGATGAGAAAGTGAAATTTTTAGTAGCCTTAACACTACATGTTGTGCAAATGCAGTTTTTGTGAATGGGAAGATTTGCAAGAACCCGACAATGGTTGTTGCCGATGACTTCTTTTTCTCAGGTCTAAATAAGCCCGGGAATACATCAAATGCACAGGGTTCAAGAGTTACTACAGTGAATGTCAACCAGATACCAGGCCTAAACACTCTCGGTATCTCTGTAGTCCGTATAGACTATGCACCATACGGTCAAAACCCTCCACACACACATCCAAGAGCGACTGAAATTCTTGGTGTAATAGAAGGAACACTCTATGTCGGTTTTGTCACCTCAAACCCTGCAAACCCCGTTGATCAGAACAAGCTATTCACCAAGTACTTGTATCCAGGAGATCTTTTTGTCTTCCCAGAAGGTCTAATTCATTTCCAGTTAAATGTTGGAAAGACCAATGCTGTAGCCTTTGCTGCACTGAGCAGCCAGAATCCAGGTGTCATAACAATTGCAAATGGTGTTTTCGGATCAGATCCACCAATCAATCCAGCTGTTCTAACCAGGGCATTCCAAGTCGATATGAAGGTCGTTGACTATCTTCAGGGAGAGTTTTCGTAGAACCTTGGTTAAGAAGAA
The DNA here is from genome assembly GCA_026545765.1 of Plantago major. Lineage (NCBI taxonomy): Eukaryota > Viridiplantae > Streptophyta > Magnoliopsida > Lamiales > Plantaginaceae > Plantago > Plantago major. The sequence continues at coordinate 26,565,008 of CM048840.1, read as the reverse complement.
TTATCAGAGCTGATAATAACATGTTTTTGCTGAAGATTGATTATCGCTTTCTAAATTTATTCTAATAAACAGAGCATGTACCTGCATTCTTGCTCTCTGTCGTTGTATTTTCTACATTTACTTATTTATCTTCTTTTTCAATCATCACTTTCTGAACACTAATAAACCGAGCATGTACTATTTATGTTCTTTTCTATTGGTTATAATTGTATGAGAAGGACAGATTCACAACCTAGGCATGTTTTCTTGATATGCAGTTGAATTTGGAAGAAAAACAGGATCAAAATATAACGATTGAAATCGAATGAACTATTGTATAAGTATGTAATTTGATAGAAAATTGAATGAAAATGTCAATTTAATTGAATCAAAGTGAACCTTGCATCTATAATACAAGTTGAGCAGCAGTGTAAACGCTATGAACACTATTATACAGGAAATGTATTGCGTTGAATGATTGGCGTACAACAAGAATCCCTTGATTGGTTTGAGCTTTTTGTGTGGTACAATCGCTGCACCACTTGGTACAACTAAAATCCCTAATTCGTGCGAACTGAGTGGACGTTCCTGGGCGATTGTAGCTTCCATATATCTTCTGATAAATAATCTTCTCTAATTCAGATATAAGAATTATGGAGCATCTCAACATAAAATGGCTACAAACTATTTGGTACAAGTCATGATGCATCATGTACAAATTCACGTTTTATATCAAGAAATATAGGCCATTTGCATTCTCAATCGCAAACCCGCACGTCTTGCTAGTCTGAAAATAGGACCTACTAAAGAATACTCACGCAGACTATAATTAAAATTAAAACAATTAACAATCATCAAATAATTCATGTGAAAACCAAGCAATATGCCAACCTTGCTCAAATGCACATTGAAAAACTCGTAAAAAGCCATAGATTCAACAACTTCCGGAGTGACTTTTTGATAAATGTTCTTTGATATCTTCCCATTAGACCATCATTATCAAATGCCGCAACTCCACATCCAACTTAAGCTCATCCTGAGAGAATGTTGCATCCAAGAAAACACAAATAGTTCCAGCCGGAACACTCGGAGCATAATGTGCCACCTCTCCAGCCAATCTGCCCTCTTCTGTTCCATCGTCTCCCTGCTTTGTGCCACCTGCTACTCCATCTAATCTGCCCTCTTCTATTCCAGCGTCTCATTGCTCTGCACAGCCTGCTGCTCCATCTCCATTCAAACTGCCCTCCTCTGTTCCAGCTTCTCCTTGCTCTGCACGGCTGCTGCTGTTGGTCTTAAGGTGCAGGCAGCTGGTGCACGGCCATTGAGGTGCTTGCAAAATATCCAATCGAGAATAAATAAATCGCCTCACATAATTCACCAACTCTAGTGTCAAGTTCGGCACTCCCCTTGATTCCGTGATACCACAAGCCCCACAACAATGTCAACACAATTGGAATTGGTGATAAGTGGTGTGAAGATATCAAGGAAGTGAAAGAGGGCGCAAGTGAATTTTTCAGAAAACAATTTTGAGCAACTTTTGAGGGAAACACTATACTGCCGGCTGAACTAGCAGGCAAGAAATGAGTTTGCTGGAGTTCAAACTTGACGAAATTAAAAAAAAAATAGTATGGTACTGTGGAAGTGTGGAGTGGAGACGGGAAAAGTCATAAATGGTCCTGAAGTTTGGGGGTTTTGCGTAGAGAATACAACGTTTGTTTCTCCCGCCAAATGTAGTCCCCAGGTCAAACATAAAGTTGACTGCCAACTCACATTTTGATGTTATTACTTTGAATAAGAAAATGAAAAAATAAAATACAAATTCCATAATAAAAAAGGAAAATTAAAATTAAAATTTAAAATTGAAATTAAATGAAAGCGAAAAAAATTTGAAATTAAATGAAAAATAAATTAAACTAAAACTAAAGTGACTTTGCCTTCTTCTTCATCATTTCGGCTTCTTTCTCTTCCTTCTCATCATGTGACAGAAAAGGTGGTCGAGTAACCTCCGGCGGCGGCGGTTTCCTGATCGGATAAGACTAGGATAAAAAAAGAACATTATGAGAGTGGCAATCTCACAATTTACATCTCACCCCAAGGGTAAAACTTTACCCCCATCACTTTTCTTTAACACTACTATTTTGTTTTAGATAGTCCAGAATAAGACACCGCCAGTGTAGTTACTCTAGAATTGTAGTGTCCAATTTAGTTACTAAACATTAACCCTCCTTTCAAATTATGTACTCTGCTCAATTTTCAGGTGAAGTTGACCAATTTAATCCGATTTTTACCAAAAAAAAAAGAAAAAACATAATTTTTACGCTACACCTCCTTATTAATTCGGGATTTGTCTTTGAAAATAATGCAAATTCAATTTTGAAAATTGAAAATTAAATAAAAATTCTAAAAACTAATATAAATAATTAATAAATATTATAAAAATAATTAAAATAATATTAAAAAATATTTATTATAAAAAATTGTAAAAAATTATAAAAAAATATAAACATTACAAATATGTATTAAAATAAAAAATATAAACAAATAATAAAAAAAATGTTCAAAAATATGAAAATTATAGACATAATAAAAATTCGATAAATTTTCAAAACATTATCAAAATTTAATAAAAATAAATAAAAATTAAAAATTTATGTAAAATTATTAAAAATTATTTTAAAATTTTAAAACAATTACAAGAGTGGAAAATTTTAAAAATGTGCTTCTGATACAGAAACATACAAAGTACATTGAAATAACGTTGACACAATCAGAACAATTTATTTCCCCCGATTGACATCTTCTAAGAACCCTAACATCCCATCAACATAATTTCAGGAATATTGATGCATTTTAAAATTTTAATATTTTTGAACAATTTTTTTATTTGTTGATATTTTTATTTGTTTTAATATATTTCTGTAATGCTTATATTTTTTAATAATTTTTAACAATTTGTTATAATAAATATATTTTATAATTATTTTAATTATTTTTTTACTATTTATTATTTTTAATGTTATTTTTTAGAATTATTATTTTATTTTACAATTTTTAAAATAAAATTTGCATTATTTTTAAAAGAAAAATTCCAGAATTAATAACGATCGAGGTGACACGTGTCACTTATTATATATATATATATATATATATATATATATATATATATATATATATATATATATATATATATATATATATATATATATATTTACATACATACATACATACATACATACATACATATATATATATATATATATACATATATATTTATTTTTTTTGGTAAAAATCAGATTAAATTAGTCAACTTTGCATGAAAATTGACCGTAGTACCTAAATTGAAAGGAGGGTTGATGTTTAGTACCTAAATTGGGCACTACCATTCTAAAGTACCTAAGTCAAGGTGTCTCATTCTGGAGTACCAAAAAAAAAAAAAAAATTTACCCACCCCAGTACCAAACCCCACAACTCTCGATCTTGAACAAAATTGTGTTCAACAAAACACCAAAACCATTAGAAACCACCATCGAACCATGGCGAGATCAATCTATCAATGACGGAACCTCGGCATCCGGTCCAGTTCCTTCCCTCCTCCTTCCAAATCTACCCAAGGGTTGCACCAGGGTGGTGCAACTCGCGACAGCTGGTGTCGAAGTGTTTGTGGACTGTAACACATCCAACTATGCGAGTTTATGTCGAAATTGTGTGATTTTAGACGTATTATACTTCATTTGCAATTTTGTGTCACAGTCTCCAAATCGACGTTTACTATTGCAGAGCCGAAGTGTTCGGGGATGATGATGGATAATTAGGATTAGGATGTTTTGACTTTTATTTTCTAGTCACCAACGACTATTTCTCTTTAATTATGTTTTTCAATTTATTTTATCTTTTAATTTAATGTCTTGTAGTATTTTATAATTGCTTTTATTTTATTTTTTTAATTTTGGAATTTATTTTACCTTTTTTTCCTAATATGACATGTCGTGATGTATTATTCAAACTGGTGTTTAAATGGTCGACCAAGTCGGCACATCAAATAACTTGGTCGATGGGCGATTTTACGTCAAAAGGACCATTCCAGCCATAAATTTCAAACAAAGGAACTAAATTTGCAAGGTGCAAAACGCTAGTTATGCGTACATACCCCCAAACTTTAGGACCAAAATTGTCTTTTTCCCATCGAGAAGTGTCGTTCGGATGGATTCAACTTTCTCTTTCGAGCTTTTGGGAAGTTCAGAAGAGAACTCCAAGTCTCTTTTGAAGACTTCTATTCAAATTCGAGGATAGTGCGTATTTGAATTTCGCTTATTAAGCATATACCCAAAATTTTGAATCCCACAAGTATCGAAGAGTATATACCTATCTCACTCATTGGTGGGATTTATAAGGTAATTGTGAAGGTTATTTCTAACCGACTTTCAAAAGTCTTGAATGGAGTGATTGCTTTGAACCAATCGGCGTTTATCGGTAGTAGAAATATTCTTTAGAAATGAGATATGATAGTGGATGAGGCCAAGAAGCAAAAGAAAAGGCTTATCATCGTTAAGATCCTTCGAGAAGGCTTACGATTCGGTAAGTTGGAAGTTTTTATTGCCAATGATGAGATTGTTGGTTTTGGGGAGAGATGGTTAGATGGATAATGGAATGTGTCACAATGGCGGAGGCCTCGGTTCTTACAAAATTGGAGTCCTTCAAAACCATTCAAGTTTGAAAGAGGATTAAGGCAATGTGGTATGTTTTCACCTTTCCTCTACCTCATAGTGACGGAAAGTTTGAGTAGATTGATGGGAAAAGCTTGTAACTCCGAGTTGTTCGAATGTTTGAAAGTGGGAAAAGATGAGATTGAGGCGTCCCATTTGCAATATGCGGATGATTCTATAAAGTGTGTTTTAAGATGCTTTGAATTGTTCTCGCGGTTGAAGATCAATTTTCAAAAAAGTTTTTTGGTCCACAAAAAAGGTAAAGTACATCTCGCAACTCATGATGTTGGTCCATTCCTGAACAATCTCTTGCCAATTAATCTCTGCCCTTGATCGTTAATTTACCTGAATGGTTATGCTGCTGGTGCAATTTCATAGGGAAAAGTATTTATTTCCAACAACCAAGAACACTCCAAATAGTATTATATTCATCCTTCCACCAGACGGACACTATCCGAAAATTCGTTCCAAGTAAAAGATCAATTTTTATTACCATTATATGCCATGTAAGTGTTGAAGAATTCACATTAACAAATTGATAAGTACAAATATACCCACAGAGCAAGTCTTGAAGAGTGTGTTTAGCTTCAATAGTTGGAAATTTGAAGTGCACTAATGCTTTTCTACCAAATCAGAAATCTTTATAATACTTTCCCTGGGCACAAGGGTAGATCTATTGTTGTACTACATGTGTCTTCAGCCACACCCTTGCAGGCCAAAATTTTGGCTCTATACCCCATCTATTTTCCTTTCTTGCACAATAGTACCTGTTCAATTTGGTTGCTTTCTTTTGCATTATATATGGAGTAACTTATGTTAATTTTGCATGGGCCGAGTGTGCTGAATTATGTTGTTTTGATGAATCTTGTCGTCATATGCATTTTATGGTTAGGAAAATTATCCATGGGGTTGTGCATTATTGAATGCATAAGGTATATATTAGGACCATTAGACCAACTCCAAAGTACTTTCTACTTTGTTAGGTTTGGATCATGCTAATACTTCATTTGTCCCGAATTCAACTTCTCGCATTCCATTTTTTTACGTCCTAATTTTGATTTATCATCCTTTAAATGGAAAATTTCTTTCAACTTTATTCAATACCTCTCATACTTTATTAACTAGTTCTCCTAATTTACTCAATTATTTCCTACTTTATAACTATTCTCCTACTTTATTCACTTTTCTCTTAAAACTTGTGTTTGGGTGCACGTGAAGTTTAATCCGGGATGGAGTATGTTTTATTTACTTTGCATTAGCTGTAATTTAGGCATGCGAGTTACATTTTTGTGTAGGTTGAGTACATGAGGCGTTACGATTAATTTAATATGAAAAAAATGCATTGTCCATTTGTAAACAATGTATTAGCCCGTAAAAATATTTGTAATGATGGTGTTTTCTAGAAAAAAAGTGATAATTATATTATATATATATATATATATATAGAATTTTCACTTATATAATTAGTCACATGCGATTTTCATCCTGGCTCCGCCCCTGCCTGGGCACTTACCCATATTTAATCAGATTGAGCCATTGAGGACATCGAGTAATGGGTATAGAAGTCCATGCATACCAATTAGAAAAAGCAACATAAATAGTTCGGGCAATATGCACAAATGTAACCTATGTTCTTCGAAATATGCACGGATGTACCTTATGTTCTTGAAATTGCATGAATGTACCCCCATGTTCTATAAAAGTATACGCACTTGCTCCAATAATGATGTGTGTATTACACTCTCCATTTGTGCAACTAGACTTTTTCTTTTACATAAAAATCTTAAATATTCACTAATTATAAGAACAATAAATTGATTTTCTTTTATAAAATGTAAGAGTTTATACAAATATTATAGTAGTTTTAAAAAATATTATTTAGAATTATATAAAATTAGAATAATTTATTAAAGGTACAGATTAATATGAAAAATAAAATGAATAAAATAGTATGTTTTTTCTTCATAATTTTTTTTAAATTAATATAAATGTATTAATATAATTTTCTAAAAGAGTTACACGGTTTCACTTAAATATTTTTAGAATAACAATAATTCATAATAAACACTATATTTTCCGAACCATAATAATTTTGATAATTTTTTTTAGTGCTATTATAAATTTTGATAATATCACTACAATAATCTTTTATAACTTTTTTATTTATATAATTATTTTTCAATTTAACTATATATATATATATATATCTTTTAATTTTTACATATTTCTATTTTTTCATTTATTATAATTTTTATTAGTTTTAATATTATATTACTCGTTGTTTGATATGTATGTATGTATGTATGTATGTATGTATGTATGTATTTATGTATGTATGTATGTATAGTGAAATTTTAACACTTGTATGCTTATAAAAGCAAATTCACTTGCACACTTGGAGAGTATAATACACACACCATTATTGGAGTAAGTGTGTAATATTGAAAAACATGAATTACATCCGTGCATATTTCGAATAACATAGGGTACTTCCGTGCATTTTACCTTAAATAGTTCATTCACTCTGTCAATAATTGTAACCAAACAGACCACTTGTGGAAATCCTCAAGGTTAGGTTCATCGAATATCTCTGCTTCAATCCCCAGTTTCATCAACTTAAACATAACTAATCCAAAAGCAGGCCAAGCACTGAACCATCTGATGAATCGACTGAAGACCAATCAATACAAAACCTCGACAATTTAGCAATCATTAGACTAGTATAATTAATCCACCTTGAAGCTTAATGTATCACATTTCCTTCGTCGTTTGTATCCTTTATCATCATGTAAAAAGGACTTCCTGTGGGGGCTAATAAACAGAGCATAGTTAACCAATCACTAACAAATTACATGTTTGTTGAGTAAAACTTACTTTTGGGATTATGGTTATTGCATAGTAGGTAAAATATATTGCCCTTTGGATTCATTCATTTGAAGGAGCTTTTAAATGCTTTTGCTATGTTGATCAATCAGAACTTACACAAGTCCACACAGTTCTTCGATACTTTACTCAATTTCTCAATAGCTATTTCACTCGCAACCATACAGAAAACTAAGTCTAGCAAGTATTTGAGATTGAAAGAGTAAGACTATATTTTGGTGGAAAAAATCCTGTGACACTATTGTAAACTTCTTCATTAATGAAATTGCAGAATTGCATTGAAATTGAAAAGAATGGAATGACAAGTGAGTTAAAATGGGAAATTATAATGAACTTTAACCAACTAACCGTCTATATATGTACCAGCCTATGTTTTGAAACCCGGTGGTTCGACCCGTGTCAACCGTGATTCGGTAGGACAAACGGTCCGAAAACCCCCTAAACCCAGAAAAAACCGCTACTCGGTAAAAACCCGGATTACCCGGCAAAAACCCGGTAAAAAACCGGGGCGAACCGGTTTGAATTTTTAAAAAAATGGAAGAAATTGACCTAAATTCCTAAACAACATACCTAAGCCCCAATTCATTATTTCTTCCTGTCATCTTCACTCTTCACGTTCTGCTCATTGCTATCTCCATCCACCTTGGCCGCTCTGACTCACTCTTTCTTTTTGTTGGACTCTTTTGATTTCACTGTTTCTGCCCCGCTTCTTCAAAGATGGAGAAACTAATTCGATTGGGGATGTAAATTTTGAAGAAGAAATTGGTTAGTTGGTAGAATTTAGAAGAAGAAGAAAACGAAAGATTAGTAACAAGAAGAATTAGAATTTTAGAAGAAGAAAGGAGAGGACATGATACAGAAGACTAGATGGAAAGGCAGACGGGTCATGGGATTGGGAGTATTGAGAAAAAATTTAATGTGTGGTCTTGTCACTGTGTTGTATGGCACAATAAACGAATGGAATAAATATTGATATTTTGTTAGAAGAATAACAATAGTAGTTGAAAAATGTATATTTTGAGCTTTTATAGAATATTTGCATTTTTCCAAGTAGAAGGATTGATGGATGACCATTTCTTGATTTCCATATTGGAAAATTTTCAATGACATGGTAGTACTAGTATTATCTAATACTGTTATTGAAGAAAAAAAAGAATTTGTCAGGCATGCATGTGACATAGCTGTTGAAGAAATCTTGCATTGCATTAGCGTGCATTTACGTTGATACTTGGTATTGTACTACTACTACTACTTCAATCGATTAGATCGTACGATCGTACATCCATGAACGGTCGGAATTCATTGTATACTTTTTTAACCTGTTCCAATTGATTAGATCGTATTTAATATATTTGATCGATTCCAATTCGGATAAGAAGATTGTAGAGATTAATTGTTAATTATTATACGTTCCTTATAAATTAATTATTAAGTGTTCGATATGTTACAAAATTTATTAAGTGTTTTACTACTACGAGTTATAAATTATAAATTACATGTTAATATAATCAACAAATTATCCGTCGCTCAAAACACTTAACTACATCCTCGTAATTTAGTACATATACGAATTTATCAAATCAACCAAAACTACTACATACATACATATCAAATTAACTAAACTAACTACGTACATACTTAACATACATATCAAATTACACATACATATCAAATTACTACATACATACTTAACATACATATCAAATTAACTAAACTAACTAAACCAACTACATACATACTTAATTAACATACATACTTCACTACATGCATACTTATCGAATTAACATACATACATATTGAATTACTACATACATTCATATCAAATTAACTAAACAAACTATCAAATTAAATATACAAATCAAATTAATCAAATTACATATACATATCAAATTACATATAATTGATCAAATTAACTAAACAAGCTACTACATACTTCATATAAACATACAATTGAGAATAAGTAGTAAAAAATCAAAAAAATCCCAATTTTTCAAAAGTTAGGGTTTAGAAGTAATACCTTTGATTCCGAAGAAAATAGCGGATGAAATTTGAAATTGAAGAAAGAAACGAGCTCCTCGTCCAACGATCTTCGAATTGACACCAAGATTGGGAAGAATCGACAACAAATGGTCGGATTTGACGGAGGAGAAAGGAAGAAAAAGAAGAAAAACGAAGAACAGAAGTGAGCCGAAATGGCTTCTGCTTCAGCCCCTCAGTCCAAGAAAACCTTTCTGGGCCGACGGACACGTATCCGTTGCCCCGTAGCGATGGATATGTTATCCGTCGCCAGTTTTTTTTTAACATATAAATATTAACGACGGATAATTTATCCGTCTTTAATATTTAATTTTCTTTTTTTTTAAAAACAAAGTCAAACACCGGGCGACGGATTAACCCATATAGCGACGGATAAAATTATCCGTCGTTAATGAGCGACGATATTTTATCGTCATAGATTTGGCGACGGATAAACTGCCGCCAAATCTAGCGATCCGTCGCCCCTTTCCATCGTTTTAACTCAATATTCTTGTAGTGATATCTAAGACTTGTCAAATCTTAATAAAGAACTGTAATAGGTGAAGATTAGGAGATGACTCTTTGGCATAATTTTTGCCTAGTCAAAATTCAAAATAAAAACAGAGGAATTATTAAATTCAAAAGTGAAAAGAATAGACTTCTTTGTTACCAAGAGATATGTTGAGTTTATAGCTCAAAGTGAATGGACGGATAAGATCAAATCTGGAAGCAAGCAACGGCTGAGATCAAACTGGCTGTTAGAAGCTGTTTGATGTTCTGTCAAAACAGAGAAACAGAGCACAACTGGAGTTTGTGTAAAATCCAAGCAATTGTTTGCGCGATTTCTCTGTCAGATATATGTAGCTCATTCCATTCATCTTAGAGATATAGAACATCGTTATTCACTCTCAATTTCAGTCGATTGTAACTATTTTTCTTCTTCATTCCGATCAAGGTAGAAGATAGGTTACTGTGTACTTGTTGAGCTTGATTGTCTCGATTGTAGCTCGTATTTTGTACTTGATTGGTGGCAATAAAGGTTGTTGATTGTTTTCCCGTGGACGTAGGCTCTCATTGAGCTGAACCACGTAAACCCTCTCGTGTTGATTCGTGATTGTCGCTTTCATTTGGTTTGATCGTCAGGTGATGGACGAAGAGATTGTGTGTTGAATCTCGACAATTGACGCCGTCTGTGGGAAACTACTCACTCTCTTCTGGTGCTAAATCAACAATGGGATCATCAATGAAGTTCGACGTTGAAAAGTTCACGAAGAAAACCGATTTTGTCCTGTGGCAAGGGAAAATGGAGTCACTGTTGGTTCATCAAGGCTTGCAGGCTGCATTGCCTGGTGATAAAGGATTCGACAAGGACTTCGATGAGAAGGAGAAGGCATCGATCATGGGAAGAGCTCGCAGTACTATTATTCTCTCACTCAGTGATAAGATTCTGAGAGAAGTTATCAGAATCAAAACTGCTAAGGAGATTTGGGAGAAACTTGAGGAGATGTACAATTCTAAAACTGCGAGTAACAAGCTTCATCTCAGGAAGAAACTATTCAATTTCAGGATCAATCCTGATAGATCACCGCCGATCAATCGATGATTTCAACAAAATGTGTCAGATCTTGAAGGTGTTAAAATTAAGGTCATGATGAGGATAAAGCAATGATTATCCTTGGGCAATCGCTTAAGTCATAAGAGCATTTCATTGACTCTTTGGTGATTCAAAAAAGTATAGCATTAACCTATGATGATGTTGATGTAGCCTTGAGGAACAAGGAACTCCACAGGAATTCTGCATCCACCAGTCAGGACATCAATGCTGAAAGCCTAAATCTCAAAGCCGGGTGGAGCAACAAGTTTCAGGGCAAGAAGAAGCCATTCAATCATAGTGATGCCAAGAAGCCTGATAAAAACAAGCAGATTGATATGTCTGATGCAGAATGGAGGACTTGCTATTATTGGAAGAGAGCTGGACACCTAAAGAAGCAGTGTTTTCAATACAAAAGAGACAAGAAAGCTGGTAAGCTGCAAGCAAGTGGATCAACCAACACTGCAGACATAGCAGAAGATTCTCAACCATATGGAGATGCTGAGGCACTTATTGCTTCTGAGGTTTGTACAGTTACCAATTCTACTTCTAATCTTAATTGGGTGATAGACTTTGGTTGCTCTTTCCATATGAGTCCCAATTTAGACTGGTTTGAAAATTTTACTAGTAAGAAGAGTGGTACTATGTTATTGGGAAATGATTATCCATGCAGTATTGAAGGTCATGGTGATATAAGGCTGAGAGTGTTTGATAATGAGATTAGAGTACTAACTAATGTTAGATACATCCCTGAGCTGAAAACGGACCTAATCTCATTAGGACTGTTTGATGGAAATGGATATAGATATCAGACTGACAATGGTGTGCTCACTATATTGAGAGGAGATATAGCTGTCATGAAAGGTGTTAAGAGAAATGGTTTGTATTACTTAGATGGTGAAACTGTAAATCAAGTATCTGCAAATACAGCTGCTATTGATAACACTCAGTTATGGCATGCTAGAATGGGTCATTTGAGTGAGAAGGGTCTCAAGGAGCTTAGCAAGCAAAACCTATATAATATGTGCTGATCAAATAACTGCTCTCAAATTCTGTGAAAACTGCATTTTAGGCAAATCTCACAAGGTTGGTTTTGATTCTGCAAAACATGTCACTAAGGCTCCACTAGATTATCTGTTGGTCCAGATAACGGCAAAGTAAAAGACTCGAGGGGGGGGGGGTGAATATTCTTTTAAAACTTTTGTCGATAAACACAGTTTCTTAGATATCTGTGAGGATATCTGATACTTAATTTCAGAGAGCGGAAGACTTTTCTGTGATAAGTGCACGTGCTCAGCAAGATAGGTGTAAATACTTTACAAGGTAAATAAAGCAAGTAATAAATGCAGAAAGTAAATAACACAAGTCTTTTTATAGTGGTATCTGAAGGTGGCGTAATCCTTCAACTAATCCACTTCGGCCTTTCTCAGATAATTGAGGTAACCTTACAAGTATCTTCTCTCGATTCCTAAATACACTAGGTTCCCAACCAAGTGTTCCCCCTGAGTTATTCCCCGGCTTTCACAAGTACTTCTGCATCGTAAACCTCTTTCCTGGAGTTGTTCCTTAGTTTCCCAAACTAAGTACTTCCTGTACTCCACGCCAATTAAGGTGTTTGTTAAGGTAGTTTGTCAGGTGAGCTTCTTTAATAACTTGTTCAGTTATGCAGATAGCTCTGAGAATCAAGTATACTTAATACACATTGCAATGTATGGTATCTTGTTCTTTACTGACCCAAGTCTATGATAAGTGTTCAAGAGAATGAATCTCAGATATGAAATCTTGGGTCAACTCTTTCACAAATAACAATGCTTGTTGAGGATCAGGACACTTAGAACTTTTGTGCTACTTAGAATCAAGAGCTTTGGTCGCAACCGAAAGCTTGAAGGTAAGTAGTGTCCTTAAGAGAGCTTGTGTGAGAGTATTCAATGTGAGTTCAGTGTTCTAAGGTGTAAGTTCTGTGTGTGTTCTCAAGCAGTCTAAGTGTTGATATTTATAGATGAATTTGAGTGCCGTTTGAATAGTATCCGTTAGGCTTAAATCAAATTCAAACTATTGATATCTGAGTATAGTACTGTAGTACGTTTGTCTTCTTCTTCAGAAGCTACCGTTTTTGTTCAGACATTTCTGTCCATGCATTCAATGCATTGTACTATACTTTTTTCCTATAGTGCCAACGGAACTATGCATTGTATCAGAGATCTTTATACTATCAGATTTCTCTGATGCTGTGCACGTCCTTTTCAAGAGATTATCACAACTCCAGATACCAATTGTTGAAACAACTTGCTATAATACATTTCCTTTCAGAAACATAGTTTATGTCCAAGGTATCTGAGTGTAGATATCTGTGGGCACTTTCCTTGTCTCAGAAACCTTTTATATCTCAGATATCTTTTGCAACACTGTTTATTTAAAACGCCAGGTGTCTTCAAGATATCCGGTCAGGTATTTGAAAACCCTTGTCTTCAGCAATCTTGTGCAGTCTTCAAATCTTCAAATCCGTTGAACTTTTCCTGCTGGATGCCTTCTTCTTGGTCTTCTTAAGAGGAATAAAAATTACATTCAGAGACCTAACATCCTATACAAGATTTGATAGACTATCATACTTAGTGAGTTTCCTCTTTTTACAGTGTTCAAGTGAACCAAGAGTACTAACCACCTTTATGAGCTAAGATAAGTCATTAGGTTGCTGATCAAAATCTAAACAGATATTCCTAACAAATTTCCCCCATTTTGATCACCAACGATGACTATCTCCCTATTACAACTGATGAGGAAACAATCCACCACTTAATCATTTCTTATAATCTTCCAATTCATATAATTAAGTGCAGAAAGTAAACATCAACCAAATCACAAGGTGTGATCTTTGCTGACAAGTTATCTTTTATAGATTGATATCTGAGAGTAGGTTCATCAGATATGTTACAATGAAAGTTCAGATAACTTTTACAAGATAAAATAACAATAAGGTACAGTCAGCAAGATAAAAAAAAAATTACATAGTAAATTAGGACAACAGGAGTAACCAAGCTCCAAGTGGACATCATAATAAACTAGTCTTCAAGTCTTCAAATCTTCATCAGTTCCAAGGATCAATTTGCAAACTCCCTATCTCCAAATCTTTTGATGTCGTCTGAGTAGTCATAGAGCAAGGTTCTGACCAACATTTCAGTGTCTCTGGCATAACCACATACTTCTTTGTATGATTTGGTGGGATTCTTCTTGGCAAAGTGTTTGACCCATAAATACTTTCCCCATTTCCAGGCATGCTCAATTATGATATCTGGTAGCTTGAAGTAATCATATATGATCCTCAGATATCTGATGTCACTCTTGTATTGATCTTCATTCATGTAGAATGTCTCAAAGGGTTCCACAACAAGTCTTGGCCTTGTGCCTGTTCCAGTGAGGTTTGTGACTTTATGCACATCATCAGGTTTTCCATAAGGACATTCATCATTAAGGTCCTTCCTCATGGCTTCAATTCTCTTGACAACTTCAAAATCCAACCAAGCTTTGACATGATTGGTGTTGATCAAGATTGGCTTATCTTTTCTCCATGCCATAAGTTGTTGATGGATGGGTACTGGAAATCCTTTTTCATTTACAAGCAAGTGCTTTAGTTCTAGTATCCAGTATCCATTCCTCTAATGAATACACCTGTAGGAGGACGAGTTGTTGTCAGTCTTCACATACTCAATCCTGGCTTCTTCTGGCCTGAGTGGAAGTTGACCTTTTCTTCTTTCAGCTCTCAATCTATTCCTCCTTTGCCTTGAGTTTTCCCTTGGATTGCTTGAAGAACCACCCTGGATTGACTTGGTATTTCCAGAGGGTGTTTTAGCTGCCAAAGGCTTTGCAGCTATGGGCTTAGTTAGGCTATCAATTTTTCTTTTACTGTGAAGAGGAGCTTCATCTTCATCAGTCTCTTCATCATCATCATAAAGATTAATTCTTGTGAGAGTTTTGCAGCCTTCTTCATTGCCCTGGGATATGTTTTGGCCTTCAGAAGACTCATCAATCCCTCTTACTTGTCTTCTCCTTGGAGCCTTGGTACTCCTTGGAGGTTTCTGTGCTCTGGCCCTTGTTGTAATTCCTTTTTCAGGATGTTGCTGAGTGGTGGCCACTATCTGTAGGGCTGTCTGACTAGAGGAGGGCTCATTAATTCTGAGAGGTGGTTGTTCAGATTTTCTTTTGTTTCCTCTTCCTCTCTGAGCATCTTGAAATCCTTCCCCCTTAGTCATTGTTGACTGTCTAAGAATCACAAAGGATTCTAAAAGGGAGTCAAAGTTGCCTTGCAGATAGTTGTAAGCAGCAACCAACTATTCCAGATTGGCCTTGAGCTCCTGATTTTGTTTGATAAGACCTGTTTCCTTATCAGTGAGCTCTGCCAGTGGGCCTTGAGTAGCATCTCGCTTCAAAGAAAGATAGCTAGCCTCATTGAGGGCTTTTTTAGCAAGATTATTGTCATCATCCCTTACCATGCCTAGGTCTCTCTGAGCAATGACCAAGCTTGTTGTTCTTTGAGTGATTAGCTCAGTGAAATTTTTCATTTCAGCAGGGACTGATGCAATTACTTCTTCATTTTGTTGAGACAACTCCTTTCTTAGAGTTGCCAGAACCTGGTATCTGGCCATGTAATCATGGGAGTTGAGATTTGGTTTCTTACTGATGCTTTGAGGAGCTATCAGTTTTCTCTTTAAGTGAGAAACTCCCAAGTGAACATTTGCATGTTCTGCCAAGGTTCTGTCTTCTTCATCATCTGAGTCATCAGCCCAGTGATCTTCATCCTCTTGTACTTCTTCATCAAGAGTTCTCAAGGCGGCAACCATCTCAGATATGGGTTTCTTGCCTTTGGAGGATGGTTTCTTTGGTGAAGATGCAACTTTAGCATCATGCTTTGCTTCAGATGCTTGTTCAACATCTAGCTCCTTAGTAATATAGTCAACAGTGTCCCGGAGCTCTTTAATCTCAGAGTAAGCTTGCGTTTCCTTGCATGTTTGTTCTTCAAGTTTGTCTAGCTTGACTCTGGATTCAGCTATCTTTTCTTCCAGTTGAAGATGTAGCTGTTGTTCTTCCTCCAACAGTTGTTTGAGTTGAGCAACTCTGGCTTGTGCATCTGATATTTTCTGAGTGTTGTTCTCAGAGTGCTCAACTACTTGTCCAGTAGAGTCCTTGTGTTGGGGAGATGGATGGGTAGATTTCTGAGGAGATGGAGGAGGGGATTGCTGTGATGTCCTCTTAGTGTGCTTTTCAGCAGCTGAGGCATTGTTTCCTTGTGGAATCCCTCCTGTCCTTGGTGCAGGGGCATCATCATCATCTTTCTTATCCTCATCCTTGTGATGGTCAGAAGGAGGATCTTCATAATTGTTCTCATCAGTTTCCTTCTCTTCTTTATCTTCAGAGACCAGATTGATCACTTCTGGAATAGTGACCGTTTGCCCATTAACTTCATCTTGTTCAGAGGGTATGTACTGTAGAGTCTGGGGAAAAGTAGGTTTGAATGCCATCTGCATTTTGGTCTGACCATCCGCTTGGTTGAAAGCTTAAATCAGCTTTCTGGCCACTTCCTTGACAAAATCCTTATCCATCAATGTTCCGAAAGAATATTCTTTAGTGGGGAACATTGCATGGACGTAGTTTTCCAAGTCAAGGGCTCCTGCTCTCCTTGTGTGGTGATCAGTCACCTTTAAGATCTCAGATAGATCGGAGCATCGGAGCTTTTGCCATTTCTTGAAGCATTTCAGATGCTTTGGCAAAGTGTGTTCCTTTAAGAAAGGAAGCAGGTCCTCTTTCTCATCAACAGGGACCTTAGTGGCACTTGATTGAGCCTGAAAGAAAGCGTTCTGAATTAATTTCAAAACTTTAGTAGATATCTGGGCTTTAGAGTAGAAAGGTATCTGAGTTACTGGTGATGTGCCTCGGATGACTTGAGGTTCCAGTGCCTCGATATCCGGATATGAGGAGGAGACGGAAGTCGATCCTCATTGTCTTCTTCTGCTTGAACTCGAGATTAGAAACATAACACTTAGGAAATTTTATCAAGAAAAATTTTTAGTGACAAATCAGATATCTGAGAGGTCAATTACCTCCGTTGGAGGCTCAGATACTTGTCTCTCAGAGACTTGTGCGCCTCGAATCTTTTCTTGACGAAGGCCTTGATGCCTCATCAATTTCCATATGTTGTGAGGATTGAGGGCAACTCCTCAACAACTTCTACTTTTTTTGAACTGTTAAGTAGAATGTGTTAGTTTGAGAAAATGATCGAGATTTGTTCTTTGAAGAATATAGATATTTGAATGAAATACCTTCTCTGTAGAAGGTTCATATACTCGTTCTTCAGAGACCTTGGAAGTCTCTGGATTCCTCTCCGAAGAGATAGACTTTTCAGTCTCTTCATTTTTCTTCTCAGTTGGAGCCTATTAGAAACAACCACTTATTAGACAAGTGTATAAAGCACATATCTGAGTTATATCTCAAGGAACTATTTTCTACCTATGAGACAGGCTCCTGTTCCTTAAGTGGTGAGGCTATGGAAGCCTCCTTTTCAGATTCTGAGATAAGCTTTGCAGCTTCCTCTTGTTGTTGTGTTTCTAAATCAGCCTGTAACAAAGAAATTTCATTAAATAACAAGATTTATCAGACAAAAATATCACAAGTAAAGAGTTAAACCATTCAGCTACCTGAGCAATGTCAGGCTGATTGGTCTATGGAACTAGTGAAGTTTCCATGCGTTGGTCTTGTTGTTCTTGGACCATTTCTTGGTTGGAAGTTTGAGGTACTTCAGACCTTTCTTGAGTATGCAACTCAGTTGCCTCCCTTGGTTGATCATTCTGAGTAGAGATGCCTCAGTTTGATCCCTCTCATCGAGTTGGGGAACCTGCTCTTTTGGAGGATTTTCTTCAGCAAGAAAAGATGCTGGTGTCTGCAACTCAAGTACCATTTCAGCAGTATCCACATCTGGCTGTTGTGGTTGTTGTGCTTGGGACAGACTTTTGAGTGTGGAGGCAATGGCAGTATCCTCCAACACTAATGTATCACTCATCAGAGCATATTCAATATGCTTCAGTCTTTCCTGTTCTGATGGTGTAATTTGTCCAGTGACCTTGGACGAAGTTGCTTCTTCAGCAACCTTTGAAACAGGTGCTTGTTCAACAACCTGTGGTGTAGGTTCTTCTTCAGATACCTCTACACTAGTTACTTTTTCAGTAACCTTAGCCCTTTTTGATTGCTTTAGGACTTGAGAGATGACTAATTCATCATCTTCATCGTCAGATCTCTCATCAGCATTAGGAACTGATTGGTCCATAATCCCTGCGGTTTCTGCAGATAGGGCTTGGTATCTACCACTAATTTCTTTAGCAGTATTAATGAGTTCATCAGCAAGGCTTTCGGCAGTAGTCTTGACATTTCTGAAAGCACTTTCTCTTGCTGAGTCTACTTGTTTAGTAGTCAACAGACTTCTGCATTTAGTAGTCAACAGACTTGCTGAAAGAACTTTCTCTTTTACAACATTGATGAGTTCATCTGCATTTATGAGTTCATCAGCAGTGGCGGCAGGTATCTGGGAATCGACAACCTCAATTTTTGTGCCTTCTGATTTGCCAGCAGACTTCTTTCGTGAAGTTCTGGGCTTCTTGGTCGCAATATTTCCCTCCGATACCTCTTTAGTCTTTCGCTTCTTGGAACCTTTCTGAGATCCAGTAACCTTTTTCATCAAGTTCGTATACTCATATTTGTAGAGTAGGTTATTGTTGGCTATGTCAGCCTTCTCTCTGAGCTCAATGCCAAGCTTCTCCAGCAAGTAGCATATATTTAGACCATAGCTCACTGTGGCCTTTGGCTCAGCAAGTCCCTTAGAGATTTTAGGCTCAAAGCCTTGAATCTTCTTCACAAACTTCATAAAGGCGTACTTGCCCCAATTGAAAGGGTTTTCCAGCCTTTTGTCTTGTTGTTGCAACAAGAACATCATCATCCAGCGTTCTTGGCTTATCTGGTCAGCACCTCCTTGTAGACCATCAAAGCATCTGTGAAGAATGCATGCCAACACATCCCAGTGAACTAATAGATGTCTGGTTCTGATGTCAGCAAGCTTGAAATCAGCGAGTGTATGTTGTTTATCAGTGTCACACACACCACTGTATAGCTGTTTTACACCTTCAAGGAGATATTCATCCTTGGTGTCTATTTCAAAATCCTTTCCAAGATTTTGAAGATCAAACAACTTGCAGAAAGTTATTAAGTCCAAAAGGATTTCTTTTCCTTGGACCTTAGTGTTTACAGACACTATTATAGTGCCTTCAGAAACACTGGATATAATCCTGGAGTTGTTATAGAATTCTAATACATCCAGTGAAGAAACTCCACTAGGAAGAGCAGATAGAAAACCCTTGATTTGTGCCTATTCAAGCATGTCAAGAACTAGCTTCCTATCGGCTTGGTTTTCAACAGCAGCCGTGAGGTATTCTTCAATCATGGCACCACCCCAAATCATCCTATGATTTGAAGTCCAATGATCGGGATTAAAGTCTTCTACCAATCGATTGTTCACTATAACCAATTCTGGTGCTTGCTTTTCAGCAGTACCAGTGATAGAAGATTAGGATTTCTGCTTAGGAGCCATCTCTTTATATAGTGCAAGTGTTTGAAAGTCTGAAAGAGATTTGGGTGAGAGATTAGTGATTCTTTGCAGAAAAACTAATAGAGATTTGCAGAGGTTGAAGAATGGTTTTTGCTATTCTTTTGCAAGTCTGAATGTGGGATTAGGCGAAAGTAATTTCTTTTGCCAAAATCCTATATATATAGCAATGTAATTCTAGCAAACATATACATACAAATTGGTTTTGTATGTACGTATCTGTGAATTGCAGTAAGGCGTGGGTAAAAGTTTGTTCGGCATTAAATGCATAGTGGACCACGTCGGAATTTCAACAGTTCACTTCTTACAGAGAATTAATCTCCGCCGTTAAGATCAATCGCCCATTTTATCAAGGGTCACGATTGCTTCTTCAGCAATGATCACAATCAACAATTGTAATTGTGCCCATTTAATGAATTTTTGCTATTAGCTATCTGAGTCACGTTTCTGTGTGAATGAGAATATTATTTGTATCTGAGTCTATCTTATACTTGTTGTCTTTTCACAGTTTTACGCAAAGATAGAAATAATACAAATTTCAAGATAGTAGTTGACTGTAGACAGTTGTACTATTCTCTTTTGTGTTCCCCTTCACTGAGTAATCTATATATCTGAGTACCCGTCTCAGAAATCTTCAAATAGCCATTTTCCCCTTTAGCCTTTGGTTTCTGGATACCCGTTCCAGATTCCTCTTCTCTCTCCTTTGATATCTTCTTTAGATATCTGAACTTTTTCAGTTCTTTGGTAGCTCCATTAGTCCAAGACTATGTCTTGAGGCTAAGAATCTACTTTCTTGTAGTGGCTTAGTAAAGATATCTGCAAGTTGGTCTTCAGTGCCAATGTTGAGTATCTCTATATTGCCTTTTTCAATATGGTCTCTGATGAAGTGGTGTCTAACATCAATGTGCTTTGTTCTTGCATGAAACTTAGGATTCTGAGTTATGGCAATATACACAATATCTGTGAAGCACAACACCCAGCAGCAATGTATTCAACCTCTGTGGTAGATGTGGCTATTGAATTTTGTTTCTTGCTGAACCAAGATATCAATCTAGCATCAAGAAATTGACAAGTTCCTGAGGTGCTTTTTCTATCAAGCAATGATCCAGCATAGTCGGCATCTGAATATCCAACCAAACTCAATCCACTATCTTTTGGATACCACAATCCAAATTCTACAGTACCTTTTACATACCTCAATATTTTCATAGCAATGTTGTAGTGTGATTGCATTGGATTTGTCAGAAATCTAGCACACACTCCAACTACATATTGAATATCAGGTCTACTTGCAGTGAGGTACAGTAGAGACCCAATAAATTTCCTATACTTGTGTCCTTCAACACTCTTGTCAGATTCAGTATAGGTCATTTTGGTTCCAATGCTCTTTGGTATCTTAGCTTTCTTTTCAGAAGGCTTTAGATTAAACTTGTTGAGCATGTCCTTTGCATACTTTGTTTGACTAATGAATATTCCATTATTGAGTTGCTTGACTCAATTTCTAGGAAGTAATTCAATTCTCCCATCATGCTCATCTCAAATTTACATTTCATGAGTTCAGCAAAGTCTTCACAAAGTTGCTTATCTTTAGATCCAAATATAATGTCATCAACATATACTTGAACTAAAAGTAGTTTCCCATCATGGTTCAATGTGAAGAGTGTTTTATCAACATCTCCATTCTTGAAACCACTTTTTAGTAGGTATTTGGCTAATGTATCATACCATGCTCTTGGAGCTTGTTTTAGCCCATACAGAGCTTTCTGAAGCTTATAGACCATCCTACTTTCTGAGGAAACTTCAAAACCTGGTGGTTGCTCAACATAGACTTCCTCAGCAAGTTCACCATTTAGGAATGCACTCACTCTTGACATCCATTTGATAAACTGTAAAGTCATTATGAGCTGCAAAGGCTAGAAAGAGTCTTATTGCATCCAATCTTGCAACTGGTGCATAAGATTCATCAAAATCTAGTCCTTCAGTCTGGGTGAATCCCTTGGCAACCAACCTAGCTTTGTTTCTGGTTATTTCACCAGACTCATTCATTTTGTTTCTGAAAACCCACTTGGTTCCGATTACAGATATTCCGTCAACAAATGAAACCTGTTTCCAGACATTGTTTCTCTCAAATTGATCCAACGCTTCTTGCATTGCAGAGATCCAATCTTGATCCTTTAATGCTTCTTCTATAGTTTTTGGTTCAATATTTAAGATGAAACATCCATAGAGAAAATTTGCATTTTCAGGGATTGCTCTTCTAGTTCTAACTCCTTGGTCTATGGGACCAATCACATCCTTTGTAGGATGATTTCTTATCCATTTCATAATGGGTTTTGAACTAGTAGGATCAATATCATTTTGATTTGAATGTGAATCAATATGATCTTGATGGGATACTTGTGCAGTATCTGAGATATCTGACACATGAGAAATTCCATGGATATCTGACACTCTTTCAGTGTTAGGGATATCTGGATCTTGCATTTCAGCAATCTCATTTTCAGATACCTTTTCATGATGAAGGTTCTCAGTAACCTGTTCCGTTTCTGGAATTCTCATAGGAAATTCTTCATCATGTCTTAGAGTCATCTGGTTGTTACTAAGCATAGTTTGCTTTTCATCGTCAGACTCATCCTCTAATTGAATGATAGAATTGTTTCTTTTTGAGGATTCCTTTTTCAGAATCTTTGATCATCAGTTCTTTGAACCTATCTGAGAGATCATCATTCAAGGGTACTTTCTTGTTTCCTTCATAGAATACTACATGAACGGATTCCTCAATCTTTTGTGTTCTTTCGTTGTAGATTCTATAGGCTTTGCTATTTAGAGAATAGCCAAGAAATACTCCTTCATCTGCCTTTGGTTGAAATGTTCTCAAGTATTCTTTTCCATTGTTAAGAACGAAACATCTGCAACCAAACACCCTTAGATGTTTGATACTAGGGGGTCTACCAATGAAAAGCTCGTAAGGAGTTCTGTCATGGTGTTTGTTAATCAAACATCTATTTTGAGTGTAGTAGGCTGTGTTTACAGCTTCAACCCAATAGATTTCACTTGACCATTGTTCTTGCCGCTTCTTTTAGGGTCCTATTCTTCCTTTCAGCAACACCATTTTGTTGTGGTGTTCTTACGGAAGATAGTTGATGCTGTATACCTTTGCAGGTACAAAACTCTTTTATGTAGTGGTTCACAAACTCGCATCATGGTCTGCTTCGACATAGATACCTTGTCATTTTTCATGACTTCGAGCTTATTCAGCAAGTTGGGTATCCCAACCCTTGCATCAGATTTGTGTTTGAGAAAGACAACCCAAGTGAATCTTGAGTAATCATCAACAACAACCAAACCGTACTTCTTTCCTGCATAACTAGTTACAGAGGATTCAAAAAGATCCATATGTAACATTTGCAGTGGCCTTTGACTGGAATGTCTAGTTTTAGACTTGAAAGAAGTTTTGGATTGTTTTCCCATTTAGCAAGCTGAGCATATACCATCTTTTCTATATGCCATTTTGGGTAAACCAACCACCAACTCTTTCTTGGCTAGCTTGTTCAGAGTTTTGAAATTCAAGTGACTCATTCTTTTATGCCATAGCCAATTTTCTTCAGTGTGGCCAGATTGACTCACCATGAGACATTCTTCAGTTGTGGCGGATGCCCAATCAGCAACATAAAGATTTCCTTTACGCCTTGCAACCAAGACTGTCTGCTTTGACTCATTGTCAATCACTTTGCATAGTTTTGACTTGATCTTGACAGTGTACCCTTTGTCTACTAGTTGACTCATGCTTACGAGATTATATTTCCATCCCTTTACATGTAGTACTTCAGAGATTGTAAGGGCTCCAAACTTCAAATTGCCAAATCCTATGGTTGGATTTTCATCTCCTCCAGCAAACCTGATAATTAGTCCATCATTGCACTTTCTGTAGTCAATCAGATTTGCTTTGTCTCCTGTCATGTGCTTCCCACATCCACTATCAAAATGTCACTTTGGATTAGTCTTTAGAGTGTTCTGCACAAAACATGAAACAGGAGATTAGGTTCTCATACCAACGATGGAACCAACTGGTCTAAAGAATCTTCCAGTAGGAATCCATTTTTGAACGAATTTCTTAGGAGCATTCTTTTTTCTAATTGGAACATAAGGAGGAATTCTAGTTAAATGATTAGTATTATTGTTATCAAGAACTATTTTCTTCCTTGGTGTGTTCCTTGGTGCTCCATTTGGTGCTTTCAGATACCTGTCAGGTTCGAGTCGCTTTCAAAGAACTTAGCTTTCCTAGCCAGATTTTTTCTAGCCCTGGCATTCAGATTTTTAGTGGCTTGACTCATCTTCCACTTCTGATAATTGCCGTGAGCAATTCTTGCCTTTAACCATCGTTCTTGCTCTTGTTTGTACTCACGAGCAAGTTGTTTCCCGATAGCTTTATAGCCAATACCATTTCGAGCACCTGGTGCTGTCTAAGATCTTTCCTCAACAGCTTTGCTAGTCTCTGGGTAATCTATTTTCTTGTCACCTGTCTTTAGTTTGTTGAAGGCAGGGCAATCCTTCTTAAAATGACCAGGTTTTTGACAGTAGAAACAGATATCGTTTCCGATTTCGGCCCCGAGTACTTGATGCTTTCTGAGCTGGCTTGTTCAGCGAGCTTTGCATATTTTTGTACTGGTGATAGTTTGAGCCTAGATGCTTTTTCAGCTTCTATTTGGCTTTTCTTCTCTCAATCTCACGACTGACATATTTTCTCATTTGCTTTGCAGCAAGAGCTTCCTCAGTCATCTCCTTGCCTTCTTTCTTTTCAGAAGTTCCTTGAGCAACTAGAGCAACATTCTGCAACTTTTCGGTTGTTTGTTCTCTTTGAGTTGTCTCATAGTCAACAGTGGCAAGGTGAGAGAAAAGTTCCACTGGAGTGATATCTGGCATTCCTTGGTTAAAGTAGAAAAACTTTGTGTGCTCCCAGTTATGATTTAGACTTCTCACAATAGTCTTAATCTTTTCTGACTAGGTATATCTATTACTTTCACCAAGTGCAGCCATGTCACTCATAAGTGTTCTAAATCGGAAATCTAGTTCTTCAAGAGTCTCTGTGGGACCTTGTTTAAAGTTTTGGAATTTGAGCTTCAAAACATCGAACTTATTTTCCTTCGTTTTCTCAATGTCGGCACAGATTTCTTCAATCACCTGTGCCACTTTTGCCGTTTTGCACCCTACGCTTTAATCAGATGTGCTCTAGAGTAGAACGTATGATGATATTGCGAGCCTGACCATCCGGTCGATTTCTCTTGGCATCTTCCGATGTCCAGAGCTCTCTGGGCTTTGGTTCGTAAATAACTTGACTGGCAGGTCTCCCACTAGTTGACGCATCTGTCTGTGAAGACCCATCGCTTTGTTCTCTGTCTTTACCATTAGAAACCTCTATGACTTGCTTGAGTTGTTGAATGACTATTGGACCATTCTTTATCACGTCGGTCATTTCGTCACTGATGGCTTCTAGGTGGAGCATCCTGTTGTTTCCCATTTCTCATAATTCTCTGGCTTGAGAATTGGGGCGTCACTTAAAGACATCATGCAGCAAACACACTAAACAAACAAATCAAGTGTAGGTGAAAAGCAGTTAGTGGGCACTTATCTGGGATCTAGGTTCAGTGCAGAAACTTGGGAACCTCCCGCTCTGATACCACTTGTTGGTCCAGATAACGGCAAAGTAAAAGACTAGAGGGGGGGGGGGGGTGAATAGTCTTTTAAAACTTTTGTCGATAAACACAGTTTCTCAGATATCTGTGAGGATATTGGATACTTAATTTCAGAGAGCGGAAGACTTTTCTATGATAAGTGCACTTGCTCAGCAAGATAGGTGTAAATACTTTGCAAGGTAAATGAAGCAAGTAATAAATGCAGAAAGTAAACAACACAAGTCTTTTTATAATGGTATCTGAAGGTGGCGTAATCCTTCAACTAATCCACTTCGGCCTTTCTCAGACCTAGAATCCACGAAGACAGATAATTGAGGTAACCTTACAAGTATCTTCTCTCGATTCCTAAATACACTAGATTCCCAACCAAGTTTTCCCCCTGAGTTATTCCCCGGCTTTCACAGCCAAGTAATTCCTGTACTCAGAAACCTCTTTCCTGGAGTTGTTCCGTAGTTTCCCAAACTAAGTACTTCCTGTACTCCACGCTAATTAAGGTGTTTGTTAAGGTAGTTTGTCAGGTGAGCTTCTTTAATAACTTGTTCAGTTATGCAGATAGCTCTGAGAATCAAGTATACTTAATACACTTTGCAATGTATGGTATCTTGTTCTTTACTGACCCAAGTCTATGATAAGTGTTCAAGAGAATGAATCTCAAATATGAAATCTTGGTTCAACTCTTTCACAAATAACAATGCTTGTTAAGGATCAGGACACTTAGAACTTTTGTGCTACTTAGAATCAAGAGCTTTGGTCGCAACCGAAAGCTTGAAGGTAAGTAGTGTGCTTAAGAGAGCTTGTGTGAGAGTATTCAATGTGAGTTCAGTGTTCTAAGGTGTAAGTTCTGTGTGTGTTCTCAAGCAATCTAAGTGTTGATATTTATAGATGAATTTGAGTGCTGTTTGAATAGTATCCGTTAGGCTTAAATCAAATTCAAACTATTGATATCTGAGTATAGTACTGTAGTACGTTTGTCTTCTTCTTCAGAAGCTACCATTTTTGTTCAGACATTTCTGTCCGTGCATTCAATGCATTGTACTATACTTTTGTCCTGTAGTGCCAACGGAACTATGCATTGTATCAGAGATCTTTATACTATCAGATTTCTCTGATGCTGTGCACGTCCTTTTCAAGAGATTATCACAACTCCAGATACTAATTGTTGAAACAACTTGTTATAATACATTTCCTTTCGGAAATATAGTTTATGTCTAAGGTATTTGAGTGTAGATATCTGTGGGCACTTTCCTTGTCTCAGAAACCTTTTATATCTCAGATATCTTTTGCAACACTGTTTATTTAAAAATGCTTGTGTCTTCAAGATATCTGGTCATAGGTATCTGAAAACCCTTGTCTTCAGCAATCTTGTGCAGTCTTCAAATCTTCAAATCCGTTGAACTTTTCCTGCTGGATGCCTTCTTCTTGGTCTTCTTAGAGGAATAAAAATTACATTCAGAGACCTAACATCCTATACAAGATTTGCTAGACTATCATACTTAGTGAGTTTCCTCTTTTACAGCGTTCAAGTGAACCAAGAGTACTAACCACCTTTCTGAGCTAAGATAAGTCATTTGGTTGCTGATCAAAATCTAAACAGATATTCCTAACATTATCTGCACTCTGATTTGTGGGGACCTACTAAGACTCAGACCATGAATGGGGGCAAATACTTTGTGTCAATCATAGATGATTTCTCAAGGAAAGTGTGGCTCATTGTACTAAAGTCCAAGGATGAAACTTTCTCTAAGTTCAGAGATTGGTCTATTAAGGTTGAAAACCAAATGCGAAGAAAAATCAAGCACTTAAGGACATACAATGGGTTGGAGTTTCTGTCAGGAGAGTTCAATGATTACTGAAAAGAGAAGGGAATTGTGAGACATAAAACAATCCCTGGGACTCCACAGCAAAATGGGGTTGCAGAAAGGTTCAATGAATCATTTGAAAGAGTGAGGTGCATGTTAATAAGTTCTAGATTAAGTAAAAGTTTTTGGGGAGAAGCAGCTACTACAGCTTGTTACTTAATCAACAGATGTCCCTCTGAACCACTAAATTACAAAACCCTGAAGAGATCTGGTCCGGTAAACCACCATCTTACTCACACATTAAGGTGTTTGGATGCTTGGCTTTAGCTCATGTCAAACAGGACAAGCTTGAGCCCAGAGCACTAAGGTGTATCTTCTTGGGATATCCATCAGGTGTGAAGGGATATAAACTGTGGAATATCTCACAGAAGAAATGCATTATAAGCAGAGATGTGGTGTTTAATGAGTAGATCATGCCAATAAAGCCTAATAAGCAGGTTACTGAGCTTGAGGTGGAGTTCACAGGAAATGAACATGATGCATACATCAATGATGAGCATGAAAATGATACTGAGCATGATACTGTTAATGGAAAACAATCACAGTTGCCTGATATAAATGATCATGGAGATATAGATCATGAAGATACAGTAGAAGCTACTGATACACTATCTTCATATCAGTTGACTAAGGACAGAAGCAAGAGAGCAAAACAACTAGCTCCTGATATGTTTGGCTTTGGCAGAGTAGGAAAGTCTTACAATGTACACTATGCTCTTTCAGTTGCAGAAGAGGTCAACTACTCAGAGCCAGCTACATATCAAGAAGCAATCAATGGTCCTGAAAGTGACAAATGGTTGTCTGCTATACATGAAGAACTTACATCACTAGAGAAGAATGGAACTTGGGATATTGTGTCATTACCTAAAAATCATAAACTAGTGGGATGCAGGTGGATCTTCAAGAAGAATACTGAATCAGGTACTACTGAGTCAATAAGATACAAAGCTAGACTGGTTGCTAGAGGATTCACTCAAAAGGAAGGAATTGATTACACTGAGATTTTCTCACCAGTTGTCAAACATGTATCTATCAGAGTACTACTGGCTATGGTTACTCAATGGGATCTTCACTTACAACAGATGGATGTAAAGACAGCATTTCTGCATGGAAATCTAGAGGAAACCATCTATATGAAGATACCTGATGGAGTGCAAGTAAAAAACAAGGACAACAAAGCTTGTTTGCTGAGAAAATCACTGTATGGACTGAAGCAAAATCCCAGACAGTGGTATAAAAGATTTGATGAGTTTATGAGTTCAATCAACTTCACAAGGAGTGCTATGACAATCAGATTTATCTTACAGATGCTACACAGGAAAATTGCATATATCTGTTACTCTATGTTGATGATATCTTGATAGCTGGGAGGTTAATGGATGATATTTGTGAATTAAAGTCAAGATTGAGCTCTGAGTTTGAAATGAAGGATCTGGGAAGTGCTAAAAGGATTTTAGGCATGGACATTGCCAGAAAGTTGACAGATGGAAGTCTATCACTGTCATAATCAAGTTATCTTGTTAAAGTCTTAGCTAGATTCAATATGAATCTCTCCAAGGTTGCCTCAGTACCTATGAATCCTGGAGTAAAGCTCTCGTCAAATCAAAGTCCTACTACACAGTTTGAAATGTGTAAAATGCTTACTATACCTTATGCCAGTGCAGTGGGGAGCATTATGTACTCCATGATATGTTGCAGACCTGATTTGGCTTTTGCCATGAGTGTGATTAGTAGGTACATGAGCAATCCTGGTATGGATCACTGGAATGTTGTTAAGGGAGTGTTTAGGTATATTAAAGGAACTCTGCACCATGGATTGAAGTTTCAAGTATCTAAAGAAGTTGAATTTCCACTGAAAGGATATGTAGATGCAGATTTTGCTGCAAATATTGATACTAGAAAATCAATCACTGGTTTTATCTTCACTCTCTATAGAACTGCCATTAGCTGGAAATGTACTCAGCAATCTATTGTTTCTCTCTCAACTACTAAAGCTGAGTTCATTGCTGTTACTGAAGCAATCAAGGAGGCTATCTGGCTTAATGGACTGATAAAGGAGATGGGAATTATTCAAGAATCAGTCACAATCTTCTGTGACAATCAAAGTGCAATACAACTCTCCAAGCATCAACACTTCCATGAAAGGACTAAACATATTGATGTCAGATTATATTTCATTAGAGACATCATTGATGGAGGAACAATTAAAGTGGAGAAGGTGCATACAAATGAGAATGCAGCAGATAGTCTGACTAAGACTTTATCAGCATCTAAGTTCCACCATTGTGCAGACTTGGTAAAGTTGAAGTGTGTAAACACTTCTTCATCCATAAATTGAAGTCACTCAGGCATGCTCTAGCCTTCAAGGGAGCTTAAAGGTTGTTGGATCTACCTGCAAAGGACTGTAAAGGGAAGTATATCAAGAACTTTGAGCTAAGGTGGAGATTGTTGAGTTTATAGCTCAAAGTGAATGGAAGGATGAGATCAAATCTGGAAGCAAGCAACGGCTGAGATCAAACTGGCAATTAGAAGCCATTTGATGTTGCTGTCAGAACAGAGAAACAGAGCACAGCTGGAGTTTGTGTAAAATCCAAGCATTTGTTTGCGCGATTTCTCTATCAGATATATGTAGCTCATTCCATTCATCTTAGAGATATAGAACATCGTTATTCCACTCTCAATTTCAGTCGATTGTAACTATTTTTCTTCTTCATTCCGATCAAGGTAGAAGATAGGTTATTGTGTACTTGTTGAGCTTGATCGTCTCAATTGTAGTTCGTATTTTGTACTCGATTGGTGGCAATAAAGGTTGTTTACTGTTTTCCCGTGGACGTAGGCTCTCATTGAGCTGAACCACGTAAACCCTCTCATGTTGATTCGTGTGATTGTTTCGATTGTGAGATTGTCATTTTCATTTGGTTTGATTGTTGTTTGTGATTGACGAAGAGATTGTGTGTTTAATCTGTTCAAATGAAACGTCGACAGGTAATGATTCATCAGGCCAATTTTAAGATCCAGATCAATGGTTATAAAACTAACAATTAAAACATAACTGTTGAGGGTAAAATCCCCCAACTACTTAGAGATTATTCGACTTCACGGGTAATGGCCAAGGTAAGAAGTCTGCATCAAGCTGTGTAAGAGCCAATAAGAGTGATGACTCGAGGGGGGTTATAGGACCCGGCTTGCTGCCAAACCAGTTAGAGACTTTACTCAAGAGAGACTGAAGATCTGCTCTGTATAATGATCGGGATTAGTTTCGTCAGATGACTTACCTTAACATGGGGAAGTGTGCCATATTTATAGGAAATTCTCAAAGAGGGTGGACTCCTCTGGATCGTGCCAAGTGTAAGGCCTTGATCGAGCCACCAAGGCTTGTTTAGGCCCATGGCCCAATAATGACATTTAGCCCATACCATTTTGGGCTTTTAGGGGTAGTTCAGTCATTATTGAGAGAGTTTTAGAGGGTGTGACATAGTCTTCTAAGGTTCAAGGTCCAGAGAGGTTGGTCCGGATGCTTGGTCCGGACCGTATTGGGCTGTCTATGGGGAAGTTCCCTAGGTTTGCCCAACTCTTCCGATTCGGACCTTATGGCTCGGACCTCCCTACTCTCTAGTGCCAGTCTACTTGGTTGCTTGTGAGATTGTCATGTTGGATCCGAATGATCATCCGTATCGGACATAGACGGGTCGGACCCAGTATCTTTTAAGTACTCTGTCCCTTTTCTAGGGAGGGTCGGACCCGGGTGGGTCGGACCTATGGGTTGGATCATTGTGTCTCGGGTCCTTTAGACAACTCGGGACGCCTCAGGATTCGTTCCAAGGCGCCTATGACGGATTGGACATATTTTCGTATCAACATATGTCCCCCTAGTTTCCATGTATCTTAGTAGAAGATAGTTGTGGAACTATTGGTTAAGACCGATGAGGATGGGTCGTTCCTTGGTCCAATCCACCTCTCGTAAGCAGAAAAAAGGTGTAATCCGTGCTTCGTAAGGTCCTTAACTTAGTCTCTCTCCCCCCCCTTTTCTTTTTCACCTTTGTTGCTGTCCGAGGGACAGGGTTCGGAGTGCAACAAAGTTAAGAATGAAAAGGGTATTTGTAAGCGAGACTAAGTGTAGACTGAGAACGTCGGCGTTGTACCTTTGGTAGGTTACGGGTTAATCCGTAGATGAGTGTCCTATCCGAACCAAACTCTCTTGTAAAGAGAAGGTCCGAAGGAAAACGTCCGAGTGGATGAGGGTCCATGTGTGGGCAAGTGATTTTTGCTCGAAAGTTCGGGCGTCCGACGGGTAGTCATCCGAGGCTCGAAAGTGTCTTCCGCCCGAAAGTGGGGAAGTTTGTTGTA
The DNA here is from genome assembly GCA_026545765.1 of Plantago major. Classification (NCBI taxonomy): domain Eukaryota; kingdom Viridiplantae; phylum Streptophyta; class Magnoliopsida; order Lamiales; family Plantaginaceae; genus Plantago; species Plantago major. Next base: position 26,533,296 of record CM048840.1, on the reverse strand, counting down.
TGCGTCTTTGTTATCGGAAAGTAAGTTTTTTGTACCGATTCGTCATTTCACTTGGTATTATTGTACTACACCGTTGGATGATTTTTGATCTACGATTGAGATTTAATCCCGAAAAATCGTGATGGTTGGAGTTCCAGATATAGCCCTCTATAAATAGGGGCTAAGTCGCTTTCATTCTCCCCACTTTTAGAGAGAAGATTTTTGTACTTGAGTACGTCCGAAGCAATTGCAAGCAGACCGAAGCAGGCAAGAAGGGGTTCGTAGTGCGTGGTTCCGTGCGAAGTCAGCTACCTTCCATCCAACCATCCGAATACAAGTAAGTTTGCTTCTTTCGTTGCGTGATTCAATTTCTTTTGTTTGTTGTCTTTTCCATTAAGCTGCTCGGGTGTATGCCCATGATGCGTAGGTTAGTAATAACCAATGTTTTGGCTATGTTGACTAACACCGAGTAACCATCTTACTGACTCCGAACTAACTTCGTCCGGTAGATTCGCTTTCTTGTCCCCGATTTTTAAATTTTCTCCTCCTTTTTTAATATACATAAACGGCCTCTCGGACTGCCATCTTAAAGCTTACTAAATTGCTTTCTCCTTTCCCTAGGATGTCCGAGAGTGATAGTCAGAACCGATCTGAGGCTGAGGGATGTCTCCGACGCGTCATCTTTATCCGATAGCTCCGTGGAGATTGACATTGTTGGTGATGACGAGTCAGTAGAGCTGGAGCAATCTCCCCGTCCGAGCCGAGAAGAGCCCGAGGTAAGCTCCTTGCTTCGGTTAGTTGTTCCAGGTTCAGGGTCTCCAAAGCATCGGGATTACCTGCGAGTCTCTAATGTGCAGGGTGTTGGTGCGGCTCAAGAGACAAGCTCGCGGACTATAGGAACTCGTTGTCCGGGCCATGCTGGGAAGGAGCCCGAACTTCCGGTAGAGATTCGATCCCTCATTCGCAACCTAGGTTATAATTTTAGGAGTAACCCTAACCGAATTCCGTTCGTTCCGAATCCACAGGAGCCTAACATCGAGGAGGTGCATGATACCTCCGAGGCGCCTCCCGAGTTAGGTATGTTCGAAGAAGGTGTTGAGGATCGGGTCCAAGTAGCTGTTCCCCTTCGGACGGTGGTAGAGTTGGGTTCATCGTCCGAGGATGATAGAGTGGAGGAAGAGGTCCGTGCTGAGGATGTTGGTTCCGAGGAGGAGGAGGAAGAAGAAATGCTGTCTGCCCATGTTTTCCGGAGGGAATCTGCTGGTCAAGCGGGTACGAGCCACCAGATGACCGAAGAGGAATTGCCCGAGGGTCTTAGGAGGGGTGAAGACGTGTTCCGGGTGAAGTTCCCTCGGACAAGGGACGAGGTTACTCGTCCTGATCCGGAGGGTGAAATGAATGAGGAAGGTACATTGCCCACATGTCCTTCAATTGTGATGGTTGAGGAGGTGGAGGAACTTCGGAGGAAGTATGAGATTCCGGAGTGTGTGGAAATTCTCATTCCGGATGAGTCGCACGCTTTCTACAATCCACCTCCGGGGTATATGTGCGTTCATGAAATAATTCTTCATTGTGGGTGGCGGCTGCCTGTATTGTCCGAGTTTTTGGAGATTTTGAGCAGCATGGGGTTAAGTCCACACCAAATCATCCCATCTCACTCGGAAATTTGATGTGCTTCGGGGTGATGTGTAGATATAAGGACATCCCAGTCACGTTTGATAACTTTCAGAAGTTATTCAACGTTAGTGTAAGTAATAGAAATACTTTGTTTTATACGTTCGTATGTCGCCAAGCGTATACATTTTTTGTTGATCCATTCTCTTCGTTGGGAATAAACTGGTGGAAGAGATACTTCTTCGTCCGGCCCGCTTTGAAACAAGGTCAATCCGAAGCGGAAAGGCCAAAGTGGTAATTTGAGAAGAAATTTTTCCGAGGCAGGCTGCCAGACTGGAAACCTCCGGCTCGGAACGTCCCTTTATGGATGCAAGCTCTCCATCGGAATCAAGATCCGGAGAAATACTTCTTCCGAGGGTTGATATGTCAACCTTTTCCTTACCTGGCCGGCTTTTCAGAGCCAAGTTTCTGCGATGGAAATAAGGACTTAAGTAAGTGTTTCTTCCTTCGGGCACGCGGTTGGTCTTCCGAGTCGGTGGTTATTTACTTTGTTTGTAGTTATAAACTGTAAATTTCTGTTATCTTGCATCTTATTGTCATTCGAATGTGCAAATTTTTGGTTCGAGTACACCATGTCCACTATGCGAGAGTTGAAGAGGAAGCAAAATGCTGCTCAGAGAAAGGAAATGGAGGAGGGTACTCGGACCCAAATTATCAAGACTTCCACCATGCTGCCAATGGAGGAGCCTCGGAATGCCGCTGCTTTCCGAGCGGAAGAGACTCGGAGGGCCGCCGCGGGCGAGGAGGCCCAGACAATACCTACCCCGGACAAGGGTAAGGTAGTTGGTTCGAAAGGGGCCAAGAAACCTCCGAGATCTATGTCTCGGGATCCCCCGGCCAGTGGCTCGAGCGCTTCAGCTGGGCAAAAGCGTTCGTCTGAAGGTCCAATCCCTCCGGCCAAGAAGGGCAAGTGAAAGATGAGTGATGCGCCGGAGCTGGAGTTGGATGCTGAGGTGGCTCGGCTGGCTACTGCCTCGGAACTGGACCGGATTGCGGAGTTGATCGCTGCTCAGTGCATGGTTTGTTCGTTTAAATTTCAAATTGTTGTTTCAACCTTCTTTGGCTCGGAACTGTCTCTCTAACTTTTTAATGTCGGTTGTTCTCAGCTTGCTGCCGCCGTTCAGGCGTGCTCAGTGGTGGCAGGTCGGAGGGCCACACTAGAGGAGGACCTGGCCAACGCTGAGGTTGCTCGGTCGATTGAGACATCTCGGTTGAATAGTCTGTCTGAGCGGCTGAAAAAGACCATAGCTGCCAAGAAGGAGGCCGAGTCGGAGATGGCCAAAATGAAAAGTGCTATCCTATCGCTGGAGAAGGACTTGAAAGTTCACCAAGATAGCTTGGATGAGTTCGTTGGTGTCTCCCGGAGCTTCAAGGATATGATGCTGAATGAGCTGCTAAAGGTCCGGACAAGGGCCGTCCAAGATTTCTTGGGTTCAGACTCCTGCAAATTCTTGCTCGAATCTAAGTATGACGAGGCTCGACAGGATGGGTTCGATGCGGCTGTGGGCCAGTTCCAGAGGAAAGGTTGGATTTCGAGTGGTTGTGACTTGGAGGCTAAAGGTGTTTCTGCTTTCAAAGAGGCCGATGGCTCGGACTTTGCTCCAGAGGGTGTCTCGGATGAAGACTTTCTCCAATGCGAGTTTGTGGAGCTGGTCTATGATGAGGCAGAAGACAAGAAGTTCGACCACGGTGGTCCGTATCTTCCGCAGTTCGTGCCCCGGTTGCTGATGTCTAGTGTCTTTGTTCCTTTGGAGGACCACGTGGAGCACAACTGAGACTGGTTGACTTTGCCCGGGCCTGTCCAAGGTTTCGATCGGGACTTGGACTTGATGCAACGATGCCCTGCCTTCCTGAAAGAGTGTCAGGCTCGGAGAGATAGGAGGTTGACCCAAGAAGCCAGAGAACGGGAGCAAGCACCTCCGGAGGGGGATGTCGGAGACCCCTCCGGAACTCAGGCTGGTTCATCCGAGCGGCGAAGAGAGTGAAGGCGGGGTATGCCCCGGATCTCTGTAATTGTGAGCCTTCGGGCCTTTAGACAATGTTATTTCCTTCTTAGTCGCTGTTTTTTATAACTTGCTTTATCTAAGTTACATTTGACTCGGTATCTGTGTTATTGGTCCGGGCTCGTTGGTGGCTCGGAGAAACTTTTATTACTGGCTTGTGTTATTGCCCTTCCGAATGCATGCTTCTCCTTTGTGCGTTGAATTTGTAAAACTGATCAGTAACTCGAATTTTTCGTTGGCTCGGCTTTTTCGGATAATGGGTCCGAGTCCACGAGGCCAAATTTTCCCGAACGTTAATTGCCTTAAGTAAATTCTCCCTTTGCTGGCTCGTGGGTCGGTCGGACACGGTGTTCGTCCGAATCATAGCTCCAAATGTTTATTGCCTTAAGTAAACAGGAATGACTCGGAGCCGTGTCTTCAAATGTTAACCACTCAGAAAAAATTGGTTTTCCCAAAGCTGTAACAAGTAGGACTAGTTCGGATGTTATCATCCTGCTCGGTCCGTAGGGACTTGGTGTGCCGTTCCGAATCATGTTGGCTTGTGAGAAGTTGGTAAAAAATTAGACAATCAGTAGAAAAGTTGAGTGACTTGCTACGGGTCACAGTCGGTACGGAGGTCATCATGGCAGCCTCGAGTTGACGCATCCAAACGGGTAATTCACTCAAGAAGGCCGGCAATGTGAAGGGATTTTTAGGTTGGGCCAATAGCAGCCCAAGTGTTAGGCCCAAGTCTAGGCTCAAGCCCATCATCGGCGGTTACGGACCATGTGGCGACTACTGATTGGTCCTTCATTTCAATATATACCCTTGGATTGTACGGCTTTTCGTCAGATCATTCCATCCCTTTTATAGTAATAAGTGGTTCAGATCCTGGGTCCGGACGTCTGACGAGTGGGTTTATTTCACCGTTCCTATGCGTGAGCTTGCCTCTAAGGGTTTTTCGGTGCTTCGGAAGTCCCCTTGAGTCGGACCATGCTGGGGACGATGAAGTCAAGTCACTCGGATTCACGCTCCTTCGGATCCTCATGCTAATCTTCTTTCTGCGGGGCTATAACGTGTATCATCAGCTTCAGCCCCGGGGAAGCGGATTAGTTCGCTGTCCCTAAGGACTGGAAGACTTGTTGGCACGGAGAGTCGAATTCTCGGGCGGTTCGCTTCTTCCTCCATTCACCATTTTCTTGAGGTGCTCGAGGGTGCGATCCAGAAAGTGGTTGTGGTGGAAGATGCGGATCGTTTGAGAAGACCGTGGAGCTGCCTTGCTGTACCGGAGTTATCCAATCCGGATTCAACTTGTCCTTTTGTGCGGCAGGGACTCATTCTTTGGAGATCTATTGGTTCGTGTTGTTCCTGTTTTGCCTCAGACGCTGGGTTTCGGAGTGGTCATATCGTCGCGTTTTGGATGTGTTGGGAAATTTGTTGGGAAATTTCTTGGGAAATTTGTTAGGAAATTTGTTAGATATTTTGTTAGAAATATCTGTTTAGATTTTGATCAGCAACATGATGACTTATCTTAGTCTCAGAAAGGTGATTAGTACTCTTGGTTCACTTGAACATTGTAAAAGAGGAAACTCACTAAGTATGATAGTCTAGCTAATCTTGTATAGGATGTTAGGTCTCAAAATGTAATTTTTATTTTATGAAGAGAAGACCAAGAAGAAGACATCCAAGCAGAACAAGCTCAACGACATTGAAGACTTGAAGAAACTGCACAAGATTACTGAAACTGTTTTTCAGATACCTTAACCAGATATCTTGAAGACACGAATAGTTTTAAACAAACTGTGTCACAAGAGATATCTGAGAAATAAAAGGCCTATCTGAAATCAAGGAAAGTGTCCACAGATATCTATTCTCAGATACCTTGAGCATTAACCACATTTCTGAAAAAGGAATATATATATTGCAAACAAAGTTGTTTCAATAAAAGTGGTATCTGAAGATTGAAGATAAGGACGTGCAAAGAATCAGATAACACTAGTCTCTAATACAAAGCATAGTTCCGTTGGCACTACAGGACAAAAAGTATAGTACAATGCATTTAATGCACGGACAGAGATGTCTGAATAAAAGCAACGGCAGCTTCTGAAGAAGAAGACAAAACTCCGCAAGATTATACACAGATATCAATAGTTTGAATTTGAGCCTAACGGATACTATTCAAACGGCACTCAAATTCATCTATAAATATCAACACTTAGACTGCTTGAAGAGATACACCTTGAACGAAACGCTGAACACCTTACTCTCTCAAAGAAACTTACTTATCCTCAAAGCTTTCTGCTGCGACCAAAGCTTTTGATCTTGAGTAACACTGAAGTTCTAAGTGTCCTGATCCTAAACAAGCACAGCTATCTGTGAAAGAGTTGAAACGAAAGATCAAGTATCTGAGATTCATTCTCTTGAACATTTATCTAAGACTTGGGTCAGTAAAAAGAACAAGATACCATACATTGAAAAGTGTATTAAGTATACTTGATTCACAGAGCTATCTGAATAACTAAATAAGTTATTAAAGAAGCTCATCTGACAACTCAAACCAAAACCAACACCATAATCAAGTGAGATGTGAAGTACTTAGTTTGAAAAATCAGGGAATAACTCCAAGGTTACCGGAGTATAGGAAGTACTTAATTTGGGAAACTAAGGAATAACTCCAAGGTTATTGAGTATAGGAAGTACTTAGCTTGGGAAGCTAGGGAATAACTCAAAAAGGTTTCTGAGTACAGGAAGTACTTGGCTGTGAAAGCCGGGGAACAACTCAGGGGGGACATTTGGTTGGGAACCATTTGTTTAAAGGAATCTTAGAATAGAATTTTTGTAAGGAGAACTCAATTATCTATTCTAGTGAATTCTAGGTCTCTGGAAGACCGAAGTGGATTAGTTGGAGGATTACGCCACCTCCAGATACCACTATACTTGCTGTGTTATTTACCTTTCTGTATTTACATTTCAGCAACACACACACACACTTTAACTGTTTCTGCACTTATCTTTATTAAGTCTTCCTCGCTCTGATTCTAAGTATCAGATATCTAAGAAATAGTTTTTATCGACAAAAGTTTTAAAAGACTATTCACCCCCCCCCCCCTCTAGTCTTTTACTTTGCCGTTATCTGGACCAACAGGATGTTACATCCCCAAGAATTGCTTATGTAATGTAAAGAACGATGTAGAGTTCCCTTATTTTTTCGTGACTCGGATGTATGTATTCGGAGTGTGCAACCTTGTAATGCATACTCGTTTGAATAATACAAGGTCTTCTTGCTCTCTTTCTTTGACTCGTTATAATGCTTTATCCGAACTAACTGATATAAGCTAATTTTTCTCGAATATTTGCTGCATGTTGGCTCGGACCTCCTCTGACCGGTCCGGGGCAATCTGTTTGTGTAAATATAGCTTTTACTTTCTTGCAAAAAGTTGTATTGATTTGACGGAAATTCAAGTACAACTGGTGGGCTTCGAGTCCGAATAAGGAAAATGACAAAAAACTTTGATAACTGTCGTAGTCTAATCTCAAAGTGTTATTCTAAGCATAAAACTTTTGCAAATTCTTAGCATTCCAGGTTCTCTTCAAGGCTCGCCCTTGGTTGTCTTCCAGCTCAAAGCTTCCATTGACTCTGGCTCCGGTAACTTTGTAAGGTCCTTCCCATTTGGGCTTGAGTTTCCCAATATTGCTTAGAATACCGGCTCTTCTGAGTACTAAGTCTCCGACTTGTATATCTTTGGGGAAGACATGCTTGTTGTAGGCTCGAGCAGTCATGGCTTGGTATCGAAGTATGTTAGCTAATGCCGTACTTCGTTTGTCTTCAAGGAGCTCAAGGTCGTAGATCCTTGCGACTTCATTGTCAGCCGGGTTGTACTGTTGGATCGTTTGGGTTTCCACTGCTACTTATGAAGGAATGACTGCCTCAGATCCATAGACAAGGAAAAAAGGCGTCTCTTGTGTAGAGGTTTGAGTCGTCGTCCTATGTGCCCAAAAGACCGCGTCGAGATCATTTGCCCAACTGTCTTGGGAGGTCCTCAACCTTTTCTCCAAAATTTTGACGATGGTCTTGTTGGTGGCTTGTACTTGACCATTAGCTTGGGGGTGGCCAACGGAAGTGAAGCACTGTTCTATTTTGAAGGATTGAAGCCACTCTTTCAGTCTTGCCCCCGAGAAATGAGCCCCATTATCCGACACTAGGACTCTTGCAAGTCCGAAGTGACAGATGATGTTCTTCCAGATGAATGTCCGTACCCTGCTTTTAGTGATGGTCGAAGCTGCCTCTGCCTCAACCCATTTAGTGAAATACTCCACTGCCACGATCAAGAACTTCTTCTGATAGGTTCTGCGTGGGAAGGGACCAACTATGTCTATGCCCCATTGATCAAATGGGCATACTATAATTGACGGGATTATAGGGTTGGTCGGGCGATGTGGTATGTTGGCATAATATTGGCAGTCTTCACAGGCACGAGCGAAGTTGGCAGCATCAACGTCAATGGTAGGCCAATAGTATCCTTGCCTTATGATCTTCTGTGCCAAGGTTCTTCCCCCGGAGTGACTTCCATTCCTCCATCACAGTTTTCGCTTCCTGGGGATCCAGGCATCTCATGTGGGTGCCGGTGAAGGATTTTTTGTAGAGGTCTTCTCCCATGACGAAGTATCTGCTAGCTCGGCATAGGATCCTCCTTGCTTCTCTAGGATCTGAAGGTAGAGAGCCATCCTTGAGATAGTGGAATATGTCAATCATCCAGCTTCTTTCAGTGCTTAAGAGGAAGATTTGCCCGTTGGAGTTTGCCAAGGTGGAGTCCGTGCGGGTCATCAAGATGACACTTCTCGTGTCCAGAGCTCCTAAGGCCGAGGCATACTTAGAGAGGGCATCGGCTTTTTCATTCCATTCCCTGCGGAATTGGTCAAGAGTGAATTCCTCAAAGTGCTCAACCTCTTTTGTGAGGAGTTCCAAGTACTTGATCATGTTAGGTCCTTTAGCGGTAAAGGACCCGGAGAACTGGGATTGCACGAGTTGTGAATCTGTGTAAGCCTTGATTTTTTTCACCTGAAGAGCTCTCGCCATCCTTAGGCCGGTGAGGAGCGCCTCATACTCAGCCTAGTTGTTCGTTACTTTAAAGTTGAGGGTGATGGCGTATTCTAACTTGGCTCCTTCAGGGCTTTCAAGGAAAATTCCTATTCCTCCCAATCGTCCAGTAGAGGATCCATCCATATGTAATGTCTAACAATCCTTGTTTCCCATTTTGCTTTCCGCAGTGAAAGTAGGCACCTTCTCGTCCCCCTGCTTCTTGTCGAAAGATGCAGGTGTCGAAGTGTTGGGTGCCTCGTCTAGGACAAACATGTGCCTCACCCTTAATGAATCATCCATGGTTTCCTGATACTTAGTCCAAAGCTGTAAACTATTCCCATGTGCCTCTTTAGGCCTGTTCTCTTTTGCCTTTTCTTCCTCCATGGAATCTTTCACTTGGGTGATCATGACATGGCTCACATTTTCCTGTGGACTTTTGGTTCCTCCTTCTGTTTCCTCCGGATAATCAACCGGGAAGTCGGCAAGAACTTGTGCTTTCTTGGCAGATGGAGCTTGATACCTGATATCATATTCTCTTAACTCAATCGCCCACTTGGACAAGCGTACTGACTGGTCTGGCTTACCTAGGACATGTTCGAGTGGTTCATTAGTGAGGACCACAATCCGATGAGATTTGAAGTAAGTCTTTAGTCACCGTGCAGTGTAAATCAGTGCGAAGGCGAGCTTCTCGATCTTGATATATCTAGCCTCAGAGCCCACAAGGGCCTTGCTCAAGTAGTAGATCGGTAAATGGTCGTTGCCTTGTATTCGCACCAATACAGAACTCATCGCTTCATCAGTAGTGGCCAGATAAAGGTAAAGAGGTTCACCCTCTACTGGTTTAGACAAGAGGGGTGGTGAGAGGAGATACTTTTTCAAGTTATCCAGGGCCTCTTCGCACTCCTTTGTCCACACAAACTTGTCTCCTTTCCTTAGAATCTTGAAAAAGGGTAAGTTTTTCTCGGCGGACTTGGAGATAAAACGGCTTAATGCCATCACCCTTCCCAAAAGATTCTGAACCTCATTGATTGTTTTTGGCTGTGGTAAGTCCAGGATTGCCTTTATTTTCTCCGGGTTCACGTTGATACCTCTCTCTGTGACCATGTAGCCAAGAAACTTTCCTCCCTTTATTCCGAACGTACACTTTTCAGGGTTCAACTTGATTCCATATTTCCGAAGGATGGAAAAGCAATTGTTGAGATGCTCGATATGTTCCTCTACAGTCTTGCTTTTTACAAGCATGTCATCCACATAGACTTCCATGGTTTTACCCAACTCTTCCTTGAACAACTTATTTACCAGTCGTTGGTATGTAGCGCCTGTGTTCTTGAGGCCAAACGGCATGACTTTGAAGCAGTAGACCCCTCCTGCCGCGAAGAAGGCAGTCTTCTAGATGTCTTCCTGGGCCATCTGATTTGGTAGAAACCTTGACCCCTCCCCGCCTGCGTCCATGAAGCTTAGGAGCACACATCCTGCAGTGGAATCAACCAGCTGGTTTATGCGAGGTAATGGATACGGATCCTTTGGACAAAAGTTGTTGAGTCTAGTGAAGTCATTACACATTCTCCACTTTCCTGGGGCCATTTCGACGAGGACCACGTTACATACCCAGTCAGAGTATCTGACTTCTTTGATATGTCCAGATTTCATCAATTTATCCACCTCTCTTGCTATGATAGCATCTTCAACAGGACCGAAATCCTTCCTCTTTTGTCGGATATGTTTTACCGTCGGATCCATGTTCAGGCGGTGAACTGTGATCCTTGGGTCTATCCCCTTAAGGTCATCTGTGCTCCAGGAAAAGACATCGTGGTTGTCTCGGAGGCATGTGATGAGCTTCATTTCTACTTCTGTGCTCATCTCCGTTCCAATTCGGGTTACCTTTTCTGAATTCCCTTCGATCAACTGGACTTCTTTCAAGGCTTCATGAGGCTCCATCTTGGCAGTCTTCGGGAATTTTTCTTTAAGTGACCCAGCACCAATTTCTTCCTTTGATGGGGTAAGAGCCACAGGGGGTCCCCGAGCCCTTTGGTGATCGAAATAATGGGTAATGAAGCTGCCCTGGTCGACATGATATAACATTCCCAAGCTTCTCTTACATTTCCCACTTCTTCACCCACGCCGTTTCGGGTTGCAAATTTTACCCTATTGTGTAGGGGAGACGCAATTGCCTTGAATTGATTAAGTCTGGGACGGCCCAAGATCACGTTATAGTCAAAGGTTCCATCGACTACCACAAAGAGGATTGTCTCAGTCACTCTTGTCGGAAAGGTGCCCATAGAGACTTGTAGTGGTACACTTCCAATGGGACGTACTACAGATCCTCCGAAGCCCACCAAAGAAGTATATACACGCCCATATTGAATTCGTCCTAGGTGCATTTGCTCCACGGTCCTTTTGGAGATGACATTGGAAGAACTTCCTGTATCGACGAACACTTTGTTGACTTTGTAAGTGGCGATAACCAGAGAAACAACCAAAGGAACGTTGGGGTCCTTGATATCCCCTCCACCAGACGGTGGTGGGGGGATTTCGCTATCATCAAAGGTGATGGCGTTCATGCCCTTCAGGGCTGAAGGAGCATAGGCTCTATCGTTGTTTCTCAAGTGTTGCGCGGTCCTTTCCCTTGCATTTCGACTGTCTCCCCCAGTTGGTCCTCCCGCAATGCATTGATAACTCCGCTATAGGGGAGGTTTTCATCTCCATTTCATCGTGGTACCCTCGGTATCTTTGGGCATGATGAGGTGGGACCTCTGCTGGAGGTGGTGGTAAGGATCCTGTCGGAGGCTCCGAACCATGCTCCTCATATATAGGTTCTTTCAGCTTTCCACTCCTTATCATTCCCTCTGTCTTCAGCTGGACACAGTCCTCTGTTGAGTGACCTTTTTGCTTATGGAACCTACAGTAGTCTTTGGAAGCTTTGTTCTTCTTGTTGCTCCTCGTAGGTTTTGGCCATTGTATATCCAAGTTTTTCTCAACGATAGAAGCCAAGATGTCGGATCTTGGTCTGTTGAGGCGAGTATACTCGGCGTATCTCCTTGGTGGAGTTCTCTCTCTGCGAAATTCCCACTTATCTCCAAGTTCTCTTTTTTGTTCAAACTTTCCCTGACGAGGAGGAGGTTCCTGTCGTACTTGCTCTTTTCCCTTTTTGGCTCCAGCTCTTATCGGGACATTACGTCGATACTCTTCTCCATACAAGACTCCTTCACAGATATCTTCCAAGTACTTTTCAGTTGTGATTTCTTCGTTGGAAAGATTTTTTCTGAGATCATCATTGTATGTGTTGGCATATAGGTGTCGGACCCGTTCTTTGATGTTATGAGGTTCTACCTGGCGTACTTCGGCATTGAAACGGTCAAGAAAGGTTCTAAGGTCCTCATGCTCTTTCTGGATTATTCCTGCCAGGTGCTCAACTGACCTCTTTCTTTTCTTTGCTTTCTCAAATCTTTTCAGGAAGAGGGAAGCGATATCCGCATAGGACTTGATGGAACCATTAGGCAGTGAGGTCCACCAATCCATCGCTTCCCCAATGAGTGTAGTGGAGAAGTTGAGAGCTTTCATGTTGTCATTCAGGCCGTTGGTCTCCATCTTACTTTCGTATCTAGTAAGGTGCCCCATAGGACAAGTATCTCCATAATAGTGTTCAAGGTTTGGAATAGTGGAGTCAGGGCGTTTCCTTTCCCTCCTGATCTCGTCACATAGAGGATTGGGAGTTCTAAGAGTCACCTTCTCGTGTGCCTTCACCATCTTGCTCAGAGTGGCGATTTGCGTTTCGAAGGCTTTTTGTTGGAGATAAATCTACTCAGCGGTTAGCTTCTCACCAGTCCTGGGGTTGATGGCCATATCTGGAGGAAGATCATTGAGAGGAACTATTGAGATGCTCTTTGCCACATGATCTCTTGGTGCATGTTGTTGTGCTCCACGCCGACTAGTTCCAGCTTCATCCACTCGTGGCACCATTGGACTTCTCCCTCGTTGTTCGTGAGAAGCAGCGGCTCTTCTGTTGAGAAGATTCCTTAGATCTTCTGGTTGAGCTTGTTCCCCCAGCCTTTGTTGGATAGGACGGTGCTCATTCCTTGATTGTGCGGGTTCAGCTTGTCTCGGAATTGCCAAAGGAGGAGTGGGTTGAGGAGGCTGGAGGTTGTTTGACCCAAAGCATCCTTGAATAGTGGTGAGTAAGAGGCCAAACTGGTTCTCATTCATCCCGAACTCGCTGGGACGAATGATCTGCCCATTTGGAAGGGTAAAGTTTCTTCCTGGAGGAGGACCATATGTTCCTGACGGAGGAACTTGTCCTTCGACCCCAAGCACCTGGGTCCTTATTGGCGGATCAGCGGCTCTTTCCTCATCTGAAGAGAGACTGGCGGTATGGCCATCGCTTGGACAATCCATCGTATCTCTTGGAGGAGTTCCTGCCACCCTTCCTCTCCTAGTGGGAGGTCTACCTCTTTGCCTTGGAGCAGGCGTGCCAATTGCAGTAGCGTTGGTTCTTGTAGACCTTCTTGTTCTTGCCATTACTGAAGAGAACAGAACTTTTTGTAAAGATTCCCACAGACGGCGCCAAAATGTTGAGGGTAAAATCTCCCAACTACTTAGAGAGTATTCGACTTCACAGGTAATGGCCAAGGTAAGAAGCTCCGTACAGCGTAAGAGCCAATGTGTGAGAGCCTGCGACCTCAAGCTTTGGTCAGAACCTGCACAAGTGACTCGAGGGGGGGGGGGTTAGGACCCGGTTTGCTAAGCGTCAAACCGGTTAGAGACTTTACTCAAGAGAGACTGAAGATCTGCTCTGTATAATGTTCGGGATTAGTTTCGTCAGATGACTTACCTTAACATGGGGAAGTGTCCCATATTTATAGGAAATTCTCCAAGAGGGTGGACTCCTCTGGATCGTGCCAAGTGTAAGGCCTTGATCAAGCCACCAAGGCTTGTTTAGGCCCATGGCCCAATAAGGACACTTAGCCGATACCATTTTGGGCTTTTAGGGGTAGTTCAGTCATTATTGAGAGAGTTTTAGAGGGTGTGACATAGTCTGCCGAGGTTCAAGGTCCGGAGAGGTTGGTCCGGACCGTATTGGGCTGTCTATGGGGAAGTTCCCTAGGTTTGCCCAACTCTTCTGATTCGGACCTTATGGCTCGGACCTCCCTACTCTCTAGTGCCAGTCTACTTGGTTGCTTGTGAGATTGTCATGTTGGGTCCGAATGATAATCCGTATCGGACCTAGACGGGTCGGACCTAGTATCTTTTAAGTACTCTGTCCCTTTTCTAGGGAGGGTCGGACCGGGTGGGTCGGACCTATGGGTCGGATCATTGTGTATCGGGTCCTTTAGACAACTCGGGACGCCTCAGGATTCGTTCCAAGGCGCCTATGACGGATTGGACATATTTTCGTATCAACAGTAACAATAGTTAAAGATCAGAATTCAGAGTTGTACTATGAGCATATTCATTGCTGGAAATTACATACTATTTAGCAGTTGTTGAGAAATAATTTATATTTACAAATTAAAAGAAATCCTCACCTAATTAGTTACTACTAACTACTTCTACTTTGTCAATAAGACAAAAGTGTTGAATTAAAAACCTGAAACAGTTAAAGATTAGGAGATGACTATTTCTAATTGTTTCATCTATAAATACATACAATTTCTAAGCATTATTCATCACCTCAACATCCGATAATTACAGAACCCTTAGTAGCTCATAATAATTTGCTGCAATGAAGATTGCTCTTTGCTTCTTTGCAGCCATTCTGATGGCATCTTTAGCTTCATTCTCACAGGCATCCGATCCCAAATTTCTACAAGATTTCGTTGTCATAACAATTCTATGGCAGCCGGTACTAGACTAAATCCACTTACATTGACGCGGTTTACTTATAAGTATTTTGTTTTCATACATTATGCATTTATGATTGAACTACTGAACTACATAACATAAGGCTTAAGCCTCTCTATATATATGCTTAACTCAATTGGTCTGCATGCAGTTTTTGTGAATGGAAAGATTTGCAAGAGCCCAAACATGGTGGTTGCTCATGATTTCTTCTTCGCGGGTCTAAGGGACGCTGGGAATACATCAAATCTACAGGGTTCAAGTGTCACAGCAGCAAATGTTAACCAAATAGCTAGACTTAACACTCTTGGCATCTCAGCTATTCGTATAGACTATGCACCTTATGGTCAAAACCCGCCTCACACTCATCCACATGCAACTGAGATTCTCATTGTCATGGAAGGAACGCTATATGTTGGCTTTGTCTCATCAAACCCTGAAAACAAGCTCTTCACAAAGTACTTGTACCCAGGTGATGTTTTTGTTTTCCCAGAAAGTCAGATTCATTTCCAGTTAAATGTGGGGAAAACAAAGGCGCTATGCTTGTTGGACTAAGTAGCCGAATCCTCGAGTCATTACAATTGCGAATGATCCGGAGATCGAGGTTCCTACTGGGTTTGAATCGGTCTCACAGCGTTTGATTTCTCTTCTAAGTAGCTGTTTTGAGTTTGTAAGAGTGGCCTATGTATTGTTTTGTGGTTGAGATCCTGTTCTTGTGTTTAGACGGTGTATTTTGGAACATTCCTGATGTTCCTTGGAGTAATAATATCTTTTAATTCTTCAAAAAAAAAAAAAAATTTGCGAATGCTGTTTTTGGATCAGACCCACCAATTAATTCGGATGTTCTTGCTAAGGCGTTCCAAGTTGACAAGAAGGTCATTGATCAACTTCAAGAACAGTTCCAGTAAATCTCACGCTGATAAGATTGCCGAATGATACAGATATATGTGTGTTCGCGCTCTATTTTCTATAATAAAGTTGGAGCCCGTTTATGAGTTTGTACTCATCTCTATGAAGTTTTTCCCTCTTTTGTTGCGAGCATTAAACCTGGTTACCATTTTCAATCTTTTGTCAATTGTTGAGCACTTATTTAATTAATAATGTTACATATCAACAAATAGAGCTCCAATATGAAGCTCATACATACCGCACAAATGAAGCTCGATAATAGAGCTTCCATGAAAGCTACGAATTCGAGCTTCCATGGAAGCTTCAATTTGAAAGCTCTTCGGATCCTTAACGACAGGAAGGCACTTGGTAATGAGGAATTGAGTGGGAATTTTTCTAGAATTGGGTCATAGGGTTGGTGGCAAGATTTGGGAATTTTGTGGGTAGGGAGAGCAATTGGAAGGCAAATTTGTCTTCCAGCATATATAACCTGCCACGTCACCTAGAGCCGCCTCCACCTAAGCGGCAGGGACCTAATTTGTAACCAAGAAACATATGCCCAATTTGCCAAAGCCGAGGCCCGAGGGATCATATTTTGCATGTATTGAATTTGAATTATAAATATCTCCAAAAAAAAGAGTTTGAATTCTAAAGGGTTTGAACTTGAGGGAGCAAAAATGTAATTTAGCTAATCATGAACCATTAAAAGTTTTTAAACAAACATAGCAAGATAATCAATTGCATGCTACTCGACTTGCGATCCAAACTGTTTCTCAGTACATTTTTTTTTACTACGCGGTTGGTGCTAACTGGAGAGTTCAACAAATTGTATTCTTATGTGCTACGTACATAGTAAAATATACACATTCTTGATGAAAAAGTGTTGTTTGTAGAAAATATGTTGGGAATTTACAAGAGTAGGATTTGTGGCAAGATTGGAGTGAGAACTAGTAGAGATCTAGGTAAGGGTCCTTTCTAAACTACAACAAGTTTGGAGAATGTTTTGGTATTGCTCAGGTGGTTGGCGTGCTTTGTCGATACTTGGGGAGTTTTTATTATGCTTACAAAGGTGGTATAGAGGAGTCATAGTTGCATAGATAAATGCAGTTATTTGTGCAGTTTCTAATTCTAAGTTTTTTTTTAAACTCTACTTTTGCAATGCTCTTTCCCTTTAAAAGAGATGCAAATCAATAGTGAAGGAACTACCGTTTTGTGGGCACCTGAGCTTGGAAGATGTTGGTCCCAGTAACAAGGTTTAAAGTCTACAACGGGTTAATAGACTTCAAAAACATTCGATGTAATTTTTCAACTTTTACTGACACAAGTCTTTGACAGGCCATGCTTACAGTAAAGATTTAGAGTAGCGGAAGTCTTTCTCTGTGCCGTTATCAATATGTGTGATCAATGTATAGATATTAAAAAAATTTAAACATATAGTATGTTGAAAGTAAACTGCAGTAAAGTAAATGTACTCATGGATTATGATAGTATCTGAAAGTGGCGAAACCTTCAACTAATCCACGTCATTCCTTTTCAGGACTTAAATCGACTAAGACGGAATTTGAGATCCGTAGCAAAACATATCCTTTGCTAAATTCCATTTCTACTCAAAGTTTCCAACTTTATAGATTGTGTTGATTCATTGACTTCCCAAGTTAAGTAATTTTGGCACCTCAAAGGGGTCTTCCACAATCTTGCAGACTAGCTAGGTAGTTCCACCCTTACCCCCAAGGGGTTTTCCTGAATCTCCCAAATTAAGTAGCTCCATCCTTCTTCAATTTTGGGTGTAATGTGTATGAACCAACTCTAATCAAGAAGTCAATCAAGGGCTAAATTGGGAGCTAACTCTCTCCATATTCCCCCATGATGTGCAAAACAAAGACGAGCTTGAAAAGTGAAAACAATACGGGTGTCCAAACCCCACAGCAAGTAAGGTAATGCAGATGAATACTGATCGGAAATTTTTCATATGTTTGTTATTTTAGTTTGGCAATATATTATGTTTCTCATGGACCTAGCTATATAAATTCAGAACTCCATATTTCGCGGGGTTGATATTGTTGCGAATTTATGCATGAAATCTGAGAACAAACTTTATAATTTACACAAAATCTTTGAAGGTTAATAATACTTGCAATAAAGGTATAATGATATATCATTGACTAACGTGTATGGACTATATCTTTCAGGGGAAATGGTATTAGCGCAGTTGTTGAGAAATACTAACTCTATAAAATCGTCAGCGTGCAACATGATCAGTTTTTGAAGTCATGATGCATCATGTACAAATTCAGGTTTTATATCAAGAAATATAGGCCAATTGCATTCTCAATCGCAAACCCGCACGTCTTGCTAGTCTGAAAATAGGACCTACTAAAGAATACTCACGCGGACTATAATTAAAATTAAAACAATTAACAATCATCAAATAATTCATGCGAAACCAAGTAATATGCCAACCTTGCTCAAATGCACATTGAAAAACTCGTAAAAAGCCATAGATTCAACAACTTCCGGAGTGACTTTTTGAGAAATGTTCTTTGATATCTTCCCATTAGACCATCATTATCAAATGCCGCAACTCCACATCCAACTTAAGCTCATCCTGAGAGAATGTTGCATCCAAGAAAACACAAATAATTCCAGCCGGAACACTCGGAGCATAACGTGCCACCTCTCCAGCCAATGTGCCCTCTTCTGTTCCATCGTCTCCCTGCTTTGTGCCACCTGCTACTCCATCTAATCTGCCCTCTTCTATTCCAGCGTCTCATTGCTCTACACAGCCTGCTGCTCCATCTCCATTCAAACTGCCCTCCTCTGTTCCAGCTTCTCCTTGCTCTGCACGGCTGCTGCTGTTGGTCTTAAGGTGCAGGCAGCTGGTGCACGGCCGTTGAGGTGCTTGCAAAATATCCAATCGAGAATAAATAAATCGCCTCACATAATTCACCAACTCTAGTGTCAAGTTCGGCACTCCCCTTGATTCCGGTGATACCACAAGCCCCACAACAATGTCAACACAATTGGAATTGGTGATAAGTGGTGTGAAGATATCAAGGAAGTGAAAGAGGGCGCAAGTGAATTTTTCAGAAAACAATTTTGAGCAACTGTTGACGGAAACACTATACCGCCGGCTGAACTAGCAGGCAAGGAACGAGTTTGCTGGAGTTCAAACTTGACGAAATTTTAAAAAAATAGTATGGTACTGTGGAAGTGTGGAGTGGAGACGGGAAAAGTCATAAATGGTCCTGAAGTTTGGGGGTTTTGCGTAGAGAATACAACGTTTGTTTCTCCCGCCAAATGTAGTCACCAGGTCAAACATAAAGTTGACTGCCAACTCACATTTTGATGTTATTACTTTGATAAGAAAATGAAAAAATAAAATACAAATTCCATAATAAAAAAGGAAAATTAAAATTTAAATTTAAAATTGAAATTAAATGAAAGCGAAAAAAATTGAAATTAAATGAAAAATAAATTAAACTAAAACTAAAGTGACTTTGCCTTCTTCTTCATCATTTCGGCTTCTTTCTCTTCCTTCTCATCACGTGATAGAAAAGGTGGTCGATTAACCTCCGGCGGCAGCGGTTTCCTGATAGGATAAGACTAGGATAAAAAAAGAACATTAAGAGAGTGGCAATCTCACAATTTACATCTCACCCAAAGGGTAAAACTTTACCCCCATCACTTTTCTATAACACTACTATTTTTTTTAGATACTCCAGAATAAGACACCGCCAGTGTAGGTACTCTAGAATTGTAGTGTCCAATTTAGTTACTAAAAATCAACCATCCTTTCAAATTGTGTACTCCGCTCAATTTTCAGGTGAAGTTGACCAATTTAATCCGATTTTTACCCAAAAAAAAAAGAAAAAACATAATTTTTTACGCATGCCTCCTCCTTATTAATTCGGGGATTTGTCTTTTGAAAATAATGCAAATTCAATTTTTAAAATTGAAAATTAAATAAAAATTCTAAAAAATAATATAAATAATTAATAAATATTATAAAAATAATTAAAATAATATTAAAAAATATTTATTATAAAAAATTATCAAAAATTAAAAAAAATATAAACATTACAAATATGTATTAAAATAAAAAATATAAAAAAATAATAAAAAAATGTTCAAAAATATGAAAATTATAAACATAATAAAAATTCGATAAATTTTCAAAACGTTATCAAAATTTAATAAAAATAAATAAAAATTAAAAATTTATGTAAAATTATAAAAAATTATTCAAAATTATTTTAAAATTTTAAAATAATTACAAGAATGGAAAATTTTAAAAATGCCCTCACATCCCCATCAACATAATTTCAGGAATATTGATGCATTTTAAAATTTTAATATTTTTGAACAATTTTTTTTATTTTTTTATATTTTTATTTGGTTTAATATATTTATGTAATGCTTATATTTTTTAATAATGCTTAACAATTTTTTATAATAAATATATTTTTTAATTATTTTTTTAGTATTTATTATTTTTAGTGTTATTTTTTAGAATTATTATTTTATTTTAAAATTTTTAAAATCAAATTTGCATTAGTTTTAAAAGACAAATTCCAGAATTAATAACGATCGAGGTGACACGTGTCACTAATTATATATTTTCTTTTTTTTTTTGGTAAAAATCAGATTAAATTAGTCAACTTTGCATGAAAATTGACCGTAGTACCTAAATTCAAAGGAGGGTTGATGCTTAGTACCTAAATTGGGCACTACCATTCTAAAGTACCTAAGTTGGCTGTGTCTCATTCTGGAGTACCAAAAAAAAAATTTTTTTACCCACCCCAGTACCAAACCCCACAACTCTCGATCTTGAACAAAATTGTGTTCAACAAAACACCAAAACCATTAGAAACCACCATCGAACCATGGCGAGATCAATCTACCAATGACGGAACCTCGGCATCTGGTCCAGTTCCTTCCCTCCTCCTTCCAAATCTGCCCAAGGGTTGCACCAGGGTGGTGCAACTCGCGACGGCTGGTGTCGAAGTGTTTGTGGACTGTGACACATCCAACTATGCGATTTTATGTTGAAATTGTGTGATTTTAGACATGTATTATACTTCATTTGTGATTTTGTGTCACAGTCTCCAAATCGACGTTTACTGTTGCAGAGCCCGCAAGTGTTTGGGGATGATGATGGATAATTAGGATTAGAATGTTTTTGACTCTTTATTTTCGAGTCGCCAACGACTATTTCTCTTTTAATTATGTTTTATCAATTTATTTTATCTTTTAATTTAATGTCTTGTAGTATTTTATAATTCGTTTTTATTTTATTTTTTGTTAAGAATATCTGTTTAGATTTTGATCTGCAACCTAATGACTTATCTTAGCTCAGAAAGGTGATTAGTACTCTTGGTTCACTTGAACACTGTAAAAGAGGAAACTCACTAAGTATGATAGTCTAGCAAATCTTGTATAGGATGTTAGGTCTGGAAATGTAATTTTTATTTTCTGAAGAAGACCAAGAAGAAGACATTCAGCAGGCAAAGTTCAACATTTTTTGAAGACTTGAAGATTGCTGAAGACAAAGACTTTTCAGATACCTATGACCAGATGTCTTGAAGACACAAGCGTTTTTAAATAAACAGTGTTACAAGAGATATCTGAGAATTAAAAGGTTTCTGAAACGAGGAAAAGTGCCCACAGATATCTACACTCAGATACCTTGGATAAAGATTATGTTTCCGGGAAACAATATATTCTTAACAAATGGTATCTAGAGTTGTGATAATCTCTGGAAAAGGACGTGCAAAGCTTCAGAAAGCGTGCATAGTTCCGTTGGCACTACAGGACAAGGCATAGTACAGTGCATTAAATGCGCGGACAGAAATGTCTGAACAAAAACGGTAGCTTCTGAAAAAGAAGACAAACCTGCAACAGTACTATACTCAGATATCAATAGTTTGAATTTGATTTAAGCCTAACGGATACTATTCAAACGGCACTCAAATTCATCTATAAATATCAACACTTAGACTGCTTGAGAACACACCTTAGAACACACAGAACTTACACCAAGCTCTCTCACAAGCTCTCTCAAGCAAACTACTTACCTTCAAGCTTTCTGTTGCGACCAAAGCTCTTGATTCTAAGTAGCACAAAAGTTCTAAGTGTCCTGATCCTTAACAAACATTGTTATTTGTGAAAGAGTTGAACTAAGATTTCATATCTGAGTTTCATTGTCTTGAACACTTATCATAGACTCGGGTCAGTAAAGAACAAGATACCATACATTGCAAAGTGTATTAAGTATACTTGATTCATAGAGCAATCTGAATAACTGAACAAGTTATTAAAGAAGCTCACCTGACAATTTACCTTAACCAACACCTTAATCGGCGTGGAGTACATGAAGCACTTAGTTTGAGAAACTAAGGAATAACTCCAAGGTTATTGAGCACAGGAAGTACTTAGTTTGGGAAACTAAGGAATAGCTCAAAAGGTTTCTGAGTACAGGAAGTACTTGGCTGTGAAAGCCGGGGAATAACTCAGGGGGAACACTTGGTTGGAAACCTAGTGTATTTAGGAATCAAGAGAAGATATTTGTAAGGTTACATCATTTATCTGTCTTAGTGGATTCTAGGTCTGAGAAAGGCCGAAGTGGATTAGTTGAAGGATTACGCCACCTTCAGATACCACTATAAAAAGACTTGTGTTATTTACTTTCTGCAGTTTATTACTTGCTTTACATATCTTGCAAAGTACTTACACTTATCTTGCTGAGCACGTGCACTTATCGTAGAAAATTCTTCCGCTCTCAGAAATTAAGTATCAGATATCTTCATAGATATCTGAGAAACTGTGTTTATCGACAAAAGTTTTAAAAGACTATTCACCTCTCCCCCCTCTAGTCTTTTACTTTGCCGTTATCTGGACCAACAAGTGGTATCAGAGCAGGAGGTTCCCAGGCCTTCTGCACTGAACCTAGATCCCAGATAAGTGCCCACTAACTGCTTTTCACCTACATGATGCTCCACCTAGAAGCCATCAGTGACGAAATGATTGGAGTAATAAAGAATGGCCCAATAGTCATTCAACAACTCAAGCAAGTCATAGAGGTTTCTAATGGTAGAGACAGAGAACAAAACGATGGGTCTTCACAGATAGATGCGTCAACCAGTGGGAGACCTGCCAGTCAAGTTATTTACGAACCAAAGCCCAGAGAGCTCTGGACATCGAAAGATGCCAAGAGAAATCGACTGGATGGCCAGGCTCGTAATATCATCATACGTTCTACTCCAGAGTACATACAGTGTAAACTGTGGGGTGCAAAAACGGCGAAAGTGGCTTGGCAACTAATTGAAGAAATCTATGCAGGCACTGAGAAAATAAAGGAAAATAAGTTCGAAGTTTTGAAGCTCAAATTCCAAAACATTAAACAAGGTCCCACAGAGACTCTTGAAGAACTAGATTTCCAGTTTACAACACTTATGAGTGACATGGCAGCACTTGGTGAGAGTAATAGATATACCCAGTCAGAAAAGATTAAGACTATTGTGAGAAGTCTAAATCATAATAGGGAACACACAAAGTTTTTCTACTTTAACCAAGGAATGCCAGATATCACTCCTGTGGAACTTTTCTCTCACCTTGCCACTATGGACTATGAGACAACTCAAAGAGAACAAACAACCGAGAAGTTGCAGAATGTTGCTCTAGTTGCTCAAGGAACTTCTGAAAAGAAGAAAGGCAAGGAGGTGACTGAGGATGCTCTTGTTGTAAAGCAAATAGGAAAATATGTCAGTCGAGAAATTGAGAGAAGGAAAGCCAAAGAGAAGCTGAAAAAGCATCTAGGCTCAAACTATCACCAGTACAAAAATATCCAAAGCTTGCTGAACAAGCCGGCTCAGAAAGCATCAAGTACTGAGGAAGCAGAAATCGGAAACGATATCTGTTTCTATTGTCAGAAACCTGGTCATTTCAAGAAGGATTGCCCTGCATTCAACAAACTAAAGACAGGTGACAAGAAAGACAGAAGAATCTTCAAAAGAAGTCAGAGAGCTATGCTTACTGAAGAAAGGAAAAAGATTCAAATCCAATTGGATGCTCTAGATATTGAGTCTGATTCAGAGGATGAGGATTCAGATGATTCCACACTGCCTTCCCCAGAAATGTGCGGTGTTTCTCATGAAGTAATTGACTTTGGTCAAAAGAAGAAAGAAGTGTGTGGAATGGCTGAAGAAATCTTTCCAGATATCTCCAACATTGAACCTTGTCTAATGGTTGATGAGGTAACACATACTTCCTGTTATACTTATGAAAGTGATGAAGAAGGAATCAAAGATCTGGAAAATCTCAGAAGAGAACTTGATCTCTACGAAAGAAAATTTCTAATGGTCCGAGCTAGAGCCGAAAACCTTGAAGAAGAAAAGAATTCTCTTGTAATGGAAAATTCTCAAATAATCAAGATATCAGAAAAAGGATGCTGAAAATGCATTTCTCAAGGCTCAGATATCTGAGACCGAAAAGTCACATAAAGAAGCAATGGCCAATCTTCAAAAGAAATGTGAAGATCTTCTTTCTGAGAATAAGGAACTCAAAAAGAAAGAACTATATTTTCAATCTTATGCCAAAACTAGTGACACTCTTACTGAAGTACAATCTTATTTAAGAGATCCTTCAGAAAAGAGAGGACTTGGGCTGGACACACACAGAGACAGTTCCACCGCTCTGAATAAGAGTAATGAAGGACGAACATTTGTCAGTGCTCAGCAAGGTGATTCCCAAACAATCTACAGTATTGGTCAGAAAGCTAAGATTGTTGACAAAGAAAAGGCAGTTGCGACCAAGCCTTTGTGGGAAAAACAAGTCCAAAGGAAAACTGTTGGGAATGTCTCTAGAAAGAAACATAACACTGAAAACTGTAATCACCCACAGTGCTATGTCTCTCAAAAAGGAAAAATTGTAGGAGCTGACAAATTCTCCTATGTCACATTTTCTGGAAAGAAAATAGATTATCCAGAGACTAGCAAAGCTGCTGAGAAGAGATCTCAGATAGCACCAGGTGCTCGGAGTGGTATTGGCTATAAAGCCATCGGGAAACAACTTGCTCGTGAGTACAAACAAGAGCAAGAACGATGGTTAAATGCTAGAATTGCTCACAGCAATTATCAGAAGTGGAAGATGAATCAAGCCACTGAAAATCTGAATGCTAGGGCTAGAAGAAATCTGGCTAGGAAAGCTAAGTTTGCTGAGAAGCAGACTCAGAAACCTGACAGGTATCTGAAAGCACCAAATGGAGCACCAAGGAACACACCAAGGAAGAAAATATTTCTTAATAACAATTATACTAATCATTTAACTAGAATTCCTCCTTATGTTCCTGTTAGACAAAAGAATGTTCCTAAGAAATTCATTCAAAAATGGATTCCTACTGGAAGATTCTTTAGTCCAGATGGTTCCATTGTTGGTATGAAAACCTAATCTTATGTTTCCTGTTTTGTGCAGAACACTCTAAAGACTAATTCAAAGTGGCATTTTGATAGTGGATGTGGGAAGCACATGACAGGAGACAAAGCAAATCTGATTGACTACAAAAAGTGCAATGATGGACCAATTATCAGGTTTGCTGGAGGAGATGAAAATCCAACCATAGATTTTGGCAATTTGAAGTTTGGATTACAATCTCTGAAGTACTTCATGTAAAGGGATTGAAATATAATCTCCTAATCATGAGTCAACTAGTAGACAAAGGGTACACTGTCAAGATCAAGTCAAAACTATGTAAAGTGATTGACAATGAGTCAAAGCAGACAGTCTTAGTTGCAAGGCATAAAGGAAATCTTTATGTTGCTGATTGGGCATCCGCCACAACCGAAGAATGTCTCATGGTGAGTCAATCTGGCCACATTGAAGAAAATTGGCTATGGCATAAAAGAATGAGTCACTTGAATTTCAAAACTCTGAATAAGCTAGGCAAGAAAGAGTTGGTGGTTGGTTTACCCAAAATGGCATATAGAAAAGAAGATGTATGCTCAGCTTGCCGAATGGGAAAACAATCCAAAACATCTTTCAAGTCTAAAACTAGACATTCCAGTGAAAGGCCACTGCAAATGTTACATATGGATCTGTTTGAATCCTCAGTAACTAGTTATGCAGGAAAGAAGTATGGTCTGGTTGTTGTTGATGATTACTCAAGATTCACTTAGGTTGTCTTTCTCAAAAACAAATCTGATGCAAGGGTTGAGATACCTAACTTGCTGAATAAGCTCGAAGTCATGAAAAATGACAAGGTATCTCAGAATCGTAATGACCATGGTACTGAGTTTGTGAACCAGTACATCAAAGAGTTTTGTACCTGCAAAGGTATACAACATCAACTATCTTCTGTAAGGACACCACAACAAAATGGTGTTGCTGAAAGAAAGAATAGGACCCTGAAAGAAGCAGTAAGAACAATGCTTGCTGACACTGAAATAAGTGAAATCTATTGGGTTCTAGCTGTAAACACAGCATGCTACACTCAAAATAGATGTCTTATTAACAAACACCATGACAAAACTCCTTACGAGCTTTTCATTGGTAGACCCCCTAGTATCAAACATCTAAGGGTGTTTGGTTGCAGATGTTTCGTTCTTAACAATGGAAAAGAATACTCGAGAACATTTCAACCAAAGGCAGATGAAGGAGTATTACTTGGTTATTCTCTGAATAGTAAAGCCTATAGAATCTACAACAAAAGAACGCAAAAGATTGAGGAATCTGTTCATGTAGTATTCTATGAAGGAAACAAGAAAGTACTCTTGAATGATAATCTCTCAGATAGGTTCAAAGAACTAATGATTAAAGACTCTGAAAAAGGATCCTCAAAAGGAAACAATTCTACCATTCAAATAGAGGATGTGTCTGACGATGAAAAGCAACCTATGTTTAGTAACAACCAGATGACTATAAGACATGATGAAGAATTTCCTATGAGAATTCCAAAAATGGAACAGGTTACTGAGAACCTTCATCATGAAGAGGTATCTGAAAATGAGACTGCTGAAATGCAAGTTCCAGATATCTCTAACACTGAAAAAGTGTCAGATATCCATGGCATTTCCCATGTGTCAGATATCCCAGATATTGCACAAGTATCTCATCAAGATCATATTGATTCACATTCAAATCAAAATGATATTGATCCTACTAGTTCAAAATCCATTATGAAATGGATAAGAAATCATCCTGCAAAGGATGTGATTGGTCCCATAGACCGAGGAGTTAGAACTAGAAGAGCAATCGCTGAAAATACAAATTGTCTCTATGGATGTTTTATCTCAAATATTGAACCAAAGACTATAGAAGAAGCATTAAAGGATCAAGATTGGATCTCTGCAATGCAAGAAGAGTTTGATCAATTTGAGAGAAACAAAGTCTGGAAACTGGTTCCATTTGTTAACGGAATATCTGTAATCGGAACCAAGTGGGTTTTCAAAAACAAAATGAATGAGTCTGGTGAAATAACCAGAAACAAAGCTAGGTTGGTTGCCAATGGATTCACCCATACTGAAGGACTAGATTTTGATGAATCTTATGCTCCAGTTGCAAGATTGGATGCAATAAGACTCTTTCTAGCCTTTGCAGCTCATAATGACTTTACAGTTTATCAAATGGATGTCAAGAGTGCATTCCTAAATGGTGAACTTGCTGAGGAAGTCTATGTTGAGCAACCACTAGGTTTTGAAGTTTCCTCAGAAAGTAGGATGGTCTATGGGCTAAAACAAGCTCCAAGAGCATGCTATGATACATTGGCCAAATACCTACTAAAAAGCGGTTTCAAGAAAGGAGATGTTGATAAAACACTCTTCACACTGAACCATGATGGGAAACTACTTTTAGTTCAAGTATATGTTGATGACATTATATTTGGATCTAAAGACAAGTAACTTTGTGAAGACTTTGCTAAACTCATGAAATGTAAATTCGAGATGAGCGTGATGGGAGAATTGAATTACTTCCTAGGGCTGCAAGTCAAGCAACTCAATGATGGAATATTCATTAGTCAAACAAAGTATGCAAAGGACATGCTCAACAAGTTTAATCTAAAGCCTTCTGAAAAGAATGCTAAGATAACAATGAGCATTGGAACCAAAATGACCTATACTGAATCTGACAAGAGTGTTGAAGAACACAAGTATAGGAAATTGATTGGTTCTCTACTGTACCTCACTGCAAGTAGACCTGATATTCAATATGCAGTTGGAGTGTGTGCTAGATTTCAGACAAATCCAATGCAATCACACTACAACATTGCTATGAAAATATTGAGGTATGCAAAAGGTACTGTAGAAGTTGGATTGTGGTATCGAAAAGATAGTGGATTGAGTTTGGTTGGCTATTCAGATGCCGACTATGCTGGATCACTGCTTGATAGAAAAAGCACCTCAGGAACGTGTCAATTTCTTGGTGCTAGATTGATATCATGGTTCAGCAAGAAACAAAATTCAATTGCCACATCTACCACAGAGGCTGGATATATTGCTGCAGGGTGTTGTGCTTCATAGATATTGTGGATACAACAACAACTCAGAGACTATGGACTCAATGAAGAGAAAACTCCCATTTTCTGTGACAACACAACTGCTATTGCCATAACTCAGAATCCTAAGTTTCATGCTAGAACAAAGAACAATGATGTTAGACACCACTTCACCAGAGACCATGTTGAAAAAGGCAATATAGAGATACTCAAGATTGGCATTGAAGACCAACTTGCAGATATCTTCACTAAGCCACTACAAGAAAGTAGATTCTTAGCCTTAAGATACAGTCTTGGACTAATGGAGCTACCAAAGAACTGAAAAAGTTCAGATATCTGAAGAAGATATCAAAGGAGAGAGAAAAGGAATCTGGAACGGGTATCCAGAGAAGAGAAATCTGGAACGGGTATCCAGAAAAGAGGAATCTGGAACGGGTATCCAGAAACCAAAGGCTAAAGGGTAAAATGGCTATTTGAAGATTTCTGAGACGGTACTCAGATATCTAGATCACTCAGTGAGGGGGAACACAAAAGAAAATAGTACAACTGTCAACAGTTAACTACTATCTTGAAATTTGAATTATTTCTATCTTTGTGAAAAACTTTGAAAAGACAACAAGTATAAGATAGAATCAGATGCAACAGTGTTCTCATTCAAACAGAAACGTGATTCAGATAGCTAATAGCCAAAGTTCATTAAATGGGCACAATTGTTGATTGTGATCATTGCTGAAGAAGCAATGGTGACTCTTGATGAAATGGGCAATGGATCTTTACGGTAGAGATTAACTCTCAGTAAATAGTGAACTGTTGAAATTCAGACAGGGCCCACTGTGCATTTAATGCCAAACAAGCTTTTACCCACGCCTGTCTGCAATACACAGATACTTACACACAAAATTAATTTGTATGTATATGTCTGTTGAGATTACATTGCTATATATATATATAGGATTTTGGCAAAAGAATTCACTTTCGCCTAATCCAACACTCAGACTTGCACAAGAATAGCAAAAATTCTTCTTCTACTTCTCTGCGAATCTCTGCTCCTCAATTAGTTTTTCTGCAAAGAATCACTAATCTTACAGACCTTCGAAAAACTTATGCTATATAAAGAGATGGCTCCAAAACGTGCTTCTACCCAGAAAACCCAAAATACTACCACTTGTACTACTGAAAAGCAAGCACCAGAGTTGGTAGTTGTAAATAATCGGTTGGTAGGAGACTTCAATCCCGATCATTGGACTTCAAATCACAGAATGATTTGGGGTGGTGCCATGATTGAGGAATACCTCACGGCTGCTGTTGAAAATCAAGCCGATAGAAAGCTGATACTTGACATGCTTGAAAAGGCAAAATCAAGGTTTTCTATCGGCTCTTCCCGGAAGAATTTCTTCACTAGATGTGTTAGAATTCTACAACTCGAGGATTATATCCTGTGTTTACGAGAACCTTTGCAATAGTGTCTAAAAAAACTTTAGTCCAAGGAAAGGAAATCCTTCTGGACTTAACAACTTTCTGCAAGTTGTTTGACCTTCAAAATCTTGGAAAGGATTTTGAAATAGACACCAAGGATGATGATTTCCTTGAAGGTGTAAAACAATTATACAGTGATGTGTGTGATCTTGAAAAATCAGATACACCCACTGATTTCAAGCTTGCTGACATCAGAACCAGACATCTGCTGGTTCACTGGGATGTGTTGGCATGCATTCTTCACAGATGCTTTGATGGTCTACAAGGAGGTCTTGACGGATAAGCCAAGAACGCTGGATGATGATGTTCTTGTTGCAACAACAAGACAAAAGGCTGGAAAACCCTTTCAATTAGGGAAAGTATGCCTTTATGAAGTTTGTGAAGAAGATTCAAGGCTTTGAGCCTAAAATCGCTAAGGGACTTGCTGAGCCAAAGACCACAGTAAGCTATGGTCTAAAGATATGCTACTTGCTGAAAAAGCTTGGCATTGAGCTCAGAAAGAAGGCTGACATAGCCAACAGTAACCTACTCTACAAATATGAGTATACGAACATGATGAAAAAGGTTACTGGATCTCAAAAAGGTTCCAAGAAGCGAAAGACTGAAGAGGTATCTGAGGGAAAGGTTACGACCAAGAAGCCCAGAACTTCACGAAAGAAGTCTGCTGGCAAATCAGAAGGCACACCGATTGAGGTTGTCGATTCCCAGATACCTGCCGTCGCTGCAGATGAACTCATCAATGCTGCAAAAGAGGTATCGACCACTGAACAAGTAGACTCAGCAAGAGAAAGTGCTTTTCGAAATGTTAAGACTATTGCCGAAAGCCTTGTTGATGAACTCATCCATGCTGCTAAAGAAAGTAGTGACAGATGCCAAGCCCTATCTGCAGAAACCGCAGGAATTATGGACCAATCAGTTCCTAATGCTGATGAGAGCTCTGACGATGAAGATGATGAATTAGTCATCTCTCAAGTCCTAGAAAAATCAAAAAGGGCTAAGGTTCTTGAAAAATGGCGGTAGAGGTATCTGAAGAAGAACCTACACCACAGGTTGCTGAACAAGCACCTGACTCAAAGGTTGCTGAAGAAGCAACAGTGTCCAAGGTAACTGGACAAATTACACCATCAGAGCAAGAAAGACTGAAGCATATTGAAGATGCTCTGATGAGTGATAGCTTAGTGTTGGAGGATACTGCCACTGCCTCAACACTCAACAGTCTGTCTCAAGCACAACAACCACAACAACCAGATGAGGATTGCTGAGGGTGTAACTCCCCAATCACTTAGATTTATTTGACTCTCCCAAATGGTGCCAAGGTAAGAGGTTTCTTGCTAGGTGAGGACCAAAGCGTAAGAACCAGCTATCGACTACTCCGGTAAGGACCTGCACACTTGAGTGGGGGGGGGGGGGGTTAGTGCCCGGTTTGCTAAGTATCAAACCGGGATGAGACTTTACTCGAGAGTGACTGAGGTTCAACTCTGTATATTGTTCGTGATGTGACTAGCGAGAAGACTTGTTCGAAGTGACTTACCTCCTCTTTCTTATTGGGATATGTGCCTTATTTATAGGCAATCATTGAAATAGAAGGCCTTGCTAGGATTGCGCCATGTGTACGGCTAGGATTGAGCCACCAATGCTACGATGAGGCCCATAGCCCAATAATGAAGCTTTAGCCCATGCCATCTTGGGCTTTAGGGGTAGTTTGGTCATTATTGGAAGAGTTTTTGAGGATGTGACAGAGTCTGGCGAGATCCCAGATTCGGAGAGGTTGGTCCGGATGTCTGATCCGGACGATTACTGTTGTCGGTGAGGAAGTTCTCCTGCGTGTCCAACTCTTCCGATTCGGAGCTTCTGGGTTCGGACATCTCACTCTTTGGTGCCCACTTGCTTGGTATCTTTATGAGATGGTCATGCTGGATCCGAGTCGACATCCGTATCGGAGTCCTTGGGTCGGAGAGGGTACTGACTTAGCACTATGCACCTTTCCCAGGGAGGGTCGGGCCAAGGTGGGTCGGACCTAGGGTTCCGGGTCGGGCCTTGCAGGTCAAAATCCTTTGTCCCCTTCTCTTAGGGTGGGTCGGACCGTAGATGGTCTGCCCGGATCGGACAATTGGCTCGGACCTCAGTGCCTCGGATCCTTTGGATGACTTAGGACGCCTTAGGATTCGTTCCTAGGTCCTTTATGACGGATTGGACATATTTCCGTATCAACATATGTCCCCCTAGTTTCCATGTATCTTAGTAGAAGATAGTTGTGGAACTATTGGTTTGGGAAGTTGTTTTGAGGGAAAGAATCCCTTCTTCAGTCCAATCCGTTTCGATCTCGTTAAAAAAAAAGAAGGTGTACTCCGTACTTCGTGTGGCCATTGACTTAGTCTCTCTCCCCCCCCCCCCCCCTCTTTCTTTTTCTAAAACATCGTTGCCACCAGAGGGAGTAGGTCCGAAGGGCAACGAGGTGAAGAAAAAAGAAAAAAGGGTATTTGTAATGGAGACTAAGTTTAGGCTCCGAACATCGGTAGTGTACCTTTGATGAGATACGGTGGCGGACCGTAAGTATGTGTCCCGTCCGAACCAGGCTCTGTGGTTGCGGGAAGGTCCGAAGGGTAATCGCTCGAGTATATGAGGTTCCTTATGTGGACGAAGTATATGGGACTGGAAAGCCGTTAGGCGTCCGAGAGGATGATACTCCGGAGCTCTCGTGTTGTCTGTCGCCCGAGAGAGGGAGAGTTGTTGTATTCATCTATCCAAGAGGTAAATTTGTTGTACCCATTCGTCATTTCACTTGGTATAATTGTACTATACCGTTGGATAGTTCTTGATCGACGGTGGAGATTAAATCCGAAAAATCGCGACGGTTGGAGTTCCCAATATGGCCCTCTATAAATAGAGGGGTTGGCCAGTTCATTTTTCATCGTTTAGAGAGATAATTTTTGCATTCCAAGTACATCCGAAGCAACTACCAGCTATCCGAAGCGAGCAAGGAGCGGTTCGAAGCGTGTGATCTTGTTCAGAGTCAAGTCACTTCTTTCTAATCATCCGAGTCCAAGTAAGTTTACTTGTCTCGTCTTATGATTAAATCATCTCTGTTGTCTTTCATCTTCAAGTTACTCGGATGTATGCTTATGATGTGTAGTATAGTTGATAACCAATATGTATTTGATGTTGACTAACATCGAATAAGTGTAGTACTGACTCCGAACTAACTGTGCCGAGTAAGCTGCTAGTTTTGGCTTTGAGTTGGCCACTTTAATATACATAAACGACCTCTCGGACTGCCATCTTAAAGCTTACGATATTGCTCTCTCCTTTCCCTAGGATGTCCGAGAGTGATAGCCAAAATCGATCCGAGGCTGAGGGATATGACTCCGAGGCGGTATCCTTAAGCGATAGCTCCGAGGAGATTGAGATCACGGATGATGACGTACTGGAGGTGGAGCAAGCGCCCCATCCGAGTCGGGAAGAGCCCGAGGTAAGTTCCTTACTTCGGTTAGTTGTTCCAGATTCTGGTCCTCCGAGGCGTCCGGATTACCTGCGAGTGTCGCATGTGCAGGTTATTGTAGCGGCTCAAGAGACAAGCTCGCGAGTTATAGGAACTCGTCGCCCGGGTCGGGCTGGCCAGGAATCCGAACTTCCGGTAGAGATCCGTACTTTAATTCGCACCCTAGGTTATAACTTTAGGAGTAATCCTAATCGAGTCCCGTTCGTTCCGGATCCGCATGCGCCAACTATCGAAGAAGTGCATGATACTTCTGAACCACCTCCCAATTTGAGCATCTTCGAAGAGGGTGAGGAGGATCGTGTGCAAGTTGCTGCGCCTATTAGGACTGTTGTAGAGTTAGCGTCCTCGTCCGAGGAAGAGGGAGCAGAAGAAGGTGTGCGGGGCGAGGATTCTGGTTCCGAGGAGGAAAGAGGTGCAGAGCCATCCGCTAATGTGCTCCGTGTGGAAACTTCTGGGCAAGCAGGGCCGAGTCGGCAGGTGGCTGAGGATGAGCGTTCGGGGAGGCTGAGGAAGGGTGAGGACGTTTTCCAAGTGAAGTTCCCTCGGTCTAGAGACCAGGTCACTCACCCCGATCCGGAGGGCGAGTTGAATGAAGATGGTACTCTGCCTACTTGTGCCTCAACCATCCGAGCCGATGAAGTGGATGAGCTCCGGAGGAGATATGAGATCCCGGGGTGTGTGGAGATTCTTATCCCGGACGAATCTCATGCTTTCTATAATCCGCCTCCGGGCTACATGTCTGTTTATGAGATAAGTCTCCATTGCGGATGGCGGCTACCGGTATCGTCCGAGTTTCTGGAGATTTTGAACAGCATGGGTTTGAGTCCGCACCAGATCATCCCCAACTCCCTCGGAAATTTGATGTGCTTCGGAGTGTTATGTAAATATAAAGGCATCCCGCTCACCTTCGACAATTTCCGTAAATTGTTTAACATTAGTGTAAGTAGTAGGAACACTTGGTTTTATACATTTGTATGTCGCCAAGCATACACATTTTTTGTTGATCCCTTGTCCTCATTGGGAATCCAATGGTTCAAGAGGTACATTTTTGTCCGTCCGGCGCTGAAGCCCGGGCAATCCGAAGCGGAGAGGCCCAAGTGGCATTTTGAAAAGAAGTTCTTCCGGCACCGCGATTGGAAGCCACCGCACGGAACGTCCCTTGTGGATGCTGCGTTCCACCGGTCAAGAGCCGGAGAAGTACTTTTTCCGAGGTCCGATATGTCGCCCTCGCCTTTCTTGTCCGAGCCAAGTTTTTGTGACAACATGGAGGATTTGAGTAAGTGGCTTCTCTCTGCCTCTGGTTGGTTGTCCGAGTCGGTTGTCTGTTTGTCGACTATATGATTATCATTTGTAGATTCTTTTGTATCTTGCAACTTATTGTGATTCGGATGTGCAGCTTTCTGGTTCGAGTATACGATGTCGACCATGCGGGAGTTGAAGCGTCAACAGAACGCTGCACAGCGCAAGGAGTTGGCAGAGGGTTCTCGGACCCAGATTATCAAGACCTCCACCGTTCTTCCGATGAACGAGCCCAGAAATGCTGCTGTGTTCCGAGTGGAGGAGTCTCGGAGAGCTGCTGCGGGCGAAGAGGCCCAAACCATCCCTACTCCAGACAAGGGTAAGGTGGTCGCAACTAAGGGCTCGAAGAAGCCTCCGAGATCCGTGTCGCGAGATCCTCCCGCAAGCGGATCGAGCGCTGCGGCTCCGAAAAAGCGCTCCTCCGAAGGTCCGAATCCTCCCGCCAAGAAGGGCAAAGGAAAGGTGGGCGAGGCTCCGGAGCTGGAGTCGGATGCTGAAGTGGCTCGGTTGGTTGCTGCTTCGGAGCTAGAGCGGATTGCGGAGTTAACTGCCGCTCAGCGCAAAGTGAGTTTAAGCTTTCCGTTGGTTTTGCATCCTTCTGTGATTCGGAGGTATCTAATGCTTCCGATGTTCCGTTTTTGTTTTTAGCTTGCTACTGCTGTTGAAGCATGCTCCTTGGTGGCTGCTCGGAGGGCTACCCTGGAAGAAGATCTAGCCAAGGCTGAGGCTGCCCGGGCGATCGAAGCGTCCCGGTTGCACGGCACTTCGGAGCGCCTGAAGAAGGCTATAGCTGCTAAACAAGAGGCCGAGGCGGAGACGACCAAGGTGAAAAGTGCCATCCTGTCTTTGGAGGCTGATCTAAAAGTGCACCAAGATAGTTTGGACGATTTCGTGGTCGTCTCCCGGACTTTCAAGTATAAGATGCTGAAAGAGCTTCGGGGAGTCCGGACAAGGGCTGTCCAAGATTTCCTTCATTCGGACTCCTACAAGTTCTTGCTCGAGTCAAAGTATGATGAGCCCGACAAGATGGGTTTGATGCGGCTGTGGAGCAATGCCGGAGGAAAGGTTGGGTACCGGATGATTGTAATTTGGAGGCTGAGGGGGTATCCGCCTTTAAAAATGGAGATGGCTCGGACTTCGCTCCGGAGGGTGTTTTGGACGAAGATTTGCTCAGATGTGAATTTGTGGAGCTGGTTTGCGACGAGTCGGAGGGCAAGAAGTACAATCACGGCGGTCCGTATCTCCCATCCTTCGTCCCTCGGGTGCTCATGTCTAGTGTTTTCGTTCCTTTGGAGGACCATTTGGAGCACTGGTCGACTTTGCGGGCACATCCAAGGCTTTGATCGCGACCTCGACCGGATGGAGGAGTGTCCGGCCTTCCTGAAAGAGGTTGAGGCTCGGAGAGCACGGAGGATAGCCCAACAGCAAGGTCAAGCGCCTCCGGAGAAGGACCCGGGCGGCCCCTCTCAGTCGCAACCTAGTTCGTCCGTGGCGAAAGCGATGAGAAGACGGGTATGCCGGATGTTTTGTAATAGGTGCCTCGGGCAAAAAAGAAAGAAATGTTTGTCGTTTTTGCCCATCATCTTTTGTTTGTACAAACATACTTATCTTTAATGGATGGTATTGGTTCGGGTCCCTTGATGGCTCGGAACTATTTTTGTGGCTGATATACTATTGTTGCTGTTTCCATCCTTGCACGTTTAATTTCGTATTTGCTTAGTAACTCATCAACTCTCGTAGACTCGGATAGTGGGTTTGGACCTTTGAGATCCATACCGCCAGGACATTAGTTTGCTTGATTCAAATTTGCCTTTGCGGGTCTTGGGGGATGATCAATCGTTGTTCCCATCCGAATCGGAAGCTATAATAGAAATAAACTAGATCACGAACGGTCCGGAGCCACGTCTTAGAGTGGTCAGGCTTTCGAGAACAAGGACCTCCTTGTATCGTGACAAGTGAAGACGATTCGGACGTTGACTTGGTGTGTCTTTCCGAGTCATGCAGACTTTGTGAGATAGTGAAAAGATAATCATCATCAAGTATCAAGTACAGGTGTCTGCATCACGAATCACGCTTAACCGGATGTTGTTATGTTAGCCCCGAGCTTGGTACATCCGAGTGAGTAGCATAGTCGGTATGCTCAAACGTGTGGATGGATTGTTGGGTTGGGCTAATGGAAGCTGAAGAGCTAGGCCCATGTGCGGCCCAAGCCCATCTCCTGTGAATATGGGGCACGTGTCCGCTTCCAATTGGTCTTCTCTCTCTATATATACTCCTGCTTTGTACGGCTTTTGATTAAGACATCGCGCCCTTTTATAGTAATCAAAGGTCCGGAGCTCGAGTCCGAGCGGCCGTGAGCATGTTCTGTGATTACTCGCCGTGATCTCGCCCAAGGGTTTCTCCGATCTACCCGGTCTACCCGGGCTGGTTCTTCGGTGAGAGTCGTGGAAACTAGTTTGCTCGGAAAGCCAGCTTCGGATCTTCGAGGACATGGTACGTACTGAGTGAGGCCTAATGTTTTTTGCCAATCAATTCCTCTGATCGTCAGGCTAATCTTCTTTCTCCGGGGTTGTGGTCTATATTCGTGACTTTTAGCCCCGGAGAGGTAGATTAGCTGGATGGTTCGGGGATCTTCAAATGGTTTTGAATCTCAATGCGTCCGAGGCAATCCGCTCTGGTTGTGCACCCGAGGGGCGACAAGTCGACAGAATTGGTTTGATAGAATCCCTTCCAGTATTTCGTGGTTCGGACGTAAGAAACCGCCCGAAATGTTGGAAGGCTTTCTACCAATCCTGTTGTGTCTAGTTGCTCGTTTCTCGGATAGAGGGGGAAGTATCACCCTGAGTAAGTCTATTAGCTCGTTCTTGAGGATGTGTATCCGAGCGGTTTGGTTTTGGTGGCGACTGCATTTCAATGATTGAGGGCTCGAGGGAGCTATTTGCAATTTTGGAATGGGGTTCCCAACAATGCTGAGCTTGTTAGGAGTCGGATCATTGAGGACCTTCGGAAGTAACCTTTTTGGTGGCTCGTTTGTCTTGCCGTCCGTCTCTTGGTTTTCCGGTGGTCTTTTTTTGTTTTTTTTGAAGGCGAGGTGAACTTCGGCTGTTCTGGGACCGAGGGTTCTCTCGATTCTGACTAGGATTGGGGATGGGGGGGACTTCGGGAGCCTGACTTGAGCTGTGACTTGTGTCAAACTCCTGCTGAAATCCGGTCTCTGCACAATCTGGTCAAAATGGGTGTGTGTGGTGTGATAGTGTGTGGTGGTCGATTCGAGGATGGTGTGTTATGATTCAAGTCATCAAGTATGATGAATGATCCTATCTTGAATGAATCGATGAATGGGTCAAGTTTGATAGTCGTCATAGTTAGAAACTTTAGATAGTGGAAGGGGCTTTAACCGTCAAAGTCAATCAAAAGAATCAGAGTTATTTTTTTTTCTTTTCTTCTTAAAGCTAAATGGTGAAAAGAAGGTGGACGGGGGTTTGATTTGGTAGCTCGGGGTTAATTAGAAAGCCGTGTAATAGTAGAAAAAGAGAGAGTAGGAGCTTGTTTGTGTAAGCTTGATTAGGGCTTCTTCGACTACGACCTTGTAAACTCGCACTATTTTAATAAAAGCGTATTTGCCTTTGTGAAGGTCGGACCTTTGCTTGATTAGGTCGATCCGGATCAATATATGGTTTAGATTCGGATCGAGTAGTTAAATATCTTCGAGGACATGATTATCAACAATGTTTATGAAATCGCAGTTGTATTGATTTGACGGAAATCGACTTACAACTTGAGGGCTTCAAGGCCTTTTTTCAAAAAACAAACACAAAAAACAGGTCGACAAGATAGAGGAAGGTGACAGACGTTGTCATACTTCTCTAAGTGTAAAACTTCTGGAGATTCTTGGCATTCCAAGTTCTCTTCAAGGCCTGCCCTTGTTCATCTTCTAGCTCAAAGCTTCCATTAACTCTTGCACCAGTGACCTTGTACGGTCCTTCCCATTTGGGTTTCAGTTTCCCCACATGACTTAGTATATCAGCTCTTCTAAGAACTAGATCTCCAACTTGTATGTCCTTGGGAAAGACACGTTTATTATAGGCTCGAGCAGTCATGGCTTGGTACCGAAGGATGTTGGCCAGTGCCTTATCGCGCTTGTCTTCGAGGAGCTCAAGGTCATAGATCCTTGCGAGCTCATTATTAGCCGGGTTGTATTGCTGGATTCTCTGGGTTGCGACCATTGTCTCCGAAGGGATGACCGCCTCGGATCCGTAGACCAAGGAGAAAGGTGTTTCTTGTGTGGCAGTTCGGGCTGTCGTTCGATGTGCCCAAAGGGCCGCGTCAAGATCATCTGCCCAACTGTCTTGGGAAGTTCTCAACCTCTTCTCCAGAATTTTGACTATGGTCTTGTTGGTGGCTTCCACCTGACCATTGGCTTGGGGGTGGCCAACGGAAGTAAAGCGTTGTTCTATTTTGAAGGACTGAAGCCACTCCTTCAGCCTTGAGCCAGAAAATTGTGCTCCATTGTCTGAAACTAACACTCGTGGGAGTCTAAACCGGCAGATGATGTTCTTCCAGATGAATGTCCGAACTCTGCTTTCGGTGATGGTTGACACTGCTTCAGCTTCGACCCACTTAGTGAAGTACTCTACTGCCACTATCAAGAACTTCTTCTGATGCGTTCCTCGTGGAAAGGGACCAACGATGTCTATGCCCCATTGATCAAATGGGCAAGCTATGATTGACGGAATCATAGGGTTGGTCGGACGGTGTGGTATGTTGGCATAGTATTGGCAGTCTTCACGGTAGCGGTGTTGGCAACATCCATGTCGATGGTTGTGATAGTATCCTTGCCTTATGATCTTTTGTGCAAAGTCCTTCCTCGAATGGCTTCCACAACTTCCGGCGTGGATCTCTTCCATCGATTTTAGCCTCTTGAGGATCTAGGCATCTCAAGTGAGTTCCGCTGTAGGATCTTTTGTAGAGATCTTCTCCCAAAATAAAGTATCTGTTAGCTCGACATTGAATCTTCCTGGCCTCTCTAGGATCCGCAGGTAAGGTACCATCCTCGAGGTAACGGAATATATCGGTCATCCAGTTTCTTTCCGTGCACACAAGGAACATCTTTCCGTTGAGGTTTGCCAGGGAGGATTCTGCGCGGGTCATTAGGATGACACTTCTTGTGTCCAAAGCTCCTAAGGCTGAGGCGTACTTGGAGAGAACGTCGGCTTTTTCATTCCACTCTCTGTGGAATTGGTCGAGAGTAAATTCTTCAAAGTGTTCAACCTCTTTTCTGAGGAGTTCCAAGTATTTGATCATGTTAGGTCCTTTGGTAGTAAAGGACCCGGAAGCTGGATTATGCTTTGATGCATGTAGGCTTTGATTCTTTTCACCTGAAGGGCTTTCGCCATTCTTAGGCCTGTGATAAGTGCTTCATACTCGGCCTCATTGTTCGTCACTTTAAAGTTGAGGGTGATGGCGTACTCAAGCTTGGCTCCTTCAGGGCTTTCAAGGAAAATTCCTATTCCTCCCAACCGTCCGGTTGATGATCCGTCCACTTGTAATGTCCAACATTCTTTGTTTCCTTCCTTTCCTCCTAGAGTGGGAGTGAGTGCTTTCTCCTACGCTTCTTGTCGGAAGATGCAGTCGTTGAGATATTGAGTTCTTCGTCCAAAAGAAACATGTGCCTTACTCTCAGTGAATCATCCATAGGTTGGCGATACTGAGTCTTAGGCTGGATGCTACCTCTTTGTGTTTCTTCAGTCTCTTTCTCTCCACTTGATTCCTTGATCTGGGCTATCACCACATGATTATCCTTTTCCTGGGAGTTTTCGTTCTCCTTTTCTGCTTTCTCTGGATAGTCTACCAGGAAGTCGGCCAGGACCTGTGCTTTCTTAGCAGATGGAGCTTGGTAGCCAATATCATATTCACTTAGCTCAATAGCCCATTTGGATAGGCGTCCTGACTGATCCGGTTTTTCCAAGACATGTTTGAGTGGCTCATTTGTAAGGACCACAATCCGATGCGACTTGAAGTAAGGCTTCAGTCGCCGTGCAGTGTAAACCAACGCGAAGGCGAGCTTCTCAACCTTGACATATCTGGCTTCGGATCCTACAAGCGCTTTGCTCAAATAGTAAATTGGTAAATGCTCGTTGTCTTGTAAGTACGATCTGAGAACTCATTTATCGTCGGTGGTGGCCAAATAGAGATAAAGTTTCCTCCTCCATGGGTTTAGATGGAAGGCGAGAGGAGATACTTTTTCAAGTTTTCCAGGGCCTCTTCGCACTCCTTTGTCCATTCGAACTTGTTTCCTTTTCGTAAGGTTTTGAAGAAGGGAAGGTTCTTCTCGGCGGATCTGGATATAAAACGGCTCAATGCCATCACCTTTCCTAGAAGCTTCTGAACTTCATTGATGGTCTTGGGCTGTGGCAGATCTATGATTGCCTTTATCTTCTCTGGGTTAGCACTGATGCCTCTTTCTGTGACCATGTAGCCAAGGAACTTTCCTCCTTTTACCCCGAAAGTGCACTTTTCAGGGTTCAGCTTCATTCCATATTTCCGGAGAATAGAGAAGCAATTGTTGAGGTGTTTGATGTGTTCTTCTTCAGTCTTGCTTTTCACAAGCATGTCATCCACATAGACTTCCATGGTCTTTCCCAATTCTTCCTTGAACATCTTATTTACCAGCCGTTGGTAAGTAGCTCCTGCATTCTTGAGGCCAAAGGGCATGACCTTGAAGCAATAGACTCCTCCGGCCGCAAAGAATGCCGTTTTCTTGATGTCTTCTTGAGCCATCCTAATTTGGTAGAAGCCTTGGTATGCATCCATGAAGCTTAGAAGTGCACATCCTGCAGTAGAATCGACCAGCTGGTCTATGCGTGGCAACGGATAGGGATCTTTTGGACAAAACTTGTTGAGTCTGGTGAAGTCATTGCACATTCTCCACTTTCCTGGAGCTTTTTCAACGAGGACCACGTTGCAGACCCAATCAGAGTATCTGACTTCTTCGATATGACCTGCTTTCATCAATTTGTCAACCTCCCCTGCTATGATAGCATCCTCAACTGGTCCAAAGTCTTTCCTTTTTTGGCGGATGTGCTTGACCGTGGGATCCATGTTCAGACGGTGAACTGTGATCCTTGGGTCTATCCCCTTGAGATCATCTGTGCCCCAAGCA
This sequence comes from Plantago major, assembly GCA_026545765.1. NCBI lineage: Eukaryota > Viridiplantae > Streptophyta > Magnoliopsida > Lamiales > Plantaginaceae > Plantago > Plantago major. Next base: position 26,491,938 of record CM048840.1, on the reverse strand, counting down.
AAGATGTCGCGATTGTCCCGAAGGCAGGCGATGAGCTTTCGCTCTATTTCCGTACTTATCTCTGTTCCAATCCGAGTTGTTTTCTCCGGATTTCCTTCGACCAATTGGACCTCTTTCAAGGCTTCATGGGATTCCATCCTAGATGTCTTGGGGAACTTCTCTCTGAACGATCCGATACCGATATCTTCCTTTGGTGGAGTTAGAGCAATGGGAGAATGGCCAAGAGGGCCCTTAGCGACCGAAAGGACAGGTTCTGTGGCTCCTCTGGTTGACATGATGTAGCATTCCCAGGCTTCTCTAATGTTGCCCATCTCTTCCCCTACGCCGTTCGGGGTTGGAAACTTCACCCTGTTGTGTAGGGGAGAAGCGATTGCTCTGAATTAGTTAAGTCCTGGGCGGCCCAAGATCGCGTTATAGTCGAAGGTATTATCTACTACCACAAAGAGGATAGTCTGGGTCACTCTTGTCGGAAAAGTGCCCATGGAGACTTGCAGTGGTATACTTCCAATGGGACGTACTACAGACCCTCCAAAACCTACTAATGAGGTATATACTTGTCCATATTGTATTTGCCCCAGATGCATTTGCTCGACAGTCCTTTTGGATAGGACATTGGAGGAGCTTCCTGTGTCAATTAGCACCTTGTTGACTTTGTAAGTGGCAATCACTAGAGAAACAACCAAAGGGACATCGGGGTCCTTGAGATCTCCTCCGCCAGACGTTGGTGGGGGGATCTCGCTATCGTCAAAGGTGATTGCATTTGTGCCTTTCAAAGCTGGTGGACCGTAAGCCCTGTCGTTATTTCTTAAGTGTTGCGCGGTCCTTTCCCTTGCATTTCTGCTATCTCCCCCTGTTGGTCCTCCCGCAATGGCATTGATAACTCCACTGTAAGGGAGGTTCTCCATTTCTGTCTCTTCGCGGTAACCTTGATAACTTTGGGCCTGCCGAGGTGGGATTTCGGCTGGAGGTGGTGGTAAAGATCCTGCCGGAGGTTCAGAGCCACGCTCCTCTCTTCTTTGCTCATTCCTTCTATGCCTGGAGGGCTCATCTTCAACTGGTGGTTCTTTCAACTTCCCACTTCTCATTAGCCTTTCAATTTCTGTCTTCAACTGGATACAATCCTCAGTTGGGTGACCTTTCTGTTTGTGGAACCTACAGTAGTCTTTAGAGAATTTACTCTTCTTGCTGCTCTTGACTGGTTTAGGCCATTGTATATCCAAGTCCTTCTCAACAATAGAAGCCAAGATGTCGGATCTTGGTGCGAGGCGGTATACTCGGCAAACCTCTGGTGGAGTTCTTTCTCCGTGAAATTCTTTTACATCTGAGATCTCTTTTTTGCTCAAACTTCCCTTGACGAGAAGGGAGTTCCTGCCGTACTTGTTCTCTTCCCTTCTTGATCCCTGCTCTTATCGGGACGTTTCTTCGGTAATCTTCTCCATACAAGACTCCTTCGCAGATTTCCTCTAAGTATTTTTCAGTGGTGATTTCTTCATTGGAAAGCTTCCTTCTAAGCTCAACATTATAAGTGTTGGCATAGAGGTGTCGGACCCGCTCTTTGATGCTATGAGGTTCTACCTGTCGTACTTCAGTGTTGAAGCAATCGAGAAAGGTTCTGAGGTCCTCATGCTCTCTCTGGATTATGCCAGCCAGGTGCTCAACTGATCTCTTCCTTCTTTTTGCCTTCTCAAACCTTTTTAGGAAAAGGGCGGCGACGTCCGCATATGATTTGATGGAACCATTGGGTAGTGAGGTCCACCAATCCATTGCTTCTCCAAAGAGTGTGGTGGAAAAGTTGAGAGCTTTCATGTTGTCGTTGAGTCCATTGCTTTCCATCTTACTTTCATACCTAGTAAGATGCCCTACAGGGCAGGTATCTCCATAGTAATGCTCAAGGTTTGGGATAACACAGTCAGGGCGCTTTCTTTCTTTTCTGATCTCATCGCACAGAGGGTTGGGAGTTTCAACTACCACCTTCTCATGTGCTTTGACCATCCTGCTCAAGGTGGCAATTTGTGTCTCCAAGGCCTTCTGTTGGAGGTAGATCTGCTCAGCTGTCAGTCTTTCTCGATCCACAGGGTTGATGGCTACATCTGGAGGAGATCATTGATTAGAACAATCGGGTGCTACGCCATTTGATCTCTAGGCACTTGTTGTTGAGCTCCTCGCCGACTGGTTCCCACTTCGTCTACTCGCGGCACTTCTGGACTTCTTCCTCGTTGTTCATGGGAAGCAGCGGCTCTCATATTGAGAAGATGTCTCAGATCTTCTGGTTGAGCTTGCTCCCCCAGCCTTTGTTGGATCGGACGGTGCTCGTTTCTCGACTGAGCGGGTTCAGCTTGCCTTGGGATTGGCGTAGGCGGGGTGGGCTGAGGAGGCTGGAGGTTGTTTGATCCGAAGCACCCTTGAATAGTGGTGAGTAAGAGGCCAAACTGATTCTCATTCATTCCAAATTCACTAGGACGAAGGATCTGTCCATTCGGGAGGGTAAAGTTTCTACCTAGGGGAGGACCATGTCTTCCTGACGGAGGAACCTGTCCTTCATCCCCAAGTGTTTGAACCCTTACTGGTGGATTAGTGGCTCTCTCCTCGTCAGAAGAAAGACTAGCGGTATGGCCATCACTTGGATTGTTTACCACTTCCCTTGTCGGGACTCTTGTTACTCCTCCTCTTCTAGTGGGAGGTCTCCCCCTTTGTCTCGGAGCTGGCGTACCAATGGTAGTGGCGTTGGTTCTTGCGGACCTTCTTGTTCTTGCCATTACTCAAGAGAACGGGACTTTTTGTAAAGATTCCCACAGACGGTGCCAAAATGCTGAGGGTGTAACTCCCCAATCACTTAGATTTATTTGACTCTCCCAAATGGTGCCAAGGTAAGAGGTTTCTTGCTAGGTGAGGACCGAAGCGTAAGAACCAGCTATCGACTACTCCGGTAAGAACCTGCACACTTGAGTGGGGGGGGGGGGTTAGTGCCCGGTTTGCTAAGTGTCAAACCGGGATGAGACTTTACTCGAGAGTGACTGAGGTTCAACTCTGTATATTGTTCGTGATGTGACTAGCGAGAAGACTTGTTCGAAGTGACTTACCTCCTCTTTCTTATTGGGATATGTGCCTTATTTATAGGCAATCATTGAAATAGAAGGCCTTGCTAGGATTGCGCCATGTGTACGGCTAGGATTGAGCCACCAATGCTAAGATGAGGCCCATAGCCCAATAATGAAGCTTTAGCCCATGCCATCTTGGGCTTTAGGGGTAGTTTGGTTATTATTGGAAGAGTTTTTGAGGATGTGATGCAGCGAGATCCCAGATTCGGAGAGGTTGGTCCGGATGTCTGATCCGGACAGTACCTGGTTGTCAGCTGAGGAAGTTCTCCTGCGTGTCCAACTCTTCCGATTCGGAGCTTCTGGGTTCGGACATCTCACTCTTTGGTGCCCACTTGCTTGGTATCTTTATGAGATGGTCATGCTGGATCCGAGTCGACATCCGTATCGGAGTCCTTGGGTCGGAGAGGGTACTGACTTAGCACTATGCACCTTTCCCAGGGAGGGTCGGGCCAAGGTGGGTCGGACCTAGGGTTCCGGGTCGGGCCTTGCAGGTCCAAATCCTTTGTCCCCTTCTCTTAGGGTGGGTAGGACCGTAGATGGTCTGCCCGAATCAGATAATTGGCTCGGACCTCAGTGCCTCGGATCCTTTGGATGACTTAGGATGCATTAGGATTCATTCCTAGGTCCTTTATGACGGATTGGACATATTTCCGTATCAACAAGGATACTGCTGAAATAGTACTTGAGCTGCAGATACCAGCATCTTTCATTGCTGAAGAAAATCCTGCAAAAGAGCAGGTTCCCCAACTCAATGAGAGGGATCAAACTGAGACATCTACTCAAAATGATCAACCAGGGGAGGCAACTGAGTTGCATACTCAGGAAAGGTCTGAAGTACCTGAAACTTCAAACAAAGAAGCTGAAATGGAACAACAAGACCAAAACATTGAAGGGTCACAAGTTCCAGAGACCAATCAGCCTGACACTGCTCAGGTAGCTGAATGGTATAAATCTCTACTTGTGATAATTTGTGTTTATTAATCTTGTGAGTTAATAAAATTTCTTTGTTACAGGTTGAATTAGAAACACAAGAACAAGAGGAAGCTGGAAAGCTTGCCTCAAAGGCTGAGAAAGAGGCCACCACAACCTCACCTCTTGAGGAATCTGAGCCTGTGCCACAGGTGATAAAGAATTTCTTAAGATGTTACTTTTCAGTTATATGTTAATATACTTAACTAATTAAGTGAATGTTTCTAATAGGCTCCAACTGAGAAAGAAGAAGATAAGGCAGAAATGCCAGAAAAGGACCCAGAGACCGTCAAGGTTTCTGAAGAAAATATCATTGAGCCTTCTAGTGAGAAGGTATATAAAACTCAGTGACAAACATTCTTCATCATGGGTTACTGTAAATTCTTCTCTAATTACTCAATACTTTCTACTTACAGGCTCATTCAGAAGTAGAAGTGCAAGGGGAAAGAGTTGCGACATCCCCTGCACACATGGAAATTGATGAAGCCCCCAAGGCAAAATCACCAGAAACTGAGAACGTTTATGCGAAAAATGATTCTGAGCCTCCTCTTGAGGAAGTAAGTGGAAAACTCAGAAATCATTGAAGCTTAATTGCATAAATTCTTTCATGATAATTTCCTAAGTATTGTGATAATTTTAATTCTCAGGATCAAGCAGAAAGAAAAATTGATGAGGACCAGACTTCCAAGTCTCCACCTCACAACAAGATATCTGAGGCACCCCCTGTCTCAGTAGTACAAGTCTCTGAGCCTGATGTACTCATTCTGGTAACTCAGAAACCTAACTACACTCGTACTCAGATATCTACACAAGTTTTGAATCTAACTCCAAACTCTTTCTTTCAAGCTCAAACAAGTGTCACTAAGGTCCCTGATGATGAGAAAAAGGACCTGCTTCCTTTCTTCAAGGAACACACTTTGCCAAAGCATCTGAAATGCTTTAAGAAATGGCAAAAGCTTCGACGCTCCGATCTATCTGAGATCTTAAAGGTGACTAATCACCACACGAGGAGAGAAAGAGCCCTTGACTTGGAAAACTACATCCATGCAATGTTCCCCACTGAACAATATTCTTTCGGAACATTGATGGATAAGGAGTTTGTCAAGGAAGTGGCCAGAAAGCTGATCCAAGCTTTCAACCAAGCGGATGGTCAGACCAGACTACAGATGGTATTCAAGCCTACTTTGCCCCAGACTCTATAGTATATACCCTCTAAACAAGAGGAAGTTAATGGGCAAACGGTCACTATTCCAGAAGTGATCAACCGGGTCTCTAAAGATGAGGAAGAGAAGGAAACTGATGAAAACAATTATGAAGATCCTCCTTATGACCATCACAAGGATGAAGATAAGAAGGATGATGATGATGCCCCTGCACCAGGGACGGGAGGGATTCCACAAGGACACATTGCCTCAGCTGCTGAAAAGCACACTAAGAGGACATCACAGCAATCCCCTCCTCCATCTCCTCAGAAATCTAATAATCCAACTTCCCAACACAAAGATACTACTGAACAAGTAGTTGAGCACTCTGAGGGAACAACTCAGAAAATATCAGATGCACAAGCCAGAGTTGCTCAACTCAAACCACTGTTGGAGGAAGAACAACAGCTACATCTTCAACTGGAAGAAAAGATAGCTGAATCTAGAGCAAAGCTCCAAAAGATTGAAGATCAAACAATCAAGGAAATGGAAGCTTATGCTGAAATGAAAGAACTCCAGCTTGCTATTCAAGTAATTGCTGAGGAATTAGATACTGAGCAAGTATCTAGTGACAAGCATGATGCTAAGGCTGCATTCCCAAAAGATGTACCATCCTCCTCACTGAAAGGAAAGAAGCCCATCTCTGAGATGGTTGCTGGACTAGAAAACATTGATGAAAATGTCCAAGAGGATGAAGATCACCGGGCTGATGACTCAGATGATGAAGAAGACAAGACAATGGCAGAGCACCGCAATGAACATTTAGCGGTTTCTCATTTGAAAAGGAAGCTGATTGCTCCTGAAATATTCAGCAAGCTGCCAAATGTCAACTCCAATGAATACTTGAACAGATATCAAGTACTGGCTAAATTGAAAAGGGAGTTATCTTCTCATGATAAAGCCGCCATTACATCAGTCCCTGCAGAAATGAAGCCATTCACTGAGCTCATCACTCAGAGAACAACCAGTCTGGTCGTTGCTCAGAAAGATCTAGGCATGGTTAGGGATGATGACCAAAACTTGGCTGCAAAAGCCTTTGAAGAGGCTTGCTATGCTGCTGGAAAAGCAGATGCTATTCAAGGCCACTCTAGAACAGTTGGTTGCTGCTTACAACTATCTGCAAGGCAACTTTAACTCCCTTTCAGAATCATTTGTGATTCTTAGTCAGTCAACAATGACTAAGGGGGAATAATATCAAGATGCTCAGAGAGGAAGAGGAAGAGGAAGAGGAAACAAAAGAAAATCTGAACAACCACCTCTCAGAATAAATGAGCCCTCCTCCAGTCAGACTGCTCTACATATAGTGGCCACCGCTCAACTTCCTGAAAAAGGAATGACAACAAGGGAATGAGCACAGAAACCTCCAAGGAGTACCAAGGCTCCAATGAGAAGACTTGTAAGAGGGATTGATGAATCTTCTAAAGAAGAAGAAGAAGAAGGCCAAATCAAATCCCTGGGCAATGAAGAAGGCTGCAAAAGTCTCACAAGAATTGATATTGATGATGAAGATGAAGCTCCTCTTCATAGAAAAAGGAAAATTGATAGCCTAACTGAGCCCATAGCTGCAAAGCCTTTGGCAGCTAAAACACCCTCTGGAAATACCAAGTCTATACAGGGTGGTTCTTCAAGCATTACCCCAAGGGAGAATTCAAGACAAAGGAGGAACAGGCTGAGAGCTGAACAAAGACAACTTCAACTACCACTCAGGCCTGAAGAAGCCAAGATTGAGTATGTGAAGACCAACAGTGACTCCTCTGTCTACAGGTGCATTAATCAGAAGAATGGCTACTAGATTCTGGAACTTAAGCATCTACTGGAAAACTCAAAATTTGCAGAACCAATCCATAAACAGCTCATGGCATGGAGAAAAGACAAGCCAATCTTGATTAACACCAACCACATCAAAGCGTGGTTGGATTTTGAAGTAATCAAGAGAATAGATGCCATGAAGAAGGACCTCTCATATGTATGTACTTATGGAAAGCCAGATGATGTGCAGAGAATTCCCAACATCACTGGAACAGGCACAAGAGCAAGACTTGCTGTGGAACCCTATGAGTCCTTCTACTTGACTGAAGATCAATACAAGGGTGACATCAGATATCTGAAGATCATTTATGAATACTTCAAGCTATCAGATATCAGAATCGAGCATGCCTGGAAGTGGGGAAAATATCTGTGGGTCAAGCACTTTGCCAAGATAAATCCTACCAAAACCTACAAGGAAGTCTGTGGATTTGCCAGAGACACAGAGATGATTGTCAGAACACTTCTCTATGACTACTCTGATAATATCAAAAGGTTTGGTGATAGGAAATTTGCAGATTGATCCATGGAACTGCTTTTGAAGACTTGAAGTGTTGAAGACTTGAAGACTAGTTTATTAGGATGTCTACTTGGAGCTTGGCTACTCCTGTTGTCCTAATTTACTAGGTATTTTTGTATCTTGCTGACTGAGCTGAATTGTATTATGTACTAAAGTTATCTGTAAACTTTCTTCGTAACATATCTGATGAACCTACTCTCAGATATCTTTTTCTATAAAAGATAACTTGTCAGCAAAGATCACACCTTGTGATTTGGTTGATGTTTACTTTCTGCACTTAATTATTTGAATTGAAAAATCATAAGAAATGATTAAGTAGTGGATTGTTTCCTCATCTAGATTTGTAATAGGTCAGATAGTCATCGTTGACTGATCAAAATGGGGGAAATTTGTTAGGAATATCTGTTTAGATTTTGATCAGCAACCTAATGACTTATCTTAGCTCAGAAAGTTGATTAGTACTCTTGGTTCACTTGAACACTGTAAAAGAGGAAACTCACTAAGTATGATAGTCTAGAAAATCTTGTATAGGATGTTAGGTCTCGAAATGTAATTTTTATTTTCTGAAGAAGACCAAGAAGAAGACATCCAGGAGGAAAAGTTCAACATTTTTTGAAGACTTGAAGATTGCACAAGATTGCTGAAGACAAAGGTTTTTTAGATACCTATGACTAGATATCTTGAAGACACAAGCGTTTTTAAATAAACAGTGTTACAAGAGATATCTGAGAATTAAAAGGTTTATGAAACGAGGAAAAGTGCCCACAGATATCTACACTCAGATACCTTGGATAAAGATTATGTTTCCGGGAAATAATATATTCTTAACAAATGGTATCTGGAGTTGTGATAATCTCTGGAAAAGGACGTGCAAAGCTTCATAAAGCATGCATAGTTCCGTTGGCACTACAGGACAAGGCATAGTACAGTGCATTAAATGCGCGGACAGAAATGTCTGAAAAAAAACGGTAGCTTCTGAAAAAGAAGACAAACCCGCTACAGTACTATACTCAGATATCAATAGTTTGAATTTGATTTAAGCCTAACGGATACTATTCAAACGGCACTCAAATTCATCTATAAATATCAACACTTAGACTGCTTGAGAACACACCTTAGAAGACACAGAACTTACACCAAGAACACTGAATACTCTCACAAGCTCTCTCAAGCAAACTACTTACCTTGAAGCTTTCTGTTGTGACCAAAGTTCTTTATTCTAAGTAGCACAAAAGTTCTAAGTGTCCTGATCCTTAACAAGCATTGTTATTTGTGAAAGAGTTGAACTAAGATTTCATATCTGAGTTCCATTCTCTTGAACACTTATCATAGACTTGGGTCAGTAAAGAACAAGATACCATACATTGCAAAGTGTATTAAGTATACTTGATTCATAGAGCTATCTGAACAACTGCACAAGTTATTAAAGAAGCTCACCTGACAATTTACCTTAACCAACACCTTAATCGGCGTGGAGTGCAGGAAGTACTTAGTTTGGGAAACTAAGGAATAACTCCAAGGTTATTGAGCACAGGAAGTACTTAGTTTGGGAAACTAAGGAATAGCTCAAAAGGTTTCTGAATACAGGAAGTACTTGGCTGTGAAAGCCGGGGAATAACTCAGGGGGAACACTTGGTTGGGAACCTACTGTATTTAGGAATCAAGAGAAGATATTTGTAAGGTTACATCATTTATCTGTCTTAGTGGATTCTAGGTCTGAGAAAGGCCGAAGTGGATTAGTTGAAGGATTACGCCACCTTCAGATACCACTATAAAAAGACTTGTGTTATTTACTTTCTGCAGTTTATTACTTGCTTTACTTATCTTGCAAAGTACTTACACTTATCTTGCTGAGCACGTGCACTTATCACAGAAAAGTCTTCCGCTCTCTGAAATTAAGTATCAGATATCTTCATACATATCTGAGAAACTGTGTTTATCGACAAAAGTTTTAAAAGACTATTCACCCCCCCCCCCCCTTAGTCTTTTACTTTGCCGTTATCTGGACCAACATTTTTTTTTAATTTTGGAATTTATTTTAGCTTTTTTTCCGAATATGACATGTCAGGTGATGTATTATTCAAACTAGTGTTTAAATGGTTGACCAAGTTGCAACATCAGCAGTCAACTTGGTCGATGGGCGATTTTACGTCAAAAGGACCATTCCAGCCATAAATTTCAAACAAAGGAACTAAATTTGCCGGGGCAGGCAAACATTGTGTTGCGCGTGCCATACCCCCAAACTTTAAGACCAAAATTGTCTTTTTCCCATTGGAGAAGTGTCAGGTTCCGGATGGATTCAACTTTCTCTTCTTTCGGAGCTTTTGGGAAGTTTGTAAAGAGAACTCCAAGTCTCTTTTTGAAGACTTCTATTCAAATTCGAGGATAGTGCAGGGCTTGAATTCTGCGTTTATTATGCTTATACCCAAAATTTTGAATCCCACAAGTATCGAAGAGTATAGACCTATCTCACTCATTGGTGGGATTTATAAGGTAATTGTGAAGGTTATTTCTAACCGACTTTCAAAAGTCTTGAATGGAGTGATTGCTTTGAACCAATCGGCGTTTATCGTAGTAGAAATATTCTTTATGGAGTAGTAGTGGCAAATGAGATATGATAGTGGATGAGGCCAAGAAGCAAAAGAAAAGGCTTATCATCTTTAAGATCGACTTCGAGAAGGCTTACGATTCGGTAAGTTAAAAGATTTTATTGGCAATGATGAGATTGTTGGTTTTGGGGAGAGATGGTTTGATGGATAATGGAATGTGTCACAATGGCGGAGGCCTCGGTTCTTACAAAATTGGAGTCCTTCAAAAACATTCAAATTTGAAAGAGGATTAAGGCAATGTGGTATGTTGTCACCTTTCCTCTACCTCATAGTGACGGAAGGTTTGAGTAGATTGATGGGAAAAGCTTGTAACTCCGAGTTGTTCGAATGTTTGAAAGTGGGAAAAGATGAGATTGAGGCGTCCCATTTACAATATGCGGATGATTCTATAAAGTGTGTTTTAAGATGCTTTGAATTGTTCTCGGGGTTGAAGATCAATTTTCAAAAAAGTTTTTTGGTCCACAAAAAAGGTAAAGTACATCTCGCAACTCATGATGTTGATCCATTCCTGAACAATCTCTTGACAATTAATCTCTGCCCTTGATCGTTAATTTACCTGAATGGTTATGCTGCTGTGCAATTTCATAGGGAAAAGTATTTATTTCCAACAACCAAGAACACTCCAAATAGTATTATATTCATCCTTCCACCAGACGGACACTATCCGAAAATTTGTTCCAAGTAAAAGATCAATTTTTATTACCATTATATGCCACGTAAGTGTTGAAGAATTCACATTAACAAACTGATAAGTACAAATATACCCACAGAGCAAGTCTTGAAGAGTGTGTTTAGCTTCAATAGTTGGAAATTTGAAGTGCACTAATGCTTTTCTACCAAATCAGAAATCTTTATAATACTTTCCCTGGGCACAAGGGCAGATCTATTGTTGTACTACATGTGGCTTCAGCCACACCCTTGCCGGCCAAAATTTTGGCTCTATACCCCATCTATTTTCCTTTCTTGCACGATAGTACCTGTGCAATTTGGTTGCTTTCTTTTGCATTATATATGGAGTAACTTATGTTAATTTTGCATGGGCCGAGTGTGCTGAATTATCACTGTTGTTTTGATGAATCTTGTCGTCATATGCATTTTATGGTTAGGAAAATTATCCATGGGGTTGTGCATTATTGAATGCATAAGGTATATATTAGGACCATTAGACCAACTCCAAAGTACTTTCTACTTTGTCCCGAATTCAACTTCTCGCATTCCATTTTTTTACGTCCTAATTTCGATTTATCATCCTTTAAATGGAAAATTTCTTTCAACTTTATTCAATACCTCTCATACTTTATTAACTAGTTCTCCTAATTTACTCAATTATTTCCTACTTTATAACTATTCTCCTACTTTATTCACTTTTCTCTTAAAACTTGTGTTTGGGCGCACGTGAAGTTTAATACGGGACGGAGTATGTTTTATTTACTTTGTATTAGCTCTAATTTAGGCATGCGAGTTACATTTTTGTGTAGGTTGAGTACATGAGGCGTTACGATTAATTTAATATGAAAAAAATGCATTGTCCATTTGTAAACAATGTATTAGCTCGTAAAAATATTTGTAATTACGGTGCTTTCTGGAAAAAAAGTGATAATTATATTATATATATATATATATATATATATATATATATATATATATATATATATATATATAATTTTCACTTATATAATTAGTCACATGCGATTTGCATCCTGGCTCCGCCCCTGCCTGGGCACTTACCCATATTTAATCAGATTGAGCCATTGAGGACATCGAGTAATGGGTATAGAAGTCCATGCATACCAATTAGAAAAAGCAGCATAAATAGTTCGGGCAATATGCACAAATGTAACCTATGTTCTTCGAAATATACACGGATGTACCTTATGTTCTTTAAATTGCACGAATGTACCCCATGTTCTATAAAAGTATACGCACTTGCTCCAATAATGATGTGTGTATTACACTCCATTTGTGCAACTTGACTTTTTCTTTTACATAAAATCTTAAATATTCACTAATTATAAGAACAATAAATTGATTTTCTTTTATAAAATGTAAGAGTTTATACAAATATTATAGTAGTTTTAAAAAATATTATTTAGAATTATATAAAATTAGAATAATTTATTAAAGGTACAGATTAATATGAAAAATAAAATGAATAAAATAGTATGTTTTTTCTTCATAATTTTTTTTAAATTAGTATAAATATATTAATATAATTTTCTAAAAGAGTTAGACGGTTTCACTTAAATATTCTCAGAATAACAATAATCATAATAAACACTATATTTTCAGAACCATAATAATTTGGATAATTTTTTTTAGTGCTATTATAAATTTTGATAATATCACTACAATAATCTTTTATAACTTTTTTATTTATATAATTATTTTTCAATTTAACAATATATATATATATATATATATATATATATATATATATATATATATATATATATATATATATATATCTTTCAATTTTTACATATTTCTATTTTTTCATTTATTGAAAAGAATGGAATGACAAGTGACTTAAAATGGGAAATTATATTGAACTTTAACCAACTAACCGTCTATATATGTACCAGCCTATGTTTTGAAACCCGGTGGTTCGACCTGGTTCAACCGTGATTCGGTAGGCCAAACGGTCCGAAAACCCCCTAAACCCAGAAAAACCGCTACTCGGTAAAAACCCGGATTACTCGGCAAAAACCCGGTAAAAAACCGGGTCGACCGGTTTGAATTTTTAAAAAAAGGGAAGAAATTGACCTAAATTCCTAAACAGCAACCCTAAGCCCCAATTCATTATTTCTTCCTGTCATCTTCACTCTTCACGTTCTGCTCATTGCTATCTCCATCCACTCTGGCTGCTCTGACTCACTCTTTCTTTTTGTTGGACTCTTTTGCTTTCACTGTTTCTGCCCCGTTTCTTCAAAGATGGAGAAACTAATTCGATTGGGGATGTAAATTTTGAAGAAGAAATTGGTTAGTTGGTAGAATTTATTAGAAGAAGAAAACAAAAGATTAGTAACAGGAAGAATTAGAATTTTAGAAGAAGAAAGGAGAGGACATGATACAGAAGACTAGATGGAAAGGCAGACGGGTCATGGGATTGGGAGGATTGAGAAAAAACTTAATGTGTGGTCTTGTCACTGAGTTGTATGGCACAATAAACAAATGGAATAAATATTGATATTTTGTTAGAAGAATAACAATAGTAGTTGAAAAATGTATATTTTGAGCTTTTATAAGTATAATATATACATATATATTTAAAATATTACTAATCGGTTGACCCGAGTTGACCCGGGTTGACCGGGATGAACCTCTCTCAATAGGTAGTCTGGGTCGATCGTCGGGTCCGAGTTTCAAAACATAGATACCAGCATTAGAGCTTCTGGTACAACAATAATTCCTAATAATATAAAATATGCATAGGACGTCCGGTACGACTGAAATCCATTAATTCGTCACTGTTCATCCAATATATCCAGATTGGATTATCGCTAATTTGTGTGTTCGATTCAGCTCGCAACTACACTATTTGCCAAGAAGAGAATCAGAAACGAATATTTGCATTTTTCCAAGTAGAAGGATTGATGGATGACCATTTCTTGATTTCCATATTGGAAAATTTTTAATGACATGGTAGTACTAGTATTATCTAATACTGTTATTGAAGAAAAAAAAGAATTTGTCAGGCATGCCTATAACATAGCTGTTGAAGAAATCTTGCATTGCATTAGCGTGCATTTACGTTGATACTTGGTATTGTACTACTACTACTTCAATCTAAGACTTGTCAAATCTTAATAAAGAAATGTAATAGGTGAAGATTAGGAGATGACTCTTTGGCATAATTCTTGCCTAGTCAAAATTCAAAATAAAAACAGAGGAATTATTAAATTCAAAAGTGAAAAGAATAGACTTCTTTGTTACCAAGAGATATGTTGAGTTTATAGCTCAAAGTGAATGGACGGATGAGATCAAATCTGGAAGCAAGCAACGGCTGAGATCAAACTGGCTGTTAGAAGCCGTTTGACGTTGCTGTCAAAACAGAGAAACAGAGCACAGCTGGAGTTTGTGTAAAATCCAAGCAATTGTTTGCGCGATTTCTCTGTCAGATTTACGTAGCTCATTCCATTCATCTTAGAGATATAGAACATTGTTATTGCACTCTCAATTTCAGTCGATTGTACCTGTTTTTCTTCTTCATTCCGATCAAGGTAGAAGATAGGTTACTGTGTACTTGTTGAGCTTGATCGTCTCGATTGTAGCTCGTATTATGTACTCGATTGGTGGCAATAAAGGTTGTTGATTGTTTTCCCGCGGACGTAGGCTCTCATTGAGCTGAACCACGTAAACCCTCTCGTGTTGATTCGTGTGATTGTTTCGATTGTGAGATTGTCGTTTTCATTTGGTTTGATCGTTGTCTGTGATTGACGAAGAGATTGTGTGTTGAATCTCGACAATTGGCGCCGTCTGTGGGAAACTACTCACTCTCTTCTGGTGCTAAATCAACGATGGGATCATCAATGAAGTTCGACGTTGAAAAGTTCACGGAGAAAACCGATTTTGTCCTGTGGCAAGGGAAAATGGAGTCACTGTTGGTTCATCAAGGCTTGCAGGCCGCATTGCTTGGTGATAAAGGATTCGACAAGGACTTCGATGAGAAGGAGAAGGAATCGATCTTGGGAAGAGCTCGCAGTACTATTATTCTCTCACTCAGTGATAAGATTCTGAGAGAAGTTATCAGAATCAAAACTGCTAAGGAGATTTGGGAGAAACTTGAGGAGATGTACAATTCTAAAACTGCGAGTAACAAGCTTCACCTCAGGAAGAAACTATTCAATTTCAGGATCAATCCTGATAGATCACCTTCAGTAACAAAATGTGTCAGGATCTTGAAGGTGTTCAAGTTAAGGTCACAGATGAGGATAAAGCAATGATTATCCTTGGGGCACTGCCTAAGTCATAAGAGCATTTCATTGACTCTTTGGTGATTCACAAAAGTACAGCATTAACCTATGATGATGTTGATGTAGCCTTGAGGAACAAGGAACTCCACAGGAATTCTGCATCCACTAGTCAGGACATCAATGCTGAAAGCCTAAATGTCAAAGCTAGGTGGAGAAACAAGTTTCAGGGCAAGAAGAAGCCATTCAATCATAGTGATGCCAAGAAGCCTAATAAAAACAAGTAGACAGATGTGTCTGATGTAGAAAGGAGGACTTGCTATTATTGCTAGAGAGCTGGACACCTAAAGAAGTAGTGTTTTCAATACAAAAGAGACAAGAAAGCTGGTAAGCTGCAAGCAAGTGGATCAACCAACACTGCAGACATAGCAGAAGATTCTCAACTATATGGAGATGCTGAGGCACTTATTGCTTCTGAGGTTTGTACAGTTACCAATTCTACTTCTAATCTTAATTGGGTGATAGACTCTGGTTGCTCTTTCCATATGAGTCCCAATTTAGACTGGTTTGAAAATTTTACTAGTAAGAAGAGTGGTACTGTGTTATTGGGAAATGATTATCCATGCAGTATTGAAGGTCATGGTGATATAAGGCTGAGAATGTTTGATAATGAGATTAGAGTACTAACTATTGTTAGATACATCCCTGAGCTGAAAAGGAACCTAATCTCATTAGGACTGTTTGATGGAAATGGATATAGATATCAGACTGACAATGGTGTGCTCACTATATTGAGAGGAGATATAGCTTTCATGAAAGGTGTTAAGAGAAATGGTTTGTATTACTTAGATGGTGAAACTGTAAATCAAGTATCTGCAAATACAGCTGCTATTGATAACACTCAGTTATGGCATGCTAGAATGGGTCATTTGAGTGAGAAGGGTCTGAAGGAGCTTAGCAAGGTTGGTTTTGATTCTGCAAAACATGTCACTAAGGCTCCACTAGATTATCTGTTGGGCCAGATAATGGCAAAGTAAAAGACTGGGGGGGCGGGTGAATAGTCTATTAAAACTTTTGTCGATAAACACAGTTTCTCAGATATCTGTGAGGATATCTGATACTTAATTTCAGAGAGCGGAAGACTTTTCTGTGATAAGTGCACGTGCTCAGCAAGATAGGTGTAAATACTTTGCAAGGTAAATAAAGCAAGTAATAAATGCAGAAAGTAAATAACACAAGTCTTTTTATAGTGGTATCTGAAGGTGGCGTAATCCTTCAACTAATCCACTTCGGCCTTTCTCAGACCTAGAATCCACTAAGACAGATAATTGAGGTAACCTTACAAGTATCTTCTCTCGATTCCTAAATACACTAGGTTCCCAACCAAGTGTTTCCCCTGAGTTATTCCCCGGCTTTCACAGCCAAGTACTTCCTGTACTCAGAAACCTCTTTCCTGGCGTTGTTCCTTAGATTCCCAAACTAAGTACTTCCTGTACTCCACGCCAATTAAGGTGTCTGTTAAGGTAGTTTTTTCAGGTGAGCTTCTTTAATAACTTGTTCAGTTATGTAGATAGCTCTGAGAATCAAGTATACTTAATACACTTTGCAATGTATGGTATCTTGTTCTTTACTGACCCAAGTCTATGATAAGTGTTCAAGAGAATGAATCTCAGATATGAAATCGTTCAACTCTTTCACAAATAACAATGCTTGTTAAGGATCAGGACACTTAGAACTTTTGTGCTACTTAGAATCAAGAGCTTTGGTCGCAACAGAAAGCTTGAAGGTAAGTAGTGTGCTTAAGAGAGCTTGTGTGAGAGTATTCAATGTGAGTTCCGTGTTCTAAGGTGTAAGTTCTGTGGGTGTTCTCAAGCAGTCTAAGTGTTGATATTTATAGATGAATTTTGAGTGCCGTTTGATAGTATCTGTTAGGCTTAAATCAAATTCAAACTATTGATATCTGAGTATAGTACTGTAGTACGTTTGTCTTCTTCTTCAGAAGCTACCGTTTTTGTTCAGACATTTTTGTCCGTGCATTCAATGCATTGTATTATACTTTTGTCCTGTAGTGCCAACGGAACTATGCATTGTATCAGAGATCTTTATACTATCAGATTTCTCTGATGCTGTGCACGTCCTTTTCAAGAGATTATCACAACTCCAGATACCAATTGTTGAAACAACTTGTTATAATACATTTCCTTTCAGAAACATAGTTTATGTCCAAGGTATCTGAGTGTAGATATCTGTGGGCACTTTCCTTGTCTCAGAAACCTTTTACATCTCAGATATCTTTTGCAACACTGTTTATTTCAAAACGCTTGTGTCTTCAAGATATCTGTTCATAGGTATCTGAAAACCCTTGTCTTCAGCAATCTTGTGCAGTCTTCAAATCTTCAAATCCGTTGAACTTTTTCTGCTGGATGCCTTCTTCTTGGTCTTCTTTAGAGGAATAAAAATTACATTTACAGACCTAACATCCTATACAAGATTTGGTAGACTATCATACTTAGTGAGTTTCCTCTTTTACAGTGTTCAAGTGAACCAAGAGTACTAATCACCTTTCTGAGCCAAGATAAGTCATTAGGTTGCTGATCAAAATCTAAACAGATATTCCTAACATTATCTGCACTCTGATTTGTGGGGACCTACTAATACTCAGACCATGAATGGGGGCAAATAATTTCTGTCAATCATAGATGATTTCTCAAGAAAAGTGTGGCCCATTGTACTAAAGTCCAGGGATGAAACTTTCTCTAAGTTCAGAGATTGGTCTATTGAGGTTGAAAACCAAATGGGAAGAAAAATCAAGCACTTAAGGACAGACAATGGGTTGGAGTTTATGTCAGGAGAGTTCAATGATTACTGCAAAGAGAAGGGAATTGTGAGACATAAAACAATCCCTAGGACTCCACAGCAAAATGGGGTTGCAGAAAGGTTGAACAGAACTGTACTTGAAAGAGTGAGGTGCATGTTAATAAGTTCTGGATTAAGTAAAAGTTTTTGGGGAGAAGCAGCTACTACAGCTTGTTACTTAATCAACAGATGTCCCTTTGCACCACTAAATTACAAAACCCTGAAGAGATCTGGTCCGGTAAACCACCATCTTACTCACACATTAAGGTGTTTGGATGCTTGGCTTTAGCTCATGTCAAACAGGACAAGCTTGAGCCCAGAGCACTAAGGTGTATCTTCTTGGGTTATCCATCAGGTGTGAAGGGATATAACCTGTGGAGTATCTCACAGAAGAAATGCATTATAAGCAGAGATGTGGTGTTTAATGAGCAGATCATGCCACTAAAGCCTAATAAGCAGGTTATTGAGCTTGAGGTGGAGCTCACAGGAAATGAACATGATGCATACATTAATGATGAGCATGAAAATGATACTGAGCATGATACTGTTAATGGAAAACAATCACAGTTGCCTGATATAAATGATCATGGAGATATAGATCATGAAGATACAGTAGAAGCTACTGATACACTATCTTCATATCAGTTGACTAAGGACAGAAGCAAGAGAGCAAAACAACTAGCTCCTGATATGTTTGGCTTTGGCAGAGTAGGAAAGTCTTACAATGTACACTATGCTCTTTCGATTCGGAAGGTCAACTACTCAGAGCCAGCTACATATCAAGAAGCAATCAATGGTCCTGAAAGTGACAAATGGTTGTCTGCTATACATGAAGAACTTACATCACTAGAGAAGAATGGAACTTGGGATATTGTGTCATTACCTAAAAATCATAAACTAGTGGGATGCAGGTGGATCTTCAAGAAGAATACTGAATCAGGTACTACTGAGTCAATAAGATACAAAGCTTGACTGGTTACTAGAGGATTCACTCAAAAGGAAGGAGTTGATTGCACTGAGATTTTCTCACCAGTTGTCAAACATGTATCTATCAGAGTACTACTGGCTTTGGTTACTCAATGGGATCTTCACTTACAATAGATGGATGTAAAGACAACATTTCTGCATGGAAATCTAGAGGAAACCATCTATATGAAGATACCTGATGGAGTGCAAGTTAAAAACAAGGACAACAAAGCTTGTTTGCTGAGAAAATCACTGTATGGACTGAAGCAAAGTTCCAGACGGTGGTATAAAAGATTTGATGAGTTTATGAGTTCAATCAACTTCACAAGGAGCAGTTATGACAGCTGCATTTATCTTATAGATGCTACACAGGAAAATTGCATACATCTGTTACTCTATGTTGATGATATCTTGATAGCTGGGAGGTCAATGGATGATATTTGTGAATTAAAGTCAAGATTGAGCTCTAAGTTTGAAATGAAGGATCTGGAAGTGCTAAAAGGATTTTAGGCATGGACATTGCCAGAAAGTTGACAGATGGAATTCGATCACTGTCACAATCAAGTTATCTTGTTAAAGTCTTAGCTAGATTCAATATGAATCTCTCCAAGGTTGCCTCAGTACCTATAAATCCTGGAGTAAAGCTCTCATCAAATCAAAGTCCTACTACACAGTTTGAAATGTGTAAAATGCTTACTATACCTTATGCTAGTGCAGTGGGGAGCATTATGTACTCCATGATATGTTGCAGACCTGATTTGGCTTTTGCCATGATACTAGAAAATCAATCACTGGTTTTATCTTCACTCTCTATGGAACTGCCATTAGCTGGAAATGTACTCAGCAATCTATTGTTGCTCTCTCAACTACTGAAGCTGAGTTCATTGTTTTTACTGAAGCAATCAAGGAGGCTATCTGGCTTAATGGACTGATAAAGGAGATGGGAATTATTCAAGAATCAGTCACAGTCTTCTGTGACAATCAAATTGCAATACAACTCTCCAAGCATCAACACTTCCATGAAAGGACTAAACATATTGATGTCAGATTATATTTCATTAGAGACATCATTGATGGAGGAACAATTAAAGTGGAGAAGGTGCATACAAATGAGAATGCTGCAGATAGTCTGACTAAGGCTTTGTCAGCATCTAAGTTCCACCATTGTGCAGACTTGGTAAATATGAAGTGTGTAAACACGTCTTCATCCAGAAATTGAAGTCACTCAGGCATGCTCTAGCCTTCAAGGGAGTTTAAAGGTTGTTGGTTCTACCTGCAAAGGACTGTAAAGGGAAGTATATCAAGAACTTTGACCTAAGGTGGAGATTATTGAGTTTATGTCTCAAAGTGAATGGACGGATGAGATCAAATATGGAAGCAAGCAACGGCTGAGATCAAACTGGCAGTTAGAAGCCGTTTGATGTTGCTGTCAGAACAGAGAACCAGAGCACAACTGGAGTTTGTGTAAAATCCAAGCAAGTGTTTGCGCGATTTCTCTGTCAGATATATGTAGCTCATTCCATTCATCTTAGAGATATATAACATCGTTATTCCACTCTCAATTTCAGTCGATTGTAACTGTTTTTCTTCTTCATTCCGATCAAGGCAGAAGATAGGTTACTGTGTACTTGTTGAGCTTGATCGTCTCGATTGTAGCTCGTATTTTGTACTCGATTGGTGGCAATAAAGGTTGTTGATTGTTTTCCCGTGGACGTAGGCTCTCATTGAGCTGAACCACGTAAACCCTCTCATGTTGATTCGTGTGATTCTTTCGATTGTGAGATTGTCGTTTTCATTTGGTTTGATCGTTGTTTGTGATTGACGAAGAGATTGTGTGTTGAATCTCGACAAGATAAATATCTGTTCAAATGAAACGTTGACAGGTAATGATTCATCAGACCAATTTTAAGATCCAGATCAATGGTTATAAAACTAACAATTAAAACATAACAATAGTTAAAGATCAGAATTCAGAGTTGTACTATGAGCATATTCATTGCAGGAAATTACATACTATTTAGCAGTTGTTGAGAAATAATATATATTTACAAGTTAAAAGAAATCCTCACCTAATTAGTTACTACTAACTACTTCTACTTTGTCAATAAGACAAATGTGTTGAATTAAAAACCTGAAACAGTTAAAGATTAGGAGATGACTATTTCTCATAGTTTCATCTATAAATACATACAATTTCTAAGCATTATTCATCACCTCAACATCCGATAATTACAGAACCCTTAGTAGCTCATAATAATTTGCTGCAATGAAGATTGCTCTTTGCTTCTTTGCAGCCATTCTGATGGCATCTTAACTTCATTCTCATAGGCATCCGATCCCAGCCCTCTACAAGATTTCTGTGTTGCTGTTAACGATTCTATGGCAGCCGGTACTAGACTAAATCCACTTACATTGACGCGGTTTACTTATAAGTATTTTTTTTATACATTATGCATTTATGATTGAACTACTGAACTACATAACTTAAGGCTTAAGCCTCTCTATATATATGCTTAACTCAACTGGTCTGCATGCAGTTTTTGTGAATGGAATGATTTGCAAGAGCCCAAACATGGTGGTTGTTGATGATTTCTTCTTCGCGGGTCTAAGGGACGCTGGGAATACATCAAATCTACAGGGTTCAAGTGTCACGGCAGCAAATGTTAACCAAATAGCTGGACTTAACACTCTTGGCATCTCAGTTGTTCGTATAGACTATGCACCTTATGGTCAAAACCCGCCTCACACTCATCCACGTGCAACTGAGATTCTCATTGTCATGGAAGGAACGCTATATGTTGGCTTTGTCACATCAAACCCTGAAAACAAGCTCTTCACAATGTACTTGTACCCAGGTGATGTTTTTGTTTTCCCAGAAGGTCTGATTCATTTCCAGTTAAATGTGGGAAAACAAAGCGATTCGTTCTTTGGACTAAGTAGCCAGAATCCTGGAGTCATTACAATTGCGAATTATCTGGAGATCGAGGTTCCGGCTGGGTTTGAATCGGGTCTGTTGTGCGTTTCGATTTTTTCTCTTCTGAGTAGCTGTTTTGAGTTTGTAAGAGTGGCCTGTGTATTGTTTTGTGGTTGAGATCCTGTTCTTGTGTTTAGACGGTGTATTTTGGAACATTCCTGATGTTCCTTGGAGTAATAATATCTTTTAATTCTTCAAAAAAAAAAAAAAAAACAATTGCGAATGCTGTTTTTGGATCAGACCCACCAATTAATTCGGATGTTCTTGCTAAGGCGTTCCAAGTTGACAAGAAGGTCATTGATCAACTTCAACAACAGTTCCAGTAAATCTCGCGCTGATAAGATTGCCAAATGATACAGATATATGTGTGTTGCACGCTCTATTTTCTATAATAAAGTTGGAGCCAGTTTACGACTTTGTACTCATCTCTATGAAGTTTTTCCCTCTTTTATGGGTAGGGAGAGCAATTGGAAGGCAAGATTTGGGAATTTTATGGGTAGGGAGAGCAATTGGAAGGCAAAATTTTCTTCCAGCTCATATATATAACCTGCCACGTCACCTAGAGCCGCCTCCACCTAAGCCACAGGGACCTAATTCGTAACCAAGAAACATGTGCCCAATTGCCCAAAGCCGAGGCCCGAGGGATCATATTTTGCATGTATTGAATTTGAATTATAAATATCTCCAAAAAAGAGTTTGAATTATAAAGGGTTTGAACTTGAGGGAGCAAAAATGTAATTTAGCTAATCATGAACCATTAAAAGTTTTTAAACAAACTTAGCAAGATAATCAATTGCATGCTACTCGACTTGCGATCCAAACTGTTTCTCAGTACATTTTTTTTTTTTACTATGCGGTTGGTGCTAACTGGAGAGTTCAACAAATTGTATTCTTATGTGCTACGTACATAGTAAAATATACACATTCTTGATGAAAAAGTGTTGTTTGTAGAAAATATGTTGGGAATTTACAAGAGTAGGATTTGTGGCAAGATTGGAGTGAGAACTAGTAGAGATCTAGGTAAGGTCCTTTCTAAACTACAACAAGTTTGGAGAATGTTTTGGTATTGCTCAGGTGGTTGGCTTGCTTTGTAGATCTAGGTAAAGGTCCTTTGTTTTTATTATGCTTACAAAGGTGGTATAGAGGAGTCATAGTTGCATAGATTAGATGCAGTTATTTGTGCAGTTTCTAATTCAAGTTTTTTTTTTTAAACTCTACTTTTGCAATGCTCTTTCCCTTTAAAAGAGATGCAAATCAATAGTGAAGGAACTACCGTTTTGTGGGCACCTGAGCTTGGAAGATGTTGGTCCCAGTAACAAGGTTTAAAGTCTACAACGGGTTAATAGACTTCAAAAAAATTCGATGTAATTTTTCAACTTTTACTGACACAAGTCTTTGACAGGCCATGCTTACAGTAAAGATTCAGAGTAGCGGAAGTCTTTCTCTGTGCCGTGATCAATATGTGTGATCAATGTATAGATATTAAAGAAATTTAAACATATAGTATGTTGAAAGTAAACTGCAGTAAAGTAAATGTACTCAAGGATTATGATAGTATCTGAAAGTGGCGAAACCTTCAACTAATCCACATCGTTCCTTTTCAGGACTTAAATCGACTAAGACGGAATTTGAGATCCGTAGCAAAACATATCCTTTGCTAAATCCCATTTCTACTCAAAGTTTTCAACTTTATAGATTGTGTTGATTCATTGACTTCCCAAGTTAAGTAATTCTGGCACCTCAAAGGGGTCTTCCACAATCTTGCAGACTAGCTAGGTAGTTCCACCCTTACTCCCAAGGGGTTTTCCTGAATCTGCCAAATTAAGTAGCTCCATCCTTCTTCAATTTTGGGTGTAATGTGTATGAACCAACTCTAATCAAGAAGTCAATCAAGGGCTAAATTGGGAGCTAACTCTCTCCATATTCCCCCATGATGTGCAAAACAAAGACGAGCTTGGAAAGTGAAAACAATACGGATGTCCAAACCCCACAGCAAGTAAGGTAATGCAGATGAATACCGATCGGAAATTTTTCATGTGTTTGTTATTTTAGTTTGGCAATATATTATGTTTCTCATGGACCTAGCTATATAAATTCAGAACTCCATATTTCGCGGGGTTGATATTGTTGCGAATTTATGCATGAAATCTGAGAACAAACTTTATAATTTACACAAAATCTTTGAATGTTAATTATACTTGCAATAAAGGTATAATGATATATCATTGACTAACGTGTATGGACTATATCTTTCAGGGGAAATGGTATTAGCGCAGTTGTTGAGAAATACTAATTCTATAAAATCGTCAGCGTGCAACATGATCAGTTTTTGAAGAAATCTTTAATTAACTGATTACCATGCATAAATTTATCTATAAATACTAACCATTTCCATGCTAAATTCATCACCTCAGAACCAAACAAAACACTTTAATTACACCTCAAAATGAAGAATATTGCTCTTTTCTTCTCCGCAGCCATTATCATATCATCTTTAGCATTGTTCGCACAGGCCCTCTGCAAGACTTCTGTGTAGCTGTTAACGATTCAATAGCGTCTGGTAATTACCTATAAATTCAAACAGAACACATGCTATATATTTTTAATTTGTTATATATGATGAGAAAGTGAAATTTTTAGTAGCCTTTAACACTACATGTTGTGCAAATGCAGTTTTTGTGAATGGGAAGATTTGCAAGAACCCGACAATGGTTGTTGCCGATGACTTCTTTTTCTCTGGTCTAAATAAGCCCGGGAATACATCAAATGCACAGGGTTCAAGAGTTACTACAGTGAATGTCAACCAGATACCAGGCCTAAACACTCTTGGTATCTCTGTAGTCCGTATAGACTATGCACCATACGGTCAAAACCCTCCACACACACATCCAAGAGCGACTGAAATTCTTGGTGTAATAGAAGGAACGCTCTATGTCGGTTTTGTCACCTCAAACCCTGCAAACCCTGCTGATCAGAACAAGCTATTCACCAAGTACTTGTATCCAGGAGATGTTTTTGTCTTCCCAGAAGGTCTAATTCATTTCCAGTTAAATGTGGGAAAGTCCAATGCTGTAGCCTTTGCTGCACTGAGCAGCCAGAATCCAGGTGTCATAACAATTGCAAATGCTGTTTTCGGATCAGATCCACCAATCAATCCAGCTGTTCTAACCAGGGCATTCCAAGTCGATAAGAAGGTCGTTGACTATCTTCAGGGAGAGTTTTCGTAGAACCTTGGTTAAGAAGAATTATCAGAGCTGATAATAACATGTTTTTGCTGAAGATTGATTATCGCTTTCTAAATTTATTCTAATAAACAGAGCATGTACCTGCATTCTTGCTCTCTGTCGTTGTATTTGCTACATTTACTTATTTATCTTCTTTTTCAATCATCACTTTCTGAACACTAATAAACCGAGCATGTACTATTTATGTTCTTTTCTATTGGTTATAATTGTATGAGGAGGACAGATTCAAAACCTAGGCATGTTTTCTTGATATGCAGTTGAATTTGGAAGAAAAACAGGATCAAAATATAACGATTGAAATCGAATGAACTATTGTATATGTAATTTGATAGAAAATTGAATGAAAATGTCAATTTAATTGAATCAAAGTGAACCTTGCATCTATAATACAAGTTGAGCAGCAGTGTAAACGCTATGAACACTATTATACAGGAAATGTATTGCGTTGAATGATTGGCGTACAATCGCTGCACCACTTGGTACAACTAAAATCCCTAATTCGTGCAAACTGAGTGGACGTTCCTGGGCGATTGTAGCTTCTATATATCTTCTGATAAATAATCTTCTCTAATTCAAATATAAGAATTATGGAGCATCTCAACATAAAATGGCTACTAACAAACTATTTGGGGTACAAGTCATGATGCATCATGTACAAATTCAGGTTTTATATCAAGAAATATAGGCCAATTGCATTCTCAATCGCAAACCCGCACGTCTTGCTAGTCTGAGAATAGAACCTACTAAAGAATACTCACGCGGACTATAATTAAAATTAAAACTATTAACAATCATCAAATAATTCATGTGAAACCAAGCAATATGCCAACCTTGCTCAAACGCACATTGAAAAACTCGTAAAAAGCCATAGATTCAACAACTTCCGGAGTGACTTTTTGAGAAATGTTCTTTGATATCTTCCCATTAGGCCATCATTATCAAATGCCGCAACTCTACATCCAACTTAAGCTCATCCTGAGAGAATGTTGCATCCAAGAAAACACAAATAGTTCCAGCCGGAACACTCTGAGCATAATGTGCCACCTCTCCAGCCAATCTGCCCTCTTCTGTTCCATCGTCTCCCTGCTTTGTGCCACCTGCTACTCCATCTAATCTGCCCTCTTCTATTCCAGCGTCTCATTGCTCTGCACAGCCTGCTGCTCCATCTCCATTCAAACTGCCCTCCTCTGTTCCAGCTTCTCCTTGCTCTGCACGGCTGCTGCTGTTGGTCTTAAGGTGCAGGCAGCTGGTGCATGGCCGTTGAGGTGCTTGCAAAATATCCAATCGAGAATAAATAAATCGCCTCACATAATTCACCAACTCTAGTGTCAAGTTCGGCACTCCCCTTGATTCCGGTGATACCACAAGCCCCACAACAATGTCAACACAATTGGAATTGGTGATAAGTTGTGTGAAGATATCAAGGAAGTGAAAGAGGGCGCAAGTGAATTTTTTAGAAAACAATTTTGAGCAACTGTTGACGGAAACACTATACTGCCGGCTGAACTAGCAGGCAAGAAACGAGTTTGCTGGAGTTCAAACTTGACGAAATTAAAAAAAAAAATAGTATGGTACTGTGGAAGTGTGGAGTGGAGACGGGAAAAGTCATAAATGGTCCTGAAGTTTGGGGGTTTTGCGTAGAGAATACAACGTTTGTTTCTCCCGCCAAATGTAGTCACCAGGTCAAACATAAAGTTGACTGCCAACTCACATTTTGATGTTATTACTTTGAATAAGAAAATGAAAAAATAAAATACAAATTCCATAATAAAAAAGGAAAATTAAAATTTAAATTTAAAATTGAAATTAAATGAAAGCGAAAAAAAATTGAAATTAAATGAAAAATAAATTAAACTAAAACTAAAGTGACTTTGCCTTCTTCTTCATCATTTCGGCTTCTTTCTCTTCCTTCTCATCACGTGACAGAAAAGGTGGTCGAGTAACCTCCGGCGGCGGCGGTTTCCTGATCGGATAAGACTAGGATAAAAAAAGAACATTAAGAGAGTGGCAATCTCACAATTTACATCTCACCCCAAGGGTATAACTTTACCCCCATCACTTTTCTTTAACACTAATATTTTTTTTAGATATTCCAGAATAAGACACCGCCAGTGTAGGTACTCTAGAATTGTAGTGTCCAATTTAGTTACTAAACATCAACCCTCCTTTCAAATTATGTACTCCGCTCAATTTTCAGGTGAAGTTGACCAATTTAATCTGATTTTTACCAAAAAAAAAAAGAAAAAACATAATTTTTTACGCGTGCCACCTCCTTATTAATTCGGGGATTTGTCTTTTGAAAATAATGCAAATTCAATTTTGAAAATTTAAAATTAAATAAAAATTCTAAAAAATAATATAAATAATTAATAAATATTATAAAAATAATTAAAAAAATATTAAAAAATATTTATTATAAAAAATTGTCAAAAATTATAAAAAAATATAAACATTACAAATATGTATTAAAATAAAAAAATATGAACAAATAATAAAAAAATGTTCAAAAATATGAAAATTATAAACATAATAAAAATTCGATCAATTTTCAAAACATTATCAAATTTAATAAAAATAAATAAAAATTATAAATTTATATAAAATTATAAAAAATTATTCAAAATTATTTTAAAATTTTAAAATAATTACAAGAGTGGAAAATTTTAAAAACGCGCTTCTGATACAGAAACATACAAAGTACATTGAAATAATGTTGACCCAATAAGAACAATTTATTCCCCCGATTGACATCTTCTAAGAACCCTAACATCCCATCAACATAATTTCAAGAATATTGATGCATTTTAAAATTTTAATATTTTTGAAAATTTTTTTTTATTTGTTTATATTTTTATTTGTTTTAATATATTTATGTAATGCTTATATTTTTTAATAATTTTTAACAATTTTTTATAATAAATATATTTTTTTAATTATTTTAATTATTTTTTAATTATTTTAATTATTTTTTTAGTATTTATTATTTTTAATGTTAATTTTTAGAATTATTATTTTATTTTACAATTTTTAAAATCAAATTTGCATTAGTTTTAAAAGAAAAATTCCAGAATTAATAACGATCGAGGTGACACGTGTCACTAATTATATATTTTCTTTTCTTTTTTGGTAAAAATCAGATTAAATTAGTCAATTTTGCATGAAAATTGACCGTAGTACCTAAATTGAAAGGAGGGTTGATGTTTAGTACCTAAATTGGGCACTACCATTCTAAAGTACCTAAGTTGGCGGTGTCTCATTCTGGAGTACCAAAAAAAAAAAAAATTTACCCACCCCAGTACCAAACCTCACAACTCTCGATCTTGAACAAAATTGTGTTCAACAAAACACCAAAACCAATAGAAACCACCATCGAACCATGGCGAGATCAATCTATCAATGACGGAACCTCGGCATCCGGTCCAGTTCCTTCCCTCCTCCTTCCAAATCTGCCCAAGGGTTGCACCAGGGTGGTGCAACTCGCGACGGCTGGTGTGGAAGTGTTTGTGGACTGTGACACATCCAACTATGCGATTTTATGTCGAAATTGTGTGATTTTAGACATGTATTATACTTCATTTGCGATTTTGTGTCATAGTCTCCAAATCGACGTTTACTGTTGCAGAGCCAGCAAGTGTTTGGGGATGATGATGGATAATTAGGATTAGAATGTTTTTGACTCTTTATTTTCTAGTCACCAACGACTATTTATCTTTTAATTTAATGTCTTGTAGTATTTTATAATTCGTTTTTATTTTATTTTTTTAATTTTGGAATTTATTTTAGCTTTTTTTCCGAATATGACATGTCAGGTGATGTATTATTCAAACTGGTGTTTAAATGGTTGACCAAGTTGGCACATCAACAGTCAACTTGGTCGATGGGCGATTTTAACTCAAAAGGACCATTCCAGCCATAAATTTCAAACAAAGGAACTAAATTTGCCGGCGCAGGCAAACGTTGTGTTGCGCGTGCCATACCCCCAAACTTTAGGACCAAAATTGTCTTTTTCCAATTGGAGAAGTGTCAGGTTCCGGATGGATTCAACTTTCTTTTCTTTCAGAGCTTTTGGGAAGTTCGTAAAGAGAACTCCAAGTCTCTTTTTGAAGACTTCTACTCAAATTCGAGGATAGTGCAGGGCTTGAATTCTGCGTTTATTATGCTTATACCCAAAATTTTGAATCCCACAAGTATCAAAGAGTATAGACCTATCTCACTCATTGGTGGGATTTATAAGGTAATTGTGAAGGTTATTTCTAACCGACTTTCAAAAGTCTTGAATGGAGTGATTGCTTTGAACCAATCGGCGTTTATCGGTAGTAGAAATATTCTTTATGGAGTAGTAGTGGCAAATGAGATATGATAGTGGATGAGGCCAAGAAGCAAAAGAAAAGGCTTCTCATCTTTAAGATCGACTTCGAGAAGGCTTACGATTCGGTAAGTTGGAAGTTTTTATTGGCAATGATGAGATTGTTGGTTTTGGGGAGAGATGGTTAGATGGATAATGGAATGTGTCACAATGGCGGAGGCCTCGGTTCTTACAAAATTGGAGTCCTTCAAAACCATTCAAGTTTGAAAGAGGATTAAGGCAATGTGGTATGTTGTCACCTTTCCTCTACCTCATAGTGACGGAAGGTTTGAGTAGATTGATGGGAAAAGCTTGTAACTCCGAGTTGTTCGAATGTTTGAAAGTGGGAAAAGATGAGATTGAGGCGTCCCATTTACAATATGCGGATGATTCTATAAAGTGTGTTTTAAGATGCCTTGAATTGTTCTCGGGGTTGAAGATCAATTTTGAAAAAAAAATTTTGGTCCACAAAAAAGGAAAAGTACATCTCGCAACTCATGATGTTGATCCATTCCTGAACAATCTCTTGCCAATTAATCTCTGCCCTTGACCGTTAATCCAAAAGTAGGCCAAGCACTGAACCATCTGATCAATCGACTGAAGACCAATCAATACAAAACCTCGACAATTTAGCAATCATTAGACTAGTATAATTAATCCACCTTGAAGCTTAATGTATCACATTTCCTTCGTCGTTTGTATCCTTTATCATCATGTAAAAAGGACTTCCTGTGGGGGCTAAGAAATAGAGCATAGTTAACCAATCACTAACAAATTACATGTTTGCTGAGTAAAACTTACATTTTGGGATTATGGTTATTGCATAGTAGGTAAAATATATTGCCCTTTGGATTCATTCATTTGAAGGAGCTTTAATACTGTTTTGGCTATGTTGATCAACTCTAAACTTACACAAGTTCATACAGTTCTTCGATACTTTACTTAATTTCTCAATAGCTATTTCACTCGCAACCATACAGAAAACTAAGTCTAGCAAGTATTTGAGATTGAAAGAGTAAGACTATATTTTGGGGGAAAAAATCCTATGACACTATTGTAAACTTCTTCATTGATGAAATTGCAGAATTGCATTGAAATTGAAAAGAATGGAATGACAAGTGAGTTAAAATGGGAACTTATAATGAACTTTAACCAACTAACCGTTTATATATGTACCAGCCTATGTTTTGAAACCTGGTGGTTCGACCTGGGTCGACCCGGTTCAACCGTGATTCGGTAGGCCAAACAGTCCGAAAACCCCCTAAACCCAGAAAAAACCGCTACTTGGTAAAAACCCGGATTACCCGGCAAAAACCCGGTAAAAAACCAGGTCGAACCGGTTTGAATTTTTAAAAAAAGGGAAGAAATTGACCTAAATTCCTAAACAGCAACCCTAAGCCCCAATTCATTATTTCTTCCTGTCATCTTCACTCTTCACGTTCTGCTCATTGATATCTCCATCCACTCTGGCCGCTCTGACTCACTCTTTCTTTTTGTTGGACTCTTTTGCTTTCACTGTTTCTACCCCGCTTCTTCAAAGATGGAGAAACTAATTCGATTGGGGAAGTAAATTTTGAAGAAGAAATTGGTTAGTTGGTAGAATTTAGAAGAAGAAGAAGAAAACGAAAGATTAGTAACAAGAAGAATTAGAATTTTAGAAGAAGAAAGGAGAGGACATGATACAGAAGACTAGATGGAAAGGCAGACGGGTCATGGGATTGAGAAAAAACATAATGTGTGGTCTTGTCACTGAGTTGTATGGCACAATAAACGAATGGAATAAATATTGATATTTTGTTAGAAGAATAACAATAGTAGTTGAAAAATGTATATTTTGAGCTTTTATAAGTATTATATATACATATATATTTAAAATATTACTAGTCGGTTGACCCAAGTTGACCCGGGTTGACCGGGATGAACCTCTCTCAATAGGTAGTCTGGGTCGATCGTCGGGTCCGAGTTTCAAAACATAGATACCAGCATTAGAGCTTCTGGTACAACAATAATTCCTAATACTATCAAATATGCATAGGATGTCCAGTACGACTGAAATCGATTAATTCGTCACTGTTCATCCAATATATCCAGATTGGATTATCGCTAGTTTGTGTGTTCAATTCAGCTCGCAACTACACTATTTGCCAAGAAGAGAATCAAAAACGAATATTTGCATTTTTCCAAGTAGAAGGATTGATGGATGACCATTTCTTGATTTCCATATTGGAAAATTTTCAATGACATGGTAGTACTAGTATAATCTAATACTGTTATTGAAGAAAAAAAAGAATTTGTCAGGCATGCATGTAACATAGCTGTTGAAGAAATCTTGCATTGCATTAGCGTGCATTTACGTTGATACTTGGTATTCTACTACTACTACTTTAATCTAAGACTTGTCAAATCTTAATAAAGAACTGTAATAGGTGAAGATTAGGAGATGACTCTTTGGCATAATTTTTGCCTAGTCAAAATTCAAAATAAAAACAGAGGAATTATTAAATTCAAAAGTGAAAAGAATAGACTTCTTTGTTACCAAGAGATATGTTGAGTTTATAGCTCAAAGTGAATGGATGGATGAGATCAAATCTGGAAGCAAGCAACAGCTGAGATCAAACTGGCTGTTAGAAGCCGTTTGACGTTGCTGTCAAAACAGAGAAACAGAGCACAACTGGAGTTTGTGTAAAATCCAAGCAATTGTTTGCGCGATTTCTCTGTCAGATTTATGTAGCTCATTCCATTCATCTTAGAGATATAGAACATCGTTATTCCACTCTCAATTTCAATCGATTGTAACTGTTTTTCTTCTTCATTCCGATCAAGGTAGAAGATAGGTTACTGTGCACTTGTTGAGCTTGATCGTCTCGATTGTAGCTCGTATTATGTACTCGATTGGTGGCAATAAAGGTTGTTGATTGTTTTCCCGTGGACGTAGGCTCTCATCGAGCTGAACCACGTAAACCCTCTCGTGTTGATTCGTGTGAATGTTTCGATTGTGAGATTGTCATTTTCATTTGGTTTGATCGTTGTTTGTGATTGACGAAGAGATTGTGTGTTGAATCTCGACAATTGGCGCCGTCTGTGGGAAACTACTCACTCTCTTCAGGTGCTAAATCAACAATGGGATCATCAATGAAGTTCGATGTTGAAAAGTTCACGGAGAAAACCAATTTTGTCCTGTGGCAAGGGAAAATGGAGTCACTGTTGGTTCATCAAGGGTTGCAGGCTGCATTGCTTGGTGATAAAGGATTCGACAAGGACTTCGATGAGAAGGAGAAGGCATCGATCATGGGAAGAGCTCGCAGTACTATTATTTTCTCACTCAGTGATAAGATTCTGAGAGAAGTTATCAGAATCAAAACTGCTAAGGAGATTTGGGAGAAACTTGAGGAGATGTACAATTCTAAAACTGCGAGTAACAAGCTTCATCTCAGGAAGAAACTATTCAATTTCAGGATCAATCCTGATAGATCACTGTCAGATCAATTGGATGATTTCAACAAAATGTGTCAGGATCTTGAAGGTGTTCAAATCAAGGTCACAGATGAGGATAAAGCAATGATTATCCTTAGGGCACTGCCTAAGTCATATGAGCATTTCATTGACTGTTTGGTGATTCACAAAAGTACAGCATTGACCTATGATGATGTTGATGTAGCCTTGAGGAACAAGGAACTCCACAGGACTTCTGCATCCACCAGTCAGGACATCAATGCTGAAAGCCTAAATGTCAAAGCCAGGTGGAGTAACAAGTTTCAGGGCAAGAAGAAGCCATTCAATCATAGTGATGCCAAGAAGCCTAATAAAAACAAGCAGACGGATATGTCTGATGCAGAAAGGAGGACTTGCTATTATTGCAAGAGAGCTGGACACCTAAAGAGGCAGTGTTTTCAATACAAAAGAGACAAGAAAGCTAGTAAGCTGCAAGCAAGTGGATCAACCAACACTGCAGACATAGCAGAAGGTTCTCAAACATATGGAGATGTTGAGGCACTTATTGCTTCTGAGGTTTGTACAGTTACCAATTCTACTTCCAATCTTAATTGGGTGATAGACTCTGGTTGCTCTTTCCATATGAGTCCCAATTTAGACTGGTTTGAAAATTTTACTAGTAAGAAGAGTGGTACTGTGTTATTGGGAAATGATTATCCATGCAGTATTGAAGGTCATGGTGATATAAGGCTGAGAATGTTTGATAATGAGATTAGAGTACTAACTAATGTTAGATACATCCCTGAGCTGAAAAGGAACCTAATCTCATTAGGAATGTTTGATGGAAATGGATATAGATATCAGACTGACAATGGTGTGCTCACTATATTGAGAGGAGATATAGCTGTCATGAAAGGTGTTAAGATAAATGGTTTGTATTACTTAGATGGTGAAACTATAAATCAAGTATCTGCAAATACAGCTGCTATTGATAACACTCAGTTATGGCATGCTAGAATGGTCATTTGAGTGAGAAGGGTCTCAAGGAGCTTAGCAAGCAAAACCTATATATTATGTGCTAATCAAATAACTGCTCTCAAGTTCTGTGAAAACTGCATTTTAGGCAAATCTCACAAGGTTGGTTTTGATTCTGCAAAACATGTCACTAAGGCTCCACTAGATTATCTGTTGGTCCAGATAACGGCAAAGTAAAAGACTAGAGGGGGGGGGGGGGTTGAATAGTCTTTTAAAACTTTTGTCGATAAACACAGTTTCTTAGATATCTGTGAGGATATCTGATACTTAATTTCAGAGAGCGGAAGACTTTTCTGTGATAAGTGCACGTGCTCAGTGAGATAGGTGTAAATACTTTGCAAGGTAAATAAAGCAAGTAATAAATGCAGAAAGTAAATAACACAAGTCTTTTTATAGTGGTATCTGAAGGTGGCGTAATCCTTCGACTAATCCACTTCGGCCTTTCTCAGACTTAGAATCCACTAAGACAGATAATTGAGGTAACCTTACAAGTATCTTCTCTCGATTCCTAAATACACTAGGTTCCCAACCAAGTGTTCCCCCTGAGTTATTCCCCGGCTTTCACAGCCAAGTACTTCCTGTACTCAGAAACCTCTTTCCTGGAGTTGTTCCTTAGATTCCCTAACTAAGTACTTCCTGTACTCCACGCCAATTAAGGTGTTTGTTAAGGTAGTTTGTCAGGTGAGCTTCTTTATTAACTTTTTCAGTTATGCAGATAGCTCTGAGAATCAAGTATACTTAATACACTTTCCAATGTATGGTATCTTGTTCTTTACTGACCTAAGTCTATGATAAGTGTTCAAGAGAATGAATCTGAGATATGAAATCTTGGTTCAACTCTTTCACAAATAACAATGCTTGTTAAGGATCAGGATACTTAGAACTTTTGTGCTACTTAGAATCAAGAGCTTTGGTCGCAACAGAAAGCTTGAAGGTAAGTAGTGTCCTTAAGAGAGCTTGTGTGAGAGTATTCAATGTGAGTTCAGTGTTCTAAGGTGTAAGTTCTGTGTGTGTTCTCAAGCAGTCTAAGTGTTGATATTTATAGATGAATTTGAGTGCCGTTTGAATAGTATCCGTTAGGCTTAAATCAAATTCAAACTATTGATATCTGAGTATAGTACTGTAGTACGTTTGTCTTTTTCTTCAGAAGCTACCGTTTTTGTTCAGACATTTCTGTCCGTGCATTCAATGTATTGTACTATACTTTTGTCCTGTAGTGCCAACGGAACTATGCATTGTATCAGAGATCTTTATATTATCAGATTTCTCTGATGTTGTGCTCGTCCTTTTCAAGACATTATCACAACTGCAGATACCAATTGTTGAAACAATTTGTTATAATACATTTCCTTTCAGAAACATAGTTTATGTCCAAGGTATCTGAGTGTAGATATCCGTGGGCACTTTCCTTGTCTCAGAAACCTTTTATATCTCAGATATATTTTGCAACACTGTTTATTTAAAAACGCTTGTGTCTTCAAGATATCTGGTCATAGGTATCTGAAAACCCTTATCTTCAACAATCTTGTGAAGTCTTCAAATCTTCAAATCCGTTGAACTTTTCTTACTAGATGGCTTCTTCTTGGTCTTCTTTAGAGGAATAAAAACTACATTCAAAGACCTAATATCCTATACAAGATTTGCTAGACTATCATACTTAGTGAGTTTCCTCTTTTACAGTGTTCAAGTGAACCAAGAGTACTAACCACCTTTCTGAGCTAAGATAAGTCATTAGGTTGCTGATCAAAATCTAAACAGATATTCCTAACAAATTTTCCCCATTTTGATCAGTCAACGATGACTATCTGACCTATTACAAATCTGGATGAGAAAACAATCCACCACTTAATCATTTCTTATGATCTTCCAAATCATATAATTAAGTGCAGAAAATAAACATCAACCAAATCACAAGGTGTGATCTTTGCTGACAAGTTATCATAAGATAAAAAAAAAATTACATAGTAAATTAGGACAACAGGAGTAACCAAGCTCCTAGTGGACATCCTAATAAACTAGTCTTCAAGTCTTCAAATCTTCAGCAGTTCCAAGGATCAATTTGCATACTCCCTATCTCCAAATCTTTTGATGTCATCTGAGTAGTCATAGAGCAAGGTTCTGACCAACATCTCAGTGTCTCTGGCATAACCACATACTTCTTTGTATGATTTGGTGCGATTCTTCTTGGCAAAGTGTTTGACCCATAAATACTTTCCCCATTTCCAGGCATGCTCAATTCTGATATCTGATAGCTTGAAGTAATCATATATGATCCTTAGATATCTGATGTCACCCTTGTATTATCCATCAGTCATGTAGAATGACTCAAAGGGTTCCACAGCAAGTCTTGGCCTTGTGCCTGTTCCAGTGAGGTTTGGGACTTTATGCACATCATCAGGTTTTCCATAAGGAATTCATCATTAGGGTCCTTCCTCATGGCTTCAATTCTCTTGACAACTTCAAAATCCAACCAAGCTTTGACATGATTGGTGTTGATCAAGATTGGCTTATCTTTTCTCCATGCCATAAGTTGTTGATGGATGGGTACTGGAAATCCTTTTTCATTTACAAGCAAGTGCTTGAGTTCTAGTATCCAGTATCCATTCCTCTGATGAATACACCTGCAGGAGGAGGAGTTGTTGTCAGTCTTTACATACTCAATTCTGGCTTCTTTTGGCCTGAGTGGAAGTTGACCTTTTCTTCTTTCAGCTCTCAATCTGTTCCTCTTTTGCCTTGAGTTTTCCCTTGGATTGCTTGAAGAACCACCCTGGATTGACTTGGTATTTCCAGAGGGTGTTGTAGCTGCCAAAGGCTTTGCAGCTATGGGCTCAGTTAGGCTATTAATTTTTCTTTTTCTGTGAAGAGGAGCTTCATCTTCATCAGTCTCTTCATCATCATCATCATCAAGATTAATTCTTGTGATAGTTTTGCAGCCTTCTTCATTGCCCTGAGATTTGATTTGGCCTTCTTCTTCTTCTTCTTCAGAAGATTCATCAATCCCTTTTACTTATCTTCTCCTTGGAGCCTTGGTACTCCTTGGAGGTTTTTGTGCTCTGGCCCTTGTTGTAATTCCTTTTTCAGGAAGTTGTTGAGTGGTGGCCACTATTTGTAGAGTAGTCTGACTGGAGGATGGCTCATTTATTATGAGAGGTGGTTGTTCAGATTTTCTTTTGTTTCCTCTTCCTCTTCCTCTCTGAGCATCTTGAAATCCTTCCCCCTTAGTCATTGTTGACTGTCTAAGAATCACAAAGGATTCTGAAAGGGAGTCAAAGTTGCCTTGCAGATAGTTGTAAGCAGCAACCAACTGTTCCAGATTGGCCTTGAGCTCCTGATATTGTTTGATAAGACCTGTTTCCTTATCAGTGAGCTCTGCCAGTGGCCTTGAGTAGCATCTGCTTTTCCAGTAGCATAGCTAGCCTCATTGAGGTATTTTTCAGCAAGATTATTGTCATCATCCCTTACCATGCCTAGGTCTCTCTGAGCAATGACCAAGCTTGTTGTTCTTTGAGTGATTAGCTCAGTGAACTTTTTCATTTCAGCAGGGACTGATGCAATTACTTCTTCATTTTGTTGAGACAACTCCTTTCTTAGAGTTGCCAGAACCTGGTATCTGGCGATGTAATCATGGGAGTTGAGATTTGGTTTCTTACTGAAGCTTTGAGGAGCTATCAGTTTTCTCTTTAAGTGAGAAACTCCCAAGTGAACATTTGCATGTTCTGCCAAGGTTCTATCTTCTTCATCATCTGAGTCATCAGCCCAGTGATCTTCATCCTCTTGTACTTCTTCATCAAGATTTCTGAAGGCGGCAACCATCTCAGATATGGCTTTTCTTGCCTTTGGAGGATGGTTTCTTTGGTGAAGATGCAGCTTTAGCATCATGCTTTGCTTCAGATGCTTGTTCAACATCTAGCTCCTTAGTAATATAGTCAACAGTGTCCCGGAGCTCTTTAATCTCAGAGTAAGCTTGCGTTTCCTTGCGTGTTTGTTCTTCAAGTTTGTCTAGCTTGACTCTGGATTCAGCTATCTTTTCTTCCAGTTGAAGATGTAGCTGTTGTTCTTCCTCCAACAGTTGTTTGAGTTGAGCAACTCTGGCTTGTGCATCTGATATTTTCTGAGTGTTGTTCTCAGAGTGCTCAACTACTTCTTCAGTAGAGTCCTTGTGTTGGGGAGATGGATGGGTAGATTTCTGAGGAGATGGAGGAGGGGATTGCTATGATGTCCTCTTAGTGTGCTTTTAGCAGCTGAGGCATTGTTTCCTTGTGGAATCCCTCCTGTCCCTGGGGCAGGGTCATCCTCATCATCTTTATTATCCTCATCCTTGTGATGGTCAGAAGGAGGATCTTCATAATTGTTCTCATCAGTTTCCTTCTCTTCTTCATCTTCAGAGACTAGGTTGATCACTTCTGGAATAGTGACCGTTTGCCCATTAACTTCCTCTTGTTCAGAGGGTGTGTACTGTAGAGTCTGGGGCAAAGTAGGCTTGAATGCCATCTGCATTTTGGTCTGACCATCCGCTTGGTTGAAAGCTTGAATCAGCTTTCTGGCCACTTCCTTGACAAAATCCTTATCCATCAATGTTCCGAAAGAATATTGTTCAGTGGGGAACATTGCATGGATGTAGTTTTCCAAGTCAAGGGCTCGTGCTCTCCTTGTG
Organism: Plantago major; assembly: GCA_026545765.1. Taxonomy (NCBI): domain Eukaryota; kingdom Viridiplantae; phylum Streptophyta; class Magnoliopsida; order Lamiales; family Plantaginaceae; genus Plantago; species Plantago major. The sequence continues at coordinate 26,453,317 of CM048840.1, read as the reverse complement.
TGGTGATCAGTCACCTTTAAGATCTCAGATAGATCGGAGCATCGGAGCTTTTGACATTTCTTGAAGCATTTCAGATGCTTTGGCAAAGTGTGTTCCTTGAAGAAAGGAAGCAGGTCCTCTTTCTCATCAACAGGGACCTTAGTGGCACTTGATTGAGCATGAAAGAAAGCGTTCTGAATTAATTTCAAAACTTTAGTAGATATCTGGGATTTAGAGTAGAAAGGTATCTGAGTTACCTGTGTGACAGGCTCAGATGACTTGACTACTGAGGTTCCAGGTGCCTCAGATATCTGGATTTGAGGAGGAGACTGGGAAGTCTGATCCTCTGTTGTCTTTCTTTCTGTTTGAACCTGAGATTAGAAACATAACACTTAGGAAATTTTATCAAGAAAATTTTTTAGTGACAAATCAGATATCTGAGAGGTCAATTACCTTCGTTGGAGGCTCAGATACTTATCTCTCAGAGACTTGTGCAGTCTCTGGAATCTTTTCTTGTGTTGAAGGCCTTGATGCCTCATCAATTTCCATATGTTGTGAGGATTGAGTGGGCAACTCCTCAACAACTTCTACTTCTTTTTGAACCTGTTAAGTAGAATGTGTTAGTTTGAGAAAAATGATCAGAGATTTGTTCTTTGAAGAATATAGATATCTAAATGAAATACCTTCTCTGCAGAAGGTTCAGATACTCGTTCTTCAGAGACCTTGGAAGTCTCTGGATTCCTCTCTGAAGAGATAGACTTTTCAGTCTCTTCATTTTTCTTCTCAGTTGGAGCCTGAAACAAACACTTATTAGACCAGTGTATAAAGCACATATCTGAGTTATATCCCAAGGAACTATTTTCTACCTGTGAGACAGGCTCCTGTTCCTTAAGTGGTGAGGCTATGGAAGCCTCCTTTTCAGATTCTGAGATAAGCTTTGCAGCTTCCTCTTGCTGTTGTGTTTCTAAATCAGCCAGTAACAAAGAAATTTCATTAAATAACAAGATTTATCAGACAAAAATATCACAAGTAAAGAGTTAAACCATTCAGCTACCTGAGCAATGTCAGGCTGATTGGTCTCTGGAACTTGTGAAGTTTCCATGCGTTGGTCTTGTTGTTCTTGGACCACTTCTTTGTTGGAAGTTTGAGGTACTTCAGACCTTTCCTGAGTATGCAACTCAGTTGCCTCCCTTGGTTGATCATTCTGAGTAGATGTCTCAGTTTGATCCCTCTCATCGAGTTGGGGAACCTGCTCTTTTGTAGGATTTTCTTCAGCAAGAAAAGATGCTGGTGTCTGCAACTCAAGTACCATTTCAGCAGTATCCACATCTGGCTGTTGTGGTTGTTGTGCTTGAGACAGACTTTTGAGTGTGGAGGCAATGGCAGTATCCTCCAACACTAATGTATCACTCATCAGAGCATCTTCAATATGCTTCAGTCTTTCCTGTCTGATGGTGTAATTTGTCCAGTGACCTTGGACGAAGTTGCTTCTTCAGCAACCTTTGAAACAGGTGCTTGTTCAACAACCTGTGGTGTAGGTTCTTCTTCAGATACCTCGACACTAGTTACTTTTTCAGTAACCTTAGCCCTTTTTGATTGCTTTAGGACTTGAGAGATGACTAATTCATCATCTTCATCGTCAGAGCTCTCATCAGCATTAGGAACTGATTGGTCCATAATCCCTGTGGTTTCTGCAGATAGGGCTTGGTATCTACCACTACTTTCTTTAGCAGTATTGATGAGTTCATCAGCAAGGCTTTCGGCAGTAGTCTTGACATTTCTGAAAGCACTTTCTCTTGCTGCGTCTACTTGTTTAGTAGTCGATACTTCTTTTGTAGCATTGATGAGTTCATCAGCATTTATGAGTTCATCAGCAGTGGCGGCAGGTATCTGGGAATCGACAACCTCAATGGGTGTGCCTTCTGATTTGCCAGCAGATTTCTTTCGTGAAGTTCTGGGCTTCTTGGTTGCAATCTTTCCCTTAGATACCTCTTCAGTCTTTCGCTTCTTGGAACCTTTCTGAGATCCAGTAACCTTTTGCATCAAGTTCGTATACTCATATTTGTAGAGTAGGTTACTGTTGGCTATGTCAGCCTTCTCTCTGAGCTCAATGCCAAGCTTCTCCAGCAAGTAGCATATCTTTAGACCATAGCTCACTGTGGCCTTTGGCTCAGCAAGTCCCTTAGCAATTTTAGGCTCAAAGCCTTGAATCTTCTTCACAAACTTCATAAAGGCGTACTTGCCCCAATTGAAAGGGTTTTCTAGCATTTTGTCTTGTTGTTGCAACAAGAAAATCATCATCCAGCGTTCTTGGCTTATCTGGTCAGCACCTCCTTGCAGATCATCAAAGAATCTGTGAAGAATGCATGCCAACACATCCTAGTGAACTAACAGATGTCTGGTTCTGATGTCAGCAAGCTTGAAATCAGTGGGTGTATCTTGTTTATCAGTGTCACACACACCACTGTATAGCTTTTTTACACCTTCAAGGAGATCTTCATCCTTGGTGTCTATTTCAAAATCCTTTCCAAGATTTTTAAGATCAAACAACTTGCAGAAAGTTGTTAAGTCCAAAAGGATTTCTTTTCCTTAGACCTTAGTGTTGGTCCAGATAACGGCAAAGTAAAAGACTGGGGGGGGGGGGGGGGGGGGGTAATAGTCATTTAAAACTTTTGTCGATAAACACAGTTTCTCAGATATCTGTGAAGATATCTGATACTTAATTTCAGAGAGCGGAAGACTTTTCTGTGATAAGTGCACGTGCTCAGCAAGATAAGTGTAAGTACTTTGCCAGATAAGTAAAGCAAGTAATAAACTCCAGAAAGTAAATAACACAAGTCTTTTTATAGTGGTATATGAAGGTGGCGTAATCCTTCAACTAATCCACTTCGGCCTTTCTCAGACCTAGAATCCACTAAGACAGATAAATGAGGTAACCTTACAGATATCTTCTCTTGATTCCTAAATACAATAGGTTCCCAACCAAGTGTTCCCCCTGAGTTATTCCCCGGCTTTCACAGCCAAGTACTTCCTGTACTCGGAAACCTTTTGAGCTGTTCCTTAGTTTCCCAAACTAAGTACTTCCTGTGCTCAATAACCTTGGAGTTATTCCTTAGTTTCCCAAACTAAGTACTTCTTGTACTCCACGCCGTTTAAGGTGTTGGTTAAGGTAAATTGTCAGGTGAGCTTCTTTAATAACTTGTTGAGTTATTCAGATAGCTCTATGAATCAAGTATACTTAATACACTTTGCAATGTATGGTATCTTGTTCTCTACTGACCCAAGTCTATGGTAAGTGTTCAAGAGAATGAAGCTCAGATATGAAATCTTAGTTCAACTCTTTCACAAATAACAATGCTCGTTATGGATCAGGACACTTAGAACTTTTGTGCTACTTAGAATCAAGAGCTTTGGTCGCAACAAAAAGCTTGAAGGTAAGTAGTTTGCTTGAGAGAGCTTGTGAGAATATTTTGTATTCTTGGTGTTCAGTGTGTTCTAAAGTATGTTCTCAAGCAGTCTAAGTGTTGATATTTATAGATGAATTTGAGTGCCGTTTGAATAGTATCCGTTAGGCTTAACTCATTTTCAAACTATTGATATCTGAGTATAGTACTGTAGCAGGTTTGCCTTCTTCTTCAGAAGCTACAGCTTTTGTTCAGACATTTCTGTCCGCGCATTTAATGCACTGTACTATACTTTGTCCTGTAGAGCCAACGGAACTATGCAAGCTTTCTGAGGCTTTGCATGTTCTTTTCCAGAGATCATCATAGCTCCAGATACCACTTGTTTAAACAACTTGTTATAACATATTTCTTTTTCAGAAACATGTTTTATGTCCAAGGTATCTGACTGTAGATATCTGTGGGCACTTTCCTCATCTCAGAAACCTTTTATTCTCATATAACTTTTGCAACAATTGTGTTTCGAAACACTTGTTTCTTCAAGATATCAGGACATAGGTATCTGAAAAACCCTTGTCTTCAGCAATCTTTTGCAGTCTTCAAATCTTCAAATCCGTTGAACTTTTCCTGCTGGATGCCTTCTTCTTGGTCTTCTTCAGAAAATAAAAGTTACATTTCGAGACCTAACATCCTATACAAGATTTGCTAGACTATCATAATTAGTGAGTTTCCTCTTTTACAATGTTCAAGTGAACCAAGAGTACTAATCACCTTTCTGAGCTAAGATAAGTCATTAGGTTGCTGATCAAAATCTAAACAGATAATCTTAAAAAATTTCCCCCATTTTTATCAGTTAACGAATCTGGATGAGGAAACAATCCATCACTTAATCTTTTCTTATGATCTTTAAGTTCATATAATTAAGTGCAGAAAGTAAACATCAACCAAATCACAAGGTGTGATCTTTGCTGACAAGTTATCTTTTATAAAGAATGATATCTTAGAGTAAGTTCATCATATATGATACAGAGAAAGCTTACAGATAACTTTAGTACATAATACAATTTAGCTTAGTCAACAAGATAAAAAAAATTACATAGTAGATTAGGACAACAGGGGTAACCAAGCTCCAAGTAGACATCCTAATGAACTAGTCTTCAAGTCTTCTATACTTCAAGTCTTCAAAAGCAGTTCCATGGGTCAATCTATAAATTTCCTATCACCAAACCTTTTGATATCATCAGAGTAGTCATAGAGAAGAGTTCTGACAATCATCTCTGTGTCTCTGGCAAATCCACAGACTTCCTTGTAGGTTTTGGTAGGATTTTTCTTGACAAAGTGCTTGACCCACAAATACTTTCCCCATTTCCAGGCATGCTCGATTCTGATATCTGACAGCTTGAAGTATTCATAAATGATCGTCAGATATCTGATGTCACCCTTGTATTGATCTTCAGTTAAGTAGAAGGACTCATAGGGTTCCACAGCAAGTCTTGCTCTTGTGCCTGTTCCAGTAATGTTGGGAATTCTGTGCACTTCATCTGGCTTTCCATAAGGACATTCATCAGAGAGGTCCTTCTTCATTGCTTCTATTCTCTTGATCACTTCAAAATCCAACCAGGCTTTGATGTGGTTGGTGTTAATCAAGATTGGCTTGTCTTTTCTCCATGCCATGAGCTGTTTATAGATTGGTTCTGTAAATTTTGAGTTTACCAGTGGATGCTTAAGTTCCAGAATCCAGTAGCCATTCTTCTGATTTATGCACCTGTAGACAGATGAGTCATTGTTGGTCTTCACATACTCAATCTTGGCTTCTTCAGGCCTGAGTGGTAGTTGAAGTTGTCTTTGTTCAGCTCTCAGTCTGTTCCTCCTTTGTCTTGAATTCTCCTTTGGGGTAATGCTTGAAGAACCACCCTGGATAGACTTGGTATTTCCAGAGGGTATTTTAGCTGCCAAAGGCTTTGCGGCTATGGGCTCAGTTAGGCTATCAATTTTCCTTTTTCTGTGAAGAGGTGCTTCATCTTCATCAGTCTCTTCATCATCATCATCAAGATCAATTCTTGTGAGACTTTTGCAGCCTTCTTCATTGCCCAGGGATTTGATTTGGCCTTCTTCTTCTTCTTCAAAAGATTCATCAATCCCTTTTACTTGTCTTCTCCTTGGAGCCTTGGTACTCCTTGGAGGTTTCTGTGCTCTGGCCCTTGTTATCATTCCTTTTTCAGGAAGTTGCTGAGTGGTGGCCACTATCTGTAGAGCAGTCTGACTGGAGGAGGGCTCATTTATTCTGAGAGGTGGTTGTTTAGATTTTCTTTTGTTTCCTCTTCCTCTTCCTCTTGCTCTCTGAGCCTCTTGATATTCTTGCCCCTTAGTCATTGTTGACTGACTAAGAATCACAAAGGATTCTGAAAGGGAGTTGAAGTTGCCTTGCAGATAGTTGTAAGCAGCAACCAACTTTTCCAGATCGGCCTTGATGAGCTCCTGATTTTGTTTGATAAGACCAGTATCCTTATCAGTAAGCTCTGCCAGTGGGCCTTGAACAGCATCTGCTTTTCCAGCAGCATAGCAAGCCTCTTCAAACGCTTTTGTAGCCAAGAGTTGGTCATCATCCCTAACCATGCCTAGATCTTTCTCAGAAATGACCAGACTGGTTGTTCTCTGAATGATGAGCTCAGTGAATGACTTATTTCTGCGAGGGGCCGGATGCAATGGCGGCTTTGTCTTGAGAAGATAACTCCTTTTTCAATTTAGCCAGTACTTGATATCTATTCAAGTATTCATTAGAGTTGACATTTGGCAGCTTGTTGAATGTTTCAGGAGCAATCAGCTTCCTTTTCAAATGAGAAACCGCTAAATGTTCATTGCGGTGTTCTGCCAATGTCTTGTCTTCTTCATCATCTGAGTTATCAGCCCAGTGATCCTCATCCTCTTGGACATTTTCATCAATGTTCTCTAGTCCAGCAACCATCTCAGAGATGGGTTTCTTTCCTTTCAGTGAGGAGGATGGAACATCTTCTTGGAATGCAGCCTTAGCATCATGCTTGTCATTAGATACTTGTTCAGTATCTAATTCCTCAGCAATTGCCTGAACAGCAAGCTGGAGTTCGTTCATTTCAGCAGAAGCTTCCATTTTCTTGATTGTTTGATCATCAATCTTCTGGAGCTTTGATCTTGATTCAACTATCTTTTCTTCCAGTTGAAGATGTAGCTGTTGTTCTTCTTCCAACAGTTGTTTAAGTTGAGCAACTCTGGCTTGAGCATCTGTTATTTTCTGAGTTGTTCCCTCAGAGTGCTCAAGTACTTGTTCAGTAGTAACTTTGTGTTTGGAAGTTGGATGATTAGATTTCTGAGGAGATGGAGGAGGGGATTGCTGTGAAGTCCTCTCAGTGTGCTTTTTAGCAGCTGAGGCAATGGGTCTTTGTGAAATCCCTCCCGTCCCTGGTGCAGGGGCATCATCATCATCCTTTTTGTGATGGTCAGATGGAGGTTCATCAAAGTTATTCTCATCTATTTCTTCCTCTTCATCGTCTTCAGATACAAGATTAATCACTTCAGGAATAGTCATCTTCTGCCCATTAACCTCCTCTTGTTCAGAAGGAATAAATTGTAGAGTCTGGGGCAGGACTGGCTTGAATGCCATCTGTAATCTTGTTTGACCATCAGCCTGATTGAAGGCTTGAATCAACTTCTGTGCCACTTCTCTGGAGAAATCCTTATGCAATAAGGTCGCAACTTGATACTGTTCCGTGGGAAACATTGCATGGATGTAGTTCTCCAAGTCAAGAGATCGTGCTCGTCTCGTAGGTTGATCTGTGATTCTCTATATTTCAGAGAGATTTGAGCACCTTAACCTCTGCCATTTCTTGAAGCATTGAATGTGCTTTGGCAGGGTATGAGCTTTGAAGAAGGGAAGTAGGTCCTTTTTCTCATCATCATGGACCTTCGTGGCACTTGTTTGAGCCTGAAAGAAAGAGTTCTGAGTTAGATTCAAAACTTATGTAGATATCTGAGTACAAGTGTAGTTAGGTTTCCGAGGTACCTGAATGAGTACATCAGGCTCAGAGACTTGTACTACTGAGACAGGGGTTGCCTCAGATATCTTGTTGTGAGGTGGAGACTTGGAAGTCTGGTCCTCATCAACCTTTCTTTCTGCTTGAACCTGAGAATTAAAACATAACACTTAGGAAATTTTATCAAAAATTTTTTATTGACAAATCAGATATCTGAGATGTCAATTACCTCTGTCGGAGGCTCAGATGTTTGTCTCACAGAAACTTGTGTAGTTTCTGGAATCTTTTCTTGTGATGAAGGCCTTGATGCCTCATCAATTTCCATATGTTGTGAGGATTGAGTGGCCAATTCCTCAACAACTTCTACTTCTTTTTGAACCTGTTAAGTAGAATGTGTTAGTCTAAGAAAAATGATCAGAGATTTTTCTTTGAGGAGTATGAATATCTGAATGAAATACCTTCTCTACAGAAGGTTCAGATACTTGTTCCTCAGAGGCCTTGGAAGCCTCTGGATTACTCTCTGAAGAGATAGACTTTTCAGTCTCTTCATTTTTCTTCTCAGTTGGAGCTTATTAGAAACAAACACTTATTAGTCAAGTGTTTTAACGAATGTCTGAAAAATTATATCTTAAGAAACTCTTTATCACGTGTAGCACAGGCTCAGATTCCTTAAGTTGTGAGGGTGTGGAAGCCTCCTTCTCAGTTTCTGAGGCAAGCTTTTCAGCTTCCTCTTGTTCTCGTGTTTCTAAATCATCCTGTAACAAAGAAATTCTATTAAATAACAAGATTATGTGGCACAATATATCACAAGTAGAGAGTTAAACCATTCAGATACCTGAGTAATGTCAGGCTGATTGGTCTCTGGAACTTGTGACCCTTCTATGCGTTGGTCTTGTTGTTCCAATTCATCTTCTTTGTTTGAAGTTTCAGGTACTTCAGACCTTGCCTGAGTATGCAACTCAGTTGCCTCCCCTGGTTGATCATTCTGAGCAGATGTCTCAGTTTGATCCCTCTCATTGAGTTGGGAACCTGCTCTTTTGCAGGATTTTCTTCAGCAATGAAAGATGCTGGTATCTGCAGCTCAAGTACCATTTCAGCAGTATCCTTATCTGGCTGTTGTGGTTGTTGTGCTTGAGACAGACTGTTGAGTGTTGAGGTAATGGCAGTATCCTCCAACACTAAGCTGTCACTCATCAGAGCATCTTCAATATGCTTCAGTCTTTGTTGCTCTGATGGTGTAATTTGTCCAGTTACCTTGGACACTGTTGCTTCTTCAGCAACTTTTGTAACAGGTGCTTGTTCAGCAAACTGTGCTGTAGGTTCTTCTTCAGATACCTCTACACCAGTTACTTTTTCAGTAACTTTAGCCCTTTTTGATTTTTCTAGGACTTGAGAAATGACTAATTCATCATCTTCATCGTCAGAGTTCTCATCAGCATTGGGAACTGATTGGTCCATAATTCCTGCGCTTTCTGCAGATAGGGCTTGGTATCTGTCACTACTTTCATTAGCAGCATTGATGAGTTCATCAGCAAGGCTTTCGGCAATAGTCTTAACATTTCTGAAAGCACTTTCTCTTGCTGAGTCTACTTGTTCAGTAGTCGATTCCTCTTTTGCAGCATTGATGAGTTCATCTACAGCGACGACAGGTATCTGGGAATCGACAACCTCAAAGGGTGTGCCTTCTGATTTGCCAGCAGACTTCTTTCGTGAAGTTCTGGGCTTCTTGGTCGCAACTTTTCCCTCAGATACCTCTTCAGTCTTTCGCTTCTTGGAACCTTTTTCATCAAGTTCGTATACTCATATTTGTAGAGTAGGTTACTGTTGGCTATGTCAGCCTTCTCTCTAAGCTCAATGCCAAGCTTTTCCAACAAGTAGCATATCTTTAGACCATAACATACTGTGGTCTTTAGCTCAGCAAGTCCCTTAGCGATTATAGGCTCAAAGCTTTGAATCTTCTTCACAAATTTCATGAAGGCGTAATTTCCCCAATTGAAAGGGTTTTCCAGCCTTTCGTCTTGTTGTTGCAACAAGAACATCATCATCCAGCGTTCTTGGCTTATCTAGTCAGCACCTCCTTGTAGACCATCAAAGCATCTGTGAAGAATGCATGCCAACACATCCCAGTGAACCAAATAGATGTCCGGTTACGATGTCGACAAGCTTGAAATCGTGGGTGTATCTAATTTTCAAGATCACACACATCAACTGCTTGTTGTTTTACACCTTCAAGGAGATCATCATCCTTGGTGTCTATTTCAAAATCCTTTCCAAGATTTTGAAGGTCAAACAACTTCAGAAAGTTGTTAAGTCCGTATGATTTCCTTTCCTTGATGAAGTTACGATGAACACTATTGCAGGGCCTTCAGAAACACAGGATATAATCCTGGAGTTGTTGTAGAATTCTAACACATCCAGTGAAGAGATTCTACTGGGTAGAGCTGATAAAAAACCCTTGATTTTTGCCTTTTCAAGCATGTCACGTATCAGTTTTCTGTCGGCTTGAGTCTCAACAGCAGCAGTGAGGTATTCCTCGATCATGGCACCACCCCAAATCATTCTGTGATTTGAAGTCCAATGATCGGGATTGAAGTTCCCTACCAATCGATTGTTAATAACTACCAACTCTGGTGCTTGCTTTTCAGTAGTACCAGTTGTAGTACTTTGGGATTTCTGTGTAGTTGATCGTTTGGGGGCCATCTTAAAGAGATTAAAGTGAAAGATTAGTGATTCTTTGCAGAAAAACTAATTTGACAGCAGAGATTTGCAGAGAGAATAGAAGAAAGAAATTTGCTATTCTTGTGCAAGTCGGAATGTTGGATTAGGCAAAAGTAATTTTATTAGCCAAAATCCTATATATATAGCAAAGAGATCTCAACAGACATATACATACAAATCAATTTTGTGTGTAAGTATCTGTGTATTGCAGACAGGCGTGGAAAAAAGCTTTGTTTAGCATTAAATGCATAGTGGGTCCTGTCTGAATTTCAACAGTCCACTATTTACTGAGAGTTAATCTCTGCCGTTAAGATCAATCACCCATTTCATCAAGGGTCACCATTGCTTCTTCAGCAACGATCACAATCAGCAATTGTAATTGTGCCCATTTAATGAATGCTGGCTATTAGCTATCTGAATTACGTTTCTATGTGAATGAGAACACTGTTGTATCTGATTCTATCTTATACTTGTTGTCTTTTCAAAGTTTTTCACAAAGATAGAAATAATTCAAATTTCAAGATAGTAGTTAACTGTAGACAGTTGTACTATTCTCTTTCGTGTTCCCCCTCACTCAGTGATCTAGATATCTGAGTACCTGTCTCAGAAATATTCAAATAACTATTTTACCCTTTAGCCTTTGGTTTCTGGATACCCGTTCCAGATTCCTCTTCTCTGGATACCCGTTCCACATTACTTTTCTCTCTTCTTTGATATCTTCTTCAGATATCTGAACTTTTTCAGTTCTTTGGTAGCTCCATTAGTCCAAGACTGTGTCTTAAGGCTAAGAATCTACTTTCTTGTAGTGGCTTAGGAAGATATCTGCAAGTTGGTCTTTAGTGCCAATCTTGAGTATCTCTATATTGCCTTTTTCAACATGGTCTCTGATGAAGTGGTGTCTAACATCAATGTGCTTTGTTCTAGCATGAAACTTAGGATTTGGAGTTATGGCAATAGCACTTGTATTGTCACAGAAAATAGGAGTTTTCTCTTCATTAAGTCCATAGTCTCTGAGTTGTTGTTGTATCCACAATATTTGTGAAGCACAACACCCAGCAGCAATATATTCAGCCTCTGTGGTAGATGTAGCAATTGAGTTTTGTTTCATGCTGAACCATGATATCAATCTGGCACCAAGAAATTGACAAGTTCCTAAGGTGCTTTTTCTATCAATCAATGATCCAGCGTAGTCCGCATCTGAATAGCCAACCAAACTCAATCCACTGTCTTTTGGATACCACAATCCAAGTTCTACGGTACCCTTTACATACCTTAATATCTTCATAGCAATGTTATAGTGTGACTGCATTGGATTTGTCTGAAATCTGGCACACACTCCAACTGCATATTGAATATCAGGTCTACTTGCAGTTAGGTACAGTAGAGACCCAATCAATTTCCTATACTTGTGTTCTTCAACACTCTTGCCAGATTCCAATTCTCATATGTATCTTAGCATTCTTTTCCGAAGGCTTTAGATTGAACTTGTTGAGCATGTCTTTTGCATACTTTGTTTGAATAATGAATATTCCATCATTGAGTTGCTTGACTTGCAGTCCTAGGAAGTAATTAAATTCTCCCATCATGCTCATCTTGAATTTACTTTTCATGAGTTCAGCAAAGTCTTCACAAAGTTGCTTGTCTTTAGATCCAAATATAATGTCATCAACATATAGTTTAACTAAAAGTAGTTTCCCATCATGGTTCAATGTGAAGAGTGTTTTATCAACATCTCCTTTCTTGAAACCACTTTCTAGTAGGTATCTGACCAATGTATCATACCATGCTCTTGGAGACTGTTTCAGCCCATACAGAGCTTTCTGAAGCTTATAGACCATCCTACTTTCTGAGGAAACTTCAAAACCTGGTGGTTGCTCAACATAGACTTCCTCAGCAAGTTCACCATTTAGAAATGCACTCTTGATATCCATTGGATTAGCGCATCAAGGCTGAGATAGCCAATCCAGTACTAGCCTGACCTTCGAATGGTCCGACCTAAGGGAAACCATTCCAGGTCAACTAGTACTTACAAGTCAACACACCTTCTCAGCTAAGTCCGACGAAGCTAGGTGTATGACTTCCGAACCTGACAAAAGGTCGCATGGCCCTACCAAGCACCACAAACTGTCAGTCCTAGGATGCCAAACGGACCGGACGAGAGAATCTCAGACGCCACCATCGCAATAAGACCAAACGTACATAACAGAACCACTGAGATACTTCCGTGGAACTCTAGGCTCGGACGTCGTGAGTTACTTAAGGATAGATCAACCAAGCAGACGGATCTGTCCGAAGGACTTACACGGACCCAACGAGCGGAGCAGTACTCTCAGAGGGAAAGGTCCAAACTATCCTCCCAGGCCCAGTAATTAGTACTACAAAAAAAAAACAGTTTATGGTGGTAAAAAAAATTGTCACAAAATGGTTAAAATTTGTCACAACACAGATCTAGTGACAAAACAATTCGTCACAGTGTCGTCACTTTTTCCCCCTCATAAATGGCCTATTTTGACAAAATGACACTTCGTCACATCAATTACATCTAATGTGACAAAGTTATTTTGTCACAAATACATTTTTTTCATCACAAAAGTTATTTTCGCACTCCCAAACATTCATCACAATTACTCAATTTCCTCACGAAAAGACATCACATTTGTGACTAAATTTCATCACAAAATGTCTTGAACAATAGTGACTAAATTTCATCACGAAATGTCTTGAATTTTTGTGACCAAATTTCATCACAAAATGTCTTGAACATTTGTGACCAAATTTCTTCATCATTTGTGAGTAAACTTCATCACAAAATGTCTTGAACATTTGTGACCGAATTCCATCACAAACTGTCTTAAACATTCGTGACCAAATTTCATCATAAAAGACTAGAACATTTGTGACAACATTGAATCACAAAAGGTAATTTAATGTGACAAGTTATTTAGTCACATTAGTTGTTCTTTATCACAAATGTCGATTTTTCGGTATCCCAAAGATCATCACGTATGTTTAATTTTTATCACAAAAGACTTGAGAAATATGATTAAATATTGTCACAATATCGCTTTATAGTGACAATTTATTTCTCAGAAAAACTATTTTTTCATCACCAATCTATATATATTGGTTGAACGGAATTCATCACACTTAGTTGTGAAATAATGTCATCACATAAAGGGTATCAAAATATCGTTCCACGAAAATCGAAAACCAAAAATGACTAAAATACTAAAAAGTTGCATTGAAATGATAATAATTGTCAAACACTTGTCCAGTCTAAAACCAAACTAGGTAGCATAGACCATTTGAGTTTGAGAAATAAGATCCAAATGGAGTTAACATATAATGATCACAAACTAGATGCTTCTCTTCCATTATATGTCATTCCACGCAAAAAAAAAATCCATATGCTTCATGTCTCCAAGTTGCAGCTAAGTTTCTCCAGCTTCATCGAAATCACCATCTGTATACGATAAAAAAAACTTCAACACTAGAGAGATGATGTATTCATACACATAATAACGAACTAGCTTATAGGTTACAATGAGCCATGTCTATAAGTTAGATTCTACTGCCTCATCCAGAGCACAATATATACAAGACAACAAGTTCAACAGTTCAACTTTAAGATGAGGTATTCATACACAACACGAATTGGTGTTCTATCATTTAAGCATGTATAGTACTCTGATATTGTCTACAAATTAGCAATTAGTTCTCTTCTCATCATTATCATTCATACTAGTAGAGAACAGATCTATTCGAAATCAGGAAAAACACTTAACAAATCAATTGTTGAATGATAATGAACAGAAATGGTTATAGGCTTTTTTTTTAAAGAAATTAAAAATGTATAAAAAAAAAAAAGCCAAGTGCTACAAAATATGAAGAAATACATGAATGAGAAGCCTACCAACAGGACACGACCTGTGCACCAAGATAACAAGAGCAAATGTGCCAAAGGCACTACAAACAAAACCAATACACCAATAAACCTGTTGCCATAAACCTCAGCAGAACAAAAACCTAAGCCCCACTCTAGCACTCTTGGTTAATCCATAATCAAGTTGTTGCTCCAAAATTTAAGTCTAGAACTGCTTATAGGTTACAATGAGCCATGTCTATAAGTTAGTAGAAACTGCCTCATCCAAAGAACAATATATACAAGACGACAACTTCAATTGTTTAAACCTTAAGATGAGGTATTCTTACACAACACAAATTCATTTTCTATAATTTACACAGCCACATAATATACGGAAAAGAAATCAAACGGATTCACATTAAAACAAATGAATTTAGATTTGTGTCATGGTCCTGACAATATATTTAGTCATTAAAACATAATAAATAGAAGAAACATAACAGATGTCCTGCTAGAAAAGAGTTGGAAGCTTTATTTTATTTACTTCATCCAATAAATCGAACCCCGAAAAAGATAGATGCTTTTCAACAAAAGACGTAAACAAAAAAACAAAAAAAGAAAGCTTAACACTTACCATCAATAATTTCAGTGATACCGGGCAGCTTTTCCAAAATCTTCTCCCACTTTAACATTTGAGCTTTCATAAAGTTCACATTATTTCCTTGCTCCTCGCATTTATTAGTTAGGTAAGTTATCTGCTCATTGGCTTTGTCCAATTCATATAATTTCTCTTTGATGTCAATACCAACAGTCATGCTTGATGTAATTCCACGAGATGCTTGCAATCCATGTCCTATCCCTTTTATATACCCGGACTTGTGACCAAGTGTGGACTTCACAATTTGAGACTCAGTAATCGACTCTCCATCACTATCTTTACCTTTGTTTCTCTTATCAACCATCTCCTCCTACATCATTTTAACATATCAACTAATGCATAATACATGTAAAATTAAATAGCTACGTATCAAATCAGCAAATTAATGTTTTCTTACATATTTTAACTTTGCAATAGGATTCACGAATTCACCTCCTTTTTTGCTCCGAGTCAGTTTGAAAAATTCAATCTCACTTTTCTCTTCCTTTTCATCTAGAATAAACACAGTTGGCTAATTAGTATAATATTATGGAAACATCGTAGAGACTTGACATGAAAAGAATTTTTCAAAATGATAAAATACTTGAAACTGAGAAGTCAACAAGGATGTACCATATTTTTAAATCGGCGAAGGAAAGGGGTTCTTCCAGTTGTTTGATTGAACAACATTTTACCTCGGTTTTGAATGTTAATGCTTGATCTTTCCTGCAAATATCACAAATGTTAACTAAAAACATGTTCAAAGTTGATATGTTAGATATACATCAGCCCCTTACTATATGGAATACTAATTAAAAGATCTACACAAATGCAATACACATCAAAATGTCACATGAATATGTAACATCAAGTAGAGGGGTGGAAAGTATGAAACTGATACATATAAACATTTTGCCAAGTTGGAAGAAAATAACCTTGTATTTAAGGTCCTCGATGAAGTCACACGCCAATTGCCACTTCTCTAAAGTAACATCTCCTCTAGGAGACACACTCCTGGGATTAATGCCTTTAGCTTCTAAGGACTTGTAGGCAACATGCAAAGTATACCTCCATCTTGTATATGCAGTCTGGAACTTATTGTCGATGATTTGTTGAACATGTGGAGTATCATGATCTTCAATATCACATAGGTGCTGCAAATACATTGGATATTTTTTGTCAAGTGCAATCCTGTAACTAAATATTAACAAATTATAATAATTTTACTTACACCAAGCCTAGCATAGCAAAAGTCTTTGCTAAAAGACGAAACATCCTCCCAACCGACTATCTCTTTTCCAATATCAGCATGTCCTCTTACTATCACACCAACTGCAGTGCTAAATTGTTCATCATTATTCACGGATACAGCTTCTCCAGGTAAAAATGAGATCTCTAAATGATGAGATATTCATGTAAGATATTTGGTACCTTTTGAAATATGGCCAACATAAGCCTCATTTGCATCTGGGACACGTGATTTCGACAATGGAGCAGATGATCTAGTGACTCGTTTCAAAACATTTTTACTTAAACTTTGACCTTCCTCGCCCATCAAACGTCTAATTCTCTTCAACCCCGTAATACCAGGCCCCAACATCTTCACCATAATGTGAATAAATTGTATGAGAATGGATGTTGAAGATATATATATATATATATATATATATATATATATATATATATATATATATATATATATATGGCATGTCAAGGATACACTATCTCTCATTGTTGAGCATTAACAGGTAAAAACACTCTAATAAAATATAGGAACCTTAAGTACATAACAATTACGTTTTGGTTCAAGGCCAGAATTAGTATAAACTTTCATCACAAATCTGAAACATGGAAGGCTTAATTCTTAATTAAAATAGCCAAATAGACAATCTGACAACTTAAAAAGGCCCAAGATTTACATAAGCAATACCCATAGCCATAAGAAATACACTTATCAAAGTAATCTAAATGCTATTTCCTAAATTCGTTAGTAATAGTCTTGTAGAAACAATAGTCCAGAAGTATCATCCCATCCCATTTCCTGCTGTAATGTAATATGTATAAATTGTAAAAATTGACAAAGGGGGTATAAAACATACCAATTTAGCTGTCGTCCTTTATTGCTATATTCCTATATAGATACGAAATTAAAGGTTTTGTGACTCAGAATTCCAAAATCGAAAAGGGCAGGGGAATTCTAGCTAGAACTCTTGGCCCTGGTCTGGTTGTCTGAATGATTGCATCCCACAATCAAATAATAGATAGTGAAAGATTTGTGAAAGACGAGACAAAAAAAGGTCTCTAGAGAGTAGAGATTCATCTACATCCGAGTCGAAACGAAGAGTTAAAATTTAAAGGAAATGAAAGAAACCATGAAAAGACTATATAATCTTGCATGATTTTGGAAGTAATCGGACCTCGATCGGTGGTGAGCTCTGGAGGCAGGAGGCGAAATGAAGAAAGTGTTCAGAGGGGTTTTCTTCTTTCTTTACTAGTACTTGTGAAGTTTACATTTTGTTTTACCTTTTTAGGTTAATTTATTTGACAAAAGGCGGCAGACCAATGTTCTTTCCCCCCTTTTCTTTTCTTTTTCGGTATTTTCCCTCCTTTTCGTATTCTCCTTATTTGTAAGTATTAATGAGAGACCCGAGAGACGGATTAATGTTATTAATTATATGTATAATGTTTTAAATAATATCAATAATGTTTTATGAGTGAACATTTTATATCGTTTTTATGTATATATCACCGATGTTCTTAGTAAAACCTCTAATGTTTTTTGATATAACTGTAATGTTTATCCGTCTTTTTTGGTCTCTCTATAAGACTGTCTCTCATAAGACCTATTATTATTATTATTATTATTATTATTATTATTGTTATTATTATTATTATTGTTATTATTATTATTATTATTATTATTATTATTATTATTATTATTATTATTATTAAGTCTACTGATATACGATAACCAATGTTATATGAAAACAAAACCTCAAACTCAATGGCGGAGCTAAAAATGTCCATTGACTAGGGTTTGAGGCGGAGCTTAGAGTTGCGTCCATGGCTAGAGCATAGAGCTCGGCTCGGCAACAAACCTTATATATCATTAGAATGTGTGGGATGAGGTAGTGCTCCATCCACTCATATAACAACATAGACGTGTTGGAAACGTTGATCATGAAAAGTCAAAATGGGTAAACGAAATTGGGACGGAGGGAGTATCTTTTAATTAAAACGTTATGTTGTTAACGAAATGAGTCGTGTTGTAATATGAAAAACATTAGCCTACTAAGATTTACAAAAGAGCTAACTATATAAGCCATTAGCAAACCATGAAGTGCCATCTTACTTTCCACAACATCTAGCCTATGTGCCATTGCCTTACCCAGTCTGAGACGAAACTGCACCAAACTGTGCCCTGCAAGTACCAAAAACCTATGTGCCATTGCCTTACCCAGCCTGTGCCAAAACGGCACCAAACTATGCCCTCAAGTACGAAGACTATGCCAAATTGTGCCCACCCACTACACTTGTGCCAGATCTGTGTCAACGAGACCAACCTCCTTATAATAATTATTAACCTAACAATAGTGGCGCATCGATCAGATCGGATGGGATTATTACTCAATAACTAAAAGAAATATTATGATACAAGACGCGACAACCAACGTTGTGTAGATAACCTCCGACTCAGTGACATTTTGTGTTTTAGTTTTGAGCAATTATAGTAAAATTGACGTAGATTCTTCATCCGATATGCAAATCATAAAATTCAAAATTCCTAATAAGCTAGACTCATATATCTTTGAAATGGCACAGCCCATGAATTCTATATATGTCCGAGATAAAACAGATTTCGAGTTCAACTAGAGTGAAAATTGTGTGTTCTGACCGTTTTGAGCAGTTTTAGTAAAATTGACGTAGATTCTTCACCCGATATGCAAATCATAAAATTCAAAATTCCTAAAAAACTAGACCCTTATATCTTCGAAACGGCATAGCCCATGAGTTCTAAATATGTCCGAGATATAACAGATTTCCAGTTACTGAAAAATTGTGTGTTTTGACGGTTTTGAGCAGTTTTAGTAAAATTGACGTAGATTCTTCACCCGATATGCAAATAATAAAATTCAAAATTCCTATAAAACTACACTCATATATCTTCACAACGGTATATCCCATTAGTTCTAGTTCTGTCTGAGAGAAAACAGATTTCCAGTTAGTGAAAATTGTGTGTTTTGACGGTTTTGAGCAGTTTTAGTAAAATTGACGTAGATTCTTCACCCGATATGCAAATCATAAAATTCAAAATTCCTATAAAACTAGACTCGTATATCTTCACAACGGTATATCCCATTAGTTCTAGTTATGTCTGAGAGAAAACAGAATTTAAATTCAACTAGAGTAAAAATTGTGTGTTAAAACCAGTATATTGGGCCTAACTCCAAATAACAGGACATAATCCAGTTCAGCTGAAAACAGAACAAAATTCTGAATGATAACCTTGTCTGC
Source organism: Plantago major (assembly GCA_026545765.1). Taxonomy (NCBI): domain Eukaryota; kingdom Viridiplantae; phylum Streptophyta; class Magnoliopsida; order Lamiales; family Plantaginaceae; genus Plantago; species Plantago major. The sequence goes on along the minus strand of CM048840.1, from coordinate 26,434,195 downwards.
TAGTGATTTCAAATCTTTGTAATGGCATAATATTCAGATCCATAACTAAATTTCAGTGAATAAATTATAATAAGAAGAGAAAAAGAAAGTGAAAAGAACTCTTAATTAAATCTGAAAAAGCAGAAAATTGACAACAAAAGAAAAATGGCCTGCCTACAGGTCCATTACACAATTAGCCATGTGTTTAGTTGAAAGGAGCTTGTAGAAGTACTTGAGTACATAGAACTGAGTTACTGGGCAAAAGGAATGCAATTAAAACAACTCAACCATGAACCAAAAAATTGACAAATTAAATCACAGAAAAATGAAAAATGGAGAGCCTAGAGGTCCATTTTCTGTTGTGCTATGTATGATGTTTAAATGAGAGTCGAGATTCGTTTTATACATAAAAACAAAGATATTGAAGCAAAGAAATGAATAAAATGATAACTGATATAAGAGAACATCAAAATATATCATAAAATTAGAAAAAGTAGTGCTGAAAGGTCAAAGTTAAGTTGTCAATGTTGCAGAGATATTCAGAACAATCTCTTAGTCATGTAACAGAGTAGTTCAAGTCTCAATGAGAACAAACAAGTTAAGAAGAGAATAGTAAAATCCATCACAAGGTGTGACAACAAACATCTAGACAGCAAACCAAACGTGCTAGCTGGTGGTTAAGAAACAACGATATCCAATGACGAATCTGCTAACTCTCCATGACACACCTGATTAAGGTTAGAAACCACATAAACATATCAGAAACATAAATATATAAAATGATATATATAAAACATATGGAAGACATGATATACATACTACTTTTCTTGCCTCTTATAACTAAAAATGACATTTGCATCTTCTTCTTCGTTTTGGTTTATCATAATCGTCCTCTTCACTATCATTTGAGTCCATGGTCTCTTTCTCACTGCAGTCCAATTCATCAAAATCACCCATGTCATCTCCATCAAGGAAATGGTCCAACTTCTCTCTTTCTTCAAGTTCAGCATGTTTCTCATCATCATATTCTTCTTCCTCATCAACTAGTGAATTATTCTCCTGTCTAAGTTTAAGAAATTCTTGCATATCAATTTCATCCGGCTCAAGATCTTCCCTCACAAGGCCAGCTACAACATCATCATCACTAACTTCAGTAACCCCATATGATTCGAACTGTTGCATTGGAGTTTGTCAACTAGATCTCCTGACATCATCTTCTTTTGCTACATCCAGAGGAAGGTCCCATAAATGTCTATGTTGCACTCTTTGTACTACTTGCCAATTGTTACCCAATTTCGTATCATTAACGTAAAAGACCTGCTGAACATGGACAGGTAACACAAAAGGATCCTCCTTGTACCATCGGGACCTTGTGTCAATGCTAATGAAGTGTATGACCATCTGGTAAGATATATTTCAATAACATTAGTAACATCTCAAAACTTTTATTGCTCCACTTATTCATAACTTTGATGTGCAACAATTCAGAAACCACACTTAGCAATGATTTACTACAACCTGGATAAAGTTCACAGGTAGAGTTCTCCTGCAGCTTCCTAAAACTTTCTGTTTCACCTTTTTCTTGGTGCATTGCTGCCATGTCAGACAACAAGTCATCTAAACCACCATTTAGTCCAGGCATCGAGTTCGAATCATCTTCTACTTCACTATCACTATCAAAATTGTTTCTCCCATTACCCTCTCCATGAAATATCCATTCCTCGTAACCATAAGTATACGAGAAACCAAATTCATGTAAATCTTTCCAAACTTGGTGAAATGATTTGCGTCTTGTGTTATTACAGAAACCACACGGACATTGATTCAAGTTATCCTGTGTTTCTGAATTTTCCATGGCAAAGAGAAGGAATGACTTTACTCCTTTCTTATATGATTCCGATAGCTTATTGGTTTCCCTAGTCCAACTCTTATCCATGACCCAGAACCTACAAGATAGCAACGACAAGAATCTTTTGCCTGAACCCAACCACATATATGATCAGTGAAATGACGTTTAATGAAAGAATAAAAACAATTTGATCGAACAATTAAGAAATTAAACATAGTAGATTCCAAAGAAGAGAGACTAGCATGACTTAGGCAAGAGGTTGGGCACACAACACAACTAGTCTAGAGAAGCATTGATCCATACACAACAACAAAACTAAAAACCCACCAGCCCTTAAACCAAAAAGAACAAAACAAAATTGGTCGATGAATGGTGCTTGATTGAACATACCTCGTCAATTGTAAATTTCTTCGAGTATAATTGCTGGAAATTAGAGTTCAATGAGGAAGGGGGTGCAATTAGGTTTCAAAGGAAGGGAGAATGGCGCAAGAAATTCGCGCGGATCTGTCTCTGTTTTCCCTGAACATCTATTTATTTTTCTTTTTCATCGATAATTTTGTACTGAAATAAAAATCTATGAACTTATTCCAGAAGAAAGCTGTTGTTGAGTGGTATTAGGTACCTCTACTATTGTAAGGGCCTGAGTTTGATTACCTTCGGAGTCATTTCTTCAACAATTTTACTAACTTTTTAATTTTACTCAGTGAGTTATAATGTTTTACTTTTCAAATGTTCATTCTTTGCTAACCTTCTCCTATCTTACAACTCTATTTTCTATTTCAATGTTTTATTCATTTCCCATACTATTTTATAAATTCATATAAGAGACATTAAATCATTTATGAGAGAATATTAATTTATGTTAATATATCGATCATTTAAGACCAATTTATGCTTTCTATTATTTTTACAATTTTTTTACTATTAAAGACGGACTCTAGCTAAATTATCTACTGACGGCCTAATGAAATAAATATTGTTGTAATATGAAAAAACACAAATTTTGAAAACATAGATGTTCTGATGAATAACATCGATGATTTTCTTGATAGATAAATTATATCGAGACGGTCTCTCATAAAACTTACTCATTATTTTATGGTTATTTAATTTTATTCACATGGTAGTATGAATTTTTGTAGTTTATTTTTTCTTTTTCTTTATACAATGTCGGAAAATCAAATGTGAGGAATTCACTCTCTCACAAAAACTCTACATTTGTAATGAAATTAACATTTTATCACAGAAACCTAAGTATCTGTGACAAGAGTGATTTTCATCACAATATACATGATATTTAGTGACAAGACGAAAATTCGTCACTATATTTGGTTTATAGTGACAAAATCACATGTTGTCACATGTTTTTTGTCACGGTAGATAACAGTTTTTGTAGTGACTGGATTACTGTTCACTATTGGGCCATGGGCCAAAGGTAGCATTGGTGTCCAAATCTGAAGCATACACTTGGCATCATCTTGTGAGTCGCCTCATAAGCATATGATAACTATAAATATAGCCCAAGATCCAAGACCTTAAAGGAGGTCACAACCGTAAGCAATAATCACTAAGTCTTATTGATACCATAACCTTCCTCATAACTATTACATTGAGAGCTACCAACTCTCTCTTGAGTAAAGTCTCTTACCGGATTGACATATGCAATCCGGGTAACCCTTTCTACCCCCCCCCCCCCCCCCACTTAGTCTTTTCAGGTACTCTTGCACGGGCGGATACTGCTTTGGACTTCAAGTAGGAGGTGGGTCCTAGACTAGGTTGCTTGTAATAGTTTAGTTAGTTAGTGTTCGAGGTTTCACCCCTCAACATTTTGGCGCCGTTTATGGGAAACTTTACAAAAGGTTTCACGTTTGAGTTAGGCTGATGGCAAGGATGAGATGGACAGCACGGACTAGTGCTGCAGGCGTAGGGACTCCACCACCACGTCCACGTGGACGCCCGCCCACCCGGGGACAAAGGGCCACTGTGGCTGGAAGGAGATATCCGAGCGAGGGGTGCACAGCCAGCCCATCCTCAGATGAGGGGAGAGACGCTCCGCACAAGGGAGTCCAAAGTGGTCTCGAGAATGTTGTGCCTGCGAACCACGGAGAAGGGGTCGTATGAGTTTCTCCGGCAGAAGCTCAAGGCCCCACTGCAGGTCAACAGTTTACTATGCCCAATGGTCGCATTGTTCGTACTAGTGAAACTCAGTTTGATAGATTGCTCACGATAATCCAAGGATGCCTAGGGTCTAACAATGCCCATCCTCAGCAAGCCACTCCGCCAGTGGCTACTCCGGTTCAAGCAGAGCCTGTGTTATCAAGAATCATGCAACGTCCGATCCAACAGAGGTTGGGGAATTAGCTACCTCAAGAGGATTTGCGAAACCTTCTAGACTGGCGGGCATGTGCCTCTCAAGCTCGGGGTGAGGGAAGCCCATACGGAAGGAGAGAGTATCAAGAAGGGGATAATAGGCATCCAGGGGTCCCGCGACAAGCACATCCGAGAGACAGAGATCATGTAGCAGAAACCGTTCCAGTGGTCCGGTTAGATGAACTCCCCGCAGATGTAGTAGTTCATCCGAGGACAGGAGGGACCATGACTGCTGACGAAATCTACGCTCAGTAAAAAGCTTTGGAGGCCCAGATTCTGAACCTCGGACGCCTGGTAAAAGACCATGAGCGGATAACTACTAGTTCACCGAATCCTTTGTGCGATGACATCATGAGAGAAAAGGAAAGAAACAGAAACTCGGATCAAGTGATTCCGAACTTGGAATACTATTATGGGGATACTTGTCCCGTTGGTCACCTGACAAGGTATAACAGCAAGATGGATTCCAAGGGAATGAGCGATAATACAAAAGCTCTTACGTTCTCATCTACTCTCTTCGGAACGGGTATGGATTGGTACACCGCTTTGCCGAACAAGTCGATAAGGTCATATGCAGACCTCTCTTCCAAGTTCCTGGCACGATTTGGAAAATCAAAAAGGAGAAAGCATACCGTAGAGCACCTGGCCGAGGTTATTCAAAGGGAGCAAGAAGATCTTCAGACTTTCTTAGATCGCTTTAATATGGAGGTCCTCCAAGTCGAGCCCCACAGTATTAAAGAACGGGTCCGTCACCTGTATGCTAATACTTACAACTTCGAGCTCCGAAGGAAACTTTCCAGCCAGGAGGTAAGAAGTGAGAAACACATGGACGACATCTGTGAGGAGGTGATGTACGGAGAGGAATATCGAAGGAACGTTCCAGTCCGGGCTGGTTCAAAGAACGGAAAGGAGCCGCTGAAACCAGAACAACGCCAGGGGAAGTTTGACCCAAAGAAGGATCACAGAGATAAAGGTATTTACAAAGAAAGGAGTCCACCAAGAAGATTCGCGAACTACACTCGCCTTAACAAACCAAGATCTGACATCTTGGCGACCATTGTTGAGAAGAAGCTGGATATCCAATGGCCGAAGCCATCTCATAATCGGAGGAACAAAAATATGAAAGGATATTGCAAGTTTCACAAGAGCCGAGGTCACGAGACCGATGACTGTATTCAATTGAAAACAGAGGTTGAACACCTAGTAAGAGAGGGCAAGCTGAAGGAGCACATCTATGCGGATGAGCCCTCTAGGCATGATAGAACAGAGCGAAGGAGGGAGGATAATGCTACAAAACCACCACCCCATCCGCTATCCTTGCCACCTCCGCTAGTTAACCATCCGTCTCGCACGGACCGACACCCATACAGATACGCTGATGAGGTTGAAATGGAGAACGCTTCATATAGCGGAGTGATCAACACCATCTCAGGCGGACCAAGTGGGGGCGATAGTAGGAACGCGAGAGAACGGATAGCTCAGAATCTCCGGAACAATGACAGATCGTATGCTGCTCCAGCAATTTGAGGGACAAACGCCATATCCTTTGATGATAGCGAGATCCCTCCTCCTACGGCAGGAGGAGAAGACATTGACGATCCGGATGTTCCGCTGGTGGTTTCTTTAACCATCGCAACTTATCGGGTAAACAAGATCCTGGTAGACACGGGGAGTTCCTCGAACATCATCTCCAAATCGGCAATAGATCAGATGAACCTGGGAAGAATCCGATATCAGAGAGTCAACACCTCCATATTAGGGTTCGGAGGAGGTACTGTCCATCCTTTAGGAAGTGTCACACTTCACGTTTCACTTGGGACACAGCAAGTCCGTTTTGTAGTGGTGGACCGAACTTTCGACTACAATGCTATCTTCGGTCGTCCGAGGCTCAATCAATTCTGAGCTATACCTTCCACTCTCCATAATAGGATGAAATTCCCGACCCCGTGCAGAGTTGGAGAGGAGGTAGGGAACATCCGAGAAGCTTGGGAGTGCTATATTATGTCCACAAGGAGAGCATCTGCGCCTTTGTTGGCAGTAACGGTGACCCCTGACCCGCCAGTTGTTCTTCCGACTAAAAAGGAGAATCTGCATATTGGAGTAGGGAGCCAGAAGGAGAAGTTTCCTAAAACTGTACGAATCAAGACTCATGAAACTCTCAAGGAAGTTGAGCTTGTTGTTGGAAGCCCGGATAAGAAGACTAGAATCGGAATAGAGATGAATGCGGAGGTGGAAATGAAGCTTATTGCTTGTCTCCGAGATAACAGTGATGTGTTTGCTTGGAGTACCGATGACCTAAAGGGGATAGATCTGAGGATAACTGTTCACCATCTGAACATGGATCCCTCGATTAAATACATCCGTCAAAAGAGAAAGGATTTCGGTCCGATCAAGGATGCCATCATATCCGCTGAAGTTGATCGACTCCTAAAAGCAGGGCATATCGAAGAGGTCCGTTATTCTGATTGGGTTTGCAACGTGGTTCTGGTAGAGAAATCGCCAGGCAAATGGCGGATGTGTAATGATTTCACTAGGCTAAACAAGTTCTGCCCAAAAGATCCGTACCCTTTGCCACGGATAGATCAATTAGTTGACTCCACGTCCGGATGTGCGTTACTGAGTTTCATGGACGCATACCAAGGTTTTTACCAAATTCGGATGGCCAAGGAGGACATCAAGAAAACATCTTTCTTCGCTGCAGGGGGAGTATACTGTTTCAAGGTGATGCCCTTCGGATTGAAAAATGCGGGGGCCACTTACCAACGACTGGTGAATCAAATGTTCAAGGAAGAAATTGGAAAAACCATGGAAGTGTATGTGGATGACATGCTCGTTAATAGCAAAACTGAAGAACAACATGTGGATCATTTGAACAAGTGCTTTGCTATCCTTAGGAAGTACGGCATGAAACTGAATCTAGAAAAGTGCACCTTCGGAGTGAAAGGAGGAAAGTTCCTCGGATACATGGTCACAGAGAGAGGGATAAGCGCGAATCCCGAGAAGATCAAGGCAATCCTAGATCTGCCGCATCCGAAGAACCTCAATGAGGTACAACAGCTTATTGGACGTCTTATGTCCGTAAGTCGCTTTATTTCGTGATCCGCGGAGAAGAACCTTTCGTTCTTCAAAATCCTCTGGAAAGGAGAGAGCTTTGAATGGACCGCGGAATGTTCTGAGGCTTTTGAAAATTTGAAAAAGTACCTCCATTCCCCTCCACTGCTCTCCAAACCCGTCGAAGGAGAACCACTCTACCTCTACCTAACAATTACGGAAGAGGCAATGTGTTCCATATTAGTATGGATTCAAGCTAATGATCACTTGCCAATCTACTATCTTAGTAAAGCCCTTGCTGGGGCGGAGACAAGATACGTGAAGATTGAGAAATTTGCATATGCTTTGGTTTACACCGCAAGACGGTTAAAGCCATACTTCAAGTCTCATAAAATAGTGGTACTAACTGCGGAACCATTGAAACAGGTCCTGGGAAGGCCCGATCAATCCGGACGACTCTCTAAGTGGGCGATCGAGCTAAGCGAATACGACATTTGCTATCAGGCTCCGTCAGCCAAGAAAGCTCAAGTCGTCGCCGATTTCTTAGCGGAGTACCCTGAAGTGGATTCAGAGAAAGTCCCGGACAAACAGGCATTTGAATGCCTAATCACCAAGCAGATTGTCCGAAAGCCAGTTCCGCCAATGATCAACCCAGAAAATCTCGAGGATGCTCAGTTTATAAATCAATCCCTGTCTGCATCGTATGAGGAAACTCGGGTCAACCAAATGTTCCTTCTTGACGATATCACAAGGAGATCTGGTACTGACAACTCTGATCCAAATATCAAAGAGAAGGAGGAACAAAACTTGGAATCTCGGGAGCTTACAGAAGATCTCCAAACCAAAAAACATCCCTCTGATGTTTGGACTTTGGAAGTGGATGGTTCCTCCACTGGAAGAGTGGGAGGGATTGGAATCTATCTTAAAAGCCCTGATGGCGCGGAACTCGACTACGCGATATCCTTGGAATTCAAAGTCACCAATAATGAGGCTGAGTATGAAGCGCTGTTAGTCAGGCTACGTCTGGCCAAGTCCCAGCAGGTCCGGAAACTCAAGGCTTACACGGACTCACAGTTAGTTGAAGCCCAATTTTCAGGAACTTTTGCCACAAAAAGTCCTTCGATGATCAAGTATCTTGAACTACTCAAGCAAGAAGTCAGCCTCTTTGAGGAGTTTACCCTGGAGAAGTTTGACAGGGCCTGGAACGAAAGAGCGGACGCTCTGGCAAAATATGCATCCGCAACAGCTGCTCTAGACACGAGGAGAGTAATCCTACTCACTATTACTGACTCATCCGTCATGAGTCCCAACCCAACCGTCATGATAACTGATACGGGAAGAAACTAGATGACCGACATCTTTAGTTATCTCAAAGACGGGTCACTACCAGCTGATCCGAAGGAGTCAAGGAGGATGCAGTGTCGAGCGAACATATACTTTATACTAGGAGATGATTTGTACAAGAGATCTTTTGCTGGGACTCATTTGAGGTGTTTGGGACCGCAAGAAGCAAAGATCTTGGAAGAAATTCAATGAAGTCTGGAAGTCATTCCGGGGGACGAACTCTTGCTCAGAAAATCATTCGACAAGGCTAATACTGGCTTACCGTTGATAAGGATTCCGCCAGCTACGCCCGGAGATGCCCTGATTGCCAATATTATGCAAACATTCCCCATCGTCCGACACATCCTATGATTCCGTCAATCATAGCATGTCCGTTTGATCAGTGGGGCATCGATATTGTCGGACCGTTCCCAAGGGGCACTCAACAGAAGAAATTCCTAATTGTGGCCGTGGAATATTTCACCAAGTGGGTAGAAGCTGAAGCCGTTTCAACCATTACGGAAAGTCGAGTGCGGACCTTCACTTTGAAAAACATCATTTGTTGCTTTGGCCTACCCAAAGTTCTTGTCTCGGACAATGGCGCCCAATTTTCAGGCAACATGCTCAAGGAATGGTTGGCGTCCTTCAAGATTGAACAACGTTTCACATCTTTTGGATATCCACAAGCTAGTGGACAAGCTGAGTCCATAAACAAGACAATTGTTAAGATCCTGGAAAAACGACTGAGAACTTCTCAAGAAAGTTGGGCAGATGATCTGGATGGCGTACTGTGGGCTCATCGCACCACTGCACGGACCGCGACTAGAGAAACTCCATTTGCCTTGGTTTATGGCTCAAAAGTAGTTATACCTGCAGAAATTGCTGGCGAGACTATGAGGGTCCAAGAGTTCGATGATTCCGCCAATCGTGAAGCTCGGATATTCGATCTAGACAAGTTGGAACAGAAAAAGAACTGAAGCACTGGCTAATATCCACATGTACCAAGCAACTGCTGCCCGAGCCTATAACAGGAATGTTCGAGCAAAAAACTTGCAGGTCGGAGACCTAGTGCCTCGCCGGGCTGACATTTTGAGCAATGTTGGAAAACTCAAGCCTAAATGGGAAGGACCTTACAAGATTGTCGGTGCAAGAGTGAACGGGAGTTACGAATTGGAAGATGAGTACGGGCATCCACTCAAGCGTACATGGAATGCTAGGAACCTTCAAAAGTTTTACGCATAAGGATGATTGAGCGGACCCTTATCCATCATTTAGATATTTTGGGCTTAAACAATCTATTACACGGAACTCCATCAGTTCTGTTTTTGTTAACCCTTTTGTCTTTGGCCATGTAGCCCACAAGTTGTAACTGAATTTCCGGCAAATCAATACAAATTTTACCTTTCAATTCGTAAATTCGAAGTTTAGCGTTCACGGTGACAAGAAAAGTCAAGCAATGAATTTTATTCATACATGAGACAAAGTATACATAACACTGTCTTTGCAGTATACAAATCTCAGATCTTTATCCGAGCCTACAAGATATGATACATAATCTATAGAGAAAGTCTCTGGAGATACGTCACCTCCCGTCGAGACTATTCCTCTGTCAGGAAAAGCTTTTTCCATATCAATCGGAAAGTATAGTTTCCGTGGAAACCAGGAACTTGATCTAACTGCACATGGAAAAATGGTTAGACATGACAAAATCTTTCATGATATCACCGTACCATGGTGATATAGATCCAGTGTCTGGGAAGAACAAAGTACCAACAAACAATGGTATATACAAGTCGAAACGACTAGATCTCTGCCTAACCGTCTTTAGAGACTCCAACTCTCTTGAAATTAGGAGACTGTTACCAATTCAAGAGATATTCGAGCCACTAAAGTAGGATTGGAAGAAAGGAGTAGAGGTCCGGCTTTAATGGTTTACTTTGAACAACCTATCATCCAAGATCACCTTTCCTAGAAAAGAGACGGGAGTCCTAAAAGGCAGATAAGCCAAAACGGCGGAGATAGAAAAAGAAGAATTTGGGATCAGTTTGTATGGTTTTGGTACTTGGGTCGTGTCTTTTTATAGAACACTCCAACCAATCAGCGTCCGCCACGCCAACAGATTGACGTCAGCAATGGGCTTGAGTCACCCGTTTGGGCAGAACAGTGTTGGATTGACTGGGCTTACCCTACCTGATCCAGGCAGCAAGCCCATTAATCACGTCCGAATTTGTACTGGCTGGTCATCTTACGGGGATATTCACAGGAATATAATCCGACAAAGTAAGGATAAGAAAAAGGTGACGATCTCATCTAATAAGGGCAGTCCGAATTTTTAAAATCATCCGAGCATATAAACACGGAGAGTACAATTTGCCAAGGTCCGAGGACCATACTTACTTCTACGGGGCATACCCCGCCTCGTCCCTTCAGCGGATTCCTAAGGTTGAACCTTGAGGCTCCGAGCCACCGTCTCGAGCCCGACGAGCCTGCTGCTGCATTCGAATCCTCCTACAAATCATCTTCAGCGTCCGCTCCCTTTCTTCCTCGGCTAGCCTCCTGGCAATCGCCGGACATAGAGGGGGGCACCTTCTAGATCAAGGATGCTTGGGTCGTCTGCGGTCCCTTTACCGGGATAAATCTGAGGGTGCATGTTCCCGCAAGCACAATTTACCCAATACCGATAGCAATCGTACTTGGGATCGTCCGGGTCTCCAACGATGGGGTTTCCCAGGCGGGAAACCACTGCACCGGCATTAAGGTGAAGCTGCCTAGCTCGGAATTATTTTTCTCGAGCAAATTCCGACATCCTGGAGAAATCTGGCTTTTTTGAAGATTGAGAGTTCTAGACAGGAAGAGGTTGGCGAAAAATGAAGCAGTAAGAAAGGAGGAACTATCATAGTCTTATTTATAATAGCGATGGATCTTTACGATCACACCACATGTCAATCTTCCGACGGCTCAGAAGATGGAAGGGCGCAGTAATAATGACTATTTCACTGCTTCACCTTCCTCCTTCTAGAAGATTACGTATCCCAAAAAATAATTTGATATAGCGAAGACGAACGGACCGCGGATCAGAAAGATAATGGTCTGATTATTCTGCATCAGACGCCATCCAAAGCGATCCGTGTTTGTAAGAGATGCGTATTTTATGATAACCCAGCATACGAACGATGGATAGAAGGAAATAAAGAGGAAAGCAAGTAATGATTCAAAAACACGGAAGCATGGCTGCGCAGAAAGTTACTACGAAGAAAGAAAGAGTAAAAATTGTACATGGCAACATTCCGTGCCATCAAAAGATTACAATTCAAAATATTACAGATTACTCACGGGTTATACCCCGGACTTCTCACTGGGGGGCAGGTTGGCTCGGACCAACTTCTTCGGCTTGAGGCGGATTGGTGGAAGACGGGTTGGCAGTGGCACGTGCTGCAAGGGATTCAGCAATTCCGAACAGGTTGAAATCCGCGTCATGGCCAACGACCCGAGCAGGCATAAAGTACCAGTCCTTTAGGAAAGCCCTGTAGTTATCAAAAGGTACGAAACATACCTTTCGGAGGGCATCCGGGACACACTTCGGGAGGAAGGGTCCGCCGTTATTGACGTCAATTTCACCTTCCTCGGTGACCAGCTCCGCAAATTCACACGCGACCAACCGTTCATCCAGCACATTGTCCACAGGGACCTCCACTCCATTAGCATCCGCTGAAGGAATCAATCCTTCCGCCTTCCAGTCGAAGTTTTGCGGAAGTAATCCCTTGGATTGCAACTGGCCGATAGCGGATGAAAACCCATCCAGGCGAGAAGCGTCGGACTTGTCCGCCATAAAAAACTTGAAGGAGTCCGACTTCATAAAGTCTCGGCCAGTCTCAAGGCGGGCATATTGGAGGTCCTCAAGGAGGATATCCTTTGAGTCTAGGAAGGCCTTCATCAACCTACTGATAAAATTCTCCTGCCAATCCAAGTCTGACTTGACCTCCTCCCAGCTAGTCTTCAACTTATTAATTAGTATATCCTTTTCTTTTAGCTGGGCCTCCGCCCGCTTCACCTTCTCCGCCTCATCCGCGGAAGTGGCTATGGCCTTGTGCAGATCCTCTTCAATGGTGGCCTGATCACTGGCCTTCCACTGCATGGCCCTGACGAAACATCCGAGCTGCAAGAAATCCACACAAATATAAGTTAGATTTCTATCATACTAAGAACACGGCAAGGAAAACATGAACAAGTTACTTACCCGCTAGTATAGCTCATGGAGCTCTCCAACCCGCTCGACCTCAGGGAGTCCGCGGACAGTTGCTGCCTCTTAGCTGCAAGAGAAGCATTCGAGGTTGCTCCCCTCTTCCTCCCCGAGGTTATGGCATCTCGCATCAACACCTCCCGCTGAGGTGCGGATGCAGCGGAAGCTGGTGGCCTGGAGGCAGTGGTGCTGCGAGTCGCAGGGCCTTTGCCCTTGTCGGGCACCACCAAGGCCTGCGGATCTTCTCCAGCCTTGTTCCGCCTCTCCTCCTCTGCAGCGAACACTGTCACATTTTTTGGGTCCGCCATAGGGAGACCTGCGGACGTATTGATGATTTTGGTCCTCTGGCCTGCTGCGTTTTTTGGGTCCGCCAGTGGCGACTTCCAAGGCCTGCTGCTCCCTCTGCTGTCTCTTCTTCTCATGGAGTGTCGACATAATATAATCGAACTACATAACAAAAACGTATCAGCCACGGACACATAACGGGAGAACGACAGGGATCTCGGAAATGAAAAATTCACAGCAGGGCATTCAAGACACAGGAAAACATAAATCCTAAGTTAAGGATCCTTACTGAAGTCGGTCCTCCCCCAACTTCCACGGCGTCAGTCAGTCCGCACAAGTAGGGCAGCGGCTGACAGATCAGTCCGTGGAACGGATACGTAGGTGGATCGTTCTTCTTATGGATCTCCGCCACCCACGGAGCCACATTCTTCGGAAGGGGGCGCCAGTCCGGGATGCTCTCCCTTAAGAACTTTTTTGGCAGCCCCCACTGCTCTCGCCTCCTCTCGGACATCCCAGGTTTCAGGGCCATCCGCACAAAAATGTACTTATCCCACCACTTCGACCCCAAGGAAGAAATGGAGTCGAAAATGAATTTGTATGGTTTTCTAGTTACAAAAGTATAAAATAAGGGATTCCCCGGACTAAAGGTAACATGGAAGAGCTTCCTAAAGTTCTCAAAATTCACCGGCTGCCCCTTCTTTTTACAAAAAATGACGAAACAAATAAGGTTACCCAAAGACTTTGGGATAACCTGACTCGGACTGATCTCGATGTTGGTCCAGATAACGGCAAAGTAAAAGACTAGAGGGGGGGAGGGGGTGAATAGTCTTGTAATACTTTTGTCGATAAACACAGTTTCTCAGAAACCTGGGGTGTTTCTGATACTTAAATTCAGAGCGCGGAAGACTTTAAGATAGGTAAGTGCAGAAACAAAAAAGTATGTGTGTGTGCTTTGCTGAAAGATAAATGCAGAAAGGTAAATAACACATCAAGTATAGTGGTATCTGGAGGTGGCGTAATCCTCCAACTAATCCACTTCGGTCTTTTTGAGACCTAGAATTCACTAGAACAGATAATTGAGTTCACCTTACAATAATCCTATTCTAAGATTCCTAAACAAATGGTTCCCAACCAAATGTTCCCCCTGAGTTATTCCCCAGCTCCTAGAGCTAAGTACTTCCTCTACTCAGATAACCTTGGAGTTATTACCTGATTTCCCAAATCAAGTACTTCCTCTACTCCACGCCTTGATGGTGTTGGTTATAAGGTTTGTCAGAGAGGCTTCTTGTATAACTTTTCAGTTATGTTTCCAGAGAGCCTAATAGAACAAGACTACTTAATACACTTGTTAGGTGTGGCAATCGCTTCTTGACCCAAGTAATTGATGTCCGTTCTGGAGAATGAGCTTCAGAAAGGTTATCTGATAGTTCAACTCTTTCACAAATAACAATCTCTTGTTAAGGTTCAGGACAACTTAGAACTACTAGTGATTCTTCAAGCAACAGAAAGCTTTCAGAAAGGGTATTAGAGTGCTTGAGAGAATACTTTGCTAGATTGTAAGTTTGCAAGTTAGATCGTTCTTTTGTCGTATTTCTCAGTATCTAAGTGTGTGATATTTATAGATGAATTGGAGAGTCGTTGGGATGTTATCCATTAGACACAATTCAAATTCAGTCTATACTTATCTTGAAATGAGTACTCAGAAGTCCTTGTCTCATATCTCAGAGAGGACTGTGCTTTAGCGGCTTTTCTGCCGATGCAATTAATGCATATGTACTATTTCTTGTCCTGTAGTCTTCAACGGATACATTAGCCTTTATAATGGCTTGCATGCTCCATACTCATGATGTCATATGTTCCAGAATCATGTTTCAAAAGTAACTAAATGCACTTAAGAAAGGATTAAGGACATAGTCTTTCCGAGTGAGACTAAACCTTGGTGTCTTCATAAATCTTGTGCAATCTCCGGTCTTGTAATCTTCAGAAAAGCTCCATTGCTAGGATTGATCTTCATGGTCTTCTTGGAAATAAAAAATTACATTCAGAGACCTATAATCCTAAAACAAGATTTACTAGACTAATCATACTCAGTGATTTCCTCTTTTACAATGTTCAAGTGAACTAAGAGTACTTAATCACCTTTCTGGCAAAGATAAGAACATGTGATGAATGATCAAAATACTAACAGATATTCCTAACAAATTTCCCCCTTTTTGATCAGTCATCCATGACTATCTTTTAAAGTCCTATTACAAATTTGTAATCCTGGAAGAGAAAACAATCCACCACTTAATCATTTCAAATGATATTCAATTTTAGTTGAATTAAGTGCAGAAAGTAAGCATCAACCAAATCACAAGAAGTGACCTTTGCTGATAAGTTGTCATCTATTAAAATGTATCTGAGAGTATGATCTTCAGATAGGTACAGTTTACAGAGTGAGATGCAACTTTTACAGATAGAGAAATTCAGAAACAATCAGCAAGATTACAAAAAGTAACAAAACATACTAAGTAAATTAGAACAACAGGAGAGTCCAAGCTCCAAGTAAACATTCTAAGATACTAGTCTTCAAGTCTTCAAAAATAACTTAGGTTCAGAAACCTCAAGTTCTTGACACCCTTTGGATCGATTGACATAATCATCCACTTTTACGCATTCTTGGACATAGTCATAAGTATCCTTCCCGATGAAAGTTACATCTTTATGGATAAGATACAAATTTCATGGTAACTCTTGCCAAGATTGTAGTTTTTTTTCAGAAAGTGTTTGACCCAGTAGTATTTTCCCCAGACCCAGGCATGGTCTACTTGCAGCTGAGATAGGTTGAAATATTTGTATATTTCTTCCAGATAGTGTATATCATCTAGGTATTCATCCAATGTCATATAGAATGACTCATAGGTTGAAACTCCTAGTTTGTTCTTCTTGCTGTAGCTACCATCCATTTTTCGTACCTTGTGTACATCATCGGGCTTTGGGTAAGGACAGGCAAAGGAGAGGTCCATCTTTCTGGCATCGTTTCTCTTCTCTACTTCAAAGTTTAGCCAGGCATGAAGGTGCTCAGATTTTAGCAATTCTGGCTTGCCTTCTCTCCATTTCAGTATCTGGTTGAGGATGGGAGTTGGAAACTTATCATTGACAAGTAAATGTTGTAGTTCCAGAATCCAATACCCTCCCTTGTTCAGAATGCACCTATATGAACACTCTTCATTACTCGTCTTCACATATTCAATGTGGGCATCAGTTGGCTTTTCTTGAACAATTTCTCTGTTTGTTCTGCCAAACTGGGAATTCCTTCTTGCTTTTCTGTTGGGTGGCCTTCTGTCAGGAGATCCTCTAACCCTTTCTTCCTGCCTTGAAATTTGTCTTGGTGGAAGTTCCTTGTATTGACTTGGTATTTCTAGAAGGAGTTCTGGCTGCCAAAGGCATTGCTGCCAGAGGAGGTTGTGAGGTGCTTGCTTGCCTTCTTCTCTTGTGAAGTGGATGTTCATCTGTATCAGATTCATCCTCATCATCATCATTGAAGTTCAACAATGGAGGCTTGCAGCTTTCTTGGTCTCTCACTTCTCCTTCTTCTTGGTCTTCTCCTTTTTCAGGATTATTCTGGTTGTTCCCTTCTGAGATCCTAAGGGACTTGGTTCCCCTAGTGACCATACTTCTCAGCCTTCTGGCTGGTTGATCTGGAACAGCTTCTTCAACAGGGGCATCTCCAGTGTTCTTGATGACTAGTTGACTTGAGGAGGGAGGCATAGATTGTTTTCTCTTTCTTCCTCTGCCTTTCTGAGGCATCTCTTCTTCTTCCCCCTTAGTCATGAATGACTGACTCATAATGGCATAAGCTTCAGAGAGTGAGTCAAAGTTTTTCTGGAGATTATTGTGCACCCTGACCAATTCTTGGATTTCTTTCTTCGGCTCGTGGTTCTGCTTAACCAGTTCCTGCTCCTTTCTATTGAGCTCTTCAAGTGGCCTAAGAATGGCGTTGGCTTGCAGAACAGTATGGCTGGCTTCATTGAGTGCTGCATTAGCATTGTTACAATCCTCATCCCTGACCAACCCTAGGTCTTTCTGAGAGAGAGCTATGCTGGTTGCTCTATTGAGTAACGCAGCAGCCAATGACTTCATCTCTTCTAGGATGGATTTTAGCACTTCTGTGTCTTGAGCAATTAGTGTCTTTCTGAGTCCCAAAAAGATACTATTTCTGGCACGGTGCTCTTCACTTCTTGAACTACTTGGTGCAGAGAATATATGAGGAGCAAGTAGAGCTCTCTTGTGTTGAGTGACAAGTCTCTCATCTTCTGCGTCAGTAATCAAGTTTTGGTTGTTTTCAGCATCACTCTTATTATCTTTTTCTTGAATAGTTTGCAGATTGACAACCTTTTTCTGCTTTCCATCAAGTGTCTTTCCTTACGAGAAGATGTAGAAGGTCTTTCGATGCGATCTCAAGATCATCTTCTTCATCATCATTGTCATCCATGGCATCTATTTCAAGAAATTGTGACAACAATGGCATCTTCGAATTCTTTGCTCATCTAGGAGCGCCAATTCACAGGTGTTAGCTTCTTTGAGCTTTTGAATTTTGGCTTCCTTTTCATCAACAAGAGCTTGGCACTCTAAGTTGATTCTCTTCTCTTCTTCAACACCTTTACGAGTTGTTCAATCCACGAACTCGGCGGATATCTCTTCAAGTATATCGTTACATTACTTTGTTGGGTTTTGATGAGACTTTGAAGGTGATGATGATGGGCTTTCGAGCATTGGAAGGAGTGGCCTTGTCTTTACTTCCTTTGCTAGCCTTACGAATCCGCCTTGTCGGGTTGGGGATCATCATTCTGATCATTATCACCATCATCCTTCTTGTTTTCTTGACTTGGATGCTCAGAAGGGGGTTCTTGATAATCATTCTCGTCCATTTCTTCTTCATCTTCTGAAATCAAGTTGATCACATTTGGGAATGTAATCATTCTCCCATTCACTTCTTCTTGCTCAGCTGGGTAAGTAGTGAGCTTTCTAGGCAATGCAGGATGGGTTACCATCTGCTCTTGGGTTTGAGCATCCATGATTTGAAATCTGCTAGAAGTTTTGTGCTACTTCATGAGTGAAGTCTTCATGCATCAGTTGGCAAAGAATAAGACTCTGTTGGGAACAATGCATGGATGTAGTCTTCCAGATTTAGGGCTATTGCTCTCTTTTCTGGGACGTCGATTACTCGTGCTATTTCAAAAAGTTCAGCCTTTCTGAGTTTCTGCCATTGTCTGAAGCACTTTAGATGTTTCTTGAGAGTGTGCTTTTGGAAAGCCTTGAGTAAATCAACTGGCACAAAACTTTGAGCCTGAAAGAAAGGGATCAAGTTAGTTTTGTTCAAACCACTTGAGTTGGTATCTGTGTGCAAAAGTAAGCTTTCTGAGCATACCTGTGTAGAAACACCAGGCTCATTTGCTTGGACTGTCGCTTGTTTTGGCACAGAGGCCTCAGATACCTTGTTGTGAGGAGAAGTCTGATCCTCAACAACCTTTCTTTCTGCTTGAGCCTGAGAAACAAAATCAAGTATGTTTAGAAAGCATTATCGGAAAAGATAAATAGAGATGCTTCGAGACTTCACTTACTTCCAAGTGAGGAAGCTCGGTTGCATCTTCTCGAAAACCTTGGGGTTTCGACACCTTTTCGCAGAATCGCTTGTTCATGATTTGATTTCTATTGGAGGAGTTAAGATCACATTCTCTTCGTCCAAGTATTCTTCTAATTGAGCCTGTAAGAACAAACATAGTGAGATTTAGTAGTGAGATTCAGAAAGCTTTTCAGCTTCTGGATTTTCTTGGTTTTGGAGTGTTGGTCCCTCCACCACTACTTCCTCAGTTAGAGCCTAAAGTAAGACAAAAAGAAATTTAGAACACAAGATATTAATTTTTCAAGCAAGCTATTTCTTATTCAGAGATAACTTAGCTACCTGTAGAACAGGCTCTTCTTGTTGTTCTGAGGTTGGAGAAACCTCTTCTTCATTCAGAAGGGTGGACAAATTAACTTCCCCCTGAAAGTTTGTCTCCAATATGGCCTGTAACAAAATGAAGCTTATGAGTAACAAGTTAACATTGAAATGTCGAGAAGTTAGATATAAACTACTTTTGCTACCTGAAAAGAGTCAGGCTGATCATTGATCTTTTGGACTTGTGGTGAATCCACAGTCTCTCTGTGATCATTGTTGTTCTCCTCTGTAGTATCATTCTGAGTCTCCATCTTAGTTTGATCCCTTTCTGAGAGTTGAGCTCTCTCAGAAGGTTGAGGAACCTGTTCAAGAACAGGGTTTTCTTCAGCAATATTAAGTGCTGGCATTATGAATGTGGAAGCAATGTCAGTATCTTCCATCATTCTATCTTCCTCACCCAGGCCTTCTTCTTCCTTTGGGCGTAGGGCTCTTATCTTTCAAGAGCTAAGTTTGATGCTCCTCCTTGGGTCTCAAGCTTATATCTTTTGAAACCTTGTGCGATTACTTCATCGTCCTCGAATCACATTACGTGTTGGCGCAGACCCATCTATGATATTTCTATCATCTCGGGAGTTCAGGCGATCTGTTTGATTCTTGGGGCTTTCTGGGCGCCTTTACAGGCGAACAACATCTTCTGAGACCTGGTCTCCAGAAGGTTGTGCCTCTTGAATGTTTATGGACTTGGAGGTCCTTTTGCCTTGAGCCCTTTTTCTTTTGGCAGCTGGAGGTTTAGCTTGAGCTTGCTCAGAAACCTCCTCACCTTGCTGTGTAGTTTCTTAGCCTTTCTGAGTACTTGCTTGACAATTCTCTCCTTTTCTTCAAAGGCGTGTGCGAAAAGGGAGTTGGTGGATTTCTTGTTTCTCTCTAAGAGTAATCCCCATGGTTTCGAATGTAACATATCCACGAGACCAAAGTGCATATTGGCTTTTGGCTCAGCAAGGCCATTGATGATTTTAGGCTCAAATTCCTCAATATGTCCAAGGAATTTGTTGAAGGCGTACTTCCCCCAATTGAAGTGGGTTTCCTGCCCTTCATTCTTCTGGTTAAGAAGATGCATCATCATCCATCTCTCCATACTTATCTGGTCTACTCCACCTTTGTTGCCATCAAAGCAACGGACTGATGAGAGCCAAAGTACTCGGTGTTTCAAGATGACTTGTTCGATAGCTTTGAATAAAGTCTCTGGGCAACCTTTTGCATTTTCCAACTGGATTGCCTCAAAAAGTTCTTTGACGCCTTGAATCATTGAGGCGTCCTTGATGTTGATATCTTCAATAGTTCCTCGATTTTTCAATCGGAACAATTTGCAGAAAGCCTTGCAGTCAAGAACAATTTCTTATCCTTGGACTTGATGCGCATGTACTTTTCTTCTTTATCATTCACAACCTTTGTGAAGATTTTGGAGTTGTTGTAGAACTCCAGTACATCCAGTGTGGATAGGCCACTGGGTGCAGCAGATAAAAACCTGTAGATATGGGAATTCTTCAACATCCCCAATATCAGTTTCCTTTCTGGTTTTGAAGGTATAACTGCTGGTACATATTTCTTCACTAAGAATGCTCCCCAATTCATTTTATGACTAGGGTTCCAGTCCGAAGGGGTGAATTCTCCCAGAAGGCGTTTATTCAACACCTTAAGTTCTTTTCCTCCTTGCTTTTCAGCAGGAGTAGATGATCCGACCTTAGGGTTCTTGGTGGTCATCTTCTTGGGTGCCATATCTTTATATAAAGTTTTGAATAAGTGGTTTTGCAGAAGGATTTTGCACAAGTAATTGAGATTAGTTTATCTTTTCAGAAGACTAAGCACAAAAAGTTGAGTTGCAAAAGAAGTTTTGCAGAAAATCTTGAGAGGTTTTGCTATTTTGATGCAAGTATGAAATTTCAGATTTCGTAAAAGTGTTTGTCTTTTGCCCAATTCCTATAAATATAGCAGACAAAACATACATAGATACGACATACATATAGCTGAATATGAATGCGTGTCTTTGCATCTGCATAGGCGTGGTACGTCCTTTGTACTTCATTAAATGCTTAGTGGGCCACGCGTCAATTTCTAAGCATGATACTTGCTTTGTTTTAATCTCAGCCGTTGAGATCAAACGTTTATACATCAAGGGCTTATATTGAATATCTTGTGATGATATCAATCAACAAATGGTAATGTGCCGACTTGATGGATTTATAATATGCTACATTCATTGTGTCACTTAGTAAAGAGTAGGAACACTTAATCGTTTGAGCTTATCATTCTGAGTGTCAAGTCCTTATCTATATATTGTTTATCATGAAAATGGTAAAAATAGAAGACATTGGACATGTTTGACTTTCAAGACTTATACCTTTTGCACTTTGTGTGTCTTTTCTCTTTATGACTAAATAGTTTCCTGAATTCAAGAATCAGAAACTTCAGTTGTTTGAATGTATTTGACCCACTCTTAGTAAGTAAGTTCTAGTCTTATTTACTCATTCAGTGTGTACCAACCTTTGCCTTTCTGGATACCCGTTCCAGAAATGTTTTGCCTTTCTGAGTGTTGCTACTCAGAAACCTTTGCAACACTTCTTAACAACTTGGCTTTCTGAGAGCATGTTCTCAGAGGCCTGCTTCTTTTCTACCTTCCTTACTCAGACTTTAGAGATTCAGGACATTTTTCAATCCTTAGGCAACTCCATCAATCCAAGATTATGTCTTAAGGTCAAGAACCGGCTTTCTTGTAGGGGCTTGGTGAAGATATCTGCAAGTTGGTCTTCTGTGCCAATCTTGAGTATCTCTATATTGCCTTTTTCAACATGGTCTCTGATGAAGTGGTGTCTAACATCAATGTGCTTTGTTCTGGCATGGAACTTGGGATTCTGTGTGATTGCAATAGCACTTGTGTTGTCACATAAAATAGGAGTTTTCTCTTCATTGAGTCCATAGTCTCTGAGTTGTTGTTGAATCCACAGAATTTGTGTTGCACAACAACCAGCAGCAATATATTCAGCCTCTGTGGTAGAAGTTGCAATTGAGTTTTGCTTCTTGCTAAACCATGAGATAAGTCTTTTTCCCAGAAACTGACAAGTTCCTGAGGTACTTTTCCTATCAAGCATTGATCCAGCATAGTCAGCATCTGAGTAACCAGCCAAACTCAATCCACCTTCTTTAGGATACCACAAACCTACATTTACTGTACCTTTCACATACCTTAATACATTCATAGCAATGTTGTAGTGTGATTGCATTGGATTTGTTTGAAATCTAGCACACACTCCAACTGCATATTGAATATCTGGTCTGCTTGCAGTAAGGTAAAGTAGTGAACCTATTAATTTCATATACTTGTGTTCTTCAACACTCTTATTTGATTCAGTATTGGTCATTTTGGTTCCTATGCTCATAGGTATCTTAGCATTCTTTTCAGAGTGCTTAAGATTGAACTTTGTGAGCATGTCTTTTGCATACTTTGTCTGACTAATGAATATTCCATCATTGAGTTGCTTGACTTGCAATCCTAGGAAATAGTTCAATTCTCCCATCATGCTGATCTCAAACTTATTTTTCATGAGATTTGCAAAGTCATCACAAAGTTGCTTGTCCTTAGATCCAAATATAATGTCATCAACATATACTTGAACTAAGAGCAGTTTCCCATCATGATTTAAGGTAAATAAAGTTTTATCAACTTCACCTTTCTTGAAACCACTTTCCAGAAGGTATTTGGCCAAAGTATCATACCATGCTCTTGGAGCCTGTTTCAGTCCATATAGAGCTTTCTGTAGTTTATAGACCATTCTACTTTCTGAGGAAACTTCAAAACCAGGTGGTTGTTCAACAATGACTTCCTCAGCAAGTTCACCATTCAAGAATGCACTTTTGACATCCATCTGATAAACTTTAAAGTCTTTATGAGCTGCAAAGGCCAGAAAGAGTCTTATTGCATCCAATCTGGCAACTGGTGCATATGACTCATCAAAATCTAAACCTTCAGTCTGGGTGAATCCCTTGGCAACCAACCTTGCTTTGTTTCTGGTTATTTCACCAGATTCATTCATCTTGTTTCTGAAAACCCACTTGGTTCCAATCACAGATATTCCTTCTACAAATGGAACTAGTTTCCAGACTTTGTTTCTTTCAAACTGATCCAACTCTTCTTGCATTGCAGAGATCCAGTCTTGGTCTCTTAATGCTTCTTCAATAGTTTTAGGTTCAATGTTTGAGATGAAACATCCAAAGAGAGAATTAGCATTTTTGGCTATTGCTCTCCTAGTCCTAACACCTTGATTGATTGGTCCAATCACATCCTTTGCAGGATGATCCTTGATCCATCTCATCATGGGTTTGGGGCTAGTAGGGTCAACATCTATGTGATCTGAATGTGAATCACTATGATTATGACTTGATACTTCTTCAGTATCTATGACATTTTGTACTACAAAAGGGCGTTGAATGTCTGTCACTTGCTCAGTGTGAGGGCTTTCTGGGACATGCACATCGAGAGGTCATTTCGATTAGCTCTCTGATGAACATCTTCAGTTTCCATTTCTGGAATTCTCATAGGAAATTCTTCATCATGTCTGAGAATCATCTGGTTGTTACTAGGCATTTCATGCTTTTCTTCGTCAGAGTCATCCTCCCTTTCCATAATGATGTTTTTCCTTTCTGAGGGTTCTTCTTCAGAATCCTTTGACATTAGTTCCTTGAACCTTTCTGAGAGTTCATCATCAAGGGGTGATTTATTGCTTTCTTCATAGAATACAACATGAACTGATTCTTCAATCTTCTTTGTTCTTTTGTTGTAAATTCTGTAAGCTTTGCTATTCATATAATAACCAAGAAACACTCCTTCATCTGCCTTTGGTTGAAATGTTCTTAGATACTCTTTTCCATTGTTAAGAACAAAACATCTACAACCAAACACTTTCAGATGTTTAATATTAGGGGGTCTACCAACCAAGAGCCCATAAGGGGTCATGTCATGGTGTTTGTTTATCAAACATCTGTTCTGAGTGTAGCATGTTGTGTTTACAGCTTCAACCCAATAAACTTCACTTATTTCGATGTCAATGACATTGTCCTTGCCGCTTCTTTAAGGGTTCTATTTTTCCTTTCTCGCAACACCATTTTGTTGTGGTGTTCTTCTGAGAGGAAAGTTGATGTTGTATACCTTTTGGTACAAAACTCCTTTATGTATTGGTTGACAAATTGATTACCATGGTGCATTACGATTGCAGATACCTTGTCATTTTTCATGACTTCAAGCTTATTTAGCAAGTTTGGTATCTCCACCTAGCATCGATTTATGCTTGGAAAGACAACCCAAGTGAATCTTGAGAAGTCATCTACAACAACAAGACCATACTTCTTTCTGCATAACTAGTTACAGATGATTCAAAAGATCCATGTGTAATAGTTGCGTTGGTCTAACACTAGAGTGTCGATTTTGGACTTGAAAGAGATCTTAGATTGTTTCCCCATCGTGAGCAGATACCATCCTTTACGAAGATGTTTTGGGAAGGCCAACCACTAACTCTTTCTTGGCAAGTTTGTTGAGTTTTGAAATTCAAGTGACTCATTCTTTTGTGCCATAACGGTGCTCTTACATGTGACTGATTGACTCACCATGAGACATTCTTGATTGTGGCGATGCCCAATCGGCAACATAAAGATCGCCTTTCCGCCTAGCAACCAAGGTATGCCTTTGACTCATTGTCAATAAGTTTGCAATACTTTGCTTTAAATTTCACAGTATATCCCTTGTCTGCAAACTGGCTCATGCTAAATAGATTGTATTTCAAACCCTTAACATGTAATACGTCAGTAATTGTTAAGGATCCCAATTTGACGTTGCCAAATCCCAAAGAGGGATTTAATTCTCCTCCAGCAAATCTGATGTCTGGTCCATTGTTGCAAGCTTTATAGTTGACCAGATTTGCTTTGTCTCCTGTCATGTGCTTTCCGCATCCACTATCAAATAGCCATTGAGCCTTAGTCCAAGAGGCGTTCTGCACAAAACAGGAAACAGGAGTTAGGTTCTTGCCTTAGAGATAGAACCACTTAGACTAAACATTCTTCCAGTAGGGATCCACATTTTAGTGAATTTCTTGGGAGTTTGTTTTTGTCTAACATTATCAGGAGGAGAAACAATAGAATCAGTAATTTTGATCTCAATCTTCCTTCATGAGGTGTTTCTAGGTGTTCCTTTTGGTGCTTTCTGGACCCTGGGTTTCTGGGATTGCTTTTCAGCAAACTTAGCCATTCTGGCCAGGTTCCTTCTAGCTTTGGCATTCAGTTTTTCAGTGGTTTGAGATTGAAAGTGCAATTTATATTGCACTTGTTTTGTTAATTCGGCCTTCCTTCGTTTATTAACCGGTTCAACGTTTGTAGTTGTTTTTCTATGATTATTTTGTAGGATATATCAAGTTGGGCCTCAACACGTTTAATGGATCACGATTGGTTCTTGTGATCCTTTGTACCAAAACGTCATGTAGAACCTTTGTAGCAAAAAGGAAAATAAGAAGCATAATGCAAGAAGGAAGCTGCCATATTGTTCAAGGAAGAATTTGATGCTATAAGGAAAGTGATATTTAAAAGAGATTGATATCTAGAAGACTCCTTATACCATTAATACATAAAAGGAAGTTTCCTCACCATAGAATCCAAGTTTGTTAAGACTTGGGCCTGCCTGCTGACCGTCTTCTTCTTTCCAGTGATGAGTTGCCGCAATTATATAAAGAAGAAGAAGGAGGCGTTTGCAAGTTGCCGAAGCCAAGAACAAAAAAGAGAACATTATATTGTTTTAGGCGTCTTGCTTTACTAGACCTTTACCTCGGTGTTTACTTGTGAGTGTTCTCTAAAGATTGAGAATTACTCTAGTATCATTGAACTAGAATAGGTTTTTCTTATCTGTTCTAGGTCTAGTTTTCTGTAAGTTTAATCAATCGTTTGTGATTGATTTAAACTTCTTTTTGTAATTCTACTTTTCAAGTTTAGTAGAAGTTTTGCTACGGCACCGTCGGTATCTTTATATACCGGCTTTACAAATCTCGTGTTCAGTTTTATTCCGCTGCACTTTATTGAGTTCTGTCGATTGCAGTTTACTGTTGTCGTAGTTTAGTTGAACACTGTTCACTGTTGTCGTAACGGTGTTGACTCAACATCAATAGTCAACATCGTTCAAAACTGTCCAGAAGTACCAATCCCGGTCCTACAGTTCTAACAAGTGGCATCAGAGCCATCCACCTAATTAATTGGTGTCTGGATTTGGTACTACTACAATGGACGTTGTCAATTCAAGTGTCAACAGGCCACCTGTGCTAGATGGGTCGAACTACCACTACTGGAAAATACGGATCAGAACGTATATCAAATCCATTGAAGGGCGTGCATGGAAATCTGTTCTTGAAGGCTATGTGTGGCCTACCATAGGACCAGACGCTGATGGAGATGTCGTTCCTAAACCAGAAGCTCAATGGTCAGGTGATGATTTTCTTGCTAGCTCTTACAATGAAAAAGCTTTGAATGCTATTTTTTCGCATATTGATCCACATATGTTTAAGCTCATTCAGAATTGCACTACTGCTAAACAAGCTTGGGATTTGTTGCAAAATCATTATGAAGGTGATAACAGTATTAAGCAAACTAAACTTCAACTGCTTTGGTCAAAATTTGAAAACTTGAGAATGGCAGAAGAAGAAACCATTGATTCTTATTTTGATAAACTGCTCACTATTTCAAATGATATTCAACTACTAGGTGATGCTATGTCTAATAAGCAACTGATTTTCAAAGCTGTTCGTACTCTTTCTTCAAAATTTGACATAAAACGAACTGTTTTGGAAGATACTCAAAACCTGGCTACTATGGATTTTCATACTCTGATGAACAATTTGAAAAATTTTGAGCTCCAACAGAATGAGCGCAAAGGTACGAAAAGCCATAGTATGTCTCTTCACTCAAAATCAAAAATCTCTGAGTCTGAAAGCAGTAGTGATGAATCTGATGAGATGACTGAAGAAGATTTCGATAAAGCTCTTGCTAGGTTGTGTAGAAAGTTCAACAAAACCAGCTTTAGAAAGAATTCTAACAAAGGCTCTTCAAGCAATTCAAAAGGCACAAACAAGTTTAAAAAGACTGTAGATTCCCCTAGTTTAAGTCCTGCTCAACTTAGCAAAGTTAGATGTTTTGAATGTCAAGGATGGGGACATTATCAGAATGAATGTGCTAACTCTCTTCATAAGAAAAAAGACTTTGTTTGCTTGTCTCACCATGTTTGGTGATGAGCAGAATCGATGCTTTAGAAGGTCGTGTTGCATTTCATCCTGCATTGCGGGCGATGTTGGAAATCGATGTTTAGTCAACAATGAAAACTCAACATCGTCTCAGATCCTCTTCTTTGATTATGATGACTCACAGACGTGCAAAGAAATATTCAGGGAAAAAGTTTCTGACTCTGATAACTCAATGTCTACTGATGTCTATTGTTTGCATGGTTCAGTTGATTTGTCTGCAGATCATTCTCTTGAAGAAGAACTCACTAACGAACAAATTGAGGCAAGAGATGATGAAGCTGTGACTTGGCACAAGAAATTTGGCCATGTAAGCTATAGGAACATTGAAAGGCTCATCAAACTGGATGCGGTTAGAGGACTGTCGAAGCTGAGCAATGTCGGAAAGCAAGTGTGTGGTGACTGCCTAAAAGGTTCTATACCAGATTCCCCAGTCCCAGTTACTGTCAGAGAAGATGGAGTCAATGTTGATCACAATGTTGAGTCAACATCGCGTCCAACATTGCAGGGGGAGAGCTCATCGGATGAATCTGTCTCTGAAAGTGAAGATGAACCTGTTCTGGAACCGACTGTGCCTCTGGATTCCATCAGACCTGATCCACCCCCAAGGATTCGCAAAGATCATCTAAGTTCTCAAGTCATCGGAAGCACCAGTGGGAGAATGACCTTAAGAGGAAACACTCGGAAAAACTACAAGGACACGGTAAGATATGCAACAATCTGCCAATCTGTAAGTTCCTCTTGTTTTGTCTCTCCTAAAGTGTCTGTTCCAAAATTTGTTCCTTTGGGTGCTCCTGTTAAGCAGAATGAAAAATCTAATGTTGAGCACTCTGTTGAGTCAACATCGACATCAACATTGTCTGTTTCCAGAAAGTTTGTTTCTAAAACTGCTTCTTCTCATCCTTGTCGCCCGAATGGTAAACCCTCTGAACCGGGAAAACTCTAGAGAAAAGTATAAGAGAATTTGGGCTCCTAGGGAAAAGATTATGCGTAATGTTGCTTTTTCTTGCTACCTCTCCTAACAATGCAGGTAGATGGTACTTTGATAGCAGATGTTCAAGACATATGACAGGAACCTTGAGTTATCTTTCTAACTTTGTCTCTCAAAAGACTGGAATGGTAACTTATGGAGGAGGATACAAGAGTAAAGTACTTGGGAAGGGGGTGTTAACTCTTGATGGTTTTCCAACCTTGAAAAAGGTACTGTTGGTTGAAGGTTTAACTGCTAACCTTATTAGTGTCTGTCATGTGTGTGATGATGATTTGAAGGTCAAATTTAACAAACACACTTGTAAAGTACATACTTGCAAGGAGAAATGTTTTGACATGACAGGTACCAGGTCTCCTGACAACTGCTACGTGGTGGCTGATCCCCACAATTGTAATCATGCAAAAGAAGATTATAGTGTGCTTAACTTGACTAATCTTTCCATAGTACATCAGTTTGTGCAAACTATGATAGGTACCTTTGAGATGAATATGATTGGTGAACTCAGCTTCTTTCGTGTCCGGGAGAACTCTAAATCATGCAGTACACTTATGGGTACCTCTCTTAAGCCGAGCAGAATCGATGTTGGCGCAGATGTTGACTGACATTATGCAGATCAATGATTGAAAGCTTTACATCTCTGCAGAGACCTGATATCATGCTCTATGTGTGTGGCGCCGGTATCGATCTAACCTAAAGCCCCATTTAAGCGTCGTTAAAAGAATCCTTGGATATATATCAGGAACTGTTAATTTTGGATTATGGTTTGCATGTGATACAAACACTAATCTGGTGGGATTTAGTGATTCTGATTGGGCTGGTGATCTAGATGATAGAAAATCCACTGGTGGAGGTTGCTTTTATCTTGGTCCAAATTTGGTGTCTTGGTATAGCAAGAAACAGAACTGTGTGTCACTTTCAACTGCTGAATCTGAATATGTAGCAGCTGGGAGCTGTGTGTCTCAACTAGTCTGGTTGAAAAATATGTTGCATGACTATGGTCTACAAAGTGCTACCCTTTTGATGTTCTGTGACAACCTTAGTGCCATACATATCTCTAAGAACCCTGTTCAGCACTCTCGCACTAAGCACATAGATATTAGGCATCATTTTCTTAGGGATTTGGTCAATCTGCAAGTAATAGACACACAACACATAGATACAACCAATCAACTTGCAGATATTTTTACCAAGCCTTTAGATAGTCAGAGATTCTTCAGTCTTCGAAGATCTCTCAGTCTGTGCTCTCTGTGATTGTCATTGTTGAGTACCAATGTTGACTCAACATCACGGTCAACATTGGAAAATTAGAATAAGTGATGCTGTTTTCTTTTTGCTTTTTAGTTCCATTGTGTGTTTCTGTGCTCCTGTGCTTCTGTACAAGTCTGTGGTTGTTCTTGTTTTGTATCTTACAGTGGTGATGCAGGGTCTGAAAGGCTGTTTGAAACCAAGGTTGAAAGGGATCGAGTCTCCTATGTGTTTGATTTATGTAAAACCCACTTTTGCTGTTTTTTGGCTATTTTTACTCGTACCTTGACTCGCACTTGATGTTGCCTCCTGCTCTTTATGCTTAATAAATCTAATGAATTGTGTTAAAAAAGGGCTCGAAGTGTTTCCGTCGAGGATCGTGTTGGGCAGGTTTCAAATACTATCCAGTTATCGACGTGGCCAATGTGTCATATGTCGTGAGGGTTGATGGCCTGTACTGGAAACCGACACGCACAAAAGTGCCGATTCTCGTAATGCTGCTGGTTCACTTTCTGAGTACCAAATTACCCAATATAGTCAAATGAGTGATCTTTATGCCATGAGACGTGTGTTTGCCTAACTCCGCACAGGCTTCGGCTTTGGAGCGGATTCATACGTGTTCTAATTATTTGACATGGTTCACGGTCTCATGGTCACCCCCACTCAAACTTATGCTAATTTTTCAATTTACTTTTTGAGGCAATGTTGGGTGTGTTTCTTTGGTATTCCTTTCTCTTTCTGTTTTGCCTGCAGCATCAGTGGTGTTAATCGAATCTGCACATTTTGAGACTTGGTTTCCTGGCTGACTTACATTAAGAGTGGTCTGATTTCCCAATGTTGTCACCAATGTTGAGTCAACATTTAGGTCAACATTGACTGTGCTGAAGTACTGGTTACTTAACTACTGTGCTTTTATTTTTTTTCTGTGTGTTTTTGGGTTTGAGGGGGAGTAGGTCTAAGGTGTTTTCTTCGGGTTTTTGGGTTTCTGCATTCCTGTACTTGCATTTCAAGTCACTTTCTTTAAGATCAAGATTTTTGGTCAACCTCCCTAGGGTTTATCTGTTTATCTGATTATGTTGACTTGACGGATAACTGTTTTACTTGCAACTTTAATCTTTAATTAACAGTTGTGCACAGTTTTTCGTTGCTTTGATATATATCTGCAGGAATCTACCTTGACGCAAACCCAACAACACCCATCATGACTTATCTTGTAAGTTGTGTACTTGACCTTCCGCTCTCTTCACATCACTGCCCTCCAGCTGACCATCCACTCTATTCCTGATTACTGCCCTTCAGCTGATCTGTCCTATAGCCATGCGTTTGCTACTTTCTTTGCCAGTGTTGACTACAATGTTGAGTCAACATCGTTTCGACAGCATTAGTACTTTGTCTGCAGGTCCTCAACAGATTACCAAGCTGGTGAAGTTTCTGTAAAAGAACTTTGTTTTCTTTCTTTCCTCACAAAAAAGGGGGAGAATGTTTGTACTCTTGGTTTTTTGTATTAAGGGGGAGTTCTTGGAGCAAGGGGGAGTTGCTTGATATTGTCTTGAATTTTCCTACTAACTACTTTCAGGTTTTTGTGAAGAAAGGCAAGAATTAAGGGGGAGATTGAAAGTGCAATTTATATTGCACTTGTTTTGTTAATTCGGCCTTTCTTCGTTTATTAACCGGTTCAACGTTTGTAGTTGTTTTTCTATGATTATTTTGTAGGATATATCAAGTTGGGCCTCAACATGCTTAATGGATCACGATTATTCTATGGCGATCCTTTGTACCAAAACGTCATCATAGCGAGCACGATGGCGATTCTTGTAGCAAACGGGCACTGTAGCAAAAAGGAAAATAAGAAGCATAATGCAAGAAGGAAGCTGCCATATTGTTCAAGGAAGAATTTGATGCTATAAGGAAAGTGAGATTTAAAAGAGATTGATATCTAGAAGACTCCTTATACCATTAATACATAAAAGGAAGTTTCCTTACCATAGAATCCAAGTTTGTTAAGACTTGGGCCTGCCTGCTGACCGAATTCTTCTTTCCTGTGATAAGTTGCCGCAATTATATATAGAAGAAGAAGGAGGCGTTTGCAAGTTGCTGAAGCCAAGAACAAAAAAGAGAACATTATATTGTTTTAGGCGTCTTGCTTTACTAGATCTTTACCTCGGTGTTTACTTGTGAGTGTTCTCTAAAGATTGAGAATTACTCTAGTATCATTGAACTAGAATAGGTTTTTCTTATCTGTTCTAGGTCTAGTTTTCTGTAAGTTTAATCAATCGTTTGTGATTGATTTAAACTTCTTTTTGTAATTCTACTTTTCAAGTTTAGTAGAAGTTTTGCTACGGCACCGTCGCTATCTTTATATACCGGCTTTAGAAATCTCGTGTTCAGTTTTATTCCGCTGCCCTTTATTTAGTTCTGTCGATTACAGTTTACTGTTGTCGTAGTTTAGTTGAACACTGTTCAGTGTTGTCGTAACGGTGTTGACTCAACATCAATAGTCAACATCGTTCAAAACTGTCCAGAATGTACCAATCCCGGTCCTACAGTTCTAACAGAGATTTCTTCCACTTCTGTTTATTGCTACGTGCAATATGAGCCTTGCGCCATTGTTCTTGTCCTTCCTTATATTGTTGTAAAAGGACTTTTCCAATAGCACGATAGCCAATGCCATTTCGAACACCTTTGGCTTTCTGAATGCGGTCTTCAGAAGCCTTACTAGTTTCTGCACCGTCTTTATTTTCATAAAATGGTACAGTAGAGAATTTGCCTATTCCAGCAATTCTTCCTTTCCTAGTAATATGGCAATGTGGATGGCTACATGTCTGAGGGTTGTATTTCTTTTCAGAAGCTTCACCCACAAGTTTCTTGTGAACTTGTTGTTCTTTCAAAGGTTGGGTTGCTACTCCTTTTCCTTTGTCAACTACCTTAGCTTTCTGACCAATGCTATAGGTGGTTGAAGAACCATTCTATTGACTTTTTACAAAGGTCAACCTTTCATCACTCTTCTTCAGAGGAGATGAATTACTCGATTGTTCATCAAGTCCAAGTCCACCTTTCTCAGAGGGATCTCTCAGATATGATTGAACCTCAGTGAGAGTGTCACTAGCCTTTGCATAAGATTGGAAGGATAGCTCTTTCTTTTGAATTTCCTCATTCTCAGAAAGCAGCTTTATCATTTTCTTATTAAGTTCATCCAAGGCTAGTTTGTGAAAATTTTCATTTTCAGATATCTGATTTTTCAGAAGGGCTATTTCAGCGCTCTTGTTCTCAGATACCCTGGTTAGCTCAGAAACCTCTTTTTCAAGAGTTTCTTTGCTTTCCTCTAGAATTCTCGTTTTGGATTGTGCTTCCAGAAATTCTTTCTCATAACGATCCAATTCACTCCTGATTAACTCCAGATCTTCAATTCCATCATCACTCTCATAGTATAGAAATTGTGAAATGTTTGTTACCTCATCAGCCATAAGACACATTTCAATGTTGGAGATGTCTGGACCAGAAATCTCAGCAACTCCACACATTTCATTCTTCTTAAGGCCGAAGTCGATTACGTCGTGGGTGATTCCACACAATTCTGGTGATGGTAGGTTTGAGTTATCTGAATCTCCATCTTCAGAATCTGTCTCAATATCTAGAGCATCAAGTTGGATTTGAATCTTCTTCCTTTCTTCAGTCAGTAAGGCCGTTTGATTTCTTTTGTAATTTCTTCTGTCCGTCTTGTCACATGTCTTGAGCTTGTTTAAAGTAGGGAAATCTCTCTTGAAGTGATCAGGCTTTTGACAATAGAAGCAGATATCATTTCCTATCTCTGCTGATTCAGTACTAACACCTTTCTGAATGGGGGTCTTCAGAGAGTTGTTTAGTTGAATGTTCTTGTACTGATGATAGTTTGGGCCAAGATGCTTTTTCAGCTTTTCTTTAACTTTTCTTCTCTCAATCTCTTGACTCACAAATTTATTCATGTGTCTTACTGCAAGAGCATTTTCTTCAGATGCGTCTTTGGTATCTTCCTTTTCAGAAGTACCTTGAGAGACTAGAGCAACACTTTGCAACTTCTCAGCTGTTTGTTCTCTCTGAGTTGTCTCATAATCTACAGTAGCAAGATGAGAGAAGAGCTCTACTGGAGTAATATTTGGCATTCCTTGGTTGAAATAAAAGAATTTAGTGTGTTCCCAGTTGTGATTGAGACTTCTGACAATAGTCTTAATCTTTTCTGGCTGGGAGTATCTGTTGCTTTCACCAAGTGCAGCCATATCACTCATAAGAGTAGTAAACCTGAAATCAAGTTCTTCCAGAGTTTCAGTGGGACCTTGCTTGAAGTTTTGGAACTTCGATTTAAGAACTTCGAACTTGTTTTCTTTGGTTTTCTTAGTTCCGGCACAGATTTCTTCAATCAATTGCCAGGCAACTTTCGCCATTTTAGCACCCCACAGTTTACATTGTATGTGCTCAGGTGTCGATCTGATGATTATATTACGAGCTTGACCATCCAATCTGTGTCTCTTGGCATCTTCAGATTTCTAGAGCTCTCTTGGCTTGTCTTCATACATAATGCTTCCACGAGCAACACGACCACTATCACTAGCAGTCGCATCCTCGCTTTCATCTTCGTTGTCTGAGGCTTTTCTTCCATCAGACACATCAGGCTTTTCATTGATGACATAGATCATCTCATCACTAATGGCCTCCAGATGGAGCATCATGTTGTTCTTCCATTTCTCGTAGTTTTCTGGCTTCAGAACGGGTGCATCACTCAGAGACATTCCTGCGCACTTAACACACAAATTATATAGTCCTCAGACAGGGACAAAGTTTCTTCACCTATCTGGGGATCTAGGTTCAGTGCAGAAGGCTTGGGAACCTCCTGCTCTGATACCACTTGTTGGTCCAGATAACGGCAAAGTAAAAGACTAGAGGGGGGGGGGTGAATAGTCTTTTAAAACTTTTGTCGATAAACACAGTTTCTCAGAAACCTGGGGGTTTCTGATACTTAAATTCAGAGCGCGGAAGACTTTAAGATAGGTAAGTGCAGAAACAAAAAGTATGTGTGTGTGCTTTGCTGAAAGATAAATACAGAAAGGTAAATAACACAGCAAGTATAGTGGTATCTGGAGGTGGCGTAATCCTCCAACTAATCCACTTCGGTCTTTCTGAGACCTAGAATTCACTAGAACAGATAATTGAGTTCACCTTACAATAATCCTATTCTAAGATTCCTAAACAAATGGTTCCCAACCAAATGTTCCCCCTGAGTTATTCCCCAGCTCCTAGAGCTAAGTACTTCCTCTACTCAGATAACCTTGGAGTTATTCCCTGATTTCCCAAATCAAGTACTTCCTCTACTCCACGCCTTGATGGTGTTGGTTATAAGGTTTGTCAGAGAGGCTTCTTGTATAACTTTTCAGTTATGTTTCCAGAGAGCCTAATAGAACAAGACTACTTAATACACTTGTTCAGTGTATGGCAATCTTCTCTTTACTGACCCAAGTAATTGATGTCCGTTCTGGAGAATGAGCTTCAGAAAGTTTATCTGATAGTTCAACTCTTTCACGAATAACAATATCTTGTTAAGGTTCAGGACAACTTAGAACTACTAGTGATTCTTCAATGTAAAGCTTTCAGAAAGGGTAGTAGAGTGCTTGAGAGAATACTTTGCTAGATTGTAAGTTTGCAAGTTAGATCGTTCTTTTGTCGTATTTCTCAGCATCTAAGTGTGTGATATTTATAGATGAATTGGAGAGTCGTTGGGATGTTATCCGTTAGACACAATTCAAATTCAGTCTATACTTATCTTGAAATGAGTACTCAGAAGTCCTTGTCTCATATCTCAGAGAAGACTGTGCTTTAGCGGCTTTTCTGCCAATGCAATTAATGCATATGTACTATTTCTTGTCCTGTAGTCTTCAACGGATACATTAGCCTTTCTGATGGCTTGCATGCTCCATACTCATGATGTCATATGTTCCAGAATCATGTTTCAAAAGTAACTAAATGCACTTAAGAAAGGATTAAGGACATAGTCTTTCCGAGTGAGACTAAACCTTGGTGTCTTCATAAATCTTGTGCAATCTCCGGTCTTGTAATCTTCAGAAAAGCTCCATTGCTAGGATTGATCTTCATGGTCTTCTTGGAAATAAAAAGTACATTCAGAGACCTATAATCCTAAAACAAGATTTACTAGACTAATCATACTCAGTGATTTCCTCTTTTACAATGTTCAAGTGAACTAAGAGTACTTAATCACCTTTCTGGAAAAGATAAGAACATGTGATGAATGATCAAAATACTAACAGATATTCCTAACACCCGATATGGTTCAGGATATGCTTTAGCTCGGGTGCAATAGGGACCTTCCATCCACAAGCGAAGGCCACTTCGTGCACACACATGTACCCAGCGGGCGGATTGTAAAATGCATGCCGGGCTCTGGAACCATAATTTCAACGGACTCAGGAATCTCCCACTTCCGCTTCCACTCGGGAATGTCCTCAGGTTTAACCTTAGACGGACAAGTAGGGAGTAGCCCGTCTGCATTTAACTCTCCGAACTCATCCGCTATCACCACGGCGGACGCAGGACGAGGGAATATAATCCGTGCCGCCTTCGCACCACGACCCTCTATCAATGGAAGATTGGATTGAGCGGACACCGCAGGATGTAACACAATCCGACGACCAGTACGTCTCTGCGGGCGAGCGACTGGAGAGGCTTCCTCCCCTTCCTCCTCATCATCATCCTCTTCTTCTTCACCATCTTCCTCCTCCTCCTCCTCGCCACCCTCGGGTCTCCCAGATGTGCTAGGGTTGGACGGACCTGTTTCCGCCACAACACGGTCCTCTTCCCCAGCCTCGAACATTTCCACATCGTTAGCCTCCCGACCAATGTCGCCTTCCCGTTCAGTTTGAGGCTCATTCGGATCCACGAACGCCCCAACACCACCTATGGTCCGAGATCGGACTAGCGACCTCATCCTAGCAACATCTCCACGGCCTTTTCGTCACTTTGAGGTCTGCTGCATCCAGACTCTCATCCACGATCGAGTCCACAGAAGACACGAGATCCACGACCGAGATAGTCTCCGGATGTGGTTAAGTCCGAACTTCGATCTCCAAATTTGCTCCGTCATTGTAACCTTGAGCCTCGTGAACGTTTTGACTATCGCTCCCGGACATCCTAGGCAGAAGGAAACGGATCAGAAACGACGATTGTGATTGTCCGAGAGTTCATTTATATATCTTATTATGTCAAGAGGTCCGAGGAAATCCTACCCTATTAGATTTCCTACATGACTTAGTCTCACAACGCTATGGGCACTAAACT
Source organism: Plantago major (assembly GCA_026545765.1). Taxonomy (NCBI): domain Eukaryota; kingdom Viridiplantae; phylum Streptophyta; class Magnoliopsida; order Lamiales; family Plantaginaceae; genus Plantago; species Plantago major. The sequence continues at coordinate 26,397,298 of CM048840.1, read as the reverse complement.
CGGCACACAAAGACACGCCGATGACACTATCATCTGTCCTATGCAACACGGTAACAGGGATAACTCACAAGAGACTGTGCCAATCGACACCAGCACATCACCAAATAAGCATGCATTATCAAGTTTGGTTACATTGGACATGACATACGAGATGAATCAACAAGCTACCAATGATGGAGATTAGCACGCTATAGCACAAGGGAGGAGTATTCCAACTAAGTATACTGCTGAAACCTACCACTAGCAACATTGGCAATCACGGAATCAACAAATGGATACTCAACCAAGGCAAAAACATACTAGCATGCAGCAGGCATATCGCAAAGATAAGAAACTTCAGAAAGAATTGAGTTGTACTTACTTGACAAAGTTGAATTGATAAGTTTGGACGGATGATGAAGCCTTGCTAGGTCTCCGAGGGTACAAATCTGAGGTGGAAATTCCAAGATTTTGCGAGTTTCAGTTGCTCGGATTGATCTTTGATTGCTCGAATTGCTTGAGAATCGCTCTGAGTTTCGATGTGGCTAAAGTGTGAAAGCGACTGATGGGCTAAATATTTATAGGGGCAATTTGGGAAAGCCAAGAGTCACATCACTTGGATTTAAACCCCAACCGTTGATCTTTTCAATCCAACGGTTGTGCCGGTTCACAAGTGGGTAGCTAACAGTACATCACATTTAATGTTCATCAGAGGCGTCACATCACTTGGGTCTAAAATCCCAACCGTTGATATTTTCCAATCCAACGGTCGTATCGCTTTACCCGGGATCTTTCCCCGTGGGCCGGACAGGCAGCTCATTGGGCCTCTTTGATTTACTGTTCATTGGCCCAGGAGGGCCATTTCACATATTTGGTCCAATGGATAACTTCCTAGACACTCTTCCACAGAGGACTTCTTCAGGTCCTAACCGTACTCGGATCTATATGTCTCGGATACAAATACCTTTTCCATCTACAGTCCGAGCTATTACATAACTCGGACTTTAGAAGGAAGGGGGGGGGGGGGGAGAGATATATTGAATTCCTAAGAACACGGACAACGGATCTCGCAAAAAGGAATTTTTTCCTACAGTTAACGATTCGGACACGCTCCACAACACACTTGTTCTTTTCATAGTTACCAACTATCTTCTGCTTAGATACTTGGAAACTAGGGGGACATATGTTGATACGGACATGTGTCCAATCCGTTAAGGGCGCCATAGAGCGTGTCCTAGAGCGCATCAAGGTTGAGATAGCCAATCCAGTACTAGCCCGACCTTCGAATGGTCCGACCTAAGGGAAACCATTCCAGGTCAACTAGTACTTACAAGTCAACACACCTTCTTAGCTAAGTCCGACGAAGCTAGGTGTATGACTTCCGAACCTGACAAAAGGTCGCATGGCCCTACCAAGCACCACAAACTGTCAGTCCTAGGATTCCAAACGGACCGGACGAGAGAATCTCGGACGCCACCATCGCAATAGGACCAAACGTACATAACAGAACCACTGAGATACTTTCGTGGAACTCTAGGCTCGGACGCCGTGAGTTACTTAAGGATAGATCAACCAAGCAGACGGATCTGTCCGAAGGACTTACACGGACCCAACGAGCGGAAAAGTACTCTCAGAGGGAAAGGTCGAAACTACCCTCCCAGGCCCAGTAATTAGTACTGGATTACTGTTCACTAGTGGGCCATGGGCCAAAGGTAGCATTGATGTCCAAATCTGAAGCATACACTTGGCATCATCTTGTGAGTCGCCTCATAAGCATATGATAACTATAAATATAGCCCAAGATCCAAGACCTTAAAGGAGGTCACAACCGTAAGCAATAATCACTAAGTCTTATTGATACCATAACCTTCCTCATAACTATTACATTGAGAGCTACCAACTCTCTCTTGAGTAAAGTCTCTTACCGGATTGACATATGCAATCCGGGTAACCCTGTCTAACACCCCCCCCCCCCCCCCCCGCACTTAGTCTTTTCAGGTACTCTTGCACGGGCGGATATTGCTTCGGACTTCAAGTAGGAGGCGGGTCCTAGACTAGGTTGCTTGTAATAGTTTAGTTAGTTAGTGTTCGAGGTTTCACCCCTCAACACCAGGATTGCTCATGTACCTACTAATCACACTCATGGCAAAAGTCAAATCTGGTCTGCAGCATATCATGGAGTACATAATGCTCCCCACTGCACTGGCATAAGGTATAGTAAGCATTTTACACATTTCAAACTGTGTAGTAGAACTTTGATTTGATGAGAGCTTTACTCCAGGATTTATAGGTACTGAGGTAACCTTGGAGAGATTCATATTGAATCTAGCTAAGACTTTAACAAGATAACTTGATTGTGATAGTGATAGACTTCCATCTGTCAAATTTCTGGCAATATCCATGCCTAAAATCCTTTTAGCACTTCCCAGATCCTTCATTTCAAACTCAGAGCTCAATATTGACTTTAATACACAAATATCATCCATTGACCTCCCAGCTATCAAGATATCATCAACATAGAGTAACAGATATATGCAATTTTCCTATGTAGCATCTGTAAGATAAATGCAGCTGTCATAACTGCTCCTTGTGAAGTTGATTGAACTCATAAACTCATCAAATCTTTTATACCATTGTCTGGGACTTTGCTTCAGTCCATATAGTGATTTTCTCAGCAAACAAGCTTTGTTGTCCTTGTTTTTAACTTGCACTCCATCAGGTATCTTCATATAGATGGTTTCCTCTAGATTTCCATGTAGAAATGCTGTCTTTACATCCATCTGTTGTAAGTGAAGATCCCATTGAGTAACCATAGCCAGTAGTACTCTGATAGATACATGTTTGACAACTGGTGAGAAAATCTCAGTGTAATCAACTCCTTCCTTTTGAGTGAATCCTCTAGCAACCAGTCTAGCTTTGTATCTTATTGACTCAATAGTACCTGATTCAGTCTTCTTCTTGAAGATCCACTTGCATCCCACTAGTTTATGATTTTTAGGTATTAACACAATATCCCAATTTCCATTCTTCTCTAGTGATGTAAGTTCTTCATGTATAGCAGACAACCATTTGTCACTTTCAGGTGCATTGATTGCTTCTTGATATGTAGCTGGCTCTGAGTAGTTGACCTCTTCTGCAACTGAAAGAGCATAGTGTACATTGTAAGACTTTCCTACTCTGCCAAAACCAAACATATCAGGAGCTAGTTGTTTTGCTCTCTTGCTTCTGTCCTTAGTCAACTGATATGAAGATAGTGTATCAGTATCTTCTACTGTGTCTTCATGATCTTTATCTCCATGATCATTTATATCAGGCAACTGTGATTGTTTTCCATTAACAGTATCATGCTCAGTATCATTTTCATGCTCATCATTGATGTATGCATCATGTTCATTTCCTGTGAGCTCCACCTCAAGCTCAGTAACCAGCTTATTAGGCTTTAGTGGCATGATCTGCTCATTAAACACCACATCTCTGCTTATAATGCATTTCTTCTGTGAGATACTCCACAGTTTATATCCCTTCACACCTGATGGATATCCCAAGAAGATACATCTTAGTGCCCGTTTGGTTTGAAAAGGGGTATTTCATTTTGCAAAACTGGATTATTCGGCCCATTTAAGGAATTGGATTATGTTTGGGGGTTTGCCTAAAAATCTTGTTTGGTTGGACTCTACGAATTGAACTATTTTCAGTAAAATCCAGTTTGGTTCTAAATTGATTTTGGATTATTCAGTAGGATAAAGCAAAGTGGAATTACTGATATACCTCTATGCTTTCCCACTTATTGTATAAAATCGAGTTTGATTTTCAATTTGATTTAGTGAAAATTACATGTGAACATAATTTTAGGGGAGCAAATTTTTACCACCTTATCGTGTTTAATCAGGAAATTCTGGAATTTTGATCATATGAATTTCGTATACCAAATTATCCGAAAATCTTTGAAATTATTGCATCCATAGTTACATTGCCATTGTTGATAACTTTGGCATCGATTTTGAGTTTATATGACATGACCATTAAAATTTAGTTTATAGATATTGTTTATAATCTGTGTAATAATTATCTTAACGAAATACATGTTTCCTTATAAGATCGATATTTCATATGAGTGAAATTTATAATCCCATATTTTTCATCTCATGCGTAGAATAATTATTTTTGGCGATTGAAATCGACATTGCATATGTTTATCATCCCATCTAAACATAAATTTTCCTACATTTTAAACATAAAAGTGTAAAGCATGTAAAACGCCAAAGTCAGTGGCGGAGCCAGGATTTTAGGTCAGGTAGGGCACAAATAAAAACTCAAACTTTTAATTATATAAATATTGTATTTGTAATATATAAAGTAAAAAAAATTCACATATATGTAATTAACGATGCATATTTTTTATTCAAAACACATATATAATCCGCCTATATTTTGTCAAAATTTGCACATATTTAATATGCTAGAATATTTTTTCAAAAAATGATGAAGAAAAAACGTTCTTGAACAGACAACTCTAAATTATCATTGTTATTCTCGTAAGCAACGCTAACTAATTTTTTTAATTATTAGTATTGTTTTGTTTAATCATTCTTATAAAAAAGTTGGTTATACTATTAAACAAACAAAATTAATTTTGATGTAAATACATAAGATACACCAAAAAACAAAAGTATAAAAGGTCTAATGAGTAAATGAGTAGAAAAGAGAAATAAATATTACCGGGGTACAAAATGAAAAGAGAGGGTGCAAAACTAGGAAACCATTAGGGAAAAAGAAAAAAAGGAAGGTGGAAACCAGGAAACGGAAAAAATGAAAAAGAAAGAGTGCAAAACTAGGAAAATATAAAAGAAGAAATGGAAGGTGGAAATTAGGAAGGAAAAAAAAAGTGCATTGATGTGAATCGATTGGTGTTCTTGGATTGGGATGGCATATTTAGTAATTGATGGGAAGTTTGTATAAAATTAGACATTTCACGAGAAAGGAGATAATCCAAAAGTAAATACCTCCTCATAGAAGGTATTTGAAATTGGACTATTCATGTACAAATTTGAGGGCTTGAGGCGGGCTGGAGAAATTGGATTATTCCAAATAATCCATTTTTTCGGGCCGACAAAAAGGCAACCAAACTGGATTATTGAGGGTATTCGGACAAAAACCCCCCAAAAACCCCTCAAACCAAACGGGCACTTAGTGCTCTGGGCTCAAGCTTGTCCGTTTGACATGAGCCAAAGCCAAGCATCCAAACACCTTAATGTGTGAGTAAGATGGTGGTTTACCGGACCAGATCTCTTCAGGGGTTTTGTAATTTAGTGGTGCAGAGGGACATCTGTTGATTAAGTAACAAGCTGTAGTAGCTGCTTTCCCCAAAAACTTTTACTTAATCCAGAACTTATTAACATGCACCTCACTCTTTCAAGTACAGTTTTGTTGAACCTTTCTGCAACCCCATTTTGCTGTAGAGTCCAAGGGATTGTTTTATGTCTCACAATTCCCTTCTCTTTGCAGTAATCATTGAACTCTCCTGACAGAAACTCCAACCCATTGTCTGTCCTTAAGTGCTTGATTTTTCTTCCCATTTGGTTTTCAACCTCAATAGACCAATCTCTGAACTTAGAGAAAGTTTCATCCTTGGACTTTAGTACAATGAGCCACACTTTTCTTGAGAAATCATCTATGATTGACAGAAAGTATTTGCCCCCATTCATGGTCTGAGTATTAGTAGGTCCCCACAAATCAGAGTGCAGATAATCTAGTGGAGCCTTAGTGACATGTTTTGCAGAATCAAAACCAACCTTGTGAGATTTGCCTAAAATGCAGTTTTCACAGAACCTGAGAGCTGTTATTTGATCACTACATAATAGGTTTTGCTTGCTAAGCTCCTTGAGACCCTTCTCATTCAAATGACCCATTCTAGCATGCCATAACTGAGTGTTATCAATAGCAGCTGTATTTGCAGATACTTGATTTACAGTTTCACCATCTAAGTAATACAAACCATTTCTCTTAACACCTTTCATGACAGCTATATCTCCTCTCAATATAGTGAGCACACCATTGTCAGTTTGATATCTATATCCATTTCCATCAAACAGTCCTAATGAGATTAGGTTCCTTTTCAGCTCAGGGATGTATATAACATTAGTTAGTACTCTAATCTCATTATCAAACATTTTCAGCCTTATCTCACCATGACCTTCAATACTGCATGGATAATCATTTCCCAATAACACAGTACCACTCCTCTCACTAGTAAAATTTTCAAACCAGTCTAAATTGGGACTCATATGGAAAGAGCAACCAGAGTCTATATCACCCAATTAAGATTAGAAGTAGAATTGGTAATTGTACAAACCTCATAAGCAATAAGTGCCTCAGCATCTCCATATGGTTGAGAATCTTCTACTATGTCTGCAGTGTTGGTTGATCCACTTGCTTGCAGCTTACCATCTTTCTTATCTCTTTTGTATTGAAAACACTGTTTCTTTTGGTGTCCAGCTCTCTTGCAATAATAGCAAGTCCTCCAATTTGCATCAGACATATCTGTTTGCTTGTTTTTATCAGGCTTCTTGGCATCACTATGATTGAATGGCTTCTTCTTGCCCTGAAACTTGTTGCTCCACCTGGCTTTAACATTTAGGCTTTCAGCATTGATGTCCTGACTGGTGGATGCAGAATTCCTGTGGAGTTCCTTGTTCCTCAAGGCTACATCAACTTCATCATAGGTTAATGCTGTACTTTTATGAATCACCAAACAGTCAATGAAATGCTTATATGACTTAGGCAGTGCCCCAAGGATAATCATTGCTTTATCCTCATCTGTGACCTTGATTTGAACACCTTCAAGATCCTGACACATTTTGTTGAAATCATCCAATTGATCTGACAGTGATCTATCAGGATTGATCCTAAAATTGAATAGTTTCTTCCTGAGATGAAGCTTGTTACTCGCAGTTTTAGAATTGTACATCTCCTCAAGTTTCTCCCAAATCTCCTTAGCAGTTTTGATTCTGATAACTTCTCTCAGAATCTTATCACTGAGTGAGAGAATAATAGTACTGCGAGCTCTTCCCATGATCGAACCCTTTATCACCAATCAATGCAGCCTGCAAGCCTTGATTATCCAACAGTGCCTCCATTTTCCCTTGCCACAGGACAAAATCGGTTTTCTCCGTGAACTTTTCAACGTCGAACTTCATTGATGATCCCATTATTGATTTAGCACCAGAAGAGAGTGAGTAGTTTCCCACAGACGGTGCCAATTGTCGAGATTCAACACACAATCTCTTCGTCAATCACAAACAACAATCAAACCAAATGAAAACGACAATCTCACAATCGAAACAATCACACGAATCAACACGAGAGGGTTTACGTGGTTCAGCTCAATGAGAGCCTACGTCCACGGAAAAACAATCAACAACCTTTATTGCCACCAATCGAGTACAAAATACGAGCTACAATCGAGACGATCAAGCTCAACAAGTACAGAGTAACCGATCTTCTACCTTGATCGGAATGAAGAAGAAAAACAGTTACAATCGACTGAAATTGAGAGTGGAATAACGATGTTCTATATCTCTAAGATGAATGGAATGAGCTACATATATCTGATAGAGAAATCGCGCAAACAATTGCTTGGATTTTACACAAACTCCAGTTGTGCTCTGTTTCTCTGTTTTGACAGCAACATCAAACGACTTCTAACTGCCAGTTTGATCTCAGCCGTTGCTTGCTTCCAGATTTGATCTCATCCGTCCATTCACTTTGAGCTATAAACTCAACATATCTCTTGGTAACAAAGAAGTCTATTCTTTTCACTTTTGAATTTAATAATTCCTTTGTTTTTATTTTGAATTTTGACTAGGCAAAAATTATGCCAAAGAGTCATCTCCTAATCTTCACCTATTACAGTTCTTTATTAAGATTTGACAAGTCTTATATTGAAGTAGTTGTAGTACAATACCAATTATCAACGTAAATGCACGCTAATGCAATGCAAGATTTCTTCAACAGCTATGTTACATGCATGCCTGACAAATTCTTTTTTTTCTTCAATAACAGTATTAGATAATACTAGTACTACCATGTCATTGAAAATTTTCCAATATGGAAATCAAGAAATGGTCATCCATCAATCCTTCTACTTGGAAAAATGGAAATATTCGTTTCTGATTCTCTTCTTGGCAAATAGTGTAGTTGTGAGCTAAATCGAACACACAAATGATGAGACTATAATTTAGAGTCTCATTTGGTTCTTTTTAGCGGTCTTTGTTAGTCTTTGGTTATTGTTTTCTAGTGTTTCTTGTACGTTTTTATGCTTTGGTATTTTGATGTTTTACAGGAATCGATGATTTTGAGCCAAAATAAGGGCAAACTGATTAACACGGCTCACCGCGGCGAGGGGTTCAGTCCGCCGTGGCGAGATTTTACGAAGGCGCCCGGAATTCTGCAAAGTTGAGATCGCCGCGGCGAGGTATCCTTTCCGCCGCGGCGAGATTTTACGAGGCTAGAGGATGGTGCTGTTGAGAGGCTCGCCGCGGCGATATTTTACGAGTCAGATATCTATTGCGATAAAGAAGACTTGCCACGGCGAGGCTATTTTCCCGCCGCGGCGAGCGTCGACCCCCAGAACTCGTTTTTCCTTATTAGATTAGAATTTTGATTCTTTCTTTTCATACTTCTTTTAACCTAGTTTTAGAGAAAAAAGCTCCTAGATTCAGACATTGACATAGAGACAACTTTGGAGTTTGGTTACTCATTGATTTTATTCATCAAGATTATTGGTATTGATTTCTCCATTGCTTTCTTCTTTACAATTCGTTCTTTAGCTTATCAATTGAATTGTATGTTGTTGCATGCGAGTTTATCATCTATGTTTCATATGATTTTTACCATGAATCTTTGTATACAATTCTCAAATATGAGCAGCTAAACACCTTTGAATACAGTACTATGTGAAGATTATGCATATTCGTTCTAAGGTTTATCGATTCACTCATATAGGTTAGTCTCGTATAAAATCTTCGTAAAAACATTCAATTCGATAAGTCCGAATTAAATTCTCTAAATTGTTCATGTTTAAGGATCGTGAATTGACAACTCACGATTTCTCCAGTATAATGTTTCTAAGAACAATCGGTTGAATCGAATTGATTGATTTGTTGTACGACAACCGTGTGCCAAATATGAGTGTTATCCGTAGTTTGAATAAGCATAATTGGATCTTGCTACTGTATTCATCTTTCTCTCATTGTTAATCGTAATATTTGCTTTAGTTAAACTAGTTAGAAGTACAACCAAACCATCAATTAAACTGTTACTCGCAAGTCTATGTTTGCTTTCAACTGCTTGGTAGCTTAATTAGTTCCTTAGCGAACGATTCTGTGGTTAGCATTGTCTGTCTACAACAGCTGCTTTCTACTTGTTTTCTAAGTAGTAATTTGAGCACATCAAATTTGGCGCCGCTTCCGGGGAATCAATTCCTACTGTAACGCTTGATTGCAAATCTTGACTTGTTTTCCAACTTACCTGAGGTTTAGTGCACTAACGGAAACTAAGGATATTTCGAGGTTTTCGTGTTGTGTAGCTCTAACAACAAGTTGATAAGAAAGGACATTTCAATGGCTCAGTTAACCTATGCAGCCTACATGCAGCCCGGCGAGGTTAAGGCCGGGAAAGCAGCAATCGTGCTGTCTAATGAGGCGAGGAATTTGGAACTCAAAGCTCACCACTTCCTTAATCTCCCCAAGTTCTACGGAATGGCCAACGAAGATGTGATAAGGTTCCTCAAGGAGTTTGAAGTACTGATTGCAGGGATTCCGTTGACAGCCGAAGGAGTGACAGTTTCAGATGGAGAGATAAGGAAGAAGGTTTTTCCAATGTGCCTGCAGGATAAAGCTAGGAACTGGCTGTTGAACCAGCCTAGGGGTTCTCTACCTACTTGGGATTCTCTCTATAAGGCCGTCGTGAATAAATTCTACCCTCCCGAGAGAACACAACAACTTCGTGCCCAGATAATGCAGTTTCAGCAGATGCATGATGAGATCTTCTATGAAGCTCGGGACCCTTTTTTGCAGTTATTAGCCCAATGCCCTCACCATAGGATAGACGATATGAGCTTATGTGTCCGATTTTATGAAGGCCTGGATTGGGAATATCAAAATATGGTCGATGTCAGCTGTAAAAACTCCTTCCTGGAAGCCTCCGCTGATGAATTGAACAGTGTTTTCGAGAAGCTGGCAGCAACATCGCAACTTAAGGGAGTAAGAGATAAGGCTTGGAGAGTGGCAGCCAGAGAAGTGGAAGAGACTCCAGGGCCGTGTATTACTGAGCTAGAAAAAGAAATCAGGAGACATATGGAGAGGTCTGAGAGGTACTGGTTTGAGGCGCAGAAAATTCAGGAAAAAAATAACCAGAGGTTCAACAGTATCGAGCAATCGCAAAGAAGGCTGGAACAGATATTGGGTGACTTAGTTGGGAAATTGCAGCTTATGGAGGAAGGTAGACCCCCAGAAGCCCCAGAAAACATTAGAGTCCTGGCGGTTGAGATAAATTTTGAAGAACCAAGGAAGGTTAAGTCTGTTGTTGCCACCTGTACCAACGAGGTTGAGCACCCTGCATCAGATGAGGTAACTCCAGCAACGGTTCAAGTTACCCGTGTAATGACAGCCGAGCAGACTGAAGATGTAGCCTCTGTTGAATCGACAGGGGATGAAGTCGAGGAACCGAGTTCCGTGATTCCAGAAGAGGAGGCGAATGCTGAGCAAGAAACTGCTGAACCCGACCCCCCCCCTAAAAATTCCTAAGGCAGAAAAGAGTATAAGCGACTCCGACAACTTTGATTTACTGGTAGGCATTGGGTGCTCAGCTCAGGTTACCGGAATAGTCGACAATGGTGCTAGTTTAAATTTGATGACTTTTGATACCTATGAAGACTTAGGCTTAAAGGGATTGGAGCCGCGCAGATGCTTTATGACTCTTGCTAGTGGAACTAGAAGCAGATGCATGGGGGATCGTGGAAGATGTTTCGGTTAAGCTGGATGGTATAACAGTGATGACAGATTTTGTGGTAGTGGAATCACCGAGGGTGAAGGGGAAAGAATTGGAAAGAGATATGCTACTTCTAGGGAGACCCTTCATCCGCTCAACTCTCATGGTGGTGAATTTACATGCCCGAACCTGCACAGTTGAGGTGCAAGGCGAGACACGCGAACTGAAGGCCTATTCTGCTCCATTATATTCTGTTTCGCAGGTTGATAGCAGGAAATTCATAGGAGCACACACTGGGCCCTTATATATACATACTTATCAACAAGGAAGAACAAGAGTTGCACCAACCGGAAGAGTTAAGAACTTCCAGAGTACCCGTTAGCCAACACGGAAGAGTCTTGTACATGACTGTAGAGTAATACAGCAAGCCACTGTTGATCCCATTTTCTTTTCTTTTTCACTCTACGCTTGAGGACATGCTTGAGTTTAGGTTTGGGGAGGGGGAAATGTGCTCTCTAGTGTCTTGTCTGCATTTTCTCTATTACATGAGTCTCTAGAGTCTTTCGTCCTCTACTTTATGTATGTTTTGGGCATTTTTCTTTTACGGTCATTTTTTCTTTTACCCTCTAGAGTCTTTCGTGAGTCGTTCTTCCAAGTTATGAAATCTTTTATTGTGACTGTTAAATTTGCTTCCTGCTTATGTTTTGCATGATACTTAACTGAGGTGGTATAGTGGATTTAAAAGCCCATAAGTTTGTAAATAGCAAGTTTGTTTAACTCTTTAGTCCAAAAAGTCGGTGAGAAACTTTAAGTCGAGAAAAAAATATTGTACCGGCGCTTGTGTGATCTTTTCGGGAAGTGCAAACCCTCTTGTTTGCGCCTTTTCATTCTCATGTGTACTCAGTTAAGTTAAGTATGACGAAGGGCATGCTCTTCATGTTTCATTTTATCAAAAGCCAGTACATTGCGAAGAACCGGTTTGGGGAGAAGAAATCTGCTGTGTTGACGTGTTAATTATTCAATTTTTTTAATATGTATTACTTCCCCTGATTAGTTATTCGTCTCGGAGTGTATCTGTGGTGCTTGTCACCACCGTAGTCGTGTTAGGCGTGTTGCAAATACTACCTATATACCGGTATGGTCTTAAAAAGCCATATGTCCGTGAGGGTTGATGGCACGTACACCAAACTGACACTCACAAAAGTACAGACTTCGGTAAAACAGACACTACCAAAAAAGTGAGACTAAAAGAGCCCATAGTGGCCAAATTGATTAGCATCTAATTTATTGTATGCAAATATGTGGTGATATGGGAGTTTGGTTGTATGCTCCAACAAATATGTGCAAGGAAAAGCCCCTTATGACTTAACTAATTGAGTACATTGCATGAGGTATTTGAGGCACCTTTGTGACGAAAGTGTTAGGAATATCTGTTTAGATTTTGATCATCAAATGACTTATTTTAGCTTAGAAAGGTGGTTAGTACTCTTGGTTCACTTGAACACTGTAAAAGAGGAAACTCACTAAGTATGATAGTCTAGCAAATCTTGTATAGGATGTTAGGTCTCGAAATGTAATTTTTATTTTCTGAAGAAGGCATCTAGCAGGAAAAGTTCAACGGATTTGAAGAATGCACAAGATTGCTGAAGACAAGGGTTTTTCAGATACCTATGTCCAGATATCTTGAAGAAACAAGTGTTTCGAAACACAAGTGTTGCAAAAGATATCTGAGAATAAAAGGTTTCTGATACAAGGAAAGTGCCCACAGATATCTACACTCAGATACCTTGGATATAAACTATGTTTCTGAAAAATAAATATTTTATAACAAAGTTGTTTCAACAAATGGTATTTGGAGTTGTGATAATCGATGGAAAAGAACATGCAAAGTTTCAAAAAACTCTGATTGTATAAAGATTTCTGATATCATGCATAGTTCCGTTGGCACTACAGGACAAAATATAGTACAGTGCATTAAATGCGCAGACAGAAATGTCGGAACAAAAACGGTAGCTTCTGAAGAAGAAGAAGACAAACCTGCTACAGTACTATATTCAGATATCAATAGTTTGAATTTGATTTAAGCCTAACGGATACTATTCAAACGGCACTCAAATTCATCTATAAATATCAACACTTAGACTGCTTGAGAACACACCTTAGAACACACAACACTGATCTTACATTGAATACTCACACACAAGCTCTCTCGCAAACTACTTACCTTCAAGCTTTCTGTTGTGACCAAAGCTCTTGATTCTAAGTAGCACAAAAGTTCTAAGTGTCCTGATCCTTAACAAGCATTGTTATATGTGAAGGAGTTGAACTAAGATTTCATATCTGAGATTCATTCTCTGGAACACTTACAATAGACTTGGGTCAGTAGAGAACAAGATACCATACATTGAAAAGTGTATTAAGTATACTTGATTCATTGAGCTATCTGAATAACTGAATAAGTTATTTAAGAAGCTCACCTGACAAACAAACCTAAAACCAACACCATATTCGGCGTGGAGTATAGGAAGTACTTAGTTTGGGAAACTAAGGAATAACTCCAAGGTTGTTGAGCACAGGAAGTACTTAGCTTGGGAAGCTAAGGAATAGCTCAAAAAGGTTTCTGAGTACAGGAAGTACTTGGCTGTGAAAGCCGGGGAATAACTCAGGGGGAACACTAGTTTGGGAACCTAGTGTATTTAGGAATCAAGAGAAGATATCTGTAAGGTTAACTCATTTATCTGTCTTAGTAGATTCTAGGTCTGAGAAAGGCCGAAGTGGATTAGTTGAAGGATTACGCCACCTTCAGATACCACTATAAAAAGACTCGTGTTATTTACTTTATGCAGTTTATTACTTGCTTTACTTATCTTGCAAAGTACTTACACACATCTTGCTGAGCACGAGCACTTATCACAAAAGTCTTCCGCTCTCTGAAATTAAGTATCAGATATCTACACAAATATCTGAGAAATTGCGTTTATCGACAAAAGTTTTAAAAGACTATTCACCCCCCGCCCACCCTCTAGTCTTTTACTTTGCCATTATCTGGACCAACAAGTGGTATCAGAGCTGGAGGTTCCCAAGCCTTCAACACTGAACCTAGATCCCAGATAAGTGCTCACTAACTAATTTTCACCTACACTTGATTCGTTTATTAAGTGTGTTTGCTACAGGATGTCTTTAAGTGACACCCCAATTCTCAAGCCAGAGAATTATGAAAAATGGAAGAACAACATGACGCTCCATCTAGAAGCCATCAGTGACGAAATGATCGACGTAATAAAGAATGGCCCAATAGTCATTCAACAACTCAAGCAAGTCATAGAAGTTTCTAATGGTAGAGACAGAGAACAAAGCGATGGGTCTTCATGCATGATCGTCAACCAGTGGGAGACCTACCAGTCAAGTTATTTACGAACCAAAGCCCAGAGAGCTCTGGACATCGGAAGATGCCAAGACAAATCGACTGGATGGTCAGGCTCTTAATATCATCATACATTCTATTCCAGAGCACATACAGTGTAAACTGTGGGGTGCAAAAATGGCGAAAGTGGCCTGGCAACTGATTGAAGAAATCTGTGCCGGCACTGAGAAAACAAAGGAAAATAAGTTCGAAGTTTTGAAGCTCAAATTCCAAAACATTAAACAAGGTCCCACAGAGACTCTTGAAGAACTAGATTTTCGGTTTACAACACTCATGAGTGACATGGCTGCACTTGGTGAAAGTAATAGATATACCCAGTCAGAAAAGATTAAGACTATTGTGAGAAGTCCAAATCATAAATGCGAACACACAAAGTTTTTTTTAATTTAACCAAGGAATGCCAGATATCACTCCTGTAGAACTTTTCTCTCATCTGGCCACTGTTGACTATGAGACAACTCAATGAGAACAAACAACTGAGAAATTGCAGAATGTCGCTTTAGTTGCTCAAGGAACTTCTGAAAAGAAGAAAGGCAAGGAAGTGACTGGGGACGCTCTTTCTGTAAAGCAAATGGGAAAATATGTCAGTCGAGAAATTGAGAGAAAAGCCAAATAAAAGCTGAAAAAGCATCTAGGCTCAAACTACCACCAGTACAAAAATATGCAAAGCTCGCTGAACAAGTCGGCTCAGAAAGCATCAAGTACTGAGGAAGCAGAAATAGGAAACGATATATGTTTCTATTGTCAGAAACCTGGTCATTTCAAGAAGGATTGCCCTGTCCTCAACAATCTAAAGACAGGTGACAAGAAAGATAGAAGAATCTTCAAAAGAAGTCAGAGAGCTATGCTCACTGAAGAAAGGAAAAAGATTCAAATCCAACTGGATGCTCTAGATATTGAATCTGATTCTGAGGATGAGGATTCAGATGATTCCACACTGCCTTCCCCAGAAATGTGCGGTGTCTCTCATGAAGTAATTGACTTTGGTCAACAGAAGAAAGAAGTGTGTGGAATGGCTGCAGAAATCTTTCCAGATATCTCCAACATTGAACCTTGTCTAATGGCTGATGAGGAACACATACTTCCTGTTATACTTATGAAAGTGATGAAGAGGGAATCAAAGATCTGGAAAAACTGAAAAGAGAACTTGATCTCTACGAAAGAGAATTTCTAATGATCCGAGCTAGAGCCGGAAGTTTTGAAGAAGAAAAGAATTCTCTTGAAAAGGAAAATTCTCAATTAATCAAGATATCTGAGAAAAAGGATGCTGAAAATGCATTTCTCAAGGCTCAGATATCTGAGACCGAAATGTCACATAAAGAAGCAATGGCCAATCTTCAAAAGAAATGTGAAGATCTTCTTTTTGAGAATAAGGAACTCAAAAAGAAAGAACTATCTTTTCAATCTGATGCCAAAGCTAGTGACACTCTTACTGAAGTACAATCTTATTTAAGAGATCCTTCAGAAAAGAGAGGACTTGGGCTGGACACACACACGCATGTTCCACCACTCGAATAAGAGTAATGAAGGACGAACATTTGTCGCTGCTCGGCAAGGTGATTCCCAAACAATCTGAGATCGTCAGAAAGCTAAGATTGTCGACAAAGGAAAGGCAGTTGCGACCAAGCCTTTGTGGGAAAAACAAGTCCAAAGGAAAAATGTGGGAAATGTCTCTGAAAAGAAACATAACACTGAAAAGTGTAATCACCCACAGTGCTATGTCTCTCAAAAAGGAAAAATTGCAGGAGCTGACAAATTCTCCTATGTCACATTTTCTGGAAAGAAAATAGATTATCCAGAGACTAGCAAAGCTGCTGAGAAGAGATCTCAGATAGCATCAGGTGCTCGGAATGGTATTGGCTATAAAGCCATCGGGAAACAACTTGCTCGTGAATACAAACAAGAGCAAGAACGATGGTTAAAAGCTAGAATTGCTCACAGCAATAATCAGAAGTGGATGATAAATCAAGCCACTGAAAATCTGAATGCCAGGGCTAGAAGAAATCTAGCTAGGAAAGCTAAGTTTGCTGAGAAGCAGACTCAGAAACCTGACAGGTATCTGAAAGCACCAAATGGAGCACCAAGGAACACACCAAGGAAGAAAATAGTTCTTAACAACAATGATACAAATCAGTTAACTAGGATTCCTCCGTATGTTCCTGTCAGAAAAAAGAATGTTCCTAAGAAATTCATTCAAAAATGGATTCCTACTGGAAGATTCTTTAGTCCAGATGGTTCCATTGTTGATATGAGAACCTAATCTCTTGTTTCCTGTTTTGTGCAGAACACTCTAAAGACTAATTCAAAGTGGCATTTTGATAGTGGATGTGGGAAGCACATGACAGGAGACAAAGCAAATCTGATTGACTACAAAAATTGCAATGATGGACCAATTATCAGGTTTGATGGAGGAGATGAAAATCCAACCATAGGTTTTGGCAATTTGAAGTTTGGAGCCCTTATAATCTCTGAAGTAATTCATGTAAAGGGATTGAAATATAATCTCCTAAGCATGAGTCAACTAGTGGACAAAGGGTACACTATCAATATCAAGTCAAAACTATGTAAAGTGATTGACAATGAGTCAAAGCAGACAGTCTTGGTTGCAAGGCATAAAGGAAATCTTTATGTTGCTCATTGGGCATCCACCACAACCGAAGAATGTCTCATGGTGAGTCAATCTGGCCACACTGAAGAAAATTAGCTATGGCATAAAAGAATGAGTCACTTGAATTTCAAAACTCTGAATAAGCTAGCCAAGAAAGAGTTGGTGGTTGGTCTACCCAAAATGGCATATAGAAAAGAAGGTGTATGCTCAGCTTGCCAAATGGGAAAACAATCCAAAACATCTTTCGAGTCTAAAACTAGACATTCCAGTGAAAGGCCACTGCAAATGTTACATATGGATCTGTTTGAATCCTCTGTAACTAGTTATGCAGGAAAGAAGTATGGTCTGATTGTTGTTGATCATTACTCAAGATTTACTTGGGTTGTCTTTCTCAAACACAAATCTGATGCAAGGAGTGAGATACCTAACTTGCTGAATAAGCTCGAAGTCATGAAAAATGACTAGGTATACATGAATCGAATGCACTACTGATCGAGTTTGTGAACCAGTACATCAAAGAGTTTTGTACCTGCAAAGGTATACAACATCAACTATCTTATGTAAGGACACCACAACAAAATGGTGTTGCTGAAAGAAAGAATAGGACCCTGAAAGAAGCAGCAAGAACAATGCTTGCTGACACTGAAATAAGTGAAATCTATTGGGTTGAAGCTGTAAACACAGCATGCTACACTCAAAACAGATGTCTGATTAACAAACACCATGACAAAACTCCTTACGAGCTTTTCATTGGTAGACCCCCAAGTATCAAGCATCTAAGGGTGTTTGGTTGTAGATGTTTCGTTCTCAACAATGGAAAAGAATACTTGAGAACATTTCAACCAAAGGCAGATGAAGGAGTATTTCTTGGTTATTCTCTGAATAGCAAAGCCTACAGAATCTACAACAAAAGAACGCAAAAGATCGACGAATCTGGTCATGTAGTGTTCTATGAAGGAAACAAGAAAGTGCTCTTATATGATGATCTCTCAGATAGGTTCCAAGAACTAATGATTAAAGATTCCGAAAAAGGATCCTCAGAAGGAAACAATTCTATCATTCAAATAGAGGATGAGTCTGACGATGAAAAGCAACCTATGCTTAGTAACAACCAAATGACTCTAAGACATGTTGAAGAATTTCCTATGAGAATTCCAGAAATGGACAGGTTACTGAGAACCTTCATCATGAAGAGGTATCTGAAAATGAGATTGCTGAAATGCAAGATTCAGATATCTCTAACACTGAAAAAGTGTCAGATATCCATGGAGTTTCCCATGTGTCAGATATCTTAGATACTGCACAAGTATCTCATCAAGATCATATTCATTCACATTCAAATCAAAATGATATTGATCCTACTAGTTCAAAACCCATTATGAAATGGATAAGAAATCATCCTGCAAAGGATGTGATTGGTCCTATAGACCAAGGAGTTAGAACTAGAAGAGCAATTGCTGAAAAAGAAAATTGTCTCTATGGATGTTTCATCTCAAACATTGAACCAAAGACTATAGAAGAAGCATTAAAGGATCAAGATTAGATCTCTGCAATGCAAGAAGAGTTGGATCAATTTGAGAGAAACAAAGTCTGGAAACTGGTTCCATTTGATGACGGAATATCTGTAATCGGAACCAAGTGGGTTTTCAGAAACAAAATGAATGAGTCTGGTGAAATAACCAGAAAGAAAGCTAGGTTGGTTGCCAAGGGATTCACCCAGACTGAAGGACTAGATTTTGATGAATCTTATGCACCAGTTGCAAGATTGGATGCAATAAGACTTTTTCTAGCCTTTGCAATAAGACTTTACAGTTTATCAGATGGATGTCAAGAGTGCATTCCTAAATGGTGAACTTGCTGAAGAAGTCTATGTTGAGCAACCACCAGGTTTTGAAGTTTCCTCAGAAAGTAGGATGGTCTATAAGCTTCAGAAAGCTCTGTATGGGCTGAAACAAGCTCTAAGAGCATGGTATGATACATTGGCTAGATACCTACTCGAAAGTAGTTTCAAGGAAGGAGATGTTGATAAAACACTCTTCACATTGAACCATGATGGGAAACTACTTTTAGTTCAAGTATACGTTGATGACATTATATTTGGATCTAAAGACAAGCAACTTTGTGAAGACTTTGCTGAACCCATGAAATGTAAATTTGAGATGAGCATGATGGGAGAATTGAATTACTTCCTAGGGCTGCAAGTCAAGCAACTCAATGATGGAATATTCATTAGTCAAACAAAGTATGCAAAAGACATGCTCAACAAGTTCAACCTAAAGCCTTCTGAAAAGAATGCTAAGATACCTATGAGCATTGGAACCAAAATGACCTATACTGAATCTGACAAGAGTGTTGAAGAACACAAGTACAGGAAATTGATTGGGTCTCTACTGTACCTCATTGCAAGTAGACCTGATATTCAATATGCAGTTGGAGTGTGTGCTAGATTTCAGACAAATCCAATGCAATCACACTACAACATTGCTATGAAGATATTAAGGTATGTAAAGGGTACTGTAGAAGTTGGATTGTGGTATCCAAAAGACAGTGGATTGAGTTTGGTTGGCTATTCAGATGCTGACTATGCTGGATCATTGCTTGATAGAAAAATTACCTCAGGAACTTGTCAATTTCTTGGTGCCAGATTGATATCATGGTTCAGGAAGAAACAAAACTCAATTGCCACATCTACCACAGAGGCTGAATATATTTCTGCAGGATGTTGCGCTTCACAAATATTGTGGATACAACAACAACTCATACACTATGGACTCAACGAAGAGAAAACTCCCATTTTCTGTGACAACACAAGTGCTATTGCCATAACTCAGAATCCTAAGTTTCATGCTAGAACAAAGCACATTGATGTTAGACACCACTTCATCAGAGACCACGTTGAAAAAGGCAATACATAGATACTCAAGATTGGCACTGAAGACCAACTTGCAGATATCTTCACTAAGCCACTACAAGAAAGAAGATTCTTAGCCTTAAGACACAGTCTTGGACTAATGGAGCTACCAAAGAACTGAAAAAGTTCAGATATCTGAAGAAGATATCAAAGGAGAGAGATAAGGAATCTGGAACGGGTATCCAGACAAGAGAAGAGGAATCTGGAACGGGTATCCAGAAACCAAAGGTTAAAGGGTAAAATAGCTATTTGAAGATTTCTGAGACAGGTACTCAGATATCTAGGTCACTCAGTGAGGGGGAACACAAAAGAGAATAGTACAACTGTCAGCAATCAACTACTATCTTGAAATTTGAATTATTTCTATTTTTGTGAAAAAACTTTGAAAAGACAACAAGTATAAGATAGAATCAGATACAACAGTGTTCTCATTCACACATAAACGTGATTCAGATAGCTAATAGCCAACATTTATTAAATGGGCACAATTACAATTGTTTATTGTGATCATTGCTGAAGAAGCAGTGGTGACCCTTGATGAAATGGGCGATTGATCTTTACGGCGGAGATTAATTCTCGGTAAATAGTGGACTGTTGAAATCCCAGCATGGCCCACTATGCATTTAATACCAAACAAGCTTTTACCCATGCCTGTCTGCAAAACACAGATACTTACACACAAAATTGATTTGTATGTGTATATCCGTTGAGATTTCGTTGCTATATATATAGGATTTTGGCTAAGGAAATTACTTTCGCCTAATCCAACATTCCGACTTGCACAAGAATAGCAAAAACCATTCTATTTTCTCTGCAAATCTCTGCTCCCAAATTAGTTTTTCTGCAAAGAATCACAAATCTTACACTTTAGTCTCTTTCAATCTTCGAAAAAATCACTCTATATAAAGAGATGGCTCCCAAACGATCAACTACACAGAAATCCCAAAGTACTACCACTGGTACTGCTGAAAAGCAAGCACCAGAGTTGGTAGTTATTAACAATCGATTGGTAGGGAACTTCAATCCCGATCATTGGACTTCAAATTACAGAATGATTGTGGGTGGTTCCATGATCGAGGAATACCTCACTACTGCTATTGAGAAGTAAAAAATCAA
Organism: Plantago major; assembly: GCA_026545765.1. NCBI lineage: Eukaryota > Viridiplantae > Streptophyta > Magnoliopsida > Lamiales > Plantaginaceae > Plantago > Plantago major. The sequence goes on along the minus strand of CM048840.1, from coordinate 26,376,271 downwards.
GGGTTTTCTATCAGCTCTACCCAGTAGAATCTCTTCACTGGATGTGTTAGAATTCTACAACAACTCCAGGATTATATCCTGTGTTTCTGAAGGCACTGCAATAGTGTCTATCAGAACTTCAGTCCAAGGAAAGGAAATTCTTCTGGACTTAACAACTTTCTGCAAGTTGTTTGACCTTCAAAATTTTGGAAAGGATTTTGAAATAGACACCAAGGATGATAATCTCCTTGAAGGTGTAAAACAACTATACAGTGATGTGTGTGATCTTGAAAAATCAGATACACCCACTGATTTCAAGCTTGCTGACATCAGAACCAGACATCTGTTGGTTCACTGGGATGTGTTGGCATGCATTCCTCACAGATGATTTGATGGTCTACAAGGAGGTGCTGACCAGATAAGCCAAGAACGCTGGATGATGATGTTCTTGTTGCAACAACAAGACAAAAGGCTAGAAAACCCTTTCAATTGGGGAAAGTACGCCTTTATGAAATTTGTGAAGAAGATTCAAGGCTTTGAGCCTACAATCGCTAAGGGAGTTGCTGAGCCAAAGGCCACAGTAAGCTATGGTCTAAAGATACGTTACTTGCTGGAGAAGCTTGGTATTGAGCTCAGAGAGAAAGCAGACATTGCCAACAGTAACCTACTCTACAAATATGAGTATATGAACTTGATGAAAAAGGTTACTGGATCTCAGAAAGGTTCCAAGAAGCGAAAGACTGAAGAGGTATCTGAGGGAAAAGTTGCGACCAAGAAGCCCAGAACTTCACGAAAGAATTCTACTGGCAAATCAGAAGGCACACCCATTGAGGTTGTCGATTCCCAGATACCTGCCGTAGCTGCCGATGAATTCATAAATGCAGATGAACTCATCAATGCTGCAAAAGAGGTATCGGTTACTGAACAAGTAGACTCAGCAAGAGAAAGTACTTTGAGAAATGTGAAGACTATTGCCGAAAGCCTTGCTGATGAACTTATCAATGCTGCTAAAGAAAATAGTGACAGATACCAAGCCCTATCTGCAGAACCGCAGGAATTATGGACCAATCAGTCCCTAATGTTGATGAGAGCTCTGACGATGAAGATGATGAACTAGTCATCTCTCAAGTCCTAGAAAAATCGAAAAGGGGTAAGGTTACTGAAAAAGTAACTGGTGCAGAGGTATCTGAAGAAGAACTTACACCACATGTTGCTGAACAAGCACCCGTTTTAAAGGTTGCTGAAGAAGCAACAGAGTCCAAGGTCACTGGACAAATTACACCATCAGAGCAAGAAAGACTAAAGCATATTGAAGATGCTCTGATGAGTGATAGCTTAGTGTTGGAGGATACTGCCATTGCCTCAACACTCAACGATTCATCTCAAGCACAACCACAACAGCCAGATGTGAATACTGCTGAAATGGTACTTGAACTGCAGATACCAACATCTTTCATTGCTGAAGAAAATCCTGCAAAAGAGCAGGTTCCCCAACTCAAGGAGAGGGATCAAACTGAGGCATCTGCTCAGAATGATCAACCAGGAGAGGCAACTGAGTTGCATACTCAGGCAAGGTCTGAAGTACCTGAAACTTCAAACAAAGAAGATGAAATGGAACAACAAGACCAACGCATAGAAGGGTCACAAGTTCAAGAGACCAATCAGCCTGACATTGCTCAGGTATCTGAATGGTTTAACTCTCTAGTTGTGATATTTTGTGCCACATAATCTTGTTATTTAATAGAATTTCTTTGTTATAGGCTGATTTAGAAACACGAGAACAAGAGGAAGCTGAAAAGCCTGCCTCAGAAACTGAGAAGGAGGCTTCCACACCCTCACAACTTAAGGAATCTGAGCCTGTGCTACAGGTGATAAAGACTTCCTTAAGATATAATTTTTTAGATATTCGTTAATACACTTCACTAATAAGTGTTTGTTTCTAATAGGCTCCAACTGAGTTGAAAAATGAAGAGACTGAAAAGTCTATCTCTTCAGAGAGGAATCCAGAGGCTTACAAGGCCTCTGAGGAACAAGTATCTGAACCTTCTGTAGAGAAGGTATTTCATTCAGATATTTATACTCCTCAAAGAGCAATCTCTGATGATTTTTCTTAGACTAACACTTTCTACTTAACAGGTTAAAAAAGAAGTAGAAGTTGTTGAGGAATTGCCCACTCAATCCTCACAACATATGGAAATTGATGAGGCATCAAGGCCTTCATCACAAGAAAAGATTCCAGAAACTGCACAAGTTTCTATGAGACAAACATCTGAGCCTCCAACAGAGGTAATTGACATCTCAGATATCTGATTTGTCAATAAAAATTTTCTTGATAAAATTTCCTAAGTGTTATGTTTTAATTCTCAGGTTCAAGCAGAAAGAAAGGTTGATGAGGACCAGACTTCCAAGTCTCTACCTCACAACAAGATATCTGAGGCAACCCCTGTCTCAATAGTACAAGTCTCTGAGCCTGATGTACTCATTCAGGTACCTCAGAAACCTAACTACACTTGAACTCAGATATCTACACAAGTTTTGAATCTAACTCAGAACTCTTTCTTTCAGGCTCAAACAAGTGCCACGAAGGTCCATGATGACGAGCAAAAGGACCTACTTCCCTTCTTCAAAGCTCATACCCTGCCAAAGCACATTCAATGCTTCAAGAAATGGCAGAGGTTAAGGTGCTCAGATCTCTCTGAAATATTGAGAATCACAGATCAACCTACGAGACGAGCACGAGCTCTTGACTTGGAGAACTACATCCATGCAATGTTTCCCACGGAACAGTATCAAGTTGCGACCTTATTGCGTAAGGATTTCTACAGAGAAGTGGCACAGAAGTTGATTCAAGCCTTTAATCAGGCTGATGGTCAGACAAGATTACAGATGGCATTCAAGCCAGTCCTGCCCCTGACTCTACAATTTATTCCTTCTGAACAAGAGGAGGTTAATGGGCAGAAGATCACTATTCCTGAAGTAATTAATCTTGTATCTGAAGACGATGAGGAGGAAGAAATAGATGAGAATAACTTTGATGAACCTCCCTCTGACCATCACAAAAAGGATGATGATGATGCCCCTACACCAGGGACGGGAGGGATTTGACAAGGACACATTGCCTCAGCTGCTGAAAAGCACACTGAGAGGACTTCACAGCAATCCCCTCCTCCATCTCCTTAGAAATCTAATCATTCAACTTCCCAACACAAAGTTACTAATGAACAAGTAGTTGAGCACTCTGAGGGAACAACTCAGAAAATAACAGATGCACAAGCCAGAGTTGCTCAACTCAAACAACTGTTGGAAGAAGAACAATAGCTACATCTTCAACTAGAAGAAAAGATAGCTGAATCAAGAGCAAAGCTCCAGAAGATTGAAGATCAAACAATCAAGGAAATGGAAGCTTATGCTGAAATGAAAGAACTCCAGCTTGCTGTTCAAGCAATTGCTGAGGAATTAGATACTGAACAAGTATCTAATGACAAGCATGATGCTAAGGCTGCATTCCAAGAAGATGTTCCATCCTCCTCACTAAAAGGAAAGAAACCCATTTCTGAGATGGTTGCTGGACTAGAGAACATTGATGAAAATGTCCAAGAGGATGAAGATCACTGGGCTGATAACTCAGATGATGAAGAAGACAAGACTTTGGCAGAACACCGCAATGAACACTTGGCGATTTCACATTTGAAAAGGAAGCTGATTGCTCCTGACATATTGAGCAAGCTGCCAAATGTCAACTCCAATGAATACTTGAACAGATATCAAGTTCTGGCAAAATTGAAAAAGGAGTTATCTTCTCAAGACAAATCCGCCATTGCATCAGTCCCTGCAGAACTAAAGTCATTCACTGAGCTCATCACTCAGAGAACAATCAGTCTGGTCATTTCTCAGAAAGATCTAGGCATGGTCTGGAAAAGTTGGTTGCTGCTTACAACTATCTGCAAGGGAACTTTAACTCCCTTTCAGAATCATTTGTGATTCTTAGTCAGTCAGCAATGACTAAGGGGGAAGGATATCAAGAGGCTCGGAGAGGAACAGGAAGAGGAAGAGGAAACAAAAGAAAATCTGAACAACCACATCTCAAAATAAATGAGCCCTCCTCCAGTCAGACTGCTCTACAGATAGTGGCCACCACTCAACTTCCTGAAAAGGAATGACAACAAGGGCCAGAGTACAGAAACCTCCAAGGAGTACCAAGGCTCCAAAGAGAAGACAAGTAAAAGGGATTGATGAATCTTCTGAAGAAGAAGAAGAAGGCCAAATCAAATCCCTGGGCAATGAAGAAGGCTGCAAAAGTCTCACAAGAATTGATCTTGATGATGATGAAGAGACTGATGAAGATGAAGCTCCTCTTCACAGAAAAAGGAAAATTGAAAGCCTAACTGAGCCCATAGCTGCAAAGCCTTTGGAAGCTAAAACACCCTCTGGAAATACCAAGTCTATCCAGGGTTGTTCTTCAAGCATTACCCCAAAGAAGAATTCAAGACAAAAGAGGAACAGACTTAGAGCTGAACAAAGACAAAGTCAACTTCCACTCAGGCCAGAAGAAGCCAAAATTGAGTATGTGAAGAATGACAACAACTCCTCTGTCTACATATGCATAAATCAGAAAAATGGCTACTGGATTCTGGAACTCAGGCATTTACTGCTAAATTCAAGGTTTCCAGAACCAATCCATAAACAGCTCATGGCATGGAGAAAAGACAACCCAATATTGATTAACACCAACCACATCAAAGCATGGTTGGATTTTGAAGTGATCAAGAGAATAGAAGCCATGAAGAAGGACCTTTCTGATGAATGTCCTTATGGAAAGCCAGATGATGTGCACAGAATTCCCAACATTACTGGAACAGGCACAAGCGCAAGACTTGCTGTGGAACCCTATGAGTCCTTCTACTTAACTGAAGATCAATACAAGGGTGACATCAGATATCTGAAGATCAGTTATGAATACTTCAAGCTATCAGATATCAGAATCGAGCATGCCTGGAAATGGGGAAAGTATTTGTGGGTCAAGCACTTTGTCAAGAAAAATCCTACCAAAACCTACAAGGAAGTCTGTGGATTTGCCAGAGACACAGAGATGATTGTCAGAACTCATCTCTATGACTACTCTGATGATATCAAAAGGTTTAATGATAGGAAATTTGCAGATTGATCCATGGAACTGCTTTTGAAGACTTGAAGTATAGAAGACTTGAAGACTAGTTCATTAGGATGTCTACTTGGAGCTTGGTTACTCCTGTTGTCCTAATTTTACTATGTAATTTTTTTTTTTTTTTGTATCTTGCTGACTGAGCTAAATTGTATTTTGTACTAAAGTTATCTGTAAGCTTTCTTTGTATCATATCTGATGAACTTACTCTCAGATATGATTCTTTATTAAAGATAACTTGTCAGCAAAGATCACACCTTGTGATTTGGTTGATGTTTACTTTCTGCACTTAATTATATGAACTTAAAGATCATAAGAAATGATTAAGTGATGGATTGTTTCCTCATCCAGATTTGTAATAGGTCAGATAGTCATCGTTGACTGATCAAAATGGGGGAAATTTGTTAGGAATATCTATTTAGATTTTGATCAGCAAATGACTTATCTTAGCTCATAAAGGTGGTTAGTACTCCTGGTTCACTTGAACACTTTAAAAGAGGAAACTCACTAAGTATGATAGTCTAGCAAATCTTGTATAGGATGTTAGGTCTCGAAATGTAATTTTTATTTTCTGAAGAAGACCAAGAAGAAGGCTTCCAGCAGGAAAAGTTCAACGGATTTGAAGATTTGAAGACTGCACAAGATTGCTGAAGACAAGGGTTTTTCAGATACCTATGTCCAGATATCTTGAAGAAACAAGTATTTCGAAACACAAGTGTTGCAAAAGATATCTGAGAATAAAAGGTTTCTGAGACAAGGAAAGTGCCCACAGATATCTACACTCAGATACCTTGGATATAAACTATGTTTCTGACAAAGGAATATTTTATAACAAAGTTGTTTCAACAAATGGTATCTGGAGTTGTGATAATCGATGGAAAAGAACATGCAAAGTTTCAGAAAACTCTGATTGTATAAAGATTTCTGATATCATGCATAGTTCCGTTGGCACTACAGGACAAAATATAGTACAGTGCATTAAATGCGCAGACAGAAATGTCTGAACAAAAATGGTAGCTTTTGAAGAAGAAGACAAACCTGCTACAGTACTATATTCAGATATCAATAGTTTGAATTTGATTTAAGCCTAACGGATACTATTCAAACGGCACTCAAATTCATCTATAAATATCAACACTTAGACTACTTGAGAACACACCTTAGAACACACAACACTGAACTTACATTGAGTACTCACACATAAGCTCTCTCAAGCAAACTACTTACCTTCAAGCTTTCTGTTGCGACCAAAGCTCTTGATTCTAGGTAACACAAAAGTTCTAAGTGTCCTGATCCTTAACAAGCATTGTTATCTGTGAAGGAGTTGAACTAAGATTTCATATATGAGATTCATTCTCTGGAACACTTACAATAGACTTGGGTCGATGAGAACAAGATACCATACATTGAAAAGTGTATTAAGTATACTTGATTCATAGAGCTATCTGAATAACTGAATAAGTTATTTAAGAAGCTCACCTGACAAACAAACCTAAAACCAACACCATATTCGGCGTGGAGTATAGGAAGTACTTAGTTTGGGAAACTAAGGAATAACTCCAAGGTTGCTGAGCACAGGAAGTACTTAGCTTGGGAAGCTAAGAAATAGCTCAAAAAGGTTTCTGAGTACAGGAAGTACTTGGTTGTGAAAGCCGGGGAATAACTCAGGGGGAACACTTGGTTGGGAACCTAGTGTATTTAGGAATCAAGAGAAGATATCTGTAAGGTTAACTCATTTATCTGTCTTAGTGGACTCTAGGTCTGAGAAAGGCCGAAGTGGATTAGTTGAAGGATTACGCCACCTTCAGATACCACTATAAAAAGACTCGTGTTATTTACTTTCTGCAGTTTATTACTTGCTTTACTTATTTTGCAAAGTACTTGCACACATCTTGCTGAGCACGTGCACTTATCATAAAAGTCTTCCACTCTCTGAAATTAAGTATCAGATATCTACACAGATATCTGAGAAACTGTGTTTATCGACAAATGTTTTAAAAGACTATTCACCCCCCCCCCCTCTAGTCTTTTACTTTGCCGTTATCTGGACCAACAGAAAGTTACCTTCCTTTTCTCTTATTGTTTCTTGAGTGATTAACCTACTGGACACTTCCAGAGTGTGAGAGAGAGATGTGTAGGATTTCCTTGTGAGGGATTGGAGAGTTAGACTTAAGTGCTATTTACTTGAGAAACTCTCTTCTGATTTTTGTGCACTATTTCTGTCAAGGTTGGTTGAGTGCACACCTTTTGCATCTTGTGAACTTAACTCTTACAATGGTAGAGTTCGGTCACTTGGAAGTCTGACTCGTGTGTGTGTAACTATGTGTCGTAGTCTAGAGTCTAGTTTATTTTTAATTTGTGTGTTTGCTCGGGGACGAGCAAAGGTTCGGTTTGGGGATTTTGATGAGACTATAATTTAGAGTCTCATTTGGTTCTTTTTAGCGGTATTTGTTAGTCTTTGGTTATTGTTTTCTAGTGTTTCTTGTACGTTTTTATGCTTTGGTATTTTGATGTTGTTTTGCAGGAATCGATGATTTTGAGCCAAAATAAGGGAAAACTTATTAACATGGCTTTCGCTAGTGAGTTCAATCGCCGTGGCGAGATTTTACGAAGGCGCCTGGAATTCAGAAAAGTTGAGATTGTCACGGCGAGGTATCCTTCCCTTGAGATTTTCTGAGGCTAGATTTGGGCTGTTGAGAGGCTTGCCGCGGCGAGGAAATAGGTCCGCCGCGGCAAGATTTTACGAGCCGGATATCTATTGCGATAAAGAAGACTCACCGCGGCGAGGCTATTTTCCCGCCGCGGCGAGTGTCGGCCCCCAGAACTTGTTTTTCCTTATTAGATTAGAATTTTGATTCTTTCTTTTCATACTGATTTTAACCTAGTTTTGGAGAAAAAAGCTCCTAGATTCAGACATTGACATAGAGACATCTTTGGAGCTTGGTTAATTACTCATTGATTTTATTCATCAAGATTATTGGTATTGATTTCTCCATTGCTTTCTTCTTTACAATTCGTTCTTTATCTTATCAATTGAATTGTATGTTGTTGCATGCGAGTTTATCATCTATGTTTCATATGATTTTTACGATGAATCTTTGTATACAATTCTCAAATATGAGTAAGTAAACACCTTTGAATACAGTAGTGTGTGAAGATTATGCATATTCGTTCTAGGGTTTATCGATTCCCTCATATAGGTTAGTCTCGTATAAAATCTTCGTAAAAACCTTCAATTCGATATAGGTTAGTCTCGTATAAAATCTACACTCAGATACCTTGGATATAAACTATGTTTCTGACAAAGAAATATTTTATAACAAAGTTGTTTCAACAAATGGTATCTGGAGTTGTGATAATCGATGGAAAAGAACATGCAAAGTTTCAGAAAACTCTGATTGTATAAAGATTTCTGATATCATGCATAGTTTCGTTGGCACTACAGAACAAAATATAGTACAGTGCATTAAATGCGCAGACAGAAATGTCTGAACAAAAATGGTAGCTTCTGAAGAAGAAGACAAACCTGCTACAGTACTATATTCAGATATCAATAGTTTGAATTTGATTTAAGCCTAACGGATACTATTCAAACGGCACTCAAATTCATCTATAAATATCAACACTTAGACTACTTGAGAACACACCTTAGAACACACAACACTGAACTTACATTGAGTACTCACACATAAGCTCTCTCAAGCAAACTACTTACCTTAAAGCTTTCTGTTGCGACCAAAGCTCTTGATTCTAGGTAACACAAAAGTTCTAAGTGTCCTGATCCTTAACAAGCATTGTTATCTGTGAAGGAGTTGAACTAAGATTTCATATATGAGATTCATTCTCTGGAACACTTACAATAGACTTGGGTCAGTAGAGAACAAGATACCATACATTGAAAAGTGTATTAAGTATACTTGATTCATAGAGCTATCTGAATAACTGAATAAGTTATTTAAGAAGCTCACCTGACAAACAAACCTAAAACAAACACCATATTAAGCGTGAGTATAGGAAGTACTTAGTTTGGGAAACTAAGGAATAACTCCAAGGTTCTTGAAACAGAAGTACTTAGCTTGGGAAGCTAAGAAATAGCTCAAAAAGGTTTCTGAGTACAGGAAGTACTTGGTTGTGAAAGCCGGGGAATAACTCAGGGGGAACACTTGGTTGGGAACCTAGTGTATTTAGGAATCAAGAGAAGATATCTGTAAGGTTAACTCATTTATCTGTCTTAGTGGACTCTAGGTCTGAGAAAGGCCGAAGTGGATTAGTTGAAGGATTACGCCACCTTCAGATACCACTATAAAAAGACTCGTGTTATTTACTTTCTGCAGTTTATTACTTGCTTTACTTATTTTGCAAAGTACTTGCACACATCTTGCTGAGCACGTGCACTTATCATAAAAGTCTTCCACTCTCTGAAATTAAGTATCAGATATCTACACAGATATCTGAGAAACTGTGTTTATCGACAAATGTTTTAAAAGACTATTCACCCCCCCCCCCTCTAGTCTTTTACTTTGCCGTTATCTGGACCAACAGAAAGTTACCTTCCTTTTCTCTTATTGTTTCTTGAGTGATTAACCTACTGGACACTTCCAGAGTGTGAGAGAGAGATGTGTAGGATTTCCTTGTGAGGGATTGGAGAGTTAGACTTAAGTGCTATTTACTTGAGAAACTCTCTTACAGGATTTTTTGTGCACTATTTCTGTCAAGGTTGGTTGAGTGCACACCTTTTGCATCTTGTGAACTTAACTCTTACAATGGTAGAGTTCGGTCACTTGGAAGTCTGACTCGTGTGTGTGTAACTATGTGTCGTAGTCTAGAGTCTAGTTTATTTTTAATTTGTGTGTTTGCTCGGGGACGAGCAAAGGTTCGGTTTGGGGATTTTGATGAGACTATAATTTAGAGTCTCATTTGGTTCTTTTTAGCGGTATTTGTTAGTCTTTGGTTATTGTTTTCTAGTGTTTCTTGTACGTTTTTATGCTTTGGTATTTTGATGTTGTTTTGCAGGAATCGATGATTTTGAGCCAAAATAAGGGAAAACTTATTAACATGGCTCGCCGCGGCGAGGGGTTCAGTCCGCCGTGGCGAGATTTTACGAAGGCGCCTGGAATTCAGAAAAGTTGAGATTGTCACGGCGAGGTATCCTTCCCGCCGCGACGAGATTTTACGAGGCTAGAGGCTGGAGCTGTTGAGAGGCTTGCCGCGGCGAGGAAATAGGTCCGCCATGCAAGATTTCTGAGCCGGATATCTATTGCGATAAAGAAGACTCACCGCGGCGAGGCTATTTTCCCGCCGCGGCGAGTGTCGGCCCCCAGAACTTGTTTTTCCTTATTAGATTAGAATTTTGATTCTTTCTTTTCATACTGATTTTAACCTAGTTTTGGAGAAAAAAGCTCCTAGATTCAGACATTGACATAGAGACATCTTTGGAGCTTGGTTAATTACTCATTGATTTTATTCATCAAGATTATTGGTATTGATTTCTCCATTGCTTTCTTCTTTACAATTCGTTCTTTATCTTATCAATTGAATTGTATGTTGTTGCATGCGAGTTTATCATCTATGTTTCATATGATTTTTACGATGAATCTTTGTATACAATTCTCAAATATGAGTAAGTAAACACCTTTGAATACAGTAGTATGTGAAGATTATGCATATTCGTTCTAGGGTTTATCGATTCCCTCATATAGGTTAGTCTCGTATAAAATCTTCGTAAAAACCTTCAATTCGATATAGGTTAGTCTCGTATAAAATCTACACTCAGATACCTTGGATATAAACTATGTTTCTGACAAAGAAATATTTTATAACAAAGTTGTTTCAACAAATGGTATCTGGAGTTGTGATAATCGATGGAAAAGAACATGCAAAGTTTCAGAAAACTCTGATTGTATAAAGATTTCTGATATCATGCATAGTTCCGTTGGCACTACAGGACAAAATATAGTACAGTGCATTAAATGCGCAGACAGAAATGTCTGAACAAAAATGGTAGCTTCTGAAGAAGAAGACAAACACCTTTCTGACTATATTCAGATATCAATAGTTTGAATTTGATTTAAGCCTAACGGATACTATTCAAACGGCACTCAAATTCATCTATAAATATCAACACTTAGACTACTTGAGAACACACCTTAGAACACACAACACTGAACTTACATTGAGTACTCACACATAAGCTCTCTCAAGCAAACTACTTACCTTAAAGCTTTCTGTTGCGACCAAAGCTCTTGATTCTAGGTAACACAAAAGTTCTAAGTGTCCTGATCCTTAACAAGCATTGTTATCTGTGAAGGAGTTGAACTAAGATTTCATATATGAGATTCATTCTCTGGAACACTTACAATAGACTTGGGTCAGTAGAGAACAAGATACCATACATTGAAAAGTGTATTAAGTATACTTGATTCATAGAGCTATCTGAATAACTGAATAAGTTATTTAAGAAGCTCACCTGACAAACAAACCTAAAACAAACACCATATTCGGCGTGGAGTATAGGAAGTACTTAGTTTGGGAAACTAAGGAATAACTCCAAGGTTGCTGAGCACAGGAAGTACTTAGCTTGGGAAGCTAAGAAATAGCTCAAAAAGGTTTCTGAGTACAGGAAGTACTTGGTTGTGAAAGCCGGGGAATAACTCAGGGGGAACACTTGGTTGGGAACCTAGTGTATTTAGGAATCAAGAGAAGATATCTGTAAGGTTAACTCATTTATCTGTCTTAGTGGACTCTAGGTCTGAGAAAGGCCGAAGTGGATTAGTTGAAGGATTACGCCACCTTCAGATACCACTATAAAAAGACTCGTGTTATTTACTTTCTGCAGTTTATTACTTGCTTTACTTATTTTGCAAAGTACTTGCACACATCTTGCTGAGCACGTGCACTTATCATAAAAGTCTTCCACTCTCTGAAATTAAGTATCAGATATCTACACAGATATCTGAGAAACTGTGTTTATCGACAAATGTTTTAAAAGACTATTCACCCCCCCCCCCCTCTAGTCTTTTACTTTGCCGTTATCTGGACCAACAGAAAGTTACCTTCCTTTTCTCTTATTGTTTCTTGAGTGATTAACCTACTGGACACTTCCAGAGTGTGAGAGAGAGATGTGTAGGATTTCCTTGTGAGGGATTGGAGAGTTAGACTTAAGTGCTATTTACTTGAGAAACTCTCTTACGATTTTTGTGCACTATTTACATCAAGGTTGGTTGAGTGCACACCTTTTGCATCTTGTGAACTTAACGCTTACAATGGTAGAGTTCGGTCACTTGGAAGTCTGACTCGTGTGTGTGTAACTATGTGTCGTAGTCTAGAGTCTAGTTTATTTTTAATTTGTGTGTTTGCTCGGGGACGAGCAAAGGTTCGGTTTGGGGATTTTGATGAGACTATAATTTAGAGTCTCATTTGGTTCTTTTTAGCGGTATTTGTTAGTCTTTGGTTATTGTTTTCTAGTGTTTCTTGTATGTTTTTATGCTTTGGTATTTTGATGTTGTTTTGCAGGAATCGATGATTTTGAGCCAAAATAAGGGAAAACTTATTAACATATTTCATGCATGGCGGGGTTCGATCCGTAGTGGCGAGATTTCTAAGGCGCTGGAATTCGAAAAGTTGAGATTGTCACGTGAGGTATCCTTCCCTTGTGACGATTTTACGAGGCTAGAGGTGGAGTCGTTGAGAGGCTTGCATGGCGAGAAATAGGTCCATGGCAAGATTTTCTGGCCGGATATCTATTGCGATAAAGAAGACTCACCGCGGCGAGGCTATTTTCCCGCCGCGGCGAGTGTCGGCCCCCAGAACTTGTTTTTCCTTATTAGATTAGAATTTTGATTCTTTCTTTTCATACTGATTTTAACCTAGTTTTGGAGAAAAAAGCTCCTAGATTCAGACATTGACATAGAGACATCTTTGGAGCTTGGTTAATTACTCATTGATTTTATTCATCAAGATTATTGGTATTGATTTCTCCATTGCTTTCTTCTTTACAATTCGTTCTTTATCTTATCAATTGAATTGTATGTTGTTGCATGCGAGTTTATCATCTATGTTTCATATGATTTTTACCATGAATCTTTGTATACAATTCTCAAATATGAGTAAGTAAACACATTTGAATACAGTAGTATGTGAAGATTATGCATATTCGTTCTAGGGTTTATCGATTCCCTCATATAGGTTAGTCTCGTATAAAATCTTCGTAAAAACTGTCAATTCGATATAGGTTAGTCTCGTATAAAATCTACACTCAGATACCTTGGATATAAACTATGTTTCTGACAAAGAAATATTTTATAACAAAGTTGTTTCAACAAATGGTATCTGGAGTTGTGATAATCGATGGAAAAGAACATGCAAAGTTTCAGAAAACTCTGATTGTATAAAGATTTCTGATATCATGCATAGTTCCGTTGGCACTCTGAGGACAAAATATAGTATGCATTAAATGCGCATGACGAAATGTACGAACAAAATGGTAGCTTCGAAGAAGAAGACAAACACCTCTGATACTATATTCAGATATCAATAGTTTGAATTTGATTTAAGCCTAACGGATACTATTCAAACGGCACTCAAATTCATCTATAAATATCAACACTTAGACTACTTGAGAACACACCTTAGAACACACAACACTGAACTTACATTGAGTACTCACACATAAGCTCTCTCAAGCAAACTACTTACCTTCAAGCTTTCTGTTGCGACCAAAGCTCTTGATTCTAGGTAACACAAAAGTTCTAAGTGTCCTGATCCTTAACAAGCATTGTTATCTGTGAAGGAGTTGAACTAAGATTTCATATATGAGATTCATTCTCTGGAACACTTACAATAGACTTGGGTCAGTAGAGAACAAGATACCATACATTGAAAAGTGTATTAAGTATACTTGATTCATAGAGCTATCTGAATAACTGAATAAGTTATTTAAGAAGCTCACCTGACAAACAAACCTAAAACCAACACCATATTCGGCGTGGAGTATAGGAAGTACTTAGTTTGGGAAACTAAGGAATAACTCCAAGGTTGCTGAGCACAGGAAGTACTTAGCTTGGGAAGCTAAGAAATAGCTCAAAAAGGTTTCTGAGTACAGGAAGTACTTGGTTGTGAAAGCCGGGGAATAACTCAGGGGGAACACTTGGTTGGGAACCTAGTGTATTTAGGAATCAAGAGAAGATATCTGTAAGGTTAACTCATTTATCTGTCTTAGTGGACTCTAGGTCTGAGAAAGGCCGAAGTGGATTAGTTGAAGGATTACGCCACCTTCAGATACCACTATAAAAAGACTCGTGTTATTTACTTTCTGCAGTTTATTACTTGCTTTACTTATTTTGCAAAGTACTTGCACACATCTTGCTGAGCACGTGCACTTATCATAAAAGTCTTCCACTCTCTGAAATTAAGTATCAGATATCTACACAGATATCTGAGAAACTGTGTTTATCGACAAATGTTTTAAAAGACTATTCACCCCCCCCCCCTCTAGTCTTTTACTTTGCCGTTATCTGGACCAACAGAAAGTTACCTTCCTTTTCTCTTATTGTTTCTTGAGTGATTAACCTACTGGACACTTCCAGAGTGTGAGAGAGAGATGTGTAGGATTTCCTTGTGAGGGATTGGAGAGTTAGACTTAAGTGCTATTTACTTGAGAAACTCTCTTACAGGATTTTTTGTGCACTATTTCTGTCAAGGTTGGTTGAGTGCACACCTTTTGCATCTTGTGAACTTAACGCTTACAATGGTAGAGTTCGGTCACTTGGAAGTCTGACTCGTGTGTGTGTAACTATGTGTCGTAGTCTAGAGTCTAGTTTATTTTTAATTTGTGTGTTTGCTCGGGGACGAGCAAAGGTTCGGTTTGGGGATTTTGATGAGACTATAATTTAGAGTCTCATTTGGTTCTTTTTAGCGGTATTTGTTAGTCTTTGGTTATTGTTTTCTAGTGTTTCTTGTACGTTTTTATGCTTTGGTATTTTGATGTTGTTTTGCAGGAATCGATGATTTTGAGCCAAAATAAGGGAAAACTTATTAACATGGCTTCATGGCATGAGGTTCGATCGTAGTGGCGAGATTTTACGAAGGCGCCTGGAATTCAGAAAAGTTGAGATTGTCACGGCGAGGTATCCTTCCCGCCGCGACGAGATTTTACGAGGCTAGAGGCTGGAGCTGTTGAGAGGCTTGCCGCGGCGAGGAAATAGGTCCGCCGCGGCAAGATTTTACGAGCCGGATATCTATTGCGATAAAGAAGACTCACCGCGGCGAGGCTATTTTCCCGCCGCGGCGAGTGTCGGCCCCCAGAACTTGTTTTTCCTTATTAGATTAGAATTTTGATTCTTTCTTTTCATACTGATTTTAACCTAGTTTTGGAGAAAAAAGCTCCTAGATTCAGACATTGACATAGAGACATCTTTGGAGCTTGGTTAATTACTCATTGATTTTATTCATCAAGATTATTGGTATTGATTTCTCCATTGCTTTCTTCTTTACAATTCGTTCTTTATCTTATCAATTGAATTGTATGTTGTTGCATGCGAGTTTATCATCTATGTTTCATATGATTTTTACCATGAATCTTTGTATACAATTCTCAAATATGAGTAAGTAAACACCTTTGAATACAGTAGTATGTGAAGATTATGCATATTCGTTCTAGGGTTTATCGATTCCCTCATATAGGTTAGTCTCGTATAAAATCTTCGTAAAAACCTTCAATTCGATAAGTCCGTATTAAATTCTCTAAATTGTTCATGTTTAAGGATCGTGAATTGACGACTCATGATTTCTCCAGTATAATATTTTCTAAGAACAATTGGTTGAATCGAATTGATTGATTTGTTGTACAACAACTGTGTGACAAACATGAGTGTTATCCCTAGTTCGAATTAGCATAATTGGATCTTGCTACTGTATTCATCTTTCTCTCATTGTTAATCGTAATCTTTGCTTTAGTTAAACTAGTTAGAAGTATAACCAAACCATCAATTAAACTGTTACTTGCAAGTATATGTTTGCTTTCAACTGCTTGGTAGCTTAATTGGTTCCTTAGCGAACGATTCTGTGGTTAGCATTGTCTGTCTACAACAACTGCTTTCTACTTATTTTCTAAGTAGTAATTTGAGCACATCAACAAACTAGTGATAATCCAATCTGGATATATTGGATGAACAGTGACAAATTAATGGATTTCAGTCGTACCGGACGTCCTATGCATATTTGATAGTATTAGGAATTATTGTTGTACCAGAAGCTCTAATGCTGGTACCTATGTTTTGAAACTCGGACCCGACGATCGACCCAGACTACTTATTGAGAGAGGTTCATCCGGGTCAACTCGGGTCAACCGACTAGTAATATTTTAAATATATATGTATATATAATACTTATAAAAGCTCAAAATATACATTTTTAAACTACTATTGTTATTCTTCTAACAAAATATCAATATTTATTCCATTCGTTTATTGTGCCATACAACTCAGTGACAAGACCACACATTAAGTTTTTTCTCAATCCTCCCAATCCCATGACCTGTCTGCCTTTCCATCTAGTCTTCTGTATCATGTCCTCTCCTTTCTTCTTCTAAAATTCTAATTCTTGTTACTAATCTTTCGTTTTCTTCTTCTTCTTCTAAATTCTACCAACTAACCAATTTCTTCTTCAAAATTTACATCCCCAATCGAATTAGTTTCTCCATCTTTGAAGAAGCGGGGCAGAAACAGTAAAAGCAAAAGAGTCCGACAAAAAGAAAGAGTGAGTCAGAGCGGCCAGAGTGGATGGAGATAGCAATGAGCAGAACGTGAAGAGTGAAGATGACAGGAAGAAATAATGAATTGGGGCTTAGGGTTGCTGTTTAGGAATTTAGGTCAATTTCTTCCCTTTTTTAAAAAATTCAAACCGGTTCGACCCGGGTTTTTATCGGGGAATCCGGGTTTTTACCGAGTAGCAATTTTTTCTGGGTTTAGGGGGTTTTCGGACCGTTTGACCTACAGAATCACGGTTGAACCGGGTTGACCCGGGTCGAACCACCGGATTTCAAAACATAGGTGGTACATATATAGACGGTTAGTTGGTTAAAGTTCAATATAAGTTCCCATTTTAACTCACTTGTCATTCCATTCTTTTCAATTTCAATGCAATTCTGCAATTTCATTAATGAAGAAGTTTACAATAGTGTCACAGGATTTTCCCCCCAAAATATGTCTTACTCTTTCAATCTCAAATACTTGCTAGACTTAGTTTTCTGTATGGTTGCGAGTGAAATAGCTATTGAGAAATTAAGTAAAGTATCAAAGAACTGTATGGACTTGTGTAAGTTTACAGTTGATCAACATAGCCAAAACAGTATTAAAGCTCCTTCAAATGAATGAATCCAAAGGGCAATATATTTTACCTACTATGCAATAACCATAATCCCAAAATGTAAGTTTTACTCAACAAACATATAATTTGTTAGTGATTGGTTAACTATGCTCTGTTTCTTAGCCCCCACAGGAAGTCCTTTTTACATGACGATAAAGGATACAAACAACGAAGGAAATGCGATACGTTCAACTTCAAGGTGGATTAATTATACTAGTCTAATGATTGCTAAATTGTCGAGGTTTTGTATTGATTGGTCTTCAGTCGATTGATCAGATGGTTCAGTGCTTGGCCTGCTTTTGGATTAGTTATGTTTAAGTTGATGAAACTGGGGATTGAAGCGGAGATATTCGATGAACCTAACCTTGAGGATTTCCACAAGTGGTCTGTTTGGTTACAATGATTGACAGAGTGAATGAACTATTTAGGGTAAAATGCACGGATGTAATTCATGTTTTTCAATATTACACACTCACTCCAATAATGGTGTGTGTATTATACTCTCCATGTGTGCAAGTGAATTTGCCTTTATAAGCATACAAGTGTTAAAATTTCACTATACATTCATACATACATACATATCAAACAACGAGTAATATAATATTAAAACTAATAAAAATTATAATAAATGAAAAAATAGAAATTTGTAAAAATTAATATATATATATATATATATATATATATATATATATATATATATATATATATATATATATATCCATGTGTGCAAGTGAATTTGCCTTTATAAGCATACAAGTGTTAAAATTTCACTATACATTCATACATACATACATATCAAACAACGAGTAATATAATATTAAAACTAATAAAAATTATAATAAATGAAAAAATAGAAATTTGTAAAAATTAATATATATATATATATATATATATATATATATATATATATATATATATATATTGTTAAATTGAAAAAAGTTATAAAAGATTATTGTAGTGATATTATCAAAATTTATAATAGCACTAAAAAAAATTATCAAAATTATTGAAGGCAAAATGGTTCTGAAAATATAGTGTTTATTATGAATTATGTTTATTCTGAGAATATTTAAGTGAAACCGTCTAACTCTTTTAGAAAATTATATTAATACATTTATACTAATTTTAAAAAAAATTATGAAGAAAAAACATACGGTTTTATTCATTTTATTTCTCATATTAATTTGTACCTTTAATAAATTATTCTAATTTTATATAATTCTAAATAATATTTTTTAAAACTACCATAATATTTGTTTAAACTCTTACATTTTATAAAAGAAAATCAATTTATTGTTCTTATAATTAGTGAATATTTAAGAATTTTATGTAAAAGAAAAAGTCTAGTTGCACAAATGGAGAGTGTAATACACACATCATTATTGGAGCAAGTGCGTATTGCCCGAAGAACATAGGTTACATTTGTGCATATTGCCGGAACTATTTATGCTGCTTTTTCTAATTGGTATGCATGGACTTCTATACCCATTACTCGATGTCCTCAATGGCTCAACCTGATTAAATATGGGTAAGTGCCCAGGCGGGGCGGAGCCAGGATGAAAATCGCATGTGACTAATTATATAAGTGAAAATTCTATATATATAATATAATTATAACTTTTTTTCCAGAAAACACTGTAATTACAAATATTTTTACGAGCTAATACATTGTTTACAAATGGACAATGCATTTTTTTCATATTAAATTAATCGTAACGCCTCATGTACTCAACCTACACAAAAATGTAACTCGCATGCGTAAATTAGAGCTAATACAAAGTAAATAAAACATACTCCGTCCCGGATTAAACTTCACGTGCGCCCAAACACAAGTTTTAAGAGAAAAGTGAATAAAGTAGGAGAATAGTTATAAAGTAGGAAATAATTGAGTAAATTAGGAGAACTAGTTAATAAAGTATGAGAGGTATTGAATAAAGTTGAAAGTAATTTTCCATTTAAAGGATGATAAATCGAAATTAGGACGTAAAAAAATGGAATGCGAGAAGTTTGAATTCGGACAAATGAAGTATTAGCATGATCCAAACCCAACAAAGTAGAAAGTACTTTGGAGTTGGTCTAATGGTCTTAATATATACCTTATGCATTCAATAATTCACAACCCCATGGATAATTCTCCTAACCATAAAATGCATATGACGACAAGATTCATCAAAACAACAGTGATAATTCAGCACACTCGGCCCATGCAAAATTAACATAAGTTACTCCATATATAATGCAAAAGAAAGCAACCAAATTGAACAGGTACTATTGTGCAAAAAAGGAAAATAGATGGGGTATAGAGCCAAAATTTTGGCCTGCAAGGGTGTGGCTGAAGCCACATGTAGTACAACAATAGATCTGCCCTTGTGCCCAGGGAAAGTATTATAAAGATTTCTGATTTGGTAGAAAAGCATTAGTGCACTTCAAATTTCCAACTATTGAAGCTAAACACACTCTTCAAGACTTGCTCTGTGGGTATATTTGTACTTATCAGTTTGTTAATGTGAATTCTTCAACACTTACATGGCATATAATGGTTGTTGATACGGACATGTGTCCAATCCGTTAAGGGCGCCATTGAGCGTGTCCTAAAGCGCATCAAGGCTGAGATAGCCTATTCATTGCTAGTCCGACCATCGAATGGTCCGACATAAAGGAAACCATCTCAGGTCAACTAGTATTTACAAGTCAGCACGCCATTTCAGCTAGGTCCGACCAAGCTAGATGGATGACTTCCGAACCTGACAAAAGGTCACATGGTCCTTCCAAGTACCACAAACTTTCAGTCCTAAGATGCTAAATGGACCGGATGAGAGAATCTCGAACGCCACCATGACAGTAAGACCAAACGTATATAACAGAACCAATGAGATACTTCCGTGGAACTTTCGGTGCGGACACCTTGAGTTGCCTAAGGCCAGATCAACCAAGCATACAGATCTGTCTGAGGAACTTACATGGACCCAACATGCGGAACAGTACTCTCAGAGGGAAAGGTCCAAACTACCCTCCCAGGCCCATTGATTAGTATTGGATTAATGTTCACTAATTGGCCATGGGCCAAAGGTAGCATTGGTGTCCAGATCTGAAGCATACACTTGGCATCATCTTATGGTCAATCTCATAAGATACGATAACTATAAGTATAGCACAAGGTCCAAGACCTTAAGGTATGTGAGAATCCCTAAGTCGATTCCTAAGTCATAATTCCTCATAACTATTACATTGAGAGCTTCCAACTCTCTCTTGAGTAAAGTCTCTTACCGGATTGACAGAGGAAATCCGGGTAACTCATTCTACCCCCCCCCCCCCCACTTAGTCCTTTCAGGTATCCTAGCTCGGACGGGTACTACATCGGACTTCAAGTCAGAGGCGGGCCTTAGACAAGGTTGTTTGTAATAGTTTAGTTAGTTAGTGTTCGAGGTTTTACCCCTCAACATTTTGGTGCCGTCTGTGGGAAACTTTACAAAAAAATTTCGTGTTTGAGTTGAGTTGATGGCAAGAACAAGACGGATAGTGCGAACTAGTGCTGCAGGTGTGTGGACTCCACCACCACGCCCACGAGGACGTCCGCCCACCCGTGGACGAAGAGCCACTATGGTTGGAGGGAACGTTGGAAGAAGATATCCGAGCGATGGGCGCACAACCAGCCCATCCTCAGATGAAGGAAAAGACGCTCCGGACAGGGGAGTCCGAAGTGTTCCTGAGAACGTTGTGCCTATGAGCCATGGAGAAGGGGTCGTACGAGCTTCTCCGGCAGAAGCTCAAGGCCCTACTGCAGGTCAACAGTTCACTATGCCCGATGGTCGCACTATCCACACTAGTGATCTCAGACTAAGTGAGACTCAGTTCGATAGATTGCTCACAATCATCCAAGGGTGCATGGGGTCTAACAATGCCCGCCCTCAGCAAGCCACTCCGCCAGTGGTTACTCCTCCTCAGGCAGAGCCTGCATTATCAAGAAACAGGCAACGTCCGATCCAACAGAGGTTAGGGAATCAGCCACCTCAAGAGGATTTGTGAAACCTTCTGGACCGGCGGGCATCTGCCTCTCAAACTCGGGGAGAAGGAAGCCCAAATGGAAGGAGAGAGTATCAAGAAGGGGATAATAGGCATCCAGGAGTTCCGCGACAAGCACCTCCGAGGTACAGAGATCAAGTAGCAGAAACTGTTCCAGTGGTCCGGATAGAAGAACTCCCCGCGGATGTAGCTGTTCATCCGAGGACAGGAGAGATCATGACTGTTGACGAAATCTACGCTCAGCAGAAGGCTTTGGAGGCCCAGATCTTGAGTCTCGGACGCCTGGTAAAAGACCACGAGCAGATAACCACTAGTGCACCAAATCCCTTGTGCGATGATATCATGAGAGAGAAGGAAAGAAACAGAAACTCGGATCAAGTAATTCCGAGCTTGGAATACTATTATGGGGATGCTTGTCCCGTTGGTCACCTGACAAGGTACAACAGCAAGATGGATTCCAAGGGCATGAGCGACAATACAAAAGCTCTTACGTTCTCATCCACTCTCTTCGGAACGGCTATGGATTGGTACACCACTTTACCTAACAAGTCGATAAAGTCATATGCAGACCTTTCTTCCAAGTTTTTGGCACGATTTGGAAAATCAAAAAGGAGAAAGCGTACCGTAGAGAACTTGGCAGAAGTTATACAGCGGGAACAAGAGGATCTAAGAACCTTCCTAGACCGCTTTCACGCGGAAGTTCTTCGAATTGAGCCACACAGTATTAAGGAACGGGTCCGTCACTTGTATGCTAATACTTTCAACTCAGAGCTCCGCAGAAAACTCTCTAGTCAGGAAGTGAGGAGTGAAAAGCATTTAGATGACATCTGCGAAGAAGTGATGTACGGAGAAGAGTACCGAAGGAATGTTCGATGAAGTGGTTCCAAGAAAGGAAAAGATCCGATGAAACAAGAGCAACGCCAGGGGAAGTTTGACCCAAAGAAGGATCACAGAGATAAAGGCTTCCACAGAGAAAGGAGTCCGCCGAGGAGATACGCGGATTATACCCGTCTCAACAGACCAAGATCCGACATATTGGCGACTATCATCGAGAAGAAGCTGGATGTCCAATGGCCCAAGCCCTCTCACAACAACAAGAAGAGTAAGAATGCAAAGGGGTACTGCAAGTTCCACAAGTGTCGTGGTCAAGAGACTGATGGCTGTATCCAATTGAAAATAGAGGTTGAACACCTTGTGAGAGAGGGCAAGCTAAAGGAGCACATCTATGCGGATGAACCCTCCAGGCACGATAGAACGGAGCGAATTAGGGAGGATAATGCTACAGAACCACCACCCCGTCCGCTATCTTTGCCACCTCCGCCGGCCCACTATCCGCCTCGCACGGATGGACATCCGTACAGATACGGCGATGGCATTGATATGGAGAACCCTCCGTACAGCGGAGTGATCAACACCATCGCAGGCGGACCATCCGGAGGTGATAGTAGGAACGTGAGAGAGCGGACTGCTCAAAATCTTCTTAACAACAATAGAGCGTACGCTGCTCCAGCAATTCGAGGTACAAATGCTATATCCTTCGATGACAGCGAGATTCCTCCTCCTACGGCAGGAGGTGAGGACATTGATAATCCAGATGTTCCGCTGGTGGTCTCGTTAACCATCGTGACTTATCGAGTGAACAAAATTTTGGTGGACACTGGGAGTTCCTCGAATATCATTTCCAAAAGAACACTTTGGACGGATGGAGTGGGAGAATCCGATATGAGAGGGTCCACACCTCTATACTAGGGTTTGGAGGGGGAACTGTTCGACCCCTAGGAAGTGTTATGTTGCACGTCTCACTTGGGACTTTCCCGGCAAGAGTTACTCAGTTGGTCCGATTTGTAGTGGTGGACCGGACTTTCGACTACAATGCCATCTTTGGGCGTCCGGGGCTCAATCAATTCCGGGCTATATCCTCCACTCTCCATAACAGAATGAAGTTTCCAACTCCCTTCGGAGTTGGAGAAGAGGTGGGAAACGTTCGTGAAGCCAGGGAATGTTACATTATGTCCACAAGAAGAGCGTCTGCCCCCGTGTTGACAACTACTTTGACCTCGACCCTTGATTGTTCTTCCGGCCAAAAAGGAGAATCCGCAGATTAGAGTAGGGAGCCAGAAGGAGAAGTTTCCTAGGACTGTGCGAATCGAGCCTCATGAAACTCTCAAGGAAATTGAGATTGTTGTTGGAAGCCCGGACAAGAAAACAAGAATCGGAACAGAGATGAACGCGGAGGTGGAAATGAAGCTCATTGCTTGTCTCCGAGACAACAGTGATGTGTTTGCCTGGAGCACCGATGACCTGAAGGGAATAGATCCGAGGATCACTGTTCACCGTCTGAACATGGATCCCTCGATCAAGTACATCCGACAAAAGAGGAAAGATTTCGGTCCGGTCAAGGATGCCATCATATCCGCTGAAGTTGAGCGACTCCTGAAAGTAGGGCATATTGAAGAAGTCCGTTACTCTGACTGGGTGTGCAACGTGGTTCTGGTAGAGAAATCACCAGGCAAATGGCGGATGTGCAATGACTTCACTAGGTTGAACAAGTTCTGCCCAAAGGATCCGTACCCTTTGCCACGAATAGATCAGTTGGTTGACTCCATGTCCGGATGTGCGTTGCTAAGTTTTATGGACGCATACCAAGGTTTTTACCAAATTCGGATGGCCAAAGAGGACATCAAGAAAACAGCTTTCTTCGCTGCCGGGGGGGGGGGGGGTATACTTCTTCAAGGTAATGCCCTTCGGATTGAAAAATGCGGGAGCCACTTACCAACGTTTGGTGAACAAAATGTTCAAGGAAGAGATTGGGAAAACCATGGAAGTGTACGTGGATGACATGCTCGTCAAGAGCAAAACTGAAGAGCAACATGTGCATCATTTGAACAAGTGCTTCGCTATCCTTAGGAATTACGGAATGAAACTGAATCCGGAAAAGTGCACGTTCAGAGTAAAAGGAGGGAAGTTCCTCGGATACATGGTCACGGAGAGGGGGATAAGCGCAAACCCCTGAGAAGATCAAGGCAATCCTAGATCTGCCGCACCCGAAAACCCTCAATGAGGTACAGCAACTCATAGGACGTCTTATGTCCTTAAGTCATTTTATTTCACGATCTGCGGAGAAGAATCTTCCGTTCTTCAAAATCCTCCGGAAAGGAGAGAGCTTTGAGTGGACCGCGGAATGTTCTGAGGCTTTCGAGAAATTGAAAAAGTACCTCCATTCCCCTCCACTGCTCTCCAAACCCATCGAAGGAGAACCACTCTACCTCTACCTAGCAATCATGGAAGAGGCAATGAGTTCCGTATTAGTACAGATTCAGGCTAATGATCACTTGCCAATCTACTATTTTAGCAAAGCCCTTGCTGGGGCGGAGACAAGATACGTGAAGATTGAGAAACTTGCATATGCTTTGGTTCACACCGCAAGGCGGTTAAAACCATACTTCAAGTCTCATAAATAGTGGTACTAACTGCGGAACCTTTGAAACAGGTCCTGGGGAAGCCCGATCAATCTGGACGACTCTCTAAGTGGGCGATCGAGCTAAATGAATACGACATTTGCTATCAGGCTCCGTCAGCCAAGAAAGCTCAAGTCCTCGCCGACTTCTTAGCGGAATATCCTGAGGCGGATTCAGAGAAAGTCCCTGACAAACAGGCATTTGAATGCCTAATCACAAAGCAAATTATCCGGAAGCCAGTTCCGCCGAAGTTCAACCCAGCAAACCTCGAGGATGCTCAATTCATCAATCAGTCCCTACCTGCATCATATGAGGAAACTCGGGTCAACCAAATGTTCCTTCTTGACGATATCGCAAGCAGATCCGGTACTAACAACTCCGGACCGGAAATCAAAGAAAAAGAGGAATAGAGGTTGGAATCTCAGGAGCTAACAGAAGATCTCCAAACCGACAAACATCCTTCTGATGTCTGGACATTGGAAGTGGATGGTTCCTCCACTGGAAGAGTGGGAGGGATTGGAATCTTTCTTAAGAGCCCAGATGGCGTGGAACTCGACTACGCGATATCTCTGGAATTCAAAGTTACCAATAATGAGGCTGAGTATGAAGCATCGTTAGTCGGGCTACGTCTGGCCAAATCCCTGCAAGTTCGGAAGCTCAAAGCTTACACGGACTCACAGCTCGTTGAAGCTCAATTTTCAGGAACTTTTTCCACAAAAGGTCCTTCGATGATCAAGTATCTTGAGCTACTCAACCAGGAAGCCAACCACTTTGAGGAATTTACCCTGGAAAAGTTTGATAGAGCCTAGAATGAAAGAGCGGACGCTCTGGCAAAATACGCATCCGCAACAGCGGCTCTAGACACAAGGAGAGTAATCCTACTCACTGGTACTGACTCATCCGTCACGAGTCTCAATTCAGCTGTCATGATAACTGACACGGGAAGAAACTGGGTGAATGACATCTTTAACTATCTCAAGGACGGATCTCTACCAGCTGATACGAAAGAATCAAGGAGCGTACAGTGCCGAGCGAACAGATATTTCATACTGGGAGAAGATTTGTACAAGAGATCTTTTTCCGGGATTCACTTGAGATGTTTGAGCCCATAAGAAGCAAAGACTGTGCTGGAAGAGATACACAACGGAAGCTGTGGGAGTCATTCCGGGGGAAGAACTCTCGCCCAGAAAATTATACGACAAGGCTATTATTGGCCTAGTATTGATAAAGATTCCGCTGATCACGCTCGGAAGTGCCCTGATTGCCATTACTATGCGAACATTCCACATCGTCCTACACATCCTATGATTCCGTCAATCATAGCGTGTCCATTTGATCACTGGGGCATCGATATTGTCGGACCGTTCCTGAGGGGCACTCAACAGAAGAAGTTCCTGATTGTGGCCGTGGAATATTTCACCAAGCGAAAGTCGAGTGCGGACCTTCATCGGGAAGAACATCATTTGCCGCTTCGGCCTGCCCAGAGTTCTTGTCTCAGATAATGGTGCCCAATTTTCAGGTAATAGGCTCAAGGAATGGCTGGCGTCCTTCAAGATTGAACAACGTTTCACATCTGTTGGATATCCGCAAGCTAATGGACAAGATGAGTCCACGAACAAGACAATAGTCAAGATCCTTGAAAAGCGGTTGAGAACTTCTCAAGAGAGCTGGGCGGACGACCTAGATGGTGTACTATGGGCTCATCGCACCACTGCACGGACCGCGACCAAAGAAACTCCATTTGCCTTGGTATATGGCTCGGAAGCAGTTATACGAGCCGAAATTGCTGTTGAGACTATGAGGATCCAAGAGTTCGAAGATTCCGCCAATCGTGAAGCTCGGATATTCGACCTGGACATGCTGGAACAGAAAAGAACTGAGGCACTGGCTAATATCCATAGGTATCAAGCAACTGCTGCCCGGCCTACAACAGGAATGTTCGAGCAAGTAACTTGCAGGTCGGAGACCTGGTACTTCGCCGGGCTGACATTTTGAGTAATGTTGGAAAACTCAAGCCTGAATGGGAAGGGCCTTACAAGATTGTCAGAGCAAGAGTAAATGGGATTTACGAATTAGAAGATGAGCGCGGACACCCACTCAAGTGTACATGGAATGCTAGAAACCTTCAAAAGTTTTACGCATGAAGATGGTTACGCGAATCTCCGTCAGGTCGTTTGGTTATTTTAGATTCCAACTATCCATTAAACGGAACTCCGTCAGTTCTGTTTTTTGTTAATACTTTTGTCTTTTTGTCATTGGCCATGTAGCCCGCAAATTGTAATTGAATTTCCGGCAAATCAATACAACTTCTATCTTTCAATTCGTGCATCCGAGATTTTATGCTCAAATTGACAAGAAAAAGCAAGCAATGAATTTCATTCATAGATGAAACGAATTATACATAACGTTGTCTTTACAGTCTACAATCTCGGATCCTTATCCGGATCTACAGGTGCAATACATAAACTATAGAGAACAAAGTACCAACAGGCAATGGTAAATACAAGTCGAAACGACTGAGATCTCTGCCTAACCATCTTCAGAGACTCCAACTCTCTTGAAATCAGGAGACCATTACCGATTTAAGAAAGATTCGAGCCACTAAAGTAGGATTGGAAGAAAAAAGAGGAGTTCCGGCTTCAATGGTTTACTTCGAGCATCAGAGATAGAAGAAGAAGAATTTGAGATCAGTTTACATGGATCTGACGCATTGGTCGTATGGCGACCCACCCGTCAACAACTCCTCGGAAAGGAAGAATTCCAAAAGGGTGAATCGCAGATACGACCGATGAGACTGTCCGTTCACTAACCAGCAGATCTGAGCATGTACTGGGATCTATGTTTTCTGATGACTGATCTTAAGCAATCTACCCCTCCAGACCCACGCCACTCTCAAACTCAAGTTGAACTCCAATTTGAGAGTGTACGGGAGTCTCGAGGGGGAAACTATTCAAGAAATCATCTTCTAGCGGGTACTAAGGGGCCCAAGCTATTGAGTAAATATGGAAAGTGGAGTTGGATTTGCATGACCAAGGCGAAGAGGAAATCGAAATATTTATAGAAGTAATGAACCAATAGGCGTCCGACACGTCAGAACCTCGACGTCGACAATGGGCTTGTACTATTCATTTGGGTTGAACAGTGTTAGGTCAGATGAGCTTATCCAATAAAACCTAAACAAGCCCATCAAACACGTCCGAGTTTGCATTGGTTTGTCATCTTACAAGGATATGCGCGTCTATACAATCCGACGACGTACGAATAAGAAAAAGGTGGCGATCTCATCTGATGAAAAGCAGTTCGAATTTTATAGACAAAATTATCCGAGCATATACACACGGAAGGTACAATATGTAAAGGTCCGAGAACAGTACATACTTCTACGGGGCATACCCCGCCTTGTTCGTTCACCAGATTCCAGAAGTTGAGCCTTGGGACTCCGAGCCAGCGCATTGAGCCTGACGAGATTCCTGCTGCATTCGGATCCTCCTACGGATCATCTTCAGCGTCCGCTCCCTATCTTCCTCAGCAAACCTCCTGGCTATCCCCGGACATAGAGGGGGGTCGCCTTCAAAATCGAGAATGGTTGGGTCATCAGCTGTCCCTTTACCTGGGTAAAGGGGAGGATGCATGTGCCCACAAGCACAGTTTACCCAATGCTGATATTCCTCGTCATCAGATTCCGACATCCTGGAGAACGCCGGCTTTTTTGGAAGTTTGAAGGTGCTAAACAGGGAAAGATTGGTAAAAAGTAAAGCAGTAAGAAAGGAGGAGTTACCATAGTCTTATGTATAGTAGCGATGGATCTTCGCGATCACACCATGTGTCCATCATCCGACGACTGGGAAGATGAAAAGACGCAGCAATAATGACTATTTCACTGTTTCACCTTCCTCTGTCTAGAAGAATTACGCATCCCAAAGAACGAACGGTTCGTGGATCTGAAAGACATAGTTTGATTTCTACATCAGACGCCATCAACAACGATCCGTGTTCTTAAGAGATGTGTATTTTATGATAACTCGGCATATGAGCAACAAATAAAAAGGAAGCGAAGAAGAGAGCAAGTAATGATTCGGAAGCACGGGAAGCATAGCTCCACGGATAATTAGGAATAAAAGCATTGAACATGGCGACATTCCGCGCCATCAAAGGATAACAAATTCAACAGTAAAATTCAACAACTACAGAATTTTCACGGGGCATACCCCGGACTTCTCACTGGGGGCCGGCTTGGCTCGGACCCGCTTCACCGGTTTGAGGCGGATTGGCGGAAGACGTGTTGGAGACGACTTGCGCGGCAAGGGATTCAGCGAACTCGAACAAGTTGAAATCCGCAGCAAGACCAACGACCCGAGAAGGCAGGTAGAACCAGTCCTTTGGAAAAGCCCGGTAATTCTCGAAAGGTACAAAGCATACCTTTCGGAGGGCGTCCGGGACACACCTCGGAAGGAAGGGTCCGTCGTTTTGGATCTCGATCTCACCCTCCTCAGTGACTAGCTCCGTAAACTCGCACGCGGCCAGCTGTTCGTCCGAGACATTGTCCACAGGGACCTCCACACCATTAGCATCCGCAGAAGGGATCAACCATTCCGCCTTCCAGTCAAAGTTCTGCGGAAGTAGTCACTGCAGCTGACCGATAGCGGATGCAAACCCATCTAGGCGGGAGGCATCGGACTTGTCCGCCATGAAAAACTTGAAAGAATCTGAGTTCATGAAGGCACGACCAGCCTTAAGGCGGGCATATTGGAGGCCCCCGAGCAGGATATCCTTTGCATCCAGGAAGGCCTTCATCGACCTACTGACAAAATTCTCCTGCCAGTCCAAGTCCGCCTTGATCTCTTCCCAGCTTGCCTTCATCTTATGGAACTTCACTTCATTTTCTTTCAGCTACATTTCCATCCGCTTCACCTTCTCCGCCTCATCCGCGGAAGTGGCTACGGCCTTGTGCAGATCCTCCTCAATAGTAGCACGTTCGCCGGCCTTCCACTGCATGGCCCTGACGAAACATGCGAGCTGCAAGAGGTCCGCATGGATATAAGTCGTATCTCTATTATACTAAGAACAAGCCAAGGAAACCATGGAAAAGTTACTTACCCGCTGGTATAACTCGTCAAGCCCTCCAACCCGCTCTACCTCAGGGAGTCCGCGGACCCGCTCGTACTCCTTATCGAGAGCAGCTTGATCAACCGGCAGGACAGCGGACAGTTCCTGCCTCTTAGCTGTAAGGGAAGCCTCTGAAGTTGCTCCCCTCTTGCGCCCCGAGGTTATGGCGTCCCGCATCAACACCTCCCGCTGGGGTGCGGGTGGCTTAGAGGCAGTGGCGCTCCAAGTGGCAGGACCTTTGCCCTTGTCGGGCACCACCAAGGCCTGTGGATCTTCTCCAGCCTTGTCCCGCCTTTCTTCCTCTGCAGCAAACACCACCGCATTTTTTGGATTGGACATCGGAAGACCCGCGGAGGTGTTGATGATTTTGGTCCTCTGACCAGCGGCGACCTCCAGGGCTTGTTGTTCCCTCTGCAACTTTTTCTTTTCACGGAGCGTCGACATGATGTACTCGAACCAGTGAGCTGCGCAATAAAATAAAGTCGTCAGATACGGACATATAAAGGAAGGATTACCAGAATTGCGGAAATATATGATCAAGACAGAGCACTCCAAAGAAAGAAGAGCACAAATCCTAAAGTTAAAAATCCTTACTGAAGTCCGTCTTCCCTCCAACTTCCACGGCGTCTGTCAGTCCGCACAAGTAAGGCAGCGGCTGACAGATCAATCTGTGGAACGGGTAAGTAGGTGGGTTATTCTTTTTGTGGATCGCCGCCACCCACGGAGCAACGTTCTTTGGAAGGGGGCGCCAATCCGGGATGGTTTCCCTTAAGAACTTTATCGGCAGCCCCCATTGTTCTCACTGCCTCTCGGACGTCCCAGGTTTCAGGGCCATCCGCACAAAAATATACTTATCCCACCACTTTGACCACAGGGAAGAAATGGAGTCGGAAATGAAGTTGTAGGGTTTTCTAGCTACAAAAGTATAAAACAGGGGATTGCCCGGACTAAAGGTAACATGGAAAAGCTGCCTAAAGTTCTCGAAATTCACTGGCTGCCCCTTCTTTTTACAAAAAATGACGAAGCAAATGAGGTTACCCAAAGACTTTGGGATAACCTGACTCGGACCGATCCCGATGTGGTTCAAGATATGCTTTATCTCTGGTACAATAGGGACCTTCCATCCACAGGCGAAAGCTACCTCATGCACGCAAATGTACCCGGCGGGCGGATTGTAAAATGCATGTCCGAGCTCGGGCACCATGATTTCAACAGACTCAGGAATCTCCCACTTCCGCCTCCACTCTGGAATGTCCTCTGCCTTAACCTTCGACGGACAGGTAGGGAGAAGCCCGTCCGTATTTAACTCTCCAAATTCATCCGCTATCACAACGGCGGATGCAGGACGAGAGAATTTGATTCTAGCGGCCTTTGCACCATGTCCCTCTACTAACGGAAGATTGTATTGAGCGGACGCAGCAGGATGTAATGCAATCCGACGACCAGTGCATCTCCGCGGGCGAGCGACTGGAGAACCTTCCTCTCCTTCCTCCTCCTCATCATCTTCTTCTTCTTCACCATCTTCCTCCTCCTCCTCGCCACCTTCGGGTCTCCCGGACGTGCTAGGTTGGACGGACCTGTTTCCGCCACAACACGGTCCTCTTCCCCAGCCTCGAACATTTCCACTTCGTCGGCCTCCCGACCACTGTCGCCTTCCCGCTCAATCTGAGGTTCATTCGAATCAACTGACGTTCCAACACCACCAATAGTTCGAGATTGGACTAGTGACCTAGTCCTAGCAACATCTCCCTGGCCCACTGCTACGTCAGGCTGAGTTTCTGCAGCACCACGGACTCTTTGTCCAGCGTCAGAGTCCCTAGAGGACATAAGGTCCATGACCAGAAAATCTCCTACGGACATGGTTAAGTCCACGGACTCAGTCACCGAGTTTACTCCATCATTGTAACCTTGAGACTCGTGTTGGTTCTGACTATCGCTTCCGGACATCCTAGGGCAGAAGGAAATGAGTCAGAAACGATAGTTGTGATTATCCGAGAGTTCATTTAGATTTCTTATTAAGTCAAGCGATCCGATGAAGTTCTACTTTACCAGATTTTCTGCATGAAGTATAGTCTTAACACTATGGGCACTAACCATGGCACACAGAGACGTGCCATCGGCACTATTGTCTACCCTACCCGGCACGTTAACAGGGACAATTTACGAAAGACTGTGTGCCAATCGGCACCAACACATCACCAAATAAGCATGCATAATCAAGTTTCGGTTACAGTGGGCATAACATACGAGACGAATCAACTGGCTACCGGTAAAGGAAATTAGCACGCTACAGTACAAAGAAGAAATATTCCAACTAAGTACGCTGCTAAAGCCTATAACTAGCAACATTCGCAACCACAGAATTAACAATTAGGTATTCAAGCAGGGCAAACACATACGAGCATGCAGCAAGCATATCGCGAAAATGAAAAACCTTAGGAGGAATTGAGGCGTACTTACTTGACAAAGTTGACTTGATAAGCTTGAACGGACGACGAAGCCTTGCTAACTCTCCAAGGGTACGAATCTGAGGTGGAAATTCCAAGATTTTGCGAGTTTCCGTTGCTCGGACTGATCTTTGATTGCTCGGATTGCTTTATAGTCGCTCTGAGTTTCGATGTGGCTAAAAGTGTGAAAGTGACTAATGGGCTGACTATTTATAAGGGCAATTTGGGGAAAGCCAAGAGTCACATCACCTGGATTCGAACCCCAGCCGTTGATCTTTTTCAATCCAACGGTTGTGCCGGTTCGCAAGTGGATAGCTAACAGTGCATCGCATTTAATGCTCAAACAGATGCGTCACATCAATTGGGTTTAAAATCCCAACCGTTGATATCTTTCCAATCCAACGGTCGCATCGCTTTACCCGGGATCTTTCCCCGTGGGCCGGACAGGCAACTCATTGGGCCTCTTTGATTTACGGATCAGCGGCCCAGGAGGACCATTTCACATAATCGGTCCAATGGATAGCTTCCGTTACACTCTTCCACAGCGGACTTCCTCAGATCCTAACCGTACTCGGATCTATATATCTCGGATACAAATACCTTTTCCATCTACAGTCCGAGCTATTACATAACTCGGACTGTAGAAGGAAAAGGGGGGGGGAGAGAGAGATATATTGAATTCCTAAGAACACGGACAAAGGATCCCAACAAAAAGGATTTTTTCGTTTTCAGTTAACGATTCGGACACGCTCCACAACACACTTGTTCTTTTCACAGTTACCAACTATCTTCTACTAAAATACTTGGAAACTAGGGGGACATATGTTGATACGGACATGTGTCCAATCCATTAAGGGCGCCATAGAGCGTGTCCTAAAGCGCATCAAGGCTGAGATAGCCTATTCATTGCTAGTCCGACCTTTGAATGGTCCGACATAAAGGAAACCATCTCAGGTCAACTAGTATTTACAAGTCAGCATGCCATTTCAGCTAGGTCCGACCAAGCTAGATGGATGACTTCCGAACCTGACAAAAGGTCACATGGTCCTTCCAAGTACCACAAACTGTCAGTCCTAAGAGGCTAAACGGACCGGACGAGAGAATCTCGGACACCACCATCATAGTAAGACCAAACGTATATAACAGAACCAATGAGATACTTCCGTGGAACTTTAGGTGCGGACACCTTGAGTTGCCTAAGGCCAGATCAACCAAGCATACAGATCTGTCTGAGGAACTTACATGGACCCAACATGCGGAACAGTACTCTCAGAGGGAAAGGTCCAAACTACCCTCCCAGGCCCATTGATTAGTATTGGATTACTGTTCACTAATGGGCCATGGGCCAAAGGTAGCATTGGTGTCCAGATCTGAAGCATACACTTGGCATCATCTTATGGGCAATCTCATAAGATACAATAACTATAAGTATAGCACAAGGTCCAAGACCTTAAGGTATGTGAGAATCCCTAAGTCGATTCCTAAGTCATAATTCCTCATAACTATTACATTGAGAGCTTCCAACTCTCTCTTGAGTAAAGTCTCTTACCGGATTGACATCGGCAATCCGGGTAACTCATTCTAGCCCCCCCCCCCCCCCCCGACTTAGTCCTTTCAAGTATCCTAGCTCGGACGGGTACTACATCTGACTTCAAGTCAGAGGCGGGCCTTAGACGAGGTTTCTTGTAATAGTTTAGTTAGTTAGTCTTCGAGGTTTTACCCCTCAACAATGGTAATAAAAATTGATCTTTTACTTGGAACAAATTTTCGGATATTGTCTGTTTGGTGGAAGGATGAATATAATACTATTTGGAGTGTTCTTGGTTGTTAGAAATAAATATTTTTCCCTATGAACTTGCACCAGCAGCATAACCATTCAGGTAAATTAACGATCAAGGGCAGAGATTAATTGGCAAGAGATTGTTCAGGAATGGATCAACATCATGAGTTGCGAGATGTACTTTACCTTTTTTGTGGACCAAAAAACTTTTTTGAAAATTGATCTTCAACCCCGAGAACAATTCAAAGCATCTTAAAACACACTTTATAGAATCATCTGCATATTGTAAATGGGACGCCTCAATCTCATCTTTTCCCACTTTCAAACATTCGAACAACTCGGAGTTACAAGCTTTTCCCATCAATCTACTCAAACCTTCCGTCACTATGAGGTAGAGGAAAGGTGACAACATACCACATTGCCTTAATCCTCTTTCAAACTTGAATGGTTTTGAAGGACTCCAATTTTGTAAGAACCGAGGCCTCTGCCATTGTGACACATTCCATTATCCATCTAACCATCTCTCCCCAAAACCAACAATCTCATCATTGCCAATAAAAAATTCCAACTTACCGAATCGTAAGCCTTCTCAAAGTCGATCTTAAAGATGATAATCCTTTTCTTTTGCTTCTTAGCCTCATCCACTATCATATCTCATTTGCCACTACTACTCCATAAAGAATATTTCTACTACCGATAAACGCCGATTGGTTCAAAGCAATCACTCCATTCAAGACTTTTGAAAGTCGGTTAGAAATAACCTTCACAATTACCTTATAAATCCCACCAATGAGTGAGATAGGTCTATACTCTTCGATACTTGTGGGATTCAAAATTTTGGGAATAAGCATAATAAACGCAGAATTCAAGCCTTGTACTATCCTCGAATTTGAATAGAAGTCTTCAAAAAGAGACTTGGAGTTCTCTTTACGAACTTCCCAAAAGCTCCGAAAGACGAGAAAGTTGAATCCATCCGGAACCTGACACTTCTCCAATGGGAAAAAGACAATTTTGGTCCTAAAGTTTGGGGGTATGGCACGCGCAACACAACGTTTGCCTGCCCCGGCAAATTTAGTTCCTTTGTTTGAAATTTATGGCTGGAATGGTCCTTTTGACGTAAAATCGCCCATCAACCAAGTTGACTGCTGATGTGCCAACTTGGTCAACCATTTAAACACCAGTTTGAATAATACATCACCTGACATGTCATATTCGGAAAAAAAAGCTAAAATAAATTCCAAAATTAAAAAAAAAATTAAAATAAAAACGAATTATAAAATACTACAAGACATTAAATTAAAAGATAAAATAAATTGAAAAAACATAATTAAAAGAGAAATAGTCGTTGGTGACTAGAAAATAAAGAGTCAAAAACATTCTAATCCTAATTATCCATCATCATCCCCAAACATTCTAATCAGAAACAGTAAACGTCGATTTGGAGACTGTGACACAAAATCGCAAATGAAGTATAATATATGTCTAAAATCACACAATTTCGACATAAAATCGCATAGTTGGATGTGTCACATGTTGATACGGAAATGTGTCCAATCCCTTAAGGGCGTCATAGAGCGTGTCCTAAAGCGCATCACGGCTTAACTAGCCAATTCAGTACTGGTCCGACCTCACATGGTCCGACCAAAGTGAATCGACCAGTACGCTGAAGTCACTATATCTCCACAGCTAGTCCGAGCTGGCTAAGGAAAGAACTTCCAAACCTGACCATGTCGATCTGAGAGATGCCTAACGGACCGCACGAGAGAATCTTGGGCGCCACCATTACTTTAAGACCAAACGATATAATGTAACCATCGAGATACTTGGTGAGACTCAGCTCGGACATCCAGAGTCACCCAAGGGCAGATCAACCAAGCAGACAGGTCTGTCCGAGGGACTAACACGGACCCAACATGTGGAACAGTACTCTCAGAGGGAAAGGACCAAACTACCCTCCCGGCCCATTAATTAGTATTGGATTACTATTCACTAATGGGCCATGGGCCAAAGGTAGCATTGGTGTCCATATCTGAATCATACACTTGGCATCATCTTATGAACCTCTTCATAAGTACATGATAACAATAAATATAGCACAAGGTCCAAGACCTTAAAAAAAAGAAGGAGGGGACATTCAAAGGGAGATTCAAGTGATAAGTGATAAGTGAGATCCATAATACCTTTCCCATTACTATTGCATTGAGAGCTATCATCTCTCCTTTGCATTCGCAAAAATCCGGGTAACCCATTCTAACCCCCCCCCCAACTTAGTCCTTTAAGGTGCTCTTTCTCGGACAAGCCTTTTCTCGGACTTCAAGTTGGAGGTGGAGCTTAGATTAGGTTACTTGCAGTAGTAGTGTTGGTGTTCGAGGTTTACCCCTCAAAATTTTGGCGCCGTCTGTGGGAAACTTTACAAAAAAGGATCTTTGTGTTGTGTTGATGGCTAGAACAAGACGAACAGTCCGAACTGACCACCATTGGCTGGGAACACCACCACGCCCAAACGAGGACGTCCACCCACCCGGGACGAAGGGCCATGGGTTGGGAGGATTGAAGGAGATTGAGGGATGATGAGCGAAAAGAGAGAGAGAAGAGAGAGGAGAGGGAGGCCCCCTCGCGTCGTCGTGCTCCCACGGAGGATGGGATGGGGTAGCACGAGCTTCTCCCTCCCAAAGGCTCAAAGCCCACCCGTCACAGACATGAGCCGATGTGCGATGATGATCGCTCGCGAACGCCGCGACCTCGACTAAAGAAACTCCGTTGATTGATAGGTTGCTCGATTATCCAAGGATGGGGGGTACAATGCCCCATGCCCACAAAAGCCCGCTCGCCCATTGGGTTAGCGGGTGAGCAAGCGAAAGCTTGTCAAAAAAAAGAAAGATCCATCATCAAGAGAGAGAGAGGATCGATGCCCTCCCAGGATTTGCGAAACCTTCTAGAACGACGAACCTCTACTTCACAAGTCCGGGGTGAGGGAAGAGAATACCAAGAAGGAGGTAACAGGCAGCCAGGAGTTCCGCGACAAGCTCCCATGAGGGACAGAGATCATGTACAGAAACCATTCCAGTCGTCCGGCTAGACGAACTCCCATGATGTCATGATCCATCCAGACGGAGAGAGGTCATAATGACGGATGAAATATACGCCCAGCAAAAAGCTTTAGAAACCCAAATCCTGAACCTCGGACGCCTGGTAAAGGACCATAAGCAGATCACTACAAGTGCGCCGAATCCTCTCTATGATGATATCATGAGGGAGAAGGAAAGAAATAGAAACTCGGATCAAGTGATTCCGAACTTGGAATACTACTACGGGGATACTTGTCCCGTGGGTCACCTGACAAGTTACAACAGCAAGATGGATTCCAAGGGGCTGAGTGACAATACTAAAGCCCTTACGTTCTCCTCCACCCTCTTCGGCACAGCTATGGATTGGTACACCGCTTTGCCGAACAAGTCAATAAGGTCGTATGCAGATCTGTCTTCAAAGTTCTTGGCACGATTCGGAAAATCAAAAAGAAGAAAACGTACTGTCGAGCACCTGGCTGAAGTCATCCAAAGGGAGCAGGAAGATCTTCGAACTTTCCTAGATCGCTTCAATACGGAAGTACTCCGGGTTGAGCCCCATAGTATTAAGGAACGGGTCCGTCACCTGTATGCTAATACTTACAACTCCGAGCTGCGGAGGAAGCTCTCGGTCGAAGTGAGGAGCGAAAAGCACTTGGATGACATCTGTGAGGAGGTGATGTACGGAGAAGAATACCGAAGGAATGTACCAGTCCGAGCAGGATCGAGGAAAGGAAAGGAACCGCAAAAACAAGAGCAACGCTAGGGGAAGTTTGATCCGAAGAAAGATCACAAAGACAAAGGCATTTACAGGGAGAGGAGTCCACCCAAGAGATTCGCGGACTACACGCGCCTCAATAAGCCGAGATCCGACATCTTGGCCACTATTGTTGAGAAGAAGTTGGACGTCCAATGGCCAAAGCCATCCCATAATCGGAGAAATAGAAACGCGAAGGGATATTGCAAATTTCACAAGAGCAGAGGCCATGAGCTGGCAATCGTGTCGATTAAAAAGCAGAGGTCGAAACCTTGGTGAGAAAAGGCAAGTTGAAGGAGCACATATATGCGGACGAGCCCTCCGAAACGATAGGGCCGGAGTGAAGAAGGGAGGATAACGTCACCGCCGCCCACTATCTTTGCCACCTCCGCAAGATGGGCTATCCGCCTGTGAGGAGGACATCCGTACGGATATGGCGGTGAGGCGGAAATGGAGAACCTTCCGTACAGCGGAGTGATCAACACTATCGCAGGTGGACCCTCTGGAGGTGATAGCAGGAATGTATGGGAGCGGACCGCCCAAAACCTCCGGAACAATGACAGGGCGTACGGTGCCCCCGCAATTCGAGGAACAAATGCAATATCTTTCGATGATAGCGAAATCCCCCCTCCTACGGCAGGAGGCGAGGAGATTGACGACGCGGACGTTCCTCTTGTGGTTTCATTGACCATCGCGACTTATCGAGTGAACAAAATTCTAGTGGATACCGGGAGTTCTTCGAATATCATCTCTAAGAAGACGCTAGATCAGATGGAGTTGGGAATAATCCGCTACGATAGAGTTCACACCTCAATACTGGGGTTTGGAGGGGGAACTGTGCGACCACTAGGAAGTGTTACGTTACACGTTTCACTCGGAACCTTCCCGGCCAGGGTAACGCAATCGGTCCGATTTGTCGTGGTTGATCGGACCTTCGACTATAACGCCATCTTTGGGCCAGGACTCAATCAATTCCGTGCTATTTCATCCACCTTACAATGAATGAAATTTCCAACTCCTTGAGTAGGAGAAGAGGTAGGAAATATCCAGAAGCTTGGGAGTGTTACATTATGTCCACGAGAAGGGCATACGCCCGTTTGCAATGTGATGACCTCCGATCCGAGAGTTGTTCTCCCGCCCAAACAGGAGAATCCGCAGATAGGGGTAGGAAGCCCGAAGGAGAAATTCCACAGGACTGCACGGATCGAGCTTCACGAAACTCTCAAGGAAATCGAGATTGTTGTTGGAAGCCCGGATAAGAGGACAAGAATCGGAACAGAGATGAGCACAGAAGTGGAGATGAAACTTATTGCTTGTCTCCGAGACAACAGGGATGTATTTGCTTGGAGTACTGATGATTTGAAGGGAATAGATCCGAGAATCACTGTTCACCGTCTGTACATGGATCCTCGATCGTATATATCCCGAAGAGGAAAGACTTTGGCCCGGTCAAGGATGCAATTATATCTGCGGAAGTTGACCGACTCTTGAAAGCTGGGCACATTGAAGAAGTTAGATACTCGGACTGGGTCCGTAATGTGGTACTCGTCGAGAAGGCCCCAGGAAAGTGGAGGATGTGCAATGACTTCACAAGGCTCAACAAGTTTTGCCCAAAGGATCCTTATCCCCTACCTCGCATAGACCAGTTGGTAGATTCTACCGCGGGATGTGCGCTCCTAAGCTTCATGGACGCATACCAGGGCTTCTATCAAATCCGGATGGCCAAGGAAGACATCAAGAAAACAGCCTTCTTCGCGGCAGGAGGAGTATACTGTTTCAAGGTGATGCCATTCGGATTGAAGAACGCGGGAGCTACATACCAGCGATTGGTGAATAAAATGTTCAAGGAGGAGTTGGGCAAGACTATGGAAGTCTACGTAGACGACATGCTTGTTAAAAGTAAGACTGAAGAAGAGCATATTGAGCATCTCAACAATTGCTTTTCCATTCTGCGGAAGTATGGGATGAAGTTGAATCCCGAAAAGTGTACGTTCGGGGTGAAGGGAGGAAAGTTTCTGGGATACATGGTCACAGAAAGAGGGATAAGTGCAAACCCCGAGAAGATCAAAGCAATCCTGGATCTGCCCCATCCGAAGAATCTCAACGAGGTACAACAGCTTATTGGACGTCTGATGTCCTTAAGTCGTTTCATTTCCCGATCAGCAGAAAAGAATCTTCCGTTCTTCAAAATCCTCCGGAAAGGAGAGAACTTTGTGTGGACCGCGGAATGTTCTGAGGCTTTCGAGAAACTGAAAGGGTACCTCCATTCCTCTCCACTGCCCTCCAAACCCGTCGAAGG
This sequence comes from Plantago major, assembly GCA_026545765.1. NCBI lineage: Eukaryota > Viridiplantae > Streptophyta > Magnoliopsida > Lamiales > Plantaginaceae > Plantago > Plantago major. The sequence goes on along the minus strand of CM048840.1, from coordinate 26,335,833 downwards.
AGAACTGCTCTACCTCTACCTAGAAATCACGGAAGAGGCAATGAGCTCCGTGTTAGTACGGAATCAAGCTAACGAGCATTTGCCGATCTACTATCTTAGCAAAGCCCTTGCTGGGGCGGAGACAAGATACGTGAAGATCGAGAAACTCGCATACGCTTTGGTTTACACTGCCAGACGGTTAAAACCTTACTTTAAGTCTCACAAAATAGTGGTACTAACTGCGGAACCTTTGAAACAGGTCCTAGGAAAGCCCGAACAATCAGGACGACTCTCTAAGTGGGGGATCGAGCTAAGCGAATACGACATTTTCTACCAGGCTCCGTCAGCCAAAAAGGCTCAGGTCCTCGCCGACTTTTTAGCGGACTATCCAGAGAAGGATTCGGAGAAAGTCCCTGACAAGCAAGTGTTCGAGTGCTTAATCACCAAGCATATAATCCGAAATCCAGTCCCGCCAATGTTCAACCCAGAAAACCTCGAGGAAGCCCAGTTCATCAATCGTCCCCTCCCTTTGTCAGAGGGGGAAACTCGGGTCAACCAAATGTTTCTACTTGGTGATGTTCCCAGAAACCCCAGTTCGGACAACATCAGAACGAAAATCACTGGAGGGGATGAACCAAGAGCGAACCTCAGCAGCTCGCAGGAGATCTCCAAATCAAAAAACATCCTTCCGATATCTGGACATTGGAAGTCGATGGTTCTTCCACTGGAAGAGTGGGAGGAATTGGAATCTACCTTAAGACCCCAGATGGCGCGGAACTCGACTATGCGATTTCCTTAGATTTCAAAGTTACCAATAATGAGGCAGAGTATGAGGCACTTTTAGTGGGGCTGCGGCTAGCCAAGTCACTCCATGCCCGGAAGGTCAAAGCTTACACGGACTCACAGCTCGTCGAGGCCCAATTTTCAGGAAGTTTTGCCACAAAAGGTCCTTCGATGATCAAGTATCTTGAGCTACTCAAGAATGAGGCCAGCCACTTCGAGGAATTCACCTTGGAAAAGTTTGACAGAGCTTGGAATGAAAGAGCTGATGCCTTGGCAAAATACGCATCTGCTACAGCGGCTTTGGACACAAGGAGAGTAATTCTACTCACCATTACTGACTCATCCGTCATGGGTCCCAGTTCGGCGATCATGTTACTTGACACAGGAAGAAACTGGATGACTGACATTTTTAACTATCTCAAGGACGGATCTTTGCCAGCCGATCCGAAAGAATCAAGGAGTGTGCAATGTCGAGCAAATAGATATTTTATAATGGGTGATGATCTGTACAAAAGATCTTTTTACGGGACCCACCTGAGATGCTTGAACCCACAAGAAGCATGGACCGTGCTGGAAGAGATACAACTGGCGTGGGAGTCATTCCGGGAGGACCTCGCCGTAAAATTATACGACAAGGCTATTATTGGCCCACCATCGGTAAAGATTCCGCCGAACACGCCCGGAGATGTCAGGATTGCCAATATTACGCAAACATCCCACATCGTCCGACGAACCCTATCATTCCGTCAATCATAGCGTGTCCGTTCGATCAGTGGGATATCGACATTGTCGGACCATTTCCGAGGGGTACCCAGCAGAAAAAGTTTCTCATTGTGGCTGTGGAGTACTTTACCAAATGGGTAGAAGCCGAGGCTGTTGCAACCATTACAGAGAGTCGAGTGCGGACCTTTATCTGGAAGAATATCATCTGTCGCTTTGGCCTGCCCAGGATTCTCGTCTCGGACAATGGTGCCCAGTTCTCAGGACATAGGCTCAAGGAATGGCTGGCGATCTTCAAAATCGAGCAACGATTTACATCTGTTGGATACCCGCAAGCCAATGGACAGGCTGAGTCCACAAACAAAACAATAGTCAAGATCCTCGAGAAGCGGTTAAGAACTTCGCAAGAAAGCTGGGCGGACGACCTGGAAGGCGTGCTATGGGCGCATCGCACCACTGCACGGACTGCGACCAAAGAAACTCCTTTCTCCTTGGTGTATGGTTCAGAGGCAGTCATATCATCCGAGATTGCTGTAGAGACTTTGAGAATCCAAGAGTTCGAAGACAAGGCAAACCAAGAAGCTCGGATATTCGAGCTGGACATGCTTGAACAGAAAAGGTCTGATGCACTGGCGAATATCCTTAGGTATCAGGCAACCGCTGCCCGAGCCTACAACAGGAACGTTCATGCGGCGAACTTGCAAGTCGGGGACCTAGTGCTCCGACGAGCCGACATTTTGAGCAATATTGGGAAACTCAAACCCAAGTGGGAAGGTCCCTACAAGATTGTTGGGGCAAAAGTAAATGGGAGTTATGATTTAGAAGATGAGAACGGACATCCCCTCAAGCGTCCGTGGAATGCTAGAAACCTTCAGAAGTTCTATGCATAAAGATAATTGCGCGGAGCTCCATCGTGTCGATTGATCATCTCAATTTCAACTATTTATTACACGGAACTCCGTCAGTTCTGTTTCTTTTTTGATCCTTTTGTCATTGGCCATAGAGCCCGCAAGTTGTAATTGAATTTCCGACAAATCAATACAACCTCTATCTTTCAATTTGTGATTTTTCGATTTACGCATCTGAGATTTAATGTTCGATTAATGACAAGGAAAGCAAGAGATTTCATTCATACAAAGACGAATTATACATAATCTTGTCTGTACAGTTTACAATCCCGGATCGATTATCCGAACATACGGACGCAACAGGAAAAATGCAGAAAAACATCTCTGGAGATACGCCATCTCCCAGCGAAGATCGTTCCCCCGCCGAGAAAAACTTCTTCCGTGTTGAGCGGCCAGTTTGATTTCCACGGAGGTCAGGAACTCGATCTACCTACACATGAGAAAATAGTTAAACGTACTGGAATCCTTCGGGATACCGCAAAAACGTGGCGATGCAAATCCTGTGTCCGGGGAAAACAAAGTGCAGACAAGGAGAGATTTCCGCCTCACCGGCTTTAAAGACTCAAACTCTCTTGAAATTAGGAGACCGTTTCCAATATAAGAGACATTTGAGCCATTAAAGTGGGGTTGGCAGAAAGCAAAGGAGACGGACGGACATACATTTAAAACCGAGATCTATGCCTTTCGGTGTCTGATATTCAACAATTTTCCCCTCTAGACCCACGCCACTCTCAAACTCAGGATGGACGCCGACTTGAGAGTGGACGGGAGTCAAGAGGGGGAAACTATTCAAGAGATCGTCCTCTTGCTATTGAGTAGATTTGGAAAGTGGAAGTTGGATCTGCACGACTAAGGCTAAGAGGGATCCGCAGTATTTATGGAAGTGACGAACCAATAGGCGTCCGACATGTCAGAACCTCGACGTCGACAATGGGCCTAAACTATTCATTTGGGCCGAACAGTATTGGGCAAGACAGGTTTATCCAATCAAGCCTAAACAAGCCCATCAACTACGTTCGAGTTTCTTAGCCATTTTTACAAAAATATATGCGTCAATATCATCCAAAAGTTCAAGACAAGAAAAAGATGGAAATCCCATCCGAGGGAAAATAGTTCGAATTATATAAACAAAATTATCCGAACATTTACATAACAGAAGTACAATCTGGAAGGATCCAAGAATAAGTACATGCATCCACGGGGCATACCCCGCCTTGTTCCTTCACCAGACTCCGGAAGTCGAGCCTTGGGACTCCGAGCCTCCACCTCTGCCCTGACAAGCTTGCTGTTGCGCACGGATCCTCATACGGATCAACCTCAGCATCCGCTCTCTCTCCTCCTCAGCCAATCTCCTAGCTATTCCTGGACATTGAGGGGGATCGCCTTCAAAATCCAGGACAAGCGGGTCTTCTGCGGTGCCTCTACCCGGGTAAATGGGCGGATGCATGTTCCCGCAGGCGTAGTTCACCCAGTGACTATACTCTTCATCGCCCGATTCTGACATTCTAAAGTACACTGACTCTCGCGGGATAATAAAGTGGATAAAACACAAGAAAGAGTGAGGGAAAGTACAACATTGAAAAAGGGAGAATTACCACACCCTTATTTATAGTGGCAACGAGTCTTTCAGATCTCGCCATCTGTCGATCATCCGACGACTAAGAAGATGAAAAGACGTAGTCATAATGGCTATTTCACTGTTTCACCTTCCTCCTTCGAGAAGGATTAGACATCCCAATGGGCGAATGGCCCGAGTATCGAAAAGATGATGGTCTGATTTCTACATCAGATGTCTCTGATGATCCGTGCTCTTAAGAGATGGACAATTTATAAAAACTCAGCGTATGAGCAACAGATAAAAAGGGAACGAAGAAGAGAGCAAGTAATACTTTGGAAGCATAAGAGGTTCAACTCCTCGGATAAAATACGAAACATGTACATGCACCTTTTGATGCATACGGTTCAAGAAAAGAATCAATGTTATAGTATGTAAGGACATTCCGAGTTATCAAAAGATGCAATTACAATAGAAAAAGTCAGCAAATACAGAATTTCAACGGGGCATACCCCGGACTTCTCACTGAGCCCCAGCTTGGCTCGGACCAGCTTCACCAGTTTGAGGCGGATCGACTGGGGGCATATTGGAGGTAGCTTGTGCAGCAATGGACTCAACAACATTGAACAAGTTGAAATCCGCGGGATAGCCAACAACCCGGCAAGGCAGGGCGAACCACTTCTCCAGGAAAGCACGGTAATTGTCGAAGGGTACAAAGCATACCTTCCGGAGAGCATCCGGGACCCATCTTGGGAGGAAGGGCCCGCCATTTCGGATCTCGATCTCACCTTCCTCAGTGGAGTTACGCAAACTTCGCGCTGCCAACTGCTCATCCGAGACAACATCAACGGGACTTCACGCCATTAGCATCCGCGAAGGATTAACCTTCCATCTTCGATTAAAGTCGGAGAAGTAGTCCTTGGGCTGCGGTTGTCCGATAGCGGACACGAACCCATCCAAAGCGAAGCATCGGATTTGTCCGCCATCAAGAACTTGAAGAGTCGGACTCCATGAAGTCACGGCTTGAAGACGGGCATATTGGAGGCCTCCGAGCAGTATATCCTTGGAATCCAGAAAAGCCTTCATCGACTTGTGGACAAAGTTCTCCTGCCAATCGAGGTCCGCCTTGATTTCTTCCCAGCTAGCCTTCAGCTTATGGAACTTCACTTCTTGTTCCTTCAGCCGCATCTCCAATTGTTTCGCCTTCTCAGCCTCATCTGCGGAAGTGGCCACAGCCTTGTGGAGATCCTCCTCAATGGTAGCGCGTTCAGCGGCCTTCCATTGCATGGCCCTGACAAGCAGTAGAAATGCGAAGTCCGTAAGAATATAAGTTGCACTTTTATCATACTAAGAACAAACCAAGGAGAGCATCCAAAGATTACTTACCCGTTGGTATAGCCCATCCAGCCCTCCGACCCGCTCAACCTCAGGGAGCCCGCAAGCCAGCTCGTACTCCTTGTCAAGAGCAGCTTGATCAACAGGAAGAACAGCGGACAATTGCTGTCTCTTTGCTGTGGGAGGAGCCTCCGAGGTTGCTCCTCTCTTGCGCCCCGAGGTAATGGCGTCCCGCATCAACACCTCCCGTTGTGGTGCAGCAGCAGCGAAGGCCTGGGAATCCTCTCCGGCCTTGTTCCGCCTTTCTTCCTCCGCAGCAAAAACCGCGGCATTCTTCGGATCGGGCATGGGAAGACCCGCGGAAGTGTTAATGATCTTGGTCCTTTGACCAGCGGCTACCTCCAAGGCTTGCTGCTCTCTCTGCAACTTCTTCTTCTCGCGGAGTGTCGACATGATATAGTCGAACCAATAAGCTACACAATAAACCAGAGGCGTTAGATACAGTTGGAATAAAGAAGAATTATTAGAATTGCGGAAATACGTAATCAAAATAGAGTATATTGAAAAAGAAAAGATGCCAAGTCTCAAGTCAACGAATCCTTACTGAAGTCCGTCTTCCCTCCTACATCTACTTCACCTTTTAGTCCGCAAAGGTAGGGAAGTGGCTGACAGATTAATCCGTGAAACGGATAAGTAGGTGGGTCATACTTTTTATGGATTGCCGCCACCCACGAAGCCACGTTCTTCGGAAGGGGACGCCAATTCGGGATACTCTCTCTAAGGAATTTTGTGGGCAGCTCCCATTGTTCCCTCTGTCTCTCAGACATCCCTGGCTTCAAATCCATCCGGACAAAAACGTACCTATCCCACCACTTCAATCCAACGACGAAATGGAGTCCGAGATAAAGTTGTAAGGTTTCCTATTCATGAATGTATAGAATAGTGGATTCCCCGGACTGAACGAGACATGGAAGAGCAGCCTGAAGTTCTCAAAATTCACCGGCTGCCCTTTCTTCTTGCAAAAAACTACAAAGCAAATAAGGTTACCCAGGGACTTGGGGATAACCTGACTCGGACCTATACCAATATGGTTCAGAATGTTTTTCAGCTCTGTGGCAATGGGGATCTTCCATCCGCAGGAGAAGGCCACCTCATGCACGCACATATATCCAGCGGGAGGGTTATAGAATGCATGCCTGGGCTCGGGAACCATGATTTCTACGGAGTCAGGGATCTCCCATTTTTGCCTCCATTCCGGAATCTCCTCAGGTTTGACCCTCGATGGACAGATAGGAAGAATCACGTCCGCGTTTAGCTCTCCGAACTCGTCTGCTATCACTACTGCGGATGCAGGACGAGGAAATTTGATCCTTGCCGCCTTGGCACCAAGTCCCTCAATTAATGGAAGACCGGACTGAACGGGCGCGGCAGGGTGTAATGCAATCCGCTGACTGGATCGTCTAGAGGGACGAGTGACAGGAGATCCTTCTCCTTCTTCCTCCTCGCCCTCATCTTCCTCTTCCTCACCATCTTCTTCGTCCTCGAGGACACCTTCGGGTCTCCCGGATGTGCTTGGCCTGGACGGACCCGTCTCTACTAGAACACGGTCCTCCACTCCAGCCTCGAACATCTCCACGTCATCAGCCTCATGCTCGCTATCGCCTGCCCGTTCAAGTTGAAGCTCATTCGGATCTATAGGCCCTCCCACACCGTCTACAGTCCGAGATCGGACCAACGTTCTCGCCTCATCAATACCTTCTTCGACCACTGGCCCGTCCATCGGAGGATTAACTGTTTCATGGGTTTCGTGCCTAGCATCGGAATCTCTGGAAGAAAGGACATCCACGAGATAGTCTTCTACGGAAACGTTCACGTCCACGGATTCACCGCCCGAACCTACTCCATCCTGGTAATCCCGCACCTCGTGAACGTTTTGACTATCGCTCCCAGACATCCTAGGGCAGAAGGAAACGGATCAGAAACGATGATTGTTATTGTCCGAGAGTTCATTTATATGTCTTATTAAGTCCAGAGGTCCGCGGAAAAGTTTAAACCCTAAGATTTTCTATACATAGAAGGACAGGGACCCCAAGACCCTGGCATACGAAGCTGTGCCACTGGCACCACGATATGCCCCTTATGGCACGACAGTAAAAGAAACAATTTATGGGCGAACACCACAACCAGTACCGATTTACAAGTAAGCATGCAGTGTCAAGACGGGTTGTGTCGGACGGGACTTACTAAATAAGAGTACAAGACATCAATGAGGAAAATTGGCATATTATAAGCATGCAGCAGAAACACATCAACTATCATCTAAACCAAAGTTATCGCAAGAGCCAATTACTAAAGACAAGCACAATTACGGAAGCAGCAAGAGAAGCCACACTAGACATGCAATGGGCGTATAGCGAATACAGGCAACTTTAACAAAGCCAAAGAATGAGGGGTACTTACTTGCTAATATTCAAGCAGGGAAGTTTGTCGCGGACGATCGAACTTGGATAATGTCCCGAGGTTACGGATCTCAGCTTGATGGCCTAAAGTCTTACAAGTCCCAGTTGCTCGGATCGATCTTGCGTTGTTTGAATTGCTTAAAGATTGCTCAGCGTTTCAATTTGGCTAAAGTATGAAAGTGACCAATCGCCTAACTATTTATAGGGGCAAAGTGGGAAGGCCAAGCGTCACATCACTTAGGATTAAATCATGACCGTTGATCTCTTCAAATCCAACGGTCATGACGATTCACGAATAGATGGCCAACAGCGCATTACGTCTGGTGCCTAACCGAGGAGTCGCATCGCTTGGATTTGAATCCCAGCCGTTGGTCCTCTCCAATCCAAGGGTTGGGCCGCTTCGCGAGTGGATGGCTGTCAGTACGTCGCATTTAATGCTTGACAGACGCGTCACATCAATCGGACTTGGAACCCCAACCGTTGATGTCGTCCTGATCCAACGGTCACATCCCTTGACTCGGGATCTTTCCCCCGTGGGCCGAACGGACAACCTATTGGGCCTCTTGGGCTTACGGGAGGACCAATTCAACAATCGGTCCAACGGACAGCTTCCGGAGGGCTACGTCAGATCCTAACCGTACTCGGACATATATATCTCGGATACAAATACCTTTTCCCTCTACAGTCCCAGTTATGTGATAACTCGGACTGTAGACGGAAAAGGGGGGGAAAGAGATATATTGAATCCTTGAGGACACGGACGACGGATCCCGACAGAAAGGACTTTTTCCTGTTTTCTTTTAACTAACGATTCGGACACGCTCCACAGACACGACCGATCCCTCATAGTTACCAACTATCTTCTACTAAGATACTTGGAAACTGGGGGGACATATGTTGATACGGAAATGTGTCCAATCCGTTAAGGGCGCCATAGAGCGTGTCCTAAAGCGCATCACGGCTTAACTAGCCAATTCAGTACTGGTCCGACCTCACATGGTCCGACCAAAGTGAATCGACCAGTACGCTGAAGTCACTATATCTCCACAGCTAGTCCGAGCTGGCTAAGGAAAGAACTTCCAAACCTGACCATGTCAGTACAGAGATGCCTAACGGACCGTACGAGAGAATCTCGGACGCCACCATTACTTTAAGACCAAACGTATATAACAGAACCACTGAGATACTTCCGTGAGACTCTAGGCTCGGACATCCAGAGTCACCCAAGGGCAGATCAACCAAGCAGACAGTGCATGCGAGGGACTAACACGGACTGACATGCGAAGACTCTCAGAGGGAAAGGACCAAACTACCCTCCCGGCCCATTAATTAGTATTGGATTACTATTCACTAATGGGCCATGGGCCAAAGGTAGCATTGGTGTCCATATCTGAATCATACACTTGGCATCATCTTATGAACCTCTTCATAAGTACATGATAACTATAAATATAGCACAAGGTCCAAGACCTTAAAAAAAAGAAGGAGGGGACATTCAAAGGGAGATTCAAGTGATAAGTGATAAGTGAGATCCGTAATACCTTTCCCATTACTATTGCATTGAGAGCTATCATCTCTCCTTTGAGTAAAGCCTCCTTCCGGATTGACCTTGGCAATCCGGGTAACCCATTCTAACCCCCCCCCCCCCCCACTTAGTCCTTTCAGGTGCTCTTTCTCGGACAAGCCTTTTCTCGGACTTCAAGTTGGAGGTGGAGCTTAGATTAGGTTACTTGCAGTAGTAGTGTTGGTGTTCGAGGTTTACCCCTCAACATCACAGTCCACAAACACTTTGACACCAGCCGTCGCGAGTTGCACCACCCTGGTGCAACCCTTGGGCAAATTTGGAAGGAGGAGGGAAGGAACTGGACCGGATGCCGAGGTTCCGTCATTGATAGATTGATCTCGCCATGGTTCGATGGTGGTTTCTAATGGTTTTGGTGTTTTGTTGAACACAATTTTGTTCAAGATCGAGAGTTGTGGGGTTTGGTACTGGGGTGGGTAAAAAAAATTTTTTGGTACTCCAGAATGACACACCGCCAACTTAGGTACTTTAGAATGGTAGTGCCCAATTTAGGTACTAAATATCAACCCTCCTTTCAATTTATGTACTACGGTCAATTTTCATGCAAAGTTGACTAATTTAAACTGATTTTTACCAAAAAAAAAAAAGAAAATATATAATTAGTGACACGTGTCACCTCGTTATTAATTCTGGAATTTGTCTTTTGAAAATAATGTAAATTTGATTTTAAAAATTGTAAAATAAAATAATAATTCTATAAAATAACATTAAAAATAATAAATACTAAAAAAATAATTAAAATAATATATTTATTGTAAAAAATTGTTAATAATTATTAAAAAATATAAGCATTACATAAATATATTAAAACAAATAAAAATATAAAAAAATAAAAAAAATTGTTCAAAAATATTAAAATTTTAAACTGCATCAATATTCCTGAAATTATGTTTATGGGATGTTAGGGTTCTTAGAAGATGTCAATTGGGGGAAATAAATTGTTCTGATTGTGTCAACATTTTTTTTTTTTTTTTTTTTTGGAACTGAACGAAAATTTCATTACCAAAAAACAGATACAAATCAAAGGCGATCCCAAACGATCCAGCCTATCCAAAGCAATAAAGTTCGAACTCTATCTTACCAATAAATTCCCAACATGGGTTCGCAAATGAGAACCTGCCAAGCCCTATACACTATTACATCTATGATTTTCTGTCCAATACGGTTAGTGTCCATAGTTGTAGTTTCTCGTCCAAAACAACTCTCGTTCCTGTAAATCCAACATTCATATACGGCTTCTGTGAACGCAATTTTGAGTAGTTTAGCGCGCCAATTCTTTGCTTTAGTTCTTGTTGATATCCAAGCAAGTTCTCTTGTCCACTCCAAAGGCATATGCTGGACCCCTATCCAGTTAAGGACATGCTGCCAAATCGACTTTGTAGATGCGCAGGTGAAGAGTAGATGATCGAGGCTTTCCGGTTGGTGGCAGAGTCCGCATGTTGTATTCTGGAGGAGCCCAAATCGATACAGTCTATCCTTAGTAGCCAGTCTATTGTGACATGCCAACCAAAGCACCATTTGCGCTCTAGGTCTCGCATTGTTCCTGTATAGAACCGTTCTCCATGGTACCGGTTCACCATCTTCATGTAAAGATCTATATACCACATTCATCCGAAACTTTGTCAAATGCAGGGCTGCATCCCATGTCGAGTTGGAATGGGTGAGGTATCGACATTTGAGGATTTCTTTGAAGATCCATGAGCAAGATTGTGGTTGCTCATCAATTAATATCCTTTCTTGCGTCATGTAGTATATATGGATCCACTTTACCCATAAGCTATCCGCCTTGCCGCAAAGGTTCCAAAGCAATTTCAGCATACATGTCTTGCTCCATTTAACCAGTGATATGATTTGTAGTCCGCCTGCAGATCTCGGCATACAAATTTTTTCCCATGCAACCCGTGCCTTCCTTGTGATGGTTTCGCTATTAGACCATAAGAAGGATCTACAAATGGCCTCTATCTTTCGTATCACATCTTTGGGAAGAGGAAGGCATTGCATCCAATAGTTAGCAATCGAGAATAGCACACTCTTGATTAGCTGTATACGCCCAGCATAGCTAAGAAGCTTCGCTGTCCAATGCCTAATTCTTGCAACATTTTTCTCAATTAATGGTTGGCATTGTAAGATCGAGAGTTTCTTACTCGTCAATGGTACTCCCAGGTATCGAAAGGGGAGAAGACCCCTAGTAAAGCCTGTGAGCTGCGCAATCTCTTCTTGGACATCACTCGGTACTGCCCCATAATATATGTTGCACTTTGCTGGGTTAACACGTAAACCAGTAGCCTTTGAGAAGGTATGAAAGCGATCCATTACAAGTTTGACGGATAAGGCATCTCCCCGCGAAAATAATAGGAGGTCATCAGCAAAGCTCAGGTTAATAATGCTCAATCTCTCGCAACGAGTGTGGAAATTAAAGTCTGGGATCCATTTCAAATCCTGTAGAGTGCAGTATAGATACTCCATGACTAGTACAAACAACAACGGAGAGATGGGATATCCTTGTCGCAATCCACGTTTGGCTCTCAAATACTCAGATGCGGCCCCATTTATCATATATCGATATGACACAGTGGTGGTGCATGTCATAATCCAGCTAATAAATTTCTCCGGGAATCCAAGTTCATGTAAGATGCTCTCCAAAGCAGCCCATTCAACCGTATCATATGCCTTCTGTAGGTCCAGTTGCATCATACACTTCGGTGCACCACCTTTCCTGTTATATCCCCGTAATAATTCTTAGGCAAGGAGAATATGATTGTGAATCTGCTGACCTGGGATGAAAGCCGCCTGACTCTCATGGATAAGGCCAGGTAATACTTTGCTCAGTCGACTTGTTAGAATCTTGGATATAATCTTGTAAAGTGTTGTGCAACACGATATGGGACGGAAGTCTTTTACCATCTTCGCATCAGGAACTTTGGGGATCAATGTCACAAGACTGCAATTGGTTGCAGGATACAATCGGCCATGCTCAAAGAAATCCTGGACAGCCCGCATTAAATCATGCTCGATGATACTCCACATGGCTTTAAAGAATTTTGCGTTAAATCCATCCAATCCCGGGGCTTTAAGATCACCAATCCCCTGCAACGCTTCCCAGACCTCCTTCTTCGAAACTTGTTTGGTCAGGTCCAAGGCTTGTACTCGATTAATCTGTGGCCCATTGCGCATTACAGTTATGTGAATGCCCTCCAAAGTATCCGCAGCAGTACCCACCAACGTATTGTAGAAGTGTAAAACTTCCTCTTCAATTTCAGCCGGACTTGTAACAATATCACCATTCGGCCGTTGGAGACTAGTTATTCCCAAATTTCTATTCTTCGCCTTGATAGTAGCGTGGAAATAGGTGTTGTTACCATCACCTAGGCGTATCCAATCCACTTTTGATTTTTGTTGTAAGAGACGCTCCTCCATGTCATTCCAATGTAGTACCTCCATGGTACAATGCTTCACATGCTCAATCAAGGTGGGATTCATTCTATCCAAGAGTAAGTTCTCATGCGCCATTTTGAGCACATCCAAGTCCATTGGAGCGAGATTCGGGTCCCAGAAACTCTCTGTTGTATGGGCTGTATGGCAGAGCGTACCTTGCACAATTTATGCCAGAATACACCCATTCTGCTCACATCGGTTACGCGGGCACGTCTGATCTCCAAGAAATCAGGTTGTTCCACGACACTATTGATGAATTTGAATATTCTTTTCGGTATAGGCTGCGGCTCCAATAATTTCAAACGCAGCATAGCATGGTCCGATACACTAGAATCGAGTATCTCAACTTGTAAATGACTAAAAGAGTGGAACCAAGCCATGTTACCTATCACTCGATCAATCCTGGAGTATATTGGATCCGAAGTGTGTTTGTTATGCCATGTGAAGTGGTCTCCAATACTATCAACCTCGTGTAGCTCAGCTCGTTCCATCATACTAGTAAGGTCCTCATATTCATTAGGGTGAATAATAAACCCTCCAATTCGATCCTGGGAAGTAAGGACATTATTAAAGTCTCCCATTAGCATCCATCTTTCCGACGATAATGGTTGTAATCCTTCTAAGCGCTGCCACAACCTCCGTCGATCAATAAGCTGATTAAAGGCATAATAGCTGTGAGCCAAGTAATGAAATCACCATTCTTATCAAATAGTTTGCAATGTAGAAATTGTGCACCACCCTCAACAAACTGTATAGCAACTCTGGCTGGGTCCCAAATAATCCATATTCTTCCATTAGCATGATATGCATAATTATCAAGATAGTCCCAATAACCACCTAATCTTCCTCTCATCTTTTGGCTGTTTTCTTGTTTTATTCTTGTTTCTACTAGTATAGCGACAGAAATCTATGATGCTCGGAGACGGGAGCCAATCTCCTTGATCTTCGCTATTTTGTGTCAACATTATATCAATGTACTTTGTATGTTTATGTATCTGAAGCGCATTTTTAAAATTTTCCACTCTTGTAATTATTTTAAAATTTAAAAATAATTTTGAATAATTTATTATAATTTTATATAAATTTTTAATTTTTATTTATTTTTATTAAATTTTGATAATGTTTTGAAAATTTATCGAATTTTTATTATGTTTATAATTTTCATATTTTTGAACATTTTTTTATTATTTGTTTATATTTTTTATTTTAATACATATTTGTAATGTTTATATTTTTTTTATAATTTTTGACAATTTTTTATAATAAATATTATTTTAATTATTTTTATAATATTTATTAATTCTTTATATTATTTTTTATAATTTTTATTTAATTTTCAATTTTCAAAATCGAATTTGCATTATTTTCAAAAGACAAATCCCCGAATTAATAAGCAGGTGGCACGCGTAAAAAATTATGTTTTTTCTTTTTTTTTTGGGTAAAAATCGGATTAAATTGGTCAACTTCACCTGAAAATTGGGCGGAGTACATAATTTGAAAGGAGGGTTGATGTTTAGTAACTGAATTGGACACTACAATTCTAGAGTACCTACACTGGCGATGTCTTATTCTGGAGTATCTAAAAAAAATAGTAGTGTTAAAGAAAAGTGATGGGGGTAAAGTTTTACCCTTGGGGTGAGATGTAAATTGTGAGATTGCCACTCTCTTAATGTTCTTTTTTTATCCTAGTCTTATCCGATCAGGAAACCGCCGCCGCCGCCGGAGGTTACTCGACCACCTTTTCAGTCACGTGATGAGAAGGAAGAGAAAGAAGCCGAAATGATGAAGAAGAAGGCGAAGTCACTTTAGTTTTAGTTTAATTTATTTTTCATTTAATTTCAATTTTAAATTTTAATTTTAATTTTCCTTTTTTATTATCGAATTTGTATTTTATTTTTTCATTTTCTTATTCAATGTAATAACATCAAAATGTGAGTTGGCAGTCAACTTTATGTTTGACCTGGTGACTACATTTGGCGGGAGAAACAAACGTTGTATTCTCTACGCAAAACCCCCAAACTTCAGGACCATTTATGACTTTTCCCCGTCTCCACTCCACACTTCCACAGTACCAAACTATTTTTTTTTTTAATTTCGTCAAGTTTGAACTCCAGCAAACTCGTTTCTTGCCTGCTAGTTCAGCCGGCAGTATAGTGTTTCCGTCAACAGTTGCTCAAAATTGTTTTCTGAAAAATTCACTTGCGCCCTCTTTCAGTTCCTTGATATCTTCACACCACTTATCACCAATTCCAATTGTGTTGACATTGTTGTGGGGCTTGTGGTATCACCGGAATCAAGGGGAGTGCCGAACTTGACACTAGAGTTGGTGAATTAAGTGAGGCGATTTATTTATTCTCGATTGGATATTTTGCAAGCACCTCAATGGCCGTGCACCAGCTGCCTGCACCTTAAGACCAACAGCAGCAGCCGTGCAGAGCAAGGAGAAGCAAGAACAGAGGAGGGCAGTTTGAATGGAGATGGAGCAGCAGGCTGTGCAGAGCAATGAGACGCTGGAATAGAAGAGGGCAGATTAGATGGAGTAGCAGGTGGCACAAAGCAGGGAGACGATGGAACAGAAGAGGGCAGATTGGCTGGAGAGGTGGCACATTATGCTCCGAGTGTTCCGGCTGGAACTATTTGTGTTTTCTTGGATGCAACATTCTCTCAGGATGAGCTTAAGTTGGATGTGGAGTTGCGGCATTTGATAATGATGGTCTAATGGGAAGATATCAAAGAACATTTGTCAAAAAGTCACTCCGGAAGTTGTTGAATCTATGGCTTTTTACGAGTTTTTCAATGTGCATTTGAGCAAGGTTGGCATATTTTCAGTAGGTCCTATTTTCAGACTAGCAAGACGTGCGGGTTTGCGATTGAGAATGCAATTGGCCTATATTTCTTGATATAAAACCTGAATTTGTACATGATGCATCATGACTTGTACCCCCAAATAGTTTGTTAGTAGCCATTTTATGATGAGATGCTCCATAATTCTTATATTTGAATTAGAGAAGATTATTTATCAGAAGATATATAGAAGCTACAATCGCCCAGGAACGTCCACTCAGTTCGCACGAATTAGGGATTTTAGTTGTACCAAGTGGTGCAGCGATTGTACCACACAAAAAGCTCAAACAGATCAAGGGATTCTTGTTGTACGCCAATCATTCAACGCAATACATTTCCTGTATAATAGTGTTCATAGCGTTTACACTGCTGCTCAACTTGTATTATAAATGCAAGGTTCACTTTGATTCAATTAAATTGACATTTTCATTCAATTTTCTATCAAATTACATACTACAATAGTTCATTCGATTTCAATCGTTATATTTTGATCCTGTTTTTCTTCCAAATTCAACTGCATATTAAGAAAACATGCCTAGGTTGTGAATCTGTCTTTCTCATACAATTATAACCAATAGAAAAGAACATAAATAGTACATGCTCGGTTTATTAGTGTTCATAAAGTGATGATTGAAAAAGAAGATAAATAAGTAAATGTAGCAAATACAACGACAGAGAGCGAAAAAACAGGTACATGCTCTGTTTATTAGAATAAATTTAGAAAGCGATAATCAATCTTCAGCAAAAACATGTTATTATCAGCTCTGATAATTCTTCTTAACCAAGGTTCTACGAAAACTCTCCCTGAAGATAGTCAACGATCTTCATATCGACTTGGAATGCCCTGGTTAGAACAGCTGGATTGATTGGTGGATCTGATCCGAAAACAGCATTTGCAATTGTTATGACACCTGGATTCTGGCTGCTCAGTGCAGCAAAGGCTACAGCATTGGTCTTTCCCACATTTAACTGGAAATGAATTAGACCTTCTGGGAAGACAAAAACATTTCCTGGATACAAGTACTTGGTGAATAGCTTGTTCTGATCAGCGGGGTTTGCAGGGTTTGAGGTGACAAAACCGACATAGAGCGTTCCTTCTATTACACCAAGAATTTCAGTCGCTCTTGGATGTGTTTGTGGAGGGTTTTGACCGTATGGTGCATAGTCTATACGGACTACAGAGATACCGAGAGTGTTTAGGCCTGGTATCTGGTTGACATTCACTGTAGTAACTCTTGAACCCTGTGCATTTGATGTATTCCCGGGCTTATTTAGACCTGAGAAAAAGAATTCATCGGCAACAACCATTGTCAGGTTCTTGCAAATCTTCCCATTCACAAAAACTGCATTTGCACAACATGTAGTGTAAAGGCTACTAAAAATTTCACTTTCTTATCATATATAACAAATTAAAAATATATAGCATGTGTTCTGTTTGAATTTATAGGTAATTACCAGACGCTTTTGAATCGTTAACAGCTACACAGAAGTCTTTCAGATGCCTGTGCGAACAATGCTAAAGATGATAAGATAATGGCTGCGGAGAAGAAAAGAGCAATATTCTTCATTTTGAGGTGTAATTAAAGTGTTTTGTTTGGTTCTGAGGTGATGAATTTAGCATGGAAATGGTTAGTATTTATAGATAAATTTCTGAGAATGAGTCATCTCCTAATCTTTAAACTATAGCAGTTTAATTTAAATTAAGTTGGAAAAGTCTCACTGCGTAAACTAGTTAGTAACTTATGCATGGTAATCAGTTAATTAAAGATTTCTTCAAAAACTGATCATGTTGCACGCTGACGATTTTATAGAATTAGTATTTCTCAACAACTGCGCTAATACCATTTCCCGTGAAAGATATAGTCCATACACGTTAGTCAATGATATATCATTATACCTTTATTGCAAGTATTATTAACATTCAAATATTTTGTGTAAATTATAAAGTTTGTTCTCAGATTTCATACATAAATTCGCAACAATATCAACCCCGCGAAATATGGAGTTCTGAATTTATATAGCTAGGTCCATGAGAAACATAATATATTGCCAAACTAAAATAACAAACACATGAAAAATTTCCGATCGGTATTCATCTGCATTACCTTACTTGCTGTGGGGTTTGGACATCCGTATTGTTTTCACTTTTCAAGCTCGTCTTTGTTTTGCACATCATGGGGGAATATGGAGAGAGTTAGCTCCCAATTTAGCCCTTGATTGACTTCTTGATTAGAGTTGGTTCATACACATTACACCCAAAATTGAAGAAGGATGGAGCTTCTTAATTTGGTAGATTCAGGAAAACCCCTTGGGAGTAAGGGTGGAACTACCTAGCTAGTCTGCAAGATTGTGGAAGACCCCTTTGAGGTGCCAGAATTACTTAACTTGGGAAGTCAATGAATCAACACAATCTATAAAGTTGGAAGCTTTGAGTAGAAATGGGATTTAGCAAAGGATTATCTTTTGCTACGGATCTCAAATTCCTTCTTAGTCGATTTAAGTCTTCAAAAGGAACGACGTGGATTAGTTGAAGGTTTCGCCACTTTTAGATACTAACATAATCCTTGAGTACATTTACTTTACTGCAGTTTACTTTCAACATACTATATGTTTAAATTTCTTTAACATCTATACATTGATCATACATATTGATCATGGCACAGAGAAAGACTTCCGCTACTCTGAATCTTTACTGTAAGCATGGCCTGTCAAAGACTTGTGTCAGTAAAAGTTGAAAAATTACATCGAATGTTTTTGAAGTCTATTAACCCGTTGTAGACTTTAAACCTTGTTACTGGGACCAACATCTTCAAAGCTCAAGTGCCCACAAAACGGTAGTTCCTTCACTATTGATTTGCATCTCTTTTAAAGGGAAAGAGCATTGCAAAAGTAGAGTTTAAAAAAAAAAAAAACTTGAATTAGAAACTGCACAAATAACTGCATCTATCTATGCAACTATGACTCCTCTATACCACCTTTGTAAGCATAATGAAAACTCCCCAAGTATCTACAAAGCAAGCCAACCACCTGAGCAATACCAAAACATTCTCCAAACTTGTTGTAGTTTAGAAAGGACCCTTACCTAGATCTCTACTAGTTCTCACTCCAATCTTGCCACAAATCCTACTCTTGTAAATTCCCAACATATTTTCTACAAACAACACTTTTTCATCAAGAATGTGTATATTTTACTATGTTCGTAGCACATAAGAATATGTTAGGAATATCTGTTTAGATTTTGATCAGCAACCTAATGACTTATCTTAGCTCAGAAAGGTTATTAGTACTCTTGGTTCACTTGAACACTGTAAAAGAGGAAACTCACTAAGTAGGATAGTCTAGCAAATCTTGTACAGGATGTTAGGTATCGAAATGTAATTTTTATTTTCTGAAGAAGACCAAGAAGAAGACATCCAGCAGGAAAAGTTCAACAATTTTTGAAGACTTGAAGATTGCACAAGATTGCTGAAGACAAAGGTTTTTCAGATACCTATGACCAGATATCTTGAAGACACAAGCGTTTTTAAATAAACAGTGTTACAAGAGATATATGAGAATTAAAAGGTTTCTTAAACGAGGAAAGTGCCCACAGATATCTACACTCAGATACCTTGGACATAAACTATGTTTGTGAAAAGAAATATATTATAACAAAGTTGTTTCAACAAGTGGTATCTGGAGTTGTGATAATCTCTAGAAAAGAACATGCAAAGCTTCAGAGAACTCTGATAGAATAAGATCTCCGATACAATGCATAGTTCCGTTGGCACTACAGGACAAAGCATAGTACAGTGCATTAAATGCGCGGACAGAAATGTCTGAACGAAAATGGTAGATTCTGAAAAAGAAGACAAACCTGCTACAGTACTATACTCAGATATCAATAGTTTGAATTTGATTTAAGCCTAACGGATACTATTCAAACGGCACTCAAATTCATCTATAAATATCAACACTTAGACTGCTTGAGAACACACACTAAACACCTTAGTTCACTGAACTTATATTGAATACTCACACAAATTCTCTCAAGCTTACTACTTACCTTCAAGTTTTTTGTTGCGACCAAAGCTCTTAATTCTAAGTAGCATAACAGTTCTAAGTGTCCTGATCCTTAACAAGCATTGTTACTTGTGAAAGAGTTGAACTAAGATTTCATATCTGAGTTTCATTCTCTTGAACACTTATCATAGACTTGGGTCAGTAATGAACAAGATACCATACATTGCAATGTGTATTAAGTATACTTGATTCATAGAGCTATCTGAATAACTGAACAAGTTATTAAAGAAGCTCACCTGACAATTTACCTTAACCAACACCTTAATCGGCGTGGAGTACAGGAAGTACTTAGTTTGGGAAACTAAGGAATAAATCCAAGGTTATTGAGCACAGGAAGTACTTAGTTTGGAAAACTAAGGAATAGCTCAAAAGGTTTCTGAGTACAGGAAGTACTTGGCTGTGAAAGCTGGGGAATAACTCAGAGAGAACACTTGGTTGGGAACCTAGTGTATTTAGGAATCTAGAGAAGATATTTGTAAGGTTACATCATTTATCTGTCTTAGTGGATTCTAGGTCTGAGAAAGGCCGAAGTGGATTGGTTGAAGGATTACGCCACCTTTAGATACCACTATAAAAAGACTTGTGTTATTTACTTTCTGCAGTTTATTACTTGCTTTACTTATCTTGCAAAGTACTTACACTTATCTTGCTGAGCACGTGCACTTATCACAGAAAAGTCTTCCGCTCTCTGAAATTAAGTATCAGATATCTTCACAGATATCTGAGAAACTGTGTTTATCGACAAAAGATTTAAAAGACTATTCACCCCCCCCCCCCCAGTCTTTTACTTTGCCGTTATCTGGACCAACAAGTGGTATCAGAGCAGGAGGTTCCCAAGCCTTCTGCACTGAACCTAGATCCCAGATAAGTGCCCACTAACTGCTTTTCACCTACACTTGATTTGTTTGTTTAGTGTGTTTGCTGCAGGATGTCTTTAAGTGACGCCCCAATTCTCAAGCCAGAGAATTATGAAAAATGGAAGAACAACATGATGCTCCACCTAGATGCCATCAGTGACGAAATGATCGAAGTAATAAAGAATGGCCCAATAGTCATTCAACAACTCAAGCAAGTCATAGAGGTTTCTAATGGTAGAGATAGAGAACAAAGCGATGGGTCTTCACGCATGATCGCCAACCAGTGGGAGACCTGCCAGTTAAGTTATTTACGAACCAAAGCCCAGAGAGCTCTGGACATCAGAAGATGCCAAGAGAAATCGACTAGATGGTCAGGCTCGTAACAACATCATACGTTCTACTCCAGAGCACATACAGTGTAAACTGTGGGGTGCAAAAATGGCGAAAGTGGCCTGGCAACTGATTGAAGAAATCTGTGCCGGCACTGAGAAAACAAAGGAAAATAAGTTCGAAGTTTTGAAGCTCAAATTCCAAAACTTTACACAAGGTCCCACAGAGACTCTTGAAGAACTAGATTTTCGGTTTACAACACTTATGAGTGACATGGCTACACTTGGTGAGAGTAATAGATATACCCAGTCAGAAACGATTAAGACTATTGTGAGAAGTCTAAATCATAACTGGGAACACACAAAGTTTTTCTACTTTAACCAAGGAATGCCAGATATCACTCCTGTGGAACTTTTCTCTCACCTTGCCACTGTTGACTATGAGACAACTCAAAGAGAACAAATAACCGAGAAGTTGCAGAATGTTGCTCTGGTTGCTCAAGGAACTTCTGAAAAGAAGAAAGGCAAGGAGGTGACTGAGGATGCTCTTGCTGTAAAGCAAATGGGAAAATATGTCAGTCGAGAAATTGAGAGAAGAAAAGCCAAAGAGAAGCTGAAAAAGCATCTAGGCTCAAACTATCACCAAGACAAAATATGCAAAGCTCGCTGAACAAGCCGGCTCAGAAAGCATCAAGTACTGAGGAAGCAGAAATCGGAAACGATATCTGTTTCTATTGTCAGAAACCTGGTCATTTCAAGAAGGATTGCCCTGCCTTCAACAAACTAAAGACACGTGATAAGAAAGACAGAAGAATCTTCAAAAGAAGTTAGAGAGCTATGCTCACTGAAGAAATTAAAAAGATTCAAATCCAACTGGATGCTCTAGATATTGAGTCTGATTCTGAGGATGAGGATTCAGATGATTCCACACTGCCTTTCCCCAGAAATGTGCGGTGTTTCTCATGAAGTAATTGACTTTGGTCAAAAGAAGAAAGAAGTGTGTGGAATGGCTGAAGAAATCTTTCCAGATATCTCCAACATTGAACCTTGTCTAATGGCTGATGAGGTAACACATACTTCCTGTTATACTTATGAAAGTGATGAAGAAGGAATCAAAGATCTGGAAAATCTCAGAAGAGAACTTGATCTCTACAAAAGAGAATTTCTAATGGTCCGAGCTAGAGCCGAAAACCTTGAAGAAGAAAAGAATTCTCTTGTGAAGGAAAATTCTCAAATAATCAAGATATCTGAGAAAAAGGATGCTGAAAATGCATTTCTCAAGGCTCAGATATCTGAGACCGAAAAGTCACATAAAGAAGCAATGGCCAATCTTCAAAAGAAATGTGAAGATCTTCTTTCTGAGAATAAGGAACTCAAAAAGAAAGAACTATCTTTTCAATCTTATGCCAAAGCTAGTGACACTCTTACTGAAGTACAATCTTATTTAAGAGATCCTTCAGAAAAGAGAGGACTTGGGCTGGACACACACAGAGACAATTCTACCACTCTGAATAAGAGTAATGAAGGACGAACATTTGTCAGTGCTCAGCAAGGTGATTCCCAAACAATCTACAGTATCGGTCAGAAAGCTAAGATTGTGACAAAGGAAAGGCAGTTGCGACCAAGTCTTTGTGGGAAAAACAAGTCCAAAGGAAAACTGTTGGGAATGTCTCTGGAAAGAAACATAACACTGAAAAATGTAATCACGCACAGTGCTATGTCTCTCAAAAAGGAAAAATTGCAGGAGCTGACAAATTCTCCTATGTCACGTTTTCTGGAAAGAAAATAGATTATCCAGAGACTAGCAAAGCTGCTGAGAAGAGATCTCAGATAGCACCAGGTGCTCGGAATGGTATTGGCTATAAAGCCATCGGGAAACAACTTGCTCATGAGTACAAACAAGAGCAAGAACGATGGTTAAAGGCTAGAATTGCTCATAGCAATTATCAGAAGTGGAAGATGAATCAAGCCACTGAAAATCTGAATGCCAGGGCTAGAAGAAATCTAGCTAGGAAAGCAAAGTTTGCTGAGAAGCAAACTCAGAAACCTGACAGGTATCTGAAAGCACCAAATGGAGCACCAGGGAACACACCAAGGAAGAAAATAGTTCTTAATAACAATTATACTAATCATTTGACTAGAATTCCTCCTTATGTTCCTGTTAGACAAAAGAATGTTCCTAAGAAATTCATTCAAAAATGGATTCCTACTGGAAGATTCTTTAGTCCAGATGGTTCCATTATTGGTATGAGAACCTAATCCTCTGTTTCCTGTTTTGTGCAGAACACTCTAAAGACTAATTCAAAGTGTGGCATTTTGATAGTGCATGTGGGAAGCACATGACAGGAGACAAAGCAAATCTGATTGACTACAAAAAGTGCGATGATGGACCAATTATCAGGTTTGCTGGAGGAGATGAAAATCCAACCATAGGTTTTGGCAATTTGAAGTTTGGAGCCCTTACAATCTCTGAAGTACTTCATGTAAAGGGATTGAAATATAATCTCCTAAGCATGAGTCAACTAGTAGACGAAGGGTACACTGTCAAGATCAAGTCAAAACTATGTAAAGTGATTGTCAATGAGTCAAAGCAGACAGTCTTGGTTGCAAGGCGTAAAGGAAATCTTTATGTGGCTGATTGGGCATCCGCCACAACCGAAGAATGTCTCATGGTGAGTCAATCTGGCCACACTGAAGAAAATTGGCTATGGCATAAAAGAATGAGTCACTTGAATTTCAAAACTCTGAATAAGCTAGCCAAGAAAGAGTTGGTGGTTGGCTTACCCAAAATGGAATATAGAAAAGAAGGTGTATGCTCAGCTTGCCAAATGGGAAAACAATCTAAAACATCTTTCAAGTCTAAAACTAGACATTCCAGTGAAAGGCCACTGCAATTGTTACATATGGATCTGTTTGAATCCTCAGTACCTAGTTATGTAGGAAAGAAGTATGGTCTGGTTGTTGTTGATGATTACTCAAGATTCACTTGGGTTGTCTTTCTCAAACACAAATCTGATGCAAGGGTTGAGATACCTAACTTGTTGAATAAGCTCGAAGTCATGAAAAATGACAAGGTATATGTAATCAGAACAGACCATGGTACTGAGTTTGTGAACCAGTACATCAAAGAGTTTTGTACCTGCAAAGGTATACAACATCAACTATCTTCTGTAAGGACACCACAACAAAATGGTGTTGCTGAAAGAAAGAATAGGACCACGAAGAAAGAAGAAGAACAATGCTTTTACGACCGAAATAAGTGAAATCTATTGGGTTGAAGCTGTAAACACAGCATGCTACACTCAGAATAGATGTCTAATTAACAAACACCATGAAAAAACTCCTTACGAGTTTTTCATTGGTAGACCCCCTAGTATCAAACATCTAAGGGTGTTTGGTTGCAGATGTTTCGTTCTTAACAATGGAAAAGAATACTTGAGAACATTTCAACCAAAGGCAGATGAAGGAGTATTACTTGGTTATTCTCTGAATAACAAAGCCTATAGAATCTACAACAAAAGAACGCAAAAGATTGAGGAATCTGTTCATGTAGTATTCTATGAAGGAAACAAGAAAGTACTCTTGAATGATGATCTCTCAGATAGGTTCAAAATACTAATGATTAAAGACTCTGAAAAAGGATCCTCAAAAGGAAAAATTCTACCATTCAAATAGAGGATGAGTCTGACGATGAAAAGCAACCTATGCTTAGTAACAACCAGATGACTCTAAGACATGATGAAGAATTTCCTATGAGAATTCCAAAAATGGAACAGGTTACTGAGAACCTTCATCATGAAGAGGTATCTGAAAATGAGACTGCTGAAATGCAAGTTCCAGATATCTCTAACACTGAAAAAGTGTCAGATATCCATGGCATTTCCCATATGTCAGATATCTCAGATACTGCACAAGTATCTCATCAAGATCATATTCATTCACATTCAAATCAAAATGATATTGATCCTACTAGTTCAAAACACATTATGAAATGGATAAGAAATCATCCTGCAAAGAATGTGATTGGTCCCATAGACCAAGGAGTTAGAACTAGAAGAACAATCGCTGAAAATACAAATTGTCTCTATGGATGTTTTATCTCAAACATTGAACCAAAGACTATAGAAGAAGCATTAAAGGATCAAGATTGGATCTCTGCAATGCAAGAAGAGTTGTATCAATTTGAGAGAAACAAAGTCTGGAAACTGGTTCCATTTGTTAACGGAATATCTGTAATCGGAACCAAGTGGGTTTTCATAAACAAAATGAATGATTCTGGTGAAATAACCAGAAACAAAGCTAGGTTGGTTGCACCTAGACTGAATGATTCACCCAGACTGAAGGACTAGATTTTGATGAATCTTATGCACCAATTACAAGATTGGATGCAATAAGACTCTTTCTAGCCTTTGCAGCTCATAATGACTTTACAGTTTATCAAATGGATGTCAAGAGTGCATTCCTAAATGGTGAACTTGCTGAGGAAGTCTATGTTGAGCAACCACCAAGTTTTGAAGTTTCCTCAGAAAGAAGGATGGTATATAAGCTTCAGAAAGCTCTGTATGGGCTGAAACAAGCTCCAAGAGCATGGTATGATACATTGGCCAAATACCTACTAAAAAGCGGTTTCAAGAAAGGAGATGTTGATAAAACACTCTTCACACTGAACCATGATGGGAAACTACTTTTAGTTAAAGTATATGTTGATGACATTATATTTGGATCTAAAGACAAGCAACTTTGTGAAGACTTTGCTGAACTCATGAAATGTAAATTCGAGATGAGCATGATGGGAGAATTGAATTACTTCCTAGGGCTGCAAGTCAAGCAACTCAATGATGGAATATTCATTAGTCAAACAAAGTATACAAAGGACATGCTCAACAAGTTTAATCTAAAGCCTTCTGAAAAGAATGCTAAGATACCAATGAGCATTGGAACCAAAATGACCTATACTGAATCTGACAAGAGTGTTGAAGAACACAAGTATAGGAAATTGATTGGTTCTCTACTGTACCTCACTGCAAGTAGACCTGATATTCAATATGCAGTTGGCCTGTCTGCTAGATTTCAGACAAATCCAATGCAATCACACTACAACATTGCTATGAAAACATTGAGGTATGTAAAAGGTACTGTAGAAGTTGGATTGTGGTATCGAAAAGATAGTGGATTGAGTTTGGTTGGCTATTCAGATGCCGACTATGCTGGATCACTACTTGAAAGAAAAAGCACCTCAGGAACATGTCAATTTCTTGGTGCTAGATTGATATCATGGTTCAGCAAGAAACAAAATTCAATTGCCACATCTACCACAGAAGCTGAATATATTGCTGCAGGGTGTTGTGCTTCACAAATATTGTGGATACAACAACAACTCAGAGACTATGGACTCAATGAAGAGAAAACTTCCATTTTCTGTGACAACACAAGTGCTATTGCCATAACTCAGAATCCTAAGTTTCATGCTAGAACAAAGCACATTGATGTTAGACACCACTTCATTAGAGACCATGTTGAAAAAGGCAATATAGAGATACTCAAGATTGGCACTAAACACCAACTTGCAGATATCTTCACTAAGCCACTACAAGAAAGTAGATTCTTAGCCTTAAGATACAGTCTTGGACTAATGGAGCTACCAAAGAACTGAAAAAGTTCAGATATCAAAGGAGAGGGAAAAGAATCTGAAACGGGTATCCAGATAAGAGAAATCTGGAACGGGTATCCAGAAAAGAGGAATCTGGAACGGGTATCCAGAAACCAAAGGCTAAAAGGTAAAATGGCTATTTGAAGATTTCTGAGACGGGTACTCAGATATCTAGATCACTCAGTGAGGGGGAACACAAAAGAAAATAGTACAACTGTCTACAGTTAACTACTATCTTGAAATTTGAATTATTTCTATCTTTGTGAAAAACTTTGAAAAGACAACAAGTATAAGATAGAATCGACATACAAGTTGTTCTCATTCACACAGAAACGTGATTCAGATAGCTAATAGCCAAAATTCATTAAATGGGCACAATTACAATTGTTGATTGTGATCATTGCTGAAGAAGCAATGGTGACCCTTGATGAAATGGGCGATTGATCTTTACGGCAGAGATTAATTCTCTGTAAATAGTGGACTGTTGAAATTCAGACGTGGCCCACTATGCATTTAATGCCGAACAAACTTTTACCCACGCCTTACTGCAATTCACAGATACGTATATACAAAATTAATTTGTATGTATATGTCTGTTGAGATTACATTGCTATATATATATAGGATTTTGGCAAAAGAATTCACTTTCGCCTAATCCAACATTCAGACTTGCACAAGAATAGCAAAATTCTTTCTTCTACTCCTCTTCAAATCTCTGCTCCTCAATTAGTTTTTCTGCAAAGAATCAGTAATCTTTCACCCTAATCTCTTACAGACCTTCGAAAAACTTACGCTATATAAAGAGATGGCTCCAAAACGTGCTTCTACCCAGAAATCCCAAAATACTACCACTGGCACTGCTGAAAAGCAAGCACCAGAATTGGTAGTTGTAAACAATCGATTGGTAGGAGACTTCAATCCCGATCATTGGACTTTAAATCACAGAATGATTTGGGGTGGTGCCATGATTGAGGAATACCTCACGGCTGCTGTTGAAAATCAAGCCGATAGAAAGCTGATACTTGACATGCTTGAAAAGGCAAAAATCAAGGGTTTTCTATCAGCTCTACCTAGTAGAATCTCTTCACTAGATGTGTTAGAATTCTACAACAACTCCAGGATTATATCATGTGTTTCTGAGGGCACTGCAATAGTGTCTATAAAAACTTCAGTCCAAGGAAAGGAAATCCTTCTGAACTTAATAACTTTCTGCAAGTTGTTTGACCTTCAAAATCTTGGAAAGGATTTTGAAATAGACACCAAGGATGATGATCTCCTTGAAGGTGTAAAACAACTGTACAGTGATGTGTGTGATCTTGAAAAATCAGATAAACCCACTGATTTCAAGCTTGCTGACATCAGAACCAGACATCTGCTGGCTCACTAGGATGTGTTGGCATGCATTCTTCACAGATGCTTTGATGGTCTACAAGGAGGTGCTGACCAGATAAGCCAAGAACGCTGGATGATGATGTTCTTGTTGCAACAACAAGAAAAAAGGCTGGAAAACCCTTTCAATTGGGGAAAGTACGCCTTTATGAAGTTTGTGAAGAAGATTCAAGGCTTTGAGCCTAAATTCGCTAAGGGACTTGCTGAGCCAAAGACCACAGTAAGCTATGGTCTAAAGATATGCTACTTGCTGGAAAAGCTTGGCATTGAGCTCAGAGAGAAGGCTGACATAGCCAACAGTAACCTACTCTATAAATATGAGTATACGAACATGATGAAAAAGGTTACTGGATCTCAGAAAGGTTCCAAGAAGCGAAAGACTGAAGGGGTATCTGAGGGAAAGGTTGCGACCAAGAAGCCCAGAACTTCACGAAAGAAGTCTGCTAGCAAATCAGAAGGCACACCCATTAAGGTTGTCGATTCCCAGATACATGTCGTCGCTGCAGATGAACTCATCAATGCTGCAAAAGAGGTATCGACTACTGAACAAGTAGACTCAGCAAGAGAAAGTGCTTTCAGAAATGTTAAGACTATTGCCGAAAGCCTTGCTGATGAACTCATCAATGCTGCTAAAGAAAGTAGTGACAGATGCCAAACCCTATCTACAGAAACCGCAGGAATTATGGACCAATCAGTTCCTAATGCTGATGAGAGCTCTGACGATGATGATGATGAATTAGTCATCTCTCAAGACCTAGAAAAATCAAAAAGGGCTAAGGTTACTGAAAAAGTAACTGGTGTAGAGATATCTGATGAAGAACCTACACCACAGGTTGCTGAACAAGCACCTGACTCAAAGGACACTGATGAGAACAATTATGAAGATCCTCCTTCTGACCATCACAAGGATGAAGATAAGAAGGATGATGATGATGCCCCTGCACCAGGGACGGGAGGGATTCCACAAGGACACATTACCTCAGCTGCTGAAAAGCACACTGAGAGGACATCACAGCAATCCCCTCCTCCATCTCCTCAGAAATCTATTAATCCAACTCTCCAACATAAAGATACTACTGAACAAGTAGTTGAGCACTCTGAGGGAACAACTCAGAAAATATCAGATGCACAAGCCAGAGTTGCTCAACTCAAACAACTGTTGGAGGAAGAACAACAGCTACATCTTCAACTGGAAGAAAAGATAGTTGAATCCAGAGCAAAGCTCCAAAAGATTGAAGATCAAACAATCAAGGAAATGGAAGCTTATGCTGAAATGAAAGAACTCCAGCTTGATGTTCAGGCAATTGCTGAGGAATTAGATACTGAGCAAGTATCTAGTGACAAGCATGATGCTAATTTGGTCATTCCCAAAAGATGTACCATCCTCCTCACTGAAAGGAAAGAAGCCCATCTCTGAGATGGTTGCTGGACTAGAAAACATTGATGAAAATGTCTAAGAGGATGAAGATCACTGGGCTGATGACTCAGATGATGAAGAAGACAAGACATTGGCAGAGCACCGCAATGAACATTTAGCAGTTTCTCATTTGAAAAGGAAGCTGATTGCTCCTGAAATATTTAGCAAGCTGCCAAATGTCAACTCCAATGAATACTTGAACAGATATCAAGTACTGGCTAAATTGAAAAAGGAGTTATCTTCTCAAGATAAAGTCGCCATTGCATCAGTCCCTGCAGAAATGAAGTCATTCACTGAGCTCATCACTCAGAGAACCACCAGTCTGGTCATTGCTTAGAAAGATCTAGGCATGGTTAGGGATGATGTCCAAAACTTGGCTGCAAAAGCCTTTGAAGAGGCTAGCTATGCTGCTGGAAAAGCAGATGCTATTCAAGGCCCACTGGCAGAGCTTACTGATAAGGATACTGGTCTTATCAAACAAAATCAGGAGCTCAAGGCCACTCTGGAACAGTTGATTGCTTCTTACAACTATCTGCAAGGCAACTTTAACTCCCTTTCAGAATCATTTGTGATTCTTAGTCAGTCAATAATGACTAAGGGGGGAGAATATCAAGATGCTCAGAGAGGAAGAGGAAACAAAAGAAAATCTGAACAACTACCTCTCAGAATAAATGAGCCCTCCTCCAGTCAGACTGCTCTACAGATAGTGGCCACCACTCAACTTCCTGAAAAAGGAATGACAACAAGGGCTAGAGCACAGAAACCTCCAAGGAGTACCAAGGATCCAAGGAGAAGACAAGTAAGAGGGATTGATGAATCTTCTGAAGAAGAAGAAGAAGAAGAAGAAGAAGAAGAAGAAGAAGAAGAAGAAGAAGAAGAAGAAGAAGGAGGAGGCCAAATCAAATCCCTGGGCAATGAAGAAGGCTGCAAAAGTCTCACAAGAATTGATATTGATGATGATGAAGATGAAGCTCCTCTTCATAGAAAAACGAAAATTGATAGCCTAACTGAGCCCATAGCTGCAAAGCCTTTGGCAGCTAAAATACCCTCTGGAAATACCAAGTCTATCCAGGGTGGTTCTTCAAGCATTACTCCAAGGGAGAATTCAAGAGAAAGGAGGAACAGGCTGAGAGCTGAACAAAGACAACTTCAACTACCACTCAGGCCTGAAGAAGCCAAGATTGAGTATGTGAAGACCAACAGTGACTCCTCTGTCTACAGGTGTATTAATCAGAAGAATGGCTACTGGATTCTGGAACTTAAGCATCTACTGGTAAACTCAAAATTTCGAGAACCAATCCATAAACAGCTCATGGCATGGGGAAAAGACAAGCCAATCTTGATTAACACCAACCACATCAAAGCCTGGTTGGATTTTGAAGTAATCAAGAGAATAGAATCCATGAGGAAGGACCTCTCTGATGTATGTCCTTACGGAAAGCCAGATGATGTGCACAAAATTCTCATCACTGGAACAGGCACAAGAGCAAGACTTGTTGTGGAACCCTATGAGTCTTTCTACTTGACTGAAGATCAATACAAGGGTGACATCAGATACCTGAAGATCATTTATGAATACTTCAAGCTATCAGATATCAGAATCGAGCATGCTTGGAAGTGGGGAAAGTATTTGTGGGTCAAGCACTTTGCCAAGAAAAATCCTACCAAAACCTACAAGGAAGTCTGTGGATTTGCCAGTGACACTTCTCTATGACTACTCTGATGATATCAAAAGGTTTGGTGATACAAAATTTGCAGATTGATCCATGGAACTACTTTTGAAGACTTGATGTGTTGAAGACTTGAAGACTAGTTTATTAGGATGTCTACTTGGAGCTTGGCTACTCCTGTTGTCCTAATTTACTAGGTATTTTTGTATCTTGCTGACTGAGCTGAATTGTATTATATACTAAAGTTATCTGTAAACTTTCTTTATAACATATCTGATGAACCTACTCTCAGATATCTTTTTCTATAAAAGATAACTTGTCAGCAAAGATCACACCTTGTGATTTTATTGATGTTTACTTTCTGCACTTAATTATTTGAATTGAAAAATCATAAGAAATGATTAAGTAGTGGATTGTTTCCTCATCCAGATTTGTAATAGGTCAGATAGTCATCGTTGACTGATCAAAATGGGGGAAATTTGTTAGGAATATATGTTTAGATTTTGATCAGCAACCTAATGACTTATCTTAGCTCAGAAAGGTGATTAGTACTCTTGGTTCACTTGAACACTGTAAAAGAGGAAACTCACTAAGTATGATAATCTAGAAAATCTTGTATAGGATGTTAGGTCTCGAAATGTAATTTTTATTTTCTGAAGAAGACCAAGAAGAAGACATCCAGCAGGAAAAGTTCAACAATTTTTGAAGACTTAAAGATTGCACAAGATTGCTGAAGACAAAGGTTTTTCAGATACCTATGACCAGATATCTTGAAGACACAAGCGTTTTCAAATAAACAGTGTTACAAGAGATATCTGAGAATTAAAAGGTTTCTGAAACGAGGAAAGTGCCCACAGATATCTACACTCAGATACCTTGGACATAAACTATGTTTGTGAAAAGAAATATATTATAACAAAGTTGTTTCAACAAGTGGTATCTGGAGTTGTGATAATCTCTGGAAAAGAACATGCAAAGCTTCAGAGAACTCTGATAGAATAAGATCTCTGATACAATGCATAGTTCCGTTGGCACTACAGGACAAAGCATAGTATAGTGCATTAAATGCGCGGACAGAAATGTCTGAACGAAAACGGTAGCTTCTGAAAAAGAAGACAAACCTGCTACAGTACTATACTCAGATATCAATAGTTTGAATTTTATTTAAGCCTAACGGATACTATTCAAACGGCACTCAAATTCATCTATAAACATCAACACTTAGACTGCTTGAGAACACACACTGAACACCTTAGTTCACTGAACTTATATTGAATACGCACACAAGTTCTCTCAAGCATACTACTTACCTTCAAGCTTTCTGTTGCGACCAAAGCTCTTGATTCTAAGTAGCACAAAAGTTCTAAGTGTCCTAATCCTTAAGAAGCATTGTTATTTGTGAAAGAGTTGAACAAAGATTTCATATCTGAGTTTCATTCTCTTGAACACTTATCATAGACTTGGGTCAGTAAAGAACAAGATACCATCCATTGCAAAGTGTATTAAGTATACTTGATTCATAGAGCTATCTGAATAACTGAACAAGTTATTAAAGAAGCTCACCTGACAATTTACCTTAACCAACACCTTAATCGGCGTGGAGTACAGGAAGTACTTAGTGTGGGAAACTAAGGAATAAGTCCAAGGTTATTGAGCACAGGAAGTACTTAGTTTGGAAAACTAAGGTATAGCTTAAAAGGTTTCTGAGTACAAAAAGTACTTGGCTGTGAAAGCCGGGGAATAACTCAGGGGGAACACTTGGTTGGGAACCTAGTGTATTTCGGAATCAAGAGAAGATATTTGTAAGGTTACATCATTTATCTGTCTTAGTGGATTCTAGGTCTGAGAAAGGCCGAAGTGGATTAGTTGAAGGATTACGCCACCTTCAGATACCACTATAAAAAGACTTGTGTTATTTACTTTCTGCAGTTTATTACTTGCTTTACTTATATTGCAAAGTACTTACACTTATCTTGCTGAGCACGTGCACTTATCACAGAAAAGCCTTCTGCTCTCTGAAATTAAGTATCAGATATATGAGAAACTGTGTTTATCGACAAAAGATTTAAAAGACTATTCACCCCCCCCCCCCCCCAGTCTTTTACTTTGCCGTTATATGGACCAACAGAATACAATTTGTTGAACTCTCCAGTTAGCACCAACCGCGTAGTAAAAAAAAATGTACTGAGAAACAGTTTGGATCGCAAGTCGAGTAGCATGCAATTGATTATCTTGCTAAGTTTGTTTAAAAACTTTTAATGGTTCATGATTAGCTAAATTACATTTTTGCTCCCTCAAGTTCAAACCCTTTATAATTCAAACTCTTTTTTTTTTTTTTGAGATATTTATAATTCAAATTCAATACATGCAAAATATGATCCCTCGGGCCTCGGCTTTGGGCAATTGGGCATATGTTTCTTGGTTACGAATTAGATCCCTGCGGCTTAGGTGGAGGCGGCTCTAGGTGACGTGGCAGGTTATATATATGAGCTAGAAGAAAATTTTGCCTTCCAATTGCTCTCCCTACCCATAAAATTCCCAAATCTTGCCACCAACCCTATGACCCAATTCCTGAAAAATTCAACACTTTTGTCTTATTGACAAAGTAGAAGTAGTTAGTAGTAACTAATTAGGTGAGGATTTCTTTTAATTTGTAAATATATATTATTTCTCAACAACTGCTAAATAGTATGTAATTTCCAGCAATGAATATGCTCACAGTACAACTCTGAATTCTGATCTTTAACTATTGTTATGTTTTAATTGTTAGTTTTATAACCATTGATCTAGATCTTAAAATTGGTCTGATGAATCATTACCTGTCGACGTTTCATTTGAACAGATATTTATCTTGTCGAGATTCAACACACAATCTCTTCGTCAATCACAAACAACGATCAAACCAAATGAAAATGACAATCTCACAATCGAAACAATCACACGAATCAACACGAGAGGGTTTACGTGGTTCAGCTCAATGAGAGCCTACGTCCACGGGAAAACAATCAACAACCTTTATTGCCACCAATCGAGTACAAAATACGAGCTACAATCGAGACGATCAAGCTCAACAAGTACACAGTAACCTATCTTCTACCTTGATCGGAATGAAGAAGAAAAATAGTTACAATCGATTGAAATTGAGAGTGGAATAACGATGTTCTATATATCTAAGATGAATGGAATGAGCTACATATATCTGACAAAGAAATCGCGCAAACAATTGCTTGGATTTTACACACACTCCAGATGTGCTCTGTTTCTCTGTTTTGACAGCAACATCAAACGGCTTCTAACTGCCAGTTTGATCTCAGCCGTTGCTTACTTCCTGATTTGATCTCATCCGTCCATTCACTTTGAGCTATAAACTCAACAATCTCCACCTTAGCTCAAAGTTCTTGATATACTTCCCTTTACAGTCTTTGCAGGTAGAACCAACAACCTTTAAGCTCCCTTTAAGGATAGAGCATGCCTGAGTGACTTCAATTTCTGGATGAAGAAGTGTTTACACACTTCATATTTACCAAGTCTGCACAATGGTGGAACTTAGATGCTGACAAAGCCTTAGTCAGACTATCTGCAGCATTCTCATTTCTATGCACCTTCTCCACTTTAATTGTTCCTCCATCAATGATGTCTCTAATGAAATATAATCTGACATCAATATGTTTAGTCCTTTCATGGAAGTGATGATGCTTGGAGAGTTGTATATTGCACTTTGATTGTCACAGAAGACTGTGACTGATTCTTGAATAATTCCCATCTCCTTTATCAGTCCATTAAGCCAGATAGCCTCCTTGATTGCTTCAGTAACAGCAATGAACTCAGCTTCATTAGTTGAGAGAGCAACAATAGATTGCTGAGTACATTTCCAGCTAATGGCAGTTCCATAGAGAGTGAAGATAAAACTAGTGATTGATTTTTTAGTATCAATATTTGCAGCAAAATCTGCATCTACATATCCTTTCAGTGGAAATTCAACTTCTTTAGATACTTGAAACTTCAATCCATGGTGCAGAGTTCCTTTAATATACCTAAACACTCCCTTAACAACATTCCAGTGATCCATACCAGGATTGCTCATGTACCTACTAATCACACTCATGGAAAAAGTCAAATCAGGTCTGCAGCATATCATGGAGTACATAATGCTCCCCACTACACTGGCATAAGGTATAGTAAGCATTTTACACATTTCAAACTGTGTAGTAGGACTTTGATTTGATGAGAGCTTTACTCCAGGATTTATAGGTACTGAGGTAACCTTGGAGAGATTCATATTGAATCTAGCTAAGACTTTAACAAGATAACTTGATTGTGATAGTGATAGACTTCCATCTGTCAAATTTCTGGCAATGTCCATGCCTAAAATCCTTTTAGCACTTCCCAGATCCTTCTTTCAAACTCAAAGCTCAATCTTGACTTTAATTCACAAATATCATCCATTGACCTCCCAGCTATCAAGATATCATCAACATAGAGTAACAGATATATGCAATTTTCTTGTGTAGCATCTGTAAGATAAATGCAACTGTCATATCTGCTCCTTGGGAAGTTGATTGAACTCATAAACTCATCAAATCTTTTATACCACTGTCTGGGACTTTGCTTCAGTCCATACAGTGATTTTCTCAGCAAACAAGCTTTGTTGTCCTTGTTTTTAACTTGCACTCCATCAGGTATCTTCATATAGATGGTTTCCTCTAGATTTTCATGTAGAAATGCTGTCTTTACATCCATCTGTTGTAAGTGAAGATCCCATTGAGTAACCATAGCCAGTAGTACTCTGATAGATACATGTTTGACAACTGGTGAGAAAATCTCAGTGTAATCAACTCCTTCCTTTGAGTGAATCCTCTAGCAACCAGTCTAGCTTTGTATCTTATTGACTCAGTAGTACCTGATTCAGTCTTCTTCTTGAAGATCCACTTGCATCCCACTAGTTTATGATTTTTAGGTATTGACACAATATCCCAAGTTCCATTCTTCTCTAGTGATGTAAGTTCTTCATGTATAGCAGACAACCATTTGTCACTTTCAGGACCATTGATTGCTTCTTGATATGTAGCTAGCTCTGAGTAGTTGACATCTTCTACAACTAAAAGAGCATAGTGTACATTGTAAGACTTTCCTACTCTGCCAAAACCAAACATATCAGGAGCTAGTTGTTTTGCTCTCTTGCTTCTGTCCTTAGTCAACTGATATGAAGATAGTGTATCAGTAGCTTCTACTGTGTCTTCATGATCTATATCTCCATGATCATTTATATCAGGCAACTGTGATTGTTTTCCATTAACAATATCATGCTCATTATCATTTCCATGCTCATCATTGATGTATGCATCATGTTCATTTCCTGTGAGCTCCACCTCAAGCTCAGTAACCTGCTTATTAGGCTTTAGTGGCATGATCTGCTCATTAAACACCACATCTCTGCTTATAATGCATTTCTTTTGTGAGATACTCCACAGTTTATATCCCTTCACACCTGATGGATATCCCAAGAAGATACACCTTAGTGCCCGTTTAGTTTGAAAAGGGGTATTTCATTTTGCAAAACTGGATTATTCGGCCCATTTAAGGAATTGGATTATGTTTGGGGGTTTTCGCCTAAAAATCTTGTTTGGTTGGACTCTACGAATTAAAATATTTTCAATAAAATCCAGTTTGGTTCTGAATTGATTTTGGATTATTCAGTAGGATAAAGCAAAGTGGAATTACTGATATACCTCTATGCTTTCCCACTTATTGTATAAAATCGAGTTTGATTTTCAATTTGATTTAGTGAAAATTACATGTGAACATAATTTTAGGGGAGCAAATTTTTACCTCCTTCTCGTGTTTAATCGGGAAATTCTGGAATTTCGATCATATGAATTTCATATACAAAATTATCCGAAAATCTTTGAAATTATTGCATCCATAGTTACATTGCCATTGTTCATAACTTTGGCATCGATTTTGAGTTTATATGACTTGACCATTAAAATTTAGTTTATGGATATTGTTGATAATCTGTGTAATAATTATCTTAACGAAATACATGTTTCCTTATAAGATCGATATTTCACATGAGTGAAATTTATAATCCCATATTTTTCATCTCATGCATAGAATAATTATTTTTGGCGATTGAAATCGACATCGCATATGTTTATCATCCCATCTAAACATAAAGTGTAAAGCATGTAAAACGCCAAAGTCAGTGACGGAGCCAGGATTTTAGGTCAGGTAGGGCACAAATAAAAACTCAAACTTTTAATTATATAAATATTATTTTTATAATATATAAAGTAAAAACATTCACATATATATAATTAACGATGCATATTTTGTATTCAAAACACATATATACTCCGCCTATATTTTGTCAAGATTTGCACATATTTAATATGCTAGAATATTTTTTTCAAAAAATGATGAAGAAAAAACGTTCTTGAACAGATAACTCTAAATTATCATTGTTATTCTCGTAAGCAACGCTAACTAATTTTTTCAATTATTAGTATTGTTTTGTTTAATCATTCTTATAAAAAAGTTGGTTTATTAAACAAACAAAATTAATTTTGATGTAAACACCTTAATGTGTGAGTAAGATGGTGGTTTACCAGACCAGATCTCTTCAGGGATTTTGTAATTTAGTGGTGCAGAGGGACATCTGTTGATTAAGTAACAAGCTGTAGTAGCTGCTTCTCCCCAAAAACTTTTACTTAATCCAGAACTTATTAACATGCACCTTTTTCAAGTACAGTTCTGTTGAACCTTTTTGCAACCCCATTTTGCTGTGGAGTCCCAGGGATTGTTTTATGTATCACAATTCCCTTCTCTTTGCAGTAATCATTGAACTTTCCTGACAGAAACTCCAACCCATTGTCTGTCCTTAAGTGCTTGATTTTTCTTACCATTTGGTTTTCAACCTCAATAGACCAATCTCTGAACTTAGAGAAAGTTTCATCCTTGGACTTTAGTACAATGAGCCACACTTTTCTTGAGAAATCATCTATGATTGACAAAAAGTATTTGCCCCCATTCATGGTCTGAGTATTAGTAGGTCCCCACAAATCAGAGTGCAGATAATCTAGTGGAGCCTAAGTGACATGTTTTGCAGAATCAAAACCAACCTTGTGAGATTTGCCTAAAATGCAGTTTTCACAGAACCTGAGAGCAGTTATTTTATCACCACATAATAGGTTTTGCTTGCTAAGCTCCTTGAGACCCTTCTCACTCAAATGACCCATTCTAGCATGTCATAACTGAGTGTTATCAATAGCAGCTGTATTTGCAGATACTTGATTTACAGTTTCACCATCTAAGTAATACAAACCATTTCTCTTAACACCTTTCATGACAGCTATATCTCTTCTCAATATAGTGAGCACACCATTGTCAGTCTGATATCTATATCCATTTCCATCAAACAGTCCTAATGAGATTAGGTTCCTTTTCAGCTCAGGGATGTAACTAACATTAGTTAGTACTCTAATCTCATTATCAAACATTCTCAGCCTTATATCACCATGACCTTCAATACTGCATGGATAATCATTTCCCAATAACATAGTACCACTCTTCTCACTAGTAAAATTTTCAAACCAGTCTAAATTGGGACTCATATGGAAAGAGCAACCAGAGTCTATCACCCAATTAAGATTAGAAGTAGAATTGGCAATTGTACAAACCTCAGAAGCAATAAGTGCCTCAGCATCTCCATATGGTTGAGAATCTTCTGCTATGTCTACAGTGTTGGTTGATCCACTTGCTTGCAGCTTACCAGCTTTCTTGTCTCTTTTGTATTGAAAACACTGCTTCTTTAGGTGTCCAGCTCTCTTGCAATAATAGCAAGTCCTCCTTTCTGAATCAGACATATCTGTTTGCTTGTTTTTATCAGGCTTCTTGGCATCACTATGATTGAATGGCTTCTTCTTGCCCTGAAACTTGTTGCTCCACCTGGCTTTGACATTTAGGCTTTCAGCATTGATGTCCTGACTGGTGGATGCAGAATTCCCGAGGAGTTCCTTGTTCCTCAAGGCTACATCAACTTCATCATAGGTTAATGTTGTACTTTTGTGAATCACCAAAGAGTCAATGAAATGCTCATATGACTTAGGCAGTGCCCCAAGGATAATCATTGCTTTATCCTCATCTGTGACCTTGATTTGAACACCTTCAAGATCCTGACACATTTTGTTGAAATCATCCAATTGATCTGACAGTGATCTATCAGGATTGATCCTGAAATTGAATAGTTTCTTCCTGAGATGAAGCTTGTTACTCGCAGTTTTAGAATTGTACATCTCCTCAAGTTTCTCCCAAATCTCCTTAGCAGTTTTGATTCTGATAACTTCTCTCAGAATCTTATCACTGAGTGAGAGAATAATAGTACTGCGAGCTCTTCCCATGATCTATGCCTTCTCCTTCTCATCGAAGTCCTTGTCGAATCCTTTATCACCAATCAATGCAGCCTGCTTTGATGAACCAACAGTGCCTCCATTTTCCCTTGCCACAGGACAAAATCGATTTTCTCCGTGAACTTTTCAACGTCGAACTTCATTGATGATCCCATTGTTGATTTAGCACTAGAAGAGAGTGACTAGTTTCCCATAGACGGCACCAATTGTCGAGATTCAACACACAATCTCTTCGTCAATCACAAACAACGATCAAACCAAATGAAAACGACAATCTCACAATCGAAACAATCACACGAATCAACACGAGAGGGTTTACGTGGTTCAGCTCAATGAGAGCCTACGTCCACCGGAAAACAATCAAAAACCTTTATTGCCACCAATCGAGTACAAAATACGAGCTACAATCGAGACGATCAAGCTCAACAAGTACACAGTAACCTATCTTCTACCTTGATCGGAATGAAGAAGAAAAACAGTTACAATCGACTGAAATTGAGAGTGTAATAACGATGTTCTATATCTCTAAGATGAATGGAATGAGCTACATATATCTGACAGAGAAAACGCTCAAACAATTGCTTGGATTTTACACAAACTCCAGTTGTGCTCTGTTTCTCTGTTTTGACAGCAACATCAAACGGCTTCTAACAGCCAGTTTGATCTCAGCCGTTGCTTGCTTCCAGATTTGATCTCATCCGTCCATTCACTTTGAGCTATAAACTTAAAATATATCTTGGTAACAAAGAAGTCTATTCTCTTCACTTTTGAATTTAATAATTCCTCTGTTTTTATTTTGAATTTTGACTAGGCAAAAATTATGCCAAAGAGTCATCTCCTAATCTTCACCTATTACAGTTCTTTATTAAGATTTGACAAGTCTTATATTGAAGTAGTTGTAGTACAATACCAAGTATCAACGTAAATGCACGCTAATGCAATGCAAGATTTCTTCAACATCTATGTTACATGCATGCCTGACAAATTCTTTTTTTTTCTTCAATAACAGTATTAGATAATACTAGTACTACCATGTCATTGAAAATTTTCCAATATGGAAATCAAGAAATGGTCATCCATCAATCCTTCTACTTGGAAAAATGCAAATATTCATTTCTGATTCTCTTCTTGGCAAATAGTGTAGTTGCGAGCTAAATCGAACACACAAATGATGAGACTATAATTTAGAGTCTCATTTGGTTCTTTTTAGCGGTCTTTGTTAGTCTTTGGTTATTGTTTTCTAGTGTTTCTTGTACGTTTTTATGCTTTGGTATTTTGATGTTGTTTTGCAGGAATCGATGATTTTGAGCCAAAATAAGGGCAAGCTGATTAACATGGCTCGCCATGAGGTTCGATCATGGCGAGATTTCTGACGCCTAGAATTCTGCGAAGTTGAGATCGCCGCGGCGAGATTTTACGAGGCTATTTTCCCACCGCGGCGAG
This sequence comes from Plantago major, assembly GCA_026545765.1. Taxonomy (NCBI): domain Eukaryota; kingdom Viridiplantae; phylum Streptophyta; class Magnoliopsida; order Lamiales; family Plantaginaceae; genus Plantago; species Plantago major. The sequence goes on along the minus strand of CM048840.1, from coordinate 26,295,008 downwards.
CGTCGGCCCCCAGAACTCGTTTTTCCTTGTTAGATTAGAATTTTGATTCTTTCTTTTCATACTTCTTTTAACCTAGTTTCAGAGAAAAAAAACTCCTAGATTCAGACATTGAATAGAGACATCTTTGGAGTTTGGTTACTCATTGATTTTATTCATCAAGATTATTGGTATTGATTTCTCCATTGCTTTCTTCTTTACAATTCGTTCTTTATCTTATCAATTGAATTGTATGTTGTTACATGCGAGTTTATCATCTATATTTCATATGATTTTTACCATGAATCTTTGTATACAATTCTCAAATATGAGCAGCTAAAGGCCTTTGAAGTATGTGAAGATTATGTATATTCGTTCTAGGGTTTATCGATTCACTCATATAGGTTGGTCTCGTATAAAATCTTCGTAAAAACCTTCAATTCGATAATTCCGTATTAAATTCTCTAAATTGTTCATGTTTAAGGATCGTGAATTGACGACTCACGATTTCTCCAGTATAATATTTTCTAAGAACAATTGGTTGAATAGAATTGATTGATTTGTTGTACAACAACCGTGTGACAAATATGAGTGTTATCCCTAGTTCGAATTAGCATAATTGGATCTTGCTACTGTATTAATCTTTCTCTCATTGTTAATCGTAATCTTTGCTTTAGTTAAACTAGTTAGAAGTACAACCACACCATCAATTAAACTGTTACTCGCAAGTATCTGTTTGCTTTCAACTGCTTGGTAGCTTAATTGGTTCCTTAGCGAACGTTTCTGTGGTTAGCATTGTCTGTCTACAACAATTGCTTTCTACTTGTTTTCTAAGTAGTAATTTGAGCACATCAAATTTGGCGCCGCTTCCGAGGAATCAATTACTACTGTAGCGCTTGATTGCAAATCTTTACTTGTTTTCCAACTTACCTGAGGTTTAGTGCACTAACAGAAACTAAGGATATTTCGAGGTTTTCGTGTTGTGTAGCTCTAACAACAGGTTGATCATAAAGGACATTTCAATGGCTCAGTTAACCTATGGATCCTACATGCAGCCCGGCAAGGTTAAGGCCGGGAAAGCAGCAATCGTGCTGTCTAATGAGGCGAGGAATTTGGAACTCAAAGCTCAGCACTTCCTTAATCTCCCCAAGTTCTACGGAATGGCCAACGAGGATGTGATAAGTTTCCTCAAGGAGTTTGAAGTACTGATTGCAGGGATTCCGTTGACAGCCGAAGGAGTGTCAGTTTCAGATAGAGAGATAAGGAAGAAGGTTTTTCCAATGTGCCTTCAGGATAAAGCTAGGAACTGGCTGTTGAACCAGCCTGGGGGTTCTTTACCTACTTGGGATTCTCTCTATAAGGCCTTTCATGAATAAATTCTACCCTCCCGAGAGAACACAACAACTTCATGCCCAGATAATGCAGTTTCAGCAGATGCATGATGAGACCTTCTGTGAAGCTCGGGACCGTTTTTTGCAGTTATTGGCCCAATGCCCTTACCACATGATAGATGATATGAGCTTATGTGTCCAATTTTATGAAGGCCTGGATTGGGAATATCAAAATATGGTCGATGTGAGCTGTAAAAACTCCTTCCTGGAAGCCTCCGCTGATGAATTGAACAGTGTTTTCGAGAAGTTGGCAGCGACATCACAACTTAAGGGAGCAAGAGATAAGGCTAGGAGAGTGGTAGCCAGAGAAGTGGAAGAGACTCCAGGGTCGTGTATTACTGAGCTAGAAAAAGAAATCAGGAGCCATATGGAGAGGTCTGAGAGGTACTGGTTTGAGACGCATAAAATTCAGGAAAAAAATAACCAGAGGTTCGACAGTATCGAGCAATCACAAAGAAGGATAGAACAAATATTGGGTGACTTGGTTGGGAAATTGCAACTTATGGAGGAAGGTAGACCCCCAGCAGCCCCATAAAACATTAGAGTCCTGGAGGTTGAGATAAATTTTGAAGAACCAAGGAAGGTTAAGTTTGTTGTTGCCACCTGTACCAACGAGGTTGAGCACCCTGCATCAGATGAGGGAACTCCAGCAACGGTTCAAGTGACCCTTGTACTGACAGCCGAGCAGACTGAAGATGTAGCCTCTGTTGAATTGACAGGGGATGAAGTCGAGGAACCGAGTTCCATGATTCCAGAAGAGGAGGCGAATGTGGAGCAAGAAACTGCTGAACCCGACCCTCCCCCCACCATAATAATTCCTAAGGCAGAAAAGAGTATAAGCGACTCCGACAGCTTTGATTTACCGGTAGGCATTGGGTGTTCAGCTCAGGTTACCGGAATAGTCGACACTGGTGCTAGTTGCAATTTGATGACTTTTGACACCTATGAAGACTTAGGCTTAAAGGGATTGGAGCCGCGCAGATGCTTTATGACTCTTGCTGGTGGAACTAGAAGCAGATGCATGGGGATCGTGGAAGATGTTCCGGTTAAGCTGGGATGGTATAATAGTGATGACAGATTTTGTGGTAGAGGAATCACCGAGGGTGAAGGGGAAAGTATTGGAAAGAGATATGCTACTTCTAGGGAGACCCTTCATCCGCTCAACTCTCATGGTGGTGAATTTACATGCCCGAACCTGCACAATTGAGGTGCAAGGCGAGACACGCGAACTGAAGGCCTATTCCACTCCATTATATTCTGTTTTGCAGGTTGATAGCAGGAAATTCATAGGAGCACACACTGGACCCTTATATATACATACTTATCAACAAGGAAGAACAAGAGCTGCACCAACCAGAAGAGTTAAGAACTTCCAGAGTACCCGTTAGCCAACACGGAAGAGTCTTGTACATGACTGTAAAGGTACACCTGCAGGCAAGCCACTGTTGATCCCATTTTCTTTTCTTTTTCACTCTACGCTTGAGGACATGCTTGAGTTTAGGTTTGGCGAGGGGAAAATGTGCTCTCTAGTGTCTTGTCTGCATTTTCTCTATTACCTGAGTCTCTAGAGTCTTTCGTCCTCTACTGTATGTATGTTTTGGTCATTTTTCTTTTACGGTCGTTTTTTCTTTTACCCTCTAGAGTCTTTCGTGAGTCGTTCTTCCAAGTTATGAAAGCTTTTATTGTGACTGTTAAATTTGCTTGTTGCTTATGTTTTGCATGATACTTAACTGAGGTGGTATAGTGGATTTAAAAGCCCATAAGTTTGTTTTTCCTGTAAATAGCAAGTTTGTTTAATTGTTTAGTCCAAAAAACCGTTGAGAAACTTTAAGCCGATGAAAAAATATTGTACCGACGCTTGTGTGATCCTTTCGGGAAGTGCAAACCCTCTTGTTTGCGCCTTTTCATTCTAATGTGTACTCAGTTAAGTTAAGTATGACGAACGGCATGTTCTTCATGTTTGATTTTATCAAAAGCCAGTACATTGTGAAGAACCGGTTTGGGGAGAAGAAATTTGCTGTGTTGACGTGTTTATTATTCAATTTTTGTAATATGTATTACTTCCCCTGATTAGTTGATTCGTCTCGGAGTGTATATGTACCGTGTTAGGCGTGTTGCAAATACTACCTATATACCGGTGTGGTCTTAAAAAGCATATGTCCGTGAGGGTTGATGGCACGTACACCAAACTGACACGAACAAAAGTGCAGACTTCGGTAAAACAGGCACTACCAAAAAAGTGAGACTAAAAGAGCCCATAGTGGCCAAATTGATTAGCATCTAATTTATTGTATGCAAATATGTGGTGATATGGGAGTTTGGTTGTATGCTCCGACAAGTTGCTGTGTGCAAGGAAAAGCCCCTTCTGACTTAACTAATTGAGTACATTGCATGAGGTATTTGAGGCACCTTTGTGACGAAAGTCACCTTCCTTTTCTCTTATTGTTTCTTGAGTGATTAACCTACTGGACACTTTCAGAGTGTGAGAGAGAGATGTGTAGGATTTCCTTGTGAGGGATTGGAGAGTTAGACTTAAGTGCTATTTACTTGAGAAACTCTCTTACAGGATTTTTTGTGCACTATTTCTGTCAAGGTTGGTTGAGTGCAAACCTTTTGCATCTTGTGAACTTAACGCTTACAATGGTAGAGTTCGGTCACTTGGAAGTCTGACTCGTGCGTGTGTAACTATGTGTCGTAGTCTAAAGTCTAGTTTGTTTTTAATTTGTGTCTTTGCTCGGGGACGAGCAAAGGTTCGGTTTGGGGATTTTTATGAGACTATAATTTAGAGTCTTATTTGGTTCTTTTTAGCGGTCTTTGTTAGTCTTTGGTTATTGTTTTCTAGTGTTTCTTGTACGTTTTTATGGTTTGGTATTTTGATGTTGTTTTGCAAGAATCGATGATTTTGAGCCAAAATAAGGGCAAACTTGATTATCATGGCTCGCCGCGGCGAGGGGTTCAGTCCGCCGCGGTGAGATTTTACAAAGGCGCCTGGAATTCTGGAAAGTTGAGATCGCCGCGGCGAGATTTTACAAGGCTGGAGGCTGGAGCTGTTGAGAGGCTCGCCGCGGCGAGATTTTACGAGCCGGATATCTATTGCGATAAAGAAGACTCACCGCGGCGAGGCTATTTTCCCGCCGCAGCGAGCGTCGGCCCCCAGAACTCGTTTTTCCTTATTAGATTAGAATTTTGATTCTTTCTTTTCATACTTCTTTTAACCTAGTTTTTGAGAAAAAAGCTCCTAGATTCAGACATTGACATAGAGTCATCTTTGGAGCTTATTTACTCATTGATTTTATTCATCAAGATTATTGGTATTGATTTCTCCATTGCTTTCTTCTTTACAATTCGTTCTTTATCTTATCAATTGAATTATATGCTGTTGCGTGCGAGTTTATCATCTATGTTTCATATGATTTTTACCATGAATCTTTGTATACAATTCTCAAATATGAGTAGCTAAACACCTTTGAATACAGTAGTATGTGAAGATTATGCATATTCGTTCTAGGGTTTATCGATTCACTCATATAGGTTAGTCTCGTATAAAATCTTCGTAAAAACCTTCAATTCGATAAGTCCATATTAAATTTGTCACGCCCCAAAACCAAAACAATTTGGCCCGACCGGCCGTCTATCGTGAGATGGGCTCACGCCAAGACGAAGCCTCAATTTTATTTATAAAACAGTTTTAGAGGTAATACAGAGCGTCTAAAACACAAATACGATTCTAGAAACACCAAACTAGTTACAAGCCTCAGAAATAACAGAACTTTCACTAACACTACTAGCTGCTCTAGACCGACCGACTAGCTTCCACTAGCAACCACCTCAAACCACAGTCACTTACTGAACTGAAAAAAAAAAGTGTAAGGGTGAGCTCCTGGCACTTTTACCCGGATCAAGTACAGTAGTAAAACCATACATATATATACACTCGCCAATATATAATATATTCAAAATCATTTGCATAGAACATTATCAAAACAATTTCAATTTACTTTTAGCTCAATCAGACAATACACTACGGCCACACGAACCGTGGTGGCACACAGGTCGGCCTTTACATAACAATAACAATGCCCTACCAAAGAAAATCAATACAATGGGAGATCTCCAAAAGCACGACATTCCCTCGAAAGGGCCCAAACAATTCATAGGCATATCGATAAGCATAAAACATATTTTCAATCCATGCTTTTGAACGAAATAATTTTCACAAATCACAATCACGATAAAACATTTATGGGTACATATACTTGATCCTTTTCGAATGGATTATTATACCAAGTCCCATTCCTTGATATAATAACCATAAGTGATTTGTCAATCATAAAACATACATATATATACGATAACAATAAAATAGAGCTAACAAGCTTAACTTAGCTATACCACAAAGCTCCACTAACTTGCATCTCAAACTTCCCCAAATCGGCACTACAATGTAAGAACCCAAAATACATAAATTGATATATATATATATATATATATATATATATATATATATATATATATATATATCTATATATATATATATATATATATATACTTTTGGGGGCTGATTCGTAAAATTAAATAAGAGGGCTGGAACTAAATCAAGGGTTAAAGGACAAGGTCCTGGCTGCAATTTACATAAACTTTAATAACAAAACGTAAGGATGAGGAATAGGTACGTACTAAAGTAGTTTTGACAAGGGCAGGGACTTCGGCGAGTCCGAACGGCTTCATCTTTCACCCGATTCTCATGAAACAAGTTTCTGCGGGTTCGTTACAAGATAACGGATACTTTACAGAAACCGTGGTATGCTTCCGGTAGGCGAATAAGAAGAAACTAAGCCGAGAAGTGAATTACGCCACTGGGGGATAAATCCAAAGACTTTTACGGGACAAGGTTTGCACAAACAAGGTCTAGGACTCGCAAGGATCTCAATGGTTTGAACTGGGTCAAAATTGAAAGTCGTTTGATACGGATTGGATTGCAAAACGGGGCTGGAGTTTCTTGATATGTATATGTCGATGTGTATATATGTATATTGGGTGGTTATCATGAAGAATTGACTATGATGAAGCTGTGAGAAGGTGGTGATGCAGTTACCGATTACACACGGTGGACAGGCAGATCATAATGGCTCAAGGAGTTCAATAACTTGAATTTGGTACGGCACGGCCAAGAAGAAAAGAGATTTGGAAAAAGAAATTAGGGTAAGGAACTTTTTACAAAATATATGGGCTCGGGCTAAGTAGTTAAGAAATTGATTTTTTTTTAAAATAATATTACTAGGTCCAGTCCACTTTAAAAATAAAATAAAATCATAAAATCGAATTAAAATAAAAAGTACGGGTTCTTACAAAATTCTCTAAATTGTTCATGTATAAGGATCGTGAATTGACAACTCACGATTTCTCCAATATAATATCTTCTAAGAACAATTGGTTGAATCGAATTGATTGATTTGCTGTACAACAACCGTGTGACAAATATGAGTGTTATCCCTAGTTCGAATTAGCATAATTGGAACTTGCTACTGTATTAATCTTTCTCTCATTGTTAATCGTAATCTTTGCTTTGGTTAAACTAGTTAGAAGTACAACCAAACCATCAATTAAACTGTTACTCGCAAGTATCTGTTTGCTTTCAACTGCTTGGTAGCTTAATTGGTTCATTAGCGAACGATTCTGTGGTTAGCATTGTCTGTCTACAACAGCTGCTTTCTACTGTTTTCTAAGTAGTAATTTGAGCACATCAACAAACTAGCGATAATGCAATCTGGATATATTGGATGAACAGTGACGAATTAATGGATTTCAGTCGTACCGGACGTCCTATGCATATTTGATAGTATTAGGAATTATTGTTGTACCAGATTCTCTAATGCTGGTACCTATGTTTTGAAACTCGGACCCGACGATCGACCCAGACTACCTATTGAGAGAGGTTCATCCGGGTCAACTCGGGTCAACCGACTAGTAATATTTTAAATATATATGTATATATAATACTTATAAAAGCTCAAAATATACATTTTTCAACTACTATTATTATTCTTCTAACAAAATATCAATATTTATTCCATTAGTTTATTGTGCCATACAACTCAATGACAAGACCACACATTAAGTTTTTTCTCAATCCTCCCAATCCCATGACCCGTCTGCCTTTCCATCTAGTCTTCTGTATCATGTCCTCTCCTTTCTTCTTCTAAAATTCTAATTCTTCTTGTTACTAATCTTTCGTTTTCTTATTCTTCTAAATTCTACCAACTAACCAATTTCTTCTTCAAAATTTACATCCCCAATCGAATTAGTTTCTCCATGTTTGAAGAAGCGGGGCAGAAACAGTGAAAGGAAAAGAGTCCAACAAAAAGAAAGAGTGAGTCAGAGCGGCCAGAGTGGATGGAGATAGCAATGAGAAGAACGTGAAGAGTGAAGATGACAGGAAGAAATAATGAATTGGGGCATAGGGTTGCTGTTTAGGAATTTAGGTCAATTTCTTCCCTTTGTTAAAAAATTCAAACAGGTTCGACCCGGTTTTTTACCGGATAATCCGGGTTTTTACCGAGTAGCGATTTTTTCTGGGTTTAGGAGGTTTTCGGACCGTTTGACCTACCGAATCACGGTTGAACCGGGTCGAACCACCGGCTTTAAAAACATAGGTGGTACATATATAGACAGTTAGTTGGTAAAAGATCATTATAAGTTCCCATTTTAACTCACTTGGCATTCCATTCTTTTCAATTTCAATGCAATTCTGCAATTTCATTAATGAAGAAGTTTACAATAGTGTCATAGGATTTTTTCCCCCAAAATATAGTCTTACTCTTTCAATCTCAAATACTTGTTAGACTTAGTTTTCTGTATGGTTGCGAGTGAAATAGCTATTGAGAAATTAAGTAAAGTATCGAAGAACTGTATGGACTTGTGTAAGTTTACAGTTGATCAACATAGCCAAAACAGTATCAAAGCTTCTTCAAATGAATGAATCCAAAGGGCAATATATTTTACCTACTATGCAATAACCATAATCCCAAAATGTAAGTTTTACTCAACAAACATGTAATTTGTTAGTGATTGGTTAACTATGCTCTGTTTCTTAGCCCCCACACGAAGTCCTTTTTACATGATGATAAAGGATACAAACGACCAAGGAAATGTGATACATTAAGCTTCAAATAATTATACTAGTCTAATGATTGCTAAATTGTCGAGGTTTTGTATTGATTGGTCTTCAGTCGATTGATCAAATGGTTCAGTGCTTGGCCTGCTTTTGGATTAGTTATGTTTAAGTTGATGAAACTGGGGATTAAGGCGGAGATATTCGATGAACCTAACCTTGAGGATTTCCACAAGTGGTCTGTTTGGTTACAATGATTGACAGAGTGAATGAACTATTTAGAGTAAAATGCACGGATGTACCCTATGTTATTCGAAATATGCACGGATGTAATTCATGTTTTTCAATATTACACACTTACTCCAATAATGGTGTGTGTATTATAATCTCCATGTGTGCAAGTGAATTTGCTTTTATAAGCATACAAGTGTTAAAATTTCACTATACATACATACATACATACATACATATCAAACAACGAGTAATATAATATTAAAACTAATAAAAGTTATAATAAATGAAAAAATAGAAATATGTAAAAATTAAAAGATATATATATATAGTTAAATTGAAAAATAATTATATAAATAAAAAAGTTATAAAAGATTATTGTAGTGATATTATCAAAATTTATAATAGCACTAAAAAAAATTATCAACATTATTGAAGGCAAAATAGTTCTGAAAATATAGTGTTTATTATGAATTATTGTTATTCTGAGAATATTTAAGTGAAACCGTCTAACTCTTTTAGAAAATTATATTAATACATTTATACTAATTTAAAAAAAATTATGAAGAAAAAACGTACTATTTTATTCCTTTTATTTTTCATATTAATCTGTACCTTTAATAAATTATTCTAATTTTATATAATTCTAAATAATATTTTTTAAACTACTATAATATTTTTATAAACTCTTACATTTTATAAAAGAAAATGAATTTATTGTTCTTATATTAGTGAATATTTAAGATTTTTATGTAAAAGAAAAAGTCTAGTTGCACAAATGGAGAGTGTAATACACACATCATTATTGGAGCAAGTGCGCATACTTTTAAAGAAGTACATTCGTGCAATTTCAAGAACATAAAATGCATTAGATGCATATTTCGAAGAACATAGGTTACATTTGTGCATATTGCCCGAACTATCTATGCTGCTTTTTCTAATTGGTATGCATGGACTTCTATACCCATTACTCGATGTCCTCAATGGCTCAATCTGATTAAATATGGCTAAGTGCCCAGGCAGGGGCGGAGCCAGGATGAAAATTGCATGTGACTAATTATATAAGTGAAAATTCTATATATATAATATAATTATCACTTTTTTTTTCCAGAAAACACTGTAATTACAAATATTTTTACGAACTAATACATTGTTTACAAATGGACAATGCATTTTTTTCATATTAACTTAATCGTAACGCCTCATGTACTCAACCTACAAAAAAAAAATGTAACTCGCATGCCTAAATTAGAGCTAATACAAAGTAAATAAAACATACTCCGTCCCGGATTAAACTTCACGTGCGCCCAAACACAAGTTTTAAGAGAAAAGTGAATAAAGTAGGAGAACAGTTATAAAGTAGGAAATAATTGAGTAAATTAGGAGAACTAGTTAATAAAGTATGAGAGGTATTGAATAAAGTTAAAAGAAATTTTCCATTTAAAGGATGATAAATCGAAATTAGGACGTAAAAAAATGGAATGTGAGAAGTTGAATTCGGGACAAATGAAGTATTAGCATGGTCCAAACCCAACAAAGTAGAAAGTACTTTGGAGTTGGTCTAGGATCTAGGGCGAATTATTTGGAAAACTCCGTCTTCAGCTCCTCCGTCTGCTCTCTCACGCCGGAGCTCCTCCCGGACCCACCTCTCAGCTTCCCACCGCCGCTCTCTCCGTCGTCTGCTCATGCCAGAGCTCCTCCACGGCTCCACCACTCAGAAGTCGAGCAGATTGGAATTCGGAGCAGAAGAAAAGAAGAGACGGAAATCGAGCGGCTGAGTATTGGGGTTTCGGGAGGAGACCATGCCGCGCAAGAAAAGGGTAACGCCGCCGACGGGTTCTGCGGCCAAGAGACCGGTGGGAAGGCCAAGGAAAAATTTGGCGACCACCAATCTCCCCCTTCCTACTGTGACAGCAACTGCAACCTAATTTGCAGCAAAACACGATTCCGGATTCTGACCAAGCAGATCCTTCTTATGGTGGATCTGGTGACGAGGACAATTCGATTTCTGACGCAGGTAAGTCGACGCCCTCATGCTCGGGGGATGATCGATCAACACACGAACAGGAGCAGGGACAACCGGCGACTCAAACTATGCCGCCCCTATCCCCGGATAATAGCTTTGTCCCTGACATTGAACAGGAAGCAAAATTGAAGCAGGATAATGTTACTATTAATCGAATTGAATCTACAGCGCCTGTTAATGTTTCTACGCCCTGGGTTGATGTTATTCGGGGAAATCGTGCACCTGATCGAGGTTTGATTATTGGTTACTGCCCTCCACCGGTGGTGGATGGAGAGGTCGTGGTTGAAATTGAGGATGAAGACATAGAGGAAGAATTGGATTTCTGGAAATATTCCCTTATCATGTACGTAGCAGATAATTCCCTTTCCATGAATGCCGTGAAGAATTTTATGATTAAGGTGTGGAACTTCATCTCCCTACCGGACCTGTACTACAATGAGGAGGGTTTCTTCATTATTCGGTTCCGATCAGAGGAAGATAAGGATCTTGTGGATGCTGGAGGACCATATTACATATACGGTAGACCGATGATTTTGCGCCCCTGGTCGAGGAATTTTGAGCTTAATGAGGACTTGCTTCGGGTTGCGCAGATATGGGTAAAGTTTCCCCAGCTCCCCTTATATCTCTGGGGTGCAAAAAGTCTGGGTAAGATAGCTAGTGTTATCGGAGAGCCAAAATTTACGGATGAATGCACAGCTAAGAAACTAAGGATCTCCTATGCACGAATCCTGATTGAGGTTGATATTACTCAGGAACTGCTCCAGTCGATAATGATTACAGATCGTCAGGGGAACATGATCAAACAGGCAGTGGAATATGAATGGAAGCCCTCTTACGTAATAAGTGTCAAAAGGTTAGTCATGTTTGCGGAGTTGAGCGACCTCCCGTCAACTGCGGAGCAAAGATAAGCGGCAACAAATCGACTTGAATCCTCCCGCCAGAAGGCTGGGTGCCTACGGGAGGCGGTCGAGATGGGCCACGCCAACAACTATTGCAACCGCTCGTGACTGGCAAGGAGCAGCTTGTGACACATTCGGATCCATCAGGTGCGGGGGAGGAGGATTCGGATTGGTCCCCGGTTCGAAGTCGTCGGGGTTCACCTCGCAAGCACTTGAATCAGGCTAGGGATAGAGATACACTGGATGCACCACTTGAAACTCGCAATGGATTTGCTACTTTAGAGTCTGGTTCTGGCGAAGGCCAGAACCGCGATCGATGTTAGCCTGGAATGTCAGGGGGCTTAATAAGCTTGCTAAACATAAGGAGATTGGCTCTCGTCTCCTGGATTGGAATATAAGCATAGCAGGCCTGTTAGAAACTAGAGTAAAGGAGGAACATAAGGAACGCATTCGGAAACGTTTGGGTACTCGCTGGAATTTCTGGGATAACTATTCTTCACATGTGCTTGGGCGCATCTAGGTTGCGTGGGATCCCTCTCGGGTCCGGGTCGAGTTCATCAGTTGTTCGGACCAATTTTTGCATTGTAGATGGTTTGACTCTACCGGCGTGAATAGAGGTATGGTCACCTTCATTTATGCCCTCAACCATCTGCAACACAGAATTCGACTTTGGCAGGATATTCGTCAATTGGCTAATAATATTCAGGATCAGTGGATTTGTGTAGGGGATTTCAACAACGTACTTACCTGTGAAGATCGTGTTGGTGGAAATCCGGTGACTACAAATGAATATAAAGATCTGGCGGAGATGATGGATGATGTGGGATTATTTGAATTACCTACTTTGGGGGATCATTTTACTTGGTCAAATAAGCATGAACACGGCATCATCTATTCCCGTATTGATAGAGCTATTGGAAATGCTGAATGGTTTCAAGGCAACCCACATGTGGAACTTGATATTCTTCTTCCGGGCATCTCGGACCATTCACCATTGTGCTTCACGAACTACCTTCCTACCAGAACACGGCCAAATGGATTTAAGTTCATCAATGCCACTACTCAGCTAGCTGATTTTCTTCAATCGGTGGCACGATCTTGGTGCTCCCCGACCCCGTACCGACCCCAGGAACGGATTTGGACTAAGCTTAAAAGACTGCAACCGATCATGAAACGACTGAGTAGGGAAGCTAGGCGAGCTGATCAGCAGGTTGTGCAGGCCCGAAATCGATTACAACAGCTTCAGGAGGAATTGCGACATAACCATTTCTGCCCAGACCTTATACGACAGATAAAGACTGCCACTCTGGACCTCGAACAGTGGCTATTTTTGGAGGAGCAACTACTTCAGCAAAAAGCAAAGGTCGATTAGATTAAACTTGGAGACGGTAATTCAGCTTTCTTCCATGAACAAGTCAAAGAGAAGAATCACAGAATTGGAATTCGCAAGCTTGTAACGGAGGATGGGCGAACGCTTCTGGGAGATTTGGATATTGAGCAAGAGATTCTATCCTTCTACTCGCAGCTCGTGGGTATTTCACAACAGAGAAGGGAGGGTATCGATTGCGGAGCTATTCGTGCGGGACCCAGAGTAAGCCAGGCGGATCGACTGTTTCTAACTTCTCCGGTTACGCGTGAGGAGATTGATTTGGCTCTTAAGGACATTGGCGACCTAAAAGCCCCTAGAATTGATGGTTTCAACGCCTTTTTCTTTAAGAAGGCTTGGCAGCAAATCCGATTTGATGTTTATGAGGCAGTAAATGACTTCTTTGATACGGCTAAACTCTACCCGTCATTGAATTGTACTCTGGTTACGCTAATCCCTAAAACCCCATCAGCTACCAGAGTTAGTGAGATGCGTCCGATTGCATGTTGTACGACCATATATAAGATCATCTCGAAGATCCTTACCAACCGATTAGGGAAGATAATTAATAGCATTGTGGATGCATGCCAATCTGCTTTCCTCCCGGGAAAGGTCATTCAGGATAACATTCTACTTGCTGAGGAGCTCGTAAAGGGGTATAACCGAAAGGGAATCTCTCCTAGATGTATGGTACAAATGGATTTACGTAAGTCTTATGATACTGTTGACTGGGGTGCGTTAGAGATGATTATGAAGGAGCTGGGGCTGCCCATGCAATTTGTACAATGGATCATGTGTTGTGTTACTACGGTATCTTACAAGTATGTGATCAATGGAGTTCCTTCAAAGTTGCTTAAAGCTCGAAGGGGTCTGCAACAAGGTGATCCTCTCTCCCCCTTCCTCTTTGTCCTGGTCATGGAATATCTACACAGGTGTTTGCAGAAGTTGAGACATATCCCGGATTTCAATTTTCATCCGAAATGTGAAAAGCTGAATATTACTCACCTGTGTTTTGCGGATGATGTTATGCTATTTACGAGGGGAGATGAGCGGTCAGTATTGTTAATGATGCAGCAGCTGAGCCACTTCTCCAATGCATGCGGTTTGCGAGCGAACCTCTCGAAGACGAAAGTATTCTGCGGAGGCGTATCCTATGCGGACCAGCAGCGCATTCTAGGCGCCACTGGGTTCGGTTTGGGCACCTTTCCTGTGCATTATTTGGGAGTTCCTCTTTCCCACCGCCGACTCACCATCCAACAATACAAACCCCTTCTAGATCGTATTCTGGGTCGATTAAAGCATTGGACGACGAGACTCTTAAGTTATGCAGGTCGGTAACAATTGATAAAGAGTGTCATCACATCCATTACTGCTTACTGGCTTCAGGTTTTCCCGCTCCCGAAGGCTGTTTTAGAGCATATTCAGCGTATTTGCAGAAGTTTTTTGTGGAGTGGTAATGATGGAAACTATCACAAGGCTCTTTCATCGTGGCAACAAGTATGCGCACCTAGGAGTTGCGGTGGATTAAATATTATCAACTTACAGGTGTGGAACTTAGCTCTTATCTCTAAACTTCTATGGAGAATCCAGACCAAGGCGGATTCGTTATGGGTTCGATAGGTCCACATTTATTATATAAAGAATCAAGATTTGGATGATTGGCAGGTTCCCGTGTGTGCTTCTTCGACCATCAAAGGCATCCTCCGTGTGCGGGGATTGTTTTGTGCGACTCCGGTGTGGGCCACCCAACTAGTCTCCAACTGTTACGGGGAGACACAATCAAGGTAGAGTGGTGCGACCTAGTCATTCGCAACCCGGCTCGCCCAAAGGCTATATTTATCATGTGGTTGGCCTTGCATAGACGTCTGGCTACAAAAGACCGTTTGGCTTTCTTTGGCATTCCTACGGATGGTATATGCAGTTTCTGTGATGGGATGGAATCAATTGACCACCTATTTTTTCAATGCCCGACGACTTATGGAATTATACATGGAGGATTGACTTGGCTTAGAATCTCACACCCTCAACTTGCGGATTGGCAACATCTCGTGGCCTGGTTAAGGCAAATGGCAAAAGGCAAGAGTGGCAAGGCTGCTGTATTCTGTGCTATAATGGCGGAAACTATCTATCATATCTGGCAGGCAAGAAACGAGAAGATTTTCCAACAACGGGACTTTGATATACTGGATATCATCAGATCAATACTGCACATCACGACTATGAGATGCCAGGCGACGCATTAATCACGGGTCCACTAATCGGATTAGCCCCTTTACTTGATTCCTTTTTTATTTCACCTGTTTGCTAGCTTTTTATGATTTGGACTTGGACGGTCCCCGTCAGCCCCTAAATGTACGTACATTGTTTTTGGTATCAATAAGACATGTTCTTTCGTTCCTATATATATATATATATATATATATATATATATATATATATATATATATATATATATATATATATATATATATATATCTACACACACACACACCCCTTATGCATTCAATAATGCACAACCCCATGGATAATTTTCCTAACCATCAAATGCATATGACGACAAGATTCATCAAAACAACAGTGATAATTCAGCACACTCGGCCCATGCAAAATTAACATAAGTTACTCCATATATATATAATGCAAAAGAAAGAAACCAAATTAAACAGGTACTATTGTGCAAGAAAGGAAAATAGATGGGGTATAGAGCCAAAATTTTGGCCTGCAAGGGTGTGGCTGAAGCCACATGTAGTACAACAATAGATCTGCCCTTGTGCCCAGGGAAAGTATTATAAAGATTTCTGATTTGGTAGAAAATCATTAGTGCACTTCAAATTTCCAACTATTGAAGCTAAACACACTCTTCAAGACTTGCTCTGTGGGTATATTTGTACTTATCAGTTTGTTAATGTGAATTCTTCAACACTTACATGGCATATAATGGTAATAAAAATTGATCTTTTACTTGGAACAAATTTTCGGATAGTGTCCGTCTGGTGGAAGGATGAATATAATACTATTTGGAGTGTTCTTGGTTATTGGAAATAAATACTTTTCCCTATGAAATTGCACCAACAGCATAACCATTCAGGTAAATTAACGATCAAGGGCAGAGATTAATTGGCAAGAGATTGTTCAGGAATGGATCAACATCATGAGTTGTGAGATGTACTTTACCTTTTTTGTGGACCAAAAAACTTTTTTGAAAATTGATCTTCAACCCCAAGAACAATTCAAAGCATCTTAAAACACACTTTATAGAATCATCCGCATATTGTAAATGGGACGCCTCAATCTCATCTTTTCCCACTTTCAAACATTCGAACAACTCGGAGTTACAAGCTTTTCCCATCAATCTACTCAAACCTTCCGTCACTATGAGGTAGAGGAAAGGTGACAACATACCACATTGCCTTAATCCTCTTTCAAACTTGAATGGTTTTGAAGGACTCCAATTTTGTAAGAACCGAGGCCTCCGCCATTGTGACACATTCCATTATCCATCTAACCATCTCTCCCCAAAACCAACAATCTCATCATTGCCAATAAAAACTTCCAACTTACCGAATCGTAAGCCTTCTCGAAGTCGATCTTAAAGATGATAAGCCTTTTATTTTGCTTCTTGGCCTCATCCACTATCATATCTCATTTGCCACTACTACTCCATAAAGAATATTTCTACTACCGATAAACGCCGATTGGTTCAAAGCAATCACTCCATTCAAGACTTTTGAAAGTCGGTTAGAAATAACCTTCACAATTACCTTATAAATCCCACCAATGAGTGAGATAGGTCTATACTCTTCGATACTTGTGGGATTCAAAATTTTGGGTATAAGCATAATAAACGCAGAATTCAAGCCCTGCACTATCCTCGAATTTGAATAGAAGTCTTCAAAAAGAGACTTGGAGTTCTCTTTACGAACTTCCCAAAAGCTCCGAAAGAAGAGAAAGTTGAATCCATCCGGAACCTGACACTTCTCCAATGGGAAAAAGACAATTTTGGTCCTAAAGTTTTGGGGTATGGCACGCGCAACACAACATTTGCCTACCCCGGAAAATTTAGTTCCTTTGTTTGAAATTTATGGCTGGAATGGTCCTTTTGACGTAAAATCGCCCATGAACCAAGTTGACTGCTGATGTGCCAACTTGGTCAACCATTTAAACACCAGTTTGAATAATACATCACCTGACATGTCATATTCGGAAAAAAAGCTAAAATAAATTCCAAAATTAAAAAAAATTAAAATAAAAATGAATTATAAAATACTACAAGACATTAAATTAAAAGATAAAATAAATTGAAAAAACATAATTAAAAGAGAAATAGTCGTTGGTGACTAGAAAATAAAGAGTCAAAAACATTCTAATCCTAATTATCCATCATCATCCCCAAACACTTGTTGGCTCTGCAACAGTAAACGTCGATTTGGAGATTGTGACACAAAATCGCAAATGAAGTATAATACATGTCTAAAATCACACAATTTCGACATAAAATCGCATAGTTGGATGTGTCACATTCCACAAACACTTCGACACCAGCCGTCGTGAGTTGCACCACCCTGGTGCAACCCTTGGGCAGATTTTGAAGGAGGGAAGGAACTGGACCGGATGCCGAGGTTCCGTCATTGATAGATTGATCTCGCAATGGTTCGATGGTGGTTTCTAATGGTTTTGGTGTTTTGTTGAACACAATTTTGTTCAAGATCGAGAGTTGTGGGGTTTGGTACTGGGGTGGGTAAAAAAATTTTTTTGGTACTCCAGAATGAGACACCGCCAACTTAGATACTTTAGAATGGTAGTGCCCAATTTAGGTACTAAATATCAACCCTCCTTTCAATTTAGGTACTACGGTCAATTTTAATGCAAAGTTGACTAATTTAATCTGATTTTTACCAAAAAAAAAAAAAAAGAAAATATATAATTAGTGACACGTGTCACCTCGTTATTAATTCTGGAATTTTTCTTTTAAAAATAATGTAAATTTGATTTTAAAAATTGTAAAATAAAATAATAATTCTAAAAATAACATTAAAAATAATAAATACTAAAAAAATAATTAAAATAATTAAAAAATATATTTATTATAAAAAATTGTTAAAACTTATTAAAAAAATATAAGCATTACATAAATATATTAAAACAAATAAAAATACAAACAAACAAAAAAAATTGTTCAAAAATATTAAAATTTTAAAATGCATCAATATTCCTGAAATTATGTTTATGGGATGTTAGGGTTCTTAGAAGATGTCAATCGGGGGAAATAAATTGTTCTGATTGTGTCAACATTATTTCAATGTACTTTGTATGTTTCTGTATCAGAAGGGCGTTTTTAAAATTTTCCACTCTTGTAATTATTTTAAAATTTTAAAATAATTTTGAATAATTTTTTATAAGTTTATATAAATTTTTAATTTTTATTTATTTTTATTAAATTTTGATAATGTTTTGAAAATTTATCAAATTTTTATTATGTTTATAATTTTCATATTTTTGAACATTTTTTTTATTATTTGTTTATATTTTTTATTTTAATACATATTTGTAATGTTTATATTTTTTTATAATTTTTGACAAATTTTTATAATAAATATTTTTTAATATTATTTTAATTATTTTTATAATATTTATTAATTATTTATATTATTTTTTATAATTTTTATTTAATTTTCAATTTTAAAAATCGAATTTGCATTATTTTCAAAAGACAAATCCCTGAATTAATAAGGAGGTGGCACGCGTAAAAAATTATGTTTTTTCTTTTTTTTTTGGTAAAAATCGGATTAAATTGGTCAACTTCACCTGAAAATTGAGCGGAGTACATAATTTGAAAGGAGGGTTGATGTTTAGTAACTAAATTGGACACTACAATTCTAAAGTACCTACACTGGCGGTGTCTTATTCTGGAGTATCTAAAAAAAAATAGTAGTGTTAAAGAAAAGTGATGGGGGTAAAGTTTTACCCTTGGGGTGAGATGTAAATTGTGAGATTGCCACTCTCTTCTTTTATCCTAGTCTTATCCGATCAGGAAACCGCCGCTGCTACCGGAGGTTACTCGACCACCTTTTCTGTCACGTGATGAGAAGGAAGAGAAAGAAGCCGAAATGATGAAGAAGAAGGCAAAGTCACTTTAGTTTTAGTTTAATTTATTTTTCATTTAATTTCAATTTTTTTCCGCTTTCATTTAATTTCAATTTTAAATTTTAATTTTAATTTTCCTTTTTTATTATGGAATTTGTATTTTATTTTTTCATTTTCTTATTCAAAGTAATAACAACAAAATGTAAGTTGGCAGTCAACTTTATGTTTGACCTGGTGACTACATTTGGCGGGACAAACAAACGTTGTATTCTCTACGCAAAACCCCCAAATTTCAGGACCATTTATGATTTTTCCCCGTCTCCACTCCACACTTCCACAGTACGATACTATTTTTTTTTTAATTTCGTCAAGTTTGAACTCCAGCAAACTCGTTTCTTGCCTGCTAGTTCAGCCGGCAGTATAGTGTTTCCGTCAACAGTTGCTCAAAATTGTTTTCTGAAAAATTCACTTGCGCCCCCTTTCACTTCCTTGATATCTTCACACCACTTATCACCAATTCCAATTGTGTTGACATTGTTGTGGGGCTTGTGGTATCACCGGAATCAAGGGGAGTGCCGAACTTGACACTAGGGTTGGTGAATTATGTGAGGCGATTCATTTATTCTCGATTGGATATTTTGCAAGCACCTCAACGGCCGTGCACCAGCTGCCTGCACCTTAAGACCAATAGCAGCAGCCGTGCAGAGCAAGGAGAAGCTGGAACAGAGGAGGGCAGTTTGAATGGAGATGGAGCAGCAGGCTGTGCAGAGCAATGAGACGCTGGAATAGAAGAGGGCAGATTAGATCGAGTAGCAGGTGGCACAAAGCAGGGAGACGATGGAACAGAAGAGGGCAGATTGGCTGGAGAGGTGGCACATTATGCTCCGAGTGTTCCGGCTGGAACTATTTGTGTTTTCTTGGATGCAACATTCTCTCAGGATGAGTCATCTCCTAATCTTTAAACTATAGCAGTTTAATTTAAATTAAGTTGGAAAAGTCTCACTGCGTAAACTAGTTAGTAACTTATGCATGGTAATCAGTTAATTAAAGATTTCTTCAAAAACTGACCATGTTGCACGCTGACGATTTAATAGAATTAGTATTTCTCAACAACTGCGCTAATACCATTTCCCCTTAAAGATATAGTCCATACACGTTAGTCAATGATATATCATTATACCTTTATTGCAAGTATTATTAACATTTAAAGATTTTGTGTAAATTATAAAGTTTGTTCTCAGATTTCATGCATAAATTCGCAACAATATCAACCCCGCGAAATATGGAGTTCTGAATTTATATAGCTAGGTCCATGAGAAACATAATATATTGCCAAACTAAAATAACAAACACATGAAAAATTTCCGATCGGTATTCATCTGCATTACCTTACTTGCTGTGGGGTTTGGACATCCGTATTTTTTTTCACTTTTCAAGCTCGTCTTTGTTTTGCACATCATGGGGGAATATGGAGAGAGTTAGCTCCCAATTTAGCCCTTGATTGACTTCTTGATTAGAGTTGGTTCATACACATTACACCCAAAATTGAAGAAGGATGGAGCTACTTAATTTGGGAGATTCAGGAAAACCCCTTGGGAGTAAGGGTGGAACTACCTAGCTAGTCTGCAAGATTGTGGAAGACCCCTTTGAGGTGCCAGAATTACTTAACTTGGGAAGTCAATGAATCAACACAATCTATAAGTTGGAAACTTTGAGTAGAAATGGGATTTAGCAAAGGATATGTTTTGCTACGGATCTCAAATTCCGTCTTAGTCGATTTAAGTCCTGAAAAGGAACGACGTGGATTAGTTGAAGGTTTCGCCACTTTCAGATACTATCATAATCCTTGAGTACATTTACTTTACTGCAGTTTACTTTCAACATACTATATGTTTAAATTTCTTTAATATCTATACATTGATCACACATATTGATCACGGCACAGAGAAAGACTTCCGCTACTCTGAATCTTTACTGTTATCATGGCCTGTCAAAGACTTGTGTCAGTAAAAGTTGAAAAATTACATCGAATGTTTTTTGAAGTCTATTAACCCGTTGTAGACTTTAAACCTTGTTACTGGGACCAACATCTTCCAAGCTCAGGTGCCCACAAAACGGTAGTTCCTTCACTATTGATTTGCATCTCTTTTAAAGGGAAAGAGCATTGCAAAAGTAGAGTTTAAAAAAAAAAACTTGAATTAGAAACTGCACAAATAACTGCATCTATCTATGCAACCATGACTCCTCTATACCACCTTTGTAAGCATAATAAAAACTCCCCAAGTATCGACAAAGCAAGCCAACCACCTGAGCAATGCCAAAACATTCTCCAAACTTGTTGTAGTTTAGAAAAGACCCTTACCTAGATCTCTACTAGTTCTCACTCCAATCTTGCCACAAATCCTACTCTTGTAAATTCCCAACATATTTTCTACAAACAACAATTTTTCATCAAGAAGGTGTATATTTTACTATGTACGTAGCACATAAGAATACAATTTGTTGAACTCTCCAGTTAGCACCAACCGCGTAGTAAAAAAAAAAATGTACTGAGAAACAGTTTGGATCGCAAGTCGAGTAGCATGCAATTGATTATCTTGCTAAGTTTGTTTAAAAACTTTTAATGGTTCATGATTAGCTAAATTACATTTTTGCTCCCTCAAGTTCAAACCCTTTATAATTCAAACTCTTTTTTTTGAGATATTTATAATTCAAATTCAATACATGCAAAATATGATCCCTCGGGCCTCGGCTTTGGGCAATTGGGCATATGTTTCTTGGTTACGAATTAGGTCCCTGCGGCTTAGGTGGAGGCGGCTCTAGGTGACGTGGCAGGTTATATATATGAGCTGGAAGAAAAATTTGCCTTCCAATTGCTCTCCCTACCCATAAAATTCCCAAATCTTGCCACCAACCCTATGACCCAATTCCAGAAAAATTCCCAACTCAATTCCTCATTACCAAGTGCCTTCCTGTCGTTAAGGATCCGAAGAGCTTTCAAATTGAAGCTTCCATGGAAGCTCAAATTCGTAGCTTTCATGGAAGCTCTATTATCGAGCTTCATTTGTGAAGCTGTGTACTGAGCTTCATATTGGAGCTCTATTTGTTGATATGTAACATTATTAATTAAAGAAGTGCTCAACAATTGACAAAAGATTGAAAATGGTAACCATGTTTAATGCTCGCAACAAAAGAGGGAAAAACTTCATAGAGATGAGTACAAAGTCATAAACTGGCTCCAACTTTATTATAGAAAATAGTGCGCGCAACACACATATATCTGTATCATTTGGCAATCTTATCAGCGCGAGATTTACTGGAACTGTTGTTGAAGTTGATCAATGACCTTCTTGTCAACTTGGAACGCCTTAGCAAGAACATCCGAATTAATTGGTGGGTCTGGTCCAAAAACAGCATTCGCAATTGTAATGACTCCAGGATTCTGGCTACTTAGTCCAGCAAACGCAACTGCCTTTGTTTTCCCCACATTTAACTGGAAATGAATCAGACCTTCTGGGAAAACAAAAACATCACCTGGGTACAAGTACTTTGTGAAGAGCTTGTTTTCAGGGTTTGATGTGACAAAGCCAACATATAGCGTTCCTTCCATGACAATGAGAATCTCAGTTGCACGTGGATGAGTGTGAGGTGGGTTTTGACCATAAGGTGCATAGTCTATACGAACAGCTGAGATGCCAAGAGTGTTAAGTCCAGCTATTTGGTTAACATTTGCTGCCGTGACACTTGAACCCTGTAGATTTGATGTATTCCCAGCGTCCCTTAGACCCGCGAAGAAGAAATCATCAGCAACCACCATGTTTGGACTCTTGCAAATCTTTCCATTCACAAAAACTGCATGCAGACCAGTTGAGTTAAGCATATATATAGAGAGGCTTAAGCCTTAAGTTATGTAGTTCAGTAGTTCAATCATAAATGCATAATGTATGAAAACAAAATACTTATAAGTAAACCGCGTCAATGTAAGTGGATTTAGTCTAGTACCGGATGCCATAGAATCGTTAACAGCAACACAGAAATCTTGTAGAGGGCTGGGATCGGATGCCTGTGAGAACGAAGCTAAAGATGCCATAAGAATGGATGCAAAGAAGCAAAGAGCAATCTTCATTGCAGCAAATTATTATGAGCTACCAAGGGTTCTGTAATTATCGGATGTTGAGGTGATGAATAATGCTTAGAAATTGTATGTATTTATAGATGAAACTATGAGAAATAGTCATCTCCTAATCATCTTTAACTGTTTCAGGTTTTTAATTCAACACTTTTGTCTTATTGACAAAGTAGAAGTAGTTAGTAGTAACTAATTAGGTGAGGATTTCTTTTAATTTGTAAATATATATTATTTCTCAACAACTGCTAAATAGTATGTAATTTCCTGCAATGAATATGCTCATAGTACAACTCTGAATTCTGATCTTTAACTATTGTTATGTTTTAATTTTAGTTGTATAACCATTGATCTGGATCTTAAAATTGGTCTGATGAATCATTACATGTCGACGTTTCATTTGAACAGATATTTATCTTGTCGAGATTCAACACACAATCTCTTCGTCAATCACAAACAATTCATTTTTTGTTTAATTTTTGAATTACATAATTTATTTTAGCTTTTATTTTTTTCCAGTATGATGTGGCAACTGAGGTGTAAGTCAAATTGTGTTTAAGTAGTTGACCCAGTTGACACATCAGCAGTTAATTTGGTTAATGGTCGATTTTTTACCAAAAGAATCACATTTGCCAAAAAATTATAAAAAGAGGACTAATATTGCCGGGGTGACCAAACGTTGTACTGCGCGTGACATACCCCAAACTTTAGGACCAAAAGTGCCTTTTTCATCTTTGTCCACATCATCGGAAAATGGAAAATTCAGAGAGTCCAATTTAGTCTTTGATTAACTTCTTAATCGGAGTTGGACAAAACAACTGTATTGCTTCCACAACTGCTTTGAGGTTCAACTGGTTGTCGGATTACGGATCTGTTGAAACTCCTGACCCTGTTGTACCAAAATCAATTCATCATTGAAAAACAACGATAACCAATTCTTCGACTCCATCTTCTCCAATTAAAAAACAGATCAACTCAAACACTAATTCAACTTGAAAAAAAAAAAAGAAATCTATTATCAGAAACATCAATATTGCTGGCCTTCATATACGTCTTCTATAACTGTAACTATATGTCACAATACGCATGTTCTCACATTCTAGTATGTAAATAATGTGACTACTTAAAAAAATTAGTCACTTTTTAATGATTTTTCATAATTCCCAACCTTCATAAATTTTATAAACCTAATCACATGACTTACTTGCATTAATTGAAAATTAAAATCTTATGTTAGCGTTGTCTCGCACCAAAACCAAAATAATTTGGCGGAACCGGTCGTCTATCGTGACATAGGCTCACGCCAAGACGAAGCCTCAATTTAGTTAAAAAGCAGTTTGAAATAGTGGTACACCGTAACTCAGAGCTTTTAATAATTAAAAAGAAAAAACCACAATAAATCTCAAAACAATAACTACTCGTCCAAAAGCCAAAACAAATTACACAAACACCATAGGTCTAAACAAAAGAAATCCTATACAAACTAAACACTCGAAACTCCAAAGCGTCCTTCCTTAAAAGACCTTACGTCCCTGAAAAAAATGTGTAAGGGTGAGCTTCTGACACTTCTACCCGGATCAAGTACATATAAAAAAAAATTATCATACATATACACTCCATTTTATATCAAACATAGTCGAAAATCATTTTGCATGGAACACATGTCACAACAATCACAATTCACATTTAGCTCGAATCAAATATACACTACGACCACACAAACCGTGGTGGCACACAGGGCGCCGACTTTCACATAACATATCCCCTAACACAATAGGGGCCACACACATAACACTGGGAGTACTCCAAAGCACGACAATCACTCGAAAGGGTCACACACTTCATACGCATATCGATGAGCTTAAATGTACACATAATCCATGCTTTATCAAATCACTTTCACAAATCGCATACACATACAAAATATTTTGGGATACACATACTTGATCCTTTTTCGAATAGACTATTATATCAAGTCCCATTACCTGATATATTAACCATAATTTATTTGTCAAACTTTAAATCAATACATATATATACTATAACAATAAAATAAAGCAAAAGTGTCAAGAGTTCCCCTTACCTCAAGATCGACTCGAATCGAACTTAAATCTAACTAGACCATAAAAACTCCTCTAACTTGCACCTCGAATTCTCTGAAAATAACCACTACAATGTAAGAACCCAAATCAAATATTGAAATTGTAAATAATACAATTTAAAGGGGCAAAATCTGGTGGTGTGATGTCACATAACATGACCAAATTTTAGAAACATATTAAACCAGGCGGCAGAGAGAAATAGAATACCACGATTGGTTTATGAGCTGAGAAGGGTTTTGAAATTTTATATAGTACGTATTGTATATGGACTCGGGTCTAATAATCTGAAATTTGGGTTGAAAATAAATTACTAGGCTTGGTCCACTATAACATTAAAATAAAATTTATAAATAAAATATAGATAATACGTATAAAAAATACGTGTTCTTACAAGCGTACATAAAATAGCATCTAATAGATAAATCGTGTAGAGATTAAAATGAGTTTACTACGAATGCACATGTAAAAAGAGGAAAGTAGACCGTAAATTAAAATCATACCCAATTTAATTTTTTGGTGATTTAGCAATCCGAGCGTGCATGTCAGATAAAACGACCGCGAAAATCAAATATGAAGCTTCTGCAAGAGTAGCAGAATCAGCAGCACGTCTAGGACGTTCATATCGATCCGGACAGACACTAGCATAATGTCCATCGGTGCGACAAATTTGGCAATGCTGAGGGCGACGACCACGTCCGCCTCCATGTCCACTTCCACCTCCACGAGCCGATTGGCTACCATAGGTTTTGCGGCTAGCAAAGATTTTGGACGATGAGGGTCGATATTTTTGAGCAACAAAGGCTGAGGATGAATGTGGAGGAGCAACCACAGACTCCTGAAAACTCTCAATACTCACTGCTTCTGGTATAGCAGATCAGAAAAACGGGGCAGAGATGACGGAATCATCTCTGGGCTGTGGAGAAGCCAGTGAAATCAGTACCCAAACCGCACAAGAACCAGTGGGATTTATCCGTGTCATCAACAGGACGACCCATAGCTGCAAGTTGATCACACAAGTGGCGGAATTGGCGGCCATATTCAGAAAAATTTGTAACTATTGCTCTCCCTTCTATTTGACATCTAGCTTGGTGAGACTAAAACTCAGAACTTTTACGAGGGAGAACGAAAAGTGGATACTTAGCTCTTAGTTGGATCTGAAAAGGTGAAAGTGTTGGTTGCTTTTCTTGTTGACTTGCAGAAATGGATCTTTTACTGTCTGCTTGAATCATAAATGGAGTAGTAGATTTTCTAAGAACCTTGGACCATCCAACAGCGGAAGGTGGGGGAAATACAAACAAGCAAGCAAGTCTTAGGAGAAATTCGTTCGTTGTAAATTGAACCGATCAAGAGACTTTCTTAATCAATTGCAATTCATTCTTAATGCTCAGTTCCTTGGCTTTGGAGCTGTGACTAAAAGTCGCTTTAAGAGCTAACCACACATCGTGAGAAGATTTACATCCGAGAATTTCAGACAGAGCTTCCTCTGTAAGAGTCGATTGGAGAAGGGATTTTAGAAGTTGGTCTTTTTCAAGCCAATTAGTGTATGCCGGGTTGGGACAATAGTATTATTCTCTCCACTATATTTTCTGGTGGGACAGCGGCGGTGCCATCGATGTAAGAAAAAAAGGGGGAAAAAGGCAATAAATGTCCCAAAGTTTAGGGGTTTGGTGCATGCAATAGAACGTTTGTCTAGTATACAAAAGCAAGGGACTTTGGAGAAATATCTAGAAGGGACCAAGATGCAACAAGAAGACTATTGAAGTTGCAAGAATTATCGAGAAAGTCTGGCAATTAATATGGACTAATTAATATGAAGTCAATGGCAGCAACGATAATTAATTAGTAAAGACAACCAACATGGAAAATGTATAAATAGGCAGCTTGATCAATTTTAGCACGAAGAATGAGTGGAGAAGAATTAGTGAAGAAGAAAAGCAAGTGAGAAAGAAAAGAAAAAAAGCAGCAGCTCGTGAGTCATAGCTATTGAAATAGCTTGAGTGTGTTGAGTCTTTTGTACCAAAATATTGTACTACTTTGTGTGTAATAAGAGTCGAGTTATTTCCGTTGCGCAAAATTAATCGTTCCTGGGCACCTTGATATCCGTAAACGCTTAAAACACCCAACAAATTTGACATTAGAGCCACGTTATTTGGAGAAAGAGTACCCGAAGGTATATATGACGTTCGTGGCAAATACCATGCAACAGCAGGTTCCGAAGCTTGAGAAGCATAACTATGGAAATTGGAGCATCCAGATGCGAGTCTTGTTGCAATCGCAAGACAATTGTGGGAAATTGTTGAAGCGGGATATGATGAACCCGGCTCAACGGAGGCCGAAAACGTCTTGACAAATAATCAGAAGAATGTTTTACGAGAAGCTAGAAAGCGCGACAAGAAGGCGTTGTACCTTATTTATCAAGGAGTTGATGAGACGACGTTTGAGAAAATTAGCGCAGCAGCAACGTTGAAGGAGGCATGGGAGATTCTGAAGAATTCCCATACTGGCGTCGATAAAGCGGTACGTATTCGACTCCAAATTCTCCGTGCTGAATTTGAAGCATTAAATATGAGTGAGTCCGAGTCTATTTCTGATTATTGTACGAGAACACTAGTCCTCGTAAATAAAATGAAAAGGCTCGGTGAGGAAGTCGAAGATGTTCGAGTTGTAGAAAAGATCTTGAGATCGTTAACGGGGAAGTTTGAGCATGTCGTTGCGGCAATTGAGGAGTCAAAAGACTTGAATACGATGATGGTGGACCAGTTGCAAAGTAGCCTAGAAGTGCACGAGAGCAACGAATGAAGAGAAAGAGTCCTGGGTCATTGGAGCAAGCGCTAGAAGTGAAAATGAAGATAAAAGAAGATGATAAGTTGGAGTCTGTAGCAGCTCGTGGAAGAGGAACTCGTGGACGTGGATATTATCGCGGAAGAGGAGGCCGTGGAGATTATCGAAGACAGGGAGTATATGGTGATCAAGATACGTATGCACCTCGAGGTCGAGGTCGAGGTCAAGGACGCGGTAGAGGATTTGGACAAGGCGGCCGAAATCAAACTGTAAGTCAGCAGACTTATGATAAAAGAAATGTTGAGTGTTATAATTGCCACAAATATGGACACTACAGTTATGAGTGTCGAGGCGCAAAAAATATGGGAGGACGAAAACAGGTAAACTACGCAGATGTCGATGTCGCAGAAGAACAAGCAGGATTGACATCATTTTTCATTCATAAAGGAGTTGACGGGGATGAATATTCCACATGGTATCTTGATAGAGGAGCAAGCAATCACATGTGCGGCAAGAAGGAGATGTTCATGAAGCTTGAAAAAACTTCGCAAGAGGATGTGACGTTCGGAAATTACTCCAAAGTCTCGATCCAAGGCAAAGGTACGATTCTCTACAAATCTAAGAATGGTAGCCATGGTGATATACCAGACATTTATTACATTCTTGCCATGAAAAGCAATATTTTAAGCCTTGACCAAATATTGAAGAAAGGATTTATCATCAATATGAAGGATCCATATATGACACTTAAAGATGCACGTGGAAATTTGATTGCGCGTGTGGAGATGACAAAGAATAGGTTATTCCCGTTAACATTAAGGCATGATACACTTAAGTGCATGAAAAGTGTCATAAAAGATGAGTCATGGTTGTGGCATTTGCGGTTTGAACATTTAAACTTTGGAGGCCTGAAGTTGTTATCTGCTAAGAATATGGTGAAAGGTCTGCCTCATATCGATCACCCGAATGAAGTATGTGAAGGATGCATTCTCAGAAAGCATCATAGGCCGAGTTTCTCGAAGGAAAAGAGATGGAGAGCATCACGTCCATTGGAGATAGTGCACACGGATGTTTGTGGTCCACTAAAGCCCACATCTCTTGGAGGTAACAATTACTTCCTTACTTTCATTGATGATTTTTCTAGAAAGACAGGTTTATTTCTTGAAAAGAAAATCGGAAGTATTTGAAGTGTACAAAGAATTTAAGAACTTGGTGGAGAATCAAAGTGGTTGTCGTATAAATGTCCTAAGATCCGATCAAGGTGGAGAATACACGTCGGATATGTTCGAGAAATTTTGCAGAGACCATGGAATTCGACATCAGTTAACGCCACAGTTGAATAGAGTAGCAGAAAGAAAGAATCGCACTATATTGGACATGGCAAGAAGCATGGTGAAAGGAAAGAACTTGCCTCGAGAATTTTGGGCAGAAGCTGTAGCAACGAGCGTGTACCTGTTGAACCGTTGTCCTACGAAAAGTGTACGGTTCAAGACTCCTGAAGAAGCATCGAGTTCGTTCAAGCCAGGTGTTTCACATTTGAGAGTGTTTGGATGTATTGCGTACGCGAAAATCCCGGAGGCCAGAAGGACCAAGCTTGACGACAAAGGTGAGAAATGCATTTTTGTTGGATATGGAGACAGAACGATGGGTTATAAGTTATATAATCCACTAATGAAGAAGAATATCATAAGTCGGGATGTCATCTTTGAAGAAGATCAAATGTGGAATTGGGAAGATCCACAAGATAAAGGAAAATCTATAGTTGCTGAAGGAGAAGAAAGTGAAGAAGAAGCTCCTATACCGGTTGATGAAGGTGAATCGCCACCGAGAAGAACACGAAGCTTGAGGGATATCTATGAAGCAACAAAAGCACAAGAAGAAAATGAGGATGTGAATATGATGTGCTTCTACATGGATTCTGATCCTGTATCATTCAAGGAAGCTTCGCAGGAGAAGAAATGGAGGACTGCAATGAATGAAGAAATTAACTCAATAGAGAAAAATGATACTTGGTATTTGACGACACGGAAGGCCGTAAGCAATCAAGGCCAAAATGGGTATACAAGACTAAGAAAAATGCCCAAGGAGAAGTTCAGAGATATAAAGCAAGGTTAGTGGCAAAAGGATATCGTCAGAAGGAAGGAATCGACTACAGTGAGGTATTTGCTCCCGTAGCACGTTTGGAGACTATCAGACTCTTTATTTCACTTGCTGCACAACACAACTGGAAAATTTATCAATTGGATGTAAAGTCTGCTTTCTTGAACGGATTTCTTCAAGAAGAAATATATGTGGAACAGCCCGAAGGCTACATCAAGGGAGGACAGGAGAATAAAGTCTACAGGCTCAAGAAAGCATTATATGGGCTTAAGCAAGCTCCTCGAGCATGGAATACAAGGATCGATGAGTATTTTCTGAAGGATGGGTTTACGAAGTGCCCGTACGAGTATGCACTATACATGAAGAAAGACTGTGCAGGTAACGTTTTATATGTTTGCCTCTATGTCGATGATTTGATCTTTACAGGAAACAATGAGGCTATGTTCGAGAAGTTTAAGAAAAGTATGATCAAGGAGTTTGAGATGACCGATATTGGCTTGATGGCACATTTTCTCGGAATTGAGGTGGTGCAAAGCAAAGAAGGAATTTTTATCTCCCAGAGTGCTTATGCAAAGCAAATATTGGAGAAATTCAAGATGGAGTCATGCAATCCAGTAAATACTCCAATTGAATGCGGACAAGAATTTAGAAGATCTTATGATGAGAATCACATGGATCCGACATATTTCAAAAATCTTGTGGGCAGTCTCAGGTACCTTACTTGCACTAGACCTGATATTCTTTATGCAGTTGGACTAATCAGCAGGTACATGAGACTCCGTATCAATCGCATCTAAATGCCGCAAAAAGGATCCTACGCTATATTAAAGGTACGTTGAAAGATGGTTTATTTTATTCTTCAATCAAGAAGTTAGACTTGTCGGTTATTCGAATAGCGACTGGGGTAGAGATTTAGACGAAAGGAAAAGCACCACCGGATATTGTTTCTATGTTGGAGATGCCGCATTTACATGGTCATCAAAGAAACAAGCCATTGTGACTTTATCGACATGTGAGGCAGAGTACATTGCAGCAAGTTCGACTGTGTGTCAAGCAATATGGCTAAGAAATTTCTTTGAAGTTCACAGGATTCACACAAGATGGACCGACAGGCATAAATGTCGACAACAGGTCAGCAATTTCGTTAGCGAAAAATCCAGTTTTTCATGAGAGGAGTAAGCATATTGACACACGCTATCATTTTATCCGGGAGCATGTGAGAAATCATGAAGTAGAGTTGGTATATTGTAGATCAGAAGATCAAGTTGCGGACATTTTTACAAAGCCTCTGAAACATGACGTATTTGGAAGACTAAAGATGGCGCTCGGCATGAGGACGTTAAAGAATTGAGCTTAAGGGAGGATGTTGAAAATATTAAACTCAATTTATAAATAGAAGAATTTAGAGGGACCTAGAATTAAATATACAAAAGCAAGGGACTTTGGAGAAATATCTAGAAGGGACCAAGATGCAACAAGAAGACTATTGAAGCTGCAAGAATTATCGAGAAAGTCGGCAATTAATATGGACTAATTAATATGAAGTCAATGGCAGCAACGAAACTTCTAGTATTGGCGGCATGTTTAGATAATTAATTAGTAAAGACAACCAACATGGAAAATGTATAAATAGGTAGCTTGATGAATTTTAGCACGAAGAATGAGTGGAGAAGAATTAGTGAAGAAGAAAAGCAAGTGAGAAAGAAAAGAAAAAAAATAGCAGCTCGTGAATCATAGCTATTGAAATAGCTTGAATGTGTTGAGTCTTTTGTACCAAAATATTGTACTACTTTGTGTGTAATAAGAGTCGAGTTATTTCCGTTGCGCAAAATTAATCGTTCCTGGGCACTTTGATATCCGTAAACACTTAAAACACCCAACAGATTCACCATCGCCGACGCTCTCTCCACCGGAAAACTTGGCTGCTCAAATTGCCTCTTTGCCATGAAACGGACAAAGGAAACTGGAACCCACACACACCGCCAAAATTGCACCTACTGGTACCTTGAATGTGTTTATCGATGTTTGAAAATCAAGTTTTCAAATTAATTCACCAGTGGATACTATAATTGGGCGAGGCACTCCAGAGACGCCAGCAATTAAACAAATTATGCACATGATTTTCAATTTCATCAATGCTTTCGTTTTGTTTTAATTTGAGTTGTTTAATTTATTTTTTCTTTTCTTTTATTTTTCTTGAATTTCAATTTATTTCATAATAATTTTCTACACTACAACTACTCTTTCTCTTTTAATTTTGTTTTTTTAATTTATTTTTATCTTTTAATTTAATGTCTTGTATTTTATAATTCATTTTTTTTTTAATTTTTTGAATTTTGAAATATATTTTAGATTTTCTTTGTTTCGGGATATGACATGGCAAGTGTTGTGTTTATCAAAATGGTGATTAAATGGTTGTGTTAACTTGGTCAAATGGACGATTTTGCATCAAAAGGACTATTCCAGCCATAAATCTCGAACAAAGGGACTAAATCTGCTGGGTAGGCAAACGGTGAACTGCACGTGCCATACCCACTAAACTTTAGGATTAAAATTGCCTTTTGCCCGAAAAAAGGCGCTGGGATCACTTGAGAAGAGTGGAGACCTGATTGGACCATATGAGATAATTGGTAGACTTGAGTTTGTTGTTACTTAGAAGATGGGACATAGTGGGAAGAGAGAGGGAGCCATCAAGAGGTGAAGTTGAATCTGCTGCCATGGATAAAGCAGAGAAGAAAGAAAGGAGGCACTGTATAATGTATTGTATAGAGGAGAGAAGAAAGAAATTGATTTAATTTATTACTGTATTTCCCGACTGCACTATTACCGTTTTCCCTGAAGGATAAATTCTATACACGTTATTTCCAGTTAATTATTTGTCACCTTTATTGCAAGTATTACTCCTTCCGTTCCATAAATCTATTTCCATTTTCTTTTTTCACAACTTTTAAGAAGTTTGAGTAAAAAATGGGTTTATATAGATAAAGTAATAAGTGTATGGTAAAAAGTAAAAAAAAGAATTGATAAAGTACGAAAGAGATGGATTAAAATATTAAAATGGAAAAGTGAAAAGTTTTTAGTGGAATGGAGGATAAATATTCAAAGAGTTTGGGCAAGTTATAGGTTTGTTTTCAGATTTCATGCATAAATTAAATTTGCATTGGCATTACAACCGCACAATACGGGGTTCGGAATTTAGCTTACATAAATAACTTATATAATGAGAAACATAATTGCCAAACTAAAATAACAAGAAGAAGAAAATTTTTCAGATCAATATTCATCTTGACACTAGCATAATTGCCTTTCTTGATGCCTCCAAGAGGTTGAAGGACAAACACATAGGTTCATTGGTTACCGAATGAGCAGTTTGGTAGCGGCAATATATAATGAAGTGTTGAAAACAATTGTAGGGTTTTGACATCGTTACTGTTCTCACTTTTGAAGCTTATATGTGTCCACATCATGGAATATGGAAAATTCAGAGCATCTAATTTTGTCTTTGATTGACTTCTTGATCGGAGTTGGAGACAACTGTATTGCTTCCACAACTGCTCTGAGGTTCAACTGGTTGTCGGATTACGGATCTGTTGAATCTCCTGACCCTGTTGTACCAGAAATTCTTGATGACGTAATTCGTTCGTCCAGGCATGTGAGCAGCAATGACAGACCACCTGGTGTTGAAAA
Organism: Plantago major; assembly: GCA_026545765.1. Taxonomy (NCBI): domain Eukaryota; kingdom Viridiplantae; phylum Streptophyta; class Magnoliopsida; order Lamiales; family Plantaginaceae; genus Plantago; species Plantago major. The sequence goes on along the minus strand of CM048840.1, from coordinate 26,261,128 downwards.
CAACACAATCAAGCATGATATAGGATAAAAAGTAGGCCAGACTGCACATTTGCTGTACATACATTAAATTATACTCTATTTACCCGTTTATGTTAGGTATAATATTTTAGCGCAAAAGTTGTGTCAGATGGGATTAATTTTAGCGCAAAAGTTGTGTCAAATTATATACTCTATTTACTCGGAGTATACTTCGTATTTATTCACAAAGCTTGCATGGTTTTAATTTTAGTGCAACTTGCACTTTTGTTAAATGTGTGTATGTTTATATCTTAGCACAAACTTCCGTTAAAACTTAGTATAAGATTTGTGTTCAGATTATGCTGTTCTCTTTGGTAAAATGTTGTGATTTTTCTTGATATTTCAAAACGTAGTAATTGAAATAGAATGTCGTTATTAATTTCTTATAATATTTTAAGTCAATTAAGTAAACACATTGACCAGATATATACCAGATGTAAAGTATACATGACTAGTTTTTTTTCTAGTTAATTACAAAAATAAATTTGATCACTATATATATATATATATATATATATATATATATATATATATATATATATATATATATATATATATATGTCAATAAAGTGACTACTTAAAAAAATTAGTCACTCTTTAATGATTTTCATAATTCCCAACCTTCATAAATGTTATAAATCTGATCACACGATTTAATTACTTGCATTAATTGAAAATTAAAATTTTATTTTAGTGTACATAAAATAGCATCTAATAGATAAATCCTGTAGAGATTACGATGAGTTTACTAGGAATGCACATGTAAAAAGAGGAAAGTAGTCCGTAAATTAAAATCATGCCTATTTAATATTTTGTGGTTTTAGCAATCCGAGTGTGCATGTCAAATAAAAAGACCGCGAAAATCAATTATGAAGTGGAATTTTCACAGCCATAATAATTACAAATATACATCGTGAGAACAGTAGACTTACTTGTTTCCATGGGTCGCTTGGAGGTTGATGATCCGGTCTTTCTCCTCCCAGCTAAAAGTTCCTTTATTGAGACCTGGTTGCAGATGATTGAACCATCTGGTCCTACAACTGATGCCGGATCTACGTAGACCTGTGTATATATTTAACATATAGCTATTATCAACCATTATAGGAGTATACTACTTTTCATAATGGAATAAATTAAAATAAAGTGCCAATGATTGAAAAAATCAACCTGCAGCTTGTGGTAGGGCTTTCCATGCCCCTGGACCAAATCTGTTAACATAGTTGGTGAGTCTTTCATCTTCATCCCTTGTCCATGTCCCTTTATTGAGAGCCATTTCTTCCCTTTCTTTTATATTAATTTTTACTGAAAGAAAAAGGTCAATTGGAAAGCCTATATTTAATATATACTTTTGTTATAAAATGACATGGTTGAGTGGTTATAAATAGGCAGAGAGTTTTTACAAAGATGGTAAAATGTCATTATTGTTTGGGAAATTTTGTTAATATGAGAGTGTTGGATGGCTTACAACAAAATCTGCATACTCCTCATATTTACATATTTTTAATTTTAAGATTTCATATATAATCAATTCAACTATTTTACCATCATATATCACAAATGTGCATCTTTGTTTATTTTCATGCCCCTAATTAGTGAAATAGCTTTTTCTTTAGCATTGATTCTTGTCAATATTCATTTATGTTATAGTATGTTCTGTTTACCTTCTTTTTTTACTTATATATAATATGGTTAATTAGTGTTACATATTTGCCTTGATAGTTTTTTTTTGTTTTTTTTACGAAGAAACATTTATATATGTACTTATGTAATGCCCATATATAGTACAGTAGGTTAAGTTAGCACCAACCACCTGATAAAGAAAAAGAAGTGTATTAAGAAACAAATGGATCACAAATTGAGTAGCTTGCTAAGTTCTTGTTTTAATTTCATAATTCGATCAATTGCATTTTTAGTCCGTCAAGTCCAATTCCTCAGCAATATAATTTGTGCCCGCACTAAGTTCCACATTTGCAGAATACGTCCCCTCGGCTTTGGGCAATTGGCAAGTGTTTCGTGGGTAGGTTTTAGGTCCCTCCCGCTTAGGTGGAGACGGTTCTAGGTGATGTGGCGGGTTGTATATATGGGTTGGATGGGAGATTTGCCTTCCAATTGCACTCCTTACCCATAAAATCCCCAAATCTTGCCACGAGCACTAAACCAATTCCAGAAAATTCTCAACTCAGGTTAGTAGATGAAATTATGAGTTTCGGGAGAAAGGCACCAATGGTCCTCCCGTTTGGGGCCATTAGCTCACGCAATACCACGTTTGACCTCCATGTGACATCTAGTCCCATTGTTTGTTTGACAACATGGCTTTTGAAGGACTTTTTGACCAAAAATGCTGAGTTGGCACGCCAGTCAACCGGTCAAAGTTGACAACTCGCCTGCCAACTCATTTCTCTGAAAAAGAAAAGGGAAAATAAAATTCAAAATTCAAAAATAAATTAAAAAAGAAAAAATAAAATTCAAAAAATTAGAAAAAAGGAAAAATAATAATTAAAATTCAAAAATAAAATAAAAAAGAAAAAGAAAAATGGCTGAATTTAGGTCTCATGGCTGAATTTCAATTATTATTTCTTGAAAACAATGCATACCCTTGCTCAAAGAAAAAAAAAGCTTACCCTTCAGCTCAAGGACAACTTCACAGCTTTTGGAATCAAAATCATCCTCGCTGGACATGATTAATTTTGGGGAAAACGATTTCACAGAGAGAAACAATTAAGCCTTTCAAAGGTGATGGAGAAATTAGGTAATTATGAAACGAGAATTGGGAATTACTATCGGAATCGAAGTCATCGGAGGTGTAGTAAGTGAAGATACCGGGCGAAGAATCTGAAGTTTCCAGCGCCGGTGGTGGCGGAGGAGGAGATGGTGGACGAAGGACGGTGTGGTGAGGGATTAGGCAGCCTAAGGATGACGGAGGCGGAGATACGGTGGTCGGAGTGATGTTGATGTAGACGGAGAGGCTGCCATTGTTGGGGCCTAATATAAATTCAGCCATTTTTTTAAATTTCAATTATTATTTTCCTTTTATTAATTTTATGAATTTTGAATTTTATTTTTCCTTTTTATTAACTTTTTAATTTTACTTTCCCTTTTCTTCTTCATAGATATGAGTTGGCAGGTGAGTTGTTGACTTTGACTAGTTGACTGGTATGTCAACTCAGTTTTTTTGGTCAAAATAGTCAAAAAGACCCTCAAAATCCATGATCAAACAAACAATGGGACTAAATGTCATGAATAAACGCAGATCATGGAAATTATTTCCAACGGAGGACCATTGGTGTCCTATCATTAGGAAGCGTGGTCGGATATTGAATTCAATTCGACTGCTCGGGTAGATTGATTGGGGTATTTAAATTTTTTTGGTTATTGGGTACCCGTTTTACTACCCGATCGGGTATCGTGTACCCATTGGGTAAACATGAAAAATAACGAAAGTTGTTATTTTCAATTGCATTCAATTTGCACTTTTCCAACAACATGACTATACATGATTTATAGTAAAATGACTAAATAGACTTAACATGTACAATCCTTAATATACAATTCCAAAGAATTTTAATGCTTTGCTTAATTTAAATTCAATGTATTAACACTAGTTTTGGTACTTAATTGGTAACTAAAAATTATGTATCTAATATGAATTAAAAAAAAAAAAAAAAGTATAAATTTCGGGTACCCAAATACCCAAAATCGGGTACCCCTTAAAATACAAAACCTGAAAACCCAAACCCGAAATACCCGAACCCGAAATATCCGTACCCGAAATACCCAATATCCGAAATACCCGACCCGTGCCCGACCTATCATAAAGGATCTGGAGATCTTAAAGTGAAGCTTCCACGGAAACTTGAATTCGTAGCTTTCATGGGAGCACTATTATATAGAGCTTCACTTGTGAAGCTGTGCTTCATGCATTTTGAAGCTCTATTTGTTGATATAACACTGTTAATTATAGAAGTGATCAACAATTATAAAGAATGTAAATGGAAACCATGTTTAAAGCTCGCAACGAGAAAGGTTTAAATCTCATAAAGATGAGTACAAATTCATAAAAACGACTCCAAACTATAGAAAATACAGCCTGCAACACACATATACAGAGCATATATGTATCATTTGGCAATCTTATCCGCTCATGTCTTAACGGAACTGTTGTTGAAGTTGATCAATGACCCTCTTGTCAACTTGGAATGCCTTAGTTAGAACATCCGAATTAATTGGTGGGTCTGATCCAAAAACAGCATTCGCAATTGTAATGACTCCAGGATTCTGGCTACTTAGTCCAGCAAACGCAACTGCCTTTGTTTTCCCCACATTTAATTGGAAATGAATCAGACCTTCTGGGAAAACGAAAACATCACCTGGGTACAAGTACTTTGTGAAGAGCTTGTTTTCAGGGTTTGAGGTGACAAAGCCAACATAGAGCGTTCCTTCCATGACAATGAGAATCTCAGTTGCACGTGGGTGTGTATGAGGTGGGTTTTGACCGTAGGGTGCATAGTCTATACGAACAGCTGAGATGCCAAGAGTGTTAAGTCCAGCAATTTGGTTAACATTTGCTGCAGTGACATTTGAACCCTGTCGATTTGATGTATTTCCAGCGTTCCTTAGACCCGCAAAGAAGAAATCATCTGCAACCACCATGTTTGGGCTCTTGCAAATCTTTCCATTCACAAAAACTGCAGGCAGCCAAGCCGGTTGAGTTAGGCCTTAATTAACTTAGTTTGATCATAAATGCATAATGTATGAAAATAAATAACAGATAAATGAACCGTGCCATTGTAAGTGGATTTAGTCCAGTACCTACCAGCTGCCATGGAATCGTCAACAGCAACACAGAAATCTTGCAGAGGGCTGGGATCAGATGCCAGTGCGAAGGAAGCTAAAGATACCATAAGAATGGCTGCAAAGAAACAAAGAGCAATCTTCATTGCAGTAAATTATTATGAACTGTGCTTGTGATTATCAGACGTTGAGGTGATGAATTATGAATAGAAATTGTAAGTATTTATAGATAAAACTATGAGAAATAGTCGTCTTCTAATGATCTAATCTCTAACTGTTTCTTTTTTTTAATCAACACTTTTGTCTAATTATTCAGCCAAGTAGTTAGTAACTTATGAATACTTATTTTCAAGAGCTGATGTTGAATGGGTGATGATGACTTCTTTTCATTTTTAAAATATTATATCTCAACAATTGTTAAATAGTAATACATCCGTCCCATAAACTTCATACATTTATCATTTTTACAGTAACACATAACTTCATACATACTTAAAAAGAAAGGTACTCAATACACACAAATAATAAAAAAAATTACTCTTACAACTTTTTACCAATTTTTTTTTACACATTTCCCACTAAAAATCTACATTTTATCTTCATATTTTAATTTTCACCTAAAAATACGTCTCAACCTTGTATGAAGTTCTCCGAAACGGGTGTGTGTAATTCCCTATAAATAATATTTTCATAATTATAATTCTGAATTCTAATCTTGGATTTATACATAAACACCCTGGGATAATGCTGAAATTACAAATTCATATGTGAAAATCAGTTCGAACGTAGTCCACAAAATCGAAGGTCCTAGCCCTAAGGTAGACCAAATCAAAAGAGGTCTGCTATGGCGAGGGGCAGAGGCACACCTGTAATATAGGTGTCTCTAGCCACACCCCTTTATCAAATATTATGTTAGTAATAGTTTTATATTTCTGATTCTATTGTAGATATTCTTTCTCATTTTCATCAACTTAGCATGATATTATTCATTGCAGCTATAGTATTCATCAACATAGCATGATATTATTCATTGTTGTGTGTTTTAGAATATTGAATAAAAATAAATATGTTCCACGAAAATGGTTATCCGATGATTGTCATGTGAAAATAGAAACATACATGCTATTATTCATTGCAGCTATAGTATTCATCGTTATTTGTTATCAATAAACATGTCTACCATTTAAAATGAAAATGTGTGCTTAAACCCAACAATTTATAATCCATCGTCAATCCATGGATAGGCATATGTGATTTCGAATGTTGGCTCCGCCCCTAGCTATGAAGAACTGGGAGCGGTCTGACCTTGAACGAAAATAGACTGCCTATAGGAAGTTCAAGGGCGACCAACCCTAACCAACTGGTCCGACCTTGGAGAACTAAACTTGACAGAATGAAGACTAAGGAAAGACCTCCTTCATCTAGCTAGGGTCCAATCTCATGTGGTCCAACCTCAACTATGCAAGAGAGACTTGATTCTTTACCATTACAAGAGAAGGATGACCGACCCTGGGGAACTCCTCCCTTCCATTCAACAGTGGTTCCTATCTAACTTAAGTAAGTTAATGCATGTGACCCACCGCACTGCTCTACTCCAACTACACGTGTCATGATCAAATTGGGCCGACAAGTCTTGGTTATCCGGAGCCTTGTCCCCTTAAACTTTGCCTCTAAATAGGAGGCACTTACGTACTCACTAAGGTAATCAACGACTTGCAATATTTATCTCCCTAAATCAATAGGACCAAGCTTGACTTTGATAACCATCCTACTTGACCGTTTATACAAACCAGCCTAAAAGTGTCTAACTCCTTACCTCTTGTTTTTCAAGTTCACCACAAGACAGAATGTCTGTCACACCCCAAAACCAAAATACTTTGGCGCGACCGACCGTCTCACGCCAAGACGAAGGCTCAATTTTAGTTACAAAACAGTTTTAAAGGTAATTCGGAGTGTCTAAAACACAAATACAATAAATACAATATATAACCTCAATTGTACAGTACTCAAAGATTACAGCTTAAGCTACAAAACCTTCTCTTAACTCCACTAGCTGCTCTAACCCAACTAGACTCCACCAGCAACCTCCTCAAAAGTAGAACCACTAAGACCACTGAAAAAAAGTTGTAAGGATGAATCTCCTGACACTTTTACCGGATCAAGCAGAGCAGTAAAACATACTTATATATACACACACCATATCAGAACACATAGCCAGAAAACAGTTTCATGGAGTATTTGTAACAAAACAGTAGTATCAGAACGGTTAGCTCAAACAGAGTTACACTATGGCCACTAGTACAGATCCGGTGGCACAGAACATAACATAACAAAAAGTTTCCTGCTAAAGGAACACAGACAGAAAGAAGTACTTCAGAAGCCAGACGTAATCACCGTCAAAGACCGGCCCAGAATTCATAGACAAAACTGTGAGTTAAAAACATATTTATCTCCATGTATCGGAAACATTACTTTTCATACATCACATGCATCACAAATCATTATTTTGAAAATTCACATACTTGATCATTTTCGAATAGAATATTATATCAAGTACCATAACATTATATAATAATCATAAGTTATTTGTGAAACATTAAAATTATACATATACAATAATACGAAAATATAAGCAAAAGTGTCAAGAAATTGCACCTCGAAAACTTTGAAATTCATCATTACGATATAAGAACCCAAATTAAATATTGAAACCGTCAAAGCTAGACAATGGGTTGAGGATAGTTTTGCAAAAAAAAAATCGACAAGGCAGAAACTTATTCACTAGTTGAGTCATTGGTAAGAAAAAGTTGGTCCATGGCTATGTAAAAGGAAATGGAGGTTAAGAATATAAACACAAAATAAGTACCAAATTAAATTGATGAAAGAAAGACAAAATTTGAAAGACCTGGACTGTTTTATCGAAATCTTGGATTTCCATGGACAAAATCAAAGTTTAATTGATACAATATAATAATCAAATCAACTACTGGCAATTGGTTAATAGGATTACAGTGGTAATGAATTTAACTGACTAGGCAAGGAGAAAGTGTTTGGAAAAGCAAACTTGATAAAATAGTTTACCTGCAAAATTGACCCGCGGCAGAAGAAGAAAATGAAGAATGCAGATTTGGTACTTGGAAGTAAGGTAAAGTAATTATATACTAGTTAATATGGACTCGGGCCTAATAATTGAAAAACAGTTTGAAAAATATTACTAGGCCCAGTACACTATAAAAATAAAATTAAACTATAAAATTGAATTAAAATAAAAGTACTGGTTTTTACAATGTCCGCCTCTTTAGTTCAACTTATCGTTCTCCACTCCTCATGGGTACCTTTGATTTGGAAAACCCTTATCTTACAGTATGATTTTATACAACATCACAAATAAACTCAATATCCATTAGTCTTTTATATACTTATTACTAGCATTTATGTAACACACCTGTGTTAATGATTTTTATATAAAAAGATGAATTTGTTACTAAAAAAAGAAAACATGAAGAAAAAAAGTGAAAGAGAGAAATAACGCCAATGAGATTCGAACTCAGCACCTCCCACTTAAATAGTGACACGTGTACGCACCAGATTCAAATTGAATAATTAAAAGAGTCCGTCTTGCGAGAGACCCCTACATATTGGAGAGTCTCGAAAGTCCTCTATAACAGACAAATATAGACAATTTTCCCTAAAAACTAGACAATCTGATTTTTCGCGGGTCGACCTGCAATTTTTTTTTTTGAAAAAAACTTACTCAGCTCATTAATGTTCATCCAAATTCACATTGTTGATTTTTACATCAAATTGTCTAGGTTTATCATCAAATTGTCTATGTTTGTCGTGAAATTGTCTATGTTTAGCATGCCTACATTAGTAACAACTTATTTATCCAATCAAAACACAATATTTAGAAAAATAAACAAGTACTTCAATTTCATTCGTCAACCAATAAATTTCAATACACAAAATAATTTTAAAAAATCAAAAGTTTACAACCTATAAAAATACATGTCTTTTCAAAAACATTTAATACATCTACAAAATAGCTTTCTTCACACTCTTCACTTGTTCGTCGACCCCTTCTTCCACAACGTCTCAATTTTTGTGACCAATCAATTTCTTTGTCAACAACCTTTTTTACGAAAACCTAATACATACAACAAAAATATCAAAAAACATATACAATTTATGCATAGACATAGACCATTTATACAAAAAATAAACTAGACAATTTATAGTAAAACATAGACAATTTATACAAAAAAACTAAACCAGCAACAACGAACAACATAGATAATTTCTACTAAAACATAGACCATTTATACAAAAAAAAAAAACTAGACAATATATAGTAAAACATAGACAATTTTTAAACTAAACCAGCAACAACGAACAACATAGACAATTTCTACTAAAACATAAACCATTTATACAAAAACCTGGCAATTTATACAAAAACCTAAATAGCAACAACGAACAACATAGACAATTTCTTCTAAAACATACACAATTAATTTCTACTAAAACATAGACCTTTTATACAAAAAACTAGACAATTTATACTAAAACATATACAATTTATACAAAAAACTAAACCAGCAACAACGAACAACATAGACAATTTCTACTAAAACATAGACCATTTATACAATAAACTAGACAATTTATATTAAAACATAGACAATTTATACAAAAACTAAACCAGTAACAACGAAAAACATAGACAATTTATAGTAAAACATACACCATTTATACAAAAAACTAGACAATATACAACACATCTATCTTTTCACAATAAACCAACAACAAAGAACAACATAGACAATTTCTACTAAAACATAGGACATTTATATAAAAAACTAGATAATTTTTAACAAAATATAGAAAATTACTAAATTAAAACATATAAAACGCATGGATACTCATTCGAAACATCATATATATACATTCAAACTAACAATGAACAAACATAGATATTTCGACTAAAATGTAGACTATTTATACAAAAAATGAAACGAAATCGGGAAAAACATAAGTGACCTGAAAATCGAGGAAACGACAAGGTAATGACTTATGTGTTTTGAGTAGTCAGAGATTCGCCGGAGAAGACAACCGGAAAGCTTCGAAGTCCGGTCGACAATTTTGAAAGTCAACAAAACGGAAAAACGAAACCGATAGAAAGGTAGATCAGCCCATGAGCTACTCAAATATGCAATCGGATTTAGTATTGATGGTCGGACGACGTAGTTACGGCAGATTTAATGGTGGTTGGGTGGTGGTTTTAGAGAGAAATAGATCGGAAGATAGAGAGAGAAACATATGAAGAAGGAAATGAAGAGAGTGACAGAAAACCCTAAAAAATTGACTTTATACTAAAACCGTTTTCGAATCCGGATTCGGATCCAATTCTTAAAAAGTCCACCCTCAATCCAGATCTGCAAAAAATATTAAAATGGACAAATGTAAAACATAAACAATTTTATGTGAAACTAGATGGACTTTTTTGACACCCGTACCAAAGAGGTCACGGGTTCGATCCCGAAATGGGTGATTATTTTCTTCGTATAGAGAATTGGTTGAAATGTTATTAGAAATTATATTGATGATAAATTTGTCCAAGGCTAAGAATTGTAATTGTAATATTGTATCTCAAAAAATAAATAAATAAATGAACGGATGTGATTTAAATTGAATTACAAACTTAGTGACACTTTGTGGATTATTATACTACTAGAACACACGCTACGCGTGTTACTGCATTGTATTTCTACTTTTTTTTTTTTAATACAAACTATTGCGAAAAATCATCTTTCGGAGAGACCAATTCAACATCACATATTTATGTACAAACATAATATGTTTAACTTCAATCATTGTGTTTATAATAAACCTGCACTAAACTTGCATCATATGCAATCTTAACATGTAATGTTTGTCGCTAAACATGCGATGTTTGTGACAACATATATGTAATATTTGATTTGGTCTCTCCGATAGATAGGCTCTCACAAAAGTTACTCTTTTCTTTACGTTTACAAAAAAACATTTTTCAATACATAACCTAGTTCTGAATTTGCTTATGATAAAAGAATCTTCTTTTTTTTTTTTTCTTTTGATAATAAATATTGTATTTCATTCAAAATGGGTATCAAGATACACAAGGACTCGCAAAAGGAATCGCAAAGGAACCAAAACTACCAATTTGATGAGCCAATTCGAACAACGTTTAGTAAAAATAAAAGTAGCTGAGAAACAAGACAAGGCAAAAATATATATCCAATTGCTGACAAAGAGTGATTCGGTTCCTGAAGTTCTCGTACCACATTAAAGACGTCCCCCTCAAAGATTACTGTGTCGCAAAATAAGATCATAGGCAAAAATGACTGCAATTCTAGTTTGTTGTGGCTTCTGCTGTTTTTGCACTTGGAACATTATTATGGAAAAATAATTCCAGTTTTTCCTGTTTGATGATCCATAAAAGCCCAAAGAAGCACATAACTCAGGGTTGGAAGTTTGACCCGTAATTACAACATCGTTGAGATTCTGACAGTGGATCAAACTTTGGTCTAGGATGCTCTCTCACATATCCAATTGAGGCTAATGGAGGCATTAGAGGCCAATACTTCTCATCTCCTACCAAACATGCAAGAGTTAGCATAGCAATTAATTAGATCTAATACAATATTACTAACAGACTTAATGGCTGAATGTACTTCTTAATATTAAGCAGCATTCACTATTCACAAGCAATATACTTATATACTATGGAAACTATAGGATATAATTTTTCTCATTAATAATATTGGAACCCAGGACCAAGTACTCTACTTGGATTTGTTCAGCAACATAGCTCTAATTATGCAGATCAATCCTCCAAAGGAACTACATGAGCAGTGTGTAGTATAAAAATGAATCCAGTAACAATAATAATTATAATAACCAGAAGTCATTCAAAGAAAATGTACTATATCAACCCGGAATATTTCAACCTACCCAAAATTATCCACATTTTCCATAATTCATAAAGGATAAGAAAGAAATAGAATGTTCTTAAAGTATAGCTAGCCCTGATTTCCAACCCTTTTTTCTTTTGATTAACAAGATAAAAGACTACTATATTGATATGTACTAATAAGTCCGACCTAAGGATTGACGGATTAAGGCGACTTAAGTGCGTTATTAGATCTATTACAAAGGTTCCAAGTGGTCTTATAGTTCCAAACGCGGTCCTACGGTTCCAAGTGGTCTTACGGTTCCAAACGTGGTCCTACGGTTCCAACGCGGTCCTACGGTTCCAAGTGGTCCTACGGTTCCAAACATGTTCCTACACTGGGTTCCAAATGGGTCCGCCACCAAAGCTAAATGGTCCGACCTCCACTAGAGGGCGTGAGCCAAACGCGCCACCAACCTCCGGGACACATGTCATCATCCCGCCAAGCCGACCAAACTCCGGCTTCCCGGAAGTGTGTCCCCGGGACCTTACTACTATAAATAGGAGTTCATTTACTCCTCATAAGGTAAGTAACTACTTCTCAATATTCCACTCTCTAAGTTTGGAGGTCCGAGCCTTAGCTTGAGCAGCCTCTAAACACGTTGACTCCGAGCCCGGTTTGTCTTAGATAAACCGGCCCAAAAGGGTCTAACCCTTTCCTCTCTCTTTCAGCCACTTATCTAATGAAGGACTCCTCATGTACCGACGGACTCCTCATGTACCGAAGGACTCCTCATCTAGTGTAGGACTCCTCATGTACCGACGGACTCCCATCTACCGACGGACTCCTCATGTACCAACGGACTCCTCATCTAGTGAAGGACTCCTCATGTACCGACGGACTCCTCATGTACCAATGGACTCCTCATCTAGTGAGGACTCCTCATCTACCGACAGACTCCTCATGTACCGAAGGACTCCTCAACTAGTGACGGACTCCTCATGTACCGACGGACTCCTCATGTACCAACGGACTCCTAGTGAAGGACTCATCATATACCGAAGGACTCCTCATGTACCGACGGACTCCTCATGTACCGACGGACTCCTCGTGTACCAACGGACTCCTAGTGAAGGACTCCTCATGTACCGACGGACTCCTCATGCTCCGAAGGACTCCTCATGTACCGACGGACTCCTCATCTACCGACGGACTCCTCATGTACTGAAGGATTCCTCATCTAGTGAAGGACTCCTCATGTACCGACGGACTCCTCATGTACCGAAGGACTCCTCATCTAGTGAAGGACTCCTCATGTACCGACGGACTCCTCATGTACCCACGGACTCCTCATCTAGTGAAGGACTCCTCATGTACCGACGGACTCCTCATGTACCGAAGGACTTCTCATGTACCGACGGACTCCTCATCTACCGACGGACTCCTCATGTACCGAAGGACTCCTCATCGAGTGAAGGACTCCTCATGTACCCACGGACTCCTCATCTAGTGAAGGACTCCTCATGTACCGACGGACTCCTCATGTACCGAAGGACTCCTCATCTAGTGAAGGACTCCTCATGTACCGACGGACTCCTCATGTACCGACGGACTCCTCATCTAGTGAAGGACTCCTCATGTACCGACGGACTCCTCATCTAGTGAAGGACTTCTCATGTACCGACGGACTCCTCATTTTGGACCATTTATCACTTTGATTCCTTCACATGTGACCCTTACAATCTAGTGGACCTACACACTCACCTATTGATTACATGACTCAAATAGGCTCTAACACTTCAAATATCAAACTTAAGTGATCTAATTTACATGACTTGACTATTAGTTCTTCCGCTCTACGAACTTGACCAAGACTTTTGACTAATCCGGATTTACCCCACATCATATTGGTGCTGTCTGTGGGAATCCCTTGGAACGAAAAGTCATGGAACCACCACAAAAATATTCTAGGGAGACATCTGCTACAAGTCTAAAGCCAGCCGCATCTGACCTCGGACCCTCTAACCAAGTCCAGACCCAATCCTCTATCGGGGCCGGACCAATCGGAGAAAACCGAACCATTTTCAAACACTATGAGAGAGATGAGAACGAGGCCTCCCTCTCCACCTCAGACCGTCACACAGGGTGGAATGACATTCCTCTCTCGGTCCAATCTCCAATTCAAATAACTGCCAACATTCCACAAGTTACTGCCGATACTGCCGACGGCCTAATATTCAGGGTTCAACGAGGCACAAATTCAACTCCCACAAGGTGCCATCTTCTGAGAGCCAACCCCAAAATGAAGTGAATCATCAGGCTCATGTTGTATCACATAGCATTCCCATGAGGACCGATGTGGTATTGTCAATCCAGAACCAACTACAGAATCAAACAACCGATGACCACGTGGTAGAATCAAGAGGACCCATCGTGGCCAAACTCCTTCCCGGATCTCAGAAAGAGACCGTTACGAGGATGAGTATGAAGATAGGCAAGATGATCGGGAGGATCACTATGAATAGGATGAGACCTACATCAACTTTAGAGGAGAGCCCCATTACCTACTCGGCGAAGGAAAGATATGGGAAGCTTGCTCCCTCTCGTTCGAGGCATGGGATGAAGGATTGGCGTAGTGAAAGAGAGAGAAGACATAGTCCAAAGCGACCCGAAAATCCTAGGATGTTGTCAAGTCCTAGGAGAAAAACGAAGTCCTAGGCGAAGTCGTATCCACGAGAAAGAAGAGCATCAGAAAATAAAGTGACCCTTGAAGGGACGCTCCCTACTGTCCTTACCACCTTGGAGAGGCCGGACGTCCAAACCTCCGAGCTATATTCCTAAAACGGTGATGATGAAGAAAAACCACAGTGGAAACCTCGGACCCGAAAGGCCGAAGTCTATTCCTAAAAAGGTTATGATGAAGAAAAACCACCGTGGAAACCTCGGGCCTAAAAGGCCGAGTTCTATTCCTAAAACGGTTATGAAGAAGAAAAACCACTGTGGAAACCTCGGTCCTGAAAGGCCGAGTTGTATTCCTAAAACGGTTATGAAGAAGAAAAACCACCATGGAAACCTGAAAGGCCGAAACGGTTATGAAGAAGAAAAACCACCGTGGAAACCTCGGTCCTGAAAGACTGAGTTCTATTCCTAAAATGGTTAAGAAGAAGAAAAACCACCGTGAAAACCTCGGTCCTGAAAGGCCAAGCGCCATTCATAAAACGGTTATGATGAAGGGAAAAAAAGACTTCACACTTAGAGTTTATCAACTATCTTGTACTAAGATACTTGGAAACTGGGGGGACTTATGATATGTACTAATAAGTCCGACCTAAGGATTGACGGATTAAGGCGACTTAAGTGCGTTATTAGATCTATTACAAAGGTTCCAAATGGTCCTACGGTTCCAAGTGGTCCTACGGTTCCAAACGCGGTCCTACGGTTCCAAGTGGTCCTACGGTTCCAAACATGTTCCTACACCAGGTTCCAAATGGGTCCGCCACCAAAGCTAAATGGTCCGACCTCCACTAGGGGGCGTGAGCCAAACACGCCACCAACCTCCGGGACACGTGTCATCATCCCGCCAAGCCGACCAAACTCCGGCTTCCCGGAAGTGTGTCCTTTGGACCTTACACCTATAAATAGGAGTTCATTTACTCCTCATAAAGTAAGTAATTACTTATCAATATTCCACTCTCTAAGTTTGGAGGTCCGAGCCTTAGCTTGAGCAGCCTCTAAACACGTTGAGTCCGAGCTCGGTTTGTCTTAGGCAAACCGGCCCAAAATGGTCTAATCCTTTCCTCTCTCTTTCAGGCACTCATTTAACGAAGGACTCCTCATCTAGTGAAGGACTCCTCATGTACCGACTGACTTCTCATTTTGGACCATTTCTCACTTTGATTCCTTCACATGTGACCCTTACAATCTAGTGGACCTACACACTCACCTATTGATTACATAACTCAAATAGGCTCTAACACTTCAAATATCAAACTTAAGTGATCTAAGTTACACGACTTGACTATTAGTTCTTCCGCTCTACTTTTGACTAATCCGGATTTACTCCTCATCAAATACAATTTCGAGATCCAGGACAATATAATCAGTCTATACCAAACAATCTCAACACAAACTCTTTGGTGCTAACACTTGATCTGTATCACTCCTCAAGAAATCAACACGTCGATCTACAGTAAATAAAAACAATTCACGGAAAGTAATCGAACGAGTACGCAACTCATTGTCATGGACTTTTACCTAAAATAAAGTATGGTTTGAACTACCAATGAAACTTAAGAATATGAATATACACACATTATGCAATAGAATTCAAAATTAATATGCTACAAAAGTATTCAAGAATCGAAGTAGCAAACCAAATTTAACTTATCTTGACAGTACGTAGCTAAGTCACAAAAAAGATGTTGAATAGAAGTTGGAGAATAAACCTCTAAGAACCATTATTATACCTTAAATATCAATGAACACCCAACCAATTCAACCTCCCAACCTTTCAAATAAACAATTAATTTCTCTCTCATTCACATACCCAACCTTCCAAACAACCCACTCACAACAATAAAATGTAGTTTGGCTCTGTTTGACACTAACTTTTCAGCTCCATGAACTTTTTTTGACCATTGACTAATAAAAAGCTCGTTACGTGAACGCGCAGAAGCTAGCTGGAAAAAGAAGCTAGTCAATGTAGCTTTTTTTTTTAAGAAGGAGCTTCTTATCTTTTTCATTCCGAAAATATCCCTAACCTAAGTTACGTTTTCTTTTTGTAAACCGGAAGGTCATTAGAATTCTCAACTTATATTTTATATTGTTGGATCATTTGTTATACATTTTGTGTACTTTTTTGCAACTAGCATAAGGATTAATGTATCCGCACCTCTTTAAAATGCATACATGTAATACACATCAAATACTGATTTTTTTCATTACTAAGTTAAAATGCTCAACGATTATTTCTTTCAACTTCTGATAATTTTGATGATGTTATTAAAGTGGCGATGTAAAGTACATTAAATATATATTATAATTATTGGAAAAATATGATATATTATTATTTAAAAACTATAGATTAATAATACGATAAGAAAGGTTAAAGACAAGAAAAATAAGAGTAATGCCCTTTTATGTCATTTTACAAAATACCAGCTAGCTTTTCAGCTAATTTGCTAAACACCTACATTTAAAACTAGCTAGCTTTTCAGCTAGCTAACCAGCTACCTAACCAGCTAGCTTTCTTGCTACCTAACCAGCTACCAGCTAGCTTTCCAGCTACCAGCTAGTTTTGCTAAACATAGCATTTATCCATAACCCCTCACCAATACACCCAATTCAATAAATATTATTATTCTTTTCATTATTATCATCAAATAATTATAATAGATAATTAAATATAATAATCAAATATAATATCAAAAAACTTTAACTTAGATTGAAAAAATAAAATACAAAGTGATATGTAGCAATTTAAGACTACATTACTAAATTACATGAAAAAAATTACAATGCTTCAAATATAATTTCAAAATATAAACAACGCTGCTGAAGGATGAAAATTTGAAAAATTACACATTCAGTCCTCATCATTAAAATTCTCACATATGTGCTCAATTAAGTCGTTCATAAGTTCCTTGTGACCATTTCTGTTTTGTGTATTTTCATAAGTAGAATAATAGTGTGGGTAAAATGGATCATTTGAATCCATCGGAGAGAAAAGAAAATGATATGTGTTTTGAGATATGAAGTAGTTGATAGAAGAGGGTTTTTTAGATGTGTGAAAAATATATATAGCAATATTGGTGTCTATTTAAATATATATATATATATATATATATATATATATATATATATATATTTATGAATTTTGATATATTTTTTTATTTTTTACGAAAGGATAATAAGAAGTTAGTAAAATAACATAAAATAAAGAAATCCAAAAAAAAAAGGAGGTCGAATAGGAAGGGGACAAGTCATGCAAATGAAGCAGGTTGCTTCATGGGCGACCTGGGCAGGTCACCCATCTCCCCATTTTCTTTTTTTAAAAAACTTTTGGTGGGTCCCACCCACCAAAACACCCAACCACAACACCGATAAGACTTACGTTTCCCTACAATTAGTCTTCTTCAGTCAACAACGTTTTATTTGAGTCAATTGATGATATGGCGTGACTTGGCGTTGATTTGGTGTGAAATAAACTTAAGGGACTAAATACGTATATTGTACGATTCAGAATACAAAAATGGGGATCAAATGTTCAAATTTGGAAACCATAAGACTAAAATTGAAGTGGAGGATGAGTTAGGGGACTAAAAGTGTAATTCACTCCTTCTTCCACTTGCATGGCTGATGATTTTATTATAAGTATTTTTCAACAACTGCTTCAATACTATTTCCACTGAACTTTATGGTCTTTACACGTTACTCTTAATTCTCATTTCTAATTATTTTTTCACCTTAGATCATGAGATTTGGTCGATCCTCTGATGAATCATATACTACTACTCAAGACTCAAGAGTAGTGTGGTCAAATGAAATACATATTGCACTAAAAAAGCAATTGAATTTTGTGTCGAGTTGATGAATTATACTCACTCCATTTCAGAAAAAGTGTTACATTTTACTATTTTACGGTCAATTGTCTCCGCATTTGACCACAATTTACTCTTAAACGATATTAATAAATAAATTATTAAAATTATATAATGAAAATTTAGTAATTAAATTTTTATCATATGATTTTATTAAATTATTTACTATTATTGTTTATGAGTAATTTTTGGTTAAACTCGAAGACAATTGATCGGTCAAAGTTAAAATGTATCAATTTCTCAGAAATAAAGGGAGTATATCTCAGTGCAAAGGGAGAAAGAATCCAGGGATAAAGACAACGAAACCAAGCTTCCAATATATAACGGTTCTTGCATTCTTTATTTCAAACATCCAGTAAAAGACTATGAAAGACTTGGTTTATTTCAAACAGTACTGATTAAATTATCTACTGTACATCTTTGCCAATTTATTTAATATATACAAAATCACTTTGAAAAATACGTACAAACATTAATTAAGTTCATTAACCAGAAATTATTATGTTTACTTAAAAGCATTAGTGTTGTTTTTATAAACAAATAAACGAAACGTTTTGTTAAAACGGAATACTATGTGTTTTACTTAAAAACATAAATAATGTTTTTAACAACATCACTTGGTCTGTTAGAAGATAAATGTACAAGAGTTTGTATCTAGTTAGACTTGTAACTAGATGAAGTATTATATGTTGTAAATACTCTTCTAGATGTAGTCAAATACCTTATAGATAAGCTCTAGAAGATTCTATCAATACTTGTATATATACTCCCATGTACTATCAGTTGAATATAAAGATACAGATACAGTTATTTCTCAACACATTATCAGTACGATATATCGTGCTCAACCATAATCCAAAAACCGGCCGTCATATCTAACCCATCGCAAGTAAGAAAGCAGACCGATCGAACATAAAGTCAGAAGCAGGAGAAAGATGATGAATCGATTACCAATTTATCCCATAGCCATCAACCACGGATTACTCTCCACTTGCTCACTCTAGTTTAATCATGATTCATGATGATCTGGTTTCTTCAATTTAAGTGATAATTACTGATGATGATAAGCTAGAAAAGCATACACTATTTTTTATGCCTCGAATATGCTATACAGTAGCAATATTATGAAGAAAAAGGTATGCGTCATTGCGTGAGACAAAAGCTTGCATTGAGTAAGCTTGTCATATCTCGTGAGATATATATGATTAACAACATGAAATTGGTAAATATTAATGGTGCCATGAGCATTTGAGGGGAGCATTATATTGCAAATACTCAAGTTTATATATACCCTCTACATATGGATTATGTCGAGAGAAGACATAACGAAAGTGTATGGCTTGATTTCATCATCATACAAGGACTTGTACTCTAACAAAACTGTGCTCAATAAAATATATTAGACTAAATTCCAAAAGGATTTGATATGGTTAGTCTTGCCAAATATGAAAGGCACATCGATTGTGTCCGAATGTCACATTATTGAAAGGCCAAATTCAAGTGATGTATGAGAGATGATCTCGATGTGACAAATTAGGCCATCCGGGTATAAGTACCCGTTGTTGTGAAACATGAAGTTTCCATATAATTATGTGCTGAAAGATTTCTCATGTTGTAATTATTATTATGGCAAGACACAACATTGAGATGAAGTATGATTATGGAGATCCTTAAATGAGTAAAAGTCACACTTTTAAAGTTGACAGTGATTGATATATAAGTGGCCGGAAACCCACAACTATAATCTCCTATTTGAGGGCAAATTTATTTTCAGCATGAGAAATCCAACTATGCAAATATATTGACCCCCTATCATATTGTTCTTTTTCGTAGAGAACTAATGCGTGAAGCATACTAGATGGTTGTATGCATATATGATTATCTAAGCTGGGCATGTAAATTTCTATTTTGAGCCCTTATTACTAGTATGAGCTAGTTTTTCCCAGCTTAGGGGAGGAAGAACATGAGGAAGCTGGTAAAAACAAATTCCTAGAGCGAATTGATCCCATATATTTGAAAGTTCAGTCTTGAACTAAAGATTCAGCTTCATGTTACTAAATCGAGATATGTTCAAACATGAAATTATATGATTTGAATGTTAACCCTCTATGACCCTATATTTTGAGGCATACAGAGTTGCATATTGATTATAGAATGACATGTGTTGGACATTGAGATATATTGCCAATTGTACTAATGATTCTCAGTGAAATACGGTTCCAATGCTAAGTGCAATATAAAAGGATTGGCAAGAAAATGCAGTTGGTACTCTTGAGGAGTATTGAATGCCATGAATGGCATATATATCTGAATTAAAATAGATGGCCTATATGAAAGAAAATGTTACCTACATACAATATTCAAATATCAATATCAGTACTGACTTGAAAAATCTAGTAAAGAGATTTGATATACCGGTATACATGGAACCGAAAACTGAATTAAGCATATGCGAAATCGATGGACATGTAAATGGGGATCTTACATGTGAGTCCATTCGATTACATCATGATGATGATAGAAAATGAGCTCATGGACTTGAGGTCCTTATAATCAAATGAATTCGAAATCCAGAACGGATTGGCATATATATACATATATATATATATATATATATATATATATATATATATATATGTATATATATATATATATGTATATATATATATATATATATCGTATGATTTGAGAGAGTTCAATGAGAGGAGATATCATCTCCAACAGTTAGTCCCAAAGGGAGAATAAAAGTATCATGTCGGCGAACATGGATTGAATGATAAAAGTTCTTGAGGAACTAAGGTTTCATTTATGTAAACCTCTATGAACAAGTGAAGTATGAGATATGATTCTCATGACTCGTGAGGAGTATGATTGGTTACACCGATATTGGCTCAACCTGAAGTTTGAGCATGTAAGAGATTATTACAAGGAGTATTCTTATTATTCTTGAAATTCACATGGTCCAGAAGTACCACAATCAGTTGAGTTAGCAAGAGCTAAAATGATCCTTACTATACCTCATGAAGAAGGTAGATGAGAAGAAGGTACATGAATTAAGGAAATTCAAAGCAACAATGACTACTTTTGCTACTTTTGCGCATTTCATGATAAATGGTTGCACTCTTTTTCCCTTTTAGGTTTTTATCCCATTGGATTTTTCCTAGCGAGGTTTTTAACGAGGCAACATGATAAGCGCATATATCTCCATGAATTGTGAAACCACTTGGTAAAGATAAAAGTTATGGGCTTATTGGATATCTTTACAATATTATGGAGTGATGTTATGGAACATTGAAACTATATGATGTTTCAAGTTTTTGAAGAGTTCTTCCTGAAGAAGACAAGGCATATATTACCGAAGTTATTCTCCGTCATTATCTATGAAAATAAGATTTTATCCAGATTTGAAGATTTGCTCAGCCATATTACATCCGACATCATCATTTGAGAAGTTGATTTGCAAAATCGGAATTGCAGCGGTTCAAAGAAGTACAATGATGCATCAATCAGGGGAGATGGATACGCACTGCACTCTTTTTCCCTTGACTGAGTTTTTTTCCATCCCAGTGGGTTTTTCTTAGCAAAGTTTTTAATGAGGCAGTATTCCCACAGCGTATCAAGTAACGATCGTCAACTCATGTTCATTTAAGGGGAGTGTTAGAAGATAAATGTACAAGAGTTTGTATCTAGTTAGACTTGTAACTAGATGAAGTATTATATGTTGTAAATACTCTTCTAGATGTAGTCAAACACCTTGTAGATAAACTCTAAAAGATTCTATCATACTTGTATATATACTCTCATGTACTATCAGTTGAATATACAGATACAAATACAAAATAACACTACATTTATTTCTCAACATGGTCAACTTTTTAAGTTTTTTTATGTTGCTCCATCAAATATATGTTGCCAAGTAAAGTCGTCTTTCTTCTTTCTTTTGTTTTTTTTTTTTATAAGAAAAGAAATGCATCAAGCTTAGAAGCCATTGTCAAGTCCCAAAATTGGGATTGCATAAATAGGTGGATCTAACCATAATTTTTCACCACCATAATTAGAACCTAGACTAGCCAATCAGCACAACCATTAGCCTTCATGTCGATATTCTTCAGTTCAATTTTACAAGGATTTCGGAGCAGCTTCTTGCAACGAGTTACCTGGGGTTCCAATTCTTACGGGGGAAGTCATTCTCCATCATCCATCCAAAAATCGTATCCGAATATGTTTCCACTTGAAGTTTATGGATCCTCCGTTCCCAAGCTAGCTCAAGTCCTTTCAATAAACTATAGAGCTCTGTTTCGTTGACAAGTGGTTGGCGAATTTGAGCAGCGAACCCCCATACCCAATTGCCTGAATCATCCCCAGAGAACACCTCCGATTGAACCCGAATTCTCTTGAGGTTTGCAACTCCCATCGACATTTAATTTCATCCATGTCTTTGCCGGTTTACTCCATTTCAAGCTCCTTTGGTAAATACTATTGGGACATATGCGCATATTCAAATCACTGGTGAATAAGGAATTTAAGCCTCATAATACTCTCTTGTTTCCCATGCACGAAAAAATTGTTGAATTCCTTGACTTCCAAATGTTCCATACAGTTGCAGAGAACACAACAGGCTAGCAAAACTCTAGATTTAGCTTTGTTTCAGAATTCCCCGTTGAGGGGTGAATCCTCAACATCTACTAAGTGATTACTAAGTCTTCCTCCTAACCCAATAGCTCGCCCTAGTCCGCCTGGTAAGCCTCAGAATGACCACGATCAGATATTTCTAAGGACCTGCACAAATACTAGTTGGGGGGCGGGGGGGGGGGGGGGTTGGGTTAGAATGGTAGATCCGATTTTCTTAGGGCCAAACCAGATAAAGACTTTACTCGAGAGAGATTGAGTGTCTACTTTGTAAAAGTGTGATTATGGGGAATAGTGACTTCTTGTAGCATGAAAATATGTGCCATATTTATAGGTTTGTCTCTTCAAATGGAGGAAATCACAAGATTGTGCCAAGTGTAGGCTTCACAATGTGCCACCAATGCCTTATTGGGCTCAAGGCCCATAAGATAAGTTTAACTCATTTGCTTATACTGGGTTGTCTAAGGTCACAATTGGTATTTCAGCGTCGCGATAGGACCTCTCAACATTCTTTCGGTCTGGATCGGACTATGTCGTTTGCTTCAGCTCAGTACACTTGGTCTTTTGGTGGTGAGACGTCCGACGCATAGGTCTTGTTGAGGGTAAAAGTCCCCCAACCACTTAGAGATTATTCTATCCCACTGGTAATGGCCAAGATATCCTTAAGTAAGAAGCTCCGTACTGCGTAAGAGCCAACGTGTGAGAACCTGAGATCCCAAGCTTGGTAAGAACCTGTACAAGTGACTTGGAGAGGGGGGGGGGGGGGGTTAGGACCCGGTTTACTAAGTGTCAAACCGGTTTAGACTTTACTCAAGAGAGACTGAAGATCTACTTTGTATGATAGTCAAGGTTCGGAAGTGATTATTGCTCACCATTATCATGGGAGTGTGTGACCTATATATAGATTTCTCCCCAATTGGGACGGTTCCACCAGATCATTGCAAGTGTAGGGCCTGGATTGAGCCACCAAGGCTTCAATAGGCCCATGGCCCATTAATGACACTTGCCCCATTCCACTTCGGGCTTTCAGGGGTAGTTTAGTCATTAATGTGAGAGTATTAGAGGATTTGATACAGTCTGCTGCAGGTTAAGGTCCGAAGAGGTTGGTCCGGACGTTTGGTCCGGACCGTATTGGGTTGTCTATGGGGAACTTCCATAAGTTTGTCTGACTCCTCCGATTCGGACCTTGTGGCTCGGACCTCCTTACTCTCTAGTGCCAGTTTACTTGGTTGCTTGTGAGATTGTCATGTTGGATCCGGATGGTTGTCTGGGTCGGACCCCATGGTTATGGACCACTGGAGGGGTCGGACCTATTACCGTTCAAGCCCTCTATGTCCTTCTCCTCCTGGATGGGTCGGATCTGAGGGGCCTAGGATCGGACCTTAGGGTCGGATTATAGTGTCTCAGATCCTCAGATAGCTTGGGACGCCTTAGGGTTCGTTCCAAAGGCGCCTATGACGGATTGGACATATTTTCGTATTAACAGGTCTTATGATCCTAAGTTAGTCTTTTCTCTAGTAATACTTGCACTGTGAGAGAGGTACAAGTGGTGAGGTAGGTCGGATAGTGTGTCCGGACCTATTCCTTCTTTCAACCAAAGTCCTGATGATCTAGTGAATGAGGGTCGGACCAGTGGTATCGGACCACCTGGCCGGGCCTCTTAGTGAGTATAGATTAATTCGTCTCAGGATTCGTCCTTAGAACGTCTTAAACGGATTGGACATTGTTCCGTATTAACATATGTCCCCCTAGTTTCCAATTATTTTTGTAGAAGATAGTTGTGAAACTATAATTTGAAGTAATAAATAAAAACAATTCACGGAAAGTAATCGAACGAGTACGCAACTCATTGTCATGGACTTTAACCTAAAATAAAGTATGGTTTGAACTACCAATGAAACTTAAGAATATGAATATACACACATTATGCAATAGAATTCAAAATTAATATGCTACAAAAGTATTCAAGAATCGAAGTAGCTAACCAAATTTAGCTTAGCTTGACAGTACGTAGCTAAGTCACAAAAAAGATGTCGAATAGAAGTTCAAGAATAAACCTATAAGTGTACTGCATCCCAACTAACTTGGGCATCACTAATAATAGTACCGTCGCATTGTATTAACAATAGTACACCCCTTTTAATCATTAGATCAAATCTTGATTCAATCTCATCCGTTGATTTATTATTAATGCGATGGGGTGTCACACTGTCGCATAATAACGTTGTGCGACGTCGCAATATAATAAAATAAACATCTTTTTTAATTAAATGTTATTTAAGTATATTAAATCAATTACTTCAATTGATAATTAAAACTATTTTCCATCTCCTCCACTGACCGGAATCCGGCGACCACCTCTGGCTTACCGGAATCCGGCGAACACCTAAGGCACACCGGAATCCGGCGACCACCTCAAGCACACCAGAATCCGCCGACCACCACACCGGAATCCGACAACCACCTCAAACACACCGGAATCTAATGACAACCTCATGCACCACCGGAATCCGTCAATCACCGAAATCGACATCCACTATAAAATATTGACGAGTTTAGATGATGCATCATCCACCGAAACCTGACATCCACTATGTTTAAGTGGGCATGGCCGGATCTGTAAAAAAATAAGTATTTGAAGAAACACAGTAAGCAACGCTGCAGCAATGTTTTTGTTATGATGTAGCATTTCATTGACGATCTCAAGGAAACATGATGATTCTTGCTACAACATTATAACTAAATGCTGCTGCATCAGTTTGATACTCTAAATAACAAATACAACTACTTTCGTAGCAGCATTGTAAATGTATTGTTGCCGCATTGTATGTCTTATAAATAAACAACAGCCATTAATGTGTTGCTCCCTCCACTTTATGAAATTAAATGGTGTGATGTATTTCTCCTTTATGTTGAACTTGAGTTTAACAACCAAACCAACATGTCTTAAATAATTTCATTATCCAATACAAAATGTTTCTTTTTGAATTTTAATTTTGAGTTTTTTCTAATTAACTTGATATGAACTCTTGAACTTTAGTTATCAGTAGAAGTCTTTTGTCTATAGATATTCAACATAACTGTTGAGGGGTAAAACCTCAAACACTAACTAACTATACTATTACAAGCAACCTAATCCAAAAATCCGCCTCCGACTTGAAGTCCGAAATAAGACTGGTCCGAGTTCGAGTACCTGAAAGGACTAAGTGTGGGGGGGGGGGGGGGGTTAGAATGGGTTACCCGGATTGCCTATGTCAATCCGATAAGAGACTTTACTCAAGAGAGAGTTGGAAGCTCTCAATGTAATAGTTATGAGGAAGGTTATGAAATGAAGCTCAACTTTGGGATTATTGCCTCTCCCTTACTTACCTTAAGGTCTCGGACCTTGTGCTATATTTATAGTTATCATGTACTTATGAAGAGGTTCATAAGATGATGTTAAGTGTATGATTCAGATCTGGACACCAATGCTACCTTTGGCCTATGGCCCATTAGTGAACAGTAATCCAATACTAATCAATGGGCCTGGGAGGGTAGTTTAGACCTTTCCCTCTGAGAGTACTGTTCCGCATGTTGGGTCCGTGTAAGTCTCTCGGACAGATCTGTATGCTTGGTTGATCTGGCCTTTGACAACTCAAGGTGTCCGGACCTAGAGTTCCACGGAAATATCTCAGTGGTTCTGTTATATACGTTTGGTCTTACTGTGATGGTGGCGTTCGAGAATCTCTCGTCCGGTCCGTTTAGCATCTTAGGACTGACAGTTTGTGGTAATTAGAAGGACCATGTGACCTTTTGTCAGGTTCGGAAGTCATCCATCTAGCTTGGTTGGACCTAGCTGAAATGGTGTGCTGACTTGTAAATACTAGTTGACCTGAGATGGTTTCCTTTATGTCAGACCATTCAAAGGTTGGACTAGTAATGAATTAGGCTATCTCAGCCTTGATGCGCTTTAGGACACGCTCTATGGCGCCCTTAACGACACATGTACGTATCAACATATGTCCCCCTAGTTTCCAAGTATCTTAGTAGAAGATGGTTGGTAACTATGAAAAGAACAAGTGTGTTGTGGAGCGTGTCCGAATCGTTAATTGGAAAAGGAAAAAATTCCTTTTTGTTGATATCCGTCGTCCGTGTCCTTAGGAATTCAATATATCTCTCTCCCCCCCCCCCCCCTTTTCCTTCTACAGTCCGAGTTATGTAATAGCTCGGAATGTAGATGGAAAAGGTATTTGTATCCGGGATATATAGATCCGAGTACGGTTAGGATCCGAAGAAGCCCTCTGTGGAAGAGTGTATCGGAAGTTATCCGTTGGACCGCATATGTGAAGTGGTCCTCATGGGCCGCTGCTCCGTAAATCAAAGAGGCCCAGTGAGTTGCCTATCCAGCCCACTGGGGAAAGATCCCGGGTAAGGAGATGCGATCGTCGGATTGAAGAGATGTCAACGGTTGGGATTTTAAACCCAAGTGATGTGACTCTTCTGATGGGCATTAAATGCGATGCACTGTTAGCTTTCCACTTGCGAACCGGCACAACCATTGGATTGGAAAGATCAATGGCTGGGGTTCGAATCCAGGTGATGTGACTCTTGGCTTTCTCCAAATTGCCCCTATAAATAGTCAGCCCATCAGTCATTTTCACACTTTAGCCACATTGAGACTCAGAGTGACTTATCACGCAATCCGAGCAATCAAAGACCAATCCGAGCAACTGAAACTCGCAAAATCTTGGAATTTTCACCTCAGATTCTTAACCTCGGAGAGGTAGCAAGGCTTCGTCATCCGTTCAAGCTTATCAAGTCAACTTTGTCAAGTAAGTACGTCTCAATTCGTCCTGAGATTTCTCATTTTTGCGTTATGCTTGTTGCATGCTTGTATATTTTGCCTTGCTTGAATATCCAATTGTTGATTCCGTGGTTGCAAATGTTGCTAGTGATAGGCTTTAGCAGCGTACTTAGTTGGAATACTTCTCCTTTGTGCTGTAGCGTGCTAATTTCCTTTACCAGTAGCCTATTGATTCGTCTCGTATGTCATGCTTGCTGTAACCAAAACTTGATTATGCATGCCTATTTGGTTATGTGTTGGTGTCGTTTGGCACGCAGTCTTTCGTAAATTGTCCCTGTTAACGTGCCGGGTGGGGTAGACGACAATGCTGATGGCACGTCTCTGTGTGCCATGGTTAGCGCCCATATTGTTGAAACTATACTTCATGCAGAAAATCTGGTAAAATAGAACTTCGTCGGATCTCTTGACTTAATAAGACATCTAAATGAACTCTCGGACAACCACAACTTTCGTTTCTGACCCATTTCCTTCTGCCCTAGGATGTCCGGGAGCGATAGTCAGAACCAATACGAGGCTCAAGGTTACAATGATGAAGGAAACTTGGTGACTGAATCCGTAGATTTAACCATGTTCGTAGGAGATTTTCTGGTCGTGGACCTGGTGTCTTCTAGGGACGCTGACGTTGGTCAAAGAGTCGGTGATGCTGCAGAAGCGCAGCCCGAAGTATCGGTGGGTCGGGGAGATGTTGCTAGGACTAGGTCACTAGTCCAATTTCGGACCATAGGTGGTGTTGGAACGTCCATTGATCCGAATGAACATCAGATTGAGTAGGAAGGCGACAGTGGTCGGGAGGCCGACAAAGTGGAGATGTTCGAGGCCGGGGAAGAGGACCGTGTTGTAAGGGAATCAGGTCCGTCCAACCCAAGCACATCCGGGAGACCCGAAGGTGGCGAGGAGGAATAGGAAGATGGTGAAGAAGAAGAGGATGAGGAGGAGGAGGAAGGTTCTCCAGTCGCTCGTCCGCGGAGACGCGCTAGTAGTCGGATTGCGTTACATCCTGCTGCGTCCGCCCAATCCAATCTTCTGTTAATAGAGGGACGCGGTGCAAAGCCCGCTAGAATCAAATTCCCTCGTCCTGCGTCCGCGGTTGTGATAGCGGATGAATTTGGAGAGTTAAATACGGATGGGCTTCTCCCCACGTGTCCGTCGAAGGTTAAGGCGGAGGACATTCCCGAATGGAGGCGGAAGTGGGAGATTCCGGAGTCTGTTGAGATCATGGTTCCCGAGCCCGGGCATGCATTTTACAATCCACCCGCCGGTTACATGTGTGTGCATGAAGTAGCTTTCGCTTGCGGATGGAAGATCCCTATTGCAACGAAGATAAAACATATCCTGAACCATATCGGGATCGGTCCGGGTCAGGTTATCCCAAAGTCCCTGGGTAACCTTATCTGTTTCGTCGTTTTCTGTAAAAAGAAGGGGCAGCCAGTGAACTTCAAGAACATTAGGCAGCTTTTCCACGTTACCTTTAGTCCGGGCAATCCCTTGTATTATACTTTCGTAGCTAGAAAATCCTATAACTTCATTTCCGACTCCATTTCTTCCTCGGGGTCGAAGTGGTGGGATAGGTACATTTTTGTGCGGATGGCCCTGAAACCTGGGGCGTCCGAGAGGCAGCGAGAATAATGGGGGCTGCCGATAAAGTTCTCAAGGGAGTCCATCCCGGATTGGCGCCCTCTTCCGAAGAACGTGGCTCCGTGGGTGGCAGCGATCCACAAGAAGAATAATCCACCCACTTACCCGTTCCACGGATTGATCTGTCAGCCGCTTCCTTACTTGTGCGGACTAACAGATGCTGTAGAAGTTGGAGGGAAGACGGATTTCAGTAAGGATTTCTAGCTTCATGAAGTGTGCTTTTCTTTCGTTGGAGTGCGTTGTCTTGTACATGTATTTCCGAAAATCTGGCGATCCTTCCTTTATGTGTCTATATCTGATGCCTTTATTTTATTGTGCAGCTCACTGGTTCGAGTATATGATGTCGACGCTCCGTGAGAAGAAGAAGTTGCAGAGGGAGCAGCAAGCCCTGGATGTCGCCGCTGGTTAGAGGACCAGAATCATCAACACATCCTCGGGTTTTCCAATGGGGGATCCGAAAAATGCGGCCGTGTTTGCTGCCGAAGAGGAAAGGCAGAACAAGGCTGGAGAAGATCCTCAGGCCTTAGCGGTGCCCGACAAGGGTAAAGGCCCTGCCACTCGGAGTGCCACTGCCTCTAAGCCGCCTACTTCCGTTGCCCCGGCACCCCAGTGGGATGTATTGATGCGAGATGCCATAACGTCGGGGCGCAAGAGGGGAGCAACTTCGGAGGCTTCCCTTGCAGCTAAGAGGCAGCAGTTGTCCGCTATCCTGCCTGTTGACCAAGCTGCGCTCGATCTGGAGTATGAGCGGGCTCGCGGACTCCCTGAGGTCGAGCGAGTTGGAGGGCTCGACGAGCTATACCAGCGGGTAAGTAATTATCTCACGCTTTTCTTGCCAAGTTTTTGGTAAAATAGAAACACAACTTATGTCCCTGCGGACTTCTTGTAGCTCGGATGTTATGTCAGAGCCATGCAGTGGAAGGCCGGTGAACGTGCTACTATCGAGGAAGATTTGCACAAGGCTGTAACCACTTCCGCGGATGAGGCCGAGAAGGTGAAGAGGTTGGAAATGGAGCTGAAAGAGAACGAAGTGAAGTTCCATAAGCTGAAGGCGAGCTGGGAAGAGGTCAAGGCGGACCTTGACTGGCAGGAGAATTTTGCCAGTAGGTCGATGAAGGCCTTCCTGGACTCAAAGGATATCCTGCTCGGGGGCCTTCAATATGCCCGTCTTCAAGCGGGCCGGGACTTCATGAACTCGGATTCTTTCAGGTTTTTTATGGCGGACAAGTCTGATGCCTCCCGCTTAGATGGATTTTCATCCGCTATCGGCCAGCTGCAGTCCAAGGGACTACTTCCGCAGAGCTTTGACTGGAAGGCGGAAGGGCTGAACCCTTCTACGGATGCCAATGGTGTGGAGGTCCCTGTGGATAACGTCTCGGATGAGCGGTTGGCCGCGTGCAAGTTTGCAGAGCTAGTCACCGAGGAGGGTGAGATCGAGATCCAAAACGGCGGACCCTTCCTTCCGAGGTGTGTCCCGGACGCCCTCCGAAAGGTATGCTTTGTACCTTTTGATAACTACCGGGCTTTCCTAAGGGACTGGTACTTCCTGCCTTCTCGGGTCGTTGGTCATGATGCGGATTTCAACTTGTTTGAGATCGCTGAATCCCTTGCTGCAAAAGTCGCCTCCAACACGTCTTCCGTCGATCCGCCTCAAACCGGTGAAGCGGGCCCGAGCCAAGCTGGCCCCCAGTGAGAAGTCCGGGGTATGCCCCGTGAAAATTCTGTACTTGTTGAATTTTCCTGTTGAATTCGTTTATCTTTTGATGGCGCGGAATGTCGCCATGTACAATGCTTTTATTCCTTATCAGTCGTAGTAATTATCCGTGGAACTATGCTTCCCATGCTTTTGAACCATTGCTTGCTGTTTTCTTCGCTTCCTTCTATTCGTTGTTCACATGCTGAATTATTATAAAATACACATCTTTTAAGAACATGGATCGCTGTGTATGGTGTCTGATGTAGAGATCAGATTAGCATCTTTCCGATTCTCGGACCGTTCGTTCTTTGGGATGCGTGATTCTTCTAGAAGGAGGAAGGTGAAACAGTGAAATAGTCATTATTACTGCGTCTTTTCATCTTCCGAGTCGTCGGATGATGGACATGTGGCGTGATCGTAAAGAGTGGTTGCCTCTATAAATAAGGGTGTGGTAATTGCTCCTTTCTTACTGATGTACCTCTCATCAATCTTTCCTTGTTTAGCACACTCAATTTTCAAAAGAGGCAGATTTCTTCAGGATGTCGGAATTCGATGATGAAGAATATCAACATTGGCTGGACTGTGCTTGCAGGCACATGCATCCGCCAATTTATCCCGGTAAAGGGACCGCGGACGACCCCATCCTTCTCGATTTTGATGGCGATCCCCCTCGATGCCCGGGGATAGCCAGGAGGTTAGCTGAGGAAGAGAGGGAGCGGACGCTGAAAATGATCCGTAGGAGGATCCGAATGCAGCAGCAAGCTCGTCAGGTTCGA
Source organism: Plantago major (assembly GCA_026545765.1). Classification (NCBI taxonomy): domain Eukaryota; kingdom Viridiplantae; phylum Streptophyta; class Magnoliopsida; order Lamiales; family Plantaginaceae; genus Plantago; species Plantago major. Next base: position 26,229,209 of record CM048840.1, on the reverse strand, counting down.
GGCGGTGGCTCGGAGTCCCAAGGCTCAACCTCCGGAATCCGCTGAAGGAACAAGGCGGGGTATGCCCCGTAGAAGTATGTACTGTCCTTGGAGCTTTACATATTGTATCTTCCGTATGTAGATGCCCGGATAAATTTGTTTACGAAATTCGGACGACTTTCACCAGATGGAATTGCCACCTTTTTCATATTCATACTTCGTCAGATTATATTGACGCGCTTACCCTTGTAAAATGATTAACAAATATAAACTCGGACGTGGTTGATGGGCTTGTTTGGGGTTTGGTTGGATAACTCAACCGAACCAACACTATTCAACCCAAACGGGTGACTCAGGCCCATTGCTGATGTTAATCTGTTAGCGTGGCAGACACTGATTGGTTGAGGTGTTCTATAAAAAGACATGACCCCAGTACCAAAACCGTGTAAACTGATTTCAAATTCTTCTTTTTCTAATTCTGCCGTCTTGGCTTGTCTGCAAATCCTTAAAGCGAGGCCCCTTCTCTTTTCTTCCAATCCTACTTTAGTGGCTCGAATCTCTCTTGAATTGCTAATGGCCTCCTAATTTCAAGAGAGTTGGAGTCTCTAAAGATGGTTAGGCGGAGATCTCAGTCGTTTCGGCTTGTGTATACCTTGGTCTATCGGTACTTTGTTCTTCCCTGACACTGGATTTACAATATCACGGTTCGGTGGAATCATGGAAGGTGCTGTCACGTCTAGCCCTTTTTCCTCGTGCAGGTAGATCAAGTTCCTGGTCTCTACAGAAACTGTACTTTCCGATGGATATGGAAAAAGCTTTTATTGACGGGAGAATAGTCTCGACGGGAGATGACGTATCTCCGGAGACTTTCTCTATGGTTTATGTATTGCGTCCGTAGATCCGGATAAAGATCCGAGATAGTAGACTGTAAAGATAACGTCATGTATCATTCGTTTCAGCTATGAATAAAACTCATTGTTTGCCTTTCTGTCAATTGAATGTTAAATTCCAGATGCACGAATTGAAAGATAGAAGTTGTATTGATTTGCCGGAAATTCAATTACAACTTGTGGGCTACATGGCCAAGGACGAAAGGATTAACAAAAACCAGAACTGACGGAGTTCCGTGTAATAGATAGTTGGAATTTAAAATAGCCGAGCGACCTGTCAGAGATTCGCGTAACCGTCCTTATGCGTAAAACTTTTGAAGGTTTCTAGCTTTCCATGTACACTTGAGAGGATGTCCGCCTTCATCTTGCAATTCATAACTCCCATTCACTCTTGCTCCGATGATCTTGTAGGGTCCTTCCCATTTGGGATTGAGTTTTCCAACATTGTTCAAGATGTCTGCCCGGCGAAGCACTAGGTCTCCGACCTGCAAGTTTTATGCCTGGACGTTCTTATTGTAGGCTCGGGCAGCAGTTGATTGATACCTATGGATATTAGCCAGTGCATCTGTTCTTTTCTGTTCCAGTATGTCCAGGTCGAATATCTGAGCTTCGCGATTGGCAGAATCTTCGAATTCTTGGACCCTCATAGTCTCAACAGCAATTTCTGCCGGTATAACTGCTTCCGAGCCATATACCAAAGCAAATGGAGTTTCTTTGGTCGCAGTCCGTGCAGTGGTGCGATGGGCCCACAGCACGCCGTCCAGGTCGTCCGCCCAGCTTTCTTGAGAAGTTCTCAACCGCTTATCCAGGATCTTGACTATTGTCTTGTTTGTGGACTCGGCTTGTCCATTAGCTTGCGGATATCCAACGGATGTGAAACGTTGCTCGATTTTGAAGGACGCCAGCCATTCCTTGAGCCTAATGCCTGAAAACTGGGCACCGTTGTCCGAGACGAGAACTCTGGGCAGGCCAAAGCGGCAGATGATGTTCTTCCAGATGAAGGTCCGCACTCGACTCTCTGTAATGGTTGCTACAGCTTCCGCTTCCACCCATTTGGTGAAATACTCCATGGCCACAATCAGGAAATTCCTCTGTTGAGTGCCCCTCGGAAATGGTCCGACAATATCTATGCCCCACTGATCAAATGGACATGCTATGATTGACGAAATCATAGGGTGGGTCGGACGATGTGGAATGTTCGCATAGTATTGGCAATCAGGGCACTTCCGGGCGTTATTGGCGGAATCTTTATCAATGCTAGGCCAATAATATCCCTGTCGTATGATTTTCTGGGCAAGGGTTCTTCCCCCGGAATGACTTTCGCAGCTTCCGTTGTGTATCTCTTCTAGCACAGTCTTTGCTTCTTGTGAACTCAAACACCTCAAGTGAGTCCCGACAAAAGATCTTTTATACAAATCTTCTCCTAGTATAAAGTATCTGTTCACTCGGCACTGCACGCTCCTTGATTCCTTTGGATCGGCTGGCAGAGATCCGTCCTTGAGATAGTTTAAGATGTCAGTCATCCAATTTCTTCCTGTGTCGGTTATCATGACAGCTGAATTGAGACTCATGACGGATGGGTCAGTGACGGTGAGTAAAATTACTCTCCTTGTGTCCAGAGCCGCTGTTGCGGATGCGTATTTTGCCAGAGCGTCCGCTCTTTCATTCCAGGCTCTGTCAAACTTCTCCAGAGTAAATTCTTCAAAGTGGCTGGCTTCCTGCTTGAGTAGCTCAAGGTACTTGATCATCGAAGGACCTTTTATGGCAAAAGTTCCTGAAAATTGATCTTCAACACGCTGTGAGTCCGTCTAAGCTTTGAGCTTCCGGACTTGTAGGGATTTAGCCAGACGTAGCCCGACTAATAATGCTTCGTACTCAGCCTCATTATTGGTGACTTTGAACTCCAAGGATATCGCGTAGTCAAGTTCCGCGCCATCAGGGCTTTTAAGAAAGATTCCAATCCCTCCCACTCTTCCAGTAGAGGAACCATCCACTTCCAATGTCCAAACATCGAAAGGATGTTTGTTGGTTTGGAGATCTTCTGTAAGCTCCTGAGATTCCTACCTCTGTTCCGTCCTTTCTTTGTTTTCCGGTGCGGAGTGGTTAGTACCGGATCCGCTTGCAGTATCGTCAAGAAAGAACATTTGGTTGACCCGAGCTTCCTCGTATGATGCATGTAGGGACTGATTGATGAATTGAGCATCCTCGAGGTTTGTTGGGTTAAACTTCGGCAGAACTGGCTTCCGGACAATCTGCTTGGTGATTAGGCATTCGAATGCCTGTTTGTCGGGGACTTTCTCTGAATCCGCTTCGGGATATTCCGCTAGGAAATCGGCGAGGACTTGTGCTTTCTTGGCTGATGGAGCCTGATAGCAAATGTCGTATTCACTCAACTCAATCGCCCACTTAGAGAGTCGTCCAGTTGATCGGGCTTCCCCAGGACCTGTTTCAAAGGTTCCGCAGTTAGTACCACTATTTTATGAGACTTGAAGTAGTTGAGGGCAATCTACCAATAGGTCACCAATTGCACAACTTTTTACCGTGAGACACCCATAGATTTTCGCCCAACAAGCAGGTCACTTTGGTTACGAGCAAGTCACCTCGGTACCGGTACCCCGGTACCGGGCATGGGTGGTGGAATCCGGTGGTGGGTGGCGGATTCCGGTGGTGTGGTGGTGGAATCCGCCACCCACCACCGGATTCCACCACCACACCACCGGATTCCACCACCCATGTCCTGCACTGCATGGGGTACCAAGGTGACTTGCCCGACTAAAGTGACCGCTGTCAAGCTAAAAATCTATGAGTGTCTCACGGTAAAAAGTTGTCCCATTAGTGACTAATTTGTAAAAAATCCCTTGAAGTATGGTTTTAACCGCCTTGCGGTGTAAACCAGAGCATATGCAAATTTCTCAATATTTACGTATCTCGTCTCCGCCCCAGCAAGGGCTTTGCTAAGATAGTAGATTGGCAAGTGATCATTAGCCTGAATCCGTACTAATACGGAACTCATTGCCTCTTCTGTGATTGCCAGGTAGAGGTAGAGTGGTTCTCCTTCTACGGGTTTGGAGAGCAATGGAGGGGAATGGAGGTACTCTTTCAATTTCTCGAAAGCCTCAGAACATTCCGCGGTCCTGTTAAAGCTCTCTCCTTTCCGGAGGATTTTGAAGAACGGAAGGTTCTTCTCTGCAGATCATGAAATGAAACGACTTAAGGACATGAGACGTCCTATGAGTTGTTGTACCTCATTGAGGGTTTTCAGATGCGGCAGGTCTAGGATTGCCTTGATCTTCTCGGGGTTTGCACTTATCCCCCTCTCGGTGACCATGTATCCGAGGAACTTCCCCCCTTTCACTCCAAACGTGCACTTTTCCGGATTCAATTTCATTCCGTACTTCCTAAGGATAGCGAAGCACTTGTTCAAATGATGCACATGTTGTTCTTCAGCTTTGCTCTTGACAAGCATATCATCCACGTACACTTCCATGGTCTTCCCAATCTCTTCCTTGAACATCTGGTTCACCAGACGTTGGTAAGTGGCTCCCGCATTTTTCAATCCGAAGGGCATTACCTTGAAACAGTACACCCCCCGGCAGCGAAGAAAGCTGTTTTCTTGATGTCCTCCTTGGCCATCCGAATTTGGTAAAAACCTTGGTATGCGTCCATGAAACTCAGCAATGCACATTCGGACGTGGAGTCAACCAACTGATCTATTCAGGGTAAAGGGTAGGGGTCCTTTGGGCAGAACTTGTTCAACCTAATGAAGTAATTGCACATCCGCCATTTACCTGGCGATTTCTCTACCAGAACCACATTGCAAACCCAGTCAGAATAATGGACTTCTTCAGTATGCCCTGCTTTCAGGAGTCGTTCAACTTCAGTGGATATGATGGCATCTTTGACTGGACCAAAATTTTTCCTCTTTTGCCGGATGTACTTGATCGAGGGATCCATGTTCAGACGGTGAACAGCGATCCTCAGATCTATCCCCTTCAGGTCATCGGTGCTCCAGGCAAATACTTCACTATTGTCCCGGAGACAGGCAATGAGTTTCATGTCCACCTCCCTGTTCATCTCTGTTCCGATTCTCGTCTTCTTGTCCGGGTTCCCAACAACAATCTCAATTTCTTTGAGAGTTTCATGAGGCTCAATTCGCGTATCCTTAGGAAATTTCTCCTTCTGGCTCCCTACTCCAATCTGCGGATTCCTTTTTGGTCGGAAGAACCACTGGTGGATTAGAGGTCAAAGTAGTCGTCAGCACAGGAGCGGACGCTCTTCTTGTAGACATAATGTAACATTCCCAGGCTTCACGGACGTTTCCCACCTCTTCTCCTACTCCGAAGGGAGTTGGAAACTTCATTCTGTTATGAAGAGTGGAGGGGATAGCCCGGAATTGATTGAGCCCCGGACGCCCAAAGATGGCATTGTAGTCGAAAGTTCGGTCCACCACTACAAATCGGACCGACTGAGTCACCCTTGCAGGGAAAGTCCCGAGTGAGACGTGCAACATAACACTTCCTAAGGGTCGGACAGTTCCGCCTCCGAATCCTAGTATAGAGGTGTGGACCCTCTCATACCGGATTCTTCCTAGTTCCATCTGGTCTAGTGTTCCTTTGGAAATGATATTCGAGGAACTCCCAGTGTCCACCAAAATTTTGTTCACTCGATAAGTCGCAATGGTTAACGAAACCACCAGCGGAACATCTGGATTATCAATATCCTCGCCTCCTGCCGTAGGAGGAGGGATCTCGCTATCATCGAAGGATATAGCGTTTGTACCCCGAATTGCTGGAGCAGCGTACGCTCTATCGTTGTTTCGAAGATTTTGAGTAGTCCGCTCTCTCGCGTTGCTACTATCGCCTCCCGAGGGTCCGCCTGCGATGGTGTTGATCACTCCGCTGTATGGAGGGTTCTCCATATCAACGTCATCGCTATACATGTACAGATGTCCATCCGTGCGGGACGGGTAGTGAGCCGGCGGAGGTGGCAAAGATAGTGGACGGGGTGGTGGTTCTGTAGCGTTATCCTCCCTCCTTCGCTCCGTTCTAATGTGCCTGGAGGGCTCGTCCGCGTAGATGTGTTCCTTTAGCTTGCCCTCTCGCATCAGGTGCTCAACTCTGTTTGCAATTGGATGCAGTCATTAGTCTCGTGACCACGGCACTTGTGGAATTTGCAGTACCCCTTTGCATTCCTACTCCTCCTGTTGTTGTGAGAGGGCTTTGGCCATTGGACGTCCAGCTTTTTCTCGATGATAGTCGCCAAGATGTCGGATCTTGGTCTATTGAGACGGGTATAATCCGTGTATCTCCTTGGCGGACTTCTTTCTCGGTGGAGGCCTTTGTCTCGGTTATCTTTCTTTGAGTCAAATTTCCCCTGGCATTGCTCTTATTTCATCGGCTCCTTTCCTTTCTTGGAACCAGCCCTTACTGGAACATTCCTTCGGTACTCCTCTCCGTACATCACTTCTTCACAAATATCATCTAAATGCTTTTCACTCCTTATTTCCTGGCTAGAGAGTTTTCTTCGGAGCTCTGAGTTGAAAGTATTAGCGTACAGGTGACGGACCCGTTCCTTAATACTGTGTGGCTCAACTCTTAGAACTTCCGCGTGAAAGCGATCTAGGAAGGTCCTTAGATCCTCATGCTCCCGTTGTATAACTTCTGCTAGGTGCTCAACGGTACGCTTTCTTCTTTTCGACTTTCCAAATCATCCCAGAAACTTGGATGAGAGGTCCGCGTATGACTTTATGGACTTGTTCGGCAAAGCGGTGTACCAATCCATAGCCGTTCCGAAGAGAGTGGATGAGAACGTGAGAGCCTTTGTATTGTCGCTCATTCCCTTGGAATCCATCTTGCTGTTGTACCTTGTCAGGTGACCAACGGGACAAGTATCTCCATAATAGTATTCCAAGTTCGGGATCACTTGATCCGAGTTTCGGTTTCTTTCCTTCTCCCTCATGATGTCATCGCACAAGGGATTTGGGGCACTAGTTGTTATCTGCTCATGGTCTTTTACCAGGCGTCCAAGATTCAGAATCTGGGCCTCCAAAGCCTTCTGCTGAGCGTAGAACTCGTCAGCGGCCATGATTTCTCCTGTCCTCGGATGAATAGCTACATCCGCGGGGAGTTCATCTATACGAACCACTGGAACAGTTTCCGCTACTTGATCTCTGTCCCTCGGAAGTGCTTGTCGCGGGATTCCTGGATCTTGATACTGTCGCCTTCCGTCTGCTTCCCTCACCCCGAGCTTGAGAGGCAGTTGCTCGCCGGTCCAGAAGGTTTCGCAAATCCTCCTGAGGTGGCTGGTTTTCTAACCTCTGCTGGATCGGACGTTGTCGGTTTCTTGATAATGCAGGCTCTGCCTGAGGAGGAGTAACCACTGGCGGAGTGGCTCGCTGAGGGGGGGGGGGGCATTGTTGGACCCCAGACATCCTTGGATGATTGTGAGCAATCTATCGAACTGAGTTTCGCTTAGTCCGAGGTCACTAGTGCGGACAGTGCGACCATCGGGCATAGTGTAATGTTGAACTGCAGCGGGGTCTTGAGCTTATGCCGGAGAAGCTCGTACAACCCCTTCCGCCCAGCTCGCGGGCATTCTGTTTTCGTGGACACCTCGGACTTCCCTGTGTGGAGCGTCTCGGCCTTCATCTGAGGATGGGCTGGCTGTGTGCCCATCGCTTGGATGTCTCCTTCCAGCGTTCCCTCCAGCCATAATGGTTCTCCTGCCTCGAGTAGGCGGACGTCCCCGTGGGCGTGGTTGTGGAGTTCCCACGCCTGCGGCATTAGTCCGCGTTGTGCGTCCTGTCCTTGCCATCAGCTCAGCTCAAACACGAAAACTTTTTTGTAAAGTTCCCACAGACGGCGCCAAAATGTTGAGGGGTAAAACCTCAAACACTAACTAACTATACTATTACAAGCAACCTAATCTAGAATCCACCTCCGACTTGAAGTCCGAAACAAGACTGGTCCGAGTTCAAGTACCTGAAAGGACTAAGTGGGGGGGGGGGGGGTTAGAATGGGTTACCCGGATTGTCTATGTCAATCCGGTAAGAGACTTTACTCAAGAGAGAGTTGGAAGCTCTCAATGTAATAGTTATGAGGAAGGTTATGAAATCAAGCTCAACTTTGGGATTATTGCCTCTCCCTTACTTACCTTAAGGTATTGGACCTTGTGCTATATTTATAGTTATCATGTACTTATGAAGAGGTTCATAAGATGATGCCAAGTGTATGATTCAGATATGGATACCAATGCTACCTTTGGCCCATGGCCCATTAGTGAACAGTAATCCAATACTAATTAATGGGCCTGGGAGGGTAGTTTGGACCTTTCCCTCTGAGAGTACTGTTCCGCATGTTGGGTCCGTGTAAGTCTCTCGGACAGATCTGTATGCTTGGTTGATCTGGCCTTTGACAACTCAAGGTATCCGGACCTAGAGTTCCACAGAAATATCTTAGTGGTTCTGTTATATACGTTTGGTCTTACTGTGATGGTGGCGTCCGAGATTCTCTCGTCCGGTCCGTTTAGCATCTTAGGACTGACAGTTTGTGGTACTTGGAAGGACCATGTGACCTTTTGTCAGGTTCGGAAGTCATCCATCTAGCTTGGTCGGACCTAGCTGAAATGGTGTGCTGACTTGTAAATACTAGTTTACCTGAGATGGTTTCCTTTATGTCGGACCATTCGAAGGTTGGACTAGTAATAAATTAGGCTATCTCAGCCTTGATGCGCTTTAGGACACGCTCTATGGCGCCCTTAACGGATTGGACACATGTCCGTATGAACAATAACAAATTGAACACTAAAGAAGAAGATATTGATTTGATACACATCATCGTTCTTCAACTATAAGTTCATCCTTGTCTTATTGGTGAAAGGTATGTATGATGTTTCTATTAATCGTTTGGATTCATTATTCTGTGTTATATTTCAATTTTGAGTATTTTGTATGGAGTTAATTTTCAAGTTATTGTTAACTGATAGTTGTGATATCGTTCGAATTAATTAGATGGGTTGTAAAAATGTATGTACTAAATTTAAACTATAATTAAAATTCACCAATTTAATTTAAGATTAATTAGTGGTCAAATTTCTAGTTGTTTGACCCGGAAAAAAAAACATAAAAGCTTGTTTGGAATGAAGGAATACATCTTCAAGTAAATCAATTATACGAGAAATGATTATTTGTCCACAAATATAAATCATTGTACTACCTCACAAAGAAATCTTTCCATTTTACTATTTTGCGATCAACTGTCTTCGATTTTGAGCACAAATTACTCTTAAATTATAGTAGTAAATAATTCAATAAAATCCTACAATGAAATTTTAATAATTAATTTTTTATTATATAATTTTATTAAATGATTTACTACTATATCTTACGAGTAATTTGTAGTTAACGTTGAAGATAGTTGACCGGTAATTAATTTAATTTACCAAATTAAATACGTGGATTTACGGATATTTTGGTCACGAAAAAGTATTTATGTAACTTTTAGATGCATATAAATATATTTCATGATTTTTTCTAGATAAATGAATTAAAAGCAATATGTTAGGTTATTTAATGCATCAATAGGAGTATATTCGTTGTAAATTTATGTAATGTACATTCATAACCCTAAATTGTGGTATCATAAAGATTCATTCATATCATCATGACATTGCGCCGTCAGAAACATAAGACGTTGCAGCATCATTCATATAGCTGTAGCATTATGAGACGGGAGAAATGTATGAATAAATTGTTGACGCTGCAACATTCATTCATATTGCTGCAGCATTGTACCCAGATTCGGATCTGTAATTGGGTAGTGGCGGTGGGTGGTCGGAGCTGGTGGTGGAGGTTGGTAATAGTGAGAGGTTGAGCACATCGGCACATTGGATGTCATTGTGAGATTAGTGAAAATGAATTGGGAAACCTTCATTAATTAACCATAACTATGTCGGCGGCGGTGACCAGAAATGGTGGTGGTGGCCAAAGATGGTAGTGGTGACCGGAGATGATGGTGGTGCTGGTGGTAGTTTGAGGGGAGAAAATTATTATTTATTAATTTTTCATTTACTAAAAGTAATTACATAAAAGGTTCTTATTCTAATTATTTGAATTATTAAAGGTTTTATAAATTTTTTTTAATTGTTAGTTGTGCCATTTGTCAAGTTTTGAATGGTGTACTAACGATAGTACAGTCTGCGACGTAGTAGTGAGATTAGTCAAACCCAACTAACTTTAGATCAAATCATCACACTATTTATTTATAGTATTAAATGACTTGATCCCACAAAAGTGACTCAACTTTGACCTAATTAATGCAACAATGCTTAACAGTCCAAACAGTCAAGTTAAAAGAAGATTTAGAAGAGTCCAGTTAAAATCTTTAACCAGAACTCAACAAAAGAAGAGTCATCTGACTGGTAGAGAATCAGTAACAAAATTTGTATGGGGCTACTCCTAACCAAGCTTCACATTCTGAGCAAGTACGTTCAGAATCTAATAAGCGCTGATGGAGATAACTTTGACGACCATTTATTCCTAATTTTGAAAGACATTGATTCAATTGCATAATTAGTAAGTAATAAATCAGCCCATACATCAATTGCATCAATCCTCATCCGGCTGAGCGCAGAAAGGGTTGAATTCGAGTAACCAGAGCTCACTCTCCGACACGCATTGACTCCGGCTAGCTCTGAATCGCCTTCATATTGTCGTCGGTAAACTGGTCAGAAATCGGAATAGAGGTAGAAACAGAAAAGGGCTGATGGTGATGATTGATATTGATTTTGATGGCAACGATAAACTGACTGTTCCGAGCTCCTTTGTGACATTGTTGTATTTCTGTAGAAGAGAAGAGAGAGGGGTTGATGAGTGAAATGAGATTTGGTGAAGAAGAAGACAGAATGGAAGACATCGGACTCTCCACGCGCTTGGCCACGCGCCAAGTTGTGAATTACATACTAATTTTAAAAATATACTCTGAACTGAATACACCCCTGCCACTACATTTTTCTAATCTTTAATAATTACTGTTATCTTTTCATTGTCGTTTGTCACCATTGATCTGGATCTTTAAATTCGTCTGATGAATTTCGGACAAATATTTATCTCTTGGTGACAAATAAGTCTATTCTTTTTAACTTTCGAATTTAAGAATTCCTCTGTGTTGAATTTATCTCAAAATTAAGTAACTAACATTTGGACGGTTCAGATCTATTCTCGCTGATCAACGGCTGAGATCGTTTCTTCCATTTATATATCGGTTACTGATAGTTAAATAAAGAGAAGAACAGAGAACAGAATAGCGCTTGTTTTTGCTGATACAATTCACTGCAATTCTCTCTCGATTCTTCATCTTTTGCTCTGATATTTTGTATAGCGGTTGCTTGGGACTTAGCGCACAGCTGACAGTTGGAGATTTCAGGTTTCGTGCTTTGATCATTGCGAATTGCTGAGAGTTCCATTGTTGTTGTTTGAGATTGTATCTTGTTTTCTCTTTCGTATTAAATTGAGAAGTATAGATGAACGATTAGGCTTGATCTTGAGAAGGATTGTTTGAGCTTGTAATCGAATCTCAGTTGTTAAATAATATCCGCGTTTGGTTTCCCGTGGATGTAGGCTAATTTAGCCGAACCACGTAAATTCTTGTGCGTTCTTGTTTATCGTTTATCGTTGATTGATTGTTTTGGTTGAGATTATTGTTGTGACTCAACAATTGGCGCCGTCTGTGGGAAGGAAATCAGTCTCAACTGTTATTCGATCAACTTTGGGATCATCCATGTGGTTTGATGTTGAAAAGTTCACGGATAAAACCGATTTCAATTTGTGGAAAGCAAAGATGGAGGCATTGTTGATTCACCAAGGTCTTGATGCGGCATTGCTGGGTGATAAAGGTTTTGAAGCAGGTTTTGATGAAAAAGAAAAGGCCACTATTATGGGGAGAGCTCGCAGCACAATAATATTGTCACTTGATGACAAGATCCTCAGAGAAGTTATTAAGATCAAGACTGCAAAAGAAGTGTGGGAAAAGCTGGAAGAGATATACAACTCCAAGACATCTGCAAACAAGCTGCATCTGAGGAAAAGATTGTTCAATTTCCGAATTAGCACAGATAAACCAATCTCTCAGCAACTTGATGAATTCAACAAGATGTGTCAGGACCTGGAGAGTGTTAGCATTGAAGTATCTGATGAAGATAAAGCTCTAGTAATCCTGGGAGCCTTGCCAAAGTCCTATGAGCATTTCATTTATGCTCTAGTTATTCATAAGAGCACCAAACTGACATATGATGATGTGGATATTGCTCTAAGGAACAAGGAGCTGCATAAGGGACCTGTCATTGGTAGTGACAATGCAGCTGAGAGCTTAAACATCAAAGAAAGGTGGAGCCATAAGATGCAGTCAAAGAATAAAGCACCTATGTATGCAGATACTAGAAAATTTGAAAAATTCAAATCCGCAGATGGTAACAACTCTGAAAAGAGGAAGTGTTTCAATTGCAAAATGCCAGGCCATCTCAAGAAGCAGTGTTTCAAATTTAAGAGAGACAAGAAAGCTGGTAAATTGCAAGTAAATGACTCAGAGAACAACAATGCTCATAATGCACACATTGCTGAGTCTGCACATTCTTATGGTGATGCTGAAGTTCTTGTGGTTTTTGAGGCTTGTTCAGTGGTGAAATCAAGGTCAAATGTACACTGGGTATTGGATTCTGGATGCTCATTTTACATGAGCCCTAACCTTGAGTGGTTTGTAAACTACAAAGCAAGGAAAGGTGGCTCAGTACTGCTAGGTGATGATTTTGAGTGCAACATTGAAGGTATTGGTGATATAAGGCTCAAGCTGCATGATGGAGTTGTAAGAATGCTTACAAATGTTAGGTATATACCTAAACTAAAGAGGAACTTGATTTCTCTTGGTGTACTTGATAGTACTAGGCACAAATATTCCTCAGAAAATGGTGTTTTGAGCATCACTAAGCATGGTATTACTGTAATGAAAGGACTGAAAGAAAATGGTCTTTATTACTTGGTTGGTAATACAATATCTGGAGAATCAACACATGTCAGTGCACATGATAAAACTCAGCTCTGGCATGCAAGAATCGGACATCTCAGTGAAAAGGGACTCAGAGAACTTTCAAAGCAAAATTTACTGTGTGGAGATCAAATTACTCAGTTACAATTTTGTGAAAACTGTGTATTAGGAAAATCTCACAAGGTTGGGTTTGATACAACAAAACACACTACTCAAGCACCACTTGATTATCTGCATTCAGACTTATGGGGACCAACAAATACACAAACCATGAGTGGAGGAAGGTACTTCATGTCAATAATTGATGATTATTCAAGAAAAGTGTGGCTGATAATATTGAAAACTAAAGATGAAGCTTTCAGCAAATTCAGAGAATGGTCAGTTGAGGTGGAGAATACTACAGGTAGGAAAATCAAGCTTCTCAGAACAGATAATGGCTTAGAGTTCCTCTCTAGTGAATTCAATGAATTCTGCAAGGACAAGGGCATTGTGAGACACAAGACAATACCAGGCACACCTCAGCAAAATGGTGTTGCTGAAAGGTTCAATAGAACAGTAGTTGAGAGAATCAGGTGCATGTTGATTAGCTCAGGTTTAAGAAAGTGCTTTTGGGGTGAAGCTGCAGCTACAGCTTGTTATCTTATCAATAGAAGCCCCACAGCACCTCTGAACAACAAGACACCTGATGAACTGTGGTCAGGTATGCCACCTCATTATGGTAATTTAAAAGTTTTTGGATGTTTGGCTCTAGCACATGTCAGGCAAGGAAAGCTGGAACCAAGATCTCTCAGATGCATCTTCTTGGGATACCCCACTGGTGTAAAGGGCTACAAATTATGGATAATTGATCAAAGAAAGTGCATAATTAGCAGGGATGTGGTTTTTAATGAAACAGTCATGCCACTGAAACCTGTGGTAACCAATACTGAAATTCAGGTGGAGCATTGCAGAAATACAAGTGATTTATCTACAAATAATGATTATACACATGTGACTGAGAATACTGCATAACATGATATGGAAAATCACTCTACTAGAGACACAGTTTCAGACATTACTGCAGATGACTCTAATGTGCTATCTTCATATCAATTTGCTAAAGATAGGGAGAGGAGGACTAATAAGAAAGTTCCAGACATGCATGGTTATGGACAGGTGGGAAAATCTTACAATGTTGCTTATGCTCTCTCAGTTGCTGAAGATATCAACTACTCAGAACCAAGCACTTATCAAGAAGCCATTAGCTGTACTGATAGTGAAAAGTGGATCACAGCTATTCATGAGGAATTGGCTTCTCTGGAAAAGAATGATACTTGGGATATAGTTTCTATACCCAAGAACAAGAAGCTTGTGGGATGCAAATGGATATTCAAGAGAAAGGTTGAAACTGGTATAGCACACACAGTCAGATTCAAAGCAAGACTTGTTGCAAGGGGCTTTACTCAGAAGGAAGGTGTAGACTACACATAAATATTCTCACCTGTAGTCAAGCATGTTTCTATAAGAGTACTCTTGGCCATGGTGACTCAGTGGGATTTGCAGTTGCAACAAATGGATGTAAAAACTGCATTTTTACACGGCTTGCTAGAGGAAACAATTTACATGAAAGTTCCTAAAGGAGTGCATACAAAGGACAAAGAAACCAAGGCTTGTCTACTGAAAAGGTCTCTTTATGGTTTAAAACAAAGTCCTCGTCAGTGGTATAAGAGATTTGATGAATTCATGAGCTCTATACAGTTTATAAGAAGCAGGTATGATAGCTGCATCTATTTTTCAAACATTTATAGTGAGAATTGCATTTACTTGCTGCTGTATGTTGATGATATTTTAATTGCTGGCAAGTCTCTTGATGAAATTAGAGTATTGAAAACTAAGCTGAGCTTTGAGTTTGAAATGAAAGATCTGGGAAAGGCTAGTAGAATACTTGGTATGGATATAAGTAGACAAGAGCATAATAAGAGCTTGTTTCTTTCTCAGATAGCTTACTTGACTAAAGTTTTTGCAAAGTTCAACATGAATATGTCTAAGCCTGTTTCTGTACCTATAAACCCTGGAACTAAGCTATCAGTAAGTCAATGTCCTGTGAATCAAGCTGACATACAGGAAATGTTTAAGATTCCTTATGCAAATGCAGTGGGAAGCATTATGTACTCAATGATTTGTTGTAGGCCTGATCTTGCCTTTGCAATGAGTATAATTAGAAGATTTATGAGTAATCCAGGTATGGTACACTGGAATACAGTGAAGGGGGTACTCAGATACATCAAGGGAACAATTCATCATGGTCTGAAATTTTCTGCATCATCTACAACTGAGTTACCATTGAAAGGTTTTGTTGATGCAGATTTTGCATCTAATATAGATACAAGGAAATCAGTTACTGGATTTGTATTTACTTTGTTTGGTACTGCAATAAGCTGGAAGTGTTCTCAGCAGTCTATTGTGGCTTTATCTACAACTGAGGCTGAATTTATAGCAATAACTGAGGGAATTAAAGAGGCTATATGGTTGAATGGGCTGATTAAAGAATTAGGCATTGAACAAGATTGTGTATCTGTCTTATGTGATAATCAAAGTGCTATCCAGTTAGCAAAGCATCAGCACTTTCATGAGAGAACCAAGCACATAGATGTGAGATTATACTTCATAAGAGACATTATTGATGGAGGCATTGTGAAGGTTGAAAAGGTCCACACAACAGAGAATGCTGCAGATTCAATTACAAAACCTTTGTCTGCTACCAAGTTCAGACACTGCGCAGACCTGATAAATGTTGGTGGTTTTGTCTAAATTTTTGCACATTTACTCAGGAAGGCATGCTCTAGCCTTGAGGGAGCTTAAGTGGTCGATTGTTCAACCGAGTAATGAACAGTAAATGTGGGAAAGAGCATGGAAACTTGATTTTGAGCTAAGGTGGAGTTTGTTGAATTTATCTCAAAATTAAGTAACTAACATTTGGACGGTTCAAATCTATTCTCGCTGATCAACGGCTGAGATCGTTTCTTCCATTTAAATATCGGTTACTGACAGTTAAATAAAGAGAAGAACAGAGAGCAGAATAGCGCTTGTTTTTGCTGATACAATTCACTGCAATTCTCTCTCGATTCTTCATCTTTTGCTCTGATATTTTGTATAGCGGTTGCTTGGGACTTAGCGCACAGCTGACAGTTGGAGATTTCAGGTTTTGTGCTTTGATCATTGCGAATTGCTGAGAGTTCCATTGTTGTTGTTTGAGATTGTATCTTGTTTTCTCTTTCGTATTGAATTGAGAAGTATAGATGAATGATTAGGCTTGATCTTGAGAAGGATTGTTTGAGCTTGTAATCGAATCTCAGTTGTTAAATAATATCCGTGTTTGGTTTCCCGTGGATGTAGGCTAATTTAGCCGAACCACGTAAATTCTTGTGCGTTCTTATTTATCGTTTATCGTTGATTGATTGTTTTGGTTGAGATTATTGTTGTGACTCAACACTTTGTTTTTCTTTTGAATTTTGACTAGGCAATAATTATGCGAAAGATTCAACTCCTAATCTTTACCAATGAACATTTTTTTTAACTTGAGATTTGAAAAGTCTTTGCTGGAAGCAGTCAAAACTAATTGACCTTATATGCACGCTAATGCATGATTTCTTCAACGTCTAACGTTACATGCCTGACGAATTCAATTTTTAATTAAAAAAAAACAGTAAATACATGCAAGTACTACTATGTCGCTGACGATTTTCTAATATAGGAAATCAGGAAATGGTCGTCAATCCGTCTACTTGGGAAATGCAAATATATATTCGGTCTAGAGCATGCCTTCCTGATAATTGCTAGTCTTTTTTCAGGTCTATAAATAGTATATAATTTTATACTATATTTATTTGTAACATAGTATATAATTTTTTGGGCACATAGTATGCGCGTTATTATGACATTTAGTTACAAACAATGAAAAAAGTATATGAATATAATTAATATCGTTGATTCTGATAATTGCTAGTCTTTTTTCAAGTTGAATTAGTGTTAAGTTAGTGCAAATTGCTCTGTTTTAAACTAATTTGATAAGATTGAAAAGAAAAATTGATTATCGTTGTTTATTTATGATGAATTAATTTTGTTAGGCTTGAATTAGAGTTTAAAATTTAATTGAAGAAAACAGATTGATGTTTTGTAATTGAAGAATGTCAACTGAATTGAACATACAAAATAGCGAGAATCCAATCTGGAGATATTGGATGAATAGAGACAATTATGGGATTTCATGACATACCTTACGTCTTATGCATCTTACAATAATACTTCCTTTTAAAGGTTTACTATTGACATTTTTCTTTTTAAGTTTAACGGCTTCAGATCTATTGCTCAAGACCCTGCTCATGACCCTGTTTGAGCTATTCTAATAATGACACATTTCCATTACGTTAGGACCTGTTTGTATATGTTTTTATATTTCTCTCTCTTTCTTCTCCACTTTGCCAATTTTCATGGTTCAGTTTCACAATTACAGATTTGCAATTTCTTTTGCTCAATCCATGAAACTGAAGATGGAAAAAACAATGGAACTAAAGAACTCAATCCTTTAATTCACATCAATTACAATAAAAAGAAGATGGAATAAAACAAGTTACTGCAAAGGGAAAAGTTGAGAAAAGATCCCTGGTTCAAGAAGGGAATTCACGAACTCGATCCCGTATAAGCTTCTTCTGAGTTCTCTCCTCTGCATAATTCGACTTTTGGAACTATAATATCTTTCATGTTTTGTTGGGATGTTCGATTATGTTGCGAAAAGCAAAAAAAAATTCTCACTGGGCCATGGATCTGGGGATTGGTGTTAAATGTGTTACACAAATTATCACAGTTGGTGACTTGGTGGAGAATCTTCCGGCCAGAATAGTGGTGGAGCCGCTCAGATTCATGGAATTTAGGTAGTGGTAATTCGCCGGGATCCATCCTTGTGAAATTATGGAGAAGAACAAGTCATTCTAATTTTTAAACATATAACAGAAAGAGAAAAAGATAAGTAAAGAAAAATAGCCAAACAGTAGTTAAATTGATAATCTTATTAAAGACAGGTGTCATTATTAGAATGGCTCAAACTGGATCATTAGCAGGGCCTAGAGCAGTAAATCCGAAGTCAAGTTTAACATTTCATTTTTTAGAAATACATTTTCTCCACTTATTAATTTTTTTATCAATCTTTTTCACACTTTATAAGTTGTCTCTTGTTCTATACTCTCTCGCACTTTCCACCATCTACTTACTATTTTATTTCATTTATTTAAAATTTAAAAAAACCAAAATGATTAACCTTGTAAAAGATCGGAGGGAGTAGTTATAGATTGTTGTTGTACTGGAAACTTGAATGGTGGTACATAGACGGTGGTTTTAAAGCTCATTATAAACAGAACTAAGCTTGTGTTTGCAAATGCTTAAAAAAAGTGCTTTTGTGATTTTGAAGTAGTAAAAGCAGTTTTTAGTGTTTTATATTACAACTTTTGCTGCAACTTTTCTGGAAAAAAGTAGGTAACCGCCAGAAGCAGAGAAGCAACCCAATAGCTGCTTCTAACTGCTTTAAGCAAGTACTAGTTTTTTTTCAATTAAAAACAACTAATTAAATTAATTTTTGCAAACACTAAAAACTTCTGCTTTTACAAATTTAAACTGCTTTTTATATGATATATGAAACACTACTGACTTTTGCTTAAAATTAACTTTAATCAACTTTTAGTAGAATCAGATTGAAAAGCATTTGCAAACACACACTAAGTTAGATTGTAACTCACTTGTGAATCCATTATTTCTTTTCATGCACTTTATATGTGATTCTGCGTCTTCATTAAATAAGTTTACAATAATAAGATTACTTTTTTGCGCAGCCAATTGATATGTATACGTAAACATTTTAATATGTTCAAAAACCATATTCGAAAGTTGGCATCAAACACCGAGCATGTATTAAGATCAAGACGTTTCTGATACAATACGTTAATCGTTTGTACACCATGCATTACGACTTGTTCGCCCCAAGTAATTCGTTAGATGCCCTTTTCTGATTCAACTCTATTACTTCTTCTATTTAATTGAGTTAAGATTAGCACAATGTACTCGTTCATTTCACTTCAGAATCCTACGTTCATAGATACATTCACTCAGCTCGCACGAATTTGAGATTGAAGTTGTACCAAACAAACATGTGGAACCAATTTAGGGAATCTTTTCATACACTAACAAATTCACAGCTATAATGATCTAATCCTTGTGCAAATGAAAGAAAGAGTTTCAGAAACCAATATTATATCATTATTTGAGGATTACAAACGTAATTACAGTACTGAAAATAAACACTCAAACTATGTAGAGCATAAATAGTACATGCTCTGTTTATTAAGGTTCGGAGAGCATTAATCTTCTACAAATAATTTTGTTACTTCTTCAATTTGAATTAAGATTATCACGATTAATGTACTCGTTCATTATAGAATCCTATATATGTTCATAGCTTTCAGCGGATAGACGCTACAGAGACGCCTGACAAAACGTTCGCTCGGTTCACACGAATTAGGGATTGAAGTTGTACACCATAAATATCTCAAACCAATTTAGAAATTCTGTACAACATAAATTCACAGCTATATGATAGAACCGTTATGTAAATGAAGGAACGAGTTTCAGAAACATATATTACTATATCATAATATTAGGATCACAAACTTAATACAAATAATGAAAATGAACACTCAAACTATGTAGATATACAGCAACAAATATCTAGCTAGAGCATTTATAAATAGTACGTACATGCTCTGTTATTAAGGTTCAGAGAGCATCAATTTTCTAAATATAATGCATCTCTCTTATTTATAGCATGCTTTGATAATTATATTCTTCTTAACCGAGGTTTTACGAAAACTGTCTTTCAAAATTGTCAATGACCATCTTATCAACCTGGAAAGCCCTAGTTAGAACAGCTGGATTGATTGGTGGATCGGATCCAAAAACAGCATTCGTGATTGTTATGACTCCTGGGTTCTGGCTAGTTAGTGAAGAAAATGCAACAGCATTGGTCTTTCCCACATTTAATTGGAAATGCACCATGCCTTAAGGGAACACGGAAACGTCGCCCGGGTTAAAGTATTTGGTGAAAAGCCTGTTTCGGTTATTGGGATCCGCAGGATTTGATGCCACAAAGCCAGCATAGAGTGTGCCTTTTTCTACACGAATAACTTCAGTTGCCCGTGGGTGTATGTGGGGTGCGTTTAGACTGTTGCGTGCATAGTCTATACGGACTATAGAAATGCCAAGGGTGTTAAGTCCCGGTAGTTGGTTGACATTCACCTGAGTCACTATAGAACCCTGTGCATTTGAAGTATTTCCAGCCATATTTAAACCCGAGAAAAAGAAATCATCAGCAACAACCATCTCCGGGTTCTTGCAAATCTTCCCGTTCACAAACACTGCATGTTGACAGAACCACGATTAAGATTAGTAAGAATGTAAGGGATGTTTTGTTAACATTCACAGTATTTGTACTAGTGTTTTAAGAACACTGTGGATTCAGTGTTTTTGTCACACTAGTTGATAAGTCACATTTCGATATATATATTTAGTATAGTTTTTACCTTTATTCTAACTCTAATATTGTTTCACAGTTTTAGTTGTATTATATGTGCAAATATTTTAGGATAGAAGATCTCATGGAATCTAGGATACTTGAGCAAATCGAAGATGAGTAGAACAAGGAGTGTGTATTCGTGTGTGCCAAGGAAGGAAGGAGAAGCCGACTACGATTCTACTCACTACTAGAAAAATCAAATAAAATGACAGCTTTGTTTTGACAGCTAGTTGGATGTCAAAATAACAATTGAATTGTAACAACTAAATTCATAAATATTAACAGCTAGCTGTAAGAAAACGATACTTGGGCTCTACCATACGTGTGGAATAAAAAAATATATCATTATTGACAGGGGGCTGTCAATAATGGATTTTCATTATTTGACCCCAATATTTTTTACAGTGACATGTTACAGATAGCTGTCAATAATAGATTTCCAATAATAAACCCCAATGTTTTTTACAGCCAACTGTTATTAAAATTATTTATTTATAAAAAAAACAATTAGTTGCAGCTAACTGTCATAAATATTTCAAGTTATACATATTGATAATTGTACATACGTACTTATTTCAAGTAGAAGGTATGTATGTATATATGTATAGTGACCGATACGTATTGCTAAGTCTCAAGCTAAAGCATTTACCACTGTACCAACTCTTACTTGGTGTTTTCATTAACACATTAATTATAGATTCATTATCGTGAATCCCAATTCCCAAATTGGAGCAGAATAATTATACCTAGTAGTAATCCACCCATTCGTTGTTTGGAGCCGTTGCTTCTTCTTCAGCTCATCTCACCGCCACCTCTCCATCACCGGTGTTGAGGGGTGAAATCTCGAACACTAACTAACTAAACTATTACAAGTAACCTAGTCTAGGACCTGCCTCCCACTTGAACTCCGAAGCGGTACCTGTCCGAGCTGGAGTACCTGAAAAGGACTAGGTGGAGGGGGGTTAGAAAGGGTTACCCGGATTGCGTATGTCAATCCGGTAAGAGACTTTACTCAAGAGAGAGTTGGTAGCTCTCAATGTAATAGTTATGAGGAAGGTTATGATATCAATCAGACTTAAACACGTGGAATGGTTCACGTGGAATGCTTACCTCCAGGTCTTGGACCTTGTGCTATATTTATAGTTAACATATTTTATGAAGTGACTCACAAGATGGTGCCAAGTGTATGCTTCAGATTTGGACACCAATGCTACCTTTAGCCCATAGCCCAATAGTGAACAGTAATCCAATACTAATTAATGGGCTTGGGAGGGTAGTTTGGACCTTTCTCTCAGAGAGTACTGTTCCGCACGTTGGGTCCGTGTAACTCCTTCGGACAGATCCTTCTGCTTGGTGGATCTGCCGTTAAGTAACTCAAGGTGTCCGAGCCTAGAGTGCCACGGAAGTATCTCAGTGGTTCTGTTATGTACGTTTGGTCTTATTGCGATGGTGGCGTCCGAGATTCCCTCGTCCGGTCCGTTTGGCATCCTAGGACTGACGCCAGTGGTACTTGGAAGGACCATGTGACCTTTTGTCAGGTTCGGAAGTCATTCACCTAGCTTGGTCGGGCCCAGCTGAGAAGGTATGTTGACTTGTAAATACTAGTTGACCTGGGATGGTTTCCCTTAGGTCGGACCATTTGGAGGTCGGACTAGCACTGGATTGGCTATCTCAACCTTGATGCGCTCTAGGACACGCTCTATGGCGCCCTTAACGGATTGGACAGATGTCCGTATCAACATATGTCCCCTAGTTTCCAAGTATCTTAGTAGAAGATAGTTGGTAACTATGAAAAGAACAAGTGTGTTGTGGAGCGTGTCCGAATCGTTAACTAAAAAGGAAAAAATCTTTTTTTGTGGGATCCGTCGTCCGTGTTCTTAGGAATTCAATATATATCTCTCCCCCCCCCCTTTCCTTCTACAGTCCGAGTTATGCAATAGCTCGGACTGTAGATGGAAAAGGTATTTGTATCCGAGATATATAGATCCGAGTACGGTTAGGATCTGAAGAAGCCCTCTGTGGAAGAGTGTAAAAGAAGCCATCCGTTGGGCCAAACACGTGGAATGGTTCACTTGGGCTGATGAACAATGGTTTAAAAGGCCCAATATGTCATCTATCCGGCCGACTGGAAAGGATCTCGAAGGAACCGATGCAACCGTTGGATTTGAGGAGATCAACGGTGGGGATAGAAACTCAAGTGATGTGATGCTTCTGAGGAGAATTAATTGGGGAGTACTATCATTGCGCCTTTTGCGAACCGGCGCAGCCGTTGGATTAAAAAGATCATCGGTTAGAATTAGAATCCAGGTGATGCAACATTTCGACTTCCCCAATTGTCCCTTATAAATAGTTACCTAATCTGTCGCTTTCACACTTTAGCCACCTCGAATACTCAGAGTGATTCTCAAGCAATCCGAGCAATCAAAGAACAATCCGAGCAACTAAAACTCGCAAAATCTTGCACTTTCCACCTCAGATCTGCACTCTCGGAGAGCTAGCAAGGCTTCGTCGTCCGTCCAAATTTACCAAGTCAACTTTATCAAGTAAGTATACCTCGATTATGTCTGAAGTTTTTCTTTTTTATGATACATTTGCTTCATGCTTGTATGCCTTTCCCTTGGTCGATTACCTGCCTGTTGATTCCATGGTTGTAAATGCTGCTAGTGGTAGATTCCAGTAGTATACTAAGTTGGAATACTCTTCCAGTGTGCTATATTGTACTAACTTCCTTCACTGGTCACTTGTTCGCTCGCCCTGTATATCATGTCCAATGTAACTAAAATTCGATAATGCATGCCTGTTTGGTGATGTGTTGGTGCCGATTGGCACACAGTCTTTCGTAAGTTGTCCCTGTTAACGTGCTGGGTAGGGTGGATAATAGTGACAATGGCACGTCCTTGTGTGCCAAGTTTAGTGATGCAGAAAATCTGGTAAAGTATAACTTCCTCAGATCGCTTGACTTAATAAGATATCTAAATGAACTCTCGGACAATCACAATCATCATTTCTGATTCGTTTCCTTCTGCCCTAGGATGTCCGGGAGCGATAGTCAGAACCAGCACGAGGCTCAAGGTTACGATGGTGGAGTAAACTTGGGGACTGAGTCCGTGGACTTAACCACGTCCATAGGAGACAATCTGGTCGTGGAGCTCGTGTCTTCCAGGGACTCTGACGCTGGACAAAGAGTCCGTGATACAGCAGAGACTCAGTCCGACGTGGCAGCGGGCCAGGGAGATGGTGCTAGGACTAGGTTGCTAGTCCAGACGCGGACCATAGGTGGTGTTGAGGCGTCTGTTGGTCCAAATGAACCTCGGGCCGAGCAGGGAGGCGAGAGTGGTCTGGAGGCGGATGATGTAGAGATGTTTGAGGCTGGTGTAGAGGATCGAGTTGTAGTGGAGAAAGGTCCGACCAACCCAAGCACACCCGGTAGACCCGACGGTGAAGAAGAGGAGGAGGAAGATGGTGAAGAAGAAGAGGAGGATGAGGAGGAAGAGGAAGAAGCTACTCAAGCTGCCCCGCCCACAAAGACGTGGTGGTCGTCGAATTGCATTGCATCCTGGGGTGCCCGTTCAATCCACTCTTCCGCTGATTGAGGGTCGTGGGGCCAAGGCGGCGCAAATCAAATTTCCTCGTCCTGCGTCCGCCGTTGTGATAGCGGATGAATACGAAGAGTTGAATGTAGACGGGCTACTCCCCACTTGTCCGTCCAAAGTAAAACCTGAGGACATTTCCGAGTGGAGGCGGAAGTGGGAGATCCCGGAGTCCGTTGAAATCATGGTTCCAGAGCCCGGGCATGCGTTTTACAATCTGCCCGACGGATACATGTGTGTGCACGAAGTGGCCTTCGCTTGTGGGTGGAAGATCCCAATCGCGCCCGAGCTGAAGCATATCCTAAACCATATTGGGATCGGTCCGAGCCAGGTTATCCCAAAGTATTTGGGTAACCTTATTTTTTTTGCTGTTTTTTGTAAAATGAAGGGGCAGCCTGTGAATTTTGAGAACTTTAGGCAGCTCTTCCACGTTGCTTTTAGTCCGGAGAATCCCCTATTTTATACCTTTGTAAATAGGAAACCCTACAACTTCATTTCCGACTCCATTTCTTCTCTAGGGTCGAAGTGGTGGGATAAATACATTTTTGTGCGGATGGCTTTGAAGCCCGGGATGTCCACAAGGAGGCGAGAGCAGTGGGGGCTGCCAAAAAAGTTCTTGAGAGAGAGTATCCCGGACTGGCGCCCCCTTCCGAAGAATGTGGCTCCGTGGGTGGCGGAGATTCATAAGAAGAACAATCCACCTACGTATCCGTTCCACGGATTGATTTGTCAGCCGCTGCCCTACTTGTGCGGACTGACTGATGTCGTGGAAGTTGGGGGAAAGACCGACTTCAGTAAGGATCCTTGACTTAGGATTTATGCTTTCCTTTCTCTTGAATGCCTTGCCATGAATTTTCATGTCCGAGATTCCTGTTATTCTCCCCTTTATGTATCCGTGGCTGATACGTTTATTTTGTTATGTAGCTCACTGGTTTGATTATATCATGTCGACACTCCGTGAGAAGAAGAGACTGCAGAGGGAGCAACAAGCCCTTGAGATTGCTACTGGCCAAAGGGCCAAGATCATCAATACGTCCGCGGGACTTCCTATGGCGGACCCAAAAAATGCGGCGGTGTTTGCGGCGGAGGAAGAGAGGCGGGTGAGGATCCGCAAGTCTTGGTGGTGCCCGACAAGGGCAAGGGCCCTGCGACTCACAAAGACCATCGCCCTAAGCCACTGGCTTCCGCAGATCCACACCCCAGCGGGATGTGTTGATGCGAGACGCCATCACCTCGGGGAGGAAGAGGGGAGCAGCCTCAGATGCTCTCTTGCAGCTAAGAGGCAGCAGCTGTCCGCTATCCTGCCATCCGACCAAGCTGCTCTCGATAAGGAATATGAACGTGCTTGCGGACTCCCTGAGGTTGAGCGGGTTGGAGAGCTCCATGAGTGGTACCAGAGGGTAAGTAACTCGTTCATGTTCTTTTTTTTTTTTTTTTTTTTTTTTTGCCAAGTTCTAAGTATGATAGAAATATAACTTGTGTCTACTGGATCGCTCAGAGCTCGGATGCTTCCTCAAGGCTATGCAGTGGAAGGCTAGTGAGCGGGCCACCATCGAAGAGGAGCTGCATAAGGCCATGGCCGCATCCGCGGATGAGGCGGAGAAGGTGAAGCAAGCGGAGGCTCAACTAAAAGAAAAGGATACGCTTATCAATAAGTTGAAGGCTAGCTGGCAGGAGATAAAATCGGACTTGGACTGGCAGGAGGATTTTATCAGCAAGTCGATGAAGGCCTTCCTGGACTCGAAGGATCTGCTCCTCGAGGACCTCCAATTTGCTCGCCTTGAGGCTGCCCGAGACTTTATGAAGTCGGACTCCTTCAAGTTTTTCATGGCGGACAAGTCCGATGCTTCCCGCTTGGATGGGTTTTCATCCTCCATTGGACAGTTGCAGTCCAACGGATTATTTCCACAGAACTTCGACTGGAAGGCGGAAGGATTGATTCCTTCCACGGATGCTAATGGAGTGGAGGTCCCAGTGGACAATGTGCCGGATGAACGGTTGGCCGCGTGTGAATTTGCGGAGCTGGTCACCGAGGAAGGTGAGATTGAAATCAGGAACGGCGGACCCTTTCTCCCGAAGTGTGTCCCGGAGGCCCTTCGAAAGGTATGTTTTGTGCCTTTTGATAACTACAGGGCGTTCCTAAAGAACTGGTACTTCATGCCTTTTGATCATGACGCAAATTTTAACCTGTTCGGAATTGCTGAATCCCTCGCAGCTCATGTCACTGCCAACCCGTCTTCCACCAATCCGCCTATAGCCGAAGAAGTCGGTCCGAGCCAACCCGCCCCCCAGTGAGGAGTCCGGGGTATGCCCCGTGAGAAGTTTGTAACATTTAGAATTGTGATCTTTTGATGGCACGGATTGTTGCCATGTACAATATTTACTTTCCATTATTAGTAGTAACTATATTCGGAGCCATGCTTTTCGTGCTTTGAATCATTACTTGCTTTCCTCTTTATTTCCTGCGTTCCGTTGTTCATACGCTAAGTTATCATAAATACGTCTCTTACAAACACGGATCGCGCTGAATGACGTCTGATTGCAAGATAATCAAACAATTGTCTTTTTGATCCTCGGACCGTTAGTCTTTATTATACCATATTACTTTGTGGGGATGCGTAATCTTCTAGAAGGAGGAAGTTGAAGCAGTGGAATTGTCATTATTACTGCGTCCCTTCATCTTCCGAGCCGTCGGATGATGGACATGTGGCGCGATCGTAAAGATTCATCGCTACTATAAATAAGGACATGGTAATTCTTCCCTTCTCACTACTTTACCCTTCTTCAATCTCTCCTTTTTTAGAAATTTAATTCTTCGAAGAAGTCAGATTTCTTCAGGATGTCGAAATCTGCTCGAGAAAAATCAGCCCGAGCTAGACAACTTCACCTTAATGCAAGCGCAGTGCTACCCGACTTGGAGAGGTTCGACTTTGGAGAACCAGACGATCCCAGGTACGATTCTTTGTCACAAGACTGGTAAAGCGTGCTTATGGAACATGCACCCTCCGAATTACTTTGGTAAAGGCACGACGAATGACCCAATTGTTCTCGATCCAGAAGGCGACCCTCCTCTGTATCCGGTGGTCGCCAGGAGGCGAGCCGAAGAAGAGAGAGAGCAGACTCTGAAGATGATCCGTTGGAGGATCCGAACCCGGCAACAAGCTCGTCAGGTTCAAGGTGGGGGCCCAGAATCTCAAGGCTCAGCCTCGGGAATCCACTGAAGGAACAAGCCGGGGTATGCCCCGTTGACCTATGTATGGTCTTCGGACCTTGGAAAAATTGTACTCTTCGTTTTCTGTATGCTCGGATGGTTTGCCAATGAAATTCAGACTGTCCTTATTAGATGAAATCATCACCTTGTTCATATCCTTACTTTGTCGGATCATATTCATGCATTGTCCCTGTAAGATGACTTAGCAAATACAAACGCGGACGTGGTTAATGGGCTTGTCTAGGTCAGACAGGGTAAGCTCAGTCGACCCAACACTGTTCGGCCCTACGGATGGCCCAAGCCCATTGTCGACGTCAAGGTTCTTACGTGTGGGACGCTTATTGGTTCATCCCGTCTATAAATACCCGAGCTCTCCATTGCACTGATTATCTAAATCTGACTCCAATTTCAGCCTCACTTAAAATTTCCACTTTCTTCTCAAACTAGGATAGGTCTCCATAGTTTGAGCCTGGTAGTGGCCATAAGAAGATGATTTCTTGACTAGTCTCCCCCTCGAGACTCCCGTCCACTCTCAAATCGCTGCTCGTCTTGAGTTTGAGAGTGGCGTGGGTGTGGAGGGGATGATTGCTTGAGATCAGTTGGTAGAAAATACAGATCGTGAAAAACGTTCAGATCTGGGGGTAGACTGACGGATGGCCATATTGGTCGTATGTGCGATCCACCCGGTAGGAGCTTTTCCTTTCTAGGGAGCTGCTGGCGGGTGGGTCGCCATACGATCAATGCGTCAGATCCGTGCTCAGATTCGACCAAACAGGCTGTAGATAGAAGGTTTGATGTCGAACATAGTAGATGTGTCCGTCCAATCTGCTCATGGGCATGAGATCCCAAGTGCCCATAATTCACTTTTTTAATGTGTCCGTGCACATCGAGCACAAGATCCGTAGAGGGAATCAAAGGTATGGTGATATTGTAGGATTCCAACTCACTGAATCTTTCCGTATTGTACAGGCACATCAGATCCTTGGTGTCTCTGGAAGTGACTACTAAGTAGAGTACTTTCCTGTCGGAGGGATAATCTCGACAGAAGATGACGTATCTCCAGAGACTTTCCCTATAATTTATGTATTGTAGCTGTAGATCTGGATAAAGATCGGAGATTGTAGACTGCAAAGACAATGTTATGTATACTTTGTTTTATGTATGAATAAAACTCATTGCTTGATTTTTCTTATCATTTGAACGTTAAATCTCAGATTCACGAATTGAAAGATAGAAGTTGTATTGATTTGACGGAAATGCAATTACAACTTGTGGGCTGCATGGCTAATGGCAAAAGGGGTAACAAAAACAGAACTGACGGAGTTCCGTGTAATAGACAGTTTAAGCCCAAAATATCCAAATGATCGACAGGGGTCCGCGTAAACACCCCTATGCGTAAAACTTTTGAAGGTTCCTGGCATTCCAAGTACGCTTGAGTGGGTGTCCGTACTCGTCCTCCAATTCGTAGCTTCCGTTCACTCTCGCACCGACAATCTTGTAAGGTAGGCTTAAGCTTCCCGATATTGCTCAAGATATCAGCGCGATGGAGCACTAGGTCTCCGACCTGTAAGTCCTTCGCTTGAACATGCCTGTTGTAGGCCCGGGCTGCAGTTGCTTGGTACCTATAGATATTAGCCAAGGCTTTAGTTCTTTCCTGTTCCAGCATGTCCAGATCGAATATCCGAGCTTCATGATTGACGGAATCATTGAACTCTTGGACCCTCATAGTCTCGACGATAATTTCTGCTGGTATGACTGCCTCCGAGCCATAAACCAGGGTAAATGGAGTTTCTCTAGTCGATGCGGTAAGCATGCGATGAGCCCACAGTACGCCATCTAGATCATCCGCCCAACTTTCTTGAGAAGTTCTCAGCCGTTTTTCCAGGATCTTAACAATTGTCTTGTTTGTGGACTCAGCTTGTCCATTGGCTTGTGGGTATCCGACAGATGTGAAGCGTTGTTCAATCTTGAAAGATGCCAACCATTCCTTGAGTCTGTTGCCCGAAAATTGAGCACCATTGTCCGAGATAAGAACTCTGGGTAGGCCAAAGCGACAAATGATATTTTTCCAAATGAAGGTTCGCACTCGGCTTTCCGTGATAGTCGCCACAGCTTCAGGTTCTACCCATTTGGTGAAATATTCCATGGCCACAATTAAGAACTTCTTCTGTTGAGTGCCCCTTGGGAATGGTCCGACATTATCGATGCCCCATTGATCAAATGGACACGCTATGACTGACGGAATCATAGGGTGTGTCGGACGATGGGGAATATTCGCATAATATTGACAATCAGGACACTTCCTGGCGAAGCTAGCAGAATCCTTATCAATGGTAGGCTAGTAGTAGCCCTGTCGGATGATCTTCTGAGCTAAAGTTCGTCCTCCGGAATGGCTTCCGTAGCTTCCGCTGTGAATTTCTTCCAGTACAGTCTCTGCCTCTTGTGGGCCTAAACATCTTAAATGAGTCCTAGCAAAAGATCTCTTGTACAAATCTTCTCCAAGTATAAAGTATCTATTGGCTTGGCACTGCACCCTCCTTGACTCCTTCGGATCAGCTGGTAATGATCCGTCTTTGAGATAACTAAAGATGTCAGTTATCCAGTTTCTTCCTGTTTCAGTTATCACAACACTGGGAGTAGGACTCATGACGGATGAGTCAGTAATAGAGAGTAGGATTACTCTCGGCGTGTCTAGGGCAGCTGTTGCAGATGCATACTTTGCCAGAGCGTCCGCTCTTTCGTTCCAGGCCCTATTAAACTTCTCTAGGGTAAACTCATCAAAGAGGCTGACTTCCTGCTTAAGTAGCTCCAGGTACTTGATCATCGAAGGACCTTTTGTTGCAAAAGTACCGGAGAACTGGGCTTCAACTAACTGTGAGTCCGTGTAAGCCTTAAGTTTCCGGACCTGCAGCGACTTGGCCAGGCGTAGCCCGACCAACAATGCTTCATACTCAGCCTCATTATTGGTAACTTTGAATTCCAAGGATATCACGTAGTCGAGTTCCGCGCCATCAGGGCTTTTAAGATAGATTCCAATTCCTCCTACTCTTCCGGTGGAGGAACCATCCACTTCCAATGTCCAAACATCAGAGAGATGTTCTCTAGCTTGGAGGTCTTCTGTAAGCTCCTGAGATTTCAACTTGTGTTCCCCTTTCTTTTTAATATCCGGGCCAGAGTTGTTAATACCGGATTCCCCTGTGATATCATCAAGAAGGAACATTTGGTTAACCCGAGTTTCCTCCCATGATGCAGTCCGAGACTGATTAATGAACTGAGCATCCTCGAGGTTTTCCGGGTTGATCGTTGGCGGAACTGGCTTTCGGATGATCTGCTTGGCGATTAAGCATTCAAATGCCTGTTTGTCCGGGACTTTCTCTGAATCCGCTTCAGGGTACTCCGCTAGGAAGTCAGCAACAACTTGAGCTTTCTTGGCTGTCGGAGCCTGGTAGCTAATGTCGTATTTGCTCAGCTCAATTGCCCATTTAGAGAGTCGTCCGGATTGGTCGGGCTTTCCAAGGACCTGTTTCAAAGGTTCCGTAGTTAGTACCACAACTTTATGAGACTTGAAATATGGCTTTAACCGCCTTGCGGTGTAAACCAAAGCATATGCAAATTTCTCAATCTTCACATATCTTGTCCCGGCCCCAGCAAGGGCTTTACTAAGATAGTAGATTGGCAAGTGATTGTTGTCTTGAATCCGTACTAATACGGAACTCATTGCCTCTTCCGTTATTGCTAGGTAGAGGTAGAGTGGCTCTCCTTCCACGGGTTTGGAGAGCAGCGGAGGGGAATGGAGGTACTTTTTCAAATTTTCAAAAGCCTCAGAACATTTCGCGGTCCACTCAAAGCTCTCTCCTTTCCGGAGGATTTTGAAGAACGGAAGGTTCTTCTCTACGGATCGCGAAATAAAGCGACTTAAGGACATAAGACGTCCAATAAGCTGTTGTACCTCATTGAGGTTCTTTGGATGAGGCAGATCTAGGATTGCCTTGATCTTCTCAGGGTTTGCGCTTATCCCTCTCTCTATAACCATGTATCCCAAAAACTTTCCGCCCTTCACTCCGAAGGTGCACTTTTCCGAATTCAGCTTCATCCCATACTTCCTAAGGATAGCAAAGCACTTGTTCAAGTGATCCACATGTTGTTCTTCAATTTTGCTCTTAACGAGCATGTCGTCCACATACACTTCCATGGTTTTGCCAATCTCTTCCTTGAACATCTGATTCACCAGTCGTTGGTAAGTGGCTCCCGCATTTTTCAATCCGAAGGGCATCACCTTAAAGCACTACACTCCCCCTGTAGCGAAGAAAGCTATTTTCTTGATGTCCTCCTTGGCCATCCGAATTTGGTAAAAGCCTTGGTATGCGTCCATGAAACTCAGTAACGCACATCTGGACGTGGAGTCAACCAATTGATCTATTCGTGGCAAAGGGTACGGATCCTTGGGGCAGATCTTGTTTAGCCTGGTGAAATCATTGCACATCCGCCATTTACCTGGCGATTTTTCTACCAGAACCACATTGCAAACCCAATCGGAATAACGGACTTCCTCGATGTGCCCTGCCTTCAGGAGTCGATCAACTTTGGCGGATATAATGGTATCCTTAATCGGACCAAAATCTTTTCTCTTTTAGCGGATATACTTGATCGAGGGATCCATGTTCAGACGGTGAACAACAATCCTCGGATCTATCCCCTATAGGTCTTCAGTACTCCAAGCAAATACATCAACGTTATCTCGAGACAAGCAATAAGCTTCATTTCTACTTCCGCATTCATCTCTGTTCCGATTCTAGTCTTCTTATCCGGGCTTCCAACGACGAGCTCAACTTCCTTGAGGGTTTCATGAGGCTCGATCCGTGCAGTTTTAGGAAACTTGTCCTTCTGGCTCCCTACTCCAATGTGTGGATTCTCTTTCTTCAATGGAAGAACAACTGTCGGATCTGGGGTCACCGTGACTGCCAACACAGGCGCATATGCTCTCCTTGTGGACATAATATAGCACTCCCAAGCTTCTCGGATGTTCCCTACCTCCTCTCCAACTCCGCACAGGGTCAGGAATTTCATCCTATTATGGAGAGTGGAAGGTATAGCTCGGAATTGATTGAGTCCCGGACGACAAAAGATAGCATTGTAGGCGAAAGTTCGGTCCACCACTACAAAACAGACCTGCTGTGTCACTCTTGCGGGATGTGTCCCAAGCAAAACGTGAAGCATGACACTTCCTAGAGGACGGACAGTACCTCCTCCGAACCCTAGTATGGAGGTGTTAACTCTCTCATATCGGATTCCTCCCAGATTCATCTGATCTATTGACGATTTGGAGATGATGTTCGAGGAACTCCCAGTATTTACCAGGATCTTGTTTACCCGATAAGTTGCGATGGTTAAAGAAACCACCAGCGGAACATCCGGATCATCTATATCTTCGCCTCCTGCCGTAGGAGGAGGGATTTCACTATCATCAAAGTATATAGCATTTGCCCCTCGAATTGCTGGAGCAGCATATGATCTGTCATTGTTCCAGAGATTCTGAGCTGTCCGTTCTCTCGCATTCCTACTATCGCCCCCAATTGGTCCGCCTGCATGGTGTTGATCACTCCGCTATATGGAGGGTTTTCCATTTCAACGTCATCATCGTACCTATATGGGTGTCGGTCCGTGCGAGATGGAAGGTTGGGTGGCGGAGGTGGCAAGGATAGAGGGCGAGAGGTGGCAGCTCTATAGCTCTATCATGCCTTTTTCGTTCCGTCTTATCATGTCTAGAAGGCTCATCAGTATAGATGTGCTCTTCCAGTTTTCCCTCTCTTATCAAATGTTCAACCTTCATTTTCAGTTGAATGCAATCGTCCGTCTCGTGACCACGGAACTTGTGGAACTTGCAGTACCCCTTTGCATTCTTATTCTTCCGGTTGTTGTGAGAGGGCTTTGGCCATTGAACATCCAGCTTCTTCTCAATGATAGTTGCCAAGATGTCGGATCTTGGTCTATTGAGACGGGTATAATCTGCGTATCTCCTTGGCGGACTCCTTTCTCTGTGGAAGCCCTTATCTCTGTGATCCTTCCTCGAGTCAAACTTATTAGGGTGGTGCTCTTGTTTTACTGGCTCCTTTCCCTTCTTGGATCCTGCTCTCACCGGAACGTTCCGTCGGTACTCCTCTCCATACATCACTTCTTCACAGATGTCATCCAAATGCTTTTCACTCCTCACTTCCTGACTAGAGAGTTTTCTGCGGAGCTCTGAGTTGAAAGTATTAGCATACAGGTGACGGACCCGTTCTTAATACTGTGTGGCTCAACTCGAAGAACTTCTGCGTGAAAGCGATCTAGGAAGGTCCTTAGATCCTCTTGCTCCCTCTGTATAACTTCTGCCAGGTGCTCGACGGTACGCTTTCTTCTTTTCGACTTTCCAAATCGTCCCAGAAACTTGGAGGAGAGGTCCGCATACGACCTTATCGACTTGTTTGGTAAGCAGTGTACCAATCTATGGCTGTTCCAAAGAGAGTAGATGAGAACGTGAGAGCTTTCGTATTGTCACTCATCCATTTGGAATCCATCTTACTGTTGTACCTTGTCAGGTGACCAACGGGACAGGTATCCCCGTAATAGTATTCCAAGTTTGGAATCACTTGATCCGAGTTCCTGTTCCTTTCCTTTTTTCTCATGATTTCATCGCACAAAGGGTTTGGTGCCTAGTAGCTATCTGCTCATGATCCTTTACCAGGCGTCCGAGATTTAGAATCTGGGCCTCCAAAGCTTTTTGTGGAGCATAGATTTCTTCCGCAGTCATTATCTCCCCCGTCCTTGGATGAACGGCTACATCCGCGGGGAGTTCATCTAGGCGGACCACTGGAATGGTTTCCACTACGTGATCCCTGGCTCTCGGAGGTGCTTGTTGCGGAGCTCTAGGCTGCCTGTTATCATCCTCCTGATGGTCTCTCCTTTCATTCAGACTTTCTTCACCCCAAATTTGGGAAGCGGATGCTCTCCGATCTAGAAGGTTCCGCAGGTCCTCTTGGGGTAGCTGATTCCCCAACCTCTGCTGAATCGGACGTTGCCTGTTTCTTGATAGGGCAGGCTCTGCTTGAGCCGGAGTAGCCACTGGCGGAGTGGCTTGCTGAGGATGGGCATTGTTAGACCCTAGACAACCTTGGATTATCGTGAGCAATCTATCGAATTGAGTCTCACTTAATCCAAGGTCACTAGTCCGGACTGCACGACCATCAGGCATAGTAAACTGTTGACCTGTAATGGGGCCTTGAGCTTCTACCGGAGAAACTCGTATGGTCCCCTCTCCATGGTCCGCAGGTGCAACGTTCTCAGGAACATTTCGGACCCCCCCCCTGAGCAGAACGTCTATTCCTTCATCTGAGGATGGTTGTTTGTCAGGCGCCACCCTCGGATATCCCCTTCCGACGTTCCTTTCAGCCACAGTGGCCCTTCGTCCCTGTGTGGGCGTCCGCGTGTGCGTGGTGCGGAGTCCTACGCTGCAAAGACTAGTCTTTGTCCGTCTTGTTCTTGCCATCAGCCTAACTCAGTTGCAAAACTTTTTGTAAAGTTTCCCACAGACGGCGCCAAAATGTTAAGGGGTGAAACCTCGAACACTAACTAACTAAACTATTACAAGTAACCTAGTCTAGGACCTGCCTCCCACTTGACTCCGAAGCGGTACCTGTCCGGGCTGGAGTACCTAAAAGGACTAGGTGGGGGGGGGGGGGGGGGGGGGGTTAGAAAGGGTTACCCGGATTGTGTATGTCAATCCGGTAAGAGACTTTACTCAAGAGAGAGTTGGTAGCTCTCAACGTAATAGTTATGAGGAAGGTTATGTTATCAATCAGACTTATGGATTGTTGCTTACCTCCAGGTCTTGGACCTTGTACTATATTTATAGTTAACATATCTTATGAAGTGACTCACAAGATGGTGCCAAGTGTATGCTTCAAAATTGGACACCAATGCTACCTTTAGCCCATAGCCCAATAGTGAACAGTAATCCAATACTAATTAATGGGCCTGGGAGGGTAGTTTGGACCTTTCTCTCAAAGAGTACTGTTCCGCACGTTGGGTCCGTGTAACTCCTTCGGACAGATCCTTCTGCTTGGTTGATCTGCCCTTAGGTAACTCAAGGTATCCGAGCCTAGAGTTCCACGGAAGTATCTTAGTGGTTCTGTTATGTACGTTTGGTCTTATTGCGATGGTGGCGTCCGAGATTCCCTCGTCCGGTCCATTTGGCATCCTAGGACTGACAGTTTGTGGTACTTGGAAGGACCATGTGACCTTTTGTCAGGTTCGGAAGTCATTCACCTAGCTTGGTCGGGCCGAGCTGAGAGGTATGTTGACTTGTAAATACTAGTTGACCTGGGATGATTTCCCTTAGGTCGGACCATTTGGAGGTCGGACTAGAATTGGATTGGCTATCTCAGCCTTGATGCGCTCTAGGACACGCTCTATGGCGCCCTTAACGGATTAGACAGATGTCCGTATCAACAACCGGCCAGCTCTCCGCCACCTCCATTACGGGCGACATCCCACCGGCCACCTCTCCGCGACCTCCATCACCGGAGACATCCCACCGGCCAAGGAAGGAAGGAAAAAACCAGCTCGGATTCTACTTACAAGGTTATAACAAGAATCAATGTAGGACTCTACTACACATCAGGAGCGGCTATCAAGCCTATATATACAAGAGTCGACATTGAATATATGTACGCGAAGCAAACATATTATTCTCCCAAGAATGTTTATATAGATTCGTGTTTTGTCTAAGTTTTTCTGAGTTGTATCTATCTAGTATTCTCTATAGGTTAGAGATTGGTAGTTAGATTGGTAGAGTAGCTCTTTACATCTACTCAGTTAATTTGCATCTAGAGATATTCGTAAGAATAAATCTAGACTAGTTTTGTATTCATTATCATCATTGATTCGTGGATACTTTCGCCTTGAGGCTCGGTGGATTATAGGAATATGATCTGCTAGAAACTTATATCTTGTCTTGTTTATTTCCGCTGTTTATTAAGTGTCAAGTATAAGTTTGTGTTAGGTTACCGAAGAGCAGTGTCTTCAGAACATCGGTTCAAGCTACAGCAGAACAGGTGTTCTATAAACACTGGACTTCCTGGTAGCATTAATTTAGTGTCAAATCCGGGTCCTTAAACTATTTCAATTGGCATCAAGAGCTAGGCACCAAATCAATTGGTGTTTGGATTTGATACTAAAAAGATGGATTTTGCTAACCCCAATGCCAATAGGTTACCTATCTTGGATGGTCCGAACTACCGCTACTGGAGCATACGCATGAGAACGTACATCAAGTCCATCGATGTTCATGCTTGGAGGTCTATCACTGAAGGCTACCGTGTTCCCATGCTGGAGCTAGATAAAGATGGTGATGTCCTGCCCAAACCAGAATCGGCATATACTCCAGGAGAGTTAAATGATGCTACTTTTCATGAAAAAGCTCTTAATAGTATATTTGCTCATGTTAATCATCGCATGTTTAAGTTGATTCAATCATGCACTTCTACTAAATCTGCGTGGGAAATTCTTCAAACACATTGTGAGGGTGATGCTAGTGTCAAACTTTCTAGATCTCAATTGCTTAGTAGTAAATTTGAGAATTTAAGAATGACTGATGATGAAAGCATAACTGTGTATTTTGAAAAACTAATGGATATTGCTAATGAGAGTCAAATACTTGGTGATCCTTACTCTAACAAGCAGATGGTTTTTAAGGCTTTTAGAACTCTTTCTAAGCGTTATGAGATGAAAAGAATTGCTATTCAAACTACTAACAATTTGTCAACTATGGACTTGCAAACTTTGATGAACATACTTTTGAATTATGAGATCTCAATGACTAATCCACCACCTAGTGTTGATGGGAACAAAAGTGTTGCTCTTCAAACAAAAGTTGCTGATGTATCTGATGATGATTTTTGATGAAGAAACTATTGATAAGAAGCTTCTTAATACTATTGTTAAACGTTTTAAGAAAAGCAGTCTTAAGGACAAATTCAAAGCAGGCTCAAGTAGTAATTCTTCTAAATCTGTTGTTAAACCAGCTTATAAGAAACCATCTGCTGAAGAAGCTAACCAACTAAAGAAAAAGAAGTGATTTGCATGTGAAGGCTATGGTCACTTTGCTAATGAATGTGCTAATACCCTTCGTAACAAGGGGGATGCTTATTGGGTATGTGTAAGTGAATATAATACAGGTTCTGAAGAAGACGAAGATACTTCACAAGAGGATAACATTCAGACTTCAGTCCTACATTCTTCAGTCCTGCTAGATGAAGACTATGATGCATGGTGTGCTGAGAATACTGAAGATGCTCATGAAGTTTTCTTTGCAGATTTTCCAGATTCTGTGTGCTTTGAGAACACTGATGAAGATATTTTGGATGACGACACTAACTTCTTATGCATGAGTAGTAGTATTGATCTTAATGAAGGTACAGGTACCGAATCTGACGATGATTCATGCAATGAAGAAATAGTCGAGGAACTGAAGAGCATCTATGCTGATCTCATTGATGAATGGAAGAAGGCGATCAAGAATGCTAAATCTCTCAAGAAGGAGAACAAGTTTCTCAAAGATACAGTCTCACGTCTGGAAGCTACTCTTACCCAAAAAGAGGTTGAACTTGAAAAGGTACAATCAAGGTTAGAAAAGCATTAACTTACTTTTGCTAAGATTAATTCTGGTACCTCTAAACTTGATGAAATACTCAGTGTTGGAAATGATGGAACTAATGGTCTTGGTTATCATAAGCCTGTTGATGATGTTTTGCCTATGTCTAAATCTGAGTTGGTTTTATCTACTGGACCAATTTTTGTCAAAGCCAAAGAAACTCTTAAGAAAACCTTACAAAAACAAAAGAAGTTTTTTATTTGTGAAAATTGTTCTGAACCATGTCACGTCAAGCCTTATTGCTATAAATTGCTTAAGAATGGTATACCAACCAACTCTGATGACAGTGTTGTCAAGACACCCGCTGATCACAGTAACAAAGAAAACAGTGAACTCAATGTTGTCCCAACACCAGTTCCTGATACTGAAAAAGAAAAATCTGTGGAGAGTGTCTCAACAACACCTGGAATCAGAGTCTCAGCTAAGAAAAGGGAAAACAAATTGAAACAGGCTTGGAAAATCAAGACTAAGATACTTAGCACAGT
This sequence comes from Plantago major, assembly GCA_026545765.1. Lineage (NCBI taxonomy): Eukaryota > Viridiplantae > Streptophyta > Magnoliopsida > Lamiales > Plantaginaceae > Plantago > Plantago major. Next base: position 26,190,732 of record CM048840.1, on the reverse strand, counting down.
TGTTTTCACTGCATTGAAATCTAACCCTGCAGGTCCATGGTACTTTGATAGTGGTTGCTCTCGTCATATGACTGGAGAAAAGTCACATCTTAGTGATTTTGTGGAACTAACTACAGGTAACGTAACGTATGGCGGTGGGACCAAAGGTAGAATAATTGGTAAAGGGGTCCTGAATCTCCCTGGATTCCTTCCATTGAAAGGAGTTCTCTTGGTAAAGGGTTGATGGCAAATCTAATCAGCATTAGTCAATTGTGTGATGATAACCTAATGGTACTATTTAGTAAGAACACTTGTGAGGTGTTCGATTCTGGAAATCGTTATATTATGACAGGCACCAGGTCCAAGGACAATTGCTACGTGGTGAATAATCAAGTCAAATGCAATCAGGCCAAATTGGAAGATGTACTCTGGCATAAAAGGCTTGGACATGTAAACTACATATATCTTGAGAAGTTGATCAAGATTGAAGCAGTCAGAGGACTTCCAAAGCTGAGTAGTCCAGGGAAGATAGTATGTGAGGATTGTCTCAAAGGGAAACAAACAAAAGCTCCTCACAGCCCAGTACTCACGGATGGACAATACGTCGGTATTAGTAAGTGCTTTCAACTACTCCATATGGATCTAATGGGTCCCGTAGAAGTTGATAGCTTTGGTGGTAAAAGATATGCCTATGTGATTGTTGATGATTTTTCTCGTTACTCTTGGGTTAAATTTCTTAAAGAAAAATTAGAAACCTTTGGCGTGTTCAAAACACTGCATGCTAGTATAGTCAATTTGTATGGTTCGTCTATTCTTCACATTAGATCAGATCATGGAATTGAATTTGAGAATAAATCTTTTGCTGACTTTTGTGATGAACATGGGATCTTTCATGAGTACTCTGCTCCTAAAACACCTCAGCAAAATGGCATAGCTGAACGAAAGAATAGGACTTTGAATGAAATGGCTAGGGTAATGTTGAACTCTATTAAAGTTTCCAAACATCTCTGGGCTGAAGCGTTAAATACTGCATGTTATCTAACCAATAGAGTCTATCTTAGGCCAGGTACAACCAAAACTCCCTATGAGTTTCTCAAAGACAAGAAGCCCAATGTTGCACATCTTCGTGTGTTTGGGTGCACTTGCTATATCTTAAATGATATGGACAAATTGAGTAAATTTGATCCTAAGAGTGAAAAGGAAATTTTTGTTGGCTACCCTGTAAATAGTCATGCGTATAGGATCTATGTTCCTACACGCTGAACTTTTATGGAGTCAGTCAATGTTGTATTTGATGATTGTGTTAGTGATGCAGAAGTACAGGTTGAGGAAGAACCGTACAGTGTTGTGGAAACACCCACTGATGGAGTACCCAGTGTGTCCAACACACCGGCTCGAGTCCAGTTCAAACCGATGAACAAAGTTGGCGATGGTCGAGACACATCGAATCTTGAGTAAGATGAAGATTCATCTAAATCTCCTTGCATACATACTGAATGTACTTCAGTAGACAATACAACTGGTGTTCTGGAAACACCTCCAGGTGACAACCCAATAGGCGTAGTATGTGAAGATCATCCGACAGGTGACAATGCAAGGCGTGATCCTCTGCCACGAATCAGAAAATATCATCCATCCACACAGGTCATTGGTGAGCTCATTGATGGTATGAAAACGCGTGTCAAAGAATGCTTGGATTACAAAAAGATGGTAAATCTTCATGTGAGTTTTCAACACACTACTGGTCAGGTGCAAGTTTCTTGTTTTGTGTCTTCCTTTGAACCTAAAAATGTGAATCAGGCGCTTAAGGATACTCATTGGATAAATGTAATGTAGGAAGAACTCTTACAATTTACCAAAAAAAAGTTTGTACTCTTGTTCCACGCCCCGATAATGTCAATATAATTGGGACTAAATGGATTTTTAAGAATAAAAGCGATGAAAATGGTATAATTGTTAGGAATAAGGCACGGTTAGTTGCTCAAGGATTTACACAGGTTGAAGGAGTTGACTTTGATGAGACTTTCTCCTGTGGCTAGAATTGAGTCTATTCGTTTACTTCTTGCTATTGCTTGTCATCTGCGCATTACCTTGTATCACATGGATGTTAAGGCAGCGTTTCTAAATGGATACATTGACAAAGAGGTCTATGTTGAACAACCCAAAGGGTTCATTGATTCATACCATCCTGAGTATGTGTATAAACTTGATAAGGCTTTGTATGGCTTAAAACAAGCACCTAGAGCTTGGTATGATAGACTTACATAATTTTTGTTAAAGTTTGGTTTCATTCATGGTGAAGGTGATCGGACTTTGTTTATTCTCAGATCTCATAAAGATATGTGTGTTTCTTAGATTTATGTTGATGACATAGTTTTTGGCTCAACTAACAAGTCTACTCTAGATAAGTTTATTGAAACTATGACAGGTACATTCGAGATGAGCATGATTGGCGAACTTTCCTTCTTTTTAGGTTTGCAAGTCAAACAGAAATCCAATGGGATGTTTCTATCACAGGAAAAGTATGCTAAAAACCTAGTGGAAAGGTTTGGGTTAGCTACAGCAAAGCCCTACAAGACACCCATGTCCTCAAGTAAGATTTCCAAGGATGGTGCAGGCGAGTGTGTTGACCACACCCTGTATCGCTCCATGATTGGCAGTCTTCAATACCTCTCAGCCACTCGACCAGGCATCATGTACTCCGTATGTGTATGTGCCAGGTATCAGTCTGATCCTCGTGCTTCTCATTTAGTAGCTGTTAAAAGGATCCTTATATACATTTCTAATACTGCTTCTTTGGGAATTTGGTATTCTTGGGACACTATTGCCAATCTTGTTGATTATAGTGATTCTGATTGGGCAGGTGATCTTGATGATAGAAAATCTACGAGTGGTGGATGTTTCTATTTAGGGAATAATCTGGTGTCTTGGTACAGTAAAAAACAGAACTGTGTATCTCTTTCAACCGTTGAATCCGAGTATATAGCCGCAGGTAGTTGTGTAACCCAATTAGTATGGTTAAATCACATGTTGCATGATTATGGTTTGGAAAGTGATACTCTTCTGATGTTCTGTGATAATTTGAGTGCTATTAATATATCCAAAGATCCTGTCTAACATTCTAGAACAAAGCACATAGATATTAGACACGATTTTTTGCGTATTTGGTCGAGTCAAAGCTTATTGATATTCAACATATAGAAACCACAAATCAGTTAGCTGACATCTTTACCAAACCCCTGGATGCTGAGAGATTTCTTAGTCTTAGAAAATCTCTTGGAATGTGCACAGTCTAAAAGTGTGAGTGCTATGGTGTGTCCGCAACACCACCGGAACACACCTGTATTGTTTGTGGTGTTATGTGTTATGATCTTGTTCCTTCTCCCTTCTTTTTCTTTCAGTTACTATAGGTTTTAACTATGTTTGTGCCTAGTTCTCTCAATTTCTTGAATTTTTTGGATCTTAACTGTCTTGATACATGTGCCTCCTTTTTGTAAATAAAGTGCTCGTGTGTGTGCAGAACACCATGTGATTTGTGGGTTAAAGTCGCCTGTTTATGGATTGTTTTTTACAACTCTCTGGACAAATAAAAACTCCGCTTGTTTTTGTTTTCTTTATGGTTGTTGCTGGGATACCAGATATAGTCGGTAGTTGTGCTGGGGTGTGTGGAGTTCCGACTGCCTGCATTCGGTGTGACTATTTGACTTGAGGTTTTCTCTAAAAAGGTGATGTGGTAAATTTGTACGCATTGGGATACTGGGGTGTTGAAGTTCCGGATGTCCTCATTCAGTGCCTATGTACTCACCCACGTTGCTGAAAAGGCTTGTGGTATGGTTGGGATGATAGGAGTTCCAGCTGCCTTCATTCAATTTGTTACCCTTGTCAAATAAAAAAAATAAATAAATAATATATAAAAAAAAAACTTGCTTACAATTTTGTTATCTTGCTGGAATATAATAAAAAGTTTCGATTTGTGTATCTAATGGTCTGTGGTTAGGTGTTCTGACAACACCATGGTCATGTGTGTGTTCTGCCAACACATTTCTTTCCCCCTTCTTCTTCTTCTCTGTGGAGGTATGTGTTTTCAGTTTAGTTTGAGTTTTTCTTTGTCTTTGAGTTGGGGTGTTCTGGATACACCATGGTTATGACTGCTAGTAATGTTATGTGTTTCGCTCTCTTTCTCTCTCTCTCTGCATGGGGTGCAAGTGGTTATGCGTATTTAACTGAGTAATTAGTTTATGTTGGGTTAGTTAGTACTGAGACTTAGTTCTGTTGGTTACTGTACCATTAAAATAGAATTATTTCTTAAATACTAATTTTTATCACTTGTTGATTTTGTACTACTCACTATTCTTGATTGCACACAGGATTTGTTGTTGTGTCTCTTTAATACTAATCTCCTATTTTTAGTATGATTACAGAAATGTGCTCCCATTACTCCCACTAATCTCCGCACACATCTCGAGCTTCCCACTAACAGATTTCGTTTTCCCCCTCTCTCCGTCTATTCGTCTCCTTCCTTATATTTCTTTTCTCCTCTTCTTCTTTCTCACTTACTTTATCACAGTCTCTCACTTCTCCAATCTTACATTCTCACTTACATTTTCGACTTCTCTCCATTCTACATTCTCCTCTCTCCATGGCTCCCAAATCCGCCAAGAAATCCACAAAACGGAAATTTTCCCAACCATCCAAAGCTCCCAAGAAACCTAGGGTCTCCACACCGTCTTCACCACCCAATCCTTGCCGGGAACTGGTTTTGATGCCGATGGATTCCCAATTTCATGCGGACTCGGGGAATTCTGGATCTAGGGTTCCTCAAGCGGAGTAATCCCCTGCTTCTTCTGCTGCATCTTCGGAGCGCCCGTGCCATTGGAGGTTTTACCGCCAATTTTTTAATACATGGGGTCTCCTGGGTCTGGTGTTCCTGACACACCCATGCCCATGCCTGCTGAAACAGGTGTTGGTGTCACACCCACTCCCTCTGCTCCTTCTCAGGATGTGCCCGTCACAGTGGATGATGATGAGGAAGAGATGGTCCCCAAGCCATCTAAGGCCACATCTAGCAAAGGTCAGTCTTCTGGCTCCCATGTCAAAACGCTAGGTTCGTCAAAAGAAACTGTGCGAAATGGTACCTCCTCCTCATCATTTGGATTTTCCTTGGTTTGATGCTGCTGGTGGTGAAGTAAGGGATGATGGGATGCTACCTGTGCCTAGGGCTGTGCTAATAGCTCAAAGGGAACTGATTGCACAGCACATTGCAGGTTTGCAGCAGGTGCAAGCTAACTTGGATGTTTTGCTTTCCACACATCAAGGGGGAGAGTAGTGGTGTTTTGAAAACACCAGTGGAATTTGGACTTATGCTTTCTTTTCTATTTTAATTCAGACATTGCACTACTTCTATTTCTGTTTATTTTGGGTCTGTAATATTCTGAATTTTAGATTTTGTGATGTTTTAGATCTTTTGTTGAATTATGCTAGCACGATTATTATGAATTTGAGGGGGAGCAATTTCTCTTAAGTTTATATTGTTTGGTTAGTATATATTGTGGACTTGTGTTACAGGTTTTAGGTGATGTGAAGAAAGGCAAAAACTAAGGGGGAGAATGTAAGTGTGACTACTGGGGGTGTTTTGTTAACATTCACAGTTTTTGTGCTAGTGTTTTAAGAACACTGTGGATTCAGTGTTCTTGTCACACTAGTTGATAAGTCACACTTCGATATATATATTTAGTATAGTTTTTACCTTTATTCTAACTCTAATATTGTTTCACAGTTTTAGTTGTATTATATGTGCAGATATTTTAGGATAGAAGATCTCATGGAATCTAGGATACTTGAGCAAATCGAAGATGAGTAGAACAAGGAGTGTGTATTCGTGTGTGCCAAGGACGGAAGGAGAAGACGACTAGGATTCTACTTACAAGGTTATAACAAGAATCAATGTAGGACTCTACTACACATCAGGAGCGGCTATCAAGCCTATATATACAAGAGTCAACATTGAAGATATGTACGCGAAGCAAGCATATTATTCTCCCAAGAATGTTTATATAGATTCGTGTTTTGTCCAAGTTTTTCTGAGTTGTATCTATCTAGTATTCTCTGTAAGTTAGAGATTTGTAGTTAGATTGGTAGAGGTAGTTCTTTACATCTACTCAGTTGATTTGCATCTAGAGATATTCGTAAGAATAAATCTAGACTAGTTTTGTATTCATTATCATCATTGATTAGTGGATACTTTCGCCTTGAGGCTCGGTGGATTGTAGGAATATGATGAAACTTATATCTTGTCTTGTTTATTTCCGCTGTTTATTAAGTGTCAAGTATAAGTTTGTGTTAGGTTACCGAAGAGCAGTGTATTCAGAACATCGGTTCAAGCTACAGCAGAACAGGTGTTCTAAAATATTGGACTTCCTGGTAGCATTAGTTTAGTGTCAAATCCAGGTCCTTAAACTATTTCAAAGAATTTTAATTTCTCATCATTATAGTAGTACAAAAAAATTGTTCCGCATATGTAAACTGTACTATAGTTATAGGTTATTACCCGCTGCTTTGTAATCGTCAACAGCAACACAGAAATCTTGTAGAGGGCTGGGATCGGATGCATGCGAGAAGGAAGCTAAAGATACCATCAGAATGGCTGCAAGGAGGCAAAGAGAAATCTTCATTGCAGCAAATTATATATTCGTGCGAGCGAGCTAGCTAGGTTTTATAAGATAATGTGTTCTGCTTGGTTTAGAAGTGAGAAATGTAGCATAGACATGGTATGTATTTATAGATGAAAGTGGGAGAAAAAGTCATCTCCTAATCTTTATCTGTTTTAAGATTATAACTTTTGAAGATTTCTTCCACGAGTCAATTGCACTTTTGGTCCCCTAAGCACTATGTCCCTTGCAAATATGATTCCGTCTTCTTATACTTTGCAATTACGATCCCCGTATTTCCCCCAATTCAATTAGCATGTGATTTTTGCTGACATGTAGGCGAATTGAGTCCTACATGGCGAATTAGTGTTAGTTCATGAGAAATAAGGCAACCAAATTAAAATTGAAAAATTGAAAAAAGGATTAAAACAATTTTTTTAATTCATAATAAATTATACAAAATTAATAACATTATTTTATCTATACAAAAAAACATTTCTGAATCTTACAAATCAACCCCAAAATTTTGCTTCTTCAAACATAATACCCACCATCTTCAACTACATTCCACCACCTCCATCCACCATCTTCAACTACCTTCCACCACCTCCGACAACCGGCATTTTATTCTTCCTACATCAAAAAAAGCTGCTCCGGTCAGAGATAAAGTACAACTCCAACCAAAGCTGTCAACCAGCTCCGTCAGAGCTTTACTCAGCTCTGATTCGAGTTGTGAAAACAACTTCGACGGAGCTGTTTGATAGCTCTCCGGTTGAGTTCACTGACTCCGTCGGAGCTGGCCTTCCGGGAGGAGGCTGTTGAGCGTCAGCAGCTCGGGCTGTGACTCCGGATCTGGAGCTTTTACTTCTTGGAGTCAGAAAAGCACTCAACAGGCGTAATTGACTCTGGAGAAGGCTCCGCTCCGATCGGAGCCTTTTTTTGAAGAAAATGGAGGAAGAGGGAGGAGGAAGAAGGAGAAGAAAAAGAATGGGGTATATGTATATTTTGAAATAATTTTTTTTTGGTGTTTAATTTTAATTTATAATAATATTTGAGATTATTTTATAATAAAAAAATTATGTGGATGATTTGTAATTATATTAGTTAAATGTGTTGTTAATTATAATTAATTTAGATTAATATTCGTTTACGGTTAATTAGTTTCTCGTCAACAAAAATCACGTTTTAGGTTTATCTGTAACTGTTTAAATAAAAGTGACTAATCTGGCCCAAATTTAAGTAGTAGCAGCTAAGTAATTTTGTGTCTAGCTGATTCATGAAATTTTATGAAACTTTTATTAGTTTTTATTTTTCAAAATTATTTACTATTTAAAAAAATACTAATGAGATGGACTAACTAACATTTTGTAAATATAGGTGTATATGTTTAATGTTTATTATTTTTATTTTAAATTTTAAATTTTATTTTATATTTTTCCTCAAAAAACGTTTTAGAAATTTGATGGAAATGTAGTTTTGATCGAGATTAATTAGGAGATGAACTAATTAATATGTAGTAAAATTTAATAAAACTATAATTTTTTTAATTTTTATTTAACTATTTACCGGAGACATATAAATAAGTAACGTTTCCCTACAATTAGTCTTCTTCAGTCAACTACGTTTTATTTGAGTCAATTGATGACATGGCGTGACTTGGCGATGATTTGGCGTTGATTTGGCGTTAAATAAATTTAAGGGGCTAAATACGTTTATTATACGAGCCAGAATACAAAAATAGGGACCAAATGTGTAAATTTGGAAACCCTAGGACTAAAATTGAAGTGGACGATGAGTTAGGGGATCAAAAGTGCAATTCACTCTTATGGCTCATGATTTTATTATAAATATTTTTCAACAACTGCTTCAATACTATTTCCACTGAATTATATCGTCTTTACACGTTACTCTTAATTCTCATTTCTAATTATTTTTTCACCTTAGATCATGAGATTTGGTCGATCTGCTGATGAATCATATACTACTACTCAAGACTCAAGAGTAGTGTGGTCAAATGAAATGCTTATTGCACTAAAAAAGCAATTGAATTTTGTGTCGGTCTAATTTTGAGTTGATGAATTATATATCTTAGTGACAAAGAGAGAAAGAAGCCAGGGATAAAGACAACGAAACCAAGCTTCCAATATATAACGGTTCTTGCATTCTTTATTTCAAACATCCAGTAAAAGACTATGAAGACTTGGTTTATTTCAAACAGTACTGATTAAATTATCTACTGTACATCTTTGCCAATTTATTTAATATATACAAAATCACTTTGAAAAATACGTACAAACATTAATTAAGTTCATTAACCAGAAATTATTATGTTTACTTAAAAGCATTATTTGTTTTCATAAACAAATAAACGAAACGTTTTGCTAACATATGTTTTTCCATACATAAAATGCATTTCGTTGACAACATAAATGATTTTATTAAATGAGCTACAGATATTTTCACACACAATTTTGGCCAAATATAGACAGTTTATCCATCCATCCATATATTATGCAAAGCGACTCCAGCTCCACTACTCATTTCACTACTTATAATAATGCTTGAGCTACTCAGCAGTAGACACGTGGCAGAGTTATTTAGTAAAAATCCAATTGCACAATTCATCTTTATTTATTGCAAAAAAGAATTAAGAAAATTGATCTGAGAATCATCTGAACCCATTTCAGCTTCTTCTCCAACACAACAGTATCGGTGGCCTTCCTTCTCTGAAGTAACTTTGTCATACAACCCAATGATGGAAGCACCACGATCCTAGAACTTCAGGAGTCGTCTCTCAGTCCTTGTCGGATTCGTTACACGGTGAAGTTTGAAGAAAAGCTCTGTGAAGTTTTAGGGAAGCCATTAATGGTGGCCAGAGTTTCGCAAGTTCATAAATCGCACAACACCTGATAGACCGGGACAAATTAGAGACACGAGGCAATTGAAAGGTTGGAGGGATATAGACCCGGCCAAGCTGATTGTTCGTGGCGGTCGGCGGTCCTGATGGCTTGACTGATCAAGGGTTTCGAAGAAACCCAGTTTCTTCATGTTTAATTCACCAAAGGTTGAAATCAAAGAGTTCATATTTCACTTGATCAACGTTTGGCTAGCTACCAGAAATTAATACAATCTTAGTCTAAAATTATTATTGTAGAAGAAGCTAAAAAGAATTTATGGATGCTCTTCCAGTTTTTTCTTAGTCTAATAAATGTTCTTGACGTTATTTTTGGCAGTGAATAAAACAGAATGTGCTGTTGGATTTTCACTCAATAATTATGCCACATGTCTAATGTTGAGTGGATCAAGCAGGATTATGAGCAGGGAATCCCAAGCCAAACATGTAAAGTACAAGGGGCTAAACCTCACCAGATTCATTCAGTCCTACGTGGTCAGTATATATTTCAATGTTATTTTTGGTATGTTGACTGTATATATATAGTTTTTTTAAATCTCATATAACTTTATCTACAAAAATCCGAAAAATATTTTGAACATATATTTGAATTTGCCATGACAAGACGAATCCATAGACACCAATCTTGAATACTATTACACCAGATTCATTTTCAGTCCTACGTGAAATTTTGTAGAATTAGTTGTATTTTAACCATTATATATTTCATTGTTATTTTTTTGTGTGTTGACTGTATATATAGTTTTTATTAAATCTCATATAACTTTATCTACAAAAATCCGAAAAATATTTTGAACATATATTTGAATTCGCCATGACAAGACGAATCCATAGACACCAATCTTGAATACTATTACACCAGATTCATTCAGTCTTACATGGAATTTTATAGAATTAATTGTATTTTAGCCATTATATATTTCATTGTTATTTTTTGTGGGCAAAAAGGCATAAATGGTCCCAAAGTTTGGGGGTATGGCGTACGCAGTACAACTTTTGCCTGCTCCGGCAACTTCAGTCCTACTATTTCAATATTCCGGCTTGGACGATCCTTTCGGCGAAAATTCGACATTTGACCACGTTGACTGCTGAGTTGTCTGCATTGTCATCAGGTCCAACACGAGTTTGACTACCCCATCACCATCTATGTAATCTCTAAATTAAAGAAGACCCAAAAAGAAAATACAAAAAACGAAAATAAAAAATAAAATGATAAATTAAATAGAAAACCTATTTAAAATAAAATGAAATTAAAAATAAAAAACGAAATTAATAAAAAAAAGGACTGACCATTGACTCACGGAAATTGGCGCCAAAATTCCCTTAAAAAAACCCTAATTCTACGTTTGGGTATAATAAGCCACCCAAATTCATTTCCCCCCCAAAATTGAGAGACCCATAAACCCTAATTCATCCAATGTCGTCTTCTTCATCCAGCTCTTTTGCAGATCCACATGTGACGCATTGCTTTTGTGGCATAATTGCCGAGCGGCTTACTTCTTGGACGGATACGAATCCCGGACGGAGATACCTTCAATGCGTCAATCAGGTGATGTGTGTTTCGATTGATATGTAAATCTCCAATCATCTTTCTATTCGATTTCTAACAGCTTCTGTAAATTCGAATAGGGTAAAAGAGGTGGGTGCAATTTCTGGTCCTGGTATGATCCCGTAATGTGCCGAAGATCGGTTCAAGTCATTCCTGGGCTATTGCGTAGCATGAATGCGAAGGATGCACGAATTAGAGAACTGGAGATGGATAATGCTAGGCTGAAGAACAAGGAGGAGAGTATGACAGATCTCGTAGAGGCGCGTATGACTGATCTGGTGGAGGCAAATGAGAGAATTAAGAAATTGGAGGCACAAATCAAAGCACTGGCTGAGGAGAAAGTTAAAATGAAGGAGATGGAGGCAAATGTTGATAAGCTGCATAAATGGAAGAAAACCTTGGCAATTGTTGTTGTAATTTGGTATATCTGGAGTGTTAGTAGGAAGTAATTATTGTACTAAGTTGCCACTTAGTTTCATTAGTCTATGTTTTGGTGTTATGTGATCATTTTGAGAAGATGTATTTCTTGAATTTGGTGTTGAAACTAATGATCAATAGGCTGGTATGAAATGTAAGGTTAAGGAATGAAGCTTGTACTTTATTTAACTCAATTGCGTGTATTTTCTGAATTTTGTCTAAATGATCAGTGTTATTAAGCATTAAACTCATCATCAAAGAAGTGACTAAAACTGAAAATGGCACTGTATTTAGGCTAATCCATAACAGAGAATCAAGTTGCAACTAATTAACAAGAATATCAACTTAGCATTCAATCCAAATCCATAACAGAGAATCATCATTCTACATCAGCAAATCAATCTAGATTGCATCATAGTAATAGAAGACCACAAGTGACCAAAAGTTTAGTAGTTCACAAAGCATAACAAAGACAATAAGTAGCAGTTGGCATGACATCAGTTCACAAAATAACTGGACTGGCAAAATAAAAGAAGCATAGCAATTGGCATGGCATGACATGAGTTCACACTTTTTCCTTTCCTTTCCCCTTGGTGAGCACATCTTTGAGCTTGTTCAAATGCACATACTTCCTTCCATTGTTGGTGAAGGTACCATCCTCAGAAACATCAGGATGGAGTTGTTTATACATTGAAGGTGCATCTTGTAGCTGCTTTTTAGCCATTATATCCTTCACCTAAATGAGGAACAAAATTTGTTAATTTGCAAAAATTTAAAAATGAAAAACTATCCCAAAAGTGCTTCTGCTTACTGTTTTTGGTTGATCTCCAATGGTTATGCCCACTTCAGCTCTCCTTTTTCTAGTCAATGGTGTAATCAGTAGCAGGTGATAGTTGGAGATCTTCCTTCAACACATTAAAGAACCACTGTAATGTAGCTTTATCCTCTTTCTCCACTACTGCCCAAGCTATTGGAAAGGGTTTGTTATTAGGATCCACCCCAACACAAGTCAATAAAACACCCTTAGCTGGGTAGCTCAAATGACTACCATCTACACCAGTCAATGGTCTACATCTCCTAAATCCTTGCTTCAGAGCAGCAAAACACACATACAAGCACTTGAATTCCCCATCCTCATGTGTATCAACTAGCACAGTAGACCCTGGATTGCTCCTCCTTAACTCAGTAGCATAATCAAACAGCTTAGCATATTGAGCATCAGGGTCCCCTTGCAACAACTTCATAGCCTTCTCTCTACCCCTCCTAGCCTGATCATATGTAATATCTACTCCTAATTCAGCTTCAACATCAACCCTAAACCCTTCAATAGTTCTACCCTCATCAGTCCTAAACCAATCAAGGAACCTCCTAGCAAGATAGTTAGAAGTTAAATTCTTAACTTCATAACTTGGAGCACAAGTGTGTGCACTGTTGTACATAGTAATCTGGAAGGTGTGGTGTGCCTCAATCACTTTTGCTCTAATCACCCAAGTACAGTCAGGTGAATCCCCACAGTTGGCATACAATCTTACTCCATCATTCTTCTTGATCTGCACAGTAGAAAGGTAACATGTTATGCAAGTAATATAGACAATCATGTAATTTATAAGAAACAAAAACATTTGCAAACCATACCTTCAAGTTATGCATTGACTTGATTGCATGAGCATGGATAGCATCTCTCAATATATCTTTTCTTGCAAATATTTGGCCCAACGCAAATTGAGGATTGTAAATATCAGGAGGCCTATATGGGATCCTCATTGGTCTATAGGCAGGCCTTTCTGGGTTACTTCCATCAGACTCTAAAGCACTATCAAAGTCTTCTTCACTACCAAGCACAATATTCTCACTTGCAGAACTTGAATTACCATCAGAAGTCTCATTTTCCTTATCCTCTTGGCCTGCATCACCACTTGCAGATTTTGGGCCAGAATTATTTCCTGCGCCTGCACTCATACTTGGGCCTTGACTTGGGGTTGAATTTGGGCTAGCTCTTGCATCAACAGGTTGTTGGACATTATATCCTAATGGACCTCATCCAGCATCATTTAGTCCATCAACATCATCATTCAATTGGCTTAACACATTATTACTATACTCCTCATCATCTGTCCCCATATCCACCTCATCAACACCATCACATATAAAGTCACTGTCAGAAAGAGAATTATAGCTATCATGCTCAACTAAATGCTCTCCACCAAACATACTACCCTGCAGCTCATTCACATCCATTTCAACTCTATCCTCATTTGTTTCATTCTCATCAACTCTATTCTCTACAATTTCAGGTTGAGTGTCTAGTACATTTTCAGGTTGAGTCTCTAGTACAGACACACCAGGTGGTGCAGTCTCATCAAGTACATACCAAGGAGGACTAAGGGCCTGCAGCTCTTCAACAACACTAGTATCGACACCTTGCTTCCATCCCTCATCATCAGACATCACGGATTCTTGTAAATAATCACTATCTCCCATTGAGTCAAGACAGACTACATCAAGTTCTTCACCATCAAGGCAGACTACATTGTCACTCTCATCACCTATCAACTGCACACTCTCATCTCCACTCCCTATCTCAGCAGTCCTAGCATCATTACTCTGCCCACTCTCTTCAACACCTTCACCATTTCCTCCTTCACCCTCTACTTCAACACCATTTCCTCCTTCACCCTCCTCTACTCCATCATCTGCCACAACCTCACCATCAATCCACAAGTGAAACTCTTTGTCCTTAGAATGCTCATTGTAAGCTTTTTTGAGGTCTGCATTTGTTGATATGCACAACCAGCTATCTGGTATCCTGACATGGATTTTCTTCACTACCTTAATCCCCAAGTCATCACAGTAAGCAGTTATAAGTCCAACATTTAGGTTCTTTACTTGGAAGTAATCCCATTTCTTAATCTTCCCATCCACATATGAAGCTCTCGAGTTCTTAGTCACAAACTTTCCACCATAGTGTAACACAACGGTGAAGCAGTTTTTGGCCCGTGCTGTAGGTTAAAAAATGAGCACATATGAGATGCTAAAGCATAACAAGACAAACACAAAACAATAAATTATGCAACATCACAAAACTAGAAAATGAGTAAACAAACCAAAACAGGAAAAAGAGTAAAGAGGGGGTAGACACAAGGAATCAATGCACACAAACCTACCATTATTCAACATCAAAACGGGACCCTTTACAGACAACAACAGTAAACAACACGTGGTGATGGGAAAAGGGACCACTTTACTTAAACAAACACTAAATTCCCAATATACACAATCGAAACAAAAACAAGGGAAAAAAATCTTACGACGGGAAGATGCCGGTATGTTCAGCAAGAAATCCGGCCGCTCGGATATCATTGTTGTTGCCAGAAGATGAGTTGAAGTCGATGAATTCTCTCTGTCGGATAGTTAGTGTTTTTTGATCGATTGTCTGTTGGTTTGCCTCATATCAACTACTCCTTTTGCTTTAATTGTTGTTTTTATTAATTTCATTTTTTATTTTTAATTTCATTTTATTTTAAATAGGTTTTCTATTTAATTTATCATTTTGTTTTTTATTTTCATTTTTTGTATTTTCTTTTTGGGTTTTCTTTAATCTAGAGATGACATAGATGGTGATGTGGTAGTCAAACTCGTATTTGACCTGATGACAATGCAGACAACTCAGCAGTCAACGGGGTCAAATGTCAAATTTTCGCCGAAAGGATCGTTCAAGCCGGAAAATTGAAATAGTAGGACTGAAGTTGCCGGAGCAGGTAAACGTTATACTGCGTACGCCATACCTTCCAAACTTTAGGACCATTATGCCTTTTTGCCTTTTTTTGTGTGTTGATTGTATATATAGTTTTTATTAAATCTCATATAACTTTATCTACAAAAATCCAAAAAATATTTTGAACATATATTTGAATTCGCCACGACAAGACGAATCCACAGACAGTTAGACACCAATCTTGAATACTAATTAATTAAATAAATAATTTTATTCATTAAAGTAAAATATAAATTTATTAAATAAGAAAAAATGAAATAATAAAATTTTAAAAATAGAGCATTTATTAAATTAATTCAATCCTACGTAGAATTTTGTGAAATTAGTTGTATTTTCAACCAATATATCTTTCACTGTTTGTTTTTACGTGCAATTTTGTGGAATTAGTTGTATTTTAGCCCGTATGTATTTCAATGTTATTTTTTGTATGTTGAGTGTATATATATAGTTTTTATTAATTATCATATAACTTTATCTACAAAAATTCAAAAAATATTTTGAACATATATTTGAATTGGACATGACAAGACGAATCCATAAACACCAATCTTGAATACTATTACACCAGATTCATTCAGCCCTACGTGAAATTTTGTAGAATTACTTGTATTTTAGCCAGTATATATTTCATTGTTATTTTTGGTATGTTGACTGTGTATATATAGTTTTTATTAAATCTCATACTATTACACCAGATTCATTTAGCCCTACGTGGAATTTTGTAGAATTAGTTGTATTTTAGCCAGTATATATTTCATTGTTATTTTTTGTGTGTTGACTGTATATATAGTTTTTATTAAATCTCATACTATTACACCAGATTCATTCAGTCCTACGTGGAATTTTGTAGAACTAATTGTATTTTAGCCATTATATATTTCATTGTTATTTTTTGTGTGTTGACTGTATATATAGTTTTTATTAAATCTCATATAACTTTATCTACAAAAATCTAAAAAAATATTTTGAACATATATATATTTGAATATGCCATGACAAGACGAATATATAGACACCAATCTTGAATACTAATTAATTAAATAAGTCATTTTATTCATTAAAGTAAAATATAAATTTATTAAATAAGAAAAAATGAAATAATGAAATTTTAAAAATAGAGAATTTTGTGAAATTAATTGCATTTTCAACCAGTACTTTTCAACTGGGGTAGACTTATCATACATTTAAATTCATCGTGACAAGACGAATCTATAGACACCAATCTTGAATATTATTATTAATTAAATAAATTGTTTTATTCTTTAAAATAAAATATAATTTTATTGAATAAGATAAAATGAAATAATGGAATTTTAAAAATTAAAAACGACTCATTAAAACACATTATAAATAATTAACGTAGCATCAAGCGTTCAAAAAGATACTCATTTTAAATAGTTTAGCATCAAACATTCTGGACAAACTAAAATATACGACTATTTTGATTAGCCTCATGTATATATATATCCATATGACCATGCCATTTCTGGACACTTTCGTATATTTTTCTACTATATATATACTAAAGTTGATGGTTTACTTTGAAACACACATGATCCGCATGTGCATAAATGATACTTGGAGCGCTTTCTAATTACTTGGACATTTTCTAATACCAAATTAATGTAAAAAGAAATTCATTTTAAGTTGTATGAACTCTCTACGTTTCTTTTTATTTTTGAATTTAGGTTTTGAATTTTCTCTAAATACTTATGTAGGAAAGATAATTAATAGTCGTAGGAGATAGTGAATAAAGTTGAGAAGGTAAATAATAAAGTAATAAATTAATTTTCAATTTTTAGGCATGTGAAGATGAGATCTATCCATATATTATAAAGACCAATTTTTATTATCAATTCTAGCTATAGTACTTTGGCCCCAAATCAATGTGAGAAATACTTTCATTTTTTTAGATTAAAAAATTACAAAACAATTATAATCATGGTAAATTTATTTTTGATTCCAAGTTAATGCGTATTTGGTTATGTTACATTTACAATTTTAATCAATTTTGGTTACATAATTCTGCCAATGATATTCAACCTTTGTAACTATTTATAAATGTGATCAATCAAATCTTCTAAATCCCATAATTCCATCAAAATCGCCACCCACACACTAATTTTCTCAATGGGCATGAATTCAGATAGGAGAACCTTTGGATCTATGCTTGACATAGTCCCTTCAACTGATCTTCTAAGAATGTTCTATGAATCGTGTACTAAACGTGCTCTTTTCAGTTCCAGAAGATAGAAGAGACATACGTGAGCTAATTGGCGGTTTGTTGATCTTTACATGTCTATCAATAACATTTTACATGTGAAGACTTTCAATTTCCTTTTTTTATGTATAAGATTTGATCGGTGGGATGAGGTATAAGGTTTCTCTTCTCTACAGTCTCTGGCTGGAAGGACTGGTTATATCCAACCCGAAATTCAACCCCGTTCGAAATAATGATGTTCAAGTCCGGTCTGGTATATACCTTAGTTACAAGACCCGACCGCAATATTTTACGATTAGGTTAGTAAAAACTACATTTTTTCCATGGGAGTGCTGATATACTCTCTAGGCGGGAAAACTCTCTTCGATCTTCTTTCTACTTTCTTGATACATAACGGGGCTGGGGGATCTAATATTCTCTAGGTGGGGAAACTCTCTTCTATCTTCTCTCTACTTTTACGGGGGATCACCGATACTCTCTAGGCAGGGAAAATGTCTTCGATCTTGGAGGGGTCAGTGATTACTCTCTTCTATCTTCTCATTACTTTCATCATCCATAACGGGCCCCGGGGGGGGGGGAGGGAACCGTACCATGTAAAATTATGTTCATAGAATAATAATTTTTATGTCTTTGGTGGGGTGACGCATACCACCGCGGTGTTGCTGGGAACCGGTGGGATGAAAAAAATAACCGTATAACACGCGAAATTACGTTTGTATAATATTTTGGTGTGTGTGTGTGTGTGTGTGTATGTGGTGGGGTGACAACATATCACTGCGAGATTGTTAGGAACAACCCTATTAATTGTGTTGTATAGTTTTATTTTTTTATTTTGGTTCCATTTAAGGGATAGATTTTTTTGTAAAAAAATATGTACCTGTTACTAATTAACAAGTCAGGCACTGTAGGACCCTATTTTTACATGAGTCCGTCTCCTGAGAGTCCACAATATATTGAGAGTCCTACATAATAGACAAACATAGATAATTTATACATAAAACTATACAACATGATTTTTTTCGCGGCTCGACCCGGCCAACCCTTATTTTTTCCTTACAATACACAGCTCCTTTCATGTGTCCATCCAGTCATATTGGTACTTTGGATCAAATTGTCTATGTTTGATATATAATTGTCTATGTTTAGAATAAAATTATTGATGACAACCTATTTATCCTAAAGAAACACAATATTTATAAATAAACATAGAAATCAATTTCATTTATCAATCCATAAATGTCATACATATAAAACAATACAAAAAATTTAAAATCACTATATCCAAACTACAATCATCTTTGCAAACAAATAAAACACCATTGAATTGTTCGTCGACTCCTCCATCTTTATCATCAATCGTTTTCTTTATTCGACCACCAATTTTACGAAAACCTAGTATATGCAAAAAAAAAAACATCAACAATTTGGCAACTGTCATACACAATTTTACCATAACAATAGACTATTACACTACAACAATAGACAACTAAGCTGCATAACTCATTGGCTTGTCAGGCACAATCCTCACACTAGCATGGGACTCAATGGACACATTCATAAACATATTCACACATCCATTCAACTATTTGGCAACTGTCATACAAAATTTTACCATAACAATAGACTATTGCACTACAACAATAGACAACCAAGCTGCATAACTCATTGGCAACTGTCATACACAATTTTACCATAACAATAAACTATTACACTGTAACAATAGATAACCAAGCTGCATAACTCACTGGCTTGTCAGGGACAATGCTCACACTAGCATGGGACTCAATGGACACATTCATGAGCATATTCACACAACCATTCAACTATTTGGCAACTGTCATACACAATTTTACCATAACAATAGACTATTACACCACAACAATAGACAACCAATTAAGTTGCATAACTCATTGGCTTGTCAGGCACAATCCTCACACTAGCATGGGACTCAATGAATACATTCATGAGCATATTCACACAGACATTCAACTATTTGGCAACTATCACACACAATTTTACAATAGACTATTACACTACAACAATAGACAACCAAACTGCAGAACTCATTGACTTGTCAGGGACAATCCTCACACTAGCATGGGACTCAATGGGCACACTCATGAGCATATTCACACAGCCATTTCAACTATTTGGCAACTGTTATACACAATTTTACCATAACAATAAACTATTACACTACAACAATAGACAATTTAAAAACAATACTACATGAAGTCTAACCATAAAGTAATATAACAAACATCAACTATTTACACATAAGCATGTATAATTCACACAAAAGCATAGACGATTTTTTTAAAAAAACTACAAAAACCCTAACCATAAAGCAATAAAATCAAAACATCATCTATTTACAATTAAACATACAATATTTGCATGAAAACCTAAACATAATCGAACACTACAAACAAACAAAGCAAAAGCTAAGAAAAATAAACTGAAAATATAGAAAACACACAAACATAAACAATTACAGGTCAAACATGCACAATTAAGGTTCAAACATCAACAATTACACCTGAATATACACTTATGCGAAATCACTAAAAATCACCAAAACCAAACGAAAAATGAAAAAAAACTGAAGAATCGAGATAAGAAACCTGCAATTGAGGAAACAACAATGTTATGACTTATATGTGTTGAGTAGTCGGAGAGACAACCAGAAAAGCTTCGAATTACGGCCAACCGTTTCAAAAGTCGACCAAATGAAAAAACAAAACCGGTAGAAAGGTAGATCGGGCCATGAGCTACTCAAATATGCGATCGGATTTAAGATTGGTGGTCGGACGGCGGAGATATCGCCGGAAAAGCCTTTGAATTCCGGCCAACCGTTTCAAAAGTTGACCAAATAAAAAGCGAAACCGGTAGAAAGGTAGATCGGGCCATGGGCTACTCAAATATGCGATCGGATTGAAGATTGGTGGTCGGACGGCGGAGATATCGCCGGAAATGTGATCGGAAAAGAGAGAGAGAAAGGAAGAGGAGAGGGTAGAGAGAGAGAGAAGAAAGAAGGAAATGAAAGAAAAAAAGAAAAATAGGGTATTTATATTAATCTGACAACCCGTTTTTAGATCCATATTACCGAACCCGCAACCCAGGATCCGCGAATTGACCCGTGAAATTGAATAGAAACCAAGTCATCCCAAAATTGTGTATAATTGTGTATTTGTTGAGGACTCACATGGACTCTCATAGTATATAAGACTCTTTTAAGTTTTGGTATTTTTACATTTTCTATAGTCAACATAAATAAACACTCAATGATATAATATTGGATGAAGAATGACTACCGACTGACACCACGACCAATGTTGTCTACAATGAATTTTGACTATCTTATTTTCTCGATTAATTTATTTAATCATCACATTTCTATTTATTATTAAAAGTAAACTATATCGTGGCATCACCACGGGTTAGTACTAGTAATATCGTTAAAATATAACGCAACGTGTTATACAAGTTCTAGTTTACATATAAATTACAAATGAATGCAAATTAACTTAATGTAAGTACTGAATTCCACAACTCCGATAATTATCCACAATATATAATGTAATACAACAACAAATATCTAGCTAGAGCATTTATAAATAGTACGTACATGCTCTGTTTATTAAGGTTCAGAGAGCATCAATTTTCTAAATATAATGCACCTCTCTTATTTATAGCACGCTTTGATAATTATATTCTTCTTAACCGAGGTTTTACGAAAACTGTCTTTCAAGATTGTCAATGACCATCTTATCAACCTGGAATGCCCTAGTTAGAACAGCTGGATTGATTGGTGGATCGGATCCAAAAATAGCATTAGCGATTGTTATGACTCCTGGGTTCTGGCTACTTAGTGAAGAAAATGCAACAGCATTGGTCTTTCCCACATTTAATTGAAAATGCACCATGCTTTGAGGGAACACGAAAACATCGCCCGGGTTCAAGTATTTGGTGAAAAACCTGTTTCGTTCATTGGGATTCGCAGGATTTGATGCCACAAAGCCAACATAGAGTGTGCCTTTTTCTACACGAATAACTTCAGTTGCTCGTGGGTGTGTGTGGGGTGGGTTTAGACCGTAGGGTCTATAGTCTAAACGGACTATAGAAATGCCAAGGGTGTTAAGTCCCGGCAGTGTGTTGACATCAACCCGAGTCACGAATGAACCCTGCACATTTGACGTATTTCCAGCCCTATTTAAACCCGAGAAATAGAAATCATCAGCAACAACCATCTCCGGGTTCTTGCAAATCTTCCCGTTCACAAAAACTGCATGTTGACATGTCCCGCCATTAAGATTAGTAAGAATTTTAATTTCCCATCATTATAGTACAGGACATGCCTAGTACAAAAAAATTGTTCCACATATGTAAACTGTAGTTATAGGCCTTATTAATTACCTGCTGCCATAGAATCATTAACAGCAACACAGAAATCTTGCAGAGGGCTGGGATCGGATGCATGCGAGAAGGAAGCTAAAGAGGCCACAAGAATAGCTGCAAGGAGGCAAAGAGCAATCTTCATCGTAGCATATATTCGAGCTAGTGTTCTGCTTTGGTTTAGAAGTGACAAATGTAGCATATTCATGGTAAGTATTTATAGATAGAAGTCATCTCTGATGATCTTTATCTGTTGCAGTTTTTAATAGAAGATTATTTGTAAAGTTTGCGCGAAGTAACTAATGTACACTAATAAATTGATCATGAAGATTTCTTCCACGGCTGATGTTACATTTGTAGTAATATGATAGATATTTCTCAAACTGCTTCAATATTATTTCCTCTAAAGAAGCTCGTCCTTACACATCATTCTTCTCATTTCTAGTAAATTTATCACCATCCATCGATCATGAAATATACTGTATATGATTGGTTTGATGTCATTATATACTACTCCAGAATGATCAGTTCATATTTTATGGCTTGAAGGGGGTAAAAATTTTATTTGGTACGGTAGGAATGTTACATGGCCAATTTTGGTACGCCAGAACGATAGCGTACGATTTTGGTACATATCAACAACACCCTTTTCAATTGACATACGTTTCGCAATTTTCCGGTGAAATTGGACAGCTGGCAGTCGGAGACTTAATTTTGACCTTATAATTCTTTGACTTCGACTTAAATTTGAAAAAAAAAAAGTTTTATTGAAAAGGCATGGACACGTGTCATCACATCGTTTAATCTGGGTTTAAATTTAAAAAAAAATGAAAAATCAAATTTAAAATTTTTTAAAAATTATATAAATAATTTCCTAGAATTATAATAATAATAAAAATGAAAAAAATTAAAATTTCCACTGTTCCCAACGGAAAGAAAAAAACGGGAAGAAAGTCTCTTAATAAATGGGGAAGAACATGAACCCTAATTCCCAATTGATCCCAATTGTTTTCTCCGAAATTCCGACTTCTCCAAAATTTCCGACATCCATTCTTTCTCACCCTAAACCATGGTCTCGACAGGTATGGGCTCTTCAACCAGTATTGAATTCTAGGGTTAAAATCATATTTTCGATGATACGGAATGGTGTTGTTATTGTTTTCCTCATCGGGAAGCTGTTCAAGGTGTGTCGTGGGATAAGAATCCTGGGCATCGATACATGGGTTTATCTGGTGATGTCGAATTGAAGTTTGAAGGTATTAGCTTCTCGAATCGCCAACAAAATCGGAAAGAGCAGATTTGGGGGCTTGGCATGAATTAGGGTTTATCATGTAGTGTTTTGTTTGATCGATTGGAGTGAGTATATTTTTAGCTGTCTGTTGTTTGTACTGTATGGGACATGTGTCTCTATCAGAAAAAAATTAATCTTTTTCATTTTTATTATTATTATAATTTTAGAAAATTATTTATATAATTTTTTAAAATTTTTAAATATGATTTTTTATTTTTTTAAAATTTAAACCCAGATGAAACGGTGTGACGATACGTGTCCATGCCAATTCAATAAAACTTTTTTTTTTCAATTTTAAGTCGAAGTAAACGAATTATATGGTCAAAATTAAGTCTCCGGTGTTGTTGTATGTACCAAAATCGGACGCTATCATTCTGGTGTACCAAAATTGGCACTGTAAACGTAAACGTATGTCAATTGAAAAGGGTGTTGTTGATATGTATCAAAATCGGACGATATCATTCTACCGTTAAAAAAAAAAAAAAAAAATTACCCGACTTGAAGGTTTTAATAGGAAAGCCGAAATGCTAACTCATAAGTAATGTTAATTAATTAAATTAACCTCCGCCACTAAACTGAAATTGTATTGTGGAATGATATAGACATAGTATGTTACAAACTAGAAATCAAGTACTGTTGGGTGAAGAATTAACCAAACTAGTAATTAACTTCATTGATAACTGCCAATATGGACTTACAAGAAAGCATCTCACAAGAGAATGAATTGAATGAATGAATCGACTCAAGTTCTGTTTTAGCTAATTGATCAGCCGACTTGTGACCTAATGTACAGAAGTTGCAACACCGCCAGTGAATACACACCTGTGTTCTGAGTACACCATAAGTGCAGAGTGTCGAATAGCCCCAACATGAAGCTTGACTAGAAACTTAACAACCACTATCGATCTCACAAGTTGCATTAATTGGCAACTGCTCTATAATCAGCGTCTGCAGAACTCGGACTTATCATCACCTGTTGCTTATTGAATTTCCATGAAACTAATGCATCTCCAAGATATACAGCATACCCAGATACACTATTTCTTGTAACTTTGCAACCTGTCCAATCAGACTCTGTATTAGCCTTCAAGCGTATAATCGTACCTATGAAAGATGTATAATAGGTACGATTATACTCCTTCATTAATTAAATTAAAGGTAGTATATAACCCACAACTTTGCGCATGGAGGGGGGCGTGGGAGGCCTATTTTTTCGACTATTAACTAATCTATCCCGAGACATTCGCTTTTCCATCTCCTTCACTCTTATTTCTCTCTTATGGTTACAATTACCCCCAAATCAGTTTTCTAGCACTTGAACCATCCAACAAATTCTTGCAAACTGATATATCTACTGTTTTTTTGCCCTTGATCGCAGCCAGGGGCGGACGTGTGTAGTACCAGGGTAGGGCACGTGCCCTACCCAAAAAAAAAAAAAAACAAATTATATTACCTATATTTACAATTTTTCTGAATTTGCACTACCCTTCATTTAGCCCAAACTTTTAGTAGGCCCAAGCCTCACTTCCTCAACCCATTGCCAGCTTATTCATGCGCACAGCCATCTTGATTCTTGCGCACAGAGACAACGGCTGAAACTTACGTTCTTCTTCTTCTGGTTATCTCCTGCTGCGCACACAGCAGGCAGCAGGCAGCGCCCAAAACTCCTTCATCAATTTTGGAAATCTCGATTTTGGCTTCTACAATTCTCAGCTCTCTCTTAGCCTCAATTTTGGCGTTTAGGGTAATTTTCACACTATTTTCTGCTGCCTGTTGCTGTTGGGTTTATTAATATGAAAGGAGAATGATGAAAATTGAGCAAGGAGAAGGAATGAAGTTGATTTTTGTTCTGATTGTTTTGCTTTTGGTTTGGATGGAGTCATGGAGTAGAGACTAGTTGCTTTTTAGAACTGCAGTGATATTGAGCAAAGGAAATTGTTGAAATCTGAGCCTTGGACTTTTTTAATATGGTGAATTGATGATTATTCAATTCTGTATTGGATTCTTTAAGATGTCCAGCATTTTTCTGATGTGAAGCTTTTACTTTTTTACTCTTTCTGTTGTCTTTTTGTTCTCCTAATACGGATAGTTAGGCATCTTTATGTTGTCTTTTTGTTCATCTAATATGGATAGTTAGGCATGAAACATTATGTAACACTGATGGTATAGAATAAATTAAAATTCTACAAATTGTGACAATTTACTTGTTTGATAATATAGGTACAATTATATACGATGATGAAAGCTCGCGCAAGAAAGAAGAAGAGTGACTCTTCTCAAAAGATTATTAGCTCTTTCTTTAGAGTAACAGAGCCTGCCACAAGGAATGAAGGACCTTCCCAATCCAATATTAACATTCCAAGCTGTGACATCCATCCTCAACAAGAACAACCCAGTGAAATTCCTCCAATTCAAGTTGAAGTCAATGTAAGTTCACTTGAACGAGATCCTGCTTTGCGTAAAAACAATATGTGACTATCCGGTCAATCAAAGGGATGAAATTAGAAGAGCATATGTTAAAATGGGGCCATACCAACCCATTCTTTTTGCATATAAGGGGGTGAAAATTGGAAAATATACTCGTGCCTTTAAAAGTAGGTATTATAATCAGTGGAAATGGCTAGAGTACTCCCCTACGACACACAAAGCATACTGCTTTCCCTGCTTTCTTTTTGAAAATGCGCCTTACCATAATCCTGCATTTGTCACTAATGGATTTGAGGCTTGGAATCGAATTGATGGTGAATCGTCTGCATTTAAAGCACATTATGGACTTGAGGCTTGGAATCGAATTGATGGTGAATCGTCTGCATTTAAAGCACATTATGGACTTGCTAACTCGCCTCATCAAAGAGCTGCAAATTCTGTTACTAATTTGATGAATGTGAAATCTCACATTGATAAAGTATTGAATCCCCAGAAACCAAAAGAAGTGAAAAAAAATCGATTGCGGCTTAAGACAACAATTGAGGGTGTCCGTTGGCTTTCTTTGCAAGCATGTGCACTTAGAGGACATGATGAGTCTGAGTCTTCATCAAATAGCGGAAATCTTATTGAGATTATTAAATTTATGCGAAAGCTGAATGCCGACATTGATGATATCGTGTTGGAGAAAGCTCCTAAGAATGCAAAGTACACCTCACCTAGTGTTCAAAAAGAAGTTTTGCATATTATGTCTGGTATGCTGAAAGGTAAAGTTCGTGAAGAAATTGGGGATGCAAAGTTTTCTATTTTAGTTGATGAAGCCAAAGATGCTTCTGATAAAGAGCAAATGGCTATTATACTTAGATTTGTGGATGCTGAGGGTTTTATCCGAGAGAGGTTTTTTTGATATTGTCAATGTTAAAGATACAACTGATGTAATACTCAAGAGTAGTATATGTGATGCGCTTGCTAGATTCAACTTGCATGTACACGACATACGTGGTCAGGGATATGATGGTGCTGGTAATATGCGTGGCTCGTGGAATGGCTTGCAAGCCCTTTTTCTTCGAGATTCTCCCCATGCTTATTATGTCCATTGTTTTGCACATAGGCTGCAATTAGCATTGGTTGCTGCTGCAGAGAACGAGGTGTCTATATGGGAGTTCTTCTCAAAAACGAATTCCATTGTTAATTTAATTAGAGCTTCTCCTAAACGTCTTGTTGAGTTTCAATCTGCCCAAAAGATCGAGATTGAACGAATGATTGCATTTGGTGAACTTAATACTAGTAGAGGTGCCAATCAAATTGGTAATTTACAAAAGGCTAGAAAGACTCGTTGGAGTTCTCATTATGACTCAATTTGCAGTGTAGTTGATATGTATGGTTCTGTGACTGTTGTGTTGGAGAAAATAATGTGTGAAGGGGCTACTAGCTCCATTCGAGGTGAAGCAGCAGGTAACTTGAAAGTCATGAGGTCATTTGACTTTATATTCATTTTGCATTTGATGCAGAAAATCATGGGAGTTACATATTTGCTATGTCAAGCTTTGCAAGGTGATTCGTTGGACATATTAAATGCAATTTCTTGTGTTTCGACTACTGAAGATTTGCTTCAACAGTTGACAGAAAATGGATTTGATTGTCTCTTTGAATATGTCAAATTATTTTGTGAGAAGCATGATATTGAAATGCCTAATATGGATGAGTCTTACAAATTCAGCTCGAGGCGGGTTGATGCAATCACGAATGAACACCATTATCGAGTTGATATATCTTATGCTGCAATTGATTTTCAAGTGGAAGAGATCAACAATAGATTCAATGATGATGCATTGGAGCTTCTCAAGCTTAGCGCTGCTTTGGAACCTAGAAACAACTTTGAAAAGTTTGACATTGATCACATTTGTAATCTTGCTGAAAATTCTACACTGCCGTTTTCGACGGAATGGAATTCACGCAATTGCGAATTCAATTAGAGCATTATGAGCTTGATGTTACTCACCATGAGAGCTTTCAGGATTTGTCAACACCTTCTGAGTTATGTAGAGGAGTATTTGAGATGCACAAGTCCACACATTACAACTTAATTGACAGGTTAGATATGCGTTTCAATTTCCCTGTTTATCTTATAGTTCATGTAGTTTATGTGTGTCCATTACTCATCATCAAATTTATTTACAGGTTGATCCGACTAGTTCTAACTCTTCCAGTATCTACTGCAACAACGGAGCGTGCATTTTCGGCTATGAAACTTGTCAAAACAGTTTTGCGTAATAAGATGGACAATGAGTATTTGGCGGATTCTATGGCCATATATGTTGAACGTGAGCTAGCTCAAGGTATTGATTGTGATTTGGTAATTGATGAGTTCAACAAGGCAAAGCACCGTAGAGTACAACTTCAGTAATTTCTTCTATATTTTGAGATAGCGATATGCTGACCAATACAAACTTTAGGTATGGTACTTTTGATGACTTGATATGTTTCTTGCTTTTTTCTTTTTGAGGTTTAGTGCTTTTTTTTGACCCGATATGCTCATTTAATTATATTTGAACCTTTAGTCTTTTGATAATATGCCGTCTTTGTTCATTTTGAAAAAAATAATATACAAGACGACTTGCGCCCTAGGAGATTTAGAATCCTGGCTCCGCCCCTGACCGCAGCTTTATATAGACATATATTTTGTTGGATTCAGATATGAAGAGCTTGGATCTGTCATTAATGGCGGTGGGTGGAGCTTCGGAGGATGATGCGCCATGAAAGGTACATCTTAGTTTAATTCTTACAAGTTAGATTTGGGAACGCCAATACTACAATGACATTTATTAATGTAATTCACAGCTTTTAAATATCCAAAATTAGGCAGCATATTTTTGTTCCTTTGATGAAAATTTACAGAACCTGATTTGCCATGGAATCTCTATCCAAATTCTAGCTCAGTAGTGTTAGAACTGTAGGACCGGGATTGGTACTCTGGACAAGTTTCAGACGATGTTGACTATGGTGTTGAGTCAACAACGTCTTCAATAGTAAAGATAGCGATTGAGCGATGTGAGCGAGCAGGCGGTTTGCGGATAAAAATACTGAACACCACAGATTAATTCTAGCCAGTACATATAAAATATACTGACCGTGCCTTAGGCTAAATTTCCACTATCAAGAAAGGTAGAATTATAAAAACTAGGTTTAATCAATCACAAAATGAATGATTAAACTGCAAAGACTAGACCTAGAACAAATAAACAAAAATCTATTCTAGTTCGAAGACACTAAAGTAAATCTCAACCCTTAGAGACTACTCCCAAGTTGTTAGGAATATCTGTTTAGATTTTGATCAGCAACCCAATGACTTATCTTAGCTCAGAAAGGTGGTTAGTACTCTTGGTTCACTTGAACATTGTAAAAGAGGAAACTCACTAAGTATGATAGTCTAGCAAATCTTGTATAGGATGTTAGGTCTCTAAATGTAATTTTTATTTTCTTGAAGAAGACCAAGAAGAAGGCATCCAGCAGGAAAAGTTCAACAAATTTGAAGATCTGAAGACTACACAAGTTTGCTGAAGACAAAGGTTTTTTAGATACCTATGTCCATATATCTTGAAGAAACAAGTGTTTCAAAACACAAGTGTTGCAAAAGATAGCTGAGAATAAAAGGTTTCGGAAACGAGAAAAAGTGCCCACATATATCTACACTCAGATACCTTAGATAAAGGTTATGTTTCCAGGAAACAATATATCTTTAATAAGTTGTATCTGGAGTAGTGATAGTCTCTGGAAAAGGACGTGCAAGGCTTCAGAAAGCATGCATAGTTCCGTTGGCACTACAGGACAAAGTATAGTACAGTGCATTAAATGTGCGGACAGAGATGTCTGAACAAAAACGGTAGCTTCTGAAGAAGAAGACAAACGTACTACAGTACTATACTCAGATATCAATAGGTTGAAATTGAGTTAAGCCTAAGGGATACTATTCAAACGGCACTCAAATTCATCTATAAATATCAACACTTAGACTGCTTGAGAACACACCTTAGAACACACACACAGAACTAGTACTCTCACACAAGCTCTCTCAAGCACACTACTTACCTTCAAGCTTTCTGTTGCGACCACAGCTCTTGATTCTAAGTAGCACAAAAGTTCTAAGTGTCCTGATCCTTAACAAGCTTTGTTATTTGTGAAAGAGTTGAATTAAGATTTCTTATCTGAGATTCATTCTCTTGAACACTTATCATAGACTTAGGTCAGCAAAGAACAAGATACCATACATTGAAAAGTGTATTAAGTATACTTGATTCACAGAGCTATCTGAATAACTGAATAAGTTATTAAAGAAGCTCACCTGACAAACTACCTTAACCAACACCTTAATAGGCGTGGAGTACAGGAAGTACTTAGTTTGGGAAACTAAGGAATAACTCCAAGGTTACTGAGCATAAGAAGTACTTAGTTTGGAAAATTAAGGAATAGCTCAAAAGGTTTCTGAGTACAGGAAGTACTTGGCTGAGAAAGCCGGGGAACACTTGGTTGGGAACCTAGTATATTTAGGAATCTAGAGAAGATACTTGTAAGGTTATCCCATTTATCTATCTTAGTAGATTCTAGGTCTGAGATAGGCCGAAGTGGATTAGTTGAAGGATTACGCTACCTTCAGATACCACTATAAAAAGACTTGTGTTATTTACTTTCTGCAGTCTACTACTTGCCTTATTTATCTTGCAAAGTATTTACACTTATCTTGCTAAGCACGTGCACTTATCACATCAGTGACGAAATGATCGACATGATAAAGAATGGCCCAATAGTCATTCAACAACTCAAGTAAGTCATAGAGGTTTCTAATGGTAGAGACAGAGAACCAAGCGATGGGTCTTCATAGACAGATGCGTCAACTAGTGGGAGACCTGCCAGTCAAGTTATTTACGAACCAAAGCCCAGAGAGATCTGGACATCGGAAGATGCCAAGAGAAATCGATTGGATGGTCAGGCTCGTAATATCATCATACGTTCTACTCCAGAGCACATACAGTGTAAACTATGGGGTGCAAAAACGGCGAAAGTGGCCTGGCAACTGATTGAAGAAATCTGTGCCGGCACTGAAAAAATGAAGGAAAATAAGTTCGAAGTTTTGAAGCTCAGAAAGCATCAAGTACTGAGGAAGCAGAAATCAGAAATGATATCTGTTTCTATTGTTAGAAACCTGGTCATTTCAAGAAGGATTGTCCTGCCTTCAACAAACTTAAGACAAGTGACAAGAAAGATAGAAGAATCTTCAAAAGAAGTCAAAGAGCTATGCTCACTGAAGAAAGGAAAAAGATCCAACTTCAACTGGATGCTCTAGACATTGAGTCTGATTCTGCAGATGAAGACTCAGATGATTCCACATTGCCTTCTCTAGAAATGTGCAGTGTTTATCATGAAGTAATTGACTTTGGACAAAAGAAGAAAGAAGTGTGTGGAATGGCCGAAGAGATCTTTCCAGATATCTCCAACATTGAACCTTATCTAATGGCTGATGAGGTAACACATACTTCCTGTTATACTTATGAAAGTGATGAAGAAGGAATTAATGATCTGGAAAATCTCAGAAGAGAACTTGATCTCTACAAAAGAGAATTTCTAATGGTCCAAGCTAGAGCCAAAATTCTTGAAGAAGAAAAGAATTCTCTTGTAAAGGAAAATTCAAAAATACTCAAGATATCTAAGAAAAAGGATGCTGAAAATGCATTTCTCAAGGCTTAGATATCTGAGACCGAAAAGTCACATAAAGAAGCATTGGCCAATCTTCAAAACAAATTTGAAGATCTTCTTTCTGAGAATGAAGAACTCAAAAAGAAAGAACTATCTTTTCAATCTTATGCCAAAGCTAGTGAAACTCTTACAGAAGTACAATCTTATTTAAGAAATCCTTCAGAAAAGAGAGGACTTGGGCTGGACACATACACAGATAGTTCTACCACTCTGAATAAGAGGGATGAAAGACGAACATTTGTCAGTGCTCATCAAGGTGATTCCCAAACAATCTACAGTATCGGTCAGAAAGCTAAGGTTGTTGACAAAGGAAAGGCAGTTGCGACCAAGCCTTTGTGGGAAAAACAAGTCCCAAAGAAAACTATTGGGAATGTCTCTGAAAAGAAACATAACACTAAAAATGCAATCACCCACAGTGCTATGTCTCTCAGAAAGGAAAAATTGCAGGAGCTGACAAATTCTCCTATATCACATTTTCTGGAAAGAAAATAGATTATCCAGAGACTAGCAAAGCTGCTGAGAAAAGATCTCATATAGCATCAGGTGCTCGGAATGGTATTGGCTATAAAGCCATCGGGAAACAACTTGCTCATGAGTACCAACAAGAGCAAGAACGATGGTTAAAGGCTAGAATTGCTCACATCAATTATCAGAAGTGGAAGATGACTCAAGCCACTGAAAATCTGAATGCCACGGCTAGAAGAAATCTGGCTAGGAAAGCTAAGTTTGCTGAGAAGCTGACTTAGAAACCTAACAGGTATCTGAAAGCACCAAATGGAGCACCAAGGAACACACCAAGGAAGAAAATAGTTCTTAATAACAATGATACTAATCATTTAACTAAAATTCCTCCTTATATTCCTGTGAGACAAAAGAATGTTCCTAAGAAATTCATTCAAAAATGGATTCCTACTGGAAGATTCTTTAGTCCAGATGGTTCCATTGTTGCTATGAGAACCTAATCTCTTGTTTCCTGTTTTGTGCAGAACACTCTAAAGACTAATTCAAAGTGGCATTTTGATAGTGGATGTGGGAAGCACATGACAGGAGACAAAGCAAATCTGATTGACTACAGAAAGTGCAATGATGGACCAATTATCAGGTTTGCTGGAGGAGAATAAAATCCAACCATAGGTTTTTGCAATTTGAAGTTTGGAGCCCTTACAATTTCTGAAGTACTTCATGTAAAGGGATTGAAATATAATCTTCTAAGCATGTGTCAACTAGTAGACAAAGGGTATATTGTCAAGATCAAGTCAAAACTATGTAAAGTGATTGACAATGAGTCAAAGCAGACAGTCTTGGTTGCAAGGCGTAAAGAAAATCTTTATGTTGCTGATTGGGCATCCGCCACAACTGAATAATGTTTCATGGTGAGTCAATCTGGCCACACTGATGAAAATTGGCTATGGCATAAAAGAATGAGTCACTTAAATTTCAAAACTCTAAACAAGCTAGCCAAGAAAGAGTTGGTGGTTGGTTTACCCAAAATGGCATATAGAAAAGATGGAATATGCTCAACTTGCCAAATGGGAAAACAATCCAAAACATCTTTCAAGTCTAAAACTAGACATTCCAGTGAAAGGCCACTGCAAATGTTACATATGAATCTTTTTGAATCCTCTGTAACTAGTTACATATGGACTGGTTGTTGTTGATGATTACTCAAGATTCACTTGGGTTGTCTTTCTCAAACACAAATCTGATGCAAAGGTTGAGATACCCAATTTGCTGAATAAGCTCGAAGTCATGAAAAATGACAAGGTATCTGTAATCAGAACAGACCATGGTACTGAGTTTGTGAACCAGTACATAAAAGAGGTTTGTACCTGCAAAGGTATACAACATCAATTATCTTATGTAAGGACCCCACAACAAAATGGTGTTGCTGAAAGAAAGAATAAGACCCTAAAAGAAGCAGCAAGAACAATGCTTGCTGACACTGAAATAAGTTAAATCTATTGGATTGAAGCTGTAAACACAGCATGCTACACTCAAAACAGATGTCTGATTAACAAACACCATTACAAAACTCCTTACGAGCTTTTCATTGGTAGACCCCCTAGTATCAAACATCTAAGGGTGTTTAGTTGTAGATGTTTCGTTCTTAACAATGGAAAAGAATACTTGAGAACATTTCAACTAAAGGCAGATGAAGGAGTATTTCTTGGTTCTTCTCTAAATAGCAAAGCCTATAGAATCTACAACAAAAGAACGCAAAAGATTGAGGAATCTATTCATGTAGTATTCCATGAAGGAAACAAGAAAGTACTCTTGAATGATGATCTCTCAGATAAGTTCAAAGAACTAATGATTAAAGATTCTGAAAAAGGATCCTCAAAAGGAAACAATTCTATCATTCAAATAGAGGATGAGTCTGACAATGAGAGGCAACCTATGCTTAGTAACAACCAGATTACTCTAAGACATGATGAAGAATTTCCTATGAGAATTCCAGAAATGGAACAGGTTACTGAGAACCTTCATCATGAAAAGATATCTGAAAATGAGATTGTTGAAATGCAAGATTCAGATATCTCTAACACTGAAAGAGTGTCAGATATCCATGGCATTTTCCATGAGTCAGATATCTCAGATACTGCACAAGTATCTTAAAGATCATATTGATTCACATTCAAATCAAAATGATATTGATCCTACTAGTTCAAAACCCATTATGAAATGGATAAGAAATCATCCTGCAAAGGATGTGATTGGTCCCATAGACCAAGGAGTTAGAACTAGAAGAGCAATCGCTGAAAATGCAAATTGTCTCTATGGATGTTTCATCTCAAACATTGAACCAAAAACTATTGAAGAAGCACTAAAGGATCAAGATTGGATCTCTGCAATGCAAGAAGAGTTGGATCAATTTGAGAGAAACAAAGTCTGGAAACTGGTTCCATTTGTTGATGGAATATCTATAATCGGAACCAAGTGGGTTTTCAGAAACAAAATGAATGAATCTGGTGAAATAACCAGAAATAAAGCTAGGTTGGTTGCCAAGGGATTCACCCAGACCGAAGGACTAGATTTTGATGAATCTTATGCACAAGTTGCAAGATTGGATGCAATAAGACTCTTTCTAGCCTTTGCAGCTCATTATGACTTTACAGTTTATCAGATGGATGTCAAGAGTGCATTTCTAAATGGTGAACTTGCTGAGGAAGTCTATGTTGAGCAACCACCAGGTTTTGAAGTTTTCTCAGAAAGTAGGATGATCTATAAGCTTCAGAAAGCTCTGTATGGGCTGAAACAAGCTCCAAGAGCATGGTATGATACATTGGCCAGATACCTACTAGAAAGTGGTTTCAAGAAAGGAGATGTTGATAAAACACTATTCACATTGAACCATGATGGGAAACTACTTTTAGTTCAAGTATATGTTGATGACATTATATTTGGATCTAAAGACTAGCAACTTTGTGAAGACTTACAGAACCAAGATTGTAAGGTGGTCTAAGCCCCCAAGGCAGTGGATCAAGATAAATACTGATGGAGCCTATAGTCATAGGCACCAGGTTGCAGCTTCAGGGGGAGTGATAAGGGATGAAGAAGGGAGGATTTTAAAGGGTTACCAAGCTTTCATAGGTCCTACATCTGTGATCTATGCAGAGTTGGTGGGCATATGGCAAGGGTTAAATTTGAGCAAAGAGCTCAGGTTGAACAATGTTATTATAGAAATAGACTCCAAGCTTGCCATTCATTTGATATCTAACAACCTGCAAAACTGGCATTGGAAATTGGTCATCATTCTATCTAAAATAGTGGATCTGTGTAACAATAGACACATTAAGTTTCATCTCATTTTCAGAGAAGGGAATGCTGTGGCAGATCATTTTGCCTACCTAGCCTTAACAGATAGATCCAATGTCACATATGAGCCAGGAGAGTGCCCCATCAAGATCAGACAATTGGCTTATAGTGATAAGCATGGAGTAGGCTACTTGAGAAGGGTTAAAGGATGTTAGCAGTATTTTTTTGCTGTCCAAGGAGTTCTGTATTGATCTGGTGGAGATTTATGGAGTGTATTCAGAGGGGTTTGGAGGAAAGGAGTGGTCATGGGGTTTTGTTTGTGCAGGGAGTTTGGTACTAAGAGGCAGGTTGTTGGCAGTGCTAACCTGTTTATTTTGGTTTATTTTGTTAGGTACAGGTGCTGCTACTCCTCCAGGAGCCTGTGTGTTCTGGTCCTTAGAATCCCCCCTTTAATTTTTAAAAATGCCAAGTTTTTAAGTAAAAAAGGCAATAGATCTATAAACAGAACAAGATCTCTAGTAGCTTCCCAGATAAAAAGAAAAAAGGTTGTTTGGGTGTAAAAAATGCTAGGCTTATCAAGAACATGATTGAGTTACCTGAGCAAAAAAATAATATAACTCAGGTCTGGGAAGCCTTTGTGTCAGTCCAAGTCTAGTTTCTCTTTAGTGTTCTTCTTGGGTTTTGCTACTGCTGGTTGGTTTTGTGGACTTGCAACATCTTTCAAAAAGGGAGGGGTAGCTGCATTATTATACCTGGTTTAATGTTTCAAGTTTGGAGGGACTTGGAACCTGACCTTTCTCTTCTACTTCATACATACATTGGATTAGGATGGGGTTTGTTCTATGGTGTTTCTTTTAGGGGAGTATCTCTCCCTCCCCTTGCACTAGTTCTAGCTTGCTTGTTGATATTCTGTGGTGCTTGTTGGCTAGGATCACTTCTTTTGTATGCATTGCACACACTTTTATTGACTCAGAATTGGTCTTGCTCTGATTGTATATTGAATTACTTTATAAGGCTAAGCAGTTTACTGGTTCTTTTAGTTAGTAATGATTTAGTCAGCAGGATGGTTTTTGTGATAAGTCTAACTTTACTTGGTATCGTAGTATTTTGGTGGAGGTTCTGTGTAGCTAGAGGAAAAAGCAATGTTTGTCTGACTATAATGGAAGATTTTTTGTGTTTTTTCTGCTTGGTATGATGCAAGAGAACTTTAAAGCATCGGTTAATGACAGGAAAAGTCCTAATTTTAGTGACAAGGAAAATAACAGGATGGAAGTATGGTGCCAGAAAACAATGGAGACTATGGCAAGTATCAAGGATCACTGGCTGCGGCATTGGCACAGGGCAATCGTCGATTTCAAGATTGGGAAGCAGATCACTACTTTAGGCCTTGGTTTGTCATTATTGTTATACCTTTTGAATGATAGGTCGATAGCTATGACAGTTCTAGTATATTTTTATGTTTTGGAATGGCAGTTTCCTCCTAGCTATAAGTTCTTTGTATATAGTAGGAAGGATAGAATTGGTAGACTAAAGGTGGTAGGTATTTGGAATGTAACTATGGCAAGAGGCCTAACCTTAGCGGGTTCCCATAAACTGCCCTGATTTTTTGGCTGTTATATATATAACCTGGGAGCATTAGCTCTCTTTATTAAAAAAAAAAAAATTTGTGAAGACTTTGCTGAACTCATGAAATGTAAATTTGAGATGAGCATGATGGGAGAATTGAATTACTTCCTAGGGCTGCAAGTCAAGCAACTCAATGATGTAATATTCATTAGTCAAACAAAGTATGCAAAGGACATGCTCAATAAGTTTAATCTAAAGCCTTCTGAAAAGAATGCTAAGATACCAATGAGCATTGGAACCAAAATGACCTATACTGAATCTGACAAGAGTGTTGAAGAACACAAGTATAGGAAATTGATTGGATCTCTACTGTACCTCACTGCAAGTAGACCTGATATTCAATATGTAGTTGGAGTGTGTGCTAGATTTCAGACAAATCCAATGCAATCACACTACAACATTGCTATGAAAATATTGAGGTATGTAAAAGGTACTGTAGAAGTTGGATTGTGGTATCCAAAAGATAGTGGATTGAGTTTGGTTGGCTATTCAGATGCCGACTATGCTGGATCATTGCTTGATAGAAAAAGCACCTCAGGAACTTGTCAATTTCTTGGTGCTAGATTGATATCTTGGTTCAGCATGAAACAAAATTCAATTGCCACATCTACCACAGAGGCTGAATATATTGTTGCTGGGTGTTGTGCTTCACAGATACTGTGGATACAACAACAACTCAGAGACTATGGACTCAATGAAGAGAAAACTCCCATTTTCTATGACGACACAAGTGCCATTGCCATAACTCAGAATCCTAAGTTTCATGTCAGAACAAAACACATTGATGTTAGACACCACTTCATCAGAGACCATGTTGAAAAAGGCAATATAGAGATACTCAAGATTGATACTGAAGACCAACTTGCAGATATCTTCACTAAGCCACTACAAGAAAGTAGATTCTTAGCCTTAAGACACAGTCTTGGACTAATGGAGATACCAAAGAACTGAAAAAGTTCAGATATCTGAAGAAGATATCAAAGGAGAGAGAAAAGGAATCTGGAACGGGTATCCATAGAAGAGGAATCTAGAACGGGTATCCAGAAACCAAAGGCAAAAGGGGTAAAATGGCTATTTGAAGATTTACAGACGAATTTCGGATATCTAGATCACTCAGTGAGGGGGAACACAAAAGAGAATAGTACAACTGTCTATAGTTAGCTACTATCTTGAAATTTGTATTATTTCTATCTTTGTGGAAAAAAAAAAACTTTGAAAAGACAACAATAAGATAGAATCAGATACAAACAGTGTTCTCATTCACACAGAAACGTGATTCAGATAGCTAATGGACAACATTCATTAAATGGGCACAATTACAATTGTTGATTGTGATCATTGCTGAAGAAGCAATGGTGACCCTTGATGAAATGGGCGATTGATCTTTACGACAGAGATTAATTCTCGATAAATAGTGGACTATTGAAATTCCAACATGGCTCACTATGCATTTAATGCCGAACAAACTTTTACCCACACCTGTCTGCAATTCATAGATACGTATACACAAAACCAATTTGTATGTATATGTTTGTCTGAATTTCGTTGCTATATATATAGGATTTTGGCAAAAGAAATTACTTCCGCCTAATCCAACATTCAGACTTGCACAAGAATAGCAAAAACCATTCTTCAAACTCTGCAAATTTCTGTTAGTTTTTCTACAAAGAATCACTAATCTCTCAATCTCTTTCAAACTTTCGAAACACTTGTACTATATAAAGAGATGGCTCCTAAGCGTTCGTCTACCCAGAAACCCCAATCTTCTACCACTGGTACTGCTGAAAAGTAAGCACCAGAGTTGGTTATAGTAAACAATCGATTGGTAGGAGACTTTAATCCCGATCATTGGACTTCAAATCACAGAATGATTTGGGGTGGTGCCATGATTGAGGAATACCTCACAGCTGCTGTTGAAAATCAAGCCGATAGGAAGCTAATTCTTGACATGCTTGTAAAGGCACAAATCAAGGATTTTCTATCTGCTCTTCCTAGTGCAATTTCTTCACTGGATGTGTTAAAATTCTACAATAACTCCAGGATTATATCCTGTGTTTCTGAAGGCACTGCAATAGTGTCTATAAAACTAAGGTCCAAGGAAAGGAAATCCTTGTGGACTTAACAACTTTCTATAAGTTGATTGATCTTCAAAATCTTGGAAAGGATTTTGAAATAGACACCAAGGATGATGATCTCCTTGAAGGTGTAAAACAGTTGTACAGTGATGTGTGTGATCTTGAAAAACCAGATACACCCACTAATTTCAAGCTTGCTGACATCAGAACCAGACATCTGCTGGTTCACTGGGATGTGTTGGCATGCATTCTTCAGAGATGCTTTGATGGTCTACAAGGAGATGCTGACCAGATAAGCCAAGAACGCTGGATGATGATGTTCTTGTTGCAACAACAAGACAAAAGACTGGAAAACCCTTTCAATTGGGGAAAGTACGCCTTTATGAATTTTGTGAAGAAGGTTCAAGGATTTGAGCCTAAAATCGCTAAGGGACTTGCTGAGCCAAAGGCCACAGTAAGCTATGGTCTAAAGATATGCTACTTGTTGGAGAAGCTTGGCATTGAGCTCAGAGAGAAGACTGATATAGCCAACAGTAACCTACGCTACAAATATGAGTATACGAACTTGATGAAAAAGGTTACTGTATCTCAGAAAGGTTCCAAGAGGCGAAAGACTGAAGAGGTATCTGAGGGAAAGGTTGCGACCAAGAAGCCCAGAACTTCACGAAAGAAGTTTGCTGGCAAATCAGAAGCCACACCCATTGAGGTTGTCGATTCCCAGATACCTGCCGCCATTGCTGATGAACTCATAAATGCAGATGAACTCATCAATCCGCAAAAGCAGTGCCACTCTTGAACAAGTAGACTCAGCAAGAGAAAGTGCTTTCAAAAATGTTAAGACTATTGCCGAAAGCCTTGCTGATGAACTCATAAATGCTGCTAAAGAAAGTAGTGATAGATACCAAGCCCTATCTACAGAAACCGCAGGGATTATGGACCAATCAGTTCCTAATGCTGATGAGAGCTCTGACGATGAAGATGATGATTGAGTCATCTCTCAAGTCCTCGAGAAATCAAAAAGGGCTAAGGTTCCTGAAAAAATAACCAGTGTAGAGGTATCTGAAGAAGAACCTACACCACAGGCTGCTGAACAAGCACCTGTTTCAAAGGTTGCTGGAGAAGCAACTGTGTCCAAGGTCACTAGACAAATTACACCATCAGAGCGAGAAAGAATGAAAGATATTGAAGATGCTTTAATGAGTGATAACTTAGTGTTGGAGGATATTGCCATTGCCTCAACACTCAACAGTCTGTCTCAAGCACAACAACCACAACAGCCAGATGTAAATACTGCTGAAATGGTACTTGAATTACAGAAACAATGAGGTGGATCAAACTAAGGCATCTGCTCAAAATGATCAATAGGAATATCTGTTTAGATTTTGATCAGCAACCTAATGACTTATCTTAGCTCAGAAAGGTGAATAGTACTCTTAGTTCACTTGAACACTGTAAAAGAGGAAACTCACTAAGTATGATAGTCTAGCAAATCTTGTATAGGATGTTAGGTCTCGAAATGTAATTTTTATTTTCTGAAGAACACCAAGAAGAAGGCATCCAGCAGGAAAAGTTCATCGGATTTGAAGAATTGAAGACTGCACAAGATTGCTGAACACAAGGGTTTATCAGATACTTGTGTCCAGATATCTTGGAGAAACAAGTGTTTTGGAACACACGAGTTGCAAAAGATATCTGAGAACAAAAGGTTTCTGAGACAAGGAAAGTGCGCACAGATATCTACACTCAGATACCTTGGACATAAAATATGCTTCTGAAAAAGAAACATATTATAACAAGTTGTTTAAACAAGTGGTATCTGGAGCTATGATGATCTCTGTAAAAGAACATTCAAAGTTTCAGAAAACTCTGATTGTATAAAGATCTCTGATACCATGCATAGTTCCGTTGGCACTACAGGACAAAATATAGTATAGTACATTAAATGCGCAGACAGAAATGTCTGAACAAAAACGGTAGCTTCTGAAGAAGAAGACAAACCTGCTACAGTACTATATTCAGATATCAATAGTTTGAATTTGAATTAAGCCTAACGGATACTATTCAAACGGCACTCAAATTCATCTATAAATATCAACACTTAGACTGCTTGAGAAAACACACAGAACTTAGACCTCAGAACACATTGAATACTCACACAAGCGCTTTCAAGCAAACTACTTACCTTCAAGCTTTTTGTTGCGACCAAAGCTCTTGATTCTAAGTAGCACAAAAGTTCTAAGTGTCCTGATCCTTAACGAGCTTTGTTATCTGTGAAAGAGTTGAACTAAGATTTCATATCTAAGTTTCATTCTCTTGAACACTTACCATAGACTTGGGTTAGTAGAGAACAAGATACCATACATTGTAAAGTGTATTAAGTATACTTGATTCACAGAGCTATCTGAATAACTGAACAAGTTATTAAAGAAGCTCACCTGACAAACAAACCTAAAACCAACACCATATACGGCGTGGAGTACAGGAAGTACTTAGTTTGAGAAACTAAGGAATAACTCCATGGTTTCTGAGCACAGGAAGTACTTAGCTTGGAAAGCTAAGGAATAGCTCAAAAAGGTTTCTGAGTACAGGAAGTACTTGGCTGTGGAAGCCGGGGAATAACTCAGGGGGAACACTTGGTTGGGAACCTAGAGCTTTTAGGAATCTAAGAAAAGATATCTATAAGGTTACCTCATTTATCTTAGTGG
This sequence comes from Plantago major, assembly GCA_026545765.1. Lineage (NCBI taxonomy): Eukaryota > Viridiplantae > Streptophyta > Magnoliopsida > Lamiales > Plantaginaceae > Plantago > Plantago major. Next base: position 26,149,207 of record CM048840.1, on the reverse strand, counting down.
ATTCTAGGTCTGAGAAAGACCGAAGTGGATTAGTTGAAGGATTACGCCACCTTCAGATACCACTATAAAAAGACGTGTTATTTACTTTCTGCAGTTTATTACTTGTTTTACTTATATTGCAAAGTACTTACACTTATCTTGCTGAACACGTGCACTTATCTCAGAAGTCTTCCGCTCTCTGAAATTAAGTATCAGATATCTTTATAGATATCTGAGAAACTGTGCTTATCGACAAAAGTTTTAAAAAGACTATTCACCCCCCCCCCCAGTCTTTTACTTTGCCGTTATCTGGACCGACAAATGGTATCAAAGCAGGAGGTTCCCAAGCCTTCTGCACTGAACCTAGATCCTAGATAAGTGCCCACTAACTGCTTCTCACCTGCACTTGATTCGTTTGTTTAGTGTGTTTGCTGCAGGATGTCTTTAAGTGACGCCCCAATTCTCAAGCCAGAGAATTATGAGAAATGGAAGAACAACATGATGCTCCACCTAGAAGCCATCAGTGACGAAATGATTGAAGTAATAAAGAATGACCTAATAGTCATTCAACAACTCAAGCAAGTCATAGAGGTTTCTAATGGTATAGACAGAGAACAAAATGATAGGTCTTAACAGACAGATGCATCAACCAGTGGGAGACCTGCCAGTCAAGTTATTTACGAACCAAAGCCCAGAGAACTCTGGACATCGGAAGATACCAAGAGAAATAGATTGGATGGGCAGGCTCGTAATATCATCATACGTTCTACTCCAGAGCACATACAGTGTAAACTGTGGGGTGCAAAAACGGCGAAAGTGGCCTGGCAACTGATTGAAGAAATCTGTGCTGGCACTGAAAAAACAAAGGAAAATAAGTTCGAAGTTTTGAAGCTAAAATTCCAAAATTTCAAACAAGGTCCCACAGAGACTCTTGAAGAACTAGATTTCCGGTTTACAACACTCATGAGTGACATGGTTGCACTTGGTGAAAGTAATAGATATACCCAGTCAGAAAAGATTAAAACCATTGTGAGAAGTCTAAATCATAACTGGGAACACATAAAGTTTTTCTACTTTAACCAAGGAATGCCAGATATCACTCCTGTGGAACTTTTCTCTCACCTTGCCACTGTTGACTATGAGACAACTCAAAGGGAACAAACAACTGAGAAGTTGCAGAGTGTTGCTCTAGTTGCTTAAGGAACTTCTGAAAAGAAGAAAGGGAAGGATGTGACTGAGGATGCTCTTGCTGTAAAGCAAATGGGAAAATATGTCAGTCGAGAAATTGAGAGAAGAAAAGCCAAAGAGAAGCTGAAAAAGCATCTAGGCTCAAACTATCACCAGTACAAAAATATGCAAAGCTCGCTGAACAAGCCGGCTCAAAAAGCATCAAGTACTGAGGAAGCGGAAATTGGAAATGATATCTGTTTCTATTATCAGAAACCTGGTCATTTCAAGAAGGATTGTCCTGCCTTCAACAAATTTAAGACAGGTGACAAGAAAGATAAAAGAATCTTCAAAAGAAGTCAAAGAGCTATGCTCACTGAAGAAAGGAAAAATATTCAACTCCAACTGGATGCTCTAGATATTGAGTCCGATTCTGAGGATGAGGATTCAGATGATTCCACACTGCCTTCTCCAAAAATATGCGGTGTTTCTCATGAAGTAATTGACTTTGGTCAAAAGAAGAAAGAAGTGTGTGGAATGGCTGAAGAAATCTTCCCAGATATCTCCAACATTGAACCTTGTCTAATGGCTGATGAGGTAACACATACTTCCTGTTATACTTAAGAAAGTGATGACGAAGGAATCAAAGAACTGGAAAATCTCAGAAAAGAAATTGATCTTTACAAAAGAGAATTTCTAGCATTCCGAGCTAGAGCCGAAAATTTCGAAGAAGAAAAGAATTCTCTTGCAAAGGAAAATCCTAAATTAATCAAGATATCTGAGAAAAAGGATGCTGGAAATGCATTTCTCAAGGCTCAGATATCTGAGACCGAAAAGTCACATAAAGAAGCAATGGCAGATCTTCAAAAGAAATGTGAAGGTCTTCTTTCTGAAAATAAGTAACTCAAAAAGAAAGAACTATCCTTTCAATCTTATGCCAAAGCTAGTGACACTCTTACTGAAGTACAATCTTATTTAAGAGATCCTTCAGAAAAGAGAGGACTTGGGCTGGACACACACACAGATAGTTCCACCACTCTGAATAAGAGTAATGAAGGACTAACATTAATCGATGCTCAACAAGGTGATTCCCAAACAATCTGATGATCGATCGAGCTAAGATTGTTGACAAAGGAAAGGTAGTTGCGACCAAGCCTTTGTGGGAAAAACAAGTCCAAAAGAAAAATGTGGGAAATGTCTCTGAAAAGAAACATAACCCTGAGAAGTGCAATCACCCACAGTGCTATGTCTCTCAAAAAGGAAAAATTGCAGGATCTGGCAAATTTTCTTATGTCACGTTTTCTGGAAAGAAAATTGATCATCCAGAGACTAGCAAAGCTGCTGAGAAGAGATCTCAGAGAGCATCAGGTGCTCGGAATGGTATTGGCTATAAACCCATCGGGAAACAACTTGCTCGCGAATACAAACAAGAGCAAGAACGATGGTTAAAAGCTAGAATTGCTCACAGCAATTATCAGAAGTGGAAGATAAATCAAGCCACTGAAAATCTGAATGCCAGGGCTAGAAGAAATCTGGCGAGAAAAGCTAACTTTCTTTGAAAAGCGACTCGAGCAGCGGTATCTAAAAGCACCAAATGGAGCACCTAGGAACACACCAAGGAAGAAAATAGTTCTTAACAACAATGATACTAATCATTTAACTAACATTCCTCCTTATGTTCCTGTTAGACAAAAGAATGTTCCTAGGAAATTCATTCAAAAATGGATTCCTACTGGAAGATTCTTTAATCCAGATGGTTCCATTATTGGTATGAGAACCTAATCTCCTGTTTCCTGTTTTGTGCAGAACACTCTAAAGACTAACTCAAAGTGGCATTTTGATAGTGGATGTGGGAAGCACATGACAGGAGACAAAGCAAATCTGATTAACTACAAAAATTACAATGATGGACCAATTATCAGGTTTGCTGGAGGAGATGAAAATCCAACCATAGGTTTTGGCAATTTGTAGTTCGGCGCCCTCACAATCTCTGAAGTACTTTATGTAAAGGGATTGAAATATAATCTCCTAAGCATGAGTCAACTAGTAGACAAAGGGTACACTGTCAAGATCAAGTCAAAACTATGTAAAGTGATTGACAATGAATCAAAGTAGACAGTCTTGGTTGCAAGGCGTAAAGGAAATCTTTATGTTGCTAATTGGGCATCCGCCACAACAGAAGAATGTCTCATGGTGAGTCAATCTGGCCACACTAAAGAAAATTGGCTATGGCATAAAAGAATGAGTCACTTGAATTTCAAAACTCTGAATAAACTAGCCAAAAAAGAGTTGGTGGTTGGTTTACCCAAAATGGCATATAGAAAAGAAGGTGTATGCTTAGCTTGCCAAATGGGAAAACAATCCAAAACATCTTTCAAGTCTAAAACTAGACATTCCAGTGAAAGGCCACTGCAAATGTTACATATGGATCTGTTTAAATCCTCAGTAACTAGTTATGCAGGAAAGAAGTATGGTCTGGTTGTTGTTGATGATTACTCAAGATTCACTTGGGTTGTCTTTCTCAAACACAAATCTGATGCAAGGGTTGAGATACCCAACTTGCTGAATAAGCTCGAAGTCATGAAAAATGACAAGGTATCTGTAATCAGAAAAGACCATGGTACTGAGTTTGTGAACCAGTACATAAAAGAGTTTTGTACCTACAAAGGTATACAACATCAACTATCTTATGTAAGGACCCCACAACAAAATGGTGTTGCTGAAAGAAAGAATTGGACCCTAAAAGAAGCAGTAAGAACAATGCTTGCTGACACTGAAATAAGTGAAATCTATTGGGTTGAAGCTGTAAACACAGCATGCTACACTCAAAATAGATGTCTGATTAACAAACACCATGACAAAACTCCGTACGAGCTTTTCATTGGTAGGCCCCCTAGTATCAAACATCTAAGAGTGTTTGGTGGTCGATGTTTCGTTCTTAACAATGGAAAAGAATACTTGAGAACATTTCAACCAAAGGCAGATGAAGGAGTATTTCTTGGTTATTCTCTGAATAGCAAAGCCTACAGAATCTACAACAAAAGAACACAAAAGATCGAAGAATCTATTCATGTAGTATTCTATGAAGGAAACAAGAAAGTACTCTTAAATGATGATCTCTCAGATAGGTTCAAAGAACTAATGATTAAAGATTCTGAAAAAGGATCTTCAGAAGGAAACAATTCTATCATTCAAATAGAGGATGAGTCTGACGATGAAAACTAACCTATGCTTAGTAACAAGCAGATGACTCTAAGACATGATGAAGAATTTCCTATAAGAATTCCAGAAATGGAACAGGCTACTGAGAACCTTCATCATGAAAAGGTATCTGAGAATGAGATTGCTGAAATGCAAGATCCAGATATCTCTAACACTGAAAAAGTGTCAGATATCCATGACATTACCCATGTGTCAGATATCCCAGATAGTGCACAAGTATCTCATCAAGATCATATTGATTCACATTCAAATCAAATTGATATTGATCCTACTAGTTCAAAACCCATTATGAAATGGATAAGGAATCATCCTTCAAAAGATGTGATTGGTGCCATAGAACAAGGAGTTAGAACTAGAAGAGCAATCGCTGAAAATGCAAGTTGTCTCAATGGATGTTTCATCTCAAAAATTGAACCAAAGACTATAGATGAAGCATTAAAAGATCAAGACTGGATCTCTGCAATGCAAGAAGAGTTGGATCAATTCGAGAGAAACAAAGTCTGGAAACTAGTTACATTTGCTGACGGAATATCTGTAATAGGAACCAAGTGGGTTTTCAGAAACAAAATGAATGAGTCTGGTGAAATAACCAGAAACAAAGCTAGGTTGGTTACCAAGGGATTTACCCTGACTGAAGGACTAGATTTTGATGAATCTTATGCACCAGTTGCAAGATTGGATGCAATAAGACTCTTTCTAGCCTTTGCAGCTCATAATGACTTTACAGTTTATTAGATGGATGTCAAGAGTGCATTTCTAAATGGTGAACTGGGAGAGGAAGTCTATGTTGAGCAACCACCAGGTTTTGAAGTTTTCTCAGAAAGTAGGATGGTCTATAAGCTTCAGAAAGCTCTGTATGGGCTGAAACAAGCTCCAAGAGCATGGTATGATACATTGACCAAATACCTACTGGAAAGTGGTTTCAAGAAAGGAGATGTTGATAAAACACTCTTCACATTGAACCATGGTGGGAAACTACTTTTAGTTCAAGTATATGTTGATGACATTATATTTGGATCTAAAGACAAGCAACTTTGTGAAGATTTTGCTGAACTCATGAAATGTAAATTCTAGATGAGAATGATGGGAGAATTGAATTACTTCCTAGGGCTGCAAGTCAAGCAACTCAATGATGGAATATTCATTAGTCAAACAAAGTATGCAAAGGATATGCTCAATAAGTTCAATCTAAAGCCTTCTGAAAAGAATGCTAAGATACCAATGAGCATTGGAACCAAAATGACCTATACTGAATTTGACAAGTGTGTTGAAGAACACAAGTATAGGAAATTGATTGGGTCTCTACTATACCTCACTGCAAGTAGACCTGATATTCAATATGCAGTTGGAGTGTGTGCTAGATTTCAGACAAATCCAATGCAGTCACACTACAACATTGCTATGAAAATATTAAGGTATGTAAAAGGTACTGTAGAAATTGATTTGTGGTATCCAAAAGAGAGTGGATTGAGTTTGGTTGGCTATTCAGATGACGACTATGCTGGATCATTGCTTGATAGAAAAAGCACCTCAGGAACTTGTCAATTTCTTGGTGCTAGATTAATATCATGGTTCAGCAAGAAATAAAATTCAATTGCCACATCTACCACAGAGGCTGAATATATTGCTGTTGGATGTTGCGCTTCACAAATATTGTGGATACAACAACAACTCAAAGACTATGGACTCAATGAAGATAAAACTTCCATTTTCTGTGACAACACAAGTGCCATTGCCATAACTCAGAATCCTAAGTTTCATGCAAGAACAAAGCACATTGATGTTAAACACCACTTCATCAGAGACCATGTTGAAAAAGGCAATATAGAGATACTCAAGATTGGCACTGAAGACCAACTTGCAGATATCTTCACTAAGCCACTACAAGAAAGTAGATTCTTAGCCTTAAGACACAGTCTTGGACTAATGGAGCTACCAAAGAACTGAAAAAGTTCAGAGAAGAGATATCTGAAAAAGATATCAAAGGAGAGAGAAAAGGTATCTGGAACGGGTATCCAGAAAAGAGGTATCTGGAACGGGTATCCAGATAAGAGGAATCTGGAACGGGTAACCAAAAACTAAAGGCAAAAGGGTAAAACGGCTGTTCAAAGATGCAGGCGAATTTTCGAGATATCTGGATCACTCAGTGAGGGGGAACACAAAAGAGAATAGTACAACTGTCTGCAGTCAACTACTCTCTTGAAATTTGTATTATTTCTATCTTTGTGTAAAACTTGGACAAATACTAAGTGTGAGATAAATTCAGATGCAAACAGTGTTCTTGGTCATACAGAAACGTGATTCAGAAAGCTAATAGCCAAAATTCATTAAATGGGCACAATTACATTTGTTTATTGTGATCATTGTTGAAGAAGCAATGGTGACCCTTGATGAATTAGGCGATTGATCTTTACGGCAGAGATTAACTCTCAGTAAATAGTGGATTGTTAAAATTCCGACAGGGCCCACTATGCATTTAATGCCGAACAAGCTTTTACTCACGCTTTTGCACAATTCACGATACTTACACACAAAATTAATTTGTATGTATATGTTTGTGGAGATTACATTGCTATATATATTGGGATTTTGGCAAAAGAAATTACTTCGCCTAATCCAACATCTGAGACTGCACAAGAATAGCAAAAACTCTTCTTCAACCTCTGCAAATCTCTGTTAGTTTTTCTGCAAAGAAATACTAATCTCTCACCCAAATCTCTTTCTCGTTTTTCAAAAACTTCACTATTTAAAGAGATGGCTCCCAAACTTGCTTCTACTCAGAAATCCAAAGCTACTACTGGTACTGCTGAAAAGCAAGCACCAAACAATCGGTTGATCGGAGAATTCGACCCTGATCATTGGACTTCAAATCACAGGATGATTTGGGGTGGTGCCATGATTGAGGAATACCTGGTAGCCGCAATAGAAAACCAAACTGACAGGAAGTTAGTACTTGATATGCTTGAAAAGGCAAAAATCAAGGGTTTTCTATCTGCTCTTCCTAGTGGAGTTTCTTCACTGGATGTTCTGGAGTTTTAAAACAACTCCAAAATTATTTCCAAAGTCTCTGAAGGCACTGAGATAGTGTCTATCAAGAGCAAAGTCCAAGGACAAGAAATCCTGTTGGACGAAATAGCTTTCTGTGAGCTGTTTGAACATCAAAATCTTGGAAAGGATTTTGAAATTGACACCAAGTATGAAGATCTCCTTGAAGGTGTGAAGCAACTATACAGTGATGTGTGTGATCTTGACAAACCAGACACACCCATCGACTTCAAGCTTGCTGACATAAGGACCAGACATCTTTTGGTCCACTGGGATGTGTTGGTATGTATCCTTCACAGATGCTTTGATGGTCTACAAGGAGGTGCTGACCAGATAAGCCAAGAACGCTGGATAATGATGTTCTTGATTGGCCAACAAGACAAAAGGCTGGAAAACCCTTTTAATTGGGGGAAGTACGCCTTCATGAAATTTGTGAAGAAGATACAAGGCTTTGAGCCTAAAATCATTAAGGGCCTTGCTGAGCCAAAAGCCACAGTAAGCTATGGACTGAAAATTTGCTACTTACTGGAATGTCTTGGCATTGAGCTCAGAGAGACGGCAGATATTGCCAACAGTAACCTACTCTACAAATATGAGTATACAAACTTGATGAAAAAGGTTATTGGATCTCAGAAAGGTTCCAAGAAGCGAAAGACTGAAGAGGTATCTGAGAGAAAAGTTGCGACCAAGAAGCCCAAAACTTCACGGAAGAAGTCTGCTGGCAAATCAGAAGGCACACCCATTGAGGTTGTCGATTCCCAGATACCTGACATCGTTGCAGATGAACTCATCAATGAAGAAGAACTCATCAATGCTGGAAAAGAGGCATCAGCTACTGAACAAGTAGACTCAGCAAGAGAAAGTGCTTTCAGAAATGTCAAGACTATTGCCGAAAGCCTTGCTGATGAACTCATAAATGCTGAAAAACTTCTAACTCTTTCTGTAGAAGCAGCAAGGATTGTTGATAACTCTGTTCCAGATTTTGATGACGAATCGGACGAGGAGAAGATCCCATCCCCCAAGGTTGCTGAAAAAGTAACCAAGGCAAAGGGGAAGAACAAAAGGTCCAAGGTTGCTGAGAAAGCAACCAGCTCACAGGTTGCTGAACAAGCACCTATAGCAAAGGTTGTTGGTACCAACACACCATCAGGGAAAGTCACATATAAACAACTTCAAGAAGCCCTGATGAATGGTGACCTAGTGTTGGTAGACGCTGATGTCAACACCACACTTAAAAATCTGGAAGAACTCTCAACTGCTCAAACTTCTGCTTCCAGACAACCACAACAACCACAACCACAACAGCCACAAGTGGTTGATGAAATGGTAAATGAACTCCATTTCGACATGCCAGCAATGCAACATGCTGAAGAAAATCCTGCAAATGAGCAAGTTCCCCAACTCTAAGAGAGGGATCAAACTGAGACACCTACTCAGAATGATCAACCAGGGGAGGCAACTAAGTCAGTTACTCAGGAAAGGTCTGAAGTACCAGAAACTTCAAACAAAGAAGCCATAATGGAACAGCAAGACCAAAGCATAGAAGGGTCACAAGTTCCAGAGACCAATCAGCCTGACAATGCTCAGGTAGCTGAATAGTTTAACTCTCTACTTGTGAAATTTTATGTTCATCAATCTTCTTACTTATAAAAAATTTCTTCGTTACAGGCTGAATTAGAAACAAAATAACAAGAGGAAGCTGAAAAGCTTGCCTCAGAGACTGAGAAGGAGTCTACTGCCTCACCTCTTAAGGAATCTGAGCCTGTGCTACAGGTGATAGAGAATTCCCTAAGACATTACTTTTCAAGATATTTGTTAATTCACTTAACTAATCAAGTGGATGTTTCTAATAGGCTCCAACTGAGAAGGAAAATGATAAGGCTGAGAAGCCTAAGTCATCAGAGAATCAACCAGAGACTCGCAAAGTCTCTGAGGAACAAGTATCTGAGCCTTCTATTGAGAAGGTATTTATTTATTTCAGATATCTATATTCTCTACGATATTACTCTGATCATTTTTCTAAATACAACACTTTCTACTCATAGGCTCAAACAGAAGTAGTTCTTTGGGAGTTGCCCTCAATCCCTCAACCAATGGAAATTAATGAGGCCACCAAACCTTCATCACCGAGAAAATACGAGCTGTACAAGTTTACGAGAGACAATATCTGAGCCTCCTCATCAGGAGGTAATTGACATCTCAGATATCAAACTGTCTAAGAATTTTTCTCCTGATAAATTTCTAAGTGTTCTGTTGTATCCTATTCTCAGGTTCAAAAAGAAAGAGAGGATGCTGAGGATCAGACTTCCAAGTCTCCTCCTCATATCCAGATATCTGAGGCACCTGGAACCTCAGTAGTCCAACCCTCTGAGCCTGTTGATGTTGCATAGGTAACACAGATACATGACTACTCTAAAACTCAGATATCTACACAAGTTTTAAAACTAATTCAAAACTCTCTCTTTCAGGTTCAAAATAGTACCAAGAAGGAGTCAAATGATGACTATGCAAACCTTCTTCCCTTCTTCAAGACTCATACCTTGCCAAAGCATATTCAATGTTTCAAGAAATGGCAAAGGTTAAGGTGCTCTGATCTCTCTGAAATACTGAGAATCACAGATGAACCAACAAGACGAGCACGAGCTCTTGATCTGGAAAATTATATCCACGCAATGTTCCCTACTGAATAATATGAAGTTGCGACCTTAATGCGTAAGATTTTTCCAAGGAAGTGGCACATAAATTGGTGCAAGCCTTTAAGCGGTGAGATGGTCGGACGGATTGCGAGATGGCATTCACGCTTGATCCCTTGAGACACTACAATTTATTCCTTCTGAACAAGAAGAAGTAAATGGGCAAATGATCACTATTCCAGAAGTGATCAATCTGGTCTCTGAAGATGAAGAAGAGAAAGAAACTGACGAAAATGACTATGAAGATTTTCCTTCTGACCATCACAAGGATCAGGATAATAAAAAGGATGATGATGATGCCCCTGCACCAGGGACGGGAGGAATTCCACAAGGACACATTGCCTCAGCTACTGAAAAGCACACTGAGAGGACATCACAGCAATCCCCTCCTCCATCACCTCAGAAATCTACCCATCCATCTTCCCAACAACAACAAAAAGACACTACTGAACAAGTAGTTGAGCACTCTGAGGAAACAACTCAGAAGATATTAAATACTCAAGCCAGAACTGCTCAACTTAAACAACTGTTGGAAGAAGAGCAACAGCTCCATCTTCAACTTGAAGAAGAGCTAATTAAATCCAGAGATAAGCTCAATCAACTACAAGATCAATACTTACAAGAGACAGTAGCTTACTTTGAGGTTAAAGAGCTCCAGGATGCTGTAAATGCTATTGCTAAGGAGCTAGATACTGAAGAAGTATCTAAAGAAAAGCATGATGCCAAGGCTGCATCATCAGCAAAAGACATACCATCCTCCTCTCAGAAAGGAAAGAAGCCCATCTCTGAGATGGTTCTTTGGGTGGAGAATCTTGAAAATGTCGAGAGGATGAAGATCCTTTGGTGAGGACTCAGATGATGAAGAAGACAAGACGTTGGCAGAACACCGCAATGAACACTTGGCGGTTTCTCATCTGAAAAGGAAGCTAATTGCTCCTAAAGTTTTCAACAAACTGCCAAATGTCCACTCCCATGAATATATGAATAGATATCAAGTTTTGGCTCATCTTAAAAGGGAGATGTCTTCACAAAACAAAGAAGTAATTGCCTCTGTCCCCTCAGATATGCAAAAATTCACTGAGCTCATCACTCAGAGAACAACCAGTATGATCATTGCTCAGAATGATCTGGGAATGGTAAGGGACGATGATGTTTCATTAGCTGAAAAAGCTTTTCATGAGGCAAGTTACACTGCTGGAAAAGCATATGCCATACTAGGCCCATTGGCAGAGCTCACTGATAAGGAATATGGACTTATCAAACAAAATCAGGAGCTCAAGGCTGAACTTCAGAAGTTAGTCACTGCCTACAACTACTTGCAAAAGAATTTTGAGTCCCTCTCAGATTCTTTTGTAGTACTTAGTCAGTCAACAATGACTATGGGGGAAGAATTTGGATCTGATCAAGGGAAAGGAAAGAAGAAATCTAGAGTTGGTGCCGCTCAGAAAGGAAGAGGAAACAAGAAAACTTCCCAGCCACCACTCAGAATAAATGATCCCTCATCAAATCAAGCTGCTTTGCAAATAGTAGCTACTTCCCAGCAGCCAACTGAAGAAACTACAATGGTAACAAGGGCCATGGCAAAAAGACCTCCAAGGAGTACCAAGGCTCCAAGGAGAAGACAAGTAAGAGGGATTGATGAATCTTCTGAAGAAGAAGAAGGTCAAATCAAATTCCAGGGCAATGAAGAAGGCTGTAAAAGTCTCACAAGATTTAATCTTGATGATGATGAAGAAACTGATGAAGATGAAGCTCCTCTTCACAGAAAAAGGAAAATTGATAGCCTAACTGAGCCCACAGCTGCAAAGCCTTTAGCAACTAAAACACCCTTTGGAAATACCAAGTCAATCCAGGGTGGTTCTTCAAGCAATCCCCCAAAGGAGAATTCTAGACAAAGAAGGAACAGGCTGAGAGCTGAACAAAGAAAAAGTCTACTTCCACTCAGGCCAGAAGAAGCCAAAATTGAGTATGTGAAGAATGAAAACATTTCATCTATCTACAGGTGCATTAATCAGAAGAATGGCTACTGGATTCTGGAACTCAAGCACTTACTAGTAAATTCAAGGTTTCCAAAACCAATCCATAAACAGCTCATGGCATGGAGAAAAGATAAGTCAATCTTGATTAACATCAACCACATCAATGCATGGTTGGATTTTGAAGTAATCAAGAGAACTGAAGCCATGAAGAAGGACCTCTCTGATGAATGTCCTTATAGAAAGCCAAATGATGTGCACAGAATTCCCAACCTTACTGGAACAGGCACAAGAGCAAGACTTGTTGTGGAACGCTATGAGTCCTTCTACTTAACTGAAGATCAATACAAAGGTGACATCAGATATCTGAAGATCATTTATGAATACTTCAAGTATGTCGGATCGAGAATCGAGCATGCACAGGCCGGGAAAGTATCTGTGGGTCAAGCATTTTGTCAAGAGAAATCCCACCAAAACCTACAAGGAAGTCTGTGGATTTGCCAGAGACACAGAGATGATTATCAGAACTCTTCTCTATGACTACTTTGATGACATAAAAAGGTTTGGTAATAGGAAATTTGCAGACTGATCCATGGAACTGTTTGACGACTTGAGGAATTTTTGAAGACTTGAAGACTTGTCATTTAGAATGTTCACTTGGAGCTTGGTAACTCCTGTTGTTCTATTTGACTAAGTAGTTTTCTGTGATTTTACTGATTGATCTTATCTGTTAAATCTTGAAAAAGTTATCTGTAAGCTTTCTCTGTATCTTATCTAATGAACTTACTCTCAGATATCATTCTTATATAAAAGATAACTTGTCAGCAAAGATCACACCTTGTGATTTGGTTGATGTTTACTTTCTGCACATAATTATATGAATTAAAAGATCATATGAAATGATTAAGTGGTGGATTATTTCCTCATCCAGATTTGTAATACGTCAGATAGTCATCGTTGACTGATCAAAATGGGGGAAATTTGTTAGGAATATCTGTTTATATTTTGATCAGCAACCTAATGACTTATCTTAGCTCAGAAAGGTGAATAGTACTCTTAGTTCACTTGAACACTGTAAAAGAGGAAACTCACTAAGTATGATAGTCTAGCAAATCTTGTATAGCATGTTAGGTCTCGAAATATAATTTTTATTTTCTGAAGCAGACCAAGAAGAAGGCATCCAGCAGGAAAAGTTCATCAGATTTGAAGATTTGAAGACTGCACAAGATTGCTGAAGACAAGGGTTTTTCAGATACCTGTGTCCAGATATCTTAAAGAAACAAGTGTTTTGAAACACACGAGTCGCAAAAGATATCTGAGAACAAAAGGTTTCTGAGACAAGGAAAGTGCCCACAGATATCTACACTCAGATACCTTGGACATAAAATATGCTTCTGAAAAAGAAACATATTATAACAAGTTATTTAAACAAGTGGTATCTGGAGCTATGATGATCTCTGGAAAAGAACATGCAAAGTTTCAGAAAACTCTGATTGTATAAAGATCTCTGATACCATGCATACTTCCGTTGGCACTACAGGACAAAATATAGTACAGTACATTAAATGCATGACGAAATGTACGAACAAAATGGTAACCGAAGAAGAAGACAAACACCTTTCTGATATATTCAGATATCAATAGTTTGAATTTGATTTAAGCCTAACGGATACTATTCAAACGGCACTCAAATTCATCTATAAATATCAACACTTAGACTACTTGAGAAAACACACAGAACTTAGACCTCAGAACACATTGAATACTCACACAAGCGCTTTCAAGCAAACTACTTACTTTCAAGCTTTCTGTTGCGACCAAAGCTCTTGATTCTAAGTAGCACAAAAGTTCTAAGTGTCCTGATCCTTAACGAGCTTTGTTATCTGTGAAAGAGTTGAACTAAGATTTCATATCTAAGTTTCATTCTCTTGAACACTTACCATAGACTTGGGTTAGTAGAGAACAAGATACCAAACATTGCAAAGTGTATTAAGTATACTTGATTCACATAGCTATCTGAATAACTGAACAAGTTATTAAAGAAGCTCACCTGACAAACAAACCTAAAACCAACACCATATACGGCGTGCAGTACAAGAAGTACTTAGTTTGAGAAACTAAGGAATAACTCCAAGGTTGCTGAGCACAGGAAGTACTTAGCTTGGGAAGCTAAGGAATAGCTCAAAAAGGTTTCTGAGTACAGGAAGTACTTGGCTGTGGAAGCCGGGGAATAACTCAGGGGGGACACTTGGTTGGGAACCTAGTGCTTTTAGGAATCTAAGAAAAGATATCTGTAAGGTTACCTCATTTATCTTAGTGGATTCTAGGTCTAAGAAAGACAGAAGTGGATTAGTTGAAGGATTACGCCACCTTCAGATACCACTATAAAAAGACGTGTTATTTACTTTCTGCAGTTTATTACTTGTTTTACTTATATTGCAAAGTACTTACACTTATCTTGCTGAACACGTGCACTTATTTCAGAAGTCTTCCGCTCTCTGAAATTAAGTATCAGATATCTTCTGGATATCCGAGAAGCTTATCGACAAAAATTTTAAAAAGACTATTTACCCCCCCCCCCCCCTCTAGTCTTTTACTTTGCCGTTATCTGGACCAACAGGAGGCAACTGAGTTGCACACTCAGGAAAGGTCTGAAGTACCTGAAACTTCAAACAATGAAGCTGAAATGGAACAACAAGACCAAGACATAGAAGGGTCACAAGTTCCAGAGACCAATCAGCCTGACACTGCTCAGGTAGCTGAATGGTTTTACATGTGATAATTTGTGTTTATCAATCTTGTTATTTAATAAAATTTCTTTGTTTCAGGCTGAATTAGAAACACAAGAACAAGAGGAAGCTGGAAAGCTTGCCTCAGAGACTGAGAAGGAGGCTACCACAACCTCACCTCTTAAGGAATCTGAGCATGTGCTACAGGTGATAGAGAGTTCCTTAAGATATTACTTCTCAGATATTTGTTAATACACTTAACTAATTAAGTGTTTGTTTCTAATAGGCTCCAACTGAGAAGAAGAATGAAGTGACTGAAAAGTCTATCTCTTCAGAGAGGAATCCAGAGACTTCCAAGGTCTCTGAAGAACGAGTATCTGAACCTTCTGTAGAGAAGGTATTTCATTCAGATATCTATATTCTTCAAAGAACAAATCTCTGATCATTTTTCTCAAACTAACACATTCTACTTAACAGGTTCAAAAAGAAGTAGAAGTTGTTGAGTTGCCCACTCAATCCTCACAACATATGGAAATTGATGAGGCATCAAGGCCTTCATCACAAGAAAAGATTCCAGAGACTGCACAAGTCTCTGAGCCTCCAACGGAGGTAATTGACCTCTCAGATATCTGATTTGTCACTAAAACTTTTTTTTCTTGATAAAATTTCCTAAGTGTTATGTTTCTAATCTCAGGTTCAAACAGAAAGAAAGAAAACTGAGGATCAGACTTCCCAGTCTCCTCCTAATATCCAGATATCTGAGGCACGTGGAACCTCAGTAGTCAAGTCATCTGAGCCTGTCACACAGGTAACTCAGATACCTTTCTACTCTAAAGCCCAGATATCTACTAAAGTATTGAAAATTAATTCAGAACGCTTTCTTTAGGCTCAAACAAGTTCCACTAAGGTCCCTGTTGATGAGAAAGAGGACCTGCTTCCTTTCTTCAAGGAACACACTTTGCCAAAGCAACTGAAATGCTTCAAGAAATGGCAAAAGCTTCGATGCTCCGATCTATCTGAAATCTTAAAGGTGACTGATCACCACACAAGGAGAGAACGAGCCCTTGACTTGGAAAACTACGCCCATGCAATGTTCCCCACTGAACAATATTCTTTCGGAACATTGATGGATAAGGATTTTGTCAAGTAAGTGGCCAGAAAGCTGATCCAAGCTTTCAACCAAGCGGATGGTCAGACCAGACTACAGATGGAATTCAAGCCTACTTTGCCCCAGACTCTACAATACATACCCTCTGGACATGAGGAAGTTAACGGGCAAATGATCACTATTCCAGAAGTGATCAACCTGGTCTCTGAAGATGAAGAATAGAAGGAGACTTATGAGAACGATTATGAAGATCCTCCTTCTGACCATCACAAGGATGAGGATAAGAAGGATGATGATGATGCCCCTGCACCAGGGACAGGAAGGATTCTACAAGGAAACAATGCCTCAGCTGCTGAGAAGCACACTGAGAAGACATTACACATTCCCCTCCTCCATCTCCTCAGAAATCTACTCATCCAACTCCCCAACACAAAGATACTACTGAACAAGTAGTTGAGCACTCTGAGGAAACAACTCAGAAAATATAAGATGCACAAGCTAGAGTTGCTCAACTCAAACAACTGTTGGAGGAAGAACAACAGCTAAATCTTCAATTGAAAGAAAAGATAGCTGAATCCAGAGTCAAGCTAGATAAACTTGAAGAACAAACACGCAAATAAATGCAAGCTTACTCTGAGATTAAAGAGCTCCGGGAAGCTGTTGACCATATTACTAAGGAGCTAGATGCTGAACAAGCATCTGAAGAAAAGCATGATGCTAAGGCTGCATCTTCACCAAGGAAACCATCCTCCAAAGGCAATAAACCCATATCTGAGATGGTTACCGCCTTCAGAAACCTTGATGAAGAAGTGCAAGAGGATGAAGATCACTGGGCTGATGACTCAGATGATGAAGAAGACAAGACATTGGCAGAACACCGCAATGAACACTTAGCGGTTTCTCATCTAAAAAGGAAGCTAATTGCTCCTGAAGTTTTCAACAAACTGCCAAATGTCCACTCCCAAGAATACATGAATAGATACCAAGTTTTGGCACATCTTAAAAAGGAATTGTCTTCACAGAACAAAGCCGTAATTGCCTCCGTCCCCTCAGAAATGAAGAAATTCACTGAGCTCATCACTCATAGAACAACCAGTATGGTCCTTGCTCAGAAGGATCTGGGAATGGTAAGGGACGATGATATGTCATTAGCTGAAAAAGCTTTTCATGAGCAAGTTACACTGCTGGACAAGCAGATGCCATACTAGGCCAATTGGCTGAGCTCACTGATAAGGAAAATGGACTTATCAAACAAAATCAGGAGCTCAAAGTTGAACTTCAGAAGTTGGTTACTGCCTACAATTACTTGCAAGGGAATTTTGAGTCTCTCTCAGAATCCTTTGTGGTACTTAGTCACTCAACAATGACTAAGGGGGATGGATTTGGACCTAAAGGTCAGGGGAAGGTAAGAAGAATTCTAGAGTTGGTGCTGCTCAGAAAGGAAGATGAAACAAGAAAACTTCCCAGCCACCACTCAGAATATATGAGCCCTCATCAAGTCAAGCTGCTTTGCAAATAGTAGCCACTTCCCAGCAGCCAACTGAAGAAACAACAATGGTAACAAGGGCTATGGCAAAAAGACCTCCAAGGAGTACCAAGGCTCCAAGGAGAAGACAAGTACAAGGGATTGATGAGTCTTCTAAAGAAGAAGAAGAAGAAGAAGGCCAAATCAAATTCCTGGGCAATGAAGAAGGCTGCAAAAGTCTCACGAGAATTGATATTGATGATGATGAAGACACTGATGAAGATGAAGCTCCTCTTCATAGAAAATGAAAAATTGATAGCCTAACTGAGCCCATAGCTGCAAAGCCTCTGGCAGCTAAAACACCCTCTGGAAATACCAAGTCTATCCAGGGTGGTTCTTCAAGCAATACCCCAAGGGAAAATTCAAGATAAAGGAGGAACAGGCTGAGAGCTGAACAAAGAAAACTTCAACTACCACTCAGGCCTGAAGAAGCCAAGATTGAGTATGTGAAGACCAACAATGACTCCTCTGTCTACAGGTGCACTGGATTCTGGAACTTAAGCATCTACTAGTAAATTCAAAATTTCCAGAACCAATCCATAAACAGCTCATGGCATGGAGAAAAGACAAGCCAATCTTGATTAACACCAACCACATCAAAGCCTGGTTGGATTTTGAAGTAATCAAGAGAATAGAAGCCATGAAAAAGGACCTCTCTGATGAATGTCCTTATGGAAAACCAGATGATGTGCACAGAATTCCCAACATCACTGGAATAGGCACAAGAGCAAGACTTGCTGTGGAACCCTATGAGTCCTTCTACTTGACTGAAGATCAATACAAGGGTGACATCAGATATCTGAAGATCATATATGAATACTTCAAGCTATCAGAAATCAGAATCGAGCATGCCTGGAAGTGGGAAAAGTATCTGTGGGTCAAGCACTTTGCCAAAAAGAATCCTACCAAAACCTACAAGGAAGTCTGTGGATTTGCCAGAGACGTAGAGATGAGTGTCAGAACACTTCTCTATGACTACTCTGATGATATCAAAAGGTTTGGTGATAGGAAATTTGCAGATTGATCTATGGAACTGCTTTTGAAGACTTGAAGTGCTGAAGACTTGAAGACTAGTTTATTAGGATGTTTACTTGGAGCTTGGTTACTCCTGTTGTCCTAATTTAAACTATGTATTTTGTATCTTGCTGACTGAGCAGAAATGTTGTTTTATCTTGTATCAAAGTTATCTCTGAACTTTCTTTGTAACATATCTGATGAACCTACTCTCAGATATCAATTTCTATAAAAGATAACTTGTCAGCAAAGATCACACCTTGTGATTTTGTTGATGTTTACTTTCTGCACTTAATTGAAAGAATTGAAAGATCTTATGAATTGATTAAGTGATGGATTGTTTCCTCATCCAGATTTGTAATAGGTCAGATAGTCATCGTTGACTGATCAAAATGGGGGAAATTTGTTAGGAATATCTATTTAGATTTTGATCAGCAATCCAATGACTTATCTTAGCTCAAAAAGGCGGTTAGTACTCTTGGTTCACTTGAACATTGTAAAAGAGGAAACTCACTAACTATGATAGTCTAGCAAATCTTGTATAGGATGTTAGGTCTCTAAATGTAATTTTTATTTTCTTGAAGAAGACCAAGAAGAAGGCATCCAGCAGGAAAAGTTCAACAAATTTGAAGATCTGAAGACTGCACAAGTTTGCTGAAGACAAAGGTTTTTTAGATACCTATGTCCAGATATCTTGAAGAAACAAGTGTTTCAAAACACAAGTGTTGCAAAAGATATCTGAGAATAAAAGGTTTCTGAAACAAGAAAAAGTGCCCACAGATATCTACACTCAGATACCTTAGATAAAGATTATGTTTCCAGGAAACAATATATCTTTAACAAGTGCTATCTGGAGTAGTGATAGTCTTTGGAAAAGGACGTGCAAGGCTTCAGAAAGCATGCATAGTTCCGTTGGCACTACAGGACAAACTATAGTACAGTGCATTAAATGTACGGACAGAGATGTCTGAACAAAAACGGTAGCTTCTGAAGAAGAAGGCAAACGTACTACAGTACTATACTCAGATATCAATAGGTTGAAATTGAGTTAAGCCTAACGGATACTATTCAAATGGCACTCAAATTCATCTATAAATATCAACACTTAGACTACTTGAGAACACACCTTAGAACACACACACAGAACTAATACTCTCACACAAGCTCTCTCAAGCACACTACTTACCTTCAAGCTTTCTGTTGCGACCAAAGCTCTTGATTCTAAGTAGCACAAAAGTTCTAAGTGTCCTGATCCTTAACAAGTTTTGTTATTTGTGAAAGAGTTGAATTAAGATTTCATATCTGAGATTCATTCTCTTGAACACTTATCATAGACTTGGGTCAGTAAAGAACAAGATACCATACATTGCAAAGCGTATTAAGTATACTTGATTCATAGAGCTATCTGAATAACTGAATAAGTTATTAAAGAAGCTCACCTGACAAACTACCTTAACCAACACCTTAATCGGCGTGGAGTACCAGAAGTACTTAGTTTGGGAAACTAAGGAATAACTACAAGGTTACTAAGCATAGGAAGTACTTAGTTTGGCAAACTAAGGAATAGCTCAAAAGGTTTCTGAGTACAGGAAGTACTTGGCTAAGAAAGCCAGGGAACAACTCAGGGGGGACACTTGGTTGGGAACCTAGTGTATTTAGGAATCTAGAGAAGATACTTGTAAGGTTATCTCATTTATCTGTCTTAGTGGATTCTAGGTCTGAGAAAGGCCGAAGTGGATTAGTTGAAGGATTACGCCACCTTCAGATACCACTATAAAAAGACTTGTGTTATTTACTTTTTGCAGTCTATTACTTGCCTTATTTATCTT
The DNA here is from genome assembly GCA_026545765.1 of Plantago major. Taxonomy (NCBI): domain Eukaryota; kingdom Viridiplantae; phylum Streptophyta; class Magnoliopsida; order Lamiales; family Plantaginaceae; genus Plantago; species Plantago major. Next base: position 26,128,920 of record CM048840.1, on the reverse strand, counting down.
GCAAAGTATTTACACTTATCTTGCTGAGCACGTGCACTTATCACATAAAAGTCTTCCGCTCTCTGAAATTAAGTATCAGATATCTTCACAGATATCTGAGAAACTGTGTTTATCGACAAAAGTTTTAAAAGACTATTCACCCCCCCCCCCCCCCAGTCTTTTACTTTGTCGTTATCTGGACCAACACAAGTGAATTCGACAACAATGCCTAGTAAACACAAGAAAAACTATCTCTCAATATGTTGTGAATTGATACTCTAGAGACTTGTTTTCTTGAAAGCATTCTTCTTCAATATATAGTTGCAGCCATCGATCAGAAGAAGACGAACGCCGGTTCTGTTTCTTCTTTACGTTCTATCTCAGAAGAAGAACGCAAATTCTTTTCCTTTGTTTCTTGTGTTCTGTTGGAAGGAAATATTCCTTAGATAGATATCTCAAGATCTTTATTTCCTTTTGGCTTCCTTTGTGCCCATAACTTGCCAAACTTTTTCCTAGATTGCATTCCTTGTGTCCAAAGCAAATCAAACTCCTTCCTTATTCACAATCCAAATAGAACAGGACTTCCCTTGTACTGGTTCCAAGCGCCAGCTTATTTCTTCACGTTAGTTTGCTTGAAGCTTTCTAGATCTTTTCCTTAAGGCCCAAATTAGCCAAGTCCAGTCCATTAACTTGAGTTACAACCCAACTTGTTATTTCCTACAAAATATCCATAGAAAAACAACTACAATTGTCGAACTGATTAATAAACGAAGAAAGGCCGAATTAATAAAGTAAGTGTAATAAATTGCACTTTCAAGTAGCTTCAACCACTTAATGTTAGACCAACAAAAATTCTTATCTGTGAAGGTTAAAATTAACCATATACTCAATTATCAGTTCAGAAGTTTGCTTTATTCGGATTTCATCTAGAATAATGATTGTAATTCTCTAAAACTACACGAAAAGCTGCAGGTATCAAAAACCAAACATGTATGTGATAAAGAGAGATGACAGGCAGGAGGTTGTGCACATTACTGCCAGGCTTAATTAAGAAGCTCACTTATGGGCTGAGCAGCGAGGAATGCGATCCGGTCTTGGTTTCACAGAAGGTCTGTGCTGGATTGTACAAGGGAGTTACTACTAGCCAGCTTGATGAATTGGCTGCTGAAACTTCTATTGCGTTCACTACTAACCACCTCGATTACGCTTCTGTGAGTTTGACTCTTTGATTTATTTTGTGAAATGTTCGTTTGATTCAGATTTGTGTTGGATCCATAATTGTGTAGTGTTTTGGTTGTAATTCAATTGTGAATTTTAATTGGCATGTATGTTAGCAGTTATGTTGAAATATATAGTTCCTGCTTGTTTAAATTTCTTTATTGTTTATTTGTTTAAATTCCTATGGTATGCTTGTTATGTTTCGAATTCCTAATGGCGTTTATGTTTATGACGTATTTTAGTTGCAGGTTGTTGCTATTTAATTTCGTGAAATTATTATGAACGTATTTTCGAGCGGTGCTTCGATTTACTAAAGTGTGAAAAGTACCAGTACTTGATGACGTTCTATCTTTTTGTTATCACTCTTATTCTTCTCTCTTCCATTAGTCAAGATCCACACCCGAATCCTGGGAATCATTTAAACATCTCATTCCCTGGACAAAATCAGTTCCGAATGTATGATTATGCTTGATTATTTATTCTTAGAAGCTCAGAATCGACGCCATATCCAGGAGATTTTCGGTAATCCGGCTATTTGGGTTGAGCACATGTCAAAAGACGATTCTTTAAGGTACTACATGTTTCCGATTGTCCATCCAGTTAATTTGATTTATTGTCTGGTGTTAGAACTGTAGGACCATTGGATTTTGACAGCTGAACGAGCGATGTTATTGATGTTGAGTCACCGTTACAATTAACAGGAATGTTGTTCTACTAAACTATGACAACAGTAAACTGTAATCGACAGAACTCAATAAAGTGCAGCGGAATAAAACTGAACTCGAGATTTCTAAAGCCGGTATATAAAGATACCGACGGTGCCGTAGCAAAACTTCTACTAAACTTGAAAAGTAGAATTACAAAAAGAAGTTTAAATCAATCACAAACGATTGATTAAACTTACAGAAAACTAGACCTAGAACAGATAAGAAAAACCTATTCTAGTTCAATGATACTAGAGTAATTCTTAATCTTTAAAGAACACTCACAAGTAAACACCGAGGTAAAGGTCTAGTAAAGCAAGAAGCCTAAAAACAATATAATGATCTCTGTTTTTATTCTTGGCATCGGCAGCTTGCAAACTCCTCCTTCTTCTATATATATTTGCGGCAACTCATCACAGGAAAGAAGAAGTCGGTCAGCAGGCAGGCCCAAGTCTAAACCAACTTGGATTCTATCATAAGGAAACTTCCTTTGATGTATTAATGGTATAAGGAGTATTCTAGATATCAATCTCTTTTAAATCTCACTTTCCTTATAGCATATAATTCTTCCATGACTCATTATGGGCTTATTCCTTATCACACACAGACTCCTTAAGGCCACAGCCTTACAGCTCCGCAGATTTCTTTTCTTCTTCATTCAAGCCCATCACATTGCTCTATTACTCAGTTTGGCCCATGGACTATCTTTACGTCATGCTTCTTATTTTCTGCAAAATAATCATTCACAAACAACCACAAATATTGAACCCGTCATGTTAGAAAGGTCGAATTACAAAGTAAGTGCAATAACTTGCACTTTCAATCTCCCCCTTAATTCTTACCTTTCGTCACAAAACCTGAACAACAAAAATGAATGATTGAAACAGTAGACAAGTAACTAAACTCCCCCTTAATTGCTCCATAGACAAAAGAAATCATACTCTAAGATTCCTGACTTAAATTACAGTCCAAAATAAAAAGGAGTTCTCAAAAGTACTTAAGCATAGACTACTGTTCAGATAACAGAAAAAAGATAAACTAATCTCCCCCTTTTTGGGAAGAAAGGAAAGATATCAAGTTTTTTCGAATTTCCAAATTTTTTGCAATCTGGCCTTGGAGAGCTGCATTTTGATCATCCAGAGCTTGGATTTGGGCCAGTAGTAACCTATCTTGATCAGATAGTGTTCCTGCAGAGAGAGAAGCAATGTTGGGAATGGATGTTGACCCAACATTGTGGTCAATATTAGCAAAATTAGCTGCAGCACCATCAGGCACATTGAAAGGAGCAGACTGGGGATGTGTGTCATCAGCCATGACATCTGGATTCACCCAGGGCAAGTCACAAGTTCTGTGAGTAGTTTCAAGGAGTTGCCTATTGACACCAAGTTTCTTAAAGTCTCCCTTGAGAACTTCCATATCATATGCTTCCAAACCTTGCAGCTTCAACACTCCATAGATGGTAGAAGGTAAGATCAAGTGACCACTCTCCCCCTTGTTTCTGAATCTCTCAAGATGTTGCACCATTCTTTCTCCAAGATTGACCTCCAATTCATCTTGAGTCGATACAATAGTACCCCAGTTTCTTCACTCAAGATGTTACAGTTTGACGAAGGCAACCAGTTATAAAGTGTTGGTCCAGATAACGGCAAAGTAAAAGACTAGAGGGGGGGGTAAATAGTCTTTTAAAACTTTTGTCGATAAAAACTATTTCTCAGATATCTGTGTAGATATCTGATACTTAGATTCAGAGCGCGGAAGACTTAAGATAGATAAGTGCAGAAACAGTTAAAGTGTGTGTGTGTTCTTTGAAATGTAAATCTGAAAAGTAAATAACACAGCAAGTATAGTGGTATCTGGAGGTGGCGTAATCCTCCAACTAATCCACTTCGGTCTTCCAAAGACCTAGAATTCACTAGAATAGATAATTGAGGTCACCTTACAAAAATCCTATTCTAAGATTCCTTAAACAAATGGTTCCCAACCAAATGTTCCCCCTGAGTTGTTCCCCGGCTTTCACAGCCAAGTACTTCCTGTACTCAGAAACCTTTTTGAGCTATTCCCAAGCTAAGTACTTCCTGTGCTCAATAACCTTGGAGTTATTCCTTAGTTTCTCAAACTAAGTACTTCCTGTACTCCACGCCAGTGATGGTGTTGGTTTTGGTTTGAGTTGTCAGATGAGCTTCTTCAATAACTTTTCAGTTAATCAGATAGCTCTGTGAATCAAGTATACTTAATACACTTTTCAATGTATGGTATCTTGTTCTTTTTACTGACCCAAGTCTTAGATAAATGTTCTAGAGAATGAATCTCAGATACTTGATCTTTCAATTCAACTCTTTCACAGATAGTTGTGCTTGTTTAGGATCAGGACACTTAGAACTTCAGTGTTACTCAAGATCAAGAGCTTTGGTCGCAACAGAAAGCTTTTTAGAGTAAGTAGTTTGCTTTGAGAGAGTAAGGTGTTCAGCGTGTTTATGGAGTTCAAGGTGTATTCTCAAGCAGTCTAAGTGTTGATATTTATAGATGAATTTGAGTGCCGTTTGAATAGTATCCGTTAGGCTCAAATCAAATTCAAACTATTGATATCTGTGTATAGTACTGTAGCAGGTTTGTCTTCTTCTTCAGAAGCTACCGTTGCCTTTGTTCAGACATCTCTGTCCATGCATTTAATGCATTGTACTATACTTTTGTCTTGTAGTGCCAACGGAACTATGCTTTGTATCAGAGACAACCTTGATCAGATTTCTCTGATTCTTTGCACGTTCTTATCTTTAACTTCAGATACCACTTTTATTGAAACAACTTTTGTTTGCAATATACATTTCTTTTTCAGAAATGTGGTTAAAGCTCAAGGTATCTGAGAATAGATATCTGTGGACACTTTCCTTGTTTTTCAGATAGACCTTTTATTTCTCAGATATCTCTTGTGACACAGTTTGTTTAAAATTATTCGTGTCTTCAAGATTTCTGGCCAAGGTATCTGTAAAACTGTTTCAGTAATCTTGTGCAGTTTATTCAAATCTTCAATGTCATTGAACTTGTTCTGGTTGGATGTCTTCTTCTTGGTCTTCTCTTCATAAAATAAAAATTACATTTTGAGACCTATCATCCTATACAAGATTAGCTAGACTATCATACTTAGTGGTTTCCTCTTTTACAATGTTCAAGTGAACTAAGAGTACTAATCACCTTTCTGAGACTAAGATAAGTCATCATGTTGCTGATCAAAATCTAAACAGATATTTCTAACAAAATATCTGACAAATTTCCTAACAAATTTCCCCCTTTTTGATCAGTCAACGATGACTATCTGACCTATTACAAATCTGGATGAGTGAACAATCCAACACTTAATCTTTTCTTAAGATTTTTCAATTCATTCAATTAAGTGCAGAAAGTAAACATCAACCAAATCACAAGGTGTGATCTTTGCTGACAAGTTATCTTTTATAGAATACTATCTGAGAGTAAGTTGTTCAAATAAGTTACAAAGAAAGATTACAGATAACTTCAATACATAAAACAAGTTTAGCTCAGTCAGCAAAAATACAACAAAAACTACATAGTAAATTAGAACAACCGGAGTAACCAAGCTCCAAGTAAACATCCTAATAGACTAGTCTTCAAGTCTTCAACTCTTCAAGTTTTCAACAGTAGTTCTATGGATCAGTCTGCAAATTTCCTATCTCCAAACCTTTAGATGTCATCAGAATAATCATAGAGAAGTGTTCTGACGAGCATCTCAGTGTCTCTGGCAAATCCACAGACCTCTTTGTAGGTTTTGGTAAGATTCTTCTTGACAAAATGTTTGACCCACAGATACTTTCCCCACTTCCAGGCATGCTCTATTCTGATATCTGAAAGCTTGAAATATTCGTAGATAATCCTCAGATATCTGATGTAACCCTTGTATTGATCTTCAGTTAGATAGAACGACTCATAGGGTTCCACAGCGAGTCTTGATCTTGTGCCTGTTCCTGTGATATTCAGAATTCTGTGCACATCATCTGGCTTTCCATATGGACATTCATCAGAGAGGTCCTTTCTCATGGCTTCAGTTCTCTTGATAACTTCAAAATCCAACCAGGCTTTAATGTGATTGGTGTTGATCAAGGTGGCTTATCTTTTCTCCATGCCATAAGTTGTTTATGGATTGGTTCTGGAAATCTTGAATTTACCAGTAGATGCTTAAGTTCCAGAATCCAATAGCCATTTTTCTGATTGATGCACCAGAGATGAGAGGAATCATTGTCATTCTTCACATACTCTATTTTGGCTTCTTCCGCCCGAGTGGAAGTTGACTTTTCTTTGCTCACCTCTGCATTCCTTCTACATCTTGAATTCTCTTTAGGGTTGTTGCTTGAAGAACCACCTGGATAGACTTGGTATTTCGAGGGTGTTTTAGGCGCTAGGGCTTTGCGACTATGGGCTCGATTAGGCTTTCAATTTTCCTTTTTACGTGAAGAGTAGCTTCATCTTCATCAGTTTCCTCATCATCATCAAGATTAGATCTTGTGAGAGTTTCTGACCTTCTTCATTGCCTGTGGACTTGATTTGGCCTTCTTCTTTTCTTGGAAGATTCATCAATCCTTTAACTTTGTCTTCTCCTTGAGCCTTGGTACTCCTTGGAGGTTTACGTGCCATGGCCCTTGTTATCATTGTAGTTCCTTGAAGAGTTTCGGGAAGCGACTACTATTTGCAAAGACTTGGCTTGAGGAGGTTCATTGATTACGAGTGGTGGTGGAAGTTTTCATGTTTCTTCTTCCTCTCGAGCCGCTTTGACTCTAGATTTCTTCTTGTTTTCTCCTTCTTCCCATTCCCCCTGACTTTGAGGTCCAGATTTGTACACTCTTTCCCCCTTAGTCATTGTTGGCTGACTCAGTCTCATAAACGAATCTGAGAGAGAGTTAAAATGCCCTTGCAAATAATTGTAGGCAGTGACCAACTTCTTAAGTTCGGCTTTGAGCTCCTGATTTTTCTTGATAAGTCCATTGTCCTTATCAGTGAGCTCTGCCAATGGGCCTAGGATGGCATCTGCTTTTCCAGCAGTGTAACTTGCCTCTTGGAAAGCTTTTTCAGCTAAAGACGCATCATCGTCCCTTATCATTCCCAGATCTTTCTGAGCAATGACTATGCTAGTTGTTCTCTGAGTGACGAGCTCAGTGAACTTTTTCATTTCAGAGGGGACGGAGGCAATTACTTCCTTGTTTTGTGAAGACATCTCCTTTTCAGATGAGCCAGCACTTGGTATCTATTCATGTATTCATGGGAGTGGACATTTGGCAGTTTGCTGAAAGTTTCAGGAGCAATCAGTTTCCTTTTCAAATGAGAAACAGCTAGATGTTCATTGCGATGCTCTGCCAAAGTCTTGTCTTCTTCATCATCTGAGTAATCAGCCCAGTGATCTTCATCCTCTTGGACATTCTCATCGATTGTGTCGAGTCCAGTAACCATCTCAGAGATTGGTTTCTTCCCTTTTTGGGAGGAGGATGGTACTTCTTTTGAAGATGATGCAGCCTTAGCATCATGCTTAATTTCATATACTTCTTCAGTATCGAGTTCTTTGCTGATGGCATTTACAGCATCCTGTAGCTCTTTAACATCAGAGTAAGCAATCATCTCTTGCAGATATTGATCTTGTAGTTGGTCAAGCTTGTCTCTGGATTTAGCTATCCGGTCTTCGATTGAAGATGGAGTTGTTCTTCTTCCAACAGTTGTCTGAGTTGAGCAGTTCTGGATTGAGTATTCAACAATTTCTGAGTGATTTCCTCAGAATCCTCAACTACTTGTTCAGTATTAACTTTTTGTTGGGAAGATGGATGAGTGGACTTTTGAGGAGATGGAAACGGAGATTTCTGTGCTTTCCTCTCAGTTTGCTTTTCAGCAGTTCAGGCATGATTTCTTTGTGAAATTCCTCCGGTCCCTGGTGCAGGGGCATCATCATCATCCTTTTTGTCTGTGTCATCCTTTTGGTGATGGTCAGTGGGAGGTTCATCGAAGTCATTTTCGTTTATCTCTTCCTCCTCATCATCTTCAGATACAAGATTGATCACTTCAGGAATAGTGATCTTCTGCCCATTAACCTCTTCTTGTTCAGAAGGTATAAATTGCAGAGTCTGGGGCAGAACTGGATTGAATGCCATCTGTAATCTTGTCTGACCATCTGCCTGTTCAAAGGCTTGTATCAAACTGTGCGCCACTTCAGATGAGCCAGCACTTGGTATCTGTTCATGTATTCATGGGAGTGGACATTTGGCAGTTTGCTGAAAGTTTCAGGAGCAATCAGTTTCCTTTTCAAATGAGAAACAGCTAGATGTTCATTGCGATGCTCTGCCAAAGTCTTGTCTTCTTCATCATCTGAGTAATCAGCCCAGTGATCTTCATCCTCTTGGACATTCTCATCGATTGTGTCGAGTCCAGTAACCATCTCAGAGATTGGTTTCTTGCCTTTTTGGGAGGAGGATGGTACTTCTTTTGAAGATGATGCAGCCTTAGCATCATGCTTAATTTCATATACTTCTTCAGTATCGAGTTCTTTGCTGATGGCATTTACAGCATCCTGTAGCTCTTTAACATCAGAGTAAGCAATCATCTCTTGCAGATATTGATCTTGTAGTTGGTCAAGCTTGTCTCTGGATTTAGCTATCTGGTCTTCCAGTTGAAGATGGAGCTGTTGTTCTTCTTCCAACAGTTGTCTGAGTTGAGCAGTTCTGGATTGAGTATTCAACAATTTCTGAGTGATTTCCTCAGAATCCTCAACTACTTGTTCAGTATTAACTTTTTGTTGGGAAGATGGATGAGTGGACTTTTGAGGAGATGGAAACGGAGATTTCTGTGCTTTCCTCTCAGTTTGCTTTTCAGCAGTTCAGGCATGATTTCTTTGTGAAATTCCTCCGGTCCCTGGTGCAGGGGCATCATCATCATCCTTTTTGTCTGTGTCATCCTTTTGGTGATGGTCAGTGGGAGGTTCATCGAAGTCATTTTCGTTTATCTCTTCCTCCTCATCATCTTCAGATACAAGATTGATCACTTCAGGAATAGTGATCTTCTGCCCATTAACCTCTTCTTGTTCAGAAGGTATAAATTGCAGAGTCTGGGGCAGAACTGGATTGAATGCCATCTGTAATCTTGTCTGACCATCTGCCTGTTCAAAGGCTTGTATCAAACTGTGCGCCACTTCTCTGGAGAAATCCTTTTGCAATAGAGTCGCAACTGTGTACTGTTCTATAGGGAACATTGCATGGATATACGTCTCCAAGTCAAGAGCTCGTGCTCTTCTGGTTGGTTGATCTATGATTCTCAATATTTCAGAGAGATCAGAGCACCTTAACCTTTGCCATTTCTTGAAGCATTGAATATGCTTTGGCAGGGTTTGAGCTTTGAAGGGAAGTAGGTCCCTTTTCTCATCATTGGGAGCCTGCTTTGCACTCGTTTGAGCCTGAACGAAAGAGTTTTGAGTGAGCTTCAAAACTTTTATAGATATCTTAGTAGAAGTGTAGTTTAGTTTCTGAGTTACCTGAGTAAGTACTTCAGGCTCAGAGACTTGTGCTACTGAGACAAGGTGGAGACTTGGAAGTCTGGTCCTCATCAACCTTTCTTTCTTGATCCTGAGAATTAAAATTATCACAATACTTAGGAAATTTTATCAAGAAAACTTTAAGTGACAAATCAGGTATCTGAGAGGTCAATTACCTCCATGGGAGGCTCAGATACTTGTCTCTCAGAGACTTGTGCAGTTTCTGGAATCTTTTCTTGTGATGAAGGCCTTGATGCCTCATCAATTTCCATAGGTGCAGGGGATGTCGCAACTCTGTCCTCTTGCACTTCTACTTCTGAGTGAGCCTGTGAGTAGAAAGTATTGAGTAATTTAGAAGAAGTTTAAGATAACCCAAGGTGAAGAATGTTGATCACTGATTTTCATGTACCTTCATGCTAGAAGGCTCAATGATGTGTTCTTCAGAAACCTTGTCGGTCTCTGGGTTTGTCTCTGGCATTTCTGCCTTATCTTCCTTTATCTCAGTTGGAGCATGTTAGAAACATTTACTTTAAATGATTAAGCACATAAACATATGACTGAAAAGTGTTATCTTAAGAATCAATTTGTCACCTGTGGCACAGGCTCAGATTTCTTAAGAGGTGAGGTTGAGGGAACCTCCTTCTCAGTTTCTGAGGCAAGCTTTCCAGCGTCCTCTTGTTTCTGTGTTTCTAACTCAGCCTGTAACAAAGAAATTTTATGTAAGTAACAAGATATACAAGCATAAAAATTTTCACAAGGTAGGAGTTAAACCATTCAGCTACCTGAGCATTGTCAGGCTGATTGGTCTCTGGAACTTGTGACCCTTTTATACTTTGGTCTTCTTGTTCCAAAGACTTCTTTGTTTGAAGTTTTAGGCACTTCACACTTTTCCTGAGTGTGCAACTCAGTTGCCTCCCCTGGTTGATCATTCTGAGTAGATGTCTCAGTTTGATCCCTCTCATTGAGTTGGGGAACCTGCTTTTTTGCAGGATTTTCTTCAGCATACTGCATTGCTGGTAATTCGAAATGGAGTTCATTTACCATTTCATCAACCACTTGTGGCTGTTGTGGTTGTGGTTGTTGTGGTTGTTTGGAAGCAGAAGATCGGTCAGTAGAGTGTTCTTCCAGATTTTTAGATGTGGCATTTCCATCAGCATCTGCCAGCACTAAATTACCACTCATCAGGGCTTTTTGAAGTTGTGCGTAAGAAATGTTCCCTGATGATGTGTTTGCACCAACAACCTTTGCTATAGGTGCGTGTTCAGCAACCTGAGGTGTAGGTTTTTCTTCAGAAACCTTATCACCGCCATCACATAAAGAACCTTAGCCCGTTTTGATCTTTCTAGGACTTGAGAGATGACTAGTTCATCATCTTCATCGTTAGAGCTCTCATCAGCATTAGGAACTGATTGGTCCATAATTCCTGCAGTTTCTGCAGATAGGGCTTGGTGTTTTTCACCACTTTTGGCAGCATTTATGAGTTTATCAGCAAGGCTTTCTGCTATAGTCTTCACATTTCTGAAAGCACTTTCTCTTGCTGAGTCTACTTGTTCAGTAGTTGATAACTCTTTTGCAGCATTGATGAGTTCATATGCCTTTATCAGTTCATCGGCAATGCCTGCAGATATCTGAGAATCGACAACCTTAATGGGTGTGTCTTCTGATTTGCCAGCAGACTTCTTTCTTGAAGTTCTGGGCTTCTTGGTCGCAACATTTTCTTCAGATACCTTTTCAGACTTTCGCTTCTTAGAATCTTTCTGAGACCCAGTAACCTTTTTCATCAAGTTTGTATACTCATATTTGTAGAGTAGGTTACTGTTGGCTATTTCAGCCGTCTCTCTGAGCTCAATGCCAAGCTTCTCCAGCAAGTAGCATATCTTCAGACCATAGCCTACTGTGGCCTTTGCTCAGCTAGTCCTTTGGCGATCTTAGGCTCGAAGCCTTGAATCTTCTTCACAAACTTCATGAAGGCGTACTTTCCCAGCTTAAAGGGTTTTCCACCCTTTTGTCTTGTTGATTCAAAGAAGAACATCATGATCCATCGTTCTTGGCTTATCTGGTCAGCACCTCCTTGTAGACCATCAAAGCATCTGTGAAGAATGCAAGCCAATACATCCCAGTGAACCATCAGATGTCTGGTTCGGATATCAGCAAGCTTGAACTCAGTGGGTGTATCTGATTTTTCAAGATCACACACGTCACTGTACAATTGTTTAACACCTTCAAGGAGATCATCATCCTTGGTCTTTATTTCAAAATCATTTCCAAGATTTTGAAACTCAAACCACTTACACAAAGTTGTTAAGTCCAGAAGGATTTCCTTTCCTTGGACTGAGGTTTTGACAGACACTATTGCAGTGCCTTCAGAAACACAGGAAATTATCCTGGAGTTGTTGTAGAATTCCAACACATCGAGTGATGAAATTCCACTTGGGCGAGCAGATTGAAAACCCTTGATTTGTGCCTTTTCAAGCATGTCAAGAATCAGCTTTCTGTCGGCTTGGTTCTCTATTGCAGCCGTGAGGTATTCCTCAACCATGGCACCACCCCAAATCATTCTGTGATTTGAAGTCCAATGGTCAGGATTAAAATCTCCTACCAGTCGGTTGTTCACAATAACCAACTCTGGTGCTTGCTTTTCAAAGATGCAGTGGAGGATTGAGATTTTGTGTGGAAGAATTCTTTAGGGCCATCTCTTTATATAGTGTAGAATTTGGATTGGTGTTTGAAAGAGATTTGATTCAAGAATTCTTTGCGAAAAACTTAATCTTGATTTGCGAGATTGTAGAAGGTTTGCAGAGAATCAAGAGAAGGTTTTGCTATTTTTGTGCAAGTCGAATTTTGGATTAGCGAAAGTGATTTCTTTTGCCAAAATCCTATATATATAGCAATAGAATCTCAATGCACAAATACATACAAATTGATTTTGTGTGTACGATTCGTGATTTGCAAGCGTGAGAAAAAGCTAGTTCGCATTAAATGCAAAGTGGGCTTTGTTAATTTTTCTGATCCACTACTTATCGTGAATTAATTTCCACCGTATAGATCAATTGCTTAATTTCATCAAGGGTCACCATTGCTTCTTTCAAAGAATGATCACAATCAACAAGTGTAATTGTGTCCATTTAATGAATTTTGGCTATTAGCTATCTCGAATCACGTTTTTGTATGACCAAGAACTTGCTTGCATCTGAATCATCTTGTACTTAGGATTTTTCCAAGTTTTTCATCAAGATAGAAATAATGAATTTTAAGAGAGTAGTTATTGCAGATAGTTGTACTATTCTCCTTTGTGTTCTGCTTATAGAGTGTTTTATATTTGAGTTCCGCCTCGTAGATCTTAAGTCGTCTCTTTGCTCTTTAGCCTTTTTACTCTCGGATACCGTTCCATTTCTCTTATCTCTTCTCTGGATGCCTGTTCCAGATACCTCTTTTCTGGATTCCCGTTCCATTCACGAACTCTTCGGTTCATTGGTAGTTCCATTAGTCCAAGACTATGTCTTAAGGCTAAGAATCTACTTTCTTGTAGTGGCTTAGTGAAGATATCTGCAAGTTGGTCTTCAGTACCAATCTTGAGTATCTCTATATTGCCTTTTTCAACATGGTCTCTGATGAAGTGATGTCTAACATCAATATGCTTTGTTCTGGCATGAAATTTAGGATTTTGTGTAATCGCAATAGCACTTGTGTTGTCACAGAAAATGGGAGTTTTCTCTTCATCGAGTCCATAGTCTTTAAGTTGTTGTTGTATCCACAGAATTTGTGTTGCACAACAACCAGCAGCAATATATTCAGCCTCTGTGGTAGAAGTTGCAATTGAATTTTGCTTCTTGCTAAACCACGAGATAAGTCTAGTACCCAGAAATTGACAAGTTCCTGAGGTGCTTTTCCTATTAAGCAGTGATCCAGCATAATCAGCGTCTGAGTACCCGGCTAAACTCAATCCGCTTTCTTTAGGATACCACAATCCTACATCTACTGTACCTTTTACATACCTTAATATTTTCATAGCAATGTTGTAGTGTGTTTGCATCAGGTTTGTCTGAAATCTAGCACACACTCCAACGGCGTATTGAATATCAGGTCTACTTGCAGTGAGGTAAAGTAGTGAACCTATCAATTTCCTATACTTATGTTCTTCAACACTCTTGTCTGAGTCAGTATAGGTCATTTTGGTTCTAATGCTCATAGGTATCTTAGCATTCTTTTCAAAAGGCTTAAGATTGAATTTTGTGAGCATATCTTTTGCATACTTTGTTTGACTAATGAATATTCCATCATTGAGTTGCTTGACTTGCAATCCTAGAAAATAATTCATTTCTCCCATCATGCTCATCTCAAACTTACTTTTCATGAGATTTGCAAAGTCATTACAAAGTTGCTTGTCCTTAGATCCAAATATGATGTCATCAACATATACTTGAACTAAGAGTAGTTTCCCATCATGATTTAAGGTAAATAAAGTTTTATCAACTTCACCTTTCTTGAAACCACTTTCCAGAAGGTATTTGGCCAAAGTGTCATACCATGCTCTTGGAGCCTGTTTCAGTCCATACAGAGCTTTCTGTAGTTTATAGACCATTCTACTTTCTGAGGAAACTTCAAAGCCAGGTGGTTGCTCAACATAAACTTCTTCTGCAAGTTCACCGTTCAAGAATGCACTTTTGACATCCATCTGATAAACTTTAAAATCTTTATGAGCTGCAAAGGCTAGAAAGAGTCTTATTGCATCCAATCTGGCAACTGGTGCATATGACTCATCAAAATCTAAGCCTTCAGTCTGGGTAAATCCCTAGGCAACCAATCTTGCTTTGTTTCTGGTTATTTCACCAGATTCATTCATTTTGTTTCTGAAAACCCATTTAGTTCCAATCACAGATATTCCTTCCACAAATGGAACTAATTTCCAGACTTTCTTTCTCTCAAATTGATCCAACTCTTCTTGCATTGTAGAGATCCAGTCTTGGTCTCCTAATGCTTCTTCTATATTTTTGGGTTCAATATTTGAGATGAAACATCCAAAGAGAGAATTAGCATTTTCAGCTATTGCTCTCCTAGTCCTAACACCTTGATTAATTGGTCCAATCACATCTTTTGCAGGATGATCCTTGATCCATCTCATCATAGGTTTCGTGCTAGTAGGATCAATATCCAAATGATTTGAATGTGAATCACTGGGATTTTGATTTGATACTTTTCAAGATTCAAGATATTTTGCTCCTCGGAGGGCAATTAATGTCCGACACTTGTTCGGTTTGAGCTATCTGGAACATGTCTTTCAGAGAGATTATTTCCAGAGATATCTTCATGATGAATATCTTCAGTTTCCATTTCTGGAAGTTTCATAGGAAATTCTTCATCATGTTTGTGAGTCATCTTGTTGTTCCTAGGCATATCAAGCTTTTCTACGTCAGAGTCATCCTCACTTTCCGTAATGATGTTTCTCCTTTCTGAGGATTCTTCTTCAGAATCCCTCAACATTAGTTCTTTGAACCTTTCTGAGAGTTCATCATTAGGAGGTGTTTTCTTACTTCCTTCATAGAATACAACATGAACTGATTCTTCAATTTTCTTTGTTCTTTTGTTGTAAATTCTGTAGGCTTTGCTATTCGTGGAATAACCAAGAAATACACTTTCATCTGCCTTTGGTTGAAATGTTCTCAGATAATCTTTTCCATTGTTTAGAACAAAACATCTACAACCAAATACTCTCAGAAGTTTGATATTAGGGGGTCTACCAACCAAGATTTCATAAGGGGTCTTCTCATTATGTTTATTTATCAAACATCTGTTCTGAGTGTAGCAGGCTGTGCTTACAGCTTCAACCCAATAAACTTCACTTATTTCAGTGTCAGCTAGCATCGTCCTTGTAGCTTCTTTAAGGATTCTGTTTTTCCTTTCTGTAACACCATTTTGTTGAGGTGTTCTTACAGAGGAAAGTTGGTGTTGTATACCTTTACAGGTACAAAACTCCTTTATGTACTGGTTGAAAAACTCAGTATTATGGTCTATTCTGATTGCAGATACCTTGTCATTTTTCATGACTTCAAGCTTTTTCAGCAAGTTTGGTATCTCCATCCTGGCATCGGATTTGTGTTTCAGAAAGACAACCCAAGTGAATCTTGAGAAGTCATCTACAACAACCAGACCATATTTATTTCCTGCATAACTAGTTACAGATGATTCAAAAAGATCCATATGTAGTAGTTGAAGTGGTCTAACACTAGAGTGTCTAGTTTTGGACTTGAAAGAGATTTTGGATTGTTTCCCCATCTGACATGCAGAATAGATATCATCCTTTCTGAAAGACGTTTTGGGAAGGCCAACCACTAACTCTTTCTTGGCAAGTTTGTTCAGAGTTTTGAAGTTCAAGTGACTCATTCTTTTGTGCCATAACCAGTTCTCTTCTGTGTGACCAAATTGACTCACCATGAGACATTCTTCAGTTGTGGCAGATGCCCAATCGGCAACATAAAGACTGCCTTTCCGCCGAGCAACCAAGACTGCTTGCTTTGACTCATTGTCAATTAGTTTGCAGTATTTTGCTTTGAATTTTATAGTAAAACCTTTTTCTGCAAACTGGCTCATGCTAAATAGATTATATTTCAAATCCTTAACATGTAATACGTCAGTGATTGTTAATGTTCCCAATTTGACGTTGCCAAATCCCAGAGAGGGATTTAATTCTCCTCCAGCAAATCTGATATCTGGTCCTGTGTTGCAAGCTTTGTAATCGACCAGATTTGTTTTGTCTCCTGTCATGTGCGTTCCGCATCCACTATCAAATAGCCATTGTGCTTTAGTCCAGGAAGCATTCTACACATAACAGGGAACAGGAGATTAGGTTCTCAATTTACAGTTGGAACCATCAGGACTAAACAATCTTCCAGTAGGAATCCATTTTTGAATGAATTTCCTTGGAACATTCTTTTGTCTGATAGGAACATAAGGAGGAATTCTAATTGAATGATTATCATTATTAAGAATTATTTTCTTCCTTCGTGTGTTCCTGGGTGCTCCATTTGGTGCTTTCAGATACCTGTTAGATTTCTGAGTTTGCTTTTCAGCAAACTTAGCTTTCCTTGCCAGATTTCTTCTAGCCCTGGCATTCAGATTTTCAGTGGCTTGATTCAACTTCCACTTCTGATAATTGCTTTGAGCAATTCTAGCCTTTAGCAATCGTTCGTGCTCCTGTTTGTATTCATGAGCAAGTTGTTTCTCGATGCCTTTATAGCCAATACCGTTTCGAGCACTTGAAGCTATCTGAGATCTTTTCTCAGTAGCTTTGCTAGTCTCTGGTTGATCCAATTTATTTCCAGAAAAAAGTGACATGAGAGAATTTGCCAGCTCCTGAAATTCTACCCTTTTGAGAGACATAGCACTGTGGGTGTTTACACTTTTCAGTGTTGTGTTCCTTTTCAGAGACGTGCCCAACAGTTTTGTTTTTGACTTGGTTTTCCCACAAAGGTTTAGTCGCAACTGCCTTTCCTTTGTCAACAATCTTCGTCTTCTGACCGATACTATAGATTGCATGGGAACCATCTTGCTGAGTACTTACAAATGTTCTTCTTTTCTCACTCTTATTCAAAGTGGACAAAGTTCCTTCACCTATCTGGGGATCTAGGTTCAGGGCAGAAGGCTTGTGAACCTCCTGCTCTGATACCACTTGTTGGTCCAGATAACGGCAAAGTAAAAGACTAGAGGGGGGGTGAATAGTCTTTTAAAACTTTTGTCGATAAAAACTATTTCTCAGATATCTGTGTAGATATCTGATACTTAGATTCAGAGCGCGGAAGACTTAAGATAGATAAGTGCAGAAACAGTTAAAGTGTGTGTGTGTGTTGCTGAAATGTAAATACAGAAAAGTAAATAACACAGCAAGTATAGTGGTATCTGGAGGTGGCATAATCCTCCAACTAATCCACTTCGGTCTTCCAAAGACCTAGAATTCACTAGAATAGATAATTGAGGTCACCTTACAAAAATCCTATTCTAAGATTCCTTAAACAAATGGTTCCCAACCAAATGTTCCCCCGAGTTGTTCCCCGGCTTTCACAGCCAAGTACTTCCTGTACTCAGAAACCTTTTTGAGCTATTCCCTAGCTTCCCAAGCTAAGTACTTCCTGTGCTCAATAACATTGGAGTTATTCCTTAGTTTCTCAAATTATTACTTCTTGTACTCCACGCCAGTGATGGTGTTGGTTTTGGTTTGAGTTGTCAGACGAGCTTCTTTAATAACTTTTCAGTTAATCAGATAGCTCTGTGAATCAAGTATACTTAATTGTTGGTCCAGATAACGGCAAAGTAAAAGACTAGAGGGGGGGTGAATAGTCTTTTAAAACTTTTGTCGATAAACACTATTTCTCAGACATCTGATACTTAGATTCAGAGCGCGGAAGACTTAAGATAGATAAGTGCAGAAACAGTTAAAGTGTGTGTGTGTGTGTGTCACGACAAGTAAGTGCAGTAAATAACACAACAAGTATAGTGGTATCCGGAGGCGTAATCCTCCAACTAATCCACTTCGTCTTCCAAAGACCTAGAATTCACTAGAATAGATAATTGACGTCACCTTACAAAAATCCTATTCTAAGATTCCTTAAATGATGGTTCCCAACCAAATGTCCCCTCGAGTTGTTCCCGGCTTTCCTGACCAAGTACTTCCTGACTCGAAACCTTTTGAGTTATTCCTAGCTTCCCAAGCTAAGTACTTCAGACTCAATAACCTTGGAGTTATTCCTTAGTTTCTCAAACTAAGTACTTCCTGTACTCCACCCAGTGATGGTGTTGGTTTTGGTTTGAGTTGTCAGATGAGCTTCTTAATAACTTTTCAGTTAATCAGATAGCTCTGTGAATCAAGTATACTTAATACACTTTGCAATGTATGGTATCTTGTTCTTTTTACTGACCCAAGTCTTAGATAAGTGTTCAAGAGAATGAATCTCAGATACTTGATCTTTTGATTCAACTCTTTCACAGATAGCTGTGCTTGTTTAGGATCAGGACACTTAGAACTTTAGTGTTACTCAAGATCAAGAGATTTGGTCACAACAGAAAGCTTTGAGAGTAAGTAGTTTGCTTGAGAGATTAAGATATGTGTTCGACCAAATGTCTTTTCAAGCAGTCTAAGTGTTGATATTTATAGATGAATTTGAGTGCCGTTTGAATAGCATCCGTTAGGCTTAAATCAAATTCAAACTATTGATATCTGTGTATAGTACTGTAGCAGGTTTGTCTTCTTCTTCAGAAGCTACCGTTGCTTTTGTTCAGACATCTCTGTCCGTGCATTTAATGCAATGTACTATACTTTTGTCCTGTAGTGCCAACGGAACTATGCTTTGTATCAGAGACAACCTTGATCAGATTTCTCTGAATCTTTGCACGTTCTTATCTTTATCTTCAGATACCACTTTTATTGAAACAACTTTGTTTGCAATATATATATTTCTTTTTCAGAAATGTGGTTAAAGCTCAAGGTATCTGAGAATAGATATCTGTGGACACTTTCCTTGTTTTCAGATAGACCTTTTATTTCTCAGATATCTCTTGTGACACAGTTTGTTTAAAACTATTCGTGTCTTCAAGATATCTGGCCAAGGTATCTGGAAAACTGTTTCAGTAACCTTGTGCAGTTTCTTCAAGTCTTCAATGTCGTTGAACTTGTTCTGCTTGGATGTCTTCTTCTTGGTCTTCTCTTCATAAAATAAAATTTACATTTTGAGACCTAACATCCTATACAAGATTAGCTAGACTATCATACTTAGTGGGTTTCCTCTTTTACAATGTTCAAGTGAACCAAGAGTACTAATCACCTTTCTGAGACTAAGATAAGTCATCATGTTGCTGATCAAAATCTAAACAGATATTTCTAACAAAATATCTAACAAATTTCCTAACATTAATAAATTTTCAATGTATGGTATCTTATTCTTTTTACTGACCCAAGTCTTAGATAAATGTTCTAGAGAATGAATCTCAGATACTTGATCTTTCAATTCAACTCTTTCACAGATAGCTGTGCTTCTTTAGGATCAGGACACTTAGAACTTCAGTGTTACTCAAGATCAAGAGCTTTGGTCGCAACAGAAAGTTTTTTAGAGTAAGTAGTTTGCTTTGAGAGAGTAAGTTGTTCAGCGTGTTTATGGAGTTCAAGGTGTATTCTCAAGCAGTCTAAGTGTTGATATTTATAGATGAATTTGAGTGCTGTTTGAATAGTATCCGTTAGGCTCAAATCAAATTCAAACTATTGATATCTGTGTATAGTACTGTAGCAGGTTTGTCTTCTTCTTCAGAAGCTACCGTTGCCTTTGTTCAGACATCTCTGTCCATGCATTTAATGCATTGTACTATACTTTTGTCCTGTAGTGCCAACGAAACTATGCTTTGTATCAGAGACAACCTTGATCAGATTTCTCTGATTCTTTGCACGTTCTTATCTTTAACTTCAGATACCACTTTTATTGAAACAACTTTTGTTTGCAATATATATTTCTTTTTCAGAAATGTGGTTAAAGCTCAAGGTATCTGAGAATAGATATCTGTGGACACTTTCCTTGTTTTTCAGATAGACCTTTTATTTCTCAGATATCTCTTGTGACACAGTTTGCTTAAAACTATTCGTGTCTTCAAGATTTCTGGCCAAGGTATCTATAAAACTGTTTCAGTAATCTTGTGAAGTTTCTTCAAATCTTCAATGTCATTGAACTTGTTCTGCTTGGATGTCTTCTTCTTGGTCTTCTCTTCATAAAATAAAAATTACATTTTGAGACCTATCATCCTATACAAGATTAGCTAGACTATCATACTTAGTGGTTTCCTCTTTTACAATGTTCAAGTGAACCAAGAATACTAATCACCTTTCTGAGACTAAGATAAGTCATCATGTTGCTGATCAAAATCTAAACAGATATTTCTAACAAAATATCTAACAAATTTCCTAACATAAAGGCTAAGTCGAAATAGAGCAGAAATCAAGGAGGAACACGACTTAGCACGTAAACCACTCTTTGGCCATTTGGTCACTCTGTTCAAAGTGAGTTCACGAGCAATATCATCCATTGATACAGTTAGAGGTGTTTCCACTAGATTGGGATCCCTATGCATTACCTCATTCACCAGTTTCGCATCGACAAAAAATACTTTGCCACGAACATAAACTTTGTGAAACTTAGGAGACTCACATTCACCAAAAAAATTTGACATGTTGCAAAACAATTCCCGCACCACAGCAGGAGCATAGGATTCCAGGTGAGTAACAGAGTATAACAGATTTCTAGTTTGCAGAAACTCAAGCAAGTTCATTTTCTCAAACACACATTCATCAATCATGCGTTCCTCATCCACAGCACGCAAACAGAAATCATCAAACCTCTCAAAATCAGACAGTCGAAAGAAATTCAAGTTGTATGCACATCCTTCATAGTCAGAGAAGGATTGTACCTCATTGTCGTCCGGAGTGTTGTCTAGGGTTTTAGAGACAGAGTCAGAAGTCTCTTCCGCAACACTCTCTGTTTCAGTGGACTCACCCTCATCATTTCCCTGAGACGTTTTCACCTGTGACCTAGACTCAGAAGATTGGTCAATATCCATATCAACACCACCTTGACCCATTTCTTCGGTATTATTCCCAATGTCTTCAGACTTAGACTGGGAGTCAAAGGATGCCGGTGGCACAGCAGGGTCGTCCTTTCGGGATGTGCCAGTAGACTCACCTGTATTGGGAGGAAAATTCTCATCCAGATGAAAGGACCCAAAGGTAATCCTGCGCGAAGATTGGGCTTTGGGAGAGGTATCAGCCGCCGATTGGAAAGAAGCCGCTGAGCTGGAATCAGAGGAGACTTCAATGGGGGATGGTGGGGAATTTGAGTCAGAGGAGTCTGAGGAGTTTGGGATGACAAAGCTCGGTGGTTCTACTCTCAGAGGCTCCGGGTAAACTTTTGGGGGTGCCATGGGAGAAGCTTGTTGCAGGTGGAGCTCGGAGGAGTGGGAAGATGGAGAGTGTGTGAGATGGGCGGGAGAAAGAAGGGTGAATTAGGGTAAAAGACGATGGGTAAGGGAATTTCAGTAAAAACGGCTTTAAAAAAAAAGAAAGCTGTAATTTTTTTTTTTTTTTTTTTGAAAAAGAGGGTTTTTCAGATTGGACTTTTTCAAGAGGTCCTACAAATATATATCAAAACTACAAGATAACTGAGCACAACTATTAGTGAAGGATTAAAGTTGCAAATAAAACAGTTATCGGTCGAGTCACAGTCATCAGATAAATAGATAAACCCTAGGAAGGTTGACCAGAAATCTTGATTTTAAAGATAATGAATCGAATAGCAAGACCAGGAAAGCAGAGACCCAGAAGCGCCCCAGAGAGATCTTAGACCTACACCCCCTCAAACCCAAAACAGAAAAAGAAACATATAAATAAAAGAAAAACACAGTAGTAAAGCAAAACAGTACTTCATGCACAGTCAATGTTGACCTGAATGTTGACTCAACATTGGTGACAACAATGAGAAATCAGACCACTCTTAATGTAACTCAGCCAGGAAACCAAGTCTCAAAATGTGCAGATTCGATTAACACCACTGATGTTGTAGGCAAAATAGAAAGAGAAAGGAATACCAAAAAACACACCCAACATTGCCTCAAGAAGTAAATTGAACAATTAGCATAAGTTTGAGTGGAGGTGACCATGAGACCGTGAACCATGTCAAATAATTGGAACACGTATGAATCCGCTCCAAAGCCGAAGCCTATGCGGAGTTAGGCAAACACACGTCTCATGGCATAAAGATCACTCATTTGACTATATTGGGTAATTTGGTACTCAGAAAGTGAACCAGCAGCATTACGAGAATCGGCACTTTTGTGCGTGTCGGTTTCCAGTACAGGCCATCAACCCTCACGACATATGACACATTGGCCACGTCGATATCTGGATAGTATTTGAAACCTGACCAACACGATCCTCGACGGAAACACTTCGAGCCCTTTTTATCATAATTCATTAGATTTATTAAGCATAAAGAGCAGGAGGCAACATCAAGTGCGAGTCAAGGTACGAGTAAAAATAGCCCAAAAAAACAGCAAAAGTGGATTTTACATAAAGCAAACACACAAGAGACTCGATTCCTTTCAACCTTGGTTTCAAACAGCCTTTCAGACCCTAAGCATCACCACTGTAAGCTACAGAACAAGAACAACCAAAGGCATGTACAGAAGCACCGGAGCACAGGAACACACAGAGGAATGAAAACATAAAAAGACAACAGCATCACTCTTACTAAACAACCAATGTTGACCGTGATGTTGAGTCAACATTGGTACTCAACACTGACAGTCACAGAGAGCACATACCGAGAGATCTCCTGAGACTGAAGAATCTCTCACTGTCTAAGGGTTTGGTAAAAATATCAGCAAGTTGGTTTGTTGTGTCGATGTGTCCTATGTCAATCACTTGCTTATTGACCAAGTCCCTAAGGAAATGATGCCTAATATCTATGTGCTTAGTACGAGAATGCTGAACAGGTTTTCTAGAAATATGTATGGCACTAAGGTTGACACAAAACATCAAAAGGGTAGCACTTTGTAGACCATAATCATGTAACATATTTTTCAACCAAACTAGTTGAGACACACAACTTCCGGCTGATACATATTCAGATTCAGCAGTTGAAAGTGACACACAGTTTTGTTTCTTGCTATACCAAGACACCAAATTTGGACCAAGATAAAAGCAACCTCCACTAGTGGATTTTCTATCATCTAGATCACCAGCCCAATCAGAATCACTAAATCCCACCAGATTAGTGTTTGTATCACATGCAAACCATAATCCTAGATTAACGATTCACGATATATATCTAAGGATTCTCTTAATGAGCTTAAATGGGGATTTTAGGTTAGATTGATACTGCACATACTAAACTGAGAACATGATATCTGGTCTACTGGCAGATAGATACAAGAGACTTCCGATCATTGATCTGTACAATGTTGGGTCAACATCCTCCCCAACATCGATTCTGCTTATCTTCAACGATGTAGCCATCGGAGTACTGCACGGTTTGGAACTTTCGAGCCCAAATTTTTTGATCAGATTTCGTGCATACTTTTCCTGGGACAAGAATAGGCCATCTTCCTTCTGTTGGATTTGAAGTCCAAGAAAATAGCTGAGTTCTCCTATCATACTCATCTCAAAGGTACCTGTCATAGCTTTCACAAACTGATCTACCATAGAGGGATTAGTTGAGCCAAACACAATATCATCAACATATATTTGAGCAATGCACAGATCATGTCCTTTTCTAAGAATAAACAGTGTTTGATCTCCCTCCCCCTTTTTGAAACCAAAATCAACTAGAAAGTCAGTTAATCGAGCATACCAAGCACGGGGAGCTTGCTTCAAACCATACATGGCCTTTTTTAGTTTATACACATAGTCGGGGTGACTAGGATCTTCAAATCCCTTAGGTTGTTCCACATAAACTTCTTTATCGATATATCCATTCAAAAAGGCTCCCTTAACATCCATTTGCTTCAGTTTAATGTTTAAAGCACACGCAATAGCAAGCAGAAGTCTAATGGATTCTAATCTAGCCACAGGAGCAAAGGTTTCATCAAAATCTATTCCTTCAACTTGAGTGTAACCTTGAGCAACAAGACGAGCTTTATTCTTAATAACTACCCCATGTTCATCACTTTTGTTTTTGAATATTCATTTTGTTCCTATGACATTTACTTCTAGCGAACGAGGCACTAAAGACCAAACTTCATTGGTTTTAAATTGGTGCAGTTCGTTTTGCATGGCCTCTATCCAAAACTCATCTTTTAAGGCTTCTTTCACATTCTTGGGCTCAATAAGCGAAACAAAGCAAGAAGAACTTACCATTTGGCACAAGGTTGCATTGCGTAGCATTTCCTTGTAGTTCTTTCTGGTGTTTCCCCTAAGAGTCATTCTTACCCTTGGAACACCAATGACTTGAGTGCTTGGGTGATCTTTGCGAATCCTTGGAGGTGGATCACGTCTTATGGAATCCAGTGGCACATTTGATTCAAGAACAGGTTCATCTTCATGTTCTGAGACAGATTCATCTGATGAGCTCTCCCCCTGCAATGTTGGGTGCGATGTTGAGTCAACATTGTGATCAACATTGCCTCCATCTTCTCTGACAGTTCCAATATCTGGGGAATCTGGTCCAGAACTCCGATCCGATTTAGTAATTGCTTCGATTCAAGAATCTATTTTTCGCACAAGACTGCATCTCATTTTGCTATTTTTCACAAGACATAGAGTCATCAAAGGTAACATTAACAGATTCTTAAACTGTTTGTGTCCTAGAATTGTATATTCTATATGCATGGCTATTAAGAGAATAACCTACAAAAATCCCTTTATCACTCTTAGCATCAAACTTGCCCAACAGTTCTCTATCATTAAGAATATAGCAAACACACCCAAACACATGAAAGTACCTAAGATTAGGTTTCTTGCCAGTAAGAATCTCATAGGGAGTGGTTGAAGTTCCTGGTCTAAGGTAGACTCTATTTATTATGTGGCACGCTGTATTTACAGCTTCAGCCCACAATCTTTTTGAGAGGTTCATGGAACTTAACATAACCCTTGCCATTTCTTGTAGGGTCCGATTCTTTCTCTACCACCATTCTCATTGTGGAGTTTTGGGTGCAGAAAACTCATGAAAAATTCCTTTCTTGTCACAAAACTCAGCAAAGGTTTGATTCTCAAATTCCCTACCATGGTCCGATCTAATGCGTTGAACAATAGTAGCATATTGATTGTTAAACCTAGCATACAATTTCTTGAAAGAATCAAAAGTTTCAGATTTTTCTTTTAAAAAGTTTACCCAAGTAAATCGAGAAAAAACATCAACTATGGCATAGATGTACCTCTTACCACCTAGACTTTCAACCTCAATTGGTACCATTAAGTCCATATGTAAGAGTTCAAAGCAACTGGATGTACCTGTTTTCTGCCCTTCAGATTGCAAGGATGTATGCACAGCTCTGGTTTGTTTACCTTTTAGGCAGTCACCGCACACTTGCTTCCCGGCATTGTTCAGCTTTGGTAATCCTCTAACCGCATCCAGTTTGATGAGCCTTTCCATGTTCCTATAGTTCACATGGCCAAGTTTCTTATGCCATGTCACAGCTTCATCATCCTTTGCCACATTGCATTTGTGGGGATCAGCCACCACATAGCAGTTATCAGCAGATCTAGTACCTGTCATCACAACAACTTTCTCCCTACAAGTGTACACCTTGCAAGAATGCTTGTTAAATTTGACCTTTAAATCATCATCACACAATTGACTAACACTGAGAAGGTTAGCAGTAAGTCCCTCAACCAAAAGGACATTTTGCAAGTTGGGAACACCTTCAAGGGTTAACATACCCTTTCCAAGAATTTGACTCTTGTAACCTCCTCTATAAGTAACCTTCCCAGATTTTTGAGAGACAAAGTTAGACAGATTACTTAAGGTGCCAGTCATGTGTCATGAGCATCCACTGTCAAAGTACCATTTTCCTGCATTGTTAGGAGAGGTAGCAACAGAGAAAGCAACATTGCAAATTATATTCTCCCTAGGAGTCCAAACTCTTTTCACCTTTTCTCTCGTATTTCTTACAGTTCCAGACACTTTTTGTTTCTGACTAGAGACAGTATGGTGAAAATTTGACACAGAGATCCTGGAATCAGACGTTGTTGAAGTCGATGTTGACTCAACATCTGACTCAACATTGGACTTTTCATTCAGCTTAACAGAGGCAACTACGTGACCAGATTTTGGAATCGACACTTTTGATTTTTCTGTTTTTAGAGCTGAAACACTCAAGCTGGAATCCTGCACATATTTCTCTATCTTGCCTCTTTTTAGATCTCTCAGAAAAGTAAAGCAGTAAGGTTTTTAAGTGACCAATCTTAAGACAATATTGACACACAAAGGTCTTTTTGGTCTCTTCTGTGACATTACCTTTTTCTTTGACAAAAATGGGAGCAATGACAAGTTCAGACAGAGACTTAATGTTTTGCATTTTAGTTGAATCATTCAAGTCAGAATTGCAATGCATGTTGCCCTATCTTATTATCAAAAGAGGAGTCAAAGGTACCTGTATAACCTAGACCGGCAGTACCTTCGTTGTCTTGATCAAGCATGTAGTCAAGCTTTGATGTAGAAGAGTTCCACTTGGCAATGACTTCCTTTTCTCTATTAAGTTCAGAGGTTACTTTTTCCAGCTCGCTTTCAGTGTCGCTGCCACTTCCGTTTCCACGTTGGTTTCCTTTAGACTATCATTCTCCTTTGCGAGTCTCTTGTTGAGCTTCTTAAGCTTCTTCCATTCCTTAAGGAGATCTTCATACATCTGTTTCAGTTCTTCCACTATTTGTTCGTCAGTGAACTCTTCTTCAAGAGAAAGATCTGCAGACAAATCAACTAAACCATGCAAACAGTAGACATTAGTAGATATTGAGTTTTCAGAGTCAGAAAATTTTCCACTGAATATCTCTTCACACGTCTGTGAATCATCATAGTCAAAGAAGAGAATCTGTGATGAAGTTGAGTTTTCATTGTTGACTAAACATCGATTTCTAACATCGTCCAGAACAGAGGACAGAGCTGCAACGTTCTCTTCTGGATCATCCTTTTCCTGTTCATCACCTGACACATCATTGAGACAAGCAAGCAAGGTCTTTTTCTTCTTTCGAAGAGTGTTAGCACATTTATTCTGATAATGTCCCCACCCTTGACATTCAAAACATCTAACTTTGCTAAGCTGAGCAGGACTCAAAAAAGGACTAGAACCAGAAGAGTCTGCACTTTTCTTGAACTTGTCAGTGCCTTTAGAGTTACTTGAAGAGCCTTTGTTAGAATTTTTCATAAACCTAAGCTTGTTAAACTTCCTAACCAAAGCATTATAGGCCTCTTCAGTTATCTCATCAGAATCGTCACTACTGCTTTCAGACTCAGGGATTTTCAATTTTAAGTGCAATGACATACTATGGTTTTTCGTACCTTTTCGTTCATTCTGTTGAATTTCAAAATTCTTTAAATTGTTCATCAAGGTATGAAAATCCATAGCTGCCAGATTTTGAGTATCCTCCAAAATCGTTCTTTTTATATCAAACTTTGAAGAAAGAGATCGAACTGCTTTTGAAATCAATTGTTTATTTGACATGGCATCTCCAAGAAGTTGAATATCATTAGAAATAGTGAGAAGTTTGTCAAAATAAGAGTCAATAGTTTCTTCTTCCGCCATTCTTAAATTTTCAAATTTAGACCAAAGAAGTTGCAGTTTAGTTTGTTTGATACTATTATCACCTTCACAATGATTTTGGAGTAAATCCCAAGCTTGTTTAGCAGTAGTGTAATTTTGTATGAGTATAAACATATGACGATCAACATGAGAGAAAATTGCATTCAAGGCTTTTTCATTGTAAGAGCTAGCAAGAAAATCATCACCTGACCATTGAGCTTCAGGCTTTGGAACAACATCTCCATCAGCATCTGGTCCTATGGTAGGCCACGTGTAGCCTTCAAGAACAGATTTCCATGCACGCCCTTCAATTGATTTGATGTAGGTTCTGACCCTTATCTTCTAGTAGTGGTAGTTCGACCCATCTAGCACAGGTAGTCTGTTGACACTTGAATTGATAGCGTCCATCGTAGTAGTACCAAATCCAGACACCAATTAATTAGGTGGCTGGCTCTGATGCCACTTGTTAGAACTGTAGGACCGGGATTGGTACTTCTGGACAGTTTTGAACGATGTTGACTATTGATGTTGAGTCAACACCGTTACGACAACAGTGAACAGTGTTCTACTAAACTGTGACAACAGTAAACTGTAATCGACAAAACTCAATAAAGTGCAGCGGAATAAAACTGAACTCGAGATTTCTAAAGCCGGTATATAAAGATACCGACGGTGCCGTAGCAAAACTTCTACTAAACTTGAAAAGTAGAATTACAAAAAGAAGTTTAAATCAATCACAAACGATTGATTAAACTTACAGAAAACTAGACCTAGAACAGATAAGAAAAACCTATTCTAGTTCAATGATACTAGAGTAATTCTTAATCTTTAAAGAACACTCACAAGTAAACACCGAGGTAAAGGTCTAGTAAAGCAAGAAGCCTAAAAACAATATAATGATCTCTATTTTTATTCTTGGCATCGGCAGCTTGCAAACTCCTCCTTCTTCTATATATTTTTGCGGCAACTCATCACAGGAAAGAAGAAGTCGGTCAGCAGGCAGGCCCAAGTCTAAACCAACTTGGATTCTATCATAAGGAAACTTCATTTGATGTATTAATGGTATAAGGAGTCTTCTAGATATCAATCTCTTTTAAATCTCACTTTCCTTATAGCATATAATTCTTCCATGACTCATTATGGGCTTATTCCTTATCACACACAGACTCCTTAAGGCCACAGCCTTACAGCTCCGCAGATTTCTTTTCTTCTTCATTCAAGCCCATCACATTGCTCTATTACTCAGTTTGGCCCATGGACTATCTTTACGTCATGCTTCTTATTTTCTGCAAAATAATCATTCACAAACAACCACAAATATTGAACCCGTCATGTTAGAAAGTTCGAATTACAAACTAAGTGCAATAACTTTCACTTTCATCTGGGTTATTAATCTTGAATTTCAATGTGTAGTTTTGGTTGCACAGTACTTCATTATGTAAGCTAATTAATGATGTAATTAAGCGTATCAGATGCATACAACGTTAGATCAAAATGCCGGACAAAACTTGGTCGTGAAATTGGACAGTATCCCAATGCATTAGAACTAGATGCAGTTGGATGGTACCTCTGTACAATTAACTGTAGTTTCAATAGAGTTTTATAGTTATTCAAATTAGTAATTTCTATTCCGAAAATGATTAAACTCATAATACTTACGTTATTACATTCGCTATCTTTCTTAACATATATAGTTATCGAGTTGTTTTTATGCAAATATAGGTTGATAAAGTTTAATTTACTAGCTTTACTACATTTTACATAGAATGAGTATGAACAGAGTATTTATAACACTCGCTTTTACATTATTTAGCTATATTTTGCTAAATATGCATGGCATGTTTGCAAATAAAAAGAAAATTAATGTCAGCATATATATAACGTTGTAACATGCTTAGCGTGTTACGCTAATTCTAGTTCTTGATAATTGTGTCATGAAAGATGTTACATTAAGATTGAAATTGATGGATCTAGCTTGTCTTCGTCTTTCTTTTTGTAAAACTAAAGTATACACTATCAACAGTACTAACGGGACTCATCATAATGATTTGTCCTCTCATGGCATCAAACTTTGAATCAGGCCCCATCAAAAACTGTAACACATGATCCACTACACAAGTGTTTACAACTTGGGCAACACATCTGCAATTGATATGTGCACATAGGCATGATGGAGTAGGCCTAGGTTGCTCAATTCTTCCAAAATTCTAGAATATGTGTGAAATATTCACTAAAAGGTTGGGTACCTTGAACAAGAGAACCTAGCTTATATTGGAACTGATAAATCATGACGTTGTCAGGTTCAATATCATAGTTTCAACCTATTCCAAGATTCCTTAGTAGAAGAGCTATGCATTATAGTGTTGCCAATCTCAAATGATACTGAATGAATTATCCATGAGAGAATAATGTTATTACATCTGAGCCAAGGTTGATCTAATTTCAACCAGCTTATGGTACTACATGGATCCATCCAGAAAATCAATCTTGTTTTCAAGGAAAATTTCTAGACAAAACTTTATTTCCCATGAAATGAAGTTAACACTGGTGATAAAGGTGTAACATATCGAGATGTTCAATTATCACTAGGATAGAGATGATATGGACCATTCGGATTGTGAGAAAATGTGTTTTTTTTTTTTTTTGTGTGAATACGAAACTATTGAAAAAAGGAAGGACTGGAATGCAATTTGGAGAATAAGTTGTTATCAAATACTAACAACTTTACTACGCGCGATTAGGACTCCATCGTCAGATTATGACAAATAGAGATTGATTAACACTACAAGAATTCTGCGAAATAGCGACCATTAGGGGCGACGGATTGTATCCGTCGCTATTTTAGCGACGGATCGCAAAAATTAGCGACGGATAGGGTGACACTTCTGTTGACTTTTTAATTTTCAAAAAAAAAAAGTATTTTAACGACGGATAGATTATCCGTCGTTAAATATGTAATTTAAAAATTAAAAAAAATAAATTTAGCGACGGATAGATCTATCCGTCGCTAAAATCGGCAGTAAACCCTATTATATAACCCTTCCTCTTCCTCCCTTCACTCACAAACTCTAATCTCTCCTACTTCCTTCCTCCCACCACCACCAATCCACTACACCACCACCCTTCCACTACACCACCACTCCCACCACCACCATTCCACTCCACCACCACCACCACACCACTCCACGGCCACAACTACTCCACCACCACCACCACCCACCACCACTCCACTCCACTGCCACCACCACCAAGCGCCACCACTGTCCACCACCAGATCCTCCACTCCACTGCCACCACCGTCCACTGCCTCCACGACCCGATCCGACTTCCTCCGTCCAAGATTCGTCAAGATGTAACAAGATTTTATTTGAATTATTGTATTCTTGTATTAATTTTGTATAATTTCTTATTTGTATTAATTTTGTAGTGTTAACTAGTATAGGATCTTGTATTTGATTATGTATTTGATCTTGTATTAGTATAGAATTTTGTATTTGATTATGTAATTTTTATTTGTATACATTTAGTATTAGATTTGCATAGGTTTGAAATTTTTAGGGCAAATTGAGTATTTTTGGTGAAATGAAATGAAATGTATTTATATATTGTATTTATAAAATTGTATAATTATTCATATTTTTCTGTTTTCCATTTTTCATAAATCTGCAAATTAAAAAAAAAAATCTATTTAGCTAAACATTGCCTTTTTTTTTAATTTGCAGAATCAGCTTTTTAGCGACAGATAATATCCGTCGCTAAAAAGTCAAAGGTTTATCCGTCACGATTTAGTGACGGATAAACTATCCGTCGTTAAGCTCGCCGTAAGACGACGGCTTTTCTATCCGTCGCTAAGGACTTAGCGACGGATTGGCAGGTGTTTAGCGATGGATAAATCCATCGCTAAACACCTAGATTTTTGTAGTGTAAACTGTTGTTGCTACGCTTGTTCTTCTTTGTTCTGATAGTTTATATATCTCGATTCTTCTGTAATTCTAATTAATCTTCACTAGAAAAATCGGCATGTGGTACGCGTGTGAACTTTCTAAATTATTTTGCAATAATCTATATAAATTAATAATTTACATTATCGAAGGCCTATATATTATAATATACTTATAAGAAGACTATAATGTAAAAAATTTCAAATCGGAAAAAATTATTGTCGGCTAACTGCTATAGAAATGACATTTATATAAAAAGGACATTGCAAAGTTGAATTACTTAATCTAAATTAGGAGTAGTATATTTGATAAATTGGTAAGAGAATAATAAATGATGGGTGTGCAGATAACCGAAGGAATATTGATAGTTGAGCAGTTTGTGAAGAAATTGTTTGCCTAGGAAAAGAATGTTTGAGTAAGGGGTAAAAATGAAAAAAAAATTGGTCCGCTAACTACCTGGTGATCTTTCTTTTTATAATAGTAATAGATGTCATTAGCTAGGTAAAGATAAACAGTTTCAATTGCAGTTATAGAGTCCTTAAAGTATCATAATATATTATGAAACTTTAGTCCTTAAAGTATCATAATATAATTTAATTGAACATTTTACATTTACCGTTTAAGATTTATTCATAGTTAAAGTTGAATACGGTTGACCGAAAAAAGTCAAACTGAATAACATGGGACGGGATGGAGGAAGTATAAACTATTTAGACAATCCCTTG
Source organism: Plantago major (assembly GCA_026545765.1). NCBI lineage: Eukaryota > Viridiplantae > Streptophyta > Magnoliopsida > Lamiales > Plantaginaceae > Plantago > Plantago major. The sequence goes on along the minus strand of CM048840.1, from coordinate 26,096,579 downwards.
TGTTTTCTTACAATTCTAGCCTGATGTTGAGGGTTTGGACAAGAAATTATCTTGTGATTATTAAAGTGATGTATAACAAATTCTGTTGAGAACATATGTTTCCCATTGACTTTGCTGGAAATTAATTTGTTGCTTCGATTTCTAATTTTCTTCCAGCGATGCACACCGCTAAACATACGAAAGATGACTTGGAAGATTCTAAATTAACTGAACCAAATTGAACAAAAGAAAAGTTCAAGGACCTGGATTGCAATTGATCAATTTTGACACCACGTTTATGATATAAAACCTATGTGTTCGTACACCATGCATCATGACTTGTTCGCCCCAAATAGTTGGTTAGATGCCCTTTTTTCTGACTCAATTTTGTTACTTCTTAAATTTGAATTAAGATTATATATTAGAATTAATATACTCGTTCACAATAGAATCCTATATATGTTCATAGCTTTCAGCGGATAGACGCTACAGAGACGCCCAAGAACGTTCACTCACTACTAAAAAATGGGTTTTTTGTTACAGCTAAAAGCTGTCAATAAAACCAAAAAACTGTCACAATATACCATATAGTGACAGTAAGCTGTGAAATTGGGCTGTAAATAGCCAGCCCGTAACCAATTGAACTATTTTTGACGGCCTGTCAAAAATACTTTATTTTTTGACAGCCAATTAGTGACAGTTGTCTGATACAAATAATCTTACCACCACGCGCTCTCCCACTCCTTATTATAACAATATCTTTTTTCTTACAGCTTGCTGTCATAATTGACATAATACATTATTTAAAAAAAGCAAAATACACAAGAAATACATTTCATTTTTAACAGCTAGTTGTCACATTGTATTTGTATTGGTACGTTTGCTTAGTCATACTTGCTTCATATGTTTACAGGTTGCTGTCATTATTCAGTCAATATATGTTTTACAGAAAGCTATAATAATTTAGAATGAATGAAATTGTAAAATAACATATACTAATAATCACATGAGGCTGTCAATAAACTTTAATTAGGTTTATAAAAAAAATTTATACCAAACTATATGAGATCAATACATTAATCATCCAAAGCCACCAACAAATGCATACATTGAGAACAACAATTACATCAATTCATAATACAAATCATCCATGGCTATGTATCTCAATGTTTTTAGCAATTCATGAGCTATTTTACACATGAAGAAAACTAATACTGTGAAAAAAACAAATGCATGGGGAGAATTCCATCACAAGACTTTGTCCAAGAAATGCTACTGCTTGCCTGGAGAGCTTGAACATTTCTTTCAAGTTCAGCTATGTATTGAAGCTTCCGGACCTGAGAACGTTGAGCAAATTGACTGGATCAAAATAAAAGCTTATCAAGCTTCACAAAAAGCATGAAACCTCCTAGAAATAAGTACGACAAGATTGTCATATCTACAGCTATTGACAAAAGGGATAGGGAATCAGTTGAGCTTGTAGAGAACCGATTCAATAACACGCATACAACTTATTACTATTGCAAGCTAATAAAGGCGCATCTGAACACTGCTCAGCAATACATATTCACGAATGAAACTAATCTTTAATGTTTCCCACATCCATTCTGACTCAATATTTATATATACTGTTTACAGGGTAAGTCGGGTGAATTTTGATCCTCCAAAATGGGGCATATGCAAAGAAGGTTGGCAAATTTATTTCAGGTGACAATCAAGTAAATGACACGCATCGACTAGATTCAGCTATACCAACTTTATTGAAGTAGGACAATTATACCAAAAATCTTACCCAAATGCAAGTAGAACTTTTTTATAGAAGAAAGTTGATAACTCAGAGTGCGCCAGACTGCAATGCCAAAATAATCACAGTTACAAGATAAACTTAGCATGAATGAAACCCATGCAGACCAGGATAAAATTGATTGTACCTCAAAGCCCACAACTGGAGATATGACGTTGTATTATAAACTGCACCTAGTACAAACTCAATGGCACGTATCACCTAGTGCAATCTCCAAAGTGCTAATGGCACCACCAAAATGTGTAGGCGGTGCTTTTTCCACAACTTTTCCATCCAGATCAAACTCAACACCTCTATTTTTTGCTTTTTGGATCGCCTGTTGCATAGAGGCTTGGCTGTCCCATCTCTTTCTTGCGATGTTAAACATTGGTGGCTCCATCCACGATGGTCTCCACAATTGATTTTTTTAAAGGCCTTCCTCAGATAATGTATTCATTTGCTCATCATAGTACGGAACTTATTCCTACAAACAGTATCCCATGTCTCCGCAATTTCAAGCTGAGCTTCACTATTCCACCTATACCTCATCTAAAAAAACATATATAACCTAAAAGATTACAACATGTATGATAGCACTTTCAACTTGTCAATTATATGAAACATAATTAAGCATTGAGAATATATAACCTAAAATATTATAACATGTCATGTCATGTCATGTCACAACAGTTAGACTAATTTTGATATGATTATCCAAGAATTGATCAAATAGCGGGTAAGTTAAATTAGGAAATTAGCATTCAGAATATATAACGCATGGAAGGCAAGAAAGAATACCACTTATTATCATACTAATATATCTACGACTAAGTGTATAATTATATAATTTATCGTCAACAATAACGTACCCTGAATTCTGTCCACAAAGCATCACGTGTCGCAATGCAAACATCATCCCATTCTTTATCCCCTCTGTAATATGAGCGAAGGGCAGCACCAACATCCTTATTTGCTGCCCTCAAGTCGAATGCTTTTAGTAAAGGTGGTTTGGATACCAACAACCTCTTCTCGTACTCAAGTACTAGGGGGGGGAAAGCTTGTGGAATGATTTGCTTTTTTTTTATTTCGGTGTACTTTCATTTTTGAGTGTTGGAGGCTAAGCGTCATATTGTAACTGGAATGGTCGTGTGTTTCCCCGATGATACAATTTGTCGCCAGGCGGTGAATCTGCAGACCTGACAATAGACTGCTGTGAAGTTGTCCTATTCTCAGCCACAAGACGAGAAGTACAAGCACCACTATATCTCTCATCTCTTGCTGGTGAAACCTGCTATGGGGAATTTTGATGCATAGTCTGGCTAATAGGACCTCCTGTGGGTGGAAATTGAGGCATTACCGCAGCAGTATCAATCCCGAATGTCTCTCCAGCGTAGTCATGTGGAAAACTAACTTGTGCAGGTCTTACATTTTGGTTAACACCGTGCAAAATATGCATGAATCCCCCTGGCACATTACCCCCTTGCATATAAACCCCTGGCATATGTTGTGCTTGCTGATTAAACCTAACTGCTCGGCAACAAATTGAAAAGCAAGACTATTCGGCATCAGAGGACGAGGAAATTGCGTTGAACTCTGTCCAGACCCATTTTGTGAACTCAACCCAGGCCGATGTTGTGACGAACTTTCCTCCCAGGATGAAGAGCTCGACGACATCCTCCGAGGATGATGACTAGATGGTGCCCCTGAACTAGGACCAACATTCGAACGGCCACCACCACGCCCTCCAAACATCTGAAAATAGATGAATATGTAAATATTCAAACTTTTGTTCTCAGTCGTTATAATTATCAAAGAAAGAGCTGTACAAAATCTTTCGGGTTTTATTCCACATAAAATTGAGCAACCATTGGTGATGAAGGTTTACGGACCCAACAATTTTTAAACAACAGAATCAACAACTAACAATGATACTTTAATAAATAACAAAGACCAATCTACCAAGAGGAAAAGATAATTCCGAAACCGAACACACAAGCTAAAGTAGAAAAATAGCAGATTCCATATATCAAACAACATCTCAGAATTCACAAATCAATTTTGGTGCAATAACATACCTTCGATTGATGATTCTGATTGTGGTGTAATTGGACGGAAGGCGGTTGAGAGGAGCGGTGCTGATCGACGATGGATGATGGCTGATGCGCGCGATGGATGATGGCTGATGCGCTGAGGAGTTGGAAGATTTCAGAGCAGAAAACGATTGGGTGAATTGGTAAAGTAGATAGAATTAATTAATATGTATGTTTATCTACTGGAAATTGCGATAAGAACAGAATCTATTTGTCTGAAACAAATACCAAGTATTCGGTTGGCTTGGTGGTAAAGTTGTTACTATTGAAGCACCAGGTTCCAAGTTCGAACCATGTTGGTGACCAAATTTTAATATATTCTTAATTGTCTATTTTTCTTAATTATAAATATTTTATCATTTTTTCCTTTTCTTTTCACTTTGTATTTTCTCAGATTTAATATGTATTTTAAATGTCTACTTCGTAATTATATATTTTACATGTTTTTCCCTTTTCTTTTCACTTTCTATTGTCTCATTAAAAAGGCAATGGTACTTTCTTCTTTTACTAAAATAATATGTTATAAAATATTTTCAATCTATCACATAATATTATAGCAAATTATTTACAGACGACATAATAGATTAATTAAGTGAAAGTTTCTTGAGACAAAGTCTCCAAAAGACTTATAGAGACGGGCTGCATTTTTAAGAAAATCATCGATGTTATCAAGTAAAACGTCTACGTTTTCAACATTGGTATTTTTTTGAATATACAACAAAATACATTTGGGTAATAACATAAATGTTTTAATTGATAATATCGATGATTATATTGAAAACATATACGACCATCTATACAGAACCGTCTCTCAAGAGATTTGTAGTGAATCAATTGATATTAACAAAAATAACATAAATGATGGATAATGACATGTAAGTGTAAAAAAAATACATTATTAATATGTGTAGATCATTTATACGTATATTATACATCTATGTCGTATATATCGTGTACCTAACACGTATCTATAATATACCTTAATTATTATACAAGATATTATTGACAACCAACTGTAAAATTCATTTCCCACTACACACGGGCCCAATTTGCTTCAAATCATAACAACTCGCTGTCAAAAATAGCGAAGTTGAAATATTCAAACCTATTAATGATAGCCACCTCTCATTATTGATATGTTTTTTAATTCCATTTACAGAATGGTTTCGGATGGAGCCCATTTGTCAATCTATGTCAACTAGCTGTCAAAATTATGGCTTTAACCTGTTACAATCAAAACATAAAATTGACAGTCATGTTGCTGTCAACAATTTACTGTCATTATTTTTGTGTTTTTTTAGTAGTGTCATGCTGTTCTTAAATTAGGGATTAAAATTGTACACCATACATATCTCAAACCAATTTAGAAATTCTGTACAACATAAAGACACAGCTATATGATAGAACCGTTATGTAAATGAAGGAACGAGTTTCAGAAACATATATTACTATATCATAATATTAGGATCACAAACTTAATACAAATAATGAAAATGAACACTCAAACTATGTAGATATACAGCAACAAATATCTAGCTAGAGCATTTATAAATAGTACGTACATGCTCTGTTATTAAGGTTCAAAGAGCATCAATTTTCTAAATATAATGCATCTCTCTTATTTATAGCACGCTTTGATAATTATATTCTTCTTAACCGAGGTTTTACGAAAACTGTCTTTCAAGATTGTCAATGACCATCTTATCAACCTGGAAAGCCCTAGTTAGAACAGCTGGATTGATTGGTGGATCGGATCCAAAAACAGCATTCGCGATTGTTATGACTCCTGGGTTCTGGCTACTTAGTGAAGAAAATGCAACAGCATTGGTCTTTCCCACATTTAATTGGAAATGCACCATGCCTTGAGGGAACACGAAAACGTCGCCCGGGTTCAAGTATTTGGTGAAAAGCCTGTTTCGGTTATTGGGATCCGCAGGATTTGATGCCACAAAGCCAACATAGAGTGTGCCTTTTTCTACACGAATAACTTCAGTTGCCCGTGGGTGTATGTGGGGTGCGTTTAGACCGTTGCGTGCATAGTCTATACGGACTATAGAAATGCCAAGGGTGTTAAGTCCCGGCAGTGTGTTGATATCAACCCGAGTCACAAATGAACCCTGCACATTTGACGTATTTCCAGCCCTATTTAAACCCGAGAAAAAGAAATCATCAGCAACAACCATCTCCGGGTTCTTGCAAATCTTCCCGTTCACAAACACTGCATGTTGACAGAACCGCGATTAAGATTAGTAAGAAATTTAATTTCTCATCATTATAGTAGTATAAAAAATTTGTTCCGCATATGTAAACTGTACTATAGTTATAGGCTATTACCCGCGGCTTTGAAATCGTCAACAGCAACACAGAAATCTTGTAGAGGGCTGGGATCGGATGCATGCGAGAAGGAAGCTAAAGATGCCATCAGAATGGCTGCAAGGAGGCAAAGAGAAATCTTCATTGCAGAAAATTATATATTCGTGCGAGCGAGCTAGCTAGGTTTTATAAGATAATGTGTTCTGCTTGGTTTAGAAGTGAGAAATGTAGCATAGACATGGTAAGTATTTATAGATGAAAGTGGGAGAAAAAGTCATCTCCTAAATTAATTTTTTAATTAATTGAAGATTAGTAATTTGCAAAGTTTGAGCAAAGTAACTAATGCACGCTAATTATAACTTTTGAAGATTTCTTCCACTTGCATGGCTGATGATTTTATTATAAATATTTTTCAACAACTGCTTCAATACTATTTCCACTTAATTTTATCGTCTTTACACGTTACTCTTAATTCTCATTTCTAATTATTTTTTCACCTTAGATCATAAGATTTGGTCGATCTGCTGATGAATCATATACTACTGCTCAAGACTCAAGAGTAGTGTGGTCAAATGAAATACTTATTTCACTAAAAAAGCAATTGAATTTTTTGTCGGTCTAATTTTGAGTTGATGAATTATATATCTTAGTGACAAAGAGAGAGAAGCCAGGGATAAAGACAACGAAACCAAGCTTCCAATTACGGTTCTTGCATTCTTTATTTCAAACAGCCAGTAAAAGACTAAGACTTGGTTTATTTCAAACAGTACTGATTAAATTAGGGCTAAAACTCGTTCATCTGCCTCAAGCTTTCGAGGGGCTCATTCAAAACTTAGGTACCCCTTAAATTGGTGGTAATAACAGATTCACCCCTTCTATTCGAACAAAAACAGTTGCATCCAAAATTTTGAACTGACGGAATTTTGATATTACAAATGGATCTAAAAGTCAAACCTGAAGATGACATGGACTTGCTTTTTGCTGATGTGTCAGCCAAAGTTGGTCATAATAACAAAAATGGCATTGAATATTTTGATTTTTGAGTTTCTTTTATTGTGTTTCACTATTTCTTTTATTTTTGATTTTATTTTTTCCTCTTTTATTTTGGCCCCAATCGTGGACGCTTTGTAATTAAGAGAAACAAATGTAGGGACGCTGATGTAATTGAATGGATGTAATTGGTGAGTTGGAGTCCATTGAATGACCATAAATTATTTGGGTCCAACTAGTTATTATTCATAAAATTTAAAAGTTCAATTAGGTCCCTATAACGTTTTCAATTTTGCAATTAGGTTTGTTAAATTCTCAATTGTAAGGGCTTGGTTTCCAAAACTCTAAATTGAGTCCCTTAAACTATGAAACCAATTCAAACAACAATCAAAACACCATATCCACATCTCCAACTCCGATTTCAAAACTCCATGCCGGAAAAGCTCCGACATGGGTTACAACTCCGATTTTGAGTTGTGAAAATTTCATGTCAAGCCGCTGCATTCGATATAATGTCTGACTCCAAAATCGATGCGGTACTCCAATTTGGAGTCATGACAGCTGACTCCGGAGTCAGTAATTACAGACTCCGGAGCAAAATACCGTAAAGCAAATACATTACAATCCGATTTGGAGTCATGAACAACAAAAAAGAAGAGGAAGAAGGGAAGGGAAGGCAGAAGAAAATGGGTTTGGGGTGGTTTTCGAATCTTTGCAACGATAAACATGATGCCGATAATGGAGTTTTTTTTTTTTTTTTTTTTGTAATGAAGAAGAAGGGAAAAAGAAAAGAGAGGAGAATAAAAAGAAAACATGTACTCAGATTGAAGGAAGAAGATGATGAACAGTAACAATCAATAAAGGAAAAAAATAAATAGAAAATAAAAGGAATAATTCAATTTTATTTTATTTTTGATTTACTTTATTGTTTAAATTAAAAAAAAATCCACCATGGCAAGAGAGAGAAAGTCATTTTCATTTTGGTCAACTCTAGGGGGTATTTGTTATTGTTTGAATAGAAGGGACCAATCTGTTAAGGGGGCCAATTTAAGGGGTACCATATATAATTTTCTCTTAAATTATCTACTATACATCTTTGCCAATTGATTTATTAGTCGGATCGTTGATTTTTATTTGTTTTTTCAATTTTTGATTATTTAATTAATCTTAAATCGAATAATGTTCAATTTTTTTATATAATGAAAATTTACCCCCTAAAGTTTTATTATATAAAAAAATTGAACATTTTACATTTGCGGCTTAAGATTAATTCGTAGTCAAAGTTGAAAAAAAATTGACCGCAAAAAGTCAAAACGGAAAGCTTGATCCGGAACGGATAAAACAAAATCACTTTGAAAAATACGTACAAACATTAATTAAGTTCATTAACCAGAAGTTATTATGTTTACTTAAAAGCATTAGTGTTTTTATAAACAAATAAACGAAACGTTGTGCTAAAACGAAATGGTATGTGTTTTACATAAAAACATCAATAATTTTTTTTAACAACATAACTTGGTCAACTTTTTCAGGTTTTTTATATTGCTCCATCAAATATATGTTGCCAAGTAAATTTCTGCTTTTTTTTTTTTTTTTTTTTTTTTGATAAGAAAAGAAATGCAAGCTTTGAAGCCATTGGCAAGTCCTAGAATAGGGCGATTAGCCTTCTTGTCGATATTCTTGAGTTCAATCTTCCAAGGACTTTGGAGCAGCTCCTTGCAACGAGTTACCTAGGGTTCCAATTCTTACGGGGGAAAGTCATTCTCCGTCATCCATCCAAAAATCGTATTCGAATCTGTTTCCACTTGAAGTTTATGGATCCTCCGTTCCCAAGCTAGCTCAAGTCCTTTCAGTAAACTATAGAGCTCTGTTTCGTTGACAGTTGGTTGGCGAATTTGAGCAGCAAACCACCATACCCAATTGCCTGAATCATCCCCAGAGAACACCTCCGATTGAACCCGAATTCTGTTGAGGTTTTCAACTCCCATCGACATTTAATTTCATCCATGTCTTTGGTGGTTTACTCCATTTCAAGCTCCTTTGGTAAATACTACTGGGACATATGCGCATATTCAAATCACTGGTGAATGAGGAACTTAAGCCTCATAATACTCTCCTGTTTCCCACGAAAAATTGTTGAATTCCATGACTTCCAAATGTTCCATACAGTTGCAGAGAACACATCAGGCCAGCAAAACTACAGATTTAGCTTTGTTTCAAAATTTCCCTTGTTGAGGGGTGAATCCTCAACCCCTACTAAGTGATTACTAAGTCTTCCTCCTAACCCAATAGCTCGCCCTAGTCCGCCTGGTAAGCCTCAGAATGACCACGATCGGATATTGCTAAGGACCTGCACAAAGATTGTTGGGGGATTAGAATGGTAGATCCGGTTTGCTTAGGGTCAAACCGGATAAAGACTTTACTCGAGAGAGATTGAGTCTCTACTCTGTAAAAGTGTGATTATGGGAATAGTGACTTCCTGTAGCATGAGAATCTGTGCCATATTTATAGGTTGTCTCTTCAAATGGAGGAACTCACAAGATTGTGCAAAGTGTAGGCTTCACAATGTGCCCCCAATGCCTTATTGGGCTCAAGGCCCATTAGATAGGTTTAAGCCATTTGCTTACTGGGCTGTTTGAGGGCACAATTGGTATTTCAGTGTTGCGATCGGACCTCTCGGCATTCTTTTGGTCCGGATCGAACTATGCTGTTCAGTACACTTAGTCTTTTGGTGGTGAGTCGTCCAACCCATAGGTCTTACGATCCTAAGTTAGTCTTTCCTCTATTAATACTTGCACTGTGAGAGAGGTACAAGTGGTGAGGTAGGTCGGATAGTGTGTCCGGACCTATTCCTGCTTTCAACCAAAGTCCTGATGCTCTAGTGAATAAGGGTCGGACCAGTGGTATCGGACCACTTGGTCGAGTCTCTTAGTGAGTATAGACTAATTCGTCTCTGGATTCGTCCTTAGAACGTCTTAAACAGATTGTACATTGTTCCGTATTAACATATGTCTCCCTAGTTTCCAAGTATCTTTGTAGAAGATACTTGTGGAACTATAATTTGAAGTGTGGGAGAGCTTCTTTTTTTTGTTGTTGGTTCGATCCGTTTCTTAAAAAGAAAAAATCTTGTGGTATGTGCCCTTAATGGGAAAATACTTTATGCTTTTTCCATATCACCCCCCCCCCCCCTTTTCTTTCAGTCCGAGACAAAAGGTCTCAGACTGTTAGAAAAGAGGTATTTGTAAGCGAGACTGGGCGTGGCATCAAGTTGATTTTTTGTTGATCCGATACTGTTGTAGTACGACGATCCGTACGTTGTATAATGTAGCAGTAGTAAGGTCCGGATCCTGCATATTGTCGTAGTATTAAGGTCCGTAGCCTGTATCTTTATGGGCTTCGAGCAATTGAAACTGAAATGGACTTATTGAGCTTGAGTTGTGTGCAATGGACTGGGCTATATATGGTCTCCTTGGCCCATTGGTGTATCTGTTAGTGGAAAATCTATCTCTGGAAGATGTTTATTCTCAACACCAATTGGGTTAACTGGTCATTTCACCAAGTGGTTTGATGTGCGCCGTTGGATGAATCACGATGAACGAACGAGATTGAATCCCTAGTGACGTGACGGTTGAGCTTCCCAAATTAGCCCCCCTATAAATAGCAATACTTCACCGTCATTTGCGCATCGCTTAGAGAGAGAATTTTTGCAATCCTACTGAATCTGAAGCTTTACAAGTGAGTCTGAGTGTTGTGCCTGTCATTTTCAATCGCTTTCATCTCATCCGTGCCATATATCAAGTAAGTTTTCTCATCCGGATTTCGCTTTTGTTTACTTTCTTGTCTTCTTTTTCGTCGTTGTCGTTGGAATTTTATTGTTCTTCCTGCTCCTGTATGCTTTTGATACTTGTTGTATCTGATTCTTGATAAATGGATGGACTAAATCGCTCTCATGGCAATAATTTAAAAATAGACGAACTAGACTATAACTCGGACTTAGTTGACGTAAGTAGTCGGACTATAGTGAATCATAGTGAGCCTGAAGACACCATAAATAATGCGAATCTGTAATCTGAGTGTGGACTGTACATATGAATCTGTCAATTCAGACCATATGACCTCGTAGGTAGGGAGATGCCTTTTATTTTGTGTTTCGTTCTTCAAGTTTTCAGTAGTCGGACTGTGTTGTCCAGCTTGCGCTCCATACATAATAAGATACCTAAATGAGCTCTCGAACAATCAACCATCCGGACCCTAAGTTGCTTCCTGTTTTTCTTACCCTAGGATGTCCGAGAGTGATAGCCAAAATCATCATGATGACGAGTACACCTCTGGGTCTGGATCCGAATCGGAGAACTCTAGCCGTGAGTATAAGCGGGAACTTCATACGGCCCTTGGGTATTCAGATGAAGATGTCGACATCATGGGAGGAACGGATGCGGAGCGCTGTGATCCAGTAGATGCAGCGGAAAATGCACTTGTAGAGCCACAAGCACCCACAATGGGACTGGTGGAGGCGGATGCTAGAGATGATAGTGGAGAACTTCTGGTACCTCTTCATAATATTATTCGAGGTTTATCTTATAACACACGAATCCGTCCGAATTTGATTCCTTTTATTCCGGATCCACAGGCTCCCCATATAGAGGAAGTTAACCCTCTTGGTTCCATAGAGGAGACTGTTCATCGAAGTGGTGAGGAACGCTTGAATGAGTCAGACGAGGACGACGAAGAAGAAGGGGAAGATAACGAAGAAGAGTTTGAGGGCGAGGAAGAAGACAACGAGCAACCCGTTGTTCAAAATAGAAGGGTGGAATCCGGGGGAATGCGAGTACGAGTGTTGCGCTTGTTCCTATGGATGAGGCTGGTCCTTCACGTCCGAAGCGACGTGGGGCTTCCAGAAAAAGACCCAATCCGACTCCGGTTGAGGGGCTTGCCCCCAAAAAGTCGAAGAAGTCTGTAGATGCGACCGAGGTAAAGTTCCCCCAGCTTCCGAGAGAGGTGGTGTGTCCAAACCCGGATGGGGAGTTAAACTCTGATGGATTCCTTCCGGCCTGCCCATCCAAAGTTGTGGCGGATGATATTCCCGAACTTCGACGTAAATATGAAATTCCGGAGTCGGTAGAAATTTTGATAACTTATGTTTCCCATTAACTTTGCTGGGAATTTGTTGCTTTGATTTCTTATTTTCTTCCAGCGATGCCACCGATAAACATACTAAAGATGGCTTGGAAGATTCTAAATTATCTGAATCAAATTGAACAGAAGAAAAGTTTAAGGACCTGGATTGCAATTGATCAAAACTTGTGTCGGGTATAGTCGCATTTCATACTTATCGGACAAACTATTTTTCATACTTGGCGGGAAAACTAGCGTTTCTAGAATACAGATGAACGTTTCTGATATAAAACTTAAGTAATTTGTACACCATGCATCACGACTTGTTCGCCCCAAATAGCTGGTTAGATGCCCTTTTTTCTGACTGAATTTTGTTACTTCTTAAATTTGAATTAAGATTATCACGATTAATGTTCTTGTTCACTATAGAATCCTATGTATGTTCATAGCTTTCAGCGGATTCAGAGACGCCCGAGAACGTTCACCCGGTTCACACGAATTAGGGATTGAAGTTGTACACCATAAATATCTCAAACCAATTTAATTAGAAATTCGGTACAACACAAATTCACAGCTGATAGAACTGTTATGTAAATGCAGGAACGAGTTTCAGAAACATATATTACTATATCATAATATTAGGATCACAAACTTAATACAAATAATGAAAATGAACACTCAAACAATGTAAATATACTAGAGTGAGAAAACGATACGCGTGTTATTGGCATATAGTTACAAATAATAAAAAAAATATATGAATGATATGAATGTAAGTATTGTCATTGTTTATGATAATGAATTGTCTTTTTTCGAATTGAATTGGGGTCTGGGTTAGTGCGAATTGATTTGTTTCAATTTAATTAAAGAAGATGGAAAAGAAATATTGATTATCGTTGTTGTTGTTTTTTTTTTTTTTTTTATAATGAATTGATTTTATTGGGGTTGAATTAGGGCTTTGAATTTGATTGGAGAAGACATATTGAGTTTTTCAATGATGAATTGATTCTATTGTGGTTGATTTAGGGCTTGGAATTAATTGTAGAAGACAAATTGAGTTGTTTTTAACGACGAATTATTTTGTTGGGGTTTGCATTAGGGCTTAGAGTTAGAATGAATAAGACATATTAGTTTTTTTCTAATTAAAGTCTAATTTACATATATATTACAAATCGATTCAATTTATCTTAAATTAAGTACTCAATTGCATAAAAATACGCTACACCTAATTATAAATAATGAAATAAGTATATGAAAGTAAGTGATATCGTTGTTTCAGATAATTAATTGACTGTTTTCGAGTTGAATTAGAGTTAGGGTTACTGCAAATTGATCTGTTTTAATTTAATCGGAGAAGAATTAAAGATTGGTTATTGTTATTTTTGTAATGATGAATTGATTTTGTTTGGATTGAATTATGACTTGAAGTTTAATTGGAGAAGGTATATTGTGCTTTTTTAATGATGAATTGATTTTTTTTTTCAATTGAATTATGGCTTGTAATTTAATTGGAGAATACATGTTGGTTTTTTATAATTAAAGTCCAATTTACATATTACAATATATATATATACTAGAACGTGAGAAAACGCTACGCGTGTTATTGTGGCACATAGTTACAGTTATAGAAGACGTATACGAAGGCAAGTAATATTGTTGTTTCTGATAATTGATTTCTTTTTTTAAGATGAATTAGTGTTTGAGCTGATGTATTTTAATTTAATTTGAGAATGTTGGTCCAGATAACGGCAAAGGGAAAAGACTAGGGGGGGGGGGGTGAATAGTCTTTTACAACTTTTGTCGATAAACACAATTTCTCAGATATCTGATACTTAATTTCAGAGAGCGGAAGACTTTTCTGTGATAAGTGCACGTGCTCAGCAAGATATGTGTAAATACTCAGCAAGGTAAATAAAGAAAGTAATAAATTGCATAAAGTAAATAACACTGATCTTTATAGTGGTATCTGAAGGTGGCGTAATCCTTCAACTAATCCACTTCGGCCTTTATCAAACCTAGAATCCACTAAGACAGATAATTGAGTTCACCTTACAAATATCTTCTCTCGATTCCTAAATACACTAGGTTCCCAACCAAGTGTTCCCCCTGAGTTATTCCCCGGCTTTCTCAGCCAAGTACTTCCTGTACTCAGAAACCTTTGAACTATTCCTTAGTTTCCCAAACTAAGTACTTCCTGTACTTCACGCCGTTTAAGGTGTTGGTTAAGGTAGTTTGTCAGGTAAGTAGTCTTTATAACTTTCTCAGTTATGTAAGAATACTTGATAGAACAAGAATCACTTAACACACTTCACAATGTGTGGTGATATGTTCTTTACTGACCCAAGTCTATGTTAAATGTTCTGGAGAATGAAACTTAGATACTTGATCTTTTGATTCAACTCCTTCACAGATAGCAATGCTTGTTAAGGATCAGGACACTTAGAACTTTCGTGCTACTTAGAATTCAAGAGCTTAGTCGCAACTGTAAGCTAAAGAGTAAGTAGGTTGAAGGCTTGTATGCTTGAATGAGTTCGTCAATGTAAGTTCTTGGCGTGTTCAGTGTGTGTGTATTCAAACATTCTAAGTATTGATATTTATAGTTGAAAATCATGCCGTTTGAATAGTATCCGTTAGGCTTAATGAAATTCAAACTATTGATATCTGTTAATAGTACTGCAGAAGACACTGTCTCTTTTCAGAGATTTCCTCTTTAGTTCAGATGTCTCCGTCTGCGCATTTAATGCATTGTACTATTTTTGTCCTGTAGTGCCAACGGAACTATGCACGCTTTCTGAAGCATTGCATGTCCCTTTCCAGAAACCTTCACATCTCCAGATACCTGTTGAAACATTGTTTCCCAGAAACATAGTTTTATCCAGGATATATGAGTCTAGATATCTATGGGCACTTTTCCTTGTTCAGAAACTTTGTGTTCTCAGATATCTTTTGCAAAACTTGTTTATTGAGAAACACTTGTTTATCAAAGATATCTGGTCATAGGTATCTGATAACCTTTGTCTTCAGCAATCTTGTGCAGTCTTCAAAACTTCAAAAAATTGTTGAACTCTCCTGCTGGATGCCTTCTTCTTGGTCTTCTTCAAAGATATAAAAATTACATTCAGAGACCTAACATCCTATACAAGATTTTCTAGACTAACATACTTAGTGATTTTCCTCTTTTACAGTGTTCAAGTGAACCAAGAGTACTAACCACCTTTCTGTGCTAAGATAAGTCATTAGGTTGCTGATCAAAATCAAAATAGATATTCCTAACAAATTTCCCCCTTTTTGATCAATCAACGATGACTATCTTTAAAACCTATTACAACTTGGAAGAGGGAACAATCTAACACTTAATCATTTCTTATGATCTTTTCAAATTATTTTAATTAAGTGCAGAAAGTAAACATCAACCAAATCACAAGGTGTGATCTTTGCTGACAAGTTATCTTTTTATAGATCGATTGGTATCTAAGAGTAGTTTCATCAGATATGTTACAAAGAAAGTTCACAGATAACTTAATAAATAAAACATATTACAGCACAGTCAGCAAGATACAAAACACTTAGTTAAATTAGGACAACAGGAGTAACCAAGCTCCAAGTAGACATCCTAATAAACTAGTCTTCAAGTCTTCAAAATCTTCAAATCTTCAGTCAGCAGATCTATGGATCAATTTGCAAATTCCTTGTCCCCAACCTTTTGATATCATCTGAGTAGTAATAGAGCAAGGTCCTGACTATCATCTCAGTGTTTCTGGCAAATCCACAAACTTCCTTTAGCTGCTTCGTATTTCCAGAGGGTGTTTTAGCTGCTAAAGGCTTTGCAGCTATTGGCTCAGATAGGCTATCAACCTTTTTTCTTTTTCTGTGAAGATGAGCTTCATCTTCATCAGTCTCTTCATCATCATCATCAAGATCAATTCTTGTGAAAATTTTGCAGACTTCTTCATTGCCCTAGGATTTTATTTGTCCTTCTTCTTCTTCTTCTTCTTCAGAAGACTCTTCAATCCCTCTTACTTGTCTTCTCCTTGGAGCCTTGGTACTCCTTGGAGGTTTCTGTGCCCTGGCCCTTATTGTCATTCCTTTTTCAGGAAGTTGCTGAGTGGTGTCCACTATCTGTAGAGCAGTTTGACTGGGGGAGGGCCCATTGATTCTGAGTGGTGGCTGGGAAGATTTCTTCTTGCTTCCTCTTCCTTTCTAAGCGCCGGAACCTTTCCCTTGTCCTTGATATCCTTCCCCCTTAGTCATTGTTGACTGACTCAGTGTCACAAAGGATTCTGAGAGTGACTCAAAGTTTCCTTGTAGATAATTGTAAGCAGCAACCAACTTCTGAAGTTCAGCCTTGAGCTCCTGATTTTGTTTGATAAGTCCTGTTTCCTTATCAGTGAGCTCTGCCAGTGGGCCTTGAGTAGCATCTACTTTTCCAGCAGCATAGCTAGCCTCATTAAGGGCTTTTTCAGCAAGATTATTGTCATCATCCCTCACCATGCCTATGTCTCTCTGAGCAATGACCAAGCTTGTTGTTCTATGAGTGATTAACTCAGTGAACTTTTTCATTTCTGCAGGGACTGATGCAATTACTTCTTCATTTTATTGAGACAACTCCTTTCTTAGAGTTGCCAGAACCTGGTATCTGGCTATGTAATCATGGGAGTTGAGATTTGCTTTCTTACTGAAGCTTTGAGGAGCTATCAGTTTTCTCTTTAAGTGAGAAACTCCCAAGTGAACATTTGCATGTTCTGCCAAGGTTCTGTCTTCTTTATCATCGGAGTCTTCATCCTAGTGATCTTCATCCTCTTGGGCATTTTCATCAATATTTTCTAGCCCAACAACCATCTCAGAGATGGGCTTCTTTCCTTTCAGTGGGGAGGATGGTACTTCTTTTGGTGATGCAGCCTTAGCATCATGCTTGTCTTCAGATACTTGCTCAAGATTCAATTCTTCACAATTGCACGAGCGAAGTCGGAGTTCTTTCATCTCAGCATAAGCTTCCATTTCCTTGATGGTTTGATCTTCAATCGTTTGGAGCTTTGCTTTGGATTCAGCTATCTTCTCTTCCAGTTGAAGATTTAGCTGTTGTTCTTCCTCCAACAACTGTTTGAGTTAAGAAACTCTGGCTTGTGTATCCAATATTTTCTGAGTGTTGCCTCAGAGTGCTCAACTACTTGTTCAGTAGAGTCTTTTTGTTGGGGAGATGGATGTGTGGACTTCTGAGGAGATGGAGGAAGGGAATTTTGTGAAGTCCTCTCAGTGTGCTTTTCGTCAACTGAGGCATTGTTTCCTTGTGCAATCCCTCTTGTCCCTGGTGCAGGGGCATCATCATCATCCTTTTTGTCATTGATAGTCAGAAGGAGGTTCTTCAAAATTATTCTCATCTGTTTCCTCCTCATCTTCAGAAACCAGATTGATCACTTCAGGAAGTGTGACCAATTGCACATTTACTTCCTCTTGTTCAGAGGGTATGCACTGTAGGGACTTTGGCAAGATTGGCTTGAATGCCATCTCCATTCTGGTCTGACCATCTGCCTTTTCAAAGGTTTCAATGAGCTTGTGTGCTACTTCCTTTATGAAGTTCTTATTCATCAACGTGGCAAATGCATATTGCTCAGTTGGAAATATTGCATGCACATAATTCTCCAAGTCAAATGCTCTTGCTCTTCTGGTAGGGTGATCAGTGACCCTTGTGATCTCAAACAGATCAGAGCATCTGAGTTTCTGCCATTTCTTGAAACACTTTAGATGCTTTGGCAGAGTATGAGCCTTGAAGAATGGAAGTAGGTCCTTGTTCAAATCTTTAGGGACCACTAAGGCACTAGCTTGAGCCTGAAAGAGATAGTTTTGAGTTAGTTTCAAAACTTTTAGTAGATATCTGGGTTTTAGAGTAGTCAAGTATTTGTGTTACCTGTGCAACAGCAACAGGCTCAGGAGGTTGGACTACTGAGGTTCCAGGTGCCTTAGATATCTTGGTGTGAGGAGGAGACTTGGAAGTCTAATCCTCAGCATCCTCTCTTTCTTTTTGAACCTGAGAATAAAATACAACATAACACTTAGAAATTTATCAAGAGAGAAACACTTAGACAATTTGATATCTGAGATGTCAATTACCTCCACAGTAGGAGGCTCAGATACTTGTACAGTTTCTGGTATTCTCTCTGGTGATGAAGGTTTGGTGGCCTCATCAATTTACATTGGTTGAGGGGATTGAGTGGGCAATTCCCTAGCAACTTTTACTTCTGTTTGAGCCTATGAGTAGAAAGTGTTAAGTATTTAGAAAAATGATCAGAGTAATATTGTGAAGAATATAGATATCTGAGATATATACCTTCTCAATAGAAGGCTCAGATACTTGTTCCTCAGAGACTTTGTGAGTCTCTGGTTGATTCTCTGATGAGTTAGGCTTCTCAGCCTCATCATTTTTCTCTCAGTTGGAGCCTATCAGAAACAAACAGTTAGTCAAGTGTGTATAAAAGATATCTGAAAAGTCATGTCTTAAGAAACTATTTTCCACCTGTAATACAGGCTCAGGTTCCTTAAGTGTTGAGGCTATGGGAGCCTCCTTCTCAGTCTTTGAGGCAAGCTTTGCAGCTTCCTCTTGTTCTTTTGTTTCTAATTCAGCCTGTAACAAAGAAATTTTTATAAGTAACAAGATTTATAAACATAAAATTTCACAAGTAGAGAGTTAAACCATTCAGCTACCTGAGCAGTGTCAGGCTGATTGGTCTCTGGAACTTGTGACCCTTCTATGCTTTGGTCTTGTTGTTCCATTTCAGCTTCTTTGTTTGAAGTTTCAGGTACTTCAGACCTTTCCTGGGTGTGCAACTCAGTTGGCTCCCCTGGTTGATCATTCTGAGCAGATGCCTCAGTTTGATCCCTCTCATTGAGTTGGGGAACCTGTTCTTTTACAGGATTTTC
Source organism: Plantago major (assembly GCA_026545765.1). Lineage (NCBI taxonomy): Eukaryota > Viridiplantae > Streptophyta > Magnoliopsida > Lamiales > Plantaginaceae > Plantago > Plantago major. The sequence continues at coordinate 26,077,394 of CM048840.1, read as the reverse complement.
TTCAGCAAGGAAAGATGCTGGTATCTCATGCTGTAACTCAAGTATCATCTCAACAGCATCCACTATTGGCTGTTGTGGTTGGTGTGGTGATTCTGATCTGGATGAAGAAGGTGATGCTGTATGGGGCCTATCCAGATCTGCTTGAGACAGACTTTTAAGTGTTGAGGCAATGGCAGTATCCTCCAACACTAAGTTGCCACTCATCAGAGCATCTTCAATATGCTTAAGTGTTACTTGCTCTGATGGTGTGTTTTGTCCAGTGACCTTGGACACAGTTGCTTCTTCAGCAACCTTTGAACTAGTTGCTCTTTCAGCAACCTTGGGGATTATTGCTTCCCCCTCATCTTCAGATTCCTCATCGAAATCTGGGACTGAATTATCAACAATCCCTGCTGCTTCTGCAGAGAGTGTTTGAAGTTTCTCACTGCTTTTATCAGCATTGATAAGTTCATCAGCAAGGCACTCTGCAGCATTGATGAGTTCATCAGCTGTGGTCTTAGCAGCATTGATGAGTTCATCTTCATTTATGAGTTCATCAGCAGTGGCGGCAGATATCTGAGAGTCGACATCCACAATGGGTATGTCTACTGATTTGCCAGCAGACTTCTTTCGCGAAGTTCTGGGCTTTTTGGTCGCAACGGAACCCTCATATACCTCATCAGTCTTTCATTTCTTGGAACCTTTCTGAGATGCAGTAACCTTTTTCATCATGTTTGTATACTCATATTTGTAGAGTAGGTTACTATTGGAAATGTCTGCCGTCTCTCTGAGCTCAATGCCAAGGCACTCCAGTAAGTAGCAAATCTTCAGTCCATAGCTTACTGTGGCTTTTGGCTCAGCAAGGCCCTTAACGATTTTAGGCTCAGCCTTGTATTTTCTTCACAAATTTCATGAAGGCGTACTTCCCCCAATTAAAAGGGTTTTCCAGCCTTTTGTTTTGTTGATTCAACAAGAACATCATCATCCAGCGTTCTTGGCTTATCTGGTCAGCTCCTCCTTGTAGACCATCAAAGCATCTGTGAAGGATACATGCCAACACATCCCAGTGAACCAACAAATGTCTGGTTCTGATGTCTGCAACTTTGAAGTCGATGGGTGTGTCTGGCTTGTCAAGATCACACACATCACTGTAGAGCTTTTTGACACCCTCAAGGAGATCTTCATCCTTGGTGTCAATTTCAAAATCCTTTCCAAGATTTTGAAGTTCAAACAACTCACAGAAAGCTGTTTTGTCCAACAGGATTTCCTGTTCTTGGACTTTAGTCTTGATAGAAACTGTCTCAGTGCCTTCAGAGACTTTTGAAATAATCGTGGAGTTGTTGTAAAACTCCAGGACATCCAGTGAAGAGACTCCACTGGGAAGAGCAGATAGAAAGCCCTTGTTTGTGCCTTTTCAAGCATATCAAGTACCAACTTTCTGTCAGCCTGGTTTTCTATTACAGCCACAAGGTATTCCTCAATCATGGCACCACCCCAAATCATCCTATGATTTGAAGTCCAATGATCAGGATTGAACTCTCCAGTCAACTGTTTGTTTGTTATAACCAATACTGGTGCTTGCTTTTCAACAGTACCAGAGGTAGTAGCTTGGGTTTTCTGGTTAGAAGCACGTTTTGGAGCCATCTCTTTAAATAGTGAAAGTTTTTGAAAATCGGAAAGAGATTAATGTGTGAGTTTAATGATTCTTTACAGAATAACTAAGCGAAGAATAGAGATTTGCAGAAAACTTTGAAAGGTTTTTGTTATTTCTGTGTAAGTGTGAATGTTGGATTAGGCGAAAGTGATTTCTTTTGCCAAAATCCTATATATATAGCATCTTACTCTCAACAGACATATACATACAGATTGATTTTGTACATATGTATCTGTGCAAATGCAGATAGGCGTGGGTAAAATTCATTTTGCATTAAATGCTTAGGGGGCCACGTCTGTGTTTTTACAGTCCACTATTTTACAGAGAATTGATCTCGACTGTTAAGATCAAATGCCCATTTCATCAAGGGTCACGATTGCTTCTTCAGCAATGATCACAATCAGTAATTGTAATTGTGCCCAATTAATGAAATTTGGCGTAAGGCTTTCTGAATCACAACTCTTTTCTGTGACTAGGGGACAGTCTTTGGACTTATGTAGTCAGTTCAGAGACTGTGTGTAACTTAACATAAAAATGGAAAGATACAGAACACCAGAGATGTAGTTGACTGAATATAGTTGTACCACATTTCTCTTTTGTGTTCCCCCTCACTAAGTGATCTAGATATCTAAATACCTATCTCAGAAATCTTCAAATAGCCATTTTACCCTTTAACCTTTGATATCTGAGTACCCGTCTCAGATATCTTTTGCTATGTGTTTCACCTTGTCTTTGATATTCTGGATTCCTATTCCAGATATCTTATCTCTTCTTTTTCCTTTCTCGATCATACTGAGTTCCTGTCTCAGAGATTAGAACTTTTCAGTTCCTTTGGTAGCTCCATTAACCCAAGACTATGCCTCAAGGTTAAGAACCTGCTTTCTTGCAAAGGCTTTGTAAAGATATCTGCGAGTTGGTCTTCAGTACCAATCTTGAGTATCTCTATATTACCTTTTTCAACATGGTCTCTAATGAAGTGGTGTCTAACATCAATGTGCTTTGTTCTTGTATGAAACTTAGGATTCTGAGTTATGGTAATAGCACTTGTGTTATCACAGAAAATTGGTGTTTTCTCTTCATTGATCTCATAATCTCTGAGTTGTTGTTGTATCCACAATATCTGTGAAGCACAACACCCAGCAGCAATATATTCAGCCTCTGTGGTGGATATGGCAATTGAGTTTTATTTCTTGCTGAACCATGATATTAATCTGGCACCAAGAAATTGACAAGTTCCTGAGGTGCTTTTTCTATCAAGCAATGATTCAGCATAGTCAGTATCAAAATAGCCAACTAAACTCAATCCACTGTCTTTTGGATACCACAATCAAAATTCTACAATACCCTTTACATACCTTAATATTTTCATAGCAATGTTGTAGTGTGATTGCATTGGATTTGTCTGAAATCTAGCACATACTCCAACTGCATATTGAATATCAGGTCTACTTGCAGTGAGGTACAATAGAGACCCAATCAATTTCCTATACTTGTGTTCTTCAACACTCTTGTCAGATTCAGTGTAGGTCATTTTGGTTCCAATGCTCATAGGTATCTTAGCATTCTTTTTAGAAGGCTTTAGATTTAACTTGTTGAGCATATCCTTTGCATACTTTGTTTGACTAATGGATATTCCATCATTAAGTTGCTTAACTTGCAATCCTAAGTAGTTTAATTCTCCCATCATGCTCATCACAAATTTACTTTTCATGAGCTCAGCAAAGTCTTCACAAACTTGCTTGTTTTTAGATCCAAATATAATGTTATCAACATATACTTGAACTAGAAGTAGTTTCCCTTCATGGTTCAAAGTAAAGAGTGTTTTATCAATATCTCCTTTCTTGAAGCCACTTTCCAGCAAGTATTTGGCTAAAGTATCATACCATGCTCTCGGAGCCTGTTTCAATCCATACAGAGCTTTCTGAAGCTTATAAACCATTCTACTTTATGTGGAAACCTCAAAGCCTGGTGGTTGTTCAACATAGACTTCCTTAGGAGGTTCACCGTTTAGGAAAGCACTTTTGACATCCATCTGATAAACTTTAAAGTCATTATGAGCTGCAAAGGCTAGAAATAGTCTAATTGCATCCAATCTTGCAACTGGAGCATATGACTCATCAAAATCTAGTCCTCCTGTCTGGGTGAATCCTTGGCAACCAACATTGCTTTGTTTCTGGTTATTTCACCAGACTCATTCATTTTATTTCTGAAAACCCACTTGGTTCCAATTACAGATATTCCGTCAACAAATGGAACTAGTTTCCAGACTTTGTTTCTCTCAAATTGATCCAACTCTTCTTGCATTGCAGAGATCCAATCTTGATCCTTCAATGCTTCTTCTATAGTTTTATGTTCAATATTTGAGATGAAACATCCATAAAGAGTCAGCAATTGCTCTCCTAGTTCTAACTCCTTGGTCTAAAGGACCGATCACATCCTTGGTAGGATGATTTCTTATCCATTTCATAATAGGTTTTGAACTAGTAGGATCAATATCATTTTGATCTGAATGTGAATCAATATGATCTTGATGGGATACTTGTGCAGTATCTGAGATATCTGGCACATGGGAAATGCCAGGGATATCAGACACTTTTTCAGTGTTAGAGATATCTGGAATTTGATTTTCAGCAATCTCATTCTCAGAAACCTCTTCATGATGAAGGTTCTCAGTAACCTGTTCCAATTCTAGAATTCTCATAGGAAATTCTTCATCATGTCTTAGAGTCATCTGGTTGTTATTAAGCAATGGTTGCTTTTCATCGTCAGATTCATCCTCTAAGTGAATGATGGAGTTGTTTTCTTTTGAGGATTCTTCTTCAGAATCTTTAATCATTAGTTCTTTGAACCTATCTGAGTGTTCTTCATTCAAGAGTACTTTCTTGTTTCCTTCATAGAACACAACATGAACAGATTCTTCAATCTTTTGCGTTCTTTTGTTGTAGATTTTGTAGGCTTTTCTATTCAGAGAATAACCAAGAAATACTCCTTCATCTACTTTTGGTAGAAATGTTTTCAAGTATTCTTTTCCATTGTTAATAACAAAACATCTGCAACCAAACACCCTTAGATGTTTGATACTAGGGGGTCTACCAATAAAAAGTTCATAAGGAGTTTTGTCATGGTGTTTGTTAATCAAACATCTATTTTGAGTGTAGCAGGTTGTGTTAACAGCTTCAACCCAATAGATTTCACTTATTTCAAAGGTCGCAAGCATTGTTCTTCTTTGCTTCTTTTAGGTCCTATTCTTCCTTTCAAAGAACACCATTTTGTTGTGGTGTCCTTCTCAAGATAGTTGATATTGTATACCTTTGCGGTACAAAACTCTTTTATGTAATCTTGGTTCATAAACTCAATTACCATGGTCTGCATTACGATTCTGATACCTTGTCATTTTTCATGACTTCAAGCTTATTCAGCAAGTTGGGTATCTCAACCCTTCCATCAGATTTATGTTTGAGAAATACAACCCAAGTAAATCTTGAATAATCATCAACAATAACCAGACCATACTTCTTTCCTGCATAGCTAGTTACAGAGGATTCAAAAAGATCCATATGTAACATTTGCAGTGGCCTTTCACTGGAGTGTCTAGTTTTAGACTTGAAAGATGTTTTGGATTGTTTCCCATTTGGCAAGCTGAGCATATACCATCTTTTCTATATACCATTTTGGATAAACCAACCACCAATTCTTTCTTGGCTAGCTTGTTCAGAGTTTTGAAGTTCAAGTGACTCATTCTTTTATGCCATTGCCAGTTTTCTTCAGTGTGGCTAGATTGACTCACCATGAGACATTCTTCAGTTGTGGCAGATGCCCAGTCAGCAACATAAAGATTTCCTTTTCGCCTAGCAACCAAGACTGTCTGCTTTGACTCATTGTCAATTACTTTGCATAGTTTTGACTTGATCTTGACAGTGAACCCTTTGTCTACCAATTGACTCATGCTTAGGAGATTATATTTCAATCCCTTTACATGTAGTACTTCAGAGATTGAAAGAGCTCCAAACTTCAGATTGCCAAAACCTATGGTTGAATTTTCATCTCCTCCAGCAAATCCAATAATTGGTCCTTTATCGCATTTTCTGTAGTTAATCAGATTTGCTTTGTCTCCTGTCATGTGCTTCCCACATCCACTATCAAACTGCCACTTCGGGTTCTTCCTCAGAGTGTTCTGCACAAGACAGGAGACATGGAGTTAGGCTCTCATTCTAATAATGGAACCTTCTGGACTAAAGAATCTCCTTGTAGGAATCCATTTCTGAATGAACTTCCTTGGGGTATTCTTTTGTCTTGTTAGAACATAAGGAGGAATTAAATGATTAGTGTCATTATCATTTAAAGCTATTTTCCTTCTTGGTGTGTTCCTTTGTTAGGATTATCTATTTAGATTTTGATAAGCAACCTAATGACTTATCTTAGCTCAGAAAGGTGGTTAGTACTCTTGGTTCACTTGAACACTGTAAAAGAGGAAACTCACTAAGTATGATAGTCTAGCAAATCTTGTATAGGATGTTAGGTCTCTGAATGTAATTTTTTATTCTCTGAAGAAGACCAAGAAGAAGGCATCCAGCAGGAAAAGTTCAACAAGTTTGAAGATCTGAAGACTGCACAAGATTGCTGAAGACAAAGGTTTTTCAAATACCTATGTCCAGAATTCTTGAAGAAACAAGTGTTTCGAAACACAAGTGTTGCAAAAGATGTCTGAGAAATAAGAGGTTTCTGAAACGAGGAAAAGTGCCCACAGATATCTACACTCAGATACCTTGGATAAAGATTATGTTTCCGGGAAACAATATATTTTTAACAAGTGGTATCTGGAGTTGTCATAGTCTCTGGAAAAGGACGTGCAAGGCTTCAGAAAGCATGCATAATTTCGTTGGCACTACAGGACAAAGTATAGTACAGTGCATTAAATGTGCGGACAGAAATGTCTGAACAAAAACGGTAGCTTCTGAAGAAGAAGACAAACCTACTATAGTACTATACTCAGATATCAATAGTTTGAAATTGAGTTAAGCCTAACGGATACTATTCAAACGGCACTCAAATTCATCTATAAATATCAATACTTAGACTGCTTGAGAACACACACACAGAACTTAGATCACTGAACTTATATTTACTCTCACAAGCTCTCTCAAGCACACTACTTACCTTCAAGCTTTATGTTGCGACCAAAGCTCTTGATTCTAAGTAGCACAAAAGTTCTAAGTGTCCTGATCCTTAACAAGCATTGTTATTTGTGAAAGAGTTGAACTAAGATTTCATATCTGAGATTAATTCTCTTGAACACTTATCATAGACTTGGGTCAGTAAAGAACAAGATACCATACATTGCAAAGTGTATTAAGTATACTTGATTCGTAGAGCTATCTGAATAACTGAACAAGTTATTAAAGAAGCTCACCTGACAAACTACCTTAACCAACACCTTAATTGGCGTGGAGTACAGGAAGTACTTAGTTTGGGAAACTAAGGAATAACTCCAAGGTTACTGAGCATAGGAAGTACTTAGTTTGGGAAACTAAGGAATAGCTCAAAAGGATTCTGAGTACAGGAAGTACTTGGCTGTGAAAGCCGGTGAATAACTCAGGAGGAACACTTGATTGGGAACCTAGTGTATTTAGGAATCTAGAGAAGATACTTGTAAGGTTACCTCAATTATCTGTCTTAGTGGATTCTAGGTCTGAGAAAGGCCGAAGTGGATTAGTTGAAGGATTACGCCACCTTCAGATACCACTATAAAAAGACTTGTGTTATTTACTTTCTGCAGTTTATTATTTTCTTTATTTATCTTGCAAAGTATTTCCACTTATCTTGCTGAGCACGTGCACTTATCACAGAAAAGTCTTCCGCTCTCTGAAATTAAGTATCATATATCTTCACATATATCTGAGAAACTGTGTTTATCGACAAAAGTTTTAAAAGACTATTCACCCCCCCCCCCTAGTCTTTTACTTTGCCGTTATCTGGACCAACATCCTCGGTGCTCCTCGTGGTGCTTTCAGATACCTGTCAGATTGCTGAGTCTTCTTTTCAGCAAACTTAGCTTTCCTTGCCAGACTTCTTCTAGCCCTAACATTCAGAGTGGTCGTAACCTGTTCTTTCTTCCACTTCTGATGATTGCTATGCGCAATCCTGGCTTTCATCCATCGTTCTTGCTCTTGTTTATACTCATGAGCAAGTTGTTTTCCGATGGCTTTATAGTCAATGCCGCTTCGAGCACCTGGTGCTGTCTGAGTTCTTTTCTCAGCAGCTTTGCTAGTCTCTGGAACGTCTTTCTTTCCAGAAAACATGATGTTGGAATATTTGCCTGCTCCTGCAATTTTTCCTTTCTGAGAGACATAGCACTGTGGGTGATTACACTTTTCAGTGTTATGTTTCTTTACAGAAATATTCCCAACAGTTTTCTTTTGGACTTGTTTTTCCCACAAAGGTTTGATCGCGACTTCCTTTCCTTTGTCAACAACCTTAGCTTTCTGACCAATGTTGTAGGTTATTTGAGAACCATTTTGCTGAGCACTAACAAACGTTATTCTTTCGTCACTCTTATTCAGAGTAGTAGAGCTATTTGTTTGTGTGTAGTCTCTTAAATAAGAGTGCACTTCAGTAAGAGTGTCACTAGCTTTAGCATATGATTGAAAAGATAATTCTTTCTTCTTGAGTTCCTCATTTTCAGAAAGAAGATATTTATTTTCCTTTTGGAGTATATCCATTGCCTTCCTGTGTAACTTCTTCGTTTCAGATATTTGTGCTTTGAGAAATGCATTTTCAACATCCTTTCTCTCAGATACTTTGAGTAATTGTGAATTTTCTTTCTCAAGAGAATTCTTTTCTTCTTTAAGAATGTCGGCTCTAGCTCGGATCATTTGAAATTCTCTTTTGTAGAGATCAAGTTCTCTTCTGAAATATTCTAAATCTCTACTTTCTTCCTCATCACTCTCATAATTTATGAATTGAGAAATGTTGGTTACCTCGTCAGCCATTAGGCAAGGCTCAATGTTGGAGCAATTTGGATAGATCTCCTCAGCAACCCCACATAATTCCCTTTTATTTTGACCAAAGTCAACTAGTTCATGAGTGATGCCACATAATGATCTGGAGAAGGTAGTTTGGAGTCGTCTGAGTCTTCTTCCTCAGATTCTGACTAAATATTGAGAGCATCCAGTTGGATTTGAATCTTTTTCCTTTCTTCTGTGAGCAAAGCTCTCTGACCTCTCTTGAAGTTTCTTCTATCTTTCTTGTCACCAGTCTTTAGCTTATTGAAAACAGGACAATCTCTTTTAAAATGACCAGGTTTCTGACAATAGAAACAGATATCATTTCCGATTTCTGCTTCCTCAGTACTAGATGCTTGCTGAGCCGATTTGTTCAGCGAGCTTAACAATTGCATATTCTTGTACTGGTGATAGTTTGAGCCTAGATGCTTTTTCAGCTTCTCTTTGGCTTTTCTTCTCTCAATCTCCGGACGGACATATTTTCTCATTTGCTTTATAGCAAGAGCATCTTCCTCAGTCATTTCCTTGGTATCCTTCTTTTCAGAAGTACCTTGTGTTACTAAAGCAACATTGTGAACTTTCTCAACAATTGTTTATTCTCTCTAAGTAGTTTCATAGTTGACAGTAGCTAAGTGGGAAAAGAGTTCTACTAGAGTGATATTTGGCATTCCTTGGTTGAAATAAAAATACTGAGTGTGTTCCCAGTTTTGATTCAATCTTCTCACGATAGTCTTAACCTTTTCAGAGTTAGAGTATCTCTCACTTTCACCAAGTGCAGCCATTTCACTCATCAGTGTTGTAAATCGGAAATCTAGTTCTTCAAGAGTCTTAGTGGGACCTTGTTTAAAGTTTTGGAATTGAAGCTTCAAAACTTCGAACTTATTTTCCTTTGTTTTCTCAGTGCCCGCACAGATTTCTTCAATCAGTTGCCAAGCCACTTTCGCCGTTTTTACACCCCACAGTTTACACTGTATGTGCTCTGGAGTGGAACGTATGATGATATTGCGAGCCTGACCATCTAGTCGGTTTCTCTTGGCATCTTTCGTTGTCCAGAGCTCTCTGGACTTTGGCTCATAAACAATTTGACCAGTAGGTCTTCCACTGGTTGAAGCACCTGTTTGTGAGGAACCACCACTTGGTTCTTCATCAGTGGAAACTCTGTCTCTACCATTAGAAACCTCCATGGCCTGCTTGAGTTGTTGAATGACTGTGGGGCCATTCTTTATTACTTCAATCATTTCGTCACTGATGGCTCTAGGTGGAGCATCATGTTGTTCTTCCATTTCTCATAATTCTCTGGCTTGAGAATTGGACTGTCACTTAAAGACATCCTGCAGCAAACACACTAAATAGACAAATCAAGTGTAGGTGAAAAACAGTTAGTGGGCACTTATCTGGGATCTAGGTTCAATGTAGAAGGCTTGGGAACCTCCTGCTCTGATACCACTTGTTGGTCCAGATAACGGCAAAGGGAAAAGACTAGACAGGGGGGGTGAATAGTCTTTTACAACTCTTGTCGATAAACACAATTTCAGATATCTATGAAGATATCTGATACTTAATTTCAGAGAGCGAAAGAATTTTCTGTGATAAGTGCACGTGCTCAGCAAGATATGTGTAAATACTCAGCAAGGTAAATAAAGCAAGTAATAAATTGCAGAAAGTAAATAACACTGATCTTTACAGTAGTATCTGAAGGTGGCGTAATCCTTCAACTAATCCACTTCGGCCTTTATCAGACCTAGAATCCACTAAGACAGATAATTGAGTTAACCTTACAAATATCTTCTCTCGATTCCTAAATACACTAGGTTCTCAACCAAGTGTTCCCCCTGAGTTATTCCCCGGCTTTCTCAGCCAAGTACTTCATGTACTCAGAAACCTTTGAGCAATTCCTTAGTTTCCCAAACTAAGTACTTCCTGTACTCCACGCCGTTTAAGGTGTTAGTTAAGGTAGTTTGTCAGGTAAGTAGTCTTTATAACTTTCTCAGTTATGTAAGAACAATTGATAGAACAAGAATCACTTAACACACTTCACAATGTGTGGTGATATGTTCTTTACTGACCCAAGTCTATGTTAAATGTTCTGGAGAATGAAACATAGATACTTGATCTTTTGATTCAACTCCTTCACATATAGCAATGCTTGTTAAGGATCAGGACACTTAGAACTTTCGTGCTACTTAGAATTCAAGAGCTTAGTCGCAACTGTAAGCTAAACAGTAAGTAGGTTGAAGGCTTGTATGCTTGAATGAGTTCGCCGATGTAAGTTCTTGGCGTGTTCAGTGTGTGTGTATTCAAGCATTCTAAGTGTTGATATTTATAGTTGAAAATCATGCCGTTTGAATAGTATCCGTTAGGCTTAATGAAATTCAAACTATTGATATCTGTAAATAATACTGCAGAAGACGTCTCTTTTCAGAGATTTCCTCTTTAGTTCAGATGTCTCTGTCTATGCATTTATTGCATTGTACTATTTTTGTCCTGTAGTGCCAACGGAACTATGCACGCTTTCTGGAGCATTGCATGTCCCTTTCCAGAAACCTTCACATCTCCAGATACCCGTTGAAACATTGTTTTCCAGAAACATAGTTTTATCCAGGATATCTGAGTGTAGATATCTGTGGGCACTTTTCCTTGTTCAGAAACCTTGTGTTCTCAGATATCTTTTGCAAAACTTGTTTATTGAGAAACACTTGTCTATCAAAGATATCTGGTCATAGGTATCTGATAACCTTTGTCTTCAGCAATCTTGTGCAGTCTTCAAAACTTCAAAAAATTGTTGAATTCTCCTGTTGGATGCCTTCTTTTTGGTCTTCTTCAAAGATATAAAAATTACATTCAGAGATCTAACATCCTATACAAGATTAGATAGACTGACATACTTAGTGATTTTCCTCTTTTACAGTGTTCAAGTGAACCAAGAGTACTAACCACCTTTCTGTCCTAAGATAAGTCATTAGGTTGCTGATCAAAATTTAAACAGATATTCCTAACAGAGAAGATGGAGCAGAAGATTGGTTATCATTGTTTTATAATGATGAAATGATTTTGCTGGGTTAGATTAGAGTTTAAAATTTAATAGGAGAAGACGGATTGGTTTTTTTAATGATGAATTAATTTTGTTGGGGTTCAATTAGTGTTTAAAATTTAAATGGAGAATAAGATTGGTTTTTTTTGTGATGCATTGATTTTGTTGGGATTGAATTAGGGCTTGTAATTTGATTGAATAAAACGGATTATTTTTTTAATATATTACAAATGGGTCCAATTTAATTTAAATTAAGTACTCAATTGCACAACTCCAATAGTTGTCTACTTATTCAAAGTAGTATAATAATTCACAAAGTTTCACTAAATTTATAATTCAATTTAAATCACATCCGTTGATCTTACTTATTTAATTTGAATCTGGTACGTAGAAGGTGCATGGTTCGAATCTCATTGGCGTAAGTTTCTCCCTTTTATTTATTATTTTTAAATGTTTTAAAAAATCACAGATTCATTGGTTTATATAAAAACCCTTAACACACATAGTGTGTTACGTAGATACTAGTATATATATATACAGTAATATAATAAGTGGACAACTATTGAAGTTGCGCAATTAAGTACTTAATTTAAGTTAAATTGGACTCACTTGTAATAAGTATATATAAATTAAACTTTAGTTACAAAAAACAATCTGTTTAATCCAATTGAATTACAAGCCCTAATGTAACCCTAACAAACTCAATTCACCATTTAAAAAAATTCAATATGTCTTCTTCAATTAAATTTCAAGCCCTAATTTAACCTCAACCAAATCAATTCATCGTAAAAAAACAAGGATCCAATCTTTCTTCTCCATCGTCTCCAATTGAATTAAAACAGATAAATTCGCACTAACCTAAACCCTAATTTAACTCAAAAAAGGATAATCAATTATCAGAAATAACGATATTATTTACATTCATATATTTTATCAATTATTTGTAAGTATATGTCACAATAACACGCGTTGCGTGTTTCCACGTTCTAATATATTACAAATGTCCAATTTAACTTAAATTAAATACTCAATTTCACATCTCCCAAAAATATATAATTCAGTTCTACAATTGTCTGGGTCAAGCATTAGCAAAGTAATAAGTCAACCAAAATAATAAGTCAAGCATATAGGGGTGGGCGGCTCAAGCATTAGCAAAGTAATAAGTCAACCAAAATAATGTGGCTTAGGCGTCATTAATTTTAGCTGAATTTCTTCTTTTAATAACATACTATAACCTAAGAATACACTACGCGTAATTATATTACATAGTTACAAATAATGAAATATGTGTATGGAGATAAATAATATCGTTATATCTCATAATTGATTGTGTTTTTCGAGTTGAATTAGGGTTTGTGTTAGTGCGAATTTAATTGAAGATGATGGAGAAAAAAGACCTGTTATGTTCTTTTCTTTATGATGCATTGATTATGTTCAGGTTGAAATAGGGCTTGAATTAATTGGAGGAGGCAGATTGAATTTTTTTTAATTCATGAATTGATTTTATTTGGGGATAATTACATAGGGCTACCCATTTAGAATGTCGTTTCTCACTTTTGTACCGCTTAGTCGGACAATTACAGTTTAGTCCAAAGATCCATAATTCCGTTGACCAGCTTAATTAAGTTGTTTCAAATGAAGCAACCAAACATGGCCTTATGAAAATTTTAAATAAAGAAATTAAAAAAGAAAAAAACCCACCATACTTCTTCTTCCTCCATCTTCTCCAATTTCTTTCTTCTTCCTCCATTTCTCCGACTTTCTTCCCTTCTTCTCCGGCGGATTTCTTCCTCTTTCTTCTTCTAATAAAACTCCATATCTGGAGTTGGAGATCTGGAGTTGCTATTCAGCTCCGAAGCTCCAATCGGATAAAATTCCGATTAGAGTTGTAGCTCAATCGAGCTATTCTGACTCAATTGGATCTTTGTAACATCTCCGATTGGGAGTAGTTGCAGCTCCAAATCGGAGCTGCATAACAGTCGATTGAACATTACGCTCCAATCGAGTCATATAACTCAATTTGAGTTGTGATAAAATCCAATCGGAGTTGTTATGCTTCGATTTCGATTAAATATTTCGATTGTATTTTCGGATTTCGATTTTGATGTTCAGAGTATAGATTTGATCTAGGGTTGAAGTTGGGGATAATTTATGAATTGAAATAGAAGTTTGGGGGCTTATTTGAGTTTTTTGAAATCCTGTGGTGACAAATATAAAAAATTAGATATTCAGGACTTGAATTACAATTTGTCAAAATGTGTTATTGTTTGGCAACTTCCAAATCCAATATATAATCTGAGAGGGGCAAAATTGACTTTTTCAGGTTTTAATTCGAATTTGGTCAAATTCATGGACTAATTAAAGTGTAATTGATTACATCTAATTGGATGAAATCATAATTATTCGACTAAGTGATACTAATGTATAATTACGACATCTAAAAAGGGGGTCTGGATGTAATTCGCCCTTTTATTTGAGTTGAATTAGGGCTTGGAACTTAATAGAATAAGACATACTAATTCAAGTCTAATTTACATTTATATTACAAATGAATCCAAATTAAGTACTCAATTGCACAACTCTGATATTTGTCCACTACAAATAATGAAATATGTGTATGGAGATAAATAATATCCTTGTACCCGATAACTGATTGTGTTTTTCGAGTTGAATTATGGTTTGTGTTAGTGCGAATTTAATTGGAGATGATGGAGTAAAAGATCAGTTATGTTCTTTTCTTTATGATGCATTGATTTTGTCCAGGTTGCATTAGGGCTTGGATTAATTGGAGGAGATAGATTGAGTTTTTTTTTTTTATTCATGAATTGAATTTATTTGAGTTGAATTAGGGCTTGGAACTTAATAGAATAAGACATACTAATTCAAATCTAATTTACATATATATTACAAATTAATGAATCCAAATTAAGTACTCAATTGCACAACTCCGGCAGTTGTCCACTACAAATAATGAAATATGTGTATGGAGATAAATAATATCGTTGTATCTGTTAACTGATTGTGTTTTTCGAGTTGAATTAGGGTTTTTGTTAGTGCGAATTTAATTGGGGAGGATGGAGAAAAAGATCAGTTATGTTCTTTTCTTTATGATGCATTGATTTTGTCCAGGTTGAAATAGGGCTTGGATTAATTGGAGGAGAGAGATTGAGTTTTTTTTTATTCACGAATTGAATTTATTTGAGTTGAATTAGGGCTTGGAACTTAATAGAATAAGACATACTAATTCAAGTCTAATTCACATATATATTACAAATGAATCCAAATTAATTTAAATTAAATACTCAATTGCACAACTCCGATAGTTGTCCACTATAAATAATGAAATATGTGTATGGAGATAAATAATATCGTTGTATCTCATAACTGATTGTGTTTTTCGAGTTGAATTAGGGTTTGTGTTAGTGCAAATTTAATTGGAGAGGATGGAGAAAAAAGATCAGTTATGTTCTTTTCTTTATGATGCATTGATTTTGTTCAGGTTGAAATATGGCTTGGATTAATTGGAGGGGACAGATTGAGTTTTTTTATTCATAAATTAAATTTATTTGAATTGAATTAAGGCTTTGAATTTAATAGAATAATACATACTAATTCAAATCTAATTAAATTAAAGTAGTATAATAAGTCATTACTAAGCGCGTGGAGAACTCTTGATTTAATTCCAATTTGAAGATTCTATGTGTAAAGTGGTTGTGATTTAATAAAAACTAGTACTAACCCGTGGCGATGCGACGGTATAGTTTACTTTTAATAATAAATTGAAATGTGAGGATTAACTAAATTAATCGAAAAAAAGATAGTCAAAAGTCCTTGTAGACAACGTTGGTCGTGGTGTCGGTCGGTAGTCATTCTTCATTCAATATTATATCATTGAGTGTTTATTTATGTTAACTATAGAAAATATAAAAATAGGGTCCTACCATACCCGACTTGTTAATTAGTAACAGGTACATGCTTTTTTACAAAAAAAAATCTATCCCTCAAACGGAACCAAAAATAAAATACAAAAGTACACAACACAATCAATAGAGTTGTTCCCAACAATCTCGGGGTGATATGTGGTTAACCCACCACACACAAAAAAAAAAATTATACAAACGTAATTTCACATGTCATGGTTGTTTTTTCCAACCCACCGGTTCCCAGCAACCCCGCGGTGGTATGCGTCACCCCACCAAAGACAAAAATTATTATTCTACGAACATAATTTCACATGGTACGGTTGTCCCCCCCCCCCTCCCCCTTCCCGGCCCGTCATGGAGATCAAGAAAGTACAAAGAAGATCGAAGACATTTTTCCCGCCTAGAGAGTATCCGTTGACACCCCGGCTCGTTATGGAGATCGGGAAAGTAGAGAGAAAATCTAAGAGAGTTTCCCCACCTAGAGGGTATCAGATCCCCCAGGCTCGTTATGGAGATCAGGAAAGTAGAGAGAAGATCTAAGAGAGTTTTCCCACCTAGAGAGTATCAGACCCCCCTGTGGTCGGGTCTTGTAACAAAGGTATGGAACGGGTTCGAGTATATACCAGACCGGACCTGAACATCATTATTTCGAACGGGATTGGAATTCGGGTTGGATAGAACCAGTCCTTCCAGCTAGAGATCGTAGAGAAGAGAAACATTATACCTCATCCTACCGATCGAATCATATACATAAAGAAAAGGAAATTGAAAGTCTTCACATGTAAAAAGTTGTTGATAGACATGTAAAGATCAACACACCACCAATTAGCTTATGTGTGTCTCTTCTATCTTCTAAAACTGAAAATAGCACGTCTAGTACACGATTCATAGAACATTATTAGAAGATCAGTTGAAGGGACTATGTCAAGCATAGATCCAAAGGTCCTCCTATCTGGATTCATGCCCATTGAGAAAATTAGTGTGTGGGTGGCGATTTTGATGAAATTATGGAATTTAAAAGATTTAATTGATCACATTTATAAATAGTTGCAAAGGTTGAATATCATTGGCAGAATTGTATAATCAAAATTAGATTAAAATTGTAAAGGTAATAGAACCAAATACGCATTAACTTGGCATCAAAAATAAATTTACCCTGATTATAATTATTTTGTAATTTTTTAATCTAAAAAAATGAAAGAATTTCTCACATTGATTTGAGGCCAAAGTACCATAGCTAGAATTGATAATAAAAACTGGTCTTTATAATATATGGATAGATCTCATCTTCACATGCCTAAAAATTAAAAATTAATTTATTACTGTATTCTTTATTTTCTCACCTCTTATACTTTATTCACTATCTCCTACGACTATTCATTATTTTTCATACATAAGTATTTAGAGAAAAGTCGAAACCTAGCTAAATTCAAAAAAAAAAAAAAGCGTAGAGAGTTAATACAACTTAAAATGAATTTCTTTTTTACTTTAATTTTGTATTAGAAAATGTCCAAGTAATTAGAAAGCGCTCCAAGTATCATTTATGCACATACGGATTATGTGTGCTTCAAAGTAAACCATCAACTTTAGAATATAGTAGAAAAATATACGAAAGTGTCAGAATAACCGAAAGTGCGCAAATGGTATATATATACATATATATATATATATATATATGTATATATACATATAGATATATATATATACATATATATGTATATGTATGGATATGTATATGTATATATGTATATATATACATATATACATATAGATATATATATATACATATATATGTATGTAGATATATATGTATATATACATATATATCTATATGTATATATACATATATATCTACATATACATATATATGTATATATACAAATATATGTATATATTTGTATATATACATATACATATATATGTGTGTATATATACATCTATATGTATATATACATATAGATGTATATATCTATATGTATATATACAAATATACATATATATGTATATATACATATAGATGTATATATATATATATATATATATATATGTATGTATCTATACAAATATACATATATATGTATATATATACATATATATGTATATATACACATATATATATATGTATACATATATATGTATATATACTCATATATATATATGTATATGTATATATACAAATATATACATATAGATGTATATATACATATATATATGTGTATATATACATATATATACACATATATATGTATATATATATATGTATATGTATATGTATGGAGTATGGATATGTATATGTATAAGTATATGTATATACATATATATATGTGTGTGTGTGTGTGTGTGTGAAGCTAATTAAAATAATCGTATATTTTAGTTTGTCCAGAATGTTTGATGCTAAACTATTTCAAATGAGTATCTTTTGAATGTTTGATGCTACGTTAATTATTTATAATGTATTTTATTGAGTCATTTTTAATTTTTAAAATTTCATTATTTCATTTTATATTATTCAATAAATTTATTTTTATTTTAATGAATTAAATTATTTATTTAATTAATAATAGTATTCAATATTGGTGTATATAGATTCGTCTTGTCACGATGAATTCAAATATATGTTAAAAATATTTTTTAGATTTTTGTAGATAAAGTTATATGAGATCTATATTTTATTTTAGTGAATGAAATGATTTATTTAATTAATTAATTAATAATAATAATAATAATAATCATATATTAAAAATACAATTCATGACCTTCCGCATTTTCAGCAACCGTAAGACATAAAATTTTTTCACCAAGCAATAACATTGCTCACATGATCTTAGCAACAACACTACTACGTTCCCCTATTCAGACTCTGCTTAACTGTAGAATTAAAATTTCACGTAGGATTGATGGAATTTGAATGAATCTGGTGGGTTTAGCTCATCAACTTTATATATTATATTATATTATATAAGAACAACCAACTGATAATCTAAGTGCTGAAACATTAGCCTCAGTTCCTCACGTTTAACCTGGCAAAACTTTATGCAACAAAATTCTCTCCCCTACCCGGAATCTGCTGAACCGTAGAATTAAAATGAATAATTGAAAATATAAATATCTATTATATATTAATTGAAAATATAAATATCTATTAATATAAACATAAATATTTTTCGGAGTTTTGTAGGTAAATTTATATGAGACTTAATAAAAACTATATATGCAGCCAACATACAAAAAATAAACAGTGAAATATATACTGGTTGAAAATGTAACTAATTCCACATAGGATTAAATTAATTTAATAAATTCTCTATTTTTTAAATTTAATTATTTCATTTTTATCTTATTTAATAAATTTATATTTTATTTCAATAAATAATATAATTTATTTAAAGAATAATAGTATTCAAGATTGGTGTCTATGGACTCGTCTTGTCACGGGGAATTCAAATATATGTTCAATATATTTTTAGGATTTTTGTAGATAAAGTTATATGAGATTTAATAAAAATTATATATGCAACCAACATACCAATAATAAACTGTGAAATATGTATATACAGGTTGAAAATGCAACTAATTCCACGTAGGATTGAATTAATTTAATAAATACTCTATTTTTAAAAATCCAGTATTTCATTTTATCTTATTCAATAAATTTCTATTTTATTTTAATAGATAAAATAGTTTATTTAATTAATAATAGTATTGAAGTTTGGTGTCTATAGATTCGGCTTGTCACGACGAATTCAAATATATGTTCCATATATTTTTCGGATTTTTTTAGATAAAGTTATATGCGATTTAATAAAAATTATATATGCAATCAACATACCAAAAATAACATTGAAATATATACTGACTAAAATGTAACTAATACACAAAATTCCACATAGGACTGAATGAATCTGGTGAGGTTTAGACTATTGTGCTTTACATAATATATGGATGGATGGATGGATCCCACTCGTACATATTTTGCGCTAGACACGGACTGTCTTTATGACTTTACCCAGTACCCACCGTTTGTATTCTCTCTCCACTACAAGAATTATGATCTAATATGACCATAAATTTTACGACTCTTATATACAACTTTCAAGAAGGAACCATGTCCAAATTCCGACGTTTAGACACTCAAGAAAAAGGAAAAAAAAACTTGTGGATGAAGAAATGACCAGTTTTAAAGTTGTAGATCTTGGTCTTATCTACGCGTGGACACCAAGATTAGGTCAATCAGAGTTCATATGAGAAATTTATAGCCAAAATGCCAAGGTCGCTCCATCGTAGTTCGAATTTCGCGCACTTTCACTTCAACGGCTCTAAAATATCCGTCTCAACTCCGAATCCACTTCCGTTTCGACCGATCAACTCCGTTTTCAACCACCTTTCAGGTCTTGGATTGTATAAACGAAATATTTTCCGAATTTTTTTAAAAAATTTTCTGATTTATGTTTAGTGTTGTTATTTTGTGTTCGATCGTGTATGTTAATGTTTTTTGTATAAACGAAATATTTTCCTGAAAAAAGAATTCATTCATTTTTTTCCGATTTATGTTTAGTATTGTTATTTTGTGTTCGATCGTGTATGTTAATATTTTTATATTTGCATATACGAGTTATTTCGATTTTTCGTTAAGTTTGTAAGATTGTTTTTTGAGTTGGGGGTATTTTGGTAAAGTTATAAATATTTTGTGTTCTTATATCCAAAACGTGTTTGCGTCTGCAAACAAATTCTCAACAGCGAGAATCATTCACCTACCCATTTCTTCAACAGTGAGAATTGAGCTTCCAGTTACGATTTCAAATTTCCCCCAATTCTTACCGATTGAAGGTTCGATCGTTCTATATTGAACGAATTCGAAGGCAACAGCTCGAGTTTGAAGGTCCGTTTGCCCAGGAAGCTAGCTGAATCGATTGAACTTCCAGATCGACCGGATTTGAAGGTTTCTTGCTGAATCATCCAAAGTAAGTCTTAATCCACTCGTTTTTTGCTTCTTACGCGAGTTAGTTTGATTGATTTGTTGTTTACGGTGATTTGTTTCGAGTATTGATTTAAGGTTGAGAGTTTGAGTGACCTTAAATCAATTATGTTATATAATTAGTTTAAAATCGGGACACTTTACAGCTTTGTTTTAATGGAGGAATCGTTGAGAATTGAGAATTTGAGATGATAGTAACAGTACGTGTTACTGCAATTTGTATGAATGTGTTTTTTATTCAAACATGACAACAAATGAGTCTAAATATGCACAATGAGCTGATAAATGTTCATGAGCTTTTTGTCAGATTTAATCACTAGTTTGATCACATGTTTTATCTAATTAAGTTGTCAAGTTATCTCCTAAGTTTGTTTCTATGTAGTGAAGCTGTTGCTATCGTGATGGATTAGTGGATCACACGTTGATTATATACTAAACATTTAGTTTACTTCTTTAGGATTTTAAGAATCTTAGGAAACAATTGTACTCAGGCTGCAGTGGAGCGTATGGAATCGACTATTGTTCTTGTTGTCTGTCTATCTATCAAACAGTCATAGCATTATGTTTCCACATCCATACCATGGTGCAGAATAGCTGATCACTCTCACTGACACCACCAATTGTTTCCACATCCATATGATGGTGCAGGGTACTGTTAATATCCTTGTAAAATGCAGAAAGTTGATTGCATCCTTAATATCGAGTAATACAAGTCCTTTTTCTGAAATACCGATATTATTGCAAGCTAAGGTATACAATAATGTGGCAGTTTGTGAAGATGAATTCTTTAGTGTCTAATGTCTAAGCTTGGACACGCAAACTACTAGGAGTATATTTAAACATTAATGTGGGGGTAGTTTATTACAATAGGTGTCATAGGTCGGGTATATATATGAAGTTGCAGAAAAATTAGAAGCACGGAGGGGGTTTTTATCATGAGTTTAGAGTATAAAATGCATAGGTTGGGATCACATATGAAGTTGCAAAAATATGAGGGGGGAAAGTGTCACAATCTCACTGCTTTTCTTGTAAGTTTTTTTGTTGAATCAAGTCGGTAGCATTTTGTAATGCAAAAAAAACGTTGTAGCTTTTCATCTCGAATATTTGTGCATCAGTGCCCTGACTATGTTACAGAACATGCTGAATCAGACTAAAGAGTATTGTGATTAGTTTGTGCTTTGCTGATTGATGACTTGGTGGCAACAGGAGGTACACTTTCTGCTGGCATAAGGCTCTTAGGTGAGATCATGTGACTGCTGTTGTGTTTGTTATCGTATTTGACCATGAAGTTCTAACATTCATGCTTTTCAATGTATAGAACGTGATGGGGCCTAGGTTGTTGAATGTGCATGTGTTATCGGATTGCCAGAGCTCAAGGTAATTACAGTTTATTTATTGAGCAAACCATTTAGGAACTGTTACTAAACCGTTAACCATGTTAGACAATTCAATGAACTTATGAGAATACAGTAACACTTTGACGGTTGATTTTGATTGACCTCCTTTTGAACCATCTCACTTGTGCTTGTTCTTTTCTAGGGACGACGTAGATTGAACGGGAAGCCGCTGTACATCCTGGTGTAACCTCGTCAATGAAAGATATTATCTGGTAAATACCCTTAATATCAACTTTTACACTGAAATAGTACTTAGATTCAGTCCATGAACATGGAAATTTCAAATTTGTGTGATGTTAACCGTACCGTGAGAATTAATTCATGTTAACCTGCCCTTGTACTATGAAAGGTCTTGGACATGGACATGTCCTTTTACACTTGCATAAGATGAAATAGATGTTTCAGTATCCATTTGTCATTTTCTAAAAAAAAAGATCTTGCTAGATCTTTATGTCATAGTAGTCTTTGGAAATCAAACTCAACCTTAATATTCCTGACAAGTTGTGCATGTCTCTTGAACTTAGATGTTGAATCTTATCTGTACAGACAGTTTCATAGTGATCCACAAACTGTTAGTAGAGTTAATTTCTTGCTAAAACATTTGAGATAATTTCCTGTAAGACTGGAGTTTTATATCCATTGTGGTACTAAAGATCTGCTTGAATCGAACACAAGAACTAACTATATCTAGCTCTGAATCCCGTACCTAGAGGCTAATGAATAATGTAGCCCTTAATTACTAATTTCCTCTGTTCGACGATGTTACTATTCCACTTCAGATATATAATAATGTAAACTTGCTTTTCCTCTCTTATGGTAACCGAATTTTTGCTCAACTTGTTCTGGGTGTAGTCAGGGATGGATCAAATCTTGATCAATATAAACGGCTTAGGAGCTCGATTTTCCATTTTCAGTTCAACGCTCTTCTTTTTAGCAGCGGAGTGGGAAGAGATGTTGGAGTTAGCCACATTGCCACCTCGAACATAGCTATTGAAAACTTGCTGGTGGCCAGTTGAACCGCAGCTGCATATATCGTGCAAACGTCCCGGTAGAAAAGTTGTTTCCGTCTGAGTACATCTTGAACTGGTCACTCCCTCCAAGACGAGCGTTCCCGTAGTTTGTAAATTGTTTGTTGCTGTGTGAGGCAAAATTTGCGTCGCCTTTGTGGTTTTCGATAACTTGTGGCTTGGATGTACATAACAATTTTGCGGCGGAGCAAAAGCCCAGTAGATGAGGCGACAAGGCTTTTTCGGAGGCGTGGTTTTGTTAAACAAGGGATATGTTTAAACCAGTTTGTGAAAGACAAAAGGGAAGTTAGAATGTTACAGGCAGCCTTCATATGAGTACTACTGTACTACTAGTACTTTTTCAACAATAGTGTGATTTGTAGTGATTTTTTTTTTTGGAACTGAAATTAAACTTTATTTCTCTCCAAAACCAATAAGTACAAGACGATCTGAAGATCCAGGCAATATCAAAACAACCAAAAGAATCAAAAGGATTAAAAGAGTTCTAAAGTATAGATGTTATACTATCCTAACATCAACTTTGCGCAATGCACACGTAAACTAGGGTCTACCCAAGCTCAGTTGATCAATATGTCAATAATTTTATCCCAAGATGAAGATTGGCAGTCCTTTGCTGGAAACAAACAACATTCCTCTCAATCCATAGTGCGTATATAGTTTTCGCAAATGCACTCTTAAGTAACTTCGCTTTCCAACTCTTCCCTCCAAAATGACGACTCATCAAGTCCAGTTTTGCATTCCAGCCAAGCGGAGAACGGTCGATTTTCTGCCATTCCATCACATGACGCCAAATGTTGCAGGTGTAGGCGCATTCAAAGAACAGGTCCTGCTGTGTCTCGGCATGCGCGCAGAACAGACAGCTCGGGTCGACAGCCGGATTCCATCGACTAATTCGGTCCTTCGTTGCTAGGCGTTCGTTCAGAGCCATCCAGGCACAGAAAAGAGCCCTAGGTCTAGCTTTATTTCCAAACCAGAATTTCTTCCACTTTACCTCTTGTCTGACACCCCGCAATTCTTTATATAAAGCCCGGGTGGGGAATCTTTGCGAATTCAGCGCTATCTACCAAGTATGTGTATTTCTCACCATGGATCGAGCTTTCATCATTGCCTTAAGTATCCAAGAGCAATTCTCAGATAATCGAACATCCATCACCTCTCGATTTTTAATGTAGTAGCAGTGTATCCACTTAACCCATAGCTTATCCGCCTTGCAACACACATTCCATAGCAACTTTGCAATGGTACATTTATTCCAGTCGGCAAGCGAGGTTAAGTTTAGGCCTCCCGCATTCTTCTCATCACAAAGCTTTGCCCATGCGATCGGCGATTTCCGAGTAACTTCATCAGTTCCACTCCAAAGAAAAGATCGACAAATGGCTTCAATATGCTTTAGCACCGTGGAAGGCATAGGGAAAACCTGTAGCCAGTAGCTCGTCATGGCATGTAGGACACTCCGAATAAGCTAGAACTTGCCCGCATAACTAAGTAGCTTGGAGGTCCAATGTCGGATTCTATATGTGATGCGGTCGATGAGTGGTTGGCAGTTGCGCACTGTCAACTTGTGAGTTGAAAGTGGGACACCAAGATACTTTATAGGTAGTTTGCCCTCCGCAAAACCTGTCAAACGGAGGATCTGTGATCTCTCGGCTACTCCAACTCCTCCAAAGATACTAAATTTTTATTATATGATATTATTAAATTATTTACTATTATCGTTTATGACTAATTTGTGGTCAAACTCGAAAACAGTTGACCGGTCAAAGTCAAAATGTAACAATTTATCTGAAATAGAGGGAGTATTAGATAAAAAGTGTTGTAGTGCTCCCTTCTATTCTATTCGTCATTGTCTGTCATAAACGGCGAGGAAGAAGATTGAAGATATGGATTTGAAGAAGATTGAAAGCATTTGAGCAATGGAGATACCGATTTCAATTGAAGGCAGTAGTAGCTCCTTGGAGATGGTCAGATGGGTGTATCGATCTCAAAGCCGGAATTATCTCTCGCTTTTCTCCTATTTTATCCATCTTCATCTTACCTGATCTCCATGATTCTTCTTCCCCATGACTTCTTGGTGATTTATTTTCTCGAAAACTTTATTTGTCTTCTCCTCCTCGGTTGGAGTTGATCAAATCAGTGCATTGGATTGAGTGGTGTGAAGCAGTATGAGGTCTTCTGGATCCGTACCCCAACTGAATGAGAGATAATCTGGCGGCATATCAACTTGATGCAGAGTCTTAAGTATACTTAAACAGGATTAGGTTTAAAAGAAAAGGAAAAATACTAAAACCATCTTTATTCAATTATTCCAACTATTTAGTCTTCTTTGTATTTGGGCTAATTTCCTACTATTTGTAATAGTGATGATGTAGTTAATTGTTTACTTGGAATGAAAATTTACCTTGTTCTAAAAAACGATTCTTTAGTGAGCACAAAATTTTTGATGAGACAATCTTTAAATAACTTATTTAGAGATGAACTTATGTTGTTTATAAAAACATCGATATTGTTAATCAAAACGTTTATTTTGTTAACATATGTTTTTCCATACATAAAATGTATTTCATTGACAACATAAATAATTTTATTAAATGAGCTACAGATATTTTCGCACACAATTTTGGCCAAATATAGACAGTTTATAATATCATTAAAATATAACGTAATAACGCATGTAGCGTGTTATACAAATTATAGTTTACATATAAATTACAAATGAATCCAAATTAACTTAATGTAAATACTGAATTCCCCAACTCCGATAGTTATCCACAATATATAATGTAATACAACAACAAATATCTAGCTAGAGCATTTATAAATAGTACGTACATGCTCTGTTATTAAGGTTCAAAGAGCATCAATTTTCTAAATATAATGCATCTCTCTTATTTATAGCACGCTTTGATAATTATATTCTTCTTAACCGAGGTTTTACGAAAACTGTCTTTCAAGATTGTCAATGACCATCTTATCAACCTGGAAAGCCCTAGTTAGAACAGCTGGATTGATTGGTGGATCGGATCCAAAAACAGCATTCGCGATTGTTATGACTCCTGGGTTCTGGCTACTTAGTGAAGAAAATGCAACAGCATTGGTCTTTCCCACATTTAATTGGAAATGCACCATGCCTTGAGGGAACACGAAAACGTCGCCCGGGTTCAAGTATTTGGTGAAAAGCCTGTTTCGGTTATTGGGATCCGCAGGATTTGATGCCACAAAGCCAACATAGAGTGTGCCTTTTTCTACACGAATAACTTCAGTTGCCCGTGGGTGTATGTGGGGTGCGTTTAGACCGTTGCGTGCATAGTCTATACGGACTATAGAAATGCCAAGGGTGTTAAGTCCCGGCAGTGTGTTGATATCAACCCGAGTCACAAATGAACCCTGCACATTTGACGTATTTCCAGCCCTATTTAAACCCGAGAAAAAGAAATCATCAGCAACAACCATCTCCGGGTTCTTGCAAATCTTCCCGTTCACAAACACTGCATGTTGACAGAACCGCGATTAAGATTAGTAAGAAATTTAATTTCTCATCATTATAGTAGTATAAAAAATTTGTTCCGCATATGTAAACTGTACTATAGTTATAGGCTATTACCCGCGGCTTTGGAATCGTCAACAGCAACACAGAAATCTTGTAGAGGGCTGGGATCGGATGCATGCGAGAAGGAAGCTAAAGATGCCATCAGAATGGCTGCAAGGAGGCAAAGAGAAATCTTCATTGCAGAAAATTATATATTCGTGCGAGCGAGCTAGCTAGGTTTTATAAGATAATGTGTTCTGCTTGGTTTAGAAGTGAGAAATGTAGCATAGACATGGTAAGTATTTATAGATGAAAGTGGGAGAAAAAGTCATCTCCTAACCTTTATCTGTTTTAAGTTTTTAATTAATTGAAGATTAGTAATTTGCAAATTAGTTTGAGCACCCGCTGATGTTGCATGGCTGATGATTTTATTATAAATATTTTTCAACAACTGCTTCAATACTATTTCCACTGAATTATATCGTCCTGACACGTTATACTCTTCTCATTTCTAATTAATTTTTCACCTTAGATCATGAGATTTGGTCGATCTGCTGATGAATCATATACTACTCAAGACTCAAGAGTAGTGTTATCAAATGAAATGCTTAGAATTCAAATTGTTTTTAAATGTTCATTTGATGCTTCACTAAAAAGCAATTGAATTTTGTGTCGGTCTAATTTTGAGTTGATGAATTACATTCAACCATGTGTCTAACTAATATTCCCTCCGTCCCTTAATTAAAAGCTGTTTAGTTTATTGTTCATGTACAAAAATTAAAAAGAGTAATATTATAACACTATATGGTACATGTGGAGTTTAATTTATGACTTTATTGGTAGTTAGTTGATTATTTAAATTACTTTTTGACTTTTTTAGAATTAATGGAGGATATAAAATTATATAATTATTCTTAAAATGATAAAGAAATGAAAATGGACAACTCTATCAGACGTCTAAAATGGTAAAAGTTGACAGCTATAAACATTTAGGTCATTATCCAATCATAGTGAAGGGGAGAGAGAGAGCCGAAACCAAACTTCCAATAACGGTTCTTGCATTCTTTATTAGTTTATTTCATAAATGACTATGAAGACTTGGTAATTATTTCAAACAGTACTGATTAAATTATCTACTGTACATCTTTGCCAATTGATTTATTTCTGATGTTTACTTAAAAACATTACTGTTTTATAAACAAATAAAAGAAACGGTATAGTATGTGTTTTACTAAAAATACATCAATGATCTTTTTAACAACATCACTTGGTCAACTTTTCCAGGTTTTGATGTTGCTCCATCCAATATATGTTGCCAAGTGAAGTTCTAATTTTAAGTTCCAGGTTAGTAGATGAAATTTTAAGTTTCTCTTTTTACAATATGGATGTGTAAAATCGAATTTTAAAAATCTTTATTGCCAATAGTTAATAATCGACTACGAAAACTATATCTTTATTGCCAAGAGTTAATATCTCGACACTATGAAAACAATAGTGAAGCAATAAGCTAACCCCGACTGTCGTTCTCTCATGGACTTAACTACGCTGAGTTGAGTTTACGATTAATTATCTAACACAATTGAAAGTCGTAAAAAGGTAGTTTGCCTCGGCAGCAGGATGAAATTCTATCTTAAATGAAAACAAATATATAGAAAACAGATTAAATGCAACAAATTTGCGAATATGACTAGAAGAAATTATGGAGTGGTGACAAATATTTAATACTTCCTTCCTCCCGGCAAAAGCTTCCTACTTTGGCTTTTTCCGGTCAACCGTCTCCAACTTTGACTACGAATTAAACTTAAACCGCAAATGTAAATGTAAGACCCCTCGAAAATTAATTTTCAAAATCTGAGTTGGTTCGAAAAGTACGGTTAAAGTTGTCGTTAAAAGAACAAATTATCTTATGTTAATTATATATAATTAGCCGTATATGTAATTTAAATAAATAAATAAGGTTGACTTACTCGAACCATCGTGGGAGAGAATATCTATGAAGAATTAAAGTAATCTTGGAACGAGGGTATATTATCCTTTCGATACAACACGTCTTACGTCACGTTGGGTAATTCTTTAACGCCATAACTAACTACTATTCCCGACTGACGAAAATTAAATAAACAATAAACCAAAGGGGAAAGCAATCTCAGTTGAACCAAAATTTTAAAACAACACTCACATCAAACATTAGGAAACCTAAATATTTAAATTGACTTAGTTTTAACCCAACAAGGCTTAATAAACTAAACAAGAACAACCTTAAATTGGAGGGAGTACTATGTAAATAAATTGTACCTCCCTACTACACTAGTGTATACACACAAGAATACCACATTAGGTATACTTCATCCTACACTATAAGTAGTCATCTTCTTCCTCATTCACTCTCTCTTTCTTCAACCTCCATTAACAAACCTCCATAGCCAAACCCCTTCAAGCTTCACATCTCTACCAATCCTTCACCATTTCTCACATGCAATTACATATTCCTTATCCTCTCAACTTAAGAAAGCTAATGACACATCTCAATTCATGATCAAGCTAGAACAAAGAAGTTAGAAGGTAATAAAATCATACCCATTTATTCCCCTTGTTCTTCTCCATTTCATCATTTTCATTCTTTTCACTCTCTAATACATCTAAGTCCATTCAACACTTGCTAGGAATTCAATTCGTCAATCCAATTTCGAAGGGGATAATTGATTGATCCAAAACTCTATGAAGAAAAGTGATAAGGTGGGTTAAAATTGTTCTACTAAAACTAGTTTTTAATCTTGGTGCATGCATGTTTTCTTGATAAAATCTTGATGATTTTCCCTTTAAAACTAAAGTAAATGAGTAACATGGCCTCACAATCAATTGGGTAAGTCATTTAATGAATTGCATGTTGATTTTGAAGTAGTAGAAACTCAATTCTTGATAATTCCCAAATCCCATAAGCAATCTGCCTTGTTTTTGTAAAATGCAAAATAAATACTTTCCTTCATTTGTTGATGTTGAGAATTTAACTGGACATGTATAACATTATGTTTCATCTCTGATATTTGGAATGAGGTTTAAATGGATTTTAATAAATTAACTAAAATTCCCGAAAGATTCAACATTTACAATGTTGACAGAACAGAGCACTGTTAGTAAAACTCCAATATTGCTTCTTCAAAATGATCAAATTGTCGTTAATATCTGACAAATGAAAGATCCATGAGATGTTGAGATTTCCCAGTAATAATTATGATATTTGGAATTGTATAAAATATTTTGTGAATATTGTTCCATCATTGCTCACTGCATGAGCAGTCTAGAGGTAGAAAATTCCTAGGTGATAGTATATAAAGGGTTTTTAGACTCAAAAGTATGTTTTAAATAGAAAACACAGTAAGCTAGCATACAAAAATTAGAAACACGAGAATTGAGAACGTTTGACCACTGAAATGTATTTTACAATGAAGGATTAGCAAACTGCCATAATCAGGATTTTATGAACCGAACTTAAATTCGGAGTTCATCATACGAATAACTTCAAGGTCATAACTAAATATTTATAGTTAACTTAAGATCGGTAAATAAATCATTTTGGAAGCGATAGACCCTAGGGGTTAACCTTCCTCAAATGAAAAATGAAATTATACGAGGAGGCAATTTGGATTGTCACACCTCTATGAACACATTTCCACTAAATTTAACTCTCGTCAATAAAAGGGAAGTGTTACGAATAAAACAATGATTATAATAATAACCGAGGGTGGCAACCTCGTTAAAAAGAGTACAAACGAGGGTGGCAACCTCGCGTAAAAAGAGAACCAAACGAGGGTGGCAACCTCGAGTAAAAAGAGATCCAAACGAGGGTGGCAACCTCGAGTAAAAAGAGTCCATGTTGAACTTTAGGACGGTTGTAAATGCCATGCGAAACGAAGTGCTACACCTCGCTATCGCGGTGGGAGCCACCTCTCGAGCTCGTAGGGGCCACCTCTAGAGGACCGTTCCTACATAATTAAGCCACCATTGGACAGTTGTAAGTGCCATGCGGAACGAAGTGCTACATCGCTATATCGCGGTGGGAGCCACCTCTCGAGTCCGTATGGGCCACCTTTAGAGGACTGATCCATTCTAAACAGGGTAGTTGTAAGTGCCATGCGGAACGAAGTGCTACATCGCATATCGTGGTGGAAGCCACCTCTCGAGTCCGTAGGGGCCACCTCTAGAGGACTGGCCCACAACGCGTGTAATCATTTAATGAATGATTGAGTTAATAAGATCCCACCAAGGGGTTGGTGGAATTTGCGATGTGCCATCGAGTGGGGATCAATGATTGCAAGAAGAAGCCTTCCGCTGACGAATCAAGAAGTTTACCTTATCAGGATTATTTGAACAATTGTTAATTGAAATGTTTTCGAAATTAATACCGTGTCAGACGACGAGATGTATTGTAAGTTAATTTCTTCGAATTATGTATTTGATACTCAATCCTATGTATATTATCAGTTGTAATGTTACTTATATGCATCATATCATCTCTGAAAAATCCGGGGTGTTACAGTAAAATTTTCAATTAAATTATATAATGAAAGTTTAGTTCCTAAAGTTTCATTATATATATATATATATATATATATATATATATATATATATATATATATATATATATATATAAAATAAAAATTGAACATTTTACATTTGTGGTTTAAGATTAATTCTTAGTCAAAATTGGAGACAGTTGACCTAAAAAGTCAAAGTGGAAAGCTTGTGTCGGGGTGGATGAAGTACTTGCTAGGAGGGTGAGATATTGATGACTACGACGATGAGCTAACCGATTGTATTCTAAGAACATATAGCAATAATGGTAGAGTCGTCATATTTTCGAAACATTCCGATCAAGGTAACAAAACTAATTACAATGTAGTTGTCTGTTTTATATTTCTACGTGAATTGTTTTTATGTTACATATATAGTAGCTAGAGTCCGCATTTTATGTTAGGTAGACGGCGTCCATTGTTTGTCGGACCACAACCAATTATGCATAAGTAAGCGGCGCTTATTATATTATATGTTATCGGTTGTTAGATTTTCTTGAACTTTTCGTTTAATCTTATGAAATTAGCATTTGATTTTGTTAAATTAGTATCTTGAATTGATGATACAAAACCATATCATGACCCTATTATTGTAACACCCAAAGTTTCAGAAAGTTTAAAGAGATTGAGAACACTACTCGTATCAATAAGGTGCACCTTTCTTTTTGAAAATTTATCTATAAGACTAAGATTATTCGTGACCCTTCCAGCTAACCCAACCTCAAACTATTCTAATAAACAATTAATTTATATCTCATCAACACATCCACCCTTCCACTCAACCCAACCACAAAAAATGTAGTTTGTCCATGACCTTCATCACCCACCCAATTCGATTAATATAACTATTTTTTTATTAATAATCATAATACTTCAAATTAAATATAATAATTATATTACTTGAAATAATTATAAAGATGGAAAAAATGATGAATTTAAAAAATATGGGTTCGATTCCCGTCGACAGCGGACTTGTGATTTAGTGTATGTTAGTTTGTGACTTGTTGATAGAGTGATTATGATGTAATGATTGATACGAATGATATATTAGTATAATTGATGTAATATGATTGTAATAGTGATATTCTCAAAAAATAAAAAAATTAAAAACAATAAAGAAGATAATAAAAAAAACATAAAGATGAAAAAAAAAAAAAGACCCAATAGGTTGGGGACAAGGGTCCCAACCCATCAGATTTGGGCCGCCGGCGGTTGGTCTTTTGGACCGACCTTGGGTCTCCAAAAATTAATTTTACTTTTTTTTTTTTTGAAATTTGGGCCCGTCGCCAAATTGATGTCCCTGTCTCCTTTGGTATTTCGTCGCTAAATTTAGCAACGAGTTTCTAATCCATCGACCGAGACATTTAGGAATAGATTTTAGGTGTATAGCAGACGGATTTCTCCGTTACTATTTCCGGGGATTTTTGCAGTGTTTCTTTCTACTATCCATTTTTTTATTTTTTTTATTTATTTATTTTCTTTTTTTTTTTTGTATTACACATTTATAAATGGAACCGACGGTTCGGTTAGCGATTCTGTAAAATCAGAAACCGAAACTGCACAACATGGGAAAACAGTAGTATTGCCAATATGTTAAACAACAGTTTTTCATTTTTGCCATTTTCGCAATTATGTTAAACAAACAAATAATTAATCTCATCTAGCATTGCCAATATGGAAAACAGTAATATATATTCTTATAAATGCCAACTAGTTTCACATAGAAATCGAAGCCGCAAAATATTAACATCTCTACGCTAAACACTACATGTATCATTATTAAACACAAATACATGTAAAATCTCTATATTTGTCTTCCAATAGGCCAAAACCTTGGCATAGCATACTATCCTGAGTCATGTCTGCACAAATATAAACTATTAGATTGAAATAAAGCATACAAAGTTACTTCAACATTATGTAGCCCCATTTCCACGTACAAATTAAGTACCCTATAAACTCATAGGTCTATAGAATACATTTGCGACATCAGCATTCCCACGAACCATTGACGATGCACATTTTGTACATGAAGTACCAGTACTCATATCCCCACTGTTGTGGTACACTCCCATGTTGTTGCATAAACACAAAGATTCCTTAGCAGCAGGACGGACATATGACAATGATGGTGTAGACAATGATTTGCCAAACAGCTGCGGATAGTGAAACTCCCACTTCCTTTCTAGCTTGAACTTATCGTTGATTTTCATTGCATCATGAGAATGGGGGAGACTAATGGACAGTTCCAAATTAATCTCGGGTTCAATTGCTTGTTCAGGCAATATGATAGTACTGCTAGTGCTACTTGAGAACTCACTCATAAAGTTATCAGTTTTCGCGACAGTAAAGCAATTCTTAACGGGTGGGAAACTGACATTGTCACCTGATGGCATGAGAAATGACTGGGGTTGTTGAGGATATGGTGTTGGTGTAATAATGTTGTTTTCTCTCTGTGGTTGTTGTTGAGTACTGCGCTGTTGGAGTCTCCGCTTGATATGAGTGTTCCAATGGTTCTTGATCTCGTTGTCTGTTCTACCAGGCAAGCGCGCAGCAATGAGTGACCATCTGGCAATAACACAAATAAGAAACACAAATCAATGTCATTTATCAATTTGAAGGGTGGTAGATGTTTGTAAACAAATACACAGGGATTATTCATAAATTACTAACTTGGTACATTAATTGTTAACACATTAATCACTAACCAAAAACAAGCTAGGTTGATTACTGTTTAAAATTAGGTTATCAGTTCGATGGTATATTTTCAAAATATGTTTGTTACGAGTTTGCCCAATTGATATATAAAATACAGTATAAGTTATCGAGTAACATACTACTATCATACATTATCAGCTTGCTTATCACATACTACTATTTTATATTGTTAATTTATCATATAGTACCAGTGTTGACAATCGCGCCGCGGATCAAGAGGTGGCCGCTACAGATATTCTGTAGCGGTAACAATATATATCGCGGGCTGTTGCGCCCGCGACAGCCGCTCGCGACATAGCGTCATTGGCATCGCGCCAGCCGTTCTTTCTTCTTTTCTTTCGTTTCTCTCTGTTTTTTCCCTTCTTCCCGCGAATTAAGTCCGGCCTCACCTACTTTCCTTGACTTTACTTGCCTTTAGACTATTTATGAGTAATATTATGAGACTATGAGTAATATATGACTTAACAAGTACCTATATGTTGATTTTAAAATTTTTGCTTTTTTTTTAAATTCACTATCCCGTCCGCGACCGTGATCCCGATATTTTGGGTCTGGTGCGACGCATCACGATACGCGATCAACAACACTGTATAGTACTGCTATCATTTAGTAAACAATCTATAATTTTTTTATTCTAACTCATTATCATGCCAAAACCGGACTATATGTAGGAGTTGGGAAACGAAATTTCACATTAAAAAGTTAAAATCCCAAAATACTAGTAAATTTTTACTACTGCACCCCCTCATATATAATACCTCCTGTTAGAACTACATGGATTTTATTACTTTCAAACCTCCACAATTTCGAAAAGATTAGTATCCACCTTGTTTAACTTAATTGCTTTTAGACCCCCTAAGGATACGCTAACTTAACGGCAGAGACCTATAAGTTAATTAAAAGTTAAGTGTACGGTTCATATGGCACCCTTTTAAAATAATCACTAAACGTTTAGGTTCATAATATTTGAAATATTAGATTGAATGACAAAATGTGACTTACGTAATGAAAATAATTACATTGAAGGTCAAAAGTCAATCCTCATTAGTATTACATTTTTACCCTTTCATTTACCCTTATGTTTTCAATTTAATATTTTATTTTACTACAAGCAACCCCGAAACTCTTAAATGTTACTAATATATAAACCCCAAAACTTTTCTTTTTTCATATTTCTAAACTTTTTTCTTACTTAACTAAACTCCAAAAAAAAAAAAAAATATTAATTTTCTTTTTAAATAAAAAAACTTGGCGATTCCTTGGAAGCTCCATAGACTGAGCCTCTAGGAAGCTCAAGTCCGGAGCTTCCTTGGAAGCTCCACATTAGCCCATTACCGGAGCTTCAATGGAATTGGAGCTTGGAAGCTCCTTATTATTTTTAAATCTTTTGATTAGTTTAATAAAGAAAGAAGAATTATACGATTTAGGAAGGATAAAAGTTTTTGGGTTTATACTAGAGTTTGAAAGTTTGAGTCAAGTGTGTAATTATATGAAACTTAAATTTTCAAATAAATGGTTTATAGGGGTTAAATCTAACTCTTTATCAAAAGTCAACCAAAAAAAGATAAAAGTTGTCCTTCAATGTAATATTTAAACATAAGGGTCATATACGTTCAGTGATCATCTTAAAAGCATGATGGATGAAATTCCTCTAAATTATAAACTTATGTGTGATTTCAACATTATCCAAGGGTGTTTGTGTAAATTACCCTACTATTAATTTACCAGCTAATAGATTATCAATTAGTTTTATCAATATCACTCTCAAATATTATTTTTGCCTATACAAAATTATAGATATACTTTTATGATCCATCATACATAAAACTAAAAGCATAATTCATTTAGATCTTCTACTTTATGAATATGTAAATTTCACAAATCATCCCATAAGTTTTAAGTTTTTCAAATTCCATCTAATATACCAAGCTGAGATTTAGTCCTACAACTATGAGTAAGTATCCTGAAAGACGGGATCTCCTATTTTGTTAATAAATTAAAGCAGACACGTTATTAATCAAAACATTTATGTTGAGAACAAAATGCATTTTGTGTGTATGAAAAAACATCAATATTAAAAATATAGACGTTTTGAAATATGGATGTAACATGGATCATAATCTAGATAAGTTATTTAGACATTGTATCTCTAGAGGCTTTGTGCTGTGAAATTCGTCATTTCATGCTTTTATTGTTAAGTGCTTAAGTCGGATAGCTGCTTGTAATTAAGACCATGTTAGTTACAATGTAAATTAAAATGAGATCACTATATATAAAACAAATCGTTATGTATGAATAACATATACTTGAAAATGTTATTATGTTTATCAATACCATATTAAATTTACGATTTTGCTCAAAGCAATTAACTATGGAAGAGAAGAATAAAAATTGGGAAGAAAATTTCAGAAAGAAAGATTATAATGTACTATGTACCTCTGAAAAGATAATATCTTTTGGCATAAAAATGATGAATTATGTTTAGTGTTTTCTTCTGTTGGATGATATATTTTCACGGACATACATTTTTGTTTGGTAATGAGAAAAAAAAATTTGTTAATCATATGTCTTCTCTCAAAATATATATTAAAGTTATCATACTTTTTTCATTTTGCAACATATATTTTCACATTAAACTTATAAATTAAAGTATTATTGTGGTGATACTGCATGCTTTTTCTCCAACCAAAATTGGTTTCTTTTATTTTATTTTTAACTTTTTTCAACTTTAACATAGTTTCGGTAAATGAAGTGGAGTGCCCAAAATTACAAGTAGCTATAATTAAATGCACGCACGGAAAAACCAATTTCTCAAGATTTTGCATAGTTACAGGACGAAACATCCACCTAGAAATAAAGTAAAGGACAAAAATTGCAGAGAAAATGACGATTTAATCAATTTAACATATTGAAAATATATATCAATTGTGTGTGATTGAGTATAAAAAACTCGATTTGTTTTTAAACGGTTGAATTAATGGAGTAACATAATCGCTATATATGTCCAGTAAGTTTTCATCATCCATCAATGTTACAAATGAATCGTTAAGAATTACTCCCGACTTTTACCAAATGTGTAGACTGTAGTTTTGCAGAACGTTTCCACTTCTATCTACATTTTATCATTCTTAAATCTACTCGTTGCTTTAGAAATCTGGTATACATTCTCTAACTTTCAACTAACTCCCTATAATTAAAGGTTTCGAGTTCGGATAGTATGGATACAAAAAATCGCTAATGCCCCTAAAAATGACGCCACAATGGCTAACTCCATATAATTAAAGGTTTCGAGTTCAAATAATGTGGTGTGGATACAAAAAAAAAAAAAAAAAAAAAAAAGTTGATGCCCCCTAAAAATGATGCCACAATGGTTAGCTAGATTTGTGGAACGTAGCGGATATATACATGGCACTAAAAAAAAAAGGCTAATAGTAAAAATATTAAATCGCATTAATAAGTATCGTAACTTTACCAATTTACCTATATCTCATCGGAGAAAAATACCAAATTGTAAATGTCAGTGGTAAAAGTGAAAATCTAAACATAAAATCTCAATTACTTCATTGATTAATGAATTGAATAATTAGAAAAAAGAGATGGAAGTATAATTACTTGTTGCCAATAACTCTTTGGAGATTGATAATAAGTTCATCTTCCTCCCGAGTAAAATTTCCTCTTTTCACATCCGGCCTCAGGTAATTTATCCACCGTAACCTACAACTCTTACCGCACCTAAGCAAACCTTCATATATACACCACACATGTCAATAATCAACAACTCAAAAACATTGATATAGAGAATCAAATTAAATACACAAAATTCATTTAAAGAAGTTTTACATGATAAATTAAAGATTGGTAAATTAATTACCAGCGGCTTTAGGAAGGGACTTCCAAGATCCTTCACCATGTTGTTTGATGTAAGCGATGAGACGGTCATCTTCATCTTTGGTCCATGCTCCTTTCTTGATGTCTTCTTTTTTGTCACAACAAGGTGATCGAACCATCTTGAGTTGTTTCTTTCTTTATTTCAAATGAAAACTACTAGTAATATAATTTGTTAGTGAAAGAAGGAAAAAGAAAATGAAAGTGGTTTTTAAGAAAGGATTTGGAGGGGTTATAAATATAAATGAAATGGGGTTTTGTGTTTTTGACCAAGTTGGTATGAAAGCATGAGTGGTTGGGGTATGCAATTAAAAGTTGGTGTAGGATTTGGGAGGTTACTCCACTTTTCATGCTCCTCTTGTTGGACTTATTTGCCGATTCCCACGTTTCTTTTCAACTCCTTTTTTTCCATTGCATTCTTATCTCCGCTTAAAATCTCTTTTTGCACCGATAATATCTCACAACTATGTATGTATCTCTCCACCCATCTCCTCCAGTGCTTATCTGAATTATGTGTGCCATTGGTAATAAAAGGATGATGGACATTATGGCCCATTTAACAAAATTAACTTATAAACTAGTTGATATGTCATGGGCTAGTTGATTTATATAGAGATAGGTGAGCTAGCTGACTTGACAAATATAGTATATAAATAAGTTAATTTATTTATTTTAAGCTACGAGTTATAGTACGTTTATGTAATAAGTTGAAAGAACTGATAAGATAGTCGATAAACTAGTACTAAATATTGTCGTATTACTAAAATTAGGATTAAGAAATCAAGACTCTTAAATTTTCAATTTAAGAAATCAAGTAATGGCTAAATCAAACATATTAAAGTTTGGACAAAAGAATTATGTTTTCAAACGTATTAACGTAATTTAATTCGATGTATGTTTTCAAAACGAGTCGGTAGAGCGATTGATAGTTGACCAATCGCCTTATTTTTTTAAACACTACGTGGATTAGGGGAAATTGTATGGAAATAAAAGAAGGGAAATCATATTTTCTAGAAAAATATTGAATTGAAATTTTCCTTATGTTTGTAATTACTTGATTTTGGTCAGTGTACCTATTTATGGTGTCAGAGATTAGAAAATATTTAATGGTATTTTCTAAAATTATTTTCCAGATTTACTAGTATAATTTTTCCAAACCTCCGATCCCAAGTTGCATGAAATGGTAGAAAATTAGAAGCATTCTCTGTTTCAATTTAATTTTGGCCTATGTAGTGTAGTATGTACCTTGCAACAAATCAAAGATTTTGATACATTTTCTTATTTATTAATGCTCTTCCTGTTTTTCATCATCTCTCCCCCGACACCATAAACCTTATTTTCTTCTTTCGGGGCAACTATTCAAGTCGAAAGCTTTCGGATCCATTTTAAGGTGTGTAAATTTACTCTAAGTTACTTAAAACCGTAACCACAAAGGGAAATATAATATGATGAGTAAACAGCTTCATCATGTATACACAAGATGTGCTGATGTTTATCCTTAGAATTTGCAATACATGCACCAAAGTGGGATCTTGTGGCAAGGTACATGGCCATGGATCATCTATTATAGGATAAACAATGAGCTATGATCCTTGTCCGGGCATGCAATCGGTGGCTAGGCGGTTGAAATTTCCTCGTATTCTGCAATAATATGAGAATTAATTGGCCTGATGAAATAATAAAATGATATCATCATCCCACCAAACACAATAAATTGCACACCAAACAATTCGCACTTGTTACCTAAATTTCTTATTCTGGTACTCACTAATTAGTTTGTGCTTCAATACCTTTGTCCTATCTTCATTACTTTCTTTTTTTTTAGCTTTTTCAAGTTTAAATATTTGGATTTTTTTTAATCGGTAAAATATATTAAAACTTGGATTAAGATTTATAAGAGCATAAGAAATACTCGGATTAAAATATAACATTACATGATAACATTAAGGTAGTGGGAGAAACTCAATCGGCTTTCATTGTAAATAGGAATATTTTGGATGGGATTCTAATAGCTAATGAAGTCATCAGTGAGGCACAAAAAAAGAATAAGAGCATTTTCATACTAAAAATTGATTTTGAAAAGGCCTATGACTCGGTGAATTGGGACTTTCTTCTTGACATGCTAAAAGAACTAGGGTGTGGAACAAAATGGATTAAATGGATTAAAGAATGTGTGTCGAGTGTCACGAGTTCCGTCTTAGTGAATGGGAGTCCAACAAAAGAGTTTAGAATCTTTAGAGGGTTGAGACAAGGGGACCCTCTATCCCCTTTTTTGTATTTAGTGGTGGCGGAAGATCTTAGTAGGATGTTGAAGAAAATGTGTGGGGAGGGGCTTTTTAAACCGGTTTTGGTAGGATTGAATAAAATACCAATCTCTCACCTACAATTTGCGGATGACTCCTTGATTATGGGGGAAATGTGCTTTGAAAATTTTGAAATTGTGAAGAGTGTGTTGAGAGTATTTGAATTAGTATCCGGGCTAAAAATAAATTTTGCAAAGAGTAACCTGATGGGAGTTGGTTGTGATGAAGGTGACCTTAACTTGATTGCAAATTTCTTGAATTGTGAAGTGGGATCTTGCCCATTCAATTACTTGGGGTTGTTGGTGGGTGGTCGGGCAAGGGATAGGAGGTTGTGGTCAAAAGTGAAGGAAAATTTTGAAAAAAGACTATGTGTTTGAGAAAATAAATTTTTGTCACTTGGAGGAAGAGTAGTATTAACTAAGGCGGTGCTAAATGCATTACCTTTGTATTACTTCTCTTTCTTTAAGTGCCCGTTTGGTTTGAAAAGGGGTATTTCATTTTGCAAAACTGGATTATTCGGCCCATTTAAGGAATTGGATTATGTTTGGGGGTTTTCGTCTAAAAATCTTGTTTGGTTGGACTCTACGAATTGAACTATTTTCAATAAAATCCAGTTTGGTTCTGAATTGATTTTGGATTATTCAGTAGGATAAAACAAAGTGGAATTAATGATATACCTCTATGCTTTCCCACTTATTGTATAAAATCGAGTTTGATTTTCAATTTGATTTAGTGAAAATTACATGTGAACATAATTTTAGGGGAGCAAATTTTTACCACCTTCTCTTGTTTAATCGGGAAATTCTGGAATTTTGATCATATGAATTTCGTATACAAAATTATCTGAAAATCTTTGAAATTATTGCATCCATAGTTACATTGCCATTGTTGATAACTTTGGCATCGATTTTGAGTTTATATGACTTGACCATTAAAATTTAGTTTATAGATATTGTTTATAATCTGTGTAATAATTATCTTAACGAAATACATGTTTCCTTATAAGATCGATATTTCATATGAGTGAAATTTATAATCCCATATTTTTCATCTCATGCGTAGAATAATTATTTTTGGCGATTGAAATCGACATCGCACATGTTTATCATCCCATCTAAACATAAATTTTCCTACATTTTAAACATAAAAGTGTAAAGCATGTAAAACGTCAAAGTCAGTGACGGAGCCAGGATTATTTTAGGTCAGGTATGGCACAAATAAAAACTCAAACTTTTAATTATATAAATGTTGTTTTTATAATATATAAAGTAAAAAAAAATATTCACATATATGTAATTAACGATGCATATTTTGTATTCAAAACAGATATATACTACGCCTATATTCTGTCAAAATTTGCACATATTTAATATGCTAGAATATTTTTTCAAAAAATGATGAAGAAAAAACGTTCTTGAACCGACAACTCTAAATTATCATCGTAATTCTCGTAAGCAATGCTAACCAATTTTTTTAATTATTAGTATTGTTTTGTTTAATCATTCTTATAAAAAAGTTGGTTATACTATTAAACAAACAAAATTAATTTTGATGTAAATACATAAGATACTCCAAAAATCAAAAGTATAAAAGGTCTAATGAGTAAATGAGTAGAAAAGAGAAATAAATATTACAGTGGTACAAAATGAAAAGAAATGGTGCAAAACTAGAAAACCATTGGGGAAAAAAAAAGGAAGGTGGAAACCAGGAAACGGAAAAAATGAAAAAGAAAGAGTGCAAAACTAGGAAAATATAAAAGAAGAAATGGAAGGTGGAAATTAGGAAGGAAAAAAAAGTGCATTGATGTGAATCGATTGGTGTTCTTGAATTGGGATGACATATTTAGTAATTGATGGGAAGTTTGTATAAAATTAGACATTTCACGAGAAATAAGATAATCCAAAAGTAAATACCTCCTCATAGAAAGTATTTGAAATTGGATTATTCATGTACAAATTTAAGGGCTTGAGGCGGGCTGGAGAAATTGGATTATTCCAAATAATCCATTTTTTCGGGCCGACAAAAAGGCAACCAAACTGGATATTGAGGGTATTCGGACAAAAACCCCTCAAACCAAACGGGCACTAAAGCACCTAAAAAGATCATTGATGAACTTGTGAGCCTTCAAAGGAATTTTTTTTGGGGGGGGGGGGGGGGGTGGAGGAAAAGAGAGGAAAATTGCTTGGGTTAAGTGGGATTTGATATGTGAGGATAAAGAGGAGGGGGGTCTTGGGATAAAGAATTTAAGGGATTTTAATTTTGCCTTGCTAGGAAAATGGGCATGGAAGCTTTTAGTAGGGGGAGATGAGTTATGGATTAGAGTAATTGAGTCTAAATATAGAAAATTGTGGGATAATCTTGAAGGAAAAAAAGAGTTGGGAAGGAATAAGAGCTCTTGGTCGGAGTGGTGGAGAGACCTTGTGAATGTTGTAGGAAGTTCGGATTGGTTTGTAAATAATTGCAAAAAACAAATTCGGGATGGGAGTGGTACTAGCTTTTGGAATGAGACTTGGGGTTCACTTGAGAAGAGTTTAAAAGAGCTTTACCCAAGATCGTTTAGATTGGAAGCTTTGAAAAATTGTACATTAAAAGATAGAGTAACGTTTGTAGGTAGTGATGTAATGTGTATTTGGTCTTGGAGTAGAGATTTACTTGAAAGAGAAAAAGAATTAATAAAAGAGATTGAACAAGTTGTGAAAACTGTGATTATAAAAGAAGGTGTACTTGATAAGTGGAAGTGGTTAGGTGAAATAGATGGGGTTTACTCCACTAAGGATGGGTATAGGAAAATTCATGTAAAGGTGGGGGGAAATCCCATGAAAAAATGGGCTCTGGTTATTTGGAATAAATTGACACCATCCAAGGTGAATGCTTTTGTATGGAAAATGTTGCAAAATAAAATAGCATCAAAGGATAATTTGAAGAAGAGAGGTGTGTTCCTAAGTGTTGAAAATTTTCGGTGTAATTTGTGTAATAATGTAGAGGCCGAGAGTGTGTGGCATTTGTTTTATGAATGTGAATTTGCATCTAAAGTGTGGGACTTGATTTTT
The DNA here is from genome assembly GCA_026545765.1 of Plantago major. Taxonomy (NCBI): domain Eukaryota; kingdom Viridiplantae; phylum Streptophyta; class Magnoliopsida; order Lamiales; family Plantaginaceae; genus Plantago; species Plantago major. The sequence goes on along the minus strand of CM048840.1, from coordinate 26,034,353 downwards.
GATTGGTTGGATTGTCCAAGAGTGAAAGGTGTGAATATTGAAAAAAATTTAGAAAATCATGTAAAAACAAGATGGAGGGGTGGAAAAGAAATTTGGGTACTTATTTGGCATGCTTGTGTGTGGTCCATTTGGTTGAGAAGAAATAATGGAATTTATAAGGATAGCAAAGAAAATCCTTGGACCATTGTGGAAAAAATAAAAATCACTTGTTGGAATTGGCTTAAAGGAAAAGGAAAATTGAAGGAGTATAACCATGTTGAATCTTGGCTATTGGAGCCTTCTTTGTGTTTTTAATGACTATGCAGGTTTTGGACAATGATGATTTGGTGATAGGTGTAGCTGTAATGCAAAGCTCGTGATCAGAGATGGCAAATTGTGGTGCAGAGTGTGACATGATGAATTATTGAGAGGCAAAATTTCGGTTTGGGGTAAGTGGAACTGATGGTGAAAAGTGCTTCAGTATTAGGTAATTCGCAAGTCATAGTAAATTTCATGATCTATTCGGTTGACAACTCGAGGAACTAAACCATTGTGATCTAGTTTTAAATGTCTCGAGGTATCCTCATTTTAGTGTTTTTAGTTGTGGAAGGAGCCGGAGACACATCTTAAATTTCTTGCCAATTGTTGTCTTGCGAACATGGGGTGTAGGGGGATGGATAATATAGTTTGCTCTTGTTGAGCCTTGACCACGTCTTAAATTGCTTGCCACTTGCTTTGAAAGATAATCATAGGGTGGAGGGGCGTGGCTAGTAGTGCTCAATGTTTCGTATTCGATGAGCATCTCTTAAACTTCTTGCCCCTTGTTTTTCTTGGGAACTTTGGGTGTAGGGATGTGTTTCCTTGCTTTTGGATTTCTTGTGAACTTTGGGTGTAGGGGGGTGGTTAATATGGTTTGCGCTCAATGAGTCGTGACCATGCCTTAAATTGCTTGCCACTTGCTTTGGAAGATAAGCATAGGGTGTAGGGGCGTGGCTAGTTAGCGCTCTTTGTTTCGTATTCCATGACCATCTCTTAAATTTCTTGCCTCTTGTTTTCTTGAAATCTATTAGCACCTTAAGGTTTTGAGTTTGCTTGTGGCATGAAGGACTTTTACTCCAAGGAATAGACGGATTTAAGGAATTGACGGTTTTGGTTTTGGGATTGTGAGATCTAGTGATGGAATTGACGGTTTTGGAGTCCGGGACATTAATGGTTCCCGTTGATGTTGGATTTGTACTACTCTTGTGATCTTGCGGTGGTGGAGCCCGGGATGCTAGTGGTTCCCTTGAAGGCTTTTGATGCTGTTTGAGCTAATGTGACGATTTTAGTTGGTTGAGATTAATTGTTAGTATGCGATTGTTGGTTTTGATGTGTAATGTACTTCTTGTTGAGCATTTCTTGTGCTCATGTAAACGTTCTGAGTTTTAGTTATATAATTTTTGCTGTTTCAAAAAAAAAAAATGATAACTTGAACAACGAAATACCACAAATAAAATGCCTTCACCATTTCTATTATAGTGTACTAGTACTAACCCGTGGCGATGCCATGGTATAATTTACTACTAATAATAAATAAAAATATGAGGATAAAATAAATTAATCGAGAAAATAAGATAGTTAAAATTATTTGTAAACAACGTTGGTCGTGGTGTCAGTGTGTAGTCCTTCATCAAATACTATATCACAGTGCCTTATAACTATAGAAAATGTAAAATACGACTCATCATGACATATGCTTTGAAAGGGGTAGGACCCAACCCGAACCCGTTCAGGACTCGACGGGTTGATAACATATAGTATTTTATATGAGGTCCTCCCCATAGCTATTACGTTAATTAATAACTTCTACTCCAATCCGAACTAAAATAAAATACAAAAGTGTATAATGCAGTTAACATGGTTGGTTTCAATAATGTATTGAGTGTTGAGGACCGGGTTGGGGGAAATCCAATCCTTGCACATGAGTTCAGGGACTTCGCAGCAATGATGGAGGATACTGGCCTATTTGAGGTTCCTTCGGTGGGAGATTGGTTCACTTGGTCGAATAAGCATACACATGGCACTATCTATTCCCGTATTGATCGAGCTTTAGGGAATGTGGAATGGTTCCAAGAAAACCCAATGGCCGATATTGAAGTCCTGGCCCCTGGAATTTCTGATCATTCCCCACTGAGATTCCGGCATTATGTGGTTACTAAACCAAAGCGGTCGGGTTTTCGATTCTTAAATTTTGTGACCCAGTTTCCTGACTTTGGTACAGTTGTAGTGACTTCTTGGGGTCGACAAGGACCTAATAATCCACAGGAACGTATATGGATGAAGCTGAAAAACCTAAAGCCGGCTATGAAGGGTCTCCATGCGCGTATTCATGGCGTGGAGAAACGTATCCTGCAATTACGGGGACAACTCAGGCGCGATAGGTTTAATGCTCTGTTGATACAGCAAGTGAAGGAGGACACTGAAAATCTGGAAAAATAGCTGGATATTGATGAACAGATACTGAGACAGAAATTCAAGATTGACTGGATACAGCATGGGGATGGTAATACTTCCTATTTTCATGCCCAGGTTCGAGAGAAAAATCAGAAAATTGGCATTCACCGGCTTCAAACTGAAGATGGCTGAGTTCTCCACATGGCAGCTGACATTGAGGCGGAAATCCTTGCCTTCTACACTAATCTGGTGGGATCTGAGGCCTCACGACGTATTGGAGTGGATGTAGTGGCTCTGCGCGGAGGTAGACAACTACCACTGGATGATAGGGCTGCTCTTATACAGCCGGTTTCGCGATTAGAGGTTGACCTTGCATTGAAGGATATTGGAGATCTCAAGGCACCGGGTATTGATGGTTTTAACTCACACTTCTTCAAACGTGCCTGGCATACAGTGAGCGATGATGTTTATGCGGCGGTTCAAGATTTCTTCGACACCTCTTCCATGTATCCTGCCGTTAATTGCACTCTTGTCACGTTGATTCCGAAATCCAACTCGGCCAAGGGGGTATGGGACATGCGGCCTATTGCATGCTGCTCCGTCATCTATAAACTTATATCGAAGATTATTACGGCTCGGTTGGGAAAGGTGATCAATACCATTGTGGATGATAGTCAATCAGCCTTCTTACCAGGTAAAGTTATCCAGGATAACATTCTATTTGCCCAGGAACTGATTAAAGGATATGTCCGTAAGGGCATTTCCCCAAGGTGCATGATTCAAATGGATATACACAAGGCCTATGATAATGTGGAATGGGGAGCCTTGGAAGTGATAATGAAGGAGCTTGGATTGCCTACCCGCTTTGTGGGATGGATTATGTGCTGTGTCACGACAGTATCTTATCGATACTCGATTAATGGGACTCCTTCCAAGCTTCTAAAAGCTATGCGTGGGCTGCGTCAAGGTGACCCTCTCTCTCCATTTCTTTTTGTTCTTGTCATGGAATATCTACATCGCTTATTACAGAAGTTGAAGGATTTACCGGATTTCAACTTTCATCCGAAGTGTGAAAAACTTCATATTACCAACCTCTGTTTTGCGGATGATTTGATGCTATTTATGTGAGGCGATGTGGGATCTGTGAAGTTATTACTGGGGCAGTTCGACAAATTTTCATTGGCTACGGGATTGTGGGCCAGTGCCGCAAAGATAAAAATCTTCTTTGGCGGCTGGACGGCAAATCTTGACATTCTTGACCACCACGGGTTTCGCCTTGGCGACTTCACGTGAAGTATTTAGGAGTGCCATTATCGCATCGTCGACTCACAGTAGCGCAATATCAACCTCGATCGAGGATCTTGGGTAGGATTCATCCTTGGACGATCGCTTCTTGAGTTATCTTTGGCGAGAGCAACTGATTAAAAGTGTCATCACTTCCATCACTTCGTACTGGCTTCACGTCTTCCCTATCCCGAAGAAAGTACTGGATCATATTCAGCGTATCTGTCGCAATTTCTTATGGAGTGGTAAGGATGGGAATTACCTAAAGGCACTGGTCTCATGGAAACAGGTCTGTGCACCTAGGAGCTGTGGCGGTTTGAACATAATAAGTCTTCCTGAATGGAATAAAGCATTGATTGCTAAACTACTTTGGAAGATCCAGACGAAGGCAGATTCTCTCTGGGTGCCATGGATACATAGCTACTATATACACTACAAAAAAACTGGGCTGGGGCGATGGATAGATCCGTCGCCTTGACGATCGTCGCCGACCACAGCGACGGATCGGGCGACGGATAAAAATCCGCCGCCTACCGGAGTGGGCCGACGGATAGATAATCCGTCGTCCAATTTGCGACGGATTGGACGACGGATTATATATTTGACTTTTTTTTTAAATCGAAATATAACGAGGGATAGAATCTATCCGTCGTTATATGTAACGACGGATAGAATCTATCCGTCGTTACCTTTAGCGACGGATAGAATCTATCCGTCGCTAAACCGGACGACGGATAGATTCTATCCGTCGTTATATTTAGCGACGGATAGATTCTATCCGTCGTCCAACATTTTATTGGAATTAGTGACGGAATCTGAAATTCCGTCACTAATTCCGTCACTGTGAATTTCCGTCACTAATTCCGTCACTGTGAATCCGTCACTAATTCCGTCACTATTAATCCGTCACTATTTATTTCATATTAATTCCTGTTTTTCGTAGTTCACCTATTTAATCAATATAATGTTCGATAATAAATGAATAATACGGAAAATATTTCAATAAATTTTGAATAAAAAAAGTAATATCCGGAGCTGGAGAAATTATCCACACAAGTGTAAATATGAAAAAAAATCCGAACATACAGATACATAACTAACTAGCAATCAGACGGGGGTGGGTGATGGCGGAACTGGGACATGAACTGCTCCATTCAGAATCAAGGCGCCGTTCTCCTCCCTTTGTTCTTGGGCCGCATCTCTCTTGAGTTAGGCTGCAACTGTTCCGGACTGCGATCGCACCATTTTGAGACACAGTCCTGTGTAAACAGGACGTCTAGACTGCTGGGATGATGATGAGGAGAACCCCGGACTAGCCAGGCTCAAACCGAGGCTCCCGAGTCCATATATTCGTCCTTTCTTGTCCAGTTTGTTGACCTCTAGGAAGATGTTGTCAACTTGTTCAGATGACAACACATCACCCGTCTCGTCCTCCTGCCTCGCCACCTGAGCATCAACCTCAGCCTGAAATCGTAAATAGCAGATATCATGATCAGTTACCGTTTTTAAAAATTAACTTGTAATAGTGTACAAATATGAACTTTAAGCAACATAAACATATCATGATAAGCGAGGCCGACGATTGGTCCATACCATATACGCTTGGCCTTCTTGAAGATGGCATACTTGGATGTCACCTCCCGTGCCACAGATCAAACCAGATCTAGTCAACAATTTATCATCTACAAGTAATAGAGCGTGAGACTTCATACATACGTAATGCTAGATTGCAAAAACACATATATACGCACCGATTGATAATAATCAGTGACAGTAGATCGCCTCCCAAGGTGGTGAACGGCCCTTCTGCCGTGTCGGTGGGATGCCCGTTCACTTTGTTGGTGTAACGCGTCACGGACATCGATTCGGTCGATGAGCATCCCAAAGGCCTCATTGCATCAACCTGTGGAGGATTTCGCCACCGATCCCGAATGGCCTTCCACGAGCAGACCATATCCTCAGTTTGGATCCCAGTCTAAATAAACACGCCCGGATCGTGGGATCAACTCTTCAGAATGAAGTACTCCTTCTACACTCCCAATTTCATACAACATCCAAAGTCAATACATGTATAACCTCACCATGTTACATCAGTTGAACAAGATACAACAACATAACAGATATGGTGACTAACATATCACCCAAACAAAGTGGCTAACATACCATTCACATATAGTGGCTAACATACCACTCACATTGTCCTAAATTTTACTAACACAATGGTGACTAACATATCACCCAAATAAAGTGGCTAACATACCACTCACATACAGTGGCTAACATACCACTCATATTAAAACGATTATAATTACAAACGAAGGAGTGCCATATTTTAACTTACCTCGGCTCATCAAGTACTCGGCCCTCATGCGCTCGAGATGTGGCTCCAACACTCACCACCACCTTGGTGGCTCTCTCACTCAGGAAGATGTCACCTAGTTTGTTGTGCACCTCCAGGGCCATAAGTCATTGTCAATGTATAAGATACAAGAAACGAATATATATTACTTTAGTACAACAATTTATACTTGTCAACTATCATTATAAGTTATGTTTTACATATTTAAGAAGAATGTATAATACTTACTTGGCAGGACCAACAGGGAAAATTACTGGCAAGCCGTCCCATGTGACGTTGGGATGGTTTGGATCGAACACGAGGTAGGGACAATCGTCGTGGTCGTCGTCCTCCGACATGTATGTCTGGCTTTGGTAGAGCCACTGCTCTCTCTCCTGCGGGGGTCTCAGAATCGAGACCTCTTCGCCACGACCATCGGAGCCCTCCCTCGTAAATCGACCTGTCCCCGACCTACCACTACTATCCTGCGGCCGGCTGTGTGGTGGGGGACGATAGGTGGATGGCCTCTGTCGCGGCATCTGCAAAAACATGTAATAAATACAATAAAATGTGTTAGTACGAGTTATAATACAGAACAGATTATAATAACACATGTAATAATATACCATTATCGCCGTCCTCTAAGTCTACATATTGGTCCTCGTGCAGATCAAACAACTCATCATCTGCTTCTATGGGATCTTATGCTTGTTTATCGACATCCTCTTGTTGGTACGAGTTGGTAATTGAGTCGTCTTTCTCAATGTACTCCACTTTCGAGCGAGCACGAATAGGTACCGCAGCTAACCATTCCCCCTTATCGCGTTTCTTGCTTGGATATTCAAGAAACACCACTTGTCTTGCTTGAGTCCCCAGAATAAATGGTTCATACTTGGTTCGGTACCTCTTCTTTTGGTTCACATCAACCATTTCATACTGCTCGTTCTTCCTTGTACCTCCTGGATTAGGATCATACCACTCAACATCAAATAAGAAGGTTCGTTTCAAGATAATAACCTGACACGTTTGAATTCATTAGATCGATGTCTTTCATTTACGATAATAAATCATTTTCACAATAATTCAATCAATTGCTACGTAATATAAGTTATATTAGATCCAGTCAATTGTTACGGCATTACATAATATAAGTTACATCAGCTTCAATTTTACCATAATGTTTGGTTTCATATATATATCAACTAATGATTACTAGTTATACAAGCCTAGAGACAAAACGGATGAAACTCCTCATTCTCATGCACGATCCTCCTCATCACTTGTGACGCTCCCTACCACAGAACTTGCATTCCAACAGATCTACATCCTCCTCCCAATACACCATACACATGTTCCGACAAGTAGAAAGGCACTCGATAGGCGGCCCCAAACCCCGCCTCTCCCTTCATTGGAGGTATGCCATGGACAGTGCTTCCTCACCGTGATGAATCCATACATGATACTCAGGCATGAATCCGTAACGTCGCAAGTGCTCGAATACTGCTGTAGGCGTCATAAATTGCTTGTTTCTGCAGGTTTCCAATGTGCAAGGACACTTTATCAACCCCCAGTTGCACAAACCGAACGTCCCATGGCAAACGAGATGAAACGTTTAACCCCTTCTACAAAACTCCTAGAAACTCTGCCATTTACCGCCGTACGATCGTACATCCATGAACGGTCGGAATTCATTGTATACTTTATTTTTAACCTGACACGTTCCAATTGATTAGATCGTATTTAATTTATTAGATCGATTCCAATTCGGATAAGAAGATTGTGGAGGTTAATTGTTAATTATTATATGTTCCTTATAAATTAATTATTAATTAAGTGTTCGATATGTTACAAAATTGGGCATATATTTTAACCATTTCAACCTCTTAGTACATATATTATACTATACTTAACTACATATCAAATTAACTAATTACTCTATACATATCGAATTACTACATATATTCATATCAAATTACGTACTTAACATACAAATTTATCCAATCAAAACTACATACTTCTATACTTGACAAACATATCAAATTAACTAAACTAACTACTACATACTTATCATATATATATATATATATATATATATATATATATATATATATATACATATATATATATATATATATATATATATATATATATATATATATATATATATATATCAAATTGAACAAATTACATATAATTGATGAAATTAACTAAACTAACTACTACATACTTATCATATATACATATAATTGCTCAAATTAATCAAAATAAACAAAATTTCCAAATTTTTAAAAACTAGGGTTTTAGCCAAAATACCTTGATTAATCGGTAGAAATATGAAATTGATCGAAGAATCAAACTCCTTGTCACACGGGCTTCGATTAGGCACCAAGATTGCCCGGAATAACGGATGATTGGCCGGAAAACGGATTGAGGAGAAGAAGAAAATGAGGATGGAAGAATGAAGAAGATGAAGAAAATGAGAGATTCTGCTCTCTGTCCGAACATAAGAAAACTGGGCCGACGGACACGTATCCGTCGGCCCAGTTGGTCGATCCGTCGGCCCAGTGGGCGACGGACCATAGCGACGGATAATCTATCCGTCGCCCAGTTTGTTTTTTTTTTTTAAAAGTCGAACTTGGGCGACGGATAATTATTATCCGTCGCCCAATTTAGCGATGGATAAGTTATCTGTCGCTACGCCGATTGGGGCGACGGATAGAATCCATCGCCCCAATTAGCGACCCGTCGCCCCATAAAGTCGGATTTTCCGGATTTTCTTGTAGTGATAAAGAACCAACCGTTAGATGACTGGCATATTCCCTTGTGTAGTTCGGTGACGATTCGTGCTGTACAGAGACTCAAGGCCGTAGTGCATGATATGCTGGATTGGGATGTGCAGCTCGTGGCAAATTGATTTTCGGTGAGGAGTAGGTATTTTTGCTTACGAGACTGCTAGGAACTTAGCGAGGCCTAAAGCAAGGTTCATTCTCTGGCTTGGACTCCATAGAAGACTAGCAACTAAGGACAGGTTGGCATTTTTTGGCATCAGTACCGATGAACAATGTGCTTTTTGCAATGACATTGAGAGTTTAGAGCATCTGTACTTTAAGTGCCCCACTACCTACGAGATTCTGATAGGTGGTCTGAGATGGCTTCGGGTATCACATCCCCCCATCCATGATTGGCATCAACTAATCACCTGGTTATGTCGAATGGCGAAAGGTAAACGACGACGTGCAATTGTCTTTCGAACTCTGCTTGCTGAGACGTTTTACCACATTTGGATGGCGAGAAATGAGAAAATCTTCAAGAATTGACCGGACGTCTGACTGCTGACGAGATATTATTAGGATTATGGGGTCCATGACATCTGAGCATAGCCTTGGTCTGGTTCGGGAATTGGATGCGCAGGCTCTTGGTCTGTAGGCCGTACTTTAGTCTGTTTTGATTGCTATTGCCATTCTTAGTCTTGATCATTTATTTTCGTGGGCATGGACATCCTGTCGGCCCCTAAATGTACTGGCATTGTTTTGGAGTAATAAGACAAGTTCTTCGTTCCAAAAAAAATATATATACAGTCAACATACAAAAAAATCAAGCAATAACATTTATATATACATATATATATATATATATATATATATATATATATATATATATATATATATATATATATATATATATATATATATAAGTGCACAACTATTAGAGTTGTGCAATTGAGTACTTAATTTAAGTTAAATTGAACTGATTTGTGTTACGCATGTAAATTAGACTTTAATTACAAAAAAAACCAATATATTTTATTCATTCTAATTCTAAGCCCTAACGCAACTCCAACAAAATCAATTATTAAAAAAAACTTAATTTGTCTTCTCTAATTAAATTTCAAGCCATAAATCAACCCCAACAGAATCAATTCATCATTAAAAACTCTCAATATGTCATCTCCAATAAATTCAAAACCCTAATCGAACTCCAACAAAATCACTAAAAGAAAAAAAAAACGATAACCAATATTTCTGCTCCATCTTCTTTAATCAAATTTGAACAGATCAATTCGCACTATCCAAAATATTAATTCAACTAAAAAAAACAATTCATTATCAGAAATAACGATTGCACTTACCTTCATATACTTTTATTATTATTTGTAATTAGATGCCACAATGACACGCTCACGTTCTAGTTATATTATATAAGAACACCCAACTGATAATCTGAACGCTAAAACATTAGCCTCACGTCTAACCTAGCAAAACATCATGGAACAAAATTCTCGCCTCCTATTCGGACTTTGCTCAACCGTAGAATCAAAATTTATAATTGAAAATCTAAATATCTATTAATTTCTCGTTAAATAGATGGGTGGAGTATTAAATAATTAATAAATTCTCTATTTTTTAATTTCATTATTTCATTTTATCTTTTTTAATAAATATATTTTTTTATTTTAGTGAATAAAATAATTTATTTAATTAATAATAATAATAATCTAGATTGGTGTCTATAGATTCGTCTTGTCACGGTGAATTCAAATATATGTTCACAATATTTTTCGGAGTTTTGTAGAATAAATTTATATTAGATTTAATAAAAACTATATATGCAGCCAACATACTAAAAATAAACAGTGGAAGATATACTGGTTGAAAATGCAACTAATTCAACAAAATTTCACGTAGATTGAATTTATTTTATAAATACTCTATTTTTAAATTTTCATTAATTCATTTTATCTTATTTAATAAATTTATATTTTATTTTAATGAATAAAATGATTTATTGAAATAATACTATTCAAGATTGGTGTCTATGGATTCGTCTATGGATTCATTAATTCAAATATATGTTCCAAATATTTTTCGAATTTTTATAGATAAAGTTATATGAGATTTAATAAAAAACTATATATGTAGACAACATACCAAAATAACAATGAAATATATACTGATTAAAATACAACTAATTTCATAAAATTCCACGTATGATTAAATTAATCTGGTGGGGTTTAGCCCTTGTGCTTTAGATAATATATATGGATGGATGGATTCACCATCTTAGTCATACCAATTGACACCTTACTCATCCCAATATTTGGACGTTTACTAGCGTTATTTCTTAACTAGCTCGAAATGAAATTATTCGAGCTGATACGACAAGTATTCTTTCCTAATCGAGTTCAGTTCGCACGAAACTAATCGTAAGTTAGTCCGATGATGGTGTAAATTAATTAGCTAATTGCTAAATACATTATACAAAAATAATTCAGATAGATTTTGTAAGTAAATTATCTATCATATCTAATCATCTAGTTTATCACTAGACGATTATGAAATAAAATTATTTTGAAAATACATTTGTCAAGTTTATAAACTAGTATTAACGATAACCAATTTCATGTTTAATTATAATTGAATAATAATTTTTAAAAAGTTCGATACTATTAGAGCAGTTGTTTGAGTGAGAACACCAATATATTCACACTCAGGTCATCGATTTAGCTATATGTTATACTCGAACTCGAACAAGTCGAGCACAACCGGGACTCATTAATTTATATATAACCATTTGGTAAATCATATATATTCATATCCATTTTGCATAGGTTTTGTAACGTACGGAGCCGTTCTCAAATAGTTAATAGGGCCCATTATTGGATATTAAGCTTGATAATATGACATAATCTTCCATTCAGTATTAGTTACACAATACAGGGTCATCTGTATTATTTCTGGATGACCCGGTATTAGATTATAATCTTCCAATAGTTGGGAAGATATTAATCTCGTAAGAAAGATTAGAAAAACTTCTACCCTTTTCACGGTAATATCTCAAAAATAAAAATAAAATCTTGAATTTATGTGTTATTTGGATAAGAAAGATGTGAAGAATTGGAGTGATGTGAAGAATTGCCTGAAAACTCAAAGGCACCTGATAGGATTCATCAGACTATATGACTTCGTGTCGGACCGCGAGTCGAAGCACTAAAAAGAAATAATTATGAGAAACTTCATAGATCCATTACTTAATTAAATTGGATGAGAGAGCCAGTGTGTTAAGGGGTGCCTCAACACTTACTAAGTTCTTACTAAGTCCTTGTCTTAAACCTCTAATGCGTCCTAATCCTCTTGATATGGTCCTAGTGTCCAAAGTGACTTCTGATAAGGACCTACACAAAAGCTAGTGGGAGGGGGGGGGGGGTTTAGAACGGTAAACCCAGTTTGCTTAGTGTCAAACCGGATAGGGACTTTACTCGATAGAGATTGAATGTCTACTCTGTCAAGTGCTCGGGATTGATTACGGAATAATGGCTTACCTTGCGTTATGGAGATTCATGCCATATTTATAGGTTTCTATCAAGAATGGAGGGACTCGCGAGATCGTGCCAAGTGTATGCTTCACAATGTGTCATCAATGCCTTGTTAGGCCCATGGCCCATTAGGTTGACTTGACCCATGTCTCTTCTTGGGCCTTTGGGGCATAATGGACATTTCAGCATCCTGAGTAAACATTTAGCAGTGGCGGAGTAACGCTACGGAACAAGGTCCGGACCTAAGATCCATACCAAGACTAACTCGTACTCGTTACTTAGTAGGATTGTCTCAATCCCTTGTACGTGTGAGGGTCCGTTGTCAGGCTCAGGTACAGATCATGCTTTATCAGATTTGTACACTTGGTCCTTTGTGGTGAGGCGTCCGACCCGGAGGTCGTCTGGTCCTAGGCTACTGCTAGGCATTTAGCTTCCTCTCATCTGCTTGTGCAGCAGGTGGAGTCGGACGTGTAGTAGTTGGGATCGGGCCAGAAAGGTCCTGACCACAGCTTACCTTGTGCCACAGTCCCTAGTCTTTATAACATCAGAGGTCCGAACCCTAGAACCAGTGAAGTCGGGCCACTTGGGACGGACCTTCTGTGAAAGGCCTTAAAGATACTAATGCACCTTAGAACACGCCTTTAGAGTGTTCTTAAGGGATTGGACATAATTTCGTATCAACAGTGGAGTCAGGCCACTTGGCTCGCTGTGATGGTGGCCATCAATGGAGTCAACAACAAAGAAGAAAATGAAATTTGAGAAGAACTTTGCACGGTAAACCTAGTTCTATTATCCCTTCGTACCAAATACGTGTCCCCAATATTCAATCTTTCAAATAATCCATTACTTAATTAATTAACCTTAATATAATTTAGTATAATATAATTGTTTTTGTACCCTACCATGTTTGGACCTGGACCTGGACCCTACTGTTCTCGAATGTTATATGAGTCCGGATACTCTAGAGACCTAAATGGGTCATAAACATGTCGTATTGCGCTATAGGATATCGAGTCCTAAATGGATCATAAACTGGTTCGTAACGGATCCCGGTACGAACCCACCCAAAGTCTCATGAAAAGTCACAGATCAGAATGGTTCCAGATCCAAGCGAGGTCTTTTACGAGTATGTATAGGATTCAAATCTGGATCTTACATTTAGGGTTATAAACGTATAGTTAGTCGGGCCCTAGTTAGTCGTACACTACTTCTTGTGAATAGAAGTTTGAAAAATGATGAAGATATTAATTTGTTGCTAGGGAAATAGAATGGACGTTTCCAAATTAACAACGGAAGATAATCATCAAGTCTGAGCATAACTCGAAGAAGACAAAGTACAATGCGCAGTTATATAGAACACGGAACTGGAAAATTCTACTAGTACGTAATTAACAGCTAGAACATGACAAATTAAGTCAACAAACCTAGCTACGAAGCAAGCAAGGTCATGATAGGAGAATGAAATTGTGATCGCATGCAGTTGAGGAAAGTTAACAGAGCCTTGTGCAAAAGCAGCGGTGACGAAATCCCCTGCATTTACCTCCAGAGAAACCCTCGTTCCTACACACCAGTGCGCAGTTATGATCGCGGATGCAGGTACCCCTGAACCCGTGGCTTTGCGACTCGCAAACTCTTCCTTCCACCGGAATCATCGTAATCTCTGCATCCAAACTTCAAATGTAAATCCCATCCAATTTCAAAAAGGGCCAAAATCATTAGTATATTTTTTTCACTGTGGTTCGCCACCCTAAAATTTTATATTTATGGAAATTATATAATGTAATATTAATTTTTTATAATTTAATAATTCGCCCCTTCAATTTCAAAATAGCTAGATTCTATATATGATTTTGTCCCGACTTCTGAGAGGGAGGGCAATGTTAATAAGAAACATACATACAGCAGCTAGTATTATAAACTACTAGAGCCAGCATACTAGAATGCAGTTAATTAGGTAGATAACTAGGAAGGAAGGAAGCATTAATGGACTAACGGGCAAGGAAGACAAGGAGCAAGAAGAAGATCCCAAATCCGAGCTGCTTTCTCTCCATCTTCCACTTGTAAACAACTGCGTACGTATTGACCAAAACTAGCTAGATAGATTTGTAGCTATTGAAGTTTTACAAGCAAATGAGGTTGTATAAATAGGCGATCGATATTCGATAAGATCATGAGGATATATGAAGGTAAAATAAATGTGAATATATAAAGAATTAAATGGAATCACCGGTTATGGGAAATGGTGTAAAAATGAAGGTTCACGTGAAATTGTAAGCTGCAGTTTACATCGGAATTAGGGCATCAATAATAATGTAACATTGCTGTGCATGAGAGACTGGCCTTCAACGACGGTGCCATCGTCTTATTTGCTTTGGTACGTAGCTAGCTTTTACAATCGATGTTCGCAAAGTTTATGCTAATTGCTAAGCCATGATATAGCTATTTTACACAAATTGTATCCATAATTATCTAATCACGATCTATATTGATGATATTAATTATATGTATAATGTTTTAAGCAATACAATAATGTTTATAAGTGAATATTTTATATTATTTTTTATGTATGTGTATATCACCGATGTTTATAGTAAAACCTTTAATTTGTTTTGTTATAACTGTAATGTTTGTCCGTCTATTTTAGTCTCTTCATAAGACTGCCTCTCAGAATACGTACTCATTTTGGAAAAATCATTCTTGTTATTAATCAAAATGTGCTGTTAACGAAATTCATTTCTTTTGTAATATGAAAAAACACTAATATTGAAAACATAGAAGTTTTAATTAATAATATCGATAATTTTTTTAACAATATAAGTTTATATTTATATAAATTATTTAGAGACCGTCTCTCGTGAAACTTGCTCATTATTTTTAACTTAAATATACTAAATTACTCATACACTAATGTGTGTGTACAGGCCATCTAAAATATTACGGATTCAGAAAAAATAAAATCTGTGACAATGATAATTCATGAACCTTTATTGGGCCATTTTCATTCAGCCCATTGGGCTGACATTAAGAGCCGAGTCCTGAGGAAACATAAAACATGGATGAGTTGCCACGGGGGCATGCTTAAGCTTCACACACGCTAGTGGATTGGGCTCTAAAGCTGGGCTTGGTCAAGCTATACTCCGATACTTTTCCATAATAAAACCGTTAAATTAATAAAGTATACATTCTATATATTTGGATGGGAATGTATCATTTTGAATATACCTTCCATACAAGTTGTACCATTTTAAAACTTTGATTCATTATATAAAAAAAATTGACAGAGTTTCATTTTAATATAAATTCATTACATTGGTTAGTCAAATGTGATCTTACTACATTACTAGTGGCCTTAAAGTACACATCAGAATCTGCTAAAATTTGTAGCCAAGACCAGGCTACATTCCATACATACAAAATTAGGGGGAAGGGGTAAAAGTTGGACTGACCATCCCTATGTACTTTCAAATCTTGAGTTTTCCATCTTGGCAAGGTGGTCGGTTTCATTGGCTATGCGACATATAGAAAAGTAGGTTAGATGATTAAAGGCCTCTGAGAGGGCATGTATGTCCTAGAGAAGTTCCTTGTGAACTGATGTTGGGCATAGACTTCTGTAAAGACAATTTATCGCATAATTAGAGTCGGTATATAATGGTGTCCGGGTCCGGGTCGGGTATGTACCCGGACCCGTCTCAAACACGATAAGCAGGACTCGGACACGAACCCAACCCGTAAACCCATTTGAAACCCGACCCGACCCAAAAAATAAAGCCCAGCCCAAAATTTATGTTTAAAAGAGATAAACTAGACAAAAAATGACTGATGCGAAAAATAATTCAACAAGATAGAGCATTTCCTAACAGATCAAGAAGACAGGATTGGGGGAGATATTATCTACCATCACCTGCAGCTTTTTTCAACCCTGAGTACTATAAACCCGATAAGTAGTACTGTTGGTCACCATTACTAACACATTAACATCAGAGCATAACACAGTAGTACATCATACCTGAGCAAAAAATTGAGCCAAAAAAAAAAAAAAAAAAGAAAAGAAAAACAGGTTTGAATCTGAAGGTTTGTTTGAGAGCAACTTGAAGATCAGATTAGGTGGGGAAGAAGACCAGATTAGGTCGCAGCAAAATCATTTGCGTGAAGAAGAAGACCGGATTTGCTAGAGAAGAAGTAATCTGGTAGAGAAGATTTGCTTGAGTAGCAGAAAGAAGACCAGATGGGTTGAGCAGATTTGCTTGAGTAGCCGCAATTGCTTAAGCCTTGAGAAGATGAAGCAAATCTGCAATTGCGGCTTAAGCAAATCATGAGAATGAAATGCGATTTTAGACAACATTTACTATTTTTCTTACTCTAAAGACGGGTTGGGCGGGTTGTACCCATACCCGCTACTAAATAACGGGTTGGGTACGGGTAGAGAACCCGATAGAATAATATCGGATCTCTACCCATCGGATTCTGGATGGATCGGGTCGGGTTGTATCCAAACCGTTTAAAAGCTTAATCCCTAGTTAATCATATCCAATAGGATTGATTTAGTTTTATTAATTATTTCTATCATGTAGAATAATTATCCAACTCGGTATGAAATAATGCGCTCTACAATATGTTTATTTATTGTGGTTATGATGATTATAAGAAAAATCTGTCCAAATCAATAAATCACTGTTGCGTTGCACAACTTAAAAATACATTTTACACCATGAGCTAGAATGTCGTGGGCGTGGCCATAGAGACATATTATAAAGGAAATAGAGTTGTAGTTATGCTCTCTCTCCTTGGTTCAAATCCTTTTCAAAATAATTGAACTCTTCTCTAAGTGAGTTAACACTTCATTCATCATTAATTAAATGATTGGAAAAGAGCCATGTTAAACGCAGAACACATTTTACTAAACGCAAAACACTTTTTTATATATTGTAAAAGGTCCTTCAACTGATAAAAATATTGAATTAGTCTCATTTTCAGAAAAAATTCTCAAATTATTACATCTTCGAAAATATATAAACATATATACACTACGGTATCATAACACAATAAAAATCAATATCGTACAATCATTAGCCATATCGATAATGACAAATATAAAAATGTTTTTATTATTATAGTTTGGTAATTGTAGTTGTTAATTATTACTCAATTATATTAGTATATTTAAATTGATTTTAAAAAAATCAAAAAATCCAAAAAATAACAAAAAGAAACGCAAAAACGGTTAAAAATGACAAAAACCGACCACACGAGTCGTCTCGTCGGGTTTGAAACCGACGAGAACATGGTTCTCGTCAGCTTTGAAGCTGATCGACGACTTTCTGTCACCTCTTGGCGCCAGATCGGAACGCATTTGCCCGATCGAGACTTCTCGGATCGAAGTTGCTCCGATCTGTCAAGTTTGCTTCAAGAACTCCAAATCGGAGATGCTCCGTTCACCGGCGACAATTCTTCATGTTCTTCGTGTTTTCTTTTTAAGTTTTTTCGATTTATTCATTCGGATGATAAAATTAATTCGAATAAACTTGTTTGATGTTTTTTAGGTAAAATAATAAAATTTTCAAATTATTGAACCATTTTGTAAATTATAATAATAGTGGTATTATATGTAATATGTAAAAATTTATTCTGCGTTTAGTAAAAAGTGTTCTGCGTTTAACATTCTTGTTGGAAAATAAGTACACACTTTAAGGGGGTATTCAATCATGAAAAGACAACAAAAATCCATTAATGTTAAACGCAATACGTTTTCGGCTAAACGCAATACAAAATATTTGTAACTTAATCAAAATGCCCCAACTCATCAAAAACAATCTTACAAACTTAACGAAAAATCGAAATAACTCGTATATGCAAACACAAAAACATTAACATGCACGATCAAACACAAAATAACAACACTAAACATAAATCGTAAAAAAATGAATTTTTTTTCCGGAAAATATTTCGTTTATACAAAAAACATTAACATGCACGATCGAACACAAAATAACAACACTAAACATAAATCGGAAAAAAATGAATGATTTTTTTTTCCGGAAAATATTTCGTTTATACAAAAGTTTTCAAAAATATAGGATTAATTAAAAAGCCCCAAAAAACTGGAAAAATGAGAAATTAAAAAAAAAAAAGGACCATGATATGGCCGGTTTTAAAACTGTCCATATCATATCCGGGTTTTTTCTATTTTTTTTTTGTTTTTGCAAATTGAAAAGTTACTTTTAATTTTTGCAAATTGAAAACTTTAATTTAGTAAATTGTCATTTTTTTATTCAAAATGAAAAGTAAAAGTTAAATTTAACGGAAATTGGAGAAATTAAACGGCAAACGATATCATTACAATATAAATTTTGACTCATGAATACGCAACACAATATATTGAAAGCTTAATTAATATGATTTCACTACAACGAAAACCATTGACGTAGCCGAACGGAATAATGTTGCATCCAATGCCTTGTTCTTTCCTCTCTTTCATGTTGCCAGGTCGGTCATAGTGGTGGAGGTGGACTTTCACGGCCAACGCGCAGCCTAATGTAGTGACCGCCATTGACAAACCCGACTGTCCACTCTTCGTCTGCCGGTGGAGGGTCCGGAGATGCTGACTCCATGTCTGGACGACATTCCAAGGGCAAGTACGTGGTAGACCCATGGAAAACATATGTGGTGAACACCCGTTGATATGTCGTAGCTGTTAGTAGCCCCATATCTGGGAGTGTAAACCAATACCGTGGGTTGCATGGTCCTGCAAACCAGCTGAGTGCATCTGATATTTCGGCGACCCATCTTTCCCCCATCTCAGTGATGTATAGATGTTTGTTGTTGGTCAGCTCATGAAGAAGTTCATGTCTGACGCGTACCCACTTTGTTTGGTCATTATATAGGAGTTGTGCTATACATCTGTATCCACAGTTCCCATCGCCCTGGACGTCACTCCAACCTTGAATGTATCGCAGACCTTGTGGTGGCATCTGACTTTCATATCTGAATGATCTACCAGTACTTGAATACGTACATGTGTTGTGAGTGTTGGGAGTCCTTTGACTGTGGTTCGCGGGTTGATCTTCCCAACTAGACGGGATCCTGCTCCCAATTGCTCTAGGTTGTCTACCAGCTTTCTTCTTATGTCTTATTGGTGGCTCCTCCAGGTACGTGTATGATGCGTTTCCATCCGATTCGATGTATGATCTGAGTTTCTCCTCCGTGGAAGACTCCCTATGGTCCCTGTACCAGTCATCAGACTGGTCCAGTATTATATGTTGCCTAGTTTGGTATGGTTCCCCCATATGAAGAGTACTCCAGAACTCGTTGATATCTCTAATAGGATGGACGCTCCTCCCGGTCACACTCTTTTGTTGCAATTCACATGCGCATGGTAGTCCCCAAGCGGTACGCAATGCGTGATCGCATTCACCGGGATCAACGTTGGATCTTTCATGGAGTATTTTCTTAATAGCAAGATGTGAAACCACACCTCCTAGCCTGCGTAAGATTCCACGGGTCGTGACATGAGGATGCTTCGTTGACGCTTTCTCAAACTCGGAGCGGATTACATCATAATACATTTGAAGTAGGTTATGCAGCTTTGGGAATTTTCTGTGAAACTTTGAGTTTGTAGTTCCCAACCAATACTTATACCTGGAGTGCGCAGTTTCGACTCTGCAACTAATTTACATTGTTGAATGTCAATTTGTGCACAACACTAATTACAGGATAGTAGTGCATTACGAAATAAATTTAATTACGAAATTGAATTACCTATTCGTCGTGTCAGCTCCAAAGTGCAGGATGTCTTTCGTCCACGCATGTACAAATCGGTCGTGGTATGGGTCCAACCAATATCTCTTTGCGTACGCCATGAACCTAGGTTGACGTCTCAAGGCCTCTGCCATTTCTGCAACATGCTGCTCATATAGTTCGGGAGTACTTGCGTTCACGATCTTTTGCCATCTTAGCTTCACTGAACGTTCATACTTTTTGGTACCCCCCATCATGTTACTTACATATTTCTGCACATCCTTAGAAATATGCCCCCGACACAGTAGGTGTGCTGCTTCTGGAAATACCTCCTCTATGGCATGCATTTCAGCTAACTCTCTATCCGTAACAAATACCTCCGGTAAGACACCACATTCTGTAAACAATGCCCGCAATCGTGTAAGCACCCAGACATAACTTGACGTCTTCTCGTCGGAGACGAAAATGAAAGCTATGTGGTAGTTTTGCCCAGTGGGTAAAATGCCAATCAATTCGACCAAAGGCATGTCGTACAAATTTGTATTGTACGTAGCATCCATGAGGACAACTTGAAAGAACAAACGGATCATTGACTTCGTATTAGGATGAGCTAAGAAAAATTCAGCCAATATGTCAGTTCCCGGCTGTTTCACCACAGAATATATATAGCTATGTCGTTGCAACAAATGGATAAAATATTCCATCGGCTCCATCTCGCCCATCTCCATCCATTGATCTTTCTGGTCAGCATTGTATACGTGTTGTAACGTACTGCAGTTGTGCACAAATTCTTGCTGGAGTTGAACAAGCATTGGTACAGGAGTAATTCCGGGACGCAACATTTCCACTACTCGCACGCGCTCTTCATCAGTGAACTTCGTTGCAGACGTGTGCCAATGGGGGTATTTCCCGAGTCGGTGATTGTGTCTTTGATGACCGTCTTTCACAACAACTCTCCACTCGCCCGGTAACCTCTCATGCAGCTTGACCTGAAATGGGCAAGAATGCTTTTTACTCCCGGTTGAATTTCTGGATTTTGCCTCGGGGTTTGTTGGAGTTGTGACCCTATGGGCACCAGCACACTCACAACCCATGTACACGTTCTTTGGTCTGGAATGCATGATCGCGAAAAACATATTGTTTTCTCGACCAATAACACGAACCCAGGCTTCTGCGTCTGCACGAGTATTGAAAGTCTCTCCGGTTATGAACAAGTCCGTGCAGTCTGGGAATTCATCAGACTCTGTGGACGAATCACTTAAGTAACTCATATTATACGTATGGGAATGGAAGTGTTCGGGAATAGAAGTGTTTGAAGTGTTTTGGATTTTAAGTGTTCGGGAATGGAAGTGTTTGAAGTGTTTCGGTAATGGAATGGAAGTGTTTTTGAAGTGTGGAATGGGATTTGAAGTGTGGTGAAATGTATCCCATCCCTCTCATTATATAAATTTGTTCGACCGGTTGGTTTGACCGGTTGGTCCGACCGATCTAGAATAGTGGACCGGACCGAAACGGTTCGACCATTACACTATTTGAGATAAAAGAGTACATTACATTACATAAAATTAAAACACTACATAGAAGTGTTGAATTGAAGATGGGTTCGGTAGGATCTCGTTAGAAGCGGGTTAGAGTAGGGATAGGGTTGAAGACAGGTTAGGGCCGGGATCGGTTAGACGATGGGTTCGGGCCGGTCAAACCGTCCATCATGAATTTTTTTCGAAACTTCATAATTCACACTTCATATTTATTTTAAATTTCGTTAATTAATTAAAATAACATGAAATAAAAATTGAAAACTTACAATATTCGAAAATAAAAAATACAATGTTTAATAAAAATATTACACTATTTTAGATAAAAGAGTACATTACATAAAATTAAAACACTACACAGAAGTGTTCGGGTTGAATACGGGTTCGGGCCGGGATCGATTCGGGACGGTTTCGAAGGCGGGTTCGGGACGGGATTGGGGCCTGGCCCGAAACGGGACCCATTTGATCGGTCAAATGTCGGGTCAAAACTGAAATTTGACCGGTCAAACTAACGGTCAACAGTATTGTTGACCGACAGTCAACTGGTCAACAGTACACCCCGACGATGAATGAAAAATAGATATTCAACAAGGAGATGGTTGTATAATGGATTTATAGAAATCCTCCCTGAGATGTGGATCATCCAAGGCTACTCATTGACGATTGATCGGTCAACGATCGTTGATGACAAGCTGATTCAAGTTAAATGTCGATTTTGACCCGACATTTGACCGGTCAAATGGGTCCGTTGGGCGGGCCCGATTCCGTCTGAACCCGGCAACTTGAACCCGAGCCTAACCCAGTATTCGACTGATCTTCTACGAACTCAACCGAACACTTCTGTGTAGTGTTTTAATTTTATGTAATGTACTCTTTTATCTAAAATAGTGTAATATTTTTATTAAACATTGTATTTTTTTTTCCGAATATTGTAAGTTTTTAATTTTTATTTCATGTTATTTTAATTAATTAACGAAATTTAAAATAAATATGAAGTATGAATTATGAAGTTTCAAAAAAAATTCATGATGGACGGTATGAATTATGTTATCGTCTAACCCGATCCCGGCCCTAACCCGTCTTCGACCAGATCCCGGCCCTAACCCGGCTTTTAACCCGATCCCGGCCCGAACCCATTGTAGTGTTTTAATTATGAAGTAGGAACTCGCCTTCCACCCGATCCCCTATTCCTGACCGGTCAAACCCGGTTTGGACCGGTCAAACCTTCGAACCGACCGGTCGAATCCGATTTTTCACTATCAGAATTCTATAAATTGGGGGGGTTTGGGACTCATTTTCACACCACCCTTCATTTCATCCTTCCAACTCTCTAATCAACTTCATCTTCAAAGAACCAACTTCATTTCATCCCTCCAACTCTCTAATCAACTTCATCTTCACACAACCAACTTCAACTTCATTTCATCCTTCCAACTCTCTAATCAATTTCATCTTCACACAACCAACTTCAACTTCATTTTCATACTTCAATATTATTAGCAATCCTCTCGGTGTTTAGCAACCATGTGGAAGGTAGTTTATACGAAAACATTAATAAACCATTGTATATTTGATTTCTCACATGCTTCAATATTATTAGAACTTCGTTGTATTCGTGATTTCTAACATTGATACTATTCTCAATTTCCTACATAAATTAACTAAGGGCGGTGGATCCAAAGATGGTGGTGCCGGAGATAAAAGACGGGGCAAAAGGAACGCAGCGGATATTTCACAAGTACCAGTTGATCAGTATTTTGGACACCTAAATGACATCGGTGGAAGGGTTAGAGGTCCCATACCTGCTTCAGCCAGAGCAAGAAGGGATAAAATGATGTACCCTTCAAAAAGTTCGGCAAGTTCTGAAGAAACACCGCCGGCGAGACAAGACTCCTACCAGACACCTGGCTCTATTGGCACACAGTCAAATATTAGAATTGAAAATGAAATGCCTTTTGATGAAGACTTGCCGCAGGGTCAGAGTTTATGCGTTCAGGGCCGAGGACGGTGTCATTTGAACGCAACATTTATGGTTCTTCCGCCAGGAGGAGTGTCCATACTAGAAGCGGAGACCGTGGACAGGCTTTCCATTTCAGTAATGAGGAAAAGCCTAATGATGAGGGTGGAAGCGGAGACCGTGGACAGGCAGAGCCTAATTATGCTACTAATGATGCGTGGAGAGAGCTAACAACCGGTATTGATGGAGGACCTGCAAATCCGGAGTTACTCACAGGATTTCTAGGCCACATCGCTCACTCCATATGGATAGGAAATGTAAGTCACTTCAATGTTTACTATTGTTAAGTCATGTTCTTTGAAATCCAACGATTCTTATTTACTATATTTTAATCCGCAGGACCGCGAGGTTCTAGAGGAATTTCACAAACCCCGGACTTTAATCCGTTTTAAAGACTATTTAAACGATGGTGTCAACCATATTGCCAACAACACCCATCTCTCGCGTTTGCCGAACTGTATGCACCCGAAGATCAACATGCCTTTGATTAGTGCATTTGTTGAACGGTGGCATCCTGAAACTAATACCTTTCACATGCCATTTGGTGAGATGACAATAACCCTGCATGATGTATACTATTTGCTCGGAGTTCCTGTTCATGGTCGTGCTGTCAAGACGACAATGCAACCAGATGCGCTTAAGGTGGCATTAGCAATTCATATGCAAATGACTGAAGCAACGGTGAAATCCAACTTCAAAAGTGTTGGTTTCAAGCATAGCACCATCGAGGCAACTTTAAAAGCACAAGTTCTTCCACCGGAATCACATGCTATAATGTACTTGTTGTGGTTGTTAGGCACTTCTCTATTTGTCGATAAGAGTGGACATCGAGTTTCTGTTGGGTTTCTACAGTTCCTAGTTAACCTGAATGAGGTTAACACATACGCATGGGGAGCTGCTGCACTTGCCAATCAATATAGACAATTGGGAGTTGCAACCCGTATCAACTGCAGACAGATAGATGGATGTCTTTCCCTTCTGCAAGTTTGCCCGCTCTATATTATATATGCATTTTTACGTAACTTTAAAAACGATCATTTTCTATCAAATATTTATACTATTTCAGGCGTGGATATACTCGTATTTTCCTCGTTTTCAATCATGGGACTTGGGAACCGCCGATAAGGATGAGAATGCTATGCATGTTATGTACAGAAGTGCAGTAGACAATGTTGCACCGAATGAAGTATGTCATTCAATATAACACGCTTGTCTTCATTACGTTTGAGTCTTTTTTTATTATTATATACTTATGTTACTTGCCTCTCGTGTAATAGGTCAGTTGGACAGCGTTTGGACTTGTGGCGGGGGAAGCAGTCCCTATTTCTCAATATAGGGGAATTATTCATTGTCTAAAGGTTACGGAGGCGTACATGCCAGACCGCGTTATGCGGCAGTTTGGATACCCCCAACTCATTCCTACTGAACGGATAAAACCACTGCATGTACAAAGGCCACCACAACCCTCACTCTATCACTACTCTCATGGTGTTCGAGACTCATTCGAGGACTTTCACAGCTGTCGGTGTAATTTTCATCAACAAACAATTCGAGTGCATTTTGGACATGAAACAATTCCGACGTACCTGGACTGGTTTTGACAACGAACGCATATGCAAGTGACCCGGCAAGAATCATTTACTCGAAGGCAACAATTCCAACCGGCCGATATGGATCCTACCGTGGTATGTTTCCTATACATTCAATATATATACATACACGACGTTTGTTCGAAATCTCAAAATCCTTATTTTTGTGTGTTTTTTCTTTGTAGAGGCTACGATATGTCACTGCTATGATGGGACGCATCACTCGACAAAACAGACATTATATGGAGCCGAATGACATATTCGCGGTTGTTGATGAAGTTTGTGAACACTTGCAAGATTTAATTCGAAATTAAGTATCCAGATTTATTATGTTAAACATGTAATATTTTCCGATTCAAGTTCGTATCCATCTTAAAATTGTAACTGATGTGTGGAATGCAAAGTTCTAAATTTGTTTAAGCCAAGAGTAACGAGCTGGAGAAAGAACACGGAATCTGGGCGGAATAAACGAACTGGCGTACGTAATGTAGTATTTATTTTATTATTATTTGTAATTAAAAAAAGCATAAAAACAATTAAAAAAGCAGAAAAAACAATTTAAAAAAAACTGCAAATATAAAATTAATTAAAAAACCAGAAAAACCAATTAAAAAAACGGAAATAAAAAAGCATAAAAAAAGAAAAAAAAACCGGCCAGATCATGATCCTTTTTTTTTTTAATTCTCATTTTTCTAGTTTTTGGGGCTTTTTTAATTAATCCTATATTTTTGGAAACTTTTGTATAAACGAAATATTTTCCGGAAAAAAAAATTAATTTTTTTCGATTTATGTTTAGTGTTGTTATTTTGTATTCGATCGTGCATGTTAATGTTTTTTGTATAAACGAAATATTTTCCGGAAAAAAAAATTTATTTTTTTCCGATTTATGTTTAGTGTTGTTATTTTGCGTTCGATCGTGCATGTTAATGTTTTTGTGTTTGCATATACGAGTTATTTCGATTTTTCGTTAAGTTTGTAAGATTGTTTTTGAGTTGGGGGCATTTTGGTCAAGTTACAAATATTTTGTGTTGCGTTTAGCCGAAAACGTGTTGCGTTTAGTAGCGCCCCAAAAATCCGTAGAAATGAAAGAGCTGTACTTGTTCCGGGCAAGGTCAAGACCTCATAAGAGCAGGTTGCAACCTTGCCCACCTTGAGGGTTCAGATCGCGACCCGGAAGCCATACCTCCTTGTAAGGTTAGGTACCTGGCGTGATAGGGGACCAAAATACGAATCTTGGTACCTTCTTCGGGTCTTGTTACTTTTTTCGATACTTTTTCTTTTTAAGCACAAATTTTAGCACAAACATTCATCTATGTGATTGGAATTACTTAACGTTAATGTATTGATCATCACACCGAGCATAAACTACTCTTTCACCACTAGGCAAATTTATTAAATAAATTATTTCGGTGGTATCCAATTACCAAATGAAAATACACTTATGAACGAAGCTCATTTCCAACATGATTCAGGCCAATAGCTCATTCTTTCACTAAAATTTTCAACAATATGTTTGTAAAACCGTTAAAATAATCCAAAGTCAATACACGTATAACCGCCAAGTTCATTTTGTCTCCCCTGTATGACCGGCGTTTTGGGAGATCCAAACCATCATTAATAACAAGCACATGCATACACATAAACTACTGAACTAATTTACTTGGATTCAAGATTTAGTACTATATGTTGTTTTTTCTACACTTCCCATACCACCTCCATTTCTCCCATGAAGATGAACCATGTGCAATTCATATTCACACTACACTTAAATACACTCCATTACTGTCTTTCTCAAAGTTGAAGTCATTATTTTATACATTTACTCAACCATCACACATTGAATCTCAACCCAATAATTAACTACTTATAGTGTGTGTAAGATCTCCAATAATTGGGTACTCTGAGATATCCATACATGCTTGTCTTGTGAGGTATACTAGGACAATATATATATAGTAGTGAACTTTGAAGAAGTTGTGCACCATCTAGAGATTGGAACGATCAAGGAGAACAGAAAACAATGGACAAGTATGAGCTGGTGAAGGATTTAGGGGCTGGAAATTTTGGGGTGGCTAGGCTCTTGAGGCACAAAGAAACCAAAGAGCTTGTTGCCATGAAGTACATCGAACGCGGTCGCAAGGTACATTTTTCTTACATTAAGTAGTTCTCATCGCATCATGATAGTGAGATCACTCAGGTTACTTAAGATAACAAGGCTTCATTAAGATATATTCTTCTTTGTTTCCATATATATTATTTTGCAGATTGACGAAAATGTGGCTAGAGAAATTATTAATCACAGGTCACTCAGGCATCCCAATATAATTCGCTTCAAAGAGGTAGAGATTTTACTGTAATTTTCTCATCTATGTGGCTATGATGTATTCCTAGCTAAACTATATCGAATATCTAGTTCGTTCTTGATTAGTTTATGATGAATGTTTAATATTTTGACAAGGTGGTTTTGACACCAACGCATCTGGCGATTGTGATGGAGTATGCAGCCGGTGGAGAACTGTTTGAACGGATCTGCACTGCCGGTAGATTTAGTGAAGATGAGGTATCTTAATTTTTCTAAGATTGTTTAAATTCATATATAGTTTAGAGTGTTTAACGTAAAAGTGGACTAAAACTTAGATTATACTCCCTGCAGAACTTTATACGTTTTTCATTTTGAAGTTCTCAGGAACGGAATGAGTAGTTATCTATTTGATGTCCCTAAACTAGTCACTGAGCTTTAAAACATGTTTGATGTGCTATTGTGATTCAGGCTAGGTACTTTTTCCAGCAGTTGATTTCTGGAGTCTGCTACTGCCACTCCATGGTATTACTATACATCTGTTTCATTCATTAAGTTTTTCTTTCCCATTTGTCATAAAATTAAAATGATGTTTGGGCTTTGGTAATGTAGCAAATTTGTCATAGAGATCTGAAATTGGAAAACACCCTGCTCGATGGAAGCCCAGCACCCCGTCTCAAGATTTGTGACTTTGGTTACTCCAAGGTTGGTTATTCTTAACGCGTCTAGTACCTTAAAATTTATACGTGTGTGATTTGTACCTAAAACTTTAAATTCAGTTCGACTGCCCAGTTAAGGGTGGAACTGGAACCATACTTAACGCACTGAAATTCGCCCTTTATTAATCGATCCATAATGTATGTCTTGCAGTCATCTGTGCTGCACTCGAGGCCAAAGTCAACGGTTGGAACACCGGCATACATAGCACCGGAAGTTCTCTCACGGAGAGAGTATGATGGCAAGGTAACTACTCAAATCTCATTATCTAATTATCCAAATCACATGGGTATCAAGACGAGATTTAACAATTAATAGCATCATACGAGTAGGAACAGTTGAAGAACTACATGTGAGCTGTAAAACCCAAATCAAGTTACTTGCAATAAACGAGATTCTGCACATGATTTATTATTGCATCTAATGATTTGCAGAAATAAAGCATAATTAAGCTAAAATACTACTCCTCAGTCATATTTGCAGCAATTTTCCAATCCAGAGTAAAACAGAACAGGCCTTTGTATTACATGGTTAATGACATACATTTCGTTCAAGTCATATGTTCGAGCTGTTTGATCTGAATCTAGCTAGAGCCACACGTCTTTGATATCATTCGATTCGAACCCAAATTGATAATAATACTGGGAACCTGTTTTGGTAATAGTTGGCAGATGTATGGTCATGTGGGGTTACCCTATATGTGATGCTAGTTGGAGCATACCCTTTTGAAGATCCAAATGACCCCAAGAATTTCAGGAAAACAATCTCAGTGAGTTACACTCCAAATCTTAATGACTCTATACTAATGCAAACACTAACAGAACTTCACAATTTATCACCTGATTCTGTAGAGAATAATGGCTGTCCAATACAAAATCCCGGACTATGTTCACATCTCTCAAGATTGCAGGAACCTACTCTCCAGGATCTTCTCCGCAAACTCTGCAAGGGTATGCATTTATGATTCTTACTAGATTAATGATCATTCTCACAGGATTTACTTTAACACGTACCGAGAAAATTTTGTGTGCAGAGAATCACTATAAAAGATATTAAGAGCCATCCATGGTTCTTGAAAAACTTACCAAAGGAACTTTCAGAAGCCAGCCAAGTGATCTACTACAAGAAAGATAATCCTAGCTTTTCGCTTCAGAGCATTGAGGAGATCATGAAAATTGTGAGTGAAGCAAGAAACCCCACACCAGTGTCCAAGCCGGTTGCTGGTTTTGGATGGGGAGGAGGAGAAGAGGACGAAGAAGAAATCAATGAAGAGGAAGAGGAAGTAGAGGAGGAGGAAGATGAGTATGAAAAGCAAGTGAAGCAAGTTCATGCAAGTGGAGAATTTCACCTCAGTTGAGCTATTTACAATTTCAGGTACTGGTCCGACCAGGAAGTGTATTATATTATGTATGCGAATATCAGTTTATCCTTTCAAAGTTTGTACGAATCAAAAAAATCAGCAGTACTCTACCATATATGACGACTTAAGGGCTGTATCGAGGGTGATTATATAGTTTTGCTAATGAATTCATACTATTTGCTTAGATTCTCTTGTCAGTTCATGTCTTCATCCAACCGCAATGTGACCTAGCTAGTAGCAATGATCACTAAAAAAAACTGAACCAGCATAGGACTAACACATGAGATATGCAAGAACTGCCCACACCTGGTGTAGGGAGTAGTTCAAAACTAACAAATTAATATTAATAGGCCATATGATCAAATTCGCAAAGAATCAATGATGAACAAGATCGACTACACGTGATCTATCAATCTAGGTATTTTGAGGCCAATTCGCTCCCAGTTTAGGTAACAAGCAAGCAAATTCTGGAGCACATTAGTGATTAGATAAGTAACAGTACAAGTATCAGTATATATGCAGCAAAGAGAAAACATTATAGAACCACAAATTAAGCAAATAAGTCATATTATAACAATAATAATAATAATAACTGAATATTGCATTGGAAGGAAAAAGAAAAACTAACTATGCAGAACCTACTTATGGAAATAAATTTTGAACTAAACTACTACTGCAGCCACTGTCAGAAACACTGCAGATTGAGCAATCTGATTGAGCCAGACCCATCGACGTCTCCTGCGCAATCTGTCAAACTGACGAGGACCGATACCAAGACTTGACTAAATCCAGCTGAACTTGTTCACAGCTACCCTGTCGGATTAATAAAACTTTCCAACCTATAGGTATGCTACAACTAACATGACCTGACTTCTAATTAAGGCCAATAAGGTGACCATAATAAAGAAGATAAAACAAAACTTGTGTTATACAAGTTCTGTACCAAAATGCAAAGATCACAGAAAGCTGAGGGGTGTTTCGAAAATATGGAAGAGTTGGTGGACTTGATGACAAAACCGTTACTTCATTTACTTGTACATTCAGCAGTCCAAGTTGTACTCTGATAACTAACATAAATAGTTAGTTAATCAGATAGTTTCATTCACTTTTTCTGTTTACTCTTCTTCAGCTCTTTGCTCTCGGTTTCCTTTCGATTCGTTTCTTCTTTTCTTTGATTGAATTCCTCTATAATTCAATGTCAATTCGGTTATACCATTGTCAATTCTGTAAATTCTTCATTCGATATATACATTCTTCAATTCAATATGGTATCATTCGCCGAAATCGATTCTCGTTTCTAATTCCGTTGTGTTCTGCTGTTGATTTGATCGTCTTGATCAAATTCGGTTTGTTGACGGTTACTTTCTGATTGATTTCTTTTTTTTTTTTTTTGGAGGAGAATTATCGCTGATTCGTTGTCGATCTCTCAAATGGCGGTTCAATGGAATAAAGAGGCGTTCTCTAGTCCTAATGAGGATCCGAATTACGTGTATCATCCTGGTTGTAAGGTCATTTTTGAGACGTTTACAGGTGATAATTTTGAAGCTTGGCAGAAATCAGTCATTTTAGGCTTAACAATTAAGAGTAAGATGGGTTTCTTGGATGGCTCTGTTGCTATTCCACCATCTACAGATGTTGTGTTGTTTGCTGCTTGGACGCGTGTGAATGCGTTGCTATTATCTTGGTTAATGTACTCTGTAGCACCTGATGTACGTAAGACGTTGTTATCTTTCAAAGTTGCTAGAGCGTTTTGGGAAGAATTGCATATGCAGTACTTGAAGAGTGATGGAATGCGTATTTTTCAGATTGAGCAACAGATGACTCGTATTTCTCAAGGCTCTCAGAGTCTTATTACCTACTATAACAGTTTTAAGTCTTTGGGAAGAGTACATTGTTTACAAGGTGATTCCTACTTGTGAGTGTGGAAAATGTACTTGTAATTTGCCAAGTAGTGTTGCTAATGCACAGCAAAGAGATGCTGTGATTAAGTTTCTTGTTGGGTTGAACGAGAGTTACTCAAATCTGCATAGTCAAATCATCTCTATGCAACCTATTCCACCATTGACTAAGGTGTATTCATTGTTACCGCAAGAAGAGAGTCAGAGGTCTTTATCTTCTAGTGATTCTATGGCAATGTTTGGTGGATGTAGTAAAGATGATGCAATGGCTTTTATGGCTAAGTTTGCAGCCTACAAGAAAGAGGTTAAGAAGCCTATGAAATGTTCAAACTGTGGATTGAATGGTCATACAAGGGAAAGGTGTTATCAGCTGATAGGATTTCCACCAAACTGGAAGGGTGCTAAACCAATGAAGAATGCAGGCAAAGCATCTGCATCTGCTCATTTAGTTTCTCAAACTACTCAGTCAAGTTCTGGTGTTAAGTCTACTGATAATGATGATAACACTGATTGCCCATCTGATGTGTATGAAAATTTCTTGAAGTTTATGCAGCTCAAGCCTTTTGATGTTGAGAATACTGAAGGATCTTATGTTGCACATGCAAATGCTGCAGTCACACAGGCTGTGAATCAGTCTTCTCCTGCCAATCATGGTCAAGCAGGTATACTGAGAGGTAATTTAAATTGTAAAGTTGGTAATGTTGCTTATAATGTAGCAGTATTAGCCTCTTTTACTCAGAAGAAACATGGTTGGATTATAGACAGGTGCAAGTGACCATATGACTTGCTCTTTATCTGCTTACTCTACTCCTCCGTTATCTATAAATGTTTCTATACAGTTGCCTACAGGGGATTTTACTACTGCAAACTACATTGGTACTGTACAATTGAGTTCTGATATAATTTTACATAATGTATTGTATGCACCTGACTTTAGTTTTAACTTGTTTTCTGTGTCTAGTTACACAGCTCTTAACAAAGTCATTGTAAAGTTTGGTTCTAACTATTGTGTGTTGCAGGACCAAAGTTCCAAGCGAATCATTGGATGGTCTAAAGCACAACAAGGATTATATCAACTCAATCTGCAAGTTCAAGATTTGCCTGTTTCTGTTAGGAATGATAAATTTGCTTTTCATTTTTCTGCAAATGTTTCAAGTGTTACTTTGGCATAAGAGATTAGGACATGTACCTTTTGCTAAAATGTCTACTATTGCTCAAATTCCCTGTAAAGTTTCTTGTCCAGATTCACCTTGTGACATTTGTAAATTTGCAAGTTTTAAAAGATTGAAATTTACTGAAAGCACAAGTATTGCTGCAAATTGTTTTGATCTTGTGCATATGGACATTTGGGGTCCTTTCTCAACTGAATCTTATACTGGTCATTTTTATTTTTTGACAATAGTAGATGATCATTCTCGTTGTACTTGGTTGTATATGATGAAAAATAAGTCAGAAACAAGAGTACATATGCAAGCTTTTTATGAAATGATTCTCACACAGTTTGACAGGAAAATCAAGATTATCAGAAGTGATAATGGCGTGGAGTTCATGTTCAATTCCTTCTATACAGAGAAAGGAATTATTCATCAGTGTTCATGTGTTCAAACACCACAGCAAAATGCTAGAGTTGAACGCAAACACCAGCATATTATACAAGTGGCCAGATCTTTACTTTTTCAATCTTGTTTGCCTTTAAAGTTTTGGTCTGATTGTGTACTCACTGTTGTACACATTATTAATAGATTACCAACACCTGTATTGCTAAACAAAAGCCCTTTTGAGGTACTTTTTCACACAAAACCTGATTTTGGTCATTTAAAAGTTTTTGGATGCTTGGCCTTTGCAGCTTCTCTGCAAGCACACAAAACAAAATTTGATAAAAGAGCAATTAAGTGTGTATTTTTGGGATATCCATTGGGTTATAAAGGTTATAAACTTTATAATTTGGATTCTCATCAAGTTTTTGTTTCCAGAGATGTTACCTTTCATGAAAATGTTTTTCCATTTGCAAAAGTAATTACTGAAACAACATCTCAAAATGAATCACTTACACATCATCTCAATAACTTTTTCACTGACTATGATAAAGTTTTTAATGTTACACCAGGTGTTGATAATGCTGTATATAATAATGTACACATTGAGCAAATCTTACATGATATACCTGACAACACTAGTGAGTTGTTACATGATACAGATGATGCTATATTTGATCATACAGATGATGCAAATAATGATTCTGACTTTCATGTTTCTGAGGAAGATAGTGAGGTTACTGCTCCAATCTTGGAAGATCATGAAAATGAAGATCATGAAGATGCTCCTCTCATTAGAAGATCTAACAGATCAAGGCAAAATCCACCTCACTGGAATGTGTATAATTATTCAGTCCCTCCATCTTTGAGTTTTAATCATTTCTCTAATGCTCATTGTGCTGTTAGTAAAAATAGTAAATATCAATATGATATTGCTAATTATTTGTCTTCTGAACAGTTACAAGGATCTTATAAGTGTTTTACTGCAAAACTAACTTGTTTACCTGAGCCTAGGACTTACAAACAGGCAGCTCAACATCCTGAATGGCAAGAAGCCATGAACAAGGAGCTGGAAGCATTAAACAAGACAAATACATGGATTCTTACTGAGTTACCTGCTGATAAATACACCATTGGATGTAAGTGGGTGTTTAAGGGAAAATTAAGAGCAGATGGTACACTGGAAAGATACAAGGCCAGATTGGTGGCAAAAGGATATACACAAGAGGAAGGATTGGATTACTATGACACATTTTTCCCAGTTATTAAGCTGACAACTGTAAAAATTCTTTTGGCCATTGCAGCTGCACAAGATTGGCATTTACATCAGTTAGATGTAAATAATGCATTTCTGCATGGTGACCTTCATGAGGAGGTCTATATGACACCTCCTCCAGGTATGGAAACAAATGGGAAAGTCTGCAAGTTAGTTAAAAGTTTGTATGCGCTTAAACAAGCTAGTAGACAATGGTTTAATAAGCTTGCAGAATCTTTGATTGATTTTGGTTATATTCAATCAGTTGCAGATTTTTCTTTGTTTAATAAATCTAAAGAAAACTCTTTTACTTGTTTATTGGTGTATGTAGATGATATTATCTTGTCTGGCACTGATCTTGATGAAATTCTGGCAGTAAAGAATTTTTTGCATGACAGGTTCACTATAAAAGATCTTGGTGAACTAAGATATATTCTTGGCATTGAAGTTGCCAGATCTTCTGCAGGTATTGTACTTTCTCATAGAAAGTATACATTAGACATTCTTGATAGCACAGGTTACATGGGAGCTAAACCTATAGCTACTCCAATGGATTCTACCTTAAAACTATCTAAAGATAAAGGAGTTCCTTTATCAGATCCTACACAGTACAGGAAGATTGTTGGAAGGCTATTATATTTAACTGTAACTGGCACGATATTTCATTCGATTATGGGTTCTCATCAATTCATGTGTGCACCAATGATTTACATCTTGCAATTGCATACGTAATTTTGAGATACTTGAAGGGTACACCTGGGGAAGGATTGTTGTATGCCTCAGTCAATGATCTTCATTTAAAAGGGTACTCAGACTCAGATTGGGCTGGCTGCCAGGATACAAGGAGAAGCATCACTGGTTATTCTTTCTATCTGGGAAATTCACTCATTTCATGGAAATCCAAGAAGCAGCAGGTGATCAGTAGAAGTTCCACAGAAGCTGAGTATAGAGCAGCAGCTAATGCTACATGTGAAGCTCAATGGTTGCTCTATATTCTTAAAGATTTGAAGATCCCTCATTCCCAGGCTGTACTACTATATACAGATAACAAATCAACCTTTCATTTGGCGCATAATCCTGTCATGCATCAGAGAACAAAGCACATAGAGTTAGATTGCCACATGATTAGAGACAAGATTAAAGACGAAAAAATCGAAAAATTTATGAATGCCAGAGATTCCCTTCCAAATGATTCCAATTATTTAATTAATCTGACGTTTTTTTTTTAATTTAAAATGGTGGTTCATTTGGATAGAGTCATCCAGCTCATTCACATCAAGAACACTTACCAAGTTGCAGACATATATACAAAACCTCTAGCAGCACCTCTATTCCTGGAGTTCAAGAACAAGATGAACATGAAAAATATTCATGCTCCTCTTGAGGGGGGATAAAGAAGATAAAACAAAACTTGTGTTATACAAGTTCTGTACCAAAATGCAAAGATCACAGAAAGCTGAGGGGTGTTTCGAAAATATGGAAGAGTTGGTGGCCTTGATGACAAAACCGTTACTTCATCTACTTGTACAGTCAGCAGTCCAAGTTGTACTCTGATAACTAACATAAATAGTTAGTTAATCAGATAGTTTCATTCACTTTTTTTGTTTACTCTTCTTCAGCTCTTTGCTCTCGGTTTCCTTTCGATTCGTTTCTTCTTTTCTTTGATTGAATTCCTCTATAATTCAATGTCAATTCAGTTATACCATTGACAATTCTGTAAATTCTTCATTCGATATATACATTCTTCAATTCAATACATAACGAACAGGGGAATTTAAAAAATACTAATAATAAAACTTTCAAACCTATAGCTTATTATGATCATTTCCCAGATGTGTTTACCAAACAAGAAGATGATTGACTAGGTACGCTGCCAAAATGAGACTAAATTTGAGTTCATCTTTATCTCATCTGATGATGCAACTTAATAGCGTGTGAGAAATGGTAAATTTTTCATGTTACATGTTGAAGGTATCTGATCCTTAAATAGAACTATTCTCAGTTCATAATTTGATCCGGTCATTCCAAATCCTTGATTAAAAATTACAAGTTGTAAGGGTTAGAAGATGACTTTTTCACATCACGTAAACTATAAATAGTTACCACTAATACCAAGTTTGATTCATCACCTCAATACTTGCGCATTCTTTAAATGAAATTCTTCGAATCGAATCGAATCGAATCAAGAAATTATTGTGTAATAATAATAACAATTATATGATGGTATATATAATCACAATTAAAAAAATATATTATTTTTGTCATCTTTCTCACATTCTTCCTACTCTTTTTTCTGTCATTTTATATTTTTATTTATTATTGTATAACAAACTTTAAAACCAACCGTGTGGAAGGTACTTTATACGATGCCTCAAATGGAAGACACATATCAAATATACGTGATTGTTGCTACCTTCACTCTGCATAATTTTATGCGCATGTGTAAACTTGAAATACCAGTTTTGCAACATGATATCAATGTCCAAGTGGAGTGGATAATGATTTATTGACGACAAGGAAAGAAAGCGATGAGCAAGTGCATGAGGAGATGACATTGAGAATTTGGCGCCTATTCCAGGCAATATAGAGCTTAGGAAGATAATATAAATAGGAAGATAATATAGAGGAATAAATGCCATTTTTCAATATTTGTGATATATAATATTATTTTTATAAAGTTTGGTCCGATTTTTGGTTTGGTTTAACTTGTTTTGGAGTTTTTGAACATATAGATTTTTGTTAGTTCAAATTGTAACTATCTTTCTTTATTTCGTTGATCTACTAAAAGTGTATTAAAAAGAAAGAAAGAAAAAAAGTTGAAAATAACTCAATTGGATAAATTTTCTTATTTTCCTCGTACAAAAGATCGGGTGTGTAAATAAATGATAAAATAATAATAATAATAATAATAATAATAATATTATTATTATTATTATTATTATTATTAACAACAACAACAACAACAACAATAATAATAATAATAATATGAATTTAATGAAGGCCCAGGCGAAGGCAATCAAGGCGAAGGCAGTGAGACGAATCAAGACGAATGGGCTGAAGGCCCGAATCGAATGAGTTTTGAGTTGAAAAGAACAGAGCCTTAATAGGCACTAATTCCTTAAGCTTAACTGAATTAAACTTACACATTACTTAACTATAGCTTCCTAAAATGAAGATGGCCACTTGCTACCTTGCATCCATTCTTGTGGCATCTTTAGCGTCGTTTGCATATGCATCGGATCCCAGCCCTCTGCAAGATTTTTGTGTTGCTGTTAACGATTCCGCAGCTTCAGGTGATTTGACTATAAGTACAACTGTTCATTGCCATATACTATTTTTTGCCTCCTTATTGCGTAGACTAACTGTATTTAACATGCAGTGTTTGTGAACGGAAAGATATGCAAGAATCCAAACATGGTTGTTGCTGATGATTTCTTTTTCTCGGGATTAAATAGGCCTGGGAATACATCGAATCCTCTTGGTTCAAGAGTCACTCCAGTAAATGTGAACCAAATACCTGGCCTTAACACTCTGGGAATCTCTGCAGTTCGTATAGACTATGCACCCTACGGTCTTAACCCTCCTCACACACATCCACGTGCAACTGAAATTCTCGTCGTGTTGGAAGGACGTCTCTATGTTGGTTTTGTGACATCGAATCCTGCCAATCCCAACGAGAAAAACAAACTCTTCACCAAGTACTTGAATCCAGGAGATGTTTTCGTGTTCCCAGAAGGTCTTATTCATTTCCAATACAATGTGGGACTCACCAATGCTGTTGCATTTGCTGGTCTTGGTAACCAAAACCCCATCTATGTTAAACGCAACACAGTTTTCGTTAAACGCAACACAAATTTTTTATAAATTGACCGAAATGCCCCTATCTCAAAACAACACTTATATATTCAACAAAAAATCGAAAACGCAGTTTTATGCAAATGTAAAAACATTAACACACACAATCTAACACATATAACAACACCAATCATAAATCGGACAAAAAAAAATTCCGAATTTTTTTCATTTATACAAATACAAAAACATTAGCATGCAATTGAACACGAATTAACAACACTAAACATAAATCGATAAAAAAAAATTCGGAAAAAATTTCGTTTAAACAATTCTTTCTTAAAAAATAGTAAATTTGGAAAATATTTAGTTTATACAATTCCTCCATTATCTTTTAAATTTTTTTTTTTTTAAATTTCATTTTTCCGGGTTTTAGCAAGGGAAAAATCCCGCGATTTTAAGCTGGGATTTTCACGATTTCATCTAGGGAAAAATCGGCGATTGCTAAAATCGCCGGGATTTTTCGGCGATTTCTTCCGGAGAAAATGAATTTTTAAAAAAAATTTAAAAGATAAAGGAGGAATTGTATAAACGAAATATTTTCCGAAATTTACTTCTATATTTTTTAAGAAAGAATTGTTTAAACGAAATTTTTTCCGAATTTTTTTTTTATCGTTGTTTAATTATTTCAAACCCGATTGAATGATTTTTTTTTTTTTTGACAAATCGATTATATATATAATTTTTCTATTTATTTTTATGTGTTTTCGAATTGACTTATAATTTTGCAAATTATTTAGATGAAAATCTGTTTGAAATGATTGGATCGGGCATTTATTTGTTTTTTTTCGATTTTTGTTGATGAAAATTACATCGAGATGTGTGAAAGTCGTCAAATGAGTCTCAGAATGACATGAGAACTGATCTGAGAGAGGTTGTCTTTGGCCTTTGTACTTGCGATGTGCTTTATTGGTTACGTAGGAATGAATTGGGGTACCGAATCCCAGATAACTTGTGATGCGGCATGTAAGCCTCTGTAACCTTTAGACAATGAATAATTCCCCTATATTGAGAAATAGGGACTGCTTCTTCCGCCACAAGTCCAAAAGGTGTCCAATTCACCTATTAATTAGAGTTGCAAGTAACATACGGAATTACATAGAAGACTAAAACGTAATGAAGACAAGCGTGATATATTTAAAGACATACTTCATTGGGTGCAACATTGTCTAGTGCACTCCTGTACATCACATGCATAGCGTTTTCATCTGTATCAGCGCTTCCCAAGTTACATGTTTTCAAACCAGGAAAATATGAGTATATCCATCCCTGAAATCGAATAAAAGAGTAGTTAGGAAATGATGTAATTTAAATGGCATTTAAAGAAAAACCTATAACATATAGCGCGCAAACCTGAAGGAGTGTAAGACATCCATCTATTTGTCTGCGATTAATACGTGTTGCAACTCCCATATCTATCTTGATTGGCAAGTGTGGCGACTCCCCATGCGTACGTGTTAACCTCACCCAGGTTAAGTAGGAACTGTAGAAACCCGAGTGGAACTCGATTTCCACTTTTGTCGACGAATAGAGAAGTGCCTAACAACCACAAGAGGTACATGACAGCATGTGATTCCGACGGAAGGACTCCTTCTTTTAAAGTTGCCTCGATGATGGCACGCTTGAACCCAGTACCTTTGGAGTTGGATTTCACCACTGGTTCAGATATGTTCATATGAATTGCTAATGCCGCCTTAAGCATCTCGGCTCTCATTTTCGTCTTAATAGCACGACCATGAACTGGAACCCGAGCAAATAGTGAACATCATGTAGGTTATAGTAATCTCACCAAATGGCATGTGAAACGTATTAGTTTGAGGATGCCACCGTTCAACAAATGCACTAATCAAAGGCATGTTAATCTTCGGATCATACGGTTACGCAAGCGTGAGAGATGGGTGTTGTTGACAATATCGTTGTAATGAGTTCGATAGTCTTTAAAATGGATTAAGCGCGGTGTCGTGAAATCCTCTAGAACCTCGCGGTCCCGCAATTTATAATATTTTACATAAGAATCTTGGATTTCAAAGAACTAGAATTAACAATAATAAACATTCAAAGGTGACTTACATTTCCTATCCATATGGAGTGGCGATGTGTCCTAGAAATCCATTGAGTAACTCCGGTTGTAGGACCTCCATCAATGCCGGTTGTTAATTCTCTCACGCCTCATTAGTAGCATAATTAGAGTCTCCATGTACACGGTCTCCGCTTCCACCATCATCAATAGGCTCTTCCGCATTACTGAAATGGAAAGAATGTCGACGGTCTCGAACTCCACTAGGCCCACCCCTGGCAGAAGAACCGTGAACGTACTGGTTCTGATAGGTACCACCCGTGTTATGGGTATCACGTTCAAATGGCACCGTCCTATGGCTTGAACGCATAGACTTCTGCGATGTATTCTCCGTAAGAATTTCCCTCTCAGTTCTAAGCATAGACTCTGTGTCAGCAGGGGTCGGTGTGTGGTAAGAGTCTTCTCTCGTCGGGGTTGTTTCTTCAGAACTATCGGCACTTTCGGAAGGATACATCATTCTATCCCTTCTTGCTCTGGCTGAAGCTGGTATAGGACCTCTAATCTTTCCACCGATGTCATGTAAACGTCCAGAATATTGATCGACCGGTACTTGTGGAATCTCCGTTACGTTCCTTTTGCCCCGTCTTTTATCCCCATCACCACCATCTTTGGATCCACCGCCCTTAGTAAATCTCTGTAGGAAAATTATAAGATTATACAAGTTACAAATCATACAAAAACAATAAAGTTTCCCTAAAATTGAAGTACTGTAGAAATTGGAATGGTATTGGGTTAATTAATTTATGCACGTAAAAAGTACCTTCCACATGGTTGCTAAACACCGAGTAGTTTGCGAATAATACTGAAGTATGTAATAAAGAAGTTGGTTATATAATATTGAAACGAAACTAGGCATTTATATAGAGAATTCATTCAGACGCAAAATTCACAGCAGTTCAAAATTTGTACGCTAATACATTTGGGGTAGCAGACGACTCACTTCTGATGGGGGAATTTGTCCGCTCTGTGTGATGGCGATCCTTCTGATGGCGGACAAAATTCCCAGAATGTCTTGTGGATTTGGTTTTGTTGTTTGGGGAAAAATTCCCCACCCTTAAATTCATTTGGGGACAAACTTATATCTTCTATAAATCTTGCACAAGTACTTACAGTCCACAACATAGCATAATTAATATAACCCCAAACACATTTCCATTCCCAAACAACATTCGAATATTTAAAATCGGAAACACTACCATTAAAATCCCATTACATCCACATAAGTATATTATGAGTTATTCAAGTGATTCATCTACGGTCGATGAATACCTGCGGTACGGATATTTTCATAACTAGAGATTTTCGACTCTCGAATTGAAGCAGAAGCTTGGGTTCGTATTATTGGCAGGGAAAACAATATGTTCTTCGCGATCACGCATTCTAGAGAAAACAACGTGTACATGGGTTGTGAGTCCGGTGGTACTGGTCACGACTCCAACGAACCCGGATGCAATATCCAGAAATTCAACCGGGACAAAAAACAATCTTGCCCATTTCAGGTGAAGCTGCATGAAGGGCAACCGGGTAACTGGACAGTTGAGGTAAAAGACGGGCACCAACGGCACAATCACAAACTCGGTAAATACCCCCACTGGCACACGTCAGCAGCGAAGTTGACCCCGGAAGAGCACTTGC
The DNA here is from genome assembly GCA_026545765.1 of Plantago major. Classification (NCBI taxonomy): domain Eukaryota; kingdom Viridiplantae; phylum Streptophyta; class Magnoliopsida; order Lamiales; family Plantaginaceae; genus Plantago; species Plantago major. The sequence continues at coordinate 25,992,503 of CM048840.1, read as the reverse complement.
GAGTGGTTCAAATGTTGCGTTCCGGTATGACTCCTGTAGCAACGCTTGTACAACTCCAACAAGAATTTCCGAAAAACTGCAGTACTTTACAACATATATACAATGCTGACCAGAAAGATCAGCGTACGGAGATGGGCGAGATGGATCCCATGGAATATTTTATCCATTTGTTGCGGCAACACAGTTACATATATTATGCAATCAAACAGCCGGGTACTGACATATTGGGTGGATTTTTCTTAGCTCATCCGAACACGAAGTCAATGATCACTTTGTTCCCTGAAGTTGTCCTCATGGATGCTACGTACAAGACGAATTTGTACGACATGCCATTGGTCGAAGTGATTGGCATTTTACCAACTGGGCAAAACTACCACATAGCTTTCATTTTCGTCTCGAACGAGAAGACAGCAAGTTATGTGTGGGGCTTCTACGATTGCGGTATTTACGAATGTGGTGTCTTGCGGGGTATTCGTGACGGAGAGTTAGCGCAATGTGTGCCATAAAGAGGTATTTCGGAGGCATCACATCTCATGTCGGAGGCACATTTCTAAGGATGTCGAGCATATGTAAGTAAAGTCATGGGGAACCAAAATGCACGCATGCGGTGACTACAAGGTGTAACGGATCGTCAAAGCTAATACTCGGAAGAGTATGAGGAGGTATTCGTGAAATGGCGAGAGGCACGGAGGAAGCAACCCGCGATCATGGCGTCTTGTAGGAGAATTTGGTTGGACCCATACCACGACCGATTCGTGGCGCTGATTGAAATACATCCCACTTTGGAACTCAAACGAGCAATGTAATTCATTTTTGTAATTAAGTTTATTTCTTAATGCACTGTGATCATTTAATTAGAGTAAGTTCCAAACTGACATTCAACAATGTAAATTGGTTGCAGAGTCGAAAGTGCGCACTCGAGGTACAAGTATTGGATGGGGACTTCGAACTCAAGTATTATTTTTTCCCGGCAGTTGCTAAAAACCCGGGAAAAAATGAAATTTAAAAAAAAAAAAAAAATTTTAAAGATAAAGGAGGAATTGTATAAACGAAATATTTTCCGAAATTTACTTCTATATTTTTTAAGAAAGAATTGTTTAAACGAAATTTTTTCCGAATTTTTTTTTTATCGATTTATGTTTAGTGTTGTTAATTCGTGTTCAATTGCATGTTAATGTTTTTGTATTTGTATAAATGAAAAAAATTCGGAATTTTTTTTTTGTCCGATTTATGTTTGGTGTTGTTATATGTGTTAGATTGTGTGTGTTAATGTTTTTACATTTGCATAAAAGTGCGTTTTCGATTTTTTGTTGAATATATAAGTGTTGTTTTGAGATAGGGGCATTTCGGTCAATTTATAAAAAATTTGTGTTGCGTTTAACGATATTTGTGTTGCGTTTAACACACCCCATAGACCCCCCAAAACCCGGGTGTCATTACTGTTGCAAATGCAGTTTTTGGATCAAATCCACCGATTAATTCTGCTGTTCTGACTAAGGCATTCCAAGTTGAGAAGAACATCACTGACTATCTCCAAGCACAGTTTTGGTGGAACATTTAGAACAAATAGGATCTAGAGTGTTGTTATGTAACTAGTTATAATTGTTTCTCTGCATTCTTATAATAAAATGAATATCTAGTTTCAAGCTAATTGTTCCTATGACTCAAGCCACGTATAAATTAAGTTGAGGAAATACTAATATATACTGTATACAGTCGGAATTCCGAAGTTTATTATCATTTTCTGCAGTGTAAGCTAGCTGTGAATCAGTTCCACAAAGCATGTAATACAGAAGTTTTGACTTACTAGTAAAACTGAAATTGATCATTTCTTTACAACAGGTTATAAAAATTTTGAATTTCCCAGTTTGTTAACCAAATACATTATTAATTAATATTTCAATCAGACATCTATTGTTGTTTTAGCCAATTTGGGTGACAATGGTTCACCAAATGAATATGAAAGTAATTCAGAGCTGATATTACTATTAGTATTGAGTTGTTAAAGGGACACTGACCAACTCTCTGATCAAGAGTTCCCATTTCTTGATAAAACTGTAACACCCATATACTTGTATATGTATATCTATTTAGTTTACCTTTATTCTTATTCTTAAGTATCCGAACCAAGATCGCAAATAAAACCAATCAACTACTTGACAAACACAATCACCAATCAAAGTAATAAACACAAACACAATTTAACGTGGTTCGATTGAATAAATCCAATCTACGTCCACGGAGAATCAACGAATTTATTACTCCACACCCTTCCTTTATACAAACCTAGTTACAGAGAGATTGACCCAGAATTACGCCTTGAATTCTACTACACAACCCTCACAACTACTGCTCAATCTACCACTCTTAATCACAAAGAGTAAACACAAGAAATCGAAGATTAATCAGCTCGTTCTTCTCTTGCCAAATTCTTCAGTCTGCTTCTGTTCTAATAGGGAAAAACAGAGCAATCCTAATGTCACCAGAATTTGATCTCAACCGTACGATCATAACAGCCATATAGATCAAACGGCCCCAGCAAGAAGCGTGTTTCTACTTATCCTAGCCATATTACGTTTTCTCTCCAAATTCAGTTACTATGATTCCAATTTGCAAACAAGTCCCTGTGTTTCTGAAACATTAGAAAAACTGGTCCCTGTAAACTTGGAATCTTCGAAAACACCCCAAATACTTCACAATCTCCACCTTGTTGAGAAGATAACAGAAGTAACTTCATTCATCTCACTTTCTCTTCATTACTATCATCCTTTGATGGACAATAGCTCCAGCACACAGTGCTGGCATCCCTCAACACTTTGAGACACCAACTAAATTCAAACAATGTAAGAATTTAGTTGGATTCAACACTTTAATAAGATATCTGCATTCTCTAATGTTGACACCTTCTCAATCTTTACTTCACCTTTATCCATGATGTCTCTGACAAAATGCAACCTCACATCAATGTGTTTGGATCTCTCATGAAACATCTCATGCTTGGACAGGTATATGGCACTTTGACTGTCACTAAGTATAGTTACAGCTCCTTGTTGCAGACCAAACTCATTGATGATTCCCTTCAACCATAAGCCTTCCTTCACTGCCTCAATTATTGCCATATATTCAGACTCAGTGGTTGATAATGCAACCACACTTTGCAGATTAGATTTCCAGCTTATAGATGAGCCAAACAAGGTGAACACATATCCAGATTGAGATCTTCTGTTATCCATATTAGCTGCATAATCTGCATCCACATATCCTAGTATAGGATCATGTAACAACTTGTCATTCTTGCATTATTTTATCCCAATATCTGTAGTTCCTCTCAGATATCTCAATATGTTCTTCTCATGATTCCAATGATGTTCTCCAGGATTAAACATGTATCTACTTGTAACACTTATCCCATAAGCAACACCTGGCCTGCTTCAAACCATAGCATACATTATGCTACCAATGGCATTTGCATATGGAATCTTGTTCATATGCTCCACCTGCTCCTGTGTTGTAGGACTATTCTCCAGTGATAGCCGAAAATGTTGAGCTAATGGAATGCTACTAAGTTTGCATTCCTGCATATGAAACCTCTGAAGTACCCTCCTCAAGTAGTCACCTTGATTTAACTTCAATACTCCAGCTTTTCTATCTCTGTAGATATCCATCCCAAGAATCCTCCTTGCATTGCCAAGATCTTTCATCTCAAACCTGTTACTGAGTTGATCCTTCACCTGATTCAACTCATCCATGCTAATACAGGAGTAGATATGTAATGACATGTACACCCTCTTTCTTCAAGTACACACAGTTATCATATGCAGATTTAATGAAACCAATTTCTTCCATATATTCACTGAACTTTTTGTACCACTGCCTGGGACTTTGTTTTAATCCATAGAGAGATTTCTTCAGTAAACACACCTTTTCTTTATTCTCTGGTAGAATAAATCCTTCAGGCTGTGACATATAGATGGTTTCTTCAAGATCACCATGCAGAAATGTTGTTTTAACATCCAGCTGTTGTAGCTCTAAGTTAAATTGAGTTACAATACTCAACAGAATTCTTATAGAGGTATGCTTGACCACAGGTGAGAATATATCATTGTAATCCACTCCCTCCTTCTGAGTAAATCCTCTAGCAACTAGCCTTGCCTTGTACCTCACTTGTTCTGTAGTTGTAACTTCAATCTTTCTCTTGTAAATCCATTTACAGCTCACTATCCTCTTGTTTTGTGGTTTTGGGACCAATTCCCATGTCTTGTTCTTCTCAAGATATAGCAACTCCTCCTGCGTAGAAACCATCCATTCTTTCTTATTCACTCCTGTACTTGCTTCTGTGAAATTCTGAGGCTCTTGGTATTCAATATCATGACAAGCACTTAGTGAATATGCCACCATGTTGCTAAAACCATACATATTGGTAGGTTTAGGCTGTCTCCTCTCTCTATTTCTTGTCAGTTGGAAGTTTCTGGTTTCTTCTGTAACTGGTACCACATTCCTCCTTGTGTGATTTCTATTCTCAGTAGCTGGTTGTGTAATTTTTGGAGCTTGTTGTTCCTGTGTAGAAATACTAGTTGTGGTAGTTGGACTAGTATTAATCCTGGTATGAGATCTCTGTGCTCTATTACTCCTTACAGGTGAGATTTGTGATATTTCAACTCCAGTTGAGTTATTAGACTGATCACTTGCATCTTGTTGAACATGAGAATCACTCACTACTTCGTGGTTTTCTTTAACTTGATCATGGATTCTCATAAGCTCCACCTCAATCTCAGAATCTTTAAACTCCTTCATATCAGTTTCCAGGTGATGATCACATCTTCTTCAAACATTACATCCCTGCTAATAACTACCTTCTGAGCATTCTTCTCAATACACCACAGCTTGTATCCCTTCACACCCTTAGGATAGCCCAAAAAAATGCATTTCAATGCCCTGGGCTCAAGTTTGTCTTGCCTGACATATACATATGCTAGGCAACCAAATAAGTGTGAGTATTCCTTCACAGCTCCATACCACAATTCATCAGGAGTTTTCATCTGTATGGCTGATGATGGAGTTTTATTGATTAAGTAACATACAGTAGTTACAGCTTCACCCCATAAGGACTTAAGAACTCCAGCTTGAAACATGATGCATCTAGTTCTCTCTAGAAGACTCATATTCATCCTCTCAACTAAACCATTTTGTTGAGGAGTACCAGGAATTTTTCTGTGTCTCTTAATACCTTTATTCATCCAGAACTTGTTGTATTCCCTTGATAAAAATTCTAGACCATTATCAGTTCTCAACACTTTAACTTTCAGGCCCTTTTCCAAATCAACCTCTGCACACCACTCATTAAATCTAGAGAATGCATCACTCTTGTTCCTCAGCACATACACCCACACTCTCCTAGTGTAGTCATCTATCAGTGAAAGGAAAAAATCTGCCTCCACCTTTTGTCTGCACTTTTGCAGGTCCCCATAGATTTGCATGTATGTAATCTAGGGGAGCACTACTGGTATGTATACCAGTTGGGAAGGGGGTCCTTTTAGCTTTTCCCATAATACATTGCTCACAGGTTTTTAGCTTCTCAATCTTGCTTGTATCAAGTACCTTCTTCTTCTGCAACTCAATCAACCCCTTCTCACTTACATGTGCCATTCTCTTGTGCCATAGCTCAGTATCATCCATACTAGCTACAGATACATCACCAATAATCACCCTACACCTCATATAGTAGAGCTTATTCCTCCTTATGTCACTCATGACAGCAGATGAATCTTTATTATACACAGTAAGCACACCATTCTCTGAGCTAAATCTATAACCTTTATGCTCTAATGTACCAAGAGAGATTAGATTTCTTCTGAGCTCAGGAATATACCTGACATCTGTGAGTGTCTTCACATATTCATCATCCATTATGAGCCTTATGTCACCAACACCTTGAATGTTGCATATCATATCATTCCCCAGCATAATTGTGCCTCCATAGCTAACATCCAACTTGGTAAACCACTCCTTATATGGACAAATATGGAATGTGCATCTAGAATCAAGAATCCATTCATCATTGGCTTGATCTGTGACATTTAACACTCCTCCTGGGATATTTATCACCTCATCTGTGATATTTAACACATCCCCATCATACTCAATATTCCCTGCAAACTCATGGGAAGTACTCCCTCCACCTCTATTGTCTTTTTGTCTCTTTAACAAGAAACAATTTTTCTTTAGGTGACCAGGTTTCTTGTAGTGATGACAAATCCTGGTTTCCTTGTTTGCAGAACCACCACCAACTGGTGCTTTACCCTTGTTCTGTTGGTACTGTGGTTGAAACTTAGGCTTGTAGTTATTGTTCTTGACCATGAGACCCTCACCAGATGCCTCTACCTTAGCTGTCTCCTTTTGTTGCTCCTTCTGCCTGATTAAACATTGAACTTCCTCCAATGTAACCTTCTTTTGGCCTGTGAATGCTATTGCATCTCTGATGCTTTCATAAGACTTAGATAGGGAAATAAGCAAAATTATTGCTTTATCTTCATCAGGAAGCTTTGAATCTTCTATGCTATCAATCTCATCAAGAGTTTTGTTGAACATAGCCAGTTGCTCAAGAATGTTCCTATCTGGATTCATTCTGTAAGAATAAGTTGTGATTTCATAAATAATCTCCTAGCTAAAGATCGTGTTTGATACAACGATTCTAGCTTCTTCCATATATCAACTGCAGTTTTCTCCTTAGCAACCTCCCTTAATGGTTCATCACCCAAACTCAATATGATTGTACTTCTGGCCTTCCCTGAGAGAATCTTTAACTCATGGTCTGTAATTGTTGAAGGAACTTCGCTACGAGGCAACAATGCCATCTCCACACCATGTTGAATCAGGATAGCCTCCATCTTGATCTTCCACAGTGCAAAATCGTTTGCACCTGTAAACTTGTCAATGTCAACCCTTGTTGAACCCATAGTTGATCACAACTCCGCAATCACTAATCGGACACAACTCCTTCTTCCCACAGACGGCGCCACTTGTTAAGTATCCGAACCAAGATCGCAATAAAACCAATCAACTACTTGACAAACACAATCACCAATCAAAGTAATAAACACAAACACAATTTAACGTGGTTAGATTGAATAAATCCAATCTACGTCCACGGAGAATCAACGAATTTATTTATTCCACACCCTTCCTCTATACACACCTAGTTACAGAGAGATTGACCCAGAATTACGCCCTAATTCTACTACACAACCCTCACAACTACTGCTCAAAATACCACTCTTAATCACAAAGAGTAAACACAAGAAATCGAAGATTAATCAGCTCATTCTTCTCTTGCCAAATTCTTCAGTCTGCTTATGTTCTTATAGGGAAAAACAGAGCAATCCTAATGTCACCAGAATTTGATCTCAACCGTATGATCAAACAGCCATATAGATCAAACGGCCCAGCAAGAAGCGTGTTTCTACTTATCCTAGCCATATTATGTTTTCTCTCCAAATTTGGTTAGGAAAAATAACAGACTATGATTCCAATTTGCAAACAAGTCCATGTGTTTCTGAAACATTAGAAAAACTGGTCCCTGTATGATAAGGATGCTTCTGGAGATGCAGTAGCCGTCTAGCAAGTTTTCTATTTAATTTGTGTTTGTTAATTATAGTTAGTAGAGTTCTGTTATGATTAGTAGTTATCAGTTTACTTAGTTTATTAGTATTCTAATTATATTGTTGTTGTACTACTGGTGTTATAAATATCAGATCAACACCACCGATCATTAAGGTGGATTAAGTCTAATTGTTTCTCTTCATGGTATCACACGCCGTATAAGGTTAACACCATATTTTTGTTGTTTCTTCATCCTTCTTTTCGATCCTAATGGCTAGTTCATCCGCCAGTTCATCTCTGCCCAGCTCCGCTGCCGTCCCTTCATCCAGCTCTGCCGAATCTACTTTCGATCATGGCCCCGTCTTTTCCGGCATGGCTCATCTTGTTACAACGAAACTTAATTCTGAGAATTTTGTTAATTGGCACAGTCAAATTTATCCTCTGGTTACGGGATCTCGGCTTCTCCCGTTTCTTGATGGCACTAATCCCCCTCCACCGGAAACAATTCCTGGTCCCAACAATACATCTTTTACCAATCCAGAATACCTTTCCTGGTTTTATCTTGACCAACGGATCATCAGCTTCCTTCGCTCCACTCTTACCGATGAAGCTCTTACCGTTACTATTGGTTGTAACACCTCCAAAGCTGTTTGGGATGCTCTCCATGCTGCCTTCCAACATTCATCCAAACTTCGTGAGCTTCGTCTCAAAGACGAACTTCACGTCATTCAAAAAGGACCCCGCACGGTCTCTCAATACGGGTTGCACTTCAAATCAATTTGTGATCAATTATCCGCTCTTGGTTGTCGACTGGATGCAGCCGACAAATCACATTGGTTTCTGCGCGGATTAGGTGCTGCTTTTATCCACTTCTCATCGCTTTAGATGTCCTCCTCTCCTCTTCCTACTGTGGAGGACTTAATTCCGAAAGCGGAAAACTTTGAGATCTTCACTCGGTCTGTTGAACGCGCTGCTCCTCCTTCCACTGCTGCGTTTTATGCCTCTAACAATCGTCCATCATCATCTCGCCAACAGTCCGCTTCTGGTGGTTTCATGCCGTCACGTGGTGGTGGTCGTGGTAACAACTCTCATGGTGGACGTGGAAATAATTTCCAAGGTGGTCGAGGTCGAGGTAATCAAGGTGGTCGAGGTATGAATAGTACTCGCCGCCCTCCAAGATGTCAAATTTGTCGTGTTGAAGGTCACTATGCTACTAAATGTCCTATGCGTTATCAATCGGCTCCCTCTAATGATACGCAACTCGCCGAAGCTTTTGCTGCTTCTTGCTCCACTACTCCAGCTGACATTCCTGATTGGTATATGGACTCTGGCGCTTCTGCTCATATGACATCCTCCCCATCCAATCTCGATTCGGTCACTCCTTATAAGCGTGGCGTTACATCTATGTTGGTAATGGTGATTCGTTATCTATCTCTCATACTGGTACTCATTCGATATCTCCCGATCTTCGCTTACTCAATGTTCTCGTACCGCACTTAACAAAAAACCTATTATCTATCAGTAAATTAACCAAGGATTATCCCGTTAACGTCATCTTCTCTGCTAATTCCTTTATTATTCAGAATCGACGAACCGAGATCCCTCTAGCAAAAGGCAGGCGTGAAGGCGGTCTTTATCTGCTGGATGAAGGACATTCTGCTCTTATTTCTGCTTTACGTACCAAGAATCTCACTGGCTCTTTTACTTTATGGCACAATCGTTTAGGTCATGTCTCTCATAGTATTATTTCTTTATTACGTCGGAAAGGACTTCTCTCCGTTACGTCCTTGCTTCCTTCTCCCAATTTATGTCCCCCTTTTCAGTTAGCAAAGAGTCACCGTTTACCATTTATTGTAAACGCAAAACGTTGTTTAAATATTTTGGATATGATACATTGTGATCTATGGGGTCCGTCTCCAATTATTTCTAATGAAGGATTTCGTTATTATGTAATCTTCATTGATGATTTCTCTCGTTTTACATGGATCTATCCTATGCGTCTCAAATCCGAATTCCTTGACATTTTTGTTCAATTTTGTTCCTTTGTTGAGTGTCAATTCTCTCGTCCTATAAAGACTTTTCAAAGTGATGGGGGTGGTGAATTCACTAGTAACCGTTTTAAGGACTATCTTGGTCAACATGGCATCTTTCATCGTATTTCCTGTCCTTATACTCCAGCACAAAATGATCGGGCTGAACGTAAGCATCGTCATATCACGGAGATGGGTTTGTCTATGCTCTTTCATTCTCAGCTCAAATTAGGTTTTTGGTGGGATGTCTTCTCCACTGCTGCCTATATTATTAATAGACTTCCTTCTCCAGTACTTCATAATATCTCCCCTTTTGAGGCAATTTTTGGTACCTGTCCTAATTATGCAAATTTTCATCCTTTTGGATGTCGGGTCTTCCCATGTCTACGTGATTATGCACCTCATAAACTATCCCCTCGTAGCCATCCTTGTATATTTCTTGGGTATAGTGTGCATCATAAAGGTTTTCGATGTTTGGATCCGTCTACCTCTCGTGTTTATATAACCCGATATGCTCAATTTGATGAGTTTTGCTTTCCTTTTGCAAACAATACTGGACCCACTTCGTTACAAGCTTTGGATTTCACATGCTTTCTTGAACCACCCAATGTTGTGGAGCCCAATAACCACACACAAGCCCATCACTCCACCAGCCCATGTACTGTTTGTCACAACCCTTCCCCAAATCATTTGCCGTCTCCTCCTCTCATTTCATCGCCCCCCATCCCTTCCGCTACTGCTCCTCCGATTCCGACGTCTGCCACTTCGATTCCGACATCTGATCCTTCGCTTCTTGCGTCACCTCCTTCCATTCCGCAGTCTAATGCAGATCTGCCTCCTACCTCTGTTTCCAGTTCGCCTTTGTCCATGGCCAATATTGAGCCGGATCATGATGCCCCGCCTCTTCCTTCCCGACCTCGAGGTCGTCCTCGCAAACCGATCACACTGCAACCCACCCATCCTATGCGCACCCGAGCCCAAGCCGGTGTGTTTCGACTCAAGCAAGCTGGTTTAGTTGCTGATGTATCGTCTTCTTCACCTCTCACTTCTGAACCAAAGGGGTTCAAATCGGCCTCCAAACACCCGGAATGGATTCGTGCCATGGATGATGAAATTCGCGCCTTGCAAGAGAATCGCACGTGGGAGTTGGTCCCTCGCACCTCGGGTATGAATATTGTCGGTGCCAAATGGGTTTATTGTATCAAATACTTGGCTGATGGTTCCGTTGAAAGGTTCAAGGCACGATTAGTGGCTTAAGGTTTTAATCAGGTTCCTGGTCTTGATTTCACTTCTACTTTCAGTCCTGTTGTCAACGCAACTACTGTCCGCGTTGTTCTTTCTATTGCTGTTCAACATAAATGGCCTCTTCACCAGCTTGATGTGAAAAACGCCTTTCTTAATGGCCTTCTGACTGACACGGTATATATGGAACAGCCACCTGGGTATACTAATTCTCAATTTCCGGATCATGTTTGTCGTCTTCACAAGGCGTTGTATGGATTAAAACAGGCGCCACGGGCTTGGTTTCATCGTTTAAGCACTTTCCTTTTGAAAGTTGGTTTTACTTGCAGTCGCGCGGACACGTCTCTGTTTATCTTCTCTCATGGACATCATTTGCTTTATTTGCTGGTATATGTGGACGATATCATATTAACTGGTAATGACTCTGCTCTTCTCAAGCGTTTCATTTCTGCTCTCAATTCTCAATTTGCTATAAAAGACCTTGGCCAGTTGCATTATTTTCTTGGTCTTGAGGTCTGTTATACTGCTCATGGATTGTTTCTCAGTCAATCTAAGTATGCTCGTGACTTATTGCTTCGTGCTCATATGCTTGATAGTAAACCTGTTAGCACACCTATGGTTATTGGGCAACAGTTAAGTATCCATGGGGTTGAGTTTAATGATCCCTCGCTTTATCGGTCACTTGTGGGTGCATTGCAGTATTTGACGATAACTCATCCAGATCTCTCTTATGCGGTAAATACAGTCAGTCAATTTATGCAATGTCCCAAGGAATGTCATTTTCAGGCTGTCAAAAGAATTTTACGATATGTGAAAGGGACCCTTCAATTTGGTTTGGATTTTACTCGTGCTGCCAATCTTGCATTATTGGCTTATTCGGACGCCAATTGGGCCTCTTGTCCCGACACCCGTCGTTCCACATCCGGTTATTCCATTTTCTTGGGATCGAATCTTGTTTCTTGGAGCTACAAGAAACAACCGACTGTGTCTCGTTCTAGCTGCGAATCTGAATATAGGGCCTTAGCGAACTCCGCTGCGGAAGTCATTTGGCTCACTCATTTGTTACAAGATCTTAAAGTTTCTACTGTTGCTCGACCTATTATCCTTTGTGACAACAAATCTGCTGTTTTTATTAGCAGTAATCCTATTGCTCATAAGCGAGCTAAACATATTGAACTTGATTATCATTTTATATGGGATATGGTGCTTGCTGGACGACTTACCACTCAGTTTGTTCCTACACAACTTATTGTTGCTGATATTTTTACAAAGAGCCTTTCTCGTCCTTTGTTTTCTCTTTTTCGTTCCAAGCTTTGCGTTGGTTCTAATCCCACGCTTCGCTTGCGGGGGGCTGATAAGGATGCTTCTGGAGATGCAGTAGCCGTCTAGCAAGTTTTCTATTTAATTTGTGTTTGTTAATTATAGTTAGTAGAGTTCTGTTAGGATTAGTAGTTATCAGTTTACTTAGTTTATTAGTATTCTAATTATATTGTTGTTGTACTACTGGTGTTATAAATATCAGATCAACACCACCGATCATTAAGGTGGATTAAGTCTAACTGTTTCTCTTCACTGTAAACCTGGAAACTTCTAAAACACCCCAAATACTTCACACTTCTTCTCTGTTTTAATTCTGTAACTAGAACCTGAAAATCTGAGATGAGGAGATACGTGTGAAAAGTTGTATTTAGCTTGGTTAAAGAGTGAGGAATGATAAATAATAAAGATATAGTATGTCGAAACTCAATTAAGCTCGAGAATTGATCAAATTGCAATATGGAATTACATTGAACTGGAGACAAAGTTATGATAACGAAGAATGATTAATTACACTACTAAACTCTGTATCTAAATATAATATATAGGACTATAAAGCAATGTTTTCCTTACAGATTCTATTTCCCTATACCATATATCTGATGAATTCTGACAATACTAATGGATAGAAATTTTGAACTGGAACTAGTACAGCTACTTTCAGAAACACAGATTGAACGATATGATTTAGCCAGACTCATGGACTCTCCAGTGCAATCTGGCAAACTGACGAGGACCGATGCCAAGACTTGACTAGATCGAGCTAAACTTGTTCACAGCTACCAACCTATACGTATGTTAACAACTAACTTATCTGACTTCTAAGGCCAATAAGGTGACCATAACGAACAGAGGAATTTCTTGAAAAAAAATAATAAATCCATCTGGTCCATAGCTCTTATATATCTACTGTATGAATTTGCAACCTTCTTGTTCTTCATACTGATTTCTGCAACCTTTTTCGAGCATCCAACAGTACTTATATATTCATAAACTAACCGAGTCGTCTTTGAAGGGGCTGGAGAGGCCATTCAGCCCAACCGTGTTTTCGCCTTATTGTGTCGTCTTTAATTTCCAGCAAGGTTGAATTAGCCCGGATGGAGTCTTTTATGAATTGAATATCATTCGTCATCCGCCTCATCAATCTGAAATTGGCGACAACATCGAGGGAAACCCATCCCTGAGCATCCATCTGTCGGCGCAAATAAGTGTCATGCACCAAGTTCTCCTTGCTGAAGTAGTACTCCATTTGATTGACTATCCTATGAGGCAAGTCAGGAGGATTAATAAAGGAAGGTACAGGGAAGCCGGGAAAATAAGCACCGGGATGATGATGAACTGCATGTGGAAACGGAGGAACGGTGGGATTGAGAGGGAGTTGAGAAGTAGTAGTAGTAGTAGTAGTAGTAGTCAGGAGGATTAATAAAGGAAGTACTGGTACTTGCATAGATGTCTTCTGACTTTACAGACTCTACCGAACTTCGACTTCCATCCCAGATGTGAAAAACTACACATTACTAATCTCTGCTTTGCAAATGATTTGTTAATGTTTGCTAGAGGGGATCTTGAGTCTGTTAGATTGTTGATGGCTAAGTTTAATGTTAGTCTTTAGGGATGTAGAAATGGCAATTCTGGACTTCCATTCACAATATAATCGCTTTCCTTAAGGCATAATTCGCCCCCACTATCAGTGTACAACAGGGTTGCAGCGAATCGCTCCCAGGATACAAGGAAGCCCAGAAAATCTGTATGTTTGACTATGGAATGTACTTTCGGAATCAAACTCAAGAACTGGAATAAGCAGTAAAAGAAATGCTACAGAAACAATTACTGCAGATATTGTTTCCGTAGCATGAGGGAGAGATAGAAGGTTCTGGTGTTTCTTCAATCTGGAACAACCCTTTCTATTTATAGATTTCAAGAGTCATGTGAAGAGACACAACTCTCCAGAAATCTGGATAAGGACAGATGCAATGGATCAGGATTAAATCCTATATATTGGATCACACCTTTTCAAACCAATGGTCATGATTAAATGACTGTTGCTTCAAATTTAAAAAAGCTGGTGGAGTATCTGAAAGTATGTATGTCCTAGAGACAACTATTTATGAGGATGATATGTACTTTGATCACATTCAGTTTATTATCGTTTATAATATTGTTATTTGGCATTGCATCTATTGAGTTATTATTTGGTTGTTTGAATAATTCGATAAGATTTTCCCATGGACTGCACGTTATCACCAAGTGTGTGAGAACTTGGATGACAGAACGTAAGTCTTAAAATGGCCCCAATCGAGAGTCATTGAGATTTGGGATATCAATGACGCACCTTAAAGATTTGCATGTGATCTGCATCATATTCTTGGAGAATGTAGTAGCTCGCACGACTACGAATGACTTGGTCATTCAAGATGGATGCATGGACACCATGGAGGGTCTATGGAAGTTTCGGTGTGTAAGGTGATGTATTAGTCCTTTAACTTGGGGTCAATACTGACTACATGTGTGAAGTGATGTGCTTTGACCATGACCAATGCTTGCACTCCAAATGGGATAGATACGGCATGCGTTGGGCACATCACGTAGCACATGGAAGTAGTAGTTGAGCCAAGATAGGGTTCATTCCTCGCAATAGACATTGCAGAGAATACTTTACATCTCATAGTTAGGTTGATCGTTAGTCATTGGCCAATGCATTACGATATATTCAAAATGGTGTTTGAATATGATCGAGGATCAACTAACAAGATTGAGAAAGAAATGAATAAGTTAGTGGAACAGACATAATATCAAGTTCTAGACTTATTCGAGTATTCGTGAATGAAAAGACTTTACCATCATTAGAGCCTTACATTACAAGTGGTTTGTATATCCTCACAAACGTCCTTATATGTTAATATTGTCTCGTAAATTGTCTAGGAGTTTCACCGTGAACCTAATTGGATTAGTGATTAATATATAAGGCCCTATGGGTCACACTATATGGAGAGTACTCTACCAAACCGGGGATGTTAATATTATTTATTTATAATAAATAATATGAGAATAATTTTAATGAATCAAATTAGATTTGAACAATTAAAATGAAGTGTTACATTTGGACTAATTTAGAATTGGAGTCCAATGTCTAAGTTGAGCTTAAAATAGCAAATGGACCAAAAGTGTTAAAAAGGGAAGAAGGAAAAAGCTAGGCCAAAAGGCCCAGCAAGGAAAAACTGCACGCGCCAGGAAGGTGATAACGTGGGGACTGTACGTCCCCACTTCTCCCTTCTCTCTGCCAGTTGGTTTTTCTTTATTTTTATTCTTCCTTCACGTTTTTGAACTTAGTCTAATGTACTATTGTTTTTGTCTCATGTGAAAAATTAGATACATCACATTTTACAAATACAATACAGATACAGAACAAAGACAAAACAGAAGAAGACAAAATCAGATTTTGTCTTGTAAACACTTCATATTCTTTACATCCTGAAAGAAGAATCTCCTAGCATTTTTATTAGTAGATGAACTCCTGTGGATACCAAGGTTTGAGGTGACAACCGGCAACCTGGATTTGCATGAGGATTGGGATTTGCTTGGAGAGGAGCTAGAGGATCTCGAAGGGCTTGAATATACAGAGGAGCAAATTGACGAGCTGTTAGAATTTGCAGAATTGGAAGCTGCTAGTCAGGACTCAAAATTGCTATAAGAGTAAGTTCTCTGTCATTTATACACAAACACGTTAAATTACTGTTATCATGTTGGTCTATAAAATTTTGAAATTTCCACTGCGTATACTTATAGTATAATTTGACCCATTTTCCAACAGTGGTATCAGAGTTAGGGTTGATTTAACAGTAATTTACGTGTTTACTGTGTATTCTTTATTTAGAGTTAAAAGAATGCATTTACAAGTTAATTATATTTCCAGAAGTTTTAAAAAAAAAAAAAAAATGAGTTACTGTTCATCGGATGAACAGAACCAGAACAGATAAACGGAACTGTTCCGTTCATCCTCTGCCTTGTTCCCATCTTCTGTCCCGTCTTCTGCCTCCTTCTACCGCCTCTTCGTCATAGGACTCGAATTGTGGCTAAGGAAGTAAAGAGCTCAAGAAGCTCCGGAATTCGCCATTAATGGCGGTTGAAGGAGCTTCGCGAGCTCTCTTCGTTCCACAATCCCATGACTCGTGTCCCCGACATTGTTGGTGATAATAACCCAGATTTGATCTTGGTTTGGTTTTGAAAGGTTTTCAGAAGTCGATTTGATGTTTAGAAATTGGTTTAAAACTATAGGGACTTGTTTGAGGTTTTTTAAAACTCAAAGTCCTTCTGTTTGAAAAGAAGATGGGGTTATTCGTAATTTTTAGAAAATTACAGGGACTGAATTGAACATTTGAAAAGGGTTTGGGTAGCTGGTAAGAAACTGGAAAGTCCCAGGGACTTGGAATGAAATTTAACAAATTTGATAATTTACTGAAAGATACATTCACTTCAGTTTCTTACATCTCGGTACAAACGATTATGTTTATATCAATTGAATACAGTGCTTGCTGATTTTTCAACTAGGTACAAAATTCTCCTGTTATTGCAATTGAGCGCAGAATTTTATAAGATTTAGAATTTGCCCCAGAAACTTTTAGAAAATTTATTTTAAAATTCTGGAAATTATAAAAGGCCCAAAAGTTTTAGAAACTTTAAAATAGCTCATAAATTGTTTATGAAAATTTTAAAAAGGGATTAATTAATCTTTTGATGATTGATTAATTGTTTAGAGACACCTTCAGGTTTTAGAAACTTAACAATGCATTCTTTATCTCGCATTTAATTGTGTTATTGCACGTTTGATTGTCTACGTGAATTGCTTTACTTTAAAGTAGCAATAGAGTCCGCATTTTGAATTCTTGGGTAGGCGGCGCCCATTATGTGTCGGACCGCGTTAATGCATGTATGAGTAGGCGGCGCTCATTACTTGGTAGTCCGCGTGTTGCATGACTGGGTAGGCGGCGCCCATTACGTGTTGCATAATTCTGGATCTTGGTCATACGAATAATTTAAATGTTCCCCAATTAAATTTAAGTCTCGGACTAGGTCTGAACGACGTCACCCATCATAATTGAGTGGTGTATTTATCCTTTTCGTTCGAGAGTATTTACACCCTAGTGTTTGCTCCGTTCTACGAGGCGAAGTCCCATTCATAGATGCATGGCTAGCATCGCGTGATGGTTATGACTTACTTGGCTATGTCTTGTCGCCCTAGCGTCGGAATAGTTTAAGGACGTCGATCAAACTTGGTTTGATCAACCAAGAGTTGCTTTGAGCAATTGGTTTGGAGACCTACCGGTTCAACTATTACAGCGGTTCAGCCCTAGCTGGGGTTGTAATAGTGGGAATGCGGATCTTGGCCACTATGACTGTATTTGATATAAGTCAGTGCTCTTCATATGGGGTTGTCGAGTATGTGAAAATAGTGGGAGCTAAATATTACTGAAGTCCATGTATATTTAGTTATTGATTGTGATCATAGAATTTTAACTTAGTATTAATTCCAGTTTATATTTACTTCTCTATGTCCAGAAAAATGTCTAATTTGTCCATCAAAAGCATCTTGGAAGCACATATTTGGGCCAAACTTCCTGGATTGGATCCGGAATGTGCGTTTGGTTCTCAGACAAGAAAAGGTTGAATATGTGTTGGACACGCCTATCCCGGTTAGACCAACTGATGTTGCTGAACTTGCTAACTATGATGAGGCTCCTCGTCAAAAGCATGTTGATGATGCTGGTAATGTCCAGACTGTGATGCTCGCTTCCATGAGCATGGAGCTGCAAAGGCAACATGAAAGGATGATGTCTTATGAGATGCTGGATCATCTCAAGAGCCTCTTTGACTCTCAATCTAAGAGTCTCGAGTTTGACTTGCTAAGAGAGCTCTTGCGATGCAGGCTACAGGAAGGTGGAAATGTGTCAGACCATGTTCTCAAAATGATTGGAATCATTGAAAAGCTGGCAACTGTCGGCATCAAATTTGAGAACCATGTGTCTGCCATTTTCATTCTCCAGTCACTCCCGGATTCATACTCCACGTTCATTGTGAACTATAACATGAATGCCAAGGAGGTGACATTACCTGAGCTCCACAACATGCTGAAAACTTATGGTCAGACCATAAGTAAAGGAAAGAGTGTTCTCATAGTGGGATCTTCTTCGAACACTGGTGCTAAAAGGAATGGTTCCAATAACAAGTTCAATAAGAAGAAGAAGGCTAAGGTTGTACCAAAGCCTCAAACTCTTAAGTCTAAGGGTGGAGTTCGAAAGCAGCCCAAGATACCAAAGGATGCATGCCTCTACTGTAAGCAGAAGGGGCATTGGAAAATGGATTGCGAGAAGGCCAAGGCCGATGGAGCTATGATGCATGGTGCATCCGACTCCAACAAAGGTATGTTTGTCATTGAGATAAATATGTCTACAAGTAATTCTGACTGCTGGGTATTAGATACAGCATGTGGCTCACACATTTGTAATAATGTGCAGGGCCTAAGTGACAGCAGACCGGTTAGACCAGGGGAAGTCAACCTACGCGTGGGAAATGGAGCAAGAGTTGTTGCTGAGCGTGTAGGAACTTATAGATTAGACTTGCCCTCGGGATTTACTTTAGAACTCAGTAATTGTTACTTTGTTCCTTCAATCATTAGAAATATTATTTCCATTCCTGTGTTAGACAATCTTATGGGTTTTTCCTTTCGTATTGCAAATAGTAATTGTTACGTTTTGCATAATGAATTTCTCATGGAATTGCCCCTCTTGTGAATGGTTTATATTTGCTTGATTGTAGACATAATGTATTTCATATGCAAAACAAAAGGCCAAAATTAAGTAATGCTAAGAATCCTACCTACTTGTGGCACTGTAGACTTGGTCACATCAATGAGACACGAATTGCACGATTAAATAAGTTAGACTATTTAACTTCATTTGATTTTGAATCATATGGAGACTGTGAATCATGTCTCAAAGGAAAGATGACCAATAAATCCCTTCTAGGAAAGGGAGTAAGTGCCGAGAAGGTACTTGAGTTAGTCCATACTGATGTAAGTGCCGACGACTTCTCTAGATTTGGGCATGTGTATCTTGTGAAGCATAAAAATCTGAAGCCTTTGAGAAGTTTAAGGAGTATAAGAATGAAGTAGAAAAACAACTCGAAGCAAGTATCAAGACTCTACGATCAGATCGAGGAGGAGAATACTTGAGCAAAGAGTTTACAGATTACTTAAAAGAAAATGGGATTCGATCTCAATGGACACCTCCTGGAACACCACAAATGAATGGAGTTTCAGAAAGGAGGAATCGAACTTTGTAAGACATGGTAAGGTCCATGATGAGCTTCTCAACTCTTCCAACATTCTTGTGGGGATATGCATTACAAAATTCAATTTACATTCTGAATCGTGTTCCATCTAAGTCAGTCGAAACGACACCATATGAGTTATGGCATGGTAAGAGGCCTGCTCTTTCACACATGCGGACCTGGGGTTGTGCGGCATATGTAAAGAAAATGCTCACTGGCAAGTTGGAATCGAAAAGTGAAAAGTGTTATTTCGTTGGTTATCCCAGGGAAACCAGAGGTTACTATTTCTATTCTCGCGATGAACACAAGATCATCGTTTCTAGGAATGCGACTTTTCTGGAAGACGACTATGTCTTCAAGGAACAAATCACTTAACTTCATTTGATTTTGAATCATATGGAGACTGTGAATCATGTCTCAAAGGAAAGATGACCAATAAATCCCTTCTAGGAAAGGGAGTAAGTGCCGAGAAGGTACTTGAGTTAGTCCATACTGATGTAAGTGCCGACGACTTCTCTAGATTTGGGCATGTGTATCTTGTGAAGCATAAATCTGAAGCCTTTGAGAAGTTTAAGGAGTATAAGAATGAAGTAGAAAAACAACTCGAAGCAAGTATCAAGACTCTACGATCAGATCGAGGAGGAGAATACTTGAGCAAAGAGTTTACAGATTACTTAAAAGAAAATGGGATTCGATCTCAATGGACACCTCCTGGAACACCACAAATGAATGGAGTTTCAGAAAGGAGGAATCGAACTTTGTTAGACATGGTAAGGTCCATGATGAGCTTCTCAACTCTTCCAACATTCTTGTGGGGATATGCATTACAAAATTCAATTTACATTCTGAATCGTGTTCCATCTAAGTCAGTCGAAACGACACCATATGAGTTATGGCATGGTAAGAGGCCTGCTCTTTCACACATGCAGACCTGGGGTTGTGCGGCATATGTAAAGAAAATGCTCACTGGCAAGTTGGAATCGAAAAGTGAAAAGTGTTATTTCGTTGGTTATCCCAGGGAAACCAGAGGTTACTATTTCTATTCTCGCGATGAACACAAGATCATCGTTTCTAGGAATGCGACTTTTCTGGAAGACGACTATGTCTTCAAGGAACAAATCGCAATAGAATAGAACTTGAAGAAATTCAAGAACCACGAAATAACATTGAGGTTGAAGAGTTGTCAAATGGAATTGACAACGATTCAGTGGGAGCAATAGGAGGTACGTGTGCTGGAAGCATGTCACTGGGTGGACATCTTACAGCCAGTGGGAACGCAGCAGAAAATGCTCCGTGATCACAAGGTCCTCGTGCATCACCGGCAGGGTCGGTTGTGGAAACTAACTTGCCGCCATCTCAAGAGCCAGTCTTGGACAATGCCCCTGAGATAGCTCCAAGTGTAGGACAGCCTGACACTCAAGAACCTCAACATGATCAGAATGAAGAACGAGAACAAACGCTAGTAGTTGTGCCACAGAGAAAGAGAAGGGGACGGGTTATACCCGAACAAGTAGTCGCAGTTCGTAGGTCAGAAAGGGAAAGGGTTGGACCGAAGGATAGGTTGAATCTACTCTTGGAGAATCATGAAGATGATGTCGTAGATTCACCTGACCTAGATGACCCTAAGACCTACACCGAGGCAATGTTGGACACTGACTCTGACAGGTGGCAAGAAGCCATGAAATCTGAAATAGACTCAATGTATCATAATCAAGTTTGGAACTTGGTTGAATTGCCACACGGGGTTAGACCCATTGGATGCAAATAGGTTTTCAAGAGGAAAACCGATGCCGACGGCAAGATACAAACCTACAAGGCTAGGTTAGTGGCAAAAGGCTATAATCAAAGACAGGGTATTGATTATGATGAAACATTTTCGCCAGTTGCAAAAATCAAGTCTATACGGATTTTACTTGCTATAGCTGCATATCATGATTATGAGATTTGGCAAATGGATGTGAAAACCGCTTTCCTAAATGGAAACCTAGACGAGGAGGTGTATATGATACAACCTGAGGGTTTCATATCCAAGTCAAATCCCAAGTCAGTATGCAAGCTCCAGAGGTCCATATATGGACTAAAGCAAGCCTCTAGGAGCTGGAATATTCGTTTTGACGAAGCTGTCAAATCGTTTGACTTCGTCAGAAGTATGGAAGATCCATGCGTTTACATAAAACGCAGCGATGTGAAGAATTGTTTTCATGGTCATATATGTCGATGACATTCTAATCATGGGAAACAATATCCCCCTCTTACAGTCAGTGAAAGATTGGTTATCCAAAACCTTCTTAATGAAGGATTTGGGTGAAGCCTGTTACATACTTGGCATCAAAATCCATAGGGATAGGGCCAACAGGATGTTGGGGCTGTCACAATCCACCTATATTGACAAGATGATGAGGCGTTATAGAATGGAAGAATCCAAGAAGGGATTCTTGCCTGCAAGTCATGGCGTAGTTCTGTCAGCGAAGGATAGTCCTTCAACTGAAGAAGAAATTGAAAACATGAAGAAGATTCCATATGCATCTGCAATTGGATCTATCATGTATGCCATGAATTGCACTAGGCCAGATGTGGCTTTCGCTCTCAGTATCACTTGTCGTCACCAGAAGAATCCAGGTTTTAAACACTGGACTGCTGTTAAGACGATCCTTAAGTATCTTAGACGAACTAAGGATCACTTTCTGGTGTATGGTGGGCAGCCGGAGCTGATGGCATATGGGTATGTCGATGCCGGTTTCCAATATGATCCGGATGATTACAAATCACAAACTGGGTATGTATTTGTACTCAATGGTGGAGCTGTCAGCTGGAAGAGTTACAAGCAGGCAACTATTGCTGATTCTGCGACTGAGTCCGAGTACATTGCTGCATCAGAGGCCGCAAAGGAGGCTGTCTGGATGTCTGCTGAGTTCCTCAAGGAACTAGGAGTAGTACCTAATGTTGGACCGATAAAAGTCTACTGTGACAACACTTGTCATTGCCTGAGCAAAGGAACCAAGATCCACCAGCAGGAACAAGCATGTACCTAGGAAATACCATGTAATTAGAGAATTGGTAGCTAGAGGAGAAGTATCTATAGAGCGTGTCCCCACTGAGGATAATGTGGCTGACCCTTTCACCAAAGCTTTGAGCTCGGTGAAACATGTTAGACATTGCGAAAACATAGGTGTTAGACATATGGGTCGTTGGCTCTAGGCCAAGTGGAAGATTGAAAGTATGTATGTCCTAGAGACAACTATTTATGAGGATGATATTTACTTTGATCACATTCAGTTTATTATCATTTATAATATTGTTATTTGGCATTGCATCTATTGAGTTACTATTTGGTTGTTTGAATAATTCGATAAGATGTTCCCATGGACTGCACGTTATCACAAAGTGTGTGAGAACTTGGATGACAGAACGTAAGTCTTAAAATGGCCCCAATCGAGAGTCATTGAGATTTGGGATATCAATGACGCACCTTAAAGATTGGCATGTGATCTGCATCATATTCTTGGAGAATGTAGTAGCTCTCACGACTACGAATGACTTGGTCATTCATGATCATGATGGATACATAGACACCATGGAGGGTGTTGGTAGACCCACCGAGAAACCATTTGGTTAATTCTATTTATATGTCTATGGAAGTATCGGTGTGTAAGGTGATGTATTAGTCATTTGACTTGAGGTCAATACTGACTACATGTGTGAAGTGATGTGCTTTGACCATGACCAATGGTTGCACTCCAAATGGGGTAGATACGGCATGCGTTGGGCACATCACGTAGCACATGGGAGTAGTAGTTGAGCCAATATAGTATTCATTCCTCGCAATACACATTGAAGAGAATACTTTACATCTCATAGTTAGGTTGATCGTTAGTCATTGGCCAATGCATTACGATATATTCAAAATGGTGTTTGAATATGATCGAGGATCAACTAACAAGATTGAGAAAGAAATGAATAAGTTAGTGGAACAGACATAATATCAAGTTCTAGACTTATTCGAGTATTCGTGAATGAAAGGACTATACCATCATTAGAGCCTTACATTACAGGTGGTTTGTATATCCTCACAAACGTCCTTATATGTTAATATTGTCCGGTAAATTGTCTAGGAGTTTCACCGTGAACCTAATTGGATTAGTGATTAATATATAAGGCCCTATGGGTCACACTATATGGAGAGTACTCTACCAAACCGGGGATGTTAATATTATTTATTTATAATAAATAATATGAGAATAATTTTAATGAATCAAATTAGATTTGAACAATTAAAATGAAGTGTTACACTTGGACTAAGTTAGAATTGGAGTCCAATGTCTAAGTTGGGCTTAAAATAGCAAATGGACCAAAAGTGTTAAAAAGGGAAGAAGGAAAAAGCTGGGCCAAAAAGCCCAGCAGCGAAAAACCATCGGGCGCGTGCGTTCCGAGAAATTGGTTACTACATGACACGCGCCAGGAAGGTGATAACGTGGGGACAGTACGTCCCGACTTCTCCCTTCTCTCTGCCAGTTGGTTTTTCTTTATTTTTATTCTTCCTTCACGTTTTTGGACTTAGTCTAATGTACTATTGTTTTTGTCTCATGTGAAAAATTAGATACATCACATTTTACAAATACAATACAGATACAGAACAAAGACAAAACAGAAGAAGACAAAATCATATTTTGTCTTGTAAACACTTCATATTCTTTACATCCTGAAAGAAGAATCTCCTAGCATTTTTATTGGTATAGTAACTCCGGTAGATACCAAGGTTTGAGGTGACAACCGGCAACCTGGATTTGCACGAGGGTTGGGATTTGCTTGGAGAGGAGCTAGAGGATCTCGAATGGCTTGAATATACAGAGGAGCAAATTGACGAGCTGTTAGAATTTGCTGAGGCAGAATTGGAAGCTGCTAGTCAGGACTCAAAATTGCTATCAGAGTAAGTTCTCTGTCATTTATACACAAACACGTTAAATTACTGTTATCATGTTGGTCTATAAAATTTTGAAATTTCCGCTGCGTATACTTAGAGTATAATTTGACCCATTTTCCAACGGTATCTCTGCGTCTACTGGCCTGATCGCTAATGTTGCGAAGTGCAAGGTTTATTTTGGTGGAGTATCTTCTGAGGTGGAGCAGATATATTAGATACTACTGGTTTTTCTAGAGGATCACTTCCCTTTGAATATTATTTGGGTGTGCCATTGGACAGTAGGAAGCTGACTGTATATTCCTGTCCGCCTTAATAGAGAAAATAGTAAGTAGATTGAAGCATTGGTCCACTAAGTTACTGAGTTATGTTGGAAGGCTCCAACTCATTAAGAGTGTGTTGTTTGGGGTTACGTCTTATTATGCAGGTCTTTCCTTTGCCCAAGAAGGTTCTTAGACATATTGAAAGTCTTTGTCGATCTTTTCTGTGGAGTGGATCTGAATAAATCACTAGAAAAGCCCCAGTAGATTGGGATAAGGTGTGTGAACCTAAGAATGTTGGAGGTCTGCAGGTGGTTTCGCTCATTGATTGGAATACGGCTACTTTGGCTCGTATGCTATGGAACTTAAGTGCTGAGGCAGACAAGTTGTGGGTGTGCTGGATTCACATGTACTTTATTAAATCTTCTGAGTTTTGCAATACCAGCCTGTGCAAGCTTGCTCCTGGATTTTGAAAGCTATGTTGAAGTGTAGAGCTCAGGTAGCCCGGTCTGGTGTTTGGGGAAATCTGTTGTTGACTGACAAATTTCCTACTGGTAAGCTTTATAGGGAGATTAAAGGAGTCAAACCTGATGTGCCCTGGAACAAGATTTTATTTGACAATTTTGCTCGGCCTAGAGCTAAATTTATTTTTTGGATAGGGTGTCATGGGCGACTTTATACTAAAGATAGGCTGGCTCGGTTTGGTATACCTACGGATGGGGTTTGCTGTTTTTGTGGGGATAGGGAAACCATAGAGCGTTTGTTTTTCCTTTGCCCTTATAGTTCTGCATTATGGAAAGGAGTCTTGCAGTGGATACAAATTTTACATGATCCTTTGGATTGGACAATAGAACTTCAATGGCTACTTCATGCGGCTGTTGGTAAAAGTGTTGAAGCTAAATTGCTCAGATGTGCTGTCACTGAAGTGGTTTGCATGATCTGGAGAACTAGGAATGCAAAACTGTTTGCTGGGTTTACAACTAATCCACCTTTAGTTAAGGAGATACATGATATCGTTGTTGCTCGTTGTTTTGGTAATAAGCTATTGTCTGCCTGCGTGCAATGACTGGATAGTCTAGTATTGCTGATGTAGCTTGTTTAGATTAATTGGTCGTTTTTGGATTTGTATCTGGTCTAGATCTTTAGATCGACACCTCTATATTTATTGGCTTTGGAATAAGAAAGTATGCTCTTGGTTCCAAAATTTGTAACATATACCACTAGATGAGTTTAGTGTAAAACCTGAACGGTGAAACTGAACTTGTGGACTAGTGTGAAACAAAATACAGATCACAGTCGCACACTATCACAAAGATCTGAGTAAAAAAACATAACTCTTCTCACATCACAATTCACATATATCACCTCATGAATTCACCTCTGAAATCCTATACCGATCACCCTAAGCTTCCAAACGAACGCCACACCACAATATTCAACAGAACCAACACCTTAAAATGTAGTGATAGCTCAATCACTAAGATCGATGCTTCCGCTGCAAGAGCTACTGGCCTTCCTACTGTGCAATGAGAGCCCTTCCATGTGACCGTTAAGAGCAGAACTGTCAACTTTGTTCTCCTGGAAGAATCTCTCTCGCTCAACATGTTTTGAAGGTGGTGGTGGTATTGCAACTGCTTGTTTACCATGAATTGGATCCTGTCTTAACTCGACATCTACTGGCCGGGCACTTTCTTGCTTAGACTCTGTATTTGGAGATAGTATAGTTTCTTGTCGTGGCTCTAGGGTGAGTGGCCTTATGAGAGGGCGATGCACCAGTTCTGGAGGAACACGATGACGAAGCAATCCTAATGACCGGTCTATTTGGTGATCTTCGTCTTCAGATTGCATACAGGCTTTTCCTTTCCTTATTCTGATCAGTCACATATAAACATAACAAAGATTTAATGGAAAAAGTGACTCAGAGTTCAGTTCAATAAGAATATACCAACATGACTAGCAGAGCTTCATGACCTAAAAAATGAATAATCAAGATTTTGTAGGTACCTCCGAATGAGTTGTTCTTCCTCTTCTTCTTCTTCTTGGTCATGGTGAATGTGATTTGAAATGGACAAGGGTCTACCTGCTATAAGATCATCATGCCTGCGTAACACTTTCTCAAGCTGCTCATTAAGCTCCAACGCTCGTGAAACAGTTTTCTCATCCCTGGGAAAAATACACAGTAAATTCAACTCTATTAACACAGTAAATTTAACTTTGTAATTTATACGAAGTACTGAACTCGAGGGAAGATGTGCTTATTGTTTGTTGGCATGCAGGAATTCCTATAAATTGATATTCATTTCTAATCACATGGTCCACGAGGTATATGAGTGTCATTGATGAAGCAAATGATACTGTTGTTATCCACGAGAGTTATAATCAAGTGTTGGGAGGATTCTTTTTTAACGTATGAAACAAGACATAACAAGTAAAAGTGTAAAACAAACAAATTAGTGTAGCTCAAATTCAGTAACATCATATGGGACACCTTAAATGCAAGCAACTATGTGGCAGCTTCAATCTGCACATTTTGTCCAACATAAGTAATGAAGACCACTGATCTCATACTTCCGCCTCCTGGGGAACACATCTTAGGGTAGCATGTGAATCAAACACCCAAGATTTTCCTTAAAAGCTAAATGTGCAACTAACTTATGCATTCCTATTATGGTATTCTTAAATTATGCAGGACCCTTACTTCGCCATGTCGCACATGCTAAAAGTGACCAGCCACAGAATAACCACGGATATAATCTGGTGTTTAAGGTGTCTCACTCGACACTCATAATAGAGGCTTAAAAGCCATCAAAAAGGCATTTCCTAGCAAGAGATCTCAAATTTGCTTGTGCCATAGCCAGACAGACAACAACATTCAACAAAGGCACATAGAAGCGTGTGCTTAATTGTTAAGTGCAACCATAGTAAAATCTATGCAATCTAGCATGCCATCATATTTTCCTATCAAAAGCTTAGCTATACCAGGAGTGTATTGTTCATTAGCTATTTGGTATCGAGCATAGATGTAAATATTCAAAATTTACTGAGAACTAAAATCACAACGCAGTTTATTTGTTTAAAGTTTGTGCCTATCATTCAAAATATTAGACAACTGCTGATCGAGAGATTTTACATAAATAGTTAATTGCAACCATACCTATTAATAAAGGAGAAAACAAAAAAAGGAGAACTGGAGAAGTTCCCATAAAAGGTAAACTCATTGCATAGTGGGAGATATAATTGCATTGCCTCTACGAAATGAATGTGTGGTTACCTAGAAGTAATAGCAAGATGCATTACTCGGTTCTTTTGGAATGAGCACTGTTCCACGAGATCGAGCGTAAATTCATCCTTTGCTGCCTATAAAAGATAAGATAGTATATGATACTCCAGCTGGTGATAAACATGGCAAACAATTCAGAAACTCTGCCGTGTAGAACATCGAGCTTTTACCTAGGTTTCCAGACCCCTGGTTTATTACAGTCACCAATTATGTATAGTGTTGTTAACAAAACATAAGAGATTAGGCATTTACCTCAGGACGTCGATTATCAACAGTATTAAGCACATCCCTCAACACCTCCAGAGCGGTACCAGCTTTCTGAAGAATACTGAGAGGAAATGGTATAGATTCAGTAAGGGAGAGCCCGTATACTAGCAGCAGTAGATAGGCAAGTAACTACCTTGAATCAGAAACACTTTTTGGCTGTGCTTGTACAACCCTGCTGTCTGGTTGAGGAGCAGTAGTCTGTTTGTCAGGTGGATTATTCTTAACCACATTTGATGTAGTTTGAGGTTTCCGAATGGTTTGAAGCGTCTGAGGAAATTGCAACCCTACATTCTGAAAAATGGTGTTGAGGCTATTAAATAACGGAAAGAAGATACTGTTCCCAACCCCATGATTGAAAATCTAAACTCAGTTAACTTAGATATTGATTTATCATTAATCTCAATATGGTCAGCCAGCTGCAGCAAAAGTCAAAAGGAATGAACTTAGGCCTTCGTTAAGTATTCCTGGCTTAATGATTTATCTCTACAAGTTCTACTTCACTTTGAAAGCGTCACTGGCTCAGAGGAACAAACAAAGAGATGACATGTAAATTTGACTATAAAATGTATTCCTAGCTTTTTGAAAAGTATATATCTTGACGAAAACTTCTTTGAAGAATAAAACAGTGCAGTAGAAAGAGAGAATCTGCTAATGTTATTCTGCAATATTTAATTAACATGTGCCATTCGGTAGCATGACTATCAAATACTATTGGTGAACCAGCACATACCACAAGCTCAGAGTATGCAGAGTAATATTGAGGGAACCGCCCAGAAGCTCCACCAACAGATGTCTGTGCAGCATCTAATAGCAGAAAGATCTTCTCCCGCACAGGAATGTCCGACTATAAAACCGGAGAATCAAATTAATTGGAGCCTTCAAGCGACAATTGCAGGGATTAAGTAGTGCTAAAGTACCTGCCTTTTTCTTAACTATTTTCACAAGTATTGGCAGAAGTCCTGCATCCATAACCTGCCTATGAACGGGCTCTCCAATGTTATTCATCAACATTTCCAGCAACTGCCAGTTCAATTAATTTCAGAGAAATCAGAAATCGTGAGGTAATCCTCCATACAAACAGTATGTAGAATCAAGCACTAGAATAATTTCAAATATTAAAGGCACTTACCATTACTGCTAATAGTTGAGCATTTGGATTTTTGCTTGCTAGTCGTTTTTTTATTGCTTTTACAACATCTTTTGCCTGTCTGCATGACAAATAATATAAATACTAGTTCAAGATTTGAAGTTGTAAACTGTGCATAGTCTTCTTAAGGTTTTGAAAACAAAAATGATTATGTGCATAAAGGAAATACATTCGCTTTCATACAAGAAGCTTTACAGAGAAACGCGACTTATTACAAAGTAGAATGAAGCCTTAGTAGTAAGCAGAAAACACAACCCAGTGCAATGTCCAAAATGGTTGTTCAGAAGTACAGCCAAGAGATATTATGGAGCTTACCTGTGATCATGTGCAACTATTTCACAAATCTCGATATTCTTTGTCCAATCCATTTCAGTAAGTTTGTCATTTGTTGCATCAGAAACAAGTTCAGCAGCCATTTTACGATCCTATCTGCAAGTGCAAACTAAATGTAAGCATCATTAAGCATGAAAACTCTGCATCACACCTTACACAAAATCGATAGCAGCTACAAAATCTGAAAAACAAAAGCTTGCAAGTCAATCAACTAATCGTCAACACTTCATACTCAATAGGTGATGATTAGTCCATCCGCATATTCCATTCTAATATCCAACCACATTATTAATTCTTGTGCCAGATGATAAAAGCATGATAAACACCGGTTACTTATCCGAGACTATCCCAAATTGTTCATTCGAAATACACTTGTCATATCAACAAATCCGACTTAATTAGAATACTAGCTGCACCAAGAGCAAGACAGCAGGACCATACATGGCCAAGAGAAGCACAAAACACAACATGGATTGCTGGTTTTCGACTTAAATGTGCACAGAAATCCATCCTCAAGTTCAAACCACTGAACTTTCACCAAATGTATAGTTGATGGCTTAGAGAGATTCCAGAAAACCCAAATGGACACAAGCAAAGAAGAAGAAATACAAGAATTTAAAAGCAAACCAGGAAAAAAAATCCCTTAATCTTCAGCTACTTTATCCTTTACTTGATCGCAACGTATCACCCAAACTCCAGATCTCAAAGAAACACCAAACAATTAAAATTTTGGTACATGGGAGGTAAAATGAAACTTGAAATAACAAATCAAACAGTTGGTTCGGAAAAACCCAGATGAAATGTTACACGAACATCTATCAAGAAAAGGATTGAAGAAAATACTCACCAAAATACCAAATAATCAGCGGAATAGCAAAAGGAGAGCTGTCGAATTTGTATCGTATGTATGTGTTGTAAATGTAGCTTTAATAATTGATGACACGTACATATAATACAACTGTAACTGATGGAAATGTTAATCAGTCGTCAAGATTCTCTGTAAACTGTATAACAGTAATATTTTACTTCTAGTTTTCAAGTGGGGATTTGCGTTTCTTTATATGGACAAAAATTAATAATAGTAATGAGTTTCGTGCTAATAAAGAAGCGAATCTGTTCTGTTGGTATTATGTCTTGTTAATTCACTTGTGTTTTGTTTTGTCCCTGTGATTTTTTTCCTTTTATGGGGTAAAAGTAGTACTACTACTACTGTAATTGATAATTTTTGCAGAGCTGTGAAAAGTGAGGGAGAAGGTGTGTGATGTGAAATGAATCTGGGATACAGAATGGTTTGTGATACACTCCACCCATTGGTTGTAGTAGGCAAAATGTCTGGCCAGGAATTATGATAGCAAAATGCTAGCCAAACTTACTCATCAATAGGGTGGGCAAACAATCCGCCCGACCGATTCGTCCATATCGTCTCAGATCTCACTGCATTCGTCAATTAATTTTTTTAAAATTACGGGTTAAATTTTTATAACCCGCTATGCATTGGTGGGTGGGTTGGTCGGGTGCAAACCACAACCCACCCGCCCCACCTGCTATATTGTTTACATAACAAAAAAATGTATATATATTAAATAAATTAATTGTCATTTAAATGAATTTCATGTATAAACTAAGAAACTACATTAGTGAAAATTGTACTTCATCATTTTACTTGCTTTCAAAATATTTCGTTAATTTGATGGATATGTTGATGTAGTAATCTACCCGCCAACCCACCCGCCATTGTTATCACCCGAACCGCCGCGGATTGAAAAATTATTCTACACGCCGTGGGTCGGACAAATAATCACCCGCCATAGGTGGGTTGGTTTGATTTTTTGTAAATACCCGTCAATACCCGCTCGCGCTCACCCCTACTCATCAATCATAAAAAAAAAAGGTTTAGTGAGAATAAACCAAATCAAAAACATCAAGCAGCTTGATTGTACTTCCTCAGTCTCGAGTTCAACTTTTTGCGGGTCCGAACACAAATTTTTAAGAAAAAATGATGAATAAAATAAGTGATATTGTGATAAAGTATGATTTAGAGTGAATAAAGTAGAAGAGGGATTTTCTATTTAAGGGTGAAAAGTTGAAACTGAGACATTTCAAAATAGAATGCGGGAAATTGAAATCGAGACGGAGGAGTATATATAACGTGAAGATAAAGCTTGATTGTATTTATAAGTAGAAGATATATAGTGTTGATTGTATTTATACTGTAAAAGTGAATTAACTATTTTTAAACAAAAGTATCCAGCCAAATATGGACTCTTTACTCTCCCTTATGATTATCAATGTGAGTGGCAACGTTTAGGCTTCATAAACTAGTGAGATCTAATATGCCCGTTCCGGATCCCTTCAGTATCCAAATAACATTGTGCATTATAAATATGCCCTCCCAAGGGAAGGTTCTTGCACGTTAGTCATCCGTAATTGGAAACACCACTTCTCGACCAACTTGCATGCCACTGGTATTCATCCTGAGCCAGAGAGTGTATATACCCGAACCCTAACGTATCTAATAATTGATACTCACTTCGTCCCGACGAACTTCATACATTTGATATTTTTAACCGTCTCACATGACTTCATACATTACTAAAAAAGGAAGCTCCGTCATGTCCGAAACTTCCCGTTTATTTTGGGCCGGGTGGAAAAATAAGGTAACATTACTTTTTTTTATCTTGACTTTTACTTTTTTTATCTTGACTTTTACTTCTTATTATTGAATTTTGTGAGAAATTGAATATATATACTATATTATAGTTGGAATAATTAAGAATGAACAAAAATGAAGCCAGGTACTTAAATTGGGACACAGGAAGTAATCGATATCTACTTAAAAATTTAAAATTACTCAATAGTAAAGGGTTTGTTCATCAAATCGATGCTTCCAGAAGTTTGCTCGACGATCTCATAACCGTTTTATGCCATATCAACACTAGCAAATCCATTCTAGGTGCAAATGATTCAACTGTTTCTATCATATAGTGTACATGCATTCAAGGGCCTTAATGAATGCGCAACCAAATTATAAAGGTGTTAATTCTTGCCAAAGACCTCCTTGCAAAACCAAATCAAAAAAAGACCCCATGAATCAAAACCAAATAAAAAAAGGACCTACCATAATTAAAAGTACAATTATGCCCCTGAATTAATCCAAAATGACCTAATTCTAAAAATTTATCTTTAATATCTTAAATTGTCATATTTTATAAATTTCACATTCTCTTTTTCGGTTTTTCTAACTTTACATTAAGTTCAAATATACCGTCGGACTGTATATTTACATTTTAAAAATTCAATAGAAATGTATATTCACATGTCAATGATACAGTAGTACTGTATATCTATATTTCAATGATACAGTGGTACTGTATATTTAGAGTTCTAAAATACAGTTCTAAAGAACCC
The DNA here is from genome assembly GCA_026545765.1 of Plantago major. Taxonomy (NCBI): domain Eukaryota; kingdom Viridiplantae; phylum Streptophyta; class Magnoliopsida; order Lamiales; family Plantaginaceae; genus Plantago; species Plantago major. The sequence goes on along the minus strand of CM048840.1, from coordinate 25,959,376 downwards.
TAACAGTCTTCTTCCTCTCTATCAAGATGAGATCGAATCTGAACAAATCGGACAAGATCGATGTTGAGGGACGGAGATTTTGCGAAATTTGACAAGATCGGACAAGATTTGGTGGGTGGATGGTGGAGCAGTCTTCTTCCTCTCTAACGACGTAAGAATGATGAAAACGATGGGGCAGAGGTGTGGTGGATGGGTGGGTGGTGGACGAGATCTGGAGGTGAGGATGATGAAAACGATGGGGCAGAGGACAGAGGGAGGTGGGTGGTGGGGGAGAGCGACAGAGGGAGGTGGGTGGAAAGAAGAACGGCGGTGGAGGTGGGTGGGTGGTGGAGCAGTGGTGGTGGATGTGTCTTGGTGGTGGTGGTGGTGGTGGTGGTGGTGGTTGGTGGAGGCGGGAGGTGGTGGGTGGTTAAAGAGAGAATAGAGAGGAGAGAAAAGAAGATAGATGGACAAGAGAGTATGAATGAGTAGATTAGGTTAAAGGACATAAAAGGCAATGCAAAAGAGAGATTTGAGGGTAAAGATGAAAGGTCTTTTTTTGAATTATTTATTCCATGAGGGTACCGGCCTGATTTCTACCCTTATAACTTCTTATTCCATATAAATTTTTTTGGGCCCCTGGATTTTTTGGCCCCTCGCACAGGGCTAGAAATTAGGCACATTCTTTATAATAGGTAGAAATCAGGCCGGTACCCTCCTGGAATAAATAATTCAAAAAAATACCTTTCATCTTTACCCTCAAATCTCTCTTCTATATTTTCTCTTTTATACCCTTTAACCTAATCTACTCATTCATACTCTCTTGTCCATCTATCTTCTTTCTCTCCTCTCTATTCTCTCTCTAACCACCCACCACCTCTACCACCGCCCCACCTCCACTGTCCACCACCTCCACCGCCCACCACCACTGCTCCACCACCCACCCACCCCCACCGTCGTTCTTCTTTCCACCCACCTCCCTCTGTCGCTCTCCCCCCACCACCCACCTCCCTCTGTCCTCTACCCCATCGTTTTCATCATCCTCACCTCCAGATCTCGTCCACCACCACTGCTCCACCACCCACCCACCCACCCCCACCGTCGTTCTTCTTTCCACCCACCTCCCTCTGTCGCTCTCCCCCACCACCCACCTCCCTCTGTCCTCTGCCCCATCGTTTTCATCATCCTCACCTCCGGATCTCATCCACCACCACTGCCACCACCCACCCACCACACCTCTGCCCCATCGTTTTCATCATTCTTACGTCGTTAGAGAGGAAGAAGACTGCTCCACCACCCACCCACCAGATCTTGTCCGATCTTGTCCAATTCCGCAAAATCTCTGTCCCTCAACACCGATCTTGTCCGATCTGTTCAGGTCCATCTTGATCCAATCCGCAGGAATCAATAGAAAAGGCATTTTTTTTAGTTCGGAAAATGAAAATCGAATTCCACCACCCACCCCCCACCAGATCTTGTCCGATCTTGTCTAATTCCGCAAAATCTCCGTCCCTCAACACCGATCTTGTCCGATCTGTTCAGATCCGATCTCATCTCATCTTGATAGAGAGGAAGAAGACTTCTAGGGTTCTTTAGAACTGTATTTTAGAACTCTAAATATACAGTACCACTGTATCATTGAAATATAGATATACAGTACTACTGTATCATTGACATGTGAATATACATTTCAACTGAATTTTTAAAATGTAAATATACAGTCCGATGGTATATTTGAACTTAATGTAAAGTTAGAAAAATCGAAAAAGAGAATGTCAAATTTACAAAATATGACAATTTAAGATATTAAAGATAAAATTTCAAAATTAGGTCATTTTGGAGTAATTCAGGGGCATAATTGTACTTTTAATTAGGGTAGGTCTTTTTTTGATTTGGTATTGATTCATGGGGTCTTTTTTTTATTTGATTTTTGAAGGAGGTATTTGACAAGAATTAACCCAAGTTATAATATAAATTGTACAAAACTTTTAATATTAACAAGTTGTTCTAGTGGAACTGCAGTAATTAGTACTATAATTGGCTCACCAGTGCTCCACTCTCATGGCTGTACACTTTTAATTTTTCTTGTTCACTTACCTTTTTCTCACTTTTTCTAGTTATTTTCCCTCTTCCTCCTTTTAAATTGAGTTCTCTACTTTTTACCTCTTAATCTATTTTCAATTTTCGTGATCATCAACGTATTTTTCTATATTCTTTTAATTTTTTTGCTTTTATAATTTTGTTTGAATTTAAAATCGTTATGTATCCAAATCAAATATCACATAATCCATTTATTTACGTTTATCTTTTGATGAATTTAAACTCATTTGCACTCTATCTCAATGTCCAAGAATATATGTGGTATTTGATTTGGCACAGATGTCATATCATTTATTTTTATCATGTTAATTGTTTTAAACTTTTTAAATTCAATAGTGGTACATTATTATTGAATTCAATAGTACTCTATCTCAATGTCCAAGTATAAAGGCTTGAATCATAATCTTTCAATGCTCCTTTATATTTTTATAAAGTTTATAAATCATTTAGAAATTCATAGTCATGTGAACCATTACAAATTTAAATTCTGAAATTTCATATTGATTTTGGTGTAGCATTGCAAAACTATTATAGATTAATAGATTTGGTTATCATGATTTTATTTAAAAGTTTAGTTCTTAATTAACAATTTATGGTAAAATAAATAATTACAATGATTTAAAGTGCAAAATTTGGAATTATAAAATTTTGCACAGGGCCGCGAAAATGTTGAGCGGGCCCTGTTTCTAGCTAACCCCATGGTAACATCGATCGGTTGATTTGCTAGAGTCTTAGCCATTGCTCACCACTTATGAAAGCCGTGTCCATGAATGGTCTTGCATCTGCAGAACTCAGGGCTCTAGACCACGATACTCTTCCTGTTTTCGCTCCCCTGCCCGTGCACTTATATTCGCCAAATATTGCAGTGCTGCATAGAGATGAACAGGTGCACGTACATGTTAGAAATATTCCAATTCATTGCTGTATATACTAATTTGTACAGAATTCGTGGTTCTTGAATTTGTACCTGTGTCTTGATGGTTTGCCCCAGTCGTGCCATCCTCCAAGCATTACACTTACATCGAATTTACAGAATGAGTAAACTATTTGTGAGTACTCTCCCCACGCTCTTCCGAGGTATGGAGTACCATCACCTGTTATTGTGCAGTTCACGAAGGAGAACCCTGTGTTCTCCGTCGCCACTGCCCTATGTTGAGCTGCTATTGCATATGCAGGACTAACAACTCTTATGGTACATTCCTGTGTCAGTTCAATTACTTGAGTTGATCAGTATTATCTTTTTGTACCTGTTTTGTTATTGTTTGTTTGAGTGTCTACCTGATAAAGTGATCTTGCATTGCCAAAAATGAAATCAGTTGCTCCTTGAATGAAACATTTGTAGAAATAGTGTGATCCCTGTAAATCCAAGAGTGTATCTTGTGATCCTATAAACCGAACTTTGTTAAAAACGGCCCTGTCACCAGATACTCTCATTGCCACAGCTTGGTGTCCTTTTGCTCCACCAGGTGGTACCACTACTGTGTTCTGTATAATCAGAACAAGAAACTGAGTGGTATCCTTCTAGTTACTGTTATGGCTTAAATTCATCGATAATAAAGAAGTGTAGCTCAGTTGGTAAACATTTGTTTCTATCTAACAGGGTAAATGGAGAATTGTTATTGATATTCCAGAAACAGAAGACAACTTGGATTAATTGATTAATTGTTAGTATATTAGTATCACAGTACCTCGAAAGTGATTCCTGCTGCAGAAAAGTAATTGGATTCAACAGCAATGGTGGATGAATAGAAAGTCCCAACTTGGCCACCTTTGCCATTTGGATCAGAAGCTTTTTCATGCCCGGTTATGACTGTCTGTGACGGGTCAGTCGGATCTCCGATCAACGAAATGTAGGGCTTCGTTGCTGGTATATACACCTTCTCTCTACAAAATGGATTTCACAATTGAGGTAGCAAACATGATTACTTCAATTGGAATCGTGGGATGATCACAATATCTTAAATCTTTTTTACAAAAAAAACTGGGGTGGTGCATGATCTATTTTTTGAAGGTAGTCAGACTTCCACTTATCTTGGAAAGAATATATATACTCCATATACAATATATACTAGCTCCTTTAAGTTCACCTTTCTATTTCATGATTCCAATAGCCATGATTTTGTATATTTCCAACTTTAATATATATGATGTTGTATGTTGTTCACAACAAGGGTGAGAAAGCATCCAATTGAAGGACAATAACAACGATTTAACGTGCAAGTGATGACACAGTATGGACAACGACGACGACAACAACACGATCAACAACGTAAAGCAACTGAAGTATATATGAAACCTGTAAACTCCAGGGAGAACGTGGATTTTGACTCTCTGAGCATTATTTTCAGGTACCATGTGAATTGCAGCATTGACTGTGAGTGAATCGCCATGGCCATTGGGATCAACTGTAATCACTCGAGCTGCTGCTGATACATCAAGCTTTCCCTGAGTCCGACGAGTATTTACCATCAAGTCATCCCATGTAATAAAATCACCATTTTGAGCCAAACTAATTTTCACTAAAATCATAACACAAATACAACTCAAATGTGACAACTTCATTCTTACTCAACTCAATAATTGTTTGTATTATGAGATGAACTGTATGTGTTCTTCTTTTTTAAGAATTTAAAATATTATTAAGAGATCATAGCATAAGCAATGCTATCTATATGTGTAATAGGATAAATTTGCCCATATTTATAATGAAGGAAAATAATATAATTACTTTTAACACAATATATGTAATGGTTATCTTCTTTAAATAATTAAGAGGGACAAAGATGGAAGGTGCTTATTATTTGAGGAAAAAGATTTTATTTGTTTTAAACATAATATTAATCACTTCTCATATATTACAATACAGTATATATATAAGTGGACAACTATTGGAGTTGTGCAGTTGAATATTTAATTTAAGTTAAATTGGACTGTTTTGTATATATATGTAAATTAGAAATTAATTACAAAAAACCTATATGACTTATTTATTCTAATTCTAAGCCTTAACGCAACTTCAACAAAATCAATTTGTCATTAAAAAAAACTCAATTTGTCTTATCCAATTAAATTCTAAGCCCTAAATCAACCCAACAGAATCAATTCATCATTAAACAAATTCAATCTGTCTTCTCAAATTAAATTCAAATTCCTAATTCAACCCCAACAAAATAAATTTATCATAAAAAGAAAACAACGATAACGATAACCAATATTTCTTCTTCATCTTCTTCTAAATTGAAACAGGTCAATTCGCACTAACACAAACCTAATTCAACTCGAAAAAAGACAATTCATTATCAGAAACAACGATATTACTTACCTTCATATACTTTTTATATTATTTATAACTAACGCGTAGCGTGTTCTATATATATATGTATGTATGTATGTATGTATGGAAAGTGGAAAATGGAAATACAATTGAATGAATGTGTTTATACTTTAGGCTCACAAAATTGGTGCTAATCTTTATAAAAACTGCATCACAAAGGTGTCTTGTTGAGTTTTAGGGCATGTCTTGTTGAGTTAAAGGATGTTTTAGATGTAGATATAGTCTTTTAACACATCAAAATGGATTCTTCTTTCTACTAAAAAAAGAAAAAAAAGAAAAAGGAGAATTCTTCTTTATTCTATTTTGAGTGTCTTGATGATTGGGTGCAAGTGCAATTGAGGTGAGCAAAACAACTTTAGTTTAGCCATATCTAGAGCAATTTCACGACAAGATGTGAATCACATGTGATGAGATTATTATGCTAATTACAGTATTTGGATTTAGATTGTAGGCACTTAACTGTATAACCGCTTTCACTAAAACTTCTCCATCCGCACTTGAAAGTTGCTTAGTATCGTACCCATGAATCCTATGTCAAATATTATCCCTTATAGACTCAAACGCTTAAACCCAAGTATTTCGCATGATATTCGACTTCCTCAACTTGTAAAGTAGTGAGGATTCGCAACTGTAACTCACCATCTACTCCCTCGCTAAAAATGACAAATTTGACTTTTTGAAAGTTTGCAACCTATCCCGAGGCACAACTATACACGTAAGCAACCCCTCCTTCACCATCAAAGATGCCCTCACTGTGGCCCGGCAACAAATGGGCGTATCATCCGGAAAAAAAAAAAAAACTAATGTAACACACTCGACGCTCCAATCATAAATTATTTTTAAATTTAATTTTGTTTTCATTAATATGAAATGGGGTTGTTTGGTAAATATTTGATTAATAAAGGCTTGATTTTCAATTATTTTTTGGGTATATTTTGTTACTTTTAAAACATGAAGTGTGTGTTATTAATTCACTCTTATTATAATATATTCAAATACAATGCGATTTGGTTGCGACCCTTCAAGCGACTATACTCTGTCCGGTGGCAATCAATAAAAGATGGAGGGTTGAGATTATATCTAAAAGTAACCTGATTGCTATACAAGATTGGCAAAGTCTTGAAAAATGTAAGATTTTCCTAAAAGATAGGAAAATTAAGGTTTTTTTGTGATTTTTTTGCGGTTTTTATGTTTTAGCGGTCTGACCTGGCCGAGTTTTTTTAAAAACCGCCGAGACACACATTTTAGTTATGATTTTAATAGATTATGTTATGGTTTGAAGTTGTTAGCATTGAAGTTTCAATTACAGTTTTTACGTATTTTGTTAATGTTTTAAGATATGATGTGATGGTTTTAATGCGTCGGTATTGTATGTTTCAATTATAGTTTTAACCTCTCTTGTTAATGTTTTAAGAGATGGTGTGATGGTTTTAAGGAGCCATGATAGTTTTAAGATGTCTTGTTATAGTTTTAAGCGACAATCTAATATCATTAAACCACCATTAAATAAGTCTAAAAGTTTCAAATCTGCCATTAAAACATCAATAAACAATCTTAAAATAAGCTACTTGAAACATTCAGTCAATACAATATTAAAATACTCATCCAAAGGTTTTAAAACATCTATTCTCATAGGAAAAAAATTACAAAAAATGTTCATTCGGTGTTTTTTTATGCAAATACAAACTAAGTTGTTAAAATAGGTCTTTTTTTATTAAACTCGTTGGTGAACTTCGGCTTCTGCCTTTTGTTGCTTGTGCTTCAATCTTGCAGTGACACCCTTGACAGACCTATCATCAAAATCGATGTCATCATTAGCACATGCTTAAAACATTCATTAACTAGGTTAAAATCATAATAACTCTCATAAAAACTATCACATTGGTGCTTAAAAACAAAGAAGAAATGTTCAACACATGCTAAAAACGGTAACATTGATGTTTAAAACCATAGCAGTGCATCTTAAAACTATAATAAAGCAGAAACATGCTACACAAGTTAAAAACAGTAACATTTATACAAAAAACCATAATCGTGCCTCTTAAAACTATAAAAAAACATTTGCAAAAAATAAAATTATAAATATTTCTCATAAGCTAAAACACTAATGTTGATGCTTAAAACTACAATAATAGGTTTTATAACTATAACATATGCGCTAAAAACAATAACATGCAACTACTCAACATAAGATAAATATAGTAACATTAATGCTTAAAATCATAATCGTGTCTCTTAAAACTATAACAAAACCTCTGAAACCTGTAACAAAGCACGAACATGCAACACAAGCTAAAAACAGTAATATTGATGCTTAAAACCATAACAGTGCATCTTAAAACTATAACAATGCCTCTTAAAACCATAACAATGCATCTTAAAACTATAACAAAGCATTTGCAAAAAATCAAATCATAAATATTTCACCAGTGACTAAAAACACCAACATTGATGTTTAAAACTACAATAATAAGTCTTTAAACTATAACATTTGCGCTAAAACAGTAACAGGCGGAAACATTCAACACAAGCTAAAACCATAACAATGATGCTTACAACTATAACACCAGCTCTTAAAACCATAACAAAGCACCAGGTTGCGAAATTTGATTTTCACTGTACGGATTTCAGATTTGAAACCAAATCTGGAAATATGAAATCGTAAAATCAGCGAAAATGAAAAATAAAAGATCAATTTTCACTTCCGATTGAGATTTTAACGAAAAAAGCGAGATGAATTTGTTGATTTGAACATTTTAGCAACTGGATCTGAAAATCCGGTGGAAATCCGACAGAAATCCGACGAAATCGTGTGTGAGAGATAGAGATAGAGAGAGAGATTGACCAGTACGATTTGATCGCCGTCGTGTTGGAGCACCATAATTTCCGGTAGAGGATGTGATTCCGGCAGAGGATGTGGTTCCGATGGTGGTTCCGGCGGAGGATGTGGAGTGAGTGAAGAGAGATATGGATGTTTCTCTCACTAGGGTTTTTGTAGAGAGAGAGAGATGGTTGAGTTGTGAGGCTTTTTGTGAGAGAATGTTGTTATTTGAGGTATTTATATAAAAACTACTAACCGGTTTGTAGTATTTTTTACCTGTTCTTTATTGTGAAAACCGAATTTTCCTATAAATTAGGAAAATCTTCTTTTTTTACTATACTTACTGTCTTACTCTACAAGATTTAGTACAATCCAAGTGTCCTAAAGTTAGCAATCCCCTAGTAAGTTTCCATCAACATAGCACAAAATGGAGTAACACAACTTATATTCTATCCGTTTTACCTAAAGTATACACCCTTCTTTTTATTTAAAACTTCATAATTTTCATTTGTTGACGTTCCATTAGAAACTTCATAATCCATGAAGAAAAGATTTTATCTCACTGATTAATTCTTTATTAGTATTTTATTTCTTACTTTATCACTACTTTATCTCCCCCTTTCATACTTTATCAACCACTTATCACTTTATCAACATATAATACCCCACACATACAAAAAAAATTATTAATTTTTCTTAGTCGTAGATAAGATAAAGTAACCACCTAGGAAGTTACTAATGAAACGGAGTATATGTTTATATAACTTATTTGTTCATGAATCACGTAGAAACTATGTTTGTATAAGTTATACTTCCTTCGCCCCGAAAAATTTCATGCATTAAGATTGATACATGGTTTTAAGTGAAAATTCAAATGAATGATAAAACATAAAACGTGTACTTTTAGTGTAGAATGTGTAATTGTAAGATTTTTTAAAGGGCGAATTACATAAGGTACCCCTTAAATTCGAGCCAACTACAGATTAAACCCCCGATCTCAAACAATTACATCCAAGTCCAAAATCTATATTTTGATTTGACCAACTAAAATTTAAATGGAAAAGAAAATGAATTGGACTCAATTGCAATTTACAAGTTTTATTTTACTACACATTATACCCAAATAATTTTATAACTTACAAAAATAGTCCAAAAAATTTTAAATAGCCCCAATAATTTCATAACTAACATAATAGTCCACGAAACAATTTTTTTTTCCGAATACACCCTCATCCCGATCACCTCGCCGGCCGGAGCTCTGGCAGGCTTCCGTGATAGAGCTTCCATGGCGAAAGCACAGTGCTTCCGCCAGCTTCCGCCATGGAAGCTCCGATCTGGAGCTTCCTGCTCCAGATCCGGTAGGGAAGAAGATGGTGTTGTGAGTTGTGGCGGTGGGGAAGAAGATGGTTGGTGGTGGTTGGGGAAGATGGTGGTTGGAAGTGGTGGGGAAGATGGTGGTGGAGTGGTGGGGAAGAAGAAGGGTATAAAGTTTAATAAGTAAATTTTTTAGGGTCTTTTTAATAAGAAATTGAAAGTGTTGGGGGTATTTTGGAATAAATAAAATTAATGTAATTATTGAATTATAAAGAAAAGATAAAATAGGTGAAAAAGTTAACTTTTGGGTTTGGATGTAATTTTCAAATTAGGCCTTTGTTAATTTTGGACGAATCTGTAATAGACGCCAATCTAGGGGTGAATGTGAAAAGGGGGCATATTTAAGGGGTGGTTTTTGTAATTTTCCCTTTTTTAAATTATTTGTTAGATATATGCTGACATTTTTTTATTTATTGATGTATGAAGTTATGTGAGACGTTTCAAAATGGTGAACATATGAAGAATCGTACAGAAGGAGTACTTTGTGAATACATGTTGTGGTTTTTTTGTAACATAATTTTATTAAATACTCACAGCGTACCGCAAAACTCTATACGCTACTAAAAAACAGGTATCCCACTCAATGAGAATTTGCACGTAAATTACACATAAAGTACATCTTTTGCCACCTCACTATTATATTGGGAACGCGCGGATAAACAGAGTATTACATTTCGATCACTCACATTTTGACAATAACATAATGGTCCTAAACAATTACAAATCATGAATGTTAAACGCAGGACACTTTTTTTTACATATTGCAAATAATACCATTATTATAATAGTTTACAAAATAGTCCATCAACTTTAAAAAATTACAATTTTACCTAAAAACATCAAAAAGAGTTTATTCGAATTAATGTCATTAACCGAATAAAGAAATCGAAAAAACCTTTAAAAAATCGAAGAAAAACACGAAGATCGTACTCGATTCACAACCTTACTGGAGCTCCGGCGATCAGACTCGGATGATCGTCGACATCGGGGCTGCTCAGCTCCCATCTGCCAGAACAGCTTCGATCTAAGCAGAGCTACTCCGATCTGCTCAGATCGGAGCAGAGCGGCTCCGAGCGATCTGAATCAGATCAGAGCAGGGTGGAGCAGAAGCTCCGAGGGTCTCCGATCTTCTGGCAGCCTACAAGGCTGCCACAACGTAGGCTGTCAAACCATTTTTCATTGTTTTTTGTCATTTTTCGGTGAAATTTTAGTTAATTTAAACATACTAATACAATTGAATAATAATTAACGAATACAAATATCGAATTAAAACAATACAAACATCTTCAGATTCGTCATCAGTGGCATAATATGGCTAATGATTGTACGACATTGATTTTTGTTGTGTTATGGTACCGTAGTGTATATACGTTTATATATTTTCGAAGATGTTATAATTTGAGAAGTTTTACGAAAAAAGAAAGAAAAATGGGAATAATTCTACATTTATATCACTTGAAGGGTCTTTTGCAATATGTAAAAAAATGTCTTGTGTTTAGTAAAAAGTGTCATGCATTTAACATACCCCTTACAAATTGATCTTAAAAATGGACTTTTTGAACCAATCTGTAATTGCTTAGGACAATTATGTTATTGTTATAATATAAGGGACCAAAATGTTATTAAGATACCTACTATAATTTACCATATTATATTTAATCAATTACTCCCTCCGTTCCATAGATCTCTTGTTATTTACTTTTTGCACAATTTTTAAGAAATTTGAGTAAAAAATAATTTATATAGATAAAGTAATAAGTGTGTGGTAAAAAGTAAGAAAGAGAATTGATGAAGTATAAAAGAGTAATTAAAATATTAATAATGAAGATAATGAGTTTCCATAAAAGGACATGAAAAGTTTTTAATAAAACGCCCAAAATAAAAAAAAATGAAAAGTTTCTAATGGAATGGGGAGTATTATTTTAATTTTTCATTTAAATTTACACGTCAATCTTAATTTGTAAAGTCCTGGTGAAGAACTAAAGCTTTTCTTTATTCCACCGGTAGTTATTAGCCTTCTATCATAGGCGACTTGGGGTATTTTCCTACTCCTGAGGAAAACAGTTGAAGTGGTATACTTGAGCTTAAACATGGAAGTAAATGAAAAATGAACTACTCCACATGTTAAGCAAAACAACATAATCAAAACACACCCATTCAACTACTTGTTCAACTATATACTTCTAAATTGTTATTTTATCCCGAATACAAATTCTCAAACCTCTTTAACCTACTCCTTCCATCCTACTTACAGAAGTGCATATGTTACAAAAAATGGAAACTGCCTCTCACATGTAATAAATAATATAGAAGGTTAGCTTAATAAGTACATTTCACCACATGTTCAAGTTTTATGATTTATTAGAACCTTTCACCGAAAACTACGCGCCGACCATAATATATAAAGTTCTCTAGGACGAAGTGACGAAGTAAGTATCTATCTAGCGCCAAAGAATTTGAAGCAGGATAACATCTGGAATTACTGATCTCCAGAAACCTTAAAAAATGTGTAAGAAAGAATGATGTTGTTGATACCATCCATTTTCGGGTCTGTTTCGAACTCAGGATCTATGTAGAAGAAGACCTACAAATTCACGATTTAAAAAGTAAGCTCAATGCAAAAACCAATCTACACAAAAATAAATAATAACGAACCACCGTACTTACTGGCATGTCAATTTGTTCCCCAGGGAGAAGTTTTTGCTCTTCGAAGCAGAAACATTGTATTTTATTGAAGTAAACTGCTGCCTGAAAATTATAATAGCTGAATTATTGTCTTACTCAGTTAAGAAATACATACACAATACTTTTAATATTACAATATCACATACATACATTCAATTACACTTTTACAATCACCCTTCCTTAAATTGTGCAACATCCGGACCAACAACCACACGATCATGCAAGTCTTATATAATATTCAGTTTGACGAACATAACAATACAAGTTTAACTTCCAAAGTAGAGAAAGGGATATCATTCCTCTAACAACTGGAGCTGATAATGGTCAACAAACAGTCTAAAGTCAACTAGTCATAGTTGAAGCCAAAGCCCCATCCGATATTCAATCACTAAATTTAGATGTAATGGAGATTAATACCATCGATCCTGCCTTTCTTGTTTCTTATCATCTAAATTTGACAGAAAACATACACTCAGGTGGCAAAAAGGCTCAGGTAAGGTAGGTTTCAAGAGAGCCGATATTAAGCCATGTATGAGTTTACGTGCTAACAAGCAGGATAAAGGTCATTTACAATAGAATTTCAATGAAATTATAAGTATCCAGGGATGCTAGTTGAAAATTTGGAAGATTTGACCAGACAGTGGAGCATGAGTGAGAATAATTTCAACAGTTCCCTACAGAAAGCATTTCAGTAAGCTTAATATCTCGATCTTAGCCAACAATTTTGATCATATTTTCGCAATGGAAATATTATAACATGTTCGTATTCCCAGCAATTTCTATATTTTAGTACCAAGCTATATAAGTGGTGTATGCTAAAAGACCTATAAGAAACAGGATGCATGTTCTCATATCCAATCCTGAATCTGCAAAGCCACTATGGAGTTTGTGTGATAGTTAGACTCGCAAGTAATTGAGGTTCAGTGATATTGCAACAACTAAGTTTCTTTCCCAAGAGTTCCCAATAGAGTGAAAGCATTCAAGTATTTAGTATATATACCTTCATTGGAGTAACATTATAAGTAGACATTCCTGTAATCGGGTTTGAACTTCTGTTTTCAGCCGTATAAAATGCAAGAGCACTCTCTCCAGGCTTGACCCTTACCTACAGTCAGGGCACAGAAGTGAGATGTAGAAAAATATAAATGACAGGTAGAAGCAAAATATAAATGACAGATAAAAGCAAAATTTAACAAATATTACACCCAATACATCCGGCATCCGGGACATGCACGAAAAACATTTATTGCCATGTTCCCACAAAATCTTGGGTATGGCTTACATACCTCTCTTTGTGTTGCAGTAAATTTCCAGGGCATCCCATCAGACACATCAGCATTGAACTGTACCACGATCTCCCTGCTAGCACAAAACAGATGTCATCCATACATAACATGCACATGGTTGATGGTTGTACAGGAAAAAAGAAATCATTTTATCAGCCTCAAACCTTAGCAGATTATGCTAATGATAAATTAGACGTGACATTGCTAAATATTACATCCTTCCTGTCCTCGGCGTTTAACCTGACAAATCCTTCTACAAGTCTAGCTATACAGTGAAGGAAGCTTTTGGATGTACTGAGTTCCCTTTAGGAAAATAAAGACAAACTTACTAATGGCCTTGCATAATCCTACATACAAACTGAGCATGATCTAGTGTTGCAATTTTACAAATTATATCAGCAGTCTCTGCGTATGAAAACCAGACCTGGATGTGGTGGTGCCATCCTTAGCATGACGGGCAATTTTTTCTTCAACACTCTACAAACATCAAGAGTAGTGTATCAGTATCAACAATTAATTAAACCAGATCATGGTTTAAGCGAAAATAACTAAGACCACCTAACCTCCCGACGTTGGATAGTACCACCATAACCAGTAGCTTGACAGAATCTTCGATACAACGGAACAGCAGCATAACTCAAGCCCACCATTCCAACAACCAATCCAGTCAGGTAAAAAAGCATCTTCTTAGATTTATTTTCGGTCGAGGCATTCACAGTAGTATATTGCCGAATTGAAGTTAGGGAGCCCAAGTTATGCAGATTGTAGCTCTTTTTTAATTTGCAGCCTTGGTTGGACATAAAACCTCGATAATCATAACCAAATGTACGCCTATATACATTTCTATGACTAGTTCCTCCAAGAGAAGTGTAACTTGAACTGACAGTAGCAAGCATGTACCTTTCACAAATAGCAGAGGAAAAAAAACATAAACCAATTCAACAGCCAGTAAAAACAATAGATAATAACATTAATTAAGCTAATCAACTAAGAGAAAAAAAAAAACTAATTTCCATGAGTGAAAAAATGAAATTGAGTAATTGTAAGAGAGAGGAATGCTAGCCGAGCATTACTTAGTAGTAGACTCCGCTGGATTTGTAGCTTTTATTGCCATATGGGATAAATATGGTTTCGGCTGAGAATAAGAGAAAATGCATTTAGCACTGTAACAAGTAAATAGATATTAAAGTTAAGTATATGCCGCGGGTACTAATGCATGCTGGTTTCCACATTACAAAATGGATATATACAGTTCAATCTACATGATCCAATGAAAGGGCAAAACTTCACCGTGTAAATATATGGAAAAAAATAATAATTCTTGATGTGGTTAACTAAAAGAGTGAAGCAATGAGAAAACAAAATGGACAGGGTTTGAGTTGTTAATGATACAATACGTTTTTAGGTTCTCCCATTATGCAACTACAACTTTTTATTGTTAATTCGGTTATATATATATATATATATATATCACTTCAATATCCAGCCATATCGCTCCCACAATCCTGGAATTTTCAGCTGACAGCTACGCGCTGCGATCGGGGATAGATAACGATTACATCAAGTAAATTCCAGACCAAATGCAAGCTAACTTGATAAAAGGTCTTTTCATGGATCAATTAGATGTACTTGAAAACTGAAACAAAATGAACTTGCATACCTTGAAGCCAGTCAAATCTGGTACCATATAGTTAGGCAACTTTTGAGGGTGAATAACATAACCACCTGCAACAAGCAGCATCCTAAACTGTATAAGCTTCTTAATTCTTAATCTGTCACATCCAGCTTGAATCCATTGAAATAAGAAAATAACCCTTTCCATAAAGAAATTATATCCATAACAAAGACTGAGATGGAACTCAGTTTATCAAAACTTGACTATATTAGTATTCTTCATTTCATTTAGAGAAACTGAAAGATGTACAACAAAATATTTTGCACTTCAGCATTACACTCCAGGTATCGCATTGTTTGTTCCAGGTAACATTTGTCCCAATGTTGGATAATACAGTTAACAAAACATGAAGAAATTTCCAGCCAACAAACTGAACAGGAAAGATACATAATGTCAAATGGTGTAAGTTCAGAGGACCAACAGCCAAACTAAACTGGGTCGTATTCGTATTCAGCTAAACTGGGCCTGGCGCGATACGCGATTCACAACACTGAATACGAATATGATTCAATACTTAGGGTCATAGCACAACTTCCTTTTTCAGTTTTTCTCTACCCCAGCCGGCTTTGCGACTTTCTAGTTCAAGACCCACAAAACCTTCAACATAGTCAATGTCTCTTTTTTCCTCTTAAGACTCTTTCTCTTCCTCTTTTAGTTAGTTGTGACTAGTCCTGTATTGGTCATTTCATCTAGACTTATTCTTCGCATTCATTTCTAGGTAGGACTTTCAAGGCTATGATTGCTTTCACTTATTTGGTTATCTTGCCCCATAGGGGATTTCTTCTGACTTGGTTTCTACGCCTCTCATCCTACATTATGATAAATCTTTTTTTTTCCTGAATCGAATGAGTAAAGCACTCTCTGTCTGGCCTTCAATGATTATGGAGTGGATACTTCGAGGGTGCACGGAATCTTACCACTTCTTTTCCTTTTGGAACTCTCTTGGACTAAATAAACACTATCATTGGACAGAAAAAGTCTTGAGCTTTATGAGTGAAATGTCCTAGAAACCAGTTTCATTCTCTTCTTTTTCTTATTCTATTAGATTTTATTCTATATAGAGAAACTACTCTAAAACTGTAGCAGTGAAATGGGCAAAAGTGATGCGAAAAGATAAAAGTATCGTAGAGATGAGGCTTAGAAACCAAATAAATATGATAGAAGAATCTTTGTTACCTTTCTAGTTATAGTCTAGAAAAATAGCAGAGAGAAGAAGGATGGGTAAAAACTCTTTTTGTGGAAATCTATTGTAAATGCTGCAAAAGCCGGCTTAGAGGAATCGGAGAAGAAATGGATGCACCAAGGAGAGGATTCCCTGTAAAGGAACTTGCTTGCTGAAAGTTTTTTTTCTTTATAATTGTGTTTACGGAGATGAAAGAGAGAGAAGATCAATTCAATCGTAAACGAGATCATAGTAATGAAAAGAGCAAAAGAGAAGGAGGGAAGTCTGAGGAAGAAAAATTAAGCAAAGAAAAAGCAAAACAAATTCACAACAGCAAACAACGGAAAGTTCTTACCAAAGAAGAAAAATCCAGCAGAAAATCTTATAGTAAAAAAAACCGTACACTTGTGAAACATCCATGCATCGCCAATTCTAGAAGCATAGTATAGACAAACAAAAGAGGAAAAGGCAAGTCGAATAAGGGTTCATTGGCATCTAAAAGGAAGCATTGAGGTTGTGCAGAAAGAGTTTGAGGCAAGACCCCTTCCTTGTAACTGTACTGACAAGGCTTCTATAAGAAAAACAGCCCACAAAAACGGAGACTGGAGGGAAAAAGAGATTAAGCGCACCTCTCAGTAATCACTTCTCCAATTAACTAATTTTACCTCTGGGGAGTCTCCTTTTGTTTCAGACTTTCATACTACATGGGTTCTATCTACTCTATATCTATCTGTCCCAAGTTTGCTCCATCTATGGTCCTTCCAGCGAGCCTTTTTCTAACTATTCTTCTGCGTGTTGAGCTTACTCCCACGTCTTATAACTTTTACTTAAATTTGAGAAACTCTGTTAATTCAAGCTAAATCCTTTCCTCGAATTATTCTTCTCCCTTTCTCTTATTTATTGGGTGATCGTTCTACTAAATAATCTGGGCTCTTCCTGGCACTATTCCGATACCTCAGCTCCTCTATTGTACAACTCCATAGATAATGAGATAAATTA
This sequence comes from Plantago major, assembly GCA_026545765.1. Taxonomy (NCBI): domain Eukaryota; kingdom Viridiplantae; phylum Streptophyta; class Magnoliopsida; order Lamiales; family Plantaginaceae; genus Plantago; species Plantago major. The sequence continues at coordinate 25,941,961 of CM048840.1, read as the reverse complement.
TAAGATAAATAAAATCACTTGGCAAATAAGCAATCCAATTTAGTTGAACATTTTCAGTAACAGACAACAATATGCCCTAGAAAACAGAGAGCTATATCTTTTGGCAAAGACAAGAAAATGAGAGATGCTAAAAGAGCTAATTATCAAAATCAAAATCCAATTTCACAACTTTACAGTAGAAGAAAATCAAAAATTCAAAAAAGTTCATACCCTTGCGAGTGAGAAAAGCAGTAGAGTTGCCATGATTCTTGGCCTGATGATATTCAGGAGGAGTCCTCAAATTTGATGTGAGGATATCAAGAGACGGTGATCTCTTAATTCTAATCGATCTCCCAATTCCCAATGTAAGCCCTAGAGCCATTTTGCTTCACTCTTCCTTGGCTATTTTCTGGATTGGAAAGCGTCTTTCTGAATTTTTGGTATAGTGTGAGTCGAGTGGGATGATTATCGAGATACGATTAAAATCAAGAAAACCAAATTAAAAACTCCGGTTTACACGATTTCGATTTTAATCGCTAGCCAATCCGTGCTTGTGAAAATATTAATTTTACGATAAACATTGACTTTTATTGACCGCCACGTCAGACTCATGAGTCCTCATCAGTCATCACTCTACAAAATCAGATTAAAGTCCACTTGTTGTTCTTGATCACGATCTTCAAATTGCAATGCATCAAATTTCTGATTAACTAATCTCAATTGTCTAACTCCAACCTTATTTTCTCCAATTCCCTCACCTAATTCATCCAATCGGTATCAAATTGCTGTATCAATCCATGGCATTTCGCCGGAGCTCCGTCTTACTCCGTAAAGCCATCGGCAGCAGCCGAAACACCGCCGTGTACTCTTCCTCCGATTGCCGGAGATGGTATTCTTCCAGCTCCGATTCTTCGGATACGAAAAGTACAACCATTTCACCCTCAGGGTACCATGTTAACAGCGGCTCGTCCTACATGCGTGGTGCGGTGTTTTGGGAGCCGAATAAGCCGCTTACTTTCGAGGATTTTCATATGCCTCGTCCTAAAGCCAACGAAGTTCTCATCAAAACCAAGGGTAATTTTTCTTTTTCAATTCTGTAGTTGTTTTTTTGGTTAAAAATTTGAGCTTTGTTTTAGTGTGGAACTGTACAAGTGTTGACTTTGTGTAACTTGTTCCTGAAAGGATAAATTGAATACTCTAGTAACACCTTATTTATTATTTCTCCTTAATGGCGGTGCCAGAATGAAATAGTACATTTATTCTGGGACGGAGTGAATAATTGTCAAAGAAATTCAATTTGGGGATGTTTACATGTATAGCAAAACCTGTAAGAATGGTAAATCGCCTCATAGTCATTGTGGTGTATTTGACAAAGTTGTAAGTGCCACTGTTATTTAGAAGGTGTTTGTGTTAATAAGTTTGTTTATGTAATGCAGCTTGTGGGGTATGCCACTCTGATCTGCATGTAATGAAAGGTGAGCTTCCTTTTGCTAGCCCTTGTGTCGTGGGTCATGAGATTACTGGTGAGGTGGTAGAACATGGTGCACTTACTGACACTAAAATTGTTGAAAGGTTTGGTTACTTATGAATGTATGTTTTCCAACGGGAATAACTCTGTTGCAATTGGCAAATTGATGGGATTTGTTTTAATGGACAGGTTTCCCATCGGGTCTCAAGTTGTTGGAGCTTTTATAATGCCCTGTGGGAGCTGTCTCTTTTGCTCTAAGGCAAGTTTGTCAAGATACATCTTATGGAATGTTTTATCTGCATGTGAACGCCAAATTTGGTCTTGTAGTTGGTTGATGTTTTCTGCAATTTGACAGCACTATTTTTGTTGGCGCATACAGGGTCAAGATGATTTATGCGAATCTTTCTTTGCTTACAACCGTGCAAAAGGGACACTTTATGACGGTGAAACAAGGCTCTTTCTACGAAATGGTGGTAAATTTCTAACAAAGCACTAATCCTTAAATAATCACTGGCTTAAACTCCGTATCTAATGTTGTTAAGCATTGTGGAGTGTCCTGGTCTCCTGGAACATAATTGCATCTACCCTCACATTTAATTAATTAATTTATAGTTTGTTTAGATGCATCTTAGCATTATTTGTGTAAAATCTACCTGTTTTGACACTAGCAACCATGGTTTTGCCTTGTGAATATTTATTATAATAGCTGATAATCAGGAGAGGGAACTTCTCTTCTCAAAAAGAAAAAAAAAAAAAAAGGAGAGGGAACTTGTTAACAAAACTAGTGAGCACTGCTGAATAATTGGGTCAACTGTTTTACATGCATCCTAAGTCCAACCGACTCAAGTTCTTCACTTGATACTGGTTTATCGCCAATGTTTGTCTGCGTATATGCCTTGATTAAGTTTCCAGTACCATTAAACTTACTATATTCTTCATAACTATTTCATACACGGCTGGATATTAGTGAGCATTATCGTAATGACTGTTAAATTATATTCTGATTCTGCAGACAAGCCAGTATATATGTACAGCATGGGGGGACTTGCTGAGTACTGCGTTGTACCAGCACATGGATTAACAGGCCTGCCAAAGACATTGCCTTACACCGAATCTGCTATTCTAGGATGTGCCGTATTTACAGCCTACGGGGCCATGGCTCATGCTGCTGAGGTGCGCCCTGGTGATTCCATTGCTGTGATTGGAATTGGGGGTGTTGGCTCGAGGTAGGTCATTATACCCTTGTGATACCCATGGAAAATGAACAATTGATTTAACGTAGTGTCTCCTTTTGTTTTCCCTTTTAAAGCTGGACTGTTTATCTGTTCTGTTTTATGCAAGTCGTGTAAGATTTATTTAGTTTTGCCTGCATAAATATTGTTTGAATTCAATATGGTGATTTCCTTGTGTTTCAATATCAAGATTCAGTTTCTGTTTATCATATTTTATCTGTAACTACTCCTTACATCTTTGCTAGCTTTTAATTATGAAGTCATCACATAGTTGTCTGCAGATAGCTAGGGCATTTGGGGCTTCAGAGATTATTGCAGTAGATGTTCAGGATGAGAAAATTCAGAAAGCTAAGTTATTTGGGGCCACTCATGCCATCAATGCCCGAAAGGAAGATGCTGTTGCAAAGATCAGGGTATTACTATTATGATATCTATCTGTAATAAATTGATGATCTGAGACCTAAATAACGATATCTGATATGGTCTGTTGCTGCTGAACTTTTTCCTCTGCCGAGTTAGTGGGTTAACCTGTCACTTTATGGTTCAAAGGTTTTCTTTGGCTCTCTAATGACCTTGCTTTTCTCAAGCCAAACCCTTGTGTCAATGGGCTATTCTTTTCTCCCGTTTTAATTTTTGGGTTGGTTGACTGCCATATTCTTCTTTTCTTTTTTACTGAAAAGTTTCTGTTACTTCAGTAATTACTGATATCTCGCTTCAACTACATGTCTGAAGCTTAATTTGCAACTCATATACAAGACATGAAACACTGTCATTTTTCTTCTTGATGGAAAACTTCTGTTCTTCAATTTTGCTTTTATTCAGACACATGACATATCCACTAATATCGAGTGACATGGAGATCTCTCAGTTCTTTTATTATGATGTTATTCCCCTGGCTCATAAAAAATGGGCATGTGTAAACCCAATATATTTTCTGTTTGCTTGTAAAGATGTTTTCTGGTTAGATCTGCATTTGACAGAATATTTGAAACGAAAAACATGCTTTTCATGCCTATTTGATGAATTATCTTAACAGGAAATTACAGAAGGAAGGGGCGTAGACGTTGCAGTAGAAGCTTTAGGGAGGTCACAGACATTCTCTCAATGTGTACAAAGTGTCCGAGATGGAGGGAAAGCTGTGATGATTGGTCTTACTCTATCTGGTGCTAAAGGAGAGGTGGACATAAACCACTTGGTTCGCAGACAGGTATATGATCCTTTATTCTACTCAACTTGTTTAGTCTCTTTATGGAAACCTTGATAATCTTATATAAGGAGTTTGCATTTTGGGCAATGTCAATCTCAAAATCGACAATTTATGAGTTGTCTACCTTTTTTATCAATGAGTACCTGATAATCTAAAGTAATTGGTTCTTGCCTGAGTGTTTTTAAATGGCTGATGCAGATAAAAGTAATTGGGTCTTATGGAGGCAGGGCAAGGCAAGACCTGCCCAAGTTGGTTAAGTTGGCAGAGAGAGGCATTTTCAATCTAGAGGCAGCTGTTTCGAGAAAGTGTAAATTCGAGGAGGTTGGGCAGGCATATAAAGACCTTGATGACGGAAGCATTGTGGGACGTGCTGTCGTTGAGATTATGTGATCCTGGTCACATCGCAACTTCAACAAGACAGTTCTCCTTTGTAACCTTTCATGGTACAAGTGTGTAAGAATGTGTAGCAAAATAAATATTGCTGGGAAAATGATGCGTGCTGTACTGAAAACATCAGACCATCTTTGAAGTTGCAGTTAAATTATATGGTGTCAAATCAATTGTCAACTTGATTACTTTGATTGTTCCTTTGTGTTGCATTTGAACTTCTGGGAGAAACAGTATGGAGATTTAAATCGATGCATGTTCTAGAGTCTAACAAAAACAGAGGGAAATGGAGAACACCCCTATGACAGACAACTCCCCGGCCTATGTACACAGCACATCCCTCATCCTCATTCTATTCAAAGAATATATGGATATGTAAACGAGTGACTAATCGAACGGAAGTTTATACAGACAGTCCATGGTAGATGAAGCCTACCAACCCTATCACACACGCCCACTGCATATTCCCGTCAGTTCACCCTGGCGATCACATCCAATGAATTCTCATCAAGTGCAAGATCGACGAAGCTCGAGTCAGAAGCATAATTCGATCTTTCTGTTTTACTTTTGCAGTTCTGAACCTGCACCAACTCATTTCCTGTATTCAACGTGGGAGCTGTACGTGCAACATCTTCTGTATGCGGTTTTTTATCACCATTTGTTTTTGGTGGTAAAGTAGGCGAGTTCACCAAAGCCCTTATAAAGCTACGTTTCTTAGAACTGGACATGGAACGGCTTACCAAATAATTAAGCCACACCAAAAGATCAACTATATAAGCTTCCGTCTTCTGTCTGTCTGCATAATGTAGTGTTTCAATTTCCATAACATCACTAGGTGCAACTGCTCTTCTGTTCGGTTCAGACCTGAACCAACGTACGTATACATTCACAATTGCTTCTTTACAAAAGTAATGTTTATGAAAATTATTCCAAGGATGTACACAAATACTCACCCTATGGTTGCCCATTCACCAACCCAACCAAAGCCATGATGAGCTCTGTGGGCAAGCAAAAGAATATTGCTCAGAATATATACCATCAAGTTGCTGCCTTGAAAATTTCCAACCACCAAAAGCAAAAGAACCTTTATGTTTACAGAAACAGTGCGAAAGAAGGCTGATTGAATCTTTCATGAATACATTAGCCATTAGGGGTCCTCTTATGTTTCTCCACAACACGGGGTTTCAATTTTCATGCAGAAGTATAAAACTTACTTGGTGGTATTTGCAGCAACAGGAACAAGCCATTGCAATGTCCTCTCCATCTCGTCTTTGATTTGATTAATTGTCAACTGTCCATGAAATGAGAAAACATATATTTACACACAATGTTGTACAGCAAAATGTATTTGGATTAGCTCCATTGGTGTCTTAAGTACGAATCATTATTGGGAATACAGCTGATGAAAGTGAAAAGGAAGCATACCTCTTTCTCGACATGGAAAGACTGCAGCTTTAGTCGGTAAGAAACTTTTATACTTGGAGGCAAGCTCTGATACAATGTGTCTCTGGTAGTTGCCAGCATGGAACTTGAACGAGCTACCTGATACACACAAGGACAAAGATTAGGCAAGTACTGATGCATACTGATTATAGACAAGCTCAACATATTTTAATTTGCACGTAGAGAGCAAATTGCCATTTATATATATGAGACAATTGGCCCTCCTGTTGATATTATAGTGTGATCCGTAATCACAACAAGGTAGTCTTCTCATCCTGACACCGATTATCAGATAGCAAAGATGGTAGCATTATAATCATACTTACAAGTGCGTCGATTTGGAGAATGATATTAGCATAATGTAACGCCAGTCCTGCTGGACCCAACTTTGATTGACAGCCTATGGAGTCTTTTTCTGGTGCATTACCTTCTGCTGGTGATAATATAAAATGTGTATCAGCATTCACAACACATTTCTCAGCACAAACAAAATACGAATGAAGATTTTCATGGAGTAACTACTAGAAGGTGCATCTAGAAACAGTCATGTTCGCCTAAATACACAAGTCACACAACTTTTCTTAAGCAAGATATCATACCTGGATTGCCGAAGGTATTATTTATTTCCTGGTTCAAGAATATAACAATATGCACCAGTTTCTCCATGACCTGTAATGCGATGCATGTCAGGGGAGGATCTTCAGAATAAATTACAAAGTTATTTTGGGAATAAATAAGGTATAGAGTATAGACTAATATGCTAAGCCGTGGAAACTTGTGATATAGAGAACTAGAAGATGCAACGAGTCGTGTACATGTCTTCTAAGAGTACGTCCATATCAGTTTCCATCTACAGAGAGATTGAAAGATCTATAGTGAGAGTTGAATTTCTTGTCCTTGTGGTACCCAAAAGGGCCAAAACATCCAAGTAACTTCTGCTAATTATATATCCTGTAAAGTGGCCCTTGCAGATATTCCTCTCAGCAAACCACGCGACAAAGCTGGAACTCCATTCCATTGAACATAATCATATCATAAAATTCTTGAAAATGAGCAAATACTCAACTACCTCTTCCATACTTCGGGACCACAGCGACTTTTTTTTCAAGGTTTTGACAAACCTCTTCTGGCTTTTCATTCTTGCTGCCAAAAGGTTTACGCTGTTGTCCCTGTCCCCTACATCGAAACATGTAAGAGAACACATTTACAACTGAAGCAAAATCTACTTGGTCAAGTGTTGCTAGGCAAATATATACTGTTCTCACCTGCATTATAGTAATAGAGAAAATCATCCTTTTTCAGGTACATTTTTGTGAAGATTTTGAAATTGTTGGCTTCTGAGAATGATATCCTATTCTCATCCAACAATATAGGGATTCTCCATAGTATTAAGTATTGACATCAAATTACAAACAATAAAAGACAAAAACAATTACCCCCCCCCCCCCCCCCCCAAAAAAAAAAAAAAGGCACAAGGATCGAGGAGTTACCCCTTTGCCCTGCACTGTATAGATCCACCAGATACTTTCGGTGGTCCTGTTCGAGTTCGTCCAATGTATGCAAACCTTGATATAGCTCCTGCAAGAAAAAACATTGTGATAATCCTTTTGTGAACTTTAAAGATGACGCGATGTGAAGCAATAACACTAACAGCTGTGAGTTGAACTGAATTCATCAGTTGGAGCATCTCCGACTCTGCCACTTCCTTCAACTTCTCTGGAGATATACAATCGATACTACTAAGTATCCAAAGATAAGCACGTTCGCTGTTTTTAAAGCAGCGGTCCAAGTTGTGCCATTCAGTAACTTTACATTGATTACCAAAGCGGACTACTTCCCCTGCAAAATCTTTCAGCTCCTCCCTCCTGTACACACAAACAAAATAACTACATATTCATCTGTTCGAAAAAATAAGTAAAATCCCAAAGAATCTTATCCAGCAACCTTTTGGTTGCAGCAACAATACTTAATAGTTTATCAATGTCCTCAGATATCAGCCGTTGGATGCCTTCAGTTGGAAGTTTCTCCTCTTTCAGCTGTCGAATACTTTCCGGAGAAAGTGATTGCATAAGGTTTGAACCTTTAACAATCGTATCGGCAACCTCGAATGATAAAATTGCTAGTTTTTTGTATTTCCCTCTAACTTGCCCTGCATATGAGTTTCTTGCTGACTTATGCTTCGAGCTCGACCCTCCCATTTCGTTTCTCCTCCCACTGTTTTATGTACCTTATGCAAAACCCAAGAATTGTCGCATCAACAACATATGAATAGTCATCATAACTAAACTGAAAAGAAAGCTAATAAATAACAAACCAATCAATTTCTTCACAAGAACAATGGTGATAATATGATGGATAGAGATGAAAGATTGGACCTTGTGTTGTTGAGTCACAAAAATTTGGAAACTGACCTTATTCGTCAATGGCCCGCCAAAAGAAAAGGCTATCTTTTCATACGTATCATAAACAAACGTATTTTAAACATGTGATTACAGGTGATTCTTTTTTGTAAAAATGAGCAGAAAGATTAGAAAGAAGATGGAAAAATATGATATGGGGAAAGGAGAAGTTGGGCAGAAGCTAATTAGTTTTGCCTTGGAAGAAGTCTGTCAATGTTTCAGACATGGGAAGTTGGAAGGTTTTCAAACTACATTAATTAGTGTCACAATTGATTGATTGCTATGAATTCCATTTTCTTTGGGACAAAGTTTTGGAAAATGGAGGCAATTGGTTGTGGTCTTGTGGAAAAAATTGTTCCATATGTGATGAAACTTTCAACTAAATTTCAAGCCTTTTATCGTCACACATACTTTGTTTGAAATGGTTTTACAGTCCAATTATGGAAGTACAAAAGATCTTGTAGCATTTCCATCTAATGATGACACTAAGAATATATGTTGAATTTGCTGGATCTTGAATTTGCACTGATTTTTGGAGAGAGAAAAATTGGAGTTTAAATCGATGTATGTTTGAGACAGGTAGTCGAACAAAAACAGAAGGGCATGAAGAACACCCCTATGACAGATAATTCCCCAGTCTATGTATGGTTTCTGATACAAGCCTGTACTGTACACAACATATCCCTCATTCTATTCACAAAATCTATGGATAACATGTATACGAGTGACTAATCGAACGGCAGTATATACCGACAATCCATGGTAGATGAAGCTTACCAACCCTATCACACACGCCCACTGCATATTCCCGTCAGTTCACCCTGTCGATCACATCCAATGAATTCTCATCAAGTGCAAGATCGACGAATGTACTCCCAGAAGAATTCATCTCCGCGTTGCTCTACTCATTATGTCTCCCCATTCTGTTAACATTCTCTTCCTGAAAACTCGAGTCAGGAGCATAATTCAATCTGTCAGTCTTACTTTTGCAGTTCTGAACCTGCACCAACTCATTTCCTGTATTCAACGTGGGAGCTGCACGTGCAACATCTTCTGTATGCGGTTTTTTATCACCATGTGTTTCTGGTGAAAAAGTAGGCGAGCTCACCAGAGGCCTTACAAAGCTACGCTTCTTAGAACTGGACTTGGAACGGGTTACCAAATAATTAAGCCACACCAGAAGATCAACTATATAAGCTTCCGTCTTCTGTCTGTCTGCATAATGGAGCGTTTCAATCTCCATAACATCGCTAGGTGCAGCTGTTCTTCTGTTCGGTTCAGACCTGGATCCACGTACATATACATTCACAATTGATTCTTTACAAACGTAATGTTTATGAAAATTATCACAAGGACGTGAATACTCACCCTGTGGTTGCCCACTCACCAACCCATCCAAAGCCATGATGAGCTCTGTAGACAACCAAATGAAAGATGCTCAGAATATATACAGTTAAGTTACTTCCCTGCGAATTTGCAATCAGCCAAACCAAAAGAACCTTTATGTTTACAGAAATAGTGCGAAAATCATCTCCAGAAGGACTCACTGTGCCAGAATAATTGGCACAATGTACAAAAAGTAGGCTGTTTGAATCATTCATGAATACATTAGAAGTATTCTTCCTTTTCTCCAAAACACGGGGTAAATGCAGTTTACATGAAAGACCCGAGGTTTCAATTTTCATGCGAACTATAAAACTTACTTGGCTGTATTTGCAGCAACAGGAACAAGCCAGTGCAGAGTCTTTTCCATCTCATCTTTGATTTGATTAATTGTCAACTGTCCATTAAATGATAGAAGAGTAAGTATATATTCACACATAATACTGTACTACAAAATGTAAATTTGATTAGCTGCATTGGTGTCTTAACTACGTGTCGTTATTGGGAATACAACTCGTGCACGGCTACTTCATCAACAGCTGATGAAAGTGAAAAAGAGGCATACCTCTTTCTCGACATGGAAAGACTGCAGCTTTGGTCGGTAAGAAACTTTTATACTTGGAGGCAAGCTCTGATACAATGTGTCTCTGGTGGTTGCCAGCATGGAACTTGAACGAGCTACCTGATACACACAAGGACAGGCTTAGGCAAGTGCTGATGCATACTTATGATTATAGACAAGCTTAAAATATCTTGTAAATAAAGAACAAATTACTATTGATATGAGACCATTGGTCCTCCAGGTTGATACTATAGTGTGATCCATAAACAAACTAATCACAAGGTAGTCATCTCATCCTGACACTGATTATCAGGCAGCATACTTACAATTGCGTCGATTTGGAGAATGATATTAGCGTAATGTAATGCCAGCCCTGCTGGACCCAACTTTGGTTGACAGCCTATGGACTCTTTTTCTGGTGCATTACCTTCTGCTGGTGATGAAATAAAACGTAAATCAGCATTCACAGCACATTTCTCAGCAAGACAAAATACGAATGAAGATTTCCATGGAGTAACTACTAGATGGAAAGTGCATCTAGAAACAGTCATCTTCGCCTAAATACACAATTCACACAATTTTCATAAGCAAGATATCATACCTGGATTGCCGAAGGTATTATTTATTTCCTGGTTCAAGAATAAAACAATATCCACTAGTTTCTCCATGACCTGTAATGCAATGTCACGGAGAATCTTTCAGAAAATATTACGAAGTTATTTTGGGAAGAAATATGGTACTGATTAATATGCTAACATGGAAACTTGTGATATAGAGAACTAGAAAATGCAACGGGTCATGACATGTTTTCTAGGCGTAAGCCTATATCAGTTTCCATCTACAGAGAGATTGAAAGATTATAATCAGAGAAGTATTTTTTTGTCCTCTGATATGGTATCCAAACATCCTAATAGCTTCTGCCAATCATAAATCCGGTACAAAGTCTACATGCTATGTCCTCTCAACATAAAAATCAGGTTGACATGCCAAATTTTTGTATAGACAGAACCTTTTTCCATAACACAAGGAGAATAAGATCATGTATTAGACTATGCATGCAACAACTATATTGACCTTTTAGATAACGGGTCTCCTGAATATTCGTCAAGCTATACCCTGGGCGAAAACATGTTTACTAACTGATGCAGCTTGAACAGTACTGTGTACTGCTAGCTTACCAAAAGGTCCAAATGTATCAACCCAAAGAATTTAAATGCCCCTGCTCTCTAATAACATGAACATGACTCAATAATGTATCCTCATTCAGAAGTTAGGCGGTTACACTAATACTGCTGGAGTGTGTGGTCATTAACACGGATTAACTAAACTAAGCTAATTAATGCTGCACTACGAAGCTGGATTTTCATTCCATGAAACAAACCGTGAAATTCTTGAAAATGAGCAAATAATTAGCTACCTCTTCCATACTTCTAGACCACAATGACTTTTTTTTCAAGGTTTTGACAAACCTCTTCTGGCTTTTCATTCTTGCTGACAAAAGGTTTACGCTGTTGTCCCTGTCCCCTACACCGAGACATGAAAGAGAACACATTTAAAACTGAAGCGAAATCTACTTGGTCAATGTTGCTAGGTAAATGCATAAGACTATACAGCGTTTGCAATTATTCACCTGCATTATAATAGAGAAAATAATTCTTTTTCAGTCGGATAAAAAATTATGACGAAGTACGTTTGTGTGAAGAACTAACTAAATTTGAAATTTTATCCATCTGAGAATGATCCTATTCTCGTCCAACAAAATAGATTGAAGTAACATCAATATAAATTGGAGTAAATGATAAAAAATAAAAGACAAAAACACTCAGATAGTTTTTGTACCAAAAAAAAAAAAAAAAAAAAAAAAAAGCATATGCATCCAGGAGTTACCCCTTTGGCCTGCGTTGTATCTAAGGTCCACCAGACGCTTACGGTGGTCCTGTTCGAGTTCGTCCAATGTGTGCAAACCTTGATATAGCTCCTGCAAGACAAAGCCCTTTGATAAGTCTTCTGTGAACTGCCAAGATGACACAATACGAGGCAATAACACTAACAGCGGTAAGTTGAACTGAATTCATCAGTTGGAGCATCACTGACTCTGCCACTTCCTTCAATTTCTCCGGAGAGATACGATCTCTGCTACGTCTGTAAAATTAAAGAAAGTCAATACTTCCCTTAACATAATTTTTCTTTTTCTTTTTCAAAAGGAAGATTGAATAAGTTACTTCTCAAAGAAGCGGTCCAAGTCGTGCCATTGAGGATCTTTACATCGATTACCAAAACGGATTACTTCTCCAGCGAAAACTTTCAGCTCCTCTCTGTACACATAAACAAAATAACTACAATTTGTCTTTTTAAGGGAAAAAAAGTCACCAGGAGAATCTCATCCACCAACCTTTTATCGGCAGCAACAATACTTAATAGTTTATCAACATCATCAGATATTAATCGTTGGATACCTTCAGTTGGAAGTATCACATCTTTCAGGTGTCTCAGGCTTCGCGCTGATAGTGATTGCATAAGGTTTGAACCTTTAACAATCGTATTGGCAACCTCGAATGATAAAATCGCCAGTTCATTGTTTTTATTTGTTCCGCCGGTGACAAATCCACCTGCTAAGTTCAAACTGCTCACACTACTACCCAGGGTGTCCAAAACTTCAACTGCCCTTTCAAGTCCAACACTACCAGCTCTGCCTAAACGTGAACCTACTTCTGCAACCTACAAAAGTAATTCATTCTTTTCAGCTCCCTATTCGCTCCTACAGCGTACGACATAGATTTATCAATGCAGGAACCTATGCTAGCCATGATAATAGGATTTCCATAAGTTATTTCTCCAAGTTCATGAATCCGAACCAATTAGGAGCAGTAGCACAGCATATTGAAGATATAGAGAGCAGATTAGATTAAGAAACCATGACCACAACAGGACTAATGCACACACTGGAACACATGATCGGAGACTTAGAGTCTAGGCCGCATAGTTGACATTTAAAGAACAAGAAACCTTAACCCAGTCAACCCTATTAGCAAACATAACAAGGAACAACATAGGACTAATGCACACATAAAAACTCAAGAATAGAGCCCATCAAAACACACAATTGGAGTCAATGCTTCATAGTCGGAATTTCACAAGAAATCCATTTAATCCCATAGGCATAAACTGCAAGAAACAACATAGAAACTATAGGTGGTTCATCTTACAATTCATTACCTTCAGTGATCTAGATTTGAGGGATAAACTCCTCCGATACCGCGGAATCCCGTCATAAAATTCATCATCACTGACCAACCCTGGAGTCCCTTTCTCCTCTAAATGATGCTGATCATCAACTGTCTCCTCCACAGTTGGTTGAGTCATCATAACCTTACCACTCACAACCTGCTGCTTCTGATGAGACAATTTATCTTTACCTCTGACATGCCCTGCATATGCGTTTCTTGCCGACTTATGCTTCGAACTCAACCCTCCCATTTCTTTTCTCCTCCTGTTTTCTGCACTTTATGCAAAACCCAAGAATTTTAACATCAAGAAATGAATCACCATCATTAAACTGAAAAGAAAGCTAATAAATAACAAACCAATCAATTTCTTCTTCACAAGGAAAAATGGAAATAGTATGATAGATAGAGATGAAAGATTAGACCTTTGCGTTGTTGAGTCACAAGAATTGGGAAAACTGACCTTTTTAGTCAATGGCCCGCCAAAAGGAAAAGCTTGTATCATAAACAAATGTATTTTAAAGATATGTAAAGCACACTATCTACCAGTTGTTGCACAAGAATCTCATACAGGCAGATCATATGTGATTACAGGTGATTTTTTTTCCTTCATAAAACTGAACAGAAAGGAAAAAAGATAGTGGGGAAACAAGAAGTGGGCAGAAGCTAATTAGTTCATGAGTTCTACCAACCAGTTTTGACTTTGAAGAAGTCTGTCAATGTTTCAGAGTTGGGAAGTTGGAAGGTTCTCAAACTGCATTAATTAGTGTCCCAATTATAATGTGCAAGTCATTGCTAATTGATTGTTCTTACTTCCATTTGTCTTGCTTTACGACAAACTTCTGAAAAATGGAGGTAAACGTTTCGGAAAAAAAAACTGTTCTTTATGTGAAAATGAAGTTCAGGTCAAACGTGTGGGAAAAAAATTGTTCTTTATGTGAAGATACTTTCAACTTTCAAGCTTTTGATTGTCACACAAACTTTGTTTAAAGTGGTTTTACAATCCAAATGTGGAAGTATAACAGATCTTGTAGTCATCTCGATCTGATGATGACACTAGGAATGTTGAATTTGGTAGCCCTTGACTTTGCACTCATATTGGTTTTATAGACCAACACAAAAAAAATACGTGTTCGAAGGATTGAAGTATTTCATCAAAGGTTTTGTAATACAATTTTAATATTAAAGTAATTAAGCATGCATCGAAAACACTGACGACAAGGATAATGGATATGTGGTGTTAGAGTGTGCTGAGGACACTTGGATATAACACTGAAGACACATGAGCAGTTAGAAGTCGAATTCAACTGGGATTCTTTTACTTGGCGACGAAGGTTTCTTTTCTAGTTAGAAAAGAATTCGTTTCTGATTAGGAGAGACAATGTATGTTGATTTCTCTAGTATATATACACATGTAGGTACTAGAATAAATCGATGAGAACATAGAGAACACATTGTGAGATTTCTGAGAGAAATACGGTGCGGAATAGATAAACAGAGGAGCGTGTAGCTTGAAACTCGGGAGGTTTGGTCGATTCCTTGAAAACTGCGTTTTGGTTCTTGGTTAATAGAAATCTTGGTTATCCCGTGGACGTAGACAATTGTTGAACCACGTTAAATCTTGTGTTTATTTTCTTGCGTTTGTTTGTTGGTTGGTTTGGAGTTTATTGGATTGAATTGGGTTGATTTGATTAACAATTGGCGCCGTTTGTGGGAAGAGAATCAACTGGTATCTATTCATCAATGGCGTCTCCAAAGTTCGACCTCAAACCGTTGGAAGGAAAGACAGACTTTGGTCTGTGGAAGAGAAGGATGATGGCTCTGTTAATGCAGCAGGTGTTGTCGACGCACTGACTGAGAAGTTCGAAACAACTTTGTCTGATGCTGATAAAAAGGCAATCAAGTTCAAGGCTTACAGTTCTTTGATATTAGCTCTGGGAAATAATGCTCTTATTGAAATCGGTGATCTTTCATCGGCAAAAGAGATATGGGAGAAGCTAGAAGAATTGTATAATGACAAGTCGGATGCAAATAAAATCTATGCAAAACACAGGCTATTTGCATTCAAGATGGTTGAAGGAAAATCAATCATGAGTCACTGATTTTTCAAGAAGATGGTTGCACACCATGACAATCTGGAAACTGATGAGAAGAACAGGATGAGGAGCCAAGACAAGGCAATTATCTTGTTGAATTCACTCCTTAGGTCTCTTGTTCCATTCAAGGATGCTTTGGTGTATGGGAGGACAGAAGCATTGACAATGGAGGCTATTGAATCTGCATTAAGATCAAGGGAGCTGGACTAGGATGATGTTGCACCAACACTCAGTACTGGTGAAAGCCTTATGGTGAAACAATATCACAAGTTTCCACCAAAGAAGAAGCAATATCCATATCAAAGGAAAGCTCAGTATAACAAGGATGGCCCTGAAACAAGGAAGTGTTATTATTGCAAGAAGCAAGGACACTTGAAGAAGGATTGTATGAGTCTAAAGGCGCAGAAAGGTAAGGGTGTGGCGACAACACCGAATACTAATTATGGCACAGACATTACAAACAAATCAAAGGCTTATCATACTGCGGAAGCTCTTGTTACTGGGGTACTTTCAGTCACTCAAACTAGTCAATCAACTGAATGGGTTATGGATTCAGGCTGTTCGTTTCATGTGACACCTATTAGAGAATGGTTTCAACTTTTGAGCATAGAAACTGTGGATCAGTTGTTCTTGGTGATGACAGACCATACATGATAAAGCGTATGGAAACAGTGAGAATTGAGATGTTTGATGGAGCGGTAAGGGATTTGCTTAATGTGAGATATGTACCACACTTGAAGAGAAACTTGATATCTTTAGGAACTATGGATACTAAGGGATACAAGTATTCAGGTGATAATGATGTCCTTCAGGTCAAGAAGGGTGATAAGGTGGTTATGCAGGCTCTGAAAAGGAGAGAATTGTATTATCTACAAGGAAAAACTGTAACTGGTGAAGCTTCCAGTGTACAGTGTTCTGAGAACACCCGGCAGTGTTCTGACAACACCGTTCTATGGCATAGAAGACTAGCACATATTGGAGAGAAAGGTCTTATGGATTTATCTAAGAAGGGACTCTTAGGTGGAGACAAGATACATAATATGGAACTTTGTGAGCTCTGTGTGTTAGGGAAGTCCAAGAAGAACAGTTATGGTGTTGGGAAACACACTACACAGGACATACTTGAGTATGTGCATGCAGATTTATGGGGACCGGCAAGAACCACCACTAGGAATGGAGGTAGATATTTTATGTCCATCATTGATGATCTGTCAAGGAAAGTGTGGGTGTTTGTATTGAAGTCCAAGGATGAGACTTTCATGAAATTCAAGGAATGGCTTGTGGAGATGGAGAATCAAACGAACAAGAAGCTCAAGGTGATCATAACTGATAATGGACTGGAATTCTTGTCTAATGAATTCAATACCTTCTGTGTTGGGAAGGGCATCTTGAGACACAAGTCAGTTCCTAGAAATCCACAGCAGAATGGAGTAGTTGAAAGGATGAATAGAACAATCCTAGAAAGAGAGAGGTGCATGCTTCTTGGATCAGGTTTGTCAAAAAGTTTTTGGGGAGAGGCTGTGACTACGGCATCACATCTTATTAACCTATGTCCATCATCAGCTATTGGTTTCAAGACACCTGAAGAAGTTTGGAAAGGTACTCATTCAGACTACTCATATCTCAAAGTATTTGGATGCTTAGCTTATGCTCATGTTAAGCAACATAAGTTGGAGGCTAGAGCAGTAAAGTGCTTGTTTCTTGGTTATCCAAAGGGAGTTAAGGGATATAAACTCTGGTGTTTAGAACCAGGGGTAAATAGATGCATAATCAGCAGGGATGTGACTTTCCATGAAGATGTGATGCCACTATTGAGGAATACTGACAGTGTTGAGAGAACACTCAGTCAGGTGGAGCCTGTCGAAGATGGTGTGTCAGGAACACTAAATATGGAGCAGATAGACACTGGTGTGGTGATAACACCAGTTTTCGTAGACCATGGTGTTTTGACAACACCGCATGCTGAATCTCAGGGAAATACTGACATACATGATCAAGTGGAGCCTGAATCGAATAATCAGGTGGAGAGGCATGTGATTAGAAGAAGGACATGGATAGAGCTCAATAATCCAGATGATGTTGTGGACTATCAACTCATCAAAGATAGAGAACCAAGAGTTAGAATCTCTACTGCAGATCCAGATATGGTGTATTTTGCACTGAATATTGCCGAGGATATTGATTGTTATGAGCTTGAGAACTATCAAAGAGCTATACAACAAGAATTCTTGTCACTTGAAAAGAATCATACATGGGATATTGTAGCTATACCTAAAGGAAAGAAGCTTGTCAGTTGTAAGTGGATCTTTAAGAAGAAACTTGGAGCTGATGGTGAGCAAAAGGTGAAATACAAAGCCAGACTAGTTGCTATAGGTTTCACACAAAGAGAGGGTATTGACTACAATGAGATCTTTTCTCCAGTGGTGAAGCATAGCTCAATCAGGATCTTGATTGCTATGGTAGCTCAATTTAAGCCACACTTTCATCAGATGGATGTTACTACTGCATTCTTGCATGGGAAGCTGGATGAAGAGATTTACATGAGGATACCTGAGGGTATTGAGGTAGATGACAAGGAGCACAAGGCTTGTTTATTGTTGAGATCACTATATGGTCTTAAACAGAGTCCAAGACAATGGTATAGAAAATTTGACAAGTTTATGTTGAGTCACAAGTTCAGGCGGTGTGACTACGACACATGTGTTTACTTCTATGGTGAGAATGTCGAAGACATGATACATTTGCTTATTTATGCGGATGACATGCTTATAGCAAGCAAGCATATGAAATGAATCACTCATGTGAAGAATCTCTTGAAGTCATAATTTGAGATGAAAGCTTGGAAATAGCTAAGAGGATACTGGGCATTGATGTTATTCATGGAAGTGATGGAAAGATCATTATGAATCAAAGTGCTTACTTGGAGAAGGTGTTAAGGAGATTTAACATGCACAAATCCAAGCATGCTGCAACACCTCTGGGGTCTCAGTTCAAGTTATCTAAGAAGTCTTGTCCTAATACTGATGAAGAGAAGAGATGTATGGAGAACACACCGTATGCTAATGATATAGGGTCGATTATGTATTCCATGGTATGTTGCAGGCCGGATTTGGCTCATGCAATGAGCTCAGTAAGCAGGTATATGGATAATCCTGGCAAGGACCATTGGGAGGCAGTTAAGTGGCTGCTCAGGTATATTGGTGGTTCAATTAGACTGGGATTGGTGTTTGAGCAACACCAGACGAGGAATGATGCACTGATTGGGTATGTCGACTCGGATTATGCTGCAAAATTGGATACAAGGAAGTCTTTAACTGAATATGTATTCACATTATTTGGCACAGCAGTGAGTTGGAAGTCTACTCATCAACCCGTGGTTGCATTATCAACTACAGAGGCCGAATTTATGGCCATGACTGAAGCTGTGAAAGAAGCTATTTGGCTCAAGGGAATTACAAGGCGATTCGTTGCATACGGTGACTATATTTTGTGATAGTCAAAGTGCAATTCATTTGTCAAAACATCAAGCTTACTATGACAGGTCCAAACACATTGATATAAAGTTTCACTTTGTCAGAGATGAAGTTGAGAAGGGTAATATCAAGATTGAGAAGATCAGCACCGATGTTAATCCGGCGGATGGATTTACTAAGTCAATTTCAGTGATGGAAGGAAAGGTTGTGTCCTAACTCTAGGGACATGAATGGTGTGGTATACTGTGGTTACATAAATATGAAGGTAAGGTGGAGAATTGTGAAGCTAGTTAGCTTAATATTAAAGGAAGTAATGGAACATGTGCACTAAAAACACTGACGACAAGGATAATGGATATGTGGTGTTAGAGTGTGCTGAGGACACTTGGATATAACACTGAAGACACATGAGCAGTTAGAAGTCGAATCTAACTGGGATTCTTTTACTTGGCGACGAAGGTTTCTTTTCTAGTTAGAAAAGAATTCGTTTCTGATTAGGAGAGGCAATGTATGTTGATTTCTTTAGTATATATACACATGTAGGTACTAGAGTAAATCGATGAGAACATAGAGAACACATTGTGAGATTTCTGAGAGAAACACGGTGAGGAATAGATAAACAGAGGAGCGTGTAGCTTGAAACTCGGGAGGTTTGGTCGATTCCTTGTAAACTGCATTTTGATTCTTGGTTAATAGAAATTTTGGTTATCCCGTAGACGTAGACAATTGTCAAACCACATTAAATCTTGTGTTTATTTTCTTGCGTTTGTTCATTGGTTGGTTTGGAGTTTATTGGATTGGATTGATTTGATTAACAGGTTTCTTAAAAAGAAAATCAGGAACAGACGGATAAGGTGACTGGCTAGTTAATAAAATCACTCTATCATACAC
Source organism: Plantago major (assembly GCA_026545765.1). Classification (NCBI taxonomy): domain Eukaryota; kingdom Viridiplantae; phylum Streptophyta; class Magnoliopsida; order Lamiales; family Plantaginaceae; genus Plantago; species Plantago major. Next base: position 25,922,217 of record CM048840.1, on the reverse strand, counting down.
CAAAACAAATTATTTTGGTCAACTAAAATGAAAAAACGATTAGGTCGTGCCAAAAGGAGCAGACATTAATTCGTATCCATAGTACTCTGTGATCAGTTAATTTGGGTATTGAATTTCACAAATCACACAAACTTCTCATTTTCAAAATGACACAGGAACTGTATGCTTCTATCCTTTTTATCCTAACATACTGGTTTTTCTTCGTTTTAACTTTTACACAAACCGGGACTAGTACAAATAACATCAAGCTCTACAACTCCAAATGCCATAACCATTTCCAAACCCACAAAACTTATTTCCAAAAGACTACCTAGGTACAGATGACACATCTTGCATCAAAGAGAGACTTCTTCAAACCATTAAAGCTAACAACTTCAATGACGTATGCCCATAGATGTCAAGAAACTTTGGTACAATGGAACCAACAGGGCACAAATGACTTTGGGATTGTGCACTTCCAGCGTGTAAGGTCTTATATAGGGTTTTTCCTGTCAGAGATAAACATCAATATCATCAGAAACTAGTATTAAGACTATTCAGGATCTACTAAGGCACTTGACGAAAGGAAGTAGCATCATCAGAAGTGAAGACGTTTGAATAAATCATGAGAATAATGTCAGAATTGTAAAATGTTCATACAGAACAACAATACATTAACCACTGAAACCATATGTCAAATTTAAAATGTAACTACTTGAAATGCCATGGATTAAATCCAGACTTGTTCCCTTGGAAAGTAGAGATAGAAAGGGGAAAGGTAATCTTCTAGTAACTTAATGTGAGAAAAAGGTGTTGAAATCATCAGTTATAGACTTAAATACTTAATAGAAGGTACATGTTTCTCCATTCAACCAGTAATGCATGACATCGTTGAGCATTGGTTTTGTCATTTTGCAGAGATGCATCCTCCCCATTATTGAGGTGAAGAAGTGCTAGGTGAATGTAAGAACCTGCTTTCCATTATTAGTTCTTTTCCTCAAGGTTTCATCAATTACTGAATTCCAAATGTATTTTTTGCTAGGATGATTAGCTTAATGGATGGCTATATACTTTTGTGCTAAATTAGATGACATTCATTTAGAAGCTATATACATATTGGCAACTTATAATTGTCAGATAGACCTGAATTGAGACTCTTAATTCTCATACCATGTTGGCAAAAGGTATAGAACAGGGATCTATTGCAGCCAATAGAACAGGGACAGAACTGTATCAAAGCCATGGTGGGTATGTATACATACTATATAGTGAAGGACTAAAGATATTATTGGAATGTATATATGTGTGCGTGCGTGCGTGCATGAAAACTAAATTTTGCACTGATCTAGCACCTGTAGAAGGCGTGGTTCTATTGCATTGTTAAGCCCATTCCAGATTTATTGGCCCAAAAGATTTAGCTCTCGTGTTAAATGCATGAGACACCAATTTTAGCTTCCTATACGACTCCTCATACATAAGCATATCATAGTAACAGGGACCATCTATAATTATCTTAAATATGACAGCTTTAACTGTGACTTTCAATTTTGATGAGAATTTTTAAAGAACAAGCATACAAATCTTTCACATGTTTTCTTCATCCAAAACCTGAAATCTGTGCATTTCCATGAAATGACACTGTTAAATAGGATTAATAGCTCATCAAAGGATGAACCAAGTACCGAGGACTTTTGAGTTAGTAGCACGAGGAACTAAAACTTTACAACGGTAGCAGGACGAACTATAATTAGGGTATATTTCATTTAACTTGAAACACAGTTTCACATTTTACAAGTAAAGGAACACTCGAGTGAAACCAGAGCTTATTCATAACAACGGGAAAAGAAAATCATATATGAAATGTATTCTAGCGTACTCCACTATTTGATGTTCTCATTTGGCCAAACGACAATTGTTTATTTATTTATTTATTATCAAACCTAGAAATAGGATTAAATCACACTCAATTCTCTGTTACTAATATATTTTATAGCTAATGTTAAACGCATGACACATTTTACTAAACGCAGGATGTTTTTTGGAAAATAACAAAAAAAAAAAAAACAGTTCAATAATTTGCAAAGAGGGCCCCATACTTTTTCCAAGTTGTAAAAATGAACTTAAACAATCCTAAACATAAAAATAACATTTAAACACACACACACGCAACACGCTTTTGTGATGCGAAATTCTACAGTACCTCCGTAAAGGACAAATATAATAAAAAACATGTTGATGGAGAGAAACTCACTTTGGTGAAGATAGCCCATTTGTGGAACTTGAGAATCCAGAATATACATTTGAGTACGTCTTGGTTAGATATGCAAAGTTGGAAATCGGTGACAGAGCAGGTACCTTTTCACCTCTCCTCAAAAGATCTGGCAGGTTGAGCCTCCGTAAGGTCAACACGGCCCTGGATTCTTTCCATACAAAGACAAGCCCCTCTCCAGTTATAAACAGCGAACCAGGTTTAGAGCCAGGATATCTGAAGCCATACCCATTCGCAATACCTTCTCCCGAAAAAGACTGCTTTATATCAAGAGGACTGGAGTCTCCATCACGATCCCATGGAAATTCATCCGTTGATGGGCAACCAGTGTTTACTATAAACATAGCTGAGCCATTAGGATGCAAAACATAGGAGGTACCTTCCAGGATTTTGGTCCCAATTAGTACCTGTTGCCCTTCATACTCTTCATAAGAGACCAAAATAAAGAAGAGAGCCTTTCCAGGCTTCTCTTCAGATGTTCTCCCTGGAGGCAGCCCAAAAGTTCCACCCCATAGACCAGCAAATTCGTGGCTTATACTTGAAGTTCTCACTGGCAACTTGTAGAGAGCAAATCGACTGTCATGCATATTCGGCCAAGCTCTGTAAGAAGATAATTTCATAGTTGTAGCACGTAAGCTCAACCCTATAGTATCACCTGATTGCAGAAATTCATGAAGATGTATATATTTACTCTCACAGCTAGTAGAAGTCTTCTGATTTTCCTTGGTACCATTTGTTGAGCTCGATTTCCCAAGTATCTGTTTAAGACTATTCTTGAGAAACCCAGAAAGTGTCTTACCCTTGGTGCAATGCAATGGAGACACGTCTCCCATGGGTAAAGTAAGAGAGCTACTTGTACAATCACTATTCTCTCTTACCTCTTCCGATCTCGACTCAGCAGGACCTAAAGGCAATTCCGGTCCAGACTTAAGATCATGGAAAGCACCACCGTTGTTATAAACTTGCAAAAGGTACAGTCTCCTTTCGTGTAAAACTGCAAGATCATGTTGCAAATCGACCTCATTGTTTTTTGATCGTGGAAACAAAAGCATATTTGTTGCATCAGTTATGTGTAACCGAACATGGCTAGTAACAGTGTCAAGTAGCCTTCTCCTATCTCCGAAACCTAACCGGCTAAAAGGCAATGCTGTCACTTTCTGCGCAGGCATTCTTTGTGACTTCGAAATCCCACTATCCGACCTAGATAACTTTCTTGCCACATCCGTATCCACTTCATGGTCAAAGCTCCTACTATGAGCCAGCTTCTTACGCCGAGGCTCAACCTCTAGCAAAAGAACATTGCAAGCCCTATCCACTGATTTCAGCAAACCAGGATAGACATAATCTCCTCCGTCCTCCCTACCATGTAAAAAGAACACGGCAGTACCCTCATAACTGCAAAGAATCTCAAATACGGGCGCCCATAAAATAGGACTTCCTTCTACGCCTAGAGGACCGACTTCTTGTGGAATTATTCGACACCCAACAACCGACAAGAAACCAGGCATAACATAAACTACATTTCCTAGCTCTGGATTCTGATGAACCCAAATGCCAAGAAGTGGTTGAATATTAATAAGAAACCGGTATAGTGCTTTGTAAGAGCAAACCCCTTTCCTCCATTCGACAAGAACTCGACAAGCAATTAGCCCTAATTCATCACACTGTGAGAGCCACACCTTATCAGAAGCCACCACTGAATGGAGGTCCCTACAGGTGAGGCCAAGGCTACAAACATCTCTAGGCGAGAGGAATCTCAATATAGCAGCAAATATATCATCAGGCAAAGAAGAAAGCAAGCTCGATCCACATAGATCAGGTAACATATCAAGAATCTAAAAAGCTCCAAACTTTGCAATATATTCTAAAACCCTTTACTGTAAATTATCAAAATCATGTAAAGGGTGATCAAATCATTCACATCCTAAGAACCCATTTGTATACAAGCCTCAGAAATTGTGTAAACTTACCCGTGAAAAAATGGGCAAGCTGATGAAATCCCAAAATCCCATATGGTTTAATGCACACGGGAGCTAGGTGAGTACCAAATGGGTCAATGGGAGAATAAAAGGCAGAAAAAGTCCTCCACCAAAGGGATGAAAATGGTAATGGGCTAGTTGATTAGTTTCGATCAAGAATAGTGTACTAATCAAGCAGCAATAAGTAATCAGCAGCGAATTGAATGATAAATTTTGAGATTCACAATGGGTAATCAACAAAATTGTTGGGATTATGGTTTTTACTTTTTCTTGTTGTGTGGATTGTGGAACCACTTTTTGCGTGTCTTTTGGGAAAGATGCCAAATTTCCAGCCTACCAATGTTGAAATGGATTTTTGCACTGTAAATCTCGAAGCTTTCGGTTGCACGGACTACATATCTCATCCCACTATAAATCTATAATTTAGGTCCGGTCTCACCCGTACCACTGGTATAAGATTAGAACTTAAAAATATTTATATATACTGATCAATGATTTGTGATTTAAGTTTTCGGTTCATTTTAATTGTGAGATACAAAAGGTGAAATATAAGTTCGGCAGCTTATTAGGACATTGTTTGAGCAAACTATTGCGGCAAATGTAATACGTACCCTTAAGAGGAAATACATGTATAGACATGGTTTTTTTTTTTTTTTTTTTAACGATAGAAATTATCTTATTACTCCAAAAACAATGTTAGTACATTTAAGGGCTGATCAAATCCAAGCACAATACTAGCTATGTAACAAAAGTAACAACGTAAAACATGTTGCTAATCTATGAATGTCGAAATCAAATCCGCCAGTTTCCCCGATCTGCACCGGATCCGAACTGCTTGTGTAATCGAGCGAAATACTTCTTGTTGGTCCCAAGGTTTCTGCTGGAATATGATCGCATTTCTAACCGCCCATATGTGATATACTGTTTCAGCCAGCAGTGCGCGAAACGCATAGGCTCTACGAATAGACATGGTTTTATTAGAACTTGTAGTTGAGAATAATTCACGTACCTTGAAAGATTTGTTTTTACTCATTTATGAAGTGATGTAAATAATGTGACGTATAAGGTCTATAAATTACTCATGGACCACTCGATAGGTCGTGAAAGTTCGATTTGGTCTCACCAGTGCATCTACAACACATAGTTCAGGTGGATTATGTGAGGGCCAAAATGTGTGTGCTTTGTAGGTTTAAATGGGCCAGTGAAACCAACATCGAATAATTTGGTAACTCGTGAGTATGTCAAATTTTCAATGTATTTGAATTGGGATGAGAGATTTTCAAAGTAGGTGATAGATTTTTCATTTAAGGTGTGAGAAATTGAAATTGGAACGTTTCAAAATGAAATGCGATAATTTAAATTCGAGACGGAGAGAGTATGTTATAACTAATGTGTATAATGTATTAGAGAATATAGAGTATTAGTGAAAATACTAATTTAACCTAAAAATATTCACTATTTAAAAGGAAAGTGTCCAAGATAACTGGTACACCAATCCATTCAATTTTGACGACAAACTTCATTTTTAGAAATAAAGTAAAGAAGAAAAAAGGACGGGCACATCAACTCCCACTACTCCATTCGTTAAATAATCACCAAACATTACCTGAGTGTTTGGTTCTACACTTCCAACTAAATTTGAATTGATTTCGAATTGATGAATAGTGACTAAATTGGAATTGAGTTTTGTGTTTTGTGTTTGGTGTTAAATTATAATATTTATAGGTTTTGTAGGATATTTGAATAGGTTTTGTAAGAATGTGTAAGAGATGTGTAAGAATTAAATGATTTGTATTGGAATTTGATAAAGTGATATTTGAATTAAATGATTGGTTTAAGGTAGTTTGAATGATGTGATTGATTGTGTTGGTAGTATTTTAGTGGATAATGTGTTAGTAGTAATAATAATAATAGTAATAATAATAATAATAATAATAATAATAATTATTATTATTATTATTATTATTATTATTGTTATAACAATAATAATAGAATAGTACTCCCTTCGTTCCAAAGATTTTTTTTATTTTTCCATTTTTTCATTTTGGACGTTCCATTAAAAACTTTCAGTTTCTTTTTATGAAACTCACTATCTCAATTAATAATATTTTAATCCTCTCTTTCATACTTTATCAATTATTTTTCTTACTTTTTACTATACACTTACTACTTTATCTATATATACAATTTTTTAATCAAACTTCTAAAAATTTGTGCAAAAAGTAAATAGCAACAAATCTATAGAACGGAGGAAGTAATAATTTGCACTTGAATAGTAATCCGATTACAGGATGTGGTGTGGTGTCCGTTTAGCCTTTCTTATTTGGTCTATTGGGGTATTTTTTAATTGTTTTGTCACTGAGTATGAGTTTCACTTTTAGTGTAATAAGTGGTGATACTATTGGAGCACTTGTAGCATTTGTTATCGATAATTGCCTTGTTTTTAATCAATATATCTCTAAATCTAAGTATCACAATATATGGTACGGTTATTAATCATTATAAATACTATAATATAAATTTAAATATCGAATGCACAAATATATTTTTCCCAAGAGAATATAAACATTAGGGTTCAAATATTTTATATAATCAAAACATTTCGGAGATAATCGATGACATATTTTTCGGAGTTTGCGAGAACGCATATTATTACAAACAAAAACAAATAGCAAACTTAGGTTCCATTGAAATTCAAGGTACAAACACCTTAAATAATTTGTGGTACCAACACCGCAAACCAAGAATTTTATTGACATATAATGACAAAGTAAGCCGGCATGGCTTCATGGTTCAAACTTGGAATTGCGATCTACGCAAATAGACTGCGTAATGTGTCGAATTGAGTTAGTCGCAATGTCAACAGAAACGCCTCATCGCCCCTAGCCTGAAATTTAAGGGAAACATTCATTACAAATTCGCACATAATACTTAAATAAAAATATAAACATTCAGACGATTATAATATTACTTACAACACGAATAGATTGGTATAACCAATCGGGCCCCTGCAACCGAGCTGTCTCGACATCAATCCAGAAAGCGGGGTTATTGTTCAAGAATATTATGATTGCTTTGTAAATAATCTTCAAAGACTTGTACTTCGACTTGCAAATCAAGATATTAAAAGGAGTAGTTCCTCGCTCGATTGCCGAGCTTCGGTTCAAAGTACCAACTATGTTGCGCCATGTCGGTGGATCAAAAGATGCACCTGCGGGCATGCATATACTAGCATGGTGCACTCCTAATATGCGAATGAACTCATTTGTCTGCCAGTCATCCCATGCAATGTTCACAGCGTAAGAAACCATGAAGTACCTGTTAAGATTCGTTCAATATCGACATTATTTATTTGCATATTTTAATAGAAGGATAACACATTCAAGTACTATAGCATTACGATATTGCACACAACATGAACATAACAAAGCGTACATATTAAGTTCGACACAACTCATACAATACTTGTTCTATATAACATTAAAATGCTTGGAATAAAAAGTCTTCAACGATGATGTTGGGCAAGATGCATCTCCCACATTTTCTTGGTTAACTTATCACGCCACCTATCCATTGCCACTTTTCTCTTCTTCTTCCCCGCTTCTCGAGGAATATGTTCAGGGATTGGTTCGACTACAGTTCGCTCATTCGCAACGTTCAATCTCGCGTCCGAACGGTCAAATATGACATCACGCCAGTGGTACGCAAAACTACGTCTCTTGATAAAATTGTGTATCACACATGCGGCAATGACAAGTTTCGATTGAGTACGCCTGGACCAGCCATACGACATTTTGCTTCTGAAAATTGGGAAAACGTGTTTTTAACTGACCGAATACCCGTTCGATAACGTTACGTAGCCTAGCATGTTGTTTATTGAAGTACTCTTCAGCCTCAACTGTTGGTACTATATGCTCGCTGTCTATGTACTCATGATATTTGGTTGATCTATGTGGTGTGAGTAACCCAATGGTGTTAGGATAACCAGAGTCTCCAAGTAAATACTTCTGCGGGTGATTTTCTAGGTCCGGAAAGTTATCCGGATCATGCTCCATTGCATGCTCAAGAACCTTAGCATCGTGCGCAGAACCTTCAAACCCAGGCATGACATGAGTAATGATTCCATCGAAATCGCACGCGGCTACTACATTCTGAGAAGTGTCTCCTTTACGGTTACGATATCTCTCACGAAATTGCTTGCGGACGGATATGTCAATATGAGTACCGTCAATTGCCCCGATGCAATCCTAAATAATAAAATGGATTAGACAACATGATATATCTTGAATTTGTTGCTAAAGATCAAGAGATATTAATCGTAAATGTAAGATCTAGTACAACCTTACCTTGAAGTATGGCCAAAAAGCCGATTCACCCATAATTTTTGGATGTGGATTCTCCATGTCCGGTTGCAAGATGTGATTTGGAGCAATGGCACACAAAGCATCGAGGACCTTATGGAAGTGGCGAGATATAGTTTCGGTTGAATGTTGAAACTGATTCTCAGAATCCCTAGTTTTCATATCCCTCGCCGTTGCTCTTAAAAAAATAGCCAATGATTGCATTGTAGAAACAGATGATCTAAGTCCTTCAGTCAATCCCCCCGTGTTGACTAACAAGTCGTGCAGCTCAAGGAACAACTTCCTTTTCATTCTTAGTTGCCAATAAAATGTGGTTGGGTGACCTGTCAGGAGTTCATGGATCCACTGCGACCCAGAGAGTATAGAATTATGCCTGGACTTACGAGGCTTCCGTATACGGGGCGGTTTGAACCGGGCAACACCCTCGACTATACGATTAAGTGTTGTGTTCAGAACAAGAGCTACATCTTCGTCAATGTCATCGTCCTCACCGAACAAATTAAACAGTATTACGTCCTCGCCATCCGAATCCATAGGCGGCTCTTCTGGTTCTGTTCCATGACCAGGATCACCGTTAAAGTCATAAGGATCATCTGGGTCAACATCATCAAAAGACACATATTCATTCTCGAACATCGATTGATCCTGCAAATATTGTTGTTGCTCTTGAAGAAGATGGGTCTGGTCCATGTTAACTAGTTCCTCAAATTCCGGCTCTGAAAAAACATCGACGTGATTTGGCTGATGCGAGCTACTAGATCCCACATTTTGGTTCTCTACAACATCCTGATGATAATGATGATCGTCAAACTGGTATGGATCGTGAAAACGTTGAAATTCGTATTGATTAATAGGTGGATAACTTGGCCCTGGTTCAGGACCCCCTCCCCCCCCCCCCCTAAGAAATTGTGCATAATGTTCATATCCAGGGGGTCCGTTGTAGACGTTATTTTCAGGAATGTTTTGTTGATGCAAACGATATTGACTATCATTAGGTGAAGAGTACTGGTTCGGATCGTACATACTCTGGCTTGGATCCAAATAATTTCCGAATGGGTCCATAGCTACGAAGGAGATGAAGTGCACAATATGTTAGCGAAATTCAATGGAAATTATATTTCGATCTTCGGTTCAAAGTAAAATCCTAACAGTGATTGCATGACTTGAATCTTAATTGTCTTACACAAAAGAACTTCATCAAATACGATACACAAAGCACAACTAAAATACTTATTTCATAATGAAAGTACGAAAGTGAAAGCTAGAATGAAACGTAGAATGGTACAATGCACTCAGGAAATCAGGCACTTTTGAATTGCCGGTACCAAATGATCTTCATGTGGTCATTATACCCCAACCAGTTCTCTACAATATCATCCCCCTTAAGCAACTTATCATTGCCTATGCAATAAGCAATCTCTTCTTCGGGCTTGATTAGAGGGAGAAGGCGATCGATCTCTTTGCGTACTTTCATCTTCACTGTCCTCTTATTGGCACGCTCATCAGAAACATCCTGAGCCAAATCACCGACACCACCTAAATCAATTGACATTGCAGTACTTTGCATGGAACTAGTCGGCCTGGCAAGTCTTTTTTCCCTTCCCACTTTTTTGCTTCTTCTCCTGCTCGGACTGGTAATACTCCCTTGCCTGCGATGCTGACATTGCCTCATAGACTTCTTGCTCGTCTATGTACCCGTCCTCTTCGGCAGTATAAACATTGCCAACGACAGTATGCATACTACCTGTGGCCATTTTGACCGACCAAATCTCATGAAACTGATCATAGCATGGAAAGTTAAGCGCGTCGTATGCATCTGAAGCATCAACTGAGCCCTCATCAGCCTATGAGGTTAATTAGTGATATTTAACAATTAGTTACGTTTCATAAAGTTTAATATTCGAATGTTTGTATGTTCAAATTTTTAAGATGAGCAAATGATAACCTGGTTGGGTTGGGTTAGATGATCTGGAGGGTCCAACTCTCCGGATTCGTCTGAGCTGACACGTAGTGCGTTCGCGATTAGCTCTATGTTCCTTATACGATTGTTTTAGCCGAGACAGTTTTTGCTGGAGTCTTAACACTTCCCAGGTTTTGTTGGTCTGTTCCTTCACCTGTCGTGCAATCCTATTCCAAGACTTTGCCCCGAAATTACTTCCTTCCAGTAAACCTTCGCGCCAACATTCATGCATAATCATGATGAACTTGATTGTTTCATCACGTTTCCAGTTAATGACCGCGGTTGTTCTTGGTTTACGTTTGGCTTTTCCCTTACCCTTATCCGAGTTTGACGTATTCCCCGAATTATACATCTACAAAGTACATAAATTGTTGTTAGATTTTGAATCCGTCATTTCCATTTTAAGTGTTTGATCATAACAAAGAACTTATTTGTAGTTGTATAGTGTCATAGTTGTCTTATTTATTTACTTGAATTTTCATAATGTTTCAGTTCCACATTTTTTTCTTGTTTGATTAATGAAATAACAATATTATTTAATTTTGGGAAAACTACAATACACATTCACATGGTAAAAATAAAAAACCAAGTTTAATGTCCTAAACATATTGGTATTTAAGTTTATATATCATTGCCTGAATTTTTTTAATTTATAGGCATGTATAGGCATTCTACCAGTTCTCACACATTATATATAATTGCCGAAATATCATTACATAAATATGATTGCCTAAATATACAACATGTATATGGCAAATAGTTCTACATCGTGCAGCTAGGAAAACTGCAAAGTATTAGTCCTACACGTTTGTTAAAGTCAATGTGATAACTGATAACATGACATTGCATGATTTTGGCTTTGGTTTACCATGCACCTGTGTTCCCTACCTTTCTGCCCATTGTATGTTATTGTTCATTAGTTCAATAGGCATTCTATTTTTATCACACATGGTATATCCAATTTAATTCATGTCAGTGTTGTTAAAAATAAATGAAGATAAATTCTAAAATAATATTTCTTGAAAGTAACTTTTCTTTGGCCATTTTACGTAATTTGAAAACATTATTTAAAAAAAAATGAATTTCAAATTTATAGTATGAAAAACTTGCAGAAACGTTAACTCGGATTCATATATACTTTGATAAATTTAGATGAGGTACATATACACTTGGATGGTTCAAAAAAATTTTAGTAGTTATAAAAGATGGTTCTGCTCATATCAATCCCCTTACTAAAATCCATGTTTAGTGAAAAGCATCTAACTAGTTTATAAAAATTGTTAAGAACAAAAGTAATTTAGTTTTAATTTCATTTATTTACTTGTTTTCCAGACTTTATATAGAGCAACACTTCAAAGTCAAAGTAAAATACTACTGCCTACTTAGCGCTTTATGAGTAAGAGCAGTCTATTATATATCATGTTCATGTCCATAATCAAGGTAGACTTAAAGTAGGCTTATTATAAAAAATAACATGAAACCTACAGTATACTTAACAATGAAAACAAAATGGAAATCCATCTTTAGTGATGAATTTTATTATTAATTCATTACAACATTTCAAATTGTACATTTAGCTTGCAAGCCAAATCTGGCTATCAAATATATACAACAAAAACTTGCACAAAATCTCCGAACGTTAAATCTATACAAAACTGCCACTAAACTGTCGAACATGAACCGTGCAAGTGCATACAATATGATAACAAAAAAATAATAGAATAATGAACTAGTAAACTTAAGCATGCTTGAGCTATTAAACGGTAAAGTAAATATTATCATGTTATAACTACGAAAATAGTAAACTTAAGCATGCTTGAATTAATAGACAACAGATACATATATTCAATTTTTTTAACTATGAAATACATTACATAAACTCAAACCTGAGAAGTGACTTTTGGAATAGAGGGGGAGAAGTCGGATGATCCGGTGCAAGAATGAGATAATTTTGCAAGTGATTTTGTGAGTTGGTATGGTGTAGTAGAAGCCAATGGCTTCATTATAAAGGAGTAAGTTGGGGGCAGTGAAGTAAGTGGGGGGGGGGGGGGGGGCAGTGAAGTGAAATGAAGTGAAATGGATAGGATTTATACAAAATAAGAGTCAATGCTCTTCAACCAATGCAAAACCACACTCCATTTTTACTACAGCAAAAAGTAATTTTGCTACAATGCTATCACATGCCAAATAAAGTAACACTCAACCACTTTTCACATCCACTTTTCACATGAGAAATAAAACAGTAACTCAGCTAACATGAACAAAATTGTTTGGTTTTTCTATAAGTGGCTCAGAAATGTAGAATTTTCTTAATATCATCATAGAATGGAAACTTTAATCCAAGACATCCCTCCATGGCTGCTTACACCTGCCATAGGCATAGCCACGCCAAGATACGGACTACTTCAAGGATTTGATTGGCATTCTAAATGAAATAACAGGCGTAATCTAACATATCATCATAGAATGAAACTGTAATCCAAGGCATCCCGCCATGGCTGCTTATACCTGCTATAGGCATAGCCACGCCAAGATACGGACTACAAAAAAGATTTGTTTAGCATTCTAAATGAAATATCAGACCTAGTCTAACATATCATCATAGCCAAGGATTTAGTTTACTACCAACATGACTATGCAACAAATATATGATGAGGTTCATGTTTGGCAGTGTGTGAAGATATCAAGTGTAACCTTGATTGAAAACACCAAAGAGGCAGCAACCATGGATGCTCTGTACATAATCGGATACAAGCCTCGCCAAGCTACCATACTGCTTAATCAGTAGACATACATGAAACACCTCAGGACCAAAACAGACCTGTTCAATTTGGAAGAATCAATTAATAACATAGTTGGGTAAAAAAATTATGAAAGAATACATTAATATAAACAGCCAAGAGGCAGGACTAATTAACATCACATTGCACAAAAAATGCACAAATAACCAACAATTCAACAACTTTCAGCAAGGGAAGAGCTATATTCAACCTCGCAAGTACAACTTTAACAACATAATGAAATGATCAACCTAGTTCGTATCAATGAACAAGGTACAATATAAAGATAGAGAAATTATTACATGATCCTTTGTTTGTTTAGCTTAATTGGATAAGAATATATGTTGTAAGATTCCCTCTTTTTCTCCTAAAGAAGAAGTGATTTACTAATGATTTGATATAGATCTTAAAGAAAAACCTGCTGCTTCCTGGCATAGAAATTGGAAACAAAATAGTAAGAAAAATAGATAAGTCTTCTTTACTAAGGTGCATTGCCTAAGTCTGTCTGCTAAGATACTGAAATATTTCTGATCTATAATACAAGAAATGTGTAGTCCTTCACATAGAAATCAGTCACACAAAGCCAACAAGTTCACACTTTCAATAGTCCCAAGAACCGAATAATATAAACCATAAATCGCATTTTCAGAGGGGTGGGAGATCAAGAATACACAACAAAGATGAAAACAACAACATAAATCGCAAATGCATAGAAGAAAAACAGAAAACGAGATAAATAAGAGGTAAAAAAACGAACCTATACCTGCCGTTTGAGAACCACGCGCCGCCGTTGCCATTCTCTCACATGATGCTTCGACCTCGTCCCTTTCCCCTCCGTCAAACCGAACCAAGCACATACAAGGTAGAAGCTAGCAGAATCAAAACTAACTCCAGCCTCCAAACAACAAAATAATCCTCTTTTTTGGGTAATCAACCAATCAATGTATAGATCGGTACGATTATATGAAGGAATTGAAGAGGGGTGGCCGGAGAAAGGATTTACGTTTCTGGCCGGTGGTCGGCAACTTTTTTGCGCCGTTTTGAAAATTTAAACGGATCATTAAATAGATCGGGAAGAGATGAACTCATTCGTATATTCGGATGTGAAATTCAACGGTTTGATCGGAAGTTATGGCCGGATTTGTGTTCCACGGTAGAGGAGGGTGAGAGGGAGCAAAAGTGATTTTTTTTGGAAGATAATAATGAGAGTGACAAGGCTACTGTCGTTGAATTGTGATTCCATTTCAAAAGGGCACTGAATATAATGGAGAGCCAAACAAAAAAGGTGGGACAAACTCAATTTGAGTTGAATAAACTCAATTTGAGTACAGAAACAAACACGCTGTACATTTTTATTTATAACTTATATACATAAATTTATTACTTATCATACATTTAACTACATATCCGTATAAATAATTTTAGTACGATCGAGACGCTAATTCATTTTACACACGATTTTCTCCTACACCATTTTACTAGTAAGCGTAAACGTTGAATTGTAACCCACTAACCCCCAAGAATTATGTATCAACCCAATATTTTGCTAAACAGACAATTCTACATTGAAAGAATAATTATTTCTTCAATTTCTAGAAACAGGGACGGATGGTAGCATGTTGTCACGGGATGAAACTCTTAATTCGTAAGAAAACCTTGATCCGTGCGGCACTAGACTAGTTCGCCTCGATCTAGCTAGTAAGCCTTCCTACCAACGCACTAAGTGTGTATGGAGAGAGTGTGTTGAGAGCTTGAAAGTTTGCAAGAATGCTTGTGTATTGCTTCATGGTCAAAAAGTGAAGGCCAAAGGCCTATATATACATGTATCTCACCTCCTTGAGGGAAGAGTGGAGATGTTTCTAGTCCCTCCTATGTTCTAGAGAATTCTACCAAGCTCCTACCATTTACAAGTCTCCATAATATACAATAATATACAAGATCCTTCTATGACCTAGAACCTTCTACCAAGTTCTATATCTACAAGCTTTTATTCATCTACTATACAAGAACATTCTAGAGAATGCTTCATTATCCATGGACTTGGGAACATTCTAGAGAATGTTTAATTCCTTCTTGGACTTGGGCCTTGAAAATGCTTGGGCTTGGACCGCAAGATTGTTGGACCGTGACATTCTCCCCCACTTATGTCGTTGCCGTCCTCGGCTCGACCTTCTTGGAATTTCACGCGCCTCTTGCGATCTATCCACTTCTTCATTTCCTCCGTAGCCTTGTCCAACGATGCATGTGCAAGATCGACCTCTTCCTGTAATGATTTGGCAAAAGTGTAGGCCGAGGGGCTGTGTCCTGAGTACCTCGTCGCTAAGTTATGCGGAGTCATAGGTTGCCTTCCGTTTGCTAGCTCCCTTATGTCCCGGGTCACGGGATCTTGTTCTAAGCTTTCTCGTATGCGCTCCTTGAGATTTTTCTTTATTTGGCTTATTGCAGCAAGATCCGTCCTCCATCTTGGAGCATCGATTACACGATTTGTTACCCTCGGCTTGCAGTCCAAGGTGTAGTCGAACTCCTTGTCATTCAGCTTCTGGCTCTCATGAGCTCTCGGGAGTCCATCTTGCATCAGCGCCCCTCCTATAGCAAAGTTTGATGCATCGGTCTGGACCTCGTACTCATTGGCATGATCCGGTAAAGTAGGCACCGGCTCTTCAGTTACCGCCTTGAGTCGCTCAAAGGCCTCCTGGGGAATCATGCCTCCTCCTTTGGGCTTGTCCGCGCCCGAAAAGATTCCTTCACCGTTTTTGAGTCCCCGCTCGAATTGCATGGCCGAGACCATACTCGTACGCCTTACTTCCCTCCTAGTTGGAATGAACCTAGTCTTTTCATGATCCAAAATGATTAGTGCATCAGAGAAAGGAACAATAAAAGCCCGAACCTCATCAAACCGTCGCAGTCCCAAGACTGCTTCATAGTCATCCATGGGAACTACGGTGAACGAGATTTCTCCTTGCCAGTCTCCGATGCGCACCCCAACATTCTTGGCTTGCCCACAAACCTTCTTCGAAGCTGCATTCACGGACTTCATTGACCCTTGTCTTGGTGAGATGGCCAACTCCAAAGCCCTTGCCACTTCTTCCCGCATATAGTTGTGGGTTGCCCCCGTATCAACAAGAGCCTTCACCTTCTTGCCCCCAATCAAGGCATCCACAAACATAGACCCCCTACTTGGCCCCTTGTTTGGCTCGACATTTGCCTTGAGGGCATTGAGCAAGTGCAAGGATCCCATTTGGGCCTCTTCACCTTCCGTCTCAGACTCCTCGGATCCGTGTGCTGCGGCAACTTTCTCCCCCCTCATGGGACAATTATACTTCAAGTGATTAGTAGAACCACAAATGTGATAAGCTTTGGACTTACCTGAGTCCTCCGTAAGCTTTCCGGAATAGGACGCCATCTTCCCCGACTTAGGTGGGCGGTCTCCCCCACCTTTTCCATTGTCCTCCTTCCTAAACTTCGGCTTGTGTTAGATATTTTGTTAGAATATCTGTTTAGATTTTGTTCAGCAACATGATGACTTATCTTAGTCTCAGAAAGGTGATTAGTACTCTTGGTTCACTTGAACATTGTAAAAGAGGAAACCCACTAAGTATGATAGTCTAGCTAATCTTGTATAGGATGATAGGTCTCAAATTGTAATTTTTATATTATGAAGAAAAGACCAAGAAGAAGACATCCAAGCAGAAAGCTCAACAAGAATTGAAGACTTGAAGAAAACTGCACAAGATTACTGAATCTGTTGTTCAGATATCTTAGCCAGATATCTTGTAGACACGAACAGTTTCAAACAAACTGTGTCACAAAAGATATCTGAGAAATGAGATACATATCTGAAGACAAGGAAAGTGTCCACATATATCTATTCTCAGATACCTTGAGCGTTAAACACGTTTCTGAAAGAGAAACATATATTGCAAACAAAGTTGTTTCAATCAATACAAGTGGTATCTGAAGAATGAAGATAAGGACGTGCAAAGAATCAGACAACAAGTCTAGTCTCTGATACAAAGCATAGTTCCGTTGACACTACAGGACAAAAAGTATAGTACAATGCATTTAATGCACGGACAGAGATGTCTGAGTAAAAGCAACGGCAACTTCTGAGAAGAAGACAAAACCTGCTACAGTACTATACACACAGATATCGATAGTTTGAATTTGAGCCTAACGGATACTATTCAAACGGCACTCAAAGTCATCTATAAATATCAACACTTAGACAGCTTGAGGGATGACACACATTGCATACGCTGAAACATAGAACTCTGAACATCCTACTCTCTCAAAGCCACTTACTTATTATCAAAGCTTTCTGTTGCGACTAAAGCTTGTGATCTTGAGTAAACACTGAAGTTCTAAGTGTCCTGATCCTAAACAAGCAAAGCTATCTGTGAAGGAGTTGAATCAAAAGATCAACTATCTGAGATTCATTCTCTTGAACAGATATCATAAGACTTGGGTCAGTAAAATCGAACAAGATACCATACACTGTAAAGTGTATTAAGTAACTTAGTTCACAGAGCTATCTGAATAACTGAAAAGTTATTAAGACGCTCCGAAACCAACACCAAAACCGGCGTGGAGTACAGGAAGTACTTAGTTTGAAAAATCAGGGAATAACTCCAAGGTTACCGGAGTATAGGAAGTACTTGATTTGGGAAACTAAGGAATAACTCCAAGGTTTTTGAGTATAGGAAGTACTTAGCTTGGGAAGCTAGGGAACAACTCAAAGGTTTCTGAGTATAGGAAGTACTTGGCTGAAGAAGCTAGGGAACAACTCAGGGGGAACATTTGGTTGGGAACCAATTGTTAAGAATCTTAGAATAGGATTTTTGTAAGGTTATCTCAATTATCTGTTCTAGTGAATTCTAGGTCTCTGATAGACCGAAGTGGATTAGTTGGAGGATTACGCCACCTCCAGATACCACTATACTTGTTGTATCATTTACATTTCTGTATTTATACTTCAGCAACACACACACACTTATTAACTGTTTCTACACTTATCTTTATTAAGTCTTCCGCACTCTGATTCTAAGTATCAGATATCCATTCAGATATCTGAGAAACATTTGTTATCGACAAAAGTTTTAAAAGACTATTCACCCCCCTTCTAGTCTTTTACTTTGCCGTTATCTGGACCAACAAGTGGTATCAGAGCAGGAGGTTCACTAGCCTTCTGCACTGAACCTAGATCCCCAGATAGGTGAAGGAACTTTGTCCATTTTTTAGGACTATTTAATTTGTGTGTTAAGTGTGCAGGTATGTATCTGAGTGATGCACCCGTTCTCAAACCAGAGAACTACAAGAAATGGAAAAATAACATGATGCTCCACCTTGAAGGCATAAGTGACGAGATGATCGAAGTAATAAAGAATGGCCCAATAGTCATTCAACAACTTAAGCAAGTCATGGAGGTTTCAAGTGGAAGAGACAGAGATCAAAGCGAAGGATCTTCACAAACAGATGCGTCAACTAGTGGAAGATCTACTGGTCACGTTATTTACGAACCAAAGCCCAGAGAACTCTGGACATCGGAAGATGCCAAGAGGAATCGTCTGGATGGTCAAGCTCGTAACATCATCATCAAATCGACACCAGAGCACATACAGTGTAAACTGTGGGGTGCTAAAACGGCGAAAGTTGCCTAGCAACTGATTGAAGAAATCTGTGCCGGAACTGAGAAAACCAAGGAAAACAAGTTCGAAGTTCTAAAGTTGAAATTTCAAAATTTCAAACAAGGTCCCACTGAAACTCTGGAAGAACTTGATTTCAGATTTACCACTCTTATGAGTGATATGGCAGCACTTGGGGAAAGCAATAGATACTCTCAGTCAGAGAAGATTAAGACTATTGTCAGAAGTCTTAACCACAACTGGGAGCATACTAAATTCTTTTATTTTAACCAAGGTATGCCAAATATCACTCCAGTGGAACTTTTCTCTCATCTTGCTACTGTTGACTATGAGACAACTCAGAGAGAACAAACAACTGAAAAGTTGCAGAATGTTGCTCTAGTTAATCAAGGAACTTCTGAAAAGAAGAAAAGCAAGGAGGAGACTGAGGATGCTCTTGCTGCAAAGCAAATGAGTAAATTTGTCAATCGAGAAATTGAGAGAAGAAAAGCCAAAGAGAAGCTGAAAAAGCATCTAGGCTCAAACTATCACCAGTACAAAAATATGCAGAGCTTCATTGAACAAGCCATTTCGAGAAAGCATCATGTCTTGAGGCGAGAAATTGAAACGATATCTGTTTCTATTGTCGAAACTTGGCCACTTCAAGAAGGATTGTCCGCCTCAACAAACTAAGGACGGTGACAAGAAAGATGTAAGAATCTTCGAAGAAGCGAAAGCTTTGTTAATCAAGAAAGAAAGAAAGAAAATCCAGATTCAATGGATGCTCTAGACGCGTTGAGACATTCAAGATGACAATTCAGATGACTCAACCTACCATCACCGTAATTATGTGGAGTTACTCATGACATAATCAACTTCGCCTCAAGAAGAATGAAATGTGGAGTTCTTTGAAATTGTGGACGGACATCTCCAACATAGAAAAGCATCTTATGGTGATGAGGTAACACATACTTCTTGCTACACTTATGAAAGTGATGAAGAGGAAATAAAAAATCTAGAAAATCTCAGGAAAGAACTTGACATCTATGAAAGAGAATTTCTAATGATTCGAGCTAGAGCCGAAAACCTTGAAGAAGAAAAGAATAAAATTGAAAAGTAAATTTCTCAATTAGTTAAAGATTCGAGAGAAAGGATCTGAAAACGCATTTCTCAAAGCTCGGATATCGAGGCTAAAAAGTCACATGAAGAAATGATAATGAGTTACGAAGAATTATGAAAATCTTCTTTCTGAAAACAAGGAACTCAAGAAGAAAGAACTATCTTTTCAATCTTATGCCAAAGCTAGTGACACTCTTACTGAAGTACAATCTTACTTAAGAGATCCTTCAGAAAAGAAAGGACTTGAAATTGAATACACAGACAGATTGTTCTATTACTCTGAATAAGAGTAAGGAGAAGAGAACATTTGTAAGTACTCAGCAAGACGGTTCCCATGCAATCTATAGTATTGGTGAAAAGACGAAGATTGTTGACAAAGGAAAGGCAGTTGCGACTAGACTTTTGTGGGAAAAACAAGTCAAAAACAAAACTGATGATGCGTCTCTGAAAAGAAACACAACACTGAAAAGTGTAAACACCCACAGTGCTATGTCTCTCAAAAAGGTAGAATTGCAGGAGCTGGCAAATTCTCCCATGTCACTTTTTCTGGAAAGAAATTGGATCAACCAGAGACTAGCAAAGCTGCTGAGAAAAGATCTCAGATAGCTTCAAGTGCTCGAAACGGCATTGGCTACAAAGGCATCGGAAAACAACTTGCTCATGAGTACAAGCAGGAGCAAGAACGATGGCTGAAAGCTAGAATTGCTCAAAGCAATTATCAGAAGTGGAAGTTAAATCAAGCCACTGAAAATCTGAATGCCAGGGCTAGAAGAAATCTGGCAAGGAAGGCTTTCAGCAAACTCAGAAACCTGACAGGTATCTGAAAGCATCATATGGAGCACCTAGGAACACACCAAGGAAGAAAATAATTCTTACTAATGATAACTTTCATTCAAAAAGAATTCCTCCTTACGTTCCTGTCAGACAAAAGCATATTTCAAAGAAATTCATTCAAAAATGGATTCCTACTGGAAGAACTTTTGATTCTGACGGTTCCATCAAAGATATGAGAACCTAATCTCCTGTTTCCTGTTGTGTGCAGAATGCCTCCTGGACTAAAGCACAATGGCTATTTGATAGTGGATGCGGAAAGCACATGACAGGAGACAAAGCAAATCTGGTTGACTACAAAGCTTGCAACACAGGACCAGATATCGATTTCTTGGAGAATTAAATCCTCTCTGGGATTTGCAACGTCAAATTGGGAACTTTAACAATCAGCGTATTACATGTTAAGGATTTGAAATACAATCTATTTAGCATGAGCCGGTTTGCATAAGGGTTTTACTATAAAATTCAAAGCTAAATCGCAAACTAATTGACAATGAGTCAGCAGCAGTCTTAGTTGGTCGTGGAAAGGCGATCTTTATGTTGCCGATTGGGCATCTACCACAATCAAGAATGTCTCATGGTGAGTCAATCTGGTCACCTGAAGAAACCTTGGTTATGGCACAAAAGAATGAGTCACTTGAATTTCAAAACTCTGAATAGACTTGCCAAGAAAGAGTTAGTGGTTGGTCTTCCCAAAACATCTTTCAGAAAGGATGGTATCTGTTCTGCCTGTCAGATGGGGAAATAATCTAAGATCTCTTTCAAGTCCAAAATCAGACACTCTAGTGTTAGACCACTGCAACTTTTACATATGGATCTTTTTGAATCATCTGTAACTAGTTATGCAGGAAAGAAATATGGTCTGGTTGTTGTAGATGACTTCTCAAGATTCACTTGGGTTGTTTTTCAGAAACACAAATCTGATGCCAGGGTGGAGATACCAAACTTGCTGAAAAAGCTTGAAGTTATGAAAAATGACAAGGTATCTGCAATCAGAACAGATCATGGTACTGAGTTTGTCAATCAGTACATAAAGGAGTTTTGTACCTGCAAAGGTATACAACACCAACTTTCCTCTGTAAGAACACCTCAACAAAATGGTGTTGCAGAAAGGAAAAACAAAACCCTTAAAGAAGCTGCAAGGACAATGCTAGCTGACACTGAGATAAGTGAAATATATTGGGTTGAAGCTGTAAACACAGCCTGCTACACTCAGAACAGATGCTTGATAAACAAACACCATAACAGGACCCCCTATGAAATCTTGGTTGGAAGACCTCCCAATATCAAACATCTGAGAGTATTTGGTTGTAGATGTTTTGTTCTAAACAATGGGAAAGAATATCTGAGAACATTTCAACCAAAGGCAGATGAAGGTGTTTTTCTTGGCTATTCCACAAACAGCAAAGCTTACAGAGTTTACAACAAAAGAACAAAGAAAATTGAAGAATCAGTTCATGTTGTATTCTATGAAGGAGGTAAGAAAACACCTCCTATTGATGAACTCTCAGAAAAGTTCAAAGAACTATTACTGAGGGATACTAAAGAAGAATCCTCAGAAAGGAAAAACATCGGTATGGAAAGTAAGGATGACTCTGACGTAGAAAAGCTTGAAAAGCCTAGTAACAACAAGATGACTCACAAACATGATGAGGAATTTCCTATGAGTTTTCCAGAAATGGAACAGGTTACTGAGAACCTTCATCATGAAGAGGCATCTGAAAATAAGAATGCTGAAATGCATGTCTCAGATATTTCTAACACTGAAAAAGTGTCAGATATCCATGACATTTCCCATATGTCAGATATCTCAGATACTGAAAAAGTATCAAATCAAAATCTTAGTGATTCACATTCAGATCACCTGGATATTGACCCTACTAGCACTAAACCTTTGATGAAATGGATCAAAGATCATCCTACAAAGGATATAATTGGACCAATTAATCAGGGTGTTAAAACTAGGAGAGCAATAGCTGAAAATGCTGATTCTCTCTTTGGATGTTTCATCTCGAATATTGAACCTAAAAATATAGAAGAAGCATTAGGAGACCAAGACTGGATCTCTGCAATGCAAGAAAGAGTTGGATCAATTTGAGAGAAAGCAGTCCGAAACTAGTTCCATTTATAGAAGGAATATCTGTGATTGGAACTAAGTGGGTTTTCAGAAACAAAATGAATGAAACTGGTGAAATAACCAGAAACAAAGCAAGATTGGTTGCCAAGGGATTCACTCAGACTGAAGGCTTAGAATTTGATGAGTCATATGCACCAGTTGCCAGATTGGATGCAATAAGACTCTTTCTAGCCTTTGCACCTCATAAAGATTTCAAAGTTTATCAGATGGATGTCAAAAGCGCATTCCTAAACGGTGAACTTGCAGAAGAAGTTTATGTTGAGCAACCACCTGGCTTTGAAGTTTCCTCAGAAAGTAGAATGGTCTATAAATTACAGAAAGCTCTGTATGGACTGAAACAGGCTCCAAGAGCATGGTATGACACTTTGGCCAAATACCTTCTGGAAAGTGGTTTCAAGAAAGGTGAAGTTGATAAAACTTTATTTACCTTAAACCATGATGGGAAACTACTCTTAGTTCAAATATATGTTGATGACATTATATTTGGATCTAAGGACAAGCAACTTTGTAATGACTTTGCAAATCTCATGAAAAGCAAGTTTGAGATGAGCATGATGGGAGAAATGAATTATTTCCTAGGATTGCAAGTCAAGCAACTCAATGATGGAATATTCATTAGTCAAACAAAGTATGCAAAAGACATGCTCACAAAATTCAATCTTAAGCCTTCTGAAAAGAATGCTAAGATACCTATGAGCATTGGAACCAAAATGACCTATACTGAATCAGATAAGAGTATTGAAGAACATAAGTATAGGAAATTGATAGGTTCACTACTTTACCTCACTGCAAGTAGACCTGATATTCAATATGCTGTTGGAGTATGTGCTAGATTTCAGACAAATCCAATGCAAACACACTACAACATTGCTATGAAAATATTAAGGTATGTGAAGGTACAGATAGATGTAGGACGTGGTATCCTAAAGAAAGTGGATTGAGTTTATTTGGGTACTCGGATCTCGATTATCTTTGGATCATTGCTTGATAGGAAAAGCACCTCAGAACTTGGGTTTACGGGCACTAGACTTATCTCATGGTTTAGCAAGAAGCAAAACTCAATTGCAACTTCTACCACAGAGGCTGAATATATTGCTGCTGGTTGTTGTGCAACACAAATTCTGTGGATACAACAACAACTTAAAGACTATGGACTCGATGAGAAGAAAACTCCAATTTTATGTGACAACACAAGTGCTATTGCGATTACACAGAACCCTAAATTTCATGCCAGAACAAAGCACATTGATGTTAGACATCACTTCATCAGAGACCATGTTGAAAAAGGCAATATAGAGATACTCAAGATTGGGACTGAAGACCAACTTGCAGATATCTTCACTAAGCCACTACAAGAAAGTAGATTCTTAGCCTTAAGACATAGTCTTGGACTAATGGACCGCCTTGAATGAAAAAGTTCGTGTATCCGAACGGGCATCCAGAGAAGAGGTATCTGGAACGGGTATCCAGAAAAGAGAGAAGAGGTATCTGGAACGGGAACCCAGAAGTCAAAAAGGCTAAAGAGCAAAAAGATAGCTTAAGATCTCTGAGACGGGAACTCAGATATCTGAATCATTCTATAAACGGGGAACACAAAAGAGAATAGTATAACTATCTGCAGTCAACTACTCTCTTGAATCTCGCACTATTTCTATCTTGATGAAAAACTTGGGAAAATCCTAAGTATAAGACAGATTCAGATGCGAACAGTGTCCTTGCTCCAACAGAATTGTGATTCAGATAGCTATTAGCCAAAATTCATTAAATGGGCACAATTACATTTGTTGATTGTGATCATTGCTGGAAAAGCAATGGTGACCCTTGATGAATTCAAGCGCTTGATCTGAACGGCTGAAATTAATTCACAGTAAATAGTGGACTGTAAAAATTCCGACAAAGACCACTTTGCATTTAATGCCGAAGTTACTTTTGATCATGCCGGCTTGCAAATCACAGATACGTACACACAAAATCAATTTGTATGTATTTGTCTGTTGAGATTCACTTGCTATATATATAGGATTTTGGCAAATGAAATCACTTTTGCCTAATCCGAAATTTCAACTTGCATCAAAACAGCAAAAACCTTCTTCTGAGCCTCTGCAACTTCTCTAAATTATCTGCAAATCTCGATTAAGTTTTTCTGAAAAGAATCACTCAATCGAATCTCTTTCAAACACAAGCTTCAAATCCCTACTATATAAAGAGATGGCCTCCAAGAACACTTCTACACAGAAATCCCAATCCTCCACTGGTACTGCTGAAAAGCAAGCACCAGAGTTGGTTATTGTTAACAATCGACTGGTAGGAGCTTTCAATCCTGACCATTGGACTTCAAGTCACAGAATGATTTGGGGTGGTGCCATGGTTGAGGAATACCTCACGGCTGGAATAGAGAACCAAGCCGACAGAAAGCTAATTCTTGACATGCTTGAAAAGGCACAAATCAAGGGCTTTCTATCTGCTCGCCTAGTGGAATTTCATCACTTGATGTGTTGGAATTTTACAACAACTCGTGATTATTTCTGTGTATCCGAAAACCGAAATAGTGTCTATCAAAACCTCGATCAAGGAAAGGAAATCCTACGGACTTAACAACTTCAGTAAGTTGTTTGAGGTTCAAAATCTTGGAAAGGATTTTGAAATAAACACCAAGGATGAGGAACTCCTTGAAGGTGTTAAAGAACTTTCTGATGATATGTGTGATCGTGAGAAATCGAGATACACCATCGAGTTCAAACTTGTCGACATCCGAACCGGACATCTGTTGGTTCCTTTGGGATATCTTGGCTTGCATTCTTCATGATGCTTGATGGTCTACAAGGAGGTCTTGACCAGATAAGCCAAGAACAATGGATCATGATGTTCTTCTTTGAATCAACAAGACAATTTGGAAAACCCTTTCAACTAGGGAAATGCCTTCATGAAATTCGTGAAGAAGATTCAGGCTTGAGCCTAAGATTGTTAAAGGACTAGCTGAGCCAAAGGCCACGATGGGATATAGTCGAAAATATGCTACTTCTGGAAAAGCTTGGCATTGAGCTCGGAGAGAATTTGAAATAGCCAACAAGACTTACTCTACAAGTATGAGTATACAAATCGATGAAAAAGGTTCTGGGTCTCGAAAGGTCCTAAGAAGAGAAAATATGAAAAGATATCTGAAGAAAAGGTTGCGACCAAGAAGCCCAGAACTTCAAGAAAGAAGTCTGCTAGCAAATCAGAAGACACACCCAAAGAGGTTGTCAATTCTCAGATATCTGCAGGCATTGTCGATGAACCGATAATGGCAGATGAACTCATCAATCCGCAAAAGAGTTATCAACTCTTGAACAAGTAGACTCGGAAGAGAAAGTGCTTTCGAAATGTTGCGACTAATGCGAAAAGCCTTGGCGATGAACTCATAAATCCGCCAAGAGTGGTGAAAAACACCAAGCCCCATCTGCGAAACCGCAGGAATAATGGACCAATCGGTTCCAATCTTGATGAGAGCTCGACGATGAAGATGATGAACTAGTCATCTCTCAAGTCCTAGAAAATAAAAAGGGCTAAGGTTGTTGAACAAGTGGCGGTGAGAAGGTATCTCAAGAAGAACCTACACCACAGTTCTTGAACCTATAGCAAAGGTTGTTGGTACAAACACATCATCAGGGAATGACTCTCTTGCACAACTTCACAAAGCCCTGATGAGTGGTATCTTAGTATTGGCAGATGCTGATGGAAATGCCACATCTAAGAATCTGGAAGAACACACTACTGATCAATCTTCTGCTTTCAGACAAACACAACAACCACAACAGCCACAAGTGGTTGATGAAATGGTAAATGAACTCCATTTTGAATTACCAAAGAATATCTTTGAAGAAAATCAGTAATTGAAAGGTTCCCCAACTCAATGAGAGGATCAAACCGAGACATCTACTCGAATGATCAACAGGGGGCAACTGAGTTGCATACTCAGGGAAGGTGTGAAGTACCAGAAACTTCAAACAAAGAAACTGAACTGGGACAAGACGACCAATGTATAGAAAGGTCACAAGTTCCAGAGACCAATCAGCCTGAAACTGCTCGGGTAAATGACTGGTTTAACTCTTACCTTGTGAAAAAAAAAATTTATACTTATAAATCTTGTTACCTTATAAGAATCTCTTTGTCACAGGCTGAGTTAGAAACGGAAAAACAAGAGGAAGCTGAAAAGCTTACCTCAGATACTGAAAAAGAGGTTCCTTCAACCTCAACTCTTGAGAAATCTGAGCCTGTGCCACAGGTAAATAATTCTTAAAGAGAACTTTTTTTTTTCAGTAAAAATGTTTGTATGCTCATTCATGATAAATGTTTCTAACAGGCTCCAACTGAGATGGAAGAAGATAAGGCAGAAATGCCAGAGACAAACCCAGAAACCAACAAGGTTTCTGAAGAACACATCACTGAGCCTTCAAACTTGAAGGTATATGAAAATCAGTGATAAGTACTCTTCAACCTGGGTTATCTTAAAACTTCTTCTAAATTATTCAATACTATCTACTTACAGGCTCAATCAGAAGTAGAAGTGCAAGGGGACAGAGTTGCGACATTCCCTGCACCTATGGAAATTGATGAGGCATCAAGGCCTTCATCACAAGAAAAGATTCCAGAGACTGCACAAGTCTCTGAGAGACAAGTATCTGAGCCTCCCATGGAGGTAATTGACCTCTCAGATATCTGACTTGTCACTTAAAGTTTTTCTTGATAAAATTTCCTAAGTATTGTGATAATGTTAATTCTCAGGTTCAAGAAAGAAAGGTTGATGAGGACCAGACTTCCAAGTCTCCACCTCACAACAAGATATCTGAGACAGCAATCGTCTCAGTAGAACAAGTATCTGAGCCTGATGTTCATACTCAGGTAACTCAGAAACTAAACTACACTTCTACTCAGATATCTACCAAAGTTTTGAAACTCACTTAAAACTCTTTCTTTCAGGCTCAAACAGATGCAAGGCAGGTTCCCATTGAAGAAACAAGGGACCTACTTCACTTCTTCAAAGCTCACACTTTGCCAAAGCATATTCAATGCTTCAAGAAATGGCAGAAGTTAAGGTGCTCTGATCTCTCTGAAATATTGAGAATAACTGATCAACCAACCAGACGGGCACGAGCTCTTGACCTGGAAACATATGTCCAAGCAATGTTCGCTCTGAGAACAACATACGATTCGACTACTACAAGGACTTTTCCGAGAAGTGGCGATAGTTTGATACATGCCTTTGAGCAGCAGATGGTCGGACAAGATTACAGATGGCATTCAAGCGATTACGCCCCACTACGCAATTCATACCTTCTGAACAAGAAGAAGTTAATGGGCAGAAGATCACTATCCCGGAAGTGATCAATCTTGTATCTGAAGATGATGAGGAGGAAGAAATGAATGAAAATTTCTTTGATGAACCTCCCACTGATCATCACCAAAAGGATGATAATGACAAAAAGGATGATGATGATGCTCCTGCACCAGGGACCGGAGGAATTTCACAGAGAAACAATGCCTCGATCATTTGAAAAGCAACCGAGAAGACTTCACAGAAATCTCCGTCTCCATCTCCCCAGAAATCTACTCATCCTTCTTCTAACCAACACGCAGTTCCTACTGAGCAAGTAGTTGAGTTCTCTGAGGTAACCAATCAGAAAATTTTGAATACTCAAAACAGAAGTGCTCAACTCAGACAACTGTTGAAGAAGAACAACAGCTCCATCTTCAACTGGAAGATCAAATAGCTAAATCCAGAGAAAGGCTTGATCAACTAGAAGATCAATACCTCAAAGAAATGAATGCTTACTCTGCGGTTAACGAGCTACGGGATGCTGTGCAAGAGATCGCCAAAGAACTCGATACTGAAGAAGTATCTGAAGTCAAGCATGATGTTAAGGCTGCATCATCTTCGAAAGAAGTACCATCCTCCTCCCAGAAAGGAAAGAAACCATTCTCTGAGATGGTTGCTGGACTTGATACGATTGATGAACATGTCCAAGAGGATGAAGATCACTGGGCTAATCACTCAGATGGTGAAGAAGACAAGACTTTGGCAGAGCACCGCCATGAACATTTAGCGGTTTCTCACTTAAAAAGAAAGTTGATTGCTCCTACAATCTTCAACAAATTGCCAAACGTCCACTCCCATGAGTACATGAGCAGGTACCAAGTACTGGCCACTCTGAATAAGGAGATGTCTTCACAAAACAAGGAAGTAATTGCCTCAGTCCCCTCTTAAATGAGAAAGTTCACTGAGCTCATCACTCAGAGAACAACTAGCATGATCATTGCTCAGAAAGATCTGGGAATGACAAGGGACGATGATATGTCTTTAGCTGAAAAAGCTTTTCAAGAGGCAAGTTACACTGCTGGAAAAGCAGATGCCATCCTAGGCCCATTAAGTAACTCACGATAAGGACAATGGACTTATCAAGCAAAATCAGAGCTCAAAGCCGAATTTGAAGTTGGTCACCGCCACAACTATCTACAAGGGCACTTTGACTCTCTCTCAGATTCCTTTATGAGACTGAGTCAGCCAACAATGACTAAGGGGGAAAGAAAGTACAAATCTGGACCTCAAAGTCAGGGGGAATGGGAAGAAGGAGATGAAAACAAGAAGAAATCTGAGGTGTCTTTCGAAGGAAGAAGAAAAACTTCCCACCACCACTCGTAATCTATGAGTCCTCCTCAAGCCAAGCCGCTTCCAGAGACCTCTTCAAGGAACCAAAATGGTAACAAGGGCCATGGCACAGAAACCTCCAAGGAGTACCAAGGCTCCAAGGAGAAGACAAGTTAGAGGGATTGATGAATCTTCTGAAGAAGAAGAAGAAGGTCAAATCAAGTCCCAGGGCAATGAAGAAGGCTGCAAAGATCTCACAAGAATTGATCTTGATGAAGATGATGAAGAGATGAAGATGAAGCTCCTCTTCACGTAAAAGGAAACTTGAAAGCCTAATCGAGCCCATAGATGCAAAGCCCTAGCAGCCTAAAACACCCTCCGAAATACCAAGTCCATCCAGGTGGTGGTTCTTCAAGCAACAACCCCAAAGAGAATTCAAGATGAAAAGGAACAGATCGAGAGTCGAGCAAAGACAAAGTCAACTTCCACTCGTGCCAAGAAGCCAAAATTGAGTATGTGAAGTATGACAATGTTTCCTCTGTCTACAGGTGCATCAATCAGAAGAATGGCTATTGGATTCTGGAACTTAAGCATCTATTGGTAAATTCAAGATTTCCAGAACCAATCCTCAAACAACTTATGACATGGAGAAAGAATAAACCTACCTTGATCAACACCAATCACATCAAAGCATAGTTGATTTTGAAGTTGTCAAGAGAATCGAATGATGAAAAGGACCTCTCGATGATTGTCCATATGGAAAGCCGATGATGTGCACAAAATTCGAATATCACAGAATGTGCACAAGACCAAGACTTCTGTGGAACCACATGAGTCGTTCTATCCGATGTAAGATCAATACGGGTGACATCGATATCCAAGATTATCTACGAATACTTCAAGCTTTCAGATATCGAATAGAGCATGCCCGAAGTGGGGAAAGTACCTATGGGTCAAGCATTTTGTCGAAAAAATCCTACCAAAACCTACAAAGAAATGTGGATTTGCGGAGAAAGCAGATGCTTGTGTAACTCTTCTTTATGATTATTCTGATGACATCAAAAGGTTTGGAGATAGGAAATTTGCAGACTGATCCATAGAAACACTGTTGAAGACTTGAAGATTGAAGACTTGAAGACTAGTTCTTTAGGATGTTTACTTGGAGCTTGGTTACTCCTGTTGTCCTAAATTACTAAGTTTTTTTTTTTATTTTTGCTGACTGAGCTTAACTGTATCATGTATTTAAAGTTATCTGTAATCTTTAGTTGCGACTTATCTGAAGAACTTACTCTCAGATAGTATTTTATAAAAGATAACTTGTCAGCAAAGATCACACCTTGTGATTTGGTTGATGTCTACTTTCTGCACTTAGTTATGTGATTTGAAAGATCTTGAGAAATGATTAAGTGGTGGATTGTTTCCTCATCCAGATTTGTAATAGGGAAGATAGTCATCGTTGACTGATCAAAATGGGGGAAATTTGTTAGATATTTTGTTAGAATATCTGTTTAGATTTTGTTCAGCAACATGATGATTTATCTTAGTCTCAGAAAGGTGATTAGTACTCTTGGTTCACTTGAACATTGTAAAAGAGGAAACCCACTAAGTATGATAGTCTAGCTAATCTTGTATAGGATGATAGGTCTCAAATTGTAATTTTTATATTATGAAGAAAAGACCAAGAAGAAGACATCCAATGTAAAGCTCAACAAGAATTGAAGACTTGAAGAAAATCGCACAAGATTATCAATCTGTTGTTCAGATATCTTAGCGATATCTTGTGAACACAGCAGTTTCAAACAAACTGTGTCACAAAAGATATCTGAGAAATGAGATACATATCTGAAGACAAGGAAAGTGTCCACATATATCTATTCTCAGATACCTTGAGCGTTAAACACGTTTCTGAAAGAGAAACATATATTGCAAACAAAGTTGTTTCAATCAATACAAGTGGTATCTGAAGAATGAAGATAAGGACGCAAAGAATCGCACAATGTGTCTAGTCTCGATACAAAGCATAGTTCCGTTGACACTCGGACAAAAGTATAGTACAATGCATTTAATGCACAGACAGAGATGTTCGAGTAAAAGCAACGGCAACTTCTGAGAAGAAGACAAAACCTGCTACAGTACTATACACACAGATATCGATAGTTTGAATTTGAGCCTAACGGATACTATTCAAACGGCACTCAAAGTCATCTATAAATATCAACACTTAGACAGCTTGAGGGATGACACACATTGCATACGCTGAAACATAGAACTCTGAACATCCTACTCTCTCAAAGCCACTTACTTATTATCAAAGCTTTCTGTTGCGACTAAAGCTTGTGATCTTGAGTAAACACTGAAGTTCTAAGTGTCCTGATCCTAAACAAGCAAAGCTATCTGTGAAGGAGTTGAATCAAAAGATCAACTATCTGAGATTCATTCTCTTGAACAGATATCATAAGACTTGGGTCAGTAAAATCGAACAAGATACCATACACTGTAAAGTGTATTAAGTAACTTAGTTCACAGAGCTATCTAAATAACTGAAAAGTTATTAAGACGCTCATCTGACAACTCAAACCGAAACCAACACCAAAACCAAGTGATGTGAAGTACTTAGTTTGAAAAATCAGGGAATAACTCCAAGGTTACCGGAGTATAGGAAGTACTTGATTTGGGAAACTAAGGAATAACTCCAAGGTTTTTGAGTATAGGAAGTACTTAGCTTGGGAAGCTAGGGAACAACTCAAAGGTTTCTGAGTATAGGAAGTACTTGGCTGAAGAAGCTAGGGAACAACTCAGGGGGAACATTTGGTTGGGAACCAATTGTTAAGAATCTTAGAATAGGATTTTTGTAAGGTTATCTCAATTATCTGTTCTAGTGAATTCTAGGTATCTGATAGACCGAAGTGGATTAGTTGGAGGATTACGCCACCTCCAGATACCACTATACTTGCTGTGTCATTTACATTTCTGTATTTATACTTCAGCAACACACACACACTTATTAACTGTTTCTACACTTATCTTTATTAAGTCTTCCGCACTCTGATTCTAAGTATCAGATATCCATTCAGATATCTGAGAAACATTTGTTATCGACAAAAGTTTTAAAAGACTATTCACCCCCCCCCCCCCCCTCTAGTCTTTTACTTTGCCGTTGTCTGGACCAACAGCTTGTCACTCAAAGGCTTCAACTCGATCAACCGTTCGGCTACCGCAATAGCCTCTGACACATTCTGTGCGTTCGCCCGTTGAATCTCAAGGTTTGCCCATGGCTTGAGACCATCGATGATTGCAAACAGGGCCTCCGAGTCGGTTATGCTTGGCAACTCGAGCATGATCTCTTGGAACTCCTTCACATACCCCTTAATGGTCCCGCTATGCGTCAATTGCTTGAGCCTAGCCCGAGCCTCAAACTCCACATTTTGCGGGTAGAATTGGCGCTTGAATTCGGCCTTGAAATCGTCCCATGTCTCCATCCGGACAGTGCCTCGTTCAATGTCCATCTCACGCCTCCTCCACCATAGTAGAGCCGTCTCAACCAAGTAGTAAGGAGCCGTTTGTAGCTTGTCAGATCATCCCGAATGTTGCAAGCACCAAAGTACCGCTCCATAGCCCATAGAAAATCATCGATCTCCCGAGCATTCCTAGACCCCTTGAATGGGTTAGGCCTTGGAACATCAATCCGATGAGGTGTCGCACCTCCATGTTCCCCAACATTGGCCATAGCCCTTTCAAGTATAACCATCTTACCCTTGATGGTTTCCCATGCCTCCTTCATCTCGGCGTTGTAGGCCTCAAACATGGCATGAATATCCGTGTTATGAGAGTTGATGGTGGCCAACACCTGCCCCTCCAACTCCTCATGGTTGTCCTCCAACGCCCTTACCCGCTCCATCAGGTCCTCCAGCGCCTTACTGTGGTCATCCATGACTCCCTCGACCCAGGTCACCCGAGCCTCCATGGACTTAACCCCCCTTGCGCCACCTGGAGCATCACTCACGTTGGAACCGGACTCCATTCCTTCCTTCTTGCACGAACTTTCCCCAAGAACTATCTCCAACACGAAAGCTACAGAACCACAGCGTGGCTCAGATACCACTTGTCACGGGATGAAACTCTTAATTTGTAAGAAAACCTTGACCCGTGTGGCACTAGACTAGTTCGCCTCGATCTAGCTAGTAAGCCTTCCTACCAACGCACTAAGTGCGTATGGAGAGAGTGTGTTGAGAGCTTGAAAGTTTGCAAGAATGCTTGTGTATTGCTTCATGGTCAAAAAGTGAAGGCCAAAGGCCTATATATACATGTATCTCACCTCCTTAAGGGAAGAGTGGAGATGTTTCTAGTCCCTCCTATGTTCTAGAGAATTCTACCAAGCTCCTACCATTTACAAGTCTCCATAATATACAAGAATATACAAGATCCTTCTATGACCTAGAACCTTCTACCAAGTTCTATATCTACAAGCTTTTATTCATCTACTATACAAGAACATTCTAGAGAATGCTTCATTATCCATGGACTTGGGAACATTCTAGAGAATGTTTAATTCCTTCTTGGACTTGGGCCTTGAAAATGCTTGGGCTTGGACCGCAAGATTGTTGGACCGTGACAATGTGCTTGAGCCACACCCCAAAAAAATACTCCCTCCATTTCAGAGAAAGTGTTATAATTTGGATTTGCACTAATTTTAAGAAAAAGTAGAAAGTACAAGTGGTCCCTCTAATTATTAGAGATTAACTGAGTGACATATTGTAATAAAAGTAAAATGTAGGGAGTTTTATTATTTAACTAATTTCCATAAATGGAAATTGTAACACTTTTAGTGAAACGCCAAAAACGGAAAGTTGTAACACTTTCTCTGAAATGGAGGGAGTATTTTTTTTCTAATTAATACCATGTATTTTTCATTATCACAAATTAGCCACATCCAATTCTTGGCAAGACTAGCCCGTAGTCCAACAATGAAGAAGTCCTTTTGTTCCATCGCCATTTCTGTTCTTGTAGGCAAGCTAAAAACGAACTTCCTCCGTCTTGCTCTTTTCTTGTAATTCTTCAAAGCCCTTTTGTTCAAGCTCAATTGGTTTCACTAGTCACTATAAGATATTTGATCCAATATGACCTACAAAAAGAGTCGTTTCATGCAAACAAAGAATCGAATAAGAGATGCAAATTAAAAAGGGGTCACAAAAGAGGTGTATCGTATTTTAGATTGAAGTACAAAGGGGATGTGTCGTATTTTTAAATTACGACTCAACATTAGTAGTCGTATTTTTTACCTTCTTTGAGTTAATTTGAAGTATTTATAAATCGTATTAAATCAAATCTATTATATTATTTCTTGTTATTTTGAGATCATATATAATTAATTTATTTTCCTTTTAAACATAGAATTACTTACGATTCAACTAGATTTGTAATCATGCTAGTATAGTTTTTTTTTTCTTTATATTAGCTAAATTTTGATATAGGTTGAGAACATGTGTTTTGGGATATATACCTACGGTCTTAAAGTTGTAAAATAAGTGTTCTTCAACCCTTTAGTTCATCACAAAATGAATTGATATTGGGATGTATACCTACGGTCTTAAAGTTGTAAAATAAGTGTTCTTCAACCCTTTAGTTCATCACAAAATGAATTGATATTGGGATGTATACCTACGGTCTTAAAGTTGTAAAATAAGGAGTCGTTAGGGATGATGGGTTTAAGGCTAATTAAGTAAGTTATGAATTATTTGAAAAATTGAATATTGGGGACACATGTTTGGTAGGGGAATAAGATTAGGTTTACCGTGCACAGTTCATTCTCAAATTTCCTCTCTTCTTTGTTGTTGGCTCCATTGATGGTCGTCTATCACAGCGGCTCTCTTATCCCATTTAATTGTTACTATCTGAATCTATAGTTCTTGATCTAATGAGGTTTTTCATAATTATTTCTTGCTTAGTGCTTGGCTTTGCCGTTCAGCCGACATGAAACCATATACTCCGATGAATCCTATCCGGGGTCGTTGAGTTTTCAGGCATTTCTTCACATCACTCCAATGGGCTACATCTTTTTTTATCCAAATAACACTCAGAAATTCAAGATTTTGTTTACATTTTTTGAGACATTACCATGAAAAAGTTGGAAGTTTTTCTAATATTTCTTACGAGATTCATATCTTCCCAACTATTGGAAAATTAAAATCCACCTCTAATACCGGGTCAGCTAGAATGAATACAAATAACAATGTATTGTATAAGTAGTACTGAACAGAAGATTATGTCATATTATCAAGCTTAATATCCCATAATCTGCCCTATTAACTGTGATAGCGTTTCTCCCGAATAAGTGATAATTATTTTAAAGACCTCATTATTTTAGGTAGAACTTATCTCGTACATAAATTAGCCACATGCTATTTTGAATCCTGGCTCCGCCCCTAAACCTAAAAATATACCTGATCACAGCTGAACTAAATAGGCCATGCTTTGCTTTTCATCCATGCATGCAATCTGGAAGAAACAGCTCCAATACAAAATTCACTTTGGCCTTACTTTGCTTTGGGAGGACATAAATTTCCAAAAAAATCTGTACTTCAATTTAATAGACAGGTCCTACATAACAGAATACGTGTAGTTCTCTTACTTGGAATTAAACCTGAAGTATGACAACTCCATACCCACCAAATTGAGCTTCTCAACTCAAACTCCTCATACCATGAAACATATACTCCTTAGTCAATTACTGATAAGAGAAAACTATCTGTCTCAAAGTTCACTTAAACATTTTAACTCTTTCACGAATACTCAAAATCGAGACCTTGATTAACCTTGAATGTAAACGCAAAGGTAACGTCGTTAATGACCCTTAAATTGTACTACAAGTGAACTTATTTACTATTGGAGATCACTCTAGATCTTTCACTAGCTACATGAAACAGAAAGCAGTAGCTCAACAACTGCAAACAATTGCACAAGTGAATAAACCTTTCTAGTAGATTGGACCATCTATTTTTAGCTAGGCTTATAAAGTTGAAACTAGAATTAATATCTATGATCACCAAGTCATGTTTGCTTAAAAGAACAAAATCTGCCAACATATGACAGCAATAACAGTGAAAGAAGGTAAAAAAAAAACAACAGAACTAGACTGTCTTTGACAGCACTCTAATGTTGTTTTCCAACCACTGTAGGTACTAGAAAAGTAGTACTCATGTTTTTAAAACACTTATCATCCACATTTTGCAATTTATACCTCTTTAAACTATTCCACATTCCATTACCAAATCAACCAAACAACTCCTATAAATTCTCCTTCCATTTTATCTATCAGCATTCAGCACCACAACAGAACAAGACTAGAGTTCTTCACTCATCTATCTTCTGTATCATTCGAACACAAAGAAAGATGGGTGTCTCTCAGTTACTGGTTTCAATTGGAATCTTTGCAGCGTTCATTGCTTTGTTAGCGATTCCTCGTCCCGCCCTAGCAGAAACCAGGCATTACGACTTCAACGTATATTATTAACTATGTCTACATGTTTTTTTCCCTTAGCCATTTCATATATTAACTTAATTTTTTTCTTTCTCAAACTTATGCAGGTTCAGCTGCAAAATGTCACACGATTATGTCACACGAAAAGTATAGTCACTGTAAACGGAAAATTCCCTGGACCACGTATCTTTGCAAGAGAGGGTGATCAACTGGTTATAAAAGTGACGAACCATGTGTCCAATAATATCACCATTCACTGGTATATATATATGCATTAGTCTATACACAGCACATCAATAAAGTTATTTACTTATTAATGAGCAATTCTTCTGAGATACTAAATGTGACAATTTTTATGTTATAGGCATGGGATCAGACAGCTTCGCAGCGGATGGGCAGATGGGCCAGCCTATGTAACTCAGTGTCCCATACAGACGGGGAATAGCTACATGTACAATTTCACTGTGACCGGCCAACGTGGAACCCTCTGGTGGCATGCACATATTTCATGGCTAAGAGCGACGCTTTATGGCCCTATCATCATCCTTCCAAAGAAAAATGTTCCTTACCCTTTCACAAAACCTTATAAGGAAGTCCCAATCGTATTTGGTGAGGGATTAATGTCATAAACATCTTGGTCTTACTTTAAGCAAGCTTATAACAGAAACTGTCTTTACAAACACTTCTTCTCTACTTCTTTTACAAAGACAACAATCAGTTCTAGATCAAAAGCTATTAAAAACATGACATTAATCCATCAGAACATAAAAAGTGTGTCAATTTATTTGCAGGAGAATGGTTCAACGCGGATACTGAAGCTATAGTGAACCAAGCTACACGAACAGGTGGAGGCCCAAATGTATCTGATGCATATACAATCAATGGACTTCCAGGACCATTATATAATTGTTCTGCGAAAGGTGCAAATTACATTAGTCAGCAGGCAGTGATACCATTTACATACAGAAGCAAATTACATGCTAAATCAACTGCGTGTTTGATTAGTTTCATTTTTGGTTTTCTGTGACAGATACATTCAAACTGAGGGTAAAGCCAGGAAAGACATACATGCTTCGTGTGATCAATGCTGCACTCAATGACGATCTCTTCTTTAGTATTGCCAACCACACTCTCACTGTGGTCGATGTTGATGCAATATATGTCAAGCCTTTTGAAACCGACACAATTCTAATCACCCCTGGACAAACCTCAAACATTCTTCTAAAGGCCAAACCAAATTTCCCAGGTGCCACTTTCCTCATGACTGCTCGACCATACGTCACAGGGCAGGGGACGTTCGACAATTCAACTGTTGCTGGTATCCTGGAGTATGAATCCCATTTACGACACTCTGCTTCTTTCATGAAAAAACTACCACTATACAAACCAACTCTTCCGGCTTTAAATGACACCTCATTTGTCTTCAATTTCACACAAAAGCTAAGAAGCTTAGCCAGTTCACAGTTCCCTGCCAATGTCCCACAAAATGTTGACAAAAAATTCTTTTTCACAGTAGGATTAGGAACAAGCCCATGCGACCTCAAAAATAACCAAACCTGTCAAGGGCCTAATGGGACGAGGTTTTCAGCATCAATCAGTAACATATCCTTTGTTCAGCCAACAACAGCTCTTCTCCAGGCCCATTACACAGGCCAGTCTAGCGGAGTTTACA
The DNA here is from genome assembly GCA_026545765.1 of Plantago major. Lineage (NCBI taxonomy): Eukaryota > Viridiplantae > Streptophyta > Magnoliopsida > Lamiales > Plantaginaceae > Plantago > Plantago major. The sequence continues at coordinate 25,883,407 of CM048840.1, read as the reverse complement.
GCCCCGACTTCCCATTCAGTCCTTCAAAATGGTTCAATTACACCGGAACCCCTCCCAATAACACTATGGTGACAAATGGGACAAAACTAATGGTTTTGAACTATAACACTAGTGTTGAGTTAGTGATGCAGGATACCAGCATTCTTGGTGCTGAAAGCCATCCGTTGCATCTCCATGGATTTAATTTTTTCGTTGTTGGACAAGGCTTCGGAAACTATGACCCAAATAACGACCCGAAAAAGTTCAATCTTGTTGATCCGGTTGAGAGGAACACTGTCGGTGTGCCATCTGGTGGATGGGTCGCAATTCGGTTCTTGGCTGACAATCCAGGTGAGTAAAAAGTAAAAAGTATTCCTTATGAAAGTTCATGTATAGACTAAACAATCTCAACCTTCTATTGAATAATATTAAACAGTTATTGATTGTTATTTCACTTGGACCAGGTGTATGGTTCATGCATTGTCATCTGGAAGTCCATACGACGTGGGGTTTGAAGATGGCATGGCTCGTGTTGGACGGGAAACTTCCTAACCAAAAGCTCCTTCCTCCACCAGCTGATCTTCCAAAATGCTAAACCGCGATCACATCATTGAGTTTTTTTTTCATCACCTAAATGGCCTGAGAGTTGTTTTTCCTTGTCTTTGTTTTCTCTAACAGAGTGAGCTGACTGGTTTGTGCCTATCCCAGTTTTGCAAGCATTAACTTTGTCAGTGTTTGATTCCATTGTAATCCACATTTCATTTAACAGTAAAGTGTCTGACCATTGGGAGCTATTGTAATCTGAATGAGAGTTCAATAAATTAAGCATTAGTTTGTTTGATTATCTGTGTAATAAGCAAATATTCAACAATAATCATAGACAGAAACGAAAGATACTCCAAGCTACTTATGTTTTACAAAAGGAATTATAGGCCAAGAAGAGTAACTGAAATGTAACAGAACTGTAAGTAATTCTGTTTCGGTTAAACCCTAGAAATTGGGATGTGCAACTCTTGTTGCCTGATGTACATCCTGATTTAGTTTCACTGATTGCATACTGGACCAAATCTTTCTTTTTATTATAAAACAGTCCCTGTATTTCATAGTCATATCGTATGTCGAAGTATATTCCATTCCAAGTCCTTTACTCTTCGTATTTAGACTCCGGTCCATGATATAACTTGCTCAGCCAAATCTTGCTCGATGTTATACAAACAAGACAACGTACGGACTGCCAAACGCCATGCGGAATTAGTTGGAAATGAAATGGAGCTGAAGAAATCCTTCTTTGCTCGTCAAATAAGATCTAGTTACATATATTCGTGTACATTTGTCTCAAGCAACACCTTCGCCCTACAATATGGTCAACACTGTTGTTACCAGTAGTATTCGTGGATGCAAGCATATACATGAAATCCATTTATTTGTTGGCTGTAACAGGTATTTAAATTCTTGGGCGATTTACACCTGACACCTTTTTAGATAATGAATAAACGATTGGGTCTCTAATGTTTCACAATTTACGGAGAAGGACAAACATTGAATTGCATCAAAATTTTATTTACATTGAAGTCCGAAAGTCAACTTTGTTGATGATGTCACATGAGAGAGAGTGAAAAAATCATTTTATTTGCCAAAAATGCCCCTGAGATCTATTCTCTTTTTACTGCCTTTTCTTTTTCTTTTTCTTTTATTATTGTCGTTTCCTTTTCCATTTCTTTTTTAAATATGTTTGAGATAATTGTAAATTTAAGTACCTTGAAAATATTTAATTCTCAATTTACCACCCATGAATTTTCTAAACATCTCAAACAAGTCTAGAGTCTGTCTCACGTGGTTGATCTCCGGGACTACTTACCGGAATTCGTCACTTTCAGCTTCTCTGCTTCAACAAGAGGCGGTACAGCGATACAGAACATATACTCCTGGAGTTTTAGCTCTAATCTTTAGTAAGGATGTGGATGAAATCAAGCTAAAGGACCAAAGCAATACTGAATTAGTGAAGTACTTAGCTTATGAATCTTAAATAAATAAATGATCCAGACTATCAATATTAGAGTTTGGTGTATCCTTGCCCAAAACCGCCGTGCAGTGCCGCCATAAGATGGAGAAGCTCAGGAGACGGTACAAATCCGAGATCCAGAGGTCCGCGGGTCTTCGCCGGTTTATATCTACTTGGCCGCATTTCCAAAATATATATTATCCTTCTATCATCCAAACAATTGGCGTCTTATTAACTCATCGGAACCGGAATTATGAAAATTACAGGTGGTTATAAGAAGAAGAAAAGAAGACAAGAAGAAGAAAAGAAAAGAAAAGAGAAGAAGATGAAGATGGAGAAGATGAGTTTTTATTTCTTCTCACATTTTCAAAGAAATGTTTTATTCTTTTCAATATACTAATTTTACATGAAATGTTTTATTCGGGGGTAAATGTGACATTTTACACAAAGTCACCATTTTGGCTAAAAATGGACCTCGATATAAATTTTGAAACGATAGGGACCCAAACGTTAGAGGAGCATCTAAAAAGGTTGTTAGACGTAAAATTCCCTTAAATTCTTTTGCTATAGTCTGTTTTGATGAATATGCATGTACACACTATTTTGCGACTGTTCCCCCAAAATATAAATAAAAATCTGGCCAAATGGCGTTTTAAATTCCAAAATACACTAGTAAGACCACTTTTGTTTTATATTAGTACTCTCATCAATCTAGAAAAGATCCATCCGAGCAATCTACTTCGTAATCAGATTGGATTCATCACTTCCTGCAAGCAGTAGACGATGTTTCATTCATCAACAAGAAAGATTACCTCTCCTTTGTTGGGTGTTTAAAAACGGATATCAAGGTGTCCAGGAACGATTAATTTTGCGCAACGGAAATAACTCGACTCTTATTACACACAAAGTAGTACAATATTTTGGTACAAAAGACTCAACACACCCAAGCTATTTCAATAGCTATGACTCACGAGCTGCTGTATTTTCCTTTCTTTCTCACTGCCTTTTCTTCTTCACTCATTCTTCGTGCTAAAATTGATCAAGCTGCCTATTTATACATTTTCCATGTTGGTTGTCTTTACTAATTAATTATCTAAACATGCCGCCATACTAGAAGTTTCGTTGTTGCCATTGACTTCATATTAATTAGTCCATAATAATTGCCGACTTTCTCGATAATTCTTGCAGCTTCAATAGTCCTCTTGTTGCATCTTGGTCCCTTCTAGATATTTCTCCAAAGTCCCTTGCTTTTGTATATTTAATTCTAGGTCCCTCTAGATTCTTCTATTTATAAATTGAGCTTAATATTTTCAACATCCTCCCTTAAGCTCAATTCTTTAACGTCCTCATGCCGAGCGCCATCTTTAGTCTTCCAAATACGTCATGTTTCAAAGGCTTTGTAAAAATGTCCGCAACTTGATCTTCTGATCTACGATATACCAACTCTACTTCATGATTTCCCACGTGCTCCCGGATAAAATGATAGCGTGTGTCAATATGCTTACTCCTCTCATGAAAAACTGAATTTTTCGCTAACGAAATTGCTGACCTGTTGTCGACATTTATGCCTGTCGGTCCATCTTGTGTGAATCCCAAGAACTTCAGCAAATTTCTTAGCCATATTGCTTGACACACAGTCGAACTTGCTGCAACGTACTCTGCCTCACATGTCGATAAAGTCACAATGGCTTGTTTCTTTGATGACCATGTAAATGCGGCATCTCCAACATAGAAACAATATCCGGTGGTGCTTTTCCTTTCATCTAAATCTCTACCCCAGTCGCTATCCGAATAACCGACAAGTCTGAGTCGAGTTATTTCCGTTGCGCAAAATTAATCGTTCCTGAGCACCTTGATATCCGTAAACGCTTAAAACACCTAACAAATTTAGTATCAGAGCTTAATATTTTCAACATCCTTCATGTCCAATTCCATCACCTCAGACAGAGTACGATACCTCTTGCCACCACCGGTACTCGTGAATTTATCCACCACTTGGAAAACTGAATGAGATATTTTCTTTGTTGCGTGTTGCATTAGCGTATTGCCGCGGTCTGCTAGCCTGATAATATTCGAATGAGCAAGAACATGTTCATATTTCTTGGGAGATCATCTTATAATTGTTAGTTAAGAACAAATGTGTTTTTGTTACCCTATGGTTTGACAAAATATCCTTAAAAATCCACGAGTTTACAAAGATATCGAATACCTACTATTCCACTCATTGATCACAAAACTAGCATATAATATTCAACATTTTTTTCGGAAATTAAGTGGGCGGGGTGACTGTCCATGGATCCGCCCCTGTTTACACTATTTGCATGTGGTGACAAAATGGTATTTTCCGAAACTCGTTGACTTTTTGGATATTCCATCAAACTACAGGGGTTCTAAAGCTATAATCCTTTACTTTTCATCTTCAAATTTGTTTAAGAACTGAAAATGCTATGCAGATTGAGACCTTGTTCTGACAAATACTGCACCCTCCGGTCGCGCATTCCGATGAACCATCCGTCGTGGCAAGGTTTCCACCACTTCGACGTCCCACAGGATCTTGTCATAGGTACTGGTCCGGTGGGGTATGTCATGTGTGACCGAGTTTCTCCACGGGGGCAGACCTCCGTTGGGGCGTAGAAAATTACCCCACAATGATCTAAGCCGAACCTGCATTCCATCCCTCAACGGTTCCCATTGCGTGGCAGGATCACATTTTTGCGGCGTCGATTGGACGACTTTCCTCCCTGTAAATCCCGGAAGAAACGGAAGGCTTGATGCAGTTAAGTACGTGCCATAGCAACTTTGCAGGCGAACATAATCCTGCCCTAGGACGACTTCCACGGTCCATATCGTGTTTCTCTCTGACCCATCGCGGCCTTGGCTTATGGTTTCTCCGTCTTCTTCGGCTACCAGGTATCTGTCCAGGTAACTCCGGAGACGAACAGTTTTCGCCTTTGCAAAAAGATCCATTGGTTCAATTGCAATGAAATTGATGAAAATTATAAAAATGTGGTTATGAATTATGGTCAGAGAGACAGGGTTACATGAAAAAACTTCCAGGTCTGGTAAAAGAATGATCTTTGGAGAAAAGGGCTGTTCTTGAACACCACCGATTTCTACAAGTCTTATAAAGACACCGAAAGTTTTTGCAAGAACAGATTAGGCCGTGTTAATTCAGTGTTCATATATTTGTATGTAATAATACCCATCAAGATTGCATTGCTTAAAATGCAGGCTATCCTTAAATTGCGCATGTGTTGTCTCAAGAATTCAAGATATAGGAATGTTAGATGAATCAGCCAACAGCTCGTGAATCACTCGTGATCCTCTATGACATATTTGTGCAACATCTTACGTGTACACAATGAGTTTTCTGCCAAATTTTGATCTCCTTCACTTATGCCACACCTCCGCAGGATTAGTTAATCTAAATATAGTAAAATGGAGAGAGAGAAACTCAAAAGATTCAACCTATCCTATTCCTACTTACTGCCATTATTTCACTTTAATTCCTTCTTATTGGTTAACTTCAAATCTTCAATATCGATGGAGATGCAATGGTCTCTTCACTTCCATCTTATCGAGAATTTTATTAATCGAGTGTCTTTGAAGAAGCACAAGAAATGCGTCCAATTCACTGGCAAATACATCAACACATACTGCTATTGTTCTCCATCAACTCATACTTCAAATCCTTTTGAATTTTTCTCTCTCCATTTTACTATAGTTAGATTTATTAATCCTGCGGAAGTGTGACAGAAGTGAAGTGAAGGAGATCAAAATTTGATAGAGAGGGTTTACTCTCCACTACCGCATGTTGCACTACCTCCTGGTCAGGGGCGGAGCCAGTATTTAAAAGTAGGAGTAGCAAAGTATTATAACACGGGTACAATATGTAATTTAGTTAGGCCGGGTTAGGACGGCCATACCGGGTATGATCAATATTTTTTACACCAAATTCATCATACATATTTAAATATGAATATTCAAGTAAAATGAAAGGAATGAAAGAACCACACCATGATAAGGCAAACCAAAAATGAATAAACGACCCACTTATGTGAAAATTGTACTCTACGTCTCTTCATCTTCTCAAAATTGCCAGTGATTGAATCAATGTCAAAGCCCTCGACAATTCCTTTTTCAATATGCATTATCAAATTGTTATACAAGAAGTCATCCTCCATCGAACTCCGCGGTCTTATCTATGCAATTTTCATTACTGAAAATGCACGCTTAGAACTTGCTCCAAAAGTACAAAAACTATCCGTATAACCCTCTTAAATTAGTTAATTAGTAAAATATCTCTTTAATCACAAAGTCTTGCAAGCGACATGTATTAGTGAGAGACGGATTGATGTTCTTAAGTATATGTATAATGCTTTATGAGTACATCTTCATTTTATATCATTTTTTTATGTATATGTATATTACCGATGTTTTTTAGTACAACCTCTAATGTTTCTAGATATCCTGTAATGATTGTCCGTCTCTTTTAGTCTCTCCATAAGACCGTCTCTCAGGAGACTTACGTTAAATTTATCAAATATTATAATTTTCTCAACTTATTTAATTATGAGTGATCTCCTGAGAGACGGTTTTACGGAGAGACCAAAAGAGACGGACAAACATAACAGTTATAATTAAAAACATTAGAGGTTTTAAAAAGAACATCGGTGATATATATACACATAAAATTAATATAAAATGTCCACTCATAAAACATTATTGATTTGTTTAAAAGATTATACATATACTTAAGAAAATCGACCTGTCTCTCAGGTCTCTCACTATTACACGTCATTTCCAAGACTTTGTGTTTAATTATAAAGCCGACTATCTAAATGTACTAACTAAAAAATTTAGGGGTGGCGGAACATATAATTTTCTAAAATATGTCTATATATAGTAATAATGAAAATGAAAATTTTGGGGGTGGCGGGGGTGTCCGCCCCTGCTCTTGGTACTCTAAAGGTTGTACCATGGTTGTATCATATGCATTAAATATTGTACGGTACAAAGCATTAAAGCACCAGCCACCAGGAGGTAGTGCAACATGATGTAAGGTAGAAAAAACCGGCAGGAAGCTTATTGTGTACACGTGTCGGCAATCCAATGGTGCCACGGAAGATGTCGCACAAATATGTCGTAGAGGATTGCGAGTACTCGTGTATCATGTGATAATGGAATGTCCGAGTGAAGATTTTCATATATTTCAAAATTTTGAACTTATGATGATGTGTGAAATATATTCGTTTATATGAATTCTTCGATACTCTCCCGTACTCATGGCCGATTTCATCTTTTGAGAATGTCATATAAAAGTAAATTTAATACATGGTAGATTTTGTCTCCACGGAGATTCAAACCTATATTTGAACGTTAGTTGATGGCATTCTTAATAACATGACATAATTTCATCTCAATTAAAAACACAGTTGTGTAGATTTGTAAAATTTATTAATTCTTCAATTGTTTTTTCACCATTTTTATCTAAATAAATAAAAAGTTATATCTAGAAACTATTGTCTTTTAGTACTTTTTTAATTTTCTACATCAAGTCTCAGGGAGACCAATTATAATTAATTTGTAAATATACGGAGTGAGTGATCGATGTTGTTGATAAAAACTTTTTTTTTTGATTTCTTAATGGTATCGCTACAAGCGACTAATCCAATCGAGCACTGTTCACAAGGTTCGAACTCGAGACCTTGCTTAAGTGAACTTAATTCCCTTACCAATTGAGTCAACAACTGTGGTGTTGATAAAAACTTTAATTCTCAAGTATGTTCGTATTTCTTTATCCATAATATATGTCCGCATTTTGTACATCTTTAACCTTTTTTGTTACATACAATATGGTATAGTACAAAGTTTCAAACCATTTCTGTGTATCATGACTACTTAATTGTACTGGGCTCCTAGTCAATAAATGGATTCCATTTGGGAAAATCACATCTTTTACAGGACTCAATTCCACGTACCTATTAATTACTACCCAATTAACCTTGGTCCTTAATCCATATTATCCCATGCTACCCACTTTAACATTTAGATACTATAAAATTATTGGTCTATAACACGTATACAACTTTGAGCTCATTCCAAATAAACTAGGATGTACTCATCTCTATGATTAACAAACAATACTCTCGTCCTTTATTTATTTGTATTTACTAAATATAGGACGGACGAGGCCTTTTTTTTCATGGTTTCATTTCAGGTATTTAAGTAGATTTGTCGAATTTTTCTATGTATTTTTTTTTCGGTCAACAGTGTCCAACTTTGACTACAAATTAATCTTAAACCGCAAATGTAAAATGTTCAATTAAATTATATTATGAAACTTTAGTCCTTAAAGTATCATAATATAATTTAATTGAACATTTTACATTTACCGTTTAAGATTTATTAGCAGTCAAAGTTGAAAACTAATAAAAAAAAATTAGAATACGCGACGGACGGACGGGACGGATGAAGTAGTATATAAGCTTACATACTAATGTCCTTGGTAAGCTAATAATGAAATATCGTACGTAGTACTTGAATAGCTGGGCAGCTGGATGTTGATGTTTCCAACAAATTATTCTCTTGTACGTAAGAAAATTAACCATGGAACAAGTTACAAGAATTGGTACAATAGGGTAAAAATGAAAATAATTACTCCTTGTCCTTGGATTTAACTTAAATTTGGTTGAGAAATTAATGAACGTATATACTATCAAATATTCATGTGTTTCCGATCTTCTCAGAATCTAAATCTTATACCCTGTACTTGTTCCATAATCAATTGAAGAAGAAGAAACAAATTATTTATGTTCAAGTTTGAACATTATGCAATTTTGACCCAGAGTGACACATGGACAAATAGGATGCATACTTTTGTGTATATAAGCTAGCACTAGAATGCATGCAAATCGTAAACTCCATATACACTCCATCAAAAATACTACAGTATATGAAGTAGTAAGTAATGTAGCAAACACTATTGGTTAAGGGAATGGAAGAAAGTTTGGAAAAGCTAGAAGAATTAGGAGTTTCAGCAAGAAATCAACTTAATCAGTACTAATTCTTGCCAAATTCTCCTATTCTACTGGCTTTTCCAACACCTTTTCCTTTCCCACGATCATTCCTAATTCGATTAATGTTAGACGCTGAAGAAGAACTCCAAATGGAAGAAAGTTTGGTAAAGCTAGAAGAATTAGGAGTTTTGGCAAGAAATTACGTACATACCAAGTTAGCAGAGGTTGCAAATCTTGCCGATTTCTCCTATTCTACTGGCTTTTCTAACTCTTTTTCCAATCCCAATAACATTCTTCGAATTTTGTTCTTAGACTCTGAAGAACAATTGAAAAAACTTCAATATCTTATGGGAATGGAGGAAAGTTTGGTAAAGCTAGAAGAATTAGGAGTCTTGGCAAGAAATAGTACCGTATTGGCAGAGTCGCAATTCTTGCCAAGTTCTCCTAGTCTGTGTGAAGTGAAGAGGAGTATCACAATTTATGTACAGAGTTTTATATCATCACTTTCCAAACGACTCAGGAACCATACACGTGTTTCAATCAGACGGTTTGGATTAAAGAAGCAGTTGAGCGGGAGAGTTTGTTATTCAGTTGCAAACCAACTCTGTTCTGATCTGTTAGCTTGAGATATAAATATCTCTGTTTCTGTAAATTGTAGCAGTTACATTCTTCATCATCATATTTCATCATCTCTGTTTTAGCATAGCTCATAGAAGAAAGATAGATAGAATTTGCAACTCTGTTCGCCATTGTCAAGGTTGACGAGTTGTGAAGATTGACATTGTAATCTTCTTTGTTGTGAGTGAAAAGTTTCCTGTGGTTGGCCTCCCGTGCAGTAGGAATCTCAATTCCGAAGCATGTAATTCCTTGTGTTGATTGTTGTTTACGTAATTGTGTTTTATTGCGTAGTTAGGGTTCTTCATCTGTGATTTGGGAATTTCTGTTATTTGATTGATTTAGGCTTTGATTCTGACAATTGGCGCCGTATGTGGGAAACAAGAATCATGGTGGCCAAATTCGACTTCGAGAAATTCACAGGGAAGAACGATTTCAATCTGTGGAGGATGAAGATGAAGGCAGTACTTGTTCAACAGGGCTTGCTCGGTGCCTTGAAAGGTGAATTTCCGGCAAACATATCGGCTTACTCAAAACAGGAGTTGTTAGATAGAGCTCATAGTGCTTTGACATTGGCACTTGGTGATCGAGTTCTACGAGAGGTTGGAAAAGAGAAATCAGCACTTGAAATGTGGGCTAAACTGGAGAAATTGTACTTGACAAAGTCATTAGCAAGTCGTCTTCTCGCCAAGAAAAAGTTGTATGCATTTAAGATCACAGAGGATAAAAACATTTGTGATCAGATTGATGTATTCAATAAGATGCTTGATGATCTGGAAAACCTTGAGGTAGTTCTGGCTGAAGAAGATAAGGCACTTATGCTGCTAAATGCATTGCCTAGCTCATATGAGTATCTCACTGATGCTCTAATCTTTGGTAGAGAGAAATCTCTGACACTTGATGAAGTTCAAGCCGTTTTTAGGCAGAAAGATGAACAGAAGACTGCAGAAGGAAGAGAGATGCATACAGGTGAAGGACTGACTGCAAGATACGAGAAGAGTTACCATGAAAAGAAGAAAGAAAAGTGGCAAGGCAAGTCTCAAGCTATGGTCAAAGAAAGGCACAACACAGAAGAAAAACACAAGTGTTTTAATTGCAAGAAGCAAGGACATCTCAAGAAGAATTGTCCATTACTCAGAAACAAGCAACCAGGCCAACATCATCATACCACTGCAGATATAGCTAAAGGTACAACTACTTATGAAACAGCTGAAGCTTTATGTGTTACTACAGTAAATAATGATACTAGTTGGGTACTAGACTCAGGCTGTTCCTTTCATGTTACACCTGTTAAAAGTTGGTTTTATGAGCTTAAAATGAGGAATTATGGATCTGTGTTACTGGGTGACAATTATGCTTGCAGAGTTAAAGGTGTTGGTTCCATAAGAATTAAGATGTATGATGGAGTCATTAGACAAATAGACAATGTGAGATATGTGCCAGAAATGAAGAGAAGCATGTTGTCACTTGGCATGTTTGATTGTATGGGCTATTCTTTTGGATCTTCTCAAGGAATTTTATCTGTGTCTAAAGGAGATAAGGTGGTTTTAAGAGGCACTAAGATGAATGGGCTATATATACTACAAGGAAGCACTGTAACTGGTAACATAAGCATAGCTCACAGTCTAGATAAAACCACTTTATGGCACAGAAGATTGGGACATGTAGGTATCAAAGGTTTATCTAAGCTATCTAAACAACAGGTGTTGGGTGGAGATAAGATATCACAACTAGAGTTCTGTGAGCAGTGTGTACTGGGAAAGGCAAAGAAAGCAAGTTTTGGTACAGGTCAACATACTACAACAAGCATAATGGATTATGCTCATTCTGATTTCTGGGGGCCAGCAAGAACCCAAACTCTCAGTGGTGGAAGGTATTTCATGTCCATAATTGATGACTATTCCAAAAAAGTTTGGATTTATATCCTGAAAACTAAAGGAGAAGCTCTGAGTAAATTTAAAGAATGGCTTGCTGAGAATGAAAATCAAGCATGAAAGAAACTTAAATGTCTTAGAACTGACAATGGTATGGAGTACTTGTCTGCAGAGTTCAATGAGTTTTGCACAGAAAAGGGAATTAAGAGACATAGAACTACACCTGGTACACCACAACAGAATGGTGTAGCTGAGAGGATGAATCAAACTCTCCTTGAAAGAGTGAGATGCATGATATTAAGTGCAGGGGTCTCAAAGCAATTCTGGGGAGAGGCTGTGTCTACAGCATGTTATTTGATCAATAGATGTCCTTCCAGTGCTCTGCAGTTCAAAACACCTGAATTCATGTGGTTAGGTAAGGTGCCAGATTATGCATATCTGAGAGTTTTTGGATGTTTGGCTTTTTTTCACAATAAACAGGACAAACTAGATGCTAGAGCCATAAAATGCATTTTTACTGGCTATCCATCTGGTACAAAAGGGTATAAGCTGTGGAGCCTAGACACTAAGAAGTGTTTAGTGAGTAGAGATGTTGTGTTTAAGGAGGAGATAATGCCATTGAGAGATAAAACAACATCAAATGTCATTAGCACTTCAGATAATGTCTCTATAAATATGGACTGTGAGATATTAAAACCTGGTGTACTGAGTAATAATCAGGATGCAGATGATCATGGTGCAGATCATGAGGAAGAAGAAGCCTATAATAATGATCAGGTACTTGAAGATATAACAGGTGCACCAGCTACTCCAGAGGATAATAATGATCAACAAGAAAATGAGGCAAACACTGATGATGAAGCTGAATGTGAAATTTCTTCAGATAATTCAAATCTGAGAAATTGGGGCCTGGCAAGAAATAGAGAAAATAGAAGAGATGCAGGAAAACACTCAATAAGATATGGTTGGTCTCATTTAGTCTCTTATGCTTTGAGTGTGGCTCAAGATATGGAAGCTTGTCTCATTTAGTCTCTTATGCTTTGAGTGTGGCTCAAGATATGGAAGCTTGTGAGCCAAACAACTATACAAAAGCTATAAGTTGTTCAGAAAAAGAGAAGTGGCTAATAGCTATGCAAGAGGAGCTATTATCTCTAGAGAAGAATGATACATGGACTATCATTCACAGACCAAAAGGGATTAAAACTGTGAGTTGCAAATGGATCTATAAGAAGAAAGTTGAAGCTACAGAAAAGTGTGAGCAAGTAAGATTCAAAGCTAGATTAGTAGCAAGGGGATTTACTCAAAGAGAAGGAATAGACTTTAATGAGATCTTCTCCCCTGTGGTTAAACATTGCTCTATGAGGATGCTCTTATCACTAGTAGCTCAGAATAGTCTAATTTTACACCAATTGGATGTAAAAACAGCTTTTCTGCATGGAACCTTGGAGGAAAAGGTTTATATGAATGTTCTTGAAGGTTTAAGCTCTCATGGTGATCAGGACAAGGTCTGTTTATTGAAGAAATCATTGGATGGGCTTAAGCAGAGCCCTAGACAATGGTACAAGAGGTTTGATAGTTACATGATCAGTGTTGGCTTTGACAGATGCAAGTATGATAGTTGTGTGTATTTCAAAACAGGTTCAGAGAATGATTTAATGTTTCTACTACTGTATGTGGATGACATGCTACTAGCTGGGAGTTCTATGACAAATGTTAACAAGGTAAAACATTTATTGAAATCTGAATTTGATATGAAAGATCTTGGTCAAGCAAGAAGAATCCTTGGTATGGATATTGTCAGAGATCAAGAGAATGGTGTATTATATTTGAATCAGTACAATTATTCTGAGAAAGTACTTTCAAGATTCTATATGCATACTGCAGGGTCAGTTGTTACACCATTGGGGAACCATGAAAAATTATCAACAGATATGTGTCCTAAATCTCCTGCAGATGAGAAGTACATGTCACAGATCCCTCATGCCAGTGCAGTAGGTAGTCTAATGTACACTATGGTGTGTTGTATACCAGATCTAGCTCATTCTATGAGTGTAGTGAGCAGATACATGAGTTGTGCTGGTAAAACACATTGGGAAGCAGTAAAATGGATACTCAGATACTTGAGAGGCACAACTTATCATGGATTAAAGTTTGAAAGGGAGACTATAGAAGGAAATCAAGCTCTAGTAGGTTTTGTTGATTCAGATTATGCAGCAAATCTTGATAATAGGAAGTCTCTTACATGATATGTTTTCACTTTTGTATGGAACAGCTATTAGTTGGAAAGCAGTTCAACAACCTGTAGTTGCTTTATCTTCTACTGAGGCTGAATTTATGGCTTTAACTGAGGCCATTAAGGAAGCATTGTGGTTAAGAGGAATGATCAAGGAGTTTGGAATTAATCAAGACCAAGTTGTTATCTTCTGTGATAGTCAGAGTGCTTTACACTTAGTGAAACATCAGACATATCATGAGAAAACCAAACATATAGATGTGAAGTTTCATTTCATTAGAGATATTGTGGAGAAAGGCACTGTGAAGGTCTCTAAGATTTCTACTCTTAATAATTCTGCTGATGCACTGACTAAATCAGGTCCAACTGAAAAGCATAAGCTGTGTTGTGATCTGATTAACAATGTCAGGTGTGTTGTATCTTATGACAAGTAAGCTATGAAGTAAGGGGATCTATCCTAACCTGTTAAGGGATAGTGAAGGGGTTGTATCCTAACCTTTGAAGGGATATGTGGAGGTACAGAAGATTGTGCTAAGGAGGAGAATTGTGAAGTGAAGAGGAGTAACACAATTTTTGTACAGAGTTTTATATCATCACTTTCCAAACGACTTAGGAACCATACACGTGTTTCAATCGGACGGTTTGGATTAAAGAAGCAATTGAGCGGGAGAGTTTGTTATTCAGTTGCAAACCAACCCTGTTCTGATTTGTTAGCTAGAGATATAAATATCTCTCAGAAATCAGAAAGCAGTTACATTCTTCATCATCATATTTCATCATCTCTGTTTTAGCATAGCTCATAGAAGAAAGATAGATAGAATCTGCAACTCTGTTCGCCATTGTCAAGGTTGAGGAGTTGTGAAGATTGACATTGTAATCTTCTTTGTTGTGAGTGAAAAGTTTCATGTGGTTGGCCTCCCGTGCAGTAGGAATCTCAATTCCGAAGCACGTAATTCCTTGTGTTGATTGTTGTTTACGTAATTGTGTTTTATTGCGTAGTTAGGGTTCTTCATCTGTGATTTGGGAATTTCTGTTATTTGATTGATTTAGGCTTTGATTCTGACAGTCTGCTGGCTTTTCTAAATCCTTTTCCCTTCCCTAAATACATACATCTGACATGTCCAACAGGCCAAGTGTCTTGGAAGCTCGATCTGGAAAGGGATAAATGTCTTGCAGTCTACTGATAAGTGTTGAGTATCCAGCCTAGCTCATTGTTCCTAGCTCACTGTTGAGCCTCCCTCTTTGACTCTCCCTCTCCCTGTTCATCAGCACGCTCCCTGAATGTTGCAGCCTCCATTGTTGAAAATGGATGAACTACTCAAGGAAAATTGAGGCAAATTCATATGAACACCATAAATGGTGTTGCTACTATGAATAGGAAGCACTCTCAGATTTCAGCTATAAATAGAGATGCTAAGATGAATTGTAAGATACACACAACACAAAACATAGAAGAGTGAAGTAGAGAGAAAAAAAGTGAAAGTGAGAAAGGGGGTTGGTTTTTTGTATTGTAGTAGAGTCGTGAGTGTAGCTACTCCTACATGTAATTTTGTTCTTGTTGAATGAAAGAGTTTTCCAACCCAACAAGTGGTATCAAGAGAGCTTTAGAAAAAAATGTTGAATGAAAGAGTTTTCCAACCCAACAAGTGGTATCAATATCCGATGCCGTGTGGACGAAAATGAACAAGAAGACAGTGTCCCAAATTCGACCCGGACCACTAATGGGCCGGCGTGGTTACTCATGGGCAGCTCTCCGGGTGATATACTGGCCCCACTGTACCAACACATGTCCTTTCCCGTGCACTTTGTGCTCACTCGTGCGTGAATCGGGAGACTTCCCAGTTGGTTACCCATCCTAAGATTGCTCCAGGGCAAGCACGCTTAACTCTGGAGTTCTTATAGATGGACTCCCGAAAAGAAAGGTGCACCTTGTTGATATGAGTAGCGTTCTCGATCCCTTTAAGCTCTTTGGACTTGACTTGAAACTTTGGGTGTTACATATGGTTTATGGTCTAAGCTTGAAAACATGTATCAAGCGAAAACGGCGCGTAACAAGACACTGTTGATGCGGAGGCTAATAAACCTGAAGTTGAGAGGTGGTACCTCAATCTCAGAGCACACAAGTCAATTTCAAGAATTGGTGAACCAGCTTGCTGCTGCTGATTGGGTTCTAGGTGATGAAGAGCAAGCCATACTGCTCTTAAGTTCTTTGCCAGAAAATTGGGAAACCTTGGTGATTACTCTAAGCAATTCCGCCCCTGAAGGAAAAGTGTCGATGGAGATGGTTACCGATGCTTTGGTCAGCGAGGAAGCCCGTAGAAAGGTGACTCGCACGGATTATTCGTATGCCCTTATTTCATAATATAGGGGAGGTCGAGGACGAGCTAGAGGCCGAGGTCGAGGCATGAACCGAGGAAATTCAAATTATTTTGGAGATACAAGTGAGAATGCATATACATAAGATGGAATTGTTATATGCAACTATTGTCATATTCCAAGTCACATGAAGAGGAACTGTCGAAGGTTTTTAAGAGAAAATGTGCAAGAGGGGCCGAACAACGAAGATGGTGAAGCGATGGTCACCATCTCATCTGATGTTGCTTGATCATAGGCTGCTCATCTTCCTCCACGGTAATCCGGAGGGAGAGAGATCAGTGTCTAGATCGGATTACCTCTACGGTGGATGCCCTTTTTCCATGGTTTTCGGAGAAGGATGGTGGTTGCCCTTTTTTCCATGATTTTCGGAGAAGGATCGTGGTTCCCATTTCTCATGGTGTTCAAGAAATGGTCGTGGTTTTACCCTTCTTTTGGCGCATAAGAAGGACGAGGTGTGATTTCTCCATGGTTTGCGGAGAAAAAGAAGTTTACCTTTCTTACGATGTTCGGGAAAGAAAGATATGTGTTGAGCAGGTGGAGCTCGGATAAGCACCAACTGTTATTCAATGCAACCTCAAGTCAGTAGTTTTGTTGAGGGGGAGTTTTGGTGTGGTGATTTTATGAGTACGTAATCTCTAAGGCGATTCTGTCAAAGGAGACTGGTTCTTAAGCGGGACCGTTGTGAACCCACCAGTCAATCCTGGGAATCTTGAAGTTCTGGCTGGGAAGATCGAGCATATCTCTCTTTCCGGGAGCTTACTTAGATGGTACATGGTGTGACAAATGACTACGTTGAACAAATGACGGATGGTTCAACATGAAGAACATGTGTTCCTCTTTTGCGAGAAGAAGAGATGAAATACAAAATTTTCTTACCATGGGCAGTAGGATGGCATTGTTTGGTTTCGCATATATGATGCATGGTGTTGTTCCTCTTTTACAAGGGAAGATTGTTGAGAGAGATGAAGTATTCCTTCGAGGCTCGGAGATGAATCTATGGTCGTGTTATGGGGGAGCATAACAAAGAGGTAGATGGAAGGGAAGACATCCAGCTGAGGCTGGAGGGGGAGATTGTTGAGTATCCAGCCTTAGCTCATTGTTCCTAGCTCACTGTTGAGCCTCCCTCTTTGATTCTCCCTGTTCATCAGCATGCTCCATGAATGTTGCAGCCTCCATTGTTGAAAATGGATGAACTACTCAAGGAAAATTGAGGAAATTCATATGAACACCATAAATGGTGTTGCTGTTATGAATAGGAAGCACTCTTAGATTTCAGCTATAAATAGAGATGCTAAGATGAATTGTAAGATACACACACAACACAAAACATAGAAGAGTGAAGTAGAGAGAAAAAGAGTGAAAGTGAGAAAGGGGGTTGGTTTTTTGTATTGTAGTAGAGTCGTGAAAGTATAGCTCCTCCTACATGTAATTTTGTTCTTGTTGAATGAATGAGTTTTCCAACCCAACAGTAAGTTGAAGTAAAGCCAAGCAACGGAATGATTCAATCAAGACTAGAAATATTGAGTATAGTTTCAGTTTTCTTTTTTTAGTTTTATGAAAACAAAAAACATTTTCCACCATGCAATTTCTAAGAGTAAACAAGTGTAGGATGGGAGAGATGAGAAAAAAACTGAAACATATGACATGCAGTATCAAGGCATTAGTGCAGTGTGGAATAAGTTTTACGTGCGTACCTAATATAGCATGAGATCAAAGTTGTGGATATATATATATATAGTAATATTTATCTTGTAAAAAAGGTGAAATACCCCTATTTTGAGACATATATCTCAGCTGCACCTATTCAACTTCATCGAGTATAGTAGCAAGTTCCTGGGAAGATTTACAGAACTACTTGATTATAATCACAGCCAATAAAGTATGAAATGTAAGCCTTAGCACTACGACTCTGTTTAGCAAAACTAGCTGGAAAGGTAGCTGGTAGCTGGTTAGTTAGCTGAAAAGCTAGTTGGTTTTAAATGTAGTTGTTTAGCAAATTAGCTGAAAAGTTAGCTGGTATTTTGTAAAATGACATAAAAGGGCATTACTCTTATTTTTTTTGTCTTTAACCTTTCTTATCGTATTATTAGTCTATAGTTTTTTAAATAATAATATATCATATTTTGTCAAATAATTATAATATATATTTAATGTACTTTACATCGCCACTTTAATAACCTCATCAAAATTATCAGAAGTTGAAAGAAATAATCGTTGAACATTTTAACTTAGTAATAAAAAAAATCTGTATTTGATTTGTACTACATGTAAGCATTTTAAAGAGGTGCGGATACATTAATCTTTATGTTAGTTGCAAAAAAATACACAAAATGTATAACAAAGGATCTAACAATATAAAATATAAGTTGAGAATTCTAATGACCTTCCGGTTTACAAAAAGATGGTTTCTTATTTTTTTTATTCTAATTTAGGTTAATATAGGTTAGGGATATTTTCGGAATGAAAAAGATAAGAAGCCCTTTCTTTAAAAAAAAAGCTACGTTGACTAGCTTCTTTTTTCAGCTAGCTGGTTAAAGAAGTTGCGCGTTCACGTTACGAGTTTTTTATTAGTCAATGATAAAAAAAAGCTCATTGAGCTAGAAAGCTAGCTGAAAAGCTAGTGGTAAACAGAGCCTACATCAAAATTCTAATTTGTGTAAAATGTTTAAGCGGGAGTGGACGAACATATATGCGAAACCAACAGTCCAGAATGTCAGATTACTATACAAATAGACAAGTCCGTAATTATTTAAATCGATCTAGGTGGAAAAATTGATCAATCTCTCCAAAAATTATATACCATTAAGTAAAATATCTCTGCATGGTAATTGATTAATATATTTTGCAAAGCAATGTATATCTCTATTGCATGTTGGGAAAATTTAGGCTGGAAACAAGTCAGAACTAATCATTAATTATGTTAATCAAATCAACCCAATTCAATCCAATAAACTCCAAACCAACCAACAAACAAACGTAAGAAAATAAACACAATATTTAACGTGGTTCGACAATTGTCTACGTCCACGGGATAACCAAGATTTCTATTAACCAAGAACCAAAACGCAGTTTACAAGGAATTGACAAAACCTCCCGAGTTTCAAGCTACAAGCTCCTCTGTTTTTCTCTTCCTCACCGTGTCTCTCTTAGAAATCTCAATGTGTTCTCATCACATTCTCTCTCCGGTTCTCATCGATAATCTAGTACCTACATGTGTATATATACTAGAGAAATCAACATACATTCCCTTTCCTAATCAGAAACTAATTCCTTCCTAACTAGAAAAGAAATCTTTGCTGCCAAGTAAGAGAACCCCAGTTAGATTCGGATTCTAACTGCTCATGTGTTCACACTGTTCCTGTGTTCACACCACACTGCACTGTTCCTGCGTTCACACTGTTCCCGTGTTCACACCACACTGCACTGTTCACACAGCATTAACCTTGACTTCAGTGTTTCCAGTACACCATGCTCCATTACTTCCTTTAATATTAAGCTAACCGGCTTCACAATTCTCCACCTTAGCTTCATATTAATGTAACCACAGTATACCACACCATTCATGTCCTTAGAGTTAGGACACAACCCTTCCTTCCATCAACTTGATAGAACTTAGACACGATCCAAACTTCATCACAGAAATATCCTCGGCAATATTCAGTGCAAAATACACCATATCTGGATCTGCAGTAGAGGTTCTAACTCTTGGTTCTCTGTCTCTGATGAGTTGATAATCCACAACATCATCTGGATTATTGAGCTCTATCCCTGTCCTTCTAATCACATGCCTCTCCACCTGATTATTCAATTCAGGTTCCACCTGATCATGTATGTCAGTATTTTCCTGAGATTCAACATGCGGTGTTGTCAGAACACCATGGTCTGCGAAAACTGGTGTTATCACCACACCAGTGTCTGTCTGCTCCATATTCAGTGTTCCTGACACACCATCTTCGACAGGCTCCACCTGACTGAGTGTTCTCTCAACACCGTCAGTATTCCTCAATAATGGCATCACATCTTCGTGGAAAGTCACATCCCTGCTGATGATGCATCTATTTACCCCTGGTTCTAAGCACCAGAGTTTATATCCCTTAACTCCCTTTGGATAACCAAGAAACAAGCACTTTACTGCTCTAGCCTCCAACTTATCTTGCTTAACATGAGCATAAGCTAAGCATCCAAATACTTTGAGATATGAGTAGTCTGAATGAGTACCTTTCCAAACTTCTTCAGGTGTCTTGAAACCAATAGCTGATGATGGACATAGGTTAATAAGATGTGCTGCCGTAGTCACAACCTCCCCACAAAAACTTTTTGACAAACCTGATCCAAGAAGCATGCACCTCACTCTTTCTAGAATTGTTCTATTCATCCTTTCAACTACTCCATTCTGCTGTGGATTTCCAGGAACTGATTTGTGTCTCAAGATGCCCTTCCCAACACAGAAGGTATTGAATTCATTAGACAAGAATTCCAGCCCATTATCAGTTCTGATCACTTTGAGCTTCTAGTTAGTTTGATTCTCCATCTCCACAAGCCATTCCTTGAATTTCATGAAAGTATCATCCTTGGACTTCAATACAAACACCCACACTTTCCTTGACAGATCATCAATGATGGACAAAAAATATCTACCTCCATTCCTAGTGGTGGTTCTCGCAGGTCCCCATAAATCTGCATGCACATACTCAAGTATGTCCTGTGTGGTGTGTTTCCCAACACCATAACTGTTCTTCTTGGACTTCCCTAACACACAGAGCTCACAAAGTTCCATCTTATGTATTTTGTCTCCACCTAAGAGTCCCTTCTTAGATAAATCCATAAGACCTTTCTCTCCAACATGTGCTAGTCTTCTATGCCATAGAACGGTGTTGTCAGAACACTGTCGTGTGTTCCCAGAACACTGTACACTGGAAGCTTCACCAGTTACAGTTTTTCCTTGTAGATAATACAATTCTCTCCTTTTCAGAGCCTGCATAACCACCTTATCACCCTTCTTGACCTGAAGGACACCATTCTCACCTGAATACTTGTACCCCTTAGTATCCATCAATCCTAAAGATATCAAGTTTCTCTTCAAGTGTGGTACATATCTCACATTAAGCAAATCCCTTATCACTCCATCAAACATCTCAATTCTCACTGTTCCCATACCCTTTATCATGCATGGTCTATCATCACCAAGAACAACAGATCCACAGTTTCTATGCTCAAAAGTTGAAAACCATTCTCTAATAGGTGTCATATGAAACGAACAGCCTGAATCCATAACCCATTCAGTTGATTGACTAGTTTGAGTGACTGAAAGTACCTCAGTAACAAGAACTTCCGCAATATGATAGGCCTCTGATTTGTTTGTAATGTCTGTGCCATAATTAGTATTCGGTGTTGTCACCACACCCTTGCCTTTCTGCGCCTTTAGACTCATACAATCCTTCTTCAAGTGTCCTTGCTTCTTGCAATAATAACACTTCCTTGTTTCAGGGCCATCCTTGTTATACTGAGCTTTCCTTTGATCTGGATATTGCTTCTTCTTTGGTGGAAACTTGTGATATTGTTTCACCATAAGGCTTTCACCAGTACTGAGTGTTGGTGGAACACCCTCCTGATCCAGCTCCCTTGATCTTAATGCAGATTCAATAGCCTCCATTGTCAATGCTTCTGTCCTCCCATACAACAAAGCATCCTTGAATGGAACAAGAGACCTAGGGAGTGAATTCAACAAGATAATTGCCTTGTCTTGGCTCCTCATCCTGTTCTTCTCATCAGTTTCCAGATTGTCATGGTGTGCAACCATCTTCTTGAACAAATCCAACTGACTCATGATTGATTTTCCTTCAACCATCTTGAATGCAAATAGCCTCTGTTTTGCATAGATTTTATTTGCATCCGACTTGTCGTTGTACAATTCTTCTAGCTTCTCCCATATTGCTTTTGCCGATGAAAGATCACCAATTTCAATAAGGGCATTATCTCCCAAAGCTAATAACAAAGAACTGTACGCCTTGTTCTTGATCGACTTTTTATCAGCATCAGACATGGTTTTATCAAACTCCTCCGTCAGTGCATCGATCACACCCTGCTGCATTAACAGAGCCATCATCCTTCTCTTCCACAAACCAAAGTCTGTCTTTCCTTGCAACGGTTTGAGGTCGAACTTTGGAGATGCCATTGATGAATAGATACCAGTCGATTCTCTTCCCACAGACGGCGCCAATTGTTAATCAAATCAACCCAATAAACTCCAAACCAACCAACAAACAAACGTAAGAAAATAAACACAATATTTAACGTGGTTCGACAATTGTCTACGTCCACGGGATAACCAAGATTTCTATTAACCAAGAACCAAAACGCAGTTTACAAGGAATTGACAAAACCTCCCGAGTTTCAAGCTACAAGCTCCTCTGTTTTTCTCTTCCTCACCGTGTTTCTCTCAGAAATCTCAATGTGTTCTCATCACATTCTCTCTCCGGTTCTCATCGATAATCTAGTACCTACATGTGTATATATACTAGAGAAATCAACATACATTCCCTTTCCTAATCAGAAACTAATTCCTTCCTAACTAGAAAAGAAATCTTTGCTGCCAAGTAAGAGAATCCCAGTTAGATTCGGATTCTAACTGCTCCTGTGTTCACACTGTTCCTGTGTTCACACCACACTGCACTGTTCCTGCGTTCACACTGTTCCCGTGTTCACACCACACTGCACTGTTCACACAGCATTAACCTTGACTTCAGTGTTTCCAGTACACCATGCTCCATTACTTCCTTTAATATTAAGCTAACAGGCTTCACAAATTAGTAATTATTTTAAATCAGAATGTCTATTAACAAAATGCTCTTATTTTTTCTTTAAAAAACATTCAAGTTCTTAACAAAACACCATGTTTTCTTATTAATAATACTAATATTTGTTGGTACTTTCTTTTATCTTTATTATTGACGGTTCCCCATAAGTCTACACCTTTATATATGTAATCTTAGTTTCAATTTACAAATATTTATGTGTATTAACTGTAATCAAACCGTATAATATAAGTATGCGATAACTATTGCTAGTATATATATTGAAAAGAATAATTGTGAAGAGTAAATGGTTTACTGAACCCAACATAGTTCTCAAAGTAGAATTAATTTTAAATTTTAACTCCACATAAATTTGAAGTACGAATATCATTGCAAAAGAACTATATAATTAAAAAAAAATTAAAAATAATAAATAAAATGGAAGAATTCATGTCAATGAGAATCAAACTTCGCACCTTATACTTAAAAATGACTGTTGGTCCATATAACGGCAAAGTAAAAAACTAGAGGGGGGGGGGGGTGAATAGTCTTTTAAAACTTTTGTCGATAAACACGGTTTCTCAAATATCTATGAAGATTTCTGATACTTAATTTCAGAGAGCAGAAGACTTTTCTATGATAAGTACACGTGCTCAGCAAGATAGGTGTAAATACTTAGCAAAGTAAGTAGAGCAAGCAATAAAATGCAAAAAGTAAATAACACAAGTCTTTTTATAGTGGTATCTGAAGGTGGCGTAATCCTTCAACTAATCCACTTCGGCCTTTCTCAGACCTAGAATCCACTAAGATAGATAAATGAGGTAACCTTACAAGTATCTTCTCTCGATTCCTAAATACACTAGGTTCCCAAGTGTTCTACCTGAGTTATTCCCCGGCTTTCACATGCAAGTACTTCATGTACTCAGAAATCTCTTTCCTGGAGTTGTTCCTTAGTTTCCCAAACTAAGTACTTCCTGTACTCCACGCCAATTAAGGTGTTGGTTAAGGTAGTTTGTCAGGTGAGCTTCTTTAATAATTTGTTCAGTTATGCAGATAGCTCTGAGAATCAAGTATACTTAATACACTTTGTAATGTATGGTATCTTGTACTTTACTGACCCAAGTCTATGATAAATGTTCAAGAGAATGAATCTCAAATATCAAATCTTAATTCAACTCTTTCACAAATACCAATGCTTGTTAAGGATCATGACACTTAGAACTTTTGTGCTACTTAGAATTAAGAGCTTTGGTCGCAACAGAAAGCTTGAAGGTAAGTAGTGTGCTTGAGAGAGCTTGTGTGAGAGTATTCAATGTAAGTTCAGTGTTCTAAGGTATAAGTTCTGTGTGTATTCTCAAGCAGTCTAAGTGTTGATATTTATAGATGAATTTGAGTGCCGTTTGAATAGTATCCGTTAGGCTTCAATCAAATTCAAACTATTGATATTTGAGTATAATCTTGTAATCGCTTTGTCTTCTTCTTCGGTTACCGCTTTTGTTCGACATCTCATCCGCATTTAATGCATTGTACTATACTTTATCTTGTAGTGCCAACGGAACTATGCATGGTATCATAGATCTTTACACTATCAGATTTCTCTGATGCTGTGCATGTCCTTTTAATTTCAAGAGATTATCACAACTCCAGATACCACTTGTTGAAACAACTTGTTATAATATATTTATTTTCAAAAACATAATTTATGTCCAAGGTATCTGAGTGTAGATATCTGTGGGCACTTTCCTCGTCTCAGAAACCTTTTATTTCTCAGATATCTTTTGTAACACTGTTTATTTAAAAACGCTTGTGTCTTCAAGATATCTGGTCATAGGTATCTGAAAACCTTTGTCTTCAGCAATCTTGTGCAGTCTTCAAATCTTCAAATCCGTTGAACTTTTCCTGCTGGATGCCTTCTTTTTGGTCTTCTTCAGAAAATAAAAATTACATTCAGAGACCTAACATCCTATACAAGATTTGCTAAACTATCATACTCAGTGAATTTCCTCTTTTACAGTGTTCAAGTGAACCAAGAGTACTAACCACCTTTCTGAGCTAAGATAAGTCATTAGGTTGCTGATCAAAATCTAAACAGATATTCCTAACAATGACACATGTAAAAATTGAATAAATAGATGAACGAGTGGGATTTAAATTGAATTGGTAACTTTATATTCGCTTATAATATCACTTTAAATAAGATGATAAATTGGGAACAAGCCCATTTTTTTTTTTTTTTGAGCGAAGAAACATATATTATATTATCACATGAGACAATATTCAGTACAATCCACAAAGCACATCTCAAACATGACTAACTAGCACATCTACCAAGAGAGTGTGCAACTTCCTTACAATTGCGTTTTACAAACTGTAATTTAAACGAAGAGAAAGAAGTGGCTAAAATGTGAATATCCGCCAATACCAGACTTATCAAAGACTGATCCATGGTGTTGCTATAGAAACGGGTTACCAGCGCTAAGCAGTCAACTTCAAATATATCAGTATGCCATGCTTTTTTTATAGCCCAGTGCACTGCTGTCACCTCACTCTTCCAAGAGAACACATTACTGGCATTGTCTGGCCACCATACCCATGCCCACAACACGCTCGTTGCTGAGTAAAGCTGCATCCACATTTACTTTAATAAATCCGGGAGGTGGAGGCGTCCAAACTGTTTGTACCGGCACCATATCAGAATTGACGAAAGTGAGATAAAAAAAAAGTAAGATTCACACAGTGAAGAAAATTGATTGCAAAGTTGGACACTTCTCCGGGTTGTTGCACCCGTTCCATGTGAATGACTTGGTTACATTGATACCACAAAGGCCACATCACAATTAAAGCAAGTTGTTGTACAATTTTGTCCAAACTGTGGATAAGTGTGCGAACCCAATCTTCAAACTCAGTCGCAGAGTTGTTCCAGACACGCGAATGTAAGAGACACAAAGCCCACACTTGGTGACTAAAGCAGCAATCCCTAAACCTGTGCAACATCGACTCGTCTCCTAAATCACAAACAGGACAAGTAGCAGTTGGAACAAGATGCCAATGTTGAAGAACTTCGAGAATAGGTAGAGCTCAATGACACGCACGCCAAACACAGATTTTGATTTTTTTTGGTACCTTGATGCGCCAAAGGAAAATCCAGTAGAACAAGCCCAACTGACTAAGGTTGGGGACTGTTGGGCACATTAAAACGTGGAAAAATACAAAGAAAACGAAAAAGCCAAAAGGCGGGAAAATCAAAATCCCCAAATTATTCCCAACGCCGTGAATATCGCCGGCGGTGAGATCCAATGTCCGGCGGCGGTCGGCCAATAAGAGCCCTGAACGTGGCGGAGAAGCCGTCGGTGGCGAAAGCGGTCTCTCAAATACTTTCCAGAAACAATCTGAGGATGCGAAATGGAAGGTCTATATACAATAAGATTTTCGAGTTCAACTACTCCATTAACAACCAGCACTTCGAGATGTCATTCACTTCCGTCACAGGTC
The DNA here is from genome assembly GCA_026545765.1 of Plantago major. NCBI lineage: Eukaryota > Viridiplantae > Streptophyta > Magnoliopsida > Lamiales > Plantaginaceae > Plantago > Plantago major. Next base: position 25,857,023 of record CM048840.1, on the reverse strand, counting down.
ATCTCATGGAACTCGAATTCGAAGACCGATACCGGAAATGGTACTCTTGTGATCCCCTTGACCTCTACCAAGCACCTGTGAAAAAGTTTGTGCCTCAGGTATTAATTATAAGCTGTAATTATGTAATTTACTGATTGAATAATGTTGTTCGTACTTTGCGTAGTGATGTTTTACCTTGCTCCTAGTAGTGACGAATTTGTCTCAGTAGTTCGATGTTGTGCTGCTTTTTGTTGGACTGTGTTCGAGTCACCTTTTGCTTCAAAGGTTGTACCTTGAGGGCTGGAGCAATTGTTTTTCTCTGGTTTGTGTGTGTGTGGTAGATGATATGAGATGCTAGTGTGGTTAACTACAAGGTTTTGATGATCTGGGGTGGATCATGGATGTTTTTCTGTAGTGTAATGGTGTTTGGCATCATTATTATTATTATTATATATTTTTCTTTTTGAATTGATTTTTTTAGTATGTGCTTTGTTTTTTATTTTTATAGTTATACACATTCGCATGTCCTATAGATCTTCACACAGGGCAGATCTAGTTTTTTTGATAATTGTACAGTTCTCTGTGTTCATTTTCCTACATTTTAACCGCAAGGAATGAGTGAATTGGAGAGATTTTACTTCAAGCAAGGTAGAATTTAATGATACATAAGTTCTGATCTTGTGACATCAGCAGGCGTGCATAATTAAAGGTTCTGTCTTTTGGGAATGATGGATATGAGAATTTTGTAGTTACCTGTCTGCATCGTTTTTGAATGAGGTTTACTGAGAGATCTTTGTGCCATAAATGAATGTGTGAGCTGCTGAAAATCCTCTAGAAATGTCCATTTAGAAGAAAGAGACTGCCATTAACAATGTGCATTATGCTGTTTGTATTTCGACAAGGAAGTAAAATTTATTTGCTACCTTTTTGGTTGGTTTAGGACAAGTCAGATATAGAAAAGACACTGGAGGAAGAAGCTAGAAAATGTCAATGGCTTGTGTTGTGGCTTGATTGTGACAGGGAAGGAGAAAATATAGCTTTTGAGGTTGTAGAAGTTTGCACACGAGCAAACCCTAATCTCAACATCTGGAGAGCTCGTTTTTCTGCCTTAATAGACAGGTTTTATTCTGCACTTGTGTACGTTGCTTATCTTTTTCATCTATATTAGTGTTCACTCATATTAATTAAATTGAGATACTCAGGGAAATACACTATGCAGTGCAGAACCTTGTTCGGCCTAATAAATTGTTTGCTGATGCTGTAGATGTTCGCCAAGTGAGTTATTTTATATCATTCATTGTCTTATGAAACACAAATCACTATTTGCTTGATGGAAAACTCTCTGGGGTGCCCATCTAACCCTGTACTTGACTATGTTTACATATTTCCTCTAATCAATCTGTGCATCATTTTTACCTTCACATTTAATATACTGCATGTGATAAAAAACTGTATTACAATGGTGTTGATTGTGAGAATTTGAAGGCAAGATGATTGTCTTGATTGTCGTCTAGTAATTATCGAATTAAGTATTGTTTCACAGTTGGGAATGTATTACAGGAAATAGACCTGCGGATAGGTGCCTCTTTCACCAGGTTTCAAACTATGCTTCTGAAAGATGCTTTTGTACTTGATGTCGCCACAGATGGCCGAAATGTTGTTCTAAGTTACGGTCCTTGCCAGGTGAGCGAAATTTATACTTTATCCAGCAAGTAAGATCATACGAATGTTCTGGGTTTAATCTGATCACGGTCATATGGCTTCTACAGTCTCATATGTTTACCTTCATGTAATTGTTTTATGTGTGAAATTTCATGAATACTATGATCGAATTTGCTGATATGGTTGCCTGCAGTTCCCTACTCTGGGCTTTGTTGTGGAGAGATTCTGGGAAATCCAGGCCCATGAACCTGAAGAGTTCTGGACAATTAACTGCACACATAATTCAGATGACGGAACAGCTACGTTCAATTGGATGTAATATTTATTCATCTTACCATTATCTAATATCTATTAATCAGACAATTTAGTACTGAAGCCAAATTTCACTGTTCCTTGGCAGGCGTGGTCATTTGTTTGATTACACATGTGCAACAATATTATATGAGATGTGTCTCCAAGACCCAATTGCAACTGTGAGTCACACTGAAAACATCAATGTCTAATGAACACTCCCTTCACTGTCGGATGATAATTAAATTTCTGTTACATCCAGGTGACAAGTGTTAGACAGCAGGAAAAGCTGAAATATCCTCCTTTTCCTTTAAGTACGATTGAGCTTGAGAAGCGTGCTTCACGTTACTTCAGAATGAGTTCAGAACAGACAATGAAGGTCCACTTCTGCTAATAGACTCTTTATAAATATATTTTTAGATAGATGTAACTTTCATCATTTTGTTCACCGAGGTAATGCACTCTTTGATTTCTGTAATAGTAAAACGTGTTATGCTTAACGCTATTCATTAATTGTTCAAAACCTTAGAGCCTTTCATGCCTTGTCATAATGCAATCTGTGTAGGGAAAGTTCACCGCATAGAAAACATTATGCAAACACATGGTTTTGTGCATAATATATCTTGATGTCTATCGCTACTGTGATAAATTGCAGTTTGAGTTCAGTCAGACAATCAGAATATTTAGTTGATAGGATAGTTTCCTCCTTCACATGCAAATTAATCGTTCATTCCAGATACTAGTATATCGCAGTATCCCACAGTGAATGTGGATTAATAAGCACAAGTGACAGTAGCAACATGCTTTCAGATGTCTTATTGGACCGTTATCTTTCTCATTCTAACTTCCTCCCTAGACAATTCAAATGTATGGAGATTTTAATTACGCAACACAAGACACAGTGGCAACAAATGTACGAATGCACTTTTCTTGCTCGGAGATGATGGTTCATTTCAGCTAAAAGTTACCTAGTCCACCTGATGTTGACTCCTGTGGTGAAGAAAATAGTAGCTAGCTATTTCTTCTCCTCTTGTTTTTCTATTCTGATTTAGCCAAAAAAGTATTGCTTTGCAACTTTTAAGTGCTACACTAGCTGATATTCTTGATGCCCATGTGTTTGATTGAGTTAGGAAGAGTAATCATTGCAAGAATCAGTCGTGGCAAAGTGTTTCAAGAAACATGTCTGTCGGTTCTACGAGCAATCAGACAAGTTAAATTTATATTTTTTCAGTAATATTTAACATGATGTTCTGCTGTCGAACTAGGTAGCAGAAGATTTATATCAAGCTGGTTTTATCAGTTATCCTCGCACAGAGACAGATGGCTTCTCAGAGAGAACGGATTTACATGTGAGTAAATGTGGTGTATTTTGAATATCTCAGTTGACTGAATGACTCATGAGTGGAGATGTTGATAACACTTTGGTGATAAGCATACAAGGTTACATATATCCGAGAAGAAACCTGCATCGACATGTATATTTGTGTGTCTTTCTCATGCTATAACTATTAGATGGGCTGTAATGATAGTTTCAGCAAAGCAAACTGATGAGATAAATAGCAACAAAAACATGGTCTCTGTCCTAGTTTAGCACTTACATTTGCAGGTCGCATATAATTTGTCCTTCTCTTCTAGAATTACAGAGATCATGATAAAATATTCCAAAGTATTTTTGCCAGGAGAAGGTCTAGTCCTAGTTTGTTAAACCTGGTGGTGCATTATGCTCCCTTTGTAATTAATCTGCTTTGTTGACCGTAATGGATTTTTTCTACCTTTGCTTGTAAGGTGTAGACAATTGTCCGCGAACAGCAAGGACACCCAAACTGGGGTTCATATGCCCAGAGCTTACTGGATCCTGAAACTGGACTTTGGAGGCACCCTAGGTCTGGTGGACATGATGACAAAGCTCATCCACCTATCCACCCCACAAAATTTTCAGCTGGAGAATCTGGATGGAGTCAGGACCACCATGTAAGTATAAGTCTGAACAGAATCTGTAACTCTATAGGGTTTCTTTCATTCTGTTTACAGTTGGCAATCATTCTGAATTTTAAAGAATCTTTAATTGCAACAGAAAGTGTACGAGTTGGTCGTTCGCCATTTTTTGGCTTGTGTTTCTCAACCAGCTGTAGGTGCTGAAACCACAGTCCAAATAGACATAGCGGGGGAACAGTTTTCTGCATCTGGGAGGGTGATACTTGCTGTAAGTTGCCTATATTCCCATTTGTCAATGTTTTACGGTGGCTGCACTCTCTGTTTAAAATATTGTGCACTGCATGCATGATAGAAGCACCCAGTACAGAAATTATTGCGAATTCAGAATGCTCATCCATCCTTGGCAATTGAATATAAATTCAGTTTCTTTCCTTCCGTTTCCACATTTCAAATTCTGCATAGTTGGAAGTTATCCTTAGTTATATACTTATATTAGATTCTGGACTTCATAAATAGTTATTTCCTAGGAGCTGGATAAGGTTTACTAATTTAGTCCTGCATAGAGCAACGATGAAAATATCAATGTTCAACAGTTTCTAATATTGCAACTGGGGGTTTCTCTGGCATGATAGCTACATTTTCACAGAGGTCTTTAGCTGAAAGAGTAACATTCATGTTTAGGGTATTCATTAGTTTTCCATATACTTGCCTTTTAACTGAAAAAAGAAAAAGTTCTGATAACAAGGTATTTTTTGGTTCTTGGTCTTCATGTATAATGTTTCAGCTAACTACATGCAGGTTAACATGTTGAACTAATATAAGCATCAGAAACATGTAATTAGTTGTTGGTGCCCTCTAAATCAATCTATAAAGCAGAACAAATCATGTTTTAGAGCTCCTGTTTCTTCCTTTCCCTAGGTTTTCAAGTCTCTAGGCTTGATTACATATGGTTATGTTGTGGACAAGTACACTATATATAAACTGTTTTGTTGCAGAATCTTTGTCAGAGGCCTTGGATATTTCCATCATATTTAATACTCCCTTCGTCTCGGTTTCAATTAAAGGAATGGGTAATTAAATTTGGGACGGACCAAAACGGAATACGGGTAAATGAAACTGGGACGGAGGGAGTATTCATTTTTGGTAAGCGCTATCATGACCTTTGTGTGGTGAAGTAGTGGAAATTCCTTTTAACTATTCCCAGGAATTTGTCAAGAAAACATGTGATACTTCTTGATTAGGTAGCGAAGTTCTGAACTTTACCTTTTCTTTCCAATCAGTCTTGGGTATGCTGCTAAGTGCTAACCGATCTCTATATAATCATTGCAAATAAAAGTTGGTATTAAAGGACACTTGATAATTATGTTTTCAATTATAGCTGTCGACCAATTATCTATAAAGGCAACATTTAAGGTGAAGAGATATTCTTTAAAGGAGGCTGTACAATACTCCCAGAACTCAGAAGGAATTAAAACTTTTCGAGTGTAATTGTCGCTTAGCTATTTTTTGCACACTGGTAAAACATATCATTGCATCTCAGATTCATTATCACAATACACTCTTATCTAATTTGTGGTGATTATTTAGTGAAAGTATCTTTCTTTAGATGTGAGTTAATATTTTGGTGCTTATCTTGGCCAGAAAAATTACTTGGATGTGTATAGATTTGAAAGTTGGGGAGGTTCAATGATCCCGCCATATGACCATGGTCAACAGGTAGCTTATTCATCTCTTTGTAGCGTCTTTTCATGAAGATGTTATTCAGTTCTTTGTGAATTCGTTTTTGCTTAATTATCAATCACAAGTCTAAAGATAACCATATTTACCACATTGTTTGATTCACAGTATCTGCTTATTTACTTTCGGACACCTAATATACATATTACATAGAATCACACACACATCTATATCTGCCAAACTAGATAATAAAATCCATTATACAGCAGGTAATGTTCCTAACACTGCATTGTTCTGTTTCCGACTTTCCATACTTTGTACTTTGTTTTCCCGTTTCCATTTCTTGACGACTAAGGCACCAAATGAGGCACCCAGCTTATCGGGAGAAAATCGCTGCATGATGTTTCCATTTGAATTATCCCATCAAGTTTGCATTATTTTGATTATTTTCCAAAATTAGGTTTCCAACCGGTGGTTGAATTCATTATCATTTTGTCTCGAATATAAGTGAAATTTCAACCAGCTAATAAAGGAGATCTCTGGGTACAGCATTTCTTAACTTGGCTACAAGGATAATATCCTATGTTTTAAATTTTGGGTCGGATCGTTCGGCCGGAAAGCTGTTTTTAAACGGCCCAGCTGAGCTACTGTGGAATTCGATGACTACTACATAATATCAGTAACTTTATAATTCATTGCATCATTAAAATTTCTGTATCAATAATGATTTCACCAAAATTCATCATCAAACATCATACGAATTTAACCTTTTCAAATTTTCAATATTAGGTCATTTATATATTAGCATTATTCCATTTATTATATTAATTATGTCATTTTTATAATATACTCCCTCCGTCCTGATTTCAACTTCCCGCATTCCATTTTGGGACGTCCGAATTTCAATTTCTCATCCCTTAAATGGAAAATCTCTCTCCTACTTTATTCACCATCTCTCCTACTTTATTCACTATTATTCACCCTTTTTCCTACTTTATCACCATCTCTCTTACTTTTTCTTAAAACTTGTGCCCGGGCCGCGGGAAGTTGGACCCGGGATGGAGGGAGTATTATTTAAATGACGTTATGTCGTTATATATATGAAAAAGACCATACTCCTACTCAAGTGTTTGGCGTACTCACCTAATGTGCACTGATATGATTAATATGATGTGGTCTGTTATTTATAAAAATCAAGTTTTTGACAATTTATGTTGTGTGTTGCATACATTAGATGATGGGGTTAAACAGGAAACGGTGAGGATGTTGTGTATTGCATACATTAGATTGCTACTGTTTGCTTATTTTGTCTGCGTATCACCATCTTGTGGTGTACTGACCTTTTCAAATTGATCAATTTCTGTTGCCTTATTTTCTGGGCTGGTGCTTATGCTTTGTTTTGAATTGCAGTTTACACCTACAACATTGACTCTAGATACAGGAATTACCAGACCTCCGCCTCTTCTAAGTGAGGCTGATTTACTAAGCTGTATGGACAAGGTAAAAAGAATATTGTAGTATGTTATTTTCGAAAAGAATTATCTTTTAACATTTCTCATTTTTAATTAGTTTCATGGAATTCATTGACGCTGTTACTTATGGTATTGATCTCTATATGCATATTGTAGGCTGGCATTGGAACTGATGCAACAATGCATGATCACATCAAGAAACTCCTTGATCGTTTTTATGCCACTAAAGACTCAAGCATGCATTTCACGCCAACAAAACTAGTAACCTTTTCCTATCTTTGCTGATATCATTCTTATTGCTAGACCAGTGGTCCCTATCGTGGCCCACCAGTATTTGTCTTTTGATATTCTGCCACTTGCTTTGGTTCAAGGTTAAGTAACATCTGCATGGCTCACACATATTTCTATGCATGATCTATTAAGCAATTGCTAATTTACATTTAGCTCCAATATTCTTCACAAGAAATGGAAGGTAACTAATGGAAGATGCAATCGTGGGCTAATTAGCTACATTTATGGGATCAACTGAACATTCCGAAAATATAGTTTTTTTCCCATGGGTGAAGTGGCATGGATCAGCATGTATTAGCATCCTGACTTTGATAAATGGTACAAAAATCGCAATAGTTTCCTAAAAATAATATATGTAAGAAACTGCACGCGCACACTGTTAAAAAATCGAAGCCCATTTGTCACAAATTGGTGCTGTCACTAATTGATGTTTTAAAGCTATAAATTTTAACATAACAATATCATGCGTCCAAATATATTCACATGAATCTTTGGGAAAACTATGTGTACGGTGCCTTTACATGATGACATATCTCTGGAAGCCACGTAATTGGTTTCTTATTAAGTACTCCTTTTTAAACTAAAGCTAGACGCTTGAACATATATGTGATTTCTTTCCTCCGAGAGCTTCAAGTGTTTCAGAGAAACAATGACATGCACCTTCTTGACCTTCTTTTTACAATCTTAGCTGTATGACTTGTATGTATATTCTTATTTCAGCTTTTGCCAAAATGTGTTTCTGTAATTGCTTGCTGCTTAATATTCTCTGCATGGTATTTGAGACCATGTATAAAAGGTCAGATAATCATGACACGAGCTTTGTTTAATTTCAGGGTGAAGCACTGGTGATGGGATATGATGATATGGGGTGAGTTAACTTTTTGAATATGTTTTTTCTTCATTGTATCATCTTACATGGGTAATTATATAGTTTCCTCTAATACAACTCATACAAGCTAAATTTACAAACTGGAGCACTAAGCTATTCATGACTGAGCATACTGAAATGAGGTTAATATGCTGAGCAAATAAAATGACGCATCTAACGCGATAGCTTTGTGCACCACTTTGATTCTTTCTTTGTCTTGTCGTCTACTATTTCTTCCCCCATCCCCCATATTTGCAATTTCTGTTGTATATCCATAAATTAACCTCAATCAAATAAAGTAATTATAAACTTTGTTTTGATGATGAATCACTTTGTTGGCTAAATTTTAAACATTGTCCTACTGGCAAGTTGCAATCACCAACAGGAGTTTAGTGTGCTCAGGATAAGCCTCTGTAAAGTCTTTCATAAGAACCCAAAAGCTTAATACAATAGTGAAAAGCAAATAGCACTGGCCCTTAATTTGAATAATTTTTTGACGAATCTGCAGAAGAAGCCTCTGCTCTGTCTCCCATAAGAACTGACACTTTTTAAATGAACTAACCGATCCCAGCTAGTTCAACTGTTTATTTCTATAATGCAAGTACAAAAAAAATAAATAAAAAATAGCAGTTTGCACAAGATTTGAATCAAGTCATGACCAATATGCAGCCCTTTGGCTGAGCTTTAGTTTCTAATTTTCTATGTCTTAACAAAAGACATGCGTGCGATATCTAACTTTAAATAACTGATAACTTCAATTAATTTTACTTTGACCACCATGCTATATAATCAGTGGAGTTGCACACATGACATGCACATATACTTTTGATATAGTATGTCTCTGCTGTTACTCGGTGTCCAGTTACATGTATGAGAAAGTTCCTTTTCTCATTTCTGCACTTCATTGAAATTTGATTTTTTTTAGAAAAACACTTCTACTTCAATTTTTTCCTTTTTTTTTTTTTTTTTTTTTTTCCCTGGAAATCTTCTAAATTATTGCAAATCTCTCTCTTTTTCTTTCTGTTTTATTTTACTTGCATGGTATCTGACAGGATAATAACATCATTCTTGTAAATGAGTTCAATTTTTTTAGATATTATTAGGAGAATTTGAGAGCATAAAAATGACAACCTCTTTAGCAATTTGGTTTTGCTGGCACAGTTATGAGTTGTGGAAACCATATCTTCGTGCTAATATGGAGAGCGATATGACAGCTGTGAGTATGGGCACAAAGAGGAAGGATGAAGTTCTGGAAACTTGCCTGCGTATGATGAAGGAATGCTTTGTTGATGTAAGTTAAATAGTTAATCTGTATGTTTCAATACAATCAGTTTATCTTGTTTCTTCTCTCCCCCCTTTTCTTTTTTCCTACAAAGAGTGTCTGTTTCTTGTATTTACATGTTTTTGCATTATCTTTTATTCTGTGAACTACGCTTCAAATATTTTAGTGTGTCCTAATGGACCTCTTAAGCACACAGTTATTGTTTCACGTGCTGTGATTTTTCCATTCCTTCTTTCTGATTGACAGTTGGATATGCAGAGCATGAATATGTTTATGCACCATTAATTTGAAATTATCCACCTAAGTGCATTTGGAACCTCAACTAGTAATCTTGAGTTGACCAAGAGAATATTGATCTCATTTTATTCTGAGAACGAATGTTTATAAATATGTAATTTCATTACTTCATATGCATGTTTTCCTTTTAAGTGTGTAATCCTTTTCCCCTCAGTCTTTTGAGTCTCTTATATGTATGAAATTATTTACAGGCTAGATTGAAGAAAGGAAAGCTTTTTGAAGCCATGGCTATTTTCTTTGAGAGGTGAGTCTGTCTCGTTATGTTGTTATAAGATACTTTTTCCCTTCATTGACAAATATACACTACTTATGCAGATCAATCAGATCTGATGCCAATGAACAGCATGCAATTGGAGAAGCAGTACGCAAATGTGTTCTTTGCCAAGAATCAGATATGGTGCTCAAGAAAAAGCCAGTACGTGAGAGATATCCTTGTGTAGATGATACTATCTTTACTTGCTTGACATGGAAGTTAAGCGGACAATACCTAACGATTCATTGCTATAGCTGACTGTCTTATGAAAATTGTGTAGCACAATGGTCTGTATGTTGTCCTGACTAGTCATGTCACATGTGTTTATAAAAGATAATTTCACAAAGATTTATTCTTAGTACTGTCAAATCTTTGCTGGTTTTTTCTTCAAACAAAAACGTAGTAGTTGTTATTATATCAGCATGTGATACTCCATTGGCTATATCTTTCAAAGTCCCCATTGCTTTGTTGATTGTATCTTCAATTATATGTGTAATATTTTTCTGATCTCAGAAGAAGGAAAGGATAAGAGGCCTCTTTTCTAATAAAGGCTAAGAGTTCAATAACAGTGTTTATCACATATTTATGCACAATTTTTCTGTGAGATCTGCTGCACTTTTTTGTACTCCATCCTCCTGCAGCACCAATTGAACACTGTACATATTGTTGCAGGAAAGGTAGTCATTGTATTTGAGCACATTTTCCACTGAGCTATATTTTTCCTATCCTCTCAGTGCTTTTTTCTGTGTTCTCGCTCTGTACCACATCTTTCTATTAGGCTTGATAAGTCAATTTATTTGAGGTTTGTAATCTATTATCATTTACTCCCTTCTCCTGTATGTTGGAATACTTTTATTTAGTTTCCTAAATCTCCTTTTTATCTGCATTTACTGTTCTCTTTTCTCTTCTGCAGGATGGAAAATTTATGGTTGGGTGCTTGGGCTTCCCTCAAGTAGGTTTTCTTGGGAATGTGGGAAAGACTCAATTTCTCTCAAGTTTTAAAAGAAGTATTATAACATTGCCCAATTTCATAATACTTGGAGCAACAATGAAAAGTTACTCTGCTAACCATAATGGTCGGTCATGAATGTAGTTAGGATTTCTCGACTGGTTTTGATAGTGGATCATAGGGACTGAATCATACTTTAAGTATGTAGGATATGGTCTGACTGGATTCTGGCATATTCCTAAGTAGAATGAGATCTTAGATGGATCTTGTAAACACATATTAGCTTTATTGAATTTCACTCACAGGGAAACCAAGTCTACCAATAAATAACTTCTTGTCACATAAATTATAAGATGTAACTGAAAGGTGGATTCCTATATAGTGCACTTTCCAGCATGATATTTAATTTGAGAATTAGATCCATTTTGGCTCTGCCTAATCCACTTAGTTGCTACTCCTACATCCTTGCTGGAGGAAGACTTGATCATGTTTAGCATCACTTGGGCTCCTTAGGAGGAACTTCATACTGCTCAGTGCTTGAGAAACATAGTAGCCTAGGAAGCACGCTTGCTTAGAATTGATGCTCTTTCGTCATAAATGGTCAAGCATGACTGTCAATATAGACTCAATACCCCATTCTCATCCCTGTTGAATGGAATCGTTCTTGTTAAAATGATCTCCATCCACAGGTTGCTTCAGGTAAACCTGGGTTTGAACTAGAGTACCCACTCTGTTTTGTCAAGGTGTCTTGGCATTGATGGGTGGGTTAAATGAATGCTACATCGACTGCTGAGTTTTGAATGAAAAGAACGCCAATAATCTCTTCATATGTTGGATTATTTTAATATTTTTGTTATTTGGGATCTGTTTATCTGCTAATGGACTTTGCTAGGTTGATCATTCACATGTATTTTGCATATGTTGGCAGTGAAAACAGTCTCAGCTCTATGTTAACTATCTACTCTTTCCTTCAACTTTTCAGTGTAGGAATGCCGTCTGGCTTCCAGGACCTATACTAGAAGCAACAGTTACCACAAATATTTGCACTGCTTGCTCTCCAGGTTGCTTATATAGGAATTTATAATTAGTTATTATCCTATTCCTTGCCCTATTGAACTAATTTTAGATGAATATTCTAACAGGACCTGTTTACATGATTCAATTCAAATTCCGTCGGATGGAAATACCACCAAACTTTGATGTTAATCATCTCGGTAAGTTTGGATTAAGCATATTCAGTGCCCTTCAGTCCATGCGTTCCCATTTAAACTGCAAATTTGTTAGGATGACAAGTAAATCTAGCTGATAGATCAATAATTTTGGAAAAGTTGCCATGTGAGCTCAGTATGGATTTTGTTAGTCTATTCTTGTTATCTTTGATTTATTATTGGTAATTAGAGAGCGAGGCATAACAATGGTAATTAGATTATATGGTGCTCAACAACACCAATTACTGTAATTCAAGATGAGGAGAAATTCTGCTTGTAACAGATTCAAAATTATAGTATCTGTTGGAGAAAGAATGTTAGTATATTAAGGTTACATAACCAAATTGTCAGGTTCATATTTCTGAATCACTTAATGGAGGGACACATAAATGATCTGCTGGTACAAGATTAGATGCCTAAATTGTTTTACAGAAATAAAGGTTAATTGCTAAATTTGAGTTACTGATAGTGCTTTACTGAAATTTAAATGATATGCCTCTGCACCTTGTATTTGTTTAACTTGAGAGTTTTTCTTTGTAAATCAAGGTCATATATCTAACCTGTTGCAAGTTTGATAGTGTTGTATGTTTAAACACAAAGTTCTCGTGAAATGTTAATCTTGGCAGGATGTATCGGCGGTTGTGATGATATTCTGAAGGAGCTTACAGAAATATGTGGAACTGGTTCGCGCAATAATTCCAGTGTACCTGGTAGGTTCTAGATTGTGTATTTGGGTATTGAATCTCCACGTAGTTGTATGAATAGTCAAACTTGTTAAAACTGCCCTTTTCTACTACTAATCGAAAAGTGGCCGAGACTTGAGATGAAACAAAAAAATCTAATTTCAACAAAAAAATCATATGAACACCATGTTTTACTGCATAAGCCATAAGGCTCCACTTGAAAAGTAATCCATCCACAGCACCAACTGTAAAATGCAGCTTCAGCTGATAAGATAAGATAATTCCACTTTGCCCACTTGGATAGGGGAATTGGTAATTTTGGGTCGCATTAAGCAATTCTCCATAACCTGTAGAGAAAAAAACTGCTTACTTCTCTCTATACAGATTTGTATATGATTATGTTGGTTAAATTAAAGCAATAGGCTTCTGCTAACCAAATGGGGCCCCTGATAGCACAAATAAGTACTCAGATGAGACTGAATATCAATACTTTCATTCTGGTACTCGTGAAATACATCTATCTAATTTTCAAACGTGAATGTTTTTGTCATACATGTTCCATATTCCATAATCAGAATATTTTGTATAATAATTGACAGGTAGACAAGGGCCCTTATCATCATCCAGCAGCGCCCAGGGTAGAGGACAAGGGTATGCTAGCAGTGCGCAGGGCAGAGGACAAGGGTATGCTAGCAGTGTGCAGGGCAGAGGACAAGTATTTGCTGGAAGTGTCCAGGGTAGAGGACGAGGGAATGATGGCAGTGCCCAACAAAGTAATTCTAGAGGAGGTAGTACTTGGCAAGCAGGACAAACTTCTAGCTCATATACCCCTCAGCCGTCACGTGCTCGTAATGCGCGGCCTCAGCAAGCTGGTTCACGGCAAGGTTGCTCTACTTTTCTCTTTGCACTCCCTTATCTTGTACTCCGGGTGCTTTATCTGCACGACCAACCTCCCGTTGCTGCAGCTCTTTTTTTCTGCCCTTCATACATTGCTCTCAAATTACAACAAACATTAGCACATGTTTTTGGTCTTCATATGAACTGGCAGTTTTATGCACGACCTGAGTAAACCCAATTATGAAGAAAATGAAGTACTTGTGGAGGATATTTGAATCTCATTTGAAGCAAGTTTATCTTTTGCAGTGTATACGACAAATAGTGGCTGAAAAAAGCGCACACTTAAAATTGCGCAGCTAAATATTTAATATTGGCTTCCTTTCATGTTAATACAGGAGATTCTTCAATGTCATGTACCACCTGTGGCAATCCTTGTAATTTGCGAACTGCTAACACTGAAGCTAATAGAGGGAGGAAGTTTTATTCCTGCTCACCTGAGTGCAACTTCTTTGTGTAAGTCACTTTTTTAGTTATATTACATGTACGGTTAGTTTGTACAGCGTTTTATTTTTAACCAGAAACTAACAGTATCTTGGAATATTTTGTTTTTTTAACCTTTACCATGAATAGTAAGTGCATGACTTGGTCAGTTTTCAAAACCTTTATATCATAGCAACCCACGCTGGTGATATTTGTCTGGGTAATCGTTTTTTCTAATTTTAATGGTTAGGATATATGAGTTGGTCCGGACAACTTGAGGTGCCCTGAGTTACTTTACTACTGAAGTTGTAAATTTGTAATAAAATGATTTTGACAGTTACACTGTTTGACACAACGCAAAAGAGATTTCCACATGTTAGTAAGAAATTGAGCTGCTGCCTGCTGGAGCCAAGTCAAAGGAAATGTCTTGATTTAGACCCATAATGCTTGATAATATGATCTGTAGCTGTATTTTCTATGGCAAACTAGGCTGTTTTGCTTATTTATTGACATCTGCATCGGAATGCAGTTGGGAAGAGATGGCTAATGGTGGAGGAACAGGTGCACAAGGAGGCAATAGTAGGTCATCAGCATCTAATTCCAGCAGGAGAGGTAGTCGTGGCAGAAGCAACCGTGGTAGAGGACGTCCAAATACTGCAGATTTTGTGGCTGCTTCAACATTTGTATCTGCTACTGGAGAACCTGTAGCTAACAGGTGCTTCCTTTGTGGCGATCCATCGCACTTTGCAAATGTTTGCCCGACTCGTGGTAGTAGGTGATCCCTGTAGCCTGTTAATGACAAACTGTACTCTTTAAAATGTGGTTCACAGAAGCTAATTCCCCATGTCATCGGCGTAGCTAGTTGCCAACACCTTTGTAGATTATAGTACAGTATGATACAATCATGCAATCTCTTGAAAGTTTTTTTTTTTCCAATGGACCTGTTACACTTTCAAGTATGCATATTTGGTATGACATCACGTATTTAGTGTACGCCATCATATATTTAAGATGCGTCATAATCACATTGGACTTCAAAAAATTCTGTTCAATTAAATTGTCAATGCATAGTAGTAAGTACCAAATAGTAGTAGTATCATTTATTATTTCATGCCCATGCGCGTGAAATAGATCTATGGCTCTATATTCCATCAGAGCCACTTCCCGTGGAATAAAAATAATAACTACTATTCTATTCTTTTTAAAAATATTCGAATTGTTCAAATATAACATTGTTTTACAAACATTGAATTTCCTTTTCATCGAAACCTACTATCTTCATGCAATTGATTATTTAGACATTCTCTCATTTTTTTATACATTCTACTACCTCCTAATTCACTCCGAATCGAGCACCTGGCTTGAATTCGCTCTTATTCGTTACAGGCTCGATTAGTTGTCTGCATTAAAGGTTGACAGCACACGGGGAGGTGATTGGTAGTGTGCAATTCAACCCATAAGCGATTCGCCAGGCCCACACAAAATTTCGGACTGTAATCTCAATACACTCTCGTGCACTTTAAAATGCTTAGGACACCTAGAGCATTTCGAAATCGTGCATATATGTGCAATTCGGTCAAGATTTAAAGTGTCCAATAGTGCACCCGAATTGGACTTCCAATCATCGCGTTTCGTGGTCAATTCACAATTCGCCAACTTAAAAGATTTACCAGAGTTGACCTGCTATTTAAAAACACCGACGGAGCAAATGTGTAATTAGAAACCAAAGAGACCCTAATTGAAAAATCGAGGTGTTACATTCCAGCCAATTCGTTGTGAAATATTCATCTCCAAAAGATGAACTTGGGCAATATATCACACGCAAGATCTGCTTGAAGATCCTATCTTAATTGGGCCAGCCGGCCCATTCTACTGAAACTAGTGCAAAAGCACCTGAGGAACAGTTAAATTGATATATGTATCCAGCAGTCTGTGTTATCTGAATCTCAAAACTCATTTATTTCAGTTACATTCAGTTCAGAACTGCGTAGTTATATTTTATACTACAATTCAGTTCGGTAAATTTCAGCTAAAATAACTAATACTCACTTGTGTTATGTTCGAAGTAGAAAAGGACAAGAAAGGACAGAAGAAAAACGAAGATGTCGTCAATGGCAGAAGAAGAGGAATTGCGTCGCCGGAAACTGGAAGAAGCGCTCGAAGTCAAATCTCTCCGTCGTATCATCAGCGCTTATCTCAAGTTAACATCTTTCCCTTATCTATCTGTTTATTGCATTTTTAATTAGCTCTCAACTGAATTAATTGCCTCTCAATTTGCCTCTCGATGATTATTTTTCTTCAACTTGATGGATTGTTTCAAAGTCCCAATTTGTATTCTTTAGGATGCCATACGCTTTTCTTGCTTTGAAAATATAATTTGTGGGTTTAGGATCATCTAATTTGTGCTTAATTGACTGTACCAATAGCTGATCATAGAGGAGAGTAATTGATGACAATGCTGTGGAAGCAATTAGTTTACATGGGATTTCGTTAAAATGTCCAATCTTGGAGGCTTTGAACTCAATCTGCAGGGTTTGTGTGTATTAACTTTTCTCTGGAGTCTTTTGCATTTGATTATCAGCGCCAATTGTCTACAAAGCCTTTTCTGGTTCAGTCGAATATAGAAAATAAACAACACATTTTTCAAGATATCATCACTTAATCTTGACAGAAGATTACCATAAAAATCGTAAATTTAACATGCCTTTGCTGAGATACTTGCATTTCAGATAGGGATGTAATATTCTTGTACCTCCCAAGTTCCAAAATATAGATTTTTTTTGCATTTTATTCTTGTATGTACTTGAGGCAGGACTACTGTTGGGTATTGGGAAAAAGTAAGTCACTGGCTGAAAAACATTATTTCAGCTTCCTGGTAAAATATGACTGTTGGGTTATGAAATCCCCAAATCCCATCTCTTTCAATTCCAAGTTCCTGGGTTAAGATTATGGTCTTTCTAAAATCCATTTCAGTCCTTGAGTTAATATAGAATTCTGTGGGTGGAAATACCCGAACCTTTAGTTTTGGTAACAAGACACGATATACTGACTAACTGCATAAGACTGACAGGATAACTTTTGCATATATTCTTTTTGGATATGCAGTTAAAAGATTATGCAACATGTATAGGGACATAAAGTTAGAAAAAGTGAGCACATCACTTCAATCTCTTTTCCTTTTTACGGTTTTTTTCGTGTCATGGTTTCTAGTTCAATCATAGCTTAGCGCATCACGCTAGCCCCTCTCTTTTACTCTGATGGAAGGTACAAGAGATCCTAGATGTGGAAGTTTACTGAGCATTCAAGTTTTTGTGTTTGGATTGTGCTTTTGTTTATCATGTGGCTCATAGCCTCATCTGGTAGCAGCTTCCTGTACAGTTAGCATCATTATAGTGAGTGCTAAGGAGACTTGATTTCATGGATTAGATTGCCTTGCACTCTTGCTGTTAATAATTATGATACTAACTCATGAATTATGGATTTAACCCTGCAGCTATCCAGAGGCTGCAGAGGAAGATGTCCAAAGGTACGAAAGATGTTTCAGAAAGCTTCCATCATCCCACAAGGTATTCTTTTATGGTCAACTGATATGTATCCATGAAACTATAGAAAGTGTACAGTTTTGAGTATAGTAAAGTTCTGAAAAAGAATCTTTATAATTCGTAGAAAACAAGGACTGTATCGAAGAATGTGAATGGAACAACTTAATATATTAAAGAAATAATAGAAGTTGAAACTTAGAATGTAAAGTTTATTACCGTATCAACATCAGGTTTGATACTCCCTCCTATTTTTTTATTGTTGATGTTCTGATTGTTTGCACCCAAATAGAGAAACTTACTTTTCCAACTTCTACTCCTAACCATTGACCTTAACTAGTTGAAAAGTGAACAATGTGATAATATCAAGGATAATTAGGGGTATAAATGGAATAATATATTCGAACCTAGCACAGCCATTTCAAATGGTAGAATCTCCTAAAAAATCACTGAATAAAAACAGGAGTATACATTAAAGCTAAGATAAATTATTAAGATTTCTGCTTTCTATTACTTGCTATGGTTTTGAAATGATTCATTTTACTTGTTACTCTAATGTTTACTATAGAATGAAATTATTACCGCTGCTGTTACACTTAATTTCTCTGATTAGTTGTTTGGGGATTTTACAGGCGCTTTTGTCCCATCTACCTCATAAGTTTCAGAAACTCAGATGGTAGGTCTTTCTTATCTTATTTTTCTGTGGAAAACTAAGCTCCTTTCCAACAATAATTAATAATAACATTAGAAATATTTTGGTTTAATATTCTAGCTTGGAATCCCCTTCCCGGTCTAGATGATTTGTTTCTCTGTTGGGCACAGAACTTGTGTATCCCTTCTTCTTAAATATAATCATCTGAGTACAGGGAAAATATAAACTATAAAATAATAAAGCACACAAATAAATCTTACCTTCACCAGATTCTGAGAGGCCAGGGCATAAAGTAGGCCCTTTTACTTAATGATCCTCGGCTGACATTTCCTTTTATTACTTCCAAAATAGGAATCTTCCTATTACATTGTTTTGCACCTCTTTACATTTGATTAACCCTGTATTTATTTTCGTTACAGGTGTATCGCACAAAATTCATATTTTATATTTGAAATGCTCAAGGTGATTGTATAAATATTATTTTCCTCTTCGCTCTGGAAGCTTATTACATGTTGTCATGTTCAAGTATTCTGCTACTATTTTAAGAGCTGTCACTGTTGCATTTGGCAGGCATTTGAACCCCCGCTTGATTTGAGCCAGGATGTTGACAAATCTGGAGATCAGTACATGGAGAATGTCTCCTCTAACCCTCTTTCGTCCTGTAAAAGAAGCCCTCTGCCTGGTCAGTCTGGCTCAAAGAGAGCACAGCCAGATTGTGATATGATGGATGAATTCAGCTCCAGGGAAAATGGATGTGGTCCATATAGGCCACCAAATTTTGAACCTATGAATGAGGTCCTTGGAATCTTTATCTTGTAATACAAATAGTTCATCCGTTTGTCTTTTTCTACAGTAGTTCTATTTCATTTATATTCTAAAAATTTTGACCACTGTAGATGACATAATTATACTCAAGTAAAAAAATCTAACCCTGGCCAAAAAAAAAAAAAAAAGAATAAAGAAAAGAACAGTAGAGAAAAACATTTACAGTTCCATTGTCTGCCGTTTCCTTGACAACATGAAGGAAACAAGATTATAATTATTCGTCAACGTGATTATGGCTTGTCACCTTTTCAGTTGTCCTGCATAATGTTTTTCACACTTTGTAAAATCTCTTGCAGGTAGCCTCTACAACACCTGATTGGTTAGATCCATCCTTGCAATACCGTGTCCCTTTAGTTGATGTAGATAAGGTGAGCACTTTGTAAAGTCATTATGATATGTGGGACTATATGATTCACATTGTATTCCCTGGATGTAGATAAGATAAGCACTGAAGCCTGGGTCAAATAGGCAATAGCTGTTGAAATTTCATCAAGTAGTTTCCATTTATCATAAGGGCAAGAATGTGTAACATGAAAATGATGAGATGCTTCTATTTACAGAAAGTGCTTAGTTTTCTCTAGGTTAAATGTAATTCAACAAATAATCTTAGCAGACCAACTGCCCCCTTTGACTTCTCTCAGAATGCTTACCTGAATTTATGAAGATGTTTCATACCACAGGGTTTTGTTTTTGAACGTGGTTCCTTTTAATAGTGAAGGTCATATGGTTAACATGTACGAAGAAACTTGTCATTCCTGTCTAATTTGTAATTTGAATACACTCCTTGTGTATTGTGCTTTTGTCCTTTAATATTACTTGCCGATTTCCTATAAAAGAAAATATTATGAATGGTTTTATATTTTCAGTACTGTATGACACTCCTCTGGCAAAGTACCCCATACTTCTTGTTTATATCATGTGCCTTAATAAAAGAAAAAAATCACAGTTCTCACTGTGAATTCTATTTTGGTTGTGTCATAATGTATGCCACCTTGCTTTATTATCCAGAACTTGTTGTCATCAGTCTATAGTTTCATATTTGGATCTTAATTGCTGTCACAGGTTCGCTGTATCATAAGGAATATTGTCAGGGATTGGGCTGCAGAGGTACTCCGTTATACTTAATATCATCTGAAGCAACAATTTAAAGATAAAGCATGCTCCTAGAAAATGCAATTGAATGAAGACGTAACCAAGAGGAGATCGGCCTGCTGATATCAAAGTCTATTTATATTTCTTTTATTTATATTCTTCAGGGACAGAGGGAACGTGATGAATGCTACAAGCCCATTCTTGAAGAACTTAAGCGGATATTTCCATGCCGTTCCAAAGAGAGGTATAGTCCGAGGCGATTTTATCGAGGGGGTTTATTAGTTGGACCTATTGGAAACAATCTTGGCATAAGTTCAGGGAACTCTATGCTAGAAGCCTAGAATGTTGATTAGTGATCTCTGGTGTTAAGTACTGATGGCATAATTTTTTTGAGCAGTCCCCCATCATGTGTAGTTCCTGGAGCTGGACTTGGGAGGCTAGCATTAGAAATCTCAAGCCTGGGTATACTTCCAAAGTTGAATCCCTTTTTATACAAGTCTGTTCTTAGCTTCTTTCCTACTAACATGATATTTTCATGACATGACAGGTTTTGTTAGCCAGGGAAATGAATTTTCTTACTACATGATGATATGCTCTAGTTTTATATTAAACAAGTAAGTAACTTGCCATTTTTGCTCTTTTCTATGATCATTTATGGCTTCAGACTAACCTGTTGATATTAGCTGTCAAGTAGCCGAGGAGTGGACAATATATCCATGGATACACAGCAACTGTAATTCAATTTCAGATGATGACCAGATACGAGCTGTGTCAATTCCAGATATTCACCCAGCCAGGTACTGTGTCATCATATGCAAAACTTCCATTCCGTCAGTCCTTGCTTATTTGTCCAGTCTGTTTTAGTTTGCATATGAAATATACAACCATATACTTCTGTAATTTTTTCCCACTAGCAAATTATGCTCGCTTTCTTGTTCTATATGGCCCTATTGTGCTACTGTCTCTGCATACAATATCAAGCTTTACTTTGTCCGCTCATGAATTTTACGAAACACTAATTTTTCATAAAAATATATTGCTAATGTAGCTGAACCAGAATACAAACTTTATGAAAGTTCCATGAGCCACCACTTATGTTTTACAAGCGGAATCTCTTGGAACAGTGCAGGGATTACGGAAGGCTTCTCGATGTGTGGAGGTGATTTTGTTGAAGTGTACAGTGATCCAAGCCAAACAGGTATAGAAACTGAACTTTTTGGTAAACTGTACCTCATAGGGCTCCATGTAGATGGTGGTCTCTTGCTTTATTGTTGATATTCTCTTTTTTTGCTGTAATTGCAATGCACATCTTATATTCTGTGGTACAATACGCTAATTGATAAGATAAAGCCTTTCAATTACAGCATTTGCGTTTCCCTTCTGGTGAATCTTGTATAAACTCAACACTAAAAAATTGAAGTATAGTTAAGAGTCTCTATCCTAAAATCCATTAGGTCAGGACTCTAGAGTACTAACTCAGAGACACTAGTTAAATATTGCTTGGAGCCTGATTGAGATTGTTTTTATGTATTTATTTATTTATTATATTTAATAATTTATCTAACTGAAATGTTTCATTTACCTCCAGGGGCTTGGGATGCAGTTGTGACTTGTTTCTTCATTGATACGGCTCACAATATTGTTGAATATATTGAGACCATATCAAGAATTCTTAAAGATGGGGGTGTAAGCCCAAGTTTCTTTTTATTTTGTTACTTTTATTTGGCCAGGATGGTTTATTATTTTGTTATTGACTTATTGTTTATTGAGTTGTTTGAATACTTAATCTGTTTGATTGGCAGGTTTGGATAAATTTGGGGCCCCTACTTTATCATTTTGCCGATACCTATAGCCAGGAAGATGTAAGTGTTTGATGTCAATTAGACTAATCCAGAAATTACATCTATATGTGCCTGACACGAAATTACTGATCTTGGGTTTTGACTTTCTTTTGTTGAAGGAAATGTCCATCGAGCTAAGCCTGGAAGATGTAAAGCGGGTTGCATATCATTGTGGATTTGAAATGGAGGTAAGTCGATGTTTTTCCTGAATTTGCTGTGGAGTATAAATTAAGGCTCTTTACTGAATATTTCAACTATTTCTTGGAACAGAAAGAATCGATGATAGAGACGACTTACACAACAAATTCAAGATCAATGATGCAGGTAAGCTTGACAGTTTGCTTTAGATTGAAAGTCGATGTTCTTCACATTGGCCTACTTGAGGTCTTTATGTTGGCTCAAAGGGGAACATAAAAAAAGGGAATATAAGTTTCTTGTATTTATTGATGTGTTATCACTAATGGCTTACATGGAGCAGCAGAAACTCCCTTTATATTCTTTCAAATTGTTAAATATTGTTCTATCTAGTAAAGTGTTCCTCAATTCTTGAGATAGTATATGCCCGAGTTATATCGTTCATATAATTACAGCTATACTGGTCCATTGATTTTCCTCTGAGACATTAGTTTTTTTCCTAAATGCAGAATAGATATTACGCTGCATTTTGGACCATGCGTAAGTGTCCCCTGACAACAAGAACGCAGATGCCAGTGGCGTAATCCGTAGAATGCTAGGAACACAGAAACTTGTTTTCTTCTTTTAGCCTTGAATGCTCCTGTAATATTAATATTTGTGAGAATATAGTAGAGAGTTGGAACTTCCATGGATTTGCCAGTTTGTTTATTAAGTTTTATACTACATGCTATAATGGATCTGATTTTTCTGATTGTAACACTAGTCCAATTTTTTTCCCCAAATTTTCTGAGTTGTCCTTGCTTACTTTTGGATGGACTAGGCAACATTGTATTTCTGAATCAGTGACCTCAAAGTTTACAAGGTGCTAAACTTTATTCTTTTTCCTTCTTCAACTAGACCCATTATTTTCTTGAACCGATACAAGATTGTTTCCAGTCAATCAGGATAGGATCATGAAATATTGTTTACATAATCACTGTTTGACTAGAAACTAGAAAGTCTAGGATCTGATTCATAGGCGTAAGAAAATCAACACAAAAATAAAATGGTGATTTTTAGAAATTTACTTTGTGTGAAATGCTAAAAGAAGGGGGAAACTTTCTGTGTGATATATAATTTGAAAATTTTGGGAGCTGGAACTGTTGAAGACTTGAAGTGGTTATTGACAGTAAGCCTTATCTAAGTAATCTCACTGAAATTGTAAGGTTGTGTTTGACACCAACTTAAAGTTAGATGAGTTTATTCTGGAAATAATCAAGTTTACCTAAACATTTAACTGATAGTTTATAAGTTAGTTGATTTAATAAACTTGTAGATGCAATATTAAAATAATAAGCTAGCCCTCCGTCCTAATATCAATACACGTATTCATTTTATGGATGTACTGTTAATAAGTACCCATATTAAAAATACCATGAAGTAATCCTGATAAACATTATTATTACTATTTTATTATTTATCTCTCATACTTTTTTTCATTTTTATTACTATATGTCTTTTATACTACTTGAATATTCACACTTATACATATATTTCTTAAAGAAACCAACAACATGATTAGCATGATAAAGGAAGTACTAATTGATTTATTAAACCGTTTTATAAAAATCTTTTGACGAACTGAGACACTTATACTACTTGATTGGCAGAGAGTAAAGAAATAAGCTATGTATACCCCCAGTCCCCCACTCTAATGTTTGGGCTCATTCATTGAGTTAATATTACCGGACTCGACAAGGGGTCTACATAATTAAATAAAATTGGTGATATGCTTATTGATGTATAGGACTTTTCAATTGAGTTTTTAAAAGTTCATGAATTCTCGAGGAAATGGAGGCATGCTGAAAAGTTTTTAAAAGTTCACGAATTTTTTATAATTAGTTACAATTTCGAAATAGAGTAGCGTCTTAAAACTTTCTTGTTATTATATTCCTGTATGATTTCGTGATAATGTTCTTTAAAAGTTGCCATGAATGCTGCTCCTTATATTTAAGGAGTTATGGTCTTCGACATGAATTCATCACGGGATTATTTATCGCATCTGGTTGTATTAAATAGGAAAAGTTAATAGTTTACCAAACCAAAGAAATTTTGAAAGTCGGCATATTAAAGCGTTTTTAAAGCGAAGGAAAAAGTTGAATACTTACCTTTTCGGAAGTTGCATTTTTTTTTTGTTAAAGAAGTTGCAGTATTAGGGTTTATTCTAGTATGCCGCATGCGGCTGTGCCGCATGGTCCCATTTGATTTTTTTTTCACTTCTTGCTTGTTTCCTAACTTCATTAATTGCAGTTCATTTTCTAGTTCCTTTTCAATTCACAATTCTAAAATCTACAGTAGTCATTTAGTTTCTTTCTTATTTTGATGTTTTTTTTAATTTTCTTTCGTATAAATGTTATTTTTATTTACTTTTACTAATTTATTATTCATGGTGTATCCTTGTACTTATATATTTTTTGTTTATTTACCTTCTCTTGATGAAATTCAACTTTTATATAATTGACTACTTCTTTTTTCGATTTTTCACTAGTATTCGCTACATGCAACTAATTCAACCGGACTGTATAACCCTTTTTAGGGGTGGCTCTTCCAGCAGTGTTTTTAATATCCACAAGGTTCGAATCCAAAATCTTATTTAAATTTATGAAAATATATTATTTTTATATAATTAGCTACTTTAGATATTTGGTACGGTTATATTATGAAAATATAATGATTATAGTTTTATAAGTTTTAAACTTTTTTACCGTAATGAATTGGAATTAATTTTAGCTCAAACCGGTCATGAAAAGATCAATAAAACAAGATGGAGGAAGTACTATTCTTCCGTAGCTTAACAATTTATTTTATTGACTGTTTTAGGGTCTTTTAAACCTCAAATTAATTACAAATTATACCCTAAGAACTCATTGAAAACTTTATATATCCGGATAGTATAAACTTTATATTTCCAAAATATAAAATCTTTAGTTATTTTGATAGTATCATTAGAGATTAATTTTACTTCAAAAACATAGGTGTCGAGAGTCAGTTTTGTAGGGGAGGGAAAAAAGAACAATCACAAATATATGTATTTTCTTGTAAATATAAAATAATACTCACTCCGTCCCGCAGAACCTCATACATTTGACATTTTTAGCCGTCCTATAGAACTTCATACATTACCAAAAAAGTAAGCTACCCCACACCCAACAAATAATAAACAATCTCAACTTTACACTCAAATTACACCTTTTGCCACTAAAAGTACATTTTTTCTCACCTTTTTTATATTCTATCATTACTTTCACTTTTCGCATAAAACTGCGCGCTAACCCTAATGTATGAAGTTCTCCGGGACGGAGGGAGTACATGTTACGACAATATTATGAAAAGTGAATTTGATAAAATGTCATCATGATATACAACCTGTTTGGGTTAGAACTCACTACCTATTTTAATTGAGTAACTAGACAACTTAGTATTTGGCCACAACATTTATTTAGTTAAATTTTAATTGAGGCAAAAGTCCACTATACTCACAACTTACATAACAAACCAAAACCCCTATAAAATTTTAATTCTATACCAAACACAAATTTTATAACTTAATTAAAATTTTGTTACTATTTATCAATTATAACCTCAATTAAAATTGCCTCAATTAAAGTTCCGTCTCAAACAGCCCGATATTATCTATTAAAATAGATAAATAAACAATAACATTAGAATTAATTAAAAAGAATAATTAAGAAAAGGGAATACGAAGGAAGCAAGAAAATGACAACAAAGTTGGCTAAAGTGGTCAGGGACTTGAGTTCACTTAAAAAGTTTGATTCAACCTCATGGATGTAAAATACAATCACCGCAAGAGTCGCTTCTAAAAAATGGTCTAACATCGCTTTTGGATTAATGTCAGAATCTGATACCATTGAGAAATTAAAAAAAATAAAAATAAAGAAGCGAGCAAATGAATTGTAAAATGGAAAAGGAAAAGAAAAGGAAGTGCAATTAACAAGCCAGAAGTGAAAATTAAATGAATAAAAAATTTCAAATGGGACCATGCGGCACAGCCGCGTGCGGCATACTAGAATAAACCCAGTATGAGTATAAGAATTGTTTGAATTTCAGTTTCCATCGAGACAAGTGATTGTGTAACTTGGTAGACCGCTCGGCGTTGGCATGGTAACTGTGAAGATTAATAAAATAAAATATCGATCATAATGAATCTCCAAATCACGTTCAAGAACTCAAAACTCACCGAAAAATTCAAATTGAGCGATATAAACAACCAACACAATGATTTGTGTGGTTCGATAATACTTGCATCCACGAAGAAGTAACATAGTTTCATTAAGAACACATAAATACATATTACAAGATTCTTCAGGAGCTATTCTCTTAAATTTTGTTACTCTAATTGCTTCTCCCGCCCGCACAATGTTGACTAAACGGTCCCCTTAACATTGCTCTTCAATATCCATGCAGAACTAGATGTTTAAACTATATATAAATTCACAATAGTGTAGGAATATGGTAGGTATTTGCGGGTATGAAAGTAGAGAAGAACAAAACAGGGTTGAGAAGAGTCGATAGTTTGACTATCTCTCCTTAAGACTTTATTGCCCCACTATTTGCACGAGTTGCTTTGCAGCCTCCCGAATAAAACTTCTTAAATGGCCAGACTGACAAATGCAAGTCCGATTTAACCTTAGTTTGAGTGTGTAAGAATGCACAAAGAGCAGGAGGAAAGAAATCAATTATGGAATGTGATGTATGTTCATGTGAAGAACTTCTTCACATATTTATACTTGTTTGGTGATCTTTCCCAAGAGTTATATCCTTCCACTAAAAGTGTTAACTCTTCATTCCACTACAAAAATCAGAACATGGCGACGGATAGATCCGTCGCTACATTCATCCGCCGCCTCAGCCGGCGACGGATCGGGCGACGGATAAAATCCGCCTCGAGTCAGTGGCGACGGATAAAAATCCGTCCAATTCATGACGGATTGACCTTTTTCAAAAAAAAAAAATGATTATGGGCGACGGATAGATCTATGTCAGCCCATTTTTTAAAAAAATAAAATCCAGATACAATTTTTATATTCAGATATCTGGATTAATTCAGCGGTGGTGGCGGTGGTGGTGTGGTGTGGTGCGGTGGTGGTGGGAGGTGGTGGTGGTGGAAGGGTGGTGGTGGTGGTGGTGTGGTGGTGGTGGTGGAGGAGATGGTGGTGGTGGCAGGGTGGTGGTGCGGTGGTGGTGGGAGTAGAGAGGTGGATGTGGTGGAGATGGTGGTGGAGGAGGATGGTGGAGGAAAGGAGGTGGTGGAGGAGATGGTGGTGGTGGCAGGGTGGTGGTGGTGGGAGGAGAGAGGTGGTGGTGGTGGTGAGATGGTGGTGGAGGAAAGGAGGTGGTGGAGGAGGAGGATGGTGGTGGTGGGTGGAGAAAGGTGGTGGTGGGAGGAGAAAGGTGGTGGAGGAGATGGTGGTGGTGGAGGATGGTGGTGGTGGGAGGAGATGGTGGTGGAGGGAGGAGGAGGAGAGGAGAAGTAGTGGAGAAAAGGAGGTGGTGGAGGAGATATATTATATTTTTTTTAGGTTTTTAGCGACGGATAGATCTAGATCTATCCGTCGCTAATTTTTTTTTTTTTTTTAATTTTCTGGCCTTGTAGCGACGGATAAATCTATCCGTCGCTACATAGCGACGGATAGATTTATCCGTCGCTATTTTTAGCGACGGATAAATCTATCCGTCGCTAAAAATTTTTTTTTTTTTTTTTGGTCAACGCTCTGTAGCGACGGATAATTTTATCCGTCGCTACAGAGCGACGGATAACCTTTATCCGTCGCCAAACGGGGCGACGGATAGAATCCGTCGCCCCAAGTAGCGATCCGTCGCTACAGGGGCGACGGATAAAATCCGTCGCCCCTTTCCATCGTTTTACCTCAGAATTCTTGTAGTGTTCAGACACAATTATTCAACTTAAATGAAGTGTCAATTCATGAAAAGGCCAGGAAAAATTCGAATTTTCGGAGGAAATAGTGTCTGTTCAGACGCCAACAGGGCTCACCGCGGTCTCTGAACAAAACCAAAGGTTCGGTGTTCCGAGACCGCGGTGAGCTCACTTCGGTGAGCCCCAGTTTTTCTCCCGTATTCGATTTTTCTCCTTTCTTTTCGATAACTTTGCTCTTAAACCCGAATTTTAGCACATGGAATTACGAATCCTCATGTTTAAGATGACTTAACTCATTCATGTACTGATCAAACACACTTAATGGATTAATCACCTTTTCACCACTTGGTGATTTTAGTGACTTAATACTTCAAGTGTAATTCGTTTTAACAACGAGATACACGCTTACACGGAATGCTTGTTTCCGACGTGTTGGGCCAAATTGACCAATTCATGCTCAATCATTTACTAAAATTCCAACAAGTTAATATCGAACAGTGTTCCTGTGAAGCCGGTTAGCTTAATATTAAAGGAAGTAATGAAGCATGGTGTACTGGAAACACTGAAGACAAGGATAATGGATGAGTGGTGTTAGAGTGTGCTGAGGACACTTGGATATAACACTGAGAAGATTGTTGTGTGGTGTGAACACATGGGCAGTTAGAATCCGAATCTAACTGGGATTCTTTTACTTGGCAATGAAGGTTTCTTTTCTAGTTGGGAAAGAATTCGAATCTTGTTAGGAAAGGGATTGTATGTTGATTTCTCTAGTATATATACACATGTAGGTACTAGATTATCGATGAGAACATAGATGAAGGATTTCAGAGAGAAACACGGTAAGGAAGAGAGAAACAGAGGAGCGTGTAGCTTGAAACTCGGGAGATTTTGTCGATTCCTTGTAAACTGCATTTTGGTTCTTGATTAATAGAAATCTTGGTTATCCCGTGGGCGTAGGCAATTGTCGAACCACGTTAAATATTGTGTTTATTTTCTTGTGTTTGTTTGTTGGTTGGTTTGGAGTTTATTGGATTGAATTGGGTTGATTTGATTAACAATTGGCGCCGTCTGTGGGAAGAGAATCGACTGGTATCTATTCATCAATGGCATCTCCAATGTTCGACCTCAAACCGTTGGAAGGAAAGACAGACTTTGGTATGTGGAAGAAAAGGATGATGGCTCTGTTAATGCAGCAGGGTGTTGCCGACGCACTGACTGAGAAGTTCGATACAACTTTGTCTGATGCTGATAAAAAGGCAATCAAGTTCAAGGCTTACAGTTCTTTGATATTAGCACTGGGAGATAATGCTCTTATTGAAATCGGTGATCTTTCATCGGCAAAGGAGATATGGGAGAAGCTAGAAGAATTGTATAATGACAAGTGGATGCAAATAAAATCTATGCAAAACAGAGGCTATTTGCATTCAAGATGGTTTAAGGAAAATCAATCATGAGTCAGTTGGATTTGTTCAAGAAGATGGTTGCACACCATGACAATCTGGAAACTGATGAGAAGAACAGGATGAGGAGCCAAGACAAGGCAATTATCTTGTTGAATTCACTCCCTAGATCTCTTGTTCCATTCAAGGATGCTTTGGTGTATGGGAGGACAGAAGCATTGACAATGGAGGCTATTGAATCTGCATTAAGATCAAGGGAACTGGACCAGGATGGTGTTCCACCAACACTCAGTACTGGTGAAAGCCTTATGGTGAAACAATATCACAAGTTTCCACTAAAGAAGAATCAATATCCAGATCAAAGGAAAGCTCAGTATAACAAGGATGGCCCTGAAACAAGGAAGTGTTATTATTGCAAGAAGCAAGGACACTTGAAGAAGGATTGTATGAGTCTAAAGGCGCAGAAGGTGTGGCGACAACACCGAATACTAATTATGGCACAGACATTACAAACAAATCAGAGGCTTATCATACTGCGGAAGCTCTTGTTACTGAGGTACTTTCAGTCACTCAAACTAGTCAATCAACTGAATGGGTTATGGATTCAGGCTGTTCGTTTCATATGACACCTATTAGAGAATGGTTTTTAACTTTTGAGCATAGAAACTGTGGATCAGTTGTTCTTGGTGATGATAGACCATGCATAATAAAGGGTATGGGAACACTGAGAATTGAGATGTTTGATGGAGCGGTAAGGGATTTGCTTAATGTGAGATATGTACCACACTTGAAGAGGAACTTGATATCCTTAGGAACTATGGATACTAAGGGATACAAGTATTCAGGTGATAATGGTGTCCTTCAGGTTAAGAAGGGTGATAAGGTGGTTATGCAGGCTCTGAAAAGGAGAGAATTGTATTATCTACAAGGAAAAACTGTAACTGGTGAAGCTTCCAGTTCCGAGAACACCCGACAGTGTTCTGACAACACCGTTCTATGGCATAGAAGACTAGCACATGTTGGAGAGAAAGGTCTTATGGATTTATCTAAGAAGGGACTCTTAGGTGGAGACAAGATACATAAGATGGAACTTTGTGAGCTCTGTGTGTTGGGGAAGTCCAAGAAGAACAGTTATGGTGTTGGGAAACACACCACACAAGACATACTTGAGTATGTGCATGAAGATTTATGGGGACCGGAAAAAACCACCACTAGGAATGGAGGTAGATATTTTCTGTCCATCATTGATGATCTGTCAAGGAAAGTGTGGGTGTTTGTATTGAAGTCCAAGGATGAGACTTTCATGAAATTCAAGGAATGGCTTGTGGAGATGGAGAATCAAACGAACAAGAAGCTCAAGGTGATCAAAACTGACAATGGGCTGGAATTCTTGTCTAATGAATTCAATACCTTCTGTGTTGGGAAGGGCATCTTGATACACAAGACAGTACCTGGAAATCCACAGCAGAATGGAGTAGTTGAAAGGATGAATAGAACAATCCTAGAAAGAGTGAGGTGCATGCTTCTTGGATCAGGTTTGTCAAAAAGCTTTTGGGGAGAGGCTGTGACTACGGCAACACATCTTATTAACCTATGTCCATCATCAGCTATTGGTTTCAAGACACCTGAAGAAGTTTGGAAAGGTACTCATTCAGACTACTCATATCTCAAAGTATTTGGATGCTTAGCTTATGCTCATGTTAAGCAAGATAAGTTGGAGGCTAGAGCAGTAAAGTGCTTGTTTCTTGGTTATCCAAAGGGAGTTAAGGGATATAAACTTTGGTGCTTAGAACCAGGGGTAAATAGATGCATCATCAGCAGGGATGTGACTTTCCATGAAGATGTGATGCCATTATTGAGGAATACTGACAGTGTTGAGAGAACACTCAGTCAGGTGGAGCCTGTCGAAGATGGTGTGACAGGAACACTGAATATGGAGCAGACAGACACTGGTGTGGTGATACACCAGTTTTCGTAGACCATGGTGTTCTGACAACACCGCATGCTGAATCTCAGGGAAATACCGACATACATGATCAGGTGGAGAGGCATGTGATTAGAAGAAGGACAGGGATAGAGCTCAATAATCCAGATGTTGTTGTGGATTATCAACTCATCAGAGATAGAGAACCAAGAGTTAGAACCTCTACTGCAGATCCAGATATGGTGTATTTTGCACTGAATATTGCCGAGGATATTGATTGTTATGAGCTTGAGAACTATCAAAGAGCTATAAGTTGCTCAGAGAAGAATAGTTGGTGCATTGCTATACAGCAAGAACTCTTGTCACTTGAAAAGAATCATACATGGGATATTGTAGCTATACCTAAAGGAAAGAAGCTTGTCAGTTGTAAATGGATCTTTAAGAAGAAACTTGGAGCTGATGGTGAGCAACAAGTTAAATAAAAAGCCAGACTAGTTGCTAGAGGTTTCACACAAAGAGAGGGTATTGACTACAATGAGATCTTTTCTCCAGTGGTGAAGCATAGCTCAATTAGGATCTTGATTGCTATGGTAGCTCAATTTAAGCTACACTTACATCAGATGGATATTACTACTGCATTCTTGCATGGGAAGCTGGATGAAGAGATTTACATGAGGATACCTGAGGGTATTGAGGTAGATGACAAGGAGCACAAGACTTGTTTACTGATGAGATCACTATATGGTCTTAAACAGAGTCCAAGGCAATGGTATAGAAGATTTGACAAGTTTATGTTGAGTCACAAGTTCAGGCGGTGTGACTACGACACCTGTGTTTACTTCTATGGAGAGAATGTCGAAGACAGGATATATTTGCTCATTTATGTGGATGACATGCTTATAGCAAGCAAGCATATGAAAGGAATCACTCATGTGAAGAATCTCTTAAAGTCAGAATTTGAGATGAAAGACTTGGGAATAGCTAAGAGGATACTGGGCATTGATATTATTCATGGAGGTGATGGAAAGAGTATTATGAATCAAAGTGCTTACTTGGAGAAGGTGTCAAGGAGATTTAACATGCACAAATCCAAGCATGCTGCAACACCTCTGGGGTCTCAGTTCAAGTTATCTAAGAAGTATTGTCCTAATACTGATGAAGAGAAGAGGTGTATGGAGAACACACCGTATGCTTATGCTATAGGGTCGATTATGTATTCCATGGTATGTTGCAGGCCGGATTTGGCTCATGCAATGAGTTCAGTAAGAAGGTATATGGATAATCATGGCAAGGACCATTGGGAGGCAGTTAAGTGGCTTCTCAGGTATATTGGTGGTTCAATTAGACTGGGATTGGTGTTTGAGCAACACCAGACGAGGAATGATGCACTGATTGGGTATGTCAACTCGGATTATATATGCTGCAAACTTGGATACAAGGAAGTCTTTAACTGGATATGTATTCACATTATTTGGTACAACAGTGAGTTGGAAGTCTACTCATCAACTTGTGGTTGCATTATCAACTACAGAGGCAGAATTTATGGCCATGACGGAAGCTGTGAAAGAAGCTATTTGGCTCAAGGAATGCAGGGCGTTGATTGTCGCAAACACCTGTGACTATATTTTGTGATAGTCAAAGTGCAATTCATTTGTCAATACATCAAGCTTACTATGACAGGTCCAAACACATTGATATAAAGTTCACTTTGTCAGAGATGAAGTTGAGAAGGGTACTATCAAGATTGAGAAGATCAGCACAGATGTTAATCCGGCGGATGGATTTACTAAGTCAATTTATGTGATGAAGTTTGGATCGTATCTAAGTTCTATCAAGTTGATGGAAGGAAGGGTTGTGTCCTAACTCTAGGGACATGAATGGTGTGGTATACTGTGGTTACGTTTATATGAAGCTAAGGTGGAGAATTGTAAAGCCGGTTAGCTTAATATTAAAGGAAGTAATGAAGCATGGTGTACTGGAAACACTGAAGACAATGATAATGGATGAGTGGTGTTAGAGTGTGCTGAGGACACTTGGATATAACACTGAGAAGATTGTTGTGTGGTGTGAACACAGGGGCAGTTAGAATCCGAATCTAACTGGGATTCTTTTACTTGGCAATGAAGGTTTCTTTTTTAGTTGGGAAAGAATTCGAATCTTGTTAGGAAAGGGATTGTATGTTGATTTCTCTAGTATATATACACATGTAGGTACTAGATTATCGATGAGAACATAGATAAAAGATTTCGGAGAGAAACACCGTGAGGAAGAGATAAACAGAGGAGCGTGTAGCTTGAAACTCGGGAAGTTTTGTCGATTCCTTGTAAACTGCGTTTTGGTTCTTGATTAATAGAAATCTTGGTTATCCCGTGGACGTAGACAATTGTCGAACCACGTTAAATATTGTGTTTATTTTCTTGTGTTTGTTTGTTGGTTGGTTTGGAGTTTATTGGATTGAATTGGGTTGATTTGATTAACAGTTCCAAGTTATATGGTGAAGTTACTGACCAACATATGTACTTTATATTCCACCATAAAATTTTCAAGTATATCGATATTTAAAATTACTCTAGAGTAGTCACAATTAGTATTTTTAATCTCTTTGAACTCACAATGCTTACGGGTGCTAGTGGGCGTTACAAATTGAATCATAATTATCTTTATTATATTGAGATAATAAGAAAAAAAAGTGTATATATTATTAATATATAATACGTCTGAATGTTAGCTAGCTAACGTAGTGTTTACAGAAAGTAGGACAGGGAGGAAAATTCGGTTCAAATTGTTGCAAATTAAAGCTTGCATTTTCTTATACGAAACATGACATCTAAAAGGTAGCTAGCTTCTACGTTTCAAATTTATTCCAAACTGACACTTATCTTAATCACTTGGCCAAATTATTGACGAGCTTAATTACCTGACAATTATCATAACAAATTTACTAAAAAATGATTAATGTCTAAAGAAACAAGTCTTCGGATAAGGTTCGGAACTTACAAAAATAGTTCACCCTACACAAAACGTGAATTGATGGGGTTTCCAGCCAATTTTCCTAAGCTCAAATTGGTTTCTTGGGGAGGGTACTTATGGGTTAGGTATGCTAAAAAAATGTACACAAAGTGACGATTTTAATAAACACTTGAAGAAAATTTACCTTGCATTTTAGGTGAAGCCTATATCACCCAATTTTAGGAGGAATAATGTAATAGTATCATGTTTTAAGTGACAATTTGAAGCATGAACCCACATTTGAAGTATGAACCCACATGATCACATGATAGATAATACCTTCAAATGGGGTAGGATTCTTTATCTCTCATGTATTCTCCGTTCATAAATTTGTATGGTAGACCGTCTATACACTCATTCAATTTCATTCACATTTTTGTTAAGAGTTATTGGGCATGGGCATGGACATGGCCAAACTTTGTTTACCTTGGTCCACATTTTGCAGACGAAAAGAATAATAATTGTGAATTTCCGAAGAACAATATGATGTTTGTATAAATAGTGAATACCTAAAAAAACAAGGGTGTAATTTAGCAAAGAAAAATGCAAATGGCTAAAAAATTTGTTATTGATAGGTGCATTGGTTCGATAACTGCATAGAATGAACTCTAAAACGGGCGAAAAAAGGTGAGAAAAGAAACAAAAAGTCCATCCTCCGACCCCCAAGAATCTGCAACTTGTCTCTTTCATCTTTCCATGGCTTATAAAATTCCTACGTTCAATTCAAATCAAATCAAATCACCTGACCTGCACACTATTTCGCATTATATTATTATATAAACAAGCTAAGAAGAAAATAATAAACACCGTCCACGTAACAACCAAGCCACTCTCAGTCACTTCAAATTCAGTAGTTGATTTTGAACTCAATATCAACTGTACACGCGGCCACTCTTCTTCCTTCCAAATAATCTTCATCAAGATTTAGCCTTTTTTTGCTCATCACCGATTGGAATCTCAATATGGGTCGGTTTGATTCATCGCCGCACTCTGCTGAGTCCAGCTTCAGGGAGCTTGATGAAGTTTTCTTGCAGGTGATGCAGCTCATATTTTTCATTTCTTGTTTATGTTACATGTTTGACTAGTGATAGACTAATATGAGTAGTGTTAAAAATTGGATTTTTTTTGCTTCAGAATCAAACAAGAATTTGGCTTGGAGAAGTTTTGGGCACAAGATTAGATGAGGATTTGCATATTTCTGATTTGTTACAAGATGGGGAGATACTGTGAGTGTTAAAGGCAATTTGTTACTGTTACTAGTTCTTGGTGTCCTTATTCTTGATACAATGATGATATTTTGTTGGGCTTAAGTTATGGATTGGTTTGTTGGATAATTCATAATGAAAGCAATGATAGAAAGGCTTGGTATTTTTAAGTTTTGTATGAGAAGCTATTTGATGATTTAGTAACAGAAACTGGTTGATTATAGGTTTGAAGTATCAAAAGTAGTTTGGAATCTGCTTGTTACAAAGTGCATGGAGCTTAAACATTTGAAACTTAAATATGGTCCCTTTGGAACCAAGAAGAGCAGTGGGAGGTACAGGCCCTACTCCAATGTCGATTCTTTTCTGAAGGTATCTTCATTCCATTGTCATCAAAACTTTGTTTTCATTCTCACACTTTCAGATTCTGAGTTGGTAGCTTAAGCGTCATCTTCTGCATCTGGCGATGCTCAGACGATCACCTTGAAGCATTTAAATTATTATTTCAGCTCCTGAGTTCCGTAAGATAGATTCTTCTCCTTGTACAGTTCATGGTGTGGTGTTGTGATGGTTTAAGTCACATCAAATAGTCAGATTGTATCTGCTTAACGAAGTGGAGTGATGGTTTAGGTATCCCTTCATTATCTGTTGTAGAGTTATACATAAAATAAAAGGTGCCGGTTATCTTTAGTGCAAGAGCAGTTTCTGGTGACCCGTGGGTCAGGCATACAAGATAATGCAGAGTTTGCTCTTTGTGAAGCATTGCTTTGTAATTGATGACTGTCGTAATTACATTCATTTTGCAAGGTTGAGTGGTGTTAGATGGGCAACTTCAATCATTGATTCATTATTATTGTCCCACAACTGCTTCTGATGTTAGTTTGTTGGCTCAAAGGCAATTTTCTAACTTAGTTTATCTTTGTTAGATATGCAAGATTTTGGGAATGAGTGGCATCGACCTCTTTTCACCCTCAGATGTTGTTGAGAAAAGAGATATAAGAAAAGTTTGCATTTGCATAAGGGCATTCTCGAAGAAAGCCATGTCTAAGCAGCTAAATGTAAGATAATCCATTATTCAAATTCAATTCCTACTTAAATCCATATTAAGCTTCTGTTCAGAGTTGTTCAATTCATTCAATTATTACATTAAACAGGTACCAGACTTTGATGTGGTCATATACTCAGTACCCATGCCAACAGAAATGGTTGGTGAAATACGGAGAAGCATAGAATCTCATCAATGCACAACTTCATGTAGTTATAACTCGTATAAGGATTCTCAAAGGAGACTGAAACAGGTACACGGGCATGGTTTAACTTCTTTCAGTTGTCAAGTTTTTCAGCCGTTCAACTTACTAATCCCATCTCGAGGTCATTACTAATCACTTTCTTGCCTCTGTTGCAATTTAGACAAATGTCCATGATGACTGTAGCTCTGAAGAGTCGGACGAGGCAGAAAGTAGATACATGGGTGAAAATTCTTTTTCGTCCACAAGCAACTCTGAAGTTGATGATGCTGAAGTTAGCTCAGAGCAACAAGAATCTCCTGAAGTGTATACAAGTGAACTGAGAAGCACATGTGATGATGTCCATGTGGATTCTTCGAGTAATGTAGGGGAAAGAAACTACATTTCGGATTACTTGGCCTTTTCGGATTTAATGGTCCATGCAAATGACAGCAGCAGTTCTGCTCTTGTTGATGGGGGAAACAATATGTTCGACTTCTTTCTCAATGTTGATTCTCAAGGGGGAAAGATGAATGATCTGGGAAAAGTCTCTGATGATGAGGAAATGGAGGCATCTTCGACCACTAGTATGACCTCTATATTAGGTCGAATGCTCAGCTTCGAGTTTGGTGATACATCTGACGCGGACGAATACTCAAGTACAAATGTCTATTCGACTGGGCATGAAACAGGAAAGCCCCACGGGAACTTGTATATGTCACCCAAAGTCCAAAAGACAGAAGTTTTTGAAGCATCAATATGTAGTGATATAACACCTAGGACATCGAGTGTCTCTGTTAATGATTACCCACAATCTCCTTACAAATGGCAATCGAGCATGGAATCTCCCGGAGGTGAATCGTGTGTGACTCCCGAAAATGAATTTTCTCAGGAAAAAGATAAAGATGTTCTTTTTGGTAATAATAAGGATTCCCTTCTCTGTGAGGACATGGTCAATCAGATCACCAGTGATGCACAACGTACAACTCGACATGAAATTGAAGCTGAGATCGCTTCAACTACTGTTGAAAACGGGAAGCTGGTAGGTGAAATATTGTCATACAAATGGTTTTGTGCCTTTATATAAATTTCAAGTCTGATTGTTTTACTTTCTCAGGATGAAACAGGACAAAATATGGATATGCCGGTGAAATATACCACTGAGACGAGTAAAAGCCAGGCACCCTCTAGTGAAAAGCGTGGACGGAAGCCATTTCTGAAGACAGTCGTCAAAGGCACAGCCATTGCTGGTGTCTTATTTCTCTTGTTGCACATCAGGTCCGAATTCAATTGCCTTGCTTAAAGACATGCTTGCTTTAACTTGTGACGTAGTAGGAAGGGTCCGTTTCTTCCTTTTTTAATAGTAATTTAACATAATTCACGTTGCTGCAGAAAAAGCAGTATGGGTAATGCAAACCAAACCGAGAAACCTACCAGGGCTCCAGTGATTAAAGAATCGAAGTTTGCAATGAAGAAAGAACATAAAGGAAGCAAAGGGAAAGGGATATATCCAGCTGAAAAGCTGAAGTTATGAAAAGCCGAGGTAAAGAACTTACATACGAATGTATATCGTTGCAGTTCATTCTGAATTTTGAAGACAGTTCAACATATTAGCGGCGTAGACTATATAGTTAAGCTGAGGAATTTTGTCAAGTGAGAAGAATGTAGAGATTTCTGCATTCAACACATTTTTCCTGCTGAGACACGACGCACGGAGTTACATTATTGCTGTAACTATTTTCCCCATTTGAATGGCTGAGTTCAAATGCTGTACACTTCTGAGAGAAAAAGTTTTGCCTGGACATATCAGTTGCAATTGTAATGCTCAGCCACCTGCAACAAGATCTTTACTGTTTGAATCATCTTCAACAGGTCATAATGAAAGTATCATTATTTCATTACCAAAAAAAAAAAAGTATCCTTATTCCATAACAGCTAGCTACTTTTGTTCATTGTATCATTCATAGACTTGTAGTGTTGTGCACATAATGATCAGAGGCCTGTGTACAATAAAAAAAAATTCAACGGACAACAAAAAATCAGTGGACAATAAAAAAGATGACAGACATGCGCGTCAATGACAGAAAATCTCGACTGGGCTGGGAGCCTAAATTGTTCTTTGCATAGATATGTACTTGCGTCTGGGAACAAGCTTTCCGTTTCATTTTGTTGATCTTTTTTATCATATGAAATTATAAACACTCTCATTTTTAGATAAAATACAATCTATTCTGGAACAGGGGAGAGGCTGAATCTCTTTTGGGGCATAAAACAGTACTTATATTGTAAAAAAGAATGTTAAGAATTATTTTTAATCTTTTTTTACGCATCGAATTTCCTTTTCAAACACACTTCAGTTTTTAAATATATATATATATACATATATATATATATATATATATATATATATATATATTTCTC
Source organism: Plantago major (assembly GCA_026545765.1). Classification (NCBI taxonomy): domain Eukaryota; kingdom Viridiplantae; phylum Streptophyta; class Magnoliopsida; order Lamiales; family Plantaginaceae; genus Plantago; species Plantago major. The sequence goes on along the minus strand of CM048840.1, from coordinate 25,817,658 downwards.
GTCGGGTGGAAAATTAAATTAGAAAAATAAAATGTCTGGAGTATAATTTACAGAAATTTTCTTCTGTTTCAAAAAACTTGGGAAATGAAAATATTTTCAACTTTTAGGTCAAAACACAGAAAACCCTTCATGCAAGACTGTTCTTTTAGGCACCCTTAGCAGAGACTAGGGAATTGAGGATCCTGATTTGATCCAGATTGGATCAGATCGGATCCAACAAAAGCACATGTGTAGATCATCAGATGGATCTAGTTTCCCTGCAGGTTCCATTTTCTTGATACAATACCTTAATTAATTATGTGCATGTTATCTTGTTTGTGATCATTAAAAAAATGGTTTTATTGCTTCAGAATCAAACAAGGATTTGGCTTGGACAAGTTTTGGGTACAAGATTGGATGAGGATTTGCATATTTCTGATTTGTTACAAGATGGAGAGATACTGTGAGTAATCTTGATCCATTTTCTGGGCTTAAATCTTGGAACATTTGTTGGATCATTATCTTCAACCTGCATTTGAGCTTTTGAAAGTATGCTATCTGTTAACGATGATTGAATATATTTGGCTCATCATGAAAGCAATACTATACATATCATGGCAAAATCAATAGGACAAGCCGACAAGGATAATATGGACTTAACCTTGAGAAGGGATGTTAAACTATTCGTGTTTTTTAGTAACCGAAATGTGTTGATGCTAGGTTTGAAGTTTCAAAACTAGTTTGGGAACGATATTGGACACAATGTATGGAGCTTAATTGTGGCCCCTTTGTTTCTAAGAGGAGCAAAGGGAGGTACAGGCCCTACTGCAATGTCGATTCCTTTTTAAAGGTATATTGCTTCCTTTATCATCATTCATTACAAATCTCATGTATAGTTTGTTGAGTAACAAGCAACTTACTAACTTGGTTTGCGTTGTGCCAGGTATGCAAAATTTTAGGAATGAATGGGATTGATCTCTTTTCACCCTCAGATGTTGTCGAAAAAAGAGATATAAGGAAAGTCTGCACTTGCATCAGGGCACTCGCAAAGAAAGCTAGGTCTAAGGAGCTAAGTGTATGATCATAATTCTGCTCCTAATTGGATTCTTGTTTATTGTAGATTTATAGAGCTTTGGGCAATCATCTGTTTCCACATTTATGCAGAATAGTTTTGAGTCATAAGTTTACTTTGAACTGCAGGTTCCAGACTTCGATGTAATCATGTACTCAGTAGCCGTGTCAACAGTGATGGTTGGTGAAATACGGAGAAGCTTAGAATCATCTCCATGCACAACCCCGTCTAGTCATGTTTCGTATAAGAATTCTCCAAGGAAGCCTATGCTGGTAACAAGAACTCTTGTACGGAACACTCAGTTTTTTTTCCATCTTGATTTCACTGATTTATTGTTTTCTTGCCTCTATCATTACTTAGAATATCAGTGATGACTCTAGCTACGAGGAGTCGGATGAGGCTGAAAGCAGATTTAGTGAAAATTGTTTTTCATCCACAAGCAAATTTGACGTAGATGGTGGTGAAGTGAGTTCAGAGCGAAGAGGGTCTCCTAAAGAGTATGCAAGCGACAGTAGCAGTTCTGCTCTTCTCGATGGTATGAATAATATGTTTAACTTCTTTCTAAATGTCGATTCTCAAGGGGAGGAAAGGAGTGATTGTGGAAAAAATTATGAGGATGACGAAATGGAGCTGAGTTCAACCACTAATACGAGCTCTATACTAGGGAGAATGCTCAACACTGAGCTTGGTGACACATTTGATGCAGATGAGTCATCTGAAGCCCCGTTGTCTAGTGTATCATTCGATTCTCCAGAAAATGAATTTCCTCAGGACATTCCACTTTTTGAGGACAAGGGCAATCGGACTATTAGCCATGTTGAAGGTGCAACTTGTGATGAACTCGGACATAAAAAAGTTTCTACAGCCGAGTGTGAGAAGCAGGTACTGTTCGATAATTTAAGTCTCAATCTGTATGTTTTATCTGTTCCTGGTCTGATTATATTGCTTTCTCAGGATGAAATAACACAGAATCTGGATGCTCCTGTCAAACATACCACTGAAACGGAGATAAACCAGGCAGCGTCTAGCAGAAAGAGTGGTCGGATGACACTTCTGAAAACAATCGCGAAAGGCACAGCCATTGCTGGTGTCTTATTTCTCTTGTCAAACTTCAGGTGCGATTTGAATACTATCGGTCTCTTTCTTAATCTATGAACGTGTTTGGTTTTACTCGTGAATCAGGACGAGTCTAGCTTCTTCCTGTAGTATAAGTTCACAATTTCATGTTGCTGCAGAAAAAGCATCGGGACTAATAATGCAAGCCAGACGAAGCAACCTAATGAGGCTCCAACAACTAAGGAGTCGAAGTTTTCACCAAAGAAACAACAGACAGGAAATAGAGGGAAAAGAATATATCCAACTGAAAAGCTCAAGTTATGAAATGCAGGCAGATCATTACGATTTTCGATGACTGTTCCATATAGGTCATCTTGTATCAGATTTATATATTTAAGATGGCGATTTTGCCATCAAGTACATTAGAGGCCGGCTTCTGCAGTTTACAGTTTTTAGCAGCTGAGAACATACGCAGAAAGAACGCTGTATGTTTTCGTAGATTTAGTTCAAATGTAGAACTTGGCAAACCATCATGATCATTCATAAACAAGATATAGAAAGAAAAAAATCTATCAGATTCAAGTACGGGAACTAAAATTGAAGAATCTGATCAAATTGTCACCAAATCAAAATGTTAGAATGATTATTCATTCGATATCATTTCAGTGAATAGAATAAAACAGAACAAAGCAAAATGCAATCGAAGAATATATCAGTAATATTTTTCATCATGACACAATCTACATGTTCATTTCTTTAAGAATCAATACATCGATCTACTCAGAAGAATGTAAGAACCTCTACAATTGATGAGTTAAACATCTACATCTACATCTAACAACTACACCGCCTTTTCAGTTTTTGCCTATCGAACATGAGAACATCTTGTGTTCAATCTCTACATCTGGTCCAAAACTAACTCGATCATTTCCAAGTGATGTGTGTTATAGTGAGCCACAAGGTCCACAACTTACATGGTCTATGGAAAAATCTCTGTCCGTGAGTTTCCTGTGCATGAATATATTCATTTATCTGCTTGACGATAATATTTCATGTAGCTCGATTAGATAAGTGCATTCCAGAGAGTAGCAGGATCTTCAGCACATTTCGCATGAACATCTCTAATCCGTTCCACAGACTTGCAAATTCCACTGCAGCTCCAATCAAATGATGCGACGCAGTGCTTGCCTGCTTGTGCTTTCGATTCACAATCTGGACAAAAACATCATCATTTTCTCAAACTGTCCAATTGCCTTAGAAATACTCAGCAGATGTAGGAACAGAAGGTAAAAAAGAAGAGAAGATGGCATACATACCAGGTGTACCGCAGCACATAATCTGATCATGAACGTGCTCAACTTCAAGTCCGATAACCCAAGCCCCGAGTGATACATCTTCATTTGCATATTTATGCAAAATTGGGCTGGAATTGATGAACATAAGGTTTAAAATGATTTAAACTGCTAAAATTACAACATTGATCAGGTACTTTATGACTTACCCATTGGTGGCTATATAGTTTGCCAGTTCCTTCGATATGGCGTAAATCTGTCCAGTTGCATGCCGAAAGTATTTGTTTCCCTCATCTCCAAATTTCCAGAATTCAGGTTCATGATACTTAACATTCCTGCCAGAAAAAATTGATTATGTAATACAGAAATTTTCCAACATATATCAGAGTTTTGAAACTGAAACCAGAAAGATTTAAAGAAATACTTTTGATGAAGAACAGGCCCTGATTTCATGCATCCTATATATACTCTCGGCTTGGAGCGATGACGTGCTAGGGTCGCGCCAAGAGTGCCTGTGAACACATTGTAAAGATATTGATATTTGAAACAACCATACCTGAGAAAACTAACAAATAAGCTGAACATGGAAAGCTCATATACCCAAGTTTACATGAACATCGTCATCCACCTTGACGTAGAAATCAGCATCCCATCTTTTCACTGCAGTGGAAAAGAACGATTTTGTCTTTGCTGATAACTCATGATATCCTTCAACATGGTCCTTCAAGATGATCACATATTCGTAAGACGTTATTGGACTAAAACAGAGAAAAGAAGCACCAGAAGTTGCAGAATCGATATTCATAGTGCTTACAAGCCTAAGGAAGTCTTTGTGCTGTTCCTCTTCTGAGTCAAGTGCACGATCTAAAATGCTTTTAGATGTAGCACTGCATCAACCGGTCTCAATACATCAGAAATGAACCAAACAAGTTGCAAATGAGTTCAGATTCTAGATTTTATTAACCTGTGTCCAATCATGAAACGAACGACTATGCCCTTCTCTTGCTCAAGCTGAAGAAGACTCTTGCCTGCAGATAAAAAATTGTATAACTTCATAAGAAATCAACTAGTCAATAGTTTTATTAAGAATACAGAAATCAACATGATAATATAACCATTAACCAACCTCTAGGCATCCAAGTTTCTCTGACCGAATCACGCCTCCTCCTACCGCTAAATGCAGTGTTTATACCTATGACCATAAACACCTTTGTCCTTGTTACAGAAGTGTCTGTATACACCGCAACATGATTAGTCGAATTCTCAAAGTTCCCAATCTTGCGAGAAATTTTAGATGATGGCAAGTCCAAACGTATCTTCGCTATGGAAGAGTCCAAGGATCTGACAGGAACAGAAGCAACTTATTTACCAAGTTAGTTGCGTAACAATACTCTACTAAAATCACAAAAATGTAACATTGACAGGGTTAAAAATCACACACTATACTAGTATTTCCAAAAACAAGAAACTCGACAAGCGAATGGATACACTGTATACTTACTCTATGGCTTTATGTGCTTTGCTGAACTCATCCTTTTCCTGCATTACATTCTACACTCCAAACGAGTACAAACAGAAATCGATCAGATACACATTAGTAGTCATGAGTTCAGAGACATTCTACATTAGTCTTTTAAGGCTCATAACAATATTGCTGCTACTCGAAATGTGAAAAAAGACACCTTTTTCAAATCACAGTTAATTTTATCTGGAAGATCAGCAGCAAAATTCCTGGAACGCCTTATCGTATACGTAACCTGATCCCCTGATCTAGTAGCAACCCACATTCTAAAACACAAAGAACTAATCAAAACACAAACTATTCCACATAAATTACTTCAAGTGATCAATGTACAAGGCAAGATTGATGAACAAAACCTGTTGCTGTAAGATACACCAAGGACAAAGCTGAAAAGACACAAGATTACAATCCATTTGAGTGGGACCAATCTGTCCCGGTTTCGGTTCTTCATGATCCCCAGTGGTTAATCTTGGTGGCTGTAGTGTATGTTAGAGGAGTGGTGATAGTAATAAGAAGAGTTGTTGATGAATATATAAGAATGATGAGACATGGAAGGCAATATGTGAAACATCAGAATCGTGTGAAATTGAGGGGATGAACCAATTATGCATATGACTAGCTATATGTGATCAAGGAGAAAGTGGCGTGAGTTGTTGAGCTAATGTTGCAATCCTAGGTGTACATTTGTTATTTTGGGATTGATACATGGGTCGGAGATTATTGGATGCCAAATTTGGTTGGTTTTTAATGATTTCATGGTCTAATTATTTGATGTATATATTTCATTTGTCATGATCGTTAACTATCTCTTCTCGATTGAGAATGCCTTGAAGATGAATTATAACGTATGGTATAACAATCTAACAATCTCTCGTTTTAAGGTATTTTAATGGAGTAGTTAGCCCCTTTGTCCAAGGATCGCATGAGAATCAGGAATTGATACTTCTTTCACCCACTTTTGTATGTAGTCAATAGTTACAAGTTATACAATTTGTAACACCTCAATTACTAGTCGAATGAAACATAGTAATTTTTTGGACCCGCGAACCAAAACATGTACTTTACAGTGCATTGTCCCTGCTCATGCACACAACAAAAAACAACCCAGTAAATGGCTTGTGTGCACTTTGAATAATCTTAAAATGCACATTTTAGATGCTTGGGGCGTAACCACTTGTACACCCTCTCACATGGGATATAACTAACACGAACCCCACACATTCTATTAGAGGTGCACTATTGATTTCACCCCTAGCATGTAAAAAAACTCTTACAATGGTGGTCCGTCAGGATGTTCTCATATGTGTGTAAAAGAGGACAAATCATTATGTAAAGGGCATATGTTGACATGTAAGACGGTATATCACTCAGATATTAGTCATGAATTACTGTGCCAGTCAAAGAAATCAGGTCTCAATCAATTAAGGATAAAACACTTTGAAGTTACAAAGGAATATGAGCAAAGGCTAATCATGAAGACACATTGACTTGTGCAGATAAAGTAGTTGAAGTATTATTGTTTCATGTCATTGAACTCACGATCGATTAATCATCATAATTCATAAGATCCACTATCTTTGCCCTTACCTAACCTGAGACAAACATGAGAAACCATTAATGTGCAACCAAGATGCAATGCAATTGACATTGTTGTTAGGCTTGGATGCAACAATATTTATCCAGTACAGTAGTAGATATTTAAATATTTACAGAGACTACAACTAAAATCTACAGGCAATCAATCAATCAATCTTTCTTCTACATTGACTTATATCCTAGTACATGAATCTAGACTCTAGAGTAGTTTTGTCATAAAACAAAATATTTACAACTGATCATTTACACATTTGCTATCAGGTCTTGGAGTTTCTTCACCTGATACCTCATTGGTACATATTGGACAAATCTGCAAAAACACCAGCAAGCAAATCTCAATACATAATATTCAATCGAAACAACAGTTCTATAGTACTAATTCTGAGAGTTGTATTAAGAAATTTACCTTCTTGATTTGGAGCCATTTGGTTATACAATCTGGATGAAACGGATGATCACAACGTAGGCTTGCTAGCTTTTCCTCTTGTTCGTATTCCATTTGACATATCACACACCTACGGATTTCAGTTTGCAAGAAACCGCAACAGCCAATGATAAGCAACTCTGTTTGTGTTTGAGTTGTAAATTTTGACTGGCAACAGAAGAGAAAATGCTTACCTATCAATAAGTAATTTGGATGTAGAATTACATGTAAGCGGATGTAAATGTTTGCTGATTTCGACTTCTGATAGACCTCTGTTCTCTACTCCTACCCTTTCTCCTAATGCTAACAACTCCTGCAATTAGGTTACACAACTTTAGGCAATTTAGGATACTGTTATTCGACATCAGATTACAGTTTCCACACCTCGTAGGATAGTTCGTCTGGATCAATGTCATCATCTTCCAGATCAAATTCTTCTTCTTCCTCCATTTCCTGTACAAAATCACTAGAAGTTCAAGTTCTTGAATGGTGATATATTTCCACAAATTACAAGAGTATATTACAGGTTTTTTGTTTGACTATACCAGTGTGTAATAATCATGGTCATCCTCTAAGAACTCCAGGTCAGCTGCCATTGTCAAAAATGAAAGATTGTTTCGTTAACACATCCAAATAACTAATTTTAAGACGCAATCTAGAGTTTTAGTACACGGCAGAGGTATTCAAGGAATACATTATGCACGAAATCTTCACTTACATCGACTAAATTCTTCATCACTGAAATCATCTTGGTCTGTCTCAGACTCAGAGGGATTGGTCTCGTCCCAATCACTTTCACTTTGAATCGTTGCCAAAGCAGGGAAGACTCTCTCCTAAATTCAAGCACCAATCTAATCATTAGTCAACCAACAATGAAGAATATGCTCTATACAAGCTCAAACACAAACTTTGAGATGGACAACTAGTTCAGGTAGAACCTAACGAAGTAACATCTACTTAGCTAAAGTAGGTTACTCTAAGAACCTGGATGATTTTCCCCCAAAACATTTCTATATTTTTAGTCCTACTGAATTGAAGATAACACTTGGAACAGTTTTCTCACATCATAATCTTGCCGTTTTGTATCAGAAATCGGAAGCATTACAACACAATTTCAAACAAAAGGAAAAAAAATGGAAAAGATCACAGCAGGCTCAGAACATTGCTCGAATTTGCACAACGTAAAAGGCAAATTTGCTGCACGTTTTTTGTAATAATCAAGTTAGTCGATAGAAAAATCAAATCCAGCAATTCGTAAGAACGAGTAATATTGATGAAGCTAAAAAGATGGAAAACTGGAATTTATCGAACCTCGTCAACTTCGTCCAGAGCTGAAGGTCTTGCTCGTTTTCTCCGCTCCTCGTCCATTTTTTCCTGTGCTCTGTACCGTCTACAAAAGCAATTAGTATTTCTTGTGGTTCACGGAGGAACAGCAGAAAGTAAAAGTGCAGAGGGAAAATTAGTTTGCATAACAAGGTAAGCCTATATATATATACAGCGTGTGTTTGTGTTAAAGAGAAAACTTTAAGGAGAAGAAAAGTAAGTAATAATCCGAAAACATTCCTTATGGATCTTGTTTTCCAGATTCCAACGCCGTTTTCCACTTCCAGGGTTCTTCTCATCATACAAAACGTGAACTTTTAGAATTCACATTACCACAAGTAACCTCACTACGTACTAATTTAATACTGAAATGCTTAATTCCACTTTTACATCATCAATTCTGACACGAAGACTATTCTTCTTCAACCATCTTTCTGGCTTATAAAATGGTACATGGCGCTGGATATTCTCTCCGTTAATCATATACTCAAATTGGAAACATCATTTTTAAGTCGGGGATGACATAAGAACAGCTCGTGTCACACACCACGAGACGAGACACCACAGCAATAGGAAAAGCTTCAAGCCATTACCATTTACCAGTACAAGAGTGCAAATACAGCAAAAATCAAATCGTGAAGTGTCAAGTTACCAAAAATATGTCAGTTCCTCTCGGAGGAACAAAAATCTCGTTTAGCATGAGTGTTAGGGGTTCACCCCATTCTGCTGGTATCACAACTATAAATAACAATATTATGTCTCACTAGCTACATGATAGTGTGGTAATAATGTCATGATCTCTCCAGCAATTCCTTAACCCTTTGAACTAATTGACTTCTAGGAACTTCATCTTCAGTATGGGTCTCGCGGTCTTTCACTTTCACGGTACCCTTTTCCACCTCCTGTGCTCCCACAATTACCATGTATGGAATTTCGGAATGTTTGGCGCGGTCAAGGTGCTTTTGCATTCTCTTATTGACCGAGAACTCGGCCTTCACACCCACATTCCACAATTCACTCACTATATTGCCAGCTAGTGGTAAATCATCTCCCAAGATGCTTACTAGAACTTGGGTTTCACTGGCACGTACTTTCTGCACCAAAAAACAATAGATCAGCCGTGTTTCTAATACTAGTAAAAGGAATTAATAATCTCAAATCCAGTTTCACCAAAAATTTATATAAAAAAAAAAAAAAAAAAACAATCTGCTACAAAGAATAATAGTCTCATTATTGGATGACTCACATAAGTCATAACCCCCAAAAACACACACACAAAAAACAATTTTTGACAGTTAGTCATGTCATCATGGCCAAAGGTGGGATGTTGTGACCTTAAAAGCAAGAGGTTACATATGAGATAGTGGCAGAAATTCAGGATTGGAAGAGTCTAAATTCTAGTATTGTTTACGTAGTGGCTACAACAGATGCACACTTCGGTGATAATTATCCATATTAACAATACAACTCCAAGAACTAAGGCTCTGTTCTTTTCATTTGAAAACTCATTAATTCCAGTTCAGTTCAGTTCTGCTTAGTTCATTTTTATACTACAATTCAGTTCAGTTCTGTTCAGACGAAGAGAACAGAGCCTAAGCAGACAAGCTATACCTGGGTTGTATCCTTTGCTTGCTGCTCCTCCATAATTGCAAATACTCTCTCTATTCCTAAACTCATTCCAACTGCAGGGACTTGCTTTGTGCCAAACATTCCTATAAGAGTGTCGTAGCGTCCACCAGCAGCAATAGAACCAACCTGCAACCAAGCTATTTTATATTCCACAGAAAAGAACATATTCAAATGACATTAAAGCAAATTGCCAAATAATAGCCAGAGCAATTTTTTTTTAGTTCCATTCCGGGTTCCATTAAGGGCAAGCTAGTAAGGCGAACACTGACATGCATGCTAACATCCCATCAGTAAGAGACTTTACATACCTGAGTACCGCCTTTGAAAACAGCCTCAAATATCACTCCAGTGTAGTAATCTAGACCTCTTGCAAGACTCAAGTCAAAAACAACTTTGTCTATGCACTTGGAATTCTCCATTGTTTTGAACAAAATCTCAAGCTCATTCAATGCAAGTTCAGCATCACTGTTTTGTAAGAAGACGCTGTCTTTCTGCTGTAGCTTAGACAACAGTTCAATTGGTGAACCCCTATGTTTAACAAGGGTTCCAATTTTATCAGCCGTCTCCTCAGACAAGCCTTTTTCTTCCACCTATACAAGTAGCATCAAATTAATTCTAGAGCATAATTTCAGTACTAATCAAATGCCAAGAAAAATAAATTTTAAAACAGTTGACATTGTCTGTAAGACTAACGATCACGTTATATAAACGCCTTCGCAAATAACTCAAATAAGAAATTTAACAGATTCTTCTAGGTCTTTTCAAACAACTGAAAAATATATGTCCTGGTGGAAAAATCTAGACCTACTTCGAAACAATACTTCAGTATTGCACCAAACTACAAAGAATGAAAAAATGAAACAGGCATCATTGCTAGGGATGACCGAGTAATATACTCCCTCCTAATTTTTGAATATGATGTTTTGGATGTTTCATGCATATTAGTGGAACTTCATCTTTCCACGTTTACCCATAATCCGTTACACTACACCAATTGATAAGTCAATAAAATATAGTATTTTAAACATAGTATTAGGGACGTAAATGTCAAAACTCACAACATAGCAAAAAGTGGCTAAAACAACACATATTTTGCAAATAGTTGAAACAACGAAAATGTCAAAAACAAAAATAAGAGGTAGTATACACCACGGACCTACAAGAGTTCAGATAATGCCGATGGAGTTCCAAGCCCGGCTTTTATTCAGTTCGGAGCAGTTATATGGTTAATACAGACACAGAGAAAAGGAGGCGGTACTGATTCATAATGTAGGAGGAGATCAAATGATAAAAAGTGCATAACAATATCCATGAGCAACATGTTTTGTCTTATACGTGTGACAGTAGTTTAAGATTTGCATATATAGATAGTTCATGCACTGTACATCCACAAATTCCAAGCTTAAGGATATATTACCAATTTTAATTGTGCATGCAACTGTGCTTTCTCTGTTACACATACTACAGGATTTGATCTTTAAAATGATCAATTACAGCTTGAAAGAAATGCACCTTGCCTAGTTAAAGTGGTTATGAATATCACTAACAGAGCATAAATATAGCAAGAGAAACGATATTGATGCGCTGCAAACAACTACAAAACCATAAAGTAACACTTACCATTTCTTTCTTTATCTGCTCAAATGTTTGCTTGTCTAACTTGTCAATACTTGAACAAATAGTTCTAAATTTTACTTGTGGAACGCCACATATAGCCAACATCCCATCCAGTAATTTCCTGTGATTCAGCTTTACCTGGGAGCGAAGTCAAACAAGTTTAACAAGAATAACAGATTCAGCTATTCATAAGAGTGCAACACTCGAACCATGTGACCGGCTTCACTTAGGTTGAGTCAAGAACCAGGATATACCTAGATTATGGAATACCTACATAATAACCAGAAGCTACGTACATATATTTATATATCATCATCATTATAGTGCAACACGTAAAGGAGAACCCAAGAATAACAATATAACAGTATTGCAGATATCTGACGCTTCATCCAAAACTAAAGCAAGTGTAGCCAGTGAAGTATCTTTCAACAAAACTTTGACAAATAAAAGAACACGGATATCTTATATGAGTGTATGTGTATCAGAAACTACATACAGAAATATTGATGGCTCATATACTGATATACATCTCCATGCACGACATCATAGCTATGATATCAAAAAAAATACCTCGTACTCTCCTATATTGAGCTCATCCAGTAACTCCAACAGTGTATATACGACCTCAAAATCCGGTCCCATCTTTTCAAATTGACCAGCAATATCAAAATCACATTGATAGAATTCACGGTATCGTCCCTTCGATGGGTTGTCCCTCCGGTGAACCTTTGCTATCTGGTATCTCTTGAATGAGGTCAGACCATTCATAGCTACATACCGGGCAAGAGGAACAGTTAAATCATATCGAAGTGAACAGAGCTCTCCACCCTGCAACCATAAGAGAAAAGAATTGAAACTAAACCAGCACAATAATAGTAGTGAAGTCAGAGCTAATTATTACATAACATTGCACAGACTAACTCATTTCTTATAGCAGTCCATCAAAAACAAGTTGCACACCTGATCAGCAAGGTCAAAGATTAATTTTGAATCTTCCCCGTACTTCCCCATAAGGGTCTCTCTCATCTCAAAGTCAGGGGTATCCAATGCAGTCGCACCATGCTTCTTGAATACATTGGTTATAATTGTGAAAGCTCTTTCTCTGACAGCCATCTGCTTCTCTGCAAAATCACGAGTACCCTGTGTGCGCCCAAATACAAAAATTCATATAATTTCAGTGGCAAATAAACTATGGTCACATCTTGTAGAGGAAGGAGATAAATTAATGCAGACAGGTAGCACCTAAACTGACACAAGAATGTGAAAATTAGGAGAGTAATTTAATACAAATTCTCTGATTTAAGGAATCTCACTGACTATGTTACAGAAAGTTAAAATGGATAGTGCTAGATGCATTCCCTAGCAAATTTTGTTCACTGTCTGTTAGTAAGGACTTACCTCAATCATATAAAGATCCTTATTTTCACAAGTTACCTACTTGAAACATCACTTTCACAAACATATTACTGGCAAGCACAAAATTTATCTAATTAAACCATAAGTTTCAGACTTCGTGCTAGATAAATTTGTTGAAAATAACTACAGGAGGGTTCAGTATACCTTTGGGAGCTTAGGAAGCCTCCGATTGTCATTGCTTTCGACGATCTCTTTGACTTTCTTGAGAATTGCCTCAACAGCCGAGCCCCTGGGGTCCAACAAGGACACGAAATCAAGTGCGAACTTTTCCAACACAGGAGTTGTTTCTCCTATCAGCAGAGTGTCCTTGACAAACTTCAACAGCACCAAACTGCCCTTCCCTGGAACCCCCTTCTTTTTCTTATCACCTTTCTTACCAGGCTTAGCATTGTCGGCATTAGAAGGCTCAGAAATGCTCTCATTTTCTCCCATAACTTTCTCCCCAAACAATTCACTTCCTTCAAGCGCAATAAATGCAGTTACCGCTTCCCATGAAACAATCTTAGTTGCCACATCCAGTAGTTCATTAATTTTATGCAGGCAGGAAAGATAATCCTCCTCGTCAAGAGCTACCGTCGCAGACATCCGTAACTCCTTCAACTGATCAGCACGTGGACACTCAGCCTCAAACAACCTCAATAAACCACTACTCAAATCATTATCCGCTACCGAATTCTCAAACATAAGTTCCACCCGACGAGCACTAATCTTCCCCAAATTCAACACAGACCGTGCCAAAGACTCCAACGCAGGCGACATGTCCATGTTCGACCCACACGTAAACCCAGACTTCAACATAACCCTCGTTATCGAGTGAAAATCCCTGGAAACCCGACGCAGACACCCATGAACTTCAGGAACACCCGCCACAGACGAGTCCAGAAGCTTCTTCCCAGAGTTAACCAGCTTCGAACCATTCAGAAACACCTTACAGTCAGAAGCCACGGACACAGTATCCTTGGCAACCGAACCGTCACCCGAATCCGCCAAATTGAATGCGGAAACATCAGCTCGCAACGCCTCGCACGAAACCGCCGCAACTGCATCCGCAATTGGGGAGAATACTCCAGCTCGGTGGTCTATAAGAGCTGAAACGCCAGCAACAGCAGCTGCGGAGAAATCGTAATGAGGAGAACTCAGGACATAGTCGGAAGGAATCGAATCGCGATTGAGTATCTCTCCCAACTGATTGGCGGCGGAGGGAGAAGAAGAGAGGAGAAGCTTGTTGAGGAGGAGGAGAAGAGAAGCCCTAGATTCTTCGCCGGAGAAGTAATTGGGGAGTGAGAAGGTGAATTGGGAGGTGGAATTGGATGAACGGCGGTTAAGAGCGGAAGGATCGATTGCGATTGTAGCAACCCTGGTAGCTACGTCGTTGATGTCGTTGGGTGTGATTGATTGCCCCTTACCGCCGACTGTCACCACCCGTTTCGCCACCGCCGCCATGAACGGTGATGATCGTTTTCCAAGTGTGACGGGAAAGCGAGAGAAGCTGGAAGAGATTAGGGTTTTCAAAACGGCCAGTGGCATATGTGTAAATAACTAAAATGACTATTTTGCCATTCTTGCTGCTGCAGTTTTAATTAGCCCAATCTGGAATAAGTCTGGCAAAGTATAACGTTCAGAAAGATGATACAAACTTATAAATCATCAATCTTCATAGCTTCAGTGAACTTAGACACCTTCACGCAAATACTCAGCAATCTCATTAGTTTCGATTACATTCCTTTCTCTGAGTTATTGCGAAGGGTTTTCATTGATTGATTGTATTCGGTATTTCTAAGATCTCGTTAACGTGTGGTTAAAGGAGTTGGGATTGCTCCTTGGCACGAGTCACTTAAACTAGGTGGGGATATAAAGGAGCAAGAGGGAAGTACAAGGGTTGTTGTCTTTGAGTGCTTGTGGGAGTAAATGATTGGGGAGTGGACGTAGACACTTTTGTGGCCGAATCACTATAACTCTAGTTTTCTTTCTTACAATATTGCATCTTTACTGCACTTTAAGGTTTCTTTCTTACAATATTGCATCTATACTGCACTTTAAGGTTTCTGAAAAACGTATTTCAATATTCTGTTAAGTTGCAGTTTTCGTCAGAAAAATTTGAGTGAAACGTTCGACGAAACTTTGCATCTTTCTGTCGAGTAAGTATACTAAGAGGCCTGATTTTCCATAAGAAATGGAAAAACCAATTTTTTTGTAAATAAACTGGCGCGGGCAGTTTTCCAGCTGACTGGGATTCATTGGGTCAGTAGAAAAGGAGCGAAAAACAGGCACAAACGCACAAAAAATCAGGAAAATCGGAATCCTCCCTTCCTCCGCCGCTTCAACCGCTGTCTACACTCTTTCGCATCGAGACTCTCCTCCATCACTGCTGCTCTTCCTCCGCCGCTTCAACCGGTAAGCTCCTAATGCAGTCCGACCTCGATATGGCGGCGAATTGGCTCAGCTCTAGAGTTTCGCATCAGACGACTTCTATTGTGCTGTCGAAACCTAATTCAGCTTCGTCGAAAGAGGAATTGATGTTTTTTTGTGAAGGATTTGTTTACTAGGTTGCAGATCGGTGGTTTGGAGTTTGGAACTTGACTCTGTATTTTATTCTTTCTGTGATGCTTTGCTTCTACCTTTCAATCTCTAAGGATATTGTACTAATTTATTATTTAACAGTGCCATCATCTGCTATGAAAACCATTGCTATCTTGTATTCCAAAATCCAGTACTAGTTGGAATTATGGTTAGTGTGAGAGAATGAATTGTTGTACTTGTTAGAATTGATGTAGATCTGTGATATTTTGCATTTGTGAGATTTATATTGTGACTGGGGGATTTTATGTTGTGTCTGTGAGATTTTGCAACTGTGAGATTTTTGTTGTGTCTGTAGGATTTTTGCATCTGTGAGATTTATCTTGTATCTGGGATATTTATTTTATGTATGTGATATATATCGTGTGTCTGTGAGATTTTAAAACTGGTGAATTTATCTTCTGTCTGTTAGTTTTTGCATCTGTAAGATTTATCTTATGTTTGTGAGTTTTTACATCTGTGATATTTATTTGGTGTCTGTGAGTTTTTAAAACTAAAAATTTATGTTGTGTATGTGAGTTTTTATAACTAGAATTAATGTTGTGTCTGTGAGTTTTTATAATTGGGGGAAAAGTTCGGTCTGACTGCTGATCGCGAGCAACTTAAAAACCGGACTTTTCTATTCTACTTTTCTAGAATTTGTGCATTCTACCTTGTCTCATTCATCGTTTTAAACAAAGTCAGAAAGTCGTTTTGAGGAAAAATTTATATTACACTGTCTCTATTTACCCTCTCAAATTTTCAAGATGGTGGTTTTCACTAGATTTATGGGAAAATGGATGGAGTAGTGATGTAGCTATTGACCGACAAAAGGCAGTTTGCTATTTGAGATTAGTCAATTCAATTCGAAATCTCAGGTGAGCTTCTTAGTAATTGCTTTTTTATTCTGGATTTAGATATATGTGCTATGTTTTGTTCTGCCATAAGAGCACAAGAGTGGGATTCAGTTGGGTTATGGTGAAGATTATCGGCGGTGGTCGGAGGAGGGGTATTCAAGGGCATGGATGTGGATTGAGTGAGCCATCGGAGATGAAGGATAATTTGCACATGGTGAAAAGTGAAAACCTTGTATAATTTTCAAGGACTTAATTGAGAGTTTCAGGAAATTTAGGGTTAGGCAAGGGACTTGTATAAGTATTTGCAACCAAACACATCCTTAATTAGGGAATTTTACAAAACCCACCCCTCATATATGGTCTCAACTCAAATTAGCGCCTGCTGTTTGAAGAATTACAAATGATTCCTGGAAATGAACTGATTTCGGAAACTAATTACATATAGCCCCAAAAATCAACGCCGAAGACACACGTATCTGCTGATTTGGCATGCCATGCCATCATTTCTTTTTCTGTTTAATTAATTCCTGCTGGGTTTATCTGTAATTAGTTTCATATGCATATTTAACTGTTTGTTGACCATTGCTTGACCTGCATGTTGTGGGTGTATCTGTAAAACGTTTATGGGCTATCTGGGTGTATTTGTAATTGATACTCCCTCCGTCCCGGAGAACTTCATACATTAGGGTTAGCGTGCAGTTTTATGCGAAAAGTTAAAGTAATGATATAATATAGAAAAGGTGGGGAAAAGTGTACTTTTTGTGGCAAAATGTGTAATTTGAGTGTAAAGTTGAGATTGTTTATTATTTATTGGGTGTGGGGTACTTTCCTTTTTTGTTAATGTATGAAGTTCTATGGGACGACTAAAAATGGCAAATGTATGAAGTTCTGTGGGACGGAGGAAGTAATTTTTTTTTTTTCAAAAATAGTAGTCGTTACTCGCTGTTTTTTTTTTCAAAAAATTTTGCTATAAATGAGCCTTTCTTCCACATTTTTGCCAAACTCTTCTTCTTTTTCTTCTCTTCTTTGATGTTTCTACTCAATTATGGCTCAAGACTCATCAAACTCAAGTTCTAGAAGGGTTGCTTACTGCCGCCACTACAGTTGTTTCCGGTATTAATAGTGCGAAGAACAATGGTAGGTTGTATTATCGTTGCCCTCATCATGGTTGGTCACATTGGTACAAGGTCGAAGAGGATATCCTCACTTCTCAACATCACACAAATGAGCATGAAGGGGCAAGCCAAATTACTAATGAAGCTGCAAGAGTTGGAAGAGATGATCCAGACATATTCCTTAGGAAATTAGTTGCAGTTAACCTAGTGTTGTTTGGAGTGCTTTTAGGTTGTTTGATTGTCAAGATTATCACTTCATGTTCTAAGTTTCTAGGTTTATGCAATGCAAATCATTATGATGTAAGCAAGTATGCATGCACTGAAATGAAATTGACCCAATTTTCATATTGAACTTGTATCCATCAACTTACACAGTCTCCATAAACAAAAGCATGAAAATAGTCTCCAAAATATGAAATCTCCAACTGTTGAACATAACCCCTAGAGAATATGTATCAAATTTCCTAATAGAATGCTAGACAAAACATCAAATTGACCTGCTGACTTGTTTGTATCAAACATCAGACATCAAACATCAAATAGAAAAACATCAACAATGTATCAAAGCTCAAAAGATATCAGGCTGGGTCATGGGCTGACTGGATTGTTGTTGTGATTGTGTTGCCTTTCTGCCTTTCTTTCTCTTTGATGGACTTGCTCCACTTGTGCCAGCTTGATTGGTTCTCTTACTCTGAAAATACACAATACATAAGGCATTAAAATCTGTTCACAGATACAAGAAAATACACAATACATAAGGCATAAATGAGAAGAACACAAGAGAATACATATACATACCTTTGAGGCTGTAGAAGTTTAAGCATTATTTGCATTTCCACCAGTAGCACTTGCACTAGTTCCTTGTTTTTGAGGCTAGCATATAGAAAATGCATATATTAGTTTCATAAGTAAACATAAGAAGCATATGCATATAAGAAAATGGGAGAAATTGGACTTACACATTTCCTTTTGTTGTGCCCGGTTTGTCCACAAGTTGTGCATCTACCTGGAGCCCTAAGAGACTGATTAGAAGACTTAGGAGCCTCACTTGGATGCCTAATTCTCTTCTCAGCAGGCCTACCAGGTGCTCTCTTTACATCAGGTGGGTTACAAAGTTCAGTAGTCAAATCTTGTGGCCAAAATGGGGATTGAGGTACAGGATTCAAGACTATATCATAAGCTCTTTGATATGCATCCTTTGTGTGATTTTCAGGCATATAATTCACATGGTTATCTCTAATCTCCTGAATAGCCAACCATGCATGCCTACATGGGATGCCACTTATGTCCCATCTCTTGCAATCACAGCTTCTCGTATCCAAGTTGGTGATGAATTTGAAGCTCATGTCCTCTACTTCAAACACCCTTCTAGCCTCAGTAACAATTCAACAATTTCTTGATTTTTGAGCTATCTCATTCAACTTAGCAAGGGTCCTAGGCATCACAACAGACTGACAGTTTGCACCCTTCCTCCTTCTATTTGTTATTCTTTTCATGACTTGTTGCCTTATACCTTCAAGTATGTTGTAAACAGAGAAGGCCCTGACTGGTTCTATCCATGAATTAAAACTTTCACTGCAGTTATTTGTGACATGATCAACTTTAACTACTGGATCATAAGAGTGTCTAGCCCAATGCCCCAAAGGGAGTCTCATTAACCATTCAACTGCTTCAGGCCTAACTGACCTTAATCTATCCATAGCCTTATTAAAACTGTAAGAAGTGTAAGAAGTAGAGGCTTGCCAGAAAAACCTTTTTAGCTCCTTGGAAGTCCACTTGAGTTTGAAGTTGTCATATATATGTTTGGCACAATGCCTATTGGTCACAGTTGGACAAATCTCCTCCATAGCAGGTATAAGTCCCTACAAATACATAACAAAAATTGTTAATAAACAAAGAAATAAGGGAAAATTACATTTGAAGTAATGGAAGAGGAGTACCTTTTGCCTATCTGCCATAAAATGCCAATGGGTGTCTAGATTAAGTGGGCCAAGCATGTTTGTCATGCAATGCAAGAAAAATCTCCAGCTTTCCTTATTCTCTGACTCCACTATTGCAACTGCCACTGGGAATATTCCAAAGTCAGCATCTGTGCCTACTGCACTTAAGAGATAGCCTCCATACTTGCCTCTTAGGTGGCACCCATCAAAGAACAGAAATGGTGCACACCCATTCAGAAATCCTCTCCTCAAAGCATCAGGGACCCATGAAAAGTCTTTTGAATAAAGGTCCCCTTTCTATTTGCTCAACAGCCCTCTGCAACTCCACAATGGATCCTGGATTGGTTCTTCTCAACATCTGCACATACTTTGGCATCAATTTGTATCCTTCTTCAGGATTACCCCCCAATACATAAAGTGCCTTGACTCTTGCCCTATATATCCTCATGTAAGGGACTTTCACTCCAAGTTTATTTGTAGCCCAACTTATCAACTTATATGTATCCAAGGATGGATTTGCTTTCAACTCATCAAGTACCTAGCAAACATGCAAACAGGTGTTAGTAATTGTATACAATTAATGAATACAACAAGTTAGATGACTTAAGTAATTAGTTACCTTAGATGACAACCAATTTTGGTCTGCCTCCTTGTTGTTAACTTGTTTCAGGCATGTATTTTGTCCATTGTATGTTTTGACAACGATTGTCTTCTTATCAAACATGGAGCTGCAATGTAGCCTCCATTGACACCCCCCTCCTAAACAGATACAAGTGAATCTGGCAACTCCATTCTTCACTCTTTTACACTTGAACCTAACCTTAATTGCAAAATCCTTCACCTTAAATCTAAGCTCCTGAATGTCAACAAATGTATCGCCAATTTTGAATTCCCTATCCCAATTCAGATTATCCCTTACAAACTCATCATCCACTCAGTCAGCATCACTATAGTACATGGGCATTTCATACTCACTGTCATCACTATAGTCACTCACCTCCAATTCATACTCACCCCTAAAATCAAACTCTTCCTCACTCTCCTCATCTCCATTGCCCCCTGCATCTTTTGTTGGAATCTTGTGAAATCCAATTTCTTCATCCTCTGAGTCATACATATAGTTTGTTTTAGGCTCATCTTCCTCACAGTCAATCCCATCTGCATCGTCATTCTCATTCTCCACATGCTCAGTATCATGTTCCACATTCTCATTCTCATTCTCCACATGCTCAGTATTATGTTCCACATTCTCATCCATATGAATGTCCTCAGTCACATTCTCAGTCACAGTGACATGTTCAGGTGCATGACTGGATGCATTATCAGTAGAAGGGAAATGGGAGGCTATGAATGCTTCTAAGTCAAAATTCTCTAAATCAACATCAGCAAGGTCCTCTACAGTTTCATGTATAGGTGATTCACTGGAAGCATTAAATTGAGGGATGTATGCATCCTCAGTATATTGAGTGGTAACTGGTGATGTTGGTGGATTGGTTTGAGGTTGTGCATGAGTGGTTTAAAGTGGTGGTACTTCAGTGGTTTCAGGTGGTGGCGGTGGTGATGGAGTGGTATGATGTGGTGGTGGTGTGATGAGACAATATTCTAACGTCTCATTTGGTCCTTTTTAGCGGTCTTTGTGAGTCTTTGTCTTTAGTTTTGTAGTCTTTTTAGTTCGTTTTTACGCTTTGGTGTTTTGTTTATATTTTGTAGGAATCTATATCTTTTGAGCCGAATGAGAACAAGCTATTTAGCATGGCTACTTGTGAGGAATTGATCCCGCAATGAGATTTTACGAGCTTACTGGGAAATTGAGAGAAGGCTACTTGTGGCGAAATTGGTCATTGGCGAGATTTTGTGAGTGGAGCCTCTATTTTGAAGATTGAAGCTCGCTGCGGCGAGATTATGCGAAGGTTATATATATTGCGATAAAGAAGGCTCACCGCGGCAAGATTTTGTGATTGGCTCCCCTATTTTGAAGGAAGACGCTGCATGTAGATTTTCTTGGATATATAATCGATTAAGAAGGCTACATGGTAGCTATTTCTTCACTTGCATGACAGCAAAATTAGTTTTATTTTCCTTATTAGATTAGAATTTTGATTCTTTTCTTTTCATACTTCTTTTAACCTAGTTTTTGGAGAAAAAGCTCCTAGATTCAGACATTGACATTGAGACATCTTTGGAGCTTGGTTATTCATTGATTTTACTCATCAAGATTATTAGTATTGATTTCTCCATTGCTTTGTTCCTTACAATTCGTTCTTTATCTTCATCGATTGAATTGTATGTTATTGCATGCGAGTTTATCATCTATGTTTCGTATGATTATTACCATGAATCTCTGTATGCAATTATCTGTTATGAGTAGCTAAACACCTTTGAATACAGTAGTATGTGAAGATCATGCATATTCGTTCTAGGGTTTATCAAAGCACTCATATAGGTTAGTCTCGTATAAAATCTTCGTAAAAACCTTCAATTCGATAAGTCCGTATTAAATTCTCTAAACTGTTCATGTTTAAGGATCGTGAATTGACGACTCACGAGTTCTCCAGTATAATATTTTCTAAGAACAATTGGTTGAATCGAATTGATTGATTTGATGTACAACAACCGTGTGACAAATATGAGTGTTATTCCTAGTTCGAATTAGCATAATTGGATCTTGCTACTGTATTCATCTTCCTCTCATTGTTAATCGTAATCTTAGCTTTAATCGATCTAGTTAGAAGTACACAAAAATCATCAATCAAACTGTTACTGGCAAGTATCTGTTTACTCTCACTGCTACATAGCTTAATTAATTCCCTAGAGATCGATCACGAGTTAGGGTTTAGTCTGGAACTACAGCTTTATCTCTAATTGCTTTTTAGAGTATAATTTGAGCTCATCAAATTTGGCGCCGCTGTCGGGGAATTAATTCCTATCGTAGCGCTAAGAGCCGGTGGTTAGTTGTCGTGATTTCATTTTACTTGGACTAACAGAAACTAAGCATTTGTTGAGTTACTGTTGTTGAGATCCAGGAATGGAGTCCTTTTCCAGCTACTACACACCCTCTGCAAGGGAAATGGTGAATAGTGCAAATATTTTACCGGAGAGCAGCTCATTTAGCGAAAGCACATTAATAGCCTTAATTGCCCATGATGAAAAATTTATGCAAGTTGTTATGGAAGGGCAAGAGAGAACAGGATAACAGATTGAAGGGATGATGAGCAGAATAGATGACTTAGCAGATAGGTTGGCTAACTTCGTAGCAGGTCTGGAATTTGGAGACGAAGAAGAATTGGAAGAGGAGATTCAAGCAACTACAGTACTGCGTAGTGGTAAGGTTGTTGAGAAGCCAGATATGATGACTAAACCGAAAACTCCACCTACACCAGCTATCGACGTTACTAAGGAGGAAGCTGAGGAGACTATTGAGGACCCAAGAAGCTGCACTGAGGTTCTACATAAATCTAATACCCCTTCCGCCCCCCAGAACCACCAGTTCCCAAGCCATTACCATAACCTGGGAGAGTTAAGAAGCCAAAAGATGACAATAAGTTCAAATCTATTCTGGCAATGCTTTCGAAAGTTAATGTGAACATGCCACTGCTGGAGCTTATCGATAATGTCCCCTCCTATGCTAAGTTCTTCAAGGATCTAAATGCTAACAAGAAGAAGCTTTCGTCTACTGTAAAGCTGATTCTTCCAGAAACATCAAATTCCCAGGGAGTTTCGTGATTGATATACAAATGGAGAATGGGAAGGTAGCAAAAGGTATGCTCGACTTGGGAGCGAGCATTAATCTTATTACCCATGACCTTTATCAGGAGCTCGGTTTGGGGAAGTTGGAAGCTATGAATATGACTTTGCAGATGGCTGATTGTAGTCTCCAGCGACCACTTGGTATTATATGGGATGTGTTGATACGAAAATATGTCCAATCCGTCATGAGAGCCCTTGGAACAAGTCCTAAGGCGTCCTAAGTCATCTAATGGATCCGAGACACATTGGTCCGAGCCAACGGTCCGATCCGGGCAGAACCACCATGGTCCGACCCACTATAAAAGAGAAGAACAAAGGATCTAAAAGCTTACTAGGTCCGACCCAGGGATCTCAGGTCCGACCCATCTGGGTCCGAGCCTCTCTAGGAAAGGAGGCATAGTACTTGAACAGTACTGGGTCCGACCCAGGGCCTCAGATACGGACGATCACTCGAATCCAACATAACAATCTCACAGGCAACCAAGTAGACAGGCACCGGAGAGTAGGGGGTCCGAACCATAAGGTCCGAATCGGAAGAGTTGGGCAGGCTTAGAGGACTTTCTAATCTGACAACCCAATACGGTCCGGACCAGGCGTCCGGACCAACCTCTCCGGACCTCGGACCTCGGCAGACTATGTCATACCCTCCAAAACTCTCCCAATAATGACTAAACTACCCCTAAAAGCCCAAAATGGCATGGGCTAGGTATCATTATTGGGCCATGGGCCTAGATGTGCCTTGGTGGCTCAACCGGAGCCCTACACTTGGCGCGATCTTAAAGAAGCCTTCCACTTTGAGGAAACCTTATATATAGGGGCACATATCCCCATGAGGAGGTAAGCGATATTACGAACGTAATCTCGAACAGTATACAGAGTAGATCTCCAGTCTCTCTCAAGTGAAGTCTTATACCGGTTTGACACTTGGCAAACCGGGTCCTAACCCCCCCTCCAAGCCTCTTGCGCAGGTTCTCACCAAGTGCACAGGTGGAAGATTCTTACCCATTGGTTCTTACGTAGTGAGGAAGATATCGTCTGGAGCATAACCTGGGCAATTGAAATAATACTAAGTGTTTGGGGAACTATACCCTCAACATTTTGGCGCCGTCTGTGGGAAATTCGATACAAAAATTTCCGTTCTCTTCGGTAATGGCTAGGACAAGAAAGTCAGCAAGAACCAACGCCACTGCAATTGGAACACCTACTCCAAGGCAAAGAGGTAGACCTCCTAGGAGGGGAAGGGTGGCAGAAACTCCACCAAGAGATGCAAGGGACTATCCAAGCGACGGCCGTACTGCTAGTCTATCCTCAAATGAGGAAAGAGCCGCTGATCCACCAATAAGAACCCATGAGCTCGGGATCGAAGGACAATTTCCTCTGCCAGGAACACACGGTCCTCCCCCAGGAAGAAACTTTACTCTTCCAAATGGGCAGATCATTCATCCCAGTGAGTTCGGGATGAATGATAATCAGTTTGGTCTCTTACTCACCACTATACAAGGATGCTTTGGATCAAACAACCTCCAACCTCCTCAGCTCACTCCTCCTCTGGCAAATCCAAGACAAGCTGAACCCGCACAATCGAGGAATGAGCATCGTCCTATTCAACAAAGGTTAGGGGAACAAGTAAAAACAAAAAGATCTAAGGAACCTTCTTAACAGGAGAGCCGCTGCTTCTAACGAACAGCGAGAGAGAAGTCCAGTAAGACCTCGGGCGGATGATGTTAGGACTAGTCGACGTGGAGCACAACAACACGCACCAAGAGATCATGTGGCGGAAAGTATCTCAATAGTACCTCTCAATGACCTTCCTCCAGATGTGGCTATCAACCCTAGAACTGGTGAAAAGTTGACTCCTGAGCAGATTTACCTCTAACAAAAGGATTTAGAAACACAAATTGCAACTCTAAGCAAGATGGTGAAGGCACATGAGAAGGTGACCCTTAGATCTCCCAATCCGCTATGTGATGAGATCAGAAAGGAAAGGAAACGCCCCGATTCCACCATTCCAAACCCCGAACACTATTATGGAGATACTTGTCCCGTCGGTCACCTTACTAGATACGAGAGTAAGATGGAGACCAATGGCTTGAATGACAACATGAAGGCTCTCAACTTTTCCACTACCCTCTTTGGGGAAGCAATGGATTGGTGGACCTCACTGCCCAACGGCTCCATCAAGTCCTATTCTGACATTGCTTCCCTCTTCTTGAAAAGATTTGAGAAAGTAAAAAAGAGGAAGAGGTCAGTCGAGCATCTGGCGGGAGTAATCCAGAAGGATCATGACGATCTTAGATCCTTTCTTGACCGCTTCAATATTGAAGTACGCCAAGTAGAGCCTCATAGCATCAAGGAGCGGGCCCGACACCTATATGCTAACACTTACAATGAGGACGTCAGGAAAAAACTTTCCAGTGAAGAAATCACGACTGAAAAGTACTTGGAAGATATTTGTGAAGGAGTCTTGTATGGAGAAGAGTATCGAAGAAATGTTCCAATAAGAGCAGGAGCTAGAAAAGGGAAAGAACAAGTACGACAGGAGCCTCCTCCTCGCCAGGGAAAGTTTGAACAAAAAAGGGAACTTAGAGATAAGAGAGAGTTCCGTAGAGAAAGAACTCCACCAAGAAGATACCCCGAGTATACTCGCCTCAACAGACCGAGATCCGACATCTTGACTTCAATCGTTGAGAAAAACTTGGACATACAATGGCCAAAACCTACAAGGAGTAACAAAAAGAACAAAGCTTCAAAGGACTACTACAGGTTCCATAAACAAAAAGGTCATTCAACGGAGGACTGCGTCCAGTTGAAAACGGAAATAGAAGGGATGATAAGAAGCGGAAAACTGAAGGAACCAATGTATGAAGAAGAACCTTCCAGACACCAGAAGAATGAACAAAGAAGGGAAGAGCGTGGTTCGGAACCTCCGGCAGGCTCCTTACCGCCTCCTCCGGCAGAGATCCCACCTCAGCATGCCCAAAGATACCGAGGGTACCACGATAATATGGAGATGGAAAACCTCCCTTATAGCGGAGTTATCAACGCCATTGCGGGGGGACCGACTGGTGGAGACAGTCGAAATGCAAGGGAAAGGACCGCGCAACACTTGAGGAACAATGATAGAGCATATGCTCCTTCAGCCCTGAAGGGCACAAACGCCATCACCTTTGACGATAGCGAAATTCCCCCACCGACGTCTGGTGGAGGAGATCTCAAGGACCCCGACGTTCCTTTGGTTATTTCTCTGGTCATCGCCACTTACAAGGTCAACAAGGTACTTGTCGACACAGGAAGTTCTTCAAATGTCATCTCCAAAAGGACTGTGGAGCAAATGCACTTGGGACAAATTCAATATGGGCGTGTGTATACTTCTTTGGTGGGTTTTGGAGGATCTATAGTACGTCCCATTGGGAGCGTACCACTACAAGTCTCTATGGGCACCTTTCCGGCAAGAGTGACTGAGACAATCCTCTTCGTGGTGGTCGATAGCACCTTCGACTATAATGTGATTCTGGGCCGCCCAGGACTTAACCAATTCAGGGCAATCGCCTCTCCCCTACATAACAGGGTAAAGTTCCCAACCCCGAACGGCGTGGGAGAGGAAGTGGGCAATGTCAGAGAAGCCTGGGAATGCTACATCATGTCGACCAGAGGAGCCACAGTACCCGTTCTTTCGGTCACTAAGAGACCCAGGAGTCCTCCTCCTATGGCTCTTACCCCACTAAAAAAAGAAATTGGTGTTGGGTCGCTCAGGGAAAAGTTCCCCAAGACTGCCAGGATAGAACCTCATGAAGCCCTGAAAGAGGTTCAGTTGATCGAGGGGAACTTGGAAAAGACAACTCGGATTGGAACGGAGATGAGCACAGAAGTAGAGATGAAGCTCATCACATGCCTTCGAGACAATCATGATATCTTTGCCTGGAGCACCGATGATCTTAAGGGGATAGACCCGAGGATCGCAGTTCACCGTCTGAACATGGATCCAATGGTAAAACACATTCGGCAGAAGAGGAAAGACTTTGGACCCGTTGAAGATGCTATTATAGCAGAAGAGGTGAACAAGTTAATGAAAGCAGGACACATTGAAGAAGTCAGATACTCTGACTGGGTTTGTAATGTGGTCCTCGTCGAGAAGGCCCCAGGAAAGTGGAGAATGTGTAATGACTTCACTAGACTCAACAAGTTTTGCCCAAAGGATCCTTATCCACTACCTCGCATAGACCAACTGGTAGATTCTACTGCAGGATGTGCGCTCCTGAGCTTCATGGATGCATATCAGGGCTTCTATCAGATCAGGATGGCCCAAGAAGACGGCCTTCTTCGCATCAGGAGGGGTTTATTGCTTCAAGGTCATGCCATTTGGTCTCAAGAATGCAGGCACTACATACCAACGACTGGTAAACAAAATGTTCAAGGAAGAGTTGGGTAAAACTATGGAAGTTTATGTGGATGACATGCTTGTGAAAAGTAAGACTGAAGAGGAGCATATTGAGCATCTCAACAATTGCTTTTCCATTCTTCGGAAATATGGAATGAAGTTGAACCCTGAGAAGTGTACGTTTGGAGTAAAGGGAGGAAAGTTTCTTGGTTACATGGTCACGTAAAGAGGCATTAGTGCAAATCCAGAGAAAATAAAGGCAATCTTGGACTTACCACAATCAAAGACCATCAATGAGGTTCAGAAGCTCTTGGGGAGAGTGATGGCACTAAGCCGCTTTATCTCCAAGTCCGTCGAGAAAAACCTTCCCTTCTTTAGAATTCTAAGGAAAGGAGACAAGTTTGAGTGGTCAAAGGAGTGTGAAGATGCCCTGGATAACTTGAAAAAGTACCTCCTCTCACCACCTCTCATGTCTAAACCAATAGAAGGTGAACCTCTTTACCTCTATCTAGCTACTACTGACGAAGCAATGAGTTCTGTGCTGGTGCGAATACAATGCAACGACCATTTACCAATCTACTACTTGAGCAAGGCCCTTGTGGGCTCTGAGGCCAGATATGTCAAGATCGAGAAGCTCGCCTTCGCACTGGTTTACACTGCACGACGACTAAAGCCTTACTTCAAATCTCACCGGATCGTGGTCCTCACCAATGAACCACTCAAACATGTCCCAGGGAAGCCAGACCAGTCAGGGCGCTTGTCCAAGTGGGCAATTGAATTAAGTGAATATGATATCGGGTATCAGGCTCCATCGGCCAAGAAGGCACAAGTTCTTGCCGATTTCCTGGTTGATTACCTAGAAGAAACAGAAGAAGGAACCCAAAGATTACAGGAAAGTGTGAGCCATGTCATGATCACACAAGTAAAAGAGGATGAGAAAGCAAAGGAAGGAAGGCCTAGAGAGACACAGAAGAATGATTTCCAGCTTTGTACTGAGTATCAGCAACCCATGGATGATTCACTCAGAGTGAGGCACATGTTCCTCCCAGATGAAGTGCCTGATACTTCAATACTTGCATCTTCCGACAAGAAGCAAGAGGATAGAAAGATGCCCCCTGTTCTTTGAAAGCGAACAGAAACAAAGGCATTGGACATTACAAGTGGATGGATCGTCTCTTTGGACGGTTAGGAGGAATAGGAATCTTTCTTGAAAGTCTGAAGGAGCCAAATGGAATATGCCATCACTCTCAACTTTAAAGTGACAAACAATGAGGTGAAACTGAGGCACTCCTCACTGGCCTAAGGATGGCAAGAGCTCTTCAGGTGAAGAGGATCAGGGTTTACACAGATTCACAACTTGTGCAATCTCAGTTCTTCGGATCCTTTACCGCCAAAGGACCTAATATGATCAAGTACCTGGAGCTCCTCAAGAAAGAGACTGAGCACTTTGAAGAATTCACTCTTGACCAATTCCACAGAGAATGGAACGAGAAGGTCGACGCCCTCTCCAAGTACGCCTCAGCCCTAGGAGCTTTGGACACAAGAAGCGTCATCCTGATGACCCGCACGGACTCCTCCTTGACTAGCTCCAATGGGCTAGTCTTCCTCCTAAACATGGAAAAGAGCTGGACGACTGATATATTCCACTACCTCAAAGATGGTTCTCTACCTTCAGATCCTAGAGAAGCAAGAAGGATCCTATGTCGTGCCAATAGATACTTCATCTTGGGAGAGGATCTCTACAAAAAATCCTTCACCGGCACCCACTTGAGATGTTTGGATCTCTGAGGTAAAAGCAGATAATGGAAGAGATCCACGCTGGGAGTTGTGGAAGTCATTCAGGAGGAAGAACCTTGGCACAGAAGATCATAAGACAAGGATACTATTGGCCCACCATTGACGCTGACGCTGCCAATTTCGCCCGCGCCTGTGAAGACTGCCAATACTACGCCAACATACCACACCGTCCAACCAACCCTATGATTCCGTCAATCATAGCATGTTCATTTGATCAATGGGGCATAGACATAGTTGGTCCATTCCCACGCGGAACCCATCAGAAGAAGTTCTTGATCGTGGCAGTAGAATACTTCACTAAGTGGGTTGAGGCAGAGGTAGTTTCGACCATCACTGAAAGCAGGGTACGAACATTCATCTGGAAGAACATCATCTGTCGTTTTGGACTTCCAAGAGTTCTAGTGTCAGATAATGGAGCTCAATTCTCTGGGGAAAAACTGAAGGAGTGGCTTCAATCTTTCAAGATAGAACAGCGCTTCACTTCCGTTGGCCACCCCCAGGCTAATGGTCAAGTAGAAGCCACCAACAAGACCATCGTCAAGATCCTGGAGAAAAGGTTGAAGACCTCTCAAGATAGTTGGGCAGATGATCTCGACGCGGTTCTTTGGGCACATAGGACGACGACTCGGACTTCCACACAAGAGACGCCTTTTTCCCTTGTCTATGGATCCGAAGCAGTCATTCCTTCGGAAGTAGCAGTAGAAACCCAAAGGATCTGGCAATACAACCCAATTTACAATAAAGTCGCAAGGATCTATGACCTTGAGCTCCTCGAAGACAAACAAAGCAAAGCACTGGCTAACATCCTCCGATACCAAGCTATGACCGCTCGAGCCTACAACAAGCGGGTCTTCCCAAAGGATATACAAGTCGAAGATTTGGTCCTCAGAAGAGCTGATATTTTAAGCAACATTGGGAAACTTAAGCCCAAATGGGAAGGACCGTACAAAGTTACTGGAGCCAGAATCAATGGAAGCTTTGAGCTAGAAGACGACCAAGGTCGAGCCCTGAAGAGAACATGGAATGCTAAGAATTTGCAGAAGTTCTATGCTTAGGATAACACTTTGAGATTAGACTACGACAGTTATCAAAGTTTTTTGTCATTATCCTTAAACAGGCCTCGAAGCCCCCAAGTTGTAATTTGATTTCCATCAAGTCAATACAACTTTGCTTTAATAACACATCTTCATTCCACTCGAGTCAAGTCCTTCGGACTCCCATAACTGACTGAATCACAAGCAAAGTCACCTAGCTGTTCGTTTCGGGTCTAACTTGCACATCGATCCGAGTAGGCTTAACACAACGAAACAGGAAGACAACGATAACAAAAACAAGCACATTTTATTTAAAGAAAGGATCAAGTTACAAAGAGAAGAGCCTGAAGGAGCCCTGACCGAGCTTACAAAGACAACAAGCGCTTATTCTAGTTAACTCTCCTACTTTTCCAAAAGCAGCATCTTTGGAAGAACGATCTTGTACCTCCGAGCGCTTATAGGAACGAGACCGATTCGGTTGTAATCAATTCTACACCTTCGCACATTCCAGATAAAGTTCAACTTTCCACAAAATAAGTTCAACTCCTAGATATCATGGAGTTCCCTTTGGACAACCTAGCATTTGGGAGCGAACGACCAGGATAATCGGGGCCATTCGAGACACCCCGATAGAATGCTTCACGACCTCCGAACGGAAGAAACGGTTCCGAAGCAAGCAAGCAAGTATCACCACGACAATTCGGATCGTCTCCTACCAGATAATACAGTGAATCCTTCTCGGATTACTCAAGTATTTTGAAGGGAACGTCCTGGATAATCAGAACGATCCAAGTCACTCCGGAAGCATCCGCCGAGCCGACTCTCAACAAGATCGGCAATGTCAGGAACTCTGTTCCAGAATTGTAAGTTACCCCCCGGGCCTTCAATTCCGGAGCAAAGTTTCCGATACAATGAAGCTGCTAGGACACGGACCAATGGACATTTTTCATATGGCTAGCTCACGATGGCTCGTAGTTCCGATCCCCAACAAGATCGGCATTATCAGGAACTCCCTTCCAGAATTGCAAGTAGCCCCCCCGGGCCTTCAATTCTGGAATGAAGTTACCAATGAAACCGAACTGCTCGGTCATGGAACCACAAACCAACTTGAGGTCACCCGACCCTACGTCTATCCGGAAGACGAACAACTCCACGGGACAGCTTTGCTAGAAGGCCTTCCAACATCCCGGGCGGCTCTTACACCGAACTTCAGAATACTGGAAGGGCTTCTACCAAACCAATCCCTTCGACTTGTTGTCCCCCGGATGTAGACTCAACGTGAAACGACTCGGATATGCTAGAAACTCATAAATTTATGATTGGGCAATCCCCCGTGCCATCGAACTAGTCTACCCCCTCCGGGGCTCAAGCTGTTGCTACCAACCACAGCCCCGGAGAAAGAAGATTAGTACGAGGATCCGAAGGAGCTTGCATCCGAACGACTTGACTTCATCGTCTCTAGCATGGTTTGACCCGGAGAAATTTCCGAAACACTGGGAAACCTTTAAGAGGCAAGATCAGGCATAGGGACGGTGGTGTAAACCCACTCGTCAGACGTCCAGACCTAGGATCCGGACCACTTATTACTATAAAAGGGATGGAATGATCTAGCGAAAAGCCGTACAATCCAGGGATATATATAGAAGCAAGCAACCAATCAACAGCTGCCAGGTGTCCCGCACCGAGTGACTGTGACTTAGAAGCTGAGGGTATTTCAGCCTTTAAAGAGGCAGATGGCTCGGACTTCGCTCCAGAGGGTGTCTTGGACGACGACTTGCTTCAATGCGAGTTTGTGGAGCTCGTCACTGAAGAAACGGAGGACAAAAGGTTTAAACACGGTGGTCCGTATCTTCCATCGTTCGTGCCTCGATTGCTAATGTCCAGTGTGTTCGTTCCTCTGGAGGACCATCCGGAGCATAATGAAGACTGGCAGACGTTGCCCGGGCCCGTCCAAGGTTTCAGCCGGGACTTGAACTTGATGGAGAGATGTCTGGGCTTCCTGAAGGAGATGCAGGCTCTGAGGGAAAGGAGGTTGGCTAAGGAGCGGGAGTAGGCACCCCCGGAGGGTGATACCGGAGGCCCCTCCGGAACACAGGCTGAGTGATTCGAGCGGTGGGAAGAAGACGGGGTATGCCTCGGTCGTTTTGTAATTGTGGCCTTTCGGTCCTTGGAACAATGTACTTCTTTTGCTGATTACTGCTATTTGTATTGATTTTCTTGAATTTCAACTTGATTGGTTGTTTATGCTCCTTGTCTGAATGCATATCTTTTTTGGCCTGTGTTATTGCTCTCCCGGATGCGTGTCTTCCCTTTGTGCGTTGACTTCGTAAAATGGATCGATAACAAGTTCCATTGACTCGGTTTGGTTCGGTCTGTTCGGATAGTGTGTCCGAGTCCGTGAGGCCAAACTCGTTCTAAAATGAACTCTTTTTAAGCAAAGTTCCTTGATGGATAATCTTTGGGTCGGTCGGAGGTGGTGCCCGTCCGAGTCGCAGTTCCTATTGTATAGATAGGGTTGGTTTCTCCAGATTCTAATAAGTAGGACTAGGTTGTTTCCCATATGTCCGATCCATAGAGACTTGGTGTGCTGTTCCCAACCGTGTTCACTTGTGAGAAGTTGATAAAAGAGTAAACCCAATATAAAAGTAGAGTAACTCGCTACAAATCGAAGTTGGCTCGGGGTCATCATGTCAGCCTCGGACTATCACATCCGAACGGGTGTCTGGGTTGGCCCAATAGCAGCCCAATTGTCAGGCCCATGTGCTAGGCCCAAGCCCATGTCCTTTCCGGAACTGGCCCACAGCAGCATCGAACCCATCTTGCCGAGCTTCATCATTCTTGGACTCGAGCAAGAATTTGTAAGAGTCCGAGTCCAAGAAGTCTCGGACAGACTGAACCCGGACCTTTTGTAGCTCCCTCAGCATCATGTCCTTGAAACTTCGGGAGACGCCAACAAACTCATTCACGCCGTCCTGATGGGCTTTCAAGTCCTTGTCCAGCGCTAGGATGGCACTCTTCATTTTAGCCGTCTCGGATTCGGCCTCCTTCTTAGATGCTAAGGCCTTTTTTAGCCGTTCGGATACGCTCTGCAACTTAGACGCCTCAGTCGCCCAGGCAGCCTCAGCCTTCCCCAGATCCGCCTCGAGGGTGGCCCTCTGACCCGCCACCAAGGAACACGCCTCAACGGCAGCAGCAAGCTAAGAACGAAACGGATGTTAAGAAGATTAGACATAGTTCCGAGCCATACAAAGTTGAAACAACAAGGTCAATTTTTTTTTAATGAGCTAACCTTACGCTGAGCAGCGGTCAACTCTGCAATCCGCTCCAGCTCCGAAGCGGCAGCCAATCGGGCAACCTCAGCATCCAAGTCCAGCTCCGGAGCATCGCTCATTTTCCCCTTGCCCTTCTTGGACGGAGGGATCGGACCTTCGGATGAACGTTTTTGCCCGACTCCAGCGCTCGAACCACTGACAGGAGGTTCACGGGAGGCAGATCTCGGAGGCTTCTTCGACCCTTTCGAAGCGACTACCTTACCCTTATCCGGGGTAGGTATTGTCTGGGCTTCCTCGCCCGCAGCAGCCCTCCGCTCGAAAGGAAGCAGCATTCCGAGGCTCAGTCATTGGAAGCACCGTGGAAGTCTTGATTATCTGGGTCCGGGTACCCTCTTCCATTTCCTTCCTCTGAGCTGCGTTCTGCTTCCGTTTCAACTCACGCAGGGTTGACATTGTGTAGTCAAACCAAAAATCTGCACAATCCGAGTGGCAACAAGATGAGTTAGTCGACATTTACAAATTCTCACTTAAAAACAAAGCAAGAAAGGCAACCGACTCGCATGACCAACCCCGTGCCAAAAATAAGAACTCTTACCTAAATCCTCCCTGTTATCACAAAAACTTGGCTCCGAAAAGCCGGCCAGGTACGGAAGAGGTTGACATATTAACCCTCGGAAGAAGTACTTCTCCGGATCCTGGTTCCGATGAAGAGCTTGCATCCATAAGGGGATGTTCCGAGCCGGAGGTTTCCAATCCGGCAGCCTGCCTCGGAAGAATTTTCTCTCAAACTCCCACTTTGGCCTCTCCGCCTCGGATTGGCCTTCCTTCAGGGCCGGTCGGACGAAGAAGTATCTCCTCCACCAGTGGATCCCCAACGAAGAGAGGGGATCAACAAAAAATGTCTATGCTTGATGACATACGAACGAATAGAAGCAAGTGTTCCTATTACTTACACTAATATTGAACAACTTTTGGAAATTATCAAATGTGACCGGGATGCCCTTGTATTTACACATTACCCCGAAGCACATCAGGTTTTCGAGCGAGTTGGGAATTATTTGATGCGGACTCAGTCCCATGTTGTTCAAAATCTCCAGGAACTCGGACGACACGGGCGCCACCGCAATCTGACTTATCTCATGGGCCATTTATGTATCCCGGAGGTGGATTGTAGAAAGCATGTGACTCGTCCGGAACGAGAATTTCCACGCACTCCGGAATCTCGTACCTCCTCCGAAGTTCCTCCACCTCCTCAGCAAGTATAATCGAAGGACAGGTGGGCAAAGTACCATCCTCATTCAATTCACCCTCCGAATCGGGGTGAGTAACTTCGTCCCTTGACCGGGGAAACTTCACTCGAAACACGTCTTCACCCCTCTTAAGCCCCTCGGGCAATTCCTCTTTGGTCATCTGGTGGCTCGGGCCCGCTTGACCAGCAGAGGCCCTCCGGAAAACATGGGCGGACAACATCTCTTCTTCTTCCTCTTCTTCGACACCAACTTCTTCGGCCGGGTCTCTTCCTCCGCTCCTTCCTCCTCGGACGATGAAACCAACTCTACTACCGTCCGAAGGGGAACAGCTACTTGGACCCGATCCTCGACACATTCTTCGAACATACACAACTCGGGAGGCGCCTCGGAGGTATCATGCACCTCCTCAATGTTAGGCTCCTGTGGATCCGGAATGAACGGAATTCGGTTAGGGTTACTCCTAAAATTATAACCTAGGTTGCGAATCAGGGATCGAATCTCTACCGGAAGTTCGGGCTCTCTCCCGGCACGACCCGGATGGCGAGCTCCTATAATTCGCGAGCTTGTCTCTTGAGCCGCGCCAACACCCTGCACATTAGAGACTCGCAGGTAATCCCGATGCTTCGGAGACCCTGAACTCGGACCAACTAACCGAAGCAAAGAGCTTACCTCGGGCTCTTCCCGGCTCGACCGAGGAGATTGCTCCAGCTCTGCTGACTCATCGTCAACAACAATGTCAATCTCCTCGGAGCTGTCGGATAAAGACGACGCGTCGGAGACATATCTCTCAGCCTCGGATCGGTTCTGACTATCACTCTCGGACATCCTAGGGAAAGCAGAAAGCAATTTCGTAAGCCTTTAGATGGCAGTCCGAGAGGCCGTTTATGTAATTAAAAAAAAAATCGGGGACAAGGAAGCGAATCAGCTGGACGAAGTTAGCTCCGAGTCAGTAAGATGGTTACTTTATGGTAGTCAACACAGCCAAAACATTTGTTATTACTAACCTACACATCATGGGCGTACATCCGAGCAGCTTAATAGAAAAAACGACTAACAAAGGAAATGGAATCACGCAACAAAAGAAGCAAACTTACTTGTATTCGGATGATTGGATGGAAGGTAGCCGACTTCGCACAAAAACACGCACTACGGACCTTTCTTGACTCGCTCCGGATCGGGTGTAGATACTTCGGATATGCTCAGGAACAAAAATCTTCTCTCTAAAAGTGAAGAACGAAAGTGACTCAGGCCCCTATTTATAGAGGGTCACACTTGGAACTCCAACCGTTGCGATTTTTCGGGATTAAATCTTGTTGGTCCAGATAACGGCAAAGTGAAAGACTAGAGGGGGGGGGAGGGGGTGAATAATCTTTTAAAAACTTTTGTCGATAACAAATATTTCTCAGATATCTGATACTTAGAATCAGAGTGCGGAAGACTTAATAAAGATAAGTGTAGAAACAGTTAATAAGTGTGTGTGTGTTGCTGAAGTATAAATACAGAAACGTAAATGACACAACAAGTATAGTGGTATCTGGAGGTGGCGTAATCCTCCAACTAATCCACTTCAATCTATCAGAGACCTAGAATTCACTAGAACAGATAATTGAGATTTCCTTACAATAATCCTATTCTAAGATTCTTAACAATTGGTTCCCAACCAAATGTTCCCCCTGAGTTGTTCCCCGGCTTTCACAGCCAAGTACTTCCTATACTCAGAAACCTTTGAGTTATTCCCTAGCTTCCCAAGCTAAGTACTTCCTATACTCAATAACCTTGGAGTTATTCCTTAGTTTCCAAATCAAGTACTTCCTATACTCCGGTAACCTTGGAGTTATTCCCTGATTTTTCAACCTAAGTACTTCCTGTACTCCACGCTAGTTATGGTGTTGGTTTTGGTTTGAGTTGTCAGATGAGCGTCTTAATAACTTTTCAGTTATTCAGATAGCTCTGTGAACTAAGTTACTTAATACACTTTACAGCGTATGGTATCTAGTTCGATTTTACTGACCCAAGTCTTATGATATCTGTTCAAGAGAATGAATTTCAGATAGTTGATCTTTTGATTCAACTCCTTCATAGATAGCTTTGCTTGTTTAGGATCAGGACACTTAGAACTTCAGTGTTTACTCAAGATCAAAAGCTTTAGTCGCAACAGAAAGCTTTGATAATAAGTAAGATGCTTTGAGAGAGTAAGATAATCAGAGATCGTATGCAGTTCAAGGTCTTGTGTTCTGAGTTGTGTGTGTCTCTCAAGCTGTCTAAGTGTTGATATTTATAGATGAATTTGAGTGCCGTTTGAATAGTATCGTTAGGCTCAAATTCAAACTATCGATATCTGTGTATAATCTTGTATGAGTTTTGTCTTCTTCTCGATGCCGTTGCTTTTATTGAGACATCTCTGTCCGTGCATTAAATGCATTGTACTATACTTTTGTCTGTAGTGTCAGCGGAACTATGCTTTATGTCGAGAGACTAGTGTTATCGATTCTTTGCGTCCTTATCTTCATTCTTGAGATACCACTTGTATTTATTGAAACAACTTTGTTCCCGATATATATTTCTCTTTCGAAGCGTGGTTAAACCTCAAGGTATCGAGAATAGATATCATGGATACTTTCCTTGTTTTCGGATATGTATCTTATTTCTCGGATATCTCTTGTGACCTGATTTGTTTGAAGCTTATGTCTACAAGATATCTGGCTAAGATATCTGAACAATGATTCGATAATCTTGTGCGATTTTCTTCAAATCTTCAATTGTTGTTGAGCTTTACCTTGGATGTCTTCTTCTTGGTCTTCTCTTCATAAAATAAAAATTACATTTTGAGACCTAACATCCTATACAAGATTAGCTAGACTATCATACTTAGTGGGTTTCCTCTTTTACAATGTTCAAGTGAACCAAGAGTACTAATCACCTTTCTGAGACTAAGATAAGTCATCATGTTGCTGAACAAAATCTAAACAGATATTCTTAGCAAAATATCTAACAAATTTCCCCCATTTTGATCAGTCAATGATGACTATCTTCCCTATTACAAATCTGGATGAGGAAACAATCCACCACTTAATCATTTCTTGAGATCTTTCAATTCATATAATTAAGTGCAGAAAGTAGACATCAACCAAATCACAAGGTGTGATCTTTGCTGACAAGTTATCTTTTATAAAATACTATCTGAGAGTAAGTTCTTCAGATAAGTCGCAACTAAAGATTACAGATAACTTTAATACAGGTTACAATTAAGCTCAGTCAGCAAAAATACAAAAAAAAAAAAAATTACATAGTAAATTTGTTAGATATTTTGTTAGAATATCTGTTTAGATTTTGTTCAGCAACATGATGACTTATCTTAGTCTCAGAAAGGTGATTAGTACTCTTGGTTCACTTGAACATTGTAAAAGAGGAAACCCACTAAGTATGATAGTCTAGCTAATCTTGTATAGGATGTTAGGTCACAAAATGTAATTTTTATTTTATGAAGAGAAGACCAAGAAGAAGACATCCAAGCAAAAAGCTCAACAACTTTTGAAGATTTGAAGAAAACTGTACAAGATTACTAAATCTGTTATTCAGATATCTTAGCCAGATATCTTGTAGACGCAAACAGTTTCAAACAAACTGTGTCACAAGAGATATCTGAGAAATGAGATACATATCTGAAGACAAGGAAAGTGTCCACAAATATACATCTCGAGATACCTTGAGCGTTAAACACGTTTCTGAAAAGAAACAAGGTTGTTTCAATCAATACAAGTGGTATCTGAAGAATGAAGATAAGGACGTGCAAAATATCAGACAACAAGTCTAGTCTCTGATACAAAGCATAGTTCCGTTGACACTCTGAGACAAAAGTATAGTACAATGCATTTAATGCACGGACAGAGATGTCGAGTAAAAGCAACGGCAACTTCGAGAAGAAGACAAAACACCTCTGATCTTACACAAATATCGATAGTTTGAATTTGAGCCTAACGGATACTATTCAAACGGCACTCAAATTCATCTATAAATATCAACACTTAGACAACTTGAGAGGACACACGGAACACAACTCAGAACACTGAATACGCTAAAACATACGATTTCTGATCTTACTCTCTCAAAGCTTCTTACTTATTATCAAAGCTTTCTGTTGCGACTAAAGCTTGTGATCTTGAGTAAACACTGAAGTTCTAAGTGTCCTGATCCTAAACAAGCAAAGCTATATGTGAAGGAGTTGAATCAAAAGATCAACTATCTGAGATTCATTCTCTTGAACAGATATCATAAGACTTGGGTCAGTAAAATCGAACAAGATACCATACGCTGTAAAGTGTATTAAGTAACTTAGTTCACAGAGCTATCTGAATAACTGAAAAGTTATTAAGACGCTCATCTGACAACTCAAACCGAAATCAACACCAAAACCGGCGTGGAGTACTTAGGTTGAAAAATCAGAATAACTCCAAGGTTACCGGAGTATAGGAAGTACTTGATTTGGAAACTAAGGAATAACTCCAAGGTTTTTGAGTATAGGAAGTACTTAGCTTGGGAAGCTAGGGAACAACTCAAAGGTTTCTGAGTATAGGAAGTACTTAGCTGAAGAAGCTAGGGAACAACTCAGGGGGAACTTTTGGTTGGGAACCAATTGTTCAGAATCTTAGAATAGGATTCTTGTAAGGTTATCTCAATTATCTGTTCTAGTGAATTCTAGGTCTCTGATAGACCGAAGTGGATTAGTTGGAGGATTACGCCACCTCCAGATACCACTATACTTGCTG
This sequence comes from Plantago major, assembly GCA_026545765.1. Lineage (NCBI taxonomy): Eukaryota > Viridiplantae > Streptophyta > Magnoliopsida > Lamiales > Plantaginaceae > Plantago > Plantago major. The sequence goes on along the minus strand of CM048840.1, from coordinate 25,778,020 downwards.
TGTCATTTACATTTCTGTATTTATACTTCAGCAACACACACACACACACACACTTATTTACTGTTTCTACACTTATCTTTATTAAAGTCTTCCGCACTCTGATTCTAAGTATCAGATATCCATTCAGATATCTGAGAAATATTTGTTAGCGACAAAAGTTTTAAAAGACTATTCACCCCCCCTCTAGTCTTTTACTTTGCCGTTATCTGGACCAACAAGTGGTATCAGAGCAGGAGGTTCACCAGCCTTCTGCACTGAACCTAGATCCCCAGATAGGTGAAGGAACTTTGTCCATTTTTTTTTTGGACTATTTAATTTGTGTGTTAAGTGTGCAGGTATGTCTCTGAGTGATGCACCCGTTCTCAAACCAGAGAACTACGAGAAATGGAAAAATAACATGATGCTCCACCTGGAAGCCATAAGTGACGAGATGATCGAAGTAATAAAGAATGGTCTAATAATCATTCAACAACTTAAGCAAGTCATGGAGGTTTCAAGTGGAAGAGACAAAGATCAAAGCGAAGGATCTTCACAAACAGATGCGTCAACTAGTGGAAGATCTACTGGTCACGTTATTCTGAACCAAAGCCAGAAGAACTTTGGACATCGGAAGATGCCAAGAGGAATCGTCTGGATGGTCAAGCTCGTAACATCATCATCGGATCGACACTGAGCACATCAAAGGTAAACGTGGGGTGCTAAAGCGGCGAAGTTGCTGGCACTGATTGAAGAAAATCATGCGGGCAGAAAACCAAGGAAAACAAGTTCGAAGTTCTAAAGTTGAAATTTCAAAATTTCAAACAAGGTCCCACTGAAACTGGAAGAACTTGATTTCATTTACCACTCTTATGAGTGATATAGCGACACAGGAAAGCAATAGATACTCTCGGTCGGAGAAGATTAAGACTATTGTCGAAGTCTTAACCACAATGGAGCATACTAAATTCTTTTATTTCAACCAAGGTATGCCAAATATCACTCAAAGGAACTTTTCTCTCATCTTGCTCTTGTTGACTATGAGACAACTCGGAGAGAACAAACAAGCTGAAAAGTTGCGAGAATGTTGCTCTAGTTAATCAAGAAACTTCAAAAGAAGAAAAGCAAGGAGGAGGCGAGGATGCTCTTGCTGCAAAGCAAATGAGTAAATTTGTCGAGAAATTGAGAGAAGAAAAGCCAAAGAGAAGTCAAAAGCATCTAGGCTCAAACTATCACCAAGACAAAAATATCACGAGCTCATTGAACAAGCCATTTCGAAAGCATCATGTCTTGAGGAAGCATAAATTTGAAGCGATATACATTTCTATTGTCAAGAACACGCCACTTCAAAAGGATTGTCACGCCTCAACAAACTAAGAACAAAGCGAAGAAAGATAGAAGAATCTTCGGAAGAAGCGTAAAGCTTTGTTAATCAAGAAAGAAAGAAAATCCAAATTCAATGGATGCTCTAGGCGTTGAAGCAGTTACGAAGATGACAATTCGGATGATTCAACCTACCATCACCGTAACTATGTGGAGTTACTCATGATATAATCAACTTGACCTCAAGAAGAATGAAATGTGTGGAGTTCTTTGAAATTGGACGGACATCTCCAACATAGAAAAGCATCTTATGGTGATGAGGTAACACATACTTCTTGCTACACTTATGAAAGTGATGAAGAGGAAATAAAAATCTAGAAAATCTCGGAAAGAACTTGACATCTATGAAAGAGAATTTCTAATGATCCGAGCTAGAGCCGAAAACCTTGAAGAAGAAAAGAATTTTCTTGAAAAGGAAAATTCTCAATTAGTTAAAGAATCTGAGAGAAAGGATGCTGAAAATGCATTTCTCAAAGCTCAGATATCTGAGACTGAAAAGTCACATGAAGAAGCAATGGTGAAGTTGAAAGAATTATGAAAATCTTCTTTACGAAACAAGGAACTCAAGATGAAAGAACTATCTTTTCAATCTTATGCCAAAGTTAGTGACACTCTTACTGAAGTACAATCTTACTTAAGAGATCCTTCAGAAAAGAAAGGACTTGGGCTGAATACTCAGACAGATTGCTCTAATACTCGAATAAGAGTAAAGAAAGAGAACATTTGTAAGTACTTTCAAGAAGACGGTTCCCATGCAATCTATAGTATCGGTGAAAAGACAAAGATTGTTGACAAAGGAAAGGCGATTCGACTAAACCTTTGTGGGAAAAACAAGTCAAAACAAAAGCTGATGGATGCGTCTACGAAAAGAAACACAACACCGAAAAGTGTAAACACACGATGCTATGTCTCTCAAAAAGGTAGAATTGCGGGAGGCAAATTCTCCCATGTCACTTTTACGGAAAGAAATTGGATCAACGAGACTAGCAAAGGCTGAGAAAAGATCTCGAGATAGCTTCAAGTGCTCGAAACGGTATTGGCTACAAAGGCATCGGAAAACAACTTGCTCATGAGTACAAGCAGGAGCAAGAACGATGGCTGAAGGCTAGAATTGCTCAAAGCAATTATCAAAAGTGGAAGTTAAATCAAGCCTTTGAAAATCAATGCCGGGCTAGAAGAAATCAGCAAGGAAGGCTAAGTTCTTTGAAAAGCAAACTCGGAAACTGACAGTATCTGAAAGCATCATATGGAGCACCTAGGACACACCAAGGAAGAAAATAATTCTTACTAATGATAACCTTCATTCAAAAAGAATTCCTCCTTATGTTCCTGTCAGACAAAAGCATGCTTCAAAGAAATTCATTCAAAAATGGATTCCTACTGGAAGAACTTTTGATGAAATGACGGTTCCATCAAAGATATGAGAACCTAATCTCCATTTCTGTTGTGTATGCGAGAATGCTTCTGGACTAAAGCACAATGGCTATTTGATAGTGGATGCGGAAAGCACATGACGGACAAAGCAAATCTGGTTGACTACAAAGCTTGCAACACAGGACGGATATCAGTTCTTTGGAGAATTAAATCCCTCTCGGGATTTGGCAACGTCAAATTGGGAACTTTAACAATCAGCGTATTACATGTTAAGGATTTGAAATACAATCTATTTAGCATGAGCGGTTTGCGAACAAGGTTTTACTATAAAATTCAAAGCTAAATCGCAAACTAATTGACAATGAGTCAAGCGAGCAGTCTTAGTTGGTCATGGAAAGGCGGTCTTTATGTTGCCGATCGGGCATCGCCTGTTGAAGAATGTCTCATGGTGAGTCAATCTGGTCACACGAAGAGCCTTGGTTATGGCACAAAAGAATGAGTCACTTGAATTTCAAAACTACGAGCAGACTTGCCAAGAAAGAGTTAGTGGTTGGTCTTCCCAAAACATCTTTCGAGAAAGGATAGTATCATTACGCACTTCGGATGGGGAAACAATCTAAGATCTCTTTCAAGTCCAAAATCGGACACTCTAGTGTTAGAACACCGCAACTTTTACATATGGATCTTTTGAATCATCGTAACTAGTTATGCGGGAAAGAAATATGAATGCAGTTGTTGTAGATGACTTCTCAAGATTCACTTGGGTTGTCTTTACGAAACACAAATCGATGCGTGGTGGAGATACCAAACTTCTTTGAAAAAGCTTGAAATCATGAAAAATGAAAAGGTATCTGCAATCAGAACAGATCATGGTACTGAGTTTGTCAATCAGTACATAAAGGAGTTTTGTACCTGCAAAGGTATACAACACCAACTTTCCTCTGTAAGAACACCTCAACAAAATGGTGTTGCGAAGGAAAAACAGAACCCTTAAAGAAGCTGCAAGGACAATGCTAGCTGACACTGAGATAAGTGAAATATATTGGGTTGAAGCTGTAAACACAGCCTGCTACACTCAGAACAGATGCTTGATAAATAAACACCATGACAGGACCCCCTATGAAATTGTGGTTGGAAGACCTCCTAATATCAAACATCTGAGAGTATTTGGTTGTAGATGTTTTGTTCTAAACAATGGGAAAGATTATCTGAGAACATTTCAACCAAAGGCAGATGAAGGTGTTTTTCTTGGCTATTCCACAAACAACAAAGCTTACAGAGTTTACAACAAAAGAACAAAGAAAATTGAAGAATCAGTTCATGTTGTATTCTATGAAGGAAGCAAGAAAACACCTCCTACTGATGAACTCTCAGAAAAGTTCAAAGAACTATTACTGAGGGATACTAAAGAAGAACCCTCAGAAAGGAAAAACATCGTTATGGAAAGTGAGGATGACTCTGACGTAGAAAAGCTTGGAAAGCCTAGTAACAACAAGATGACTCACAAACATGATGAGGAATTTCCTATGAGTTTTCGAAATGGAGCAGTTCTTGAGAACCTTCATCATGGAGAGGTATCGAAATTAAGAATCTTTGAAATGCATGTCTGGATATCTCTAACACTGAAAAAGTGTCAGATATCCATGACATTTCTCATATGTCAGATATCTTAGATACTGAAAAAGTATCAAATCAAAATCCTAGTGATTCACATTCAGATCACCTGGATATTGATCCTACTAGCACTAAACCTTTGATGAAATGGATCAAAGATCATCCTACAAAGGATATAATTGGACCAATTAATCAGGGTGTTAGGACTAGGAGAGCAATAGCTGAAAATGCTGATTCCCTCTTTGGATGTTTCATCTCGAATATTGAACTAAAAGTATAGAAGAAGCATTAGGAGACCAAGCGGATCTACGCAATGCAAGAAGAGTTGGATCAATTTGAGAGAAACAAAGTGGAAACTAGTTCCATTTATAGAAGGAATATACGTGATTGGAACTAAGTGGGTTTTCGAAACAAAATGAATGAAAGCGGTGAAATAACGAAACAAAGCAAGATTGGTTGCGAGGATTCACTCGGTGAAGGCTTAGATTTTGATGAGTCATATGCACCAGTTGCCAGATTGGATGCAATAAGACTCTTTCTAGCCTTTGCAGCTCATAAAAACTTCAAAGTTAATCAGATGGATGTCAAAAGCGCATTCCTAAACGGTGAACTTGCAGAAGAAGTTTATGTTGAGCAACCACCTGGTTTTGAAGTTTCCTCAGAAAGTAGAATGGTCTATAAACTACAGAAAGCTCTGTATGGACTGAAACAGGCTCCAAGAGCATGGTATGACACCTTGGCCAAATACCTTCTGGAAAGTGGTTTCAAGAAAGGTGAAGTTGATAAAACTTTATTTACCTTAAATCATGATGGGAAACTACTCTTAGTTCAAGTATATGTTGATGACATCATATTTGGATCTAAGGAAAAGCAACTTTGTAATGACTTTGCAAATCTCACGAAAAGCAAGTTTGAGATGAGCATGATGGGAGAAATGAATTATTTCCTAGGATTGCAAGTCAAGCAACTCAATGATGGAATATTCATTAGTCAAACAAAGTATGCAAAAGACATGCTCACAAAATTCAATCTTAAGCCTTCTGAAAAGAATGCTAAGATACCTATGAGCATTGGAACCAAAATGACCTATACTGAATCAGATAAGAGTGTTGAAGAACATAAGTATAGGAAGTTGATAGGTTCACTACTTTACCTCACTGCAAGTAGACCTGATATTCAATATGCTGTTGGAGTATGTGCTAGATTTCAGACAAATCCAATGCAAACACACTACAACATTGCTATGAAAATATTAAGGTATGTGAAGGGTACAGTAGATGTAGGACTGTGGTATCCTAAAGAAAGTGAATTGAGTTTAGCTGGGTACTCAGATGCTGATTATGCTGGATCATTGCTTGATAGGAAAAGCACCTCAGGAACTTGTCAGTTTCTGGGCACTAGACTTATCTCATGGTTTAGCAAGAAGCAAAACTCAATTGCAACTTCTACCACAGAGGCTGAATATATTGCTGCTGGTTGTTGTGCAACACAAATTCTGTGGATACAACAACAACTTAAAGACTATGGACTCGATGAGAAGAAAACTCCCATTTTCTGTGACAACACAAGTGCTATTGCGATTACACAGAATCCTAAATTTCATGCCAGAACAAAGCACATTGATGTTAGACATCACTTCATCAGAGACCATGTTGAAAAAGGCAATTTAGAGATACTCAAGATTGGGACTGAAGACCAACTTGCAGATATCTTCACTAAGCCACTACAAGAAAGCAGATTCTTAGCCTTAAGACATAGTCTTGGACTAATGGAACTACCAATGAACTGAAAAAGTTCAGGTATCTGGAACGGGCATCCAGAGAAGAGGTATCTGGAACGGGTATCCAGAAAAGAGAGAAGAGGTATCTGGAACGGGTATCCAGAAAAGAGAGAAGAGGTATCTGTAACGGGTATCCAGAAAAGAGAGAAGAGGTATCTGGAACGGGAACCCAGAAGTAAAAAAGGCTAAAGAGCAAAAAGATAGCTTAAGATCTCTGAGACAGGAACTCAGATATCTGAATCATTCTATGAACTGGGAACACAAAAGAGAATAGCATAACTATCTGCAGTCAACTACTCTCTTGAATCTTGCACTATTTCTATTTTGATGAAAAACTTGGGAAAATCCTAAGTATAAGACAAATTGAGATCTAACGGTGTCCTTGCTCCAATGAATTGTGATTCGAGATAGCTATTAGCCAAAATTCATTAAATGGGCACAATTACATTTGTTGATTGTGATCATTCTTTGAGAAGCAATGGTGACCCTTGATGAATTCAAGCGCTTGATCTTAGCGTAAATTAATTCACGATAAATAGTGGATTGTTGACATTCGGACATGGCCCACTAAGCATTTAATGCCAACTAGCTTTTGCTCACGCTTTGTTTGCAAATCACGATACGTATACACAAAATCAATTTGTATGTATTTGCATTGAGATTCACTTGCTATATATATAGGATTTTGGCAAATAAAATCACTTTTGCCTAATCCGAAATTTCAACTTGCATCAAAACAAAAACCTTCTCCTACTCTCTGCAACTTCTCTAAAATCTCGCATTTCTTGATTAAGTTTTTGAAAAGAATCGATCAATCGAATGCTTTCAAACACAAGCTTCAAATCCTTACTATATAAAGAGATGGCCTCAAGAACACTTCTACGGAAATCGATTAATCCTCCACTGATCTGCTGAAAAGCAAGCACGAGTTGGTTATTGTTAACAATCGGTAGGAGCTTTCAATCGACCATTGGACTTCAAGTCACGAATGATTTGGGGTGGTGCCATGGTTGAGGAATACCTCACTACTGCAATAGAGAACCAAGCCGTAAAGCTAATTCTTGACATGCTTGAAAAGGCACAAATCAAGGGCTTTGAATCGCCGCCCTAGTGGAATTTCATCACTTGATGTGTTGGAATTTTACAACAACTCGTGATTATTTCTGTGTATCTGAAGGCACCGAAATAGTGTCTATCAAAACCTCGATCAAGGAAAGGAAATCCTACGGACTTAACAACTTTCGTAAGTTGTTTGAGGTTCAAAATCTTGGAAAGGATTTTGAAATAAACACCAAGGATGAGGAACTCCTTGAAGGTGTTAAAGAACTTTACTGTGATGTGTGTGATCTTGAGAAATCGAGATACACCCTTTGAGTTCAAACTTGTCGACATCCGAACGGACATCTGTTGGTTCCTTTGGGATATCTTGGCATTCTTCACAGATGCTTTGATGGTCTACAAGGAGGTCTTGACCGGATAAGCCAAGAACGATGGATCATGTTGTTCTTTGAATCAACAAGACAAAAGGTCGGAAACCCTTTCAACTGGGAAATGCGCCTTCATGAAATTTGTGAAGAAGATTCAAGGCTTGAGCCTAAGATTGTTAAAGGACTAGCCGAGCCAAAGGCCACGAGGATATGGTGCGAAGATATGCTACTTCTTTGGAAAAGCTTGGCATTGAGCTCGAGAGGCAATTTGAAATAGCCAACAGTAACTTACTCTACAAGTATGAGTATACAAATCTGATGAAAAAGGTTACTGGGTCTCAGAAAGGTCCTAAGAAGAGAAAATCTGAAAAGATATCTGAAGAAAAGGTTGCGACCAAGAAGCCTAGAACTTCAAGAAAGAAGTCTGCTGGCAAATCAGAAGACACACCCAAAGAGGTTGTCAATTCTCAGATATCTACAAACATGGCAGATGAACTCATTAATGCTGCAAAAGAGTTATCACCTACTGAACAAGTAGACTCAGCAAGAGAAAGTGCTTTCAGAAATGTTGCGACTAATGCAAAAAGCCTTGCTGATGAACTCATGAATGCTGCCAAAAGTGGTGAAAAACACCAAGCCCCATCTGCAGAAACCACAGGAATAATGGACCAATCAGTTCCCAATGCTGATGAGAGCTCTGACGATGAAGATGATGAACTAGTCATCTCTCAAGTCCTAGAAAAATCAAAAAGGGCTAAGGTTACTGAACAAGTAACTGGTGATAAGGTATCTGAAGAAAAACCTACACCACAGGTTGCTGAACCTATAGCAAAGGTTGTTGGTGCAAACACATCATCAGGGAATGACTCTCTTGCACAACTTCACAAAGCCCTGATGAGTGGTATCTTAGTATTGGCAGATCCTGATGGAAATGCCACATCTAAGAATCTGGAAGAACTTTCGACTGATCAATCTTCTGCTTCCAGACAACCACAAACACAACAACCACAACAGCCACAAGTGGTTGATGAAATGGTAAATGAACTCCATTTTGAAATACCAGCAATACGATTATCTTTGAAGAAAATCCTAATTGAGCGGGTTCCCAACTCAATGAGAGTGATCAAACTGAGACATCTACTCAGAATGATCAACCAGGGGAGGTAACTGAGTTGCATACTCAGGGAAGGTGTGAAGTACCAGAAACTTCAAACAAAGAAACTGAACTGGGACAAGACGACCAATGTATAGAAAGGTCACTGGTTTAACTCTTACCTTGTGAAAAATTTTATACTTATAAATCTTGTTACCTTATAAGAATCTCTTTGTTACAGGCTGAGTTAGAAACGGAAGAACAAGAGGAAGCTGAAAAGCTTACCTCAGATACTGAAAAAGAGGTTCCTTCAACCTCAACTCTTGAGAAATCTGAGCCTGTGCCACAGGTAAATGATTCTTAAAGAGAACTAACTTTTCAGTAAAAATGTTTGTATGATCATTAATGATAAATGTTTCTAACAGGCTCCAACTGAGATGGAAGAAGATAAGGCAGAAATGCCAGAGACAAACCTAGAAACCAACAAGGTTTCTGAAGCACACATCACTGAGCTTTCAAACTTGAAGGTATATGAAAATCAGTGATAAGTACTCTTCAGCCTGGGTTATCTTAAAACTTCTTCTAAATTATTCAATACTATCTACTTACAGGCTCAATCAGAAGTAGAAGTGCACGGGGACAAAGTTGCGACATCCCCTGCACCTATGGAAATTGATGAGGCATCAAGGGTTTCATCACAAGAAAAGATTCCAGAGACTGCACAAGTCTCTGAGAGACAAGTATCTGAGCCTCCCATGGAGGTAATTGACCTCTCAGATATCTGACTTGTCACTTAAAGTTCTTCTTGATAAAAATTCCTAAGTATTGTGATAATGTTAATTCTCAGGTTCAAGAAAGAAAGGTTGATGAGGACCAGACTTCCAAGTCTCCACCTCACCACAAGATATCTGAGACACCAATTGTCCCAGTAGAACAAGTATCTGAGCCTGATGTTCATACTCAGGTAACTCAGAAACTAAACTACACTTCTACTCAGATATCTACCAAAGTTTTGAAACTCACTCAAAACTCTTTCTTTCAGGCTCAAACAGATGCAAAGCAGGTTCCCATTGAAGAAACAAGGGACCTACTTCACTTCTTCAAAGCTCACACTTTGCCAAAGCACATTCAATGCTTCAAGAAATGGCAGAAGTTAAGGTGCTCTGATCTCTCTGAAATATTGAGAATAACTGATCAACCAACCAGACGAGCACGAGCTCTTGACCTGGAAACATATGTCCAAGCAATGTTCGCCACAGAACAACATATAGTTTCTTGAAGTATGATCATAAAGAAGAGTTCTGACAAGCATCTCTGTGTCTCTGGCAAATCCACAGACTTCTTTGTAGGTTTTGGTAGGATTTTTCTTGGCAAAATGCTTGACCCATAGGTACTTTCCCCACTTCCAGGCATGCTCTATTCTGATATCTGAAAGCTTGAAGTATCCATAGATAATCTTCAGATATCTGATGTCACCCTTGTATTGATCTTCTGTCAGATAGAACGACTCATAGGGTTCCACAGCAAGTCTTGGTCTTGTGCCTGTTCCTGTGATATTCAGAATTTTGTGCACATCATCTGGCTTTCCATATGGACAATCATCAGAGAGGTCCTTCTTCATGGCTTCAGTTCTCTTGACAACTTCAAAATCCAACCATGCTTTGATGTGATTGGTGTTGATCAAGGTAGGTTTATTCTTTCTCCATGCCATGAGTTGTTTATGGATTGGTTCTGGAAATCTTGAATTTACCAATAGATGCATAAGTTCCAGAATCCAATAGCCATTTTTCTGATTGATGCACCTGTAGACAGAGGAATCATTGTCATACTTCACATACTCAATTTTGGCTTCTTCTGGTCTGAGTGGAAGTTGACTTTGTCTTTGCTCGACTCTCATCATTCCTTTTTCATCTTGAATTCTCTTTGGGGTTGTTGCTTGAAGAACTACCACCCTGGATAGACTTGGTATTTCCAGAGGGTGTTTTAGCTGCTAGTGGCTTTGCAGCTATGGGCTCAGTTAGGCTTTCAAGTTTCCTTTTTCTGTGAAGAGGAGCTTCATCTTCATCAGTCTCTTCATCATCTTCATCAAGATCAATTCTTGTGAGATCTTTGCAGCCTTCTTCATTGCCCTGGGATTTGATTTGACCTTCTTCTTCTTCTTCTTCTTCTTCAGAAGATTCATCAATCCCTCTAACTTGTCTTCTCCTTGGAGCCTTGGTACTCCTTGGAGGTTTCTGTGCCATGGCCCTTGTTACCATTTTGGTTCCTTCAGTAGGTCTCTGGGAAGCAGCTTGGCTTGAGAAGGATTCATAGATTCTGAGTGGTGGCTGGGAAGTTTTTCTTCTTCCTTTCTGAGCACTTTGACTCAGATTTCTTCTTGTTTTCATCTCCTTCTTCCGTTCCCACAATTTGAGGTCCAGATTTGTACTTTCTTTCCCCTTAGTCATTGTTGGTGACTCGGTCTCATAAAGGAATCGAGAGAGTCAAATGCCCTTGTAAATAGTTGTGGCGTGACCAACTTCGAAGTTGGCTTTGAGCTCTGATTTTGCTTGATAAGTCCATTGTCCTTATCAATGAGCTCCTTAATGGGCCTAGGATGGCATCTGCTTTTCCAGTGGTAACTTGCCTCTTGAAAAGCTTTTTCAGCTAAAGACACATCATCGTCCCTTGTCATTCCCAGATCTTTCTGAGCAATGATCATGCTAGTTGTTCTCTGAGTGATGAGCTCAGTGAACTTTCTCATTTCAGAGGGGACTGAGGCAATTACTTCCTTGTTCTGTGAAGACATCTCCTTATTCAGAGTAGCCAGTACCTGGTACCTGCTCATGTATTCATGGGAGTGGACATTTGGCAGTTTGGTGAAGATTGTAGGAGCAATCAACTTTCTTTTCAAGTGAGAAACCGGTAGATGTTCATGGCGGTGCTCTGCCAAAGTCTTGTCTTCTTCATCATCTGAGTGATTAGTCCAGTGATCTTCATCCTCTTGGACATTTTCATCGATCGTATCAAGTCCAGCAACCATCTCAGAGATTGGTTTCTTTCCTTTCTGGGAGGAGGATGGTACTTCTTTCGAAGATGATACAGCCTTAGCATCATGCTTGACTTCAGATACTTCTTCAGTATCGAGTGTTTGTCGTTTAGCATTAACAGCATCCTTTAGTTCTTCAACCGCAGAGTAAGCATTGATTTCTTTGAGGTATTGATCTTCTAGTTGAGCAAGCTTGACTCTGGATTGAGCTATTTGATCTTCCAGTTGAAGATGTAGCTGTTGTTCTTCTTCCAACAGTTGTCTGAGTTGAGTACTTCTGGTCTGAGTGTCTAATATTTTCTGATTGGTTTCCTTAGAGAGCTCAACTACTTGTTCAGTAGTAACTGCGTGTTCGGTAGAAGATGGATGAGTAGATTCCTAAGGTGATGAAGATGGAGATTTCTGTGAAGTCTTCTCAGTTTGCTTTTCAGCAGTTGAGGCAATGTTTCTCTGTGAAATTCCTCCGGTCCCTGGTGCAGGGGCATCATCATCATCCTTTTTGTCATTATCATCCTTTTGGTGATGGTCAGTGGGAGGTTCATCAAGGTAATTTTCATTCATTAATTCCTCTACATCATCTTCAGATACAAGATTGATCACTTCCGGGATAGTGATCTTCTGCCCATTAACTTCTTCTTATTCAGAAGGTATGAATTGCAGAGTCTGGGGCAGGACTAGCTTGAATGCCATCTGTAATCTTGTCTGACCATCTGCCTGTTCAAAGGAATGTATCAAACTATGCGCCACTTCTCTGGAAAAGTCCTTGTGTAGTAGAGTCGCAACTGTATGTTGTTCTGTAGGGAACATTGCTTGGACATATGTTTCCAGGTCAAGAGCTCGTGCTCGTCTTGTTGGTTGATCAGTGATTCTCAATATTTCAGAGAGATCAGAGCACCTTAACTTCTGCCATTTCTTGAAGCATTGAATATGCTTTGGCAGGGTGTGAGCTTTGAAGAAGTGAAGTAGGTCCCTTGTTTCTTCAATGGGAACCTGCTTTGCATCTGTTTGAGCCTGAAAGAAAGAGTTTTGAGTGAGTTTCAAAACTTTTGTAGATATCTGAGTAGAAGTGTAGTTTAGCTTCTGAGTTACCTGAGTATGAACATCAGGCTCAGATACTTGAACCACTGAGACAATTGGTGTCTCAGATATCTTGTTGTGAGGTGGAGACTTGGAAGTCTGGTCCTCATCAACCTTTCTTTCTTGAACCTGAGAAAAATACAATACTTAGGAAATAGTTTGAAAGAACCTATGCAAAAATATTCTTTTAATGAATTCTGATTTAAGCTACTTACTTCCTCAACAGGAAGCTCAGATTCATTTTTCTCAGAAACTTGTGCAGTTTCTGGTGTTCTTTCGAGTGATGTTGCCTTAGGGCCTTCATCAATTTCCATTGATGCAGGGGAAGTCGCAACTTTATCCCCTTGCATTTCTACTTCTAAAATAGCCTGTAAGTAGAAAGTATTGAATATCAGAAGAGATAAAAGATAACCCAAGATGAAGAATACTTGTCACTTGATTGTCATATACCTTCAAGTTTGAAGGCTCAGTGATGTGTTCTTCAGAAACCTTGTTGGTTTCTGGGTTTGTCTGCATTTCGCTTATCTTCTTCCATCTCAGTTGGAGCCTTTTAGTAACATTTATCATGAATGAGCATACAATCATTTTTACTGAAAAGTTAGTTCTCTTTAAGAATCATTTACCGTGGCATGTGCTCATTTCTCAAGAGTTGAGGTTGAAGGAACCTCTTTTTCAGTATCTGAGGTAAGCTTCTCAGCTTCCTCTTGTTTCTGCGTTTCTAACTCAGCCTGTAACAACGAAATTCTTATAAGATAACAAGATTTATAAGTATAAATTTTTTCACAAGGTAAGAGTTAAACCAGTCATTTACCCGAGCAGTTTCAGGCTGATTGGTCTCTGGAACTTGTGACCTTTCTATACATTGGTCGTCTTGTCGATCCGGTTTCTTTGTTTGAAGTTTCGGTACTTCACACCTTTCTGAGTATGCAACTCGATTGCCTCCCTGGTTGATCATTACGAGTAGATGTCTCGGTTTGATCCCTCTCATTGAGTTGGGGAACACCTTTCAATTCTGGGATTTTCTTGACATCTTGTATTCTGGTAATTCGAAATGGAGTTCATTTACCATTTCATCAACCACTTGTGGCTGTTGTGGTTGTTGTGTTTGTGGTTGTTGTGGTTGTCTGGAAGCAGAAGATTGATCAGTAGAATGTTCTTCCAGATTTTTAGATGTGGCATTTCCATCAGTATCTGCCAACACTAAAATACCACTCATCAGGGCTTGTGAAGTTGTTCAAGAGAGACATTCCCTGATGATGTATTTGCACCAACAACCTTTGCTATAGGTTCAGCAACCTGTGGTGTAGGTTCTTCTTCATATACCTTATCACCAGTTACTTTTTCAGTAACCTTAGCCCTCTTTGTTCTTTCTAGGACTTGAGAGATGACTAGTTCATCATCTTCATCGTCAGAGCTCTCATCAGCATTGGGAACTGATTGGTCCATTACTCCTGCGGTTTCTGCAGATGGGGCTTGGTGCTTTTCACCATTCTTGGCAGCATTTATGAGTTCATCAGCAAGGCTTTCTGCATTAGTCGCAACATTTCTGAAAGCACTTTCTCTTGCTGAGTCTACTTGTTCAGTAGTTGATAACTCTTTTGCAGCATTGATGAGTTCATCTGCCATTATCAGTTCATCGGCAATGCCTGCAGATATCTGAGAATTGACAACCTCTTTGGGTGTGTCTTCTGATTTGCCAGCAGACTTCTTTCTTGAAGTTCTGGGCTTCTTGGTCGCAACCTTTTCTTCAGATATCTTTTCAGATTTTCTCTTCTTAGGACCTTTCTGAGACCCAGTAACCTTTTTCATCAGATTTGTATACTCATACTTGTAGAGTAAGTTACTGTTGGCTATTTCAGCCGTCTCTCTGAGCTCAATGCCAAGCTTTTCCAGCAAGTAGCATATCTTCAAACCATAGCCTACTGTGGCCTTTGGCTCAGCTAGTCCTTTGACAATCTTAGGCTCGAAGCCTTGAATCTTCTTCACAAATTTCATGAAGGCGTACTTTCCCCAGTTAAAAGGGTTTTCCAGCCTTTTGTCTTGTTGATTTAGCAAGAACATCATGATCCATCGTTCTTGGCTTATCTGGTCAGCACCTCCTTGTAGACCATCAAAGCATCTGTGAAGAATGCAAGCCAGTACATCCCAGTGAACCAACAGATGTCTGGTTCGGATGTCAGCAAGCTTGAACTCAGTGGGTGTATCTGATTTTTCAAGATCACACACGTCACTGTAAAGTTCTTTAACACCTTCAAGGAGTTCATCATCCTTGGTGTTTATTTCAAAATCCTTTCCAAGATTTTGAACCTCAAACAACTTACAGAAAGTTGTTAAGTCCAGAAGGATTTCCTTTCCTTGGACTGAGGTTTTGATAGACACTATTTCAGTGCCTTCAGACACACAGAAAATAATCCTGGAGTTGTTGTAAAATTCCAACACATCGAGTGATGAAATTCCACTTGGGCGAGCAGATAGAAAACCCTTGATTTGTGCCTTTTCAAGCATGTCAAGAATCAATTTTCTGTCACTTTGGTTTTCTATTGCAGCATTGAGGTATTCCTCAACCATGGCACCACCCCAAATCATTCTGTGACTTGAAGTCCAATGGTCAGGATTAAAAACTCCTACCAGTCGATTGTTAACAATAACCAACTCTGGTGCTTGCTTTTCAGCAGTACCAGTGGAGGATTGGGATTTCTGTGTCGAAGTGTTCTTGGAGGCCATCTCTTTATATAGTGTAGGGAATTTGAAATTGGTGTTTGAAAGAGATGTGATTCAGTGATTCTTTTCAGAAAAACTTAATCTGTTTTGCAGAGATTGTAGAGGGTTTGCAGAGAATTAAGAGAAGGATTTGCTATTTTTGTGCAAGATGAAATTTCGGATTAGGCAAAAGTGATTTTATTTGCCAAAATCCTATATATATAACAGTTGAATCCCAACAGACAAATACATACAAATTGATTTGTGTGTACGTATCTGTGATTTTCAAACAAGCGTGAGCAAAAGCTTAGTTCGGCATTAAATGCTTAGTGGGCCATGTCTGAATTTCAACAGTCCACTATTTACTGTGAATTAGTTTCCACCGTACAGATCAATCGCTTAACTTCATCGAGGGTCACCATTGCATCTTCAGCAATGATCACAATCAGCAAGTGTAATTGTGCCCATTTAATGAGTTTTGGCGACTTGCTATCTGAATCACAATTCTGTTTGAGCAAGGACACTGTTCGCATATGAATCTGTCTTATGCTTAGGATTTTTCCAAGTTTTTCATCAAGATAGAAATAATGCGAGTTTCAAGAGAGTAGTTGACTGCAGATAGTTATACTATTCTCTTTTGTGTTCCCCGTTTATAGAATGATTCAGATATCTGAGTTCCCGTCTCAGAGATCTTTAAGCTATCTTTTTGCTCTTTATCCTTTTTGACTTCTGGATTCCCGTTCCAGATTTCTCTTTTCTCTTTTCTGGATACCCGTTCCAGATACCTCTTCTCTGGATGCCCGTTCCAGATACCTCTTCTCTGGATGCCCGTTCCAGATACCTGAACTTTTTCAGTTCATTGGCAGTTCCATTAGTCCAAGAATATGTCTTAAGGCTAAGAATCTACTTTCTTGTAGTGGCTTAATGAAGATATCTGCAAGTTGGTCTTCAGTGCCAATCTTGAGTATCTCTATATTGCCTTTTTCAACATGGTCTCTGATGAAGTGATGTCTAACATCAATGTGCTTTGTTCTGGCATGAAATTTAGGATTCTGTGTAATCGCAATAGCACTTGTGTTGTCAAAGAAAATGGGAGTTTTCTTCTCATTGAGTCCATAGTCTTTAAGTTGTTGTTGTATCCACAGAATTTGTGTTGCACAACAACCAGCAGCAATATATTCAGCCTCTGTGGTAGAAATTGCAATTGAGTTTTGCTTCTTGCTAAACCATGAGATAAGTCTAGCGCCCAGAAACTGACAAGTTCCTGAGGTGCTTTTCCTATCAAGCAATGATCCAACATAATCAGCATCTGAGTACCCTGTTAAACTCAATCCACTTTCTTTAGGATACCACAATCCTACATCTACTGTACATTTCACATACCTTAATATTTTCATAGCAGTGTTGTAGTGTGTTTGCATTGGATTTGTCTGAAATCTAGCACATACTCCAACGGCATATTGAATATCAGGTCTACTTGCAGTGAGGTAAAGTAGTGAACCTATCAATTTCCTATACTTGTCATCTCAAACTTGCTTTTCATGAGATTTGCAAAGTCATTACAAAGTTGCTTGTCCTTAGATCCAAATATGATGTCATCAACATATACTTGAACTAAGAGTAGTTTCCCATCATGATTTAAGGTAAATAAAGTTTTATTAACTTCACCTTTCTTGAAACCACTTTCCAGAAGGTATTTGGCCAAAGTGTCATACCATGCTCTTGGAGCCTGTTTCAGTCCATATAGAGCTTTCTGTAGTTTATAGACCATTCTACTTTATGAGGAAACTTCAAAGCCAGGTGGTTGCTCAACATAAACTTCTTCTGCAAGTTCACCGTTTAGGAATGCACTTTTGACATCCATCTGATAAACTTTGAAATCTTTATGAGCTGCAAAGGCTAGAAAGAGTCTTATTGCATCCAATCATGGTGCATATGACTCGTCAAAATCTAAGCCTTGATCGAGTAAATCCTTAGCAACCAATCTTGCTTTGTTTACGGTTATTTCACGATTCATTCATCTTGTTTCTGAAAACCCATTTAGTTCCAATCACAGATATTCCTTCTATAAATGGAACTAGTTTCCAGACTTTGTTTCTCTCAAATTGATCCAACTCTTCTTGCATTGCAGAGATCCAGTCTTGGTCTCCAAATGCTTCTTCTATATTTTTAGGTTCAATATTCGAGATGAAACATCCAAAGAGAGAGTTAGCATTTTCAGCTATTGCTCTCCTAGTCCTAACACCCTGATTAATTGGTCCAATTATATCCTTTGTAGGATGATCTTTGATCCATCTCATCATAGGTTTAGTGCTAGTAGGATCAATATCCAGGTGATCTGAATGTGAATCACTAAGATTTTGATTTGATACTTTTTCAGTATCTGAGATATCTGACATATGGGAAATGTCATGGATATCTGACACTTTTTCAGTGTTAGAGATATCTGAGACATGCATTTCAGCATTCTTATTTTTAGATACCTCTTCATGATGAAGGTTCTCAGTAACCTGTTCCATTTCTGGAAGATTCATAGGAAATTCCTCATCATGTCTGTGAGTCATCTTGTTGTTACTAGGCTTTTCAAGCTTTTCTACGTCAGAGTCATCCTCACTTTCCATAATGATGTTTTTCCTTTCTGAGGATTCTTCTTTAGGATCCCTCAGTAATAGTTCTTTGAACTTTTCTGAGAGTTCATCAATAGGAGGTGTTTTCTTACTTCCTTCAGAGAATACAACATGAACTGATTCTTCAATTTTCTTTGTTCTTTTGTTGTAAACTCTGTAAGCTTTGCTGTTTGTGGAATAGCCAAGAAAAACACCTTCATCTGCCTTTGGTTGAAATGTTCTCAGATAATCTTTCCCATTGTTTAGAACAAAACATCTACAACCAAATACTCTCAGATGTTTGATATTAGGAGGTCTTCCAACCAAGATTTCATAGGGGGTCCTGTCATGATGTTTGTTTATCAAGCATTTGTTCTGAGTGTAGCAGGCTGTGTTTACAGCTTCAACCCAATAAATTTCATTTATCTCAGTGTCAGCTAGAATTGTCCTTGCAGCTTCTTTAAGGGTTCTGTTTTTCCTTTCTGCAACACCATTTTGTTGAGGTGTTCTTACAGAGGAAAGTTGGTGTTGTATACCTTTGCAGGTACAAAACTCCTTTATGTACTGGTTGACAAACTCAGTACCATGGTCTGTTCTGATTGCAGATACCTTGTCATTTTTCATGACTTCGAGCTTTTTCAGCAAGTTTGGTATCTCCACCCTGGCATCAGATTTGTGTTTCAGAAAGACAACCCAAGTGAATCTTGAAAAGTCATCTACAACAACCAGACCATACTTCTTTCCTGCATAACTAGTTACAGATGATTCAAATAGATCCATGTGTAAAAGTTGCAGTGGTCTAACACTAGAGTGTCTGATTTTGGTCTTGAAAGAGATCTTGGATTGTTTCCCCATCTGACAGGCAGAACATATACCATTATTTCTGAAAGATGTTCTGGGAAGACCAACCACTAACTCTTTCTTGGCAAGTCTATTCAGAGTTTTGAAGTTCAAGTGACTCATTCTTTTGTGCCATAACCAGTGCTCTTCTGTGTGACCAGATTGACTCACCATGAGACATTCTTCAGTTGTGGCAGATGCCCAATCGGCAACATAAAGACTGCCTTTCCGCCGACCAACTAAGACTGTCTGCTTTGACTCATTGTCAATTAGTTTGCAGTATTTAGCTTTGAATTTTATAGTAAAACCCTTGCCTGCAAACTGGCTCATGCTAAATAGATTGTATTTCAAATCCTTAACATGTAATACGTCAGTGATTGTTAAAGTTCCCAATTTGACGTTGCCAAATCCCAGAGAGGGATTTAATTCTCCTCCAAATCGATATCTGGTCATGTGTTGCAAGCTTTGTAATCAACCAGATTTGCTTTGTCTCCTGTCATGTGCTTTCCGCATCCACTATCAAATAGCCATTGTGCTTTAGTCCAGGAAGCATTCTGCACACAACAGGAAACAGGAGATTAGGTTCTCATATCTTTGATGGAACCATCAGAATCAAAAGTTCTTCCAGTAGGAATCCATTTTTGAATGAATTTCTTTGAAATATGCTTTTGTCTGACAGGAACGTAAGGAGGAATTCTTCTTGAATGAAAGTTATCATTAGTAAGAGTTATTTTCTTCCTTGGTGTGTTCCTAGGTGCTCCATATGATGCTTTCAGATACCTGTCAGGTTTCTGAGTTTGCTTTTCAGCAAACTTAGCCTTCCTTGCCAGATTTCTTCTAGCCCTGGCATTCAGATTTTCAGTGGCTTGATTTAACTTCCACTTCTGATAATTGCTTTGAGCAATTCTAGCTTTCAGCCATCGTTCTTGCTCCTGCTTGTACTCATGAGCAAGTTGTTTTCCGATGCCTTTGTAGCCAATACCATTTCGAGCACTTGAAGCTATCTGAGATCTTTTCTCAGCAGCTTTGCTAGTCTCTGGTTGATCCAATTTCTTTCCAGAAAAAGTGACATGGGAGAATTTGCCAGCTCCTGCAATTCTACCTTTTTTAGAGACATAGCACTGTGGGTGTTTACACTTTTCAGTGCTGTGTTTCTTTTCAGAGACGTACCCAGCAGTTTTGTTTTTGACTTGTTTTTCCCACAAAGGTCTAGTCGCAACTGCCTTTCCTTTGTCAACAATCTTTGTCTTTTCACCGATACTGTAGATTGTATGGGAACCGTCTTGCTGAGTACTTACAAATGTTCTTTTCTCCTTACTCTTATTCAGAGTGATAGAACAATCTGTCTGTGTATTCAGCCCAAGTCCTTTCTTTTCTGAAGGATCTCTTAAGTAAGATTGTACTTCAGTAAGAGTGTCACTAGCTTTGGCATAAGATTGAAAAGATAGTTCTTTCTTTTTGAGTTCTTTATTTTCATAAAGAAGATTTTCATAATTCTTTCGTAACTCAGCCATTGCTTCTTCATGTGACTTTTCAGTCTCAGACATCTGAGCTTTGAGAAATGCATTTTCAGCATCCTTTCTTTCAGATTCTTTAACTAATTGAGAATTTTCCTTTTCAAGAGAATTCTTTTCTTCTTCAAGGTTTTCGGCTCTAGCTCGAATCATTAGAAATTCTCTTTCATAGATGTCAAGTTCTTTCCTGAGATTTTCTAGATTTTTTATTTCCTCTTCATCACTTTCATAAGTGTAGCAAGAAGTATGTGTTACCTCATTAGCCATAAGACAATTTTCTATGTTGGAGATGTCTGGTCCGTCAATTCAGCAACTCCACACATTTCATTCTTCTTGAGGCCGAAGTCGATTATATCATGAGTAACTCCACATAATTCTGGTGATGGTAGGGTTGAATCATCTGAATTGTCATCTTCAGAATCTGTCTCAACGTCTAGAGCATCCAGTTGAATTTGGATTTTCTTTCTTTCTTCAGTTAACAAAGCTTTCTGGCTTCTTCTGAAGATTCTTCTATCTTTCTTGTCCCCTGTCCTTAGTTTGTTGAGGCAGGACAATCCTTCCTGAAGTGGCCAGGTTTCTGACAATAGAAACAGATATCGTTTCCAATTTCTGCTTCCTCAGTACATGATGCTTTCTGAGCTGGCTTGTTCAGCGAGCTTTGCATATTTTTGTACTGGTGATAGTTTGAGCCTAGATGCTTTTTCAGCTTCTCTTTGGCTTTTCTTCTCTCAATTTCTCAACAGACAAATTTACTCATTTGCTTTGCAGCAAGAGCATCCTCAGTCTCCTCCTTGCTTTTCTTCTTTTCAGAAGTTCCTTGAGTAACTAGAGCAACATTCTGCAACTTTTCAGTTGTTTGTTCTCTCTGAGTTGTCTCATAGTCAACAAGATGAGAGAAAAGTTCCTTCGAGTGATATTTGGCATACCTTGGTTAAAATAAAAGAATTTAGTATGCTCGGTTGTGATTAAGACTTCTAACAATAGTCTTAATCTTCTCACCGAGAGTATCTATTGCTTTCCCAATCTTTGCCATATCACTCATAAGAGTGGTAAATGAAATCAAGTTCTTCTAGAGTTTCGGTGGGACCTTGTTTGAAATTTTGAAATTTCAACTTTAGAACTTCGAACTTGTTTTCCTTGGTTTCTCGGTTCAGCCTGATTTCTTCAATCGGTTGCGAGCAACTTCGCCGTTTTAGCACGCCTACGATTTAATTGTATGTGCTCTGGTGTCGATCAGATGATGATGTTACGAGCTTGACCATCCAGACGATTCCTCTTGGCATCTTCTGATGTCCAGAGTTCTCTGGGCTTTGGTTCGTAAATAACGTGACCAGTAGATCTTCCACTAGTTGACGCATCTGTTTGTGAAGATCCTTCGCTTTGATCTCTGTCTCTTCCACTTGAAACCTCCATGACTTGCTTAAGTTGTTGAATGACTATTGGGCCATTCTTTATTACTTCGATCATCTCGTCACTTATGGCTTCAAGGTGGAGCAACATGTTATTTTTCCATTTCTCGTAGTTCTCTGGTTTGAGAACGGGTGCATCACTCAGAGACATACCTGCACACTTAACACACAAATTAAATAGTCCTCAAAAGTGGACAAAGTTCCTTCACCTATCTGGGGATCTAGGTTCGGTCTTGAAGGTGGTGAACCTCCTGCTCTGATACCACTTGTTGGTCCAGATAACGGCAAAGTAAAAGACTAGGGGGGGGGGGTGAATAGTCTTTTAAAAACTTTTGTCGATAACAAATATTTCTCAGATATCTGAGTAGATATCTGATACTTAGAATCAGAGTGCGGAAGACTTAATAAAGATAAGTGTAGAAACAGTTAATAAATGTGTGTGTGTTGCTGAAGTATAAATACAGAAACGTAAATGACACAGCAAGTATAGTGGTATCTGGAGGTGGCGTAATCCTCCAACTAATCCACTTCGGTCTATCAGAGACCTAGAATTCACTAGAACAGATAATTGAGATTTCCTTACAATAATCCTATTCTAAGATTCTTAACAATTGGTTCCCAACCAAATGTTCCCCCTGAGTTGTTCCCCGGCTTTCACAGCCAAGTACTTCATATACTCAGAAACCTTTGAGTTATTCCCTAGCTTTCCAAGCTAAGTACTTCCTATAATCAATAACCTTGGAGTTATTCCTTAGTTTCCAAATCAAGTACTTCCTATACTCCGGTAACCTTGGAGTTATTCCCTGATTTTTCAACCTAAGTACTTCCTGTACTCCACGCCAGTTATGGTGTTGGTTTTGGTTTGAGTTGTCAGATGAGCGTCTTAATAACTTTTCAGTTATTCAGATAGCTCTGTGAACTAAGTTACTTAATACACTTTACAGCGTATGGTATCTTGTTCGATTTTACTGACCCAAGTCTTATGATATATGTTCAAGAGAATGAATCTCAGATAGTTGATCTTTTGATTCAACTCCTTCACAGATAGCTTTGCTTGTTTAGGACTAGGACACTTAGAACTTCAGTGTTTACTCAAGATCAAAAGCTTTAGTCGCAACAGAAAGCTTTGATAATAAGTAAGATGCTTTGAGAGAGTAAGATAATCAGAGATCGTATGCAGTTCAAGGTCTTGTGTTCTGAGTTGTGTGTGTCTCTCAAGCTGTCTAAGTGTTGATATTTATAGATGAATTTGAGTGCCGTTTGAATAGTATCCGTTAGGCTCAAATTCAAACTATCGATATCTGTGTATAATCTTTATGAGGTTTTGTCTTCTTCTCAGAAGCTGCCGTTGCTTTTATTCAGACATCTCTGTCCGTGCATTAAATGCATTGTACTATAATTTTTGTCCTGTAGTGTCAACGGAACTATGCTTTGTATCAGAGACTAGTGTTATCTGATTCTTTGCACGTCCTTATCTTCATTCTTCAGATACCACTTGTATTTATTGAAACAACTTTGTTCCCAATATATATTTCTCTTTCAGAAACGTGGTTAAACCTCAAGGTATCTGAGAATAGATATCTGTGGACACTTTCCTTGTTTTCAGATATGTATCTTATTTCTCAGATATCTCTTGTGACACAGTTTGTTTGAAACTGTTAGTGTCTACAAGATATCTGGCTAACATGGTCTTCTATTCAGTAATCTTGTGCAGTTTTCTTCAAATCTTCAATTGTTGTTGAGCTTTCTGCTTGGATGTCTTCTTCTTGGTCTTCTCTTCATAAAATAAAAATTACATTTTGAGACCTAACATCCTATACAAGATTAGCTAGACTATCATACTTAGTGGGTTTCCTCTTTTACAATGTTCAAGTGAACCAAGAGTACTAATCACCTTTCTGAGACGAAGATAAGTCATCATGTTGCTGAACAAAATCTAAACAGATATTCTTAGCAAAATATCTAACAAATCTAAATCGTAGATCAAAAATC
Organism: Plantago major; assembly: GCA_026545765.1. Classification (NCBI taxonomy): domain Eukaryota; kingdom Viridiplantae; phylum Streptophyta; class Magnoliopsida; order Lamiales; family Plantaginaceae; genus Plantago; species Plantago major. The sequence goes on along the minus strand of CM048840.1, from coordinate 25,754,207 downwards.
ATCCAACGGTGTAGTACAATAGTACTAAGTGAAATGACACTTCGGTACAAAAAACTTACCATGGGATAATACAAGTGAATACAACAAACTTCCCCACTTTCGGGCAAGACACAACACTTGGACTTCAGACGACCACCCATCGGATGCTCCAGCACTTTCCGGGCCAAGATCACTCGCCAACACTCGGACCTTCGTCCGCTCGGATGTTTTCACACAGACCTTGGTCAGCTTGGACGTTATCTTACTGACCTTCGTCCGCTCGGATGTTTTCCCACGGACCTTGGTCAGCTTGGACGTTATCTTACGGACCTTCGTCCGCTCGGATATTTTCCCACGGACCTTGGTCAGCTTGGACGTTATCTTACGGACCTTCGTCCGCTCGGATGTTTTCCCACGAACCTTCGTTCGCTTGGACGTTCTCATTCGGACCTTCTCTTTGCACAAGAGCTTGGTACGGATAGAACATTCACCTACGGATCGACCCGTACATCAACAAAGGTACAATACCGACGTTCGGAGTCTATGCTTGGTCTCACTTACAAATACCCTTTTCTTTCTCAATTTTGTCGCACTCCGGGCCCTTCCCTTCGGACAGCAACAAAAGTAAGAAAGAAGGGGCGGGAGAGACTAAGTTAAGGACCACACGAAGCACGGATTACACCTTTTTTCTGCTTACAAAGAGGAGGATTGGACCAAAAAACAATCCACCCTCAACAGTCTCAACCAATAGTTCCACAACTATCTTCTACTAAGATACTTGGAAACTAGGGGGACATATGTTGATACGAAAATATGTCCAATCCGTATGAGAGCCCTTGGAACAAGTCCTAAGGCGTCCTAAGTCATCTAATGGATCCGAGACACATTGGTCCGAGCCAACGGTCCGATCCGGGCAGACCCACCATGGTCCGACCCACTCTAGAAGAGAAGAACAAAGGATCTAAAAGCTTACTAGGTCCGATCCACCTGGGTCCGAGCCTCTCTAGGAAAGGAGGCATAGTACTTGAACAGTACTGGGTCCGACCTAGGGCCTCAGATACGGACGATCACTCGAAGCCAACATAACAATCTCACAGGCAACCAAGTAGACAGGCACCAGAGAGTAGGGGGTCCGAACCATAAGGTCCGAATCGGAAGAGTTGGACAGGCTTAGAGGACTTTCTAATCTGACAACCCAATGCGGTCCGGACCAACCTCTCCGGACCTCGAACCTCGGCAGACTATGTCATACCCTCCAAAACTCTCCCAATAATGACTAAACTACCCCTAAAAGCCCAAAATGGCATGGGCTAGGTATCATTATTGGGCCATGGGCCTAGATGTGCCTTGGTGGCTCAACCGGAGCCCTACACTTGGCGCGATCTTAAAGAAGCCTTCCACTTTGAGGAAACCTTATATATAGGGGCACATATCCCCATGAGGAGGTAAGCGATATTACGAACGTAATCTCGAACAGTATACAGAGTAGATCTCCAGTCTCTCTCAAGTGAAGTCTTATACCGGTTTGACACTTGGCAAACCGGGTCCTAACCCCCCCTCCAAGCCTCTTGCGCAGGTTCTCACCAAGTGCACAGTGGAAGATTCTTACCCATTGGTTCTTACGTAGTGAGGAAGATATCGTCTGGAGCATAACCTGGGCAATTGAAATATTACTAAGTGTTTGGGGAACTATACCCTCAACATTTTGGCGCCGTATGTGGGAATCGATACAAAAAGTTCCGTTCTCTTCGGTAATGGCTAGGACAAGAAAGTCAGCAAGAACCAACGCCACTGCAATTGGAACACCTGCTCCAAGGCAAAGAGGTAGACCTCCTAGGAGGGGAAGGGTGGCAGAAACTCCACCAAGAGATGCAAGGGACTATCCAAGCGACGGCCGTACTGCTAGTCTCTCCTCAGATGAGGAAAGAGCCGCTGATCCACCAATAAGAACCCATGAGCTCGGGATCGAAGGACAAGTTCCTCCGCCAGGAACACACGGTCCTCCCCCAGGAAGAAACTTTACTCTTCCAAATGGGCAGATCATTCGTCCCAGTGAGTTCGGGATGAATGATAATCAGTTTGGTCTCTTACTCACCACTATACAAGGATGCTTTGGATCAAACAACCTCCAACCTCCTCAGCCCACTCCTCCTCTGGCAAATCCAAGACAAGCTGAACCCGCACAATCGAGGAATGAGCATCGTCCTATTCAACAAAGGTTAGGGGAACAAGTTCAACAAGAAGATCTAAGGAACCTTCTCAACAGGAGAGCCGCTGCTTCTAACGAACAGCGAGAGAGAAGTCCAGTAAGACCTCGGGCGGATGATGTTGGGACTAGTCGACGTGGAGCACAGCAACACGCACCAAGAGATCATGTGGCGGAAAGTATCTCAATAGTACCTCTCAATGACCTTCCTCCAGATGTGGCTATCAACCCTAGAACTGGTGAAAAGTTGACTGCTGAGCAGATTTACCTCCAACAAAAGGCTTTAGAAACACAAATTGCAACTCTAAGCAAGATGGTGAAGGCACATGAGAAGGTGACCCTTAGATCTCCCAATCCGCTATGTGATGAGATCAGAAAGGAAAGGAAACGCCCCGATTCCACCATTCCAAACCTCGAACACTATTATGGAGATACTTGTCCCGTCGGTCACCTTACTAGATACGAGAGTAAGATGGAGACCAATGGCTTGAATGACAACATGAAGGCTCTCAACTTTTCCACTATCCTCTTCGGGGAAGCAATGGATTGGTGGACCTCAACGCAAATGACTCCATCAAGTCCTATTCTGACATTGCTTCCCTCTTCTTGAAAAGATTTGAGAAAGCAAAGAAGAGGAAGAGGTCAGTTGAGCATCTGGCGGGAGTAATCCAGAAGGAGCATGAGGATCTTAGAACCTTTCTTGACCGCTTCAATACTGAAATGCATGAAGTAGAGCCTCATAGCATCAAGGAGCGGGTCCGACACCTATATGCTAACACTTACAATGAGGACCTCAGGAAAAAACTTTCCAATGAAGAAATCACGACTGAAAAGTACTTGGAAGATATTTGTGAAGGAGTCTTGTATGGAGAAGAGTATCGAAGAAATGTTCCAATAAGAGCAGGAGCTAGAAAAGGGAAAGAGCAAGTACGACAGGAGCCTCCTCCTCGTCAGGGAAAGTTTGAACAAAAAAGGGAACTTAGAGATAAGAGAGAGTTTCGTAGAGAAAGAACTCCACCAAGAAGATACCCCGAGTATACTCGCCTCAACAGACCGAGATCCGACATCTTGGCTTCAATCGTTGAGAAAAACTTGGACATACAATGGCCAAAACCTACAAGGAGTAACAAAAAGAACAAAGCTTCAAAGGACTACTGTAGGTTCCATAAACAAAAAGGTCATTCAACGGAGGACTGCGTCCAGTTGAAAACGGAAATAGAAGGGATGATAAGAAGTGGAAAACTGAAGGAACCAATGTATGAAGAAGAACCTTCCAGACACCAGAAGAATGAACAAAGAAGGGAAGAGCGTGGTTCGGAACCTCCGGCAGGCTCCTTACCGCCTCCTCCGGCAGAGATCCCACCTCAGCATGCCCAAAGATACCGAGGGTACCACGATAATATGGAGATGGAAAACCTCCCTTATAGCGGAGTTATCAACGCCATTGCGGGGGGACCGACTGGTGGAGACAGTCGAAATGCAAGGGAAAGGACCGCGCAACACTTGAGGAACAATGATAGAGCATATGCTCCTTCAGCCCTGAAGGGCACAAACGCCATCACCTTTGACGATAGCGAAATTCCCCCACCGACGTCTGGTGGAGGAGATCTCAAGGACCCCGACGTTCCTTTGGTTATTTCTCTGGTCATCGCCACTTACAAGGTGAACAAGGTACTTGTCGACACAGGAAGTTCTTCAAATGTCATCTCCAAAAGGACTGTGGAGCAAATGCACTTGGGAAAAATTCAATATGGGCGTGTGTATACTTCTTTGGTGGGTTTTGGAGGATCTATAGTACGTCCCATTGGGAGCGTACCACTACAAGTCTCTATGGGCACCTTTCCGGCAAGAGTGACTGAGACAATCCTCTTCGTGGTGGTCGATAGCACCTTCGACTATAATGTGATTCTGGGCCGCCCAGGACTTAACCAATTCAGGGAAATCGCCTCTCCCCTACATAACAGGGTAAAGTTCCCAACCCCGAACGGCGTGGGAGAGGAAGTGGGCAATGTCAGAGAAGCCTGGGAATGCTATATCATGTCGACCAGAGGAGCCACAGTACCCGTTCTTTCGGTCACTAAGAGACCCAGGAGTCCTCCTCCTGTGGCTCTTACCCCACTAAAAAAAGAAATTGGTGTTGGGTCGCTCAGGGAAAAGTTCCCCAAGACTGCCAGGATAGAACCTCATGAAGCCCTGAAAGAGGTTCAGTTGATCGAGGGGAACTTGGAAAAGACAACTCGGATTGGAACGGAGATGAGCACAGAAGTAGAGATGAAGCTCATCACATGCCTTCGAGACAATCATGATATCTTTGCCTGGAGCACCGATGATCTTAAGGGGATAGACCCGAGGATCATGATTCACCGTCTGAACATGGATCCAATGGTAAAACACATTCGGCAGAAGAGGAAAGACTTTGGACCCGTTGAAGATGCTATTATAGCAGAAGAGGTGAACAAGTTAATAAAAGCAGGACACATTGAAGAAGTCAGATACTCTGACTGGGTTTGTAATGTGGTCCTCGTCGAGAAGGCCCCAGGAAAGTGGAGAATGTGTAATGACTTCACTAGACTCAACAAGTTTTGCCCAAAGGATCCTTATCCACTACCTCGCATAGACCAACTGGTAGATTCTCTTTGCAGGATGTGCGCTCTGAGCTTCATGGATGCATATCGGCTTCTATCGGATCGGGATGGCCCGAAGACGGCCTTCTTCGCATCAGGAGGGGTTTATTGCTTCAAGGTCATGCCATTTGGTCTCAAGAATGCAGGCACTACATACCAACGACTGGTAAACAAAATGTTCAAGGAAGAGTTGGGTAAAACTATGGAAGTTTATGTGGATGACATGCTTGTGAAAAGTAAGACTGAAGAGGAGCATATTGAGCATCTCAACAATTGCTTTTCCATTCTTCGGAAATATGGAATGAAGTTGAACCCTGAGAAGTGTACGTTTGGAGTAAAGGGAGGAAAGTTTCTTGGTTACATGGTCACGTAAAGAGGCATTAGTGCAAACCCAGAGAAAATAAAGGCAATCTTGGACTTACCACAATCAAAGACCATCAATGAGGTTCAGAAGCTCTTGGGGAGAGTGATGGCACTAAGCCGTTTTATCTCCAAGTCCGCCGAGAAAAACCTTCCCTTCTTTAGAATTCTAAGGAAAGGAGACAAGTTTGAGTGGTCAAAGGAGTGTGAAGATGCCCTGGATAACTTGAAAAAGTACCTCCTCTCACCACCTCTCATGTCTAAACCAATAGAAGGTGAACCTCTTTACCTCTATCTAGCTACTACTGACGAAGCAATGAGTTCTGTGCTGGTGCGAATACAATGCAACGACCATTTACCAATCTACTACTTGAGCAAGGCCCTTGTGGGCTCTGAGGCCAGATATGTCAAGATCGAGAAGCTCGCCCCGCCTTTGGTTTACAACACGACGACTAAAGCCTTACTTCAAATCTCACCGGATCGTGGTCCTCACCAATGAACCACTCAAACATGTCCTGTGGAAGCCGGACCGGTCAGGCTTGTCCAAGTGGGCAATTGAATTAAGTGAATATGATATCGGGTATCAGGCTCCATCGGCCAAGAAGGCACAAGTTCTTGCCGATTTCCTGGTTGATTACCTAGAAGAAACAGAAGAAGGAACCCAAAGATCACAGGAAAGTGTGAGCCATGTCATGATCACACAAGTAAAAGAGGATGAGAAAGCAAAGGAAGGAAGGCCTAGAGAGACACAAAAGAATGATTTCCAGCTTTGTACTGAGTATCAGCAACCCATGGATGATTCACTCAGAGTGAGGCACATGTTCCTCCTAGATGAAGTGCCCGATACTTCAATACTTGCATCTTCCGACAAGAAGCAAGAGGATAGAAAGATACCCCCTGTTGCTGAGGAAAGCGAATCGAGAAACAAAGACTGTTGGACATTACAAGTGGATGGATCGTCTACTGGACGGTTAGGAGGAATAGGAATCTTTCTTGAAAGTCCTGAAGGAGCCAAACTGGAATATGCCATCACTCTCAACTTTAAAGTGACAAACAATGAGGCTGAGTACGAGGCACTCCTCACTGGCCTAAGGATGGCAAGAGCTCTTCAGGTGAAGAGGATCAGGGTTTACACAGATTCACAACTTGTGCAATCTCAGTTCTCCGGATCCTTTACCGCCAAAGGACCTAATATGATCAAGTACCTGGAGCTCCTCAAGAAAGAGACTGAGCACTTTGAAGAATTCACTCTTGACCAATTCCACAGAGAATGGAACGAGAAGGCCGACGCCTTGCGTCTCCAAATGCCCTCTAGGAGCTTTGGACACAAGAAGCGTCATCCCGATGACCATACGGACTCCTCCTTGACTAGCTCCAACGGCTAGTCTTCCTCCTAAACATGGAAAAGATTTGGATGGTGATATATTCCACTACCTCAAAGATGGTTCTCTACCTTCAGATCCTAGAGAAGCAAGAAGGATCCTATGTCGTGCCAATAGATACTTCATCTTGGGAGAGGATCTCTACAAAAAATCCTTCACCGGCACCCACTTGAGATGTTTGGATCCCCAGGAAGCGAAAACAGTAATGGAAGAGATCCACGCTGGGAGTTGTGGAAGTCATTCAGGAGGAAGAACCTTGGCACAGAAGATCATAAGACAAGGATACTATTGGCCCACCATTGACGCTGACGCTGCCAATTTCGCCCGCGCCTGTGAAGACTGCCAATACTACGCCAACATACCACACCGTCCAACCAACCCTATGATTCCGTCAATCATAGCATGTTCATTTGATCAATGGGGCATAGACATAGTTGGTCCATTCCCACGCGGAACCCATCAGAAGAAGTTCTTGATCGTGGCAGTAGAATACTTCACTAAGTGGGTTGAGGCAGAGGTAGTTTTGACCATCACTGAAAGCAGGGTACGAACATTCATCTGGAAGAACATCATCTGTCGTTTTGGACTTCCAAGAGTTCTAGTGTCAGATAATGGAGCTCAATTCTCTGGGGCAAAACTGAAGGAGTGGCTTCAATCTTTCAAGATAGAACAGCGCTTCACTTCCGTTGGCCACCCCCAGGCTAATGGTCAAGTAGAAGCCACCAACAAGACCATCGTCAAGATCCTAGAGAAAAGGTTGAAGACCTCTCAAGATAGTTGGGCAGATGATCTCGACGCGATCCTTTGGGCACATAGGACGACGACTCGGACTTCCACACAAGAGACGCCTTTTCCCCTTGTCTATGGATCCGAAGCAGTCATTCCTTCGGAAGTAGCAGTAGAAACCCAAAGGATCTGGCAATACAACCCAGTTTACAATAAAGTCGCAAGGATCTATGACCTTGAGCTCCTCGAAGACAAACAAAGCAAAGCACTGGCTAACATCCTCTGATACCAAGCTATGACCGCTCGAGCCTACAACAAGCGGGTCTTCCCAAAGGATATACAAGTCGGAGATTTGGTCCTCAGAAGAGCTGATATTTTAAGCAACATTGGGAAACTTAAGCCCAAATGGGAAGGACCGTACAAAGTTACTGGAGCCAGAATCAATGGAAGCTTTGAGCTAGAAGACGACCAAGGCCGAGCCCTGAAGAGAACATGGAATGCTAAGAATTTGCAGAAGTTCTATGCTTAGGATAACACTTTGAGAATAGACTACGACAGTTATCAAAGTTTTTTGTCATTATCCTTAAACAGGCCTCGAAGCCCCAAAGTTGTAATTTGATTTCCGTCAAGTCAATACAACTTTGCTTTAATAACACATCTTCATTCCGCTCGAGTCAAGTCCTTCGGACTCCCATAACCAACCGAATCACAAGCAAAGTCACCTAGCTGTTCGTTTCGGGTCTAACTTGCACACCGATCCGAGTAGGCTTAACACAACGAAACAGGAAGACAACGATAACAAAAACAAGCACATTTTATTTAAAGAAAGGATCAAGTTACAAAGAGAAGAGCCCGAAGGAGCCCTGACCGAGCTTACAAAGACAACAAGCGCTTATTCTAGTTAACTCTCCTACTTTTCCAAAAGCAGCATCTTTGGAAGAACGATCTTGTACCTCCGAGCGCTTATAGGAACGAGCCCGATTAGGTCGTAATCAATTCTACACCTTCGCACATTCCAGATAAAGTTCAACTTTCCACAAAATAAGTTCAACTCCTAGATATCATGGAGTTCCCTTTGGACAACCTAGCATTTGGGAGCGAACGACCAGGATAATCGGGGCCATTCGAGACACCCCGATAGAATGTTTCACGACCTCCGAACGGAAGAAACGGTTCCGAAGCAAGCAAGTATCACCACGACAATCCGGATCGTCTCCTACCAGATAATACAGTGAATCCATCTCGGATTACTCAAGTATTTGGAAGGGAACGTCCCGGATAATCAGAACGATCCAAGTCACTCCGGAAGCATCCGCCGAGCCGACACTCAACAAGATCGGCAATGTCAGGAACTCTATTCCAGAATCGTAAGTTACCCCCCGGGCCTTCAATTCCGGAGCAAAGTTTTCGATACAATGAAGCTGCTAGGACACGGACCAACGGACATTTTTCATATGGCTAGCTCATGATGGCTCGTAGTTCCGATCCCCAACAAGATCGGCATTATCAGGAACTCCCTTCCAGAATTGCAAGTAGCCCCCCGGGCCTTCAATTCTGGAATGAAGTTACCAATGAAACCGAACTGCTCGGTCATGGAACCATAAACCAACTTTAGGTCACCCGACCCTACGTCTATCCGGAAGACGAACAACTCCACGGGACAGCTTTGCTAGAAGGCCTTCCAACATCCCGGGCGGCTCTTACACCGAACTTCAGAATACTGGAAGGGCTTCTACCAAACCAATCCCGTCGACTTGTCGTCCCCCGGATGTAGACTCAATGTGAAACGACTCGGATATGCTAGAAACTCATAAATTTATGATTGGGCAATCCCCCGTGCCATTGAACTAGTCTACCCCCTCCGGGGCTCAAGCTGTTGCTACCAACCACAGCCCCAGAGAAAGAAGATTAGTACGAGGATCCGAAGGAGCTTTCATCCGAACGACTTGACTTCATCGTCTCCAGCATGGTCTGACCCGGAGAAATTTCCGAAACACTGGGAAACCTCTAAGAGGCAAGATCATGCATAGGGACGGTGGTGTAAACCCACTCGTTAGATGCCGGACCTAGGATCCGGACCACTTATTACTATAAAAGGGATGGAATGATCTAGCGAAAAGCCGTACAATCCAGGGATATATATAGAAGCAAGCAACCAATCAACAGCTGCCAGGTGTCCCGCAAATGCCGGACATGGGCTTGGGCCTAGCACGTGGGCCTGACAATTGGGCTGCTATTGGGCCAACCCAGACACCCGTTCGGATGTGATAGTCCGAGGCTGATATGATGACCCCGAGCCAACTTCGATTTGTAGCGAGTTACTCAACTTTTATATTGGGTTTACTCTTTTATCAACTTGTCACAAGTGAACATGGTTCGGAACAGCACACCAAGTCTCTACGGATCAGATATATGGGAAACAACCTAGTCCTACTTATTAGAATCTGGAGAAACCAACCCTATCTATACAATAGGAACTACGACTCGGACGGGCACCGCCTCCGACCGACCCAAAGATTATCCATCAAGGAACTTTGCTTAAAAAGAGTTCATTTTAGAACGAGTTTGGCCTCACGGACTCGGACACACTATTCGAACAGACCGAACCAAACCGAGTCAATGGAACTTGTTATCGATCCATTTTACGAAGTCAACGCACAAAGGGAAGACACGCATCCGGGAGAGCAATAACACAGGCCAAAAAGATATGCATTCGGACAAGGAGCATAAACAACCAATCAAGTTGAAATTCAAGAAAATCAATACAAATAGCAGCAATCAGCAAAAGAAGTACATTGTTCCAAGGACCGAAAGGCCACAATTACAAAACGACCGAGGCATACCCCGTCTTCTTCCCACCGCTCGAATCACTCAGCCTGTGTTCCGGAGGGGCCTCCGGTATCACCCTCCGGGGGTGCCTACTCCCGCTCCTTAGCCAACCTCCTTTCCCTCTGAGCCTACATCTCCTTCAGGAAGCCCAGACATCTCTCCATCAAGTTCAAGTCCCGGCTGAAACCTTGGATGGGCCCGGGCAACGTCTGCCAGTCTTCATTATGCTCCGGATGGTCCTCCAGAGGAACGAACACACTGGACATTAGCAATCGAGGCACGAACGATGGAAGATACGGACCACCATGTTTAAACCTTTTGTCCTCCGTTTCTTCAGTGACGAGCTCCACAAACTTGCATTGAAGAAAGTCGTCGTCCAAGACACCCTCTGGAGCGAAGTCCGAGCCATCTGCCTCTTTAAAGGCTGAAATACCCTCAGCTTCCAAGTCACAGTCACTTGGAAGCCAACCCTTTTTCCGGAACTGGCCCACAGCAGCATCGAACCCATCTTGCCGAGCTTCATCATACTTGGACTCGAGCAAGAATTTGTAAGAGTCCGAGTCCAAGAAGTCTCGACGGATCGAACCCGACCTTTGTAGCTCCTCAAAGATCATGTCCTTGAAACTTCGGGAGACGCCAACAAACTCATTCACACCGTCCTGATGGGCTTTCAAGTCCTTCTCCAGCGCTAGGATGGCACTCTTCATTTTAGCCGTCTCGGATTCGGCCTCCTTCTTGGATGCTAAGGCCTTTTTCAGCCGTTCGGATACGCTCTGCAACTTAGACGCCTCAGTCGCCCGGGCAGCCTCAGCCTTGACCAGATCCGCCTCGAGGGTGGCCCTCCGACCCGCCACCAAGGAACACGCCTCAACGGCGGCAGCAAGCTAAGAACGAAATGGATGTTAAGAAGATTAGACTTAGTTCCGAGCCATACAAAGTTGAAACAACAAGGTCAATTTTTTTTTAATGAGCTAACCTTACGCTGAGCAGCGGTCAACTCTGCAATCCGCTCCAGCTCCGAAGCGGCAGCCAATCGGGCAACCTCAGCATCCAAGTCCAGCTCCGGAGCATCGCTCATTTTCCCCTTGCCCTTCTTGGATGGAGGGATCGGACCTTCGGATGAACGTTTTTGCCCGACTCCAGCGCTCGAAACACTGACAGGAGGTTCACGGGAGGCAGATCTCGGAGGCTTCTTCGACCCTTTCGAAGCGACTACCTTACCCTTATCCGGGGTAGGTATTGTCTGGGCTTCCTCGCCCGCAGCAGCCCTCCGCGTCTCCTCCGCTCGAAAGGAAGCAGCATTCCGAGGCTCAGTCATTGGAAGCACCGTGGAAGTCTTGATTATCTGGGTCCGGGTACCCTCTTCCATTTCCTTCCTCTAAGCTGCGTTCAACTTCCGTTTCAACTCACGCAGGGTTGACATTGTGTAGTCAAACCAAAAATCTGCACAATCCGAGTGGCAACAAGATGAGTTAGTTGACATTTACAAATTCTCACTTAAAAACAAAGCAAGAAAGGCAACCGACTCGCATGACCAACCCCGTGCCAATAATAAGAACTCTTACCTAAATCCTCCCTGTTATCGCAAAAACTTGGCTCCGAAAAGCCGGCCAGGTACGTAAGAGGTTGACATATTAACCCTCGGAAGAAGTACTTCTCCAGATCCTGGTTTCGATGAAGAGCTTGCATCCATAAGGGGATGTTCCGAGCCGGAGGTTTCCAATCCGGCAGCCTGCCTCGGAAGAATTTTCTCTCAAACTGCCACTTTGGCCTCTCCGCCTCGGATTGGCCTTCCTTCAGGGCCAGTCGGACGAAGAAGTATCTCCTCCACCAGTGGATCCCCAACGAAGAGAGGGGATCAACAAAAAATGTATATGCTTGACGACATACGAACGAATAGAAGCAAGTGTTCCTATTACTTACACTAATATTGAACAACTTTTGGAAATTATCAAATGTGATCGGGATGCCCTTGTATTTACACATTACCCCGAAGCACATCAGGTTTCCGAGCGAGTTGGGAATTATTTGATGCGGACTCAGTCCCATGTTGTTCAAAATCTCCAGGAACTCGGACGACACGGGCAGCCGCCACCCGCAATGCAGACTTATCTCATGGACGCACATGTATCCCGGAGGCGGATTGTAGAAAGCATGTGACTCGTCCGGAACGAGAATTTCCACGCACTCCGGAATCTCGTACCTCCTCCGAAGTTCCTCCACCTCCTCAGGAAGTATAATCGAAGGACAGGTGGGCAAAGTACCATCCTCATTCAATTCACCCTCCGAATCGGGGTGAGTAACTTCGTCCCTTGACCGGGGAAACTTCACTCGAAACACGTCTTCACCCCTCTTAAGCCCCTCGGGCAATTCCTCTTTGGTCATCTGGTGGCTCGGGCCCGCTTGACCAACAGAGGCCCTCCGGAAAACATGGGCGGACAACATCTCTTCTTCTTCCTCTTCTTCGACACCAACTTCTTCGGCCGGGTCTCTTCCTCCGCTCCTTCCTCCTCGGACGATGAAACCAACTCTACTACCGTCCGAAGGGGAACAGCTACTTAGACCCGATCCTCGACACCTTCTTCGAACATACCCAACTCGGGAGGTGCCTCGGAGGTATCATGCACCTCCTCAATGTTAGGCTCCTGTGGATCTGGAATGAACGGAATTCGGTTAGGGTTACTCCTAAAATTATAACCTAGGTTGCGAATCAGGGATCGAATCTCTACCGGAAGTTCGGGCTCTCTCCCGGCACGACCCGGACGGCGAGCTCCTATAATTTGCAAGCTTGTCTCTTGAGCCGCGCCAACACCCTGCACATTAGAGACTCGCAGGTAATCCCGATGCTTCGGAGACCCTGAACTCGGAACAACTAACCAAAGCAAAGAGCTTACCTCGGGCTCTTCCCGGCTCGGCCGAGGAGATTGCTCCAGCTCTGCTGACTCATCGTCAACAACAATGTCAATCTCCTCGGAGCTGTCGGATAAAGACGATGCGTCGGAGACATATCCCTCAGCCTCGGATCGGTTCTGACTATCACTCTCGGACATCCAAGGGAAAGCAGAAAGCAATTTCGTAAGCCTTAAGATGGCAGTCCGAGAGGCCGTTTATGTATATTAAAAAAAAATCGGGGACAAGGAAGCGAATCGGCTGGACGAAGTTAGCTCCGAGTCAGTAAGATGGTTACTTTATGGTAGTCAACACAGCCAAAACATTGGTTATTACTAACCTACACATCATGGGCGTACATCCGAGCAGCTTAATAGAAAAAATGACTAACAAAGGAAATGGAATCACGCAACAAAAGAAGCAAACTTACTTGTATTCGGATGATTGGATGGAAGGTAGCCGACTTCGCACAAAAACACGCACTACGGACCTTTCTTGACTCGCTCCGGATCGGGTGTAGATACTTCGGATATGCTCAGGAACAAAAATCTTCTCTCTAAAAGTGAAGAACGAAAGTGACTCAGGCCCCTATTTATAGAGGGTCACACTTGGAACTCCAACCGTCGCGATTTTTCGGGATTAAATCTCAATCGTAGATCAAAAATCATCCAACGGTGTAGTACAATAGTACTAAGTGAAATGACACTTCGGTACAAAAAACTTACCATGGGATAATACAAGTGAATACAACAAACTTCCCCACTTTCGGGCAAGACACAACACTTGGACTTCAGACTACCACCCATCGGATGCTCCAGCACTTTCCGGGCCAAGATCACTCGCCAACACTCGGACCTTCGTCCGCTCGGATGTTTTCCCACAGACCTTGGTCAGCTTGGACGTTATCTTACTGACCTTCGTCCGCTCGGATGTTTTCCCACGGACCTTGGTCAGCTTGGACGTTATCTTACGGACCTTCGTCCGCTCGGATGTTTTCCCACGAACCTTCGTTCGCTTGGACGTTCTCATTCGGACCTTCTCTTTGCACAAGAGCTTGGTACGGATAGAACATTCACCTACGGATCGACCCGTACATCAACAAAGGTACAATACCGACGTTCGGAGTCTATGCTTGGTCTCACTTACAAATACCCTTTTCTTTCTCAATTTTGTCGCACTCCGGGCCCTTCCCTTCGGACAGCAACAAAAGTAAGAAAGAAGGGGGGGGGGGGGGGGGAGAGACTAAGTTAAGGACCACACGAAGCACGGATTACACCTTTTTTCTGCTTCCAAAGAGGAGGATTGGACCAAAAAACAATCCACCCTCAACAGTCTCAACCAATAGTTCCCCAACTATCTTCTACTAAGATACTTGGAAACTAGGGGGACATATGTTGATACGAAAATATGTCCAATCCGTCATGAGAGCCCTTGGAACAAGTCCTAAGGCGTCCTAAGTCATCTAATGGATCCGAGACACATTGGTCCGAGCCAACGGTCCGATCCGGGCAGACCCACCATGGTCCGACCCACTCTAGAAGAGAAGAACAAAGGATCTAAAAGCTTACTAGGTCTGACCCACCTGGGTCCGAGCCTCTCTAGGAAAGGAGGCATAGTACTTGAACAGTACTGGGTCCGACCCAGGGCCTCAGATACGGACGATCACTCGAATCCAACATAACAATCTCACAGGCAACCAAGTAGACAGGCACCAGAGAGTAGGGGGTCCGAACCATAAGGTCCGAATCGGAAGAGTTGGGCAGGCTTAGAGGACTTTCTAATCTGACAACCCAATGCGGTCCGGACCAAGCGTCCGGACCAACCTCTCCAGACCTCGGACCTCGGCAGACTATGTCATACCCTCCAAAACTCTCCCAATAATGACTAAACTACCCCTAAAAGCCCAAAATGGCATGGGCTAGGTATCATTATTAGGCCATGGGCCTAGATGTGCCTTGGTGGCTCAACCGGACCCTACACTTGGCGCGATCTTAAAGAAGCCTTCCACTTTGAGGAAACCTTATATATAGGGGCACATATCCCCATGAGGAGGTAAGCGATATTACGAACGTAATCTCGAACAGTATACAGAGTAGATCTCCAGTCTCTCTCAAGTGAAGTCTTATACCGGTTTGACACTTGGCAAACCGGGTCCTAACCCCCCCTCCAAGCCTCTTGTGCAGGTTCTCACCAAGTGCACAGGTGGAAGATTCTTACCCGTTGGTTCTTACGTAGTGAGGAAGATATCGTCTGGAGCATAACCTGGGCAATTGAAATAATACTAAGTGTTTGGGGAACTATACCCTCAACAGGATGCTTTGGTCAAGGTTGACACATACTTGGTACCAGCAGATTTTGTAGTTCTACGTCCCAGCAATGCAGCGACCAGCAGCAGAAACCATGTGATTTTGCTGGGAAGGCCGTTCATGAAAACTGTCAAACTTCAAGTCGATGTTGCAGAAGGGAAGATAGCGATGGATATCAGAGGCAATCCAATAAGCAAGGATGCAGTCCGTCTTACAAGTAACTCTAATGCCTATTCTGTTACAGATTGTGAAACAGAACATGAGATTGCCAAAGAATTTCATTGCATCATTGATGACTGTGTATATACTACTTTGTTTGATGATATTTCTCGCGATAAGTTAGAGCCCGCTTTGACACTAGATCCTGATAAGGAAATTGTGAGTGAGGAAAGTCATGAGCTAATCTGTACTTTAGATTTAGCTGAAACTGAACCGGCAGGTGAACTTGATCCTCCTAGTGAACCATTAGGTGAATTCGACTCCTTCGGTAGAAATACTGGGGAAATCGAACCCCCTAGGCCTGACCTTAAGGAGCTCCCATCCCACCTTAAGTATACTTTCCTTGGTGAAAATCGGTCCAAACCTGTGATAATCTCTTCGAAATTGCAAAAGGAAGAAGAGAACCAACTTGTTGAGCTTCTTAAGGAGAATTATACGGCCATAGGATGGGGAATTGGAGACATTAAGGGCATTAGCGCAACCCGTTGCACACACAGGATAAGTTTAGAAGACGACGCTAAACCTGTTAGGCAACCCCAGCGCAGGCTTAATCCTGTTATGCAAGATGTAGTGAAATCTGAGATCCTTAAGATGCTTGAGCACGGCATAATTTACCCCATAGATGATAGTAGATGGGTGAGTCCTGTGCATGTAGTTCCTAAGAAGTCGGGGGTTACTGTCGAAACAAATGAGAAGGGCATAGATGTCCCGGTAAGAAAAACCACTAGGTGGCGTGTGTGCATTGATTACAGGAAACTAAACGCAGCCACTAAGAAAGACCACTTACCTCTGCCATTCATAGATGAGATGCTTAACCTCCTTGCTGGGCGAGAGTTCGATTGTTTTTTGGATGGTCTTTTAGGTTTCTATCAAATACCCATTGCTTAGGAGGATCAGGAGAAGACGACATTTACTTGTCCCTATGGGACTTTTGCCTATCGCCGAATGCCTTTCGGACTGTGCAACGCTCCTGCTACTTTTCAAAGATGCATGCTTTCTATATTTTCTGACATGGTGCAGGATTTTATAGAGGTCTTCATGGATGACTTTTCTCTTTTTGGAGATTCTTTTGCTAATTGCTTACATAAACTTGATAAAGTGCTTAAACGTTGCATTGAGTGTAACTTAACTCTTAGCTGGGAAAAAAGTCACTTTATGGTTAGAGAAGGAATTGTCTTAGGGCATGTAGTCTCAAAACGTGGGATAGAGGTTGATAGAGCAAAGCTTGATGTGATTGTTAAACTTTCCCCTCCCACTTGTGTGAAAGAGCTGCAATCTTTTCTTGGGCATGTTGGTTTTCATAGGAGATTCATTAAGGATTTTTCGAAGATTGCTAAGTGTTTGAGAAACTTGCTTATGAAAGATGTGCCTTTTGTTTTCAATGATGAATGCATGAAGGCCTTTAACATCTTGAAAGAGCAGCTTGTTTCCGCTCCCATTGTTGTTGCCCCTAACTGGTCCTTACCCTTTGAGATTATGTGCGATGCTTCTGATTTCGCTTTAGGTGCTGTTTTAGGACAAAGGATAAATGGACATTTTCATGTGATTTACTATGCCAGCAAGACACTTAACCCTGCGCAGGTTAACTACACCACAACTGAG
Source organism: Plantago major (assembly GCA_026545765.1). Taxonomy (NCBI): domain Eukaryota; kingdom Viridiplantae; phylum Streptophyta; class Magnoliopsida; order Lamiales; family Plantaginaceae; genus Plantago; species Plantago major. The sequence continues at coordinate 25,737,085 of CM048840.1, read as the reverse complement.
AAAGAATTCCTAGTTGTTCTTTTCGCATTTGATAAATTATGTTCGTATCTGAAAGGATTCAAAGTGATCATCCACACGGATCACGCTGCGATCCGCCACCTCATTGCGAAGAGTGATTCTAAGCCGCGCCTCATTCGGTGGGTTTTGATGTTACAGGAGTTCGATTGCGAAATAGTTGATAAGTGTGGTAAAGATAATCTTGTTGCTGACCATTTATCTAGGCTTGATCCTAAGACAATCTCTCCTTCTCCACCTATTCCCAATGACCTACCTGATGAGCATCTATTCTCTGTTAACCTAGAGCCTTGGTTTGCAGATATTGTGAATTTTCTTGTTGCAGGTGTTTTCCCCGCTAACATGTCTTCGCAGGAAAGAAGGAACTTTGCGCGCCGAACCAATGGCTACTTTTGGGATGACCCCCACCTTTTCAAGGAGGGAGCTGATAGCGTCCTACGGCGCTGCATTCCAGAGAGTGAAGTAGGCAGTGTTCTCACCTCTTGTCATACCATGCAGTGTGGCGGGCACTACAGCGGGAAGAAAACCGCCCTGAAGGTTCTTTAATCAGGTTTCTTTTGGCCCTCTCTGTTTAAAGATGCTCATAAGTTTTGTACTAGTTGTGATGCATGTCAGCGTAGTGGTAACATTAGCAAGCGTAATGAGATGCCTTTGACTAGCAATCTTGTGGTAGAACCCTTTGATGTGTGGGGCATTGACTTTATGGGACCCTTTCCCAAAAGTAATGGTAATGAATATATTCTTGTTGCGGTGGACTATGTGACTAAGTGGGTGGAGGTTATGGCCACCAGAACTAACGATTCCAAAGTTATGCTCTCTTTCTTGTCCAAGAATATTTTCAGCAGGTTTGGTACACCCAGAGCAATCATTAGCGATGGCGGATCTCACTTTATTAACCGTTCATTTGCGAACCTGCTTGTGAAGTATGGAGTGCAACACCGTGTCGCAACTGCATACCACTCACAAACTTCTGGTCAAGTAGAAGTCAGCAATAGGCAAATCAAGAGCATTCTCACAAGGGTCGTAAAACCAAATCTTAAGGATTGGTCAACCAAGCTAGATGATGCACTGTGGGCTTACAGAACCTGTTACAAGACTGTTATTGGTACAACCCCCTACCGGTTATTTTATGGCAAAGCTTGTCATCTTCCCGTGGAGTTGGAGCACAAAGTGGCATGGGCCACCAAGGAGCTAAATCTAGATATGCAGGCAGTTGGGGAGGAACGATTGCTGCAAATCTCCGAGCTGGAAGAACTCCGCCACCTTGCCTTTGAGAATGCAAAGATTTACAAGTAGAAGACGAAGGAGTATAATGACAAGGGGATAATCCGCAAGGACTTGCACCCAGGAATGAAAGTTTTAGTTTTTAACTCTCGTCTTAAACTGTTTCCAGGAAAGTTGAGTTCGTGTTGGGATGGACCGTACACGATAATCCATGTGGCACCGCATGGTGCTATAGAACTCTTGAATCCCGCTGATGGTTCCACCTTCAAGGTCAATGGGCAGCGAGTTAAACCATACTTTCACGGGTACATTGAGCGACCGGAAGAAGTGGTCGAACTTTCCGAGTCCAGTACATGACTCTAAACTGTACATCACGGGCAAGTCACTGTTGACCCCATTCTTTTTCTTTTTTACTCTGCGCTTGAGGACATGCTTGAGTTCAGGTTTGGGGAGGGGGGAATGTGCTCTCTAGTGTCTTGTCTGCGTTTTTCTCTATTTTCTGAGTCTCTTGAGTCTTTCATCCCTTACTTTCTATTTGTTTTGGTGATTTTTTCTTTCCCTCTCTAGAGTCTTTCGTGATCGTTCTTCCAAGTTACGAAAACTTATATTGTGATTGTTAAATCTGCTTGTTGCTTACATTTTGCACGATTCTAAGCTTAGATAGAGTAGTGAACTTAAGATCTCGTAAGTTTGTTTTTCCTGTAAATAGCAAGTTTGTTTAATTCTTTAGTCCAAAAAGCCGGTGAGAAACTTTAAGCCGATGAAAAAATATCGTACCGGCGCTTGTGTGATCCTTTCGGGAAGTGCAAACCCTCTTGTTTGCGCCTTTTCATTCTCATGTGTACTCGGTTAAGTTAAGTATGACGAACGGCATGCTCTTCATGTTTCATTTTGTCGAAAGCTAGTGCATTGCGAAGAACCGGTTTGGGGAGAAGAAATCTGCTGCGTTTTGATGTTATTGTTCAAATTCTGTAATATGTATTCCCGCTGTTTAGTTGAATTGTCTCGGAGTGTATCTATGGTGCTTGTCATCACCGTAGTCGTGTTGGGCGTATTTCAAATACTACCTATATACCAGCGTGGTCCTAAAAAGCCATATGTCCATGAGGGTTGATGGCACGTACACAAAACTAACACGCACAAAAGTGCGGACTTCGGTAAAACAGACACTACCAAAAAAGTGAGACTAAAAGAGTCCATAGTGGCCAAATTAATTAGAATTTAATTCATTTGATGCAAATATTTGGTTTATGGAAGTTGGTTGTATGTCTTGGCAAGCTGCTATACGCAAGGAAAAAGTCGCTTCTGACTTAACTAATTGAGTACTTTGCTTGAGGTATTTAAGGCACCTTTGTGACGAGAGTCACCTTCCTTTTCTCTTATTGTTCTTGAGTGTTTAACCCACTGGACACTTCCAGAGTGTGAGAGAGAATAGTGTAGGATTTCCTTGCGAGGGATTGGAGAGTTAGATTTAAGTGTTATTTATTGGAAAAACTCTCCTGCATGATTTTTTGTGCACTATTTCTGTCAACGCCAGTTGAGTGCAAATTTTTTGCATCTTGTGAATTTAACGCTCACAATGGTAGAGTTTGGTCACTTGGAAGATTGATTCGTCTGTGTGTTATTATATGTCGTAGTCTAAGTTTAGTTGTCTTTAATTTGTTTGTTTGCTCGAGGACGAGCAAAGGTTCGGTTTGGGGATTTTGATGAGACAATATTCTAACATCTCATTTGGTCCTTTTTAGCGGTCTTTGTGAGTCTTTGTCCTTAGTTTTGTAGTCTTTTTAGTTCGTTTTTATGCGTTGGTGTTTTGTTTATATTTTGTAGGAATCTATATCTTTTGAGTCGAATGAGAACAAGCTATTTAGCATGGCTCGTCGCGGCGAGGAATTCAGTCCTCCGCGACGAGATTTTACGAGCTTGCAACTGGGAATTGAGAGAAGGTTCGCCGCGGCGAGGAAATTGGTCTGCCGCAGCGAGATTTTGCGAGTGGAGCCTCTGTTTTGAAGATTGAAGCTCGCCGCGGCGAGATTATGCGAAGGTTATATATATTGCGATAAAGAAGGCTCGCCGCGGCGGCGAGATTTTGCGAATTGGATATATAATCGATTAAGAAGGCTCGCCGCGGCGAGCTATTTCTTCCGCTGCGGTGAGCGACGCAGAATTAGTTTTATTTTTCTTATTAGATTAGAATTTTGATTCTTTTCTTTTCATACTTCTTTTAACCTAGTTTTTGGAGAAAAAGCTCCTAGATTCAGACATTGACATTGAGACATCTTTGGAGCTTGGTTATTCATTGATTTTACTCATCAAGATTATTGGTATTGATTTCTCCATTACTTTGTTCCTTACAATTCGTTCTTTATCTTCATCGATTGAATTGTATGTTATTGCATGCGAGTTTATCATCTATGTTTCGTATGATTATTACCATGAATCTCTATATGCAATTATCTATTATGAGTAGCTAAACACCTTTGAATACAGTAGTATGTGAAGATTATGCATATTCGTTCTAGGGTTTATCAAAGCACTCATATAGGTTAGTCTCGTATAAAATCTTCGTAAAAACCTTCAATTCGATAAGTCCGTATTAAATTCTCTAAACTGTTCATATTTAAGGATCGTGAATTGACGACTCACGATTTCTCCAGTATAATATTTTCTAAGAACAATTGGTTGAATCGAATTGATTGATTTGATGTACAACAACCGTGTGACAAATATGAGTGTTATCCCTAGTTCGAATTAGCATAATTGGATCTTGCTACTGTATTCATCTTCCTCTCATTGTTAATCGTAATCTTAGCTTTAATCGATCTAGTTAGAAGTACACAAAAACCATCAATCAAACTGTTACTGGCAAGTATCTGTTGCACCATAGTGCCATCCATATCACATTTCATACCAATCGCTAAATTCATGGTAGAAGACATAGTATCCAAAGCCACAGAAATCACATCATTTAGGAGTTTTGTGTGATTATACCTAGAGCTCTTAACATTTTAAATCATGTACCGGTCCTTGTTGTGATGAATCCTTATATTGTAGGTGCCATCCTTACCTGTAACACAAAATTAAGCACACTACAAACATTAGAAAATGCATCTTTTTTCTAACATAATGTTGGTCCAGATAACGACAAAGTAAAAGACTAGGGGGGTGAATAGTCTTTTAAAACTTTTGACGATAAAACAGTTTCTCAGATATGTGTGAATATATCTGATACTTATATTCAGAGAGCGGAAGACTTTCTAAGTGATAAGTGCACGTGCTTTGCAAGATATAAGTGTGTAAATACTCAGCAAGGTAAATAAAGCAATTAATAAGTTGCAGAAAGTAAATAACACAGATCTTTATAGTGGTATCAGAGGGTGGCGTAATCCCTCAACTAATCCACTCGCCCTTTCTCAGGACTTGAAATTTACTAAGATAGATATTGAATTCTCCTTACAATAATCCTATCCCTTGATTCCCTTTTACACTAGGTTCCCAACCAAGTGTTCCCCCTGAGTTATTCCCCAGCTTTCTCAGCCAAGTACTTCCTGTACTCAGAAACCTTTGAGCTATTCCTTAGTTTCCCAAATTAAGTACTTCCTGTGCTCAGTAACCTTGGAATTGTTCCTTAGTTTCCCAAACTAAGTACTTCTTGTACTCCATGCCGTGTGTGGTGTTGGTTAAAGTAGTTTGTCAGGTGAGTAGTCTTAATAACTTTCTCAGTTATGTAGGAATACTCTATAGAACAAGAATCACTTAACACACTTCACAATGTGTGGTGATATGTTCTTCACTGACCCAAGTCTATGTTAAATGTTCTAGAGAATGAATCTTAGATACTTGATCTTTTGATTCAACTCCTTCACAGATAGCAATACTTGTTAAGGATCAGGACACTTAGAACTTTCGTGCTACTTGGAATTCAAGAGCTTGGTCGCAACACTAATCTAGAGAATAAGTAGGTTGAAGGCTTGTATGCTTGAATGAATAAGTTCGTAGATGTGTAAGTTCTGTGTGTGTTTTCAAGCATTCTAAATGGTGATATTTATAGTTGAAAATCATGCCGTTTGAATAGTATCCGATAAGCACAATGAAATTCAAACTATTGATATATGTAAATAGTACTGCAGAAGACGTTGTCTCTTTTCAGAGATTTCCTCTTTTGTTCAGATGTCCTGTCTGCGCATTTATTGCATTGTACTATTTTTTTGTCCTGTAGTGCCAACGGAACTATGCACGCTTTCTGAAGCATTGCATGTCCTTTTCCAGAGACCTTCACTTCTCCATATACCTATTGAAACATTGTTTCCCAAAAACATAGTTTTATCCAATGTATCTGAGCGAGGGTTTCTGTGGGCACTTTTCCTCATTCAGTAACCTTGTGTTCTCATACATCTTTTGTGAAACTTGTTTATTGAAAAACACTTGTTTCTTCAAGGTATCTGGAAGTAGGTATCTGAGGAGACCAATCTCCTTAGTCTTCAGCAATCTTGTGCAGTCTTCGAATCTTCAATACGTTGAACTCTTCTGCCGGGTGCCTCCTTTTTAGTCTTCTTCAAGGATATAAAAATTACATTCAGAGACCTAACATCCTATACAAGATTTGATAGACTAACATGCTCAGTAAACTTCCTCTTTTACAATGTTCAAGTGAACTAAGAGTACTAGTTACCTTTCTGAGCTAAGATAAGTCATTAGGTTGCTGATCAAAATTTAAGCAGATATTCCTAACACATAATCACAACATAAATTTGATATAAAACCAAAAACACCAAAACAGAGTACACACTTACAACTGTAACAAAAAATCAACACCTTTCCGAAAAAAATGAAAAAAATCATATATTTATGTTCGAAAATCCTAAAACTGGCCACCATTCACTAAGCTGGGCAAAATTGTAGCCATCCAGTACAATTTCAACACTAAACCAACTCGAAATTGAGAAGAAAAGGCTTGAGATTTACCTTTCGACATGGTTGCTTCGAACAACTAAAACCCTAGTATTCGCCCACAAAATTGAACTATACCAATGTCGATTATCACACAGATTCGAACTTCAGCCTTCAATATCACACTTAATTTCGGACTTGATGGTGTTCTTCGTAGGGTTTACAGTACAGAGGAAGAAGAAAATGGAAGGTTTTGGCGGGTGTATGGAGATGGTGGTGACTTTTGGGTTTAATACAGAAGATTCCCTTTTCAATTTGTTTTCACTTTCTTTATTTTGTTTTTCTTTTTTTATTTATCCAGCTGCCAAAATAATGCCACATATTCAGACACATAAGCAACATGTGCCACATACTCGCCGGAGTCAACGTCGGATGTGCATTTTGGGTTTATATGTAATACTTCAAACAGTGGGTACTAATCTGTAATTGGCACAAACAATACGGGGTATTTATGAAAATGACCCTTAATTTTAAGAGAAAGTCTAGTAAAATGCCTGATTTTTCTATACAATAGGATAGACCACATTAGACTAGTATAATCTATATGGGCATGTAAAACACTTGTATTGAAGGAATATCGTCTTTCCTAATATTTATAAAAAATCAGGCCTTTTTCAAGAATTATACTAATTTTAAATTGTATGTTTAATTTGATTTTTTTTCCCTTTTCTCTTATTCACTTCTTTTAGGTTTTTCTCTTTCCACTATTTTTCTTAGGTTAAATGAGAGTGGGGCATGTGTCCCACTCTCATTTTTCAAATTAAAAAAAAAACATAATTTCATGTTTTATTATTTTCCAGATTAATCGGGATAGGAAATGTAATTTTGAATCTTTTTATTTTAAAATTAATTTATGAAATTAAACGAGAGGCCAACACACGTCCAACGTCTAATTGAACTATTCCTGACACATGAAAGTCAATCTCAAGCCTGACAAAAACAAAGGCAGAGTTTAACGTTTATATGTATGGAAAGCCATTGATATATACATAAATTACGGAGTCATTAAGTGGTATATAAACTGGAGGTGTCTGCATGTTGTATATTTTAAAAATATTTCCCAACATAATTTACATTTTATTATAAATATTCATTTGGTTAGAATTGTTACAATTGATTCAAACAATTATTATTAACTCCTCATAACCTTTTTTTTTTTTTTTTTTTGTTTTCATGGTTGTAAGTGATGATTGATAAGAATAAAGGGAATAAGAAGGGAACTATAAAATGTGAAGGTATAAAATAAGGTCATGCATGTTTGGTTGGTAAACTTTGAAAATAGAAATTGGACCAATATGTTATTGTTGAAGGGACCTAGATGAGCAAGGGGTGTTTATTGGGGGTACATGGTGTAATTTTACAATCTTTGATAATTTTGGGGTCCTTAATATATTTGTAAGATCCCGAAAATTATTTGGATCTGAGTTGATACACAAGGTTTTATAAGTCATTATTTTATGGACCCATAAATTATATGATTATACTTATAGGATTGGATTTGGACATGTAACTTGTTACGGACTTTGGATTATACCTCGTACTGTATTTCAGTTATTTGATATTTAAAGAAATTTATTTTGTGGAACGGGTTAATACTAGTTATATATAATGATTGGAGTGCAATCATTAGTTGAGGTAAAAATGTATCGAGTATTTAATACATTACAACATTGTATTGTTTATATTTACACACAAATCACACATGTTAACAATTCAACAATGCATGGTAAATGTAAAATGGAAACAATAGATGAATAGGAGAAGGCAACTTTAAATATAACGTGAAATCAGAATTCAGTATCATCGTATATATCCTCAAGTCCTCATTACCCCCTCAATCTAGACCACTTGTGTTGTGCCACTAGACTCCTTTCGGAGCGGTGTTTGCTCCTCCCCTGAGGGGCCGTGCTTGGTCGAATCGTACTTCTCCCCGTCTCCCCACAAAGCGTAGGCCTCCTCCCCATGCACCGCATCATCTCCAATCAACAATTGATCCTCCGACATTCGAAGGGGAACTATTAAACGTACCACCACGCAAATGATGGACGTGACGACAATGTTCCACCCGATAATGAAACCACCACCAACTATTTGTTTAAGAATTTGCATGCCACCAACACCACCATAAACACCACCTCGCGAATTAGTGACTGGCAAGAAGAGGGAACAGAGGACTGGCTCCGCAAAGAGGCCAGTGAGGATGCCACCTAAGTATCCTGCGACCGCATGGGTGTGGAAGACGCCGAGGGTGTCATCGATGGCCTGGAGGAGCCACCACCGTTTGTGGACTATCATCATTGTGAACCATGGCACGCTGCCGGAAAGGATTCCCATGACTATGGCGGCCCATCCTTGAACAAGGCCTATTAAGAGTATTTTATTAAGAATGAAAAATTCAACCAATTTGTATACATTGTGAACATTACACTAGGATATATTACTAATATGCGATATTAGTTGTCTTCTCCAAATATGCAAAAGTGATGACGAAGAAACAATTCAGTGTCAATTGAAAGAGAAATTTACTACTAGCAAAATAGGATCATTAGACAATTGGCTTAAAAATATATTCTTACTATAAATTTAGACGGAGTCATGTATTTTATTAGTTTGAGTGTGATTCTTTCAACTTCAATTACATATAAAAACAAGTACTCAAAGACGAATTACGTGAGCAGATCCAGTCTCCATGGACCATCATGATATCAAATGTGTACATGTCCAAAGTTACATTAAGATCTGGTTCACCTCACTGAATTATTCAAACTTTTAATTAACTTACAACATAAATATTAATTAAGTGGCATATGTCACGTTATAGACATACTCCCTTCGCCCCGAAGCAGCTATCCATTTTATTGTTCGCACAAGTTTTAAGGAGAGTAAGGCTCTGTTCTTTTTAACTTAAAACTCGTTCGATTCGATTCGGCCCATTCGATTCGATTCGATTCGCTTGCTTATATTTTATACTACAATTTAGTTGATTCGATTCAATTCAATTTAGTTGATTCGATTCGATTCATAAAGAATTTGATTGAAAAGAACAGAGCCTAATATTATAACACTATATAATACATGTAGGGTTTAATTTATGACTTTTTGGTAGTTGGTTTGATTGTTTAAGATACTTTTTGACTTTTTTTAGAAGTAGTGGATGATATAAAATTATATAATTATTCCTAAAATGGCAAAGAAATGAAAGTGGACAACTTTACCGGGACATCCAAAATGACAAAAGTGGACAACTTCTATGGGACAAAGGGAGTATCCTTTCTTCTTGTTTAATCTAGCTAGTGAAAAAATTTAACCACTAGTTACCGTACGTTCATTTAAACTTCTATATTTGTCGAGAAATAGAAAGTTCTCTGCAGTACTCTAAGATAAAACTAGAAAAAGTTTGAGATATGTATTTATATATTAGGAATTTTACCTGCGCCAGGAGTAATGCAAACAAGGCCAGTGATCATTCCCTGAACCGCGCCGATAACTGAAGGCTTGCCGAAGAATATGACGTCTAGCCATGTCCATACGAGCATGCTAGTGGCCGCGCAGATGTTGGTGTTGAGCACAGCCATGGAAGAGTCGATGTTGGCGCTGTAGGGATCACCACCATTGAACCCCGCCCATCCCATCCACAACAACCCTGCCCCTGCCAGGGTTAACAACACATTGTTTGGTGGAAACCTCTCTCTATCCGCTTTCGTCCTGGGACCCACCTGTAAAATATTTTTATTTTGTTAAACTGTCCGTTTCAATATGTTTTCTTTTTAATTCTATATATTACACATCTCACCTCGTAAAATTGAGTATTGTCAACTCTTAAGCAATAATCAAAAGTTATAATATGGTTGAGTGGTAAGGAAGTCGCAGGTACAAAGTGAAGGGAACGAATCTTATGCCATAACGGTTTACTAGCCGTAGACCATAGTTTAAAAGAGTCAAAGTAGTAAGAAAATGAATGAAAGAACGAGACTTTGGGGTCATGACTCATGGTGACAAATTGTTTGACTATGTCATACTTGTCTTTCAATTTCATCATCAATATGCCAAATACTCGGCTTTCATCATCAATATTGAGATATGACCAAGTTGTGCTGAATATTCAAGGAATCAAATTAGTTACAGCCTGTCTCCATGTTAAAATTCGGTTTTAATCGAGTTATCATTTTCATCATGTTTGTCAGGCGGTTTTAATCGCGTTGAACAGTACCCTTATAACAACTTTAAACCAATCAAATAACATTAAAACCAATCAAATAATCTTAAAAACTTTTACACACATCACTTCACTCTTACTCACCCTATATAACAACCCTATAAAACCTATAAAATTTTAATGTCATCCCAAATACAATTTTTCAAAACCCAATTATAATTCAGTTACTATTCACGATTAAAATCCAATTAAAATCATATCCATTTTAATCGCTTCTCGAACAGCCACTTATTGTCTAGAATTAAAAGTCTCTTGCCCTTACAAACAACAACATAAATTGATTCTATGTACCATATTTTATGTATTTCTTATATGTAATCATCAACTATTCAAAACAAATTAAAACAATGCTAGATTAATGCTAATAAATCACTAACCCAGTAAGCTGAGGTGATGCCGGCAATTCCGGATGAGAGATGAATCACATACCCGCCGGAATAATCCATCACTCCCCAATGGAACAAGAATCCGCCGCCCCACAAGCTAAACGCCCCTACGGTGTACGAGAACGTTAGCCATAGTGGCACGAACATCATCCATGCCTTGATGTTCATCCTCCCTAACAAAGAACCGGCCAATAGAATCACCGCTATACATGCGAAAACACATTGGAACCAGACCATGGATGCCATAGGGTAGTACGGCGTGACCATGGCCGTCTCCAATGTGCCGTCCTTATGGTAGTGGGTGGTGGCAGGTAGCATAGCCTGGTTGATAAGGAAGTTTTGTCCCAGTGCAGGCCCGGCTCTGCCCCATAAGGGTAGGAGTCGCTCCCCAAACGACATTTTGTAAGCCCATATTACCTGTCTTATATCGATTAAACATTGTAAACAGTTGAAACGGTGTTGTAGATAAATTTAAGGAAGAAGTACATCATCACAAAAAACACACCAACGTCAAAATTTTAAAGAAAAAAGTGTTACTATTTCAATAAAAGAAAATCAAAAAACACACCAACGTCAAAATTTTAAAGAAAAAAGTGTTACTATTTCAATAAAAGAAAATCAAAAAACACACCAACGTCAAAATTTCAACAGGTGCAAATGTCGTTGCTATTGGCAACGAAATAAAGGTACATTAGTTTGGCAAAATATATTGAAAATTACCAATGGATATAGTCGTTTATTGTCCCAAATACTATCATGCAGTGTTATACTATAACTTGAAACTTTTCGATGAGATATAATTGATTAGTATTTACCCAGCATAAGACAACGGCTGCAAAGGCATAAAGAGCCATGAAGGCGGAGTTAACGGCCCATTTCTTTTTTACGATGCTTCCATAGAGGATGACTAATCCCGGGACACTTTGAAGTCCGACAAGGGTGGCAGAGGTCATTTGCCATGCGTTGTCGCCTTTATTTAGCCAGTCGGGGACAGCAGCCGTGGTGTAGGCCTGGTAGGCGGATGGCACGTAGCTGGAGTTGATGGACATGATTCCCGTGTTGTGGGAGCTAGCTAGGTTAGGAGTGTTTTTTGTGGAGGATATAAGCTAGCTTCCCCCCTAGCTATTTCCTTCTTTCTTAGCTAACTAGTCACCACTAAATGGGAGGAGTTTTATACTAGGTTGTCCTACTACATGAAACGACTTTTTGTACGTAATATGATTAACACTAACTTATGTTTAATTAAGTTTTGTGCATTTGACGGGTAATTTTGCTTTTAATTTGTAAAAATTTATTATTACTTCGTCGAAGCACAAAATAGCACAAGTGATGACCGACTAATTACAAGGGCTCTATTTACCATTAGTTTTTCAGCTCAATGATCTTTTCTTGATCATTGATTAATAAAAAACTCGTTACATAAACGCGCAGCTTCTTAAATCAGCTAGCTGATTGAGAAGCTACCCAGGTTAATTTTTTTAAAAAAAAAACTCCTTATTTTTTCATTCCGAAAATATCCCTGACCTAAATTAGAAAAAAGGAAAACCACCCGTTTATTATTATTTACTCTGCCGACTCTGCCGTTATTCTTTGTTCCATCGTCATTATTGTATCTCCTTGCGCAACATACATGTAGTACACAACAATTACTTATTTTTTTCCCTTACTAAGTTAGAATGCTCAACGAATATATTTTTAAACTTCTGATAATTTTTAATGATATTATTAAACTGGCGGTGAAAAGTACATTGAATATATATTAGAAAAAATCGCGATGGCTCCGAAAAAATCTGCTCTCCCACCACGCCCCCGTGGCCGGCCAAGGAAATCAGGGACGGCGGCGGCGCCTGGTGGCGACCTTGACCCACCAGCAGGTAATATCGACTCTGAGCCCGTGACTACTGTTGTTTCCGATCTGGATGACCCCTCAAGCCCTACTCCTTCCGATTTCGAGAAGACGCGAGCTGATGAGACAGATCCCGATTCGCCAGATCCGGCAATTGCTCCAGTCTCTTCCTCCTCGCAGCTTGCCTTTGAATCCGCCATATAAAGAAACCTCTACGGTACCGAGATCTTCTTGTGCCGACACCCCGTGTTTCCGATAACCGTGAATCACAAGAAGAACCCCGAATCTGGGTCGACGTGATAAAAGGTAATCGATCGCCCAAAGACGGAAAGGGAATCAAATACGTTGCCCCTATTTTAGTAGATGGAGACCTGGAAATCAAGATTGATGATGAGGATGTGGAATCCGAACTGCAATTCTGGGCGAATACCTTGATATTTTTCGTTCTTGGGCGAGATTTATCAATGAACGCCGTAAAATAATTCATGATAAAAAACTGAGAATTTGTGAAACTGCCAGATCTTTACTATAATGAAGAAGGATACTTCCTGGTTCGATTCCATTCCAAGGAATACATGACTGAGGTCTTGAAACGAGAATCATATTCGATTTTTGGAATGCATATTTTCCTCCGTGAATGGACTCAAGATTTCTCCCTAAAGGATGATCTACTTCGCGTTATGCCGATTTGGGTTAAGTTCCCACAATTGCCTTTGCACCTATGGGGAGAAAAAAGCATCGGGAAAATAGCTAGTGCCATTGGAAAACCTCTGTTTACGGACGAATGCACAGCACGAAAACTTCGTGTTACATATGCTCGTGTTATGATCGAAGTAGATGTAACAAAGGACCTCAGAAAATCGATCCCAATCATAGATAACAAAGGTAGGAAGATTGTGCAACCAATTGAGTATGAGTGGTCATCTGCCTTTTGTCAGACTTGTCAACAGATTGGTCATGTATGCGGACACACACAATCACCCCAACCTCCAGAGACTCGAGCTCCACCACTTCCACGTGAAGCTCAAGCTCGGCAGCCTACACCGGCTCATCGACAAGCACCTAATGTCCAGTGGGTTGCAAGGATACCCGCAGCTCCCAAGCACAACCTGAGACAAAATCGCGCAAGCGGCGGCACAAAGCCACCGCAGGCGACAGCTGCTGCGTGTCCTGTTGATCCGGATGCACCTTCCCCTTCTTCTGGGCATGCTACGGCGGCGACATTACCACCTATTCACACACAAAACGGGTTTGAGGCCTTAAGTCATTTGGACGACACGGAGCTGCCTCAGACTCGAGGCCAATGTTAGCCTGGAATACAAGGGGGCTAAACAAAGTAGCTAAACATCGTGAGGTTAGCTCCCGCCTCAATATGCTAAATGTCCATATTGCTGCTTTGTTGGAAACTCGAGTCAAGGAACCGAATGCTACACGAATCAGGACTCGTTTTGGAAATAAATTGTGCTACTGTGATAATTACTCCCATCACCCGAATGGGAGAATTTGGATCCTCTGGAACGATCAACGGATTAAGCTACATGTGCACTCAAAGTCGGACCAATATATCCACTGCGCAATCTTTGACCTGGCAGATAATTTCCTCCATTGGACTACCTTTATATATGCGCAAAACACTTTGGACAAACGTCGAGACCTTTGGTTTGATATGGAGAGCCTATCCGTGAACATCTCTGGACCGTGGATGGTTATTGGGGATTTTAACAATGTCCTTGGACCACTTGATAGAGTAGGTGGCAATGCAATCACTACTGCCGATTTTAAGGACCTAGAGGATATGATGGGAATGGCAAACCTTGTGGAAAAAGATATGGAGGGTGATCATTTTACATGGTCAAATCGGCTGCAACAAGATATCATATACTCGCGCATCGATCGAGCACTATGCAACCCTGACTGGTTCTTAAAATACCCAACCTATAAGATACTTGTACTTGAACCTGGGGTATCTGACCATTCCCCCTTGCATGTGATCGACTCGGATTCTGCCCCTCGACCTAAACCCCGGCAGTTTCGATTCATGAATAGTATTGCCTCGCATGATGACTTCCTTCCTACTGTGCAAGAAGTATGGAACCAACCGGTTTATGGCCAACCTATGTATATCTTATGGAGGAAACTACAAATGCTTCAGAGACACCTTGAACCTCTCACTTAGAGGGTACTTGGCACCACTCGAAAACTTGAGTCCTCACGTCTGGACCTTGCCCGCGCGTAGCAATCTCTATCACAGGACAGATGGAATACTGAGCTCATACAGAAAGTAAAGCAATGTACGGAGGACGTAATTAGATGGAATAACATGGACGTGATGATAGCTGCACAAAAAGCTAAGGTCCACTGGCTTCGTACAGGAGATGGCAACAATGCGTTTTTCCATGCAACTATCCGTGAAAAGAATCGCAAAGTCGGCATCTCCAAGCTTGTCAATCCGGAAGGACAAACACTGACTTCACCACAGGATCTCGAGCAAGAGATACTGCGTTTCTATGGAAACCTAGTAGGTACGGCTGCCAGCCAGGTTCCGAAAGTGCATATTGAGGCTTTGCGTTCCGGTCGACAACTGAATAGGACAGAAAGACTAGATTTGATCTCTCCAATTGCGGAAGAAGAAATATGGGCAGCCCTGAATGACATTGGAGATACTAAAGCCCCGGGAATTGATGGTTATAACGCAAAATTCTTCAAATCTGCTTGGACCATAATCAAAGGTGACGTTATACGCTCGGTTATGGATTTTTTCGACAATCAGCAGCTCTATCCTACTGCCAACTGTACGTTGGTCACCCTCATTCCCAAATCGACCACTGCATGCACTATGAAAGAGATGCGACCTATATCGTGTTGCTCTACTATTTACAAAATCATCTCGAAAGTACTCACTCGGAGACTAGGACGGGTCATCAACTCAGTAGTAGACGAAAGCCAATCTGCCTTCCTCCCGGGCAATGTAATCCATGATAATATCTTACTGGCCAGCGAACTGGTACGAGGGTATGAAAGGAAAGGTATTTCTCCACACCGCATGATTCAGATGGACCTTTAGAAGGCGTTTGATACGGTAGAATGGGATGCCTTAAAATCGACTCTAGAGGAGTTGGGGTTCCCGATGCAATTTGTCGGTTGGATTATGCGATGTGTGACGACGGTCTCGTATAGATATGCTATTAATGGCACACCCTCCCAGCTCCTTAAAGCTAAACGTGGCCTTCGCCAGGGAGACTCTCTGTCTCCACTCCTATTTGTCATTATGATGGAGTATCTACACCGTGTGCTTAGCTTGCTAAAAAGGGATCCTGACTTTAACTTCCATCCACGGTGTGAAAGTTTGGGCATAACCAATTTATGTTTTGCTGATGACCTTCTACTCTTCACAAGAGGTGACCCCCGCTCCGTTGAATTGCTACTCGACCACTTTCGCATATTCTCAGAATCCACTGGTCTTGTCGCAAATCCCGCTAAGTGTCAACTATTCATTGGAGGCAGTAAGCGAGCCGATGTTGAGGCAATTGTACAACATACTGGGTTTAAGCTGGGCAAACTCCCGATAAAGTACCTGGGAGTCCCTCTCTCTGCGCGAAAACTATCCATTCGGGACTGCCAACCGTTGATAGATCGAATTACTGCAAGAATTCGACATTGGACTTCAAAACTGCTTACCTATGCAGGCAAATTCCAGATTATCCGCAGTGTCCTTCGGGCCATGACAAACTACTGGTTACAGGTATTTCCGATGCCCTATGCTGTTCTCAAACGTATAGAATCTTTATGCCGATCCTTTATGTGGAGTGGCACGGACGTGATCACACGGAAAGCCCCTATTGCATGGGACACGGTATGTGAGGAAAAAAACAAGGGTGGATTAAATCTGACATCGTCATTGGAATAAATGCACCATTGCTAAACTGTTATGGAACCTTTGCACCAAGGCTGATAAACTGTGGGTGAAGTGGATACATTGCTATTACATAAAGGACCGTGATGTCATGAATGTGAGGATAATTGCGAATTGCTCTTGGATAATGAAAGCTATCATGAAAGCGAGAGACACAGTGCTTCCATTGAGAATCTGGTCGATTACTTTACTGGCCACATCATTCTCCACCAGATTAGTTTACAAGGAATTGCGAGGAGAGAAACAGGATGTACCCTGGAAGAAATTCTGGTTCGGTAATATAGCAAGACCTCGAGCCACTCTCTGCACTTGGATGGCTCTGCACGGAAGGCTAGCAACAAAGGACAAAGTCAGCAGATGGATTAGTGGCGTCGATCCGGCTTGCCTGTTCTGCCCAAAGGATGAAACGCAACAACACCTTCTCTTTGAGTGTCCCTACACAAACCGCATATGGCGCAAGGTGTTGTGTTGGCTGCAGATTGTTCGAACTCCTCATGGTTGGACTACTGAATTCGCATACATGACCCGACAGTTTGGCAGAAATAACTGGCAGTCGAGGCTCCTCAAATGCGCATTTGCTGAAACAATTTACGCCATATGGATCGAAAGCAACAATGTTCTTTTCCAGCAGAAGCCTGTCAGCACCAATCTGGAAGAGAAAGTGATTGAGGTCCTACTTAATCGTTCCTGGCCAGACCCCCGCTTGAAAGCACATTGTGCCCGGTTACTATTAGCTTGATAGATAGTTTCAACTTGTCTCACCTTGTCGCTTTGATTACTCTGGATTTGCCTGGATCCTCGGATCGGCTTGTACTTATTGGTTTGGAAAGAAATAAATGTTTAGTGTTCGTTCCAAAAATATATATATATATATATATATATATATATATTAGAATAATTAGACAAAAATGTGATGTACTATTATTTAAAAAATATAGACTAATAATACGATGATGAAGGTTAAAGAAAATAAAAATAATAGTAATGTCATTTTATATCATTTTACAAAATACCAGCTAGCTTATCAGCTAATTTGCTCAACACCTACATTAAAATATAGCTTTTCAGCTAGTTAATCAGCTACCTAATCAGCTAGTTAATCAGCTACCAGTTAGCTTTTCAGCTAGTTTTGCTAATTAGAGTCAAGGTGTGAAAAATTATTATCTAGACCAGATCTACCATTAATTCATAGACCATGTGGTGTATAATACTCTATATCATTTACTTAATGTTCATGTCCCACACTGCATGTTTATATGGAGTGATGTGAAGCATTCTCCACCACATTGGACTGTTGGGTATTGATTATTGAAATGTAAGGAGTTAATGGAGTTGATTAATACAGATGCCGTTTTCGTAAAAACTGCATTATACAGGGGATAAATATAATTTTCTACAACAAAGGTATTTAGAAATTTTCTCCTATCTCTTTTCAAATACGTTGGGTACCCACAATCATTACTCTTCGATGGGCACAAATAAATCGTAATTGTACTTCTATAGTCACATAGTAGTATAATTAATTTCCATGAATCTGTTGGTATATTTTTGTTCGGCTCTGAAAAATCGTTTGCAAAGGTATTTGAATAGAATTTTATCTTATCTAAAAGATCGAACTTATAAAGAGGTGTGAAATTTAATCATTATTATCTCTCCAATACTCCTATGTATTCGTGATTGATTTCAACCTCTTTCAGAAAAGCCATCCGAGTTACATTTATCATGGGGTGAAGTTTGTCTCCGAGAAGATTCGAACGGAATTTTGGGCATCATCCATAACAAGACCTTGTTAAGGGGAAAAGTTATTCAACTTACATGTAATTTGCAAGATCCTCTCACAAGGTATGTTGGTCTTTCTAATACGCCACCTCGCAAGTAAGTCGCGATTAATCGGCCCTACACATGTAATCATAATAGTCATTTTTGGGCAACCCGAATTTGTTATCGGCTGGTGCACCCATCACTAACTTGAGACTGCTATGATATACTCCCTCTGTCCCATAGAAGTTGTCCGCTTTTGCCATTTTGAACGTCCCCGTTAAAGTTGTCCATTTTCATTTCTTTGCCATTAATTGTAGGAACAATTATATAATTTTATATTATCCACTACTACTATTAAAGTTTAAAAAAATAACTTAAACAATCAACCAACTAGTAATAAAGTTATAAAGTAAACCCCTCATCATGCATGTAATATATAGTGTTATAATATCATTTTCCTTAATGTATGTGCATGAACAGTAAACTGGATCACAACTTCTAAGGGACGGAGTGAGTATACCATAAAATTCATTTAATCTAAAATTTCAAACATGTAGAGAGTTGTGAAATATTACATCCGTCCCATAAATCTAATCCAGTATTCTTTTTATGGTTGTCCCACGAATCTAATCCGGTTACAAAAATAGAAAAAAAATATACTCACTAACTCCACTAACTCAACTATCTCTCTTACTTTTTTCATTATTTATCATTATATATCTTATCTCTCATACTTTCTCTATTCTTTATCATTTATCTCCCCAACGATAATTAATAAACAATTGAATTTCTTTAAAAAAAAATACCGAAAAGAAACCGAACTAAATTCAGATATGGAGGGAGTGTAATCTTTTAATTTTCCAATAGGGCATCCCATTAATTTTCTGTTTACGGATTCCATATATTCTTTGAAGTGATTGATTTGATAGAATAGAAAAAGGCTCCTGTGCTGTAACCAATTGATTCTTGATGCGGATAACCCACCATTTAATTTTATTGATCAAGAACGTTATAATAAGAGGACGGATTTGAAAAAAAAAAGTTAGGGAAAATTACATTTTGACCCCTGAACTTTACCCCCAACTACTTTTCCCCCCCTAATGTTTCAAAAATTACATTTCAGTCCTTCACCCCCCGGATTCCCTTGGAGATAACGTTGACCACCATTAATCAACGTTTGATGATGTCATTATTTAAATAATGACGTCATATATTTAATTATTAAAAATATTTTTTTTAAATATTTTATTTATTAAAAAAATAAATGGGAATAAATACGGAATTACGAAAATGCTCTCAGGGGGTCAAAATGTAATATTGTGTTAAAAAACCATTTTTTTCCCGCGTTTTTGTTGAATTAGGGTTGGGTGTAAAACTTAAGTTAAAATGTAATGAAAAGGGGTCTAAATGTAAGGTTGTACATACGGAATAAGCATATGATATCACCACAAGTGTCTTAATTTTATGATTAAAATAAGCATATAATATCATCACAAGTGTCTTAATTTTATGATTAAAGTGTCATTTTCTTTAATCACTCATTAGGCAAGAAAATAAGGATAACTAATGACACTTGATCCATCCCATTTAATTCTCTACACCTTTTTATCCGCTGTAGTTCATCTTCTCCCTTCCATGACATCTGTCTGATTCAAGTCCCTACTACTATTTCCTCAAATTCAACTCAGCTAACCTCCCCTCCCATTTCCTCAAATTCAACTCCTCTGTCACACTACCAAATCCCAGTAGCAACAAACACACCAAATTCATCCTCACACACTGCTCCACAAAATCAAACACCAACAAGCAAAACCCAATAACTCTTGGGACAGTCTCGAAATTGGGTCGCCTGTTGTGAAGAGGTTTTTAAGCGATGAGGAGGAGAGGTGGTGCATGTGGTACTCTAGTGAATCCGATTCTGTTGGATTGGCGGTTTTCAGCAATGGGATTCATTGGGAAAGAGGTGAAGGTAATGTGAAATCTGGAGAAAGTTTACTAAATGCGTGATGCGATAACGTTTGGTGATGTGATCATCCTACTTAAAGTTTAATTTTGGCGTCCAGTACTTTTTTCACTTGTCACCGAATTCAACGAATTTATCCCGATTTTGACCTGCACATCATCAGCCACCTCACCTACCAATAAAAATAAATCAAAACTAAAAATTAAAAAATACAAAATTAAAAGAAAATATTAAAAAAAAAAAAAAATGATGATGATGTCAAACATAAACGGAATTACCAAAATTGTTCCCAGGATTATAATTTCCCAAATAACATAACATTCTTTGGTCTTCTTCTTCCTTATTGATTCAAGCTCCACCTTTTCAATCTTCTTCTTCATTATTGAACAAACTAATCGGTCTTCTTCCTTATTGAATTGGTTAACAAATTAAATTAAGAAATTCAAGCTCCACCAATAGTAAAACCGATTCCCCTCCTTCTACCTTACTGAACAAAATAACAAAATACTAAAACGAGCTGCATTGCAGCTCGTCAGTACGCAGCTCGGCTGACGCGCCCTTGTCGGCCCCTGGTTTTGTTTTGTTTTTTAATTTTCAAATTTCATTTAATTTTTAAACGACTATAACTTTCAAAATAAAAATGCAAAAAATAAATAAATATCACCAACGACTTTATTTTTTCGAGATCTATAAAATGAGACCAGTCTTGACTATATTTGAATCATCCCATCTCCAACTCCTCTTTCTCTCTTAATTAAACTTAAAAATACATTCTTCACTCCAAAACACCATATCCACTTCGATTTTCCGACGACATGCGGAAACTTGTTTTCTCTGGAGACTCTCAAGTGGATGCAAGAAAACACACCCGGATCCTACCAAGAGTTGATGCAAAAGCTCAACGAAAACACTTCTCAACAACCCTAACCGAGCTTCGTTCGCCCTTTGTTTCAAAGCTCGTACCAAGACCCCTATACTCAAAATTACCATTCTCCAACCTCCCAAACACCAATATTTTCGCAAGCATCGGAAGTTGTTCCTGAAACGCAGTCGAAAATTCAACCGAACCGGAGGCGTGGGAAAGGGAAAGCCAAAGACACGGAAGGAGGGACGGCCAATAAACACTACAAAAAAACAGGGATTTAGCGACGGAATTATCCGTCGCTAAACCCCCTGCCGATCCGTTGCTAAGGCCTTAGCGACGGATAGACGCTCGTCTTAATGACGGGCTTCTCTAAGGCGAATTAGCGACGGATCGTTATCCGTCGCTAATTCGCGACGGATAGGGCGTTGACCCTTCCATCGCCATTTGAGACTGATAACTATCCGTCTCTAAAAACCCAGGGGTTTTTAGAGACGGATAGTTATCCTTCTCTAAACGAATTAGGGCTAGTATTTTAATTATTTTATAATTTTCACCTGTTTTTTCAACCAATATAATATTGATATGTCTCAAAGGGGAAATTGCATTAATTAACAACAAAGATTCGTCAAAAACAAATTATCCAAAATAAAGTTTACATATCCGAATAGAAATCCAAATATCCAACAAAGTAAAAAGTAGCATAGTATCCAAAACAACACATGCAAGCAACTAAGACGAGGGACCGGGGGTATTCTGGCTCATATACAAGCGGCAGAGTTCTTCGACCCTCTGATTCATTCGAGCCTGCTCATCCCTGAGAGTTTCAATCTCATTCTGGAGAGGATTCACTGCTTCATTCACCATCTGCTCGACCTGCACCTGTGTGTAAACATCACCATGTCCCTGAGATTGCTGGGACACGGAGAAGCTCTTCTCCGCCAGTATCTCGCCCAAACTACCAAGACCATAAACCCGACCCTTGTTGTCTGGTGGGTTGACCTGTAGAAAGATCTGGTCTTGTTCTTCCACGGACAACTCCTCACCCTCGAGCAGCATCTCCGCAATGATCCGCTCCACCTCACTCTGTAATAGTCAAGTGTATACGAAATGAGCTACAATTTCATATTTAATTTATAATACACATGCATATACAACTATGACACTTAGCAAATACACATACCTCAATAAGCCCGGACTTCTCGTCCACCCAAATGCCGTTCTTCAGCTTCCCCCTCTTCATTTCCTCTAGGCAAGTCTTGGGTTTGTTCTGGTTCAGCTAAAGAACATTATATATTGCAACAAGTAGTTAGTAAGTTGGTAGGAATGCAACCAAGTGGTAAATTGGTATAAATGAAAGCAATACACATGTGTACAAATCATGTTGTAATCAGAACACGCATATATATACTTACCGACATCTGGCGATCAGTGACAACAGCTCGTGACCCGTAGTGATGCCTGGCAGAGCCCTTACCATCTCGCAACTCAGTCAGCCGGTTCTGCCTGTTCTTGAAGGACTGATCCTCGACGGTTGTAAGTCTCCAATATTCTAGCCACATAGCCCACTCTTCGTCCCCAATATGCCTATACTGTGGCGGCTTTCCTTTTTCCCGGTATTTTTTCATGTCAGCCACCATATGCCTATACAGATCAGAGCCCAAACTCTCAAAAACAGGCCACATCTTGGGAATAAGGCCAGTCGGAATGTAGCATTTTTTCTACATTCCAATTCCATTCAAAGTAAAAATTAATGCCCCAAGGTTACAATTTCAAGATAAACAATGGTGCATTTCACCCAAGTAAGTGGCTAACATACCACATAAATTGTCCTGGAATTTACTAACACAATGGTGACTATATCACCCAAGTAAGTGGCTAACATACCACACAAATTGTCCTAGAATTTACTAACACAATGGTGACTAACATATCACCCCAAGTAAGTGGCTAACATACCACACAAATTAGTAAACTAGTTCATTAATCGATAGAATAATAAATAAAGCATTGTACCATTTACCACAACAAATTGTAACATTTAAGCTTACCCGAAGCTCATCAAAGTAGAAGTGCTTCGTCTCAGCCTTGAGTTTGCTCCACTGTTCGCCTCCCTGGCCCGACAACTCCCTCCTAAGCTTGAAAATCTCATGCAGGTCGTCTGAAGATTGCTAAGGCCACAACCTGCAGTTATCGATGAGATATAGAAGAGTACATATATTTATTAGACAATTCATGTGACATATATATATAAACACTTATCTTAAGTTATGTTCTACAAATGTATATATAATACTTACTTCCTCCTGAAATTAGGGAACAACACCAACTTCCCCTCCCACGTAGCACCATCGACGATCTCGGTATAAGGACACCGGTCAGGCGGGTACTGTCCTGGTCCATAACCACCACCAGACGTCCCAATGCTCGAGCCGCTGGCAGTCTAACTAACATGAGAGTAGCTGCTCGATCCACCAGGGCTGCTCGATTCACCAGGGCTGCTCGATGCACTATGTGGTGAACCCTGGGTCCCACTAGACCTGGGAATCTCGTAACTGCACTTTCTTTGGCGCGGCATCTGCAAAAAAGCATATGAATTAAGACATGAATTGGAATGTAATGGGAAAAGCAAGCATATAACAATTAAGATACATATAATCTACCATACACACATACTCTGATCCTCGTCACCAATGGTTAAGTCTACATATATGTCAGTGTCATCAATGGTTAAGTCTACATATATAAATTGCTTATTCCTACATTTATACTGGGTGCAAGGGCACTTCATCATCCCCCCACTCAAACAAGTAGTCTGTGTTAGTGCAAAAGCAACGAAGGCATCAACCCCTTCCACAAAACTAGGTAAAACTCTGCCATTAACTATCATTTGGTACATCCATGAACGATCGGTATTCATTGAATAATTATATAACCTGACACGTTTGAATTGATTAGATTGAGGTCTGTCATTTATTAAGCAAATTAAACTCATACTTACAAACATTATGATAATAAATCAATTTCAAAATAATTTAATCAATTACACAACCCCAAGCTTGAAAACACGTCAACGACCTTACATAATATAAGTTATACTAGCTTCAATTTGAGTATAATGTTTGGTTTTATATATCAACTACTAATTACTAGTTATACAAGCCTAAAGATAAAACGGATAAAACTAATTATCACTACAAAAAAATCGGGTTTAGGGACGGATTTATCCGTCCCTAAACCCCTGCCGATCCGTCCCTAAACCGTTAGGGACGAATTTAGGGACGGATAGAGACGCCCGTCCTTAAAACGGGCGTCTCTAACCAAATAGGGACGGATAAAATATCCGTCCCTATTTGGGGACGGATATTATCCGTCCCTAATGGTCAAAGACCTTTAGGGACGGATAAATATCCGTCCCTAAATAGTTTTTTTTATTTTTTATTTTTAATACAAATATTTCGACAATTTTATACGAATATTCAATACGGATAAACCGATAATTTTATTCAATACAAATAAACCGATAATTATATACAAATATTCAATATGGATAAACCGACAATTTTATACAAATATACAATACAGATAAACCAACAATGATACACTAAATCGAAAATTTCATACAATATTCAATATTCATTATTCAATAATACAATAATACAATATATAATTTAATAATTAATACAAAGAAAAAATTACAAAATTAATAAGAGAAAATTAAAAAAAAAACTAGATCTGGATCTTTGCATCTTGAACGGAGGAAGTCGAATCTGGTGGTGGACGGCACGACAGTGGTGGTGATGAGATCTGGACGGAGGCAGTGGTTGACGGTGGAGGTTCGGTGGTTGATGCGGCGAGGCAGAGAGAGGATTCATCGTCAGTGGTGGGGATGCGGCGAGGAGGAGAGAGAGGGGAGGGGTGGCGGACGGAGGCAGTGGAGTGGTGGTGGTGGAGGAAGGAGGGAGGTGGTTGTTGGGTGGGTGGTGGTGGAGGAAGGGTGGTGGAGTGGTGGTGGTGGTGGACGGAGAGGCAGTGGTGGTGAGGTGGTGGAGTGGTGGAGGACGGAGAGCCCGTGGTGGTGGAGTGGTATTCGAGCGGTGGTGGACGGAGAGGCAGTGGTGGTGGAGTGGTGGTGGAGGTGGTGGAGGACGGAGATCCCGTGGTGGTGGAGTGGTGGTCGAACGGTGGTGGACGGTGAGGCAGTGGTGGTGGAGTGGGAGAGAAGGAGAGAAGGAGAAGGAGTGGTTAGTGAGTGTGGGAGGAAGAGAGTGATTAATAAATTAGGGTTTCTGATAGTTTAGGGACGGATAGCTCTATCCGTCCCTAATTTAGGGACGAATAAATCTATCCGTCCCTAAAAAAAAAAAATTTTATTTTTTTTGGTCAACGAATTAGAGACGGATAGAATTATCCATCTCTAAATTTAGAGACGGATAATTCTATCCGTCCCTAAATAGGGACGGATTACTAATCTGTCCCTATTTAGGGACGGACTAGGGACGGATAGGCCTATCCGTCCCTAGTCCGTCTCTAACACCACCGATTCGTCCCTAAGTTAGGGACGGATTTTATCTGTCCCTAAATCCGTCCCTAAATCTGGTTATTCTTGTAGTGTATCCTCTTGCGGCCCCCTCCTCGTCACGTGAACCGCGTCCTACCACAGAAATAGCATTCCATCAGATCTACATCCTCCTCCCAATACAACATGCACATGTCCTGACAACCGTCTATGATTTCAATAGGCGGCCCCAATCCCCGCCTCTCCCTCCATTGATCATATGTCATGGACGGTGCTGCCTTGTTTCTGTATGTTTCGAATGTGCAAGGATACTTTATCGACCCCCCATTTACAGAAGCCGGATGTGTCATCGCGTTTCCTTCAACCCCTTTTACAAAACTCGATTGAACTCTGTCATTTAGAGTACGACGGTACATCCATGAACGATAGGTGTTCATTGGATGATTATATAATCTGATACGTCTGAATTGATTAGATCATATTTTTTCAACTCGATTCCCATTTCTTGCATGTTATAAAGTTTTTGTCTCTTACCAAAATTCCCATTACAAATAAAGCATTCCAACCCTTTAATACGAATTTATAAATTATAAATTACATGCATTTTACGAATGTAATCACCAAATGGTATCAACACACTTCATTAAATTCTCATAATCTATAATCTAGTACATGTATAAATTTATCAAATCAAACAATTGCACATCTTAATTAACATACTTAACATACTACATACTTAACATACTTAAATCAAAACTACTATATACGTAACATACTTAAATCAAATCTACTACATACTTAACATTATACTAATTAACAATTCAAACAATTGCACATCTCAAAAGTTAATTAACTAGCTACTAAAAATCCAAATTGACAATCAATACCTAATATAAACTAAACTAAGTACTACATACTCTCCATTTACATGCAATTGCTCAAATTAGTCCAAAGTAACAAAATCCCCAAATTTTAAAAAGTAAGGGTTTACCTTCGAATCCGGAGAAAATAGCGGATGAAATTTGAGATTGATGGTAGAATTGACCTCCTTCTCTCACGAGCTTCGAATAGACACCAAGAATGGCCGAAATGGTTGAGATTTGGACGGGATTCGATGTGGGCGAAATGGAGGAAGAAAGGAAGAAGAAGAAATGGGGGAGAGGACGAGCATTCTGCTCGTTTGTTCAGAAAATCTAGCGACGAATTCGCCTAATAGCGACGGATAGGCGAATCCGTCGCTAGATTTTCATTTTCCGTTTTTTTTATTTTAATTTATTTTTTCATTTTCTTTAAATTTTGGTCAACTATTCTAGTGACGGATACGACTATCCGTCGCTAGATTTAGCAACAGATACGACTATCCGTCGCTATAGCTAGCGATTCGTCGCTAGCTAACGACGGATAAAATTCGTCGCTAACTTGGCGTGGCTAAACATAGGAATTCTTGTAGTGAAAGGGGAAGGACGGAGGTCACTCTACAACACGAATGAGGACTTGGTTCTCATCTCTTGTTACATGGTTGTTAGCGCAAATCCGATCATTGGCACGAATCAGAGGTAAGCAAGTTTGTTCAAGAAAGTCGATGAGAAGTTCGAGGATGTGCGGAGGGATGGGAGGATGTCCGGTTTTGAAAAAAGCGGAGTCATGATTCACTTCGTCTCAGATTTAAGTGGATGAGAGATGACATTAATTGGTGGTTGATTTGTGTGGCCGTCCCTCCTTCCGTGTCTTCGGTTGTCGGCGATCGGAGTGGCTACAATGAAGCCAATGTAACTGAAACAACCCAGGAATTCTACAAAGAGAAGTCAGGTAGTAACGCCGGATTTGCATTGTTCAAGTAGTGGGATGCCATGAAACAGTATCCAGAGTGGGAAACGAGGATGAACTTGGAGGAACAATACAAGAAGGTCGCAACAACTCCGAGGGTTGAGGTTCCGTATGATGATGATCAACCAATGGAATCAGCAGGTGCTAGTAGTGGGAGCAAGCGCCACAGTGAGGACAGTGTCACGACTAACAAACGGCCTATGGGTCGTGACAAGGCAAAGAAGATGGCTAGAGGTGGTAGTTCTAACAACTCCTCAATGGATGCAATGAGCGAGTGATGGGTTAACTTTAATGAAAGTTATCCCCAATACCTTGAGTTGGAAAGGCAGAAGGAGGAACGTAGGATGAAGGAGAAGAAGATGGACATGTGGATGACACTTATAGAGAACTATGACATCTTGACCCCAGAACATAAGGGAGTTTGTGATGCACTGCAGAAGGAATTGTTTCCGTCCGAGTAATGGCTGAAGTTGGGAGCTTATTTTAGTTTGCTTGTTTTTCAAATTATGTGAGGTGTGGCTTGTTTGTTTTTTACTTTTCGAAGTGTGACTTGTTTTTTAATCCCCAAGTGTGGCTTGTTTGTGTTTTACTCTTCCAAATGTTCGTTGTAATAAAATCAGTGTGCTTTGAATTTGAATTTGATTTATTTGAATTACGGAAAGTAAGTCTTGTGATTTATCTTTACTTTGTCAGGCATCTTATCTTTGCTTTGTCAGGCATCTTGTCTTCAATTTCTCAGACATCTTATCTTCAATTAATGAGGCATCCAATGCATTGTGACTCAGCTATGACTAAGAAATGAGTCACACATCTCCCACAACTTGTCTATATAATAAATCATAGAACACATTTTCAGACACAACAAACTACTTGCATTCATCCCTTATTTCATTATCTTAACTAAACAGAAAACACTCTATCTACTTCAATTTTCCAAAGATAATCATGTCCAATTCATCATCTGATGATGAAAGCTTGTTTGGTTCTTCTTCATCCAATCCTTTCGCACAAATCCAAAGCATGATAATACAAAACGTACCAAATATGATCCAACAATTCCAACAACAGCAACAACCGGACGAGCCACGACGGCCTAAGAAGAAGCGTGCTTACATTAACAGAAGTCGAGAAGAGCGTGGCAAACAATTGGAGGAAGACTACTTCGGGGTTAACCCACCATATGCAGATAAATTTCGACGGAGATTCAGAATGGAGAGGCTGTTGTTCGAACGGGTGATTGCTGGTGTGGTGCGTCAAGATGATTACTTTGTGTGCAAGCTAGATGCTCTTGGCCGACCGGGGTTAACCACACTACAAAAATGTACCGCAGCCATTCACATGCTAGCTTATGGGGCTTGTGCTGACTCGGTTGGCAATCTTGCCGGCTTGGTGAAAGCTGACTCTCGTATCTTCAGCGTTTTGTATTTGTGGTGGCTGAGTTTGGACCAACATACATGCGGAGGGCCAATGAAGCCGATGTTTGAAGGATTATGGCAATCAACGCTGCAAGAGGATTTGTGGGCATGCTTGGGAGTTGGGAGTATCAAATGTATGCACTGGACATGGAAGAACTGTCCCAAGGCGTGACACGGTCAATTTCAAGGCAGAAGCAAAAAGCCTACCCCTGTTTTAGAAGCAGTAGCATCCCAAGAAACTTGGATATGACATTCATTCTTCGGGATTTCCGGAAAATACAATGACTTGTCGATCGTGCAACGTTCACCGGTGTTCGACGATCTCCTGAACGTCACGACACCTCAAGTCAACTTTGAGGTCAATGGCCATCAGTACAACATGCCTTACTACCTAACCGATGGCATCTATCCAGCTTGGGCTACATTTGTTCCTGCTATCCCGAATCCGGTAACGCACAAAGAAGCCAAGTTCTCTGAACGTCAAGAGTCTTGCCGGAAAGATCGATGTGGAACGTGCTTTCGGAGTACTGCAAGCACGATTTGCAATTATACGAAATCCGACCCTTGCACACGACAGGGCCACACTCAAAAAGATTATGGATTGCTGCATCACACTCCACAACATGATAGTTGAGGATGAGCGCCACAAATACCTAAACTATGACAAGGAAATCGAAGAGTTCGAACAAGATACCCGTGAGAATGTACCCCATGTGATTGACGGAGTTCGTATCCGACGAGCGCAATCTACAATAAATTATATCCCTGAATACATGAACTTTTCACGGCAAATGTACAGTAGGTGCACGCATGAATAACTCCAAAGGGACTTGATGAAACATATTTGAAGGATGCGTTGACTGTGGAGCATGCCCAATCGTGTAGTGTGTGTTTGTTAGTTTAATGCATTTATGTGTTGTGTGTTTGTTGCATTTCCATTTGGTTTTTAAATTCTCTGCAGTTTGTCGTAATATATTGTTGCTCAATAAATTATAAAATGAGTTCTAAAAATGCAATTTTATTAATTTCAACTTCTAAACACTCTTATAATACGTTAAATATGTTTTTAAAAAAAATTTAAATTTTTTTTGGAATTTCATGACGACGATGTGTCATACGTCTGCAGAAATCTCGTCACGAATCCGTCACCAATGACGTCATGAAGTTCGTTACCATTGCAGGTAATCTAATGAACTGAAAAACCAATATCCAATACAAGACTCCAGCAAACAAAACTAAAAAGGTAAATCCTTACCCCCTCACTATCTGTAGAAATATTCATTGATAGATTATGAGCTAGAGCATATTACCACTTCTGTAAATGAACTGAAAAGAAAAAGACACAAAATGAGACAAAAGACTCTCAGTTTATTCCACAATTGCACCAACTGGAGAGTAATCTCGGCTAGTAGACTGCAATGCCTTAATAAATTTCTGGCAGTCCCCTTCAAAGCAAACTTGCTGGTAATTGAGGTCCAAGGCCATAAGAAATTCAAGCTCCACCTCTTTACAGCTCCACTTCCGATCCCAATCACCAACACTCCACCGCCACGCGCCACCACCATCTCCTCCTCTCTTTACAGCTCCACTTCCGATTCCAATCACAGTAAACGCCAAATCTCCTTCCTCTTTTTACAGCTCCACTTCCAATCCCAATCACTTCCTGGGTCAACTCCTCTTTTATTGTTTTTTTTTTTGGTTTTTTTAACATTTTCTTTTAATTTTGTATTTTTTTATTTTTATTTTTGATTTATTTTTATTGACCGGTGAGGTGGTTGATGATGTGTGGGTCAAAATCGGGATAAATTCGTTGACTTGGTCTTAGCGTCGTGAAAAAGAATAAATTACGCAAAATTTGAAAACTTTAGGACCAAGGATCACACGACCACCAAACGGGTTATTGCACACGCCATTTAGGGTAAACTTTAGGACTAAAAATGCCATTCTTCCAATTCTGATGTGGGTTTGGTTATGGAAAGTAGTAAGGATTGGTGGAAAGAATTTGTTCTAAGTATAAAAGTTGGCAAGGACAAATTAGTAATTTCAAGTTTGAATTATGACATCAGCCGGACGTCATAATTGGAGCTCAATTTCCGGGAATTTTTTTAATACTTTTTATTTACTGGTCAACGACGTTGACTGACGGTGTTGATTGTTAGTCAACCGTTATCTCCAGGGGGAATCTAGGGTGAAGAACTGAAATGTAATTTTTGAAATGGGGACAAAGTAGGAGGAGGTAAAGTTTAGGGGGTCAAAATGTAATTTACTCTGTTACTAACTTTCGACTGTAAAATGATTCATTGTCTACCGGCCTCCTCCTAATCACCCCACTTTCCCATATACAACAAAGATAACTAGGCAGAAATATCTATATATTATATTAAGCAAAAAAGATTTGAAGCTATTCTAGGTGTCCACATCAAATAATTATGTGGCAAATTTCTTATAATGTAATTGGTCCATTTTTTATATAGTTGTCCAATGTCTTGATTCTGATTGGTCCATTTTAAAACTCAAGCTAATGTGCTTAAATATGTTGCCATAAAATCATTTACGTTTTATTATTGTTGCCATTACTTTAACTCAATAATTATATCTAGAATATTTGTTAGGAATATCTGTTAGTATTTTGATCACTCATCACATGTTCTTATCTTATCCAGAAAGGTGATTTAGTACTCTTGGTTCACTTGAACATTGTAAAAGAGGAAATCACTGAGTATGATTAGTCTAGTAAATCTTGTATTAGGATTATAGGTCTCCGAGTGTAATTTTTATTTCAAGAAGACCATGAAGATCAATCCTAGCAATGGAGCTTTTCTAAAGATTAGAAGACTGAAGATTGCACAAGGTTTATGAAGATACAAAGGTTTAGTCTAACTCAGAAAGACTATGTCCTTAATCCTTTCTTAAGTATATTAACTTACTTTCGAAATATGATTCTGGACATATGACATCATGAGTATGGATCATGCAAGCCATCAGATAGGCTCATGTATCCGTTGAGAATAAAGGACAATGAACAGTACTATGCATTAAATGCATCGGCAGAAATTCTGCAAAAAGCAAGTCCTCTCTGAAACAAGAGATAGTGACTTCTGAGTACATAGTTCAAGATATAAACGGATATAATTTGATAGAGAGCACAACGGATACAATTCAAACGCCTCTCAAATTTATCTATATATATCACACACTTAGATGCTTGAAGAACATACCTTAGAACGCTCTATCTTGCAAACTTACCATCAAGCAAAGTATTCTCTCAAGCACTCTACTACCCTTTCTGAAAGCTTTCTATTGCTCGAAGAATCACTAGTAGTTCTAAGTTGTCCTTAACCTTAACAAGAGATTGTTATTTGTGAAAGAGTTGAACTATCAGATACCCTTTCTGAAGCTCATTCTCCAGAACGGACATCAATTACTTGGGTCAGTAAAGAGCAGACTGCCATCCACTGAATAAGTGCATTAAGTAGTCTTGTTCTATTAGGCTCTCTGAAAACATAACTGAAAAGTTATACGAGAAGCCTCTCTGACAAACCTCATAACCAACACCATCAAGGCGTAGAGTAGAGGAAGTACTTGATTTGGGAAATCAGGGAATAACTCCAAGGTTATCTGAGTAGAGGAAGTACTTAGCTCTAGGAGCTGGGGAATAACTCAGGGGGAACATTTGGTTGGGAACCATTTGTTTAAGAATCTTAGAATAGGATTATTGTAATGTGAACTCAATTATCTGTTCTAGTGAATTCTAGGTCTCAGAAAGACCGGAGTGGATTAGTTGGAGGATTACGCCACCTCCAGATACCACTATACTTGCTGTGTCATTTACCTTTCTGTATTTACATTTCAGCAAAGCACACATACACATACTTATTTTTTCTGCACTTACCTATCTTAAAGTCTTCCGCGCTCTGAATTTAAGTATCAGAAACCCCTGTGTTTCGAGAAGCTGTTTATCGATAAAAGTTTTAAAAGACTATTCACCCCCCCCCCCCTCTAGTCTTTTACTTTGCCGTTATCTGGACCAACAAGTGGTATCAGAGCAGGAGGTTCACAAGCCTTCTGCACTGAACCTAGATCCCTAGATAGGTGAAGAAACTCTGTCTCTTTCTGAGGACTATATAATTTGTGTGTTAAGTGTGCAGGTATGTCTCTGAGTGATGCACCCGTTCTGAAGCCAGAAAACTACGAGAAATGGAAGAACAACATGATGCTCCATCTGGAGGCCATTAGTGACAAAATGATCTATGTCATCAATGAAAGGCCTATCAAAATCAGACAACTCAAACAAGTTACTGAGGTGTCTGATGGAAGAAAAGCCTAAGACAAGGAAGATGGAAGCGAGGATATGGCTGCTAGTGATAGTGGTCATGTTGCTCGTGGAAGCATTATGTATGAAGACAAGCCAAGAGAGCTCTGGACATCTGAAGATGCCAAGAGACACAGATTGGATGGTCAAGCTCGTAATATAATCATCAGATCGACACACGAGCATACGATGTAAACGTGGGTGCTAAAACGGCGAAAGTTGCCTGGCAATTGATTGAAGAAATCTGTGCCGGAACTGAGAAAACCAAAGAAAACAAGTTCGACGTTCTTAAACTGAATTTCCAAAACTTCAAACAAGGTCCCACTGAAACTCTGGAAGAACTTGATTTCAGATTTATACTCTTATGAGTGATATGGCTGCACTTGGTGAAAGCAATAGATACTCCCAGTCAGAAAAGATTAAGACTATTGTCAGAAGTCTCAATCACAACTGGGAACACACTAAGTTCTTTTATTTCAATCAAGGGATGCCAAATATTACTCCAAAGAGAGCTCTTCTCTCATCTTGCTCAGAGACTATGAGACAACTCGGAGAGAACAAGCAATTTGAAAAGTTGCAAAGTGTTGCTCTAGTTTCTCAAGGTTCTTACGAAAGAAGGATACCAAAGATGCATCTGAAGAAAATGCTCTTGCGATAAGACACATGAAGAAATTTGAGTCAAGAGATTGAGAGAAGAAAAGCTAAAGAAAAGTGAAAAAGCATCTTGGCCCAAACTATCATCGACAAGAACATACAAATGAACAACTCTCTGAACACCCCATTCGGAAAGGTGTTAATCTTTGCAGAAATAGGAAATGATATCTGCTTCTATTGTCAAAAATCTGGTCACTTCAAGAGAGATTGTCCTGCTTTAAATAAGCTCAAGACAGGTGACAATAAGGACAGAAGAAATTTCAAGAGAAATCAAAGGGCCTTACTGACTGAAGAAAGGAAGAAGATTCAAATTCAACTTGATGCTCTAGACATTGAGACAGATTCTGAAGATGGAGATTCAGATGACTCAAACCTACCATCACCAGAATTGTGTGGAATCACCCACGATGTAATTGACTTCGGCCTTAAGAAGAATGAAATGTGTTGAGTTGCTGAGATTGTTGGTCCAGACATCTCCAACATTAAAATGTGTCTTATGGCTGATGAGGTAACTAACAATTCACAATTTCTGTACTATGAGAGTGATGATGGAATTGCGGATCTGGAGTTGGTCAAGAGTGAATTGGATCGTTATGAGAAAGAGTTTCTGGAAGCACAATCCAAAACCAGAATTCTAGAGGAAAGCAAAGAAACTCTTGAAAAAGAGGTTTCTGAGCTAACCAGAGTATCTGAGAACAAGAACGCTGAAATAGCCTTTCTGAAATCTCAGATATCTGAGAATAAAAATTCTCACAAACTAGCCTTGGATGAACTCAATAAGAAATTGATGAAGCTTCTTTCTGAAAATGAAGAACTCAGAAAGAAAGAGCTATCCTTCCAATTTTATGCAAAGGCTAGTGACACTCTCACTGAGGTTCAATCCTATCTGAGAGATCCCTCTGGGAAAGGTGGACTTGGACTTGATGAACAATCGAGTAATTCATCTCCTCTGAAGAAGAATGATGAGATGTTGACCTTTGTAAAAAGTCAACAGAATGGTTCTTCAACCACCTATAGCATTGGTCAGAAAGCTAGGGTAGTGGACAAAGGAAAAGGAGTAGCAACCCAGCCTTTGAAAGAACAACAAGTTCACAAGAAACTTGTGGACAAGGTTTCTGAAAAGAAACACAACCCTCAGACATACAACCATCCACATTGCTACATTACTAGGAAAGGAAGAATTGCTGGAATAGGCAAATTCTCTACTGTATCATTTTATGAAAATAAAGATGGTGCAGAAACTAGTAAGGCTTCTGAAGAACGTATTGAAGAAAAGGTGTTGAAATGGCATTGGCTATCGTGCTATTGGAAAAGTTCTTACGCAACAATATAAGGAAGGACAAGAACAATGGCGCAAGTGATATTACGCGTAGCAATGAGCGAAGTGGAAGAAATCTCAAGCCACTGAAAAACTGAATGCCAGAGCTAGAAGGAACCTGGCCAGAAAGGCTAAGTTTGCTAAAAAGCAACCCCAGAAATCCAGGGTCCAGAAAGCACCAAAAGGAATACCTAGAAACACCCCAAGAAGGAAGATTGAGATCAAAATTTCTGATTTTATTGCATCTCCTTCTGATCAAGTTAGACAAAAATAAACTCCCAAGAAATTCACTAAAATGTGGATTCCTACTGGAAGAATGTTTAGTCTAAATGGTTCTATCTCTGAAGCAAGAACCTAACTCTTGTTTCCTGTTTTGTGCAGAACGCCTCTTGGACTAAGGCTCAGTGGCTATTTGATAGTGGATGCAGAAAGCACATGACAGGAGACAAAGCAAATCTGGTCAACTACAAAGCTTGCAACAATGGACCAGACATTAGATTTGCTGGAGGAGAATTAAATCCCTCTCTGGGATTTGGCAAGGTCAAATTAGGATCATTAACAATCACAGACGTATTACATGTTAAGGGTTTGAAATATAATCTATTTAGCATTAGCCAGTTTGCAGACAAGGGATTTACTGTGAAATTCAAAGCAAAGTATTGCAAACTTATTGACAATGAGTCAAAGCAGATAGTCTTGGTTGCTCGGCGGAAAGGAAGTCTTTATGTTGCCAATTGGGCATCTGCCACAACTGAAGAATGTCTCATGGTGAGTCAATCAGGTCACACAGAAGAGCACTAGTTATGGCGCAAAAGAATGAGTCACTTGAATTTCAAAACTCTGAACAAACTTGCCAAGAAAGAGTTAGTGGTTGGTCTTCCCAAAACATCTTTCAGAAAGGATGGTATTTGTTCTGCCTGTCAGATGGGGAAACAATCCAAAATCTCTTTCAAGTCCAAAACCAGACACTCTAGTGTTAGACCACTGCAACTATTACACATGGATCTTTTTGAATCATCTGTAACTAGTTATGCAGGAAAGAAGTATGGTCTGGTTGTTGTAGATGACTTCTCAAGATTCACTTGGGTTGTCTTTACGAACACAAATCGATGCAAGGGTGGAGATACCAAACTTCTTTGAATAAGCTTGAAGTCATGAAAATGACAAGGTATCTAATCTGAGCAGACCATGGTACTGAGTTTGTCAACCGATTACATAAAGGAGTTTTGTACCAAGAAGGTATACAACACCAACTTTCCTCTGTGAGAACACCACAACAAAATGGTGTTGCAGAAAGGAAAAATAGAACCCTTAAAGAAGCAGCAAGGACAATGCTAGCTGACACTGAGATAAGTGAAGTTTATTGGGTTGAAGCTGTAAACACATCATGCTACACTCAGAACAGATGTTTGATAAACAAACACAATGACAAGACCCCATATGAACTCTTGGTTAGTAGACCCCCTAATATCAAACATCTAAAAGTATTTGGTTGTAGATGTTTTGTTCTTAACAATGGAAAAGAGTATCTAAGAACATTTCAACCAAAGGCAGATGAAGGTGTGTTTCTTGGTTATTCTATGAATAGCAAAGCATACAGAGTTTACAACAAAAGAGCAAAGAAGATTGAAGAATCAGTTCATGTTGTATTCTATGAAGGAAGCAAGAAAACACCCCTTGCTAATGAACTCTCAGAAAGGTTCAAGGTACTAATGACAAAGGATTCTGAAGAAGAACCCTCAGAAAGGAAAAACATCATTGTGAAAAGAGAGGATGATTCTGACGAAGAAAAGCATGAAATGCCTAGTAACAACCATGATTCTCATACATGATGAAGAATTTCCTATGAGAATTCCAGAAATGGAAACTGAAGATGTTCATCAGAGAGCTAACTCTAGAAATGACCTCTCTGACAGGCGTGTCCCAGAAAGCTCTCACACTGAGCAAGTGTCAGACATTCACCGCCCTTCTGAGGTGCAAAATGTCACAGATACTGAAGAAGTATCAAGTCATAATCATAGTGATTCACATTCAAATCACATATATGTTGACCCTACTAGCCCTAAACTCATGATGAGATGGATTAAGGATCATCCTATAAAAGATGTGATTGGACCAATCAATCAAGGTGTTAGGACTAGGAGAGCAATAGCTGAAAATGCTAATTCTCTCTTTGGATGTTTTATTTCAAACATTGAACCAAAAACTATAGAAGAAGCATTAAGAGACCAAGACTGGATCTCTGCAATGCAAGAAGAGTTGGATCAGTTTGAGAGAAACAAAGTCTGGAAACTAGTTCCATTTGTAGAAGGAATATCTGTGATTGGAACTAAGTGAGTTTTCACAAGATGAATGAATCTGGTGAAATAACCAAAAACAAAGCAAGGTTGGTGGCCAAGGGATTCACCCAGACTGAAGGTTTAGATTTTGATGAGTCATATGCACCAGTTGCCAGATTGGATGCAATAAGACTCTTTCTGGCCTTTGCAGCTCATAAAGATTTTAAAGTTTATCAGATGGATGTCAAAAGTGCATTCTTGAATGGTGAACTTGCTGAGGAAGTCTATGTTGAGCAACCACCTGGCTTTGAAGTTTCCTCAGAAAGTAGAATGGTCTATAAGCTCTGAAAGCTCTTCTGATGAAAGCAGGCTCCAAGAGCATGGTATGACACTTTGGCCAAATACCTTCTGGAAAGTGGTTTCAAGAAAGGTGAAGTTGATAAAAATTTATTTACTTTAAATCATGATGGGAAACTACTCTTAGTTCAAGTATATGTTGATGACATTATATTTGGATCTAAGGACAAGCAACTTTGTGATGACTTTGCAAATCTCATGAAAAGTAAATTTGAGATGAGCATGATGGGAGAATTGAACTATTTCCTAGGATTGCAAGTCAAGCAACTCAATGATGGAATATTCATTAGTCAGACAAAGTATGCAAAAGACATGCTCACAAAGTTCAATCTTAAGATTTCTGAAAAGAATGCTAAGATACCTATGAGCATAGGAACCAAGATGACCTATACTGAATCAGATAAGAGTGTTGATGAACACAAGTATAAGAAATTGATAGGTTCACTACTTTACCTTACTACAAGCAGACCTGATATTCAATATGCAGTTGGAATGTGTGCTAGATTTCAAACAAATCCAATGCAGTCACACTACAACATTGGTATGAAAATATTAAAGTATGTGAAAGGTACAGTAGATGTAG
The DNA here is from genome assembly GCA_026545765.1 of Plantago major. Lineage (NCBI taxonomy): Eukaryota > Viridiplantae > Streptophyta > Magnoliopsida > Lamiales > Plantaginaceae > Plantago > Plantago major. Next base: position 25,698,688 of record CM048840.1, on the reverse strand, counting down.
GGTTGTGGTATCCTAAATAAAGTGGATTGAGTTTGGTTGGTTACTCAGATGTTGATTATGCTGGATCAATGCTTGATAGGAAAAGTACCTCAGGAACTTGTCAGTTTCTGGGAACTAGACTTATCTCATGGTTTAGCAAGAAACAAAACTCAATTGCAACTTCTACCACAGAGGCTGAATATATTGCTGCTGGTTGTTGTGCAACACAAATTCTATGGATTCAACAACAACTCAGAGACTATGGACTCAATGAAGAGAAAACTCCCATTTTCTGTGATAACACAAGTGCTATTGCAATCACACAGAACCCCAAGTTCCATGCCAGAACAAAGCACATTGATGTTAGACACCACTTCATCAGAGACCATGTTGAGAAAGGCAATATAGAGATACTCAAGATTGGCACAGAAGACCAACTTGCAGATATCTTCACCAAGCCCTTACAAGAAAGCTGGTTCTTGACCTTAAGACATAATCTTGGATTAATGGAGATGCCTAAAGACTGAAAAATGTCCTGAATCTCTAAAGTCTGAATAAGTGAGGTAGAAAAGAAGTAGGCCTCTGAGGACATGTTCTCGAAGCGAGTTGATAAGAAGTGATGCAAAGGTTTCTGAGTAGCAACACTCAGAAAGGCAAAACATTTCTGGAACGGGTATCCAGAAAGGCAAAGGTTGGTACACACTTAATAAGTAAATAAGACTAGAACTTACTTACTAACACTACAAAAAATCTGGCCTGTAGCGACGGATAGATCCGTCGCTACAGGCCAGCTATCCGTCGCCCCAGCTCTGGCGACGGATCGGGCGACGGATAGAAAATCCGTCGCCCCCTGGAGCTGTGGCGACGGATTGGACGACGGATTGACCAATTATTTTTTTTTTAATTCCGAAATTTAGCGACGGATAGGATCTATCCGTAAGCTAATATAGCTGACAGATAGATCCTGTCGCTAAATATTAATTGACTAGTGGCGAATTTGAAATTCCGTCACTAATTCAAATCCTTGTGTATTCCGTCACTAATTCAAATCCTTTGTGAATTCCGTCACTATTTATTTCATATTAATCCCTATTTTTCGTAGTTCACCTATTTAATCAATATAATGTTCGATAATAAATCAATAATACGGAAAATGTTTCAATGAATAAAAAGTAATATTGAATGGAGAAATTATCCAAACAAGTGTAAATATGAAAAAATCCAACATACTGATACATAACTAGCTATCGACGGGGTGGGGGTGGGTGATGGCGAATCGGGACATGAATGCTCCATCAGTATCAAGGCGCTCGTTCTCCTCCCTCCGTTCTCTGTCGCGGCGCTCCATCTCGTCCCTTTGTTGCTCAATCTCTTGAGTTAGCCGAGCAACCTGTTCCCGGACTTCTTGTTGCACCATTTCCGAGACACAGTTACGTGTGTAAACCGGACGTCTGATCTGGGATGATGATGATGAGAACACGCCGGACTAGCGATGCAAACCGAGGCTCCCGAGTCCATATATTCGATCCTTTCTTGTCCGGTTTGTTGACCTCTAGGAAGATGTTGTCAACTTGTTCGATTGACAACACATCACCGTCTCGTCCTCTGCCTCGCCACACGAGCATCAACCTCGGCTGAAATCGTAAATAGCGAGATATAATGATCGATTCTTGTTTTAAAAAGTAACTTGTAATAGTGTACAAATATGAACTTTAAGCAACATAAACATACCGCAATAGACGAGGCGGCGGTCGGTCCATACCCGCCCTTACCTGGCCTTCTTGAAGATGGCATACTTGGATGTCACCTCCCGTGCCACACCGAATCAAACCAGATCTAGTCAACAATTTATCATCTACAAGTAATAGAGCAGAGACTTCATACATACACATAATGCTAGATTGCAAAAACATATATACGCACCGATTGATAATAATCGATATGAGATCGCCTCCCAAGGTGGTGAACGGCCCTTCTGCCCGTGTCGGATGCCCGGTTACTGTTGTTCCAAGCAACGTCTGGACATCGATTCGGCGCCGATGAGGCATCCCAAAGGCCCACTCGTTGCATCAACTTTGTGGAGGATTGGGCCCCCGATCCCGAATGGCCTTCCACGTGAGACCATATCCTCAGAGTTTGGATCCCAGGTCTAAATAAGCGCCAGATCTGTGGGATCAACCTGCTGGAAATGAAGTACTCCTTCTACAATCCCAATTTCATACAACATCCAAAGTCAATACATGTCCTAACAACATAACAGATATGGTGACTAACATATCACCCAAATAAAGTGGCTAACATACCACGCACATATAGTGGCTAACATACCACTCACATACAGTGGCTAACATACCACTCATCACATTGTCCTAAAATTTACTAACACAATGGTGACTAACATATCACCCAAATAAAGTGGCTAACATACCACTCACATACAGTGGCTAATATACCACTCACATTGTCCTAAAATTTACTAACACAATGGTGACTAACATATCACCCAAATAAAGTGGCTAACATACCACTCACATACAGTGGCTAACATACCACTCACATTGTCCTAAAATTTACTAACACAATGGTGACTAACATATCACCCAAATAAAGTGGCTAACATACCACTCACATACAGTGGCTAACATACCACTCATATTAAAACGATTAATTATAATTACAAACAAATGAATGTCATATTTTAACTTACCCTCAGCATCAAGTACTCGGCCTCATGCGCTCCGAGATGTGGCTCCAACACTCACCACCACCTTGGGTGGCTCTCTCCTGCTCCGGAAGATGTCACCTAGTTTGTTGTGCACCTCCCGAGGTCATAAGCTGTTGTCAATGTATAAGATACAAGAAACGAATATGCATTACTTTAGTACAACAATTTATACTTGTCAACTATCATTATCAGTTATGTTTTACATATTTAAGAAGAATGTATAATACTTACTTGGCAGGACCAATAGAGAAAATCACAGGCAAGCCGTCCCACGTGACGTTGGGATTGTTTGGATCGAACACGAGGTAGGGACAATCGTCGTGGTCGTCCTCCAGCATGTGTCCGGGCTGACTGGTAGAGCCACGGCTGCTCTCTCCTGCCCGGGGGGTCTCAGGAATCCGAGACCTGCTGTCCTGATCTTCGGAGCCCTCCCTGTCTGACGGTGTCCCCGACCCACCACTATCATGCGGCCGGCTGCGTGGGGGGGACGATAGGTGGACGGCCTCTGTCGCGGCATCTGCAAAAAAAATGTAATAAATACAATAAAAATGTGTTAGTACGAGTTATAAACGCGCCAGATTATAATAACACATATAATTACTCATAATATACCATTATAGCCGTCCTCTAAGACTACATATTGGTCCTCGTGCAGATCAAACAACTCATCATCTGCTTCTATGGGATCTTCTGCTTCTTTATCGACATCCTCTTGTTGGTACGAGTTGGTAATTGAGTCGTCTTTCTCAATGTACTCCACTTTCGAGCGAGCACGAATAGGTACCGCAGCTAACCATTCCCCCTTATCGCATTTTCTGCTTGGATATTCAAGAAACACCACTTGTCGTGCTTGAGTCGCCAGAATAAATGGTTCATACTTGGTTCGGTACCTCTTCTTTTGGTTCACATCAACCATTTCATACCGCTCGTTCTTCCTCGTACCTCCTGGATTAGGATCATACCACTCAACGTCAAACAAGAAGGTTCGTTTAAATGGCAATCCAGAATATTCAATCCTCACAATTCGTTTTAGCTTGCCGTGGAAATCAAACAAAGTAGCGTCTCCATACTCTTCTGCACCATTAACACACACCCCGGAGTTGCTTGTCGCCATGGCCGTGTTACATTCAGTCGTGTGGAACCTAAGGCCATTGACTATATAACCTGGGAATGTGTAGACCTTTTTGAATGGACCCTCTGCGAGAGCCTTTAAGTATATGCATGTGACGTTGTTAATAGGATTCCGGACATACTCTCGGAACCAATCTGGAAATTCTGTAGGAATTTTTGAGTCAAGTAGTTCCTCTAGTGTATCCTCGTCATCGAGGATTTTCGCCAAACGACGCTTTTGAAAAAGCGCAAACATTGATTCGATGATAAGTCTATAATTGAAGTAGAGACTTGCGTAGCTATATTAAAATTTAAATAAATGGTTGTTGACCTCGCAAATAGTACCATATACTGGTCAACCTCAGCACAATTCGTGAGGACATAATATTGAGCTGCTTTCAACTCTTTATCCGTAAGATATTCTTTCTTAGCTGCACCAAGAGGTCTCCCTGATACCCTGAAGACAGATAGGGAAAACTCATCATCCGCTTGAACTACGAATGTGTCTGCATTTCGAGCCGGCCTTGCTGTCTTAGGGACGTGTTCATCAAAGTAATAAGAGCAGAAGGTTGCAGTTTCCTCACGAATGTAGGCATTGGCAATCGAACCTTCAGGTTTACCTTTGTTGTTGACATACTTCTTCAATTTCCCCAAGTACCTCTCGAATGGATACATCCATCGATACTGAACCGGACCAGCAAGTCTCGCTTCATGAGGAAGGTGAACCGACAAGTGCTCCATAGAATCAAACCAGCTCGGTGGAAAGATACGCTCGAGCTTGCATAGAATCAATGGTATGTTCCTTTCAAGATTTTCCAACACTTTATCATGAACCACCCTTGTGCCTAAATTTTTGAAAAATAAGCTCAACTCGGTGATAGCGGTCCATACGTGTTTCGTGAAGCTCTCGAAATGCTCTGGATAAGCCTCTCCATGAACACATGACGATCGTGGCTCTTCATCCCATAAACCTTTGTCTTCTTCAAATCCACACCTCTCTAAATTTGAGGCGTAATTATCGGGAAACTCAATGCCTCACCCAATCAAACAAAATTGACCTAGAAGCGTTGTCAATTGTAGCACGCCTTTAAATCCACTTACCATTCTCATCCTTCTTTGTCAACTCGGGCCTTTTACACCACGTCGACAACTCGGATCTAGACTTCGCATGGTCCTTTGTTTTCCCTCAATGTTGCAAAGTGTATTGAATAAGTTCTCGAACACGTTCTTCTCAATGTGCATGAAATCTAAGTTGTGACGGATAAGAAGACCGCTCGAGAAGGCAAGTCCCGAAAATGCTTCTCTTCCTCCAACCACATTTTTTACCAATTTTCTCGTTATGCTTCATCCACCCAAGCTCAGTCACCTTCATAAGACCCAATCTATCAATCTCCGCAAGAATTTGTGCACCAGTAAGTCTTGTCGGGGCTTTTTTGTTGACGACTTTATTTTTCAAGAATTGATCCTTGTTCTTCCTGAACGGATGGTCACTTTCTAGCAACCTACGATGACAATCAAACCAACAAAATTTTCCACTACCCTTCAGTCTAAATGCATCTGTATCCTCCAAGCAATGTGGACATGCATATTTTCCTACTGTTTTCCTTCCAGATAGCATGGAGTACGCAGGGAAGTCACTCACGGTCCAAAAGATTGCTCTCAAGGTGAAGTTCTTTTTGTCGACACATCATATGCGAGGATACCATCCGTCCACAACTCGATCGGCTCCTTGATTAGGGGTTGCAAGAAAACATCCAACGTCGATCCAGGATCTTTTGGCGAGCACCAATGCAGTCAGAAACATGAATGGCTCCTTCATGCACTCACCGGGGGGCAGATTGTACGGTGTGAGCATAACTGGCCAACAAGAGTATTTACGTTCACTACCGAACGGGTTAAAACCATCCGTACAAAGTCCCAAACGTACATTTCTAGATTCGGCTGCAAACTCTGGATATGTCTTGTCAAACGATTTCCATGCGGGTGAGTCTGTTGGATGGTCCATTCTACCACCTTGACATTATCCGAGATTACTCGCTCCTTGTGCCACCGCATTTTATCCATGAAGCACTTGAAGCATACAATCTTTTCAAACGAGGTGCTAGAGGAAGTACCACATTTTCTTATGTGAGAGATTTTTCTTTTGTCGTTTCTTTGCAGCCCCCTCCTTGTAACGCTTGTACCGTTCCTTACCACAGAACTTGCATTCTATTAGATCTGCATCCTCCTCCCAATATATCATGCACATTTTCGGACAACAGTCTATGGTTACCACAGGCAGCCCTAATCCCCGCATCTTTTTCTTCGCTTGGTAAAAGTTGGTGGGAACTAGGTTTTCTTCAGGACAAAGGTCCGACATTACGTCAACCCATTCATTGAAGCTCGTTTGATTCTTTGGCCATTAGCCTTACAACTCATTAGCCGAGATAACAAAGACAACTCGGTGAGCTTACACCGGGTAAACCGGCTTCCTTGATGATTCTAACAAGTCAAAGAACAACCGATCCTCGGATTCGGTGGTTCCTCCACCTCCACCTCGGTTTCGTGTTGGTTGTGTCCTGAACTCCGCCCTAAGATCGCCATTACACCATTTGTTGACTCGAGCTCGAATAGCATCGCCTTGATTGGGATTGTTCCCGACTTGTTCATTTTCTCTTCCTTCCACGTTGTGCATATTGGTCATATGTATTGACGGTCTTGCTTCCTCACCATGATGATTCCATACGATACGCAGAAGGAATCCATTTTTCCTCAAGTCTGGACTACCACTTTAGGAGTCACGTATTGCTTGTTTAGACCTTGTTTCATTGCACAAGGACACTTTATCAACCCATCCTTTACACAAGACGGATTTGACATTGCAAATTCAATGAAACCTTCAACCCCTTTCGAAAACTCCATTGAATTACGCCATTGAGAGTGCGACAATACATCCATCCACGATCGGTATTCATTGAATAATTAGATAATAACGACACGTTTGAATTCATTAGATCGAGGTCTTTCATTTACGGTAATAAATCAATTTCACAATAATTCAATCAATTGCTACGTAATATAAGTTATATTAGCTTCAGTCAATTGTTAAGGCATTACATAATATAAGTTACATCAGCTTCAATTTTACCATAATATTTGGTTTCATATATATATCAACTAATGATTACTAGTTATACAAGCCTAGAGACAAAACGGATGAAACTCCTCATTCTCATGCACCCCCCTCCTCATCACTTGTGACGCTCCCTACCACAGAACTTGCATTCCAACAGATCCACATCCTCCTCCCAATACACCATGCACATGTTCCGACAAGCAGAAAGGCACTCAATAGGCAGCCCCAAACCCCGCCTCTCCCTCCACTGGAGGTATGCCATGGACGGTGCTTCCTCACCGTGATGAATCCATACATGATACTCAGGCATGAATCCATAACGTCGCAAGTGCTCGAATACTGCAGTAGGCGTCATAAATTGCTTATTAGCGACGGATAACTATTATCCGTCGCTAATTGGGGCGACGGATAGATTCCGTCGCCCCAATTAGCGATCCGTCGTTATGGGGCGACGGATAAAATCCGTCGCCCCATAACGTCGTTTTGTCCAGTTTTTCTTGTAGTGTAAGAGTGGGTCAAATACATTCAAACAACTGAAGCTTCTGACACTTGAATTCAGAAAGCTATTTAGTCATAAAGAGAAATGGACACACAAAGCCCAAAAGGTATAAATTCTGAAAGTCAAACATGTGCAATGTCTTGTATTTTTACCATTTTCATGATAAACAATATGTAGATAAGGACTTGACACTCAGAATGATAAGCTCAAAAGATTAAGTGTTCCTACTCTTTACTAAGTGACACAATGAATGTAGCATATTAAAAATCCATCAAGTCGGCACATTACCATTTGTTGATTGATATCATTACAAGATATTCAATATAAGCCCTTGATGAATAAACGTTTGATCTCAACGGTTGAGACTAAAACAAAGCAAGTAATGTCTGTTGAGAAATGCAGACATGGCCCACTACGCATTTAATGAAGTACAAAGGACGTACCACGCCTATGCAGATGCAAAGACACGCATTCATATTCAGTTGTATGTATGTTGTATCTATGTACATTTTGTCTGCTATATATATAGGATTTGGGCAAAAGACAAACACTTTTACCAATTCCGAAATTTCAAACTTGCATCAAAACAGCAAAATCTCTCAAGATTTCTGCAAAACCCCCTCTGTAAACTCAACTTCTTGTGCTTAGTCTTCTGAAAAGACAGACTAATCTTGATTAATTGTGCAAAATTCATCTGAAAAACACTCATTCAAAACTCTATATAAGAGATGGCACCCAAAAAGATGACCACCAAGTACCCTAAGGCCGTATCATCTGCTCTTGCTGAAAAGCAAGGAGGAAAGGAACTTAAGGTGTTGAATAAACGCCTTCTGGGAAAGTTTACCCCATCGGACTGGAACCCTAACCACAAAATGAATTGGGGAGCTTTTCTAGTGAAGAGATATGTACCAGCAGTTACACCTTCAAGACCAGAAAGGAAACTGATACTGGGGATGCTGAAGAATTCCCATATCTACAAGCTTCTATCTGCTGCACCCAGTGGACTATCCACACTGGATGTACTGGAGTTCTATAACAACTCCAAAATCTTCACAAAAGTTGTGAATGATGAAGAAGAAAAATACATGCAGACTGAAGTCCAAGGACAAGAAATTGTTCTAGATTGTAAGACTTTCTGCAAGATATTCCGATTGAAAAGTCGAGGAACATTTGAAGACATCAACATCAAGGACGCTTCCATGATTCAAGGCGTCAAAGAGCTATTTGAAGCAATCCAGTTAGAAAATGCAAAAGGTTGCCCAGGAGACTTTGTTCTGAAAGCCATCAGAACTAGTCATCTCCAGAAACACTGGAGTACTTTAGCTCTTATTTTGGTCCGTTGCTTTGATGGCAACAAAGGTGGAGTAGACCAGATAAGCATGGAGAGATGGATGATGATGCATCTTCTGAACAAGAAGCATGAAGGGCAGGAAACCCACTTCAATTGGGGGAAGTACGCCTTCAACAAATTCCTTGGACATATTGAAGAATTTGAGCCCAAAATCATCAATGGCCTTGCTGAGCCAAAGGCCAATATGCACTTTGGTCTCAGAATCTGTTACATTCTGGAAACAATGGGAATCACTCTCAGAGAGAAACAAGAAATCCCAGTCACCAACTCCCTTTTCAGACACGCTTTTGAAGAAAAGGAGAAACTTGCTGCTGAGAACACACTCAGAAAGGCAGAAGAAGAAGAAACTACCCAGCAAGGTGAGGAGGTCTCTGAGCAAGCTCAAGCTAAACCTCCAGTTGCCAAGAGAAAGAGGACTCATAGCAAAAGAGCCTCCAAGCCCCTAAGCATACAAGAGGTGCAACCTTCTGGAGACAAGGTCTCAGAAGATGTTGGACGCTCAGAAAGGCAACTCCAGAATGCCCCAAGAATCTTGAACCAGACTGCTCTAGAACTCTCCAGAGATGATAGAAATATCATAGATGGGTCTGCACCAATACAGAATAGTGATTCTGAGGGTGATGAAGTACTTGCAAAAGTACTCCAAAGATTCAAGTATGAGACCCATGGAGGAGCATCAAGCTCAACTCTTCAGAGAGACAAGAGCCCCTCTGCCCAGCAGGAAGAAGAAGGCCTGGGTGAGGAAGATAGAATGCTGGAAGATCCTGACATTGCTTCCACATTCACAATGCCATCACTTAATGTTGCTGAAGAAAATCCTGTTTTAACATAGGTTCCTCAACCTTCTGAGAAAGCTCAACTCTCAGAAAGGGATCAAACTGAGATGGAGACTCAGAATGATACTGCAAAGGAGAACAATAATGAGCACAGAGAGACTGTGGAATCACCACAAGTCCAAGAGATCAATGATCAGCCTGACCCTATTCAGGTAACAAAGATAGTTTGTATCCAACATGTCAACATAATTGCATGTTAACTTGTTACTCATAAGCTGTATTTGTTACAGGCCAACATGGAGACAATCTTTTAGGGGGGAAGAAAACCTGTCCACCCCCTTGAATCAAGAAGAGGTTCCTCCAACCTCAGAACATCAAAAAGAGCCTGTCCCACAGGTAGTGAAGTTATCTCTGAACAAGGAATAACTAACTAAAAATGCTCTTATCTTATATTCTAATATTCTTATTGTCTCTTCTTAGGCTCCAACTGAGGAAGTAGTGGTGGTGGAACCAACACCCCAAAACCTAGAGATTCCAGAGGCTGAAAAGCTTTCTGAGGAAGTATTTACTGAGCCTTCTGCTGAGAAGGTAAGTAATCAGTAATAGTCTCCTTCAAGAATGCTCAGGAAAACCCACTACTAAAATCTCTTATGTTTGTTCTTACAGGCTCAGTCAGAAGAACAATTGGAAGGAAAGACTGTGGTCTTATCTCCTCCAAAAGAAACTAAAACTGCTGAACAAGCAGTATCTGCAGAAAAGGTGCCAGAAACCCCCAAGGTTTCTGAGGACCATGCTACTGAGCTTCCTCACTTGGAAGTAAATGAAGTCTCAGAAAGCACTTTTGCACCTATCTTTTCTGTTAACAGTTTCTAAACATATTTGATTTTAATTCTCAGGTTCAAGCAGAAAGAAAGGTTGATGAGGATAAAACTTCTCCTCACACCAAAGTATCTGAGGCATCTGTGCCCAAGCAAGCAAAAATCCAAGCAGATGAGCCTAGTGTTTCTACACAGGTATGCTCAGAAAGCTTACTTTTGCACACAGATACTAACACAAGTGGTTTAAACAAAACTAACTTGAACACCTTCTTCCAGGCTCAAAGTCTAGTTCCAGTTGATTTACTCAAGGCTTTCCAAAAGCACACTTTAAAGAAACATCTCAAGTGCTTCAGACAATGGCAGAAACTCAGAAAAGCTGACCTTTCAGAATTAGCCAGAGTAATCGACGTCCCAGAAAAGAGAGCAATTTCCTTCAATCTGGAGGATTATATCCATGCATTGTTCCCAACAGAGTCCTACTCATTTGCCACTCTGATGCATGAAGACTTCATTCATGAAGTAGCACAAAGACTTATAGCAGATTTCAAGTTTGCGGATGCTCAAACCCAAGAGCAGATGGTTACCCATCCTGCCTTGCCCAGCAAGCTCACTACTTATCCTGCTGAACAAGAAGAAGTTAATGGGAGGATGATTACATTCCCAAATGTGATCAACCTGGTTTCAGAAGATGACGAGGAGATAGACGAAAATGATTATCAAGAACCTCCCTCTGAGCATCCAAACCAAGAAGTAAAGAACAAGAGTAATGATGATGATGATCAGAATGATGATCCCCAACTTGGACAAGGCAGGATTCAGAAAGCTAGCAAAGGAAGTGGAGAAAAGGCTACTCCCTCAAATGCTCAGAAAGCTCCATCATCATCACCTCCCAAGTCTCATCAAGATACCCAACAGGCTGAACACAATGATGCCTTAGAAGAAATTTCAGCCGTTGAGTTTAGAATTGAACAACTCAGGAAGGTATTGGAAGAAGAGAAGAGAATCAACATTGAGACTCAAGCTCTTGTTAATGAAAAGGAAGCTAAAATCAAGAAGCTCGAAGAAGCTAATGCCAAGGAATTGGCACTCCTAGATGAGCAAAGAAATTTAAAAAATGCCATTGTTGTCACAGCTGCTGAGATAGATGCCATGGATGACAATGATGATGAAGAGCATGATGCTGAGACTGCATCAGAAAGACCTTCTACATCTTCTCAGAAGGCCAGCACACTTGATGGAAAGCAGAAGAAGATTGTCAATCTGCAAACAATCCAAGAAAAGGATTATGATAGTGATGCTGAAACCCACAACTTGATTACTGAAGCAGAAGATGAGAGACTTGTCACTCAGCACAAAAGAGCCCTACTTGCTCCTCATATATTCTCTGCACCAAGTAGTTCAAAAAGTGAAGAGCACCGTGCAAGGAACAGTGTCTTTTTAGAGCTCAGAAAGACACTAGTTGCCCAAGACACAGAAGTGCTAAAATCCGTCCCAGAAGAGATGAAGCCATTGGCTGCTGCTTTACTCAACAGAGCAACCAGCATAGCTCTCTCTCAGAAAGACCTAGGGTTGGTCAGGGATGAGGATTGTAACAATGCTAATGCAGCATTGAATGAAGCCAGCCATGCTGTTCTGCAAGCCAACGCTATCCTAAGGCCACTTGAAGAGCTCAACAGAAAAGAGCACGAACTGGTTAGACAGAACAAAGAGCTGAAGAAGGAACTTCAAGAATTAGTCAGGGTACACAACAATCTCCAAAAGAACTTTGAATCACTCTCTGAAGCTTATGCTATCATGAGTCAGTCATTCATGACTAAGGGGGGAGAAGAGATGCCTCAGAAAGGCAGAGGAAGAAAAAGAAAACAATCAAATCCTCCCTCCTCAAGTCAACTTGTCATTAAGGACACCACTGGAGACACCCTTGCTGAAGAAGTTGTTCCAGATCAACCAGCCAGAAGGCTGAGAAGTATGATAATTAGGGGAGCCAAGTCCCTTAGAATCTCAGAAGAGAAGAAGACTTCTGAAGAAGAAGAAAATGAAGAAGGAGAAGTAAGAGGCCAAGAAAGCTGCAAGTCTCCAATTTTGGACTTCAATGATGATGAGGATGAATCTGACACAGATGAACATCCACTTCACAAGAAAAGGAGACAAGCAACTACTTCACAACCTCCTCTCGGCAAAGAAGACCTTTAGCGGCTGGAACCCTTCCGAAATACCAAGTCATTACAAGGAACATCCACCAAAGACATTTCAAGGTAGGAAGAAAGAGTTAGAGGATCTCCTGACAGAAGGCCACCAAACAGAAAAGCAAGAAGGGATTTCCAGTTTGGCAGAGTAAACAATGAAACACATCAAGAAAGGCCAACTGATGCCCACATTGAGTATATGAAGACTAGTAATGAAGAATCTTCATATAGGTGCATTCTGAACAAGAGAGGGTACTGGATTCTAGAACTACAACATCTACTTGTCAATGATAAGTTTCCAACTCCTATCCTCAACCAGATCCTGAAATGGAGAGAAAGCAAGCCAGAATTGCTAAAACCTGAGCACCTTCATGCCTGGCTAAACTTTGAAGTAGAAAAGAGGAATGAAGCCAGAAAGATGGATCTTTCTTTTGCCTGTCCTTACCCAAAACCTGATGATGTACACAAGGTAATAAAACTGGATGGTAGCTACAGCAGGAAAAACAAACTAGGTGTTTCAACCTATGAGTCATTCTATATGACATTGGATGAATACCTAGATGATTTACACTATCTGGAAGAAATATACAAGTATTTCAACCTATCTCAGCTGCAAGTAGACCATGCCTGGGTTTGGGGAAAGTACTTCTGGGTCAAACACTTTCTGCGGAAGAATCACAAACTTGGCAAGAGTTACCATGAAATATGTGACTTATCCGAAGATGAGCTCTTTGTCAGAAGGATTCTTTATGACTATGTCCAAGAATGCAGAAAAGTGGATGATCATGTCAACTGATCCAGAAAGGGTGCTGAAGAACTTGAGGTATCTAAACCCAAGTTGCGTTTCTGAAGACTTGAAGACTAGTAACATTAGAATACTCTCTTGGAGCTTGGACTCTCCTTTGTTCTAATTTACTTAGTATGTTTTATTACTTTTTGTAATCTTGCTGATTGTTTCTAAAATTCTCTATATGTAAAAGTTGCATCTCTTTACGTAATCTACTGTCGAAGATCATACTCTCAGATACATTTTAATAGATGACAACTTATCAGCAAAGATCACTTCTTGTGATTTGGTTGATGTTTACTTTCTGCACTTAATTCAACTAAAATTGAATATCATTTGAAATGATTAAGTGGTGGATTATTTTCTCTTCCAGGATTACAATTTTGTAATCGGACTTAAAAGATAGTCATGGATGATTGATCAAAAAGGGGGAAATTTGTTAGGAATATCTGTTAGTATTTTGATCACTCATCACATGTTCTTATCTTAGCCAGAAAGGTGATTTAGTACTCTTGGTTCACTTGAACATTGTAAAAGAGGAAATCACTGAGTATGATTAGTCTAGTAAATCTTGTATTAGGATTATAGGTCTCCGAGTGTAATTTTTATTTCAAGAAGACCATGAAGATCAATCCTAGCAATGGAGCTTTTCTGAAGATTAGAAGACTGAAGATTGCACAAGGTTTATGAAGACACAAAGGTTTAGTCTAACTCAAAAAGACTATGTCCTTAATCCTTTCTTAAGTATATTAACTTACTTTCGAAATATGATTCTGGACATATGACATCATGAGTATGGAGCATGCAAGCCATCAGAAAGGCTCATGTATCCGTTGAGACTAAAGGACAATGAACAGTACTATGCATTAAATGCATCGGCAGAAATGCTGCAAAAAGCAAGTCCTCTCTGAAACAAGAGATAGTGACTTCTGAGTACATAGTTCAAGATATAAACGGATATAATTTGATAGAGAGCACAACGGATACAATTCAAACGCCTCTCAAATTTATCTATATATATCACACACTTAGATGCTTGAAGAACATACCTTAGAACGCTCTATCTTGCAAACTTACCATCAAGCAAAGTATTCTCTCAAGCACTCTACTACCCTTTCTGAAAGCTTTCTGTTGCTCGAAGAATCACTAATAGTTCTAAGTTGTCCTGAACCTTAACAAGAGATTGTTATTTGTGAAAGAGTTGAACTATCAGATACCCTTTATGAAGCTCATTCTCCAAAACGGACATCAATTACTTGGGTCAGTAAAGAGCAGACTGCCATCCACTAAACAAGTGCATTAAGTAGTCTTGTTCTATTAGGCTCTCTGAAAACATAACTGTAAAGTTATACGAGAAGCCTCTCTGACAAACCTTATAACCAACACCATCAAGGCGTGGAGTAGAGGAAGTACTTGATTTGGGAAATCAGGGAATAACTCCAAGGTTATCTGAGTAGAGGAAGTACTTAGCTCTAGGAGCTGGGGAATAACTCAGGGGGAACATTTGGTTGGGAACCATTTGTTTAAGAATCTTAGAATAGGATTATTGTAAGGTGAACTCAATTATCTGTTCTAGTGAATTCTAGGTCTCAGAAAGACCGAAGTGGATTAGTTGGAGGATTACGCCACCTCCAGATACCACTATACTTGCTGTGTCATTTACCTTTCTGTATTTACATTTCGGCAAAGCACACATACACATACTTATTGTTTCTGCACTTACCTATCTTAAAGTCTTCCGCGCTCTGAATTTAAGTATTAGAAACCCCCAGGTTTCTGAGAAACTGTGTTTATCCACAAAAGTTTTAAAAGACTATTCACCCCCCCCCCCCTCTAGTCTTTTACTTTGCCGTTATCTGGACCAACAATATTTGACTTGCAATTTTTACCCTTAAATTGCAAAACTACTCTTCGTATTTCCATTCTTTCTTTCTTTTCAATTTCTTTTTTTTTTCTTTCTCAAGGAAAAACTGCATGTATTCTTGGTACAGAATAAAATTCCCTTGTGTTGTTTAGTTCAGAATAAAATAGATTATTATGTTTGAACAAAATATGTTATAATCTTTATAGTTTAATTACTTCAACCCAATTACGCGCATGTACCAATTCGAGAAACTGAGAATTTATGTGGTTGCGCAGCATTTTCAGGTTTACGTCATATGTTAAGCGAATTTAATATCTACTTTTCTAATGTCCTTATTATGCTATCTGAATGTTGATGATTTACAGGCTTTTCTAGGTCTTTATTTTTGACTCATAGTGCCCAATGCACGCTTTTGATGATGTAAAAAGATACTCGACGGGTATAGTGAAAAATAATTATGTATATGGAATCCTACAGTAATTACAATAACATTTTTACTTTCTTATTGGAACGGGTAAAGAGTATATAGCAACTTTTTTCGTGATTAAGTAATAATTTTTAGTTAAAAGTTATTTAAGAATATCAATATTAAAAAGTTAGAGTTTAATCACAACTTTTTTCATGATTAATATCATATAATCTCTTAATGTTAATCCCTACGTCCAAAATAAATGACAGATTTCAGTTTTAATAAAAGTTTAAGGTCGACTTTGACCATAAATTATTTCTATATTATATTGAAAAATTATTTAGTAAACTTATATGTTTTCGAAGTTCATTAAGTCCAATTTCACAATATATTTATTTTAAATATTTTCTGATATGATATAAGAGCAATTTATAGTCAAAGTCGACTAAAAAAATTTATCATGCTTAAATATTGGCAATTTATTGTCAAAGTTGACCCCATCAGAGCATTTATAGCAATTTTCCTTTAATGTACTTCGTGCTTAAATAAGTAAAAAAAAAAAAATCAAGTCAAATTATTATAAAAGTCATTGTTTTTTTTCTGAATTGAAGAAAACACTAGCTCTACAACCCAAGTGTTTGGTGTAACCATCCAATTTGCAGTTATATCATATGGTATTTCATACTATATACTCCCTCCGCCCCGATTGAATTTCCCGTGTTGACCTTTTCGGGTCAACCATTATCAAATTGTACCTCAAATTACTTTTAAACTATAAAGGTAAATGACTTAATAAAACCATATAATGAAAATTTTAAAAGTAAAATTTTATAATATAACTTTTTTAATTAAATATTAAAAAGTTAGAGTTTAATCACAACTTTTTTCATGATTAATATCATGTAATCTCTTAATGTTAATCCCTACGTCCAAAATAAATGACAGATTTCAGTTTTAATAAAAGTTTAAGGTCGACTTTGACCATAAATTATTTCTATATTATATTAAAAAATTATTTAGTAAACTTATATGTTTTCGAAGTTCATTAAGTCCAATTTCACAATATATTTATTTTAAATATTTTCCAATATGATATAAGAGCAATTTATAGTCAAAGTCGACTAAAAAAATTTATCATGCTTAAATATTGGCAATTTATTGTCAAAGTTGACTCCATCAGAGCATTTATAGAAATTTTCCATTAATGTACTTCGTGCTTAAATAAGTAAAAAAAAAAATCAAGTCAAATTATTATAAAAGTCATTTTTTTTTTTCTGAATTGAAGAAAACACTAGCTCTACAACCCAAGTGTTTGGTGTAACCATCCAATTTGCAGTTATATCATATGGTATTCCATACTATATACTCCCTCTGCCCCGATTGAATTTCCCGTGTTGACCTTTTCGGGTCAACCATTATCAAATTGTACCTCAAATTACTTTTAAACTATAAAGGTAAATAACTTAATAAAACCATATAATGAAAATTTCAAAAGTAAGATTTTATAATATAACTTTGTTAATTAAATATTAAAAAGTTAGAGTTTAATCACAACTTTTTTCATGATTAATATCATATAATCTCTTAATGTTAATCCCTACGTCCAAAATAAATGACAGATTTCAGTTTTAATAAAAGTTTAAGGTCGACTTTGAGCATAAATTATTTCTTTATTATATTGAAAAATTATTTAGTAAACTTATATGTTTTCGAAGTTCATTAAGTCCAATTTCACAATATATTTATTTTAAATATTTTCCGATATGATATAAGAGCAATTTATAGTCAAAGTCGACTAAAAAAATTTATCATGCTTAAATATTGGCAATTTATTGTCAAAGTTGACTCCATCAGAGCATTTATAGAAATTTTCCTTTAATGTACTTCGTGCTTAAATAAGTAAAAAAAAATCAAGTCAAATTATTATAAAAGTCATTTTTTTTTCTGAATTGAAGAAAACACTAGCTCTACAACCCAAGTGTTTGGTGTAACCATCCAATTTGCAGTTATATCATATGGTATTTCATACTATATACTCCCTCCGCCCCGATTCAATTTCCCGTGTTGACCTTTTCGGGTTAACCATTATCAAATTGTACCTCAAATTACTTTTAAACTATAAAGGTAAATGACTTAATAAAACCATATATTGAAAATTTCAAAAGTAAGATTTTATAATATAACTTTGTTAATTAAATATTTAACCACTGTCCTATGAGAGTAGTTCGAGGTTAAAATTGACAATGGTTGACCGAAAAAAGTCCACACTGAAAGTTGAAATCGGAATAGGGGGAGTATTATTTATTAGGAAAATTACGGTTTTTAAAAGATTTGCTCATGCATACACGTGTCAAGATTACTGCATGCGTAAAATATTACCTGCATAACTCACTAAGACACATGCTATAGCTAGATATTATTCATAAAATAAGTTATGAAACAGGGAACCTTGATTTCGTTAATTGTTAAATAAGTCACCAGGGCATGAGTCGGGCTTGGGCCAAGCCTACGTAACACGAGTCGAGTACGCTACCCAACCTTGATGGATCAAATTCAAATACATGCGAGTCAAGAAGCCATGGCGGGCTTTCAAAACTCCTACTCCACTTGGACACGAGTTGGGCTTAGGCCTAGCCTTTGTAACATGGGTCGTGCCTTCAAAATACTTCCAAGTCCATCCCATTATGAGAAATTTCATGAAGTATGTGGGTTAATAGGAATAGGAGTTTAAGGGATGTTTTGAATTGTCCACGAGAGCCTTTATGTGGGTTGGACCGTCTTTGGCTTAGCTTTTAGACACATTTTGTCCGTCTTTCTGGGGGTAGATGTCGTATGTTCTTTCAGGATATGTGACATATGTGATATTCTTAAGATTAAAAAAATCCAATTGCATGTAAATTTGTAATTTATATTTATTTTATATTCAATCTGTTTTTTTTTCTTTCTAATTTCATATTAAAATCATTCCAGTCTGGTTCGTCATATATCGAGATTCAAGAGACGCAAGAATTTGCTAAGTGGATACTTCATGTCAGTTATGGGCAATGGGGATTAAAAATTATAAAATGGTAACAATGTTGATATCAAGATTCTCGATGCTATACTTATTTGAGAAACGAGTAATCCTATTTCAACCATTATGATAGCACATATATGCCATTATTAGATCATTTAACTGAGCATCGATTTTTCTCTTGCATCGACTAATGCTGTAATTGACGAGATTAAGTTTTAATTTGTTATGACGAAGATGCCCGATGAATGTGTCAAGTACTCGAGTAGGGATATCATTACAAAGGTGGATGGTGTTGAGAATTGTCTCGGGAATGTTTTTCACAACAATTCTTGAGTGCTCAAGGTTCGATGGATGTGTGATCATCACTACAAGAAAACCAGGAAAAAACGACGTTATGGGGCGACGGATTTTATCCGTCGCCCCATAACGACGGATCGGTAAACTGGGTGACGGAATCTATCCGTCGTCCAGTTTGGCGACGGATAATAGTTATCCGTCGCTTATTAGCGACGGATAACTTATCCGTCGCCCAAGTTTGACTTTCATTAAAAAAAAAAAGAAATTACTTTTTTTTTTGAAAACTGGGCGACGGATAGATTATCCGTCGCCTTATAGCGACGGATACCTATCCGTCGCCAAAAATGGCGACGGATCGACTCTGGGCCGACGGACACGTGTCCGTCGGCCCAGAGTTTCCTAATTTGGACGGACAGAGAGGCAGTCTGCCTCATTTTTTCATCTTCTCCCTTCTTCTTCCTCATTCTCTTCTTCTCCTCTCTTCGGTTTCCGGTGAATTGTTCGTTATTCCGGCCAATCTTGGTGCCTAATCGAAGCTAGTGGGACAAGGAGTTTGTTTCTTCGATCAATTTCAGATTTCTACCGATTAATCAAGGTATTTTGGCTAAAACCCTAGTTTTTTAAAATTTGGGGATTTTGTTTATTTTGATTAATTTGAGCAATTATATGTACATATGATAATTATGTAGTAGTTAGTTTAGTTAATTTGATCAATTATATGTAATTTGTTCAATTTGATAGTTAGTTTAATTAATGATATGAATGTATGTAGTATGTTAAGTTTGGTATGTATGTATGTAGTTAGTTTGATTTGTGTGTTAAGTATATATAGTTAGTTTAGTTAATTTGATATGTTTGTTAAGTATAGAAGTATGTAGTTTTGATTTGATAAATTTGTATGTTAAGTATGTAATTTGATATGAATATATGTAGTAATTCGATATGTATAGAGTAATTAGTTAATTTGATATGTATGTTAAGTATATAATATATGTACTAAGAGGTTGAAATGGTTAAATTATATGCCCAATTTTGTAAATATCGAACACTTAATTAATAATTAATTTATAAGCAACATATAATAATTAACAATTAACCTCTACAATCTTCTTATCCGAATTGGAATCGATCTAATAAATTAAATACGATCTAATCAATCGAACGTCTCGGGTTAAAAATAAAGTATATATACAATGAATTCCGACCGTTCATGGATGTACGATAAATGCGGTAAATGGCGAGTTTCTAGGAGTTTTGTAGAAGGGTTAAAGGTTTCATCTCTTTTGCCATGGGACGTCCGGTTTGTGCAATTGGGGTTGATAAAGTGTCCTTGCACATTGGAAACTGCAGAAGCAATTTATGACGCCTTCTGCAGATTCGAGCACTTATGACGTTATGGATTCATGCACGAGTATCATGTATGGATTCATCACGGTGAGGAAGCACCGTCCATGGCATACCTCCAATGGAGGAGAGGCGGGGTTTGGGGCCGCTATCGAGTGCCTTTCGCTTGTCGAACATGTGCATGGTGTATTGGGAGGAGGATGTAGATCTGTTGGAATGCAAGTTACGTGGTAGGGAGCGTCACAAGTGATGAGGAGGGGGGTGCATGAGAATGAGGAGTTTCATCCGTTTTGTCTCTAGGCTTGTATAACTAGTAATCATTAGTTGATATATATATGAAACCAAACATTATGGTAAAATTGAAGCTGATGTAACTTATATTATGTAATGCCGTAACAATTGACTGGAGCTAATATAACTTATATTACGTAGCAATTGATTGAATTATTGTGAAATTGATTTATTATCATAAATGAAAGAACTCAATCTAATGAATTCAAACGTGTCAGGTTATTATCTAATTATTCAATGAATACCGATCGTGGATGGATGTATTGTGCATTACTCAATGGCGAGTTCAATGGAGTTTTCGAAAGGGTTGAAGGTTTCATTGAATTTGCAATGTCAAATCCGGCTTGTGTAAAGGATGGGTTGATAAAGTGTCCTTGTGCAATGAAACAGTGCAGAAACAAGCAATACGTGACTCCTAAAGTGGTAGTCCAGCACTTGAGGAAAAATGGATTCGTGCCTGCGTATCAGGTATGGAATCATCATGGTGAGGAAGCAGCACCGTCCAATACATATAACCAATACAGACAACGTGGAAGGAAGAGAAAAAATGAACAAGTCGGGGAACAATCCCAATCTGAAGGCGATGCTATTCGAGCTCGAGTCGAACAAATGGTGTACGATGCTGCAGGGGCGGAGTTCAGGGACACAACCAACACTGAAACCGAGGTGGAGGTGGAGGAACCACCGAATCCCGAGGATCAGTTGTTCTTTGACTTGTTAGAATCATCAAGGAAGCCGGTTTACCCGGGGTGTAAGCTCACTGAGTTGTCTTTGTTATCTCGGCTAATGAGTTGTAAGGCTAATGGCCAAGAATCAAAACGAGCTTCAATGAATGGGTTGACGTAATGTCGGACCTTTGTCTGAAGAAAACCTAGTTCCCACTTTTACCAAGCGAAGAAAAAGATGCGGGGATTAGGGCTGCCTGTGGTAACCATAGACTGTTGTCCGAAAATGTGCATGATATATTGGGAGGAGGATGCAGATCTAATAGAATGCAAGTTCTGTGGTAAGGAACGGTACAAGCGTTACAAGGAGGGGTCAAAGAAAGCGACAAAGAAAATCTCTCACATAAGAAAATGTGGTACTTCCCTAGCACCTCGTTTGAAAAGATTGTATGCTTCAAGTGCTTCATGGATAAAATGCGGTGGCACAAGGAGCGAGTAATCTCGGATAATCTTTGAAGGTGGTAGAATGGACCATCCAGCAGACTCACCCGCATGGAAATCGTTTGACAAGACATATCCAGAGTTTGCAGCCGAATCTAGAAATGTACGTTTGGGACTTTGTACGGATGGTTTTAACCCGTTCGGTAGTGAACGTAAATACTCTTGTTGGCGATTATGCTCTGCATAATCGCCCCGGTGAGTGCATGAAGGAGCCATTCATGTTTCTGACTGCATTGGTGCCTGGGCCGAAAGATCCTGGACTGACGTTGGATGTTTTCTTGCAACCCCTAATCAAGGAGCTGATCGAGTTGTGGACGGATGGTATCCCTGCATATGATGTGTCGACAAAAAAGAACTTCACCTTGAGAGCAGCTCTTCTTTGGACCGTGAGTGACTTCCCTGCGTACTCCATGCTATCTGGAAGGAAAACAGCAGGGAAATATGCATGTCCACATTGCTTGGAGGATACAGATGCATTTAGACTGAAGGGTAGTGGAAAATTTTGTTGGTTTGATTATCATCGTAGGTTGCTAGAAAGTGACCATCCGTTCAGGAAGAACAAGGATCAATTCTTGAAAAATAAAGTCGTCAACAAAAAAGCCCCGACAAGACTTGCTAAAAAATAATAATGAGAGAGTCACAAACACAAACAAGGCTGGTGCACAAATTCTTGTGGAGATTGATAGATTGGGTCTTATGAAGGTGACTGAGCTTGGGTGGATGAAGCATAACGAAAAAATTGGTAAAAAATGTGGTTGGAGGAAGAGAAGCATTTTCTGGGACTTGCCTTACTGGAGCAGTCTTCTTATCCGTCACAACTTAGATTTCATGCACATTGAGAAGAACGTGTTCGAGAACTTATTCAATATATACACTTTGCAACATTGAGGGAAAAACAAAGGACCATGCGAAGTCTAGATCCGAGTTGTCGACGTGGTGTAAAAGGCCTGAGTTGACAAAGAAGGATGAGAATGGTAAGTGGCCGAAAGCGTGCTACACAATTGACAACGCTTCTAGGTCAATTTTGTTTGATTGGGTGAGGGCATTAAGTTTCCCAGATAATTACGCCTCAAATTTAGAGAGGTGTGTGGATTTGAAGAAGACAAAGGTTTATGGGATGAAGAGCCACGATTGTCATGTGTTCATGGAGAGGCTTATCCCGGTAGCATTTCGAGAGCTTCTGCCGAAACACGTATGGACTGCTATCACCGAGTTGAGCTTATTTTTCAAAAATTTAGGCACAAGGGTGGTTCATGATAAAGTGTTGGAAAATCTTGAAAGGAACATACCATTGATTCTATGCAAGCTCGAGCGTATCTTTCCACCGAGCTGGTTTGATTCTATGGAGCACTTGTCGGTTCACCTTCCTCATGAAGCGAGACTTCTTGGTCGGTTCGATGTCGATGGATGTATCCATTCGAGAGGTACTTGGAAATTGAAGAAGTATGTCAACAACAAAGGTAAACTGAAGGTTCGATTGCCAATGCCTACATTCGAGGAAGCGCAACCTTCGCTCTTATTACTTTGATGAACACGTCCCTACGAAGACAAAGAAGGCTCGAAATGCAGACATGTTCGTAGTTCAAGCGGATGATGAGTTTTCCCTATCTGTCTTCAGGGTATCAGGGAGACCTCTTGGTGCAGCTAAGAAAGAATATCTTACGGATAAAGAGTTGAAAGCAGCTCAATATTATGTCCTCACGAATTGTGCTGAGGTTGACCAGTATATGGTACTATTTGCGAGGTCAACAACCATTTATTTAAATTTTAATATAGCTACGCAAGTCTCTACTTCAATTATAGACTTATCATCGAATCAATGTTTGCAGTTTTTTCAAAAAGCGTTGTTTGGAAGAAAATCCTCAGATGACAGAGGATACACTAAAGGAACTACTTGACTCAAAAATTCCTCTGAAATTTCCAGTTGGTTCCGAGTATGTCCGAATCCTATCAACAACGTCACATGCATATACTTAAAGGATCTCGCAGAGGGTCCATTCAAAAAGGTCTACACATTCCCAGGTTATATAGTCAATGGCCTTAGGTTCCACACGACTGAATGTAACACGGCCATGGCGACAATCAACTCCGGGGTGTGTGTTAATGGTGCAGAAGAGTATGGAGACGCTACTTTGTTTGATTTCCACGGCTAAAACGAATTGTGAGGATTGAATATTCGGATTGCCATTTAAACGAACCTTCTTGTTTGACGTTGAGTGGTATGATCCTAATCCGAGGTACGAGGAAGAACGGCGGTATGAAATGGTTGATGTGAACCAAAAGAAGAGGTACCGAACCAAGTATGAACCATTTATTCGGCGACTCAAGCACGACAAGTGGTGTTTCTTGAATATCCAAGCGAAAGCGATAAGGGGAATGGTTAGCTGCGGTACCTATTCGTGCTTTCGCTCGAAAGTGGAGTACATTGAGAAAGACGACTCAATTACCAACTCGTACCAACAAGAGGATGTCGATAAAGCGAGAAGATCCCATAGAAGCGGATGATGAGCTGTTTGATCCGCACGAGGACCAATATGTAGTCTTAGAGGACGGCGATAACGGTATATTATGTGTATTATGAGTAATTATATGTGTTATTATAATCATATGTATTATAACTCGTACTAACACATTTTTATTGTATTTATTACATTTTTTGCAGATGTCATGACGAGGCCGTCCACCTATCGTCCCCACGCAGCCGGCCGCATGATAGTGGTGGGTCGGGGACACCGTCGCAGTGGAGGGCTCAAGATCGTGACAAGAGTCTCGGATTCTGAGACCCCGGCGAGAGAGAGCGACCGTGGCTCTACCGGTCGGCCGGACACATCTTTGGAGGGCGACCACGACGATTGTCCCTACCTCGTGTTCGATCCAAACAATCCCGGCGTCACGTGGGGACTTACTGTGATTTTCCTATTGGTCCCGCCAAGTAAGTATTATACATTCTTCTTAAATATGTAAAACATAACCGATAATGATAGTTGACAAGTATAAATTGTTGTACTAAAGTAATGCATATTCGCTTTCTTGTATCTTATACATTGACAACGACTTATGGCCTCGGAGGTGCACAACAAACTAGGTGACATCTTCCGAAAGGAGAGAGCCAAAGGTGGTGGTGAGTGTTGGAGCCACATCTCGAGCGCATGAGGGCCGAGTACTTGATGGTGAGGGTAAGTTAAAATATGACATTCATTTGTTTGTAATTATAATTAATCGTTTTAATATGAGTGGTATGTTAGCCACTGTATGTGAGTGGTATGTTAGCCACTTTATTTGGGTGATATGTTAGTCACCATTGTGTTAGTAAATTTTAGGACAATGTGAGTGGTATGTTAGCCATTGTATGTGAGTGGTATGTTAGCCACTTTATTTGGGTGATATGTTAGTCACCATTGTGTTAGTAAATTTTAGGACAATGTGATTGGTATTTTAGCCACTGTATGTGAGTGGTATGTTAGCCACTTTATTTGGGTGATATGTTAGTCACCATTGTGTTAGTAAATTTTAGGACAATGTGAGTGGTATGTTAGACATTGTATGTGAGTGGTATGTTAGCCACTTTATTTGGGTGATATGTTAGTCACCATTGTGTTAGTAAATTTTAGGACAATGTGAGTGGTATGTTAGCCACTATATGTGAGTGGTATGTTAGCCACTTTATTTGGGTGATATGTTAGTCACCATATCTGTTATGTTGTTAGGACATGTATTGACTTTGGATGTTGTATGAAATTGGGAATGTAGAAGTACTTCATTCCCAACAGATTGATCCCACAGATCTGGCGTTACGAGGTGTGGGATCCAAAGCTATCTGAGGATATGAATGCATGCGTGGAAGGCCATTCGGGATCGGGTGGCCCAATCCCTCCAAGTTGATGCAACGTGGGCCCTTTGGGATGCCTACCGGCCGAATCGATGTCGGGCGTTGCTTGGACCAACAGTAACCGGCATCCCGATCGTCTGGCAGAAGGGCGTTCACCACCTTGGGAGGCGATCTCATATCGATTATTATCAATCGGTGCGTATATATGTGTTTTGCAATCTAGCATTACGTGTATGTATGAAGTCTCTCCGCTCTATTACTTGTAGATGATAAATTGTTGACTAGATCTGGTTTGATTCGGTGTACGGGGAGGTGACATCCAAGTATGCCATCTTCAAGAAGGCCAAGGAAGGCGGTATGGACCACCGGGCCTCGTCTATTATGATATGTTTATGTTGCTTAAAGTTCATATTTGTACACTATTACAAGTTACTTTTTAAAAAGAATTGATCATTATATCTATATTACGATTTGGTGAGGTTGATGCTCGGTGGCGGCGGAGGACGAGACGGGTGATGTGTTGTCAATGAACAAGTTGACAACATCTTCCTAGAGGTCAACAAACGGACAAGAAAGGGCGAATATATGGACTCGGGAGCCTCGGTTTGCATCCGCTAGTCCGGCGTGCTCCTCATCATCATCCCAGTGATCAGACGTCCGGTTTACACACGAACTGTGTCTCGGAAATGGTGCGATCGCGGTCCGAACAGGTTGCTCGCTAACTCAAGATGGAGCAACAAAGGGACGAGATGGAGCGCCATGACGAAGAGAACGAAGGAGGAGAACGGCGCCTTGATTCTGAATGGAGCGATTCATGTCCAGTTCGCCATCACCCACCCCACCCGTCGATAGCTAGTTATGTATCTGTATGTTCGGATTTTTTTTCATATTTACACTTGTTTGGATAATTTCTCCAGCTCCGAATATTACTTTTTTATTCATTGAAACATTTTCCGTATTATTGATTTATTATCGAACATTATATTGATTAAATAGGTGAACTACGAAAAATAGGGATTAATATGAAATAAATAGTGACGGAATTAGTGACGGAATTCACAGTGACGGAATTAGTGACGGAATTTCAAATTCCGTCACTAGTCCAATTAAAATATTTAGCGACGGATAGATCCTATCCGTCGCTATATTTAGCGACGGATAGAATCTATCCGTCGCTAAATTTCGGAATTAAAAAAAAATAAAAAATTGGTCAATCCGTCGTCCAATCCGTCGCGAATTGGACGACGGATTGTTATCCGTCGCCACAGCTCCAGGGGGGCAACGGATTTTCTATCCGTCGCCAGAGCTAGGGCGACGGATAGCTGGCCTGTAGCGACGGATCTATCCGTCGCTACAGGCCAGATTTTTTGTAGTGCATGATGATGCAAATACTAATCAGACTTCCGAGTTGTGGAATGGTACAAGTACTCATAGTTACTAATTTTTGAAAAAACATATAATCGAGGCAAGAATGATACGTAAAATCAATGTAGTGAAAAACTTTTCATTCTTATGATGATGATGATCCAATCTCAGGAGAACAAGTCTCCATTCGGTTTTGATAAATATAACACCGTAAAGTTTCAGAGAGTTTAAAGGTATTGAGAATGCTACCATAAAGGTGCACCCTCATTCCTGAATCCACCGAAGGTCCGAAGAAAGTTAGGCGTGCTTGCTCTAAAGCAGAAATAATACGGGTAGGTGATCCACTATATAAGAAGTTTATCTTTGCACGCACGAGTGACAACATGGTGCGCGGGAAAGAATATGCACGTGATGGTTTGTGGGGCCAACATATCATGGGAAGAGCATATCAAGAGTAACAGTGTTGGGCCCGACCCACATGGGGATGGGTGTTATAAAGGGTATCAAGGCTGAACAAATCGTTAACGTACAAAGGTAGACACTTTGTCAGGCATTGCACGGCGGGGACGTTGCATAATTTAAGAGGGGGTGAATGTAATGTCCCAAAATTTTAAGGAGATTAAATTGATAGAGATCGCTAACACACCAGTACTATGCAGTTTTTTTTTAGAATTCATACATAAGAACTCATGCTTTCTTTGGAACAATATTAGAAATCTTGGATGAGGCACTTAGATATTCTCCCGGTGTGCAGAAAATGAAATGTGTGGATTTATGGGGCCAGTATTTCACCCGAAGAGCAGTACATGGGTAACCGCTCTAGCCAACAATAAGATGAAGTGTTACAAGACCACCCATATACCAGTATGATTTGCTATGACGATAAAGAAGACCCAGTGACAGTATCTCACTTTCACGTCGACATCCACCCTCCTCACCCGTATTCACCCAATGTTAGTTATATGTTGTATTTTCTAGATTCACTAGCATGAATTAACTTAAACTTACTGGTCATAATGGGCACCCAAACCCTACCTAGAACATTTTAGTTGAACATGGTCCGCATCCGTACTGGATTCGAAAATGTAAAACCATACTTGGACCAAGATTTTAGGGTTGGGTCGAATCGAGACCCGTTGTCAGATTTTTTTTAATAGAATTATACTTCTTTCTTGGATGCACAAATTAATATGAAACATCTTACAAAATCCTAAAGACAAACACACATAGTATTTTAGTATTTCAATCGGGACGGGTTCTACTTTATTCGTACCAACGTGCACAATCCTGTTTAAAATAATTATGTCCGGGTCGGGGTATCTGCTGGAAACTGCGTCGTATCCATGTAACAAGACCCAAACACTACAGAGATCGGGTCGCAACATAGTTTATGTTTGTTTAAATGATAATTTTTGGGGCCCTCTCAACCGCCCCAAAAAAATTCACCAAAACATGTCAAGAATAATATTAAATTATTAGTGAAGAAAAAGTCTGCGGACCACCCAAAAATATTTCTAACGGAACATGTAAAGAATCATATTAGTGAAATTAAAAGGAAAAAAAAAGTTTGGGGAGCCAGAGCCCTGGACCACCTGAAATATTTCCACATAAACATGTAAAACTCTACCCTCCATCCGTTTGGGTTAAACTTCTCACGTTTCATTTTGGAAAGTTCCAATTTCAACTTCCCCTCCCTTAAATGGATAAACTCTCTACGACTTTATTAACTCTCTTGCTCTCATATTGGATTCAATATCTCTCATATTTTACTCACTTTCTCTCCTACTTTATTCACCATTCTCTTAAAATTTGTGTCCGGATCCGCGAGATGGAGGAAGTGTATGTTAGTCAAATTAATATGTTTGTAAATTGAGATACATTATCGTAACAGTTTTAGACTTTATATGAATTTCCCGCCGACTATCGACGGGTCATTTACTAGTTAATCTTTTAGAAAAGAATTCAACGTAAATAAACCATTAAGATTCTTTAAATCTTGCAACAATCTCACTCATGGAATGTGAAGGAATATTTGTACGTACGTATTAAAGTCTTTGTCGTTCGAGAAAGCACTCATATGAGTACAGGACAAAGTGTGAAAGCAAAGTCTTGAAGGATTCGGTTCGCTTGGTTGTAAAAACAGAAAACACGACTTTTGGGTCAATCATTTTGTAGTATTAGAAGATATTATACTCTTTCTCCACACATCAAGATTTCTAAGCTATCAAAAAGATTCATGTTGATAGTTTTGTGTTAACAAAATTTTATTTTAATTCTCATCACCAAATACTAGGTAAAATAAACCTTCAAATTTATACAAGACCAGTGACGAAGTCAGGATTTGAAAGTGGGGTGACGGAGTATTATAATACTGGCACAATATGTAATTTAGTTAGGTTCGGTTAGGACGGACAAAGTCGGGTCGGATCAATATTTTTTACACCAAATTCATCATACATATTTAAATATGAATATCCAAGTAAAATGAAAGTAAATAAAGAACCACATCATAAGGCAAACAAATATTGAATAAATGATCTACTTCTATGAAAATCATACTATACATCTTTTCATATTCTCAAAATCATCATTGATTGAATCAATGTCAAAGCCCTTGACAATTCCTTTTTCAATATGCATTATCAAATTGTTATACAAGAAGTCATCATCGAACTCATGATCTTATCTATGCAATTTTCATGACTGAAAATGCACGCTTAGAACTTGCTCCAAAAGTATAAAATTTGCCCGTTAATTAGTAAAATATCTCTTTAATCACAAAGTCTTGAAAGAGACGTGTATTAGTAAGAGACGGATTGATGTTTTAAGTATATATATAATGTTTTATGAGTACGTATACGTTTTATATTATTTGTTTATGTATATCACCGATATTTTTAGTAAAACTCTAATGTTTTTGGATAAAACTATAATGTGTGTCCGTCGCTTTTAGCCTCTAAGACCGATTCAGGAGACTCACGTTAATTTTATCAAAGTTATTAATTTTCTCAACTTCATTAATTATAAAGTCGACTAACAAATTTTTTTTAGGGGTGCCACCTCCTGCCACCCCTGTCTCCGCCCCTGTACAAGACCGTACTGTCCGTAGGAATGACATGATCCAATTAAGCCCGAACCTTAAATGAAGACTGGAAATTTCAGTTGGGAAAATACAATTTTAGAAACACTGTATTTATATATGTGAAATGGTAATTTTTCAAGAGCTCAAGTGTGAAATGTGCCGGCCGGAGAATATTGGAACCCATATGTAATAAATTTAATAATGCGAGCATGTAAACATGACACTATATGTAGGAGAAATATTAATATATTAGTATTTCATATTCTATTCTGCATGCATGTCAACTGTATTTATAATTTATATTTACATAGGAATATTCATTCACTTATTCAGGATAGGTTAATATATATAGTAGTTGAATCTTTTAGAATCCGGAATCTTCAATTCCTGGACTCACGAGTCATTGATAATGTGAAGTAGTACTAGACTAGGGCTACTAGTGTAACGCCCAAAAGTTTCAAGTCAAGTTCAAACAGTTTAAAAGGATTAAGAATGCTACTCATACCATCAAGGTGCACTTTTCTTTTCGGGAATCCATCTATAAGTATTCCAGAGTTAAGCGTACTTGCTCTGAAGCAATGTTATGATGGTGACCAACTGGAAAGTCTCCCTGTTCGCGCACGAATGAGGACAAAGTGCGAGGTAAAGTACATGTGTTGATGCGATGTACCAAGATATCACACAAAAATGCCATGAAGAATCTTGGTACGAAAGGGTAGGGACTACCATTAATAGTGGTCCGGGTCGTTACAACTATGCATCCCATGATAAAAACCTGGACACAGCGGACTACAACTAGTAATTTGTGCATGCATGTGATTAAAATTGGGTGGTAAATTTATTATCTAAATGAGATCTATTATTAATTCATAGATCATGTGATGAAGAATGCACCACATCACCTACTTAATATTAATGAATCACACTTGCATGTTTATGTTCATGTGGAGTAATGTAAAATTATTATTCTATGAAATAACGTACGTACATATACCTGGAAGTATAATCTATGCATGTAACGAACTGTTCCTTTTGTTTGCTTTCAGCAAACAGGGAAATAAATAAGATGCTTCTGCCAACATGGCTTTTAAAGTTAACCAAGGCCTGCACAATCTAACAACAGCATAACTCCAGAATTAATTGAAGTTAATCTATATTGTCGAAACTCGAAAGTAAGGTTTCTCTTAATTATAAACCCTATGATTACTCCTCCGAACTGTCTCAGGAAACAATCTATTAAAAAGAAGATTAAAAAAATGACAAATACCAAGATTATTATTATTACCGATCGAGAACTTAGAAGATTTAAATATAAGACCTTTTATATTTTAACAAATAAAAATGTATTTTGTTATTAACATATAAATGCATTAATTATAGACATTGATGATTTTTAAACACCGTGTAACATCCCAAAGTTTCAAGTCAAGTTCAAACAGCTAAAGGGATCGAGAACGCAACTCATACCAACAAGGTGCACCTATTCTTTTCAGGAATCCATCCATAAGAACTCCAGAGTTAAGCGTGTTTGCTCTGGAGCAATTTTAGAATGAGTGATCAATTGGGAAATCTCCCGGTTCGCGCATAAGTGAGGACAAAGTCTTGCGGGAAAGAATACGTGTGTTGATGCAATATATTACCTTGAAAATTGTCGTATGAATCTTTGGCCGAAATGGTGGAATTGGTTCATAGTGGTCTGGGTTGTTACACAACGTCACCAACAAGAATTAAAGGTAATATATAATTCTGAACCGAGTGCGTGGGACTGCCCGTGGAGATACGTAATGTGTTAAACCACTTCTGACCAAGTATCATTCATAATTATGTTGAGTCGTTAATAGAGGTGGCAATCGGGTCGGTCTCGGGCCTTAAGCGGGCCGGGCCTATTCCGGGCCTGTTTTTAAGTGGCCGGGCCGGGATTTTGAGATATATGTAGGCCCGGCCCCTAGCCCCATTATTTTGGGGCCGGGCCGGGCTCATTAGCGGGCTGGTCCGGGCCAAAAAACAAATTTTCCTCTCTTTTTTTTTTTTCATTTTTCTATTTATACATAATAAAAAAAGAACTTATTTTTTCTTGGCATGTAAAATGTTATTACAAACTCTTTACTAGTTAAATGCATAAATGAAAGTAAAAAAAACTACTATATACATAAGCAATGTACTGTACTGGGTGAAAGTTAAGTAAGCTATTGTTTTGGCTCATTTAGCATACATGTAATCAAAATTCAAAATCATTAAACATGTGAAATATAAAAGAATGCTGAGAGACGGCAAGTAGGAAAAAAAGAATTGATGAAGAATAAAATGTAAATGATGAATTGATGAGTGAATGGGACGGCAAGTAGGAAGAAAAGAATGAACAATTTTAATGTGTTTTGGAGTTGGACAATGGACTTATAATGTATAAGCCCAATTAGTGTGATTAGTTTTCTTAGAGTCCAATTTTAATGTGTTAGCTCAATTAATAAATTTCGATTCTTATCAAATACTCTCTCAATTTCAGAAAAAGTGTTACATTTTACTATTCTGCGGTCAACTGTCTCCACGTTTGACCACAATTTACTCTTAAACGATATTAATAAATAAATTATTAAAATTATATAATAAAAATTTAGTAATTAAATTTTTATTATATGATTTTATTAAATTATATACTATTAT
This sequence comes from Plantago major, assembly GCA_026545765.1. Lineage (NCBI taxonomy): Eukaryota > Viridiplantae > Streptophyta > Magnoliopsida > Lamiales > Plantaginaceae > Plantago > Plantago major. Next base: position 25,666,018 of record CM048840.1, on the reverse strand, counting down.
CGTTTATGAGTAATTAGTCAAACTCAAACAATGAATCAAAAATTCTTGAAAATTAAATATCATCGCACTTCATCGTCTTCAGTCTATGTCTTCTTCATCCTCCAGTTCATCATTTTCTACTCTTCTTTGACCTTATCATGTAGCATAGTACTCTTATACGTCACTAACTTATGACCGGCGCAATCGCACTTCAAAAATGCGAAAACTTGGAATTATCCTAAAAAAACAGTGTTTCCAAATCCCACTCAATCAATTCGTCCCGGAATTGACAAGTAGCAGGTTAATTTAAAAAGGCAAGAATCACCACTTCAAATTACAGTAATGGAAATGCTCACATGGGTTCTATTCTAGGTGAGCAACGCACAATAAGTAGCCCAATAGCACTGAGGCACGGGATTTGGGTATCAATAATTTACCAGGTGAGCAACGCAACAACGATTTGTATCTCTGATCAGTAAATTAGCCAATCCAACAATTTTAATTATATCTCCTATAATTGGAGAAATATCGTAGGAGAGGATGAGAAGTTATGAATTAGGGTTCTTCGCCTGGTAGTTATCTGCACTGGTGTTGAACTTAGCTTTAACGTTATGTTTAATGATGAATTTGTATTGATCATCTATTTTGTTTGTTATTAATAAAAATACTATATATGCAATTTTACAAAATTGAAATGATTTATTATATAATTTTTTTCTCAAAAAGGTAATAATATTTTAAGGTTATTATAGTCAACTTATATTTTATGGAGATTTTTCATTAATAAAATAATAAATTTTAATTAGATCATACCAAAATTATAGATAAAATGACTTCGAACTAAAATGAATGGGTCAGATTGAATTAACCGCCAGGCAATCATCTGAAGGAGACCTATGTTCAGGTCGGTACAGGTCGGTACGAAGCCGACCTAAGAATAGAAAAGCCCAAAAAGTTAAAGCATCTGGTATTAATATGCTTTAACTCAATTTTTTCCTACATTTAACAATTATCCTTCTCTTTATAACATAATAAAAAACTTTCAAATAGTTGATCTGGAAGGAAGCACTAATACTAATAATCAACAACGCACTTCATAATTTAACACTAATACTACATTTGTCCAGCTGAACTTCATACTAATATCGTTTTTAAGTAATGGGTTTGTTATAACACTAAACACACAAAAACTATGTTATAAAAATTAAGTCCTATGGTATTAATATGTTTTAACTCAATTTTTTCCTACACTTTATATCATACTCTTTTCCTCTCTTTTTTCTTTTTGAATTTTACTAATAACCTTAAACCAGTCCAACAACATTAAAACTCATCAAATAACCTTTAATAAATAAATTTATCATTTCATTCTTAAACACTCTATATAACAACCCATATAAGCTCTATAAAATTTTACATCTATCCCAAATATCATATTCACTATTTACTCGGTTACATCAACTAAATATTTTCTTTTAATCACTTTTTAACTCTATACTAAACCTCCACTAAGTCCAAACCCGAAAAATAATAAACAATCATACATTTACAAATAAATTACACACTCAGTCTATAAAAGTACACTTTGTTCCACATTTTTTGAAAATGTCTTATCACTTATTTTTCTCATATAAAATAGAATAGAGAATGTTTAATGTTGCAAATAGATATATATATCACCTTCAGATACATAAAGGAAAGCCAAAGTCTTGGAAAATGTAAGATTTTCCTAAAAATAGAAAAATCAAGGTTTTTTTGTGGTTTGTCACGGTTTTTGGGTTTTAGCGGTCCGACCGGCCGAATTTCTTAAAAAACCGTCGAGACACACATTTTTCGTTATGCTTTTAATAGATTATGTTATGATTTTAAGTTGTTAGTATTGAAAGTTTTAGTTACAATTTTAATGTATTTTATTAATTTTTTAAGAGATGATATGATGGTTTTAATGGTTCAGTATTGTATGTTTCAATCATAATTTTAATCTCTTTTGTTAAGTTTTAAGAGAGATGTGATGGTTTTAAGGAGCTACATGACAGTTTGTTATAGTTTTAAGTGACAATCTAATATCATTAAACCACCATTAAACAAGTCTAAAAGTTTCAGAGATGCCATTAAAACATCAATAAACAAGCTTAAAAGAAGCTACTTGAGACATATGTCATTATAATTTTGAAACATTAAGTCATTCAAAGGTTTTAAAATATCTATACTCATAGGAAGAAAATTACAATAAGCGTTCATTCGGTATTTTTTATACATATGCAAACTGAGTTGTTCAAATAGGCTTTTTCCGATTAAACTTGTTGGTGAACTTCGGCTTCTTGCATTTTGTTGCTTGTGCTTATTGCTTCAATACTGCAATGGCACCTTTGAGAGATCTATCATCAAACTCGATGTCACCATCATCACCTGCTTAAAACATTCACTAACTGGGTTAAAACCATAACAATTCTCATTAAAACTATCGCTTAAAAAAAAAGGAACATGCAAAACAAGCCAAAAATAGTAAAATTGATGCTTAAAACAATATAAGTGCCTCTTAAAACTATAAAAATGCCTCTTAAAACTATATCAAAGTAGGAATATGCAACACAAGTTAAAAATAGTAACATTGATGCTTAAAACCATAACAGTGCTTGTAAAACTATAACAATGCCTCTTAAAACTATAACAAAGCATTTGCAAACAAGCCATCATAAATATTTCATCAGAAATATTCAACACAAGCTAAAAACAGTAGCATTGAAGCTTAAAACCATAACAGTGTATTTTAAAACTATAACAATGCCTCATAAATCTATAACAAAACAGAAACATGCAACACAAGTTAAAAACAGCAACATTGATGCTTAAATTTATAACAGTGCATATTAAAACTATAACAATGCATTTCAAAACTATAACAAAGCATCTGCAAAAATCAAATCATAAATATTTATCAGAAGCTAAAAACACTAACATTGTTTTGCTTAAAACTACAATGATAGATCTTAAAACTATAAAATATGCGCTAAAACAATAACTGACAGAAACATTCAACACAAACTAAAAACGTAACCATGATGCTTAAAACTATAATACCAGCTATTAAAATCATAACAATGACTCTTAAAACCATAACTAAATAGCAAATAACATGATTTCAAAATAATTCGATTTTCACTGTACGAATTTCAGATCTAGTTTCAGATCTAAAAATTACATAATGCTTAAAACTATAACATCACCTATTAAAACCATAACAATACATCTTAAAATCGTAACAAAACACAAATCCTTTTAACATGTTTGACATGTTAAACAAGTTAAAACATGCAGAATTAGTCAATACTACTACACGAGTGTTACCTAGATTAATTAGGAGTTCGTCTATTTTCTCCTGCGCTTCTGACTTTGCAAATGCAAATGCACTAAGTACTTGTCTCGGCAATAAACCAAATATAATAACTTTTATAACTTTTTTTTTTTTTGAAACGAAAAACTTGTCTTATTACTCCAAAACAATGTCAGTACATTTAGGGGCCGACAATACGTCCATGCCCAAAAAGAATCGACTATGGTAGACTACCAACTACAAAGACGAAAATAGAGACAAAAACAATCTAAAGGCCTAGGGCCTGAAGGTCTAGTTCCCTGACCAATTCAGCCGCTTTGCCACATGCTAGCGTATCGATGGTCCAAATCATAGATCGTGTAATACGGGGAATATCCGGAGTTATGCTCTTAAAAATCTTCTCGTTACGAGCAATCCAAATGTGGTAGAATGTCTCAACCATAAGAGCTCTGAACACAGTTGCTCGCCGACGCTTACCTTTTGCTACTTGACATAGCCAATGGACAAGTTGCTGCCAATCATGTATGGGGGGTGGGACACCCGTAACCATCGCAAGCCACCTCTTAGAATCTCATAGGTGATCGGGCACTGAAAGAACAGGTGATCAATACTCTCATTGTCAGTACAGAAGGCACATTGACCATCATTCAGGATACCAAAGAAAGCCAATCGATCCTTGGTTGCCAATCTGCGGTGAAGTGAAAGCCATAGGATGAATTTGGCCTTTGGTCTAGCAGGATTCCTAGTCACCATATCGCACCACTCAATCCGGTCCGAGCATGCACGCACCGAGAACCGCATCATCGCAAGCTGCTCCGTCCACTCCGGCTGATCCAGTAACTCCAGCTTGATCCTCTGCACAGCCCGTAGTATTGCCGAACTACACACAAGAATATTCCAATCATTCAATGGTTGCTGCTTGATGTAGTAGCTATGAATCCACCGTACCCAAATAGAGTCTACCTTCATTTGAATTTTCCAAAAAGTTTGGCAATAAGTGCTTTATTCCACTCGGGTAGGCTGATTATATTCAGACCACCACAACTCCTGGGGGCACAAACTTGCTTCCAAGCAATTAGTGCTTTGCGGTAGTTACCATCTTTACCACTCCACATGAAGCTACGCCATATACGCTGGATGTGATCAAGTACCGTCTTTGGTATGGGAAAAACCTGGAGCCAGTACGCTGTAATGGAAGTAATAACACTCTTGATCAACTGCTCCCGACCAGTATAGCTCAAAAGGCGAACCGTCCAGTGCTAGACCCTACCCAGGATCCTATCAATAAGGGGTTGATACTGCGCCAATGTAAGTTGACGATGTGAAAGAGGAACACCCGGGAGACGCCCACACGCCAAACCCGTAGAGGCCAATATGTGTTGCCGCTCCACTTGCGCAACTCCTCCCAAAGAAGATACGTGTCTTAGTGACACTAGCCTGCAAACCCGTGGCCTGGGAGAAGAGGTCAAAACGATGTAATAACAATTCCACAGACCTTAAGTCACCTCTCATAAATAGCATCAAGTCATCCGCAAAACATAGGTTGGTGATATGGAGCTTCTCACACTTCGGGTGGAAGTTGAAATCCGGAGTATCGCTCAGGGTTTGCAGCATCCGATGAAGGTATTCCATAACAAGCACAAACAAGAAGGGTGAGAGAGGATCACCTTGCCGCAACCCTCTTCTAGCTTTTAGCAACTTGGATGGGACCCCATTTATCGAATAACGATAGGATACGGTCGTGACACAACACATAATCCAGCCCACGAATAGCGCAGGTACACCCAGCTCCTTTGGGATCATCTCCAAAGCTCCCCATTCGACTATGTCGTAAGCTTTGTGAATATCCATCTATATGATACATCGAGGGGAGATGCCCTTTCGACCATATCCTTTGATCAGCTCCTGTGCAAGCAGGATATTATCCTGTATCACTTTTCCTGGTAGGAAGGCTGATTGGCTATCATCCACAATAGTATTAATCACCTTTCCCAAACGAGCAGTGAGGATCTTGGAAATAATCTTGTAAATGACAGAGCAACATGCTATGGGTCGCATGTCACAGACTCCCACTGCCGAGGCGGATTTTGGAATCAAGGTAACAAGGGTACAATTAAGTGCCGAGTATAAGGAAGATGTATCAAAGAAATCCTGAATTGCAGCATACACATCCTGATTTACCGTTTGCCACGTCTGTTTGAAGAAGTGCGAGTTGAAACCATCTATTCCCGAAGCCTTTAATTCACCAATATCTTTTAAGGCCAGGTCAATCTCCATATGTGAGATCGGCTGTATAAGGAGCTCCCTGTCATAGAGGGATAGTTGCTTACCCCGCCGAACAACACCTACATCAATCCCAATGCGGCGTGGGGACACCGATCCTACTAAACGAGTATAGTACTCAAGCACCTCAGTCTCAATTGCAGCAGTGAGAAGTATACGACCATCCTCAGATTCAAGGCGATGGATGCCTATCCTCCGGTTTTTCTCTCTAACCTGGGCGTGGAAGAAAGATGTATTACCATCCCCCTGCTTGATCCAATCAATCTTTGACTTCTGCCTCATTATCTGCTCATCTATATCAAGCCACTTTTCCAGGCTAGCAGTATCCTCCTTTACCTGTTGAATAAGTGATGCATCAAATCTGTTATGTGCAAGGTCGGTCTGCCGTAGTTGGAGCTGCGATCGAAGCTGCTGGATTCGAGCTTCCACGCCATGAATCAGTGAGTGGAGGTGGCGTATGGCAGGTTTCACGCGCTTCAATTTCCACCAAATACGTTCCTGTGGATTAGTGGGTCCTCGTTGACACCAAACCTCTGCCACCATTGTATCAAAATCAGAAAACTGGGTCACATAGTTCATGAATCGAAAGCACGACTGTTTTGGTTTAGTCATCACATAATTCTGAAATCTGAGTAGCGAATGGTCCGATATTCCGGGGGGCAGAATCTCAACATCTACCGTGGGATTAGCCTGAAACCACTCCACATTACCAAGCGCCCGATCAACGCGTGAGTAGATAATGCCATGCGTATGTTTATTAGACCAGGTGAACCGATCACCCACCGTAGGAACCTCAAACAAACCTGTAACCTCCATCATTGTGGCGAAATCTCTGAATTCGTGCGGGAGTACAGGGTTTCCCCCAACACGGTCCTCAACACTCAAAACGTTATTAAAGTCGCCAATGCAAACCCATGGGTCCTGAATGGTGGCAGCTAGATCCGCCAACTCTTGCCACAATTGGCCCCGCCGGCTCAGATGATTATGCGCATAAATAAACGTCAAAAGGCCTTTGTCGACACCATCAGAATGAAACCACCAACAATGCACAAACTGGTCCGAGCACTGTATAAACTGCACCTGGACTCGATTAGGGTCCCATACAACCCAAATCCGTCCCAAAACATGGGACGAATAATTATCCCAGTAACTCCAGCGACGTCCCAAACGCTTCCTGATCTTATCCTTATTTTCCTGTTTTACTCGTGTTTCCAAGAGGCCAGCAATACTAACATTCCAATCCAGGAGACGGGAGCCAATCTCCTTATGTTTTGCGACCTTATTCAGCCCCCTGACGTTCCATGCTAACATATATTACAGTTCGGATTTTCACCAGAGCCAGATCCAAGCTCAAGTGATGCGAAACCATTTAGAGTAATAATACTATCTTCAGAAGCACGAACATCCCTAGAGGTCCCCGGGTGAATATGCCTATTAGGGGAGCGACGTCGTTGGCGCACGGGGGACCAATCCGCCTCATCAGTAGGTGGGTTCGGCGGAGTAGAGGCAGTCAGCTCCCTGCCAGTAGTATTGGCGACAATGGGCACAGTTGGCACAGTAGGAGCAGCTCGCTCCGGATCCGCAGGGGCTGGAGTCACGCCCACCTGCCTTCCGGTTGCCACCTATGCTCTACGCTGATCATTAGCACTAGGGCGTCCCGCCCTCTAACGCACCTGCTGACGGTTATCATTAATCCGAGGTCTAGCAATGTCCTCTCCACACTCATGTCCAAACCGTTGACACTTTTGACAGAAGATCAGGTTCCACTCATATTCCACCTGTTGATTAATCACGTTACCTTGGCGATCCTTAACCACAATCGACTTACGGAGCTCCTGGGTGATATCGACCTCAATCAGAATCCGAGCATAAGTTACCCTGAGTTTCTTAGCAGTGCATTCATCAGTAAACATGGGTTCTCCAATAACACTCGCAATTTTGCTTAAACTCTTGGCTCCCCATAAGTACAACGGAAGCTGTGGAAACTTTACCCAAATTTGGGCAATGCGAGTCATATCCTCCTTGAGTTCAAACGTTCGGGACCATGGGCTCAAAATCAAGTGGCGACCAAATATGTAGTATGGACCACCCTCCTTTACAGCATCCCGTTCAGCTTCCATCTTAAAACGGATGATAAAGTACCCATCCTCATTGTAGTATAACTCAGGCAGAGCAACAAAGTTCCATACTTTACTCATAAAATTTTTCACCGCAGTCATCGAAAGCGAGTTGTCAGCTACATACATGATAAGTGAATTCTTCCAAAACTCAAGTTCTGCTGCGATATCCTCATCATCAATTTCCACAATAATTTCACCCTCAACCATAGGAGGGGGTGTATACGCAATAGTCATGCCACGATCAGGAATACGATTTCCCCGGATTATGTCAACCCACGGGGTCGGAGTAGGACTAGGTTGTCTATCATGAGTTCGAGGTGACGGTGGCTGACTCTGCCCATCCGCACCAGTCACCGTAATTTGTCGTTCAACCGAATTTTGTAGCAAAACCTCCCTGTCGATGTTTTCCAATCCAGAATCAGAGTTTGGGTTGTCCAAATTTGTCAAGGTTTTGTCCGATACAGGGGAAACAGGTAATGGATGTCGATCCGAGTCCGACGGCATCACCGGGACATTAATCAAGTTAGGGCTATCCAAAATAGGTACCTGGAGATGATCAATCGGAGCAGGGGCAGCCGGATTTTGCCGATCAAAGATCCCCGGCACAGGTTCCGGGCTGCTAGGGTTCGAGGGCTCTGACGAATCGACCAACGGATTCGAGCTCTCTCCAGTCTCAATCGTCGATCGAAGTGCGAGGGGCCGGGTTCTGCGTGGCGTAACCGGACGCTTGGCCGCCGAGCCGGAGGTCGGCGGAAGAGTTTTCTTCCGAGGCATCGATATTCAGCGTAACTTTTATAACTTTCCTAGAAGTGAAAGTGCTTATACACCTACTATAGCCTAATTCCCAAATATGACACAGACTTACAGATCGAAATATACAAAAAAATTGGCACAAAATCCACACCTCGGTACAACATTTCCTCAATTGAGCAGAAGGAGGAGAGCCGTGGCAACGACGCCCATGTCTCCGCCATCAAATCCTACAGATCTAAGATCCAGAACAAGCTCTCTGGCATCTGCGATGGCATTTTGAAACTTCTTGACACCAAGCTCATCGGATCCGCCGCTTGCTGTGATTCCAAGGTCATTTACTTGAAGATGAAGGGCGATTATCACAGCTATTTGGCTGAGTTTAAGACTGGAGCTGAGCGTGAAGATGCTGATGAGAACACTATATCTGCTTACAAGGCTGCTCAGGTATTTGGATGATCTACGACGGCAACACAGTGGTGGTGACGGAGGTAGCGAGGTCGGGGGACTTGGTTTGGACGTCAGTGGTGTACGAGTGAGGAATATGAGAGATCATAGAGGGGGAATGTTTTTGTAGAGAGAGAAAGATGATTGAGAAATATGGATTTTGTGAGATAGTTTGTTCTTTATTTGGTGTATTTATATAAAAACTACTTATCGGTTTGTGTTTTTGACCATTTCTTTATTGTGAAAATCGAATTTTTATATAGACTAGGAAAATCTTCTCTTTTACTATACTTAATCTAAAGGAAATCGTTAAAATTTAATGCAATAACACCCTATTGCGCAATTTCTAATCAATATATATACGTCAGTTTACCTATTATATTGGCTATTGGACAAAGTACAAGATTCCATTTGCAATGCGGCCATTTTCATGTTAGCAATGTAGATTCCCCAATCAATATTTAATTAGTAATGCTCTACTGTCTAAAATTGACACAAATTAAACGAAGTATTAAACATAAAGTGGGGGTTAGGAAGAGTTGATCCTTTTGCTCTTACCATGAAAGTTGTAAGTTGTATTGCATCTATATGTATGAATTATGATCGTAAAAATAAAGTAATTGCTAAATGAATATACCGCAGTCTTATAATTTAAAATATCATTAATTTTATGAGCTTGTCTAGACTCTATACAAATTCAAATTAAATCTGTTATATCGAGTTAATTGCATATAAGGCCTAGACATACTAAACGATAGTGGTGATCAAGATGACAACTAAATTTCATTATTGGGGTTTAAGCTTTCTTTCGTTTCTTGTAGAATTAACGGTCTTGTTAGTGTATACTGTGACCATGCCTTAAATTATTTGCCACTTGTTTATGATAAAAAGCATAGGGTGGAGAGGTGTAGCTAGTACGGTGTTGCACTTTCCATTTTTGAATTGACGGAGGTTAATTTATGGATTTTTTGGATGAGGTTTCCGTTTGATGAGACCATGAGTGTTACTTTTGGATTTTGGATTTTGGTGAAGGTAAAGGATCGTTCTTGGCTAGCAATTTGGAATAGACTTGCTTATGGTGATGATGATGTTTCTATTTTTCTTTTTGAGTATTTCGAGCATTTCTTATGCTTTTGTAAACACCTTTGAAGTTCGCCGTTTAAAAAAAAAAATTGTCCTATTCTTTTAAATTTTGTTATTGTCTTTACTAAATAATATCACAGATTGAACTCCAAACATTTTCATGAGGATCACAATTGTAATTTTATTTTATTGGCAATCCAAATAGAAGCACAAACAAATTTCTACACATGATTTTCTGAAATTCCAAAAGGTATGGCATTCATTACAAGTAAATTTCTAATGAAAGTACACAATGCTTAAACAACAAATTAACCATATTTACAAATAACTAACATTAAAAAGTAGCTCATCATATGAAGGGCCGGGAAGTTTGAAATAGGTTCGCTACGTGACACTCCATTTTTAGTTCGCTAGAATGACTCTGTCCGACCGATTTAGGTATGCAACGACAACCACCCCGTACAATTTGTTTACTTCAGACATAGAATTGACCGGAAATTACAAGTATCACCTGATTTTGCCAATTTACCTGACATAAAATTTTAAACTGGACCCTATCTTCTTAGAAACTTTATTTTTAATCAAAATATATTATTTTTTTGGCAAAAATACCTTTAAACTTAAATTTGATAAATGAGAACTTTGCAGCAATATTACAAAAAAAAAAAAAAAAGTGTTCTTAATTTCTTAACTCCACATTTATACAAATTCTTATAAAAGTACTACGAGCAAATTACATATGGACCCCCTGTTAGATTTCGTAATTACAAATAGGTACCCGTTAGTGGAACAATAACATTCAAATCCAGTTAGATAAAAATCAATTACATATAAGTCCACGAATTTGACTTTTGGCGATTTAAAAGCTGGAAAGTCCATTTTTGCCCTTGTTCAATTATCAGCTTTTAGAAATTGCCAAACAGCCTTAACTTATCGTTGTCACGTGCATGGCACATGTGGACTTCTATGTAATTAAACCTGAACTTCTATATGCTTACATGTAATTGAATTATGACCGTTATTTTTTAAAAAAAAAACTGATCGTTTGGAAGTTAATTGGAGGCTATTTATACACCAAAACTTGCCATTTTATCATTTTATTTCAAAAAAATTTCACTATAAGTATTTACATGTTAATATATATTACGTTGGCCGAGTGTCGAGCACTATGTAGTACATTTTATATATAAGTATTGTTTCTAAAAATCATTTTGTACAATAGCTTTTTCATGTATTTTGTTAAACAAATGTACCTATTAGCATTTGAAAATCCTATTAGTATAGTATGTACTTAATAAAATAACAATAATAAAATAAATATTCTTTTATCGATCCGAAGCTTCCATGGCGCCACGGAAGCTTCTAGTGTAATTGAAACTTCACATATTTATAACTCAAAATCCCTTACAAAATTAATTCTCAAAAAATCTGGACTTATTTGCAAAATAAAAAACTATTTTTGGGCCAAATTGAAAGAAATCATAAGTCCTCAGCAAAATCAATTTGCAAGCCTAATCCCTGGTACAACCCTAATTCTCAAAAGCAAGGTTTTCAAGTTTCTAAGCCATTCAATTGAGTCCCTGTTTTTTCGAATTCGGTTTCAATCATACATGGGCAGAAAATTAATGATCGAACTGGACGCTTTCGTCCTCATCCGCCTTCTGATTACAGCATGTGATGATCCGTGAATTCCAAACCACCTCCTCCCAAAGCTGCCGCCTTTTCCTCGCCTGCAACTCCAACTCCGACGACCTAATCCCTCACCTCGTCTCCGACCTCTCCTCCTCAGACATCGACCAGCAAAAACAATCCGCCATGGAAATCCTCCTCCTCGCAAAAAACAAGCCGGAGAATCGAATCAAAAGCCACAACATATCGGAAGAACCGCAGAAGCATGAATTCGAAGTCGATTAGTCGAAGAAGATTAAAGGAACTATTGAAGAAATGAAGAAATGAAGAAGAAGTCGATTAGACTAAGGCTGACGAAATGGAAGTCTGAGGAAGAAGATATAAATGGAAGTCTGAGGAAGAAGACGGAATGTAAGAAAATTAGTAAGGCTGCGTTTGGTTTGGAAATAAGTCATTGTGACTTAAAACTTGGTCAACCAAAAAAAAACTTTTTGGACTTATATGTAATTGTTCCACTAATGAGGATTCAGATGAGCGAGGAGCCACTAAGAGGGTAGCCCTATGTAATTTTCCCAAGTACTACTCATTTGTGAGAGTCCAAAAAGTCCATCCAGTTTCACATGAAAATTGTCTATGTTTTACATGTGTCCATTTTAATATTTTTCGCAGATCTGGATTAAGGGTGGATATTTTTAAGAATTGGATCTAAATCCGGATCTGAAAACGATTTTAGTATAAAAGTCAATTTTTTAGAGTTTTATTTCACTTTCTTCATTTCCTTGTTCATGTTTCTCTCTCTATTTTCCAATCTCTTTCTCTCCCTAAAACCACCACCCAACCACCACTAAATCTGCCGTAACTCCGTCGTCCGACCACCAATACTAAATTCGATTGCATATTTGAGTAGCCCATGAGTCGATCTACCTTTCTATCAGTTTCGTTTTTCCGTTTTGTCGACTTTCAAAATTGTTGACCGGACTTCGAAGCTTTCCGATTGTCTTCTCCGGCGAATCTCCGACTACTCAACACACATAAGTCATTACCTTGTCGTTTCCTCGATTTTCAGGTCACTTATGTTTTTCCCGATTTCGTTTATTTTTTTGTATAAATGGTCTACATTTTAGTTGAAATTATCTATGTTTGTTTAGTATTAGTTTGAATGTATATATATGATGTTTCGAATGAGTATCCATGCGTTTTATATGCTTTAATTTAGTAATTTTCTATATTTTGGTAAAAAATTTATAGTTTTTTTTTGTATAAATGTCCTATATTTTAGTAGAAATTGTCTATATTGTTCTTTGTTGTTAGTTTATTGTGAAAAGATAGATGTGTTGTATATTATCTAGTTTTTTTTGTATAAATGGTCTATGTTTTATTAGAAATTGTCTATGTTTTTCGTTGTTGCTGGTTTAGTTTTTTTGTATCAATTGTCTAGTTTTTTTGTATAAATGGTCTATGTTTTAGTAGAAATTGTTTATATTGTTTGTTGTTGCTAGTTTAGTTTTTTGTATAAATTGTATGTGTTTAAGTATGAATTGTCTAGTTTTTTGTATAAATAGTCTATATTTTAGTAGAAATTAATTGTGTATGTTTTAGAGGAAATTGTCTATTTTGTTCGTTCTGATTTAGTTTTTTTTTTATAAATTGTCTATGTTTTACTATAAATTGTCTAGTTTTTTGTATAAATGGTCTATATTTTAATAGAAATTGTCTATGTTGTTCGTTGTTGCTGGTTTAGTTTTTTGTATAAATGGTCTATGTTTTACTATAAATTGTCTATGTTGTTCGTTGTTGCTGGTTTAGTTTTTTGTATAAATTGTCTATGCTTTACTATAAATTGTCTAGTTTTTTTTTGTATAAATTGTATAGTTTTTTTTGTATAAATGGTCTATGTTTATGTATAAATTGTATATATGTTTTTTGATGTATTTGTTGTATGCATTATTTTTCGTAAAAGGGTGGTCGAACAAAGACATTGATTGATCACAAAAATTGAGACGTTGTGGAAAAAGGGGTCGACGAACAAGTGAAGAGTTGAAGAAAGCTATTTTGTAGATGTATTAAATGTTTTTGAAAAGACATGTATTTTTATAGATTGTAAATTTTTGATTTTTTAAAATTATTTTGTGTATTGAAATTTATTGGTTGACGAATGAAATTGAAGTTCATTTTTATTTTTCTAAATATTGTGTTTTGATTGGATAAATAAGTTGTGACTAATGTCTACATGCTAAACATAGACAATTCACGATAAACATAAACAATTTGATGATAAACCTAGACAATTTAATGTAAAAATCAACATGTGGATTTGGATTTGAATTTGGACCGGGTCGACCCGCGAAAAATCAGATTGTCTAGTTTTTAGGGTAAATTGTCTATGTTTGTCAGTTATAGAGGACTTTCGGGACTCTCCAATATGTAGGGGTCTCTCGCAGGACGGACTCCCACATTTATAGAGTTCCAAAGCACCATTATGAAGATTCAGGTTTGTTCGACCGGTTCACCTCGGTGGTCATTTTCATCAGAAGGCGTCCCACATTGTGGGATTCATCTGATGAAAAATGAAATCACCGAGGTAATTAAGACCGCGGTCGAAGTTTCCGAAGATGGTTTGTCATTGAAGTAAATTGTTCCCGGTGAATTTCATGTCCAGAGTATACAAATTGGACCGGTGGTTGTTATCGTGTATCGAAAGCGAACAAACTAACAAAGTCATTCTTGCGGACTAAAATGGAATCACTCTATGATACAATACTTTCTATGAATCAAATGGGCTGGCCCCTTAATATTAGAATGTAAACATTGTAATTGCGCGCCTGTCCAAATCCATTAGCAAATTTGCCAGGCGTATAGCCCTGATCCAATTTTGTACATGTGCTTGGCCTAATTAAATATGATCATTGATTTTTCACGAGAGACGGTCTCTAAATAATTTATCTAGAAACAACTTATATTTTTAAAAAAATCATTCATGTTGTTAATTAAAATGTCTATGTTGTTAACGAATCCATTTCTTTTGTAATATGAAAAAACATCAATGTTGAGAACATAGACATTTTGATTAATAATATCAATGATTTATTTGATACCATAGATCCGTCTCTAAATAAATTATCTAGAGACCGTCTCTCAGGAGACTTGCTCTTGATTTTTTAATTTACACACATACATTTAAAAAATATACAGGTCTCTTAGGATACGTACTAGAGCTGCTCATTTCATCTGTATCCGTGGATCCGGTCCGTTTATCCGCATTTACGGATCGGATCGATCCGGTCCGTTGGTTAACGGATCGGATAATGGATACGATTTTCACCTATCCGTTACGAACGGATAAAACGGATAAATCCGTCGGATATCCGCGGATATCCGTTATCCGTTTTTTTTTAAATAATTTACAATTATACATAATTACATATACAGAAATTCAATTAGGTTACCAACAAAACACACACTTCGTCTTCTGCAAATGTCTCACTCTCTCCAATACCAACACTCAGCCGCTCTCTGACTCTCTCTCAGATCGAAATCGGAATTCCGCCGCTCTCTCTCAGATCAGAATCGCCGATCTTCTTCCTGTCTTCGCAGTTCGCACTTCCTCTTCTTCTCGTGTCTCTGCTTCAATTTCCTTCCTCCGCCGCCTCTGTGCTCCGATCTCCGCTCCTCCTTTCTCTCCCTCTCCGACTTCTTGACTCCGACTTCTAGGTTTGGTCCACCGTCTTCCGCCTACGACTTCTGTTTTGTCTGATTTGGTCCCACAGATTCAAATTGCACTTTCTCTCCTTTTTCTTCTTTATGTTCTCCTAAAATGGATTGTTTTGTTGTTGTTGGGGACTCTTCTGTTGTGCAAATGTTGAAAAATGGAGTAGTTTTTTTTTTTAAATTAAGTTTCATGGAAAACGGATATCCATAGGTCTATACGTTATCTGATCCGCTTTGAATGGATAGACATTTTAGTTATACGTTTGACCGGATATCCGGTCAAACGGATCGGATATATTCGTATCCGTCCGTTGCGCAGCCTTAATACGAACATTTTATGTAACGCCCCAAAGTTTCAAGTCAAGTCAGCTTAACACTACAAGAAAACAGGGTTTTAGCGACGGAAAGCCCCCTGCCGATCCGTCGCTAATAGCCACAGAATTGGCGACGGATGGGCGTTGACCCTTCCGTCGCCATTAGAGACGGATAATTATCCGTCTCTAATCTAATTAGGGCTAAAACGCCCTAATTCGTTGTTTAGCGACGGATAATATCCGTCGCTAAATAACGAATTAGGGAGTGCTACCCTAATTCTTAGCTAAATTAGGAACAGAAATTTTAAACACAGCACCAATTCGGCTAAACACAGCACCAATTATTTGAGTACTTACCCAAAATACCCCTAACTTAAAAAAATCGTATAACGTAAAATCGTAATAACTCGTTTACGCTAACACAATAACATTAACATGCACGATTCATCACGAATTACAACAATTGAAAACATCGAAATTTTTAAACAAACTTTGCTTATTGGAAAAAATTATAAAATACCTAAATATTTAAACACTATATACATAAATTGAAATTAATAAGAAAATTAAAAAAAAAAATCGGGCCGGATCTGGGTTTAATGGTATTTTATAACATTTATTTAGGTATTTTATAATTTTTTCCAATAAGCAAAGTTTGTTCAAAAATTTCGATGTTTTTAATTGTTGTAATTCGTGATGAATCGTGCATATTAATGTTATTGTGTTCGCGTAAACGAGTTATTACGATTTTACGTTAATGTTATACGATTTTTTTTAAGTTAGGGGCATTTTGAATAAGTACGCAAATAATTGGTGCTGCGTTTAACAACTCTCATTACGAATTAGTGATATAATTTTAAAATTATTTTAAAATTTTCACCTGTTTTTTCAACCAATATAATAGTGATATGTCACAAAGGGGAAATTGCATTAATTAACAACAACGATTCGTAAAAAAAATAAATTATCCAAAATAAAGTCTACATATCCGAATAGAAATTCAAATATCCAACAAATTAAAAAAGTAGCATAGTATCCAAAACATCACAACATCACTGAGACGAGGGGCCGGGGGTATTCTGGCTCATATACAAGCGGCAGAGCTCTTCCATCCTCTGATTCATACGAGCCTGCTCATCCCTGAGATTTCCAATCTCAGTCTGGAGAGGAGTCACTGCTTGATTCACCATATGCTCGACCTGCACCTGTGTGTAAACACCACCATGTCCCTGAGATTGCTGCTGGGACACGGAGAAGCTCTCCGCCAGTGTCTCGCCATAACTACCAAGACCATAAACCCGACCCTTGTTGTCGGGTGGGTTGACCTGCAGTAAGATCCGGTCTTGTTCTTCCACGGACAACTCCTCACCCTCGGCGACCTCCGCAATGATCCGCTCCACCTCACTCTGTAATAGTCAGTGTATCTGAAATGAGCTACAATTTCATATTTAATTTATAATACATGCATGCTCTGTGACACTTAGCAAATACACATACCGCAATAAGCTCGGACTTCTGGTCCACCCAAACGATGTTCTTGAACTTCCCCATCTTCATTTGCTCTAGGCAAGTCTTGGGTTTGTTCAGGTTCAGCTAAAGAACATTATATATTGCAACAAGTAGTTAGTAAGTTGGTAGGAATGCAAACAAGTGGTAAATTGGTATAAATGAAAGCAATACACATGTGTACAAATCATGTTGTAATCGAACACATATATATACTTACACATCGGCGATCGGTGACAATGACTCGTGACCGTAGTGATGCTGGCGAGCCCTTACCATCTCGCGGCTCGATCGGCGATTACACATTCTTGTAGGACTGATCCTCGACGTGATTAATTCTCCAATACTCATGCCACATAGCCCACTCTTCGTCCCCAATATGCCTATACTGTTGCGGCTTTCCTTTGTCTCGGTATTTTTTCATGTCAGCCACCATATGCCTATACAGGTCAGAGCCCAAACTCTCGAAAATAGGCCACATCTGGGGAATAAGGCCAGTCGGAATGTAGTATTTTTTCTACATTCCAATTCCATTCAAAGTAAAAATTAATGCCCCAAGGTCACAATTTCAAGATAAACAATGGTGCATTTCACCCAAATGGCTAACATACCACACAAATTGTCCTAGAATTTACTAACACAATGGTGACTAACATATCACCCAAGTAAGTGGCTAACATACCACACAAATTGTCTTAGAATTTACTAACACAATGGTGACTAACATATCACCCAAGTAAGTGGCTAACATACCACACAAATTGTCCTGGAATTTACTAACACAATGGTGACTAACATATCACCCAAGTAAGTGGCTAACATACCACACAAATTGTCCTAGAATTTACTAACAGAATGGTGACTAACATATCACCCAAGTAAGTGGCTAACATACCACACAAATTGTCCTAGAATTTACTAACACAATGGTGACTAACATATCACCCAAGTAAGTGGCTAACATACCACACAAATTGTCCTAGAATTTACTAACAAAATGGTGACTAACATATCACCCAATTAAGTGGCTAACATACCACACAAATTAGTAAACTAGTTCATTAATCGATTCTCTCTACAAATAAAGCATTGTAACATTTACCACAACAAATTGTAACATTTAAGCTTACCCGAAGCTCATCAAAGTAGAAGTGCCCGTCTCACCTCGAGTGTGCTCCACTTTTCGCCTCCACGGCCGGCAACTCCCTCCTAAGCTTGAATATCTCATGCAGGTCGTCTGAAGATTGCTGAGGCCACAACCTGCAGTTATGAATGACATATAGAAGAGTACATATATTTATTAGACAATTCATGTGACATATATATAAACACTTATCTTAAGTTATGTTCTACAAATGTATATATAATACTTATTTCCTCCTGTCATTAGGGAACAACACCAACTTCCCCTCCCACGTAGCACCATCGACGATCTCGGTATATGGACACCCGTCAGGCGGGTACTGTCCTGGTCCATAACCACCACCAGACGTCCCCATGCTCGATCCACTGGCAGTCTGACTAACATGAGAGTAGTTGTCCGATCCACCAGGGCTACTTTCAGCACTCTGTGGTGAACCTTGGGTCCCACTAGACCTGGGAATCTGGTAACTGCACTTTCTTTGCCAGGGCTCTGCAAAAAGCACATGACAAACACAAACAAATTGTATTAGTATAAATTAAGACATGAATTGGCATGTAATGGGAAAAGCAAGCATATAACAATTAAAATACATATAATCTACACTACACACATACTCTGATCCTCGTCACCAATGGTTAAGTCTACATATATGTCTTCGTGCAGGTCAATGTACTCATCACGGCGTCTGAGATTTCTCGATGTTTCATCGACAACCTCTTCTTGGTACGAGTTGGTAGTTGATTTGTCCTTATGAACGTACTCAACTCTGGAGCGGGCTTGTATGTGTATCGCTGCCAACCAGTCCGCCTTATCGCGTTTTAGGCTTGGATATTTAATGAACATCACTTGACGTGCCTGAGCTGCCAAGATAAAAGGTTCGTGCCAATGCGGTACCTCCTCCTATGGTTAATCTCAACCATTTGATATTGCTCGTGCACCCTCGTACCATTTTGACCGGGATCATACCAGTCGACATCAAACAGAACGGTTCTTTTCAGAGGCACACCGGCATATTCAAGCCTCACAATTCGTTTAAGTTTTCCATAGAAATCAAACAAATCATCACCTCCATTTTGATCATCCCCTTTCACACACACCCCACAATTGCTAGTAGACTTTGACGTGTCAGAATCCATTGTGTGAAATCTAAGACCATTTACTATATACGATGGAAAAATGGATACTCGACTGAATGGCCCCTCTGCTAAAGACTGTAAGTAAGGACATGTGACTTGGTTTACAGGATCTCGGACATAGTCCCCGAACCAATCAGGAAATTCAATTGGCAACTTCTCTTCAAGCAGTTCTTCAAGTGTGTCATCTGCCATATTTGGATCCATCTTCAGACAACGCTTTTTGAAAACGCTGTGGACATGATGACATGATTAGATAGTAGTTAGAAGTTCAAATTTATGTGTTATAATAAGTAAGCTGCTCACCTAGCAAAGATCTTCATAAATTTATCAACTTCAGCATAGTTCGAGAGGACATAATAGTGGGCTGCCTTCACCTCCTTATCTGTCAGCCATTCTGTATTCCTTTGGCCCATAGGTCTACCTGAGATCCTAAATATTGAAAGTGTAACTTCATCATCCTCTTGAACTTCATACGTGTCTGCATTTCTGGCCGGCCTAGATGCCTTAGGCTCTGTTCTTTTCAACGTAAAACTCATTCGATTCGATTCGATTCAGTTGATTGATTCGATTCGATTCATTACGCTTGGTTATATTTTATACTACAATTGATTCGGTTTAATTGATTCGTTACATTGATTCGATTCAGTAAATTTCAGTTGAAAAGAACAGAGCCTTAGTGGGCACGTGGTCTCCAAAGTAATAGCTGCAGAAGATGGCAGCTTCCTGTCTCACGTATGCATTGGCCATCGACCCCTCAGGCTTACCTTTGTTGCTGACGCACTTCTTCAATTTTTCCAAATACCTGTAAGTTGTATATATATTTAGGTAAGATAATGTTCCTTCGGAAAAAAGAACATTTTAAGTAAATGGATGCCTTTATTACACACCTCTCGAATGGATACATCCATCGATACTGAACCGGTCCAGCAAGTCTCGCTTCATGTGGGAGGTGAACCGGCAAGTGCTCCATAGAATCAAAGAAGCTCGGTGGAAAGATACGCTCGAGCTTGCATAGAATCAATGGTATGTTGCTTTCAAGATTTGCTAACACTTCATCCTCAAGCACCCTTGAGCATAAATTCTTGAAAAATAAGCTCAGATCGGCGAGAGCGCTCCATATAGGCTTAGGTAGTAGTTCTCGAAATGCAACAGGGAGAAGCCTCTCCATGAACACATGGCAATCGTGGCTCTTCATCCCATACATCTTTGTCTTCTTCAAATCCACACACCCTCCCAAGTTCGATGCATAACCGTCGGGGAACTTCAATCCCCTCACCCAATCAAACAGCTTGTTCCTAGCTTCAATGTCAATTGTGTAGGCTGCCTTGGGCCACAGTCCCTTATCATTCCGCTTTGTCAACTCAGGCCTATTACAAAATGTATCCAACTCAGATCTAGATTTAATTGTATCCTTTGTTTTCCCTTTAATGTTGCAAATCATGTTGAAGTAGTTTTCGAACACGTTCTTCTCAATGTGCATGAAATCCAAGTTGTGACGGATAAGAAGAGTGCTCCAATAAGGCAAGTCCCAGAAGATGCTTCTCTTCTTCCATCCACAATTTTTGCTAATTTTATTGGTATGCTTCTCCGACCCAAGTTCAATTACTTTCATAAGACCCAACCTTTCTATCTCTGCAAGTATATGTGCACCAGTAAGTTTTGTCGGGGGCCCTTTCATTTCTACTCGACCCTTCAAGAATTGAGTCTCGTTCTCCCTGAACGGATGATCTTTTGGTAGAAACCTACGATGATCAAACCAACATTCAATTCCGCTCTCCTTCAGTCTAAATGCACTACTGTCGTCCAAACAATGTGGACAAGCATTAAAGCCCGCAGTTTTCCTTCCAGATAGCATGGAGTAAGCTGGAAAATCACTCACGGTCCATGATGGTCGCTCTCAAGTTGAAGTTCTTCTTCGTTGACACATCATATCTTTGGGATACCTTTTTCCCACAACTCGATCAGCTCCTTGATTAGGGGCTGCAAGAACCTGACCACCTTCATCTCGGATCATATGGACCGGGCACCAAGCGATAAGAACATGAACGGTTCCTTCATGCACTCAAGGGGGTTATGCAGTGTCGGCATAATCGCCAACAAGAGTACTTAGGTCACTTCCAAAGGGTTAAAACCATCCGTACAAAGGCCCAATCAGACATTTCTAGGCTCATTGCAAACTCCGGATAGCTCTCGTCAAGTGTTTCCATGCGGTGAGTCGATGGATGCTCCATTCTACCCTCTAAGGATTACTCTCTCCTTGTGCCACGCATTTTATCAAGCACTTGAAGCGCATAACCTCTTCAAACGAGGTGCTAGAGGGAAATACCACATTTTCTTATGTGGGAGATTTTTCTTCTGACGTTTCTTTGAGGCGCCCTCCTTGTAACGCTTGTACCGGTCCGTACCACAGAACTTGCACTTCAGTAGATCTTTATCCTCCTCCCAATAAATCATGCACATAACCTCACAACAATCTATGGTTTCCATGGGCAACCCCATCCCTCGCATCTTTTTCTTCACCTGGTAAAAGTTGGTGGGAACTAGGTTTGGTTCTGGACAAAGCTCCGACATTACTTGTACCCATTCATTGAAGCTCGATTCAGATTGCTGGTCATTAGCCTTACAACTCATTAGCCGAGCCAACAATGACAATTCGGTGTGCTTACACCCCAGATAAACCGGCTTCTTTGCGGATTCCATCAAGTCGAAGAAGACCTGATCCTCAGGATTCGGAGGCTCCTCCGCATCCCCCTCGGTTACTGGCTCCCTGGTGTCCATGAACTCTGGACCCGCAATATCATATACCATTTCCTCAACCCGTTCATGATCATTATTAGCATCAGATGTAGAAGTATTTTGAGAACTTCCCATCACAGTTTCCTGTTTTCTTTTACGCTTCCCCAAATTCTCATAATCCATGAACGACTTGTATGTCTCACCATGAGAAGTCCATACCTCATACTCAGCTACAAACCCCTTACGTTTCAAGCGTTCCACTACCGTTTCTGGAGGTAAAAATTGCTTATTCCTACATTTATACTGGGTGCAAGGGCACTTCATCATCCCCCCACTCAAACAATTAGTCTGTGTCAGTGCAAATGTAACGAAGGCATCAACCCCTTCCACAAAACTAGGTAAAACTCTGCCATTAACTATCCTTTGGTACATCCATGAACGATCGGTGTTCATTGGATGATTATATAGCCTGACACGTTTGAATTGATTAGATCGTATTTTTTCAACTCGATTCCCATTTCCCCATTTCTTGCAGGTTATAAAGTTTTTGTCTCTTACCAAAATTCCCATTACAAATAAAGCATTCCAACCCTTTAATACGAATTTATAAATTATAAATTACATGCATTTTACGAATGTAATCACCAAATTATATCAACACACTTCATTAATTAAATTCTCATAATTTATAATCTAGTACATGTATAAATTTATCAAAGAATCAATTACATATGGTACCCCTGTTAGACACATCTCGCTCATCTAGATCCCTGTTAGTTTAACAATTACATCCAGGTCCAAAAAGCTGAAAATCCGTTGACCAACTTATTTGCTACAGTAACTTGTGGCAAAAACAAACAAGGCATTAGCTACAGTAACCCTTCTTCTTCCCCACTACTCCACCACCTCATTCTTCCCTACCATATTCCCCAACCACCACCACCTCACACGACACACCTCATTAAACACACCCATTCCCGCCATGGAAGTTTCATATGAGCTTCCATGGCGGAAGCACTGTTCAACTCCAGATCCGGACGGAGTTCCGGCCGGCGAGGTGATCGGGACGAGGGTGTATTCGGAAAAAAAAAATTATTTTATGGACTATTTATGTTAGTTATGAAATTATTGGGGCTATTTAAAATTATTTAGAAACTTAAGGGAGAATTTAATTTTGTTCAAGGACTTGAGTTGTAAATGGGTTGTTTGGCCATTCCTAAAATCTGATATTTGAATTGGGGTAAAAATGTCTTTTCCAGATTTTAATTCGCGAAAAGTCAAATTCGTGGACCTAGATGTAATTGATTTATATCGATATGGATTTAGATGTTATTCTTTGTCTAACAGGGATTCAGATGTAATAATGAAATCTAAGAGGGGTGTCAGATGTAATTCGCCCTTTATCAAATGAAACAATTGCACATCTTAATTAACATACTTAACATACTTAAATCAAAACTACGACATACTTAACATTATACTAATTAACAATTCAAACAATTGCACATCTCAAAGTTAATTAACTAGCTAGTAAACATACAATTGCTTAAATTAGTCTAAATTAACTAAATTTTCCAAATATGTCAAAAAGTTAGGGTTTCAAAATGAGGTACTAAATCTTCATAATTTTACTAAATATACACCAATATCAAATTAATTAAAAGCCCTACATACTTACAAACATCCTAACATTATACTAAAAATTCAAATTCACAATCAATATATATCAATTCCACATCTCAAAGGTAAAACATTACCTAATTACAACTAAACTAAGTACTATATACTCTCCATTTACATTCAATTGCTCAAATTAGTCCAAAGTAACAAAATCCCCAAATATAAAAAATTAGGGTTTACCTTCGAATCCGGAGAAATGAGCGGATGAAATTTGAGATTGACGGCAGAATTGACCTCCTTGATTCACGAGCTTCGAATGTACACGAAGAATGGCCGAAATGGTTGAGATTTGGACGGGATTTGCTTTGGCCGAAATGGGGAGAAGAAAGGAAGAAGAATGTGGAAGAAGAAAAATGGGGAGGGAAGCATTCTGCTTCCCGTAAAAACCTGAAAGTCTAACGACGGATAGGCCTATCCGTCGCTAGATTTTCATTTTTCGATTATTTTTTTTAAATTTCTTTTTTCCATTTTTTAATTTCTTTTTCAATTTTGGTCAACGAATCTAGCGACGGATAGATTATCCGTCGCTAGATTTAACGACGGATAAGACTATCCGTCGTTACATAACGACGGATAAGCCTATCCGTCGTTAAATATAACGACGGAAATGCTTATCCGTCGTTAGAACTAGCGACAGATTTTATCCGTCGCTAGAGCTAGCGATTCGTCGCTAGCTAGCGATTCGTCGCTAGCTTATCCGTCGCTAATTTGGCGTGGCTAGGAACAAGATTTCTTGTAGTGTAAAGGGATCGAGAACGCTACTCATACCAACAAGGTTCACCTTTGTTTTCGGGAATCCATCTATAAGCACTCCAGAGTTAAGCGTGCTTGCTCTGGAGCAATTTTAGGTGACACAGGAAGTCTCCTGTCAAGACACGCAGTGAGCACAAAGTCTTGAGGAAAGGACATGTGTTGATACAGTGGAACCAGCATATCACCCATGAGTAATTTTTTAGAAGTTGGGTAGAATGTAACGCCCCAAAGTTTCAAGTCAAGTCCAAACAGATTAAAGGGATTGAGAACGCTACTCATACCAACAAGGTTCACCTTTCTTTTCGGGAATCCATCTATAAGAACTCCAGAGTTAAGCATGTTTGCTCTGGAGCAATCTTAGGATGTGTTGGTTTTCCGGTTCGCGCACGAGTGAGGGCAAAGTGCGCGGGAAAGGACATGTGTTGATATAGTGGACCAAAGATATCAATTTGCTAGGTACCATTAGTGGTCCGGGTCGTTACAGTTTATATAATAATGAAAAATAGATAAAAAAAAAACAAATTATTATTGACAACTTGGAGTTAGGTGTTTAGTTAAAAACATTTGTATTTTTTATAATTCAAAAATGCATTTTATTAACAATATAATTTTTTATTAAAAACATCAATATTTTTTCTTTCACATATAACGGTCAGCCTCACAAATTTATGATATTTGATAAGTATCCGAAAATTATATAGCCCATCAAATTCAAAGTAATTTTCAAAGATTGACCGTGGACATGATTTTTGAAGATCTAAACGTCCCTAAAGTTTTCCGAAAATGGTAGGCTATGCCTGTGAAATTCATTCATACCATTTGCAGGCTGCATATTTGGGCCTTTATACCCCGAAATTCTGCTCAAGGAACAACAAAACAAGATTCATGGTCGTTTTGGTTTGGTTTCACTGCTGCATCGTTGACTAAGTACGAATGTTTGTTTAAATTAATGACCGGATCACAGGTTATTGTCATTAGTACTAGTATTATTTAGTACAAGTGTATGATAAACTATCATTTGTTTGTCTTTCTTTGTTGACTAAATTACAACTCTATTATTCCCACTTGATTGATTTTAATGTCACAACAAATATATGATAAACTATCATCTATTTGTCTTTTCTTTGTTGACTAAATTGCAACTCTATTATTCCCACTTGATTTTAATGTCACAACTCCCACCTGCCACATCAACCTCTCTTCATTGAATCAACCCATATCCAACTTTTAAAGCTATGATATGGACACGATTTCCTTGTCGACCCATTTTTTTAACAAGACTTTGCGTTTCTTTTATAATTAAGTAGAAGTCATTAATTATTTGACCTCGTCTTCATTCACTTTGTGATGCTCAACAAAAAAAGTACGGTACATCATTTGTCATTTGCATGCGCCATGCTCTTACTTTTGTTTTGACCCCTCTTGATACACATTAGGATCTTTTTTCCTCGCAATTAATTTTTCAAAATAATACGAAAATCATATCACAACTATAATACCTGTGCAATTTAAGTTGTATAGTAAGGGTTTTTAGAGTTGGTGCTTTGCTTGTTTGGTTTTGGATTATCCATCTTTAATAGATCGTGGGATGCTAATATATGCTTCTTGTATACTGCTGCTAAGGGTAAGCAACCCAGACGACGAGTCTTCAAGACTCTTTGTAAATAATTTGTTTATGCTATCTGGATTGCCAGGAATTTTGTTGCTTTTGGTGAAGAAAGATTGGATTTTATGCAACTGTTGTGTCTGGTTATGCAGCGGGATGTTAATTGGTCGATGTTTAAGGGATAAAAAGCTGCTTCCATTTTGTAATAGCTTACGTACTTATCCTAGGCTCTAGTTGTTGTTGAGTTTTCTGTTTTCTGATTTTTCTTGTCTCTTGTATGATTGTTGTTGTTTTGAGACGATGTACTTCATTTATCTACTGGAATAAAACTATCTTTGTTAAAAAAAAAAAAAAAAAAAAAAGATATTGGCTTATGCCAAAGTTTTGAAAAAGGCAAGATTTTCCTAAAAGATAGGAAAATCAAGGTTTTTTGTGATTTTTTTACGGTTTTTGGGTTTTAGCGGTCTGACCGACCGAGTTTTTTTAAAAACCACCGAGACACACATTTTAGTTATGCTTCTAATATATTATGTTATGGTTTGAAGTTGTTAGCATTGAAGTTTCAGTTACAGTTTTTATGTATTTTGTTAATATTTTAAGATATGTGATGGTTTTAATGCGTCGGTATTTTATGTTCCAATTATAGTTTTAACCTCTTTTGTTAATGTTTTAAGAGATGGTGTGATGGTTTTAAGGAGCCATGTTAGTTTTAAAATGGCTTGTTATAGTTTTAAGCGACAATCTAATATCATTAAACCATCATTAAACAAGTCTAAAAGTTTCAGATCTGCCATTAAAACATCAATAAACAAGTTTAAAATAAGCTACTTGAAACATTCAATCATTACAATATTAAAATACCCATCCAAAGGTTTTAAAACATCTATTCTCATAGGAAAAAAATTACAATAAACGTTCATTCGGTGTTTTTTTTTTTTTTTGGAAGAAAGTTAGATTTCCATTCCAAGTGGCCAATAAGCCCATCGTCACAAATACAAACACCAGCAAATATCGCCATAAACTAATGAAAGAACAACAAAATCATACTATGCTAGGGAAACCAACACAAGATTGACAAGCTACAACCAACTTTTTGTCACCAAAGATCGCCAAGGATTTTCGAACCACTTCACGAATAGTGATCTAAATCTTGCTCACGTACGAAAAACTCTCCTATTGCGCTCCATCCAAATAGCATAAATAAACTCGCCACCAACACCTTCCATAACCTATTCTTCCCATTACGACCCTTGACTTGCGTCACCATGCCACCGCTTGTTGTTGACACCCTCTGGGCACACTTGCCCAAACCAAGCCAGCAAGGCTTGCCACGCCTGTTTCACAACTGAACAGCTAAAGAGAAGATGGTCAATGGACTCACTCTCAACGCAACAATACAAACAGTGAGGAGCAACATTCACTTGGAACCTAATTAGCCTATCCTTTATAGCAAGACGATTCCACACTGCCAACCATAGACAAAATTTGGCACGAGGAGTAGCACGATTATTCAACTATAACTCTCTCCAGTGGACCTTAGGCAGATCAGGTCTTATAATTTTGTAACCAACATGTTTATCAAAATGCAAAGCATTCTTCATCCTATCCCAATCCCCAAAACCATGCACCAATCCTCGACATTTAAGCACCTTCTTAAAGAAATATGACACTTGAACAGGTACAGGCATCAACATCACATCATGAGTTTTTATATAATATGTGTGTAACCACTTAATCCACAACTTATCCGCCTTAAGATTTATAGCCCAAAGCATTTTTAAGAAATGAAAGCTTATTCCAGCTGGGCAGGTGTATTAAACCAAGTCCACCTTCTGATTTGGGTCTACAAATGGACTCCCAAGATACCAAAGCTCTCCTACTATCACCAGCTTGTCCTTGCCATAAAAACTTCCTACACAACCCTTCCACAGTTGTCATAACTTTCTTGGGAAAATAGAAAATTTGACACCAATAATGCTGGACAGAGTACAACACACTCTGTATCAATTGGAGTCTCCCACCATAGCTCAACATTTTAGACGTCCAATGATTGATCTTGCTTAACATCTTCTCAATCAACGGCTGGTATTGGTGAATGGCCAGCCTCTTTGCAATTAGGGGAATACCTAAATATTTAAAAGGCAGTGTCCCTTCTTGAAGTTGACTATCTGCCAAAATCCTTACCCGCACTTCTTCACAAACACCCGCAAAATACACCTCACTTTTATTTCTATTTGCAACTAATCCAGAGGTACGGCTAAACACATCAAACATCTCAAAAAGAGTCCTCACAGAAGCTTGCGTTCCCTTACTAAAAAACAGCAAGTCGTCGGCAAAAACCAAGTGAGTGATACCCAAAGCTTCACACTTAGGATGAAATTTAAAAGCCCGGTTGGAATGTAAAGATTTCATGACTCTATTGAGATATTCCATACATAAGACAAACAGAAAAGGAGACATTGGATCACCTTGACGAATTCTCTTACCCCCAGGAAAAGGAGCAGTCAGCTGGCCATTCAGCTTGATCTGATAAGATACTGTTGTCAAGGACGTGACAATCCAATTCACAAACAAAGTAGGGAAACCAAGGGCTCTTAACAGTTGCTCAACGAAAGTCCATTGCACCGAATCATACGCCTTTTGCAAATCCATTTTAATCATGCACCGAGCCGACATATGCCTCCTACCATATCCCCTAATTATCTCTTGAGCTAGCAGCGTGTTATCATGTATATACCGACCCGGTACAAACGCCGCTTGTTCATCTCCAACCAAAAAGCTCATTACATCACAAAGTCTATTAGAGATAACTTTTGCAATGATCTTATATAACACACTACAACACGCAATAGGGCGATAATCCCGCACTGTGTTAGCAGTTCGACTTTTTGGAATAAGAGTTAAAACAGCAGTATTGACACTTCTTAAAAGTCTCCCTGACCTGAAAAAATCCTTGACAGCTTCCACCACACTTGTACCGATGATGGGCCAGGCACTTTTAAAGAAAAGAGAAGAGAAACCATCTGCACCCGGGGCTTTTGTATCACCAATTGACTTCAAAGCTTCATAAATCTCTTGAGGAGAAATAGGCCTAATCAGTTTAAGCCTTTGATCCTGGTTCAACACCGCCCCTGCCTGAACAAGCTGGACATCCACAGATAAAGAAGTAGTTGCAGCTTTCCCCAAGAGTCCTTTGTAGAAAGCTACCACCTCTTCTTGTATATCCACATCCTCTATCAGTTTTACCCCAGCCTGATTATACAACACAGAGATCCCATGTACTCCCCTGGACTTTAAACTTGCAAAGAAATATCTATTATTTCCATATCCACATTGCAACCAATGAACCTTTGCCTTTTGTTTTAGCACTTGCTCCTCTATTTCACTCCATTTATCCAAGAGGAGTTGAGATTCCTTCATCTCTTGAAATAAATGTTGATTAAGAGGATCCAAAGCTAAAGCAGACTGCAGCCTATCCACTAGTGTTTTGGATTTCAAGACTTTCAAAGTTGGTTGAGAATAGACTTTCTGAAGATGCCGCAAACATTCTCGTACTCTTTTCAATTTCTGCCATACTTGAAACATCTTCGTCCCTACCACTGTACCATGCCACCCCTCTCGAACTGCATCCAAATAATGAGGGTGCTCAACCACACTATTAATAAACTTAAATTTTTTGTGAAGAGGTCTCCTAACCAACCCACAATTCACTAATTACGGAGAATGATCAGAGAAAAGTGGGTTCATCACCTCCACAGTAACCGAGCCAAATTTTTGTAACCATCCAGAATTACCAAAACTTCGATCAATCTTGGTGTAAATAAGATTACATTGCTGCTTATTACACCAAGAGTACTGCCAACCACTATAATGAAGTTCCTGCAACAGAGAATCAGCCAAAGCCCTTCTAAAAGGTTCACATTCATCCTCCGTGAATGGTAAACCACCAACTTGATCATCGGTATATAGGACATTATTAAAATCCCCTAAAATCAACCACGGTTCAGTAATAGTCCCAGCCAATCTGCGCAACTCTGTCCATAAAGTAACTCTTCCATCTGCAAAATTATTCCCATACACAAAAGTCACAAGGAACTGAAAAGCTCCAGTTCTATCACACACTTTACCATGTAAAGTTTGATCAGTGTTGGAAACCTTCTCAAACACCACTTGAGAACTATCCCATAACACCCACAATCTTCCATTCACTGCCTCCCCATAATTATCGTCAAAATTCCAAACACGATCAAACAGTTGTCTAGCTAACCTAGACTTCGGCTCCTTTACTCTGGTTTCAATAATCCCCGCCACAGAAACCTTATTAACCCTCAAAAACTTATTTAACTCTACTTGTCGAATCGACTTATTTAGGCCCCTAACATTCCAACTTAGCACAATCATTAGCTACGTTGGGTATTAGGACCAGGATCATCCAGAGGGACTTCAAAAGTACCAAACCTCATCTCATTTGTTTCACCCGTTTCATTTATTGCCACTTGCTCCATGCTCCCGAGCTCCTGGAATGGATTAGGATGAGAAACAACATCAGGAGGAGCTTCCTGAATAGCAGCAGGTGCACCAAACATCCCCACTTGTACCCATTGACCCGCCACCTGCTGATGTCTATTACGAACCCGTCTCCTCCTCACAGGCCTGGGAGCTGCAGGAACTTGAGAACTATCCCATAACACCACTTGAGAACTATCCCATAACACCCACAATCTTCCATTCACTGCCTCCCCATAATTATCGTCAAAATTCCAAACACGATTAAACAGTTGTCTAGCTAACCTAGACTTCGGCTCCTTTACTCTGGTTTCAATAATCCCCGCCATAGAAACCTTATTAACCCTCAAAAACTTATTTAACTCTACTTGTTGAATCGACTTATTTAGGCCCCTAACATTCCAACTTAGCACAATCATTAGCTACGTTGGGTATTAGGACCAGGATCATCCAGAGGGACTTCAAAAGTACCAAACCTCATCTCATTTGTTTCACCCGTTTCATTTATTACCACTTGCTCCATGCTCCCGAGCTCCTGGAATGGATTAGGATGAGAAACAACATCAGGAGCAGCTTCCTGAACAGCAGCAGGTGCACCAAACATCCCCACTTGTACCCATTGACCCGCCACCTGCTGATGTCTATTACGAACCCGTCTCCTCCTCACAGGCCTGGGAGCTGCAGGAACTTGCTCAGCTATAATACCACAATCGTGTCCAACACATTGGCACTGCTGACAAAACTCTGGTAAACTTTCAAACTCAAAACTCTGCTCAAATGGTGACCCTCCAGGAATTTTTATTCTGGTAGACTTAACAATCGGCTGACTAATGTCAACCTCCACTAACACTCGAGCAAAACCAACCTTATTTTGTTTTACCGTACATTCATCCGTATGCATTGGCCTTCCAATCACACTAATAATTTTACTCAAACTGTTCTTACCCCATAACTACAAAGGGAGCTTAGGAAGCTTAACCCATATGGGCAACTTTGTAAGCTGATCTTGCTTGAACTCAAAATTCGGTACCCAACGCTTAAGAACAATAGGATGATTCTTTATAGAATATGGACCACTGGACATTATCCTATCACAATCCTCCTCCGTCTTGAACCTTGCAACGAAGAAACTATTATCATACTGATGTAAAATAGGTACTGCCAAATCACCCCAAATTTTCCCCAAAAATTGCTCCAAATACCCATGGGTATGCTCAGCTCCGACAACATAGATCACTAAAGAATGCTGCCACTTCTTAGCTTCATCAACTATGTCATCATCATTAATCTCAACACACACTCCATTCTCATCCATAGTAGGTACAGAATAATCCAAATCAAGACCATTAACAGCCAATCGATTACCTCGTACCACCTGAGCAAAAGATTCCTGCGGCACCTTATCCCCAATCGGAATCTCCTCCTCAGATCTGCCATGACCGATTGGCTCATCTCCAGTCCAAACCAAACGGCGAGCCGCTCCACCAGAATTCACCGGAGGATCCACAACCCTCACGGACTGCTCAATCGGCATACCAATCATAGCCGGAGAAACCGTAGCAGTGATTGGGGACGCCGCTAATGGCTGTTCATTCCTTCTCACAACACTCGAAGATGAGTCTCTCACCGTTTCCCCACCCCGACCAGTCTCCACCGGTGTGACAGCCAACAAACTCTCCCTTTCCTGTGTCGACACCGCTACAATACGCACCGGCTTTTTCGGCCGACCACGCTTCTTACGAGACATTATCGGGAAGTTAATTTCTAGGGCAGTACTTATGTAAGCAACGTTGATCGTTGTGTTCATTCGGTGTTTTTTTTTATGCAAATACAAACTGAGTTGTTAAAATAGGTCTTTTTTTATTAAACTCGTTGGTGAACTTCAGCTTCTGCTTTTTGTTACTTGTGCTTCAATCTTGCAGTGAAACCCTTGATAGACCTATCATCAAACTCGATGTTATCATTAGCACTTGCTTAAAACATTCATTAACTGGGTTAAAATCATAACAACTCTCATCAAAACTATCACATTGGTTCTTAAAAACAAAGAAGAAATGTGCAACACATGCTAAAAACGGTAACATTGATGTTTAAAACCATAGCAGTGCATCTTAAAACTATAACAAAGCAGGAACAAGTAACACAAGCTAAAAACAGTAACATTTATACAAAAAACCATAATCGTGCCTCTTAAAACTATAACAAAACATTTGCAAAAAATAAAATCATAAATATTTCTCAGAAGCTAAAACACTAATGTTGATGCTTAAAACTACAACAATAGGTTTTATAACTATAACATATGCGCTAAAAATAATAACATGCAGCTACTCAACATAAGATAAATATAGTAACATTAATGCTTAAAACCATAACCGTGTCTCTTAAAACTATAACAAAACCTCTTAAAACTGTAACAAAGCACGAGCATGCAACACAAGCTAAAAACAGTAACATTGATGCTTAAAACCATAACGGTGCATCTTAAAACTATAACAATGCCTCTTAAAACTATAACAAAGCATTTGCAAAAATCAAATCATAAATATTTCACCAGAGTCTAAAAACACCAACGTTGCTGTTTAAACCTACAATAATAAGTCTTGAAACTATAACATTTGCGCTAAAATAGTAACAGGCGGAAACATTCAACACAAGCTAAAACCATAATAATTATGCTTAAAACTATAACACCAGCTCTTAAAACCATAACAGAGCACCAGATTGCGAAATTTGATTTTCACTGTACGGATTTCAGATCTGAAACCAGATCTGAAAATATCAAATCGTAAAATCATCGAAAATGAAAAATAAAAGGTCAAATTTCACTTCCAATTGAGATTTTAACAAAAAAAAGCGAGATGAATTTGTTGATTTGAACATTTTAGCAACTGGATCTGAAAATCCGGTGGAAATCCGGCATAAATCCGGAAAAATCGTGTGTGAGAGATAGAGATAGAGAGAGAGCTTGACCAGTACGATTTGATCGCCGTCGTGTTGGAGCACCATAATTTCCGGCGGAGGATGTGGTTCCGGCGGAGGATATGGAGTGAGTGAAGAGAGATATGGATGATTCTCTCACTAGGGTTTTTGTAGAGAGAGAAATATGTTTGAGTTGTGAGATTTTTTGTGAGAGAGTGTTGTTATTTGAGGTATTTATATAAAAACTACTGACCGGTTTGTAGTGTTTCTGGCCGGTTCTTTATTGTGAAAACCGAACTTTCCTTTAGATTAGAAAAATCTTTCCTTTTAGTATACTTACACTCTTGGCTTATATCCAAAGAACATAAATTTAAGGAGATTACTATAGAGCTGACATACGTTTATGAGATTAACTCTCCAAGTGAGCTGATCTTACCAATCACTTTTAGATGGATTCATGGCTGCTGGAAAATGTGCAAGTACATATCTTATAAATGAGAGTTGTTAAACGCAACACCAATTTGGCTAAACGCAGCACCAATTATTTGCGTACTTACCCAAAATGCCCCTAACTTAAAAAATCGTATAACATTAACGTAAAATCGTAATAACTCGTTTACACGAACACAATAACATTAACATGCACGATTCATCACGAATTACAACAATTAAAAACATCGAAATTTTTGAACAAACTTTGCTTATTGGAAAAAATTATAAAATACCTAAAAAAATTTAAAAAAATAAAAAAAAATTCGGGTCGGGTCTGGGCTGCAAAAGCAGCCCAGATTGTGAACTGGCCGGGTATAAAACCTGACCAGTTCACTGTTTTTCCATTTTTTTTATTGTTTTTATTTCTAAATATATATATATTCAAACCGGTATATATATTTTTCAATATTAACTTTTATTCAAACTTGAATCGAAATTCTTTCGAATAAAAGATTACAACTTGAACACGGACGAACGAACTTGAATCGAAAATATTACATGCCATGACTAGGTAATGGAATAACATCTTTAAAGTGTTCACAAATTTTATCGAGAATGTCGAATACGTCATTTTGGCTCATACAACGCCTGTTCGGCTCAGTGATGCGTGCAAGTTTAGCTCCGAGTCATTGTATCCTCTACAAAATAAAAAACATACATAATAAGAATTGAGAGATGAAATGCTAACGTCGTGAATGTATATGTATTGAATGTTTAGGAACCATACCACGGTAGGATTCATGTCGGATGGTCGGTAATGTTCTCTTCGAGTAAATGTTTGTTGGCGTGTCACTTGCCTGTCGTCATGCGTGAAACCATTTGTTGTAGTTTGGAAAACTTTCATATCCGTAATGCACTCAAGTGCTTGTTTATGGAAATTACATCAATCGTTTGAAAGTTCTCAAGGAGTCTTGGCGTGATATGAACATTTGTAGAATGCCGATTGTGGTGGCCTTGAGACAACTATTGTCAGATGAGTTGTGGAATTAGTTGGGGATATCCGAACTGGCGCATAACACGGTCTGGCATGTAAGCCTCTGTAATCTTTAAATAATGAATAATTCCTCTAAATTGAGAAATGGGGACTACTTCCTCCGCTGCACGTCCGAATGGTGTCCACGTAACCTATTACATAAGAGGTAAGTAAGTAAATAATTTTAACAGAGTTTCAATCTTAATGAAGACAAGTGTAATAAATGTGATGACATACTTCATTCGAAGCAATATTGTCTAAGGCACTTCTGTATGCAAGATGTAGAGGATCTTGATCTTGGTGGACGGTTCCCAAGTTCCATGATTCAAAAGAAGGAAAGTGCTTGTAAATCCACATCTGAAATCATATAAAGACTTCAACAAAAATGTATTCTCTTTTCAAGTTATGATAAAATGTAAAAATTATATAGAACTAGCAAACCTGCACAAGTGAGAGACATCCATCTATTTGATTGCAGTCAATACGTGATGCAATTCCCAACTGTCTATACTGATTGGAAAGTGCAGCAGCTCCCCATGCGTACGTTTGAACCTCTTCCAGCTGATTTAGGAACGGTAGAAATCCAGCTGGTACTCGAGTACTACTCTTGTCGACAAACAACGATGTGCCTAACAACCACAAAAGGTACATGACAGCATGTGAATGGGGTGGTAGAGTTTGTGATTTTAAAGCATCCTCAATTGTGCTACGCTTGAACCCAGCTCTTTTGTAGTTGGCCCTCACCAATGCATCATTCATTTGCATATGGTTGACAATAAGTGTCTGATTTGTTCCGGGCTGTGAGTCACCACCTTCACCGCACGACCTTGCACAGGAATTCCTAATAGAAAATGGACATCATACAGAGTTATAGTCATCTCACCGAATGGCAAGTGAAAGCTATTAGTTTCAGGATGCCACCATTCAACAAATGCACTAATCAAAGGCATGTTGATCTTCGGTTGCATAACGGTGGGCAAGTGTGAGAGAAGGCTGTTGTTGACAACATTGTTGAGATTGTCGTTCAAATAATCTTTGAACTTGGTCAATTTTTTGTGTTGATGAAACCCCCCTAGAATATTCCAATCCATATGGAGTGAGCAATGTGGCCTAGAAATCCTTTGAGTAACTCCGGATCTGACGGGCCTCCATCAACAGCATGTGTTAGCTCTTCCCAGGGTTGATTGGTGGGATCATTAGGAGCTTCCTCTCCATGCTGGCTGCCAGAAGCATAGGAATTGGTGTCGTTAAAATGTGTCAATGCCCGGTACCAATACGAATTGGTGTCGTCGACATTTGTATTCGCCGCATTTAATTGGTTTGGTGACTCTACATTCGCTCATTCGATTGACGTTCAAGTTCTGCCCTTGTTTCATTGTCAATGGTCGGGGGTGACTCGGTTGAGTTCCTTATTAAGTTTTCAGTAGCATCCGAACTGAAATCAGGATTGGCCATGCGATTCGACCTTCGAGCTCTTGCTGAAGCAGCCACTGGCCCTCTTTCCCTTCCATCAATCTCTCTCAATCGTCCAGAATATTTGTCGACTGACACATGTGGGATATCCGGGGCGTTTCTTTTTTATGGACCGCCGCCATCTTTGGATGAACCGCCCTTAGTGAAGTGCTGAAACAATCAAATAAGAATGATCGGAGTGTTAGAATTCGACGAGAAACATGAACAATCAAATATCTTAAGATGAACGATCAAATATAATACAGTTTATTAATGTTTTATCATATCTTTACCTTCCAGATTCCTGCCATTTAGATGCTTAAGATTTTGGTGGTGTTTTATCAAATAAGAATAATATGTTTAAGTGAAGAAGAAAGAAGAGAGTGTTGTGGTGTAAATTTTTAGTTAAGGTGTAGAGTATTTATAGAAAAAAATGACCCGACCCGACCCGTATCCAAGGGTCAAATCACCCTTGGATACCCTTCCAAGGGTCACTTGACCCTTGGGACAAAGCATGCATGAATTGTCCCATCCGGGACAATTCATGTATGCAATTATCCCGGATGGGACAATTGCATGGCTTTGTCCGTTTTAATGACAAATATATTCCATTTTTTCGATTCACGGTATGTCTCTATTAACACAACACTAACACAATCAACTGAGGTACATTTTATTTATACTTGAAAATGGTCCCCTACCTAATCATATTCAATTCATTCACACTTCACCCTTCAAACAAATGGTCCCCTGCACTAATCATATTCTAAACACTTGAAACCCGAAACACTAATCATATTCTAAACACTTAAAAAACACGCATACAATGAGTCACGCCCAAGTTCATATATTTCATCCGACGGTGAGCACGAATTCCCGATTGCAGTTCATTTTTTCAAAATAATCAGACTTTTGATACTCGGGAAGCTGCAGAAACTTGGGTGCGAGATATTGGTGTACAAAACAATATATTTTTCACGATCTCACATTCGAAACCAAGACACGTTTACATAGGTTGTGAGCGAGGTGGTGAATACAGAAACACGGCTTCAACTGATCCCGGAGTGAAATCCAGAAGTTCCGTTGGGTCAAAGAAACTCAAGTGTCCATTTGAGGTTAAGCTGCACGAGAGGTATCCGGGGGTGTGGAGAGTGTTTCTCAGAGAGGGCCACGAGAAACACAATCATGCACTCGGGAATTCCCCCATGGGCACACGTCTGCCACCAAGCTCACTGACGAAAAGTACGCTCGGGTGATTGAGATGTTGCAGTGCGGAATGACACCTAGACAAATTCTCGATCAACTTAATCAGGATTTTCCGGGCACATGTACTAACTCACGTCAAATATAAATGCTGACCAGAAATATCAACGTTTGGAGATGGTATCCCTAGCCCCAATGGTGTATTTCGAGGAACTCTTGAGAAGAAACCATTATATATATACACATTCAGAAGTGGAGGGTACTAACATATTGGAGGGAATTTTCTTATCTCATCCTAATACAAGGGAGCTGATCCGTTTGTTCCCGTAAGTTGTCGTCATGGATGCAACGTACAAGACGAATTTGTACGACATGCCTTTGGTGGAACTGATTGGCGTATTATCCACTGGGCAAAACTATCACATAGCCTTCATTTTCCTATCCAACAAAAGGACTTCAAGTTACATTTGGGGGCTTAAACAATTACGGGTGTTGTTTGCTGAATGTGATGTATCACCGGGGGTATTTGTTACCGACAGAGAGTTAGCGGAAATGAATGCGATTAAACTTGTCTTTCCAGAAGCAGCACACCTACTGTGTTGGAGACATATCTCAAAGGATGTGCAGGCTCACTTATCCAAGATGATAGGTACAAAGTATCAACCCGTAATCAAATCCAGATGGGATCACATCGTGCATGTAGACACCGAGGAACTCTATGAGCAGGCTGTTGCAGAAATGGCGGAGGCATGGCATAGGCATCCAGGTTGCATGGCCTATGTATGGAACCAATGGTTGGATCTATACCGTGACCGATTTGTCCAGGCGTGGACAAAGAACATCCTATACTATGGAACTAACATGACCAACGGGTTATTCCTTCATTTATTGTCATAAATCCACCACTCATACCTTAGTTTAGTTTATTTCGTAATATACAACTACCCTATAATTACAGTTATGCCGAAACTGACATTCAACAATGTAAATTATTTGCAGAGTCGAAGGTGCTCACGCTAGGTACAAGTTGTGGTTGGGTCCTTCAAATCAGAAGTTCCACCGTCTATTCCCGAAGCTAAATGGCCTACTTGAAATGCATTTTGATGAAATCCGCACACAGTTTGAGAGATCTCTTAATATCGTCCCTCATTCCACATCAACAATGCCGATCTTCAAAAACCTCGGAGGTGTGCTTTCACATCTCGCCATCGAGAAAATGGTCAAAGAAATAGACAATGATCCAAGTGATTGCGATCACATACTGTTTACAACTTTTGGATTAATGTGCGCATGTCAATTGCATGTGAAGCTGAGAAACAGGAGGACCGTCGACCCGGTTCACGATGTAAACGTGTTCTGGAGAACTCTTCACATGGGGGAACCGCCTGAGACTAGACAGCAGAGTATAAATGATCAGTTTCTTCATTGGCGATCATGACCGCCACGGAGGATGAAATGAGATCGTATTTCGACAATTCAAATGCATCACAATCGTTCGTGGACGAGCCATTCGTAGCACAACGGAGAGGTAGGAAACCTAAAGCAATAGGGAAAAGGCTACCGAGTGGTTGGGAAAAAAAACCCTGAATCAGTCTCAAAAGAATTCCGCCCCAAGCAATGACGGTTCAGGTTCTCTAGCAAGTACTGGCAGAACATTCAAATATCAAAGTCAAATGCCACCCCAAACTCAATTCTAGATTAGAGTCCATAATGATGTCATCGGCGACGGGAACTGCGGTTTTAGGGTCATAGCTCAATACCAATACGGTCAACAAGAGCGTTGGGCAGACGTCAGGCAAGAACTCATTGATGAGTTGCACTACAACAAAGTGATGTATATCGACGAAATGATGTACACGGGTAGATGAAATAAATATCCGTCTGAACTGGTTTCATGGCGCGTGTACACAGCCATGGTATTTCACATTACCAGATATGGGGTGTCTTGTAGCAACAAAGTACCAACGGGTCTTATGCGGTTATTCTCCGTTAGGGAGTATGACATACTTGCCATTGGAGTGTCGTTCTCAAATGGACTCACCGGCTCCGGACCCTCCATCAACAGCTGAAGAGTGGACAATGGGTCACATTGGTAACAATCACTGGATCAGGATCCACGTGGTAACAGAATGTCCAATTCCACCAATATGGTTGGCCTGGAGAGGTACTAGAGAGGCAAGAATAAGCCACTGGGAAGCACATTATGGCGTTCGCCTACGTCAATGGCATATGTTCTAGTTTATGTTTTCAATGTATGTTGTATTCCGATTTTCATGTTCTGTAATTAAAATAAATATGAAAAATTTAGAAAACCCCAATAAAACTTGCAAATCACTAAAAAATAATTTAAAAAAAATATAAAAAACTCATGTACTGGCCGGGTTTTATACCCGACCAGTACATGATCTGGGCTTCTTTTGCAGCCCAGATCCGGCCCGAATTTTTTTTTTAAAATTTTCTTATTAATTTCAATTTATGTATATAGTGTTTAAATATTTAGGTATTTATAATTTTTTCCAATAAGTAAAGTTTGTTTAAAAATTTCGATGTTTTCAATTGTTGTAATTCGTGATGAATCGTGCATGTTAATGTTATTGTGTTCGCGTAAACGAGTTATTACGATTTTACGTTAATGTTATACGATTTTTTAAAGTTAGGGGCATTTTGGGTAAGTACCCAAATAATTAGTGCTGCGTTTAGCCGAATTGGTGCTGCGTTTAACATTTCTGTTATAAATAGCCTAAAGTTCATCAAGTTCTAACTACAGGAGTGCAACAAAAAACTTGTTGGATGTTATTTAGGCTCGTCTTCTGAGCACTATCTAGCGTTTAGTTTGTGTTACTCTCAGTTGGGTTAGAATTAGTAGTTCTTTCAAGTGCTCAATTACTTTACATCTTTAATTATTAGTAGTATAGTTCCATTACTTTTTGTAAAATTGTTATCAGTTATCACATATATTTTGTCATGATGCTCGATGGATTATTAAAATATAATCTATTAAAAATTTACTCTAATGCCCACTTTACTTCCGATGTTAAAATCGAGTTATGCAGACTTGTTCGCATAGGTGTCGTAGTTCGGTGTTGTGTTAAGTAGTACCAACTTCCAGACCCAACGTTTTCAGTTTCTATGTTGCATATAAGCCACATATGTACACTTTTGGGGATATGTTATCGATCATTATTTAATTGTAAACCAAATGGCCTCTCGTTACTAGTCGTTAGCAGCCTGGGTCTAATTTTGGAGAAAAGACAACCCCATGGTTCTATTGTAATCTTTAGCACTACATACCTACCATTTTTATATAGAGTTATTTTTTTGTATTTTCCTCCATTTATTCTCTCCAAAATCCTCAAATTTGTGGTTGCAATTCTAGGGTTCTATATAATTTGGTAATCGACTGGTTAGTCGATAACCAATTTAAGCCCATTTTGTATCAATCTAATAAGAATAATAGAAATCATATCGATACACAATTATATTACTATGAATTTTCTTTTATGATTGGACCGATGCACGTATGTTAATAAAAACGATAAAGAACATCACATCCTATATGCAACATTAGTCTAGATTTCTTTTATGTTGGTCTCATCTCAATAATCCAACACGATGCATGGTGAGCATTCGATTTGAATTTTTTTGGAGCATTTGGCGGGCTAATAGTCAAAACCCGCAACATGCCTACGCAGCTACTTCTCCTCTACAATCCTAGCCGTTCAACCTCCTCCACATGCCAAACTTTGAAAAAAAAGACAAGGAAACCCAAAAGACAAATCCAACAAAAATAGAATCACTATCCAAGTAGAGCTAGCTATTCAAGAGATGAAGACAAAAAAGCAGTTAACCCATCCACATTCCACCACCGTCCACCGCCGTATCACGGCGGCTCCCACCTACACCTGGACCCCACTCCCCATCACTGTCACACAGGTCAACTCATCCCCACACCATTAATCCCCATCCATAATTCAATTCAGTAAGCCTGCTGGTCAATAAACAACGATGCAGCTAGTACCAACAACCAAACTTATCTCCACCATTTTCGTATCATCAAATCGCCATGGACTTCTTCTTCTTCATCTCGTTCATCTTCTTCTTTCCTTCTTTTATCCTTTCGGGCCCGCTTAGTATAAACTCCATAACCCCCAATTTCACCGCCACTAATCTCCACTACGTCGACAATGTCGGCGCAGGAGCTTTCCTAGCTTCTCAAAACAACACCTTTCAGGCCCGAATCGCAAACTTCAGGCCCGAATCACAAGCCTTCTTCTTCGTCATCGTCCATGTCCCTTCCAATCAAATCGTCTGGTCTGCGAATCGTAATTTCCCAATTTCCAAATCCTCGAAGCTCACCTTCACCAGTCACGGTTTAGTACTCTTCAATGAAACGGAGCAACCGGTCTGGTCAACGCCGAGTAATCTCTCGTCTATCACGTCTATGCTGTTGCTGGAATCGGGGAATTTGGTTTTGGTTAACGAATTTAGGAATTGGGTATGGGAAAGTTTCGATTACCCGACTGATGTGATTTTGGTTGGGCAGAGGTTGAGAGCTGGAAGCTTTTTGGTTTCTTCGGTGGACGATTCGGATTTGTCTGAAGGAGATTACAGGATGGTGATTGGTGACAGTGATGCTGTTTTCAAATGGAAAGGTATGGATTACTGGAAGCTCTCTATGGATCAGATGGCTAGTATTGATACGAATTTCGGGGTTGCGTATATGAGTTTGAATGATACAGGTGTGTATTTGATGG
Organism: Plantago major; assembly: GCA_026545765.1. Taxonomy (NCBI): domain Eukaryota; kingdom Viridiplantae; phylum Streptophyta; class Magnoliopsida; order Lamiales; family Plantaginaceae; genus Plantago; species Plantago major. The sequence continues at coordinate 25,623,508 of CM048840.1, read as the reverse complement.
GGGTGAATGGGGTGCAGATTGTGATTAGGGTTAGCTTGCCGGATTTAGCGAATTCGTCGAGTTTTCGTTACCTGAAGATAAATCATGATGGGGTTGTTAGGGTTTTCAGGTTTAGTTCCGTGGAAAGATCGCTTACTGAGTTTGATAGTCCTGCTGATGATTGTCGTGTTCCTTATGTTTGTAGACAGCTAGGTGTTTGTACTAGTGGGGGTAATTCGAATAGGCATTCGTGTGTATGTTCGGCGTTTCGTGCGAATCAGACGGTGACTAATGGCGATTGTGTCCCGGTGGAAAGTGATCTGGCTCTACCGGGCGCCTGTGATAGTAATTCTGTTACTGATCCTGGTAAGGTGGAGTATGTGAGTTTGAAGGCTGATTTGGGGTACTTTTCGAATGGTTTTACGGAACCTGTTATGCGTAATGTGAATTTATCTGCTTGCCAGGGTATGTGTACGAGGAACTGCTCGTGTTTGGGGGTTTTCTTTAGTCAGACTTCGGGGCTGTGTTATGTTATCAGTGGTTCATTAGGTTCGCTGTTCTTGAAATCGAGCTCATGGGATGATGCAAATCGGTTGGGATATGTGAAAATGGTGGTGGTTGCGGATGTTGGGGAGAATGGATCCGATTTTCCAATACTGGCGGTGGTTTTGTTACCGACGTCAGGGGTTATATTGATTGCTGTGGTTGCATTTCTTGTTTGGCAGATCCGAAGAAGGAAGCGATTGGAGAAGGCTGCAAAATGGAAGTTAAAATCTTATTCCTCGGGAGATGAGGAGGAGATGGATTACGTTGCAATTCCTGGTTTGCCTGTGAGGTTCGAGTATAAGGAGCTTGCGGCTGCAACTGAGGATTTTAAGACACGAATAGGGTCTGGAGGATTTGGGACGGTGTATAAAGGGACGCTTCCAGATGGAACAGATGTGGCAGTGAAGAAGATTACATGTTTGGGAGCTCAGGGCAGAAGGGAGTTTTTAACCGAGATTGCGGTAATTGGGAAGATTCATCATGTCAATTTGGTTAGATTGAAAGGCTTCTGTGCTCATGAAGGGCAGAGGTTTTTAGTCTACGAGTACATGAACCGCGGGTCATTGGATCGTACTCTTTTTCACGGCGAACCTGTTCTTGAATGGAAGGAGAGATATGAGGTTGCGCTTGGTACAGCGAGGGGTTTAGCATATTTGCATTCGGGGTGTGAGAACAAGATTATACATTGCGACATCAAACCGGAGAATATTCTTCTGAACGACAAGTTTCAAGTGAAGATGTCGGATTTTGGGCTCTCAAAGCTTCTCAGTCCAGAGCAATCAGGTTTTTTTACGACTATGAGAGGCACACGGGGCTACTTAGCTCCCGAATGGCTTACAAGCTCTGCTATTTCCGATAAGACAGACGTGTACAGTTACGGAATGGTGCTTTTAGAGCTCATTAGGGGGAAGAAGAATTCCACTGCTCAGAGCCAAACTGATAGCTCAGGAACTGATAGCAATAGGGGGAATGTGCACTCACCGTCTTCATCGGGAGGATCTGGAAGTAGGATTGCATACTTTCCCCTGTTTGCATTACAAATGCATGAGGAGAAACGGTACTTGGATCTGGTGGATTCAAGATTAATGGGTCGGGTCCAAATGGAGGAAGCTGAGATACTCGTACGCGTGGCTTTGTCTTGCTTGCATGAAGACCCGAATTTCCGGCCTACGATGACTAATGTTGTCGGCATGTTGGAAGGTGGGATGCCCTTATGTGAAACGAGGACCGAGTCCTTGAACTTCTTGAGGTTCTATGGACGGAGGTTCAATGAAGCATCTACAATAGGAGAGAACAACGAGCATCACGAGTTCATGTACATAGAACAAATGACGAGAACTAATAGTTCTTACAATTCTGTGTCACACTTGTCCTCACAGGAGGTCTCAGGTCCTAGATAACACTTGTTCACACAGTTGAATTTGTCTATAGTACTTTTATTTTGATTGAAATTTTGAACTGATAGTCTGTTTTGTATCAACTAGTATCTATACCTTATTTTTGGGGGTCGTCAAGTACATTAGTAGTTGAGTAAGATATACAGTATATGTAATATGTACAGGTGAAATCAATGAAATTCTTTATGGATTCTTGATGGATATTTTTTCTGCAGTTGCCTTTAGTTTTATTTGCTTGAATCAGTCTACATGTGATCTACAAAGCATGCTAACCATTCAACAAAACGTCACCTGAGATAAGGTAACCTCGCTCGTGATTTGCGAGGAAAGAAAACGAACATCAGTAACAACTTACGAGCTAGGAGCAGGATATTGCTCATCAGCTTAAGTAACATAGTGATTGAAAGATTGGTTCATGGTGTGCTGATATATTTCTTTATCAGAATCACGTTGGTTTTGCTCCTACATCTGGAATGATACGAATAGGCCTCCTCCTGTCTTCGATTGTGAGGCACGTAAACATTATACTATTATTCCCTCTTTGCTGTTTTCTGCTCACTCTTTTATAGCAAGTCCAGACTCATCATTTTTAATACTTTGCAGTTCAGATCGCGAAGTTTAGACTCCAAGCTTGTTTTGGTCACCATACCAGTTTTATGATGAACTGTGAGTTGATTATACTGCCTTTTTGAACCCTTACATCTTCCCAATTTGATGGATGGGAACGAGGATGAAGTTTGGTTTCGAACTGCTGATCTTATGGCAGGTTTCTTATTGATTGTTACAGGCCTTGAAGGAGGATATGAATGTGCATACTGATGGATATAGTGAAACCAATCAGAAATCTTGTTAACAATTTCATCAGGATTCAGGATCTAGTAGAACACCAGGATCACTCTAACTGATGGAACTGGCAGAATCATGTTCATGAGAAATCTGCTGCTATCTGTTTCCGATTTTCATTTTTCTTGTATTTCATTTGATAGAACTTTCAAGAAAGCCAATAGGAGAGCTTAATGTTGGCCGTGGAGTCTTGAGTTCCTGCAAGCCACATACCCCGTCGCTCGACATTCTCAACAAACATGGGCAGCTACAGCTGGCCACAACAAACAGCTTTAGCATGAACTGGCAAAGAATCATAGTTTTAGACCTGATTCTAGAACCATCAAATCATAAGGTACATGTTGATTTAGGACCTCTTCTGCTTCATGGAAGAAGAGACTGCTCGAATTGAATTTTCTTAAGCCTAATGTTCGGAGTGTATTGGACGATAAAGTTTTTGTGGGATCTGCTTAGAAAGTGTCTTCTCAACATGCCAGGTTCATCAGTTTAGCCTGCAACAAGCATCATAGGTATGTGATGCTGCTTAGATTTTGGCCTACAAGAAGTTACTGATCTACAAGACTTTTTACACTCTGAAGAACCTTTTCTTAGACACCAACTGCAAAAATCTGTTAATATACTCAGTTCCACTATTTAAATTTCGAGCAGCATCCTAGACTCTTGTGATCGTATATAGGGGGAACTGATCATGATATCTACTCTGCGATGTATGAACGAATAACAAAAAATTCTGCGAGATCTCTACTTTGATTTAATAGGATCCATGAGTGTTACTTACTGTCTGATATTTTTTCAGGGAGAATCCATAGCTATTGAAAGAAGCAGCATCATGTAGTTTAATTAACAGCAAAGATAAGGAGACAGATGAAATTCTCTTTCATTTTATATGACTCACCAGAGTAATTAAGCAACTTTGTGACTGATGACTCAAAAAGGGGTGGTTTATATGTAAGTGGCATCTTCCAACACCATGGGTTTAATTAATTAATTAATTAACATCATCATCATCATGATAAAAAAGGAAAGAGTATCAGGTTCTTTGCATTAAGCTACTATAAATAATGCCCCAAATGCTTGGAAATGATAGCTTATAAACCAACTACCTGTGGCTCTTACCACCTCCATTAAAATAATACTCCAGCTCACATCTTTTAAAATTCTATACAAGTTGGAATTCAGGCCGTTCTTCAATAAGTTCCAGAACAGTGAAGTGGAGAAGCTGTAGGCAATGTGCAGAACACTAGTATTCATTATAGGCCTTGTTTTTTACAGAATGAGACAGATTAAAGATTTCTAATTTCAAGTACCCCGGCCCATAAAGAAACTAGCTAGCAACAGTTTGATATAAGATGATTAAATGAGTGTATTCGGTATCAATTACTATCTTATTATCTCGTTTTGTTAAACACGATTTGCTGGGGGAGTTTAATAGTTTATGACTTGTTCTTCGAATAATAAGTTTCACCTCACGTGACTTATGCGTAAACAAGGTGTATTAGCTAGACAAGTTCGTTCCATTGCTAGTCCTGCTTATGGCAACATGGTAGATTCTGGTTGCTTTATTTCAACTTACAGGACCAATAAGTGACATATGTGCCTAACTATTCCTCCTGTCTCATCAAGAGAGAACTGCCATCCAATGTGAGTACAACATGACACAGTTACCTCCCAACTGCAAGCTCGAACTTATAAAGAGTCGTGAAATATAGTCATTTATATTGATTTCCCAATCCAGCACGTTTCATAAATCTTGCAAATTGTGCATCGTACTATTTGAGGAAAAACGGTGCCATATGCCTAATAAAATTCAAACCCAACAAAACTTAGCTCTAGCAAAGAAAGTTTCTGTTGTTATTGTCTACTGAAATCTAGAGTAACATGAGATAATTGTGAATTGAAATGAGGGTACTTGAGTGTACCTAAAACCTGGAAGGCCAAGTTAAAAGGGTACCATTGAAAGTGGGATTCGTTTGACAATATGTACCTATCATGTAAGTGGTGGGGGAACATTTCTTCTTGTTCATCCAAGATCATATGATAAATTTATCTTTTCATATTAGACATAAATAGAAAATATCATTCTTATAGGCACAATTAGGATCGCTTTATTTTAATATGTATGTTTAACTACGTATTGTACAACGAAATTAAACTCAAGAACTAGAATAAGATAGAGGGTTCTGGTGTGTGTTCAAGCGCGCAAAGTGCGCCTAACTCAAGAACTAGAATAAGATAGAGGGTTCTGGTGTGTGTGCAAGCGCGCAAAGTGCGCCTAACAAAAGTGCCACATGCGCCCGTGGCACAGGCTCAGGCACGCGCGTGTGTCCTTGCCAATTGCACCTACTTAATAATGATTAGTTTACACATCATTAATGCAATTTCATAAATAAACTAAACTTTTCATACTTACTTTTTCCATGTGGGACAAAGTGCATTAGTTTATTTATTACTTCACACTTTCTATATGGGATAAGAAGTAATAATTTATATTACTTCATACTTACCAAAGCTATCATTCATTTACAATATGGGACATTGATTATCCATCACTTACATAATTTCTTCTTGGAAATCTCCCACGAGATGTTGACTTACCAACAACAAAATGCATATGAACCAACAATTCTACATCTAGGATCTAAGGATACAATTCCAGTCGGTTTTGTATCATCAAAGTTGTACTATGTCCTATCATTTTCACTTTTCAGATCTGTGTTAGGCCTGCAGACATGGTGGATATTATTTGGAAATCTTTTCGTACGTAACACCTTTCCTTACCACAAATGGCTGATAGATATTGGGGTGTGGCACTCTAAAACAAGTAATTAACTTGTCGTTTTTAAGTCATAAGCATGATTTGAATAATCCGACCTGCTTGATGTGAACCAAGATGAGGAGACCATCCGTCAACTGTTTGCGTCCAATCATTTCAGGCTCCTTAGGCATGTCCTGTTTCAAATGGATGACCAAACCTGGCAGGACTTAAGATCCAGCATCAGCAGTGTTGCGTATCGTTCTTGGAACTCGATCACCAACAATAATGATCAATCAACTCAAACTACAGCAAAACAATCGATGAATGTTATAGCAACAATCACTATGACTGTTATATCAACAATCAATAAAACAGAACTCAAAATAATAACTCCAACACAATCGAAACACGACGATTTACGTGGTTCGGCGAATGCCTACGTCCACGGGAGAAAACTAGAGATTCTTTTATTGACCAATGCAATGACAAAGATACAACCAATCCTAACAATGTCGATTGACAGATAATCGAGAAACAGAGCTTAATCACAAACTAGAAGAATAAGAAGATTTCGTTATGGAATAACAATTCTCTTGTCTTGTCTTGTCTTGCTTGTGTTGTGTCTAATGAACATGCCAAAGGCTGTATATATAAGATTTCCTACGCCTCTTACATCACCCTGAGTTAGTAAAACAAGATTCAATCCTTTCCCAGCTCAAAGAGAAATACTCTTTATTCCTTTTCCAGTTTAGATTGGAAACCTGATGTTTCTCTAACTGTTGTTGTAACACTCCTTATTTCTTCAGACTTCTTCCTTCACTCTGAATTCAATCTATCTCCACAAATCTCCACCTTAGATTGAACTCCTCTATAGCTTCTCCAAAACACTCCTAAGGTTGGAGTAGACCCTTCTGTATTTTCATCAACAATGAGCACAGCTGAAACTTTGACACAGGCAATGCTTTTGTCAAGCTATCAGTCATGTTCTTCCCAGCAATCAAGATGTCATCCACATAAAGCAACAAGTATAAGAAACATGTATCATGTCTTCCAGTTTGATATATGCAGCTATCATAGTTGCTTCTCTTGAAACCCACAGAAGTCACAAACTCATCAAACCTCTTCTACCATTGTCTTGGAGATTGCTTCAATCCATATAAAGATTTCTTGAGCAAACATGCCTTTGTATCTGCATTACTTATAGTTACACCATCTGGCACTTTCATGTATATCCTCTCCTCAAGATTCCCATGCAAGAAAGCTGTCTTCACATCCATCTGCTGTAGATAAAGACCATCTTGAGTACAACAGACAATAGTATCCTGATTGATGTATGCTTAACTATAGGAGAAAAAATCTCTGTGTAGTCCAAGCCTTCCCTCTGTGTGAAACCCTTAGCCACAAGCCTTGCCTTGTATCTCACTTTCCCACCAATAGCTGCTTCATCTTTCTTCTTAAAGATCCACTTGCAGCCGACCAACTTGGTATTCCTTGGTACAGTGACAATACTCCAAGTATTATTCTTGTATAGAGATTCAAATTCTTCCTTAATGGCTTCCATCCATAATAACTTCTCTTTACAAGTGACTGCTTCATGGTAGCTATTTGGTTCAGCATAATTAACCTCTTCTGCGACACTCAAAGCATAAGAGACCATGTAGGACTTCTCTACTCTTCCAAAACCATACAGGTTTGGTGCTTGTCTGCCAGTTCTCCTTGTTCTGTATGTGACTGTTGCAGCAACAGTTGGATCAACAGTTGCACCAACAGTGCCTGAAGATTCCCCAGTTTCATGTACAAAAGTGTCAAGTACTTGTGTATCATAAACATGCTCCACCTTAATCTTGGTGTTATCATCTTCACCTGTTGTACCAGTTGTAGGAAAAACCATGACTTTGTCCCTAATTCAGTCTGAGGTTTGAGAGGCATAATTCTCTCATTGAAAGTAACATCCCTACTCAGAATGCACTTCTTCTAATCAATATTCCAAAGCTTGTAGCCCTTTTCACTGAAATGAGCTAACCCCTCATGCCACAATTGTGTCTTATCCATTGTTGTAGTAACAGTTGCACTGACAGTTGTACAAACACTTGAAACAACAGATGTCATACCAGACACCACTTCTCCTTGCATGATATACAGACCATTAATGAGGTTTGCTTTGATAACTGGTGTATTCCCCTTCATGACTTGCATAACACCATTCTCAGACCCATACTTATATCCCATATTATCAAGAGTTCCTAGAGATATCAAGTTCCTTTTCAAAGCAGGTATGTATCTAACATTGGTAAGAATCTTAATGACGCCATCATGCATTTTCAGCCTTATGTTACCAGTTCCTTTGATACCATAAGCATAATCATCTTCCAACAATACATTAACCCTGTTTCCATGCTTGAAATCCTCAAACCACTCTTTTATAGGATATATATGGAATGAACACCCTGAATCTAAAATCCAATTTAATCCACACTTAGACTCAGTGATAGAGAGTACCTCAGCATTATCAAATGCATTAGAGGATTCTGCAAGATCTGCAGTATTGGCTCCACCTTGCCCAGGTGCCTTTCATCTTCTCTCCTTCTTCTTTAACAAGTAACAATCCTTCATCAGGTGACCTGGTTTCTTGCAGTATAAACATGCCCTCTTCTCTGTGTTACTATTCCCACCAAACTTGGACTCCTTGCTTGTTGTTTGGCACTCGCAGACGTCTTGCTTTTACCAGCTTGATGTTTGTTCCATGCTTGCTTGACAAACAAGCTCTCAGCTGCAGGATCAGGCTGGTTGCCCACAGTCTTTTGATCCATCTTATTCCTTAATGCCTTTTCAACATCTGCAGCTGTAAGGTCATCTGGTTTGGTCATAACAATAGCATCAATGAAGTGTTCATAACTTTTGGGTAGAGAGCTCAACAATATCACTGCCTTGTCATTGTCTTCAACCTTTACTTCCAAAGATTCAATGTCCATGCACAACTTGTTGAATTCATCCACCTGATCAATGATTGATCTATCAGCTCTTATCTTGAATGAGAAGAGTTTTTGTTTCAGGTGCATCTTACTTGCAGAAGACTTCACATGATAAAGGATTCCAATTTATCCCAAACATCCTTAGCAGTCTTCTCCTTAATCACCTCTACCAAGACTTTATCTCTCAAAGACAAAATCAGCGAGCTCCTTGCCTTTCCTATGATGCGCGTCTTCTCAGCCGCATCAAAATCCTTAGGAAATCCAGCATCTCCAAGCAACGCCTGCTCTAATCCCTGTTGAACCAGTAGAGCCTCCATCTTTGCCTTCCATAATGAGAAATCAATTTTATCTGTAAGCTTCTCGATGTCAAATCTTGACATTGCCATAACTAATCCTGAGTTGATTGTTCCTTTTTCCCACCGACGGCGCTAATTGTTGTGTATCGTTCTTGGAACTCGATCACCAATAATAATGATCAATCAACTCAAACCACATCAAACCAATAGATGAATGTTATAGAAACAATCACTATGACTGTTATATCAACAATCAATAAAACATAACTCCAACACAATTGAAACACGACGATTTACGTGGTTCGGCAAATGCCTACGTCCACGGGAGAAAACTAGAGATTCTTTTATTGACCAATGCAATGACAAAGATGCAACCAATCCTAACAATGTCGATTGACAGATAATCGAGAAACAGAGCTTAATCACAAACTAGAAGAACAAGAAGATTTCGTTATGGAATAGCAATTCTCTTGTCTTGTGTTGTTTTGTGTTGTGTCTAATGAACATGCCAAAGGCTGTATATATAAGATTTCCTACGCCTCCTACATCACCCTGAGTTAGTAAAACAAGATTCAATCCTTTCCCAGCTCAAAGAGAAATACTCTTCATTCCTTTCCGAGTTCAGATACGAAACCTGATGTTTCTCTAACTGTTGGTGTAACACTCCTTATTTCTTCAGACTTCTTCCTTCACTCTGAATTCAATCTATCTCCACAAGCACACATGACGCTAGTACCTGCCATTAGGGGCTTGGCCTGAGCCCTTGAGGATGTGGGATTAACTTTTGTCTACCGAGAAACCAATAGCACAGCTGACGAACAAGCAAAACTGGGAAGCGCGAAGTTGAAGACCGATTTATGTAATGACCTTATTCACAATCTACATGATTCTAACTTCTGAGAACTCATTACAAAATGAACATTATTTTTAACACTTCCAATAGTTTAAGCAACACTGGTGATTTATTCTTGCACAAGTTGACTGCATCTTGTGTTCAAATGTTCAAAGATTCAATGATAATCAAAGATGCCAAAGACAACTAAGCATCTATACATGCCATTGGAAATTGATGGAAGACAAGCTCACACATAAGGCTGATGTACAAAAGTCACCTTTTCTTGAAATACAATAACATTTCACAGCATTAGTGGTTGCATAGTAAATTTATTTCCCACTAAAAATTTCTCTATATAAGCAGAGCTAGTTCAGGCTCAAAAAATGTGCAGCAGTTGCTTATAATCCCATCTCTTCTATTGAGTAACAAATAATCACCTCTTTGTATATACTATCAATCCTCAGTTTGAGGTAGAGGGCTCCTAAGTAACTTATAACTCAGGTACTCCTCGATTTCGTTTCTTTATTTAGAAACTTAACTGTTACAATGCATGTCAATCCCACAATAGTGCGACGTAACATGAATGTGATGTTAGGGTGCGTGTTGACATGGGGAAAGTTCTTCTACTGAATTGATTGAAATCTTGACAGTGAATAAGTTGGGACAAGAAAATATCTTGTATAGTCTTTAGGAACTTGCTATAAATACCCTGCATGCATTCTGTCATTGTATACTCAGTTTTCTATTTCACTGATCACTAGCATCTCCAATTATTCTAGAGTTTGATTTTCAGGAGTAAATTGTCCTCCAGAAACTGATAAGTTTGCGATTTTACCTGGTATTAGAAAAGATGGGAGAAGGCACTGCCACCAATAACAACCATCACCACCACCACAACAATGGCCAAATTTACGACATCTCAGTCACTATGCCACAGCAGCAGTATAGCTCCAAGGATATCGATGATGATGGCCGACCTCAAAGAACAGGTACTTATTAAATTTTCACTTGTAGTTTCTTACTTACTTTTGCTTCCTAGTACTAACAAACTTATTAAAGTCGAAAAACTGATCAGTTTCTTGTCTGTGTTTTAGGCAATGTATGGACTGCGAGTGCACATATTATAACCGCGGTTATAGGGTCAGGAGTCCTTTCCCTGGCATGGGCTATAGCCCAGCTTGGATGGGTTGCTGGTCCAACCGTCATGTTCTTGTTCGCATTCGTGATTTACTACACCTCCACTCTCCTTGCTGATTGCTACCGCACGGGTGATCCTTTGTTTGGGAAGAGAAACTATACTTACATGGATGCCGTCCGCTCCAATCTTGGTACACTACATATTGCCAACTTCATGAAAGAAAAAAAGGATACCGAAAATTTTGATTATAGTAACATAATGCGCTATCTGATTGCTTTTCAGGTGGATCCAAAGTGAAGTTATGCGGGCTTATTCAGTATATGAACATCTTTGGAGTGGCCATTGGTTACACTATTGCAGCATCTATTAGCATGATGTAAGTATATTCGTCCTGATATCGAATTCTGGTGTGTTGGCTTTCTATGATACTTGTTTTTAAACTAGAGACTATCTGACAGGGCTATCAAAAGATCAAATTGTTTCCATGAGAACGGAAAGGAGGATCCATGCCATGTGTCCAGCAACCCTTACATGATAGCTTTCGGCATCACACAAATCTTGTTTTCGCAAATTCCAGACTTTGATCAGATATGGTGGCTCTCAATCGTTGCTGCAGTCATGTCCTTCACTTACTCATCTATCGGCCTTGGACTTGGGATTGCAGAAGTAGCAGGTTCATATTCAGTGCTATCACTTTGCTTGATCTTCACTTGTTGGGCATTTAATGAATCATATAGCTGAATATATTTCTTGTTTACAGCGAACGGGGCTATCAAAGGTAGTCTTACTGGAATAAGCATTGGAACTGTGACCGAAACTCAAAAAATATGGCGAAGTTTCCAAGCTCTCGGGGACATAGCTTTCGCGTACTCATTTTCAATCATCCTTATAGAGATTCAGGTAATTCTTTCTCTTAGGCATTCTATAAGGTTTTGCTGTTCTATAAGCTACTATATTGCATATTTGCTACTAGAGCATGTAGTTGTTTTTCCCTTTCCTTCTATCTATAGTAACCGGAACAATGAATCTCAGCCGATCTTGGCAGCAAGGTCACTCTAGGACTTGCAATACTGAATTAGTTTTCCTTTCCATGCTGAAACAGGATACTGTGAAATCCCCACCAGCAGAGTCGAAAACAATGAAGAAAGCGTCTCTTATCAGCACATCGGTGACGACTGTTTTCTACATGCTTTGCGGTTGTATGGGATATGCCGCATTTGGAGACCTTGCACCAGGAAACCTTTTAACAGGATTCGGATTCTATAACCCTTTCTGGCTTCTCGACATAGCGAATGCTGCCATCGTGATCCACTTAGTCGGGGCATATCAAGTTTACTGCCAGCCCCTTTTCGCCTTCATCGAGAAATATGCCAATGCCAAGTGGCCTGACAGCGAATTCATCACGAATGACATCGAAATCCCTATTCCAGGCTTGCAGGAGCCATACCGCCTCAACTTTTTCCGCTTAGTTTGGAGAACTGCATTCGTGATACTAACCACGGTCATATCAATGCTCTTGCCTTTCTTCAACGACGTGGTGGGGATTCTTGGCGCGTTCGGGTTCTGGCCTTTGACAGTTTATTTCCCTGTAGAAATGTACATTGCGCAGAAGAAGATTCCGAAGTGGAGCACTAAATGGATCTGCCTACAGATGTTGAGCATGGCCTGCCTTGTGATTTCGATTGCTGCTGCTGCCGGTTCGGTTGCTGGAGTGATTCTTGATCTCAAGGTTTACAAGCCATTCAAGACAAGCTATTAAGAAGTATGATTCATGATATCCTAAGATGTAAGAACCAACTAATTTGTACATCAGGTTGGTGGTTGGTGTTGAAGTGTAGTTTTTGTATTTCAGTTTGTTGTTGTTGTAACAATTGTAAGCCTTGTGAATGTGAAGAAGGCATTGAAGTTTCTTGGTTTAGTCTGTGTGAGACTAGTAGGCAAATAAGATTGCAGCTTAGAGTAAAACAGAAAATTTTCTGGGGTTATATCATATATGTATCACATTTAAAGCTGCAAAATAATGATGAGTACGTAGCATATGGCTACAATTCAGTTTAATGTTTCATGTTTCCTCTTTATATTATTGTGTAGATTCCAAAAAATTTCAAGTTGGCAGTATGGACATAAAGTTCCATATTAGTCTGATAACATTTCCACAACGCATTCGAAGTTATTAGTTATTAGTCACCTTTTGATTTACATAAACAAATCTACACCGCATATTGTGAAAATACTGGTAAAGGATTAGTGGCGGAAACATAAATAATAAATACAATTAGTCACGTGAATATTCTTGGTATACCTTCTTCTGTTTATATAGTTGTCCCGAGGAGTACATGTCTTTTGGGTACCAAATGTGCACCAACATAAGTTACACGTAATACTCCATCGGTCATAATTTTTATTCATCTCGATCTTATCTTGCAATACTTCAAATTAAAAATAATGATCTTTGTTTATTCATCACTGATTATGCTTTATTTGTTGTATTCATTTTACATCATATTCCTAAATTTTTAATAATTATTTATTCTTAACCTTCATACGAGCTCCAGTTGAGATCGGGACAGACGGAGTTTGACAGTGATCACAAATCTTTGCATTAATGGCTGAGTAACATGCCTGCCTACATTGCTTGCAAAATTAAGCAAAACAATAGTCCCGAAATTTAAGACAAAGAAAGTGCAAAACGCATATCCCGATTATTATTATTATATTAAAAATTGTTGTGCACGGACAATATCATCATCGTCTTCACCTGATTCATTCTCAAATCCAAATTGCAGATCAAACCCAAACCCACCGACTCCTTGTCAACTCCGTTTGCGTCTACGGTAAGCGACATCGTTTCTCTTCTTTTTCATATTTAGTTCTACCTTTTTTCCTTAAATCCCTCTTTAATCTGTAGCTAATCGTTGCCAATTCTGTGTTCTAAAGCTGGAATATTCACGATTGCGATTCTGAAGTATATTTCTCATTATTTATATGCCTTCGTAGTGAAAAAGATACAATTTTTCTTACCCAGGTTTTGTGAATTCATGTTTTACCGGCTGCTCTGAGCATGTGGCAGCATTTATTTCGGTTCGACTGTTTATGACTAGTGTAGTTAATGAAGAGTTCTGTGGAGAAAAACTTCGATCCTGTACCTAACTCCAGCAAGAAAATCTTGAGCGATAATTGTTCAAACGACAAGATTCTGGGTTCTGTCTCGTGTGAGGCAGAACCAAGTCTTGATAACAGCAATCAACAGAATTCCACTGCCCTTTGGTCGGGAGCCTGGCCTCCGGTTTTTTCGATTTTTGGGAGCCCGAGTAGTAGTAATTGCAGTAAAACTGATTCTGAGAATCGTGGGTGTGATACTAGTGGTAGTAATAGGAAAAAGACAGCTGGGAAGAACTATTATGAGGGGTGGAGAGCTGCTGTGAGGAGAATCATGATGAATGGTGTGTCCATGAGGAGGATCTTGGGGTTTAATCGAGCGAGTGTTTCTGCTTCTAGAAGCGACATTTGGCTTTTGGGTATCTGCTATCAGGTTGCAACACAAGGCGATGAAGCAAGTTCTTCGGATCCTACTCAGAGCGAAGGATTTGCTGCGTTTGTTGAGGATTTCTCTTCACGGATTATGATAACTTACCGTAAAGGTAGTGTTCACGTGTATTACGTGGATGATGTGTTTTAGGAATCAAGGGCGGTATTCGTAATCAGGTGTTGATTGATTTTGCAGGTTTTGCGCCAATTGGGGATACAAAGTACACTAGTGATGTTAATTGGGGATGCATGCTTCGGAGCAGCCAGATGCTTGTTGCCCAGGCATTATGCGTTTCCCTTTTTTCTTTTGTCCTCTATGAAGTCATTTAACATGTTTAAGTTGCATGTCATTGGCTATTGATGAGGATGGCATTGATATAAGGAGCACTAATTTATAACCGTTTGTACAGGCATTTCTTTGTGATAAATTAGGAAGGTCGTGGAGGAAAACACCAAACAAGGTAACTTTATCATTTTAATCCGTCCTGAATATGTAAATAAGGATTTCTTCTTCCGGCATTATACATATTTTTGTTGTTTTCAAAATATGCAGCCACTTGACCAAAGTTACACAGAAATACTGCATCTTTTTGGAGATTCCAATGACTCACCTTGCTCCTTGCACAATCTTCTCCAAGCTGGACAGGCTTATGGCCTTGCTCCAGGATCGTGGATCGGTCCATATGCCACGTGTCGCGCTTGGGAAAGCCTGGTGCGTAACAAGAGGGGGGAGAGTGAAAATGGAATCTTATCCACCTTGATGGCGGTATATGTTGTTTCCGGTGATGAAGATGGGGAAAGAGGCGGAGCTCCTGTTCTCTGCATTGAGGATTTAAACAGGCACTTATCCGAATCCTCTGGAGGCCAAGCCGAATGGTCTCCTGTTCTGTTGATGGTTCCATTAGTTCTAGGACTAGAGAAAGTCAACCCAAGGTATGTTGGTGATACATGCTAAAAAGCTGATTGAAAAACATCATAGCCAACTAACTTTTAGTTTGTTCTTTTCTGTTTATCTATGTGTCAATCCAAATGCTTCAGTTTCGAGGTAAGGTTAGTAGCGCAAGTAGGGTAGCAGTGTAGCTAACGGATACCTGTTAAGTCATATTCAACAGTGATTGTAAGAACTAAGAAACCATGAGGCTTGAAGCTTGGTTTTGGCTTGTTAAGTATTTGTTGCAATTATGTGAAATTGGTGCAAAAGATAACTAATAGTATTAGATTGAGGAAAGTGAGTTGGTGTAAATTGGTTTCTTTCTTCATGATCTCAAACTTTAACCCCAGAATTAGCCCTGTAAATTAAATCCATTTATAAGGATTTTATCCAAGTCTACTTTTTAATTATAAGTCCAGTCCAATTCATATCTACATTAGGTCTACATTGAACCATATTAATTGGATTAGGGCAAGTCATTGATGGATCTATTTTTATCCAGATCAATCTATCTTCTTCCCCACTCTATTTCTTTTTTAACAGCTGCTGGAGAACTCACGCCTCCATCTTCCTTCTCTCTTCAGTTACTATTCTCGCCTTCAATTTCTTCTGGCCGATCTTCTCCTTCCGATTTCTTCTGCTTATGGTCTCTCCCTAATTTCAGGATCAATCTGTCAAATACTTATCCATCTCAGGTTCATCACTACTATTTCACCCGATGTGTTAATTTGGGAAAGAATGTTAGTGTACAGTGTTAGTGAATTAATGCATTGGTGGATCAGAAATGATTGGAGACTTTTGAAAGCAAAATGAAGATTTTTCGGTGATGATCAGTGCATATTCATGGGACAATTTGGCCCAGCTTGATGTATTGGTGAAGATTTGGTCACTATTAAGTAGAATGTTGGAAATGTAACCTGTAGTGACAGGCGTATTGGTTTGGGAAGCCTAGGTCGGTTTTGGATAGTTTTTTGTTAAATAAATGCCTGCTATATTTTTTTCTAGAAATTTGAAGAAAGAAAAAAAAAAAAGATTGATCCAGGTACAATCCAATTTAGATCCATAAAGTGGATCAATAATAGATCTGGTTTTTGGACTTGATCTCAATCTACATAAATGGATAAAGATCAGATCTAGACCTTCAAATTTACAGCCCTACCCAGAATAGACTTTTTCGAACCATGGGATATGTTCTACGATTGTTTATTGACATGATATATATATTTTATTCCCTACTTTGTAGCATGGGTACTCATTTCATAGAACTTGTTTGGAAAACCTGAATATTTGTTCTGAAATGCACATACGTATAAGATATCTTGAAGATGGCTTACCGTGTCTGTTTTACAATGTGATGCGGCTACCGGAATCTTTTTAGGATGCTAATAGGTCTTTTGAATCTTTAATTCGTAATTATACCCTTGGCCTTTCTCTGAGGTATTTGATGGATTTGAAGAAGCTTTATTTCAATTCACGTTGATTTAGAATATTAATGTAGGCCAGTCTTCGATTTTGCTTAGGATTCTAGATCATTTTAGTGATTTACTATGATTAGTTGATTATTTTCCTAGATCTGCTAGAATCACCAGCTTATTAATATAGGCTTAGGGTTTAGTATTCTTAAAACTTTTAAGAATATATATGTTGATTTCTATAGAGACGACTTTCTTCAATCCTCTTTTCTTTTCTTTTTTTTACCTTTCACATTAATTATCTATTTTTCTCTATCATTTCATCAAAGCTTAACATGTTATTGCTATCTTTGTTGCCTTCGGAGGGCCATGCTGGATGATGAAATATTTACCATTCACTCCAAAATTTAAAAACGTATGCCATTCCGGATAAGAAAATATTTACCATTCTGTGTCGTATAACTAACTGGAAAAAAAAGGAAGGTAACTATTAAACTCATCGAACACTGAAACCTTTTCAAGGAAAGAAAGTATTGAGAATTTGGCTCAAAATGCTGTCTAGTAAATTATTATTTTCTCCCTGGCAAGGTCAGTAAGTGAACTAATGATATATAAAGCGAGATAAATATACATGATCCCTCTTTCTTGGATAATGTAATTAATAACAGTCAATAGATACATAACAGTGATAGATTAGATGTGTAGCATCAACTGATACTTGAGATTTATCGTATTTGAAGCAACTAATATATGATTTTTTGGGTTCTAGCTGAGTGGCAAATTCCCCACTCAAGTCCATAGTGGTTGTTTACTCTGGAAGTCCAATGCCCTCGATTTTTTTTCCTCTGTCCTGTGCATAATTTATCCAAATGCACCCAATTGATTTATGTATAAACACAAGCATCGACAGGTTGCTAATGTTCATGTACTATTCTATTTTCAACAGGTATCTTCCTCTTCTAAGTGCTACTTTTACATTTCCACAAAGCCTTGGTATTATGGGTGGTAGGCCTGGTGCTTCAACATACATAATTGGCGTGCAAGATGAAAAGGCATTCTATTTGGATCCACATGAAGTTCAGCAGGTTCGTGCAATTCTCTGTAATTTTGTCAGTATGTTCTTATAGGAGGGAATCTCATGGAGTCATGGTGTTAATATGCCATGGTAATGAAAGTCTTCGAGATTCTGGAATTAAGCATTTTGAAGATATCTATTATCTAACACACCCCTGTGTGATTTCAAGAACAAAAATGTGGTTTGTTGCTTATAAATGATGTTCTGAGTCGATCAATTATAGAATTGTAGTTTATTTACTTTATTTGAGATTTGACAATGTTTTATGAATTTCGGAATGTTGGGATGGTATATAGCTTTAAGATTCCTAAATGTAGCTGCAACGTTGCCATTGAGTGAATTTTATAAGTTTTCTCCTTATGTGGGACGTGTCATGTACTACTGTGTTGTGCTTCTTCGCTCAATAGACTACAGTGAGATATGATTGAGTTTTTTTTAGCTAAGATGCTTCACTGAGTCGCTTTAGTACATCTTGTAATGCTGTTGAACCTACCTACAATGTTCAGTTGAAAGACTGATAATGAGATGTACAATCCCTAGCATGTAAAGTCGAAGAGTGTACAGCGTTCTATTAAGTTAGAAAGGGTGATTCAGTTGTGTTTAGCAGAACGGTATACGTAGTTTGATTGTTAGATTTATAATATAATCATTCGTGGTCACATCAACATGGCATACGACCAGGCTCACAGTATTGAGGCAGGTTGGCTTCTTTTTTAGTTGCTAACATATTAAAGGGATTTTAGTATCTGTCAGGATGCACAGTTATGCTCATTACCTTTTCCCTGAAAAGCTCGTCTTTTTTCCTCAACGGCTATTTGTTTACTCTTTACAGGCAATTGACATTAAGAGCAATGATGTAGACGTCGACACTTCATCTTATCATTGCAAGTAAGTCTATCCTGCCAAATGCCAATTACACATGCTTCGTGAAGTACTGACTTCTCACCCAACTTTATGCTGGATGCTTGCGTTGATGTAGTAGTTATTAAGCTCAATCTTTGATTTTGTTTGGACAGTGTTATAAGGCATATGCCCCTGGATTCGATTGATTCATCATTGGCAATAGGGTTTTATTGCAGGGAGAAGGGTATGCTGGCCTTTTCTATTTAATTTTTCAGTTTACTTTGATTCTTGAATTAACAATTTGATCTCATTTCAGCTGATTTCGATGATTTTTGTTCGCGAGCATCTGATATGATCAATCAAGCAAATGGTGCGCCACTGTTCACAATAACCGAGACCCGCAGCTCTTTGAAACATGCGAATTACCATGGTTCAACGAATGATAACGCTTCGGATATCTGTGACTATGATCCTGTTGATGGGGGGTCTGAGAATGTTGGTCAGGAAGATGACTGGCAACTTCTTTAACCCTGAAAATGATGCTGATGAAAAAGAAACAAAACAGGAAACTTGTATATATAGATTCTCTAGGGTAAATTGGTTTGGTGTATCAAATTGCTTAGCCGTATCATCTTAAACCACATTGCTTTGCTCTCCTTTGATCTATCATCGGGTTAACCTAAGATGCATTGTCTTATGTTCTATTTATTTTTTCTTTGTTTTTTGCTTCCTTGGACTGTGTGTCTGATGGGAAACTTCTAAGGATGATGAAACCTTCTTGATGTATCGCATTATATTCTTTCATGGTCATGATATTGATGGGGAAATTCGCTGTTTTGAATTAGCTGGAACTTTAGTGTGCTAATGAATGAAAAAAAAGTTTCAATGAAGAAACAGAGTTCCGCACCTCTGCAGAGGGCTACTACATTTGTTCTGTAAAACTTGAAACACTCCATTTTTAGATGTGTGCCGTAGAACTTGATACATTACAAAGAATATAAATGATTTACGTTCTTTTAACATTTGAATCTACTATTGATTTTCCCTGCAAGGGCGGATCGAAAGGGGTTCCGATTGCTAGTTGGGGTTTATGTTTGAAGTAATGTGGAGTCGGGTTGGGAGATGCAATTTGGCTCGACAATTATATGTATCAAAATTCAACATCATTCATCCCCACCACTCACAGTATCAAACTTAAACTTTGTTGCATTCGGGGGAATATATGTAATGTAATAATACCTTGAGGGGTAGTGGACTAGTCACTAGTAGATGTTAGGTGAGTTTTGAGAATGAGTTAATGAAGTTTTAATTTGAAATTCAGAAGAAGAAATAAATACAGTTAACATAGTTTTGTACTAGTGTACTGGAGTTTGTCAATAACTATTATACATCACAATTCACATGTCTAAACAGAAAGGGGCCATTTGGTCCCGGCGCTACACACGCCGTTCATTTAAAGGTCCGTCCCTGAATTATCGGATCTTCTTCATCACCTTCACATTGATCATTATAGGAACGTACTATTAATTATCATCCATGGATATTTTTTCCAGAATAAAGGCATATTCTAATTATAGCCAAACTCAATATTAAATTGTTATTGTCATAAGTAGTTGAAATTGAAATAGGAACGATTAGATCAGTTGAGTTGATTTGTTTAGCAAATTAGTCAATAACTAACTAGTCGATTTAAACACTTGCAACAAAATCAACAATCTTGTCAACTCTCAATTTTACTACATCTATTATGTTTAACACAAGTATATCAATCAGTTCATAAGTTAGATAATATTATTTGACCACTTAACTATTATCAGTCGATCATGTAAACATGTAATTGGTAGTTGTCAGACTACATATGACAATTAAGTTAAGTTAGATGGTTTATTAGAAAAATAAGATAGCTTCTTTTTTTTTTTTTTTTTTTTTAAGTTCTATCTTCACAATCTCTCATGAGAGGCGGGATCAAAACGTTGTAAATTAATATACATTGACTGCCACTACATTACATATATTGCTAAATATTCAATGTAGTCAATGATATGATATGATTTTTTTACCAAAATATGTATATATATGTGAATATTGATTTAGTCTCCACTACAAAAAAAAATACTCAGTTTAGTGACGGATCAAGATCCGTCGCTAAACAGTTAGCGACAGAAATAGCGATAAATAAATAAGTCGTCGCCATTTTTGGCGTCACAAACTTTTCAGAGACGGATAAATTATCCGTCTTTAATTTGGCGACGGATAGCGACGGATTATTCCATTGAACAAGACGTTGTAAATTAGCGATGAATAATTTATCCGTCGCTAATTTACGATGAATAGGTGGAATTTTTTGAATTCTTTTTTAAATTCAAAATCTGTACTTTTTTAGACGGGATAATTATCCGTCGCTAATGTTCCAGATTATTTTATTTTTTTAATTTTGATGCATGTTTTTCAGATTTCACCTGTTTCACAAATATAATCTACGATAATAAGCCCAAAATAATTAAATTGTTATTTAAATGAAATTGTATTACTTAACAGAAAGGGTTCGATGAATACAAATCATCCATATTAATTGAAGATTAAATAATGTATTAAGTATCAAGATTAAATAATGTATCAAGGCTAAGAAGATGTCGTTTTCTTCTTGAACTGACAGCTCCCGACCGTCGATCCTCCTCTACACCTCAGCCTGAAATCGTAAAGTGCATACCATGAGTTACAGTTTTCAAAATCACTTATACTACACAAATATGAACCTTAACAAAGAAACGTACCGTAAATAAAGACAACAATTTAATAAGATAACAAAACAAATTCAATGGTGACTAACATATCACCTAAGTTCAGTGGCTAACATACCACTCACATATAGTGGCTAACATGCCAATCACATTGTCCTAAAATTTATTAACACAATGGTGACTAACATATCAACCAAGTTCAGTGGCTAACATACCACTCACATTAAAACAACGAATAAAACAACAAATAAAGCACAAAAATTAAACTTACACTGGTCATATTATCAACGGAAGATACGAATATATACACTAACCTCTAATGATTCCGTTTATATTCAAGCATGATAGAGACACTTGCAAATAATCGAAAGTTAATCATCCTCTCGATGGTCATGTCAAAATCCTCATCTTCATCATCCATTTCTTTCCCAGCGTCGGTTTTAGCCATGTTTGCATCTCTTTTGAACTTCATTTCATCCCTTTCGGCCTTCATTTCTGCGTCCCATGCTGCGTGGACTTGTGAATATTGGAGCAACAGGTGTATCGACATTTCTACAGACATAAAAAAAAAAAAAAGAGAAATGAAAAATCAATTGTGCTAAGCCAACTACAAAATACAGTTCACTAAAAATATAAGAAATGAAATCACTACTAAGAAAGACGAAGCATACTTACTCGACAAAGTTATGATAATACTCCAATGAATTTGGTGGAGGAGGCAATGGTGCAGGCGACGGTGGAGGAGGTGACGAATGTGGAGAAGTCATCCTTCAAGTGTTGAGTGATCGATGATTGTTTTGGACAGCAAATAGTCAGTTTCCCACCAATATGAAAAAAATGTGAATTTCATTACAATTGCCCAATTCCCGGTCTATAATTACATTGTTAATTATAATACATTTAAAATTTTACGAATTACATGCATTTTACGTTTAAAATTTAATTTTATAAATTTTAAATTTCCATTTAACTATTAAAATTACAAATTGTAGATTAAAATAGTAGTAATTCTTTCTAAGTTAATACGAGCCAATTATACTACAACCACCAAAATCACTAAATGGTCTCCAAACACTCAACCAAATCTTCCTAATCCTACTACATGTACGAAAATATCAAATTAAATATCCTACATACTCACAAACATACTAACAATTCAATTTCACAATAAATCTATCAATTGCACAACCTCAAGCTTAACACAATACTTAATATAAGCTAAACTAGCTAGTAGAGACTAATAATAAACATACAATTGCTCAAATTAGTCGAAATTACAAAAAATCTCAAATTTAACAAAGTTAGGGTTTTAGACTAATACTTCAATTACGGAATAAATAGCCGAATAAGAATGAAATTGAATGGCCACACGAGTTCCTTGTTCAATGAGCTTTGAAAAGAGTCCAAGATTGGTCGGAATGGTTGTAAGTGTGACTACTGGGGGTGTTTTGTTAACATCCACATTATTTGTACTAGTGTTTTAAGAACACTGTGAATTCAGTGTTCTTGTCACACTGATTAATTAGTCACACTTCAATATATATATTTATTATAGTTTTTACATTTATTCTAACTCTAATATTGTTCACAGTTTTAGTTGGATTCTGTGTGCAGATATTTTAGGATACAAGATCTTATGGAATCTAGGAGATTTGATAAAATCAAGGAGTGTGTATTCGTGTGTGCCAAGGAAGGAAGTAGAATCCGACTAGGATTCTAGTTACAAGGTTATAACAAGTATCAATGTAGGACTCTACGGCTGATCTGGAGCGGCTTTCCAGCCTATATATACATAAGTCGACATTGAAGATTAAGACACGAAGGAAGCTTATTATTCTCTCAAGAATATTTACATAGATTCGTGTATTGTCTAAGGTTTTTCAAGTTGTATCTATCTAGTGTTCTTTATAGGTTAGAGATTGTTAGGTAGATTGGTAGAGGTAGCTCTTTACGTCTACTCGGTTGTTTTGCATCTAGAGATATTCGTAAGAATAAATCTAGACTAGTTTTGTATTCATTAACATCATTGATTAGTGGATATTTTCGCCTTGAGGCTCGGTGGATTATAGAAATATAATCTGCTAGAAACTTATATATTGGCTTGTTTGTTTCCGCTGTTTTGTTTAGTGTCAAGTATAAGTTTGTGTTTGGTTACCGAAGAGCAGTGTCTTCAGAACATTGGTTCAAGCTACAGCAGAACAGGTGTTCTATAAACACTGGACTTCCTGGTAGTTTTAGTTTAGTGTCAAATATGGGTCCTTAAACACTTTCAATTGGTATCAGAGCTAGGCACCAAATCAATTGGTGTTTGGATTTGATACTAAAGAGATGGATTTTGCTAACCCCAATGCCAACAGGTTACCTATCTTGGATGGTCCGAACTACCGCTACTGGAGCATACACATGAGAACATACATCAAGTCCATAGATGTTCGTGCTTGGAGGTGTATCACTGAAGGCTACCGTGTTCCCATGCTGGAGCCAGATAAAGATGGTGATGTCCTGCCCAAACCAGAATCGGCATATACTCCAGGAGAGTTAAATGATGCTACTTTTCATGAAAAAGCTCTTAATAGTATATTTGCTCATGTTAATCATCACATGTTTAAGTTGATTCAATCATGCACTTCTGCTAAATCTGCGTGGAAAATTCTTCAAACACATTGTGAGGGTGATGCTAGTGGCAAACTTTCTAGATCTCAATTACTTAGTAGTAAATTTGAGAATTTAAGAATGACTGATGATGAAAGAATAACTGAGTATTTTGAAAAACTAATGGATATTGCTAATGAAAGTCAAATACTTGGTGATCCCTACTCTAATAAGCATATGGTTTTTAAGGCGCTTAGAACTCTTTCTAAGCGTTATGAGATGAAAAGAATTGCTATTGAAACTGTTAACAATTTGTCAACTATGGACTTGCAAACTTTGATGAACATACTTTTGAATTATGAGATCTCAATGACTGATCCACCACCTAGTGTTGATAGGAACAAAAGTGTTGCTCTTCAGACAAAAGCCGACGATGTATCTGATGATGATTCTGATGAAGAAACTATTGATAATAAGCTTCTTAATGCTATTGTTAAACGTTTTAAGAAAAGCAGTCTTAAGGACAAATTCAAAGCAGGTTCAAGTAGTAATTCTTCTAAATCTATTGTTAAACCAGCTTATAAGAAACCTTCTGCTGAAGAAGCTAACCAACTAAAGAAAAAGAAGTGTTTTGCTTGTGAAGGTTATGGTCACTTTGCCAATGAATGTGCTAATACCCTTCGTAACAAGGAAGGTGCTTATTGGAAACATATCTAATCTTTGAGTTATGTAGTGGTCACTGGCAATGATGAGTATGTTAGACAGTTTAACAGTTATGTGGATGCAGTTAAAAGAGTATTTCAATATTTAGATGAATGAATGTATGTTTGGGACTAATAAGTATTTACATTTATTTCTAACTTCTAACTATTTAACTTAAGTCTTTTTCTTCTTGTTATATGGCATTTTCGGTTTGTTCTACAGTGATGTAATATCTCATTATATTTAAATGTGTTGTATCGAACTCATGACACAAAAATGATATACTAATATTTAGAATATCGTACGACACTACAACATACAATATCGTAGAAAAACCATAGTGAACAAACAAATGAGGTCACAGGCACATGGGTACGCACCAACTGATAGTGGTAGGCTTGCTTAGTTCAATTTTAGTACATAATTTTGTTGCCTCTGTTTGTAAGTTGTAACTAACTAGTAATAGTAAGGTAAGCATCATAATGATTATGAAAGCAGTGGGTTAACATTACGGTAAGTTTTATTTACCCGTTTGACTTTTTCTATTTAACGCTTACAAACTTCGTATGCGAATTACTCATGAATAATATTGGTTAAAAAAATTAAAAATTCATATTATTAAATATTACATTTTCAATTTTCATTATATATTTTTGAAAAATCCATTTGAAGTATCATATATGAGTAAATTAAGCTCAAAGTTAAACGGTGTTGACCAGAAAATGTCAAACGGGTAAATAAAACGGGGACGGATGGAGTATATGATATTACTATAAATGAAAAAGACACAATGTCTTGTCGTAATAATTAATTAAAGTTTGGTCCAGGTGACAAATTTCTGGTTTTATTTCATTTCTTCTGGCCGACCTTGACTATAAATCTTGTTCTTATCGACATGACCTCAAAATTCTAATTAATCAATTTTAAACAGGGCGATACCCAATTGATAATCTTTAGTTAATTAATCTTATATTTTGTTCATATGTTATGACTCTAGCAAATCCAACACATGCTTAAATTGGTTATTCATTATATTAAGTGAAGGTAAGATTTGATAGATATTTTCTCCCTCCCAAAAAAGATGTTTATCTATTATATTTAAATTTGTTCCATTTAAAATGTTTTTTTTTTTTTACAAAATGTTATCCCTCGAACTTACTTTTGTTTCCATAAAATGACACTAATTAGTTTGCTTAATTAACACCCAAATGTAAGAAAATTATGATAATATTTGCAATTGTGAACGAAATCAATATAATACATTAAGCAAAAAAGATTTAGAGCCATTTAATGCTATCCACATCATTTAATTATTTGGCAAAATAATACTTTGTGATTGGTTGATTCTCATTCCATGTTGTCCTATTCTTTTATTCTGATTTGCCAGTTTCTATCTCATGATGATGTGTTTCGGTTATTTAGCTACATATGCAGCAATTTTTTTAAATCAATCAACCATTTTAATTTCTGATTTCTTTCCATTTTTATAAATATTTTCCATTCTAATTAAATGAAAGTCCAACATCTCGGTTACTCTTTATTTTCTAAATTCCATGTGTTTATTGAATCTATAAAGTAATTGGTTGGTCACTATGTTTCTAAAAATCACCATATTCGAGATGTTAAAGTAATTAAAGAACTTTTTTATGGTTTATTAACATAATTGATTGGTTGATTCATGTTAACCAAATATATATATATATATATATATATATATATATTTCATACAGTAATATCATTGGGACTGACAAAAAATATTCTTATAAAGAGTTTATTCTTAGAGTTTTTTTAAGCATTTATACACAAGTTGGGACCGTAAATTTTTATTATTATAGAAAGTTTATTCATTTATAGAGTATTCTTTTAGAGGGTTTCTCCTGTATATATAGACACACACACTAAAATGTGAGAACATTTCGAAGTTGAATTAGGGTTTTAAATTAGTGTGAATTGATTTGTTTCAATTTAATTGAATAACGTGGAGAAGAAAGATTCATTATGGTTGAATTTTTAATGATGAATTTTGTTATTGAATTAGGATTGAAATTTAATTTGAGAAGATAGATTGAGTTTTCTATGATAAATTGATAATTTTGTTGTGGTTGAAATAGGACTTAAAATTAAATTGAGTGATGCATGTTGGTTTTTTGCAACAAAAGTCTAATTTACATATATATTACAAATTAGTCTAATTAGGGATCGGAGGTGATGAAAAATGTATCGGAGAGACACGCGCTATTTGTCTTCTTGTGAGAGTCTGGGCCTTCTCATCATTTTAGTGAGATTTGTACTGTTTTTTACGAAATTGAGCAAAAATGGGCACAAATAATGACTTTCCCCACTCGCTTTTTATTGGGTTATATCATTATTTTGAAACAAAAATTACTATAGTATATACGTGTGTGTGTGTGTCTGTGTGTGTGTATTATTGTATATGTGTGTGTGTGTGTATCATATACTTAATCGAGACGGGTAAAATACTTTTACAATCCATTGCAGGTGATCAGGTGATAAGAGATGGGGCGAATTAGTGGGTGAAATAGACCAAACTAAATGTGTAATATAATTAATTAGACAAAAACGTTAAATACAAAACAAAATAAATGTTTAAATTCAAAAACTATCCATTTATTTATGAGTAAGTCTCCTGAGAGATGATCTCTAAATAATTTATCTAGAGACTGGCCTATATTGTCAAGAAAATCATCGATGTTATTAATCAAAACACCTATGTTATCAACATTGGTGTTCTTTCATATTACAATAAGACTTATTTCGTTAATAACATAGACGTTTTAATTAATAACATGTACGATTTATTAATAGCATAGGTCGTCTTTAGATACGTTATTGTATAGTCCAAACTCATATTGCAACCAAACACATCCTTACTTTTAAATTTTATGTTTAATTTGTTTTTTTTCTTTTTCTTTTATTCATTTGCTTTAGGTTTTTTCTTAATTTCCACTATTTTCTTAGGTTAAATTAAAGTGGGACACGTGTCCACTCTCATATTTCCACGTTTTATTCTCTTCCAGGTTAATCTGGATGTGACATGTGTCCTCTCAAGTAATTTTGAATCGTTTTATTTTAAAATTAATTTATGAAATTAAATGAGGAGCCAACACACGTCCAACGTTTAAACTAATCCCGACACATGAACATCAATCTCCAAACATGAGGGGAAAAAAGGCAGAGTTTAATGTTTATATTGGAAGCCCTTGATATATACATAAAGTACGGAGCCATTAAGTGGAACCGTTGATGTATACATATAGTTGTGAATTTAATTTTAGGTTTTTAAATTTTTTCTGGACTTATTTGCAAAGTCACAAACTATTTATTGGCCAAATTGAAAGAAACTGGTTTTGTAATCCAAGTCCCTCATACAACTCTAATTCTGAAAAGGCAAAGTTTTCAAGTTCATAAAACATTGAATTATGTCCCTGGTTTTCAAAATCGAATCCCAGCATCAACCAAACTCTGTATCGAGTTCAATTCTTGAATCCAAATCTAATGCACACTAAATCGATACGGAATCCCTAATGACAACTCCACCAATCTACAAAAACTCCACCATCCCCAAATCAAAATAGTTTCTCTATATGCTACAAACCCATTCACCAATATTCGAAATCCCTAACTACAACATAACCAATTGAAATATTATTGCAAGAAAGGGATTTTATCTGTTCGGTTATATTCCGGCAAGATCGTGACCGGGGAAGAAGCAGATAGTAGGGCAGTTTCCCTTCTTGCACGCAGCTTCATTATAATTAGAATATTGTTGAGTTGTTGTAATACACAACATCCAACATCGGTTCAGAGTGAAAGGGGTGAAGGGTATATATATGTAGACCACCACTCTCCTATTTTATGAGGCCTTTTGGGTGATTCAAAAAACAAATCCGTGCGGGTTCAGGTCCAAAGCAGACAATATCCTACCAACGAGACGTGTGTACGGCAGTCATGAGTAACATTGCCAGCCCAATGGACCGGATCTCGGCCCTTAGTGGCCGGGTCGTTACAGGTGGTATCATAGCGGGGCTATCGGGATTGCCGGAAATAAGTGCCATACGGGGCAAAGTGCTACTGTATGGACCGTGGAAGCCACCTCTAGAATCATGCGCGAATGGTTGGTCCCGGGATATATTGTAAGTCTGTAACCACCTGAAGCTCGACAAGTTCAGTTTCAATTCAATAAAAACAGACCAAACCCTTTGTATTTTTAATCTATTTTGTTTAGAATTGAAATGGTAATCCAAATGAATTGGCTAAGGGCATGTTTGGTTTGTGAATAAGTTGATTCAGCTTATCAGTTAGATAACCCAAAAACAGATTAATGGACCTGGATGTAATTGTTCTACTAATGGTATCCAGATTAGTAGAGGGCATCTAATAGGGGAGGTATATGTAATTGTTCCGTACATATAATATGCAATATACATACATTCCTCTAAAATTAGACTTTGACACTAGATTACCAGTTGTTACGTATTGAATTTTTTCTCACTTTCAATCTTTTTACATATAATCCCTCCGTCCCGTTAAACGTGTCTCACTTATTTTCGACACTATTGTTAAGAAAGTCTATAGTTTGTTGTTTCTTGTGGAAGAGATAAATGATAAATAATGGAGAAAGTATAAGAGGTAAGAGACAAAAATGATAAAAATGGAAAAGTCTTGGAATGGAAAGTATTGCAATCCTATACCGTTTTATGGAGGGGCGTAAGTTGTTTTTACACAAGAACTAAACCGACCCAGTACTATAGGCTCTCGGCTATAATAACAACTGGGACAGGTATAATAGTTTTTCAACCCATGGCGGTCTGGTGATAACAAGGGGGCGGATAAACGGGTGAAAATAGACAAAATTAAATACATAATTAGTTAAAAACTTCAAATAAAAAACAATATAAATGTTTAAATCAAAAAAACTAAATAGTAAGTGATAAAACATTAAAATATGGTAAAAATGTGTAATTTTAGTGGGAAATGTGAGAGGTGGTAAAAAGTGCAAGAGTAGGATTTATTATTATTGGTTGGGTGTGGAGTACCTTCCTTTTTTAGTAATGTATGAAGTTTTGTAGTCGTCTAAAAATGACAAATGTATGAAGTTCTGCGGGACGAATAAAGTATATATTAAATAAAACATGCAAATCATTAGTTGTTGAATTTATTGTATATGCCATTTAATATAGATAATTTTTTATTATTTTAATTTATGGATGTACACATATATTTACTCTATTTCTTTCGCACATATTGACGAGGTCGGGTGACTGAAGAGTTGTACCAGCTCATATGTCGTCGGTTGAATAATAGGTTACGAAAAAATTAACCTGTAAATGTTTTAAAGAAAATAATTGGTATGCTTTTTTAATACCCCTAATTTTAGGGGAGTACGATCGGGTGAAGATGGTATTGTTAACAAATTAGACTGGCCACTATAGATGTGTGGTTTAAATAAAATAAAGGTGGGTAGATTGCTTTACTAATTAACCTGTGGCAGATTGACAAATGAGTTGGTGGGTAACATGGAACGGGTGAGGTATATACCCGGTCCGTACGCCATTATTTTAAATAGATACCGTTAAGGTTCGCAACGGGTTGGATATACCTCGATCCATTTAAAAGACTTGATTGAAAAAGGTCTTCTCAACTTATAATACTAATACGATTAATTACTCAGGTGCGACTTATCATAGATCATGATAAAGATTGGCCAAACTTTTGAGGAATATTGATTATGCATTAAAATTGTGCAATGGCACGATTGAGAGTCACTACTCTTATAATTATAATCGAGATAAAAGTGATGTATGGAATAAACGCATGCAAAAAGTTTATCGTTCTTAATTAGTGTGATGATGAGTCCATCAGAGACAACTAAAAATGTAACATCCCAAAGTTTAAGATAAACTTTCAGAGAGCTTAAAGGATCGAGAACGCTACTCATACCAACAATGTGCACCTTTTTTTTCGAAAATTCATTCATAAGAGCTTTAGACTTAAGCATGCATGCTCAGCAGTAATCTTAGGGTGGATGACTGGTAAGTCTATCGTTGCGTGCACGAGTGGGATAAAGTGCGGGAACGAACATGTATTGATACAGTGGGCCAACATATCACTCGGATAATAGTCCATGACCGCGCTGGCACAGAGGGTCGGACATCGGCTCGCAAGGGTACGGCGCGTTACAAAAATGTTGTTGTAAATATTGTAGGATTTCATATACTTAAATATTTTTTTACTATACCCGTCGAGTATCGACGGGTTATAAACTACTAAGTTCTAAATCAATTAAGCATGATGACTATCTTTCTCATTTCTCCTTAGTCTTCATACCCAAAACTAAATATTACAATTGTTTTGGGATGAATTGTTTTCGGATGGATGGAGTAATTGACTAGAATGAGGGAATGACTGTGTTTTCTGGATTAGTTGTTGAATTAGTTCATTCACTAAAGATAGCATGGAATGTCCTTCGAAGAGCACTACAAGACAACCCCGCTAATTAGTTCATCGGTCACATTTAGCGACGGATTAGAGACGGATAAATTATCCGTCTCTAATTAGCGACGGATAAACCTATCCGTCTCTAACTACGTTGATTAAAATAAAAAAATTGAAATTTAGCGACGGATAGAGCACGTCTATCCGTCGCTAAGGTGAAATAACATACGGGGAAGAATCTTTCTTCCCCATTTCGCTTTTGCTTCTCCATTTCTTCTCCTCCCCTTCTCCATTTTCGCCATTTGTGAAGTCCGATCAAAACTCCACCATTGAAAGTGTTTAAGGACCCAGATTTGACACTAAACTAAAACTACCAAGAAGTCCAGTGTTTATAGAACACCTGTTCTGTTGTAGCTTGAACCAATGTTCTGAAGACACTGCTCTTCGGTAACCAAACACAAACTTATACTTGATACTAAACAAAACAGCGGAAACAAACAAGCCAAGATATAAGTTTCTAGCAGATTATATTTCTATAATCCACCGAGCCTCAAGGCGAAAATATCCACTAATCAATGACGTTAATGAATACAAAACTAGTCTAGATTTATTCTTACGAATATCTCTAGATGCAAAACAACCGAGTAGACGTAAAGAGCTACATCTACCAATCTACCTAACAATCTCTAACCTATAGAGAACACTAGATAGATACAATTCGGAAAACCTTAGACAATACACGAATCTATGTAAATATTCTTGAGAGAATAATAAGCTTCATTCGTATCTTAATCTTCAATGTCGACTCATGTATATATAGGCTGGAAAGCCGCTCCAGATCAGCCATAGAGTCCTACATTGATACTTGTTATAACCTTGTAACTAGAATCCTAGTCGGATTCTACTTCCTTCCTTGGCACACACGAATACACACTCCTTGATTTTCTCAAATCTCCTAGATTCTATAAGATCTTGTATCCTAAAATATCTGCACACAGAATCCAACTAAAACTGTGGAACAATATTAGAGTTAGAATAAAGGTAAAAACTATAATAAATATATATATCGAAGTGTGACTAATTAATCAATGTAACAAGAACACTGAATTCACAGTGTTCTTAAAACGCTAGTACAAATACTGTGGATGTTAACAAAACACCCCCAGTAGTCACACTTACATTCTCCCCGTTAGTTTTTGCCTTTCTTCACATCACCTTAAACCTGTAACATATGTCCACAAAATATACTAACCAAACAATATAAACAGAAGAGAAATTGCTCCCCCTCAAATTCATAATGATCATGCTAGCATAAAACAACAAAAGATCCAAAAAGTCACAGAAGCTAGAATTCAGAATATTACAGACCCAAAATAATAATAGAGCAGTATCTGAATTAAAAAGAAAGAAACAGAAAATAGAAAACCAAATTCATGCCACTAGTGTTTGCAAAACACCACTATTCTCCCCCTTGATGTGTGGAAAGCAAAACATCCAGATTGGCCTGCACCTGCTGCAACCCTGCAATCTGTTGGGCAATGAGATCCCTCTGAGCCTGTAGCACCGCCCTAGGAACCGAAAGCATCCCATCATCTCTTGTTTCTCCACCAACCGCATCAAACCAAGGTAAGTCCAAATGATGAGCCCCTCCAAGCATGCTATGAGGTATTTTCATAACTCCAGGTGTGTCAAACACATCCTTCGCCCGTGGAGTAAAACCTTGCCTCGTAAGAACCCTGAAAAGGAGTGTTGGATAGGGCAATACAGTGGTGCCTTTGTAAGAGAATTCGGCAAGATGAACAAAAATACGGGCACCCAGATTGACCGGAAGGCCTTTCTTCAACTTGTACAGAAGCACTGCCATCTCCTGAGTCACGTAGGTGGTTTTGGAGGTAGGGACCCAATTTGAAGCAGCAAGGTGAAACAGAACAAAGCTCAAGGCGGTGAGCTTGAAAGAAAGACGGCCACTTTTGGGAAGCCATGCTTCAACCTTCCCAGCTGTGAGTTCTTGGATCACCATATCCAAATCCAACTCAGTTTCATCCTCAACCACCTCAGGTACACCCAGAGCCTGATTCAACAAGGCAGGACTGATCTCATAGATACGCTTCCGTACATAAACCTTATGCAACTCAGGGGATTCATCATCATCGAAACCAGGGGCAAGTTACAGTATAAATCCTTAACAGTATTAGGCACAAACTCATCAAGAGAACTAACAGATTCAAGCAAATGCCGGCTCTCTAAAAACTGATACACCCTATGCAAGCGAAAATCCGACACATAAATAGTCCTTTCAACCAAAACCTTTTTCTTCTCAAAATCACTAAACAGGTCATGCAGATCTTTTGTATAAAAGACATCGTCATAAGCAAATTTAGCAGCATAGCCCCGAGGAGATGCAAATGAAGAGGGGTTACCTTTGCGCTCAGTGGCCTCTGACGATCCGGATTGAGGGACAGAAGATTTGCCCTTGTGAACTGTTTCCTTAGTTGGTTTTGAAACCAACTCTTCCTCAGCATCATCATCCACAGTGACCACTTCTGGTGTTGTGGGCACATCCTGAGTGGGCACAAAGTGAGGAGGTGTGTCAGCAACACCTGTGTCGGCTGGCATAGAGGGTGGTGTGTCAGAAACACCAGAGCCAGGGGTCTCCATTGATTCAAAAAGTGGCGGTAAAACCACCAATGGGACGGGCTCTGTAGACACCAGAGTAGTGGCAGGGGAGGGGTCTGCTGGTGGAACCCTAGTCCCTGTATTGTCTGATTCTGCCTGAGAGTGAGAAGCCATTGGTGCTAAAACCAGTGCCAGGCATGGATTGGGAGTAGGAGATGGTGAACTTGGCATTGGTGAGCTGGAGGTGGAAACCCTAGGTTTCTTGGGGGCTTTTGGGGGTTGGGAGAATTTCCGTTTGGTCGATTTCTTGGCGGATTTGGGGGCCATTGAGAGTGAAGAGAATTTGGAAGGATATGAGAGAATGGAGATTTGGGAGAGATGAGGGACTGTGAGAGTGTAAGAGAGAAGGAAGTAACAGAGAAAGGGAATAAAAGGAGGGGGACTGACAGACGTGGGGAAGAGAAGTTAGGAGTGGGAGGCTTGAGGTGTGGGCGGTGAGTAATGGAGTAATGGGATCACATTGGGAGTAATGGTAGCTCTTAACTGCAATTATACTGAAAATAGGCAATTAGCATTAAAGAGGCACAATGGTAAATCCGTTGAGTAATCGAGGATAATGAGTAGTACAAAATCAATAAGTGATAAAAATTAGTATTTAAGGAATAATTCTATTTTAATGGTACAGTAACCAACAGAACTAAGTCTCAAACCTAACTAATTCATTATAAGCGTAGTACTCAAAGTAACACCCAGAACTACATGCACCCCATGCAGAGAGAGAGAAAGAGAAGGAAGGAAACACATAATAGTACTAGCATTCAGAAACATGATGTGTCCAGAACACCCCAACTCGAAGACAAAGAGAAACTCAAACTGAACTGAAAACACAGACATCCACATAGAAGAAGAAGGAGAAAGAAAAAATGTTGGCAGAACACACACATGACCATGGTGTTGTCAGAACACCTAATCACAGACCATTAGATACACAAACCGAAACGTTGTATTATACTCCAACAAGATAACAAAATTAGAAGCAAGATAACCATTATATTAGTATTTGACAGGGGTAACAAATTGAATGAAGGCAGCCGGAACTCCTAACATCCCAACCGTACCACAAGCCTTTTTAGCAACGTGGGTGAGTACATAGGCACTGAATGAGGACAACCTGAGCTTCAACACCCCAGTAACCCAATGCGTACAAATTTACCACATCACCTTTTTAGAGAAAACCTCAAGTCAAATAGTCACACTGAATGCAGGCAGCCGAAACTCCACACCCCCCAGCACAACTACTGACTATATCTGGTATCCCATCAATTAACCATAAAGTAAACAAGAAAAAAAAAAGCTGAGTTTTTATTTGTCCAGAGTGTTGATACGGAAATGTGTCCAATCCGTTAAGGGCGCCATAGAGCGTGTCCTAAAGCGCATCACGGCTTAACTAGCCAATTCAGTACTGGTCCGACCTCACATGGTCCGACCAAAGTGAATCGACCAGTACGCTGAAGTCACTATATCTCCACAGCTAGTCCGAGCTGGCTGAGGAAAGAACTTCCAAACCTGACCATGTCAGTACAGAGATGCCTAACGGACCGTACGAGAGAATCTCGGACGCCACCATTACTTTAAGACCAAACGTATATAACAGAACCACTGAGATACTTCCGTGAGACTCTTGGCTCGGACATCCAGAGTTACCCAAGGGCAGATCAACCAAGCAGACAGGTCTGTCCGAAGGACTAACACGGACCCAACGTGCGAAACAGTACTCTCAGAGGGAAAGGACCAAACTACCCTCCCGGCCCATTAATTAGTAATTGGATTACTATTCACTAATGGGCCATGGGCCAAAGGGAGCATTGGTGTCCAAATCTGAATCATACACTTGGCATCATCTTATGAACCTCTTCATAAGTACATGATAACTATAAATATAGCACAAGGTCCAAGACCTTAAGGTAAGTGAAAAAGCGATATTCGAAGGAGATTCAAGTGATAAGTATTAAGTGATATCCATAATCCCTTTCCCATTACTATTGCATTGAGAGCTATCATCTCTCCTTTGAGTAAAGCCTCCTTCCGGATTGACCTTGGTAATCCGGGTAACCCATTCTAACCCCCCCCCCCCCCACTTAGTCCTTTCAGGTGCTCTTTCTCGGACAAGCCTTTCCTCGGACTTCAAGTTGGAGGTGGAGCTTAGATTAGGTTACTTGCAGTAGTAGTGTTGGTGTTGAGCGGTTTACCCCTCAACATTTTGGCGCCGTCTGTGGGAAACTTTACAAAAAAAGATCTGTGTTTGTGTTGTGTTGATGGCTAGAACAAGACGAATAGTCCAAACTCTTTGCTATGGGTGAACACCACCACCACGCACGAGGACGCCCGCCCACCCGGGACGAAGGGCATTGGCCGGAGGAACGCTGGAAGGAGATATCCGAGCGACGGGCGGACCGCCAGCCTGTCCTCGGATGAGGAAAGAGACGCCCCGCTTAGAAGAGGCCAAAGCGTCCCTGTGAATATCGTGCCTATGGACCATGGAGAAGGGGTAGCACGAGCTTCTCCGGCAGAAGCTCAAGGCCCAACCACAGGTCAACAGTTCACGATGCCCGATGGTCGCGTTGTCCGCACAAGCGACCTCGGACTAAGCGAAACTCAGTTTGATAGGTTGCTAACGATTATCCAAGGATGCCTAGGGTCTAACAATGCCCACCCTCAGCAAGCCACTCCGCCAGTGGTTACTGCGGTTCAAGCGGAGCCCGCCTTGTCAAGAAACAGACAGGATCCGGTCCAACAGAGATTAGGAGATCAGCTGCCCCAGGAGGATTTGTGAAACCTTCTAGACCGACGGGCCTTTGCTTCGCAAGTCCGGGGTGAGGGAAGAGAATACCAAGAAGGAGGTAACAGGTAGCCAGGAGTTCCGCGACAAGCTCCCATGAGGGACAGAGATCATGTAGCGGAAACCATTACAGTCGTCCATTGACGAACTCCCATGGATGTCGCAGTCCATCCACGGACAGGAGAGGTCATGACAGCGGATGAAATATACGCCCAGCAAAAAGCTTTAGAAACCCAAATCCTGAACCTCGGACGCCTGGTAAAGGACCACGAACAGATCACTACAAGTGCGCCGAATCCTCTCTGTGATGATATCATGAGGGAGAAGGAAAGAAATAGGAACTCGGATCAAGTGATTCCGAACTTGGAATACTACTACGGGGATACTTGTCCCGTGGGTCACCTGACAAGGTACAACAGCAAGATGGATTCCAAGGGGCTGAGTGACAATACTAAAGCCCTTACGTTCTCCTCCACCCTCTTCGGCACAGCTATGGATTGTACACCGCTTTGCCAAACAAGTCAATAAGGTCGTATGCAGATCTGTCTTCAAAGTTCTTGGCACGATTCGGAAAATCAAAAAGAAGAAAACGTACTGTAGAGCACCTGGCTGAAGTCATCCAAAGGGAGCAGGAAGATCTTCGAACTTTCCTAGATCGCTTCAATACGGAAGTACTCCGGGTTGAGCCCCATAGTATTAAGGAACGGGTCCGTCACCTGTATGCTAATACTTACAACTCCGAGCTGCGGAGGAAGCTCTCCAGTCAGGAAGTGAGGAGCGAAAAGCACTTGGATGACATCTGTGAGGAGGTGATGTACGGATAAGAATACCAAAGGAATGTACCAGTCCGAGCAGGATCGAGGAAAGGAAAGGAACTGCAGAAACAAGAGCAACGCCAGGGGAAGTTTGATCCGAAGAAAGATCACAGAGACAAAGTCATTTACAGGGAGAGGAGTCCGCCCTGGAGATTCGTGGACTACACGCGCCTCAATAAGCCGAGATCCGACATCTTGGCCACTATTGTTGAGAAGAAGTTGGACGTCCAATGGCCAAAGCCATCCCATAATCGAAGAAATAGAAACGCGAAGGGATATTGCAAATTTCACAAGAGCAGAGGCCATGAGACTGACGACTGTATCCAGTTAAAAACAGAGGTCGAACACCTGGTGAGAGAAGGCAAGTTGAAGGAGCACATATATGCGGACGAGCCCTCCAGGCACGATAGGACGGAACGAAGAAGGGAGGATAACGCTGCTGACCCACCACCTCGCCCACTATCTTTGCCACCTCCACCAGTAGGCTATCCGCCGTGCAGGGGAGGACATCCGTACGGATATGGCGATGAGGCGGAGATGGAGAACCTTCCGTACAGCGGAGTGATCAACACTATCGCAGGCGGACCCTCTGGAGGTGATAGCAGGAATGCAAGAGAGCGGACCGCCCAAAACCTCCGAAACAATGACAGGGCGTACGGGGCTCCCGCAATTCGAGGAACAAATGCAATATCTTTCGATGATAGCGAAATCCCCCCTCCTACGGCAGGAGGCGAGGAGATTGACGACCCGGACGTTCCTCTTGTGGTTTCATTGACCATCGCGACTTATCGAGTGAACAAAATTCTGGTGGATACCGGGAGTTCTTCGAATATCATCTCTAAGAGGACGCTAGATCAGATGGAGTTGGGAAGAATCCGCTACGACAGAGTTCACACCTTAATACTGGGGTTTGGAGGGGGAACTGTGCGACCACTAGGAAGTGTTACGTTACATGTTTCACTCGGAACCTTCCCGGCCAGGGTAACGCAGTCGGTCCGATTTGTCGTGGTTGATCGGACCTTCGACTATAACGCCATCTTTGGGCGCCCAGGACTCAATCAATTCCGGGCTATTTCATCCACCTTACACAACAGAATGAAATTTCCAACTCCCTTCGGAGTAGGAGAAGAAGTAGGAAATATCCGAGAAGCTTGGGAGTGTTACATTATGTCCACGAGAAGGGCATCTGCCCCCGTTTTGGCAGTGACGATGACCTCCGATCCGAGAGTTGTTCTCCCGCCCAAACAGGAGGATCCGCAGATAGGGGTAGGAAGCCCGAAGGAGAAATTCCCCAGGACTGCAAGGATCGAGCCTCACGAAACTCTCAAGGAAATCGAGATTGTTGTTGGAAGCCCGGATAAGAGGACAAGAATCGAAACAGAGATGAGCACAGAAGTGGAGATGAAACTTATTGCTTGTCTCCGAGACAACAGGGATGTATTTGCTTGGAGTACTGATGATTTGAAGGGAATAGATCCGAGAATCACTGTTCACCGTCTGAACATGGATCCCTCGATCAGGTATATCCGACAGAAGAGGAAAGACTTTGGCCCGGTCAAGGATGCAATTATATCTGCGGAAGTTGACCGACTCTTGAAAGCCGGGCACATTGAAGAAGTTAGATACTCGGACTGGGTCTGTAATGTGGTACTCTTCGAGAAGGCCCCAGGAAAGTGGAGGATGTGCAATGACTTCACAAGGCTCAACAAGTTTTGCCCAAAGGATCCTTATCCCCTACCACGCATAGACCAGTTGGTAGATTCTACCGCGGGATGTGCGCTCCTAAGCTTCATGGACGCATACCAGGGCTTCTATCAAATCCGGATGGCCGAGGAAGACATCAAGAAAACAGCCTTCTCTGGCGGGGAGGAGTATCGTTTCAAGGTGATGCCATTCGGATTGAAGAATGCAGGAGCTACATACCAGCGATTGGTGAATAAAATGTTCAAGGAGGAGTTGGGCAAGACTATGGAAGTCTACGTAGATGACATGCTTGTTAAAAGTAAGACTGAAGAAGAGCATATTGAGCATCTCAACAATTGGTTTTCCATTCTGCGGAAGTATGGGATGAAGTTGAACCCCGAAAAGTGTACGTTCGGAGTGAAAGGAGGAAAGTTTCTGGGATACATGGTCACATAAAGAGGGATAAGTGCAAACCCCGAGAAGATCAAGGCAATCCTGGATCTGCCCCATCCAAAGAATCTCAACGAGGTACAACAGCTTATTGGACGTCTGATGTCCTTAAGTCGTTTCATTTCCCGATCAGCGGAAAAGAATCTTCCGGTCTTCAAAATCCTCCGGAAAGGAGAGAACTTTGTGTGGACCGCGGAATGTTCTGAGGCTTTCGAGAAACTGAAAGAGTACCTCCATTCCCCTCCACTGCTCTCCAAACCCGTCGAAGGAGAACCGCTCTACCTCTACCTAGCAATCACGGAAGAGGCAATGAGCTCCGTGTTAGTACGGATTCAAGCTAACGAGCATTTGTCGATCTACTATCTTAGCAAAGCCCTTGCTGGGGCGGAGACAAGATACGTGAAGATAGAGAAACTCGCATACGCTTTGGTTTACACCGCCAAACGGCTAAAACCTTACTTTAAGTCTCACAAAATAGTGGTACTAACTGCGGAACCTTTGAAACAGGTCCTAGGAAAGCCCGAGCAATCAGGACGACTCTCTAAGTGGGCGATCGAGCTAAGCGAATACGACATTTGCTACCAGGCTCTGTCAGCCAAAAAAGCTCAGGTCCTCGCCAACTTTTTAGCGGACTATCCAGAGAAGGATTCAGAGAAAGTCCCTGACAAGCAAGTGTCCGAGTGCTTAATCACCAAGCATATAGTCCGAAAGCCAGCCCCGCCAATGTTCAACCCAGAAAACCTTGAGGAAGCCCAGTTCATCAATCGGCCCCTCCCTTTGTCAGAAGGGGAAACTCGGGTCAACCAAATGTTTCTACTTGGTGATGTTCCCAGAAACCCCAGTTCGGACAACATCAGAACGAAAATCACTGGAGGGGATGAACCAAGAGCGGAACCTCAGCGGCTCGCAGGAGATCTCCAAATCAAAAAACATCCTTCCGATATCTGGACATTGGAAGTCGAT
This sequence comes from Plantago major, assembly GCA_026545765.1. NCBI lineage: Eukaryota > Viridiplantae > Streptophyta > Magnoliopsida > Lamiales > Plantaginaceae > Plantago > Plantago major. The sequence continues at coordinate 25,583,101 of CM048840.1, read as the reverse complement.
GGTTCTTCCACTGGAAGAGTGGGAGGAATTGGAATCTACCTTAAGAGCCCAGATGGCGCGGAACTCGACTATGCGATTTCCTTGGATTTCAAAGTTACCAATAATGAGGCAGAGTATGAGGCACTTTTAGTGGGGCTGCGGCTAGCCAAGTCACTCCAAGCCAGGAAGGTCAAAGCTTACACGAACTCACAGCTCGTCGAGGCCCAATTTTCAGGAACTTTTGCCACAAAAGGTCCTTCGATGATCAAGTATCTTGAGCTACTCAAGAATGAGGCCAGCCACTTCGAGGATTTCACCTTGGAAAAGTTTGACAGAGCTTGGAACGAAAGAGCTGATGCCTTGGCAAAATACGCATCTGCTACAGCGGCTTTGGACATAAGGAGAGTAATTCTACTCACCATTACTGACTCATCCGTCATGGGTCCCAGTTTGGCGGTCATGATACTTGACACAGGAAGAAACTGGATGACTGACATTTTTAACTATCTCAAGGACGGATCTTTGCCAGCCGATCCGAAAGGATCAAGGAGTGTGCAATGCCGAGCAAATAGATATTTTATAATGGGTGATGATTTGTACAAAAGATCTTTTTCCGGGACCCACCTGAGATGCTTGAACCCACAAGAAGCACCGTCTTGGAAGAGATTCTAACGGAAGCCGGGAGTCATTTCGGGGACCTCCCGTCCAGAAAATCATACGACAAGGCTATTATTGGCCCACCATCGGTAAAGATTCCGCCGACCACGCCCGGAGATGTCAGGATTGCCAATATTACGCAAACATCCCACATCGTCCGACGAACCCTATGATTCCGTCAATCATAGCGTGTCCGTTCGATCAGTGGGGTATTGACATTGTCGGACCATTTCCAAGGGGTACCCAGCAGAAGAAGTTTCTCATTGTGGCTGTGGAGTACTTTACCAAATGGGTAGAAGCCGAGGCTGTTGCAACCATTACAGAGAGTCGAGTGCGGACCTTTATCTGGAAAAATATCATCTGTCGCTTTGGCCTGCCCAGGATTCTCGTCTCGGACAATGGGGCCCAGTTCTCAGGACATAGGCTCAAGGAATGGCTGGCGTCCTTCAAATCGAGCAACGATTTACATCTGTTGGATACCCGCTAGCCAATGGACAGGCTGAGTCCACGAACAAAATAATAGTCAAGATCCTCGAGAAGCGGTTAAGAACTTCGCAAGAAAGCTGGGCAGACGACCTAGAAGGCGTGCTATGGGCGCATCGCACCACTGCACGGACTGCGACCAAAGAAACTCCTTTCTCCTTGGTGTATGGATCAGAGGCAGTCATACCATCCGAGATTGCTATAGAGACTTTGAGAATCCAAGAGTTCGAAGACAAGGCAAACCGAGAAGCTCGGATATTCGAGCTGGACATGCTTGAACAGAAAAGGTCTGATGCACTGGCGAATATCCTTAGGTATCAGGCAACTGCTGCCCGAGCCTACAACAGGAACGTTCATGCGGCGAACTTGCAAGTCGGGGATCTGGTGCTCCAACGAGCCGACATTTTGAACAATATTGGAAAACTCAAGCCCAAGTGGGAAGGTCCCTACAAGATTGTTGGGGCAAAAGTAAATGGGAGTTATGAATTAGAAGATGAGAACGGGCATCCCCTTAAGCGTCCGTGGAATGCTAGAAACCTTCAAAAGTTCTATGCATAAGGATAATTGCGCGGAGCTCCATCATGTCAATTGACCATCTCAATTTCAACTATTTGTTACACGGAACTCCGTCAGTTCTGTTTCTTTTTGGCCCTTTTGTCATTGGCCATAGAGCCCGCAAGTTGTAATTGAATTTCCGGCAAATCAATACAACCTTTATCTTTCGATTTGTGATTTTTCGATTTACGCATCCGAGATTTAATGTTCGATTAATGGCAAGGAAAGCAAGAGACTTCATTCATACAAAGACGAATTATACATAATCTTGTATGTACAATTTACAATCCCGGATCGATTATCCGAACTTACGGACGCAACACGAAAAATGCAGAAAAACGTCTCTGGAGATACGACATCTCCCATCAAAGATCGTTCCCCCGCCGAGAAAATGGTTAAACATGCCGGAATCCTTCAGGATACCACCAAAACATGGCAATGTAAGTCCTGTGTCCGGGGAAAACAAAGTGCAGACGAGAAGAGATTTCCGCCTCACCGGCTTTAGAGACTCAAACTCTCTTGAAATTCGGAAACCATTTCCAATATAAGAGAGATTTGAACCACTAAAGTGGGGTTGGAAGAAAGCAAAGGAGACGGACATACATTTAAAACCGAGATCTATGCCTTTCGGCGTCTGATCTTCAACAATTTTCCCCTCTAGACCCACGCCACTCTCAAACTCAGGATGAACGCCGACTTGAGAGTAGACGGGAGTCAAGAGGGGGAAACTATTCAAGAGATCGTCCTCTTGCTATTGAGTAGATTTGGAAAGTGGAAGTTGGATCTGCGCGACTAAGGCTAAGAGGGATCCGCAGTATTTATAGATGTGACGAACCAATAGGCGTCCGACACGTCAGAACTTCGACGTCGACAATGGGCCTAAACTATTCATTTGGGCCGAACAGTATTGGGCAAGCCAGGTTTATCCAATCAAGCCTAAACAAGCCCATCAACTACGTTCGAGTTTCTTAGCCATTTTAAAAAAATATATGCGTCAATATCATCCGACGAAGTCTGCACAAGAAAAAGATGGAAATCCCATCCGAGGAAAAATAGTTCGAATTTTATAAACAAAATTATCCGAACATTTACATAACAGAAGTACAATCTGGAAGGATCCAAGAATAAGTACATGCATCTGCGGGGCATACCCAGCCTTGTTCCTTCACCAGACTCCGGAAGTCGAGCCTTGGGACTCCGAGCCTCTGCCTCGGCCCTGACGAGCTTGTCACAAGACGGACCCTCATGCGGATCAGCCTCAGCGTCCGCTCTCTCTCCTCCTCAGCCAATCTCCTAGCTATTCCTGGACATTGAGGGGGATCGCCTTCAAAATCCAGGACAATCGGGTCTTCTGCGATGCCTCTACCCGGGTAAATGGGCGGATGCATGTTCCCGTAGGCGCAGTTCACCTAGTGACTATACTCTTCATCGCCCGATTCTGACATTCTGAAGCACACTGACTCCCGCGGGATAACAAAGTGGATTTAACACAAGAAAGAGTGAGGGAAAGTACAACAGTGAAAAAGGAGAATTACCACACCCTTATTTATAGTGGCAACAAGTCTTTCAGATCTCGCCATCTGTCGATCATCCGACGACTAAGAAGATGAAAAGACGTAGTCATAATGACTATTTCACTGTTTCACCTTCCTCCTTCTAGAAGGATTAGACATCCCAAAAGGCGAATGGCCCGAGTATCGAAAGGATAATGGTCTGATTTCTACATCAGATGCCATCTACAGAGGTCCGAGCTCTTAAGAGATGGACAATTTATAAAAACTCAGCTTATGAGCAACAGATAAAAAGGGAACGAAGAAGAGAGCAAGTAATAGTTCGGAAGCATAGGAGGCTCAACTCCTCGGATAAAATACGAAACATTTTTATAGTATGAAAGGACATTCCGAGTTATCAAAAGATGCAAATACAACAGAAAAAGTCAGCAAATACAGAATCTCAACGGGGCATACCCCGGACTTCTCACTGAGGCCCAGCTTGGCTCGGACCAGCTTCACCAGTTTGAGGCGGATCGACAGGGGGCATGTTGGAGGTAGCTTGTGCAGCAATGGATTCAACAACATTGAACAAGTTGAAATCCGCAGGATAGCCAACGACCCGGCAAGGCAGGGCGAACCACTTCTTCAGGAAAGCGCGGTAATTGTCGAAGGGTACAAAGCATACCTTCCGGAGAGCATCCGGGACCCATCTTGGGAGGAAGGGCCCACCATTTCGGATCTCGATCTTACCTTCCTCAGTGACGAGTTCTGCAAACTCGCACGCGGCCAACTGTTCCTCCGAGACACTGTCAACGGGGACTTCCACGCCATTAGCATCCGCATAAGGGATTAACCCTTCCGTCTTCCAGTTAAAGTCCGGAGGAAGTAGTCCCTTGGACTGCAGTTGTCCGATAGCGGACACGAACCCATCTAGGCGAGAAGCATCGGATTTGTCCGCCATCAAGAACTTGAAGGAGTCGGACTCCATGAAGTCACGACCAGCTTGAAGACGGGAATATTGGAGGCCTCCGAGCAGTATATCCTTGGAATCCAGAAAAGCCTGCATTGACTTATGGACAAAGTTCTCCTGCCAGTCGAGGTCCGCCTTGATTTCTTCCCAGCTGACCTTCAGCTTATGGAACTTCACTTCTTGTTCCTTCAGCCGCATCTCCAATTGCTTCGCCTTCTCAGCCTCATCCGCAGAAGTGGCCACAGCCTTGTGGAGATCCTCCTCAATGGTAGCACGTTCAGCGGCCTTCCATTGCATGGCCCTGACGAAACAGCCGAGCTGCGAGAAGTCCGTAAGAATATAAGTTGCACTTTTATCATACTAAGAACAAACCAAGAAGAGCATCTAAAGATTACTTACCCGTTGGTATAGCCCATCCAGCCCTCCGACCCGCTCAACCTCAGGGAGCCCGCAAGCCAGCTCGTACTCCTTGTCAAGAGCGACTTGGTCAACAAGAAGGACAGCGGACAATTGCTGCCTCTTTGCTGCGGGAGGAGCCTCCGAAGTTGCTCCTCTCTTTCGCCCCGAGGTAATGGCGTCCCACATCAACACCTCCCGTTGTGGTGCAGCAGCAGCGGAGGCCTGGGACTTCGAAGTAGTGGCGCTCCGAGTGAGGGGGGCTTTACCCTTGTCGGGCACCGCCAAGGCCTGAGAATCCTCTCCGGCCTTGTTCCGCCTTTCTTCCTCTGCGGCAAAGACCGCGGCATTCTTCGGATCTGGCATGGGAAGACCCGCGGAAGTGTTAATGATCTTGGTCCTTTGACCAGCGGCTACCTCCAGGGCTTGCTGCTCTCTCTGTAACTTCTTCTTCTCACGGAGTGTCGATATGATATAGTCGAACCAATAAGCTACACAATAAACCAGAGGCGTCAGATACAGAAGGGTTAAAGAAGAATTATCAAATTGCGGAATTACGTAATCAAAATGGAATATATTGAAGAAGAATGAACGCCAAGTTTCAAGTCAACGAGTCCTTACTAAAGTCCGTCTTCCCTCCTACGTCTACTTCACCCGTTAGTCCGCAAAGGTAGGGAAGCGGCTGACAAATTAATCCGTGAAACGGATAAGTAGGTGGGTCATACTTTTTGTGGATGGCCGCCACCCACGGAGCCACGTTCTTCGGAAGGGGACGCCAATCCGGGATACTCTCTCTAAGGAATTTTGTAGGCAGCTCCCATTGTTCCCTCTGTCTCTCGGACATCCCTGGCTTCAAAGCCATCCGGACAAAAACGTACCTATCCCACCACTTCGATCCCAGCGACGAGATGGAGTCCGAGATAAAGTTGTAAGGTTTCCTATTCATGAAAGTATAGAATAGTGGATTCCCCGGACTGAACGAGACGTGGAAGAGCTGCCTAAAGTTCTCAAAATTTACGGGTTGCCCTTTCTTCTTACAAAAAACTACAAAGCAAATAAGGTTACCCAGGGACTTGGGGATAACCTGACTCGGACCTATACCAATATGGTTCAGAATGTTTTTCAGCTCTGTAGCAATGGGAATCTTCCATCCGCAGGAGAAGGCCACCTCATGCACGCACATATACCCAGCGGGAGGGTTATAGAATGCATGCCCGGGCTCAGGAACCATGATTTCTACGGAGTCGGGGATCTCCCATTTTCGCCTCCATTCTGGAATCTCCTCAGGTTTGACCCTCGATGGACAGGTAAGAAGAATCCCATCCGCGTTTAGCTCTCCGAACTCGTCTGCTATCACCACTGCGGATGCAGGACGAGGAAATTTGATCCTTGCCGCCTTGGCACCACGACCCTCGATTAATGGAAGACCGGACTGAACGGGCGCAGCAGGGTGTAGTGCAATCCGCTGGCTGGATCGTCTAGAGGGACGAGTGATAGGAGATCCTTCTCCTTCTTCCTCCTCGCCCTCATCTTCCTCTTCCTCACCATCTTCTTCGTCCTCGAGGACACCTTCGGGTCTCCCGGATGTGCTTGGCTTGGACGGACCTGTCTCTACTAGAACACGGTCCTCCACTCCAGCCTCGAACATCTCCACGTCATCAGCCTCATGCTCGCTGTCGCCTGCCCGTTCAAGTTGAAGCTCATTCGGATTTATAGGCCCTTCCAAACCGCCTATAGTCCGAGATTGGACCAACGTTCTCGCCCCATTAACACCTTCTTCGACCACTGACCCGTCCGTCGGAGGATTGACTGTTTCATGAGTGCCGTGCCTAGCGTCGGAATCTCTGGAAGAAAAGACATCCACGAGATAGTCTTCTACGGACACGTTCACGTCCACGGATTCACCGCCTGAATCTACTCCATCCTGGTAATCCCGCACCTCACGAACGTTTTGGCTATCGCTCCCGAACATCCTAGGGCAGAAGGAAACGGATCAGAAACGAGGATTGTTATTGTCCGAGAGTTTATTTATATGTCTTATTAAGTCCAGAGGTCCGGAGAAAAATTTAAACCCTAAGATTTTCTGTAGAAAGAGGGACAGGGACCCCAAGAGCACAGCACTAAGTCGTGCATCGCACCACGATCTACCCCTTATGGCACGACAACAAAAGAAACAATTTATGGGCGAACACCACAGCCAGTACCGATTTACAAGTAAGCATGCATTGTCAAGATGAGTTGTGTCGGACGGGACTTACTAAATAAGAGTACAAGACATCAATGAGGAAGATGGGCATATTATAAGCATGCAGCAGAAACACATCAACTATAATCTAAACCAAAGGTATCGCAAGAGCCAATTACTAAAGACAAGCACAATTACGGAAGCAGCACGGGAAGCTACACTAGACATGCAATGGGCGTATAGCGAATACAGGCAACTTTAACAAAGCCAAAGATTGAGGGGTACTTACTTGCTAATATTCAAACAGGGAAGCTCCACGGACGATCGAACTTGGATAATGTACCGAGGTTACAGATCTCAGCTTGATGGCCCAAAAGTCTTACAAGTTCCAGTTGCTCGGATCGACCTTGCGTTGTTTGAATTGCTTAAAGATTGCTCAGCGTTTCAATTTGGCTAAAGTATGAAAGTGACCAATCACCTAACTATTTATAGGGGCAAAGTGGGAAGGCCAAGCGTCACATCACATAGGATTAAACCATGACCGTTGATCTCTTCAAATCCAACGGTCATGACGGTTCACGAATAGATGGCCAACAGCGCATTACGTTTGGTGCCTAACCGAGGAGTCGCATCGCTCGGATTCGAATCCCAGCCGTTGGTCCTCTCAAATCCAAGGGTTGGGCCGCTTCGCGAGTGGATGGCTGTCAGTACGTCGCATTTAATGCTTGACAGACGCGTCACATCAATCGGACTTGGAACCCCAACCGTTGATGTCGTCCTGATCCAACGGCCACGTCCCTTGACTCCGGACAACCTATTGGGCCTCTTGGGCTTACGGGAGGACCAATTCAACAATCGGTCCAACGAGCGACTTAGGAGCTACGTCAGATCCTAACGCATTTTCGGACACATATATCTCGGATACAATACCTTTTCTCTACGGTCCAGTTATGTGATAACTTTGTAGACGAAAGGGGGGAAAGAGATATATTGAATCCTTGAGAACACGGACGACGGATCCCGACAGAAAGGATTCTTTTTCCTGTTTCTTTTGACTAACGATTCGGACATGCTCCACAGACACGACTGATCCCTCATAGTTACCAACTATCTTCTACTAAGATACTTGGAAACTGGGGGGACATATGTTGATACGGAAATGTGTCCAATCCGTTAAGGGCGCCATAGAGCATGTCCTAAAGCGCATCACGGCTTAACTAGCCAATTCAGTACTGGTCCGACCTCACATGGTCCGACCAAAGTGAATCGACCAGTACGCTGAAGTCACTATATCTCCACAGCTAGTCCGAGCTGGCTGAGGAAAGAACTTCCAAACCTGACCATGTCAGTACAGAGATGCCTAACGGACCGTACGAGAGAATCTCGGACGCCACCATTACTTTAAGACCAAACGTATATAACAGAACCACTGAGATACTTCCGTGAGACTCTTGGCTCGGACATCCAGAGTTACCCAAGGGCAGATCAACCAAGCAGACAGGTCTGTTCAAGGGACTAACACGGACCCAACGTGCGGAACAGTACTCTCAGAGGGAAAGGACAAACTACCCTCCCGGCCCATTAATTAGTAATTGGATTACTATTCACTAATGGGCCATGGGCCAAAGGGAGCATTGGTGTCCAAATCTGAATCATACACTTGGCATCATCTTATGAACCTCTTCATAAGTACATGATAACTATAAATATAGCACAAGGTCCAAGACCTTAAGGTAAGTGAAAAAGCGATATTCGAGGGAGATTCAAGTGATAAGTATTAAGTGATATCCATAATCCCTTTCCCATTACTATTGCATTGAGAGCTATCATCTCTCCTTTGAGTAAAGCCTCCTTCCGGATTGACCTTGGCAATCCGGGTAACCCATTCTAACCCCCCCCCCCCCCCCCCCACTTAGTCCTTTCAGGTGCTCTTTCTCGGACAAGCCTTTCCTCGGACTTCAAGTTGGAGGTGGAGCTTAGATTAGGTTACTTGCAGTAGTAGTGTTGGTGTTGAGAGGTTTACCCCTCAACACAGAGAGTGGTCAACAACAATCCATAAACATGTGACTTTAACCCACAAATCACATGGTGTTCTGCACACACATGAGCACTTTATTTACAAAAGGAGGCACATGTATGAAGACAGTTAAGAGCCCAAAAAGTCAAGAAATTGAGAGAACTAGACACAAACATGATTAAAACCTATAGTAACTGTAAGAAAGAGAAGCGGAGAAGGATTTAGAACAAGATTATAACACATAACACCACAAACAAAGCAGGTGTGTTCCGGTGGTGTTGCGGACACACCAAAGCACTCAGACTATTTAGACTATGCACATTCCAAGAGATTTCCCAAGACTAAGAAATCTCTCAGCATCCAAGGGTTTGGTATAGATGTCAGCTAACTGATTTGTGGTTTCTATATGTTGAATATCAATAAGCTTTGACTCGACCAAATCACGCAAAAAATGGTGTCTTATATCTATATGCTTTGTTCTAGAATGTTGGACAGGATTTTTGGATATATTAATAGCACTCAAATTGTCACAGAACATCAGAAGAGTATCACTTTCCAAACCATAATCATGCAACATGTGATTTAACCATACTAATTGGGTGACACAACTACCTGCGGCTATGTACTCGGATTCAGCGGTTGAAAGAGATACACAGTTCTGTTTTTTACTGTACCAAGACACTAGATTATTCCTAAATAGAAACATCCACCACTTGTAGATTTTCTATCATCAAGATCCCCCGCCCAATCGGAATCACTATAACCAAAAAGATTGGCATTAGTGTCCCTAGAATACCAAATGCCCATAGAAACAGTACCAGATACCTGGCACATACACATACTGAGTACATGATGTCTGGTCGAGTGGTTGAGAGGTATAGAAGACTGCCAATCATGGAGCGATACAGGGTGTGGTCAACACACTCGCCTGCACCATCCTTGGAGATCTTGATACTTGAAGACATAGGTGTCTTGTAGGGTTTTGCTGCAGTTAACCCAAACCTTTCCACTAGATTTTTAGCATACTTTTCCTGTGATAGAAACATCCCATTGGGTTTCTGCTTAACTTGCAAACCTAAAAAGAAGGAAAGTTCGCCAATCATGCTCATCTCGAATGTACCTGTCATAGTTTCAACAAACTTATCTAGAGTAGATTTGTTAGTTGATCCAAAAACTATGTCATCAACATAAATCTGAGCAACACACACATATTTCCTAGATCTGAGTATAAATAAGGTCTGATCACCTTCACCACGAATGAAACCAAACTTTAATAAAAATTCTGTAAGTCTATCATACCAAGCTCTAGGTGCTTGTTTTAAGCCATATAAAGCCTTATCAAGTTTATACACGTACTCAGGATGATATGGATCAACAAACCCTTTGGGTTGTTCAACATAGACCTCTTTGTCAATGTATCCATTTAGAAACGGTGCATTTACATCCATTTGATACAAGGTGATACGCAGATGACAAGCAATAGCAAGAAGTAAACGAATAGATTCAATTCTAGCCACATGAGCAAAAGTCTCATCAAAGTCCACTCCTTCAACCTGTGTAAATCCTTGAGCAACTAACCGTGTCTTATTTCTAACAATTATACCATTTTCATCGCTTTTATTCTTAAAAATCCATTTAGTCCCAATTATATTGACATTATTGGGGCGTGGAACAAGAGTCCAAACTTTATTTTTGGTAAATTGTAAGAGTTCTTCCTGCATTGCATTTATCCAATGAGTATCCTTAAGCGTTTGATTCACATTTTTAAGTTCAAAGGAGGATACAAAACAAGAAACTTGCACCTGATCGGTAGCGTGTTGAAAACACACATGAAGATTTACCATCTTTTTGTAATCCAAGCGTTCTTTGACACGCGTTTTCACACCATCAGTGAGCTCTCCGATGACCTGTGTGGATGGATGATCTTTTCTGATTCGTGGCCGAGGATCACGCCTTACATTGTCACCTGTCGGATGATCTTCAAAGATTCCATCTGTTGTGTAGTCACCTGGTGGTGTTTCCAAAGCACCAGCCGTATTGTCTGCGGAAGTACGTTCAGTATGTATACACGGAGATTTAGGTGAATCTTCGTCTTGCTCAACATCTGATGTGTCTGACCCACTGCCAACCTGTTCATTAGTTGGAACTGGAACTCGAGCTGATTCTGGTGTGTTGGACACATTGGGTACTCCATCAGTGGGTGTTTCCACAACAATGTACGGTTCTTCCTCAACCTGTACTTCTGCATCACTAACACAATCATCAAATACAACATTGATTGACTCCATAATAGTTTTGCGTGTAGGGACATAGATCCTATACGCATGACTATTTACAGAGTAGCCAACAAAAATTCCCTTTTCACTCATAGGATCAAATTTACACAAATTGTCCCTATCATTTAAGATATGGCAAGTGCACCCAAACACACGAAGATGTGCAACATTGGGCTTCTTGTCTTTGAGATACTCATAGGGAGTTTTGGTTGTACCTAGCCTAAGATAGACTCTATTTGTTAGGTAACATGCAGTATTTAAAGCTTCAGCCCAGAGACGTTTGGAAACTTTCATAGAGTTCAACATTACCCTAGCCATTTCTTTCAAAGTCCTATTCTTACGTTCAGCTATGCCATTTTGCTGAGGTGTTTTAGGAGCAGAGTACTCATGAAAGATCCCATGGTTATCACAAAAGTCAGCAAAGGATTTATTCTCAAATTCAGTTCCATGATCTGATCTAATGCGAAGAACAGACGAACCATACAAATTGACTATACTAGCATGCAGTGTTTTGAACACACCAAAGGTTTCTGATTTTTCTTTAAGAAATTTAACCCAAGAGTAACGAGAAAAATCATCAACAATCACATAAGCATTATCTTTTACCACCAAAGCTATCAACTTCTACGGGACCCATTAGATCCATATGGAGTAGTTGAAAGCACTTACTAGTACCGACGTATTATCCATCCGTGAGTACAGGACTGTGAGGAGCTTTTGTTTGTTTCCCTTTGAGGCAATCCTCACATACTATCTTTCCTGGACTACTCAGCTTTGGAAGTCCTCGGACAGCTTCAATCTTGATCAACTTCTCAAGATTTATGTAGTTTACATGTCCAAGCCTTTTATGCCAGAGTACCGCATCTTCCAGTTTGGCCTGATTGCATTTGACTTGTTTGTTCACCACATAGCAATTGTCCTTGGACCTGGTGCCTGTCACAATGTAACGATTTCCAGAATCGAACACCTCACAGGTGTTCTTACTAAACAGTACCATTAGGTTATCATCACACAATTGGCTAATGCTGATTAGGTTAGCCATCAACCCTTTTACCAAGAGAACTCCTTTCAATGGAAGGAATCCAGGGAGATTCAGGACCCCTTTACCAATTATTCTACCTTTGGTCCCACCGCCATATGTTACGGTACCTCTAGTTAGTTTCACAAAATTACTAAGATGTGACTTTTCTCCAGTCATATGACGAGAGCAACCACTATCAAAGTACCATGCACCTGCAGGGTTAGATTTCAAAGCAGTGAAAACAACTGTGCTAAGTATCTTAGTCTTGATTTTCCAAGTCTGTTTCAATTTGTTTTCCCTTATCTTAGCTGAGAATATGATTCCTGGTGTTGTTGAGACACTCTCCACAGATTTCTCTTTTTCAGTATCAGGAACTGGTGTTGGGACAATACTGAGTTCACTGTTTTCTTTGTTACTGTGATCAGTGGGTGTCTTGACGACACTGTCATCAGAGTTGGTTGGTTTACCCTTTTTCTTAAGCAACTTATAGCAATAAGGCTTGATGTGTCCTGGTTTAGAACAATTTTCACAAATAAAAATCTTCTTTTGTTTTTGTAAAGTTTTCTCAACAGTTTCTTTAGCTTTGACAAAAATTGGTCCAGTAGATAAAGCCAACTTAGATTTAGATATAGGCAAAATATCATCAACAGGCTTATGATAACCAAGACCAGTAGTTCCATCATTTTCAATACTGAGTATTTCATCAAGTTTAGAGGTACCAGAATTAATCTTAGCAAAAGTAAGTTCATGCTTTTCTAACCTTGATTGTACCTTTTCAAGTTCAGCCTCTTTTTGAGTAAGAGTAGCTTCCAGACGTGAGACTGTATCTTTGAGATACTTGTTCTCCTTCTTGAGGTCTTTAACATTCTTGATCACCTTCTTCCATTCATCAATGAGATCAACATAGATGCTCTTCAGTTCCTCCACTATTTCTTCACTGCATGATTCATTGTCAGATTCTATACCTGTACCTTCATTAAGATCAATACTACTACTCATACATAAGAAGTTAGTGTCCTCATCAAAAATCTCATCATCAGTGTTCTCAAAACACATAGAGTCTAGAAAATCTGCAAAGAAAACTTCATGTGCATCATCAGTGTTCTCAGCACACCATGCATCATAATCTTCATCCAGCAGGACTGAAGAACGTAGGGCTAAGGTTTGAATATTATCCTCTTGTGGAGCATCTTCATCATCTCCAGAACCTGCATTATCTTCACTTATACATACCCCAATTTTTTTTAACAAAGAGCGTACTTCAAAAACAGTGTCAAAACAAAGTCGATCCCAAATTGGATCCAAACTATAGAATCGCAGACAAAGACAAGCCTATCTAGTCAAGATATAATCAAGCATAGCTGTAAAATATCTTGCGCATTCCCTACTCGACTTGTGGCATTACCAAACACCTTCTCATTTTGGAGCCTCCATACATAGTGCAATTTTTCCGCATTGCAGAATCTCAGTAGTTTTGATTTCCAAACTTTGCAAATTCCAGCTTGTTGTAGCCAAACCAACTCCCTGCTCCAGTTCAAAGGCACATGATTACAACCAAACCACCGGAGTACATTTTTCCAAATCTGGAAAGTGAAAGAACATTCAAAGAATAGGTATTCAATACTCTCTCCCAAACCACATATCAACATAATCCATCTGTAGCAATACCCCCACTTCAAGATTATGTCCTTCGTAGAAACTTTACCATGACAAATCATCCACATGAGGAATTGAGCTCTAGGCCTAGTTAAGTTGTTATAGAACAACTTCCTCCATACCATATCAACCCCAGCACCTCGAAGATCACTATATACGGCAGTAGTTCTATACTTGCCACCAAGTTGAGCATCTCTCCATCCGTTAGTCTGTGACACAACAGTCCTATGCTTGAAAATAACTTTTAGAATCCAAGACAACTTGTGGATGGGTGATACTCCATGACATCAACCTGCTTCAAGTAATAATTATGAATCCATTAACCCACATATTATCTGCCTTGGCCTGAAGGTCCCAAAGTAACTTTCAATATATGGCAATATATAACATTCAATCAGGGAAATCACATGCAACCCCCTTTTTCTCCTTGGTTCACATACAATATTCATTTCATGCTATAGGCGCCTTCCTGGTGATCTCCTCACTTCCACTCCATAGGAAGCTCCTACAGTGTGCTTTCAATATGTCTCAGAACCTGTTTAAGCATAGGAAAGACCCGAAGCCAATAAGAAGTCATAGAAAAAATAACACTCTTAATCAGGTGCAGCCTCCCAGAATAGCAGTAATCTGGAAGACCAATGTTTCAATTTTGTAATTTGTACAGTGAGCTTCTTATTGTCCAGTAGAACTCTTAAATATTTGAAATGCACTTCCCCTTGTACAAAACCAATCCTTGCAAAAACTTCTTGTTGTGTAATCAAATCAACCCCTTCAAAGTCAATTTTACCCTTAGCTTTGTTAGCCATCAAGCTTGTACATAATCTTTTAAATTGATAGGATTCTACCTTACCCGACCCGAACCCGCACAAGACCCGTACATATATAATGGTGTTCGGGTCCGGATTGGATATGTACCCGGACCCGTCATGAACCCGGTAAACAGGACCCGAATCCGAACCCAACCCACAAACCCGTTTCAAACCCGACCAGTCGGAAAAAACTTTTGAAAAACAAGCCAGTCACATAATAAAACTAATGAAGTTTTTTTCAACATTTCATTCATATATAGGAGAACGAATTAACCAATTTGAAAGTCAAGTGGCATTATTTAAATGACCACGAGCGTATTTCACTGTTTCAATCTCACAACCTTGACTTGGCCTTGCTTTCTACTCCCTCGGTTCCAAATTGAATTACTCATTTTGACTTTTCATAGTCAACGTTTTCAAACTTTAAGCTTGATTTACTCACATATTATATTTTTAATGGATTTGTGAAAAATATATAATGAAAATTTAACATGTGATCTTTAATAATATGAATTTTTAATTTTTTTTACCAACATTATCTATGAGTTATTTGCATACAAAGTTTGAAAACGTTGACCATGAAAAGGCAAAATGGGTAATCCAAATTGAGACGGATGGAGTAGTTGTTTTGATGAGTTAATCTTGATTCTATCCTGAGAATTTTCGTAATCATTGAGCCAGCTGCATCCAATATACTAATTAACAAGTGCTGGGGTCAAAATTTCAGCAAATTCCACATCAATAAATTGCATTGGTACAGAACAACTACAGCGTACAAACTACGGTTCATGTGTAACGCTCGACTTGAAGAAATCTAACGGCCGATTAGATTAACAGATCTCGATCGGTTTGATGTTTTTGGATCTCGATCGGTTTGAAGATCTTTGAGTTGAAGTATACTGTAACTTCTTGAGAGTAACTTTAGCAGATTAGCAGAGCATATTTGAATGAGAAGACCCAGGTTCCCAGCAGCAGGGGCGAACGCAGAAAATAAAGTGAGGGGTAGCACAATTGTTAAAAAAGAGAATCATATAGAATATGAAAGTCGTTAAAAATATTGTATAAAAATAAAATTCTGATTAATGACGTTTTGTCATACTTTGAAATCTATCAATGATAGCTTCATTCGACACTTTGTTAAAAGTATCATTTTCAATATAAACAACCAAGTTGTCATTCATCCACTCATCACCCATCCGGTTGCGGAGCCGATTTTTCACGATATTCATTGCAGAAAAAGCTCTTTCCACTGTAGCAGTTGCAACTGGCAAGACCAAGGCTAAGGTAATAAGTCTATAAACCAATGGATACACCACATGTCTTCTAGTCTCGACCATTTCTTGAGTTACATCACCAAGGTCATGTATATCGGACATGTCAACATTTTTAGTCATATCCTGATAGAAATTTTCAAGTTGGTCTTGTAATGCTAAAAGCTCAACATCTGTAAAATCATTTGGATAAAATTTTGCCAAGCGCACTAACTTCTCCTTATCAAAAGCTTCGAAATAGTGTGATGGGTTTAAAGATGCAACACAAAGCAACAATTCGGTGTTTACCTCATTGAACTGACCGTTCAACTCAAGCAACTGCATATCTAAAACTGAGTAAATACCTCCACACGATAACGATAATCGTTGGTCATCTCCCCGTCATTCCGTTTTCTTCTTTTTCCATCCATGTATAGATCATCCATATCAGGAACCTTAATCTTGTGATTTACACAAAACTTGGACACCTCATCTATCAAATCTTCCCATCCACTATCTCTCATTGTTTGAAGTCGTCCCTTAGACACACCAACCAAATTCATAGCACTCACAATGTCTTGCTCTCTCATTTGCAATGCTAGGCACAATTCATTTGTTATTCCCAATATTGATTTCATCAAGTGTAAATCAAATACAAAGTCAAACGCTAGCATGTCCCTTATCAAACGTGATGCTTCACCCCTTTGATTAGAGTGTGTTCCGTCTTCTACAATCAAGTGAAGCACATGAATTATGGACTCAAACAAATTAATCAAGCTTAGAATAGTACTGTAATGAGAACTCCAACGTGTATCACAAGGACGTATAAGAGTCTTTTCTTGGTTCAATCCTCGCCCACTGGCAATTTCTTCATTTTCCAAATCCTCAGTAATCTTTGCTGCTTGTCTTTCTCGTAAGCTATCTTTCCTCTTACATGATCCTCCAACCACATTAACCAAACTAGTTATCAAAACAAATAGCTCACAAATACGAATATGATTCTTTGCGACAGCTACAAGGGCAAGTTGAAGTTGATGGGCAAAACAATGGACATAATAAGCTGTTTTGTTTTCTTTCAAAATAAGAGCCTTCAATCCGTTAAACTCCCCTTTCATATTGCTAGCCCCGTCGTAACCTTGCCCTCGCAACATAGAGATGCTTAATCCATGTGAACTTAAAAGATCTTCAAGTGCACTTTTAAGTGCCATTGCACTTGTAGACTCAATGTGTTTAAAACCCAAAATCCTTTCAAGCACACGACCTTTTTTATTCACAAATCTCAACACTACAGCCATTTGCTCCTTTGTCGACACATCACGAGAATCATCAAGAAGAACACAAAAAAAACCTTTGCCAACCTCTTCAATGATAGCTTTAGTTGTTTCGTAGGCACAAGCACTAACAATATC
Organism: Plantago major; assembly: GCA_026545765.1. Taxonomy (NCBI): domain Eukaryota; kingdom Viridiplantae; phylum Streptophyta; class Magnoliopsida; order Lamiales; family Plantaginaceae; genus Plantago; species Plantago major. Next base: position 25,565,945 of record CM048840.1, on the reverse strand, counting down.
TTTCTGAATACGAGAAGATGTTAATTGTAGATTTGTAGGGGCATTCTTCAATACTACCTTTCTTACATCTTCACTATGGTCTGCGAGAAATTTCAAGAGTTCCAGAAAATTTCCTTTGTTTTTCGATTCTTCAGACTCGTCATGACCACGAAAAGCAAGACCTTGCCTCAAAAGCCATTTAATACAATCAATTGTAGCATTTAGCTGAGCCCTGTAGTTCTTCTTTGCTTCATTTGTCATTTTAGCTAAAATTGTCTCAATATGTTGCTTCTCATTGATTAGATCTAGACATATTTGAGAAGCTTGAGTATGGACACTGCCAGGACCACCCATATGTTTGCGAAGCTTATCTTTCCTACTCCAATCTGTAAACCCATCTTTAACAAATGCATCGACACCCCTTTGATTCGCGAGTTCATTTTTGAAAAGGTAACAACATAGACAATAGGCAGCATCCTTTTCTATACTATATTCGAGCTAATCAAAGTGATTGAACCATAAATAATTAAACCTTCGCATTTTTCCACGCATCAATTTCTGAGGGAAATTCAGGAGTTTAGGTTGGCAAGGACCATTCAAAATGTATTGTCTCCGAACTCGCTCTCGAATGTTATGATGATAACTTGTTATTGGGGGCCGTTTTGCTGGATCAGTCGGAAGTTCTGGCAAGTCTGAATCTTGAGTAATTATTTCGGGTACCATTTCCACTATTTAAGGTGAAGGGGAATCTACTAGAGTTTCTGGCAATTCATCCTCTAACGGTTTCGGCGGACTCGCAATAGGTAAATGAGGATTGTAATCAACTTTCGAAAAATACCTCTTCATAATTCTACATTAAAAAAATAAACATTGTTAACATAAATTAAGTACCTTGTGTAGTGTGTATGTGTAGTATAATACTCTAGCTAGTGTCTCTTACTTTATTATTCTATTATAATATTCTACTATACCAATTACCACAAACAATTTTATTTCACAATTAATTTCTTGTGCAGTGTGCAAGTGTGTATGCACGTGAGTCTCTTCTTCTTATACTTTAACAATTACTTTCTTCTTCTACTTTCACAATTTCTTTCACATGTCTGCAGTCTCTTCTTCTTCTACTTTTACAATTAACTTCTTTCACAATTATTTCCATCTTCTTCAGTTCTTACTTTTTCTTATCTTCTACTTGCCATGTTTGCAGTCTCTTGTTCTTCTACTTTCTAAACTCCAATTCTATCTAACTTTTCTAATTCAATCCCTAACCTTTAATCCCAATTCCTAATTTTTACTATCTTTCACACCAAATACTCTTAAAAACCAAGATCAAAATTCAACCAAAACATAAATTAGTCAGATACTCAAATTCATCATATTTCGCAAAAATTAGGGTCCAGTAAAATTCAAGAGCGTACCAATTGAGAAGGAAGGTGGTTCGAGATTGGTTATCCACTGATGGAGGAGGCCCAACTATTTGATTCAAGGTCAATTTCCGCAACTCCAAGAGCACAGGTGCAAGGTATTGTTCGTTGAATCTCTGAGCAACTTCGATAAAGGAAGGGGAAAAGTGATCGAATTTATTCTTCTGTACGTGAGCTGAATTAGATCTGGAATTACTTGGGCTAAATTAGATCTGGAATTAATTAGGTTTTGATGTGTAATTAGATGTTTTTATTAAATTTTTACTCAGGGATATAATAGTAATTTTGTATGCGAGAAAGCAGGGGTAGCACTTGCTACCCTGTGCGCCCCTGTACAATCGCCCCTGCCCAGTAGCCGGATCGAGAAGAAGTGGGTTGAGAAGAAGAAGAAGGCGTTTTGGTTTTAGCTAAGCAGATTTATTTTTTGATTTTTTCTGTTTTTCTTATTTTAAATACGGGTTAAACCCGCACCCGACCCCTACCTGTTACTAATTATCGGTTTGGGTACGAGTACCGGTAGAGAACCCGGTTAAAAAAATATCAGATCTTTACCCGTCGGGTTTTGGACGGGTTCGGGTTGGGTAGACCGTTTAAAAGCTTACCTGTGCAATCACTAAACACTTGGAACTACTTAATTAAAATGTCTACAAAACCTGTATCCCCTCTAGTAAAGAGAAGCAGATCATCTGCAAAATATAGATTGATAATCCCTAGTCTTTCACATCGAGGGTGAAAGTTGAAATCACGGACATATATATATGAACTTTTGGAGACATCTAGGCAAATATTCCATAACCAAAATAAATAGTAGAGGTGAAACAGGATCACCCTGTCGTAGTCCTCTTCTTGCTTTCAAAATGTTAGATGGACACCCATTAATGGAGTATCGATAGGAAACTGAAGTAAGACATAACATTATCCATCCAACAAACTGTGCATGAAAACCTAGACCTTGCAAGTTATGTTCTAGAGGGGTCCAATCAACATTGTCATAAGCTTTCTGCAAATCCATCTGGATCATACACCTTGGTGAAACTCTTTTCCTGCCACAACCCTTAATCAATTTAGAAGCCATCAAATGTTGTCACGATAACTTTGCAGCTAGGAAAGCAGACTGGCTATCATCCACAACACTGTTGATAACCCGACCCAGTCTAGTAGTAAGGATTTTAGATAATATTATCTTGTACACAATAGTAAAACAAGAATTAGGTCGCATATCCTTCATAGTCTAGCATCTTGAGACTTTGGGACCAAAGTAACCAAAATACAATTAAGAGCCGAATATAGCCTTCCATATCCAAAGAACTCCCTCACTGCGTATATATTGTACATCCAATTAAACAATATGCCAAGCAACTTTAAAGAAGTGGGCATATACCCATCTATCCCGTACTTTAGAATCAACTATACCCTGGACAACTTTCCATATTTTCTGATCAGTAACCCGAGCAACTAAATATCTGCAATCTAATAAACATAGCAAAGTACCAGACCTAATATCCTCAATATCAATCCCCTTTAATTGAGTAGTAGACTTTCCAACCAAGTTATGATAAATACTCAATACCTCCAAAGAAATCTCTTGTTGTGATGAAGTGAGCAGAGTACCTGGTCTCCAGTCTGTATAGTCCAGAATATTGGATCTTAGTTCTTAAAGAAGCAAGAAAGTATGCTTTGTTGCCATCTCCTAAATGTAGCCATTTTATTTTAGCTATTTGGGACATAATTTTTCATCAATTTCAATCCATTTCACCAACTCTGCAGTTTAAAGCTTCTCCTCATCCAACAAACCCAAATTGAACTTATCCAAGCACACCCTCTTCTCGATATCCTCCAATTTAGCTCGAGCAACTTTTATCTTCTGATGCACATTAGAAAACTTGCTATTGATTTTCCGGAAAAGGGACTGCAGTAGAATCAACTTGTGCCAACAAAATTGATTATTAGGAAGATGAAGTAGGAATATACCCGAATAGTTGGATTACGAACGACAAGAACATTAAAGAGCCAACATTTGGAGTCTGGGGTGCGGAGTTAGATATTTAACTTTTTAGTTTGGAGGTGCGGATATATTACTTGAAATACTGTTAGACCATTCCCACCATCACTAATACTGGAGGTTTCTTATACCCCACGACATCTTGTAAGATTTATAAATCCTGTTCGGACATGTCCAAAATATAAATGTAATAGTGTGAGAAACGAGCATGATTTGTGGAATTGAAAACACGACAAAAGACGAGACATAATCCAGGATCATGATCTTGATGCATCACCTTCAGAGATGGAAGTGAAGGAACAAGATAATGTCTAATGGTGATGATAAGTCTACATAACACATTTATAAGCAAGTAACACTTCCCAACCTCCCCAATTTATTACCAATATGTTCTGCCACATGCATGAAAAACAACTACTATTCAATCACTACTTCACTATAGCATCTACGTAACAGACTACGTGTGTTAAGGGTTTTTATATAAACCAATGAATTTGTAATTTTTTTAAAACATTTAAAAATCTATATATTATGTAAAGCACAAGGGGCTAAACCTGACCAGAGGCATGCCACATGTGCAAAATACTATGTGGCATGTCTCTTTGAATTTCATGTAATTTTATTCACAAAATTAAATCAAAAAGAAAATAGTAATTTAGAAGTTTACTATATATTTTTGGTATGTTAACTGTATACATAGTTTTTATTAAATCACATATAACTTTATCTGTAAAACTCCGAAAAATATTTTGAACATATATTTGGATTCACCACGACAAGACGAATCCATAGACACCAATCTTATATATTATTATTAATTAAATAAATTATTTATATATTAAAATAAAAAATCAAATTGTTAAATGAGATCTATTGGTTGTGTAAATTCTAAAATTGAAAAATAAGTCATGGAACATTTTATTCTTTAGAGTGCAATGCACCTTATAACTTTCACTATTTATATTTTTAGTATATTCACTACATATATAGTTTTTATTAAATCCCATATAATTTTATCTGCAAAACTTCGAAAAATATTTTGAACATGTATTTGGATTCATCGCGACGAAATGAATCCATAGACACCAATTATAAGATATAAATTGAAAAAAAAAGTGTTGAATATTTGAATAGCATAAAATAGAAAAAAGTGTTGAATATTTGAAATTATAGGAGAAGGCTAAAAGAAAAGTTAAAATAGAAAAAATTATTATAAAATTAATAAAATTAGATAATCTTTGACTTTTTGGGTTTGTTGTAATTAGTTTCAAACTACATTATAATTTTGGAATCATTTGTAATTGTTTGAAATGTGAGTACTAATCTAAACAAAAGACCATTTAGCAGGGGTCGATTTTGAAAAATCTGATATGGTTAAGTAAGAGATAATTTCAATTTAGGAACTCAATTCGAGGCGTAAACAAACTTTCTGAATGGGATAATCCAAACTTGGTAACTCAACTCGAAAAGTAAAATTCAACTTTATGAATGAGATAATTCGAACGTGGGAACTCAATTCCAAGGTCAAACAAACAATAAGAATGAGATAATTACAACTTGGAAACTCTATTCGGATAATAAACCATATTATATGGGAAAAATACTCTAATGAAGGAATAATTCAAGCACAGGAACTTAATTCGAAAGTAAACTCAACTAAAAAAAATGAGATAATTCTAACTAGGGAAATCAATTCGTATGACAAATCAACTATAACAACGAGATAAAAAAAATTTGAAAACTTATAAGTTCGAACGGTAAGCTCAAATTTTAGAATTAGATTGTTCCTACATGGAAGCTCAACGTGAAAGCAAACAAAATTCTAAGAATGGGATCATTGCAATTTGAAAACTCAATTTGAAGTTAAAAGCAAGTAAAAAAAAGGGATAAATCCAACTTGAGAACTCTATTTGAATAGTAAACCACACTATATGATAAAATTATTGGAAGAAATATATAAATTCCTCAAGAACTCAATTCAAAGGGTAAATTCAAATGGTAAACACACTTTAACAATGAGATAATTTTAATTTGGAAATTCAATTCAAATGTTAATCTCAACTTTAAGAATGAAGTAACTCTTAATTGAGAACTCCATTTGAAGGGCAAAACAACTGTAAGAATAATATAATTCAACTTGGAAACTCAAATGCAAGAATGATCCATGCTATTTGAAAATAATCTAACAATGAGATAATTCCGAATTAGGAATTTTGTTCAAACGGTAGAAATATTCTACGATTGAAATCATTCAAACGTAAAACTATATTAGAAACGTAACACTTTATGTGGTAAAATACTCTAAGAATATGATAATTTCGTTTGAAAACTTAAGTCGAGGGGTAAACAAACTCTAAGGTTATTATAATTATAATTTGGGGACTACATTCGAAGACCAAACCATGCTATATGAAGAACTTATTCAAAGAAAGGGTACTTCCAACTTATGTACTCAACGCAATTGGTATTCAGCTTGGGAACTCTAATGCAAGGATGAACCATGCTATTTGAAAATAATCTAACAATGAGATAATTCCGAATTAGGAATTTTTTTCAAATGGTAAAAATATTCTACGATTGAAATCATTTTAACGTAAAACTATATTAGAAACGTAAGCCACTTTATGTGGTAAAATACTCTAAGAATATGATAATTTCATTTGAGAACTCAAGTAGAGGGGTAAACAAACTCTAAGATTGTTATCATTACAATTTGGGGACTACATTCGATGACTAAACCATGCTATATGAAGAACTTATTTAAAGAAAGAGTACTTCCAACTTATGGACTCGACTCAATTGGTAGTATATATAAACTCAACTATAAAAATGTGGTCAATCTAACTTGAAAACTCAAATTGACGAGCAAACCAACTACAAAAATATGATAATTATAACTTGGAGACTATATTTAAAGGTAAATCTCATTATTTGGAATAGTTAGTTGCACATTTGGAACTCAGACCAACTCTAATAATGAGGTAATTACAACTTTAGGACTTTATTGAAAGGGTAAACCACAATGTATGGAAATATTTTCTAAGAATGAGGTACGTAATTTGAACTTGACAACTAAATTCGATGTATAAACCAACTTTAAAAATGAGATAAATACAACTTGAAAACTTTAATTTGAATGGTAAACCACGTTTTGTGGTAAAATCCTCAAAAAAAGGATTTCAAATTTGGAACTCAAAAAAAAATTATATTTGTAACCTTGGAACTCAACTTTAAGAATAATATTTATAATTTTAACTCATGAACTGAATTCACCGCTATTTTGGTTTTCAAATAGGTGTTTAACAAAATTTGGAGGTAGCGTTATGTTTGCGTTATTAAATTGTACTCCGTATTGCCTTCCATTTTTTTTATACTCAATGCAATTTATGTCGTTGCATTGCCACAGGATAAGGCCTCCCTGAATAATATAATTTGTTTTTAGACCTTTGACCGTAATGTTAGAGAGGTAATTAATGAGAGGTGCAAGTGGGAGTCAATGAGAAACCATTCAGTAGATTAGTTGTCATATTTATTGGACACTTAAAACATATATAACCAGTTATACTGAAGGTAGCAAATACAATATCATGCCCGCTCCTCCTTGATCATTTAAAAGACGTGAGTGAATTTCTCTAATATGTACTTATATTTGTTATTTTACAATTATGGTGGATCCAAGGTCAAGGTTGAAATCATCAAGAAACTTATGGTTATTACGTGTTGGAGGGGAGCTAAAGTCAATGGAACAAATGACGACGAGGTCCATATGAAATTGTTCGAAGAGATCCTTATGCATAGGACCCAATCACTGCAATGGTTAAGATCACATATCCTTCGCCATTAGATCATGTTGGTGAAGGTTGATACTTCTTGAACATGGACAGTTTCAGCCCGACAAAAAATTGCATTATTATATTTTATTAATTAATTTTAATTTTTCACCTAAAATTACGCGTCCACCCTAATGCATTAAGTTCTCATTCTCTACTTCTACCTGGAGGTCGTCTTTGCTCGAGATTCAACACCCCTTTGAATGTTGACGAGACAACCATGTGTAGTAGGATTGTCCCCGGATCTGACCTTACGGGATTGTTGAAGAAGACGAAGCTAATTATATGGGATGAAGCCCCAATGACAAACAGGTTTTGTTTCGAGGCATTGGATCGTAGTTTGCGAGACATTATGAGGATAGACTATGGAGAACCATCTGACAAGCCATTTGGTGGACTGGTAATCGTATTTGGTGGAGATTTCAGACAAATACTGCCGGTCATTCCAAAAGGTAGTCGGCAGGACATAGTGCATGCTTCTCTGTGCTCATCTAGAAGACTATGGAGTTCATGTCGTGTTATGAGGTTGAATAAGAACATGCGCCTTCAGGTTTGAGTCATTTTGTGGTTTTCTAATTCATATATAAAATTCCATTTAGGTGTTACTCATGGTTTTCCTTATTTATTCTGTATAACAGTCAAGCGGCTCACCTGCCGAGATTCAGAGAATAAAGGAATTCGCCGATTGGTTGTTGCGAGTTGGAGACGGTGAAGTTGGTGATAGCAATGACGGTGAGGTGGAATTCGAGTTACCTGATGATATACTAATTCGTGATGCCTCTGATCCAATAGATGCCATTGTTAGGAGCACATATCCTTCGATCTTAGATCATGTCGGTGATGGCCGGTACTTCCAGGATAGGGCGATTCTTGCTCCGACTAATGAGATCGTCCAGGAGGTTAATGACTACGTCATGTCACTACTTCCTGGAGATGCCACTGAGTTCATGAGCTCAGATAGTATATGTCCTGATGAGGATGATATGGTCATAGAAGATGTGTATTCAGTCGAGTTCCTTAACACTATTAGGACATCGGGTATACCGAATCACCTCATTCGTTTGAAAGTTGGTTGTCCTATTATGCTCCTCAGGAATATAGACCAATCAGCCGAATTATGTAATGGGACGAGATTGATTGTCACTGCCATTGGAAAACATGTCATAGAAGCTGGGGGTCCGGTATACTCTCTAGGCGGGGAAACTCTCTTCTATCTTCTCTTTACTTTCTTCATCCATAACGGGTCCCGGGGGGACAACCGTACCATGTGAAATTATGTTCGTAGAATAATAATTTTTGTGTTTTTGGTGGGGTGACGCATACCACCGCGGGGTTGTTGGGAACCGGTGGGTTGGAAAAAATAACCGTGACATGTGAAATTACGTTTGTATAATATTTGTGTGTGTGTGTGGTAGGGTGACCACATATCACCGCGAGATTGTTGGGAACAACCCTATTGACTGTGTTGTATACTTTTGTATTTTATTTTGGTTCCGTTTGAGGGATAGATTTTTTTGTAAAAAAACATGTACATGTTACTAATTAACAAGTCGGGTATGGTTGGACCCTATTTTTACATTTTCTAAACATAAATAAACACTCAATGATATAAGATTGGATGAAGAATGACTACCGACCGACACCACGACCAACATTGTCTACAGGAAGTTTTGACTATCTTTTTTTTTTTATTAATTTAGTTAATTCTCACATTTCAATTTATTATTAAAAGTAAACTATACCGTGGCATCGCCACGGGTTAGTACTAGTAATAAATAAAAGGGAGAAACTTACGCCAATGAGATTCGAACCCTGCACCTTCTACTTAAACAATGATACATGTACGTATCAGATTCAAATTGAATAAGTAAGATCAACGGATGTGATTTAAATTGAATTATAAACTTAGTGAAATTTTGTGAATTATTATACTACTTTGAATATGAATCCCAAGCTATATCTATATATATGATAAAAGTGATGATGCAAATGGAAAAAGAGATGTGCCACATATCCAAAAAGCTGACGTGGCAAACCGAAGCAAAGAAAAAATGAATTTTAATTCTCATGAAATTATTTTAACTACTATATTTAGGCATGGCTGGATTGCCTATTAATATTTACATGTTAAAACTAAAGGTAAACAACCCAAGAATATCTCAACTACAAAATATTTTCGGTGGAAATCTCCATATTAATATTAGCATATACATCACGTATCTAATACATCATCCTAACAACATTAATTAAATTTAAATAAACAATCTAAACAAAATCCATATTAATAGTCCCGGATACATATCATCTATTAACACCATCACTTTACACACCAAAATTTCGAAACTACTCTGCACGCCATATTCCGAAAACTACAGTAACATCCTGCTCCAATCCGGCAACCAGAAATATTATCGATCATCGTCCGCCATGAAACATCCATCTCGCAATACAAGACTATTTTTCTCCCTGCTATCGACGATTTGCAAATGTATATTATATTCTTGGTAGCCATATCAAGCATGTCGAACTTCACGATGGTTATACAACTGTAAGTATTGTTCATATAGTACATACTAATCGAACTGCGGTATATTTTAGTTATTGTTACTTATATGTTTTTCAACATTTTACAGTTCAAAAAAGTTCTCCATGATATACAAATACCTAGGATTCTATTCGAGAATCAACTACGCTTCATGTCCACGTATCGCATATAAAACACTAATGTTTCACGAGACCCAGTTCATGAACCTGTGCCTCAATGCAAAAAATCCAGAAGGATATATCCGAAGGTTGGTGGTAAGATATTAATCATAAAAGTATTTGATAAATCACTTTGTTTCATAAATGTTTAAAAATATTTCATCTATATATATTTAAAAGAGTAGTTTTTATTCTCAAAGTTAGCTATAGGACTTTGCCCTCAAATCATTGTGATAATTTCTTTGAATTAATTTGATTTATTTGAAACAAAAATACAAGAAAATTATAAAGAAGGTAAGTCTTCAACTCCAACCCTTCACACGTTTTCTTCACTGTAGCTTGAACTAATTATGGACAATATCAATTAAATGAACAAGATCCCTTAAAAATCTCAAACAGCATAATAAATTCCTCTTAATTCAGTACATAGTTAACCTAATTATAGTTATTTTAAATAATTTATACAATAATGATACGGTAAATATTTTGGCAATATACACAAGCGTTCCAGCCTCCTATATATGTGTGTGTGTCAATTCATTGTTCACTGCACAGAGTTTCAGAGTCGAATGTTACTCCAGCAAACAAGAACCCAGCAACAGAAGCATGAAGAAGGAGAAAAATTGAAGTTATCATTTGATTTCTTTCTTGCTTTTTCATTTCTGGTCACGACATTTCTTCATGATGTAATCGTGTTTTGAGTTTGAGTTTTAGAAACATTTCGCATTGTTATCTTTTCAATATCGTATTGGGTTGATGTTAGAGTCTTAGCATTTCATGTATTAAATATTTTCCCTTATCATTACTTTATAAAATACTATGATTTTATTTTATATTAATTGCAAAAGATACCGTAATGTGAATCATATTTGCTAGGACTTGAAGTGGTTAGAGTTATATATAGTCAAGACGTGGGTAAATATATTAATATACTGTGTTTTAAACCTACATTTGTTAAATCCATCTATTAATTAACTTGCAGTTTTTCTAATCTATTTGACAATTAAGTAATAAAAATAAGCATGCCCATTTAGAAATACCCATTTATAATACGCAATGTCAGACTCTAAAGCGAAATGACACACCTAATTATCATACTAATTAATGTCGTGATCCATAAGTATAGCCATCATTTAATTTGATTAGATAAGCTATAATGAAACTATATTTGTACTAATCTGGTTTTAAACTTAGAAACTAATTATGAATTCAATTAGCTTCTCTAACGAAATGTAGAGCCATAATGAAATTAGAAATTGTTAATCTATACATTCATCCATCCATCCATCCATCCATCCATCCATATAATATGTAAATTCAGGATCCATCCATATAATATGTAAATTCAGGTTTTCTACCGTCAGTCAGGGTGTCGCCCTGACTATTGTCAGTCAATGTATCGACATCTGACACGTGTTTGTTGCTCGGTATCGCCCTAAACCGTTGCTCTGTATCGCCCTCAACCATTGCTCTGTATCGACTTCAACCGCTATTTTTGTTTTTTTTTTTAAACTATTAACTTCTTCAAAAAAATTTAATTATTAAAATTTTAACTCTCCTTCCCCAATCCCCACCACCACCACCCACCATCTTCTTCCCCACCACCAACACCACACACCACCACCAAAATCATCTTGAGACTTCCACCGAGCTCCGCAGTATCTTGAACTCCGGATCCATGGCAAGCTCGATCAAGCTTTCGTGGCGGCTTCAGTTAGAGCAAAAGTATTTTTAAAATATATTTAAATAATTTAAAGCGTGGCGGTTGGAGCAACAGAACCTTGTGCGCAACTTGCAGCGACACCCCATGGCAACACTTAGTGCGACAGGTAACAGATTATTCGATCTCCACCGTAAAATTTTAATCTAATGGATCAAAATAGGTGACTGACGTTAGTCAGGGTGACACATTAACTGACGGTAGAAAAGTCCCATGTAAATTTCGTGCCCTATCTCCAACCATATTCATTCTCAAGTCCAACAAATAATGTGGAATTAGCACCATTTAATTTGTTTTTCCCATCACCTTCCATTCCGTGTAAGGAAAGTTTGTCATGTGATAAATTTCGGAAATGTAATATATCAACAATACCGTATAAGGAAGTTTTGAAGAGGAAAAGGAAGAATGCCATAAGTTAGGAAAATTATTACGTTTCTATACTTTTTATATTTAAAATGAGAATTTGTTGCACTACATGTAGCTTCAAATGGTGATGCCATCAAATCATATATCAATTTTTATTTTATTTTGATATCTAATTGCAAGGAATATATTATATTATTAAAAGTCCAGCTTTTTATTCAAAAATCCAGCAACACAAAATTGGCGGAGAATGAATGAGGGATTTTTCTGAATTATTTTGGATAAAAAATTAGATAAAAATTACAAATAAGAAATGTTCATATTGGCTCCATAATTCACGCTAATTCTGTTATTTCCAGAATTTGATACCAAATCAGTTATTGGGCATTAATCCGGTAAAACATAATACAAATCTTCATTAACCTCAATTATCAAGTCCATTATAGTAAATTCTCAAAACTACATATTGCGAATCTGCCTAACCACAAGCTCCTATAAATTCATCCTCACCCATTTTACTTTTAGCATAACTAATTAAGAAGCCTCGAATCCTTGACTGCCTAATATCACTTATGCAACAGAAAGTGAATTATTAATTGATGAAAAAGTAATCACAAGTTCACAGTAACTCATTTAATAAAAATCAAAACAATTACACACTCATATAATAAAAAATACATCTATATAAGGAAAACACTAATAATGACAACATGTATGTTTTAATTAATAACATTATTAATTTTTATGACAATATAGGTCGATTTCTAGATAAATTATTAAGGTTCGATTTCTCTTGAAACATTAATCTTATTAACAAATGCTCAATATATTATGTTGAATCTACATCTTCCAAAGTTTGTACTAATCAATTATAATGGAGTAATTCAAAATGTCTTTCGTTCATTTTGACAACCACTTCGCGAAGAAGGTATCTTATTCTATATTATGTTATTTATGTCATTAGATGCACTTATATTTGAGTAAGTCTCCTGATAGACAGTTTCTACATAATTTAGCTAGAGACAGATCTATATTGTCAAAAAAATCATCAATGTTATTAATAAAAAAACCTATGTTCTCAATATTAATATTTTTTTCAAATTACAACAACACTTATTTCGTTAATAACATAGATATTTTGATTAATTAATAACATGAATAGTTTGATTGATAACATATGTTTTTAAATAAGTTATGTAGAGACCGTTTCTGATGATACTTTGTGATTATATTGAGATACAAACCCCTAATTAATATATTGTGCCATTACCATAGTATACATAAACACTATAATCATTACGAGAGTAATTCTCTTTGAACATCTTTTTGGAGGATAAAATTGAAACTATTAATATTATGGTTATAACCAAAATATTTTAGGGAATTTTACTAAAAACATCGATGCTATGTACACATATAAAAATGACATAAAATGTTAACTTATATAAACAGGACAAATTACATTTAGATCTCCCGTTAGATTTTGTAATTATACATTAGTACCACTTATATAAACAGGGCAAATTACATTTAGATCTCCTGTTAGATTTTGTAATTATACATTAGTACCACTTAGTCCACGAACTTGACCAAATTCAAATTTAAAACTGGAAAAGTCAATTTTGCACTTCTCAAATTATTGGATTTTGGAAATGGTCAAACAATAATACATTTTGACAAATTTCAATCAAAGTCCGTGGATATCTAATTTCCGAATGGTCACCCATAACTTTTCGAAAAATTTCAAATAAGCGATCAAACTTTTATTTCAATTCGTAAAATCTCCCCAACTTCAACTGAGATGAAATCCATCCTGAGAACATCATGATTGAAAATCTGACTGAGACGAGCATATAATTCGATTGAGACAATTAGATCCGATCAGAGCCGTTATACAACTCCATATATGGAGCTAATTTCGCTCTGGATCGGAGTTTCGGAGAAGAATTATTGTTGCACCGGAGTTGTTGGTGCAGTTGTTTGCTCCACCGTGTAGAACAATAAAAAACAGAAGAAGAGAATGAAGGAGGAGGAGGAGGAGGAGGAACGTATCCGCCAGAGTTGTTAGCAAATAGAAAACGAGAGGGAAGAGGGAGGAGGAAGAAGGGAAGAATATGATAATGGTGGATTTTAAAAAAAATTATTTATCTTTTTTTTTTTAATTTTTTATTCTTAAGGCCATGTTGGTTGTTTGATTACAAATAGCTTAATTAAACTGGTCAACGAACAAAACCAAAAACGGACTCAGATGTAATTGTTCGACTAAGTGGTACCAATATGAGAAATGGTTGTCTAATAGGGGGAGGGGCTTTATGTAATTATCCCAAATATTATATCGATATTTATAAAGACATTGTATTTATATGTAACATCATAAGAACATCAGTCCATACTTTCAAGACCCTCATTTCCTTCCTAGACTTTGTGATATTATAATACTATGCCAGGTTAGTTTAATATCACAAGTTCTTAGTTTCACTAGATACCTTCTGAAATACACCTAAATGATCTTGGAGTAAGTGTTTGTTCATTGGATAAATAAGGCAAATTTTACTTCTTTATTTACATACAAGCTTAGAACTTTGTATTGCAACGCTGCAAAGTTTAAAATAAGTTTCAAATAATTTAACACGTACTCATACAAACAACGTGTACTTTTCTTTTCGGGGATCCATCCAAAAGAACTCTAAAGTTAAGTGTGTTTGCGCTGAAACAATTTTAAGATGGTTGACCAACCGAGAGGTCACCCTGTACGTGAAAGAGTGAGGACAGAGTGTGCGGGAAAGAACACGTGTTAGTATAGTGGGGCAGCATATCACCCGAAAAGCGGCCCACGAGTGACCTTTGGCATTTAGCATGAAGTTTAAAATCTAACTAACTGTTTGATATAGAGTTAAAAAAGTGAGTTATGAATAGTAATTGAGTTAAACGTAAGTTACAAAAAATGGTGTTTGGGATAGAGTTAAAATTTTATAGGGTTTATAGGGTTGTTATATGGGGTGTGTAATAAAGATTTGACGTGTGTAAGAAAGAAGTGATGAGTTTGATTTTTTAAAAGGTTATTAGATTGATTTTAATATTATTTGATTGGTTTAAGGTTGTTAGCATAATTGAAAAAGTAAAGAGAGCGTAAGAATATCGTAGAAAGAGAAAGATAATTGTTTAGTAGAGTTGGAAGTGAGTTAAACAATTTAAGTGTTTTACGGTACCCTTTTGTTGAGGGACTAAAAAGATCGACAAACAATGCATTAGGGGTTTTCTACTCGGAACATCGGGTTATACATACACACAATAAATGTAGCTATCATTAAATTAATAAATAATTCACCCTTATATGTAGTGAGTTTTTAATGCTAATATGTCGATTTTCAACGGTATGAATAGGATAATCCAAACTTGGAAACTCAATCTGAAGTGGTGAACAATGTTTGAGGTAGTGTTATTTTTCCTTTATTAAATTACATTTAGTAATGACTTTCATTTGTTTGATATTTAAGTAAGAAAAAAGTACTCTAGGTCGAAACACTTCCAGTTTAAGTGAGCAAGACTGGTATTGTCCGATCAGTTTATACTTGATTTATCAACCGTACAATTACGAACTCCGCCCAAACGTTAGCCAAAAGAATTTATAAAGTTTGATTGGAACAAGTATTCTAAAAACAATCAAAAGTTTACGACCTAGAAAAGTAAATTTTCGATCTTAATAAATATAACAATAACTACCCGTTTACAATATTAGACCTACCTATGTACAAATCATGTATCGTTTCTCTACTTCTATCGTTGATACATCTTCGTAAGTAAAAGTTATATTTTTCCCTGGGGTGGGAGCGGGGGTGGGGGAATCTGATACTCTCTAGGTGGGAAAATTCTCTCTTCGATCATCTCTCTGCTTTCTTGATCTCCATGATGAGTGTGGGTTGGGGGGGGGGGAGGATCTGACTCTCTGGGCGTTTGATCTTCTCTGCAGAAGTCTGCAGATACTCTCTCTACGCGGGAAACTCTCTTTGATTTTCTCTCTACTTTCTTCATCTATGGGGGCAACGTTGCATATGAAATTATGTTTGTAAAATAATAATTTTTGTGTCTTTGGTGATGTGACACATGCCACCGCGAGGTTGGAAAAAAACAATCGTAGCATGTGAAATTATGTTTGTAGAATAATAATCTTTTTGTATTTGTGGTGGGGTGACCACATGCCACCGTGGGGGTTGTTGGGAACAACCCTTTGATTGTGTTGTATTATGTTATCAACATGTCGGGTCCCAAACGGGTTAAGGCTGGATCATACCCCTTTCAAAGCATATATGTTATAAATAGTCGTATTTTTACATTTTCTATAGTTAGCATAAATAAAGACCCAATAATATAATAGTGGATGAAGAAGGCCTACCTGCCGACACCACGACCAACGTTGTTTACATAAGTTTAATTAACTACCTTATTTTCTCGATTAATTTATTTTGTCCTCCCCATTCAATTTATTATTAAAAAAAGTAAATTATACCGTGGCATCGTCACGGGTTAGTACTAGTTATTTTGTAAAAACAGAAAAAGAAAATCACTTCAAGATAGATAAAGAATTTGGAAATCAACATGAGGAGGAATTTCAGATTATGTTAACACAATTTTCTCTTTCTTTAATTTTCTCCAAGTATATTCAAAGTGGCTCCATGGGCTGCATCTATAGTCCTACAATGTATAGGATATTCTTTATAATCAATAAATTGTCCTTTTAGCATGCATAAAGAGTATCCATTCTAAAATACAGCCTTATAGAGGGATATAAGAGAGTCAAAGGTCATTGTTATACCTTGTAAGATGGGGGATTTTATCAATAACATCTTTACTACATAAAGTAAAAAAGGAAAAATGTTGTTCATTAAAAATAATTAATTTTATAAAAAGTCACTGATTTTATCGACTAAAAGAGTTGATCCAAAAATACTCATTCCATACATTAATTTATTTTTATCTGAAAACTCATTAATTTTAATTTAGTTCAGTTTAGTTCTGCTTAATTCATTTTTATACTACAATTCAGTTTAGTTCAGTTCAATTCAGTTCTGTTCAGACGAAGAGAATAGAGTCTTAACAAGTAGCTTTACTTGAAAAATTAAAATAAATGTTAAAACATAAATGTATACTTTAGTGGAGACATGTGAATTGGAAATTTAGTGTAAAAAGTAACATGTTTTTATATGTCATGTGTGGTAGTTTCCATTTGCAACGTTGTATTAAGTTCTATGGAAACTTAATAACGAAAAGATTATGAAGTTTTGTGCCACTGAGGGGGTAACATTTAATAGAACTAGAAGAAATGTTCACCATGCATCAAATTTTGAATGTTTTTATTTAGAACATTATATGTACTTTTAAAATAATGTCTATTTATATATCTATGAATTGAAAAGGTTTTCATGCCTTTTTATTAGTTCATTTTTCATTCTTACGTGGCACAATACTCAATTCTGATTGGCTGAAAAAAGTTGTGGAGGGTGTTTTGGTCTGTTCACAGTTCATCCTGATATTTAGAACAATTAGTAAAGGCAATCCGGTCCATTCAAATATTTTCTTAATTATATATTGCACTGTTATTTTTGATATGTTGACTACATATATAGTTTTTATAAATTTAATATAATTTTATCTACAAAAATCCAAAAAATATTTTGAGCATATATTTGAATTCGTCATGACAAGACGAATCTATAGACATCAATCTTGAATACTATTATTAATTAAATAAATCATTTTATTCATTAAAATCAAATATAAATTTATTAAATAAGATAAAATGAAATAATGGAATTTTAAAAATATAAAATTTATTAAATTAATTCAATCCTACGTGAAATTTTGTGGAATTAGTTACATTTTCAACCAGTATATCTTTCAATAATGTTCATTTTTTGTATGTTGGCTGCATATATAGTTTTTATTAAATATCATATAAATTTATCTACAAAACTCCGAAAATATTTGGAACATATATTTCAATTCATCATGACAAGACGAATCCATAAACACTAATCTATTATATTATTATTAATTAAGTACATCATTTATTCACTAAAATAAAATATAAATTTAATAAATAAAATAAAATGAAATAACATAATTTTAAAAATAGAGCGTTTATTAAATATTTAATACCCCCTATCTATTTAACAAGAAATTAATGAATTTTGATTCTACGGTTGAGCAGAGCCTGAATAGGGGAGCGAGAATTTTGTTCAATGAAGTTTTTAGCCAGGTTAAACATGAGGCTAATGTTTTAGCACTTAGATTATCAGTTGGGTGTTTTTATATAATATAATATTATATATAAAGTTGATGGGCTAAACCCCACCAGATTCATTCAAATTACAGCCATCCTACCGCGTGAAATTTTGATACGGTTGAGAAGAATCCGAATAGGGAAATGTATTAGTGTTGTTGCTAGGGATCATGAGGGAAATGTTATTGGTTGGTGACAAAATTTTATGGCTTATGGTTGCAGAAAACGCAGAAGGTTTGCCAGCCAAATTAAGAACTAAATTTGTTCGAAATTTTGAGTGGTAACACGTAGTAATTGAAAGGGATTGTTATGTTGTGATTAAACTTTTTAAATCAACAAATTTCATCTTTGCCCATTTGTTACACTTTTCAATGAAATTCAGGCATTTGATGGAGATTTTTTGTTCCATGAAGTTTTGTCAGGTTAAACGTGAGGCTAACGTTTTAGCACATAGATAATCAATTGGGTGTTCTTATGATGATGTTGGATTGGTAGATTTGTATTATACATACCAAGATCGTTATGTGAGGGGAGCACAAACCACCCCAGGGGTTGTCTCGATTAATTTATTTTGTTCTCCCATTTCTATCTATTATAAAACGTAAACTATATCGTGGCATCGCCACGTGAATTTTGTGGAATTAGTTGCATTTTTAGCCAGTATATATTTCGCTGTTTATTTTTTGTAGGGACCCTTTTTGTATATATGTTGGTTGCATATATAGTTCTTATTAAATCTTTTATATATTATCTACAAAATTCTGAAAAATATTTTTGAACATATATTTTAATTTGTAGCCCCAAGACGAATTCATTTAAAACTTTTCGACTTTATGACTCGCATGTTTCCATAAAGTCGGCCAACAACAATATTATTTACTATAATGGTGTACTTAAATGAAACTATACACATATTCTTCTCGAGTTGTTATTTTTATTATTTGATATGGATCAAGATAAATTTGATGCTTCTATTTTTTACAATAGGCTCCATCAGATGGGGTTGGAGTGGTTGCAAAATAATATTTGCGACATATTTGACTTGGATACGGTAGGAATACCATTTATTTGTGATTTTTAAATGGTGGAGGTTCATGCGGAGTCAGAGTTTACACTGCACGACTAGGATAAAGGAGAATAACTTTGAGTACGTTTTCGTTCTCCACCATCACGTAAATTAGCTGAGTTATTGTTATCATTGACGAAATGTGGGTACCTTGATACTTAGTAGTAAATAAAATACAGGTGAGTAAGTTGTTGATGTATATGAGTTTCAATTATAATTTAAATATTTATATAGATCTCTCACTATTAAAAAGAAAATATGGCAGCATTATGTACTACTATATATTATTCCACAACAATTTTTTTTTTTTTTGTATATATCTATGAATCGAATTAGTTTTTTATACTTCTTATTGGTCCATTTGTCATGTCACGTGGCAGAATACTCAATTCCTATTGGATAGAAAAGTTTGTGGAGGGTGTTTTGGTCTGTTTACAGTTCATCCTGATGTCTAAAACAATTAGTAAGGGCAATTTGGGCCATTCATATGATAATGTGATCAAAATCATGCATGTTCATAATTCAAGTAGCTCATGAGGTCTATTGTAATTTAATAGGCATCTCCTTGTGTTATTCCATTAATATAACATTGACTATTATATATGTGTTGAGCTTCCTGAAAAAGAGAAACATCTGGAACTGTATGAAGTCGTGTCAAACCACATGATGCACAGTCTGTGTGATCCAATGCAGTGTACTGCTCCGTCCATGGAGAAGGGTAAATGTGTGAAATTCTTTCCCAATAGTTACAATGAGAACACAGACACAGATGAGAATGGGTACCAGATATACAAGAGAAGGGATACAGATGAAACTGTCGAAAAAAATGACCAAGTGCTTGACAATAGGTTTAATCTAACTAAGTCGGATTTTTTTCGCTTTTTAAATTTTAAGATAATTAATATCAATGTGTATTTTGTTATTAAGCTATTCCATTATTACAAATTTGGTTAGATATGTAATCTCATATAATCATCAATTGATGTTGAAGTATTGACGCACATGAACATAGAATTATGAAATTAGGGGGTGGTTTATGAAGTATTTGTTTAAGTATATATCCAAGGAGAGTGACCGTATATGGCTTAGTTTTGTGGACAAGAACAATCCAGATTAAATCATGAGGCATGTTGACGGTCGATATGCTTATGCATGTGAAGCTATGGAGAATATTTGAATTTTCCATACATTATAGGACTCATGCAGTTGAAAGGTTATCATTCCACTTGGAGGGTTGGCAAAGTGTGACCATTAAAAATGGTGTATACATGCCCGATTACTAGAGAAGTCATATGCAAAGTAGTCAAAACTCTTACAGTGGTTCGAACTGAACAAAGTCAATCCTGAAGCCCGAAAGCTCTTGTATCATGAATTGCCACAACATTATTGTTGGAATGAAAGAGAGAAGATATGGTCTCGCAGAAAGACAAAGCACAAAGTGTTGGGCGTATACATAATGTCAACATTATTAATGAGAACCAGTACTACATGAGACTCATGTTGAATCATGTAATTAAGAGGTGTGACTTGCTATGAGTATATCAAAACGATCAATGGTGTTATTTATGATTCATACAAGTCTGCATGTGGTTCCTTGGGTCTCTTATTTGATGATATGGGGTACGGTAGTGGAATAATTAACGCAAGTTACTAGGCTTCTTCCCCTGTCATCTATTAACAATGTTGCTTCTATCTCACATCATGTCAATTCCTAAAGACGTTTGGTTGAAGACATGAGAATTCTTATCAGATGACCTATTGAATACCCAAAACAAGGAAAAAAACAATCCAGATACTAAAAACTATTGTTCAATATTATTTTATTAGACATACTTCACAATATACATGTCTGAAACTCGCGGATGATCAGACTAAAGATTTGTCTTTATTGGAGATTGAGATTCATTTAAGATCAAACTACAATTGTTTGACAATTTGAAGGTATGCCTATACCTTCAAATGACATCATAAACAGTGTTACAAACCAGTTCATAGTGGATGAGACATCTAACGATAAAGATGTTGAGAGCGAATAGTTCAATTCGTTGTATCCACGATTGACTGAGGAGAAACGTACAATCTACGAGAAGATAATCTCTTCTGTCAATTCAGGTAAAGGTTGAGTGTTGTTCTTATGTGGATATGGAAGGATTGTGAAGACTTTTATATGGGAAACTTTATGCTCGGGATTGAGATCCAAAGGAGATATAGTTCTCCCAGTTGCATCGAGTGGTATTGCGTCACTATTGCTTCCAAGGGGTAGCGCAGCTCATTCGAGATTCGACATACCACTTCATCCTAATGAGGACTCAATATGCTCAAAGATCAGTGCAGATTTCGATGTTACAAAGTTATTAAGGCTTACTAAGCATATTATATGGGACGAGACTCCTATGACGAATAAATTTTGCTTCGAGCCAGTTGATCGGAGCTTGAGAGATGCTAATGCATCACCCTCATGACCTTTTGGTGGCCTTGTGGTTGTTTTTTGTGGAGACTTCAGTCGTATTCTTCTTGTGGTTCCTGGCGGAACAAGATACGATATTGTTAATGCTGCCATATGCTCATCCAAAATATGAGCAATATGTGAAGTCTTCAAATTAACTAAAAACCTGAAGTTGCAGGTAATTTTTTTTGTTTCAATACTTTTGTTTTGTTAAACTATAGAGTTGATTAACATTGAATTTTACATCACATGCAGTCTGGAAATTCACCTGCTGAGATAAACAAGACCAAGCAGTTCGCGGAGTGGATTTTACAAGTCGGTGATGGTGTTGCTGGTGAAAATAATGACGGTGTGGTTGAATTAAAACTACCCGATGATCTACTCATCAGATAGTTAGGTGATCCTTATGGCATTGTTGACACTACGTACCCATCATTGTTAGACCACTTGGTCAATCCCTCACTAGATCCAAATTACATCATTAATCGAGCCATTCCTGCATCCACAAATGACATTGTTAATGAGATTAATGAGTATGTTATTCCCAAAATTCATGGTGAGTACGTTGAATATTTAAACGTTGATAGCTTGCGTAGAGTAGATGATGTATCTCAGAAGTGTTCACGGTTGAGTTTATGAATAATATCAATTGTTTTGGACTCCCTAATCACATGATTATTCTTAGAGAAAATTACATTTTGTACCCCTTAAATTGACCCCCTTCACAGATTGGTCCCTTCTATTCGAACAATAATAGATGGCCCCCTGTAGTTGACCAAAACTAAACAACACTTCTCTCTCTTGCCATGTGGATTTAATTTTCTCTATCCTTAAAAGAAAAGTTAAAACAAATTAAAATTTCTTACATTAATTAAAGTAAAGCAAAAATAACAGATGGATCTATCTGTAATTAGCTTCCACAAATACAGGGAGCTATTTGTAATTGATTTTCAGGTAATTTTTGCTAATAAAAGTCCAAAAATACATGCACTAAAAATAATTTCCTCATAAACTTCTATGTAATTGATTGAACTTAATTATGTCCCTCTAAATCGTATATGGGAATTGGAGGGAAATTTTATCCTCAAATTCCAGCCCGGACCCTTACTAAATAGCTATTTTAGTTATTTGTGGCTTGGATGATAATGAAGTACTAGTAGTGATTAGTTATTTTAATTTCAGTTTAATGTATTTTTGTCGAGTGATCACAATTATCTCTTTTGTGGAATGTATTGTAAGAACTTGTGATCAAATCACCATGTAATTTGCTTATGTTTACAATGAAATGAAGATGATTAAATGGTGAAAAACCATTGTTAATGTTGTCTCTTGTTGTTATTGTTGGTGGAGAGAGCAATAGAAATGCATTAACAGAATATCCATTAAACATAAGAACTGAAAGCCAATTATGGAAGAACAGGGAGCAATTACATCAAATATATGAACCTAATTTGATGAGCTCATCCACATGCTTAGCAGCCTCTTGAAGAAATGCATTATGCCACCTTTCACCATAATATGTCGTGGCCAGTTGAATATCCAAGACAGTCATGGAAGTCGTGAGTACAGATGCTCTCGGACGAAGCTCGTCAGAGTGGCCACACACTCAATGTGAATGAGCCTTGAAGCAATGTTGGAAGCCCTCATACGTGGTCCAACTGCTTGATCATTGGTGTTCATTTCTCTTCGTGAAGTTGCTAGTTTTTTAGCAAGAGAAATTTGCATTCAAATAGTTTCCATGTTCGTCATTATGTATGTTTCCATGCATTCAAATATGTTAGTCTTATTATGTGACTCATCATACAATAAGAGTATAGCAAATTACTCAATCCCCACATGAGATGATGGGCGAATCTTTCTTTGATAACCCTTAATTTCCATTGTTACTTGTTGTTTCTTGCTTGTCGCTTCTTGATGGTTTGTATTTATAGGTAAATTATAAAGATGAATGCATGGATATGGACATGAAAACAATGGAAGAATTGAATCTGACTCTTGGAATATGTATAATTGACCTTTGACCTTCATACATTGATAGTTTCTGATTTGTATTCGTGATATGCATTCAATCAATACAGGGACCTGGTGCATTTATTTGAAGTCAATAAAGGGACCTAGTACATTCTTCAGCATACAGAGAAATGATTAGGAAATAGATTAATTGGTGACACGAAATTACTTGAAATTTACCTAAATTGACTAAACAAAATCTAAGCTAAATTACAAATAAGTCCAGTTGGAAATTGATTTAAATCAATTACAAATAAGTCCCTGAATTTTTTATTGCTAATTACAGACACATCCAACAGCCTGTGTCACCAAATAAAGGAGGAGAAAAGAAAAGGAAAAAGAAAAGAAAATAGGGAAACAAAATTAAAGAAACTCAAAAATCAAAATATTCAATGGCATTTTCGTTATTATTACCAACTTTGGTCGACACATCAGCAAAAAGCAATTCCATGTCATCATCAAGTTTGACTTTTGGACCCATTTGTAATATTGAAAATTGCTCAGTTCAATTTTTGGATGTAACTGTTATTGTTCGAATAGAAGGGTTGAATTTGTTATTAGATCGAATTTAAGGGGTACCATAAGAAATTTGCCCTTATTCGGTTGGTTGCATATCATGTTGCTGTGTAACATTGATCAAGCTTCCGAACTTTGCAATACAACAAGGCTTTTAGTAACAAATCTTGGGAAGCATGTTATTGAGGCAAATATGTTATATGGAATGAATGCAGGGAAAAAGTATTAATACCTAGAATGATGATGAGTCCATCAGACGATACAAATTTTCCTATTCCATATTCCCGTACCGACCCATTACAAAATTTGAGGGGTGGAACCCGATGGTTTTAACGGGGTTTATAACACGTACCTGCACCCAACCCACAATTAAAATAGGAAAACAGTTTCACGCACCTGGGCGAAAATGTTTCATATCACGAAAATAATTTTCCACATGGTTTCGCGAATTTTTTTTTTGTCACGGGGTGCCACCCCCACCCTCCCACCCCGGGTGAAAAAAGTTTATCTCATGAAAATAATTTCTCACATGTTTTTGCGACGAAATTTTTTGGGGGTTGGGGTACCCGACCCGGGCAAAAAAAAATTCTCACGAAAATAACTTTCCAGATTTTTTTGGTCGGGTGGGGGGGGGGGGTCACCCACCATACCCCAGACGAAGAACTTTTATCTCACGAAAATAGTTCACCACATATTTTCACGAAAACGTTTTTTTGTTGGGTGACCACACCCTACCCAGGCGAAATTTTTTTATTTTACTAAATCAATTTCCCACATGTTTTCACAAAAAATAATATGCTCGGGGGGGGGGTACCCACCCTACCCCGTGATGAAAATTTGTGCCAGGTCGGATTCTAGGTAGATCGTGGATCAAATTTGGGAACTGGTCGAATTCGAGTCGAGTTATGTACGGGTTGGATCCGAATTGGGTGGTTAGAGCGGGTTGGGTATTGGGCAAAGGCAAGTTTGGACGGGTGCGGGTGTAGAACCCAACCCGTACATAAATAATTTGTCGGGTTTTAATGGGTTCGGTTTGCATCCCACCCAATTACAGACTTATATGATACGAATACAAATGTTGTATACAAAAGAGGTCTCCGACAAACTATAAGGTAATTTTAAATTTATTTTATAAACCTTGAAGACTTGAACATATTGTTTACAATAAATGATTACTATTAGAACAATGTGTTAACTCTTCTTTAAATTTTATTTTACATTAAATGATTGATTTCAATTGATCTATTTATTACACATGTGTTGGAATTTCGAATAAGGATCAATTACATATACCCCCTGTTAGATGCCCTCCTCACAGATGGGTACCCGTTAGTCAAACAATTACATCTAGATCCTTTAAGCTGAAAATTCGTTGACCAAATAAGTTCCTACAGTAACTTATGGCAAAACCAAACAGGCCCTTATTCAATTTTCAGAAAATTGATCAAAGTCCCATTCGTTTCTTCTTCTCCATTCTTCTTTTCCGTCTTCTTCTGCGATCTGTGTGTTCTTCCTCGATCTGTCTCCGTTCTTCTTCTCCGTCTTCTTCTCCGATCTTCTTCGTCTTCTTCTCCGATATGTCTCTTCTTCTCCGATCTGTCTCTTCTTCTACGATCTTCTCCGTCTTCTTCTGATCATCGCTATTCAGATTGTTGGCCTTTTTGAGAAGTAATTTGAAATCGAAAGTCGAACCACCGCAATGACGCTTACAACCGCAATGGCGCTGCATCATATTGATGAAAAGCTTGGCCTCTGCTTTCCAAAGAGATTCTGCATCGAACGGATCACCAGGCACCATGGTTGATTGGAGTTTCATACTTGGATCTCTGAACTAAACTCTGTCTTGTGTTTGTTTGTTAATGCTGTAGAAATGAAGGATCTCTGGTTTCATTAATATATCTCCGCCTCTCAAGCTCTTGAGTAGTTTTAATTTCTGAGGAAGATTAAATGGTTAATATTAATATAAGTTTCTTGGGTGATTTGTGTTGCTCTGATTCTCATATTTTCCCATTCCACTCTCTGCAAAGCAACAATGTATTGTTGATCTGTCTGGAGGGCCGTTGAACATCGAGTGGGGAGAAGTCGACAATCACATCTACATGACAGGCCTAACTGAAGTAGTATTCTATGGTTCAGTTCCCCTATGATCCCTTGTGTTCCACTTGGAGAGGAGAGCGTTACCAATTAGATCGAATGATTTTTCTGTAAAATTTAAGAATATGATCTTGGTTAAGTTTGATTGGTTAAGTTTCCGGTGGTTCATTGTTGCAGGGACTCAAATGAAAGTTATGGAAACTACAAACCCTTACAATTGAGAATTTGACAGACCTAATTGCAAAATTGAAAACGTTATAGGGACTGAATTGAACTTTTAGAAAGTTGAAGGGTGATATTCTGAAAACCAGAAAATTGAAGAGTTTGCATTTTGAAAATTCTGTTTTGTTCAAGGACTTAAGTTGTAAATACATTGTTTGGCTATTTGCAAAAGCTGATAATTGAACAAGGGCAAAAAAGGTTTTTCCTGGATTTAATTCGCAAAAAGTCAAATTCGTGGTTTTGCGTGTAATTGATTTTTTATCGCTCTGGACTTGCACGTTATTCTTTGAATAATGGGTATCCATCTGTAATAAGAAGATCTAAGAGGGGGGTGTGGATGTAATTTGCCCTTCGAATAATGTAGTAGTTTATATGTTTTTTTTTTGTACATTTTCTTTGAATGATAAATGTGTTGTTTCGAGATATTTTTATATATATTTTTCTAATACCCGTCGAATCTCGACGGGCCATAAACTAGTTGTTTTAAAACATAAAAAGAGACCAAGTTTCTTCCCATACATAAATTAGGGGTTTAATGATATGTTAAACGAATTCAGTTGCGAAAGAATAAATTGAAAACGCTCATTATGAGAATTTATTAACATTTATATAGAAGATAAAAATAAAGTGTCTCATTTGTTATACATTTATGCATAGTAATAAAAGGGAAATTCATTATTGTAATTTAATTAAGTTTTTCTCTCTCTCTCTCTCTTTTTATCCTTATGACACTAGAACCAGCTACAACAAAATTGCGACATACTCCCTCCCGTAAAATTTTAACATGTGATCAATAATGTATTATTCATTGTATCTTTACCCACTAAAAACCATACCCACGAGTTTGTAATTTAATATATATCTTGTTTGTTCACTGATCAGTCTCATTAAGTTTTGATTTTGGTACGTCGTACATACCTGTTCGGACCAAGTTGCTTGAATCTAGTGAGTACACGGAACATGAGTCCCAGCATGTTTCGGAACAGTGGCCCAAAGTTTGTGGGTTTACTTCATGATGATATAATATCGCATTCGCATGGATATTTATGCGGTTCATATTCTGTAGGAATAGTGTATACGACTTTAAAAGATTTTTAACATATGAATAAAAACTCAGCTTTAATTGTGTTTGAAATGTTAAAATTTTATAGGCTTGTCATATAGAATGTGTAAAAGTGAAGTGGTGTGTGTAGAATTTTTTACGATTATTCGATTGGATTTAAGGTTGTTTGATTGATTTGAAATTGTTATCATTATGGAAATAAAGTGAGAAGAAAATAGTAGGTAGAGAGATAGAATTTAAATACTTTATTAAAGTCGTATGCCATTGATTAAAAACAGGTATTGTTCCAACTTGATTAAAGCCGTATGCCAAAGCCATTGAATTGTGTAACCCAATTAAAACCGAGTTTAAGTTGCTTCCCAAACAGTCGGCGAGTGTTTCTCCATAATACTTTATTTTCCCGCTTAGGTGCACATGATGGATGGATGACAATCGTCTCCTAAGATAAAATTTATATAAATGGTTGAAGTTGCACTCCAAAGGCTAAGTATGTCAAACCTTATTTTGAGTAGGAAAGTATGCAAAGAGAGCAAGGGAAGAGAGGATAGTATTTGCAAGTGTGTTCTTGGAGAAGGACTTAACATCTTATTTATACTATCTTCATAAGTCATAACCATTCCCAATAGGTTATACCCCTTCCCCAAGTGAGATAAACCTTCTTCTAATGATTAAAATTGAATTAGACACAACCTGTACCGACCCGATAACTAATCGATCAAGTCTCGACCCTTTGGGTCGACGTAGTTACTCATGGACAACTCTCCGAGTGATATGCTAGCCTCACTGTACCAACACATGTCTTTTTCCGCGTACTTTGTCCTCACTCGTGCGCGAATCGGGAGATTTCCCAGTTGGTCATCCATCATAAGATTGCTCCAAAGCAAACACGCTTAACTCTGAAGTTCTTATGGATGGATTCCCGAAAAGAAAGGTGCACCTTATTAGTATGAGTAGCGTTCTCAATCCCTTTAACCTCTTTGGACTTGACTTGAAACTTTGAAGCGTTACACAACTATTCACTTAATAAAGTTAGTAACTGGTCAAGAAAAGAAATAATCTCTGGAAAACGAAATTGTGCGTCTCTCCAACACTAAGTGGATGAGAGGAGTCCATGGATCCATGCCTCCCAAGACCAAAATTCAATTGTAGTCCTTCCTTGTCTTCGTTTTTCCTTCATTCTTTTCATAAACATGCTCTTTTTAACTTCAATTTCAACACATGATGTCATATCCACACGTTAAATTGACTTAACTCATTCATGCATTGATCCAACACTTTTCATTGCATTAATTAACATTTCACAACTGGGTAAGCTAGACACAGTTACTCATTTGAACGACCGATCCACACATTACACAAAATACTTATTTCCGACATGATACACCCAATTATCCAATACATCGAACTAACTGAAAACTTAATTATTCACTAAAATTCCAACATATTCCAAACATAACTTGTCTACATGCAATTTCTTCTAATTATTTTTCCCAGATTCTTGAAATTTTATTTGTTCTTCGTGATCTATAAAATTAACTTACTCATATACTTAGTTTATGAAATAATCTAAGCTTTATCGTACACCTCAAATCGATGATTGATTGTTAAATCAACTTGTATTTTTACCCCGCGACCCAGATAAAAGACCAGGATGCATTTCCAAATACACTTTTTGGTGTTTCGGAAATGATTGAATAGGGCATAGATTTGAGAAAAGTTAGGTGCATTTTGACCATATATGCAACAAATCTTTGCTGTGCATACAGTAACTGTTAATGTGGTTGGTGTAATGTAAAACCTGGGCATGGCATGGGAGAGTAAAGTTAGATTTTGAAAAGAAGCTCCCAGTAGCACATGCTCCCCATCCCTATCGCTATAAATACATCCACTCCACAACTCTCTTATTATCTATCTCTCTCCTCTCATGTCAACACCACAATACTGCAACTTCTTCTATCAAAAAGCTGACCTCATAAAAATACTTAGATACTTCCAAAGATCCCACATTTCTTTCTCTCTTTTTGAGTCCCAAAACACTGAATCTCCAATAAATCACAAAAAGTTTCAATCTTTAATCAGTTTCCAGCAACAAAAAAATACAAGAAGAAATTGGTGATGGCTGAGGAAGTGCAAATGTTTAGTAGCGGCAGCAGTAGTGCGAGTCAAACAGTTTCTGGGCCAGTTCGGAGAGTGCTCATCATTTCTGCTGGTGCTAGCCACTCTGTTGCTCTACTCTGTAAGTCTTGTTGCTATGATTTTTTTAACTGATCTGGTTCACTGATGGCAATGTGCTTGATTCTTGATTGTGATTAATTTCTTGCTGAATTCTTCATTTGGGTTTCCAATTTCTTGGTGAATTCTTCATATGGGTTTTCAATTTCTTGGTCATTTCTTCATATGAGCTATTGACTATTGTGCTGTGTTAATGGTGAAATTAGTTAGTTGAATGTTGGATGTAGTTTTTGCATGGACAGGAGTGATCCACATAGTTCTGTTGAGTTTTTTGGGTTTTTAATTAGAGGGGTAGTCTGGTAACTTTGATCTGCTAGTGGCTGATTTCTGTGTATCTAATTAAAATAATCCAAGATTTGTCAAATTTGTCTTGTGTGAGTTTTTCTAGGGAGTTGTGCATGTAAAAATAGTAGCGTGTGGGGAAATATTCAACAATCAAGGGGATTGTTTATTTGGAATAGTGAATAATGAGTATGTTTAGGACTTTAGGTGATAGTGTATTGGATCAGTGAAAATTTTGTATTTTTCATAGATGTCAAGGGTTCCAGCCTTCCAGGTATAATATGTTGGATTGTAAATGTGAAGTTGGCTTCTTGCCATTAGTTTTTGCCCAGCCTGCTAAAACTAGGACTGAGAACCAAAAGAAGAAAAAAAAAAAAAAAAAAAAAAAAGTCAATTAAACAAAGCCTTTGGTCAATTGGTTTAAACTTCTCAGTCTGCCCAGTAGAACTTCTCAATTAGCCCCAGTAGGCAGTAGCTGTTTGGCCCAAAATTTATGATGATGGGAAATTGAGTAAAGTCATTCAAGCACTTCTAAGTTCTCCATTATAATTTGAAGAGAATTTCACTAGGAAAGTGATAATTTAATAGATAGATTCTCACATGTTTGGAAATAATTTAATAGATAGATTCTCACATGTTTGGTTGATACTACCTTCCATGACATTAACTGTGTAAGCCACATGTGGGAAAACAAACAGAATTAGCATTTCAGGGCAAAGTGCACATTGTTTAGAAGACTTGAGGATAAAGTGTACATCTTTGAAAGGTTGAGAGGTCCATCATAGTTCTTCTAAAACTTAGGTGGTAAAGTACTTTTGGAGGTAAAGTTGTGAGACTTGGAACAATTGGGCTTTACAGTAAAGCACCTTTCTGCTAAAAGGAACAGTAACATTGCACTTGTCTCTTTTGGGGCACTCCAACCATCTTCTCCACCAGGTAGATCATGCCTTGCAATATGACCTTTGCAGAGGTACTTGCTTGGTGAAATGGAACTGTGTTCATTATTTTCCATTTTAACATCCCGAAATACTAGTACAACAATTTAGTAGCTCAACATTAAATTGTCTACCCTTCGCGTTCTGTTAACCCGGTAGAGATCTGTTTTTGCTGAGGTATGAGCAACACTCCTTATCAAGATTCTGAATTTAAAAAAAAAAGAAGATGAGAGATAGTAAAGAACTGTTTAACTCTTTTATATAGACCAAGAGGACGACATGATATGTATACTGTTCATTGTAATTTCTGTATATTAGGTGGTCACGTTACACGGTACAATTATCTTCCAGAAGAATGTATTGTGAAGTGATTTTTTTGCCAATTGCTTTGCAGCTGGTAATGTTGTTTGCTCGTGGGGAAGGGGAGAAGATGGACAGTTAGGCCATGGAGATGCCGAAGATCGTTTTTCTCCTACTCAGTTGAGTGCATTGGATGGTCTGGATGTAGATTCTGTCACGTGTGGAGCTGACCACACAACTGCGTATTCTGAATCACAATTGCAAGTTTACAGCTGGGGATGGCAAGTGTTCTTTTCTTAATGTTTAAATTCTAGTCTTATATCTACAAGTGTCGCCTAGAACTTTTAGAAGAGTTGCATGGTAGAACTAATTAACGCTTTCTCATAATGTACACGTTAACAGGGGTGACTTCGGAAGGTTAGGTCACGGCAACTCTAGCGACTTCTTTATTCCTCAACCAATCAAAGTTTTACAAGGCCTACGGATAAAGCAAATCGCTTGTGGGGATAGTCATTGTCTGGCAGTGACTATGGATGGCGAGGTTCAGAGGTTTGTTTATATCCTCATATGTTTTTGCTATGTCATACATCAAAACAAACTTTCGTAGTCCAGGAAAATCAATAGACATAGTGATTGCTTTGGTGCAAACTTGTTTCTAGACTCTGAGTTTTGAAGTAATATCTGCATATGATTAAACCTACAAGGACTAAACACATGAATTGTGTCATTAAGTTCTCAGAAGTTTGTTGTGCCATTTTTTGTTTTCTTATCTTACTTATATTCGTCTGCAGTTGGGGAAGGAATCAGAATGGTCAGCTTGGGCTTGGGACCACAGAGGATTCACTTATACCTCAGCGAATTGAAGCTTTCAAGGTACTCTAGCATAATTTGTTATCAGAAACTTTTCCTTCATCTTTTAAGCCGTATGATTACTAAGTGCAGTCTCATATGCAATACAGCAATACAATGTTGATGTCGATCCTATCCTACTTCCGTCATCTCCTAAGATTTTGAGAAAGGAACTTGATTACACTAAACAAATGTTGATTCAAGATGGTTAAATAAGCATGATAAGGAGCAGATTCATAAATGATAACAGTAGTGACAGTTGTAGTTGAACTTCCCACCTCCCGGGACTGGTGCTACTCCTGCTAGTAGACCTCGAACAGAAGACCTATTTATTACCTGCGTTCCACCTTCCATTGTTTTATCGACCCCACAGGAGTTCTGTAAAATTTTGATCGGAAGAGGATTTGCAATCATGTGACATCAACCAATAAATGTCACTGAAACTATCTTATTTCTTGATTGCTCCCCAGATTCGCATCAATACTTGTTTCTAATGAAAAGTGCCAAAATGGAATTATAAGCAGAAGGATACCATTTGGTATTTCAACAATGTAGATTACTCTACTGGGAGATGCATGTAAGCTTCTTGTACTGTTTTCAGGGAATATCTGTCAAAATGGTTGCTGCTGGTGCTGAACATACAGCAGCCATAACAGAAGATGGTGAGCTTTATGGTTGGGGCTGGGGACGTTATGGTAATTTAGGATTAGGTGACAGGAAAGACAACGCAGTCCCCATGAAAGTCGCAACAGTTGAGGTATGTGGCATATTTATATTTTAATACCTTGACAACTGACTTCTGGGATTTAGTTTAACTTACTTTTCATCCCTTATGATAATTCATGTTGCAGAGCGAAAAGATGGTCCTGGTAGCATGTGGATGGAGACATACAATATCTGTCTCCTCTTCTGGTAGTCTGTATACTTACGGGTGGAGTAAATATGGCCAACTAGGACATGGAGATTTTGAAGATCACCTTGTCCCACATAAGCTGCAAGCCTTAGACGGGAATCCCATTTCTCAAGTAATGTTAATCAAGTCATTCGAATTCAGTTGAATTCTTTCATAAATTTAGGCTGTTTAACCCAAGTGGAAAAGGGGCAGGGAACATAGCATCGCCTAAAATTGTTCTCACCATGGTCCAATTAGTATACACATCATGCTTGCACAAGCCAAATTAACAAAATCTTTAGACATTAGAAAATCGAACTACAAATATACAGTTCTTAGGCCATGGCTTGCTTAAATACTTAAACATCTGTTCATTCTTTTTCCAGGTAGCAGGTGGTTGGAGACACACGATGGCACTGACAAGTGACGGAAAACTATATGGCTGGGGCTGGAATAAGGTTTTGAAACATGGTCTTTCATGCTGCAAATTCTGTATACATGCCACCTGTAGTAGTTCAGCAACAATGATTTCTGAGCACACTTAATTTTGAACAATAATTTTATTTTGCAAATATTTTGAAATTATGTCACTCCAGTTTTTTGCTTCGCCCATTTAAAGACATTACTTTTCTAAACGAATAAAAAAATAATTAGTCTTTCTTAAACTCATCTGGATTCAACGAGCAGAGCTTTCACCGTTTTCTGATATTCCTACATCCTACTTGCATCAATGACAATGTACATTTCTCTACATGTCCTGTTTCATATTAGGAGAATCGTTTGTATTTTGAAACTCCTAGTCAGTATGCTCTTGTAAATGTCATCCATTTTAAGCTTAATCATCCACATCATAATGTTTAGCTGACTGCTTTCAGTGATAATATGCAACTGCATGTATTGGTGGTTTTTATAAAGAATAAAAGGCATAGATGGTAACTTGTTTCTTGAAACTCATTTTTATGTCAACCTTCTACATTCGCAGTTTGGACAAGTTGGCGTGGGCGATAATGTTGATCACTGCAGTCCTGTGCAAGTCAAATTTCCACATGATCAGGCATCTTCACATTCTCAATACACATTCCGCATCAATATACTATTTTTGCCTACAACAGTCAACAACATACTTATTTCATTTGCGCTTGTACTTGACAGAAAGTAGTGAACATCTCATGTGGCTGGAGGCATACCCTTGCTGTCACAGAAAAGCAAAATGTGTTCTCGTGGGGAAGGGGTACAAATGGTCAGCTCGGTCATGGCGACTCTGTTGACCGGTACATGTTCTCCCCATATTTTCTTTGTTTCACTCGTACATACTTCTTTCCTGAGGCATCTACTGCACCAAAATGATACTCCCTTAAATGACCAAATTACAATTATACGATGCTTAAAGTCTTAAGTGTCCTTACCATTCTCACTGCACATATCCACAATTATGTTATTTGTAGAAATATTCCGAAGATTATAGAGGTTATAAGCATGGATGGATCTAGTGGACAGCAGATGGAGGCATCAAAAGCCGACATATCATCGGGTTTGTATATCATTCTCTTTCTGCATTTGCTAACCAACATCATACTGTACCCTTATACTAATGAAAGCTTTAACTTACAGAAAAATCTTGGGTATCCCCAACTGAGAGATATGCAGTTGTTCCTGGCCAGCATGTAAGTAAAGCTTATCTTATATCTCAAGCAAATTGTATAGTAGACATTTCTTAAACGGCATCTTTTATGAACGCATTTATTTGTTTGTTATCATTATGTAGTTGCTAGGAGAAACTATGTCATGGTCCGGGGCCACGGGTGGTGATGTTAACGTCCCTGAGAACGATGTGAAGAGAATGAGGATCTGAGATATGAATCAACTTCCATGAATGGAAGAGCACACTGATTCATGTGAAGAACTCTGGTGGATATCAGTAGTGTTGTTAGTCTTGTGTATTAGCTACTGAAGTTATATCTTGCTGCTTAAATCATCAATAATATATGAGCTTCATTTCTATTGGCAAATTATATCGGGAACTTGTGCGAATCGATTCTTGTAGGCACTCAAGATGAGGAGAGAGTAAGTAGTGTAATTCTGTCTGTGTACAATCTGACTGAGGTTATTATGTTTTGGCATCATGATTCAGAATAGTTTATTAACAAAGAGTAAGTATAGTAAAAGGGTAGATTTTCCTAATCTATAGGAAAATTTGATTTTTACAATAAAGAACTGGTCAGAAACACTAAACCGGTCAGTAGCTTTTATATAAATACCACAAATAAACAACACAATCTTTCATAAAATCCATACCATTCAACCATCTTTCTCTCTCTACACCACACCTCACTCTCTCTCTCTCTACAATCCACCCACCAGATCTCTCCTCCAATTACCTCTTTTATTGTCTTTTCAATCCTTCTCAAATCCCCAATTCTTCTTCGGTTTCCCGCTTTCTGTTTGCGTGAAGCAGATCTACTGTAACCTAACCACCTTTAACAACCGCAGTCGCACTGTAATTGAACTGGTTTTGCAGTTCGCTAGTGTAATTGTTGAGATTTATTGGTAGATACAGAGATCGGAAATCGAGGCGGAGAAGAAGCAATCCCAGGTGTCTGATGTCGGCGTGTGGGCGATGTCCAACAACGGATTTGGTTTCGGCTTTGGTGAGTCAGTCATTTTTCTTTTCGATTACTTCCTCATTTTTGGTCTGGTTTGATTTTGGAATAATTTGCAGAGAACAGGTTTAGGGGGCAGATATTTCATTTAAATTAGAAAGAGGATAGAAGAGAAGAGAAGAGAAGAGAAGAGAAGAAGTAAGACGAGAGATTGAGATTAGTTCTGCTAAAATTGTCTCTAAATTTTGAAGCACTGACTATTGTTAAGATTATTACTAGATGATTAGAGAAATATTGAAGCCAAATAACACTTGTTAGATCTATATACACTTTTACACCAATTATTTCGTCTTGTCTTGCCTTAGTTTCACTTGTGTTCCATTAATTGCATGTGGATTGGAATTTGATGCGTTTCGTGCTTGTTACTTTGGAAATGTTATTCATAACGAAAACGGTGCTATTTTCGATTGTTATGGTTTTAATAACTAGTGTTATAGTTTTAAACATCATGGTTACGTTTTAGCTTGTGTTGAATGTTCCTGTTCGTTATTATTTTAGTGCATATATTATAATTTTAAGACCTATCATTGTAGTTTTAAGCAACAACGTTAGTGTTTTTAGCCCCTGATGAAATATTTATGATTTGATTTTTGCAGATGCTTTGTTATAATTTTAAAAGGCATTGTTATAGTTTTAATAGTCATTGTTATAGATTAAACATCAATGTTACTATTTTTAGCTTGTGTTGCATGTTTCTGCTTTGTTATAGTTTTAAGAGGCATTGATATAGTTTTAAGATGCATTGTTATGGTTTTAAACTTTAATGTGCTGTTTTTACCTTGTGTTGAATATTTCTGCATGTTATTAGTTTTAGCGCATATGTTATAGTTTTAAAACCTATTGTTGTAGTTTTAAGCAGCAATATTAGACTTTTTTAGCTTCTGATGAAATATTTATGATTTGATTGTTTGCAAATACTTTGTTATAGTTTTACAAGGCACTGCTATGATTTTAAGCATCAATATTATTCTTTTTAGCTAGTGCTGTATATTCCTGCTTTATTATAGTTTTAAAAGGTAGTGTTATAGTTTTAAAATGCACTTATATGGTTTTAAGTATCAATTTTACTATTTTTAGCTTGTTTTGCATGTTCCTGTTTTGTTTTAAGCACAAATTTTATTTTACACTAGAAACTTTTTGGCCACTTTGAAGTCACACCACAACCTTTTTTTTTTTCTCACTCGACACTAAAACGTTAGTCAACACTTTAAGTCTACACAAAGGTTGAGTTTTTTTTCCAATCAACACTAAACCCTTGATGATAAATTACACCTACTACCAAAACCTTTTCAGCTCACCGGAAATAAATTATATACAACATTGATGATAAAAAAACAAAAGAAAATTTATGAAATAGATTGCTTGTATAAGAAGAAACATGTAATTACATTATTTTGATGAGAACAAGTATAATCAGAAGAATTAATCGTACATAATGTTGAAAGAGAGACATAACTGAGTGAGAGAGAAAGAGAATGAAGATATCATATATGTATTTTGTTTGCCATACATTAGATGTAGATTTCATTTTTAAATCATGTATATTGCAATGAGATCAAGGAGGTGGCAAATATTTTCATTTAATGCCCTCATCTCATCTATATTGCAAGAATTCTAGGAACCACAACTATTTTTATGATTCCCTATTATTATTCTTATAACAATTATGCAAAGTCGGCATATTTACATTAGAATGGCTAATAAATATTTAACAATCAAGAACCACATCTTGCCACGTAAGAATTTGCAACTATGGCCACGTACAATTATGTCTCTCTTTCAATATTATATACGATTAATTCTTCTGATTATACTTGTTCTCATAAAAATAATGTAATTACATGTTTCTTCTTATACAAGCAATCTATTTTATACGTTTTCTTTTGTTTTTTATCATCAAGGTTGTACATAATTTATTTCTGGTGAAATGAAAAGGTTTTGGTAGTTGGTGTAATTTATCATCGAGGTTTTAGTGTTGATTGGAAAAAAAACGTAACCTTTGTGTCACTACAAAAAATCTGGCCATCCGTCGCATAGTAGCCTATCCGTCGCCTACCGGCGACGGATAAAATCCGTCGCCACCGGAGCGTGGCGACGGATAACAATCCGTCGTCAATTCGCGGATTGGACGACAGATGACGACCAATTATTATTTTTTTTTTAATTCCGAAATTTAGCGACGGATAAATTCTATCCGTCGCTATATTTAGCGACGGATAGATCCTATCCGTCGCTAAATATTTTAATTGGACTAGTGACGAATTTGAAATTCGTCACTAATTCCACCGTGAATTCGTCACTAATTCCGTCATTACTTCCGTCACTATGTATTTCCTCGTAATCCCTCTGTTTCGTAGTTCACCTATTTAATCAATATAATGTTCGATAATAAATCAATAATACGGAAAATGTTTCAATGAATAAAAAAGTAATATTC
Organism: Plantago major; assembly: GCA_026545765.1. Classification (NCBI taxonomy): domain Eukaryota; kingdom Viridiplantae; phylum Streptophyta; class Magnoliopsida; order Lamiales; family Plantaginaceae; genus Plantago; species Plantago major. Next base: position 25,527,640 of record CM048840.1, on the reverse strand, counting down.
GGAGCTGGAGAAATTATCCAAACAAGTGTAAATATGAAAAAAATCCGAACATACTACATAACTAGCTATCGACGGGGTGGGTGGGTGATGGCGAATCGGGACATGAACTCCATCTCAGAATCAAGGCGCCGTTTCTCCTCCTTCGTTCTCTGTCATGGCGCTCCATCTCGTCCCTTTGTTGCTCCATCTCTTGAGTTAGCCGAGCAACCTTTCGGACCGCGATCGCACCATTTCGAGACACGTCGGTGTAAACCGGACGTCTGGCTGGGATGATGATGAGGAGCACGCCGACTAGCCGATGCAAACCGAGGCTCCGAGTCCATATATTCGCCCTTTCTTGTCCGGTTTGTTGACCTCTAGGAAGATGTTGTCAACTTGTTCGATTGACAACACATCACCCGTCTGCCCTCCCTTCGCCACCGAGCATCAACCTCACCTGAAATCGTAAATAGCAGATATAATGATCCATCGCTTTTTCAAAAGTAACTTGTAATAGTGTACAAATATGAACTTTAAGCAACATAAACATACATGATAGACGAGGCCGGCAATGGTCCATACCCGCCTACCTTGGCCTTCTTGAAGATGGCATACTGGATGTCACCTCCCCGTACACCGAATCAAACCAGATCTAGTCAACAATTTATCATCTACAAGTAATAGAGCAGCAGAGACTTCATACATACACGTAATGCTAGATTGCAAAACACATATATACGCACGATTGATAATAATCGATGTGAAGATCGCCTCCCAAGGTGGTGAACGGCCCTTCCCGCCAGACGATCGGGATGCGGTTCTCGCCTGTTGGTCCAAGCAACGCCCCGGACATCGATTCGCCAGAAGCATCCCAAAGGGCCCACTCCTGCATCAACTCGTGAGGGATTGGGCCACCCGATCCCGAATGGCCTTCCAATGCAGACCATATCCTCAGATAGCTGATCCCACAGCCTCGTAAACGCGCCAGATCTGTGGATCAACTCTGGGAATGAAGTACCTTCTACATTCCCAATTTCATACAACATCCAAAGTCAATACATGTCCTAACAACATAATGTATATGGTGACTAACATATCACCCAAATAAAGTGGCTAACATACCACTCACATATAGTGGCTAACATACCACTCACATACAATGGCTAACATACCACTCACATTGTCCTAAAATTTACTAACACAATGGTGACTAACATATCACCCAAATAAAGTGGCTAACATACCACTCACATACATGGCTAACATACCACTCACATTGTCCTAAAATTTACTAACACAATGGTGACTAACATATCACCCAAATAAAGTGGCTAACATACCACTCACATACACAAGCTAACATACCACTCACATTGTCCTAAAATTTACTAACACAATGGTGACTAACATATCACCCAAATAAAGTGGCTAACATACCACTCACATACAAAGGGCTAACATACCACTCATATTAAAACGATTATAATTACAAACAAATGAATGTCATATTTTAACTTACCCTCACTCATCAAGTACTCGCCCTCATGCGCCCGAGATGTGGCTCCAACACTCACCACCGCCTTGGTGGCTCTCTCCTGCTCCGGAAGATGTCACCTAGTTTGTTGTGCACCTCCCGAGGCCATAAGCTGTTGTCAATGTATAAGATACAAGAAACGAATATGCATTACTTTAGTACAACAATTTATACTTGTCAACTATCATTATCAGTTATGTTTTACATATTTAAGAAGAATGTATACTTACTTGGCAGACCAATAGGAAAATCACAGTGTCAGTCCCCACGGACGTTGGGATTGTTTGGATCGAACACGAGGTAGGGACAATCGTCGTGGTCGCCCTCCAAAGATGTGTCCGGCCGACCGTAGAGCCACGGCCGCTTCTCTCGCCTGGGTCTGGGAATCCGAGACCCTGTCACGATCTTCGAGCCCTCCACGTTCGACGGTCCCCGACCCACCACTATCATGCGGCCGGCTGCGTGGGGGGGGGGGGGACGATAGGTGGACGGCCTCTGTCGCGGCATCTGCAAAAAAAATGTAATAAATACAATAAAAATGTGTTAGTACGAGTTATAATACATAACAGATTATAATAACACATATAATTACTCATAATACACATAATATACCATTATAGCCGTCCTCTAAGACTACATATTGGTCCTCGTGCAGATCAAACAACTCATCATCTGCTTCTATGGGATCTTCTGCTTGTTTATCGACATCCTCTTGTTGGTACGAGTTGGTAATTGAGTCGTCTTTCTCAATGTACTCCACTTTCGAAAGCACGAATAGGTACCGACTAACCATTCCCCTTATCGCGTTTTACGCTTGATATTCAAGAAACACCACTTGTCGTGCTTGAGTCGCCAGAATAAATGGTTCATACTTGGTTCGGTACCTCTTCTTTTGGTTCACATCAACCATTTCATACCGCTCGTTCTTCCTCGTACCTCCTGGATTAGAACTTGCATTCTATTAGATCTGCATCCTCCTCCCAATATATCATGCACATTTTCGGACAACAGTCTATGGTTACCATAGGCAGCCCTAATCCCCGCATCTTTTTCTTCGCTTGGTAAAAGTTGGTGGGAACTAGGTTTTCTTCAGGACAAAGGTCCGACATTACGTCAACCCATTCATTGAAGCTCGTTTCAGATTGCTGGCCATTAGCCTTACAACTCATTAGCCGAGATAACAAAGACAACTCAGTGAGCTTACACCCCGGGTAAACCGGCTTCCTTGATGATTCTAACAAGTCAAAGAACAACTGATCCTCGGGATTCGGTGGTTCCTCCACCTCCACCTCGGTTTCAGTGTTGGTTGTGTCCCTGAACTCCGCCCGCAAAGATCGTGACACCATTTGTTCGACTCGAGCTCGAATAGCATCGCCTTGATTGGGATTGTTCCCGACTTGTTCATTTTTTCTTCCTTCCACGTTGTGCTATTGGTCATATGTATTGACGGTTTGCTTCCTCACCATGATGATTCCATATCCGATACGCAGAAGGAATCCATTTTTCCTCAAGTCTTGGACTACCACTTTAGGAGTCACGTATTGCTTGTTTCGACCTTTGTTTCATTACACAAGGACACTTTATCAACCCATCCTTTACACAAGACGGATTTGACATTGCAAATTCAATGAAACCTTCAACCCCTTTCAGAAAACTCCATTGAACTCTGCCATTGAGAGTACGACAATACATCCATCCACGATCGGTATTCATTGAATAATTAGATAATAACGACACGTTTGAATTCATTAGATCGAGGTCTTTCATTTACGTAATAAATCAATTTCACAATAATTCAATCAATTGCTACGTAATATAAGTTATATTAGCTTCACCAATTGTTAAGGCATTACATAATATAAGTTACATCAGCTTCAATTTTACCATAATGTTTGGTTTCATATATATATCAACTAATGATTACTAGTTATACAAGCCTAGAGACAAAACGGATGAAACTCCTCATTCTCATGCACCCCCCTCCTCATCACTTGTGACGCTCCCTACCACGTAACTTGCATTCCAATAGATCTACATCCTCCTCCCAATACACCATGCACATGTTCCGGCTGCGAAAGGCACTCAATAGGCGGCCCCAAACCCGCCTCTCCCTCCTTTGGAGGTATGCCATGGACGGTGCTTCCTCACCGTGATGAATCCATACATGATACTCGTGCATGAATCCATAACGTCAAGTGCTCTCAATACCGATTAGGCGTCATAAATTGCTTGTTTTCGCAGGTTTCCAATGTGCAAGGACACTTTATCAACCCCCCAATTGCACAAACCGGATGTCCATGGCAAACGAGATGAAACCTTTAACCCCTTCTACGAAACTCCTAGAAACTCATCATTTACCGCATTTATGCATATCCATTAACGGTCGAATTCATTGTTTACTTTATTTTTAACCTGAGACGTTCCAATTGATTAGATCGTATTTAATTTATTAGATCGATTCCAATTCGGATAAGAAGATTGTAGAGGTTAATTGTTAATTATTATATGTTCCTTATAAATTAATTATTAATTAATTGTTCGATGTGTTACAAAATTGGACATATATAATAACCATTTCAACCTCTTAGTACATATATTATATACTTAACATACATATCAAATTAACTAATTACTCTATACATATCGAATTACTACATATATTAATATCAAATTACATACTTAACATACAAATTTATCAAATCAAAACTACATACTTCTATACTTAACAAACATATCAAATTAACTAAACTAACTATATATACTTAACACACAAATCAAACTAACTACATACATTCATACATACCAAACTTAACATACTACATACATTCATATCATTCAAATTGAACAAATTACATATAATTGATCAAATTAACTAAACTAACTACTACATACTTATCATATATACATATAATTGCTCAAATTAATCAAAAATAAACAAAATCCCCAAATTTTTAAAAACTAGGGTTTTAGCAAAAATACATTGATTAATCGGTAGAAATATGAAATTGATCGAAGAACCAAACTCCTTGTCACACGAGCTTCGATTAGGCACCAAGATTGGCCGGAATAACGGATGATTGGCCGGAAAACGGGATTGAGGAGAAGAAGAAAATGAGGAAGAAGAAGGAAGAAGATGAAGAAATGAGGCAGACTGCCTCTCTGTCCGTCCAAATTAGGAAACTCTGGGCCGACGGACACGATCCGTCGCCATTTTTGGCGACGGATAGGTATCCGTCGCTATAAGGCGACGGATAATCTATCCGTCGCCCAGTTTTCAAAAAAAAATAATTTCTTTTTTTTTTTTAATAAAAGTCAAACTTGGGCGACGGATAAATATTTATCCGTCGCCCATGTTAGCGACGGATAAGTTATCCGTCGCTAATAAGCGACGGATAACTATTATCCGTCGCCAAACTGGGCGACGGATAGATTCCGTCGCCCAGTTTACCGATCCGTCGTTATGGGGCGACGGATAAAATCCGTCGCCCCATAACGTCGTTTTTTCCTGGTTTTCTTGTAGTGTGTAGACTCAAAGTGTTGACTAACGTTTTAGTGTCGAGTGAGGAAAAAAAAAAAGGTTGTGGTGTAACTTCAAAGTGGCCAAAAAGGTTCTAGTGTAAAATAAAATTTATTCTAATTTTAATGATAGTTGTTATGGTTTTAACCCAGTTAGTGAATGGTTTAAGCAGGTGATGACGATGATATCGAGTTTGATGATAGGCCTCTCAAATGTGTCATTGCAGTATTTAAGCAACAACCACAAGCAGCAAAAGGTTTCACCAACAAGTTTAATCGGAAAAAAGGCCTATTTTAACAACTCAGCTTGCATTTGTATAAAAAGCACCAAATGAACGTTTATTGTAAATCTTTCCCTATGAGAGTAGATGTTTTAAAACCTTTAAATGATTGAATGTTTCAAAATTGCAATGACAGATGTCTCAAGTAGCTTATTTTAGGCTTGTTTATTGATGTTTTAATAGCATCCCAAAACTTTTAGACTTGTTTAATGGTAGTTTAATGATATTAGATTGTCACTTAAAAGTTAAAACTATAACAAACCATTATAAAACTATCATGTAGTTCCTTAAAACCATCACACCTCTCTTGAAAATTAACAATAGATGTTAAAATTATGATTGAAACATATAATACTGACCCACTAAAACCGTCACATCATCTCTTAAAACATTAATAAAATATGTTAAAACTGTAAACTAAAATTTCAATGTTAACAATCTAAAACCATAACATAATATATTAAAAGCATAACGGAAAATGTGTGTCTCGACGGCTTTATAAGAAACTCGGCCGGTCGGACCGCTAAAACCAAAAAACTGCAAAAACCATAAAAAAAACTTTACTTTTCTATATCTTAGGAAAACTTTACCTTTTTCTGATACTTCACTATTAACAAATCTGGAGTTAGTTTGAGATAATTTGGTTTCTAAGAAAAACAAAATTGGAATCATGTAACCAATGCTCATAATGCTAGATAGACATACATGTGAATTTACAGTGTAAACAAAACTGGAGTTTTCAAAACACACATCTAAGAAAAACCAGTACTAGTATTATTTTCTTGTCGTCATTTTGAATTTGTTTGATTTCACCATCAGAAAGAGTCAAGGTAATTTATCATGTCGGCCATCGTTATTGATCATCTCCATTCCGCCCACTGAACACGCTATTTTTGCGTATAAATTGGTTCGTCTTATTCTTTTCTCAAAATCAAATGATGGATTGATATAATTTACGATGAATTACCAAGTAGTGATATCCAAATCGTTACTACATATTAGTGTTAATATTAGTGTTATATGCTTTCTTTCCTATAAATTAGTGTCTATGTGTGTGAGACCACTTCCAATGGATCTTAGCATGGCAGTGGCCTTAATGCGAAAATTGTTAGGACTGGAATGATGATTGAATGTGGAAAAATCATGTACAATGAGTCGTGGTCATGGTGACCTTTTTAAATTTTTGCACATACATTTCCCATAAAACGTCTATCCATTAAATCAAGTTGCAAAATTTAACGGGTTTGTTTATCAAGTCGAAAGATAAACGAGTCACCAAAGTACATGATAATATATTAATTAAATCAATACATACATATCGTTGCTTCACATATGCTAACCATGTAATCAGGTGAAGTCGTAAAACAATTAACAATTATACACTAGCTACGCAATCACAACAACTAGTTATCAATCCAAAGACTAAATTGCCTACTCAATGAATTAATAACAACATAGATACTATTCTATCCATAGCAAGTCACAAGCTCCGAATCAATAATGTTTAATCCATAGTAAATCGCATATTATGAATTAAATATGTACACCGGAATATATATATATATATATATACTGTTCCCGACAGACTGTTCAATCAAAGAAAAATCAGCACAAAGCAAGAAACTGTTCGCACCAGCTTCCCAATTCCTTTATATAAATTGGTATTTTCATCATACCAAACATTTAGCAAGCAAATTGTCTCCCTCTTGAAATTTGTTAATGCATAAGACTATTGAGAGATTCTTACAAATGTTATTTCCCTTACACGTAGAAGTTTGTTTAATTAACTAATACTCTCCCCGGGGACTTTATGGCTCTGATACCATTTGTATCAGGTAGCATAGTTGATGAAAATTTTTCGATAATATATATATATATATATATATATATATATATATATATATAATATCGATAACTTATCATGCATACTACGCTTCAAAAATCACATTTTTCCTCGATTTGACTAGTTAGATGAATTTCTCTTCAAATCAGAAATTCTCCAAGCTATCGAACAAGCCAAGAATCCAAGCCACGAACAAAACCTACAGACAAAGGTGAGAAGAAGTCGACTATGGCAGCCGGTTCGGCAGCCTTCCTGTACGGGGTTGGGATAACCTTCGAGTCGTCTCGAACTTCGTGCCTCCTTTGATAGATACTCTAGTCTTTCTTTTGTTTCTAATACACCATAAGAGTAGCGTGATCTGGACACCAACAACCAGCTATATTCGAAAGTAAGAAATATGCAAATATTTATTCCCTAAAGAAAGATCGAATATACTAATTAGTTAAGAGAGGAAGAGTAATTATGAACATTAGCTTCTTTTTTTTTTTTTTTTTGGCAATTTTCTACGTATTATTGAAGCCAATAAAAAAGGATTCACGGGCGTTTATAAGAACCCGTGTACAATTCTGAATCAGTAAAAGACCAAAAGTGAACTAGAACTACTACAAAGTGAACTAGTATCCAAAATACATAAACCAAACTAAGTACTCTAGTTTTTCCACAATCCAAGAATAGAGTCATATCTGCATCCAAGAATTCATTCTGCTTTCGAAACCAAGCTTGTTGCAAGTCTGTTTTAGTAAGCATATTAACCAATATCATAAACAAAGTCATTGCCTTTTGCCAAATATTTTGATTTCTTTCCTGTCAAAGCTTTCAAGTGGAGTCTCTCACTTCTTCTTCCCACAGTCTCCTGACAATTAACGTCTCCATTTGTAGCACTAGCAAAATGGGAGACACCACTTGGAACGATTTGATGTCTACGTTTAATGACACTGATTGCCTTAGATAATGGCTCATCCGAACTTGAAAGAACTCCATAGTAATCTAATTCTCCAACAAAAGCTTGATCAACAAAATCTTCAAAAGTTTTAACTTTTTCATTCCTTGAATCATCAGTTTCTTTGTCACTTTCACTCAAAGAATCATGGAAAGTGATACTTTCTTCAGGAATTGCAAGGCCCAATGATGAGGATGGAGGAAGCTAGTGGGAGTCGGAGCCACTTGAGAATCCTCGAAACCTACATCACCCCCCCCCCCCCCCCCCCTTTTTCAACAAGAGCTAAGAAAGGATTTTTGTCCACAACAAAAATAGGGGAGGGGATGCGGGGACTACTTCGACCTCCTCCTCGATCAGAAGTACCACCTCCACTAATTGGATGTGCCAAAGTGAAACCATCTCCATCCACAACCTTTGCTTTCCCCAAGTTCTTTCTTTGTTCCCCATTCTTTACAAACCCAACACCATCTCCTTCTCCCAAGATCTTATCATCCGATCTTTTTTTGCATAACTCAGGGTATTTGATCCTACAAACGTTCTCACAATGCCCTAATCTACAACAATGGTTGCAATAATAGTGCTTCTTGTCAAACTCTATTTTCAATTCCACCATTTCTCCTAGAAACTCAACCAATATGCTCTCAATTAGAGGTTTTGAGGCATCAATTTCCACACAAACTCCAGCCCTATCAAGACGACTTCTACAAGCCGTAGAAGAGTCCACCTTCAGAGGTTTACCAACCATACTAGCAATATCAAACAAAGCTTCAGCATTGAAAAACATGATAGGCAGATTCTTAATGGTTATCCAAGCCGCCAAAAGTGGAGATTCTACTTGTAGTTTAAAAGAAGGAGTCCATTTAATCAGTCTCATAGTAACACCCCCCACAGAAACAAAGCCTTTTGACCAAAGAGATGCATAATCCTCTTCAACAAATAAACATATCGCAACATGTCTATTGTCCACAAAACTAACAGTAAAACCTCCATTAAAGGCTAACTTTTTAAGAGCAGGGGAAAATTCACTAATATGGGGAACGGTAGAAGAAAACTTCCCTAAAAGAGTTAGGCTAAATGGGGCAGCCAAAGATACAATTTCCTCATCAGAAAAGCTTAAGCAAGGCTTACCATTAACCAAACTTTAATGTTTAGGTTTCACAAGCTTTCTCGAATCACTAACTCCAATCAAGTATGATGTTGCAGCCACAATTTTATTGTAAGGAGCATTTCTTTTCCAAGAGACCGGTCTAACAGAGACGGTGTCACTTCCAACTCTCAAAGCCCCTTTAGAAGGTAAGGGGGGAAATTCACTTCCGGAGACGTAGGGAGCTGTAAGTGCCATGGTCTTTAGCGGAGAGCCATAAGAACAGGCTACAACCAGAAAAGGAAAATGAAAAAGAAAGGGACGGTGGCGTGAAGCCGGAGAAAGGGGAAGAAGGTTTGCCGGAGAATGGAAGATCCGGCAAGGAGAGAGAATAAAAGCAGCAAAAGACAGATCGGGATCTGCAAAAAAATGAAGACGAAAACGAAATCGTCAGAGAAGAGGAAGAAGGGGGGCAAAAGGCGGAGAAGGAAGGAGCAGGAGAAAGTATTCCGGAAAGGGAGGAGCCAAAACCGGCAAGAGGCAGAAGAGAAAGAAGGTCCGACGAGGGAGGGAGGGAGGGAGAGGGAGGAGAAGAAACAGAAGAAAAAAAAAGGAAGGACGGACTGGCAGGCAAAAACAGCAGAGGCCGGAGAAAGAAGGATCCAGCGAGGAGGCGAGGGAAGAGCTGGGGCTTAGTTAGGGTTAAGTGAATGTGGAGAGCTTTTTCCTAGAGAGTAGATTTTCATGTTTTTTACTCCTTTTTGAAAAAATTATGAACATTAGCTTGTTTCTCTATAGCGTATGAGTTTCAAAATGAAAAGGGTGCATCTGACCAAGGCTCTGTTCTTTTCAACTGAAATTTACTAAACTGAACTGAATTGTAGTATAAAATATAACTGAACTGAACTGAACTAAACTGAATGGAACTGAACTGAACTGAATGAATTTTCAGTTGAAGAGAACAGAGCCCAACTTTTTAGATGTTGTATAAACGTTTGGATCCTTGATATTTCATATTTTACGGAGAAGGGCAAATTTGGAACTGTAGTAAAATTTTATTTACAACGAAGGACAAAAGTCAACACAAGTGGGAAAGAGTGAAAAATGACTTTTCTTTTCCTTTTTCTTTTAAATTTCATATTTCATTTTATTGCAATTGGCACCTAAAACTTTCACAAAGTCTCATGAAAGACGGTGTCTAAATAACTTATCTAGAGACGACCTATGTTATCAATAAAATCATCCATGTTATTAATCAATACGTCTATGTTGTTAACGAATTAAGTTTTGTTGTAATATGAAGAACACCAATGCCGAGAACATAGGTGTTTTGATTAATAACATCGATGATTTTCTTGACAATATAGGTCCGTCTCTAGATAAATTATCTAGAAACCATCTCTTAGGAGACTTAGGCTCTGTTCTTTTCAACTGAAAACTCTTTCAGTTCAGTTCCGTTCAGTTCAGTTCAGTTCAGTTCCATTCAGTTCAGTTCAGTTCATTAAATTCATATTATTATTATTATTATTATTATTGTTGTTGTTGTTGTTGTTGTTGTTAATAATAATAATAATAATAATATTATTATTATTATTATTATTTTATCATTTATTTACACACCCGATCTTTTGTACGAGGAAAATAAGAAAATTTATCCAATTGAGTTATTTTCAACTTTTTTTCTTTCTTTCTTTTTAATACGACTTTTAATAGATCAATGAAATAAAGAGTATAGTTACAATTTGAACTAACAAAAAATCTACATGTTCAAAAACTCCAAAACAAGTTAAACCAAACCAAAAGTCGGACCAAACTTTATAAAAATAATATTATATATCACAAATATTGAAAAATGGCATTTATTCCTCCATATTATCTTCCTCGGACTCTATATTATCTTCCTCGGGCTCTATATTGCCTGGAATAGAGCGCCAAATTCCCAATGTTATCTCCTTGCGCACCATGTTCATCGTTTCTTTCCTTGTCGGGTTCAATAAATCATTATCCACTCCACCTTGGACATTGATATCATGTTGCAAAACTGGTATTTCAAGTTTACACATGCGCATAAAATTATGAAGAGTGAAGGTAGCAACAATCACGTATATTTGATATGTGTATTCCATTTGAGGCATCGTACAAAGGACCTTCCATCTCCTTTTCAAGCCGCCGAAGGCTCTTTCAATAGTAGTTCGTAATGAAGAGTGTCGATAGTTAAAATGCTCAGACATCCCTTTAAAAACTCTTTTCTTCTTAAAGTCTGGAATATGATATCTTACATCGGGGTCCTTAATTGGAGAGAGATAACCAGTGGTATTAGGATATCCAGAGTCCACCAAGTAGTATTTTCCTGTCAAAATCATAAGCACATAATAAGACAACAATTGTAACATACACCCTCCGCCCCGGTTGTATATAACAAAATTTTGGTCATTGGTAATAGGAGTACTATTTTACATACCTGTTGGCGGATGGGGAAAACAATATTTTGATCGAGTCAAAGAATCAACCCATACTGTCATATCATGAACACTTCCTTCCCATCCCACATTAATGAAAGTGAAAATCCTATCAAAAGAGCAACAAGCCAAAACATTCCAAGTTTTGGTGCCCTTTCGTCCTCTAAATGGTATACCTTCACTATCGGATAAAACAGCCTGAATATGAGTTCCATCTATTGCTCCAACACAATCCTAAGGATGTTATAACAAACATATTACAATTAAATAATACACAATAAATGTTGTCAAATATTAAAATTTATGAAAGTAAATTTACTCACTTTAAAGAATGTGAGAAAGATGACAAAAATAATATATTTTTTTAATTGTGATTATATATACCATCATATAATTGTTATTATTATTACACAATAATTTCTTGATTCGATTCGATTCGATTAGTTTTGATTCGATCAGATTCCATTCGATTCGATTCCATTCGATTCAAGAATTTCAGTTGAAAAGAACAGAGCCTTACTCTGGAACATAACTTTCGGCGAGAAGCTCCGGATCTGGAGCTTTCGGAGCTTCCAAGCTTCGATTTTGGAGCTTCAATGGAATCTCCCTTTTGTCAATTTTAAATATTTTTTTAATTTTTTCTTGAGTTGAAGAAAAAGAAGATGGATGAAAAGATGAAAATTAAAATTTTGGGAGTTTCTTTTTTATAATTAAAAGTTTTGAGTAAGTCTCTTAAGAGACGGTCTAGATAATTTATCTAGAGACGGACTTATATTGTCAAGAAAATCATCGATGTTATTAATCAAAACACATATGTTCTCAACATTGGCGTTTTTTCATATTACAACAAGACTTATTTCGTTAACAACATAGACGTTTTGATTAATAACATAGATGATTTTATTGATAACATAGGCCATCTCTCGTTTCTAGATAAGTTATTTAGAGACCGTCTTTCATTAGACTTTGTGTTTATTTTAAATTAAATTTAGATTAAAAAAATTATGAAATAATTATTACTTACATGACATTTTTATAAAGTTACATAAATTTTGCATTAAACCCCATTAATTATCAAAAGCAAAATTACGAAAGCCCCTAAAATTGAATTTGATGCGTGTATAACCCTCTTGTGTGTGTTAGGTGGTTTCATGCAAATTTTCATACTACAAGGGGTTTGGTTTGTTGCAATTTTGATAATTTGATAATTGAGCAAGCTTGGTGTTGATTTTATACCATTTACCCTAGAAAAAGAGAGATGCGTGAAAGGGGTCTGACCTTCTAAGTGTGAAACTGATGAATTGAATATTTAAGAATCAAAGAAATAAAAAAAGGCCAAGTTGACCCAGTCTTCCATCATTCTAATTGGCTTACTTACTATTGGGGGAACTGATCAAGTGTTGAAATAACAACTAAGAGAGTCCAAAAGTTAAACTATATAAATCGAGGGTTAAGTTGGTAGATTTGATCAATTGTTTATCTGCCTTTGTTCCGAGCAAGTTAATTACAGATAATGTCTTGGTAGCTTACGAAGTGAATCATTTTCTTAAAAATAAAACCAAGGGCAAAGACTCTTTTATGGCTTTAAAATTAAATATGAGCAAGGCTTATGATCGGGTAGAATGGGTCTTTCTGGATAGAGTGCTTCATAGACTAGGATTTGAGAGTTCTTTTCGTGACTTAATTATGCTCAGTATTCGAACAGTACGTTATGCTGTATTGTTGAATGGTGAGCCCCTTGACCAAATCCAGCCAGAGAGGGGGATCCTCTATCACCTTATTTATTTCTGTTATGTTCTGAAACTTTTAGTTCTTTGCTTTGTGATGCCGAGGAAAGGGAGGTGTTGCGAGGGGTGACTGTTAGCCCAAGCGCACCTAGGATTTCTCATCTATTATTTGCCGACGACACACTTATCTTTTGCCAGGCTAATGTGCATTCTGTTATGGAGATTTCTAACATATTACAGCGTTATAGCCTTGCTTCTGGACAGGAAATAAACATACATAAATCCAAAGTTGTGTTTAGTCGCAACACGAGTGATACTATGGTTCAGGACGTTTGTGAGAATCTTCCCGTGAGAGTGGTCGATTGTCATGAGAAATACCTAGGTCTACCAACTACAATGGGGAGATCGAAGAAGGAGGTATTTAGTTGGCTCCGGGAACGAGTGTAGAGCAAAATCCAGGGATTTGGAGGAAAGTGCTTCTCTAAAGCAGGCAATGAGGTATTTATTAAATCGGTTTTGCAGGCTATTCCTGCATATGTGATGGGATGCTTTAAAATTCCGGACTATCTCTTGTGTGAAATTGAAGCTATCATCTCTAGGTTTTGGTGGGGCGATGGGAATAAAGATAAAATTCACTGGGTTAATTGGCACTCTTTATGTGAAAGTAAAAGAGACGGAGGAATGGGGTTTAGAGACTTGAGGAGCTTTAACTTGGCGATGTTGGGTAAACAAATCTGGCGTGTGATACAATTTCCAGACGCTTTACTAAGCCGTGTATTGAAGGCCAAATACTTTTCCCATACGGATATATTGGATGCTGTCCCTAAGACGAATGCATCATACACATGGAAGAGTATTATGGGCAAAATGGATCTAGTACGGGCTGGAGTGCGATGGAGAGTTGGAAATGGTGTTGATATCGACATTTGGCAACATCAATGGATACCCAGGGACATAGCTATGAGGCCGATTACTCCAAATCTGTATGAGCTTTACGACGTTCCTGTTGCCAACCTGATTCATCAGGACTCGTCTACTTGGGACTTAGACCTTCTGCGTATTCTATTCTGGGACGAGGATGTCGAATCCATTGCAAGGATCCCACTGGTCAGTACAGCAAACCGTGATGTGCGAGTATGGCATTTTACTAAGTTTGGAGTGTACTCTGTTAAAAAGGCTTACTACTTGGCGAGAGATTTGCGAGCCAGGGAGATACAAAGTCGAAATGGAACATGTAGCAGTGGGAATGTTGTTTGTTGGGACCTTGTTTGGAAAATCAAGCTACCAAATAAAGTTAAAGTATTTCTATAGAGGGTTCTAAAACACGCACTCCCTGTCCTTTTCAACCTTCAACAGTGTCATATCAATCTAAACTCTCTATGTCCTGTTTGCAAATGTCAAAGTGAAACTGTGATGCACATTTTTTTCTTCATGTCAATATGCTAGACTTTTTTGGGCTTTATCTTCATTGCCTCACTCTATTGTTTCATCAGCAACAGGTGATGTTTGGGCTTGGATTCTTAATTAATGCTTATGGAAAGTTGTCGAGAGATGATTTCCAGATCTTCGTTTGTTGAATCTGGAGTATATGGTCCAACATAAACAAAATGGTACACGAAGGTCAAGGTTATGATCCGTGGGAGTCGCAGCAATTTATCAAGAGATATATTGGTAGATACAAGGAAGCTTGTGAGCAATTCAAACACCCACAGCCTCCAAGTTCGAATCTGAACGAGTGGAAAAGACCTGTCCTCAACGTGGTGAAGTTAAATTTCGATGCCTCCGTGAAACAAAGCAATAACTTTGCCGGAGTTGGAGTCATTGCGAGGAACCATGATGGAGAGACTTTGGCTTGGCGACAACGCAAAATAGCAAATGTACGGGATCCTGAGGTAGCGGAGGCGTTGGCAACCCGAAAAGCAGTATTCTTGGCTCGTGATGCAAGATATTGTGATATACAGATTGAAGGGGACTGCTTGGCAGTCATTAAGGCTTTGCAAGCCTCTGCTCCGATTCTCTCTCCGATCCGAAGAATCGATGATATTAGGCACGTGTTCGCTTTTAATTACATCGCTTTCTTTCGTACCTAGATTTATAAATTCTGCTGCTCATGATCTTGCTCAACATGTGGTTGAAGACATAAATGGCAGCTCTGTTTTAGTGGCTTGATGAACTTGAACTAGGCTTTGCCTTTTGATAATGAAATGTTATCTTGAACTCAAAAAAACGAAAAAAACAAAGAATATACATGAAAACCAATTACATCCATCAGCCAATAAATTTTACTACACAAAAATAATAGTTAAATTTACAACCTACAAACTAAATACATCTATTCAAAAACATTTACTACATCCTCAAAATAGTTATCTTCAGACTCTTGACTTGTTCGTCAATCCCTTCATCCACAACGTCTTCATCTTTGTCACCAATTATTTTCTTTGTTTGACCAACCTTTTTAAGAAAGCCTAAACAATTTCTACATAAACATATGTCATTTATGCGAAAAATTAAACTAGCAACACAAGACAACATAGACAATTTCTACATGAACATAGACAATTTATACACAAAAAAAAAAAAAAAAAAAACAACAACACAGAACAACATATACAATTTCTACATAAACATAGACTTTTTTATACAAAAAAACTCAACCATTCAAACAATTTCTACATATACGAAAAACTAAACCAGCAACACAAAACAACATACACAATTTATACATAAACATAGATCATTTATAAAAAAAGAAAAACTAAACTAGCGACAAAGAACAACATAAACAATTTATACATAAGCATAAGCCAATTATACAAAAAAAAACTAAACCATTCAAACTAAATTAACACACATAATAACATTAGACAATTTATACTAAAACATATACTATTTATACTAAAACATAGATCATTTTTGCGAAAACCAATACACTGAACAACATAGATAACATCTACTAAAACATAGATCATTTGTCAAAAAACTAAACAATACATAATGCATGGATACTCATTCGAAACATTACATATATCCATTTAAACTAAACCAGTAACACATAATAACATAGACAATTTATACTAAAATATAGACCATTTATATAAAAAAAAAAAAAACTAAACCATTCAAACTGACCAGCAACATATAAAAATATATAGACAATTTATACATAAACATAGACCATTTATACACAAAAACTAAACCATTCAAACTAATCAGCAACACATAATAACATAAACAATTTATAATAAAACTTAGACCATTTATACAAAATACTAAACAATATATAACGCATTTATATCTTCACAATAAACTAGCAACAAAGAATAACATAGACAATTTATACATAAATATAGGTCATTTATAAATTAAAAATTCTAAACCATTCAAACTAAATAACATATACAATTTGTACTACAACATAGTCCATTTATAAAAAAAAAAAAAAAAATACCACTCATTCAAAACTTAACATCTATATCCATTAGAGATGTGATCGAAAATTCACCAGGCGAAAAGAGTAGAAGAACCTTCTGGGGATCCTCGCCATAGTCGCCGCTTCCTAGAAGAAGAAACCGTTTTGGGAACGTGAAGAAGGAAATGGAAAAATGATTCAGAAAAAACCTGAAAGAAGGCTTATATACTGGATTCGAGATTAAACGGATGCCACCCGGATCCAAATTTCAAAAACCCGACCCGCGAGATTGAATCCGAGAAAATGAGCCAACCATTAAACTTAGACAATTTGGGTGCAAAGATAAGGGTCCAAATGTACTAGGACTTTTATAAGACTTGGTATACAATGTTTTCCTGCTCCGTCCCATATTTTTCATTTTAACTTTTTTCTGTCAACGTCTTCAACTTTGATATATTAAAGACTAAAGTTTCATAATATAATTTAATTGAACATTTATATTTATCGTTTAAAATTAATTCGTAGTCAAACTTGAAAATGGTTGATCGGGGGAAGTACTACTTATCATCGATGTATCATCAATCACCTACGAAGTATTTTATTTCAAGAGTATAACCATGAGTGTATCCTTTTTCATAATGTGTGATCTAATAAAAGGTATTTACTCCATTCCATTAATAATTTATTAACTTTCATTTTTTTTTACATTTCATTAAAAAATTTATAACCTACACATAAAAAAGTTTTTAACGCACACATAAAATTTTTATTAGGAACAATTACAAATTGGTGTGATTACCAAATCTTTCCTACTAATTAGTGATACACAATATCTTTATTACAATTTAGTGTCTATATATCTAATTTCAAAGATACCCTCTAACTAAATACTAAATATAGTATATTTAATAATAAAAATTAATCTTTAATCATCTAATCATCTATTAGAATTTGTTTAGATCTTGTTTCGTAAGATTAGCCAGCACCATCAAAATAAACGATCACCCTCATTTATCAGCATTTAATTGCAAGTATAATTTATCATTATATTACAAGCATCATCCAATACAAAACAAGCATCATATTAGTACTGCAAGCATTGTTTAACATTATATTACAAGCATAAAATAATACAAGCATCATCCAATAAGAAACAAGCATCATATATTAGTACTGCAATCATAATTTATTATTACATTACAAGCATCATTTAGCATTACATTGCAATCATCATTTTTGATAATTCAAGTGCGTGCTAGTCTTTCTCCGGAGGATTTGGCTTTGTCTGTTTTGTTTTGATAAGCAGGTTTATGACAACCAAGTTTATGATGCTCAAGACTCTGTTCAGTTTGTCCAGCGTTATCTGGCTAGATTCCGGGAGGCCCAATCCAAATTCTGGACCGCCTGACTTGCCGCAACAATGGACTGCACCGGCACAAGGACAGATCAAGATTAACTATGATGCCGCATTACCCAGACACAATGCAAGTGCGGATATAGGTGTGGTGGATCGAGATAGTTTTTGGCGTGGCAAAGACGACACATTAGATGCCCAGAAGTGGCGGAAGCGCTTGCTGTCAGTTTATTTTGCAAAATAATTAAAGGAATTTTACCAATGTGAGTTTTGAAGATGATTGTCTCAATGTAGTGAAGCAGCTAAGCAATGCGAGCAGGTCGCTTTCCTATCCTTGATGAAGTTAAATCCATCTCTTCTTGTTTTCAATTTTTTACTTTTCTTTATGTCAGACGTTCTGGGAATTGTCTTGCCCACTCTTTAGCTAAGAATTTGGAAACTGATGATGATGGATTGGATGAACTTCCTTAGGATATCAGTGATGATGTAAGTTAATACTATCAATATAAGTCTATTTCTCTAAAAAAATAATAATAATAAAATAAAAAAAATCAAATTAGTTACTTTTTCTTAATCCTAGAGAAAGTAAACACTTAATTAGAGAGGTTTAAATGGGACGGCGGGATTATGATTCAACAGGAAAATAATACATACAGATGATAAGATTCGTAGGAACGCTCTCTTCATTTTTGTTTCCATATTCCTCGTACACTTGTTCTATGCTCTAAATATTTCCTCTTTTACTTTCAAAATATGATTATCAAATGATACAATTTGGTAATGCATATACGTGGAAATATACATGGACAATATTAGATCAAGCGTCCATCGTTATTATAAATTTATAATCATAGGTCGCCAAAAATCTTTATTTATAAAAGTACCATTATTAGTAAATACCAAAAATGGGCTTTATATATAAATACTACCAAATTTATTACCAAACATTGTGGTGCCATTATTAGTAAATACCAAAAATTGGGCTTTACATGAGTTCTCCTTGTTAATGATTCACAATTATTGTTGAGTACGCGTATCACTTAGGATCGTGGTTTAGCACTACAATGTTAGGCAACTTAAATGTGCCCAAGGTGCCCGTGCGTCAAGTATTATATATGTATCGTGGTTTACCACTCAAATGTGCCCGTACGGATAATTGAGTTTGTAGTTGTACACAACCAAGTCAAAGGCTAGTAAAAGATGAAAATCAAATTATAATCTATCCCCTTAAACATTAAACAACTACTTTTGGTCTAGCCATAACGTCAATTCAGACATTCAGTTGATTAAGAGTAGAAATAGTATACCCACAAACAAGTTTGAATCCTATTTGACCAAGTTTGTTAATCATACAGTTTAGGTTCTAGAATCACACTATACAGTTTAGGTTCACTTGAGAATATCATGTTCCCAAATCCTCGTGTTTGAACATATTTACCCATGTTATATCTCTCTGTAACCTTTATACTCTACGCATCCTTACTTTTGATCTGAAATAAAAGGGTGAAATTCACTGGCGGACCTAGGATTTCAACCTCGGGGGCGAAATTACATATATGAGGTTTTTCTGAGGGTTAAGGGGGCGAAATCCAAAATTTTCGAAAATATTACCTAAAAAAAAAAAAATCCAAAATTTTTTTTTTTGGGGGGGGGCATTCCCCCTAGGTCTGCCCACTGAAATTGATAATCTACACGTGTACGATATTTATGTGTGTAAACATAATCCTAAACATATTCTAACTAATATTTATATAATCTAACAAAGAGTTTATAAGCTCATCTTTTTTAGACGGAAAATTACTCTTGGTACCATGTTGGAATAGTACAAATTTGAAATCTTGATTTCGACTCAAACTTGTATATAATTTCAGTCTTGAATAAAGACTGTTTTCACACGAAAACTTTAACAATTGTAAAATGGTTTCACATGGATCACATAAATAACCGATTGGGTTACTTGAGCACCAGCAAAACCAACTTCACAACTCATTCACTTAACTAGGTAAGCAATTAATATAAATATTTCCATCTATAATATATTTCAAGGCTTGTTTGTGTGATCTTGGATGGTATGTTTTCAAGTTGTAATAGTTGAGGCTGCAAGTTTGTAACATTGATCTAAAACTTTTGGGGTATAAACTTGTATTGAAATGACTTGGAACATCAATGGACAATCTTCTCAAGTTTGTTCGTTATTCCGCCCATGGTGAAGATGGTTGCAACTTGCAACCCAACTGATGCGGGTCGAATGGTGTTAACATATATGCATAAATTAAATCATCTGAAGCATTCTGGCAAGTTTTAACAGTTTTGTTGTTCATAAAAAAAGTATCCAAATTTGACGTTTGCTTAGCGTTTTCCGGGTCGAAATGGCGTTTCAAACAAGACTCAACGCTCTGCAATGATGTGGAGGCTCGTACGGCCATCGGACATCATTTGGAGGGTCAAAATCGCAATTTACTGCTTTTTAGTGCTTTTTCGTAATTTTATTTAAGTTTAAGGACCTTTCTGTTATTTATTTATGTTATAGGCGGCTAGGGTTTACTATTAATATAATTGAGATTTTCCTTAAATCTGTCAATTATCTGTATTCTGTTGAATCAATGAGGTTGAGTTATTATTCCTTGTCTTTAGCCACGCACTGTATCACCCTCGGTTAGGCAAATTTGATCCCTAGACAATATATACGACATATGTGGCCATTTATCCTTCTGTATAGGATCTATTTCGAGGCCCGTGTGGGTGATCCATGGAAAGTATATTCTCAAGTAGTAATTGTTAAATAATCATCTCTTATACTCTTTTTACTTTCGTTTTGGTTGATTAATAAAATTTATTTTGTCGATTTAAAAAAAAAAGTTAATATTGAAGTTTTAATTCCAACTCAAACTTAGTATCCATCCATCCATCCATATATTATGTAAAGCACAGGGATTAATTCAATCCTACGTGGAATTTTGTAGAATTAGTTGTATTTTAGCCAGAATATATTTCATTGTTATTTTTTGTATATTGTCTATATATATAGTTTTTATTAAATCTCATATAACTTTATCTACAAAAATTCAAAAAATATTTTGAACATATATTTGAATTCTTCGTGACAAGACGAATCCATAGACACCAATCTTGAATAGTATTATTTCAAGAAATTATTTTATTCATTAAAATAAAATATGAATTTATTAAATAAGATAAAATGAATTAATGGAATTTTAAAAATAGAGTATTTATTAAATAAATTCAATCTACGTGAAATTTTGTGGAATTAGTTGCATTTTCAACCAGTATATCTTCCACTATTTATTTTTGGTATGTTGGCTGCATATATAGTTTTTATTAAATCTAATATAAATTTATTCTACAAAACTCTGAAAAATATTGTGAACATTTATTTGAATTCACCGTGACAAGACGAATCTATAGACACCAATCTAGATTATTATTATTTATTAAATAAATTATTTTATTCCCTAAAATAAAATATATATTTATTAAAGAAGATAAAAAGAAATAATGGAATTTAAAAAATAGAGCATTTATTAAATATTTAATACTCCACCCATCTATTTAACAAGAAATTAATAGATATTTAGATTTTTCAATTATAAATTTTGATTCTACGGTTGAGCAACGTTCGAATAGGGGGTGAGATTTTGTTCCATGATGTTTTGCCAGGTTAAACGTGAGGCTAATGTTTTAGCACTCAGATTATCAGTTGGGAGTTCTTAGAAAATATAACTAGAACGCGAGCGTGTCATTATGGCATCTAATTACAAATAATATTAAAAGTATATGAAGGTAAGTGCAATCGTTGTTTCTGATAACGAATTGTCTTTTTTAGTTGAATTAAGATTTTGGATAGTGCGAATTGATCTGTTCCAATTTGATTAAAGAAGATGGAGAAGAAATATTGGTTATTGTTGTTTTTTTTTTCTTTAATGATGAATTGATTTTGTTGGAGTTCGAATAGGGTAATTTGAATTTATTGGAGATGACATATTGAGATTTTTTAATGATGAATTGATTCTGTTGGGGTTGATTTAGGGCTTGAAATTTAATTAGAGAAGATAAATTGAGTTTTTTTAATGATGAATTAATTTTTTTGAAGTTGCGTTAGGGCTTAGAATTATAATTAATAAAACATATTGGTTTTTTGTAATTAAAATCTAATTTACATGCGTATCACAAATCGGTTCAATTTAATACTCAATTGCACAACTCTAATAGTTGTGCACTTATTTATATTTATACACACACACACACACACTAGCATGTAACACATAGTAGTGTGTTAAGGGTTTTTATATAAACCAATGAATCTGTGATTGGAAAAAAAAAGGAGAAAATATTGAAAAATAATAAATAAAAGGGAGAAACTTACGCCAATGGGATTCGAACCCTGCACCTTCTACTGAAACAATGACACATGTACGTACCATATTCAAATTGAATTAATAAGATCAACGGATGATATTTAAATTGAATTACAAACTTAGTGAAACTTTTTGAATTATTATACTACTTTGAATATACTGTAATATATAAAGTTGATGAGTTAAATCCACCAGATTCATTCAAATTCCAGCCATTCTACGTGAAATGTTGATACGGTTGAGCAGAGTCCGAAAGGGGACGTATTAGTGTTGTTGCTGGGGGATCATGAGGGCAATGTTATTGCTTGGTGGTTTTTTTTTTTATGTCTTATGGTTGCTGAAAATGCGGAAGGTTGGCCAGCCAAATTAAGAACAAAATTTGTTCGAGATTTTGAGTGGCAACATGTAGTAATTGAAAGAGATTGTTCTTTGGTGATTAGATCTCTTAAATCGACAAATTTTAGCTTTTCCCCTTTATTTCACTTTTCAGAGAAATTCAGGTATTTGATGGAGAATTAAGCTTTGCCAAGTTAAATGTGAGGGTAACGTTTTAACACATATATTATCGGTGTTCTTATGATGACGTTGGTTTGGTATATTTGTATTATCCACACGAAAATCGTTTTAGCATATATTGTTATAGTGGTATATATGTTACTAGACATGCTTTTTTCAGTTCCAGGATATAGAAGAGATACACATGAGCTAATTGGTGGTGTGTTGATCTTTACATGTCTATCAACAACATTTTACACGTGAAGACTTTCAAGTTCATTTTCTTTATGTATAAGATTCGATCAGTAGGATGAGATATAAGGGTTCTCTTCTCTACGGTCTCTGTCCGGAAGGACTGGTTCTATCCAACCCGAATTCAACACCGTGCGAAATAATGATGTTCAGGTCCGGTCTAGCATATACTCGAACCCGTTCCACACCATTGTTACAAGACCCGAGCGCAACATTTTATGAGTAAGTTAGTAAAAAGTACAATTTTCTCCCGGGGGGGGGGGGGGGGGGAGTCTTCATATACTCTTTAGGCGGGAAAACTCTCTTCGATCTTCGCTCTATCCATAATGGGCCTGGAGATCTGGTACTCTCTAGGTGGGGAAACTCAATTTGATCTTCTCTCTACTTTCTTGATCTCCATAACGAGCCGAGGGAGGGGGATCAGCTTATACTCTCTAGGCGGAGAAAATGTCTTCGATCTTCTCTGTACTTTCTTGACCTCCATGACGGGCCGGTTTTTTTTTGGGGGGGGGGGGGACAACCGTACCATGTGAAATTATGTTTGTAGAATAATAATTTTTGTATCTTTGGTGGGGTGATGCATACACCGTGGGGTTGTTGGGAACCAGTGGGTTGGAAAAAAACAATCGTAATATGTGAAATTAAGTTTGTATAATTTTTTTTTTTTGTGTGTGTTGTGGGGTGACCACATACCACCGCGGTAAAAAAAATATATTTTTTTTTAATAAGCCAATTATATTACATGGGCTCACCATATTTTTACATTTTTTATAGTTAACATAAATGAACACTCAATGATAGAATATTGAATGAAGAAGGACTACCGACCGACACCATGATCAACATTATTCACATAAATTTAACTACCTTATTTTCTCGATTAATTTATTTTATCACTCCATTTCTATTTATTATTAAAAATCAACCATACCAGCACACTAGTGAAGTGGTGAATCCAACTTCCACAGAGATAAGGAGCCATAATTACAAAACAACCCACTAAATTAATGCTAGTGAAGTGGTGAATCCAACTTCCACAGAGATAAGGAGCCATAATTACAAAACAACCCACTAAATTAATGTTAAGAGGTCATTATCAAAAAATCCATCTACTAGTATATATATGAGATGAGAAACCCCACTTCAAATTCCCCTTCGAACTTTCAAACTAGTGCTCCAACATCACACGCTTAACTTAAGGTCATAAGCTGGCTAGCTATCTATCTATCCAGAAGAAGCTTGCCAAACTCCAATGGAACCAGAAACTTCTCAGTAAGTTACTACTATACTCTCATTAATCAATGATCACATATTTCCGAGTCTTGAATATGACCTGGAATTGTGTTACATAAATATAATATATATTAGTTCAACAATTGGAATTTTGAGTTCAGGTTCGAGTCAAGTGACATGTTAGCAACATATTTGGCCTCAACGCCACTTCTGGAGGAAACATGGAGGCTTTGCAGCCGAGCCAACGCTGCAGCCCAGCACAGCTTCACAGTGGACCGGGTAGGGGAGGTGGCGTACGTGGCATTTTCCGGTGTGCAGGCGGTTTCGTCCTCTGAAGAAAGCAGCTGGAGCTTGGTGGGGCTAGAGAGTGTTGGTGGACCTGGTGGTGAAGGGATTTTTAGTGCATTTGTTGGTAAAGATGAACCAATTATGGTTCATTCTGGGCTGCTTCAGCTTTTCTTCTCTTTTTATCACAGCCACAATTTTGAACACAAGGTTAGTACCTAGTACTATCAATTTCTTGATTTCTTGTTAAGATGATAATAATATTTACAAAGGAAGTCATGGTAAATGCTGAAACTGTAATCTAGCCAAAATGTTAGATATGTGTAGATATTATCATAAATCTCGAACTCGTAAAGATGTGTAGAATTAGTTTGATACTAGTCCATGCCTGTATAAACAGGGCCAGCTAAGGCCCGCCCGCACAGGGCCCCCGAAAATTTTGAGGCCCCAAATTTTGCAGCATCTATATATATTCTGTATTTATGTTCTAGATTAGATTTAGAATAACTCGGAATGGTATTTTTCAGGTCATCTTCGTCAAGGTATTAAACCCCAACAACATGAAGGGTATTTGTATTTAATAATTATTAAGAAAAAAAGTATATATATATATATATATATATATATATATATATATATATATATATATATATATGATCTTATTTTAGTTTACCAAGCACGCGTTATTTGAGTTTAGCTTTCTCATTATAAAATATTTCTAGTAAGTAGTAATGCATAAGTAATCTCTTCCTTAATATCCCTTTCTATTTATTATAATACCAACAAAGACAAAACCGTGACTTGAAGGAAAGAGAAGAACAAGTAATTAGGAAACATAAGTAATCGCGCTTATATAGCATTGTTTAGATATCACAACTAACTAAATATAACCCTAAACTATTTTTGATTAAGATTACTACATAAAGCGAGGAACTAGGAATAAATATAATAAGATCTATAAAGGAACTAAATATATAGGATAAAGGGCATGTGTATAAGAGACGAGTTAGGATCACACTTTCTAGAAGCAATTCATTATTGTGTACTACATGCTAAAGTATTCCACTTAAAAATTACGTTTTAGTTAAAAGTTACTGCTTGATGAGAGAGAGCAACAGCTGAATGACTATTTTGTTACTAATTCATTCACACTAACATAACATTACTAAACTAAATTTTATACGATTTGTTTGTTGTTTGAGGTGTCTCACATTTAAAATTATAAGAAGGAAGGGAAATTCTTTATGTGATGAAACATATTATGGTGTAGTGGCAGAAGTCTTGTACAATATGTTTCATGTCCTAGGTTCGAGACCTGTTGCATTCCAACTTTTTTTTTTCTTTTTTATTTATATTATACTATTATTCAAACCTCTCTTAAAATGTCGTACGGGACTCTGAAATATGTGATACGCCGCTCTGCATAAACTTTACAACAAAAGGCATTACTAGTCTCACAACAATACAACCTAGGATACATGTGAACATGTTCTAAATGTGAAACAGAGT
The DNA here is from genome assembly GCA_026545765.1 of Plantago major. Classification (NCBI taxonomy): domain Eukaryota; kingdom Viridiplantae; phylum Streptophyta; class Magnoliopsida; order Lamiales; family Plantaginaceae; genus Plantago; species Plantago major. The sequence goes on along the minus strand of CM048840.1, from coordinate 25,501,361 downwards.
CAGTGCATATATATTCCACATCCTCACTCATGTGGTCCTGTTTTCACACCGGTTTGTAGCTATTAGTAGTAATAACCACGAGGAATGTTGGTTAACTTATAAAACAGAACCTAATTTCATGATTATGAACTAATGGGGAATAAATTATATAAAATGTCATGGTAATCTGGTTTAAGAAATAATAACACTCAAATCAGATTCACATGGCCCAATCTTATAAAAGAGTTTATGAGTAAAGTTGTTACAGTACTCTCAGCTTTCTAAGAATAACTATTTTAAGGGAGTTTTATTAATATAACCTGATTAAAAATACCTATTAGTAAAGGAGTATGTGACTTTATGTTTAGATGATTTTTGTAACGAGCCATCATGTTCTTTATGTTCCAACAATTTGAATGAACGATTTACCTTTTCATTAAAAGAAAAATTCATATCAAAATCCGCAAAAGATTGTGGTGAATTAATAAGGGGGTGGTATGATTCATGTCTTTGTTTCTACAGACAGTAGCTAATTAAGAAACATGGAACTTTGTACCATTGACTGAGTCTTTGAATTGATATGAGTTGGTATGTGGACTTTGAAAAGACTGTCTAGCTATAGTGGGTATGCAAATTTTTATTGCACTGTTGTGATTAAATATCTCAGCCATCTTTAAATCCTTGTTTAATAAACTTCACAGAAGATTGAATTAGAAAATCTTTAGTGTGTTCAACTGATTCAACCACACACAGAATTGTCATCTATTAGACCGACCTGTACCCTGTAGAAAACCCAAATTCGTTCAGGAGTGAGAGCCTGTCTACCCACTTTGAGCCGTGGTTGAACCAGGAAAGCCTAACGTTGAACCGATGATTCCGTATTGATCAAGAGAAACCGGCTGAAGTTCTTGCGAGGGTGTCCTTTAGATTTCCAGGTCCGGTTTTAAAACATTAGGTTACAATCTCATTCATGAGATTATTCACATATGCTATAATAATAGCCCGTTTACGTCAACAGCAGGAACAGTGACAGGACAAGCCCATAAACAAAAACAAGAAAGCCACCAGGGTACTAACGTAAAAGACAAGCCTAACTTTCAAGACTTTTTGCACATTATTCCAATTTTAAGTTCAATGAATATTTGAGACTTTACTTGGTTTCACTTGATGACACGCAAAACTTCAAGCTAATATTTTTATTTGTTTTTTCTTTTAAAAAAAGTCGATTTCGTTCGAAATTGACATCTTATACAGAATAAACCTAAACTTATGCTGATAGTGATATTGAGAATGTTTTTTGTGTACACGTAAAAGATTCCATGCATATCAGATTCGACTTTTAATTTTGGTAACAATTTGCTATCAGGATAAAAGTTAAAACTCTAGCATCCAAGTTTACCTTATCGTTTAAACATGCGATGAAACATAGAATTCGTAAGTTATAGAAGTTCGATGAGGCTCGGATTTAAAAAAAAAAAAATATTGAAGTAACACCTGATCTTGATTTGCAGATGCCTGAAATCTTGAATGAATGCAAATCAGTCATCTTCACAGGTCATTCTCTAGGAGGAGCAATTGCATCACTCTCAGCCCTATGGCTACTTTCCTACATCCAAACTAATTCACTTTCCAAAACTGTTTTCTGCATAACTTATGGTTCACCTCTCATTGGAAATGAATCATTTTCGCAAGCCATCCTCCAACAAAGATGGGCTGGTAATTTCTGCCACATTGTCTCCCAGCATGACATACTGCCAAGGCTTCTCTTCGCTCCGCCATCTCCCTCAAACGTGCACCTAAACTCCCTCTTCCAGTTCTGGAACTTATCCATGACTTCCCCGTACTTTGGCCAGCTTGCTCCACCCCTGTCGGATGAGAACAAAGCCGAACTATTTCAAACTGTGTTGGCTTGTCTACAGGCCAGGTTAAGAGAAGAAGTTGATCAAGAAGGAAGCCCCTATACGCCATTTGGCAGCTATATGTTTTGTACAGAAAGTGGAGCGATTTGCTTGGATAACCAGAAGGCTATAGTGGCGATGCTTTATTTGACAATGTCAAAGGGTTCAGCTACTTCCTGTGTGGAGGATCATCTAAAGTATGAGGAATATGTTGGGAAAGTTTGCTGGGAGTACTTACGCAGGAGTACCTTCATGGAAGGGCATTCACCTGAGTCGAGCAATGATGCTGGGATTGCGTTGGCGCTGCATTCATCAGGAATATCCTATGAGGTACACACTTAAAACACCCAAAATGATCTAAAAAGCTCGTGTAGTCCTGATGCAAATGTAGCTCACTGGTCGTGAATTTGACAGGAACCGGTTTATGAGACAGCAAGCAACTGCCTTGCAGTGGCAAGACATTTAGGATGCAGCCGCAGCATAAACAATGCAAGAATGGCAGTTAAGTTATCGAAAATCACACCTTGCAGGGCTCAGATAGAGTGGTACAAAGCACGCTGCGACAATTCTGATGATCAGTTGGGATACTATGACTCTTTCAAGCGGCGAGTTGCCCTTAGGAGAGATCAAAAGGCTAACAGCTATCGTATAAAACTCGGTCAGTTCTGGGACGAAGTCATCAGTAAGATGGAAAACAATCAACTAACTCACGATTTTCACAAGATGGCAAAGTACGTGAACGCCTCTCAGTTCTACAAGCTGCTCGTTGAGCCTCTGGAAATCGCCGAGTACTACAGAACAGGTGAGCATAAGAAGAAAGGGCATTACATCGAGCATGGCCGGGAGAAAAGGTTCAAGATTTTTGACAAGTGGTGGAAAGACAGAAAGGTTGGAGATGAAGAAACTAAGCCGAGAAGCAAGTTTGCAAGTTTAACGCAAGATTCGTGCTTCTGGGCTCGGGTAGAGGAGGCAAGAGACTGTATTTACTGCATTCCAGGAGAAATTGATCAAGGAAAGCGACAGCTTTTGCTGGAGAAGATTGAAAAATTTGAAGAATATGCAAGTGCAATGGTTGAGAAAAAGGAAGTGTCTGTAGATGTCCTCGCCAAGAATTCAAGCTACAATATGTTTAGAAAAGAATGGGGTGGCCTTAAATCTCAATTGCATCAGTTCCCGTCTCATTTTCCAGGTTTTCAGGACAAAATGGTTCAATAAAATGTTCTAGTATTCTGGTGACTAGCATTGTAAAATGAATGATATGGAAGAGAAAGGAGAAGGATACTTGCTAAATAAAAAGTTAGTGCAAGTTGTGAGTGCAACATAAATCCAAATATCTTTCTTTAGCTTTATATAGCCAGGGAGAAGAAGCAAGTTTTTGCAAAGATGGGAGCAGCGTACCCACTACCTACCCAATTATCCACAGATAAGTTATGGCGGCGAAGACTAACCTTTAAGATGGATAGACCAAGAAGAATGCAGATCAAGTCACACCAGATAGCATCTGAAAGAATTTTATGCGTTCAGTGTACTTTTCTCCATATTGACAAGAATGGAGTTCCTTTATCTCTTGATAGAGCATAAACCTGTATCCATTATAGATAGTAATAATTAGAATAATGTCATACAATTAGTAATAATTGGCATGTGATTGTATAAGAATAGTATAAATAAATTGAAAAAAAAAAAATCCATGTAAAATTCCTTAGATATTACTAGTAATCATGCTATACTCTATTAATATGTGGTTTTGGATACAATTAGTGTCATTGGCTCCTTGCAAGCAGTCCTCTAGTTTATTCATTGAAATACTTCAGCATATTTGTATTTTCAGAATTTCTGAATTGTAGCTGTAAATCGTTAATTAGCTACACAATGGTTCAAGTTCAGCCACGGGCTATATAATAAAAGAATATTACATTTTAGATGACCATCTCGTTTTTCACCTAAATGAATCATGCAGTGTTTCTGGTGGGGAGAGAGTAATTAGTTCTTATGAATCATAACTCATTAGAACTTATCAAAGCTAATGTTCCAAGAATTATATCAGTAGCTCGATTTATATGTTAGTCTTGCAGAAACAAAGACACACACGGGAAATGACGAGCAACTTCAACCACAGCATTAGCAACTGTATTAAGCATCGTAAAGTTTCCAATATTATATAATGGAAGTAAAAGGAATTTGAAAAAATGATATCAGAGCAGTACCAATTCTCTTCTGAGTTCTTGCTTGTGCTCTAGCACATTGAGACGCTTCTCCGCCCAAATCCATCTGTTCCATTTGCATCATCTGTGGTAGTTCAGCCTCAAGAATATATAAACTCATACAAACCAAGAGAATAGTAACAAGTACGTTTCCGTGATCTTTAAGTTCTATGTCGGCTTGAAAAGGTGGCAGGTAGTAAAGAGGAAAGGCCAACTTACTTATTCACACATTATTGCTTGCTTGAATTCAACATGCAATGCAGAAGCAAAATGTCAAGAACAAAGAAAGCCCGCGATATTTGTACATATACTATGAAGAATGTTTGGATTTATTTATAACCAGAACAGTAATAAATTGCTACAAATGAAATTTCATATTACTAGTTTCATATATGGTCTTGCATAGACTAAGTTACTTGTTCAGATTACCAATAATACCAGAGTGTTTTGATCTGCATGACAAAACGTTGCTTGACGAATTATTTGTGAACACTGAATTCCAAGTAGAGCCATTGGTAGACCTTGAGCAAAGTTGGTGATTGAATGAATCTAAGATATTACATCAACAAAAGGAAATCTGATAAAAGATTCTGCAGGGCCCAATATGGGATTTCAGAGAAAAGTCGACATATTATGAAGGCTTCAACATCACCTTCAACATGCTGTTTTGATTTTATTTTTTAAAATTAACAAATTAGGCAGATATAATAGAATGTGATTATCCAGTTGTCTACAATTGCTGCTGGTCTGCTACACAGGCATGACCAGCTCACAATTCCTCACTTCCTTACTGGACCTAGACTCGAATTAATATCATACATGGCAAATCTTAAAATAGACCATCGGGTCGATATGCTGTGATAGGAAATCATCCATGTGAACAAATCACATGAAAAACTTGTAATATGTGTAGTCAGTCACACTTCTGTCTCATGTGGTGAGAAAAATTTAACTGCAAGATACTACTTGATAACAGATCCATCCATACTACATCTAAATATTCCACAAAAGATGCTTCAGTTCAGGTCCTCGTGAAAGTTTATACTTTGTGCAGATTTTCAGCAAAAATTAGTAAAATGGTTTTTCCCCACTCCAGAAGAAGATAATTTTATCAGAAGATGGGCAACATTGACGAATCAGAAATTGTTGCCTTGAGCTACAAAATGTTGAAAATGAACTAAATTGGAGAAATATCATACACTATAAATCAAAACTTTCAAAAAACAAAAAACATTTCATTGCAGTAAATTCACAAACTGGAGTGCAATGCTGATTATGCCTGATAGGAAAATCAATAAAGAATGAAAGTAGTAATTTATATGAATATCAAGATAGTGCATTACAGATTTGATGACAAGAAAGATACAATTGAGTACCTATTTACGCACTAGATTATCATTATTATACAATCCACGGACAGGTCGGCATTCGTGCAAAAGCAATGCCCATTAACACCTGAAACAAGATGGTTTCTTTTTAGTGTGAAGGCTAGACAAATTTCTAGCATGAAAATGTTCCTTTAATACCAAAAAAAAAAAAAAAAGAAAAAGAAAAAACGGTTAAGAAATTAGACACACCTAGTATAGTTTTCTAGACATTAGGTCAAATCTCATAATCCAAGTTATCTTCTGTCAGTCTACAATATAAACAGCTATTGTTAATTGTTAGTGCAAAATGTCTACAAACTCAAAGTGCTTCTTCTGTGATCAAGAAAAATGGGAGACATTCTTAAAGTTTGACTAAACAAACTCCCCTAACAATTCAAACACCAAGTCAATTGGTCTTCCCATATGTGCTAATATGTTGTTCCACTAAGAAATTCACAACTACACTACACTGAAATAATTTTAATCAGATTATTGTCCAGCTCGTTTTCTTCATCCTAATTTTTAATTACTTTTATTTTATTTCTAATAGAGTGACATGCCAGGAGCCGATTGTTGGAGTCGTAACAAGTTTGGTATTGTCTATCTATTTAAAACCTCAGGAATCATAGTAATGAACTAAACCACAGAAATTGATCAAGAAAGAGTTGCACACTGATAACAGAATCACAGACCTGAAAATTTGAGTTGCTCACCTCAGAGTTGATATTTTCATCACAAGCAGATACACAACAAGGACAGGAAGAACACAAGATCCTCATTTAAGTTGAAGGAATAGGATCAAATGAATGCACAACTTGTTCCAGTATAATTCTCCTTTCCATGTCCATAGGGTTGTCTAGCCCATCTGACTGGTTGATATTCAAAAGGTAGAGCTTCTTTGATGCCACAAATGCAGCAGAAAACACCCTCTTCAGCCCGCCCCTGGTGCTGTCAACTTTGTACTCAAACTCATACACTGGAAGGCCTGCAGGGCCTGATCTCTCAGAGAAAGAAATAACCTCAGCTTCTTTCGTGCTTTCCTAGAATAAGACGCAGTTTAACTCTAATTAGCTATGCTCTGCTGTAGAGTAGAGATTCCAATTAAACCAAATTACAACTCAAAAGGCAGGGGCAAACAGCGGCGGATTTAGGGGGGGGCGACTGGGGTCAGCTGCCCCCCCCCCCCCCCCGAAATCTTAGTTATTACTGTTATATAGTATACGATAATATGCTGTGTCCTGGTGGTAGAGCTTGTGGTGTTTTATGCAGCTGGTCTAGAGTTCAAGCCTCACTTCCAGCAATTTTTATCCTCCTTTTTCCCATGAAAATAACCCATGTAGAGTTCCATATCGTTATTCTTGTCCCTATCTTTTTCATTCTCATTCTTATCTCACATGCCAATTATTTTTTATGAAAGGGTTTCATTTTTACCCGTATTCTCTACATTTATGTTATTTTCATGTTATTTTTTTACATTTTCTATCTATGTCTATGTTATTAACATCCTTAAAATCTATTCTATTTTCAAATAAATCTTATGTAACAAGTAATGATCATCAACTATAAACGGTGAATTCTATTAACTTTAGAATTCGAAAGAATTTATGATATTATAAGGGTCATTTATTGTTCAAAATCATACTTTACTCCTCATACTTTACGCAAAACTAATTCCACACACAATTACATTCGACCCCCCTAAAATATGGTTCTGGATTCGCCACTGGGGGCAGAGGCAAGTTTATCCAGTAATGCACCCTTCATAGGACCTACATGGCAAGAGACTTTACTAAAATGACTTATTTTCCCAACAGACTAGAAATTAGAATCCTTCAAAACTTGTCGATTCAAATATAACTTCAGCAGCTAATGCAGAATAATAGTATCTGATATCTAACGATAAGTACAAACTACGCTGAGATGCCCACATATAAATGCCAAGGATACCTATAGCTCAACCTCATGTGGTCGCTTTTCCAAATGAAAGACATTATACAAGATTGAAGCAAGAATTTACAGTTACCCTTTACAACTTGAGCTATTCATCAGTCAGGATCCTAAACTCAGCTTCATCCACCTATGCTCCCAAGAAAGGTATTCAACTAGCCGAATGTGTTCATTCTAAATTACTACTACTAGAGAAGATATCCAAGCGTACATAATGTGTTCATTCTAATTTCTACATTGCTACTACTAGAGAAGATATCCAAGCGTACAAAACTCCAAAGAAGAATGCACTATGAAGGTTACCGCAATAACCAAATCGACTGACCTTGCGCCTTTCAGCCTGGATAAGTTTATCTGCAACAAATTCAGGATTCCCAAATTCAACCAGGCTCGAAATCCTAGTTGGAGTGACCACCACACCCACATTGTTTGCTTTCTTTATATCATCCTCAAACAACACAGTCGCTCCCGCCTTATCCACCTTATTAAATCAGCAGCATTAAATCTCAATTTATCTCCAAATCACCAAAAAAAAAAAAAAAAAGAATGGACATACTATTAATCAAGCCATTTTTACAATATCCTACATAGGTGATAGTGCTATGTTTTATCATGTTCTCTTCAGCACTAATAATCAAATCAAAATGAAATTTCGGTAAACGGTAAACCCAATGGAATGCAGAAATTTGAATTCGGACCGAGGGAGTATTACCTTAGTCCAGGAAGAAGGTATGAGGAGGGTGAACCCCTCACTAGAATCGGTGTATCGATTAAGCTCCAACACTTGAGACGCCATGGCATTGGAGAAAAGGAGTAATCTTGAAAAGGGCTGATCAGAAAATGACAAGAGAAATCCTAGAGTCGATGCATTAAGCGTTCTTCTACCTATATCAGCTGGAAATTTTGCACCACATTTGTGAAGATAGGAAGAAGAGATTGAGCATGCTGCAGCTGCTTTGGTTCGATTAATGGGCAAGAAATGGTTGCCATGGTGATAGTTTGAGGAAAGGATTGAAGTTCCACAGATAGCCATTACAGTTTTCTGTGTGACTTTCACCTTCTCAACTGATTTGAGTATTTTACAGGCCAAAGTGAAAGGTTGAGAATTTGCTGGGCTACTTTGTTATAAATCGGCCCACATCAAACTGGGTCATGAGATGGAAATGTCCAAAATCAATTTCGTGGAAATTTTTGATCAAGTGCTACTTTTTCAAACTTCAATTTTTTTCCGAACCATGAGTTGGAAATGTGGAAATGGAAAGTTTGATCAAGTATATCAGTTTTGAAACTTCTTATTAGTGGCCTGGCCCATACTTCTTATTACTATTATATATTGGAAGAAAAAGTATATATTCATCGAAGGTAATCAAATACTACGTCGAACAGCCCAACCCCAAGTATGAACACCTCGTTGAGCTAGATTATGAGGTAGCACATTATTTTCACTCGGAACAAACTCTAAACCAAAAACATCAAACGAATCGAGCAATTTAATATCAGCTAAAATAGGGCCACTGCGAGAAAAATCCTCAAAAACGCTATAATTGAAAAAAATAACTAAAGAGAGACCGTATGAAGAAACTCGAAGCCGCCTCCACCCTCGTAAGATCACCCAATGTACCACTGCCCCGGTCCAGCTACCGATTAAGTTGGACCAGCATATAATTAAAAGGCCTTATTAAGGGGAGAAGGTTATCCACCTTATATGTTGTTTACATGATCTATGGGATATTCTAACCCTACCAACCCGTCATGAACCCACACACCCATTCCCACACCTACCCCCGAGCCATCACGAGAAAAAGCAGCATCCATTTTGACATGAACAAAAGGTGCCTTTTGCTGTCAAAACAACAGCTTGCTGAAATGATCTTGATGGGGAAAATTAAGCTTGATTCAAATTGGATTCAACTTTTCAAAATTCTTACTAGTATATATTTTCTAGCAATACCAAACTGACTAGTAGAATAAATAAATCAGAATAAGCCCATGCATCTTCCAATCTAGAATCTAGCTGTTGTGGGATAACTAGTTATTAGTGAGAATAATACAGTTGAGTTTTATGCTCTCCGTTTGGAAATTGAAATGGTACTGCAGCATCGATTCTCTCATGTTATATTCCGATCTGATTTCATGCATGTTGCTGCAGGTAGGAAATAGGTACCAATGTGGAGGCACCAACTAGTCAAGAAAGATTAATTAATTAGAGAACTTTTAGAGGAAGTTGAGCTAGGATATCTGACTCTTGTTTATCGGGAAGGAAACCAAATATCGCAAGTTGCTATGATTTTGATGTTGGAGAATTGGTTGGATTAGCAACAGTTTATATGTACTAAACCCATAAAATTGCAACTTAATTTGATTTAAGGGAATATATATATTTCAATAAACTTTTAGATTTGTTCCACTGTTTATTTTGGTATGTTTTAGTGGGTTGCACAAGTTACTTGATAAATACATAAGGGAAAATCAATTATCGGTGTGAATAAAAGTTTGCTCGTTGTGAGTTGCAGATTGGGCGTATGCACTACATTATGTAAATGCGTTTCTTCCATATTATTGCTCCAATTTTACCAGTTAATTTTTTAATTTTCGGATTAAAGATGAGTTGAATTTTTAACTCATGGTGTTGCACCTCTAATAAGGTTTTATGGTAGCTCTAGGCTTTCGTGCACGAATGAATTTGTAACCTTTACGCCACATTTTTTTTTTGGATATAAAAGGTGTTTTCTTCATTTTTTTTTTTTTTATAGTACAGAATCTACTCATCTCCCTCTCATCCATTGACATCATCATTCTCATTTCATTGTATAGAGCTTTGCATATTTTGCATGAGCATCAAGAGAGCTCTAACACTTGAAAGGTTTAAAGAACCTAATTTTATTGCTTCCAAAACTAATTGTAATTTATGTTGTACCTTGGGAGCACACTGTTCAAGTAGGTCCTAATCACTAGAGAGGCGCACAAATTGTGTTAAAGGGCAAGTGCTCACACTACTGCCTTGTCGAGTATTAAATCTGAATTCATCATACTTGTTCATCACCTTATTTTCATTAAATGAGTAATGTAAGTATTCTTTTAACTCTTGCGGAGATTTGTAAACTGTGTATAATCGTACATGTTGATCATGAGTTTAAACACTTCATTTACGAGTATATAGGACATAGTGATGGAGTTGAATGTGTATTTTTTGCATGAATTAAGAAAAAAAAGAAAATTTAGAGCGTCGTGAGTTTAGTTGTTTAATTAAAAATTGCTACTTCCTATGTCCCGTCCGGTGTTTCCCATTTTGACTTTTTGCAGTCAACTGTCTCCAACTTTGACTACGAATTAAACTTAAACCACAAATGTAAATTTTTTAATAAAATTATATTATGAAACTTCACTCCCTAAAGTTTATAATATAATTTAATTGAACATTTTATAATTTTCAACACGTTGAAAATTGATTCATAGTCAAATTTGAAAATAATTAACCGAGAAAAGTCAAAATTAAAAACATCAGACGGGACGGAGGAATTAGTACAGTAATGAAATTGGTACATAAAAGTAAAACTAAGGAGAAGGATCGAAGAACATGCCCGTACCCGTATATAATAATACAACTATGCTATGCTAGGACAAAAATGTCGCATTTGGACCAAGTTGATGCTGCTGCTGGTCCTGTCTGGATGAAAACAACATGTATGATCCAGGTTCACTTTCACAGTTTCCCTTTTGAACTGAATAGTATTAGTGCATGTTTGAACTTTGAACCCCATTTTATTTTTGTCTTTATTGGTAAAACAAATGTAACAAGTGCTAATTCATCTTTCTTTCACACTAATTTTTAACATATACTGTTCAAATAAATATTTCCATTTTATTATTTTACAATCAACATCGAATTTTTAATATATATATATCCAAAAAAAAAAAAAATCTTTTTTTTTATTTTTATTTTAACTGCCTATTTTTTTTTTTACAAATTACTCTTAAACTATAATAGTAAATAATTTAATAAAATTATATAATGAAAATTTAATAATTCATTGTCAAAGTTAAAATGAAAAGATTTATTTAGAACGGAGTGAGTATATTTTAACATCAAAACTTTTGTGTCATTGAATTGCTAAAAGTATACAGCTATACTATAATCTTATCAATTAAATTAAGTCATCGATTCAAGCATGCATGATCACGACAACTCGCGCGATCGATCGCTAAATCATTTTATACTTGTTATGTTGGTTCTTCTTGAAATCATTATTATTCCAGTTTATTAGATACAAAGAGTGGAATTATTGATCTGACTCTCTCAGTAATAATAAAATTTCTGATAAAATTCTTTTTTTATACTTAAACCTTTAGGTTCACTTTGAGTTTACACTAAAACTTTTTTTTAACACTTTACACCAAAACTTTTGAAAAAAAAATTCCCTAACACAAATGTTGGACAGTGTTAAGTGTCCGTTAACGAAAATTTTTAAATTGCACCAAAACCTTTACAAAAACTTTCACTCGCTGCTGAAACCTTTTCTTATAATGTCAGTCCATAGTTATTGTTCAGTTTGCATTATACTTTAAATGGTTTTTTTCGCGGTAACGAGTGTTATTGACTCATTGTGGGTGTAATTGTATTTTTGTCAAAGGGGGTTTGCCGTCTGAGGTAAAGTATGAGTCATGTGTTTTTTTCTATTTGTGCATGTAACTTTTTTCCGTTTGGTACATGCATGTAATTAAACATGTATAGTAAGATACTAAAATCGTCTAGTTTTAGTAAGATCACCTAGTTCTCCACGCATTCCTTGATCATGTTCATCATAAATAAAGCAGTCAAAGGTGTAGCTATCAAGTTCAAATTAATCATATATTTACAAAGTTAATCAATAAATGAATTATATATTTAGTCTACAATCGTCCTACTGAGGAAATGAATCATATATTTAGTATACATTCATCCAACTCTTATATGGTATAGCATACTTCACTCTTAATCTGGATTCGTTGTCTCTATCAACTAGCCTAGGTTCTTTATTTTCAAAACCACCATTTCCACAGCTAAAAATTAAATTTTAGACACATTTTCTAGCATTTTGTTATTAAAAGTAAAAACGTATTTTTGACAAAAAGTAGAGCCTATAAAACAAGTTGGTGTTTCAAAGTTCAAAACATAGTACAATAACCAATCAGAATTACCATGTGACAAATGAGTCTCTCAATTTTTGTGCTCCGTATATCTCATCAAGAGTCACTATCATAACATCTTCAAAACTACTACTGCATAGGAAAAATGTCGCTCTTAAATATAGTTATCAACAACTTTTACATAGATAAAGTAAATTATTGAATAATCTAGAAAATTATTATCATCAACCTATCATACTTGTTAACTATTAGTAGTACTAGTACTTAATATTGCACATGATATATATTTGATAGAGTAGCATGAACATATGATCCAACACACGCCCTATCTGATAAAAGTCAGGTTCAAGAGCCTAGCTACTAGCTACACCTTTGAATGGTCTATTTATGATGACCATGATCAATGCGTGGAGGAAGAAAGACTAGGTAATCTTATTAAAAATAGGCGATTTTAGTTTCTTTGATACACGCTTAATTACATGCATGTACCAAACGGAAAAGAGTTACATGCACAAATAGAAAGAAAAAAAACAATAACGCATCCTTTACTTCAAACGGCAAATCCCCTTAAATCAAAAAAAATGCAATTACATCCGCAATGAGTCAATGACACTCGTTACCGTGAAAATAACCATTTAAAGTATCATACAAACTGAGCAATAAGTATGAACTGACATTATAAGAAAAGCTTTCGATAGCGAGTGCAAGTTTTTGTAAAGGTTTTGGTGCAATTTGAAAATTTTCACTAACGGACATTTAACACCGTCCAACCTTTTTGTTAGGGGGAATTTTTTTTGAAAGGTTTTGGTGCAAAGTGTAAAAAAAAAAAAAATTAGTGCAAACTCAAAGTAGACCTAAAGGTTTAAGTGTAAAAAAAAAATTCTCTAATAAAATTGACAGTGGGCCCATGTAAATTAGAAGAGATTGATCCTCACCCCTTATATCTAATTTTTGGATTCTTACCCTTCATATGACATTAAAATCTATGTCACCGCGGTGATGAATACGCACATCAATTTTTAAAGTACGTCGAACCTGAGTACTCCACGAATAAAACTCAGTAATAAGGCTAACCCTCAATTTAGGTTTGATCCACTTATACAGAGGTGGAGCCAGGAAACAAAATGGCCTGGCCTGGCCTCACCTTGAATAGAAAACGATTTAGACTAATTTTGTACTCCGTTCGTCTCAGTAGCTGCATACATTAAAATTGATGTTTGGTTTTAAATAAAAACTTAAAATAAGATATAGTAAAACATAAAAGTGTAATTTTAGTGGAAAACATGTAATTTGTATGTAAAAGTAAGGGTTTTTATAATTTATTACGTGCGAGTAGTTTCATTTTTTTTAATTAGTGTATGAAGTTATGTGGGGCAAATAAAATCTGCAAATGTAAGTTCAAGAAACGGGGTCTATGTTTTTAAAGTAATATAAATAAACGATTAGTGTAACTAATGTATCAGTTCAATTCAAATCTCATTTGTTCAATTCACTAAGTTGATTTCAACTTGGTATCCAGTGATAAACATATGCACTCTTTAAATAGAATTTACAGGTTTGAATCATATACGTTCTAGATAGAGAAAATTACAAATACCAACCCTCGATACATTTCGAATCAGATAAGTCCCTGAAATCCGTAGATTTTACAGATTCGTCTAATATTTACTCATAAAAGTTTTCTTAATTACATCCACACTTAAAAATCTAAACTAGCAATCTATATGGTTAGAGGAATCTTAGTTACTTTTAATAGTCTGTATATATATTCAATCCAGTATCTTAGCATCCTGTAGCTAGTCAATTAGTGTGGGAATAACCTTTTCGAAAGCAAACCATCACCGTATCAGATAGTCAATTACGCACACTGCAGAAATGATCCTATTTGTTGGTAGTATAACTTTTTAGTGTTGTGGTTTTGGAAGTGGTGTGATGGTAAAATAAACTAAATTGTGCTAACTAATCCAATATGGATGACTTGGGACTACTTTGTGATCGACTGACAAAATCTCCACACGCCCTTAATTAGATTCCTTAAATATAAAGTAATCATAAAATATACACTATAAAATAGACTAGTGATTAAGTCCATCTCCAACAGTTGCAACTCTCTGCAATTCACTTTCTCTGTCACGTCAGCATTCCATTCACTGCAACCCTCTTTGCAACTCTCTACAATTCTCTTTTCCAACAGTTGATTCCCAAACTTATTTTATTATCACATTTCTTTCAAACTTAATTTTTCATTTCATTTTTTTTCTTATTTCCTTTTAAACTTTATTTTTAAATTTATTTTAAATGTCATTAATTAATTATAATAAATCACATTATTTTTTCAAATACATTACTTGAAAATAGAAATTACATTACTTAAACAAGTAATAAGTATTTTAAATATAGTTTACATTTAAGCTACTACAAGCAAGACATAATCGATCACGTATGACAAAATCGTAAGGATGGTCATTATAATTTAGTTTATATTTTTCAAGTACGTTTTACGTTTTTTAGTATCCGTAATCTTTTTAATTTTTAAAAGTGTGATTTTAAATTCAAATAATATGTATTTTAAATTTTACAAGTAATGTTTTATATATATATAAGTATGTTTCTATTGTTACAATTTACAAATTTTATTATCATATGAAAATATTCAATAATATATGAAATTGAAAAAAAAATTACAATACAATAAAAGAGACAAAAGTGGAAAAGAAATAGAAAGAAAAAATAAAAAATCAACTCATCAAAACACAAAGAAAAAAAAAAGACATAATTGGTGCTGGGAGCGTCTCAATGCTAGGCCGCTCGCTTAGACTCTGCTGGAGTTTGAGCCAGCGCTCCATTGGAGTTGCAACTCCATTTTGCAACTCCAATGGAGAAGGCCTAAGTCCTATCTATTCTAGAGTTTATCATACCCTAGGATGAGATCCGTTATCTCACATTCCCACTATAGGGGTAGGCCTCACAGATAATATCACCCTTTGTGTCAAAATTTTCCTCTCCCGAATTGATTAATTTGTGCTTGTGCACGTACTCTTGAATTTATTTTAGAAGGAAGATAAAATGTTATTCAGAACCAAGTCGCACATACAATGCCACAATCCGGTTCTACATTTTTATTTTCTTTATGAAGAACCAGAGCTCAAATTTTATTAAAAAGATAAAGACATACAAGGGAAAATATATGAACCCGTGGATACAACAAACTAGTACAAACAAGAAAACAACCACCAAAAAAAAAAAAAAAAAGTATGAGGACGACAACAAGCTCACAAGACCAAACGGGATTCAAGTCCAAACTCATATACTTGCTTAGTTGTCAGTCATATGAGTCAAAAGTCGAGAAACAGGGAGAGACACAATCATCATGTTCGAACCCAAGTGAATCATCTCGAGATCCCATGGAACGAGAACCATAACACAAGAATCTGTCTGCTAAAAAGGGAGTGGAGCCAACTGATTTACTTCTATGCTTTAGAGAGCAAGGTTTGAACTTATTTTCATCATACATATGCATCTTTATTTTTTAAAACTATTTATTTTCAAAATAAATATGTTGATCAATGCTGATTAACCAAAACCGGCCTATTACACTTGAACAACTTTGTTTTTGTCCAATAGGGTGGAATGGAATAGCCTAAATAAGACTATGTTATTTTTATATAAAAACTCATTAATTTCAATTCAGTTCAATTTAGATTAATTCAGTTCAGTTCAGTTCAGTTTTGCTTAATACATTTTTAACCTATAATTCAGTTCAGTTCCATTTATATGTTCAATTATGTTTAAACGAAGAGAATAGAGCCTAAGATAAGTTATCATGTCTCGCCAAATATAATACAGTTTAAATTGGATAAGAATATGTTTTGAGAATAGTTCAAAAGATAAAATCGTATCTTAAACTGAATATTTAGGATAGTATGAAGATCTTTCCAGTGGATGCTAGAATTTTTATGTGGAACGAAGGTCCTCATCAGAAGACCATTAATTGTTAATAATCAATCGGTTGTACTAAGTTGTAACTAGTCAAAAAGGAGGTGAGAATAAAAGGGAAACAGAGGATCCACATAAATTAAGCTGGTTCTTCACCGAATCTAGACATCCACGGAATAGTCTGGCTGAGAAAAAAACAAACTTAGAATGAAAGGTATGATCTAGTCTAGACTGAATGTAAATATTTGGAGACGACAAAAAGTCCACTAATTAAGTTATTATCAATGTTACAAAGAATAAAAGTGAGCTGCCTAGCAGCTTCGAACAAGGGATTAGGTCACGAAGCATGTCACATTTGTATCGCAACTTGATCATCACGTTAACTTGATCCACTTGTTCAACCGGCATGTATGTATTAAGATAGACCATCATCTCCTTAAAATGTCTTATTATTAAGAGGAGAGAATTATCCTACTTATATGTTGTTTGCAAGATCCTTTCACAAGCGATTGGGATATTCTAACACGCCCCTCACAAGTAGTCCGCGGTTAGTCGGCTCTACATGCAGAATTATAATAGAGAATTATCCTACTCATATTTTGTTTGCAAGATTCTCTCACAAGCGATGTGAGATATTCTAACACGCCCCCTCACGAGTAGTCCGTTGTTAGTCGGCTCTACACGCAAAATCATAATAGCCTCTTTGGGCAAGCCGGAATTATCATCTGCTGGGACATCCATCATCAACTTGGGCCTGCTCTAATATCATATTAAGATGGGTCATCATCCCCTTAAAAGTCCTTATTATTAAGGGTGAAGGGTTATCCTACTTATATGTTGTTTACAAGATTCTCTCACAAACAATGTGAAATATTCTAACATCATGCTCTTAATTAACTAACAACATCATCATTTCAAGAAAAAGACCTTGCTCCACTTCATTGGGAGATCATTGAACCAATCTATATTATAATATGTTTCCGTGATGGTTCCCGGAAATTTCATATTTTACTTCGATAAGTATATTGTAGTTGGCAAAAGTCTAGGAAAGGGCTGCCTTTCCATTAGGAAGAGGAAAGGCCGGTTTTTTAAGTTTCTCGCGGTCAAAGGTCAAACTGAACTTTCCCCCAGTTATAAAAACTCATAGACACAACATTAATTCCCCCAGTTATAAAAACTCACAGACACAACATTAATTTCTCCAGTTATAAAAACTCACAGACACAACATAAATTTTCAGTTTTAAAAACTCGCAGACACCAGATAAATCTCATAGATGCAAAAACTCGCAGACATAAAATAAATCTCACAGATGCAAAAACCACAGATAGATGCAAAAACTCACAGGCATAAGATAAATCGTACAAATGCAAAAACTAACAGACAGAAGATAAATCCACCAGTTTTAAAATCTCACAGACACACGATATATATCACAGACATAAAATAAATACCCCAGATACAAGATAAATCTCACATATGCAAAAATCCCACAGACACATCAAAAATCTCACAGTTGCAAAATCCCACAGACACAACATAAGATCCCCAGTCACAATATAAATCTCACAGAAAGAATAAAATGCAGAGACCAGAGTCATCCTCAAAACAAGTATGCAGGAATTTAGGATGCCTCTTTGACCGTGCTCCTCTACTGTTCCTTCTTTTTCTCAACGACTCTTGCCAAATCGAAAGTATGGGTAGAAAAGTCGTCCATAGACTGGAGGTGTAGTGCAGCACAACGAGAAGATCTGGAAAATTATACAATGGCCGCTCAGCTCAGCCACCGCACAAGCACCCTCCTGAAACCCCTCTCCACCGCCCTCTTTGCCACCTGCACACTCTCCACCTCCTCAGCTCCGAAACTCTCGATTCCGATGCCGATCTCCTCAGCTTTCGGCTTCTACTCCGCCTCAATCGAATTCGGACCGATTCGATCTCGAAACTCTCGATTCCGACGCCGATATCCTCAGCTCCGACTGCTTCTCCGCCTCAATCGAATTCGGACCGATTCGATCTCGAAACTCTCGATTCCGACGTCGATATCCTGAGCTCTGACTCCTTCTCCGCCTCAATCGAATTCGGACCGATTTGATGACTCGGCTGGCGTGCTACTCGTCTTCTTCTCCAAATGCGTCATCCCAATCGCCGCTTCCATTCACCGATCGGCCATTTTTTATTTTATCTGGTTTGGATATGATTTTAGGGATTTTTATAGTGTGACCGAGATTTTTCCGGGCAGCTAAAGAAATTGACCAAACCGGCCTATCCATATCATAATGGAAAATCAGGCCCTATACTATACTTACTCTTGTAGTTGTAGCTCGTTCAATTTTACTTCGATTGGTATATTGTTTTCTCGTCTCAGAATGTTCATTTTGATTTTTGCAATATTTTTTTCATTTTGACTATGATTTAATCTTAAACCGTAAATGTAAAATGTTCAATGAAAATATATAATTAAAATTTTGGAAGTAAAGTTTCATTATATAATTTCATTGGAAATTTTACATTTACGGTTTAAAATTAAATCGTAGTCAAAGTTATAAAATGTTGATTGCGAAAAGTCAAAATGGGACAGTTGGTCTGGGACAGAGGGAGTACAAATTATATTTACTGACCTGAACAAAAGTAAAAAAGTAAAATTAACAACATTTATTTTAATATATGTTACTGGAGATAAAGTGTTTTACACGAATTGCAAATTCGGATATGATCCTGAAAGAGGCAGTGGTGAATCCACTAATTGGCATCTAGCACAATTTTCTTGCATTTCAAATGCTCCAGGTCTACTGGAGGAATGTGATCACAAGTTACAACACATAATCGTTAACTAGTTTCGGAAGTAACAAAAATTAGTTCGTTGAACTTTTTCAAAGTTTGGGGCTCTCTTGATGATTTAAGTATGTGTCTGTGAACTATATATACAAAGCTTTATGTTATCAAAATGAGAATGACTTGCCAACAGATGCAAGGGAGAGGAGTAGAATGTGGGTTCCAAAATGATGGATAAACCATATTTTATATCTAAAAAGAGGTAGCTATATAAATTAAAGAAATAATTGAGTCACAAATTACCTCATCTTTAGCTATAGAAATTAAAGAAATAATTGATAAAATTGAAAAATATTATGGAACAAATGCAAAGGACTTATTCTAGAATATTCAAATATTTACACATGTCCAGTTATACTTTACTATTTCGAGCCAACAATTGTTCACACTGGAAATTGGTTTTCACTCATGTATTATATTATCACGTAACTTGTGTGATCCACTAGTTGATGAATTGTAGGACATTTCAAAACCAGCGGTGGAAACACAATCCAACTTTCAAATTGATTTATACATTTAACTTTGACTTAATTTAGTATCTAACCATTTCTCCAACAGTTATAATTTAAGAGAATCTCAAATCGACTATAGGATTTGTGTTTGCATATATATGCATTTGTTGGCGGAATGTAATACACCCTTCGTCTTGCTTGCTAAACTCGTTCACTTTCTTTTACCCGTTATTTTTAAAAAAATTAATTGTTTATTGTTTATTGTAATAGGGGGAGATGATAAAGAATGAAAAAAGTATAAGAAATATGAGAGAGAATTGAAATAATGAAAAAATTATGTGAGATAGATAATAAAGTTAGAAGATAGTAGTTGGTGTGGTTTATTTTTTACTATTTTGAGAATGTGATTATATTAACGAGACAATCATAAAATAAATAGTGGGAGAGATTAGCAGGACGGATGAAGGATTACATCATGCAAAGAAATTACAAGATATGCAAATTAAATTTTCTAAACAGTTATTGTACATGAAACTATACACTTCAGTGATTAGGAAATTTTCCAACACACGTGAGGTAGCAGCTAGTATTGGAAAGATCGATTCTATGAACTTGGATGTATACACGATTAAAACGATCGACTTTATCCAATTACTATATTTTTATTGTTTGAATGGTCAAGATAACAGGTTCAATTTTCTTTGGTCAAAGTTTTGGATTTGGAGTCTCTCATGAGATCGGGTATTAAGAAAAAACAAAAATATGCGGTCAAACATTACACTTATATCTAAAAATATTAAAAGTTTTACAAAACATATCGGTGATATACATATACGATATAAAATTTACACCCATGAAACATTACTAATATTATTTAAAACATTATACATATATATAAAAATATCAATCCATCTCTCAAATCTCTCACTAAAACACATCTATTTTAAGACAATGTGTTATTGGGAACCATGAATTATTTTATGCATGAGCAATTTTTACGAGAAAGCGTCTCTCGAAGAGACCATATCAAACGTATGCTTAACTACAGACATCACATATATAAAAATGCATATAATGCAGATTTATTTTACACTCAATTAAATAGATCCTACAATGGTACCTGAACCCCTCTCCTCTAACTAATTAAGGGAAATTCTAAATTAAATATCATTCGCTAGCTAAAATTTCTTTTAATTAAAGGATGGCATTTTCATTTAAAATATCAGCAAAAGAACTTCAAAATACAACAGACTTGGAAGGGCAGTTCAATAGTGCTCGCAGAATCCTCACTCTTACTAGACCAATTATTTCATTTTGAAGGTAATTGCAACCACTCACTCCGTTCACCATTTTTACTTATTACATACCTCCTCCATCCCGCAAAACTTTATACATTTATCATTTTTAGCCGTTTCATAGAACTTTATACATTATCAAAAAAGAAAGCTACCTCATACCCAACAAATAATAAACAATCTCAACTTTACATTCAAATTGCACCTTTTGTCATTAAAAGTACACTTTTTTCCACCTTTTCTATATTCTATCATTACTTTAACTTTTCGCATAAAACTGCGCGCTAATTTTAATGTATGAAGTTCTCCGGGACAGAGGGAGTACAAGACACTGTCGTGACAAAATTGCATTCTCAACATTAATTAGAGTCGAGCATGTTAAGCCCTTTAGTTAAAAAATGATACAAGTGAGTGTGTCATACATTTTGAACGGAAGGATCTGATTTTCTACATTAAAAAAAAAATTGCGATGAGTTAAAATATTAGTGAATGTTGAAGTTCAACTATAAAATTATTAATGGACTGTTTGACATAAAATTAAATACTATGTTAATTCACTATTCACAAGTTTTCATGTTTGATATACAACTACAAACTATGTTGTGTCAATGTCTACTCACCTACAATTGAGTTGTTCATCTCTTAATGGTTTAAAGTCCTATGCCAAATAACTCGTAAGAGATCGGGATATTGTTCTTCCATTCAAAAATTGGATTGGAATATAACATCACTTTTGTAATATATTCATCAACTTTAATGAGTTACTCTTCTAGGGGATCGTTTTTGCAACCTATCGACAAACATTATGATTATAGTAAAAATTATTAATAACTTTTTATAACAACATTGGTGTTATAAACACACAAGAAAAATGACATCAACTCTATATTCATATGATAAAATTTCATCTCATTTAAAAGTTCGAACTTGCAGATAGGTGTGAAATCTAGTCATTTATATTAATACTTCAATACTCCTTGCAATCGTAGCCGATTTCAACCTCTTTGGGGAACAGGTTCGTGTGGAAATTTTAATTTGGGGCGGAGGAGATTCAAACTCAGATTGAGCGTGAGTCAGATGCTCTAATACAATGATAAATTCCATCTCATCTAAATGCTCGAATTTGTTGAGATCGTAAAATATATTCATTTTATATTAATAATCCAATATCATAAAGTTTATATTTAAAAATATTTCACTCTCATGTTGCTGATTAATGCATGTACTTTTAATACCTTGCCATAAAAGTTTCATTAATCTAACATGAATCATGAGGCATTGTACTTCAAGTATTTAATTAAAGTGATAATAATAACTGATATATACTAGATTAATTGTAATGCTATATGTCGGCTTTGTGGTTCGTGATACACCGGGTATAGTGTGACATGAATCAACCTAATATTTTTGTTCAACTATAAAATCAGTGGAATATTGGATTGGAATATACCCTGTAGAATAATTTCTATATGGGCCAACATACATTATAATCATAAAAACAACATTAAATTAATCAAGTCGTAATTAATTTTAACTATAAATTAATCTTAATCTGCACATGTAAAGTAAAAAGCGGTGCAGTTTAGTGAGATGGAGGGAGCACTGGCCAGCCGGAATAGTTTAATAATCCCATTCCCACCCACAACCACAGAAAGCCAGCACAACACAAAAAGGTGTGGTGCACAAAATGGAGCGAGCCTAGTTGACACACAGTAACGGGGTAAGGTGAGGTGAGCCGTGACGTAGCAGGCATTCATGGGGCTACATGGAGGCGTCGGCTGGTCCGATGATTATTTGAAAAGAAAATTTGGAAAGAAAAGAAAGACAAGAAAAGGTGTCAATATCACAAGAAACCCTTTTGGACCAAGTGGTAGCGGTCAGCCCAACACACCTTTCACTCCAAGCAAACGCCACAACTTGCCATAACCTACAGAGTTTTTAACTTTTTGACACGGAATTTTAATTGAGATATGAATGATAAATTTTAGTTGAATCGTAAATATTTATATTTAATTAATTATAGGTTGAAGAAAGTGTTGGAGTTAATTGTGCTAGAATCCATTAAAAATGATCATTTTTAATTTTAACTCAGTTAAAGTTAGAGTCCGAACACAAAGTTCAATCGAAATCAATTAAAATAATATTTTAGTTCTAATTCAAAATGTTTCCTAACCTCCCCAATCTACTTGTTCTTTTTCACACCCACTATAAATTTGCCACATACTACTACAACTGATTTCCACACAATTATTTCAATTTAAAATACCGGCCATCTATTTCTTTTCTTTTGTTATCGCGTAGATAATTCATAGCCGCCAGTTTTAGGTCCCATTTTTCCTTTCTTTTGGATTTCACTACCGTTGTTTGCTACTGGTATAATAATATCTACCCATCACTATATATATATTTTCGGTTCAAATAAACTATATGTTGTAATCAGATGTAGTTATACTCTACAAGTACTATTCAAACCTAGTCATTTTGTTCAATCAACTAAGAAAGATACTACTTCTATTTTCAATTGTAAATAAGACAGAGTGTGACATGCAATAGGGAGAGAGATTTGATTTTCGTTTATATTAAAAAATTCTTTTAACTTTTCTAACTGCATATATATATATATTTAGAGAAATAGTAAATGGTAATTTTACTTCTATAGTATTAATATGTGTCACAAAATTAATTATAAGTGTATTAAATAATTAAAATTATTCTGATTTTAATATTTTTACTCTAGCATTATTATCATTCATAAAAAAAAAAAAATACGTGGAAGATTGAGTGTGATATGTTTTCATGCATCTATAAATATATTTGAATGTGTCGCTTTATCCACGGTAATGCAACATGAAGTGCTTCTGAGTTGGATGACAATAGTCAATAGTAATTGTTTTGCAACAAGTTGAAATATTTATTTCGAGTTTAGATTAGATCCTGGTAGTCATGTTCATCCATCCATATATTACTAGTAACCTCTCTTCTTTTCTTCAGCAAACTCATTCAGTTCAATTCAGATCCATTCAGTTCAGTTCAGTTATACTTAGGCTCTGTTTACCACTAACTTTTCAGCTCAATGATCTTTTTTTGACCATTGACTAATAAAAAATTCACATGAACGCTAGCTTCTTAAATCACCAATGAAAAGCTAAAAATAAAAAGTAGTTAAGAAGCTACCCAAGTTAGCTTTTTTTAAAAGAACCTCCTTCTTATCTTTTTCATTCCGAAAATATCCCTGGCCTAAATTTAAAAAAAAAAAAAAGAAGAAGAAGGAAAAACTACCCGTTTTTATTATTTATTATTCTCGACTTATATTTTATATTGTTGGATCTTTTGTTATACATTTTGTGTACTTGTTTGCAACTAGCATAAGGATTAATGCATCTGCATCTCTTTAAAATGCATACATATAGTACACATCAATTACTAATTTTTTTCATTACTAAGTTAAAATGCTCAACGAATATTTCTTTCAACTTCTGATAATTTTGATAATGTTATTAAAGTGGCGATGTAAAGTACATTGAATATATATTAGAATAACTGGACAAAATGTTATGTACTATTATTTAAAAAACTATAGACTAATAATACGATGAGAAAGGTTATAAAAAAATAAAAATAAGAGTAATGCCATTTTATGTCATTTTACAAAATACCAGCTAGGTTATCAGTTAATTTGCTAAACACCTACATTAAAAATCAGCTAGCTTCTCAGCTAGTTAATCAGCTCCCTAATCAGCTTAGTTAATCAGCTACCAGCTAGTTTTTCAGTTAGTTTTGCTAAACAGAGCCTTAGTTATATTTTATACTACTATAATTCAGTTCAGTTCAATTCAATTCCATTCAGTTCAGTTATGTTATTAACAGAGACTAAGAAGTGAAAACAAGCATCGTGACAAATACTTAATTACTTTTAATATAGTACTACTAATGTATATGCAATGTAAGTAATAAATTATCAATTTCTTAATTTCTAACCTTATCTAATCCAACATGGAATTAATTATTAAACCATACAAGCTGTTAGCAACCATGCACGTTCATTTTATATGCAAATTTTCTATGTAATGTTTAAAATAGAATTAAATATAGATGACCACTCACTACTTGTAAATTCTAATATCCTCTTTCGAATAAATTATATCTTTGCATTTTGTACAGTTATTAATTGTTTCGTGGTTCATGAACCTAGCTAACTATTAATCTTGATTTGTGTAACTTCTAAGTTTTAAAGTTGCATTGTGAACAATCCTAATCCCGTATCATTGCACCAACTTTCAAATTCACAAACTTTCACAATAAATCACCTTCCACTACAAGAATTTCCAATTTTAGAGACGGAATTTAGCGACGGAATCCGTCGCTAAATAACGACGAATCGCTAGGTTTAGAGACGAAAATTTTTCTGTCTCTAATTAGAGACGGATAAATCTATCTGTCTCTAATTAGAGACGGATAAATCTATCCGTCTCTAAATTCGTTGACAAAAAAAAACAAAAAACAAAAAACTTAAAATTTAGCGACGGATACCCTATCCGTCGCTAAATAGCGACGGATAGGGACTACGCAGAAACCCTAATTTATACTCTCTTCCTCCCATCACTCACTAACCCTTCATCTTCCTCTCTCCTTCTCTCCCACCACCACCCCACCACCTCCACCCCACACTCGCCTTCCACCACCACTGCCTCTCTCACCACTCCACCCGCCTCGATCTCCACCACCACTCACGAATCCGGCCTTCCACCACTGCCTCTGCCCCACCACCACCACGCTCCCAGATCCACTGTCACCCCACCAAACCACACCACCACCACGAGATCCGTCCACCACCATCTCCGACAAAGAAGAAGAAAATGACGCTCTGATCTCACTCTCTCCCACCACCACGAGATCTCTCCGTCCACCACCATCTCCGACCAGATCCGACGTCATCCAAGATCCAACAAGATCCAGATCTAGATTTTGTATATTGTATTATTGTAATTTCTTATTAATTTTGTAATTTCTTATTTGTATTAATTATTATTAAATGTTGTATATTGTATTATCGAATATTGTATGAAATTGTCGGTTTATCCGTATTGAATAAAATTATCAGTTTATGCGTATTGAATAATCGTATACAATTGTCGGTTTATCCATATTGAATATTCGTATATAATTGTTGGTTTATCCGAATTGAATAAAATTATCGATTTATACGTATTAAGTATTCATATAAAATTGTCGAAATATTCGTATTAAAAATAAAAATAAAAATAACAAAAAATACTATTTAGCGACGGATAGTTATCCGTCGCTAAATAGTGCTTTTTTTTTTTTTTTTCAGACGGTCAACACTTTATCCGTCGCTAATTCCGTGGGATAAATTAACCGTCGCAAAAAATCTAGAGACGAGCAAAATTGAGACGGGGAAGCTATCCGTCGCTAAAAGCCGGGTTTTTTTAGTGTTTTGAAAAGACTGGATCAACATTACATATTTAACTACATTCAATTTCAACATTAAAAATCAATAAACTTATATTATAGTTGCAATTACGTACATACCTGCATTTCTAAACCTCACAATTTTTATTATTTTTTTCAGAATTCGTTATACACCGCATGTTTATAGTTTAAATATTCTATTTGGATTACAATCAATCATAAATCAACTAACTAATAACTTCATTCGGAGAAATGATACTTCAATACAGAAAAAATCACATTATAAAAATTCAATTCCATCCGCTCATAAGCTCCCTTACCACTGGACCCACCATATCAATCCCTAAACCGAACAATTCTAAACATTACAATAAAATAAAAGTACTGGAGGTAGAGTAACACAGCAAGGCATATAACTGTCCACTTAGCAGCTAGTGAGAAGTGTGTGAAGTGACTCACAATTTTTGTCATCATGATCGATTTCGTCGGTCTTCCAAATATGCACTAGATATTTTTTTCTCGTCGGTCTCCTAAATATCCACTTAGATATATATACTATATGCATATGCTTGCTTTTTCTTTTATTAATCTAGTATAGTTCCACGCATTCATTTACTTAGCTCAAGACAGCAACAGATCACACTCAATTATTTTCTCAATAGACACGTATTATCATTAAAAAATTCAAACTTATTCTATAGAGCTCAACAATTAACTAATGAAAATTCAGTAATTCGACGCGGTTACTCCTCAAATACAGTGAGATGTGGACCAGCCAAAATTCATCCAGACAAGAAATCCGAATTTGAACTCGAAATACAATGTTCATATCCAAAATTGATCCGATATTTGATTCGAAATTACCCGTATAAATTTGATCCAAAAACGTAAAACATATGAAAAAATTGATCATGAAATGTCCGATTCAAAATCACCCACCCCAATCATGAAACTTTCATGACACAAATATATAGGGGAAATATCGTAATTATAAATTCATATTAAATTATGTTCAGTAGAAGTTAGAATTCGTATGATGGTTAACAAAAAGTAAAGTATACTAGATAACGTAAGATTCACAATATGGAGCTATATGCGACCCGATACTAAACACGTTAAATGACTACTATGAATCGTAATATTGATTTATCAAGCCTATTAAGGTATACTAAATGTCTTCTAAGAATGTACCTTCATATACCTGAGATTTGATTATTACCTATAAATTATCCGAGTCAAAATGAATCATTCCACATTGTCTAGATTAAGAAATGAACAAATGTTAAATGCACTTCAAACAAGATTCATCTATGAACAATGATTCAAACCCAATCTAATCTCAATTCAAAGTAAATTACTACAATTTTAAACCGACTCAATAGATTGAGTGATATGCTTGCTCCACTTGAAATTTGTCAACAGGAACTTAAAATAATAAAGAAAAGCGGTACAAAAGGACACGTTTAAAAACCAGAAATATCAGACAGATACAATGTCCCACGTTGGTAAACGCGCACTGTACGTGGATTGTTACAAGGGATCCTTTCGCACGTGTATATATACCACCCAAGTCTCCCATTTCCCTTATTTCCAGAACAGATTCACAACAAACAGATAAGAAGAAAGAAGAAGAAGAAGAACCAATTCAGAATTCACTCGCAGAAAAAGCTCAAAAACTCAGTAGCAACAAGAACTCAATCAATCCAAGTCATCAACTGTGAATGAAAGGTGGTGATCAATTGAATTTACCTGCCGGATTCAGGTTCCATCCGACTGACGAGGAGCTCGTTGTGCATTACCTCTGTCGCAAGTGTTCCGGTCAGCCGATTACTGTTCCAATCGTTGCTGAAATTGACCTCTACAAGTTTGATCCATGGCAGCTTCCTGGTTAGTTAGTTACTTTTCCATTTTGCCCTTTTGCTTCTTTTTCATCTCTCTGGTTCTATTTTGTCCAGCATGATTAGCTGGATGCTTTGATTATACTTTAAATTGTTGAAATCCCATTTGAAAAGTTTCAATCTTTTGCCTGTTGGTGATGGTTTATTCATGTTTTTGGCCTTGTGAATTGTGATAAAGTTTGGTTGGTTCTAATTAGTTTGTGTAATTGGTTCTTTCTGTGGTCAATTTTGTCTAGCTAAATTAAATCTATTGTTAGAAATTGGAAAGGGGTTCTGAATTTTACTTAAAGTAGTTGAAGGGAAAGTTTCAATGTTTTTTGCTTCTTATGTACTGCTTCTTATGGATCATTTGTTTCTCTGTGATTGCAAACCAGCTTTTCTACTTTTATTCGGCTTAAAAAAGCTGGTTTAATGAATTACATCCAAAATGGATTCTCAGAATCTGCATAGGATAATGATCAGAGGCACCTTTTGATGTTTTTTTTTTTTTCTTGCTTTCCAATTTTTGGCACTTGCTTTGTTGATAAGGTTTGGTTGGTTCTGAATAGTTTATGTATTTGATGACAGATATGGCTTTGTATGGTGAGAAAGAGTGGTATTTCTTTTCCCCAAGAGACCGCAAGTATCCGAACGGTTCACGACCCAACAGGGCTGCCGGAGCCGGCTACTGGAAAGCTACCGGAGCCGATAAGCCGGTTGGTAAGCCGAAGACTCTCGGGATCAAGAAAGCTCTGGTGTTTTATGCCGGAAAGGCTCCGAAAGGAGTCAAGACCAATTGGATTATGCACGAGTACCGGTTGGCTAATGTGGATCGCTCTGCTGGAAAACGAACCAACTTGAGGGTAATGGTTTTAGCCCTTTTTCGTATTTTCAAGAACTGTTCGTGCTTACAGAGCAGAATCATAAATAAATTTAAATACGGATCAAGTTATTAACAATTTGATTCATTTTGTATTGCAGCTTGACGATTGGGTATTATGTCGAATATACAACAAGAAAGGCACCCTTGAGAAACACATCAATGTAGATCAGAAGGAGGTGCACTTCTCGGACAGTGAGGATCAAAAGCCAAACTTGGACTCGTTCCAATTCAATAGGACAGTAGCACCTGCACCACCATCACAGTCGCCACAGTTTGTGGCACCGAAAGGGATGAATGACCATATGCATTACGCCTCCGATTCAGTACCTAAGTTCCACACAGACTCCAGTAGCTCGTTATCCTCGGAGTTTATGACCGATAAGGAGGTTGAAAGCGAACTCAAGTGGAATGAGTTGGACAAGTCTCTTGATTTTCCACTAAATTACTTGGATGGGTTTCAAGATGATCCTTTCACCTCCCAAATGCAGTTCAATGACCAGGTGTCTATGTTCCAGGACTTGTTCGGTTACGTACAGAAGCCATTCTAGTTCTGGGATTCAGAGTTGTTTGGTCCAAGAAATACAGAAATGGTAAAAGGAGAGAATTATGGCAATGCAAAACCTTTGATACTGCGCCAGTACAGAGGATAGAGATTAGCACCAAGAAATTAGACAAACCTGCTAGTCAAACTTGATGTGCTCGGTTGATGTGATGTCATGGATGAAGCTTGATGATAACTATGATCTGAGTCTTTCTTCGGTCAAAGACGACGATCAGAAAGTGCCATGTTTGGCCTCGGAAGATCACAACCGTATATTATATACGTGCAGCAGTTCTGTGGATGGAGCTGAACGTGATGGATCAATCGAGCAGCATAGGATAGAGCGATCTAGCAAGACATGCATCTAATTATAGTGCAGCTTTCTAGTGTTGTGCTAGGATAAATCAGTTCGATTTATTCGTTTCTTGTTAGCAATCATCCATGAGGGTGAGCATATGTAATACAGTACTTATGTTACTAGCAAATTTCTTTGTGAATAATATACTTCTGAGTCGATCCTATTCAAAGTCTTGGCTAATTATGTATTCTCCAAGTCGAATTCTCATAATGATAACATAACATGCTCTAATTGAGTTTTAACATAACCTATTCACATCTCACTCGAGAACGCAACAGTGAGTTGATACAAAGTAAAATTGAATAAACATACAGTATGAAATGTGTAATTTTTCCATAGATTTACAACATTTGGGTCCAATTATAGGCTCCCTTTGATTGTTTGAGATCATATACATTCTACTTGTACAGTTATAGTGACATTTCTTCACAACTTCTAAAAGAATCAAGCTCAAGGTCCGTCACGTTAAGCAATCGGGTATTTTCCTCATCACTCGAGTCAATGTCTAAGAGAGAGTATTTGACAGAGAGAGAGATCTTACCCTTAACAACAACAAGCCTTGCCCCAGACATCAACCAGAATCCAGGCGTGTGTTCAGCTCCCCTAGTTATATCTTTCGTGTCAACAAAATCTAAATATTGAAACAATGCTGACGGAACAGGGCCAGGGGGGCCTCCAGGATATAGCGCAGAATTTATATCAATGCCTGCAGCTGGTTCTGTATGTTTCTTTTTACCAGTGATCAGGCTGGCAAAAGAAGATAACATGGACTTTTCTGCATCACTGGAGGAAAAAGAATCATCCCACTCTGGTTTTCTTAAAACTATGGCATCATTAATTCTTGAAAAATAGAGCCGTAAGAACAGAACACTTTTAAGACCAGATTTCTTCACATCAAACCGCGCTCCAGTAACAATGCAGCAATCATCATCAGATTCAACAGGCTCTGTGCATACATGAGAAAACATTTTCCACCGGATTTTCTCATAAAACTTGCTGTCTAGACAGTTGCTGGATTCGTAAGCTGATTCATATTGAAGTTGGAATCTTTCAGGACATGAAGAGAGGTGTTGCAAATGAATTGCTAATTGATTGTATCTTTTCCCTTCCAAAAACAGCCTTGCACCTGTGATAGGTGTTTTTACTACATCCACCTAGTGAAATATAATCTTTAGAATACAAATCAATAGACAACGAAAGAAGGTGTTATCACTTATCACTTTAACTCCATCATGTACATACAATAATTAACTGAATAATTTACAAAAGTTTCAAACCAATGAAGCCAGAAACCAGACCATAGTAATCTGCAATGCAGTCCATCAAAATATTTAAGAAGTCATGTTCATGCATTCGAAATGACCATAGCCCATAGGTTTAAACGTTAGAACTCCAGGATAGTATATTAGTACATCCCACCTTTCTCAATTTCTAGTTACTTTAGACTCATACTGCACCACTTTAATTTTGTAAAGGAATACCATATTAGCAAAAGTAAGAAGAAAAAGTAAGCTGTTCACGTTATATAAATAGTCGTTATGGGTTAAAATTATATCTGGACAAGTGCATTGTAAGTAAAAAATCAGATTGACAGAACTTATGACAAGTTTCAATAGCCTAAAGGGAATTCCTGATTGTTGTATTAGTATGGAAACTAAAGAGAACTGTTTTATTACTTTTAATGCATGCAGACATTTCAAAACTTACTTTACTGCAGACATTTTAATCTGCTATTCTCAAGTATATAGTTCCAGTTAATATAGATTTTGGGCTTAAGATAGCTTGAACAAACCCCAAACAACAAACAATAAATTTTGCACAACTCCATCACAGCCTTTACGCCCAAAACTAATTAGTACTATATATATATCTAGCAAGACGAGGAGGTACAAAAAAGATGTTTGAATAATTATTACCACACTATTATTGACATAGAGCTTGGGGCCAAGAAAGCTGAACTGCAAACATGCATCAGTTTGGTGCCGTTTGACGAGACTTAGGGGATGTTCACCAAATACTGGTGCCCATTGTCTTGGCATCTGGGTGTCCAAAAATTGATAAAGTACTTCCAGTGGTGGTTTATCTGCGTAAATAATACAGTTACTACACAAGAGATGCTGAAAATGAACTATGTAATTGTAAAGTAACTCTGCACAAAGCATCGGCATCCTTATCCTCAGAGTTCAAGTAAAGACCAAATATAACAAACATCAAGAGTCAGACTTGTACTTGAGGTAACTCACATGCATATTAATATAGAAAACCATATTGCGATTTTACCCCTTGGATTCTTCTCTTGTTATAGATTAAGGATGCAAACGTCCCACATTATGTTGCACATGTCGTCGTAATGAGAGGCAAAACGCATGGGAATGAAACAATGACGCACTAAGGTACTAGATTAATCATAATCACCATTCAAACAAGTCATGTCAGAAGTATTTGCGTAATGTGAAGATATAGAAAACCAGATGGAAGCAAATGATCACACTGAACCATTTGACCGCATTAATATTTGAAGCTTTAGAACATGAATAAATGACAGCCTGGAAATGAAAAGCCGTAACATATTACATTGATTAAGATTTAAGAATACTGACTGAAGACAACTGTAAAAGTAAGTATTGCTTAATTAAATCAAAATTCTGCTTACAGCGGAGGTACAGATTGATCGTGTAGCTCAAAAACCCACTTCCATGAATTCCATTCAGCAATGAGGAAATCGGAACATAGGACATTGAGATCACTTCAGGTTCAAGCTTAACAGTTTGACACCACTTGTCATGTGGTATATTCTTCTTGTTGCTTCCACCTCTTCTCCTCCAAAAGAATGTAATATCCTGCAGATAAGTTGTGCGTAACTCTTAGTCCTGGTAGATTAAGAATAAACTCTATGCACTCAAACTTATAGTCTACAGTAAAATGTACAGCTTGTGCATTTCAGTTCAGCAACAAGCATACCTCTTTGTGAGAATAAATGCTCAATGTACTGGAATCCATGAAAGTATGTCCGTGTTCAATCCTCTCAAGCTAATAAGATAAATATGAAAAAGTCTCAGTACATGTGTAACACTTCTATCATGTCAAGAACAAAGGGTAGAAACTAAATGCGACATAAATTCCTCATATGTCAATCATTAAACACAGAAATTACATTGGGATATACTTCCTCCGTCCTGTAGAACTTCATACATTTGCCATGCGGATATACCACACACCCAACGAATAAACAATGTTACCCTTACACAAAAATTACACATTTTGCCACTAAAAGTACACTTTTTTACACCTTTTTATCTTTCATTATTTGTTTTTAACTTTTCACCTAAAATTATGCACCAACCCTAATTGTATGAAGTTTTCGAGGACGGAGGGAGTACTAGCTTAATCTTTTTATTCAAACGCTGAGTTGCTGGTCAAACCTGCCAGGCAAGCATTAGCTAATAGCATTTTCAGGCTTAAAAGGACTGACAAACTTCCTTATACAAACTCAGAATGCTCCTCCTCCGTCGAGCTTATTGTCGGCTACAGTTATGGGACACATTTTAGGTTTGTTGATTCCTACTATACGAGTGCAGAATTTTACAGAGAAGTATACATACGCTTTCCAAGGTCTTATTTCCTTCCTCATTCAGAGCTGTAGACATCAGCAATGCGATACTTTTACTCGAGAGATACACAATATTGTTTTCCCAGGGATATTACTAGAGCAAAGATCGCACCACTACATCATATGTAGCTGTACTATAATGTGTATACTCCTGTAAATAACTATAACAAGTATCGTGCAAGCGATCTAATCAGTGACATGGTATAGTCCCCCGGGTACATAGAACGAAAGTAAGCGTGAGAGAGAAAGTGAGCTATCATAATTGATTAAAGGAACTATATTGGGGTTCTAGAATGTTAACAATTAATCATCAGTTACCATTCGGACAATGATCTGCAGGGAAGTAAAATCTATAACCTTCTTACCATTTTGGAAAAACAAAAATAATAGAAAGCATAGCTCTAAGTGGCAACCTACTCTGAGATAGATAATTCATAAAACAGACGAGCTGTTATTTATGAGTAAACCAGCACAAATATCAGAGAGCAGATGTAACAAAATAAAGCAGATTCACCAGAATAAAGTATCACAACCATTGCTTCGCTGAAGTTTTTTTCAGGATGACTGCTAGATTCTCCATAGGCATCACTAAATCTCTTCGCTGCCACATCTTCTAAGCTTTTCTGCACTTCAGCAACCTCAAGAGGTGATGAACTATGTTGGTTCACATAGATAACATCCTTTCCGCCCATTTTGACACCTGTAATGATGTGGGTACCGTGCTTCTCAATGAACCTGAAAAAAAAAAATTGAATATACTTTTCAATAGGATCCTCGAATATAAAGTTTACAATTTTCAACAACCCTTCCTGGGAGCCTAGAAAGCATGAGGTGAGGGCACTGCTAAAGTGGGGGATATACGGGTGTGGATTATTGTATAGATCCCTTCTCTTTTGAATTTGTAAAAAGTACGTGCTCCTCCTTGCGGTTTTTATTCCTATGAAGATGTTTATTAATACTAAAAGAATATACTATATAGTGTCCTCTTTTCTTTTTTGTTGCAAGCAAATCGGCGACAAAGTCCAAAATGGACTTCCCCCTGATCCCATTTCATCAACCAAAACACAGGAGCGGTGCCTGTGTGTCTCCCAGCAGTCTTAGGGCATCACAGTGCAGAGCTTTGAAAGTAAAAGATGACATGTTCATGGCAGATCCTAATACATTACCACCTTTGCTTATTTGTGAATACTTAACAGGAAAGAAAATCGAAGGCAAGGCCATCAAAGATAAGGAAAAGCAATAGTCTCCGAACACAAATAACTTCATCAATTGAGGACGAAAAGAGTGATGATCAGGTACAAACAACACAAGTGCAAACAATAGCAGCCCCAGAATAATCAATAAACTCACTTTGCCAAAGCAAACGGATCCCAGGTTCCCGGGACTGCTTCTTTGACATGATCAGATAGCACAATTTGAGATTTGTCCAGTTCAATGCTGTATAGAGTGATAATGACGCCTTCAAAAGCCAGGGCTTTTGTTTTAGCAGCATCCTTCTGCCACTGACCTGAATATTCAAATGCAGCATTGAAGTGCCCGCTCGGTATCTTACCGGAAAGAGATGCTTGTTGGTTGAATTGCTCAGACATCTACATGTTAAATGACATGCTACAGCTTAGAGGACGCTATAATTGAAAGTAAAAGATGCATCAACCCCCACCCAAGTTTGGCACAGTTAGACAATTAAAAAAAAACTGTACGAGTTATTCTGAACAAGGAGAATTTAACAAGCCGAAACAACAGCTTTTACATCAACCCTTACAGAGCTGTAGGAATTCTGGAACTCTTCGAGTTGAGCAGTGAGTGACATCTACCTATTACAATTCGTGCCAATATTGGCATGCTGGAGGCAAAAAAGATAACAAATTAGAGCACCTTTTTTGTCCCACAGTTGCTGCAGACCTTAAGGTTAATCTTTAAATTTAACAGTGTGCAAGAAAATTTATAGTCTGTTATATAATCAACTAATCACTTTGGGCACCCTGCAACTCATATGCACAGTTTTTCCTAACTGAAAAGTGATACTACAATATTTGGCCAAATAAGTACTCCTATGTGTCAGAACAAATGACACATTTGATTTTAGCCACGGAGATTAAGGTGCATTCAGTTTAAATTGTGTCAATAAAGAAATGTGACAATTATATTAGGAGATATATAAATGAAATACTATGTGATATTTGTTCGGGAATGGAGAGATTACTATTTTGGAAGCACAACGGTCTAATTAGCACAGTTATACCGTAAAAGCAACAGCATGAAAAACGAGCAGAGTTTACAAGTTAGCTTCTGTCGATCTCTCCTTGGGTATCGTGTTTGTTAGACTTTTGATGTTTTATGAGCTCTCTGTTGTGAGATGTTGTATTTACTTGGAATAAAATGTTAACTTTGTTAAAAAAAAAAAAAAAGAGCAGAGTTTACAAGAGACGTAAACATCACATAATTAACTACAAACATTAATCGTATGAGTAGTAAATAGGCACCTCAATAAAAGAGAGAACGTCAGAACGGTAACGCACGCGCTCGCCTTCGCCGCACTTGATGCACTCAGGTACATTCGGGAGCAAAATTCCTGTGGGTACAGAAAGGTCACGAAGCTGATGTTCATCAATGTTGATGAGCCTGGTTCCAGACATTGGATTTTTGCAGTATTCCAATCGACAGTCCATGGCCAGGTCAAACCCTAGTCCTATACACCCAACCGCCACTTCTGCCCCTGCTCGTAATCTCTGCTCGTGCACCATCTGGTCAGTAGCCATGGTGCTAACAATATCACAGTTTTTGAATCTGAATAGGAATGAGGATAGAGAGCTGGCTTGAAACATTGACTTTTCATTAGAAATTGACATTTTTCGAATGGAAAGCTGTCACTTCATACAATTATAAAGAATCATTCACTACTCTATCATCCAAAGCTAGACGAACCATTTCTCCCGCTGTTTTTTCTTGACTCTTCGTTCAATTTGCTAATGTCCAATTTGTGACAATTAATATTCTCCCACCACTTTTTACACCTGATTGGTACATGTTAGATATAAATGTCCGACACATGCCATCAACGTAATTAATTTGGTAAATAGTTTTAAAATAAAAAAGAAATACATAAATAAGAATTTTCAATTCCCAAAATTTCAAGTTAAGTTCAGAGAGTTTAAAAGATCGAGAACGCTACTCATACCAACAATGTGCAACTTTCTTTTCGGGAATCCATCGATAAGGGAGTGATTGGTAGGGGTGTATTTTGTTTGGATATTTAATGGTTGACCAACACAAAACACATTGCCTGGTAGGACTTTTGTGTTTGGAAAACACATCTCGCGGTCCGGCTCAACCCGCGGGATTAAATGACCAAAATATCCTGATTTGGTGAGATGAAATTACATTCAAATCCCAATTCCTGTAACCCTAGAAATTGGAGAGGAGAATGAGTAAAAAAGGCTGAATGTTACAAAAATTGTAGAAAATACTAATAGAAATGAGAGAAAGATTGTCATTTTTATTCACACCACCTTCTAAAGTACAATTTATCATATATATATATACATACAAGGAGATAATGGGAGTAGTGGGTGTATTTGAGTAGTAGGAGTAGTGGAGATATATTCATTTATACATAACACTCCCCTTAAATGTATATGATATTGTGATCATTGGCTGTCTCATTAAAAACCTTGCTAATAAAAACCCAGTGGGATAAAAACTTAGCTAATGGAAAAAGAGTGCAGTGTGTATCCTACTCCCTTGATAAAAATATCACATTACTTCTTTAAGTCGTCGCATTCCAATCTTTTGAACTAATTTCTCAAATGATAATGATGGAAGTGATTGGGTGAACAAGTCCGCCAAGTTATCTATTGAACGAATCTGTTGAACTTGGATGGAGCCCATGGGTGAAGAAAAACTTTGGTGATATATGTTTTGTCCGATCACCTTT
This sequence comes from Plantago major, assembly GCA_026545765.1. Lineage (NCBI taxonomy): Eukaryota > Viridiplantae > Streptophyta > Magnoliopsida > Lamiales > Plantaginaceae > Plantago > Plantago major. The sequence continues at coordinate 25,463,688 of CM048840.1, read as the reverse complement.
GATGAAGCCTCCCTTTAGTTGAGCTATGCAAGCCGCATTATCCTCATATAGCACAGTTGGAACTTCTTTCTTGAATGTAAGACCACAGGTATCTCTAACATGTCCAGTTAAAGATCTTAACCAAACACACTCACGACTTGCGTCATGTATGGCTAAAATTTCTGCATGGTTAGAAGAAGTAGCAGATAGAGTTTGCTTAATAGAACGCCATGAAATGGTTGTACCACCACATGTAAACAGGTAACATGTTTCAGAGTGATCTTTGTATGGATCAGATAAATATCCCGCATCGGCATATCCAATTAATTCCGAATTGCTAGATTTTGGATAATACAAGCCCATATCCATTGTACCTCGTAAGTATCACATTACTTGTTTAACACCATTCCAATGTCTTCGAGTTGGAGAAGAACTATATCTTGCTAGTAAATTAACGACAAAAGCTATATTAGGCCGTGTATTGTTAGCAAGGTACATTAGTGCACCAATAGTACTAAGATATGGTACTTCGGGACCAAGAAGTTCTTCATCATCTTCACGAGGTCTAAATGGATCTCTTTTCACATCTAGCGACCTTACAACCATGGGGTATTTATTGGATGAGCTTTATCCATATAAAATCGTTTCAACAGTCTTCCAAATAATTGGACTGGTGGATAAACGTGTGCTCGATTTGTAGACCCAAACAATACTTTGTTTTTCCAAGGTCTTTCATTTCAAATTCATTCTTTAAACATTCAACCGTTTTGGTTAACTCTTCAGGAGTTCCAATAATATTCAAGTCATCGACATAGACTGCAATAATGATAAATTTTGATCCTGGTCGTTTAATGAAAACACATGGACATATAGGATCATTTGTGTAACCTTCAATTTTAAAAAATGTGCTTAAGCGATTGAACCACATTCGCCCTGATTGTTTTAATCCATATAAGGATTTATTCAATTTAATTGAATAACTATCTCGGGATTGTGCTACGGGCACTTTGAATCCTTCAGGAATTTTCATGTATATGTCATTATCCAGTGAGCCATATAAATAGGCTGTAACAACATCCATAAGACGCATTTCAAGTTTCTCATGTGTAGACAGACTTATTAGATAACGAAATGTAATCGCATCCATCACAGGAGAATACGTCTCTTCATAATCAATCCCTGGTCTTTGAGTAAAACCTTGTGCGACAAGTCTTGCTTTATATCTTGCAACTTCATTTCTTTTACGCACATATACCCATTTGTATCCAACGGGTTTTACACCATTTGGTGTACGAACTACAGGTCCAAAAACTTCATGTGTGGAGCTTTTTCTATCAACTAGGTTAAAAGAAGTATGAAAGAAAATTGTACTAATTCTAAACTAAGTAGGAAAATCGACTGCTAAAAAATCGTCGTCCGCCGCGGCGAACCTTCTTTGATCGCAGAAGAAATATATTCGCTAAATCTCGCCGCGGCGAGCCTTTTTGCAATTTTCAGCTTCAAGCTCGTAAAATCTCGCTGCGGTGAGCCATGCTAAGCAGCTTGTCCTCATTTAGCTCAAAAGACATTGATTCCTACAAAATGTAAATAAAACACCAAAGCGTAAAAATGAGCTAAAAAGACTATAAAACTAAAGACAAAGACTCACAAATACCGCTAAAAAGGACCAAATGAGACTCTAAATTAGCGTCTCATCAAACTCCCCAAACCGAACCTTTGCTCGTCCTCGAGCAAACAAACAACCTGAAGACAAACTAGACTCGAAACCACGAAAACAAACAAAGAGTCAAGGTCCCAAGTGACCGAATCTACCATTGTAAACAGTAAGTCCACGAGATGCAAAAATTTTGTTATCAAACTAACTTTGGCAAAATAGTGTATAGAAAATCAAACACAATCGTTTCCCAGACAAATAGCACTTAAGTGTAGCTCGCTATTCCCTCACAGGTGAATGCAGTGTATCTCTCACTCTCTTGGAAGTATCCAAATGGGGTATAAGCTCAAAAATAAACTGGGAAGGCGACTCGCGTCACAAAGGTGCCTAAAATATCTTATGCTTTTGCACTCGTCTCATTAGATCGAAAGGGACTTAACAGGCGACTCATTTTTTTTTCAGAAAATAAAAGCTGAAATTGCTCCCCCTAATCACGTCAACCATTCAAATATCAATCAAATTCTTCACTGTATATTCAGTGCTTGGCCTCATTGGGCACTTTTATCTCAATTTTTTGTAAGTGTCTATTTTACCGAAAGTCCGCACTTTTGTGCGTGTCAGTTTGGTGTACGTGACATCAACCCTCACGGACATATGGCTTTTTAGGACCACGCCGGTAGATAGGTGGTATTTGAAACACGCCTAACACGACTAACGGTGATCAATGAAGACTTTGGTGATATATGTTTTGTCCGATCACCTTTGATGAAGCCTCCCTTTAGTTGAGCTATGCAAGACGCATCATCCTCATATAGCACAATTGGAACTTCTTTCTTGAATGTAAGACTACACATATCTCTAACATGTCCAGTTAAAGATCTTAACCAAACATACTCACGACTTGCGTCATGAATGGCTAAAATTTCTGCATGGTTATAGATCCACCCCGAGATTCAAATATCAATAAGCTTTAGGGAGCAGTAAACAGACTTTTCAGCAATAATGCAAAACAACACATATAAGTCGCAAGATAACAGTTCTCTCCCCAAACCTGTTCCTTGGAACAGGGAGAAGGGCTTAAAAAGAGCGTGCCGTTCATCATCCCTAACAAGACTGAGTACACATAAGTATGAAAAGGCGCAATTAATACGCAAAAACTTGCACAACCCAGGAAATCACACAATACATTTGCCGGTACAAATTTTTTTTCATCGGCTCTTAGGCTTCTCACAGGCTTTTTGGACCAAAGAGCTAAACAAACTTGCTATTTAAAAGAGAAACGACCTTGCAGGATTAAAAATACACTATCCTACTTCCGGCTAATCATCAAACAAAACGTAAGAAGCAAGTGGATTTAACATTTACAATGGACGTTCGACTTGGTCAAAGACTCAGACTCACCACGAAAACACTTAAAAGGAAATTAACTAGACCTAGACTGACAAAGAAACTGTAACAGAGAAAAGTGGCTAACATACCACCACAGTCACATAACACACAAAGTGGCTAACATACCACTAGAACAGAATACATAGAAATAAAGACGAAAGACTCTAAAGACACCGATAACAGAGAAAAATGCAGACAAGACACTAGAGAGCACATTCCCCCTCCCCAAACCTAAACTCAAGCATGTCCTCAAGCGTAGAGTGAAAAAATTAAAGAGAACGGGAGCTATAGTGACTTGCCTGCTAGTGTACCTTTACAGTCATGTACAAGACTCTTCCGTGTTGGCTATCGGGTACTCTGGAAGTTCTTGGTTCTTCCGGTTGTTGCACCTCCTTTTCTCCCCTTCAGATAAGTGTGTATATACAAGGGTCCAGTGTGCGCCCCTTATGTAGTTCCTGGTGTCAACCTGCAGGGGTGAGTATGGTGTAGTGGTGGCTTGCAACTCACGTTGCATGCCATGTACCTCTATAGTGCATGTACGAGCGTGGAGGTTGACAATCATGCGAGCGGTTTTGATGAATGGTCGCCCAAGCAGCAACATATCCTTCTCCATCTCCTTGCCTTTAACCCGTGTCGACTCCACAACCACGAAATCAGCCATAAAAGTGTCCCCATCCAGTGTAACCGGAACATCCTCAATCACACCCATGCACCTACTTCTCATTCCATTGGCCATCATGACGAGGCATTTCCTGGGTTCCAAACCCTTCAAATCCAGCTCCTCATAGGTCGGAAAGGTCATCAGATTAACCGATGCTCCTGTATCTACGATGCCCGTTACCTCGAAAGAATTTCCTATCCCAACCACCAAATCGAAGCTATTGGCATCACTGATGCTCTTATATGTTGTCGGGATCACCCTAGCGGTGGGACTTACCTCAAGGACAACCAGTTTTGCACTCGTCTCCTCTACTGGAGTCGTAATACTGGGTGTGGCTACCTCCTTTTCCAGTACCTCGACGACTCTCACTTCTACCGGCTTCTCAAGTGCCGGTGTAGGTACTACCTCAACTACCACCGGTGTCTTAACCTCGGCCACTGTGTTCTCGAACTGGCAATTGCAGGTAGCAAGAACAGACTTCACCTTTACTGGCTCATCGAATGTCACCTCAACGGCTAGAGCTCTGTGGGTTTTTGCGGTCGTCGGTAACTTACCCCTTTCTCTTTGCTGAAATCGACCAACTAGATCCCGCAAAGACTTCTCTAACCGCTTCATACCGCTTGATCTTTGTCGAATCACCGATCATTCTCGGCTGATTTTCTCGCTTCGCCCGTAACCTCTCGGAACGCTCCATGTGGTCCCTGATTGCCTGATCAGGACTTCCCGGCACTTTCGTAATCTGAACCTGAACTGGCTGAGCTAAAACTGGTTGCTCCCGTGGTGCATTCTCATAGAAGTTGTTGCCACCTTGGTTACCCTGCCAGTTACCCTGCTGTCTAGTCTGCCCGCTTTGCTTGTCCCACTCAGTAGTACATGCCCCTGGGGTCCCTTCAACTGCTCGGTATCTCCCTGTCCTAGATTTATTTGTCGCACCCTTGAGCTGAGACACTGCTGCCAGTCTCTCGAAAACACCATTTAGTTTGTCAGAAAGTGCTTCCATGAGTGAATTTTTACACGTCATATCAACCATGTTCTGACACTCCCAATTCGGACCCTCATAAAATCTGATGCACAGATTCATCTTGTCGATCCTGTGGTGCGGGCATTGGGATAGCAACTGTAAGAAGCGTTCACGAGCTTCATAGAAGGTCTCATTGTACATCTGCTGAAACTGCATTATCTGAGTACGAAGGTGCTGCTTTCTCTCGGGAGGGTAAAACTTATTCACGAAGGATTTATAGAGAGAATCCAAGTAGGTAGAGAACCCCATCTTTGGTTTAATACCCGCCTTAGCTTTATCCTCGCAGTACATCGGAAAAACCTTCTTCCTTATCTCTCCATCTCAAATACATTCTGCTGCCGCCAACGGAATCTCGCAATCAAGATTGAACTCCTTAAGGAACCTTATCACATCTTCATTGTCCATTCCGCAGAACTTGGGGAGATTATGGAAGTGGTAAGCTTTGAGTTCCAAATTTCTTGCCTCATTAGACAAAGATTCTCGCTTTCCGCCTTTAACCTCATTGGTTGCATGTAGGCTCCATAGGTTAACTGAGCCATTGAAATATCCTTTTTGATCAACCTGTTGTTAGGGCTACACAACACGAAAACCTCGAGATATCCTTAGTTTCTGTTAGTGCACTAAACTTCAGGTAAGTTGGAAAACAAGTAAAAATTTGCAATCAAGCGCTACAGTAGGAATTGACTCCCCGGCAGCGGCGCCAAATTTGATATGCTCAACTTACTACTTAGGAAACAAGTACAAAGCAGTTGATGTAAATAGACAATGCTAACCACGAGGTCGTTCACTAAGGAATCAATTAGGCTATCGCAACGATTGAAAACAAACTGTTACTTGCGAAACAATGTTGATTTGTTTGAATTCGAGTACTTCTTAAAACTAGAAAACGGAAATTAACAATGCAGTTGTTTGTAAGAATGAGGTAGGAGGAATACAGTAGTTACGATCAAGAAATGCTAATTCGCTCTAGGGATACGTTCATACTGTCACACGGTCGGTGTACAGAAAACTATCAATTCAACCTTTACCAAACGAGTTTGAAGATATTTGAACAAGAGTAATCGTTGGTCGTCAATCCACGATCCTTAACCAAAATGTTGTAGAGAATCTTTGAATGAGAGTATTGAATTGAAGGGTTTTTACGAAGATCTTTGAACGAGCCTAACCTATATGAACGATTTCAAACCCTAGAAGCGAATACGCAAAGCTATCACGCAACTACCATGTTCGGAGTGATTTAGCTACTCATAATCGAAGCAAGGATGAAAGAATACAAGATATTGCTCATGATTAACACAAACAGAATGATAATCGCATACAAGCTCAAACAATCTGAGAAACAGAATAAGATCGAATTGAATAAGATAAAACAATAGAGATTTACCACAGTAATCAGGGATTCGATATCAATCCTTCGATGAATAAGCAAAATCAAGCTCCAAATTGTTATCAATGTCAAAGTATGAATGTGTGGAGCTTTTTCTATCAAGTAGGTTAAAAGAAGTATGAAAGAAAATTGAACTAATTCTAAACTAAGTAGGAAAATCGTCTTCTGAACTAATTACTTCCAATGTTAAAAGATGTCACATTCGCATTAGGGAATGGTTTAGCACCAGTTGGATGTGATTCATGGTTTTTCATTAGGAGCTCATTAATTATTTTGTTAAGCTACTAGGATCACGAGATCAACTCGGAGTATTTCGTAAACCCTTTTTCACGGTAATGCTGCTGCAGGAGCACATTAGAAGCATGAAAAGTAGTGTATACCTTTTCTAGCATATCATTATCGGTGATTTCTTCACCACACAACTTCAATTTTGATGTGATTTTGAACATTTCCGAGTTAAAATCGTTCACACATTTAAAGTCTTGCAGACGCAAGTGAAGCCAATCATACCGGGCTTTTGATAGTATCACCGTTTTTAGGTGATCATACCTTTCTTTGAGATTTGTCCAAAGATTTGCAGGATCTTTGACAGTTAGGTATTCGATTTTTAGCCCTTCATCAAGATGATGGCGAAGAAAAATCATCGCCTTAGCCTTGTCTTGATGTAGCACATTTCCACCTTTTATCGTGTCTCCTAGACCCTTAGCATCAAGATGAATTTCAGCATCAAGAGCCCATGACAAGTAGTTCTTTCCAGTGATGTCAAGTGCCACAAATTCGAGGTTGCTAAGATTTGCCATGACTATATAAAAGAAATGTAGTTAGGTGGTATAATAAGAAAGACTCACCTCAAATTGCTTGGAAAAAGGGTAATGATGCTAAAAGAGACAAAGGTGATCGGTAAACAAGAAATATGATGGGTAATGTGCTGGGTAATGTGCAAATGAGTGTGTGAAAGACATTGTGTATGATATGCTATTTATAGTGTGCAACTCATTATAATGCAATGGAGGAGTTACATACTTTTAAATGCATGAATATATATGGTTGAAGAACAAGCCATAATGATATTTGAAAAAGGTAATAATAATAATAATAATAATAATAATAATAATAATAATAATAATAATAATAATAATAATAATAAGGATGATGATTTGCAGATAACACTACGGCAATGACAAGCGTTAGCAATGAAACGTTACTGATGATTAATGATGATTAAGTGATGATTTGCACCAATGATGACAATACGTTAGCAACACTACAAGAAAACAGGGATTAAGTAACGGATAAATCCGTTACTAAATCGTTACCGATCCGTCCCTAAATCTTTAGCGACGGATGATAAGCCCGTCTCAATTTCCTTCATCTCTAAAAGTTTAGTAACGAATAAACTATCCGTTATCCATTACTATTTAGTAATGAATTTAGTAACGGATAGATCCGTTGACCTTTTAGAGACGGATAATTATCCCTCTCTAATAAGGTGATTTTGCTTTAATTTTAATTACATAATTCTGTGAGTTTAGTAACGGATAATTTATCCGTTACTAAATAGTAACGGATTTAGCGACGTATAATAATAATAATAATAATATTTTTAAAATTATAAATTAAATCCAGATTTAGAGACAGATAAATTATCCGTTACTAAATAGTAACGGATTTAGCGACGGATTATAATAATTATTATTTTTTTAATTATAAATTAAATCCAGATTTAGAGACGGATAAATTATCCGTTACTAAATAGTAAGGATTTAGCGACGGATAATAAGAATAATAATTATTATTTTTAATTATAAATTAAATCCAGATTTAGAGACGGATAATTGATCCGTCTCTAAATTTGCAGATTATTTATTTTTTTTAAAATTTTGATGCCTGTTTTCATATTTCACCTGTTTCACAAATATAATATATGATAATAAATCTAGAATAATTAAATTGTATTAATTAACAGAAAGAATTCGACGAATACAAATTATACGTAATGAAAGGAAATATTCGTACGTAAGCTAAAATAAGAAGTCAGAAAAACATAAGTCCAAACTAACTATCTGAGGCCGGGGGCGGGGGTACATGGCCATGAAAGCCTCCATCCGCTGCTGAAGACGCATGTAATCCTCCTGCTGTTTAGCTAGCTGTTGTCGGTGTTCCTCCTGTCGTTTAGCTAGCTACTCTTGCACCTCTTCCTGCACCCTTTCCTGCACCTATGCCTGCACTAACTCCAAGACCTTCTCCTATATGAAAATTGGTGCTCTGGTTAGCCCAACATTTATCGAATTTGAAAAAAAGTCAGAAGAAATGGTTCGATCCTCTTATTTTGATTTCTCGAACCGGACTGACTGGCTAGGATCAGCCAGTGTAGAGCCGTAACTCCCCAATCCATATACTCGGCCCTTGTTGTCCATTGGGTTGACGGCTAGGAAGATGCTGTTTTATTCTTCAACTGTTAGCACCCGACCGGTATCGGCGATCTTCGCCTCAACCTCAGCCTGAAATTATAAAGTGCATATACCATGAGTTACAGTTTTCAAAATAACTTATACTACACAAATATGAACTTTAACAAAAGAAACATACCGCAATAGCCTCGGACCGTCTGTCCACCCATATGCCGTCCTTCAGCTTGGCTCTTCTAAAGTGCGCCAGAGCGCTCTTCTCCTCCCTAGCCTCCGCCTGAAGAACATATATATGCAAACATTTAGCTAGTAAGTGTGTAGAAATTAAACACAAAATACATGTACGAATAAACTGACAAATAAGATGTACACTTACCGCTTTACGGTGATCCGTAGCAACAGATCGCGACCCATAGTGGTGCTTGGCCACCCCGGTACCATCAGACGGCGTAGACAGCCGGTTGTTCTGGTCCGCAGCTTGCTGGACAACGTTCCTTCTCCAGTACTCCTCCCAATGCTCCCACTCGGCCTCTCCCATCCAATGTGGCATCCTGCGTTTGCTTTTAGCATCGCTAATCATCTTCCTATACAAATCTGACCCCAGCGTCTCGAAGACAGGCCATATCCGGGGAATCAAGGCATTGGGAATGAAGAAGTCTTTCTACATTCCCAATTTCACACAACATCCAAATTACATGACGTAAATAAAGACACCAATTTAATAAGATAACACAACATATTCAATGGTGACTAACATATCAGCTAAGTTCAGCGGCTAACATACCACTCACATATATAGTGGCTAACATACCACTCACATTGTCCTAAAATTTACTAATACAATGGTGACTAACATATCACCCAAGTTCAGTGGCTAACATACCACTCACATTAAAACAACGATTAAAACAACAAATAAAGCAATGTCAAATTTAAACTTACCCGCAACTCATTAAAGTACCTTGCCTTCAGCCGGTCCGTGATCTTCTAACACTTCGCCCAGGATCTCCTCTGGCCTCGATTATTTCACCAAGTTTTGATGAAACCTCGGCAGGCCATAACCTATTATCAATGTATAAGATATAAGAAATGAATATTAATTAGTATAGTATAACAATGAAGAGATATAAATTATCTTAAGTTATGTTCTATATACAAATGTATAATACTTACTTCGATGGGCCGTTCGGAAACATCACAGGCTTCCCCTGCCACACCGCTCTGGGCACATACTCGGTGAAGGGACACCCGTCATCTGGTAAGTTACCCCAGATCGATGTCGTGCCCCCTGCTCGAACTCGGTGGGGTCTCAAGAACCGCAGACAGGCTGCTCTGACTCTGACCCTCAAACTCCTCTGACTCTGAACCTCCTGCTCGACTACCCTCCGCCTGGCTACCACCAGGCAACTTACTACATGGGGGAGGAACGTATGTAGGTTTTATTTGTCGCGGCATCTGCAAAAACATGTAACAAATACAGGAAAAATGTGGTAGTATACAATTGCATGTAAAACACATATACATTTGAGTCGCCAAGATAAACGGTTCGCACTTACGGTACCTCTTCCTATGGTTTATGTCAACCATTTCATACTGCTCATTCTTCTTCGTACCAAGTGGAGTAGGATCATACCAGTCAACATCTAACAGAATGGTTCTTTTCAAGGGCACACCGGGATATTCAAGGCGCACAATTCGTTTAAGCTTCCCGTAGAAATCATACAAATCAGCTGCTCCTTGATCTTGCCCCCTTACACACACCCCATAATTGCTTGTAGCCATGGCCGTGTTTGGGTCAATCGTGTGGAACCTAAGGTCATTAACTATGTAAGATGAGAATGTGGAGACCTTTCTAGATGGTCCCTCTGCTAGAGCTAGTAAGTAAGGACATGTGACGTTGTTGACAGGATCTCGGACATACTCCTTGAACCAATCTGGAAATTCTGATTCCAACTTCTCTTCAAGAAGTTCTCCAAGCGTATCATCTGCCATCATTGGATTCTTCTCCAGACAACGCTCTTTGAAAACACTGTGATGATATGATTAAATACTAGCTAGGATTTTAGTTAAAAGTTTAATTTTAACTGTTATAATAAGAAAGGTACTCACCCAGCAAATATCACCATATATTTGTCAACATCAGCACAATTCACGAGGACATAATATTGAGCTGCCTTTAGCTCCTTATCCGTCAGCCATTCTTTCTTTTCTTGTCTCATAGGTCTCCCTGAGACCCTAAAAATTGAAATGGCAACGTCATCATCCTCTTGAACTTCGAATGTGTCTACGTTTCGAGACGTCCTAGATGCCTTTGTCGGGACGTGGTTCTCAAAGTAATAGGAGCAGAAGGTTGCAGTTTCCTCTCGCACGTACGCATTGGCAATCGATCTCTCAGGCCTACGTTTGTTCTTAACATATTTCTTCAATTTTCCTAAGTAACTGTAATACATATTCAGGTAAGAAAGTGTAACTTAGAAAAATTCAGACATTTTAAGTACATGATTGCAATTATTTCACACCTCTCGAATGGATACATCCATCGATACTGAACCGGTCCAGCAAGACTCGCTTCATGTGGGAGGTGAACCGGCAAGTGCTCCATACAATCAAAGAAGCTCGGTGGAAAGATACGCTCGAGCTTGCATAGAATCAATGGTATGTTGCTTTCAAGATTTGCTAACACTTGATTGTGAACCACCCTTGTGCATAAATTCTTGAAAAATAAGCTCAGCTCGGTGAGAGCGATCCAGACAAGTTTAGGTAGCAGTTATCGAAATGCAACCGGGATAAACCTCTCCATGAACACATAACAGTCGTGGCTCTTCATCCCATACATCTTTGTCTTCTTCAAATCCACACACTGCCCCAATTTCGAGGCGTATATTGTCGGGGAACTTCAATGCCCTCACCCAATCAAATATTTTTGTCCTAGATTCATTGACAATTGTGTAGCATGCCTTGGGCCACTTACCTTCATCATTCCTCTTTGTCAACTCAGGCCTTTTACACCATGTCTCCAACTCGGCTCTAGCTAGATTTAACGATATCCTTTGTTTTTCCGGGAATGTTGCAAATTGTGTTGAAGTAGCCCCCTCCTTGTAATGCTTGTAGCGGTCCTTACCACAGAACTTGCACTCCAGTAGATCTACATCCCCCCAATAGATCATGCACATATCCGGACAACAGTCTATGGTTACCATAGGCAACCCCATCCCCCGCATCTTTTTCTTCGCTTGGTAAAAGTTGGTGGGAACTAGGTTTTCTTCAGGGCAGCACTCCGATAACACTTGTAGGATACTATTGAAGCTCGCTTTAGATTGGCCACCCTCGGCCTTACAACTCATTAGCCGAGACAACAAAGACAACTCGGTGTGCTTCTTACACCCTGGCCAAATCGGCCTTTTCGCTGATTCCAACAAGTCAAAGAACGCCTGATCCTCGGAATTCGGTGGCTCATCCACATCACCCTCGGTTTCAGTGGTACTAGTGTCCATAAACTCTGGGCCCGTAGCATTAAACACCATTTCTTCGAACCGGTCATGAAAAGCATCAGATGTAGCCATATTTTGACCGCTAGATTTCTCATTTTGCTTCTTTCTTCGACGCTTCCTAGTATGCTCATATGACATGAACGGTGTTGCTGTCTCACCATGATGATTCCATACCTTATACTGAGGTACGAACCTATTACGTTTCAAGTGCTCGACTATCGTTGTAGGAGGAAAATATTGCTTGTTCCTACATTTGTTCAATTTGCAAGGGCACTTTATCATCCCCCTGCTTACACAAGCAGTTTGTGTCTGAGCAAATGCGATGAAGGCTTCAATCCCTTCCACAAAACTAGACTGAACTTTGCCATTAACAGTACAACAGTACATCCATGAATGATCGGGATTCATTGGATGATTAACCTGACACGTCTGAATTTATTAGATTTATAACTATACGCATTACGTATTGAATTTCATTACAATTCCAATTCGCTGGTCTATAATTACATTGTTAATTATAATACGTTAAGATTAAATTTATTTTTATAAATTTTAAATTTCCAGTTAACTATTAAAATTACGAATTGTAGATTAAAATAGTAGTAATTCTTTCTAAGTTAATACGAGCCAATTATACTACAACCACCAAAATCACTAAATGGTCTCCAAACACTCAACCAAATCTTACTAATCCTACTACATATACGAAAATATCAAATTAAATACCATACATACTTACAAACATCCTAACATGATACTAACAATTCAATTTCACAATAAATCTAACAATTGAACAACCTCAAGCTTAACCCACTACTTAGTGTGTGTTTGCAAATGCTTTTACTAGTGCTTTTTTGTCTGATTTTGTTAAAAGTTGATTAAAGTTGATTTTAAGCAAAAGTCATTAGTGTTTGATATATTATACAAAAAAACAGCTTAAAGTTGTAAAAGCATAAGTTTTAGTGTTTACAAAAATTAATTTAATTAGTTGATTTTAATTGGAAAAAAAGCTACTACCTGCTTAAAACAGATAGAAGCAGCTATTGGGTTGCTTATTATCTTATTAGGGGTGAAAATGACGAGTGAAGAGAAGAAAGGAGAAGCAGAAGTAAAATGGGAAAGATCGGCTGTTGTTCCCATTTTATTGACTTTAGTAACGGATAGCCTATCCGTTTAGTAACGGATAGCTTTATCTGTTACCATCTCAACTTTTTTTTAATTAGTCAATCGGCATTATTAACGACAGATAGTTTATCCGTTACTAAATAGTAACGGATTTAGCTACGGATTGAGCGATTTGCTCAATCCGTCGCTAATAAATGCCGATTCGTTACTATTTGACAGTTTTCTTGTACTGAAATGAAAACATAATGATGATAATTAATTACTAAGATCTAAGGTTAATTTCTTGACTCTCTTTCTGTTGGTTGTGTGCCTGCCTATATCACCTGGCAAGGCGCTAGCTAACTATGAAAACATGATGAATATGACATAATTAGAGATTGTAACAAACTGTGCTCTTGCAGTTTATGGGAAACTTACCCTTGATTATCAGGTAACATATCCTGAATTGAGTCTATTTGATTGACCTCATTATATATTATTGATAATACACATTCCTCAGCATAATATCAAATCTTCCGACGTTCCAATTAGAAGTTTGGGGTTTACATTCACAATTATTGTGTTTTCTTTTAATGAGTTCTTAAGAGGTTTCATTTTGATTATCCTGCTGATAACTTAATGCTCCTTGTATGTTACATGGTTTAGAGATATGCTTAGAGATACCGTGGAGTAGGGAGTCAATGCACGATCTCATTCAAGAAGCAACGGGGATTGATTTCAAAATTCAGAGATGATTTCTGCAAAAGAAGCTGCTTTGCATGCACTTGATGATGATCAAAGCAAGAGTTCTATTTATGCATGCCCATCTGCTGGTCATGTGCCTAATGATCAAAGCAAGAGTTCCTTGTGTGATATTATTCTCCTATTTTTGTAGCGTCACGCTCATGGATTAAGTGAAACAATTGTAGCGTCAATGCTCTTGTGTTAGTTTAGTGGTCTTTCGTTCCATCACGAAAATAGTTTTGGATTATGAGTATTGCAATATGTGTTACTCCCTCCGGTCTTTTACAAGATTTACCATTTGGTTTGTGTTAATTTTAAGGAAATTGAATAAACTAGTATGTAGATAGTGAAAAGTAATAGAAAGTATATAAAAAAGTAAAAGATGGAATATATAAAATGTTAAAGAGATTGATTAAAAATTAATAAATGGCATCATGGGTTTTCAAAAAATGAAACGTTAAACATACGCGTCTGACTGTTGAAAGGTACCAAGGTTGATATGGTTGTATTGTTGCAGGTTGGCAGGAGTTTGTCCATAGGTTGGCATGAGTTTGTCCATGAGAGAGACTTGAAATATGGCGATGTGTTGGTGTTCGAGGTCAACAATGCCAATAGAAACATTTGGAATGTCACCATTTACAGGGGAGTGATTCGTTACGACATGCTCGGTTTTTAATTGTTGAACTTTGGGTTTAATTTGGTTTAGTTGTGTGTTTAATGCTTCTCGTGTTTTTTCCCAAGACATTGTATCGTTGAATTTGAATCCATATTGAAATATTTTTTAATCAATTTACCTCATGTGATTTTCGATTCTCATCAATTTCACACATATTTATGGCTTCAAACACATTTCTTCATTTCATTAAAAGGGAAGAATCAAAATTAAACAAAACACACTTGCTAAATGCATCGACAACTCAAACTAAGCGGCTTATAAACAAGAGGGGGGTTTTAATAGTGTTTCGGTCATTTCATGGTTTAAGTCATGTAAATACACCTTAAGACACACTTACAATTTCATACCAAGCAGCATGGAGTGTTTCGTAATGCATGATAAAACACCTCTGCAAAACTCTATCAAGCGACGTGTTTTTCGGTCAACATTTTAGAAATACACTTACAAACACTTGTGGGCTTTACATGTGTGTTTTGCTTGGTCAAAACAGGCAAAACACACTTGCTACCAATCAGTCCCTAAGCGTAATTGATTTGAAACAATCTTAAGATGGATGCTTGCTCTGAAGTAATTTTAGGATGGATGATAAACTCGAAAGTATCTCGGTTCAAATAAGATTCAAATAAGGTAACCGCACTGGTGTTGGAGATAGATGCAACGTGGAATCATACAACAACTCTGAGCTCCAATCCAACTAACTACCCAACCGATCAATTGATGTACCCTATGCTATGCATACACACATACTCCTACATACAATTGATTCGATACAATACATACATACATACATACAGATATTGTTCCGACAGTCACAGGTTTCCCCAAATTGAAATTGCCATGGCTTTCCGGTTAGCTCAACGACCATTCTTTTGTGTAAGCCCTCTCTCAGGCAAATACTCTAACATTTCATTATCCTCTCTTTCTGTCTATATATGAATCTTGTTACCTGCAATTCCCTATCAATTTATCTTTCTCCTATCCTGATGGCTTACTGGAATTGTAATCTCAATTTATTTTCACTTTTGTGCTCCCATTTATATTGGTCTCTACAAAATAACTTGAACTTAGTAAAGTGGCATGCTGATGTGATTATAACAAGATTCAGCTACCTGCTTCTACTTTAGTGCAAAATTTGGTTGCAATTTCAAGTGTATCCTAGTCTAGGAAATGAGCGAGTCTCCAAACAAGAGAGCTACATTGAGGAATACTGACCATTAGTGTTGTTCACCATTCAATAAGATGTGGTAATAAATTATGTATGTGGTGTTTGTTTTTCTCACAACTTATTTGAATCGATAACATCGTGGATAACTAGTGTGAATATCCTATCTCGTCGAATAATGTAGAGGCTTTCTGGTTGTCTTTTGGACAACCAATATAATAGTCTTGACCTATTTATGTTTCCTGCACTTCTGATACTACTCTATGGTAGTAGATTGGCTCTTGTCTGAATGGATTTTACGTAAAGATGCTGGTTTATAAGCTTTCATAGTTAGATTGAATTTTACATAAAGATGCTGCTTTATATGCTCTCATAGTTAGAGAATTTTTCTCATTTACTTAGCGCTACCTGAACATGCAGAAAGTCAAAGGCGCAAGAGAATTTTTTGGGGCATTATTGACAGGCAAGTCCTTTTTCTTTTGTCGTGAAGATTGTGTAAGTCCTTGCCTTTTGGAATACCTTACTGATTATTTTGTACTTTCTTCTTTATGATAGATAATGTTCAGTTCACAAACAGAAGAGTAAAATCTGTTTGGGAGCCATCAAGATTCATATCTTCTCAGGGATCTATGAAGCTTGTGCAAACAACTTACCGTGTAGTACCTACTGGTGCCTCCATGGGAAATAAAGATGTCCCTTCCGACTTTCTGAGAGAGAAAAAGATGGTTCCGAATTCAGATCCTCCTGCTGTTCAGGACGTTGATTCTTTGTTTCAATTCATTGATAGAAGGTATATGATGTTAGTGAAGTACAATGAATGAGAACTGAGACATTTGGGTTTGAAGCTCATTGTCATGCATGCATGTGCTTAGTGCAGAATCATGTCTGTTCAAATGCATGCTTAGTATCAATGGCATTGTTTGTACATCAAGGGAGCTTTCTTGTAGGTAGCTGTGCTAGCCTAGTCTATGTTGAAGCAATTTTTTTCCGATAGTATGCTAGTTACTTAACTCTATCATTATCTCTCTGATCACTTACTATCGTTGATTACTTGTACTTTTATCGTAGATTAATCAAATCATTTGCAAACTTATAATTAAAACAGTCGTGCTGGTTTCATAACATTACGTGAGGTAGTCATATGCTAGTGTAAGTGTTTAAGTTAGTTATCCAGAATCTTTCTAATTTCAATTGTATCGTAGCCTAAGATGTTTTGTACATTTGATAAATTTATTTCAGGTTCTCTCCAGTCTTCACTAGGATTGAAGTCTTAGCTGTCCTTGTTTTGGTATGCTTTGCAGTTCAAAGTTGGTTATTTTAACTGGAGCTGGCATAAGCACAGAGAGTGGGATTCCTGATTACAGAAGGTTTTTTCTTTGTTCCCCTTTCCTTCCAAAGAATGTCTAAAGATGTTGCACGTGCCATATAATTGTAATGGCACTTCATTACAGCTCTTTATGTCACCTAGAATTTTGTGGACCTGGAAAACTTACAAAGAACTGTGGGCTAGTGAACGGTTCTTTGTTGGGTATCTATTAGAGATTTGTGTTGTTCACGTATTCACTAGGAGCTCCGATTTTCTTCTATGATCTGTTCATAAATAATTCTTGATTTGATTTATTAACTTGGACACTTTTAGGAGCCTTGTTGCAACAATCTATTACCTAGATTAAACCATCTCAAAGTATTCTTAGCAAAACAATGAACTGCAGCTCAATCTCAAGTTTAAGATTAGAGTGTGACTCAATTTCCATCATTTTATCCAACTTGCAAATGACTATATTTTAGCAGAAAAGTTGTTGCTTGTCCATGTTACTGCGGAAATGTTGTAACATGAACTTAACTTTTATACTCATTTTGCAGCCCAAATGGAGCTTACAGTACTGGGTTCAAGCCTATTACCCATCAGGTGATCACAAGGCATTTGCTGCAGATTACTATCTTCTTAATTTTTTTAGACCTATTCTGAGATTTTCGGACCAATCCAATTTCTAGCTTTTGTTCTTTCCGTGTTGAATTCTGTGTCACAATGCTATTGTGACATCATGATGAATTGATTCATGATTCATCAAACCTTATTAATTAGATTCCCCAAATATTTTAACTGGATGATACTTGAGAGTATTGACTAAAAGACTACTCAGTTTCATGGATAAAATTGAATTGCATATGACCTGACCATGGGAATACTTCAATTTGAGTCCAACATGAGTTGTTTTAATGTGTTTCTTGGTGTTGGAAATAAGTTCTGTATCACACAACACTTTCTTGTGATTTGGATCAGAGGATAATGGTCTTCACGTTCCACCTGATGGGTAAAAGTTGGTGGCTTGTGAATTGTACGTTTGTACATAATTATTACCTGGATAAGGGTGATATCAATATACATTGAGATTACTCTGGGTATTTCTTGTTTTTGGAAGATCTCCATAATATAAAACTCAATTATCTTGAAAACTTGTTTCCTAAATTCGGACACTTCAATTGTTGCCTTTTTCCTGAACAGATTTTTATAGCAATGTCAATTGAATATCTGCTTGCCTGCATGGTATTGAGGGTAATAAAAAATTTTAAGTTCTAGGCTCTCTTTTTTTTCCAAAAATCAGGAATTTCTACGTTCCATTCGTGCCCGAAGACGGTACTGGGCCAGGAGCTACGCCGGGTGGAGAAGATTTACAGCAGCACAGCCAGGGCCAGCTCATGTAGCATTAGCTGCTCTCGAGAAAGCTGGTCATATAAGTTTTATGATGACTCAGAATGTAGACCGGTAATTGCTTCAGGGCTCCTAATTCTGATATGTTCCTTATGTGACAACACAAGTACTGATATATTTTCTCTCTACTCAGGCTACATCATCGTGCTGGAAGCAATCCTCTCGAATTACATGGCACCGTGTATGTTGTAGCATGTACAGAATGTGGTTTTTCTGTTCCTCGAGACTCATTTCAGGAGCAAGTTAAGGCTCTTAACCCAAAGGTTAGCTCTTGCACACTAGTTGACTTTTATAGGTTTTCTATATGAATATTTGGTTGGAATTTCTCCCACTAAAATGTGCATATTTGTTATCACATCCAGCTATTATTCTCAATTAAATGCCGTGTAATCAAATTACTACTTGAGTTGCTTTTCTTAGATCTTGACATGGCTATAGATTGGGATGTTTTGTTAATTGTGTTATATTGGTTTAAATATGATAACTGCGGCTAGGAGATTGTCTTTCCAAGCTCGTCTGCGGCTAGGAGATTTTTTTTTTTATATAACTTTGTGTTTATGTGTAGTAGATTACCAGAATGCCAAGTTGCCACTTGCCACCTCACGTTCAATATTCTTTAGTCTGAAAGTAACTAAACCAATGCATGTAATCTAATCTCGGTAGTTCGTATTGAGATGTTCCATGGGGACATAACCAAACTGCCTTTCATTGGAAAATAATTTTTTTAGTATCTATGTCCACACCCTGACACTGTGACTCACACCTTTGATTGTGTAAGATTGAGCATAACATTGGAAAGTGCATATTCTATTGATTCGTGTGAGTATAGTATTTATAAAGCATATTTTACTCGATCATTTTATTTACTTTGCTGGTAATGCCATTTCTTTTTTAGGGCTACAGTTCCAGCGAACTTTTGTACTTCGTTTTGGTCTGCTGGTTATATTATCTGTGATCTAGTTGAGAATTACACGACTTCCCTTCGAGTATCAAAGTACACCGAGTTACGATTTTTATTGACTTATTGCAGTGGGCAGAAGCCATTGAAAGTCTGGATTATGATAGCCGTGCAGACAAGAGTTTTGGAATGAAGCAAAGGCCTGATGGTGATATTGAGATTGATGAGAAGTTCTGGGAGGAGGAGTTTCATATTCCCAACTGCGAGAAATGTAATGGCATATTGAAACCAGATGTAAGCCAGACTTTTCACTCAGGCTATGACAAATATGTAAGGTGCCAGGTCTCAGTATACATTATCCTCTAATATCGATAATGTGTCCAGGTTGTATTTTTCGGTGATAATGTCCCAAAAGGCAGGGCCGACAGAGCTATGGAAGCTTCAAAAACTTGTGATGCCTTCCTTGTACTTGGTTCATCATTGATGACTATGTCTGCTTTTCGACTCATCAAGTAAACTTCGTTATAACATTATCCTCTGTTTTTGTTGGCTAAATCACAATGAATTTAGACACACTTTATTCGTGTTACTGCACTAGATGCCAGACGCGTTAGACATTAATCACTGCCATGAATCCGTGCAGGGCTGCTCATGACTCTGGTGCAGCTACGGCAATTGTAAATATTGGTGTGACAAGAGCAGACGATTTTGTGCCGCTAAAAATCCATGCTCGACTTGGCGAGGTATGCTTCTTGAAAATGTTTCCGGGGCTTTTCCATAGCATTAGCACAGATGTCTGATTGTTGTATTTTCTTTTAAGTGTAGATCTTGCCCAGACTGCTTTCAGTTGGATCCCTTGGTGTCCCTGTTCTCTAGTGCATTGTAGGATTTCGAGACTTTCCATATGAATAGTGATGTTACCCATATAGGAGTAGCTGGGTACTTGTGATTATACCATTCATTTATCACATCATATGATAGTGTGTACTTGTAACTTCTAGTATCATACCCCCGTCCCGGAGAACTCAAGGTTTGAGCGCAGTATAGATTGAAATACATGATAATGCAGCAAAATGTGTAATTTAATTGGACGTCCCGTCCCGTCCCGTTGTAATTGTCAACTTTCATTTATTTATCATTTTAGAAAAGATATATACTTATATGGATTATTTACCAGTAAGTACCATTTGAATCACTTCTTTCATCTAACAAAATCAACTTCTTTCATCTAACAAAATTAAAGAAATTCGTCTACCACCGAGTATAATCTGGGGTTCAAAAGGTGTCTTCCTAATATAATCAAAGAAATTCCCAACTCGATTCCTCCTTACCCTCATTACTGTGTGTCTTCCTATATAAGGATCCGCAGAGCTTCAAACTGATTTAAACCTCATAGGCAGGTAACCCTGATATTAATAACATTAGTATTTTGATGAGTACAAAGTCATAAACTGACTCCAAATTTTATAGCTCCAATACATATATAGAAAGAACATCAAATATCATTTGGCAATCTTATCAGCTCGAGATTCTACTGGAACTGTTGTTGAAGGTGATCAATGACCTTCTTGTCAACTTGGAATGCCTTAGTTAGAACATCCGAATTAATTGGTGGGTCTGATCCAAAAACAGCATTCGCAATTGTAATGACTCCAGGATTCTGGCTACTTAGTCCAGCAAATGCAACTGCCTTTGTTTTCCCCACATTTAACTGGAAATGAATCAGACCTTCTGGGAAAACGAAAACATCACCTGGGTACAAGTACTTTGTGAAGAGCTTGTTTTCAGGGTTTGAGGTGACAAAGCCAACATATAGCGTTCCTTCCATCACAATGAGAATCTCAGTTGCACGTGGATGAGTGTGAGGCGGGTTTTGCATAGTCTATACGAACAGCTGAGATGCCAAGAGTGTTAAGTCCAGGTATTTGGTTAACATTTGCTGCTGTGACACTTGAACCCTGTAGATTTGATGTATTCCCAGCGTTCCTTAGACCCGCGAAGAAGAAATCATCAGCAATCACCATGTTTGGGCTCTTGCAAATCTTTCCATTCACAAAAACTGCAGGCAGCCAAGCAGGTTGAGTTAGGCCTTAAGTTAGTTAATTTGATCATAAATGCATAATGTATGAAAATAAATTACAGATAAATGAACTGTGCCAATGTAAGTGGATTTAGGCCAATGCGTACCAGCTGCCATGGAATCGTTAACAGCAACACAGAAATCTTGCAGAGGGCTGGGATCAGATGCCTGAGCGAACGAAGCTGAAGAAATCATAAGAATGGCTGAAAAGAAACAGAGAGAAATCTTCATTGCAGCAGATTATTGTGAGATACTAATGGTTCTTGTGATTATCAAAAGTTAAGGTGATGAATAATGTTTAGAAATTGTGAGTATTTATAGGTAAAACTATGAGAAATAGTCATCTCCTAAACTGTTTCAGTTATTAAATCAATACAAAGTAGTTAGTAACTTGTGCATTTTGATCAACTGAAGATTTCTTCAACAACTGATGTTAAGTTGCATGGGTGATGATGATTTCTTTAATTTGTAAATATTATTTCTCATCAACTCCTAAAAGATTTAATATCCTCAAAAGAATATGCTCATGGAAATTCTGATCGATCTTTAATCACCGTTATCGATCTTAAAATTTGTCTGCTTTAAAAGTGTCCTGTCTATGTTTTTAACTGAGATCTCTTGGTAACAAATAAGTCCATTCTTTTTAACTTCTGTGTTTAACAATTCCAATTGTTTCCTTCTGTTTTTGACCTTGTAAATATATTACTCCCTCCGTTCCATTAATAACTTATTAACTTTCCTTTTTTAATGTTTCATTAGAAACTTACTAGCCAAAAAAATAGAAAGTTTTTATCCCACTAACTAATTCTTTATTATTTATCTTTCCTATTTTATCATCACTTTATTCAATCTCTCTCTTACTTTATTACCCATTAACAATTTTACCAATATAATATCTCTTATAAACTATTTTTTTTATTACCATTTTCTTAATTTAAGAGAAAGTAAGAGTTTTTAATGGAACGGATGGAATATTTCTAAGTTAACATAGACGCAATTTTGACTAGGCAATAATTATGTGAAAGATTCATCTCCTAATCTTTACCTATCACAGTTTCTTATTAAGATTTGACAAGTCTTAGATTGAAGTAGTAGTAGTACAATACAATACCAAGTATTAACGTAAATGCACGCTAATGGAAGATTTCTTCAAACGTCGACGAGCTCAAACTGTATGTTTTTATTTTACCTATTCTCGATCTACTTCTTTCCGGTTTCTGTAATGCTCTTACCGAGTTTCTCTGTGTTTCTTTCAAATTCACTTATAGCTTGATTTCAGGTTACTTCTTTAATGCTGAATTGCTCATATATGCTTCTTCTCTGGTTGCTAATTATGAGATATGATGAACAATATATTTCTACTCTGTTTAACAGGAAATCTATCAGTGTCTAGTAGAAGCTTGAAGCTCGAATTTCTAGAGTTCAAGTAGTTTTTTTCATCTTCTTTAACTAATTAATTTGTACATGGATAAGAGGGGATATAAATTATAATACTTGCAGTCTCAGAGGAAGTACTAATCTTCTTCTAATTGCAGCAACTGTAGCTACTCTGATCATATTTATAGTTACAACTTAGAACTAATATTCAGCTATGATCAAATTCATGGTCTGCTCTGCTTCATAATCCCTCTTTGGAGGACCTTTGTGCTACCATTGGCCTTCCGATTATGCTACGAGATAAGCTTCCATGATATAGCAGTTGATAACTTTTCAAACTACAGTATTTATCACTTTATGTTTATATATTCTGCTATTCGGTACTACAATGTAAACTACCTTTATTCATCGGAAAAAATCAAGCATAGCATTATTGTCATCGGCTTATATTTGTTAAGTGAGTGATTCAACTTATAGTTTACAACTCTCCTGAAATGTTGATTGCGAAGCACACTGTCTTCCTACTTGTTCTTGGTCGGGCAATCAGTAAGAAGTTACATAATTGAAGCCATAAAATCACTAATAACATTGTTATTAATTCCAAACATGGCATTTTCTGCTTGTTTTCCTTAAACTTATGTATAACCACTTTCTTTCATTTGAATCTCGGAATGATGTTTCTTTCTTCTTCTTCTTCTTCTTCTTCTCTATTGCTGGTATAGTATGATGGGAGAGAATTGCAAGCAAACCTTCACGAGCAAATTTCATAAAGAGGAAGCATCAAGTAATGAGGAGCATTTCTATCGTCTACCTGAGGAACTATTCATTTCAATTTTGAATAAAGTGGCGGACTTGAGATCTTTATGTTAGTGCTCACTAGTGTCTAAGTACTTTGCTTCACTTTAGAAGGAACCTCTTTTAACGATCCTTATGGAACCCCTACAATCAGAATTCAACAATTGGAACGACTGAATCTAGTGAAGTTCTTGAAAAAATTTACAGAGCTAGAATTCATTTATGTAATAGATACATACCTGGAAAATAAGCCTAACTCACTGTTCGGCAAGTGGAAGGTCAAATTTAGCAGTGATGGAATCAGGTTGGTGACTGTTCTCGGTTTATAAGCGGATAAGCGGTGAAACACAGGTCAGAACTGTTACCCCTTCTCTTTTATAAGCGATAGCGGTGAAAACAGGTGGGAACACTTCTCTTTATTAAATATAAAAAATGAAACTCGGTCAGGAACAAAATTCTCCAGATTTCCAGTTTCAGACAATTCATCACCGTCTAACATCTTCTTATGGCCGTTTTGTCGAATGGTTCTTCCTTATAGATGTGCTCGTCCAAGGTCACCCTTCACTCCGAAGGGTGATTGTTGCTGATTCTGAAAAACAAGGCAAGTTGTTTATGGAAAAAGGACAACTTTCGAAGATGATGATTAAAGACCGTCCAAAGGAACCTCTTTTAACAATTTGGAACTACTGAATCTAGTGAAGTTTTTGAAAAAATTTAGAGAGCTAGAATCCATTTATTTAGTAGATACATGCCTGGAAAATAAGCCTGACTTACCGTTCAACAAGTGGAAGGTCAAATTTAGCAGTGATGGAATCATCATGTTGGTGACTCTGTTACCCATCTCATTTTATAAGCAGATAAACGGTGAAACTGGTCAGGAACAAAATTCTCCAGATATCCAGATTCAAACAATTGATCACCATGTAAGATTTTCTTATGTCCGTTTTGTCAATTGGTTCTACCTTATAGATTTGCTCGTCAGAGGTCACCCTTCACTCCGAAGGGTGACTGTTGCTGATTCTGAGAAACAAGACAAGTTGTTAATGGAAAAAGAACAACTTTTGAAGATGACAAAATTGATTACAGAAACAATGGTGCAAGGTTTTAAAGTGCCATTGTTGTGCCTGCCGTCGTCAGGTTATGTTATGAGGCCGGTGCATCTCGTGATCTTCAGCCATACTAAAGAATTCAATGCTAACAATAATTTATGTTAGAATATGTATATATCTAGAATACTAGTTAGATTAGACTTAGATTAGAATACTTGGTGATCAAGTTATCACATTGTATAAATACATGTACTCATCATTGAATCCAATAATAAGAAATATATTCTTATAATCTTACATGGTATCACGCCGAACATTGGTCCCTCTCTCCGCCATCGCCAAAATCAAGGCTCTCAAAGAAGCCGATGTTGATTTCTATGATCGACTTGATGCCGTCAGACATAAAGGATCTATGCAATGCCTCTCTTCGACATTCTTCATGCCATTCTTGTCAAGAACGATACGGTCAGCCTTGCTTGGTCCCGTCTTGAACAGATATTCATGGATAACAAAGGTTCTCGAGCTACCCATCTTGAAGAGGAACTCGCTGACGTCCGCCTCGACAACTTCCCTTCTGCCGAGGCTTATTGCAATCATGTCAAGTCATTAGTCGATAGGCTTGCCGACGTGGGTATAGAGGTCTCTCCTAGCCGTCTTGTTCTCCGTCTTCTCAGTGGCTTAACTGAGGCATATTCTGGTACCGTGGACTATGTGCAAAATCAGGATCCTCTCCCTTCCTTTGAAAGTGTTCGTTCTCGCATCAAATTAGCGGAACGCACCCTCAAGCATCGTGCCAACAAAGAAGCCGGTGGCTCGGCTCTTTTGATCTCTTCTGGTAGTACCACTTCTGGAAACAACTCAAACCCTGTTATCTCTCCTTCTTCTTCTGTTCCTTCTGGCAGGTACCCTAACTCCAAAAACAAGAAGAAGAACAACCCCAAAGGTGGTCCAAACCGCCAAAACCGTGGCAGCAATTCCGGACAGCCAACCGGGACCTCCTCCCAACCTTGGCAGCCTCCCCAGCCTACCACGCCATGGCATTCATACAGCTGGCCTTGGAAGCCGTGGTCTCCGCCATCTTGCCCATATCCTACGGCTCCCTGGCCGCATCCTGCTCGCCCTCCCGGTCAGCAGGGACTTCTCGGTCCTCATCCGCCTAACCACCAGGCATTCTTCTTTGGTGCATCACCAACTAACGTCGAGGCAGCCATGCATACCTTGGGACTTACTCCTCCGGATGCTAACTGGTACATGGATACCGGTGCTTCTTCCCATATGACACCCGACAAAGGTACTCTCTCTTCTTATTTCAATTCGAGCACTTATAATCGTCAAGTTGTTGTTGGTAATGGTCATATGATTCCAATTAAAGGTTATGGTAACACTTCTTTCTCTCAGCCCCACCCTCCTCTTCTCTTGAAAAACGTGTTACATACCCCTAACCTTGTCAAAAACCTCATCTCTGTTCGCAAATTTACCACCGATAACTCTGTTTCTATTGAATTTGACCCGTCTGGCTTTTCTGTCAAGGATTTACAGACGGGGAAACGAATCATGAGATGTGATAGCACCGGTGACCTCTATCCAGTCCACCCCAACACGCAAGCCACCCACTTCAATTCTGCTTTTTCGGTTTCTTCTCCTGCTTTATGGCATCCGGGAGAGACTACTCTTCGATCTCTCTCTAGCAAGAATTATATTCATTGTAATGCTCTTAAACATCAGTTTTGTCCCTCATGTTCTTTGGGGAAACAAATAAAATTGCCGTTTCATAATTCATTGTCAAACACTACTTCTCCCTTTGATATTGTGCATAGTGATCTCTGGACTTCTCCGATAGCTAGCTCAAGCGGACACCGCTATTATGTGCTTTTTCTTGATGATTTTTCTAAGTTTTTATGGACCTTTCCTATCTCTAAGAAATCTCAAGTGTATGCTATCTTCACTATGTTTCATGCCTTTGTTCGCACCCATTTCAATACTTCTATTAAGAATATACAATGCGATAATGGCAAGGAATTTGACAATGGTCTATTTCACTCCTTTGCCCAAACTAACGGTATTCACTTCCGTTTTTCTTGTCCTCACACTTCATCTCAAAACGGCAAAGCCGAAAGGCATATTCGTTCCCTAAACAATATAATCCGGACACTTCTTGCTCACGCATCCATGCCACCTACCTTTTGGCATCATGCACTTGCCACCGCAACTTATCTTCTCAACATCCTTCCCTCGAAGGTGCTTAACTCTTCCTCCCCTACTCAAATTCTCTACAACAAACTTCCAAGCTATAACCATCTTCGTGTTTTTGGTTGTCTTTGTTTTTCCCTCTTCCCATCCCCCACTATAAACAAACTCCAAGCTCGTTCGGTCCCGTGTGTATTTCTGGGGTATCCTTCCGATCATCGGGGATACAAGTGTTATGATGATGCTCCATTAGCTCAAACCTCCTTTCTTTCAATCCAATCCAATTTTATGCAACTCTTTTTTTTTTTTTACCAAATCTGTGGCCTCTTGAAGTTTATGCAATTATCATTTAGCTAATATACACGTTTGACTAAAATATAATCACCATTATGTGGAGGAGATTTGATTAAAGTATTGAAATAATTGTTTTAATTCGCTTCAATATTTTTGTTCATTATACAGACTGTTTATAAAATAAATTGGGAGGAATGCTATTGTACATTCCTATAAAATCCAAAAATAGATGTTTTGTGCCAAACATGGTATTTCAATATCAAATACCATTTCGGTCAAATGCTATCAAACTTGGTATTTATATACAAATACCACTTCAATTACCCTGTTTCTCAACCCGGACTCAAATACCACGAATTTATGTATATTAAAATACATTTTCAAACCAAACGGGCTCTAATAGATCTCGATCACCACATTAAAGAAACCTAATCTATACCAATTTGTAGCAATTTAATATTTCCATTAGCTAGATTATAAAACGACGACTTGATCAATTAGCATAATTAGTCAAGCTAGTAATTAACATCGAGAAAGCAGCCGTTGTTAGGTACATAACATATGACAATTAACGTTTGTCCAGTAATTATAATACTAAAAAATGCTACTACATTAGTTTTCTTTTCTGAATTTATTTAATATATATATAAATAAATAATATTTCCATTGGCTGGACTGCTGGATTATAAAACGACGACTCGATCGATCTTATCATCTGTTTCTATAAGTCAATTAAGCAAGTTAATTAACATCGAGAAAGTCGCCGTTAACATATGGCAATTAACGTTTTTGTAGTAATCATACTTAATTGAAAATGCTATTATAGTTAATCGAATGTATAAACACGAATATGAACATTAATTGTCTAATTAGTTATGCATAACCGCATAAGTGGCCATGTGACTGCACGAGCCGGCTCAGATCTCCGAGCGCCTGCATGTGCATCACCCTGACCTGATTCGTTCACTAATAAACGGAACGAGATTCTAGTAGTATATTATATACTTATAATATATATAGTGTGGAATTTTGAACCATAATTTAACGAAGCTCTACATTATAATCCATCAAAACACAATCACTACACCGATAATTACACCCATTCATAATTTTACCTGTGTTACTAGAACTAACGAATAAACCCAACTAAATTTTTTGACTTTCAAATTTACAATGCATAGCTTACACAGTTAAAACACATTTTAACATTGCAGAACTATATATAACTATGTTGAATATTAACTTAATTTGACTCTATTAACCAATCAGGCCCGGCTCTGAGCATGCACGGGCAGCCCGCCCGCTCAGGGCCCTCTATTTTGAGGGGCCTCAATTTTAAATTTGAGACTCTATGTATATATCCGCGTCCATGCAATGACTAAACATTAAAATTTTTGTCTCCAAGTGGTAAAGGTCATATATAGCTTATGAAAGGTTTTGTGTTCAATTCATGATGGTGTAAATTTTTTTATTTTATTTATTTTGAATATTTTTCTATTATTATTATTAATTTTTTTAAAAATTATTTTTACGGACCCCGATTGAAATTTTTGCACAGAACCCCTAAATCTCTAGGCCTGCCTTGTAATCAATTATCTAAATAGTTGCACCAATAAGACACCCATGATGATTGGTAATTTGGTATTGTCAATTGAAACTTAGAAAATTGAAATGAATAAGAAACGGAAATAAAAGTATAAAGGTAGGTACATTTTCCCATTTAAAAACAGAGTAATTAAATAAAGACCAAGTCTCTGGAGAGACAGTGTTATGAAAATACGAATAAACATTACAGTTAAATCCAAAAACATTACAGGTTTTATTAAGAACATCGGTGATATATATTATTGATATTGTTTAAAATATTACACATATACATAAGAACAACAATCCGTCTCTCAAGTCTCTCACTAATACACGTCTATTTCAAGACTTTGTGTAAAATAAATCGGACAAAGTATATAAACAATTTGCAGTAGGTTAATTGGTGGGTATAGCATCAAAATCAACAGCAAATCAATAATCGGCAGTTAGCTTAATTAACGATGGCATACAGCTATAAATGACTAATTTTGCTTAATTAAGTATCTTATGAGTACGTAACTTGACAATGACCCTCAAATTACATTACATTAAAGTAGCTCCAGCCATCTAGTTTTTGGAGTCACATGGCGGATTTCTCCTTAGATTCGGAACAGATAACACTACTATATTACTAAGTATTTTTTTGTCCCAATGTAAACTCTTTCTAAACTATTTACTCATAGAAAAATTGGTGTATATGTTTTTAAAGTGAACAACCGGAGGGTGTATAAATTTATTTTAAAACTGTAGAACTACAATAATAATGTTTGAACTTGTTATTGTTCATTACTTTTGGTGAATTTGTTGTATTGAGGCAACCTGTGTGGGAAGAGAACCAAAATTGTATTGATTATAAAGTGTTAAGTGGATACTTTGATCAATTATTTATTTAAGTTACTTGATTTGCATGTTTTTTTAACTCGTTGCAAAATGGGATGTGTAAGCTTCGTAATGGTATAAGATACGGGAGTAAACCAATTCTAGGTATGAATGATATATTGGATTAAAGAGTGTGCTGGTGCCTAGTTGGGACTTGCTACTTGAGTTTGTCCCAAATTGAAAATGAATGGAAGGGAAAAATGGTTTAAAGGTATGCCTGTGATAATTTATATTCACAAGTGAGTGTTATGGTTGTGGAAATTAACTTGCTACGGAAACAAGACCATTTGAACTCGAACCCAAATGAAATGGAGCTCAAGGCGTTCGGGTTGCAAGTTTATCTTTTTTCTATTTCCTCCGAGTTGGAGACAAGGTTTATGTTTCATTATTATTGACTTTTTTAACCTCCATTTGACTCTAGTTCAGTCTTAAAACAAAAATAATTTTAAAAATTTATATTATATAGTATATGTATAGTCATTAAACTTTCATAATAATTTCTTAAAAGTTATATTTACTATATGATTGAGGATTAACTTGTAGTCAAACGAAGGTAAACAAATAAAAATGAAATTGAAACCTTGTTCTGAAACGAATGTAGTACATTTCTCTTTGGAATGTAACTGTTAGCCTTCCGGATTTCTTCCATAATTTTCCACTGAAACCAGAGTAGCTTAATTTTTGAATTTGTAACTCCCAAGTCCTATCCACCAGCAGCCTTATCATTCTGATGTTAATTGATCTTATTAGTTCTAGGTCATAGGCCATGGCCCAAACTAACCTCCCATAATCACTTGCAGGAGTGTATAGCCCATGATTAATGACCAGGCTACAGTCAGCAAAATGGCACGTTAGTCATTCACCTTCTAATATAGTTTCAATTAGTACAACAGCTTATATAGTTATATATATCATCATGCACATAACTGAGATTTGGTAACTAATTTAGCATTACCAACTTAGCCCACCCGAGGCTGGAAATATTTTGTTTCTACTTCTCAAAATCTTGGAGACCGATGAGGTCGAAGAACATAACCATGGAGTTTTTCCGATTGTGAGCATGTGATCCGATGCTCCCCCTCAGGCCTTATGTGTCAAATGTATAACTTCCTTCTATTATAATTCAATTGTGTCACATATGGTCTGAAAATTGTGTATATCCCAGCATCTGAGCAAGTCAAAAGAGAAAATGGGTCTGCCATACCAGCCCATAAACAGGAGTCGTCGGCAGGCCCAGTTTGATTAAAGATGGCACTGGACCATTTTAGCTACTCAACAGCCCTATTATTATCAATTGAACAATTTCAGGAATTTTTACAGCTGCTGTAAAATCAAGAGCTACACTTATTATATACCATGCGGGATGACTTCCCTACATGTTAGTCTCTATGTTTGAATCATCGTATCTAGGTTCAAAAGTGTCGGAAACGATCATTTTTGGACACATACTCACTCCGTCCCTTGCCAGTTGTCCGGTTTTAACTTTTTCAAAGTCAACTAAATCAAACTTTGACTACGAATAACTCTCGAACCGTAGTGTGAAAATTTTCAATTATCTTAATGAAAATTAGCTCTAGGTCCATGGGCAAACCAACTTCACAAAATCATATGTTACAGTGTACTACCCAAGATTATATAAAACCAGGGCCCAGGCTATTTTCATCAAAGTTGCATGTCAAATGTCAATCGTTCATCTTTTTCTATTACAGATCTAACAAGTACAACAACTGATACTATCAACTAATATCATTAACCAATTTAGTCCCAGGCTGAAAATAATTCAACTCTACTTCTCAAACTCTTTCAGACCCGTAAGGTATTGAGGTCGAAGAATGCAACCTTGGAGTTTCACCGGTGGTGAGCATGTGATCTTGTACTCACCAATCACCATTATGTGTCAAATGTGATAACATTACTTTACCCTATCATAATTCGATTTTGATTCACCATTGGATATGGTCTTAAAATTGTGTACAAACGTAGAGTGAGTTAGAAATGAAACAGGTCTGCTATATCAGCCCATAAAGAGAGGAATCATGGGTAGGCCCAGAGATGGCACTGGCCCAATTTAGCAATTCAAGAGTCCGATCCGACCTACCTATTATGAATTGAAAATAATTTCATGAATTTTTACAGCTGCCGTAAAAATCAATCAAGAACTACTGTAGGTAGGTATGTTTATCTCGATCCTCTTCCTTTTCTTTCAAATTCACTTACAGGCAGCTCTATCTCTGATTTTGATTTCTTTGTTAAAACAATTACCTAGAATGCTTTCTTTATATTCGATCGGGTTAATTCCTGAATGCTTAATTGCTCATACATATATGCTGCTTCTTTGGTTTCTAATTGTTGAGATACTATGATGAAGAATATATTTTTACTATGATGAAGAATACTTAAAGCTCGAATTTTTAGAGTTAAAGTTTCCGTCTTCTGTAACTAAAGTAAAGTTTTTCTTTTTTTGTTTCTTCACTCAACATCATGTACATAGATATGAGGGAGTATAACAATATTGGCATAGTCTCAGAGGAAGTACTAATCTTCTTCTAATTACAGCAACTATAGCTACTCTGATCATAGTTATAGTTAGAACTTAGAACTAGTATTCAGCTTTGATCAAATTCATAGTCTTCTCTGCTTCATAATCCCTCTTTGGAGGACCTTTGTGCTACCATTGGCCTTTCGATTATGCTACGATTTACTACTTATAAGCTTCCATGATATAGCAGTTATCAAACTACAGTATTTATCACTTAATTTATGTTTGGCCTACTGATGCAATTGCAGACCTTCTAGCAAATTACTAATTACTACTTCATCAATAAACAGTTTAACTTTTTATTTTTCAAACTTTTTACTATTAATCTTGATGAATGTAAAATGTTCAATTAAATTATATAATGAAAATTTAGCCCCTAAAGTGTCATTATATAAAAAAATTGAACATTTTACATTCTTGATTAATTAATAATCAAAAGTTGATTTGTAAAAAGTAAAATTGTTCTTTATTAAGAATAACTTTATGCTTATATTATATATATTCTACTATTTGGTATAATGTCCATTATGCCCCCGAAGGCCCAATAATGGACTTGGGTTTTGGACCTAACAAGGCATTGATGGCACATTGTGGAGCGTATACTGACACGATTTCATTAGTTCTTCCATTTTGATGGAAACCTATAAATATGACACTGATTCCCATGCAACGGAAAATCATCATTCCGTAATTATTCTCGAACACTTAACAGAGCAGACACATGTATAACTACTTTCTTTCATTTGAATCTCTGAATGATGTTTCTTTCTTCTTCTCTACTGCTGGTGTAGTATGATGGGAGAGAATTGCAAGCAAACCTTCACGAGCAAATTAAAATTCATAAAGAGGAAGCATCAAGCAATGAGGATCATTTCTATCGTCTACCTAAGGAACTATTCATTTCCATTTTGAATAAAGTGGCGGACTTGAGATCTTTGTGTCAGGGCTCACTAATGTCTAAGTACTTTGCTTCAGTAGTTTATTGCGTCCAGACCCTGTCCGTATCCGTCAGTTTTCCTTTAGAAGGAACCTCTTTTAACAATTTGGAACTACTGAATCTAGTGAAGTTCTTGAAATTTTTTAGAGAGCTAGAATCCATTTATTTAGTAGATAAATGCCTGGAAAATAAGCCTGACTTACCGTTCGACAAGTGGAAGGTCAAATTTAGCAGTGATGGAATCATGTTGGTGACTCTGTTACCCTTCTCATTTTATAAGCAGATAAACGGTGAAACTGGTCAGGAACAAAATTCTCCAGATATCCAGATTCAGACAATTGATCACCGTGTAAGATTTTATTATGTCCGTTTTGTCAATTGGTTCTACCTTATAGATTTGCTCGTCAAAGGTCATCCTTCACTCTGAAGGGTGACTGCTGCTGATTCTGAGAAACAAGGCAAGTTGTTAAAGGAAAAAGAACAACTTTTGAAGATGACAAAATTGATTACGGACCATACAATGGTCCAAGGTTTTAAAGTGCCATCGATGCGCCTGCCGTCATCAGGTTATGTTATGAGGCCGGTGTATCTCATGATCCTCAACCATATGTACTTTTGATAATATTCCAGAAAGAGGATAATTCAATCGACATAATTATAGTACTCAAACTAACAACAATACATGCTCATAGTAGAATTTAATCGACTGCAAAGCAAAAAAAAAGTTCATATATTAGTTGTAATTCAAACTCAGCAGAAAATAAAATAAGGAAATATGTTTTTCCCTAATACATATTTTCCTGAAAAATCTTATTTTCCCCTATTCTTTTTCTTTTCTCCATTTTTCCTATAACCAAATGAAGCCTAAGTTATCATTATAATGATGTATTTATACCTTAAAGGGTGCAAAATTTTTTGCTTGTAGACAATGTTGATTATGGGCCACAGCAAGTTCGTGTAATCTAGTGAAAATGTCAATTAATTAATGAGTATATGGTGTTCCTTCTTTGACATTGATTTCAAATAGAAGCGCATCTCCAACGCAACCAATGAGATTCCATAATCTTATCGATTCCTTTTTTTTTCTGAGAATTAACGTTTCCTGAATTACTCTATATTTTCCCAGGTTTAGCTTTTAAATGGGTAAGGTCCAACTTAATCGAACCCGTTTGAAACTAAAGGGTTGATTCACGTTGGTTATGGTCATTTGCATGTATACGACCTGAACCCGATAATTATTAATAGGTAAATCATTGGATAGGGGTTTACTAAAATCAACTCGTCTGACGCGTTTGAAAATAAAGCAAAATAAACTCGTTTTTAGATTCTCGATTTTCAAATTTATTTATGTTCATGAGTCTGTTATATAAGCTTTTAAACGGGTCGAAAACAACCCGACCTAATCCCGGTAATTAAGGACCAAATGGGTTGATACCCAATATTCTTATCTAGTTGAAACTATCTATGTACTCCATCCACCTCCGTTTGAGAACTTAATGCATTAGGGTGGACATGTAATTTTAGGTGAAAAAATAAAATAAATTAATAAAACATAATTTAGTTTTTTGTCGGGCTGAAACTGTCCATGTTCAAGAAGTATCAACCTTCACCAACATGATCTAATAGCGAAGGATATGTGATCTTAACCATTGCAGTGATTGGGTCCTATGTATAAGGATCTCTTCGAACTATTTCAAATGGACCTCGTCATCATTTGTTCCATCGACTTCAGCCCCCCTCCAACACGCAATATATTTTTTACCATTTGAACAAAATTCCTCATTTGGATTTATCTCATTGTTAGATTATTTTCAAATAGCATAGTTCATCCTTGCATTAGAGTTCCCAAGTTGAATTATATTATTCTTGCAGTTATTTTGCCCTTCAAATGGAGTTCTAAAGTTGAGTTTAACCTTTGAATTGAATTTCCAAGTTAAAATTATATCATTGTTAAAGTGTGTTTACCCTTTGGATTGAGTTCCTGAGGAATTTATGTATTTCTTCCAATAATTTTTTCATATAGTGTGGTTTACTATTCAAATAGAGTTCTCAAGTTGGATTTAGCCCTTTTTTAGAGGTTTTTTTTTTCCATTCTTAGAATTTTGTTTGTTTTCACGTTGAGCTCTCATGTAGGAACTATCTAATTCTAAAATTTGAGCTTACCGTTCGAACTAAGTTTTCAAGTTTTTTTTTTATCTCATTGTTATAGTTTATTTGTCATACGAATTGATTTCCCTAGTTAGAATTATCCCATTTTTTAAGTTGAGTTTACTTTCGAATTAAGTTCCTGTGCTTGAATCACTCCTTCATTAGAGTATTTTTCCCATGTAACGTGGTTTACTATCCGAATAGAGTTTCTAAGTTGTAATTATCTCATTCTTATAGTTTGTTTGACCTTGGAATTGCTTTCCCACGTTAGAATTATCTCATTCATAAAGTTGAATTTTACTTTTCGAGTTGAGTTCCCAAGTTTGGATTATCTCATTCATAAAGTTCGTTTACGCCTCGAATTGAGTTCCTAAATTGAAAATTATCTTTTACTTAGCCATATCAGATATTTTCAAAACCGACCCCTGGTAAATGGTTTTTTGTTTAGATTGGGACTCACAATTCAAACAATTACAGATGATTTCAAATTTATAATGTACAGTGAAAACTCCGTAAATTAATACTCGATAAATTAATAACCTCGATAAAACTAATAATTTGTCCGGTCCCAACTTGGGACCAGTACAAGTTTGGACCCCAATCGATAAAATAATAAGATAATATTTTTTTTAAAACCCAGTGTATATATATTGGTCCCACCAAAATTATAAATTAATAATTAATAAAAAATTTCATATATATATATATATATATATGTGTGTGTGTGTGTGTGTGTGTGTGTGTTATCCACTTAAAAATTTCTAAGTATGTTAAGTAAAAAATGAATTTATAGTCACTTATTTTTTGTTGAACTTCAATTACATACTGAGTTCATCTCTAATCTCCTCATTGCACTTGAGAGTTGTGGCGTTGTCTTCTTGTACTGCAACAAAAAGTTTTGAAGAGTTTTTGTCGGTTGCAATGCTTCTTTTTGAGTGATTGATTCCAAAGCCATCGAATCATCCTCAGCTTCATCATCTACCGAATTTTGAATGGTATCCGCCACCATTTCTTCTATTCAATGAACTTTAAAACATTAATTTCTTGTGTTCAATGGAAAAATCTAGCAAATGATTCACGTCCATTTACTTGTATATAAGGACATTGAACATATGTCATTCAAACTTCCAAATCCAAATAATATGTGAATATGAAGTCATAAACATTGGAACTTATTTTTTTAATTTTTTTTTATCTCTAACGAATATACATTGTAACTAGTATATTGGACTTGAAAATTTTATTGGTCAATTATGCATATACGTAAAACCTCTTTAAATTAATAAATTATTAATTTATCGATATAATAATATCTAGCTAAATTAATAAAATATTCAGGTCTAAACATTATTATTTTATAGAGGTTTTACTGTAGTTTGAAACTAATTACAACAAACCCAAAAAGTCAAAGATTATCTAATTTTATAATGATTTTTTCTATTTTAACTTTTCTTTTAGTCTTCTCCTATAATTTCAACTTAATTTACATTACAAATTTCAACTTTGTCCTTCTTCGACCAAACTCCCCACCACCATTTGTAATCAACACAATTTATATCACACTAATCATGCACTAATTAGGAACATCTCATAGACGATACGCATGCAATAAAAAAGGATCTATCGCATTTGCATTAAAGGCATTACACAAACTTTCCAAATGAACATAATGAAGGGTTAAAAATACAAAAAAAAGGGTAAAGTTCCACAGGCGTTCTCAGTCCTCCAGCATATGTAGATGAGAGAATAAAAACTGACCTTTATATAATATATAGATTACCAGCTGTAATTACCTTTATTCTTAGTTCATCATATATGCAATCTCAAAATTCTATGCTACTCAAATATTCAACACTTTTTTTCAATTTATATCTTATAATTGGTTTCTATGGATTCGTTTCGTCGCGATGAACCCAAATATATGTTCAAAATATATATTTTTCGAAGTTTTGCAGATAAAGTTATATGGGATTTAATAAAAACTATATATGTAGTGAACATACTAAAAATATAAATGGTGGAAGTTATAAGGTGCATTGCATTTGTCAAGAATAAAATGTTTCATGGCTTATTTTCCAAATTTAGAATTTACACAACCAATACATCTCATTTAAAAATTTAATTTTTTATTTTAATTAATATATAAATAATTTATAAGGGTCATTTACATACGGATCCCCTGCTAGATTGGCCAATTACAGATTCATACATGCTATTTGAACTATTACATCTACACCCATTTTCACCTTCCGGCGTTGACTCCGGCTCCTAGGTGTCAATTGTTGTTGATGTGGCAGACATGTGGATAAAAACTTAAAGAGAAAAAAACATTAATTCTTTTTCCATCTCCTCCTCATCTTCTTCAACCTTCAACAATAATAATATGCTCCACCACCACCTCATCCTTCGATTAACAACAACCACCACCACGTCCGACTAACAACAACAACCACCATAATAACAGAAGATGAACACTAAAAAAAGAAAATAAATTATATATGTCTCCATATATTGGAGACCCATTTCAAAAGCTTCAAGCTTGAAATGGGTCTCCAATAAAGCTCCGATCAATGCATTTTCCAGCCTAATTGGAGCATCAACAGCTTCCCATGAGCTCAAAATTGAGCTCTCGAGGAACTTTACTCCGTTTGGAAAACGGAGCTGTTGTAGAGCTCCGTTTGGAGCTCCTTACAGCTCCTAACGGAGTTGTAAAAGCGCTCCGGCAAGAGCTTAAAATCGAGCTCTTGCCCGAGCTGTTTGTTGCTCCGATTGGGGCTGTTTTCAATCCCAATCGGAGGTTTGTTGGCCTCCATTGGAGACCCATTGGAAGCTTTTGAAATGGATCTCCAATGGTGATTCGATTTTTTTTGCTTTTTTTTTTTTTTTTTTTGGTTATTTTGAAAAGTTTTGAGTTTGAGTTTCAGGAATTAATATTTGTGGAGGATTGTTTTGCAATAAAATTAAATTTTATTGCAATAATATTGGTTGGGTTGATTTATCAAATTAAATTTTCTATTTGAATTTTTCAAAAAAAAAAGTGGGTCAATTTAGTAAAGTATATAAATATAGAGATCAAATTAGTAAATTGTGAAAACTTGGAAAATAATTTATCTATGTTTTTTAGGTCTAATTCTTAACGGTTTAAAGTATTTTTACAGTCAATTACAAACAAACCAAGTCAAAATTAATTAATATAAGCGGATTTAATGACATGGCAATCCATGTCATCACTTAGCGTGTGTCTCCGGCCAAGCTCAAGGCTTATATCACCTCCAACGTTTACTTTTGGGTGTATTTGTAATTATGTTTTAAACGTAGTTCAATTTTTGGAACAATTTGTAATTGTTCAAACTGCAGGTATGAATCTGTAAAGTGGCTATCTTAGAGGGATGGGTTTTGTAAATATTTGATAATTTATTTAATTAATAATAATATATAAGATTGGTGTCTATGGATTCGTCTTGTCGCGGTGAATCCAAATATATGTTCAAAATATTTTTCGGAGTTTTGCAGATAAAGTTATATGTGATTTAATAAAAAGTATGTATACAAGGTCTAAGTAAGGGTCTTTTTCCAAGGTTGTTGAGTCTTGCAAAGTGAGGCGAGTTTGGGGTAAGGGTTGGTTTACTTGGTGGAGGGATATCGTGAAGTTTGTAGGATGTAGCGATTGGTTTCAAAAGAGAATTACTTGCAAAGTCGGGAATGGCATTACTACTAGTTTTTGGGAAGATAAATGGGTACTAGAAGGGGAGAAATTGTGTGATCTTTTTCCTAGATTATATCAGTTGGATATTAGTAGAACCTATTTAGTGAGTGATATAGTAGGTTACACTGATGGAGTCTTGTCTGTTGATTGGGCTTGGAGGCGTCGATTGTTTCTATGGAAAATTTCTCTTGTTGAAAATCTGACTTTGTTACTTAACAGGAATTTTTTTGGGATAGAAGCTGATGACTGTTGGGTTTGGTTACCTGCTGCGGACAACATCTACACGCCGAAGTTTGGTTACAGTCTGATTGCTTCAAGGAACAGAGGTGATCAACCAGATTTTCAAAACTGGACAGCTTTGGTTTGGCTTAGTTATGCTCCTCAAAACTTAACACCTTTGTTTGGAGAGCAATTTTGAATAGATTGGCAACATTGACAAACTTGAAGAAAAGAAATATCCTGTTCCCAGAAGAAAGCAAAAACTGTAGATGCTGTGATGCTGGAGTTTCAGAATCTGCGGAACATCTATTTATCCATTGTGTTGTTGCACATACAGTATGGCGCAAAATTCAGACCTGGCTAAAAATTCACCTTGATCTGACCGGTGACTTGGAGACGGATATTCTGTCCTTTGCTGCAGCTCTACCTTCTAAATCAAAAGAAACCTGGATGGTAATTTGGCATGGCACTCTTTGGTACATTTGGAAGGACAGAAATAGCTCCATCTTTTCTGGTATCATTTTGAACGTTGAAGAAATTTTTGACATGATCAAATGGAACACTTGGAACTGGCTTCAAGGTAGGAGTCTAATCAGGAGACTTGCCTTACGCTCTGACTGGGATCTGTTTCCCCTGGACTGCCTCTCAATCTGATTTTTTCTAATTGGTTTTTGTCTGTTAGTTATATCCTGTGGCCTGCGGTTTTTTTGGTGGCTTTGATGGGTTCACCCCTCTACTTTTAGTGATTTCGGATGTCTATGACGGATATCACCACCCTTTTCTTCCTCCTCTACTTGGGTGGTATCTCCCCGTCATGGCACATACGTATTTTCCTCGCTCCTCTTGGCGTGGTCCCTCGGGACTATGACATACTAGCCGGCGGGGTTGACGTGTGTAGTCGAAATGATTAAAAGTGGAGGTTCTGGCTGAGTTGATTAAGGTTCACCTTGAGTTTTCTGCTGGATAAGTCTATCTTATGGATGTACGTCT
This sequence comes from Plantago major, assembly GCA_026545765.1. NCBI lineage: Eukaryota > Viridiplantae > Streptophyta > Magnoliopsida > Lamiales > Plantaginaceae > Plantago > Plantago major. The sequence goes on along the minus strand of CM048840.1, from coordinate 25,423,617 downwards.
GTTAGATTGTCCGGAGTCTGTTTGTATAGTTTGGACCAAGTGCATCTGTATTGTTGGAAGACTTGTTGCTGGAACACTTCTTGTGTTCCTGTTTATGAATAAATTTTCCTTTTCCAAAAAAAAAAAGTATGTATACAATTAACATACCAAAAATATACAGTACATTTCTAAATTACTCTTTTATTTTTTATTTAATTTTGTTAATGAAACTCTATGAAATTCAAATATACATGTCACATGTGATTTTGCACATGCGGCATGCCTTTTCATTCAGATAGGTAATTATATATTTAGATTCAATGCTAAATAGTATAGATGAAATATTGTCTTGGGAGTTTGAAGATGAAGAGGTTCTTGGTGAAGCAATCAAAGAAATCTTTAAGCACCACGGAGACAGGCACCAGATTATTTAATTTCTTGAACGAGGAAATAGCCATATCATGATGACTCTTATTCAACTCTTAATTTTTGTTGGTTTATCTCTGAATGGACTGTCTAAGTTGGTTCCATATTTGATTATCGATGCTCGTTGCTCTTGGTAACTTGTTCATTCTATGAATCAATCTGAATGTAAAAAGTTAATTCTCTCTTGACTGGAAATCTTTCCTTCAATTTTTCTTCTATTCTGTGTTTGTTTCCTTCAAACAACTTCACATTCATACAGGTTCGCATTCTCCGGGAATCACCTCTGATTCAGCTTGAATGAAGTTCAAACCCAAAACACTTTATGGGTCTATGTAGCAAAACTAGTTTTTTTTTTTGAAAGATTATGGAGCAAAACTAGTTGATTATATAATTATTATAGTTATAATCGAATTGATTTTTATAGTAACTGAAAAGCTAGTATATTTTGACTCAATATGCAACCGTTCATTCTTGTTTGTGCATCTCCGAATGGACTAAAATGTTCCACCCCCTCGAATATATGTCTGGATTCGCTACTGTGACTCCATGTGCAACCTTTGATTCTTGTTTGTGTCTCTCAGAATGGACTATTTAAGCTGGTTCCATATTTGATTATCTCTGCTAGTTTCCTCTTACTAACTTGTTCATCTATGAATCAATCCGAATTCCTTCAAATCACTGTTCTATTCTGTCTGCTATGTGCTCATTTGTTCGCAGTTAAGCCGAACATGAAACTTACATCAGATTTTCTATTGTCATTCGATATGTGGCTTTGACTATTAGCAGTCAGGGTGTCGATAAGTGACATGTGTCATCGCTCTTAGTCGCCTTGACCTACTAATTGTTGCTATATTTAAAAACTCACCTATAATAAAAATTCAATTGAAAATTTTAAAACCAAAATACATATATTATTATTATGTAAAGCACAATGGTCTAAACCTCACCAGATTCATTTAGTCATACGTGGAATTTTGTGGAATTAGTTGTATTTTAGTCAGTATATATTTCATTGTTAATTTTGGTATATTGACTATATATATAGGTTTTATTAAATATCATATAACTTTATCTACAAAAATCCAAAAAATGTTTTGAACATATATTTGAATTCGTCGTGACAAGACGAATCCATAGACATCAATCTTGAATAGTATTATTTAAATAAATCATTTTATTCATTAGAATAAAATATAAATTTATTAAATAAGATAAAATGAATTAATGAAAAGTTAAAAATAGAGTATTTAATTAATGTTTAACGTGAGGCTAATGTTTTAGCGCTCAGATTATCAGTTGGGTGTTCTTATATAACATAATATAGTATAAAGTTGATGGGCTAAAATTCGCCAGATTCATTCAAATTCCAGCCATCCTATGTGAAATTTTCATACGGTTGAGCAGAGTCCGAATAAGGGGACGTATTAGTGTTGTTGCTAGGGATCAAGAGGGCATGAATATTATTGCTTGGTGAAATTTTTTATGTCTTATGGTTGTTGAAAATGCGGAAGGTTGGACAGCCAAATTAAGAACAAAATTTGTTCGAGATTTTGAGTGGCAACATGTAGTAATTGAAATGTATTGTTCTTTCGTGATTAAATCTCTTAAATCGACAAATTTTAGTTTTGCGCCTTTGAAATTTAGGTATTTGATGGAGAAAAGGTTTTGCCAAGTTAAATGTGAGGGTAACGTTTTAACACATAGATTATCAGTTTGGGTGTTCTTATGATGATGTTGGTTTGGTATATTTATATTATCCACACCAAGATCGTTATGTGGGGGGAGCACATACCACCCCAGGGGTTGTCTCGATGAATTTATTTTGTCCTCCCATTTCTATATATTATTAAACGTAAACTATATCGTGACATCGCCACGGGAATTTTGTGGAATTAGTTGCATTTTCAGCCAATATATCTTTCACCGTTTTTTTTTTTTTTTTTTTTTTTTTTTTGTATATTGGCTGCATATATAGTTTTATAAAATCTCATATAAATTTATATACAAAACTCCGAAAAATAATTTGAACATATATTTGAATTAACCATGCCAAGACGAATTCATCTAAATCTTTTCGACTTTATCACTCGCATGTTTTCATAAAGTCTGTTAACAACATATTATCTACTATAATGGTACATTTAAATACAACTCTACACATATTCTTCTCAAGTTTTTTTTTTTTTATAATTTGATATGGATCAAGATAAATTTGATGCTTCTATTTTTTACAATATGCTCTACCAGATGATGTTGGAGTGATTGCAAAATATTATTATGGACATATTTGACTTGGATACGGGAGGAATATACCCTTTTATTTGTGATTCTTAATTGACAGAGGTAAATGCGGAAAAATATGCGGAGTCAAAGTTTGCACTTTACACTGCACGACTAAGATAAGGAAGAATAACCTTGCACGTGTTCGTTCTTTATACAAGTGAGTAAGTTAATGATGTATATGAGCTTTAACTATAATTTAAATCTTTATAGTGATCTTTCACTATTAAAAAGAAAATATGGCAGCACTATATACTACTACATTATTACATAATGATTTTTTTTATAAACTAAAAATGAAGGAAAACTAAAAATTCATACTTGATTAATCAATCGACAATTAGCTAGGAACTCCGATGAAACCACTGGCCAAACGAATTTATAATGCTTGATTGGCACAAGTCTACTAAAATGTTTTTTTTACAGTCAAATGTTTACGACCTAAAATATAAATTTGGATACTAATAAACATAACAACAACTATCCATTTGCAATATTAAACCTACCTATATACAAATCATTTACTCATTTATCTCCATCTTCATGCCCGGTATTGATTATCTATTTGTAATAATAAAGAAAATTCAGTTTGCCATATTTTTTTTCTAATTTTTCTTTTACGTTTCAATTGGTGTTTCTCCAAATATGGAGGATGGTCCAAGCATAAAAGAAGTAGAAAAATACTAAATAATATACTTATTTAAGTCATAGTTATCATAAGAATAAGTTTGAGTATACAAGTCTTACAAAATTAAAACATTTCAATGTTGATGTTGATGAAGTGGATTATATACTCTAAGGACAATACTAAGCTAATCCAAGCTTAGATGAATGAAACTCATACATTCTTATATAGTTTAACATGAGTGAACGTTTAAAGTTGTGTTAATTTGTATTCTAGGGTGAAGTTTGATAATGAAGCTTAATTATATTTTATATCTCATATGTGTATGATTTACTGTTGAATATGCATTTTCTTAATGAGCATAAATCCATTTAGGAGGACCTTCGGATCTATGCTTGACATAGCCCCTTCAACTAATCTTTCAGTTCCAGGAGATATAAGAGATATACATGAGCTAATTGGTGGTGTGTTTGATCTTTACATTTCTATCAATAACATTTTACACATGAAGACTTTCAATTTCCTTTTCTTTATGTATAAGATTCGATCTGTACGATGAGGTACAAGGGTTCTCTTCTCTACAGTCTCTGGCTGGAACGACTGGTTCTATCCAACCCGAATTCAACCCCGTTCGAAATAATAATGTTCAGGTCTGGTCTAGCATATACTCGAACCCGTTCAATACCTTTGTTAAAAGACCCGAGCGCAACATTTTATGATTAAGTTAGCAAAACTTACATTTTTCTCCGGCGGGAGGGGGGGGGGGGGAAGTCTGCATATACTCTCTAGACGGGGAAACTCTCTTCGATCGGGTATGGGGATCTGATACTCTCTAGGTGGGGAGACTCAATTCGATCTCCTCTCTACTTTCTTGATCTCCATAACGAGTCGGGGGAGGGGGATCAACTTATACTCTCTAGGTGGAGAAAATGTCTTCGATCTTCTTTGTACTTTCTTAATCTCCATGACCAGGGGGTGGTCTGGCAGGCACTCTGTAGGTGGGGAAACTCTTTTCTATTTTCTCTGTACTTTCTTGATCTCCATGACGGGGAGGGGGGGGGGGTCACCGCGGGTTGTTGGGAACCGGTGGGTTGGAAAAAAACAACCGTAACATGTGAAATTAAATTTGTATAATATTTTTTTTTATGTCTGGTGAGGTGACCACATACCACTACGGGGTTGTTGGGAACAACCTTGTTGATTGTGTTGTATACTTTTGTATTTTATTTTGGTTTCGTTTGAGGGATAGATTTTTTTTTAAAAAAAACACATGTATCTGTTACTAATTAACAGGTGAGATACGGTAGGACCCTATTTTAAATTTTCTATAGTTAACATAAATAAACACTCAATGATATAATATTGGATGAATGACTACCGACCGGCAGCACGATCAACGTTGTTCACATAAATTTGACTACATTATTTTCTCGATTAATTTATTTTATCATCCCCTTTGTATTTATTAATAAAAGTAAATTATGATGCCACGGGTTAGTACTAGTTTCGAGTAAAGTATAGATGCTTGGTTCATTTATGAAGCAAATAAAAATGGAGATTTGAGTCTCGTTACTTGCCTGACCACCACCTCTCGCCCGCCGACGAGACCGCCCGCTCAACCTCCTCCATCTTGTCTCGATACGAACATACTTAGAAGATTGAGGAATTTTTGAAACTCAGGGTGCCATGAATGACGGCTATAGAGCTTCACGAAGCTCTCCTCATGGTTCTTCCGTTCAGATTGATTGGTACAGGAGTTGGAGCAGTTACCAATTATGAGAATGTCCAATCGCGTTTTCAATTTCAAATGGGATTTAATTTATGAATTGAGATTCGATCTTCACATGTTTTGATGTTGGGATCGGAGTTTTGAACCCTGATATGATTTAGGAACGGTAAGATCATCTTTGGAAAACTTGGTTGAAGTTACAGGGACCAGATTGAGATTTTTTTAAACTCAAAGTACTGTCTTTTGGGAATTAAAGTGACACGAGGGACCATTGATGCAATTTAATTAGATTGTGTAATTTCAAACATGAATGGGTTTGAAAACTGATCCTATAAGTCATCGAAAGTCTTCTGGCCAAATTGGTGTGCACATCAGTTAGGAACCTCCTTGTCCTATGTTTGAGCCCTGACAATGCGCTTCTTTTTCCCTCTGGTTTTTTCACATTTGAATTTGATTTCCTTTCTAATTTTTTTCCAAAGAACTTTCTTTCTTGCTTTAATTAATTACAAAATTATATGTTATCTAATTATAACAATTAAATTAAGTAATATATATGTAATAATCCCACATTGATAATCAACGAGAGGACAAATGGTATATATGGAGAATAGCATTTACGTAACACACTAGTGTGTTTAAGCATTTTTATAAAAAAAAAAATTATGATTGAAAAAATAGAAAACCATAAAAGATAACAAATAAAAGAGTGAAACATACGTCAATAAGATTCGAATCCTACATCTACTTAAACAGTGACACTTGTACGCATCAGATTCAAATTGAATAAGTAAGATGTACGGATGAGATTTAAATTGAATTACAAATTTAGTCCAACTTTGTGAATTATTATACTACTTTGAAGATCTATACGAGCCCGGCCCAAAGCAGACAATTTATACTAGTATGACATGTGTGGCCGAATAACGCGTAACCGTGCCGGTCCAAAGGGTCGGGTCTCGACCCAATGGCACAGGTGGCCAGAGGGGGACCGTCCCCAAATGCGCAACGCGGATAGTAGGTCTCGGGACATAGATACCCCAATACAAGGCTCGTCGATAACGTCGAGCAATTTATGGGGAAAGAATGTAATATTCCACATCGGTTGATAGAAGATGGATAAAATGTATATAAGTAGACCATCACTCACACAAAATCTCAGCCCAATAAAGAAAATTTGTCAGAGCTGGAGGTCGATTGAACTGCATTACTTGAGCTTGAGCTTGGAAGAAAAGTTCTCTATATGAGCTCGGCTCGCGAGCTTCTTTTTATCGTTATAAGTTTTTCAAACTCGAAAGCTCGAATTTAGCAACGCTTGCAAACTCGAAAACTAAGAAAGTTCAATAAAGCTTGTGTGTGTATTATTTTTTTCTATTGTGTAGGATGTTTCGACATCTATGCTATGTGTGTCTGAGTTTTTAATTGTTTGGCAAAGGATTCCATTAACTATCTTTGATTTCGTTGATTTTATTCACAAGTTACTGGTTGATGTCTTGTATCTCTAACGGATGTTCTTGCCAAAGATTCTTGTATTATCATCATAGTTAATCCTTTGCATGTTATAAAGTTAAGTTTGCTACATGTAACTCTGAATTGTAATACCCAACATACCACATCGTTAAGAGCGAAAGGGATAAAGTGTATATATGTAGACCACCACTCTCGTATGGTATGAGGCCTTTTGAGTGATTCCAAAAGTTAATCTGAGAGAATTAGGTCCAAAGCGGACAATATCATACTAACAAGACGTGTGTGGGACAGTGAATAAAGGATGAGAGATGGTGAATAAATTAGGAGAGATATTTTGCATTTAAGGTTATTTTCTCTTCGTTTGAACATAAGTGAACTGAATTTATTTGTAGTATAAAAAAAACTAAGTAGAACTAAACTGAACTGAATTGAAATTAATGACTTTTTAGATGAACAGAAGATCTTAAGTAATGGTAAGTTGAGTTTAGAATAGAATAATATGGGAAATGGTATTAAATTCTGGGCGGAAGGTTTATTATATTTGTTGAAATTAGTTACTTTCTACTTTTAGAAAGCAATAAAGTGAATTTGGACAAAATTTGAAAGGAAATCCAAAATTAAAAATAAAACCTAGCATTTTGTGAGCATCGAAAATATGATCTACGGGATAACATTTGATAATCTACCAATTGGAATGCACAACCTTTTAAGAATTATACAGACCTGATTACGGAGATAGCATTTTTTCGGTTTCGAATGAGTTCTTAATTGCATTACTGGCCCCTAAAGTCACCCTAATTCCCAAAATACAGTCTTTTGAGTTTCCAAAAACCTTAATTCGGTCCCTGTAAATACAATCAAGATTTTCAAAAACGATTTTACCCATCCTATATCAAATATAGGTTCTAAGATTTCGTCCTTAACATCACACTTGTAAGACTAGTTCACAAATGAAAATCCACGACGCTAGATTTAATTAAATGAATTGGAGATTTGAAACCGATTGAAGGACGAGCTTTCGATTGGCAAATTCTTCAACACCTACATCATCCGTCGGACTCAAAATTAACATATGAGGGACTCAGAATCCGGCCGAGCCGGCTTAGAAACTGGACGTAGGTGGTGTCGGCTTAAAATAAACGAGATGCTTTGATTGGAAACGCTGGTTGCATTTAACAAACTTGAAAAACATGATTAAGTTAATTGTAGGAATTAAAAGAGAGGAGATTGTTAATTAATTTATATGTAAAATTGTTAGTTTTTTATAGCATAAATGTATAAAATGATATTTTAAATTTTTTAATTAAATTTAAAACGATAAGGAGCAATACCCAATGCAACAGTAGCAACATCAAATTGCGACACTTAGTACAACAGGTAGCAGGTCAACCAATTTACACCGTTAGATCTATCATCTAACAATTTAAAATAAATGATTAATATTAGTCAGGGCAACAAACAACCCGACTGACCATAGAAATACCTCTAACTTACATGGCTTTCTTTCAAATCTTTCTGCTAGTAAGTATCCAGCTACTTCTGTGTAAGTCTTTACCAAGCAGTATGTCTGTATCCCCTATGACAGTTATCTTTGCAGGAGACTTTGGCGCGTATAATTTGACATTCATGTAATTAAGTTATACATCTGGTTTAGGTAATAATAATCGAAAATAGATGATAAATCATGCTCGATTACTGAGAAATCTGATGTGAAATGTGAACAGGTACAGTGATAGACAAGATCCTCACCACATTACATCATGAGAAGCTGTCTCCATGAAAACGATTTGGACAAATCTAGTGAAAGAGACACTATAATTTAGGTTTAACAACTAATTTAGCATTGCCAACTTAGTCTCTACGGCATGTATTCTACCTCCTAACCCAATTTTTTTCTTTATCAATGCACTTACTATATTACCATCATGAAACAGACTGTTTAAATATATCATTAATCAACATCATTTTAAATAATCAATTATATCAAGTCACTCAACCATGTATATTTAATCTTCTCCAAGCTCACTATATGCAGATGCACATATTGAACTTTACTTAATAACCTCGTACTTCTCGTATCGTGTTATATTCATGCAATGGGAGCGAAACCGAGTAGGTTGAGCAGGGCATTGAGCCTTCGTACCGTGAGAAGGCAGACATGTCCTAACGCGGTGATGACGCCAAAAGGTTACATCCCAGTTGCGGTTGGGGTAAGCGATGAGAAAGTGAAGCGTTTTGTGGTTCACAAGAGGGCGTTGTGTGATGCGGAATTCATTGAGTTCCTGGGCAGATCTGCAGAGGAATATGAGTTCCAAAACAAAGGCATTCTCAGGATTCCTTATGATGCAAAAGCCTTTGAGGAATGGTTATTGATGAGAAATGCCAAGCATAAAGATTTTCGGGTTCAGCCTATTATATATATTACCTGACCTGTAGCATTTTAGCATATGCAGTCAAGTCTTGTTTTTTCATGCTTTCCAACTTCGAAGTAACCACTGTACAAAATACTTGAAATCAAAGTGTTTGAACCTCAAAAGCTTGGAATTTTGTGTGAAATATATGCTCCTTAAATCTGCATCTACGATATGTTCTTAAATTTTAGGACCACATCGAACAAAAATCTGGCTTTAGGAGTCAAGTAACACTTGCACAGAGAACAGTTTACAGACCGGGGCAGGGTTCGCGCGGCGCAGTAGACCGTACAGGGCCTTCAATTTTAGGACCTCTAATTTTTAGTCTATTAGTCCGATAAGTATGGCTCCGAAAAAAATAATTGTATGTTAAATATTACAAAAACAATCTCTAAAAATCAACTTTGTGGTTTTCAATATTTAAAAAAAAAAGAAGATTTTTCGTTCTAATATGATAATAATAACAAAAAGTTTAAAACGAAAATAAAGGCTCATGAATAAAAATGACTTTTCTCCACGATTGTTTATTCCTCTCTAAATTTACACCTAAGCTTTCTGCATTACCATCACTCACATGGCATGTGAAATTTCGAGAGGGATCCGATCTAAAACAGAAAATAAAAGAGTCAAATATTATACCAATGAAACGTGTTGAAGCCTATTTATTTGTAACTGTAATGACCGAAGGGTTTGGTCTCAGTCTATTAGTGACTGGGTCGTTTAGTGGTGTAGATGGTTAGTCCTGGAATAAAACCACCTTCAAAAGCAGACGTCCGATGAGGATGTCGAACATTTGATGGATATGAATGTGATCATACACCCCAGTTCTCTTAAGAGCGTCTTGGATAATTAATGATCCGCAGAACTTCATACATTTATCATTTTAAACCGTCCCACATAACTTCATACATTACCAATTGTCCCACACCCAATAAATAATAAACAATCTTAACTTTACACTCAAATTACACATTTTTCCACTAAAAGTACACATATTTCCTCATTTTCTATATTTTATTATTACTTTAACTTTTCACATAAAACTGCACTAACCCTAATGTATGAAGTTCTCCGCGACGAAAAGAGTACCTATAAACATGCAATTTCACATAGTATATGATACATGTAATTCTAAAATCTTGTGAGAAATCCGACTAAAAATGAATAATATCATAACAATTAGACATATATAAACATGAGTCATTGATAATTAGGGTAGAGTCTTCATAATGTGTCGTCATTATGTACAAAATTAGATTCAATTCTGGGTGAAAACTTACCTGATCAACTTTGTCCATCTCTCTTATCCAATGGATCAGAAAAGGGTCTTTCCTGGAATTAGCAAGAAACTCTTTATGTTTAACTTATGCCCTAAATCATTGTTTTCAAACGTATGTCCATAGTGGAATAGAAAGAACCCAAACAAGCCAGTTGCTTCTTAAAATACTAAATACTAGTTACTCCGTCTCGGAAATAGCTTACCGTTTACTTTTTTAGTGGAGAAAATAAGGTATATATTAATTTTGAATAAAATAATACTAGTGGGTCCCTCAGATTGATTTTTAAAGTTGGATAAAATAATGTGAGTGAGTTTAATTTTTAGTATATTTAATGTTAAAGTTGAATGATTGATTGCCAAAAAAGGAAATGATAAGTTTTATTTGGTACACTCAAAATGACAAAATGGAAAGCTATTCCAGAAACGAAGTAATTATTAATAATCAGCACGAGGAAAGACACTGGAACGTACCAGATTCTTCAAGATACCGTCGTACGAAACGGTACATCTGTAATGTACATCGAACTATGTTTTTGGCACGTTAAAACATAGGATACATCTATGTACAGGTTGGAATTTAGTCTTGAGATCCTGATTATGACCTAACCTCTTGTCGTCACGAAAACTTTGCTCGCAATTGATCTATATCTGCTTATTCTGATCTGGAAGGAAGCTTCTATTTCTCCATGAAATTGATCTTGACATTGAATCGAATATACCCTTAATTAAGTGACGGAGCACTTTCGTTATTAAAGACCCCAAAATTTTCAGTCGAGGGACTACAATTAGTCATAAGGTCATCTTCAGCAGTTGCAATTCACTCACTCAGTCCCAAAATTTCTGTCACATCAGTATTCCACTTACTGTAACTCACTTTGCAACTCTCCACAATTCTCAACTCCAATTATTTTCTTTTCACATTTCTTTCAAACTTAAATTTTCATTTTAATAAAATTTAAGAGGAAATGAGAAAAGAAAATGAAATTTATTAAAATATCGTTAATTAATTATAACAAAATCCCATTAATTTTTTTAAAATATATTACTTGAAAATAAAATTACATTACTTAAAAAAACTACAATATTTGAAATTGAAAATTACAATAATTGAAAATGAAAATTACAACAATTAAAATACTACATTCTACAAGTGTGATTTTAAATTCAAATAATATGTATTTTAAATTTGGGAAGTAATGTATAAGTATATTTCTATTGCTACATATAATTATTATCATATGAAAATATTCAAGAAAAATGAAAAATAATAAAAAAAAAGATAAAAGTAGAAAAGAGGAAAGAAAACAAGAAAAGATGAATGGAAACAAGAAAAGAAATGAAAAACAAAAAAAAATTTAAAAAAAGGGAAATGCCCAGCGCTGGGCCTCGCGCGGAGTCTGAGCCAGAGTTCAAACCAATTTGGGACTCGGCTGGAGAAGGCCTAAATTACATCTAAAATAATTTTGTGAAAAATTAATACTAAATTGTTGTCAAAGTAGATCTCAAAACTTACATTTGTGCCTAATTATAGCCCCCGGACACTAGTGACTTGACTAGGTCCAACGATCTCGATCCAAATCAAAAGAATTTGCAATGGATATTGAACATTCATGGAAGAGTGAAATGTGAACAGGAACAGGCCAAGAAGATTCTTCGAGTATATCAGCCTACATCTAGAAAACGTCGTGGAAATCCAAATGAAAAGGACAACATAGAAAGAGAAGTACATGAAAGTAACTTGGGTTATTCTATTCTCAGGTCGGCTTCGTACCGACCTGAACGCAGGTCTCCGTTAAATGATCAGCATGTACGATCTCATTAAGTATGCTATATTAATTATGTTTTAACAGTAAAATATGAATGTACAACTATACCCATATTCAAAATTTAATTGAATTAGTAAATATAATTATATGATATGTGCAATTATTCTTCCAAGTTCCAACCCTTCCATTCACAGTCTTCTTCTATTCATCGTCTTCCTCGCGCAATTTTCATTTACGCCACCACCGCAATGACTCTCCAGTCACATCTCTAACCAATCGAACATTACTTTCTCCCAATTCACCGTACACGAACCTTAGTCTTTTTCCCCAATCAAACAGAAGGTGATTGCTTCGTCTCCATCATTACTGCTCTGCCTCTCTCTTTATCTCTGGACTCTGGTTGTTCACTACATCCAACTAGGATCTCTTTGGGAAAAGAGAATAAAAAGGCCAAGCCCCCTTAGAATATTTGTTTGACGCAACTTGTATTGCTTGCTACTTTTTGAGCTGTAAATGTCTTCAGTCAGATACCATAATTTCTTTCTTGAGCCATTTGGTGACTTTTCTTCTTCTTCTTTACGAAGCTCACTCTCAATCCTATATTATAATCCAATTATGCGACCTCAATCAACTTCGAGAAACTATTCCAACTTTTAAACTTGGTCTCCGTCTCCACCCTTCTAGCACAATTCTGTCGAATATTGGGATTAACTAGTATGAAGAATTAGGGTTCTTCATCTCGAGAATTATGCAAATATGGTCGATCGACTTGACTATTAGGATTCCGAAATGTTTTATCGACATTGCTTATCCTGAGCCTGGATGGATTTGTAAATTTGTTATTAGTACATGTTATATATTTAATTTTATAAAATTGAAATTATTTATTATAATTTCTAATTAAAGATCAATTATATTATAAGGGCATTATAGTCAATTTATATTTTACGGGTTTTTTTATTGTTAAAAAAATTAATTATAACCAATCGTACCTAAAATTATTGAAAAAATGACTTCGAACCAGAATTGATGGATCAGATTGAATAGAATGCCATGTGGCGCACATCTAACGAATACCTGCGTGCAGGTTGGTACGAAGCCGACCTGATAATAGAAAATCACAGTAGGGTTTTACGAATAATTTAGGCATAAAACCATTATCGGCACGGCGTGCCAATAGATGCTAGATCATGACAATCTAATTGCTGGTTTTATTTTATTTTATTGATTAATCATGTAACGATCAGCAAATAAGACACCAAAATATCGTTAATCAACATCTCTAAATAGCACTCCTACTTCTTGTTATAAGTGGAGAAATGGTCAAGGACTATATCAGCAATCACAATATTGCATAGGATTGTAATAGTGTTTTGAGTCTTGGAATAATGGGAGCAAAAGCCAGTAAGCTGAGCCGTGCGTTGAGTTTGCGTAGCGTCAGGAGATTGACAGCAGATCCTTCCGTTATGACACCGAAAGGTTACATTCCAGTTGCAGTTGGCATCAATGATGAGGAGACAAAGCGTTTCATGGTGCAGGCGAGGGCGTTGTGTAATGCAGAGTTTATGGAGTTTCTGTGCAGATCAGCTGAGGAGTACGGGTTCTGTAATGATGGTATTCTGAGAATTCCGTATGATCCTAGGGCATTCGAGGAAAGGATTATGCACAGTAGCAAAGAGAAGATCATTATGGTCCAGGCTGCAGCTTCTTAGCCCTTTGATCAATTGGCAGTGGAATTGCTCCGTTCACAGTTTGCTTTGTTCTCTATAGATATTCTTGTAATGATTCCCTTTTCTGGTTCTAGTTCTAGATATGATAGCAACATATAATTCAGTGTAAATATCCTAATGTAGAGCCATAGAGGAGTTAAAGACACTTGTGTATAGTATATATGAATACATGTTTATAGACTTCTTCTGAATGCCTTCAACAATAGTAATAGACTAGAAGCAGAAAAGATGCAAGAATCAAAGCAAATAAGAAAGAAACTTGACATGAGTCCCGAAGAGTGAAGTCCATTAGCAATATGGAGAAGGATCTAGAAAGCTTGTTATGTAGAATTCCGAAAAGCAAAAGGCGAAGGGCTCCTGCAGTCGTGCATATGTCTCACTAATTCACAATATCTTGTTCACAACTCATGATCTCTTATTCCACTTATCACATACAAAATCGCAACATCGTATGTGAAATAGTTGAACTTGCATAATTATGATTTAGAAGACGGACAAATACAGTAGAAATGAGACGGGCAAATCTGAAATCACCACAAACTGGAAAAAGAACACAGAAGATACCGAATACGAAGTTAGTTCTGGTAATAGCCAAATAAGATCATTTGAGTAGGGTACCCATTACAGAATAGCGGAAGCCCTAATGCATATGCATGAATCATGATAATGGTGGTTCACAAGACCACATTACTAAATGACAAAATAACAAGGGTCCATAAACTTACATGCCCTCCTTTCATGCAAATGCTAGATAACACACCATTCTCCAAGTTAGATTTACAAGACTTCTACTCTCAAATCCCATGCCTAATATTGTTAGATTTCCAAAACAGAACACCAACCAAAGCCATCTATTTGTTCTCAGCAACCTCCTTGTCAATCTCAGCCACATGCTGTTTGAGTACTTTCCACTGCAAAAAAATGCAAAAACAAAACACATGAGGCTACATAATCGTTGAGCTTAAAGCTTAAGAGTAAGTGGGAGGGGTTGAGATAGGTTCACTGAAGAATACCTGGTCCATTGTCAGCGAAATACCTGTGACCAAACCAAATAGTGTTAGATTGTGGATGGGGACTTGTCATGACGTAATGTAAGTAGTAAGAAGTTTGTAGTAGCATCAAATAAACCAATACAGAATGGTGGCACGGAATTTATCATCAACAAAAACAAGATAATTGAGAGGAAGAAAGGAGCTTATGGATTTAACCAACTACCATATAAATTTAACAGCTTATGACATTGCCCTGTGAAAGAAGTATACAAGACCTAACTGCAAGTCTGCAATGTTAAGTTAGAATGTATTAAGTCTCCCCTACTTCATTATTTATCTGTTTATTTCTGAAATTAATGAAACATTTCTCGCTCATGTGAAATTATCACATTGCTTATGTGATTTTGTGGACAAGGAACTGGAAGAGCACAAGCAAAATTTATATCAGCTGCTAGTTCAAATTTTCAGGGGAAGCAACAGATTCAGACATCACAAAAGTCTAGCTGGCTCATGCAAAATTTTCAGGTAGGGGGTCACATTCAAACATCACAAAACGGACAGTTGTATTGAGGACGGGATTCATATAACTAACTACCACTGAATCTCTATAATCAAATATCAGGAGTCCTCAAAGGCAATTTAAAAAAATGAATAGCCTGGTAGTTGGACATAAAGTCTCAATGCGTAGTAAACTCAAACTTTTCTGGTAATATATCACTAGAAATTATGACTTGGGGAGTAGAATGATTTGGTGCTAACAGTCCAACATACTACAAGCAATTGGTTGACACAATGTCACAAATCACAATCAGTTTATAGCGTTTAGATAGGCATGTCAATAACACATAGTTTTAATCCACTAAGCAAACCATTTTCACTTCTTTTAGAGTGTGTCATGTAGTATACACTCTACTCTAATCCAGCCATGGTTAAATCACAAAGTAGCACAACAAAAGAAATGAATAAGAAGCAAAATAACAATGTACCAACTACGATTGTAGCAACTTTACGCGTGCTCTCAGATAAACAATGTCAAAACATACAGACCCAAATCCAGTCACATTCAAGAACAAACCTCATATAGTAATTCTTAGTTTAACAAACACCAATAATGAACAGTATAAGCAATAACAAGAGACACACCAGATCCAGTAACTGAATAGATAGTTAAACACAAAACTTAGTAATATTTAGGTAAAAATGCAACCTTTCTTGCCAGGTAGCTCCTTTCCATCCTTAGAGTAGAACTCCCTGATATCCACAACCACTTTCCCCTGCCAGTTCCTCACCGAAACCTTCCGATTCTTCGACAACTTTATCAATCAAACACACAAAAACCACTCTCAGTAACTTAAAAGAAAAAAAAGGAAATGTTGTAAAAATGTAACCTTTTAAGCAGGGTTTGGTTTAGTTAAGTTAGTACCTGACAGATGACTATGGTGTCGGTATCATCGGAGTCGTTGTCGGGCTTGGACTGCTTCTTCGGTGGCTCGTCGCCAGCAAGTGCATCGTCTTCCTCCTTGTTCTTCCCGCGCTTGGACATTTTCTTTCAACTCTTCACTGCTTCAAAATAAGGGTTTCCTTTCTTTTTTGGGTGTGATTTTTGGATGAAATGAAATGGAACCGCTTTTATATAACTGCACTGAATCAATCGTGATTTGGCATTTTCATCTTCTGGGTATGTTGGGCTTTCAGGCCTTTCTTGTTGTGGATTACTAAGTCCACTTAACTTCCTTGTACATTTGGACATCTCGATTTTAATTGTCCCTCTCCCTCGGTTATGTAAGAACCGACCACTAATCGAGACCATATGAACCGTCGTGGTTACGCGTATTTTGGGCCATACGCACAAGAGCTGGTATGATATTGTCTGTTTGGGACCAGAACCGTCACAGATTTTCTTTTAAAATCGTCCACCTCAAACCATTTGAGAGAGTGTGTTATATCCCATTTATCTCAATTACTCTTAATCGATGCATGATGCGGGCCATGGTTGTCACACATGGTATAAGAGCGGGATCGTCCCTAACCTGCCGGGGGTGTGGATGGTTGGTCCGAGATATCGCTACCCCATCAAATGCTCGACGATTAACCATGCGTCTCAAATGGATTAAGGGAGTGGGATACATAGTATACATGGTATCTATACTTGCAACCTAATTATAGTCATTCAGATAGTAATTACTACCAAAAGCGTTTATTACACCCCAATCTATTGTTAAACTCTCCAATCTATTCACTTCTCCTATTTTTAGTAACTGCAAATTTATACCCGGCATACAAAAAATTAGTACAAATACTTCAATTTTTAAATGTTGGCATTACAATATTTATGAAAACCAATATTGTTTAAATATGTTAAATATTGTTTAAATATGTTACTAAATGTTATGTATTCCATTTCACTTATAACCGGACATTATTATACATTAAGAACTCACATGCATGAAATTTTTGCTCGCCGAAAATTTAGAATTCGAGATTAAAAAGGTATCACGCCATCGATACTAGTTGTAAGAAGACACACACTAACAAATAGTATGAATCATTTTAGGTGATTTTATAACCTAAATTTGTATAGGTTCCAATTCTATCATTACGTGTGTGATCTATATCATGTAATGAATAATCGTGCCGTTGTAAAATATCAAATTTCGATTGATTAATGGTATTATTAATATTCAGGATAATAATTGGCATGCACACAAAGTTAACAACATAGCATATCAAACACGACTATAAAATTGATGTGATAGTTGGCGCAATGATGAGAGAAGGAAAAAAGAAAATCTCAAATCCCTAAGCATGAGCTGATTACGTTTCCATTGAAAATGATGTCTTTGATTAATGAAGCTTAACAATTTCGAACTTTCTCCAGTACACTATTACTACCTTTATCATCTCTCATCATCTCACCTTTCCACCTCTGCTTGGAAATTTCTCACCCAAACTGCAAAAATGTCGAAACATGGCAAAAATTGACCACCATATCCTACATTTCATTCCAAAGACACCTCCTTTATCTGCAAATTGCAAAAAAAAAAAAAAAAATGCTGCTTCCACTCAAGCTAATGACTTCTCTGGTTTCCGGTGATTTCAGAATCACCAATAACACTCTCTTTCTCACCCAAAATCACCAGAACTGTAACCATCATCATCTCGATGAAATCCAGAGAGAAAAGAGAACCCCATTGATGCTCTTCATTCCAACCCAAGAATTAGTGAGAGATACATACAGATTGTCCCAAATTGCCCGAGCAATTGGCATGGATATTAACCCTAACTCATCTCTCTCTCACCTTATCTTCTCTTGGCCTTCACTATCATCACCGCAACAAGCACTGGCATTGGGAAATGATGCTGTTCCAATACCTTTTCCCTCTTTCAAGACAGCTGCTTTAACCCACTTGCGCCTGTTTGTTAACCTGTCTAGAGGTTACTTCAGGTTGGCTTTCCTAAATGGGTCTGATTTTGATGACCCACTTGGAAAAATTGAGTCTTTGAGCAATAACAATTGGCATTGCAGCTCGCTTGCCTTGTTCTTTAGGCGAACTGGGGAGAAAATTGTGTCCATGGAGGGGTTTTCTCAGGCTTTGCTTGGAGTGGGATGGGCCCTTTTCAAGACTAACTTGTGTGAAGGAAAATCGCGCAAACAGCCGGCTGTTGTTTATTTGTATAGGAAGTTGGGTGTGAATAAGATCAGTGATTCTGGCTCTGGGCAATGTAGTAGGGTTAAGGAGCTGAAATTACCGTTGTTGGATTTCGGGAATGTGCCTCTGAGGATTCTGCAGTATATTCTTCTTATGACTGATGATATCTTCTACCTTGCCTAGATTAGATTGATCAGGTTGAATGTTGTTATTTGTTATATTGCTTTTGTTCCCTATATGTTTCTGTATGGTTCATTTAGTTTTCATTGGCTATGTAACGTTTATTGTTGTGCCTTTTGTTAATTGCAGGTGGTTTTATTTTTCATTTGTATATAGAGAAACAGGGCAACAACAAATGGTGTTATGATGGTGAATTGTGAATATCAAGGCTGTTGCTCGGTTGAAGATGATCGCAAACTCACCCTTGTTGTAACTGTACCTTTCTTGTGTATGACTTTCAACTCTTTTAACATTCTATGAGAGAGATCAGAGATCCAAAGATATATGTTTCCCATCCTTATCCACATACCATCTTTGGTGGATTGCATTTTCATTGTTAATTTGAAGGAGATTTACAGTCTGCCAGTTCATCTATATCCATATAGTTTTCTGCTACGGTGCTACCTTATTGGCCTATCTTCCAATATAGGCCTCTGCTTCTCATCTTATGATTTCCTTGAGACTTGAAGTACGTCGTAGTGGAGATGGCATTTAATTTCGCAAGGTATAACAACCTCCATTGTGATCAGAGGCAATTGGACATGTTCATATGTGCAATAATAGTTTGTAGTTTGTTTCATGTAACATCTATGCTAAGACAGAGAACAGGTTTAGTTTCAGATCCACACAGCTTGTAAATCGTGACCATTTTAGCATTTCTAATTAACATAACGACATGAGTGTAGATAAGTTTTAACTAAATTTACCGGAGCTACATGATGAATTTGGAAATATTGTTAAGATTTAAGAGTACAGTATTGGTTCTAACTCAGAATTGCTATCTCTGGTGTACTCCAAATCATTTGATAATTGCGTTGGATGTGGTTTTTTGAAGGTTGCTTTTAGCTTCTATTGCAAGAAACAGACTGGTGACATTGTTCTTGCTAAGCTGTAAAACTGGAAATTGCTTTTTAGTTTCTAACTTCTAGCAAATATATAGTTCATGTGATAGAGTACATCGATGATGTATCATTGCTAGAATATGTTCTGTAAATTGGTCTTTGTTCACCTTAAAATTGGTTGAAAATTTAGAATGTTATGCAATACATCTCCTGAATACTAGATTGCCTAAACAGTATTAAGGTGGTAGAGAGAAAGTTCAAACTCATATTTGTTAATAGAGTGTGTTGTGAGGCCTAATTGCTACAGAGCGCTTTGAGCCAGGAAGCTTAGAGGCTATATTCTGTCACTACATCCTTTGTAGCGGATTGTTGAATGATAAGCATATAACCCGCCATTGAAAGAAAAACCATTTCTTTGACCGTTTTTGCCTTTTCATTTGGTACTTCATTAGCTAGTTTTAATTAGTCAAAGCATAAGCTATAGTAGCTGCATTGCAAAGAAAGTATGCTTAAAACACAGTTTTCTCCATGACTGTATTAGTGATGGACTTTAACTGCTGAAATAGTTTTAGTATGATGAGATATATTACTCTTTACATTCTTGTTGCTATGCTTCCATACTGCTCATCAATCCTGTCTCCGTGAGCTATACCAGTAGGTTGTCTTTCTGCTGTGGTAGGCTGTTATTTCTGAAGCATGTCTGATCGGGCATGCGTATCTAATACATCATAAAGTCGGGATCCTTATCACAATGTGTTTTACAGTTAAATTTGATGTGTTTTCTTGTGTAGTAATTTACATCTGGATTTCTTGGTGAAACTTTATTCTTTCCTGATCTTAGTTTCATTACTATCCATGAATATATGCTCTTATAGTCTTATGCATTATACATTCTCTTGTTTACTTTTCTCAATGCTGGCACAATAATTTATCCAGATTCTGGACAACACTATGCATGTGATGTGATAAAAGCCCCCCAACTTTAGGCACTATACCACTTGGAGATTGCATGTGACCGCGTTAATCTTTTAGTTATCTCCTTGTATTATATTCTTGTTGTGGGTTTCTCCTTATGTCAGTGTGTTACGGATGGTAGGCCTTAAGAATTGTGTTTGTTAATAACTTAACGCTTCTGAGATGACTCTATCTAGTCTATCGTTTGTTGCATCAGCATTGCGCATTTCCTTCTTTTATCACTATAATCAGGACTCGTGGAAATGTTGAATCATCGTTCTGATTGACAGGAAAAATAGATCTCTCCGGATGAGACATGGATTCAGGTTGTGGTTTGGCCACCTGATCTGAATGTTGGTGGACTCGAGAGTTCGTGTTTAGCGGTGATCAGAGTGAGGTAAAAGTAAAACTGCAATGCAGATGAGAAGATCAGGCTTGGAGAAACGGATGCAGAGGTCACTAGTTTGAGTTTCGGAGACGGAAACCAAATAGTAGTATCTTATATTCTCATTATACACATCAAGTGTTCTTTTTCTTCAATGGAAAAGCTCTTTGCCTCCATTGTACACAAAAACACTGTTCACATGTAAAAACACCTCTATAAAAAATAAAAAGAAAATAATAATTAAGAAGTTCAGCCATTCGTATAGTTGCTGCATGTCAAGTCTGAAGTCTAGGTCCAAATCCAATCCTGAAAAGCACATCCAGAGAATGTTCTTAAGTTTCCCGTTCCCATCATTAGTGATGCCTCGAATAGGCTTGGAACTAGGAACACTCCCAAGACCAAATAGTAGTAACTTCTAATGTAGTTATCATTTACCACAATGGTATTCGAACTCAACCACCAGAACTTTATAAGCTTGTAATTACGTGCTCCATCCGTTCCAAAATAAATGTCACATATTCTATTTATATCTGTCACAATACAAATGTAATATTTCCATTTTAGGTCAATTGTACACCACTCATTTATCTACTTTATCTATGCTACTTATACTTTATACATTAATCTCCATGACTAAACGGTATATGAAAAAAACTGATTGGAAGGTGCACTGGAAAGGAAAGGTAAAAATTATCGGTTTGACCGGCCGAGTCGGTGGTTGGACCGTTTCACTATTATTTATATAAAGTAGTAATTAATAATTAACATATTATAAAATACTACTCCCTTCGTCCCAGTGATCTTCATACATTAGGGTTGGTGCGCACTTTTATACGAAAAGTTAAGGTATAAAAAAATGGAAAAAAGTGTAAGTGGCAAAATGTGTAATTTGTGTATAAAGTTGAGATTGTTTATTATTTGTTGGGTGTGGGGTAGCTTCCTTTTTTAATATTTTATGAAGTTCTGTGAGACGGCTAAAAATGACAAATGTATGAAGTTCTGCGAGACGGCTAAAAATGTACATTATTTGTTGGGTGTGGGGTAGCTTCCTTTTTTAAACACTAAAAATGCATATTTCTTTTTATTAAACACCTTAAATTTTCCTATGAGTACTATAATTGTAGCACCCATAATTTTTAATAGACGAACTATGAAAAATAGAATTCACGCTAGTTCGTGAGCTTATAAATTCAACGAACTTGACTTTTTAAAATTCAAAACATAGTTCGACGCCTTGTGCATTCTTATACTTGGCATGGAAATTCTTAAATAATTCTAGAACTAGTAAAATTTGTAGCGGAACTATAAATAGCTAAATTCTTGCAACATTACAAAGTCTTTGAAAAATCATGAAACTGAAAATAATAACGATGTTTGGATAGTGATCACTGTTCCAGCTCCGCTCGCCACTCCGATCAGTTCGGCTTCAAATACCTAAAATTGATCATTTTAGCAAGGGTCAGTCGTGACCACTTGATTGAGCAAATTCCATGCGCGTGCCATGACTTAAGGTTCTATCTTCATGTCTTTTAAATCTTTTAATCTTGATTAATGCAATGCAACCCTATGACCTGACTTGACTCTAAACACTTGAACTTGTTATTCTTGAGAACTCTTAACTTGAACTTGAAACTTGTCTTGAAGCTTACTCTTAAAACGTCTTAAAATCTTAAGATGATTCGCGAGCTCATTTGGCATCGCAAGGTCCTACCCCAGCCTATGGTGGCGTCTTAAAACTCTTAAAACACAATTAGATGCACTAATCACACTCTAGTTGATACTCTTGAAATTGTCACAAATGCTTAGGGTGGTGTCCTTACGAGCCCTTACTTTTCTTTAAACTTTGAAACTTACTTGAAACATTTAACATTTTTTAAAGTGACCCTAAACTCAACTTATGAATGTACTAAAGTGTGTGTAAACAATTATATAGAATGAATCTGAATCATGGTTGAACAGAAGAGCATATCATGAAACATTGATCTGATAACCAACCATATTTTCATGAATCAAATCCTGATCATAGTATTAATAACAAACTCATCAACCAAAGTCATGCATCAAAACTTAATTACAAAAATTGCCATCAACCACCAGATCGATCCATATAGATAATCCTAAACATCCATAAGAACTAGTAATTTAGTAAACCTCCCTTGTAAATAAAAGGACCAACATTGAAATTAGCTAATAAAATCAAGTTGGCATTATTTAACTAATCTGCACATGCTCACGCCCATCTTTTATAATCACAATAAAAATCTCAATCAACTTAATTAATCAATCTTTGAACACAACATGACCCTCCCTTTTCTACTATTGTCTTATATCAGCGAATACATAAACATGATGCTTTACAAATCAACTTTTCCTTCACTGTTGTAATTACGAGCGGCAACAACCCAATAGGGAAGAACTAATGACCCCAAATTTAATCAAAACATCACCATCCTAAATACAACCTTCATTAAATAATTAAGACCGGCTCATAAATTTGTAGCATACAACATAAACCATACTCAGAGAGACCATGGCATAGTTTCAACACTCAAATTTCGGACATGGCATTCATGACAAATAATATCACACCTTAAAGCATGCAAAATATCATAACATGACAATCAATCAAATAACCGTGAATGAAACCTTAGGGGAACTTGCCTCTTAAAAGCTTAATTCCTCAACCGTATAATCTAACGCCTCCTTCTTCGAACTCAAGCTCTGCTACTCCTCGATTCGAAGAAGAACAAAAAGGATAATTAGGGCATAGATTCCTCAATGGATGATAAAAGAAGGGAAGAAGAACAATTGTCTTACCGTAGACAAAGAAAACCAAACGCTGGTGTGAAGGGAGAGGCGGGGGAACGTGATAACACTAAGGCATGAAGCGTTTCTGATTCAGTAAAGAGTTTAATTGGCCTTTAATTGAGTAATCAATGAGTTTGGACTAGGTTTAAGAATGAATGGGCTTAAAAGATGGAAGACGTCTGAAGTTGAAGAGGCAAAACATTGGGCCAACGATCCAACCAACACGAATTACGCTTTGATGCTAGATTCGCTTTAAAACGTTTTAATTCGATTTATGAATTTTCAGGCTGTTACAATAATAAAGTAAATATATGAGTTATATTCAAAATTATATGCATAATAAAATGATTTTAATATAAAAAAGTTCAAAAAATCATTTTGTATGTCGTTTCTAGTCGAGATACTTCAGAATTCAGATTGTACTTCTTGATCGTCAAGCAGTATGTTCGTAACAATAACTCTCACACCATACTTCACAACCGCAATACTACCTGCATAGCTGGTGAGTTCGATTTTCGTTAGCATCATTGTTCCCACTTCCTTATCCACAAATTTTAATAATACATCAAACATAATATCAAAATTTTAAAATTTAACATTTCCTTATTATAATTTCGACAATTGTTTATGATACATCAAATATAATCAATTATGTAACACCCGAACCTTTGGAAACTCATTACTTGGACAACTTGTTGATGATATATTGGTCTCGCAATGACAATACATGTCATTTTCGGTACACTTTGTTCTCGCTCGAACGTGCATTAGTGCATACGATACTTTGGGTCTCAACTCACAATTTAGATTAAGCACACGAGATATTCTACGGTTAAATAAAGTTGTACTAAAACTAATGTCATATATCATCACACTTTAGATATCAGCCATCCAATCTAATATGATTCAATCCTGACCACAAAATAAAATACAATTGCATTATTATCAGAAGTAGGTGAAAATACGATTCTTCCTCTTTCTTTCTTCTTGTCTGCGCTGAGTCTGAATCTCCTCCAACGCATCTTCTGCGCTTCGCCTCTTTTGCATCTTTCTTCTTCTACGCTCCGTCGCGCTCTTCTTCTTCTGCGCTCCGTCGTGCTCTTCTCCTCCGCTCCCCCGCCCAAAAAAGGTGTGCTCGGTGTTCTTCTCCAACGGTTTTCTTCAGCAATTAATCTTTCTAGGAGATCTCTCTCCTACTTTATTCAATTCTATTTTAAAACTTGTGTCCGAACCTACGGATAATTGAATTGGAGACATAGTAATTGCGCCTCGTTTTCAACCTAAATTTCATCGAATCAATTATAATATAAAATATAACTAAGTTAGAATCGAATCAACTAAATGAAGTTTTAAGGTAATGAAACTCAAGATTTTTACTTTCCCAATCCCACATGGGGGATACAAAATTAATTTTTAAAAAAGGTTTATACTAGTACAAGTGTACAACTATAAAATAGTTGAACCGAGACTTTGCCTGAAAACTAAACGCTCTATCTGTGAAGAATTAGGAGTCCGTTAAGATTGTGAAGAGAAAGATCAGCTGATCCGATCAGTTTGAGCCGCAAAAATGAACCGGAGATTCGGCGGCGGAAAAAAGCCGATGGGAACACCGTCGGTGGCTTGGTCGACCGTCGTCGTGGTCGCGTCACTCCTCGCCGGAGCTTCTATCGTCCATAATGTCTACAAGCCTGATTTGGTATATACTTTTCCTACTTATTACATTCAACCCTCATCAAATCTTAGTAACTGCTTAAATGCGAATGCAGCTCTTCTTATATTTGCAGACTACCTGTTCGATGAAATGTCCCAAAGGCTAATTTCGATTTATCCATTCTGTCTAGTGTTGTGATTATTTTTTTCATTCTCTCTTTTTTTGCAGACATTGCCTCCTATTGAGACCATTGAAGGTGATAAGCAGGGACAAACCTAAGTACTTCTCATTCCGACTTCCTTTATTCGTCCATAAGTCGATGATGATGATGATGATGCACCTTCGCCTTATGTTTTCGTTCTACAAAGCGAACTTGGTGGCTAGTGTTGTGATTATTTCTTGGTGTTTGTTTGTTAAGTGTAAGGTGATATACATTGGTGAAAACATGTTCTCATAGTTTTTCTTTGAGGAGTTCAATTCTGTTTCTTGATACGGCTTCAATTCTTATACTTGTTAGCTTAGAAAGCTAATAATGGATCTCAGACTTTACTCCGGTCAAAATACTGAGTCTCTTATCTTGCATAGTTCTTGCTTGTTTTCGTTTTTTTAGGGAGCTCTGATTAAATTTTAGTATTCATCTTTTTGTGCTTTTTCCGACATAAATGGGAGTATCTAATGTAATCTTGTGCCTGTATATTTGTCGATTAAGCAATATTCCTACGCTTTGTGATTTCGAGAGGAAATGAGTGCACCTTGAGAGCCTGATTGTATTGTTCTAGTGATGTCACTTTATGTGTTTCTAGTTCCAGGCTGTGAGTACTTGCTACTGATAAGAGACAACCTTTGGCAGGACAGGTCTGTTCAAGAACTAGATAAGCATTTTTTTAACTGTCCCCTTTATGCTACTACAATTCGAGCTTCAGGCAGGTAGATATCTACCAGAGACCTATGTTATACACTCCGTTTTTGTGAGTTCACCAGAGAGATGTTCACTCTTATCTTTATCCACTCTGCTGCACTCTTATAACAATGTTCAGAACACAGGGGCCTCGTTTAGTATATAATATGTATATACTCTCATTGTCATTGTCGCCCTGTGTAATAAAGGCTTTTTTGTTTGTGGAACTTGTTGCCTTGTAGCTATATGACTAGATCAATTTGCTTAGCGTCTGTCAGAGAGATGCTCCAGTATATCATTAACCTGCTACATAAACTCCAACTTTCATTTTCATCACACTAGCCACCACTAGTACTACTCCTAATGAAATACAACGTAAATCACAATTTCAGATAGATAGCCATTAATCAGAGCCTCAAAGGAGCTTAGATTACAATTTCAAACACTCAGCAGAACTAAATGCATAAATTTTCATGCAATAACTGATTCTCATATTTCGCAACATATTTGCATGGTAACCTGGCTGCAAATTCGCTAATTACATTAGTGAAGAAAAACTGGCAACTCCTGAAGAATAAATACAATTCCCTAAGAGGGTGAAAAGGCAACCGGTCATGTAGTATGAACACCATGGGTTCTTGATGCCCATATCCCGAACACAAGAAACCAGAAAACAAACAGTATAGCCCAGTAACGTGCAGGTCCATATTTGATTCTTGTCAGCACAAACTGCAAATGCAAAGAGGATATCTTTAGATCAAAATAATCAAAGAAGATGATCCCACACCAGAAGCAATCTCACAAACTGTGATTAGTTACAAACAGAACAGCCGATGGAAGTTACTGAAAAACTCGAAACACCAGAGAGAGTAAAGATAGAGTACATTCAAGACCACCAGAAGTTAGTTTTTTGTAATAGGTAGTACCACTAGAAAATGTCAATTGAATCTAAATATCACAATCGCTTGATCAATGCTATTTTTGTCAACCCCAATACAGTTGGCCATAAGAGTAACTCTTCTCGATCCCATATTTAAAAATTTCCAGAAACTAAGAACTTACAAAACGGAAGAATATCACAACCGTCAACGCACAAACGCCTCCAAGAAGAACATGCAGGCCGTTTTTGGCAGTCCTCTGCAAAAAATAAAGGCAAAAAGTTCAGCTCGGCAATTCATGTCTCAGTTAAGTGCAAATCACAGTCAGAGGGAGCAGAACCAGTTAGTTAAAACGAAAATTGTAACTCACCTATTTTTAAGTTGCAAGAAATATTTGGATGTCATAAGAGAAGGTCTAGTACCTGAACCAGAAATATATCATGTACATCTATCGCACCAGTAATGCTCTGCTAAGTATAGGCATAGTAGCAACTTAAAAATAAAAGGGATGGGCAAGGAGAAGAAAATGATAGCATGACGTACCCGTTCACAGCAATTAGAAAGGGGGTCATTTCTGTACGATTTAACCAAAAAATAAAAAAAGGGGATAAAAATGAATTTGAACTTTAAATCTTTGATTATCATGCCTTAACAGGCTTCTTAGTTCTGCTTCATTTTACTTCAATCTTCTTAAACTAAATTCAAATGGCTCGGTAATCAGGCAATGATAATCTATGTCAACAGTCAATTAACTAGTCGATGATTATAAGTACATACTGTGATATATCTTAGTTATGCCTGAGGCCTTTAATTGTGATAGAACAATCAATCGTTTGTTTAGGTACCATTTGCCAGTTCAATTTAAATTTAGACTTGCCATTGTAGGACATGACAAATGTATGTTCGAGATTCAGTAGTAAAATGCATGAAGCATATACAAATGGCTGAAAAGTAGCTGGAGCATTACATAATCCAAATGACATCATGTGAAAAGTAAGTGCCAATAGGCTGTCCGTCGTTAGCTAGGCAGCTTATCAAATGAACAGCTTCACCAAATAGCCAAGTGAAGCACAAAAAATTGTAAATCAGGACCAAGGAAACTATATTACGTGATCTAAGTGAGTGATGAAAGCAAATTGCACTAGTGAACAATCAGAAAAATGATTTATGAGAGACTACCACGTATTTACTATCATGGTCCACAACCACACCAATAATAGCAGGAAATAGAAGGATAACAATCAGCCCAATACCTTCCCGACATGAGGAGCAATAAACCATGCAAGAGTAACAGTCAGCAGGCCTGTAGCAAGCAGGATTCCAGTGCACTCAACCGCCCATCTAGTAGCAGTATTGTCAACCGGGGCAACTTCTTCCACAACTGTGTTGGAAGTTAAAGGGCGTTCACTGACCGCCTGGGAAATAGATGTGTTGTTATGTGGATTAAACCACAACGAAATTTCACTTAACCTTTGCCTCCGAATGGCAGCAACAGCATCAGGATCCACACCAACATCTGTTGGGGGTTGTGCAGGATTAGGTTCTCCATTAACAACTCTTTCCCGTAATGCTTCATACTCTTTCAAAGAACCCAACACCTTTTTGAGATCCGCAGGTCTTATGTTTGTGGCCACGGATCCACAAATTTCACACACAGTTGATCCATGGTTAATAAACCATTTAAGCGCACAACCATAATGTGCTAAAGCAAGATCACTTTTACAAGCACATCCAAGTATTATTAGCCTGTCTTGGCTATCATCCAACCCAGATTCTATATCAGCAGTACAAACGAATACCTCCCCACTTGGGCTTATGAACTCAACCAGCTGAGATCCTTTTAAATCACTGGTGTCCACAGCATTATTCTCTGCAGTTTTTAACGCAACTTTCAGATTGGGCTTCGCGTCCTCATTGTCACTAACAAAACTGCAGGCAGGTGGAGAAATACCCAAGAATCCCAGAGCAATGTTTCCCTTTCTATCAGGCTCAACACACTGGCAAACCCGACAAGTCGACAGACCCGCCTCCCTATCTATGCTATCACGCGATCCTTCTTCACTAGGTATTTCATTAGCTAATTGTGAGACATTGTTCTCAGCAACTATAGCGATTTCACGAATATTTTCTTTCTGCATAATGTATAACAAGTGGCATACACCGAAATCAACTACAAAGCTATAATCTTGCTATGAAATACATCCGATGAGGTGAAACAAAACACATCACAGTGTTGAGTTTCTCGCCTCTTGACATACAGTACACTTGGAGTGACAGTAGTAATCCGATTGAGCATAAAAGAACAGGAAACCTGAAATAAAAACAGAAAATAAACATAACTTAACAACATGGAACTTAAAAATTGGCAAGAAACCTAGAAAGCTCTCACCTTTCCTCTCTTTTTGACATCACTATAAAGCTCCAACTATAATTTACTTCAATTGGACTCAAAGGGGGGAAAGTCGGTTGCAAGAAATTAGGGAAAATGATGGTTTTGGGGAGATATGATAAAGAAAAGCAAAAATACAAGAACCAGATCTAGAAGAAACCATATTCGTAACAGATGAAGAAACTTAGAAACTACCAGAGGGATGAAAAACAAACACACTTACCTTTATGCGCCGGAAATTTTTTGCAGGAGCTATACAGACAAGACAACTATGAAAGAAGCATACTGGGAAATGGAAATGAAGTGTTTGGTTAACTGAGAGACTTACACCAGTAAAGGTTGAGTGTAGAATGTAGACACATCTGTCTGTCTGTCTATCTAAACAGGAGCTTTAATGAACCGTGTGATTGTGAATATGGAACGGTGACTCGGTGGTTGGCCAGCAATCTACCGCTCTCTCAGTCTCGCTGCCCGTGTCTTCTTGTACCAGTAATGATAACTCATACTCTCTGGTATCTAGAAACTCTATAAATTAATACTCGATAAATTAATAATCTCGATAAAATTAATAATTTATTCAGTTTCAACTTTGGGCCAGTACAAATTTGGACCCCAATTAATAAAATAATAAGATAATAATTTTTTTGAAATCCCAGTGTGTATATATTGATCCAAACGAAACTATAAATTAATAATTACTAAAAAAATCCATATATATAATACACTTCAAAGTTCTAAGATTGTTTAGTAAAAAGTGAATCTATAGTCACTTTTTTTTTTTTTTTTGAACTTGAAGTCTATATTGAGTTCATCTAACTCCCCATTGTACTAAAGAGTTGGGGCGTTGTCTTCTCGTGTTGCAACAAAAAGTTGTGAAGAGTTGTTGCCGCTTGCAATGCTTCGAGTGACCGGTTCCAAAGTTATTGAATCATCCTCACCTTCATCATCGACCAGATTTTGAATGGTATCCGCCACAATTTCTTCAATGCTTTGAACTTCGTAACATTCATTATTTTCACCAGGATAATTCAGCAAATGATTCACATCCATTTTGTACTGATAATGCATACCCGTAATCAAGTTCTCAAGCTCACGAATGTCTTCTTAGAATTTGCATCGTTTAAATCACTTGAGTCGGTTTGATTCGCCGAACGAATTTTGCAGTGTCGAAAGCAATTTGCTATGGTCTCTTGTTGGACATTTACTTTCCAAGCTAAGACGGCCAAATTGATAGTATCTAAAACATTAATCTTTTCCTGAGAAGAAATGTCCAACTCATAACCTTCCAAAATCTTACGGTAAAACCTTTTGCGATAGTACATTTTAAAGGCTCTAATTATCCCAACATCTCATGGTTGAATTTTTGAATTCATAGAATGTTAATTGGAACTTGTTTATCTAATTTATTTTTCATCTATAAATAATATACATTTTAAGTAGTATATTGGCCTTTGAAATTTAAAGGTCATACGTGAAACCTCTTTAAATTAATAAATTATTAATTTATCGATATAATAATATCTCGTTAAGTTAATAAAATATCCCGATCTCAACATTATTAATTTATAGAGGTTTTACTGTATAATAATTTGTTCATCCTTTTTATATTTCACAAATTCTCCACTCATCTAGTTGCCCGTCTGACGAATAAACACCGATATTATTAATTAAAACATTTATTTTGATAACAAAATTCACTTTTTGCATATAAAACACATCACGTAGGAAATGAGTTTACTTAATATAAAACAATTCATTCAAGTTATGGCTTGTTTTCAACCACAAGTCCTTGTATATTGAAGAATTTTCCGAATTGACGATGTATACTAGAAACTTTGAGTTTTACAACTTTGGGTATTATGGATTTCTTGGTTTTGGAACTAACTCTTACTTTGAATATTTCTTGAAAATTTGATAGTTGCTTGGAGTTTCAGTAGTTTCGGTAGTACTTCTTCAGAATGACCCATGGGAGGTTTTATGATAAATTGAAACCCCCAAGACACATACGTGTGTCCGTTAGATAGAAGTCAATTGCATCCGCCTATATAATCTGTTAATTTATTTGAGCAAAAGAACTATTTTCCTCGCACTTTATGCTATCTTTGCAAATCTTCAATACTATACTTTTGGGATCACTTTGTACTATGTATCATAAGTTTCCAACGACTATTAAATGCACCATTTTTTTCAAAATTGATGTGGGGTAAAATCGGACGAATCAATAGTCAGACTCAAAGTCGTAGGGAGTCCGTCGCAGCGTAGATATGGTTCTTCCTAAATCGTTAAGTCTCAGTTCGAAGTCCTTTAGTTAGGTAAGTCCGGCTACAGATTAGGAGTCCGCCTGGGAATAAGAGTCAGAATGTAGAGTTATTGGATAGCAATGAGTCCGTTAGTTGAGTGAGACCGTCCTTGTGCGATGGTCCGTCTATTAGATACTTGTAGGTGACTGATCTATAAACAAGAATAGAAAGGGTTGGACCCTTTTGGGCCGGCCTGCCTTAGACAGTCCGGACTAAGATTCAACTAGTTAGGAGGCGGATCAAGCTTGGGCTCGAACATCAAAACTTAGAGATTGGATTATTGCGAAGTAGTTACCTGTCTTTATAAGGAGTAAATGCCTCCTATTTATAGTGTTGAGCTCTGTGGACAAGCTCTCTAACATTCCGAAGTTTGATCGGCTTGGTGATAGGTTGGCACGTGGTCCCGGAGATAGGTGGCGCGTTGGACTCACGCTGATATTTATGGCAAGACCAGAAGTAGTCCGTCCATACACTCTAAGCGGACGAAAGTAGAGGACGGACTAATTTTAAGTTTGTCCTGATTCCGAAGTTTACCCCTGGAAAGAAGATACGTCCGTGGTGAGGAATATGGGAGGTCGGACCGCCCCATCATTCAACCTGGAATTTTGATAATAAGAAGTGTTTTAGTGCCGGACCATGGATCTCGCGGGGCGGACTCCAGTAATGTATATGTATAGATCGTATTAAGTCGCATTGGTTCGGCAAGAGTCGCGGACGTACTCATATATGTATATATCAAAAATGCATCCATAAGCCTTAAGTCATCTCCAGCAGTTGCAACTCTCTGCAACCCACTATCTCCGCCACGTCAGCATTCCACTCACTGCAACTCACTTTGCAACTCTTCACAATTCTCTACTCCAACAGTGAGGCCCAAAATCTATTTTCTTCAAACATTTCTTTCAAACTTAATTATTTATTTCATTTTCTGTTCTCATTTCCTTTTAAACTTTATTCTTGACTTTATTTTAAATGTAGTTAATTAATTATAACAAAATCACATTAATTTTTTTTAAAATACATTACTTGAAAATAAAAATTACATTACTTACAAAAAAACTACAATACTTAAAATTGAAAATTACAATACTTGAAATTAAAAATTAAAATAATTGAAAATGAAAATTACAACAATTAAAATACTACATTTTACAAGTCTAATTTTAATATGTATTTTAAATTTTAGAAGTAATGTATAAGTATATTTCTATCGCTACATATAATTATTATCATATAGAAATATTCAAGAAAAATGAAAAATAATAAAAAAGATAAAAGTAGAAAAGGAATAGAAATAAAAAAAAAACAAAAAGAGAAAATAAAAACAAATCTAAATAAAGAAACAAGAAAAAGAAAAGAAAAAACAAAAAATAAAATTAAAAAAAGGGGTTGGGGCGCAGCCCTGGGACTCGTGACTCGTGTTGGGACTCTACTAGAGTCCCAACACGAGTCCCAGCAGTGTTGCAACACTGCTGGAGACAGTCTTAATCAAGTGCCAAGGATCATCTTGAGCCGTCCTTCCAACTCTCGCAAGAACTCAATATGATGTTGCCTTTCCTCTAGAGTCTAATACTTAGTATTTGAGGCAATATGTCTTGTGGTTCTTCATACAACATGATAGAGTACATCTTCAATCTTCAGTCCGATGCTACTTGACCATAACTTGAGTCAAATCTAAGACTTTAACTTACAAGGGCTAGGTTAATCGTAATACTCCGTCACACTACACTAACATTAGTACAAAATTCAAAAGTGGACAAGTGGCATGATTTAAGCATAAAAAATTAATTTGTTAACAATTTAAATAATTTAAACAATTTTAATAATACAAATTACATAAATTTACAAAACTCACCCCTAAATAGTCAATTTACATCTCAAACAAAAACTTATTCTAAAATTCTTCTCCAAAATTTCCCACCACCACCTCCTTCCCCTTTTCAATTACACCACCACTTCTGCCACCACAGTCACCGGAGCTCCGGGAAAATAATTTTTTAATTTTTTTAATTGACACATGACACAGACATGGAAGCTCGAGTTCGACTGAGCTTCCATGGTGGAAGCTTGAAAGTTTTGAGCTTCCAACCATGGAAGCTCAGTTGAGAGCTTCCAAATCTGGAAGCTCAGTCGCCGGAGCTTCGGTGAAGTGGCCGGAACTTCAACGGAGCTCCGGTCTTCTTTAAATTTTTTTTTGTCAAATGTAAAATGAGTGTTTTGTGATTTTTTAAAAATTCTTGTTGGGTTGATTTTGGATTGTTTTGGGTATATTTTATTAAGCTTAAAATATAAGGGATGTGTAGATAAATCAACCTAATAGGATTTTTAAATATTATGCTACGTAGTGCGACCTTATTATGCGACAGTGCGACGCCTTGTTACATTAATAAAAATTGAAGGGTTGAGATTAAATCTAGAATTGATTCAATTGTTTAAATCGCGGTACCAACATCAGTACAATGTGATAGTGCTAAAGTTAGCCATGCCCAACTTACAAACATTACATCAGAATGGCATGACCCACCTTAGAAAAATGGCCAAATTACAACCTTGGGGAAAAAAATTGATTAAGAGACAACACAATTTTTTGTTGTTGATCCTGGTACAATATTGTTAAATGAGTGGTTAAAATTGATTATTGACAAATATGAAGGGTAATAAAATGTACTTTCTCCGTTCAGTCACAAGTTTACCATTTTGACATTTTTGGTGTCCCTCAAAGCTTCTCTTTACATTTTTTTTGGAAATTAAACCCTACTCCACACTTACTAATACTCTCACAATATACTCATATTTACAATTTTACCAACCCACTATCTCTTTTTTATTCATTAATGAATTCTCTATTAATTAAAATAATATTAACCTTCATCTTTATCAACTCGCTACTAATTTTTATTTATTCTGTATTGTTTTTTCCTTTAAATAATATTCAACTTTCCACGTTTCATTAGTTTGTTGATAAGAAGCTCCGAACGAAGTAATATAATATTGAAAATAAAAGTAAAAAAGTATTTGAAGCACTTTAATTGTAACACCTCAAAATTCCAAGTCAAGTCAAAATAGTTTAAAGGGATCAGGAATGCTACTCATATCAACAAGGTGCAATTTTCTCTTCGAGAATTTATCCATAAATAACTCTATATGTTGATACAATAGGACCAGCATATCAACCGGATAGTTGTCTATAAGTAACGACGGGTCAAATGGTCTGCTCGATCTATAGTATTCGAATCGTTATATTACTGGGGGCTACTACTCCTATCTCTATCTTTCATCTACTTTTGGACTTGGTTATAAATAACACGGATTCAATCTAATTCTTCAAACATTTGCACTTATCGGTAGCATCGGTATCTAGAAGGGTGATATAGATGATTTCCAATCTTGACCAGGTGCGTAGAATAATGGAAAGTTGGCAAAAATAAAGACCATCATCATTTGGATCAGCAAAATCTCCTTTTATATTTTAAATATTTTATACTAGTATTTTATTATTACATCCGTCATCCAAAATTCAATATACGTCCCTTTATCCAATCCAAAGCCGCCATGTCAGCATCCTATCCACGTGGCCCGTCGAATCCTATATAAATTCTTCTATCATCTCATTCCTTTCTTATTCCCCTGTTTCACTCCTTACCTCACATGCAAAACCTCTGTTCTGAAATTGGGACACGAATTACACCCAAAATGGAAGCTAGGGTTTCGAGATGTTCTTTGCTGATCGCATTCGCGATTGTGGCCGCGATTTTGGCCGTGGCAACGGCTGAGGAGTCGCCGGAGAAGGTGTTGACCTTGGACCATTCCAATTTCACCCAAGTCGTCTCCAAGCACGACTTCATCGTCGTCGAATTCTATGCTCCTTGGTATACATCTAATCTCGATAATCTGTTTATGTTTTTCTCCTTTGAATTGATTTTGAAATTCATTTCTGTTTTGGTTACCGATTCTGTTTTATTTTAAAATAAAATGTCGAAGCAATCATTTTGGTGTTTCTGAATTCTCGTGATTTGAGTTGTTGGTGAATGCCTGAATGGTGATGATTTCAGTTTTGTGCGTTGTTCATCGAGATGTGTACCTTTGCTTGATCAGCTTGTTGTTTGTCTCTCTCTCTCTCTCCTCTTGATTCGAGTAATCGTGACTAGTTTTCTGGCCATCTGTTTGTTCCCGATGAACCAAAGTGCTTTTACGCTTTATGCAACTGATCATTTGATTAATCGTGCTTGATTAGCCTTCGGTTGTGGCGGTTTGCTTGTATATTGATTTAACGATGCAGAGCACTCTGTTGTTGGAAGGAAAATTGGTTTTGGTTCACATTTATGTTCGAAAGGCGTCTTGATTTTGTTTTATGTTATGGAGATCAGAATTTTTTGACTATCTGCTTGTGTAAATACAAGCTGATGATTACATGCTGTACGTGTTTGCGTGGTCTTGTTTTGTTTGTTGAGGATTGCCAACGCTCAGCACTTCCAACTATTTTGTTTTTACAGTGTCGTGTATTCTTATATAAAGATTTGTGTATGGTGAACAGGTGTGGGCATTGTAAGGCTCTAGCACCGGAGGTAATCTTTTTGCCTGGATGAATTTGTTTGCAAGCATCTTTCTGTTGCTTCTTACTGTTGACACTGATTGTCATTGTGTTTTAATTTGTCCAGTATGAGAAGGCTGCGTCGGTTTTAAGCAGTCATGATCCCCCAGTTGTTCTAGCTAAAGTTGACGTCAATGAGGAAGCCAACAGTGGACTTGCTACTGAATTTAAGATTGAGGGCTTCCCAACCATTAAAATCTTAAGAAATGGCGGAAAAAGTAGTCAAGACTACAATGGCCCTCGTGAGGCTGATGGTATTGTTAGTTACCTGAAGAAACAAATGGGTCCTGCATCTGCTGAAATCAATTCAGTTGAAGATGCTGCTGGTCTCATCGATGAGAACAGTGTTTTCATTGTAAGTATGTCACTCTTATTTTTTCTTTGGTAACAAATGTTGTTGATAATAGCTGTTCGAATTGGGGAGTAAGAATTCACAAAATAAAAAATGTTGAATTTGTGCCTATTATTATACTACAAATATCCACATGTAAAAACTTCAAAGAAAATCTCAGAAAATAAATGTATCAACACCTTTTTTTTAAACACTCGAGTTAAAAATTTATTTATTTGCTCTTTGTGTTTTTTCATCATTTTTGGACAGTTTATACGTCGGTAAATAAAAATTTTTGTTTTATTTTTTATTCTCTTACATAACTCATTTCAAAGAATCTTAATTCGCAAATTAATAAATCAAGAATCACCTCGTAAAAAATCTCCCGAACGCAGAACTCGGAGCATGAAAAACTTCTGAGAATGAAGAAATATGTGACTAAAGTTTAGTCTATCTGTAGGCTGGTGTGTTTCCTAAATTTAGTGGGGAAGAATTTGAGAATTTCAAGGCCTTAGCTGAGAAGTTGCGGTCTGACTATGCATTTGGCCATACACTTGATGCTAAACATCTTCCTCGTGGTGGTGTGGTCAGCAAGCCAACGCTTCGTTTGCTTAAGCCATTTGATGAACTCTTTGTTGATTTTGAGGTATATTTGTCTTGCAATTCCCCCTTTTTTTTTCCTTGTCATTTCAGTGTGCTCGTTGCTTAATATCTGTAATGCACCTGAATTATGTTTTTGTAGGATTTCCAAGTTGATGCTATGGAGAAATTCATTGAAGAATCTACCATTCCTATCGTAACAACATGGAATACCGATCCTAACAACCAACAATATCTTGGAAAATTCTTTGAGGGTTCCGATGATAAGGTGTTTACCCTTTGACTCTCCTAACTTCTATCTTTGGTACATGTATGTACTATGTAACACACAATTTCAGAAATAAAATTACCATGCAATGGTCAGAATATAGATGATTGAACCGTAATTTGCATGTGCATGTCTGAATAAGATCTTGTATTGACTTCACTGCATCATATTGCAAGTATTCAATGATTTTCTAAGAATCTATGCCGCTTGGTGCATATAGGCCATGCTGTTTGTGAACTTCACCGCAGAGCACGACTCCTTCCACCCTATATACAAAGAAGTAGCAGCCTCCTACAAGGGAAAAGGCATAAGTTTTCTGTTCGGGGATGTTGATGCCGCTCAGAGTGCTTTCCAGGTCCTAATTCTCTCTCCAGACCTTTGTACTTTGTTTTTCTTGTTGATCGAGGAAACCCTTTCTTACCTTTGAAAATTTCAATACGTTGGATGGCAGTATTTTGGACTTAAAGAGGAAGACGCCCCTATAATTGTCATACAAACTGCTAAAGAAGATAAATATCTCAGACCAAACGTAGAGCCCAAGCAGATTGCTCAATGGGTGAAAGATTTCAAGGTATTAGCTTTCTCTATTACCAAGTTCTAGTTGTCCGTGGTCATTGGGGTATAAACTTAATGTGGTGGATATTTTCTCTGATATAGAAGCTTGTGTGGTCACATTCTAAATATAATCTGATTTTCCTTCTGTGCAGGCTGGGCTATTGAAGCCATTCATTAAATCAGAGCCTATTCCTGAAGTTAATGATGAACCTGTTAAGGTGGTTGTACGTGACAGCCTTCAAGATGTTTTCAGCTCTGGAAAAAATGGTTTGTTCATAGACATCTTCTATACTTCTTTCTTATTCTTGCTTAATTTTTTTAAAGTTATCAATGCCTTTGACAATACTTTGTCATCAACCATAAATTAGGAAACCTTGTTATTTTTTCATGATGCGGTGCATTAACGTTTTCTGCTATCATGTTTTCCTGTACATTTACACAATAAACATAATTGCCCTCCTGTCTTGATCCTCCATTTGGCTTCCCACTAAATACTGTGGGACTCCCATTTTTTTTCGTATGGGTAGCAGGAAGCGCTAAATGCAGGGTGCTTATACTTGCCACAACACCTCTACATTCTATAGCTAGAATTCTTCTAACTTGTGCATTTTGATATTACAGTTCTGCTGGAATTTTATGCTCCTTGGTGCGGACACTGCAAGAAGTTGGCTCCGATCTTGGATGAAGTAGCCACCTCCTTTGCAAATGATCCTGAAGTCTTAATTGCAAAATTTGTAAGTTTCCCACCAACACTTGGTACAACTTAATTGTATTGATTCATTAAAAATACTACTAGTATATATTTGCATCATCTGCTTCCAGTCAAATCTTGAGTATGATAGCACAATTTCCTCTCTCAAGTTCTTAACATTGTCTGGGCTTAAATTTATGATTTTTGCTGATGCCTGAGCTCAGTAGTGGATATTTTGTCAGCTATAATCGTATCATATAAATGGGCTTATTATGGTAACTGCATGTCAGGATTTTAGTTTTCATTGCTCATTTCAGTTGTACTCTTGCCTTGCTGTATCACTCACTAGTTTTGTACAATTGAAATGATTGTTACTTGTCTCAGGATGCAAATGCAAATGATGTCCCAAGTGAAAGCTTCGAGGTTCATGGATTCCCTACTATATACTTCAAATCAGCAAGTGGTAATATATCACAATACAATGGTGATAGAACAAAGGAGGATATCATCAACTTTATCCAGAAGAACCGGGATAAGTCTGAAACCGTTGAGGCTGATTCTCCCAAGGATGAGCTATGAAAAGGTACTGTTTGATCTTTGATACTACGTACTATCTCTTTTGACAAGATTTTGTGGCATCACCACTAAGAAAAAATTTGAGCTCAAACACTGTCCTCTGATTTGAACCATAGTTCACAAGTGAAGCTCTGAAAGACAAATCATGTTTACTTGTCTCTGCTATTTTGTCTAATGTGTTATGTCTTCGATTTTCATGCTAGGTTTACAGTGTAGCGGATTGGGTTTTGTGAGCCAGTTATGTTTACTAGCTTTTGCCCCCCTTCTTCCAGCTGTAACTGTCAAAATAAATTGGGTACTTAACCAAGAGTTAGTAGGTAGATCGGTTTGCTGTTGAGCAGTTAGTCGTTAAATCCATGTTATGTAATACACATAAATTATCATAATTGTGAGATCCTTTTCTTCAAATACCTGTTCTCAGCTATCAAGTTCTAGCCTGTTAACACTCGCAAATGCATTCTGAATATCCCTTTTCTGCTACGAATGAATCGTTCCTGTAACCTCTTATGCACGATTGATTTTGTCAGAGACCTGAGGCTAGTTCTAAGGTGTTCTTTACACCTTACAGATCCCATTCATGGTGTCGCAGAATGTGATGAGTGATTTACTCAAATTCTGTGTGATCAACTAATCAGCAGTCACAACCTATCTGAATTAAAGCATATTCCACCGATTGATTCAGTTCCGATTCATCATTTCTCATAGGCATGATTCAGTATCTCTTTATTCCTCTACTTGTTCAGGCATTAAAACCATGATCGTTGGCCAATCTATAACCCACAAAACTGTATCAGTTCATACAATCTTCTGGTTGCGTGAACATATTATTACTGCAAATACAGACAACACTTCACTAAACAGGAGCCAACCAGGAAAAAAATAAGCTACACCAAGAAATGCAAAACAGTGACGAAATACTACACCTTCATACTTCCCTGAGAGGCCATACTTGGTAGTGAAATTTGCCAGAAAACCTCAGACCTCAGTTCTGCAGTTGCTGCTGAACATGTCCATGCTCGACATTCTGGTGGTGCCTGGCATCCCTCTTCTTCCCCCAGTCATGAAACCTTAGGTGCAACTGTGCTGCAGAAATCAAGAAATGCACACCTTGTATTGGAGTTAGTATACTAACCACTTTCTTCAGCGTTTTCAGCCTAAGATCATCAGCTTTCTGCAAAATTTCTGCCAACGCTTCCTCCTTGGGGCCTAGTGTTGCTTCTACTCTTCCGTCATTTATCACATGCCCTAATTCCCCTTCTCTTATCATCTCCGATACAGCATGCGACAGCTCAACCATCGTTGTGTCAGCCACCGTCTCTTGCTGCTTGGCCAGCTTCTCAGATATCTCCTTTTCGTCACTTATAGTTTCCCTCTGCAGTTCATTCACCTGTATGAACCAAAGTCCCAGTTTCGCCAAAATTACATGGGCTAAAATATTGATTTTTACATGCTTACCAATGAAGAAACAACTCTTAATTACAAGTCCGATCTTCTAAATGAGATGGAATGCTTTCATTTACCTGTTCTAATTGAATTGGGGAGAGATCACCCAAGTCACCAGTACTGAACCCACGAACGAGCTCAATAAGCCTCGACTCGAGTTGAATCCCTGACTTGGAGTAAAGCAAGTGGAACGCCATGCTCGGGCGCCAGCCACCGACCCACATGAAAGCATCCTCAAGGCTGCTCCTCCAAGTTGGATTGTACATGGTGAGAATGTTGTTCTTGGCCCACCTGGATTTAGCCCGGTAGTAATTCTCATAATGAACAATGACTCGTTCCACCAGGGGACGCAGGATCCTGTCGTCCTCCTCTTCTGGAGTTTCCACTTGGTCATGCCTCCGTTTCTCGTGACGCTCCTTGTGCTCGTTCAAGGCGGAGACGAGTTGCTGGAGATGCTGGTCTTGCTCAACAATCCAGCATTCGAAGAACTTGTGGAACGTCTCATTCTCAGCGTCTACTCCAGCTCTTATTGCCCGGCCCATGTAACTGGTGCTGTTTGTCATCCGTGACATGGGAACAAATTGGCCTATAAAATTTATGAACTGCAGAGAAACCAGATTTTGGTCACAGTAAGAAATCAAAGACGATGAGGTAGAAGATAAGATGAGACAACATAAATATTTACTGTTATTAATACATAGAGTAATTTAATTCTTCACATTTACAAGATGTACATGTCAACTGCAGATCAGATCCTAAATTTTGAGGAACTGTTAATATTATCAGTTAGGTATTGAACTAGACTTTATCATTTCTTGGCTCTCATATACATATACTACTTCTACATGAGAACCAACTGGTTTATTACAACACAATTAAGTAGAAGTATATGCTTGTTTGCTAATTTCTTGAGCTGTAGTTACAGTGTACCTGAAATCCTGAAGCAACTTGGATTTCTATATATACTACATGGACTATGGGCATAGAAGACTCAGAGAGAAAGAGAGAGGGAGGTGTAGAGAATATTGGGAAATTAAAATTTGCACAAACACC
This sequence comes from Plantago major, assembly GCA_026545765.1. Taxonomy (NCBI): domain Eukaryota; kingdom Viridiplantae; phylum Streptophyta; class Magnoliopsida; order Lamiales; family Plantaginaceae; genus Plantago; species Plantago major. The sequence continues at coordinate 25,381,851 of CM048840.1, read as the reverse complement.
CTTAAGTTAATGCTACCTTTCATATCAACCACGGTTGTTAGTGCACTTATACATAAAAATTCGCGCTAGAAGCTATTGAAGGAAGCTTCACCAGTTATTAGTCCTTTAAAAAAAAACCATAAATTCGGATTGGAAGCTCCACCAGAGCTTTAGACTCTACCATCCGAGCTCAAAATTCTCTGCCCGGTGAAGTAATTGCTCTGCCTTCGTCCATATTGACAGAGCTAAATTAATATATTCCCCCTTAATTTTACTTAAAACTTAACATTTGCCATTTAGGGTACCATTTACTTACATTGAATATATCCATAAACAAGTTCGCACTTATTTTACATAATAGCCCAGACAAGTAACCCGTAGCTAGAATACAAACCACACAAATTCGGAGTCATCTTACTTGAAATGGAGGGAGTATGTTTTGATTTCTTTTGGAAGAAAGATAGTTTATTCCAGTAGGCAAATAATAACAAGTCTGAGAAAAAACTCACAAAACTAGCTACGGGAATCTACACCCTAGGATAGTCTAACAAAGTGCAACAAAAACCCTGCAAACATGTGAATATTTATACGTAACTTTTATGGGGTTGAAATGTTCATTAATGAGTCTTGGTTTATACTCCCTCAGTCCCATGTCAGTTGTCCACTTCTGTCGTTTTGGATGTCTCATTGGAGTTTTCCATTTTTATTTCTTTGCCAATTTAGATTTCTAAGAGTAAATCTCTTGAAAGACGGTCTCTAGATAATTTATCTAGAGACGGACCTATGTTGTCAAGAAAATTATCGATGTTATTAATCAAAACACTTATGTTCTCAACATTGGTCTTTTTCTCATATTACAACAAGACTTATTTCGTTAGCAAGATAGACATTTTGATTAATAACATAGATGGTTTTGTTGATAACATGGACCATCCCTAGATAAGTTATTTAGAGACTGTCTCTCACGAGACTTTGTGTATTTCTAATAAAGTTAAAAAGTAAGCTAAACCATGAAACTAACTATAAATAAAGTCATAAGTGACCATGTATATGTATGGGAAAAAGTAAAGTAGACAAATGACGTGGGATTGAGGTAGTATGTAAAATGGTACAAATTGAGGGTGTTTATGTAAATTTCGGTAGAATAATTTGTCGTTTGAATCTATTGGTGTATATGCATATTAATGATGGTAGGCGGTGTTTGGTTATTTGAATATCATCAGTTATTCAGTTTGGTGCATGCATTCCGTTCTTCATTAGTAATTCTGCTTCTGTGATGATGCTATTTCTAGGCTAGTTGCCTCTCCAAATCGGTGCATCACAAATACTATACTACTCCTACAATACTCTAGTATATCATGTGTCACATAGTATTAAAGTAGGTGTGGACAAAAGTATGTGGAAATATCAAAATATCTCGGTATCCCAAACTAATTTATTATTAAAGTATCAATCTAAGATAAGAGTAATTGCGTCGATTCAAATGATTAGATATCGATCGATTAATGATTAGAATGTTACAAATTCACTTATGAAGTTTTAAAATGATTAATTTTATAAATACATGACATGGTTGTCCTGGGTTGGAACCAATAATAATATTATTTCATAAAAAATACTGATTAAACTGTAAACTAATTATTATTTCATCAATAGGTATAAGATTCATTTAGGCTTGCATAATATTAATAGCAAATGCTTTGTACATATATGTATGGCACTTGCGAGCAATGTTTTGTGGTACTATTTGTGATCGTAATAGGTTGAAAATTTGAAATAAAGAAAAATCCCGGTTGAGGTAAAGGTTGTGGTATTAAGAGCAAATGCTTTGTACGTATTATATGTATGGCACTTGTTAGTTATGAAGTATGTATTCTTTGTATTTGCACTCTTTGTATGTGGAGATTTAGTATTAATAAGTTATTTATTGTTTCAAAAAACGAAAAAATGTAAATTATACTCCTTCCGTCCCGATTCAAATTTTTGCGGGTCCGGACACAAATTTTAAAAGAAGAGTGAATAGCCTAAGAGAAATGGTAATTAAGTACTCCGTCATAATTAAATGTCTATTTAGCTTTTTTAGATAATATTTCTGACTACGATTTAATCTTAAACCGTAAATGTAAAATGTTCAATTAAATCATATAATGAAACTTTACTTCCAAAATTTTAATTATATAATTTAATTGAATATTTTACATTTACGGTCTAAGATTAAATCGAATAAATTGAAAATGTCAACTAAAACATTTGTCTGACGTGAGTACGAAATAAATTGTATTGAATGAAGTAGGAAATATAGTGAATAACGTACTTATAAGAGAGAAAGTGCAAAAATAGAAGAGATGTTTTTCATTTAAGGGATAAAGTTGAGATTGGAATGTTCTAAAATATAATGCGATAAGTTGAATTTAGATGGTGGATATAAAAATACCAAAAGGTGATATCATGATTTCAAAATCTCTATTGTCTGCTGAATATAAAATTTCAGCCTTTATGTGTGAATACACCATCCTCTGTTTCATAGCCAAATGCTGGTTTGGTTTGTTCATACCTAAATACAGCATGAACAGTGAGAAGTGAGCGTAACATCTGACAAATGACAAATCCAAATATAAAGTGATTAGCTATTTATGTCAGATATTCAACCTCTTTTCGTGTTTAAGTCACCATATGACTTTTCGGAGAGATGACATTAGCTCATTTGTAGCTTCATTTTCTTGTTTATTAATTCTAGGAATCTATCCCAATTTAGTACTCATTCCATATACCTGTGAAATGAAACATTATTAAAAAATCAAAAAAATCTAAGAGAAAACCAATTGAATATGAAGTTAAGATACCTTCTGGCAATTTGAAGCAGTTGGCTGTGCTTAGGGGCGAAGAAACAAGGTTGGCAGTATGTGCTAGGGAGTAGGGAGCATGTATAAAAAAGTGCAAACTTAACTTCAAATTTTCTACCAAGTTGTTGCCCTGACTATTGTCAAGGTGTCAACACGTGACACGTGTCCATTGCTTTCTATCACCCTCAACCATTACTCTTCATCGCTCTCAACTATTGCTGTACATCACCTCAACCGCTACTTGTTACTCTATTTAAAAATATATAAATTTACAAAAAATTATAATAAAAAATAATTAAACACATATTTCCACATACATTTTTAATTTATAATTATATACATTAAAATTATAATTACAAATTAAATAAATATCTATAACACCTATTCCTAATCTGTAAAAATATTGAACTTGAATGAACCCTAACTTAAAATTTAATTTTAATTGAAAGATTTTAATTTTTTAATAGGGGTATTTTTAATATATAAAAAATATATTTTTTAAAATTTTAGTATATTTAAATAGTTTAAGGTGTTGATACTATTTCCAAGCCCAGACTTTTTCCAAATATGGGTGGGCATGGCAAAAACTTATTCAGTTGTAGGTATAGACGGTTAGAGAAATACGCAGTGCAACACCTCGTGCGACACACATGACAACACTTGGTGCGAAAGGTAGCATATTATTCGATCTCCACCATTAATTTTTTAATCTAATGGATCAAAATAGATGACTGAAGTTAGTTAGGGCGACACTTCGACTGACGGTAGAAATCCCACTTTAACTTATCTCGTTTTCTGTTGTCAGTTTCTATTTGTTTAGTATCTGACTGTCCACTATGTATCTATCAAGTAATCAGCTAATTCTAAGCTGTAAGTAATGGATTACTTGCTGCCAAAAATTGCTCTGTATTTTTAGCATTCATTAATTAGAATGTTAGTGCATGCATATATAACTGCAACTTGCACCTACGGACAAATCTTTGTGTTAATACTATCACCATCTACTTCATCTGTGTGACTTCTTTTCATCCCAACTCATTTCAACAAGATAAGCAATTCACCAAATTCTAAGTTTCTAACCATTCCAAATTTAGGTTCTCATGTTTTACAACGAATTTATTATCAGCTAGTTTACAAGACCAGTGTCTTCTCCCACAACTAATATTAAACCGATACTCCCCCCTCCAGAAAATACTTTTGCGTAATGATAGTGCAATATGCAACTGCTACACTTTGCACATGTGCACAGTGCGCCTATCTCTACGAGTAGTACTAACAAATATGATACTCGAAAAGAAACCAACCGATGACTGGAATATTTCTACCCCGCAAATATAATTTTAAGTCTCAATTTCCATTCATTTCCAGCTCCAGTTTCCCAACATATTTTCCAAGTTTAAATATCACCCAAGTTGTCTTTCCAATCAGAGTCATAAACATGAGTACACACACATGCTTATGATAATAAGATCACACTCATGCTCACAATTATAATGTTTTGCGAGATGTGTATGGCCAGGCGACTAGTTCTGCTCATGAATTATCAAAACAATAAGTCTGGCAATTGTACTTGGAAGGTTCATTTGTTTTCACTACTTGTCCTCTGGGCTTCAGAGTTCAGACAATATATGAGTTCAGTTCTCTGGCACAAACTCCACCCAATGTCCTGTTCTGCATACTTCAACTAGGTTCTGCATACAGAATAATCAAAGGATCAGACATCTAAAACTCCAATAAATGCATCACTTAAATACCCAACAGGTAAATGTAAGTTCTAAATATAGAAAGCAAGATATTGACATTGAAGATGCAAGTACATGGCACAAACATTGCGACCCCATCCTGGAATTTGAATGTCATATGTCCATTTATTTTGAAAACTTTTGCATAAAGAATTTCTGGATAACTTCCAAAACATACATGGTGTTAAAATCAGAATTTGATTTAGACCACTGACTAGTTGGAAATTTCTCCCATAGGAAAAGGGACTTGGGCCAGTACGTTATCCATCTCAATAATGGTTAGATTGAATAACTAAAGTTGGGCGCAACAGAAATAGAAAAGATGTCCTCTTTTCAGCATTTAGGAAACCGAAAGTGTGCATTACGTGTCATTTCTCCTCTAGGAAAAGGGATTTCAGCCCAAGCACACAAAACTCGCAGGATAGTTATGAGTAGGTTATCCACCTCAAATAATGGGTTAGGTTGAATATTTAGCGCACACAGAATAGAAAATATTTAACCATCTTGTTTTTTTTTTATATTTCTTTTTCCTTTTTGATGTTAATATCCTTGTTTCCTTATTCCAAAAACCAAAAGAAATATACGAAACTTATAAGAGCACACATCATTAAGAGAATCCAAAAGTCCAATATAAAACAACCACAATCCACATAAACCAAATCTCACGGTCGCGCAATTTTTCTTTTCGTTTTAAACTTCAAGCGTAAGTTGTACAGCTAGCTTCTCACGTATTCTCCGACCTATTCTTCATTTGCACATACATGTTGATGTCTTGTTGTCTTTTGGTAATGAGATGAGCAGATTGACTTTGGAGAGATGGACGAGTTTTTAGTTGTGTTTCTCGCACGGTGGAATTGACTAATAGTATGAGATTAGCATGAAGCCCACCATGGACAAAGCTCACAGGTCCATCCATGGAGGTTTCAAATAAGTTTTAAAATTTTATTTTTATTATTATTTTTAATTAATTTTGTTTTATCTTCGTTCCGAGTGTTAATATGTTGTTAAGGATATGTGAGTAAGGGATATAAATAATGTTTTTGTGTTGATTGAGTTGTGCAAACCTCAATTTTCAAATTGCTATGGTGAATTCAAGTTTTGGGGAAAAAATGGAGAATTTAATATATATATCAGGGACCTGATTGTAAATTTTCGCAAAATGTCAATTATGATTTACATTTCATAAAACAACTACTTTTGGTAGAAGCTCAACCATTTGAAGTAAAACCTCAGCTATTTTTCGTAATGTCAATAATCATCCACATTTCATTAACCATCAACTATTTTTTAATTTTTATAGAACCTCATCCATATTTAGTAAAACATCAGCTTTTTTTCGTGAAACATTGACAATCACGGATACAATACTTATTGGATTTTATATATAGATTTGACGATAAGACCGACTATTTTATACCAAAGATCAGTCTTTCTTTTTGTAAAAACTCAACATACGGATAATAAGTTGTGTATATATAACATCAATGATTTTGAATATAACAACGGTTATTTTAAGTCAAACATAAATCATTTTTTTAAGAACATCAACATACTAACTATTAAGTTGTGCATACATAATTACATCAATGATTTGAAGATAGAATCAGCTATTTTATGTGTTTATTTATTTCATGTAGGACTTTTTTTGACTCTCCATAACTATGGACTCTTGCAAGACGGACTCACTTTAGAATTCAATAATAAATGTATACGTTATATCATGAAAAGAGCGAGGTTCACAATAAGTAAAATTATCTTTCATATAGTTGCTGTAATGCAATTCTTGGTTATAAGTTCTCACAAATCTTGGACCATCTTTTGCATAATTGGAAGTTCACTTGTAACATATGGCAAAAATATTACTCACTCCGTTTCTGTAAAAGTGAAACAATTTTCCGTTTTGGGCGTTTCCCTAAAAGTGTTACATTTACTTTTATGGAAATTACTTCCATAATACAATTCATTATCAACCACACATTTTTGGGCCCACGTGTACTTTTCCACTCAATTAATATCTCAAACTCATTCTTAACAACATACTTTTGGGGACCACACATTTTTCTTAAAAATTGTGCAAATCAAAATTGTTTCACTTTTACAGAAACAGAGGGAGTATTCTCTTATAGTAGTAAAGAACTAAAGATGGCCTAATATTACCTCAATAGCGTCTTGATTTCTGTTGTGGAGGGTATCCACTCAACCCCATTCCAGGGTCCTTTCTTCTCATCTGTTGGAGGAGAAAAGACAAAATTCACCAAAAGAAAGGAATAAACTTTATCATTCTGCATACTTCTAAGTTGGCTAAACAAACCTGCTGCTGTTGATGAGCCTGGGAAGAAACACCACGCTGCATCGGCATACCACCAGGATTAACTGCACCACCCATTCCAGCCTGAGAAGCAAGATTATATGTGGGGATTCCAGGAGGTTGCATTCGTTGCATCCCAACCATGGGCATTGGCCTAGGTACTGATCTAGTTTGCATTACATGAGGACCTTGCATGCCACCAGAATTTCCAGCTGATATCTGCTGCACAAAATGACAATGCATTAGAAAGAGAGAGAGATGGTCGCAGAAAATGTAATTTTATTGAATCATACACGTGGTTTTGGCATCATTTGATAACAAATTCAGTGACTTGACAGTTAATTTTCATTGGTTCTTCGAGGTTTACTAGTTTCGAATCCAACCAGCTCGCTCAAAATATATGTTTTGATCCTAACGAAGATGACATATCTAACTTTACGAACACTGTATGGACAATATTCAACTAGGACTTGACCTCTAATAACTAGGAGATAGAGAACAAATGAGGATTGGAAGGAAAACTCAAGATAACTTATGCGTAAGATTCTCAATATTAATGTCAAAACGTCTCCAAAACCCTATTAGCCAATATTTATAGGCTCAGAAGTAAAACCTAAATAAGGAGACGTAATTAAACAAGAATCCCACTAAATATAAGTGGTCAAATAATATAAATTCTAACTAAACCAGAATATAAGATACCCTATATAATTGATATCCAAATATTAAAAATACTCTTTTGGATTTCATCACTAGGTCTCGGCACTCTTGCCATTTGTGTTTGATAAATACACAAGAATACATATACAACGCTTGAAAATCTGAGATGCACATAATAACATCATTTACATTTTAGCAGCTAAACTTTCCTTGTTGCATAAGATAATACAATTAATGTTGAAAGGAGGTAGAAACCTGAAACATTTAATTTATAGAAACTTTATACGTGGTTTTAAACTTTATCTATTATCAACCACCAATTCGTAAATTAATGTGAAAATCACAAAATTTTCTCAAAGAAAAAAACAGACTCGAATATCAAAGTTAAAATTTAATACTGCCGCATTGATATAATTCCGAAGCTACCAAAGCTGGAAAATACTCTAAATCAGCTGCACTGAAGTTTCTGGAGAAAACATTCTATTTTTTCTCCTTTAACCAAAGTTTCTGGAGAACGAGTTCTGTTTTTCTTGCTTTAAAACTAAAGAACCTTAACTTTAGTCACAAAGGACCAACTACACAACTGGAACTTAACCGAATGAAGTGAAATTCCGACAAATTCTAAGTGCAACACCACCGACTTCCCAATATCGAGCCTATCAGCTACGCCTAAAAAAAAAAAAAACTCAAACAATGCAGACGGACATGCAAATTGAAAAACCAATGCACATAGTGAGATGGCTGCACTATGTTGTGATGTGTTATTAAAGGCCCTTTAAGTTGCTAACAAACGTCAAATGGTATGAATGTGAAATGTTTCACCATCATCAATTACGCCTAAAAAACTAAAGCAATGCAGACGGACGTGCAAATTAAAAAACTAATGCACATAGCGAGATGGCTGCACTACGTTGTGTTGTGTATATTAAAGGCCCTTTAAGTTAGTTACTAACAAACGTCAAATGGTATGAATGAGAAATGTTTCATCATCAGCAGGCAACCATTTCTTTCCAATCGATCCTTAATTTATTCTCCTTATCCAAAGTTTCTTAGTATCATGTTACATATCATCATGCTACATCACATTCATGATTGTTGCCATGCAGTAATTCATGATAAAGCACTACGTGAGTTTCATTGAGTTATAACTATACCCGTATATCCATTTACTAAGACATGTATGACCAATAACTGTAACACATTCTTTTTCACCTACATGACTATGAATATATGTGTTTATTTGAAACATACCCATTACACTAGCATGTCACAGTTTACAAGAACATTGCTACAGTAATGTACTCCCTCTGTCCCGTTAGTGAAGCCACATGTTGCCATTTTTGAAGTTCCATTAAACTAGCCATATTCCTAATTTGGTCAGTCTTTATAATTGTTTATAGCCATGGGCCCCACCCATTACCCACATACTTGCATCGATACCCCACTTTTTCACTACTTCATTCATTCGTTCTTAATTCTATATTTAAATATATAATACACCAAACCTACTCCACTCACATAATACGATTAATACTATTTCCACAAGTACACTGGCCATTCTAAGTTTCTAACGAGAGGGAGTGTATAATGAATTTAACTAATTAGATTCAGGCACTGGACAATGGTATTGAACTTCACGTAATGTGTGGTCTCTCCCATATACTTCAAATAAAAAAGAAGCATTTAGTTTGTTTTTCTTTTAATTCCACTTTCTCTCCCAAAAGCTCATGGTATAAGCTGGTGAACTCTCGTGGCCAGACTATGCGAGCCCAATCACTCCCCTACTAATCCAACTCCTTTCGGGATCAATCAAGCAACTTATTTATTTTACGATTTATCTCGAGTACAATTTATGGAGAACTAAGTACAAGTAAATTTGAAATAAACTCGGCAACATGCATAATGTGTCGAGTGTATCTCATTACTATCCCATATAATTTCTATCTTCTTGTGCTGTGTTAAAGAAGAGTCAGAAAGGAAAGAGAACAAAGTAAGACATGACATAATGTTTCATTAACCTTCAAGCTTCATTTGGAGGAATTAAAAGCATAATCCATTTCCAAATTCTAGCTGGCCAGCTTTTCCATTCCCAGCATGATTTAGTTCCAACTTATTTACATCCATAACCAAGAAAGCACGGAGTTAGCTTTCTTCTAAACTATATACACCCCCTACTAGGAAAAAAAAAAAGAGCCCTGCACTACGAGAATAAAACAAACCATAATGCCTCCTAACTACTTCTTTCTCTAACTCACCGATCCTGGTGAGTATTAAACCGCTTAGAGAATGTAGAAGTTCGTTACTACCGTTACTACCGTTACTAGAAGATGATGGACTTTCCTGATCATGTCAGAATTGCAACAGTTGGATTCCTTACAACACTCACAAAATATTTGGTTCCCAAAAAGCAAGGTTTCGTAGGAAGGAGATGTGGATTTATATTCCCTAATGACGGATTATGTTTTTGAACAGTTTTGTCAATCACGGCGGGATCCCGGAGGGTTTTCAGACCTGTCCGGAATAGATATACCTCTATCCAGGTTGCATAGCATCCCGGACAATCCCGGTGTTTCTCGACCGAGATTCCAGCGGGATAGCGCTGGGACAGTATTTTTGGGGGTAAATGACCAATTTTACCTTCAAATTTCTTGACTTTGTTCGTCTTTACGACTCTCTATGAAGAATTCTACGACTTCTTATTAGTAATTTGGTTTTGTAAGCTTATTTTAACTTAGCATGTACTTATATATTCATTCTGTAAGTTACAACATATGTATATTACTTCAGTACCCCGGCCATCCCACTATCCCGGATTTTGTGGCGGGCCACTACACGCCGTGATCCTGGATTGATAACACTGGTTTTGAATATATGCAAAATATGTCAATAGATGCATGAAATCGCGTCAGATTAAGGCAGATGCGAAATAAATGAAAATATCAGGTTTGCTCTTTTCTTTTTCATGTTTGAGAAGGTTTCAAATTCTACACAGTCCAAGCCTTCTCATTCTGCAAAACCCTTTTGACAGTATAGCATTGTGATCCACAAAATTAAGAACATCCCAAATATGGCACAAACAAACTCAGCTTTAGTAAGTCGAGTGTGAAATGTGAATCATTATAAGTACCGAACAATTGCACCACCTAATCATGAGGAAAAAAATTACTAATATAGAAACTTTATTTTGTTTCTCCCAATGCATTTATGTTTGCATAATATTTCAGAATTCAGATGAGATCCACATTGGAAGAAAAGGCATTTCAGAAAGTATGCTAGTCAGCTCACGCAACCAATAGACAGAGTGCTGATAGGACAATGTACTCTCCGAAAGAGATTGTAGTTTACAACATGACCACATAGTGAGACTTTCACTAGATCCCATTATTGAGTCCTATTCTAGATAAGCATCATGAAGCGGTCGGGAATGAACCGACAGCCTCAAAATTAAGCGAACTTACCGGTTGAGAGGGCTGAAGACTGATTGTTCCTTCAATATCAGTGCCTGTATCCACTGGTCGAGTTGGGTAATTCACAACTTTCTCTCCTACCTGTGGGGGTACTAGTGCACTGAAACACAAACATAAATTAATTATCAATTAGTATTACTGAGTGGCTGTGTACTATTTAGACATGGCATTTGACACAAATGCTACATCCAGATAAGCAGTGTGAAACTTACTTGCGTCCTGGCAAAGGCTCCATGCGGAAGTACCTGTAAATTTCACAAAACGAAATAAGGAAAAAGAGGCAGAAAGCTTAAGGGATCACAAAACAGATTCATGATACTTCCAGGACGTGTATCACTACCAAATTAGAGAAGCAGCAACTGTGTAACTTAAAAATGGGTCAAGTGGCATCTTTGTCATCGCATATCCATCAAGGTGATTTGATGACCTTTAAGCATAAGGTAAGACTCTTTCACCAATTTTAAAATTCTAAATCCACAACCGCACCTCTAAAGCAATGGCTTGATTAGTTCTCCATTCATAATCAACAACTAAGCATATGCCCCAATACATTACAATAGGCTGATGAACCATATTACCAGTCAGCCCACTCTACTACTCTGTCAGTCAGTGTATCCTAATCAAGTTACTTAACGTCTTATCTTCAAATATTAGCCAAGCCTTCCAGCCACCTCATTGCCATATCTGAGTGAAATGTGTGAATCTTGATTACACATTTACACTCCTTGAATAGTAGAGCATCAACGTACATACTTTACCAGCCAAGGTACACTGTTTTCTTGGATCTCACTCTTCCATGGCACCTACACCTACCTTTGCACAAGTGTGTTTGTTTCTTAATTTTAGTATGATTACTAAACAATAGACATCTAAGAGACCTATGTAGAACTCTACACCTATCTAGGGGTGTAAATTTTGAGGTCCAATTCTCATCCACAACTATTTATGTAAATCAGGGTCAAGTCCAACCTACATCTACTATGGATCTAATTTGCAGATTTAATTTGGACTTAGTTTAGATCCAATCCAAATTGAACTAGATCAATCTTTTTTTCCCAGAAAAAAATAAAATGCTGTAAATATGTGTTTTCTAAATACCTTAACAACAAATTATATCAAATCCAGCTGCTGGCCTATATACAGCAAATTCATAAATGTAGTCATTTTCCAATCCTAAACCCCTCAAACCACTACAAATATAGTGATATAGATATAGATGACTGATAAGTCATACTACAGAAAGGGTAGAAAGTACCAACTTCTTGAAATCAATCAAGAAATAAGAGAGAAAAAGACCAGAGAAGGAAAGAACAAAAACAAACGGCAGTGTCAGGCAGTTCATTTTTCTGAATGGGACTCAATTTTGGCAGTGGTAGCAATATAAAAACCAGTCTCCTTTTGAATCGATCTTCTTATATTTATACACTATTGCCATTCTCCAGATTGGTCTCTATCTGTGTATTTACTATTTATACACCAAAAACATTCACTGTGACTTTCGAAACAGCATTGATCACCTTCGATTGGAGGTCTGTTTCTCAATGAATCGCTTCTGGTGTATTTCGTTTTGTTAATTATTCCTCAAATTGGTTGGGGTGTCTAGGAGGCATGAAGGGTTTCGTTCAGTGATGATTTTGCCGAGATGATAGATGGATCAATTATGATAGAAGTTAAAACAAAATTAGATCTAGATATATATAAGATTAAACTAGATCAGATCTATTTTGTACATTATCCATTAAATTTGGATGAACGTCGATTGTAATTGAGATCAGATTGAACTAGACTAGAGTTTCAGAAGAAGATTAGGATTAGATCTTGATGTGTGGATAAAATTGACAGGCCTACACCTATCTTAAGCAAGCATTCATATAGGATAACTAATCATCGAACAAATACTAAAATCATGCATGTAAGATGACCATCTGCAATGAAAAGGATTGAGGAGCAAAGACGTTAACATACTCATGATCAAGAGCCTGTGCAGCTGTTATTCTCTTTCTCGGATCATACCTGCAAATGAAGTTAGCCAAAGGGATTACTACAAAAAAGCACACATTGTCACTTCTACAATGTAAAGTAGTAATATACACGTACTCAAGCATCTTTGACAGGAGGTCATATGCTGGAGTTTTGGGCGAGAGATGAACTGTATTGTACAGTCCAACATTGTCACTGCAAGAATACAAGAAAATTTTGAATGATAGAAAAGTAAAACCTAAACTAATCAGTGTACAAACTAAAATTGTTTGAAAATAACTGGCAATAATCAATCTCGCACTGTAACAGAAAACTGAAATTCAGAATATGGAAAGGAATAGTATAACATACTATTTGTGCTTCTGAATTTGCTGTGTATCAGCATGCCAATGTGGAAGATGTACAAGCATTGGCCACTTCTCCGGAGTGGGATGGCCTAATCCAGAACATTTTAAATAAAAAAATTACCTATTGCTTCCATAATATAAATGCAAGAAAATCATCAAAGGAGCCATTCTCACCTAAAACCTTAAATATTCTGTCCAGTTGATCGAGCTGCATAATCGAAAGAAACATAAGTAAACTAGAAAACATGCAATATTCCAGCACTTCAGCCAGATTACATAATATGCTTGAATGATGTTTAACATATTTGGTAGAACTGTTCCATTGTGCATAACATTTCGGCGCAAATTCACGGTAACACAGTAAGGTCCCCACCCCCTCTCCCAATAAATAGTAGTGTACAGTTACAACAAAAGTTTTCAGTATATTTTACTTGGCAACATTATTTTGAATGAGTAAGTCTCCTGAGAGCCGGTCTCTAGATAACTTAACTTATCTAGAGACGGACCTAGGTTATCAATAAAATATTCGATGTTATTAATCAAAACGTCTATGTCCTCAGCATTGTTGTTTTTCCATATTAGAAAAGAACCCATTTGATTAACATAGACGTTTTGATTAATAGCATGGATGATTTTGTTGATAACATAGGTCGTCTCTAGATAAGTTATCTAGAGACCGTCTCTCAGGAGACTTTGTGATTTTGAATTCTTATACATATTAAAACTATCTAAAAGGAACTCCCTTGAAGGTTAACTTGTTACGCCAAATTGATTTAATTTTAACACCACTACAACTAATTCCTTTGACATTTTTACATGAAAATAGCTTAAATTATCATTACATATAAGAACTGAATACAACAAACTTTTATTCTTTTTTAAATATATTTTCCAATTTTTAAGGAGCAGCTTTTGCGAGAGACCAAATAACATATTGGTACAAACATCGCATATTTAGCAACAAACATCACATGTTTAGAAATGCAGGTAATGCAAGTATAATGCATGTTAATTATACACAAGATGTTTAAAGTTAAACATATGATGTTTGTACTTAAATATGTGATGTTGAATTGGTCTCTCCGAGAGACGGTCTCTCGCAAAAGTTTGTATATTTTAAGTACTTAAAAACAGCAAAGAACTTGTATTAGATGGTCTGGCTGTTAGACACCCCTTACACATTAGAAATAACCAAACCACCACCCACCCAAGTGTTGGAGCATTTCCATAATTCATACACCTATAATTTTAGGAGGAACAATACCACACCCACCCCAAGTGTTTGACGCATTCCCCTAATTAAATCCTTGTAAAATAAGTGTTTCTTCTTACAAATTAATGTGTAACTATCTTAGTTATCGAGTGTAGCTTTTCACCACTCACTTATGCATATTTTATAATTGCAGTTTCAGTAAATAACTATCTCCAGGAAGTTTTTGTTATCCACAAGGTAGAGCAGGAGAGCAAACTTTTAGCAATATTTATGTTTTATTAAGCACACGGTACCTGGGATGCTACTGTGAGCATCATATACTAGTGGTTTTAAAAAATATGTAATTTAAATATCATTTATCATGAAATTCAGTTAAACACAATTAACATGGGATACTCAAAGCCCAAAGAAACACCCTAACACAGCATAGCACAAAGAAATGATAAATACGCCAGCCTATATAATACTCCCTCTGACCGCCCCTCCGCCTAAGCTTGGGACACTTTTTTTGTGGGTTTTTTTAAGGAATATGATTAAATAATGATAAAGTTGTTTAGTGGGTATTAAAGTAGGGGAGAGAAATTATAAGGAATGGAAAAAGTATGAGAGATAAATAATAAAGTTCAAAGAATAGTTGTTAGGGGGTTTACTTTTTGCTATTTTTTGTATAGGTATTTAATAGCCGGACGTCCATAAAAGGAATACGGGTAAAGATTAGGCAGACGGAGGGAGTATCTAAGTAAAACCGTCCTTAGATAGAATGCCAATTGAATAACGGGATTTATTTGGTACGTTTAAGACCTTAATATAAATGTCTAAAATTTGATAATATACCAAGAGACCAGAAGGCATTTCCTCTACAATAGTAGCAAAAAGAAGAAAATTCTTACCTGGAACGGGTTAGGTGTCCCTTTCACTTCTTGTCCTTGAAATAGTGGCTTTAGAGTCAGAAGTTCCGCGAATATGCAGCCCACAGCCCACATGTCTTTTACATAAATCAAAGTACCATGAATGTAAAACAAGTTTAGAATCCAATTGAAAATTGTTATTTTTTCATCAAGTTTTAAAACTATTAAATGTCGTTAACATGAGATGAATTTTTAAGTTTAACCCAACAGAAACCCAAAGGTAAGGTGCCAATAGGTCGTACCAACGGCACTTGTGTAATGCTTTGATCCAAGGAGCAATTCAGGTGCACGATACCAGATAGTCACCACAACCTGCAGTTTACAAATTTGAAACAGGAAAAAATGAATATTCAAAAAGCAAAAATACACATGCAGAGAGCTGAGAGGAATGGCATCAAAGTCGGAATATTTCAGGCAGGGTATAGATAAAATACTACATGACAGATTTCAGGGTGATTTGGCAAGTAGCTTTTCCAATTCAGGGAAACAATTGGACAAAAACAATCAGAGTTCTCTCAGAAGTAAAGAAGCCGCCTTATAATTGCTGTCCACCACCTTGAAATTTCAAGAGTACATCATCACCATAAAATGTCATTCGTTATTTCTGCTACATTCATTGACAAAATTAATGCTCACATCGTCCATAGAACTATAGAACTGGTCATTAGTAAGTGGCCCAAGTGAAGCTACATCTACGCTCACTTAGACCAATCCGCTCTGTAATCATAAAGCACAACATATCCTCCACAAACAAGATTCAATTAGAAAGATCTCCAGCTGCTGAGACTTCTATACACATACACTCCTCCCCTCACTGTTCTTTGGTTATTGGATTCATATATTAGAGATTTCCCAACAAATATGAAGATTAGAAATAACATCCTCCCATGGACAAGACTACAGCAGTTGTATGGTCATTTTTAACACAGTGAGAGTTCAACTACATGACAAGAACTCAAAGTTCAGAGGATATACGTGAATGAAAAAAAGAAAAAAAGAAAGAAATAATTTAGAGAATGGACTTCAAGTTCAAAATTCCATAATGACAGCCTGTTAGTCGTGATATTATAAGACCCTTGATTCAAACAAATCACAAATCAGTTGCCACATAACCAGCAAGGGTATTTGTCTGCAATTATATCATGAAAATGTTTGCGCAGGACACATATCCTATTTCACTACCAGAATGACACAATGTTTCTAGAATATATTCTAACAGACTTGAAAGAATGACTTGCCCCATTTTCAGAGAGTGGCTTCAATGGAGCAAGGTAAATTCTGGCAAGGCCGAAATCAGCAATTTTGACTATTCCCTGTTCTTCTCCCTCTCCCATCACCTGGTCCATGGAAGTTCAAGAAAATGAAAGGCATTAGAGTTACCAACAAAAACAACAACAATAGCACCTCCCTAGAGTTGTGCCCTATAAATCTAACAAAAGTACATAAAATGTGAATCGATGATGCGAGATAAAGTGTCAGAAGTATACCAAAATATTTGATGGCTTCAGATCTCGATGTATAATCCAATTACTGCAGAAAATTCCAAAAGTCCAATAAGATATCAAATCGTAAAACCACAATGCAACTTATTTTCACATCAACATGCTTCGAATGCCAATCACTAAATGTATGCAAATTATCAAAATAAAAAATTAATAACCATATGTACACAAGTCCTGCTAAGGATGAAAGACAGTGAACTGAAAGGCCTATGTGGTTTCCACTAAAGCAACAGAGGTGCAAGATTCCTATCATTTATCAAGGCCTTAAGCGTGTAATATCAATATTGAACATTTCAAGAATTTTAGAACAAATAGAAAATTGTTATACTCCAATCTCAAAAATCAATTTGAAAAGTTTAGTTTCCTCTAAAGTTGAATTCATTGTTATCTGTGAAAGTATATGTATTAAGCAACAAACTAATGAGCATGCACAACCTGTGAAGATAATTCAGGCCATTCAGAAGTTGCCACAGCAATGACTTAACGGTGTAATGGTTGATTGACTGGTTGACCTTGTCCCTATGATGTCTGATGATCTCCTGAGAAAATTCAGAAGAACAATCAATATATGCAACATTCAAAATTTGAACGACAGAAAAACGTAATAATTTTTTTTCCAGGGATGCAGTGGCGTCTTTTACTATAAATGACACAATATAATTAATTGATATCTCAAAATCACACAATATCTTAACTTCTACAGGCCAACATTAAGGAATTCACTCACATAAAGGTCGTGCTCTGCATAGTCAAAAGCAAGGTACAGTGACATATCAGCATGATTGATATGCACGTTTGCAAGTGTAACCACGTTCTCATGGTCAATCTCGCGCAGCAACTGCAAAACAACAAAAATAGTTACATTCCTTTTTCCTTGCTTCAAATAGGTAACAGCAACATTCAGTAACAAACTTCCATAGCATAAACAATATACTATATAAATAGCACAGCGATGAACATACCATCTCATTAATTGACAAGAAAGAAGAAACATGAACATCAAATTCTAAAAAGTAAAAATAATTCTGCTCTCTTCCCATTATCTAAGTTCTTAGTACTAAGCCACTTACAGCCAAATGAGAAGCAAGTCCTACTTCATACCATCAAGATTCATTTAACATTCTAAACTTTCCCAATTTCCACTGCACCACCCAATATTTATTCTATTACTCGAAGTGAAATGTAATGAGAAGCAATTCTGGCTATCAAAGATTCATTGCGCATCCTAAATTTTCCCTAGTTAGACTTCACCAACCAAATGCCTATTCTATTACTCAAATGCGATGAGTAATGAGAAGCAAATCCTGTTATCCAATATTCATTCTACATCCTTAACTTTCCTTATTCTATTACTCGGTGTCAAGAGTAATAAGAATCATTTCAAGCTATCCAACATCATAAAGTTTCCCCAATTCCAGTTCACCGTGCCCTAAACTTATTCAATTCCTGGAATTCAGGCATAAACACACCAAAATACAAACAGTTGCACCAATAAAAACCATCACAACAGAGGCCTAGATATATGACAAATGACAACAAAACTCATGGTAAAAAATAATAATAAAAAAAAGAGTTAGTCACCATGATTTCACGAATAGCAGTCGGAGAAACACCATCACCGTCTTTGGACTGCTTGAATTTCTTAATAGCAATGGATTTGGCACGATTGAGCTTAATCTTCGCCAAAAACACGAGGCCGTAAGTACCCTCGCCGATTTTCCCGATCACGTCGTACTGCTCCAGCCACTCCGGCTTGTTGCCGTGACCGTGATTGCCGGAATTTCCGGACCTTCCGTCACCCATATCTGAAGGAGCGATGCGGTAGGGTTTAGAGTTTGTGTTCGAGATGGTTTGGGAAATGAAAATTCATTCGATTATAAAGCCGTTGAATTGGAAGCTGATTGGGAATTGGTAACTTATCATCATCATCATCATCATCCAGGAAGAAAAGGAAAAGCAACTCGCATTTAGCTGGTGGTGGTTTTAGAGCGAATTCAATTCGCATATAGTTTCCGTCCTTCTGAGTATGATTCAAACTGTAATCACATCACATCACATCACATTACTCTGCTTTTTCGTATTCAAGTCAAAGCTGCTAGCTAGATTTTGTTCTTTTCCTTTCTAACTTTTGGTTTTCGGAGAAGAAAAACCGGAAGAGTAACCACGTGTTTCGGCTTCAACTCTCAACTTTGAGTTAATCCAAAATAATAGCATTTCTAAACATGTGGTCAAATTTATGTTTGTATCGCGGTTAAAGCCCTGTTTGTATTGCGGTTAAAGCTTAGTTTTAATCGAATTATCATTTTCATCCAGTTTTTTATTGAATTTTAATCGCGTTGAACACTACTCAATTATAATTCAGTTACTATTCACGATAAAACCAATTAAAACCCAGTCCATTTTAATCGCTTTCCAAAAAGTCACTTAGAATTGACTTAATATTTGACAACTTCAAACTTTTAATATGTTGGCATTTTATTGAATGGATGAGCTTTCAATTCGTTCGATGAATTGGTCAATGGGGCCCAACACGTCGGAAACAAGCATTCTGTGTAGCGTGTACCTTGTTAAAACGAACTGCACTTTGTGTTTTAAGTCACTAAAATCACCAAGTGGTGAAAGGGGTGATTAATGCTTTAAGTGTGTTTGGTCAATACATGAATGAGTTAAGTCAACTTAAACATGAGAATTCTTTCGAACCTTAGTTTGAGTGTATAATGATGCATATAAGAGCAATAAGGATTCACATATTTATACTTGTTTGGTGATTTTTTTTTCCCAAAGAGTTATATATACTTCTATTAAAGGTGTTAACTCTTCATTTAATAGACACAAGTTGAAGGGACACAATTATTCAACTCAAGAGAAGTGTCTATTCATGAAAAGCCAAGGAAAAATTCGAAATTCTGAGAAAAAATCGCGACTTTTCTGTCGTCAACAGGGCTCACACTACAAGCCTACTTGTTCTTTCCTTCTTGCTCTTATGTGCATCCTTATACACTCAAACCAAGGTTCGAAAGACTTGGTTATCGGAATGCATGCCTAGATGTTTAAGAGAAGCTTTATCTTGGGAGACTGTTGCATAAAACTCGTGCGCACCGTAGTGGGGCAATAAAGTCTTGAGGAGAGATAGTCTAATTATCTACTCTTCTCGTCCTCTTGTTGTTCTTCACTACTTCCTCACCCGCTGATTACCTAATTCATTTGCTACATAATAAGCTACTAAACTCTATTTATTCAGTTTATTACAAAACACAAAGTTTCAAAACTCAACTCCAATTCATTATTAATCACACACAGTGTTTGTGCATAATATTCGAGATAGACTAAAAGGGACCAAAAAATTATATAAGGACTTTTACTAATAACGGTGTTATACATACACATAAAAAATAACAGAAGATGTTATCTCATAGAACATTAAATACTACATTATTTAAAACATTATACTTATACTTTAAAAAATAATAATTTGTTCATTAGAGGTCACTCACTAATAAAAACAATATTAGACTTGGAACATCCTTTACGATTTACGGTATTCAAGTGCAACCATCACATATATTTCCTGAAAAGCTTTCTTATTTTCATTTACAACATTTCGATAGAAGTTTTTCAACTACTTTCATGAAAATTTACTATCTCCACTTACTAACTTTCAGTTGCTTTCTTTTATACGTTGTCAATTTTATCTTTTTTTACCATCTACTTACTATTTTATTAATATGAACCATTTTATACTTATCCTCCTTAAAGATTGTGCCAAAAAATATAAAGCTTTTAAGGGAATGGGGTGATTATAAAACATCACATATAAAGCCAATAGCATCAAAAAGTTAGTGATATATGCAATCCAAGTAATGCAAATACTACATTAAATGTGTACCGTTTGAAGTTAAAAATGTATAATCCCACATGCATATTGTAGATAGTTGCAAAAGTATCTATTAAATTTTGGTTTGGAAACAAGATTTCCTTAAGAGAGGAAAAAATAGATTATATGAAAATGAATATGTTTTCAAATTTAAAAAAAAAAAAAAACATATTTAAAGTGGCATTATATTTAACTTCTTAAAAGTAACACAACATTAAAAAGAATTGGAAGCGAAATAAAATTTTAATAAAAATATAGGTTTATTACAAACGGATACCCTGATATAGACCAAATTCTCATTTTTACCCCCCTCACTTAAACAATTACGTTTGGACCCAAAATGGTGTTTGATGGTTGACCAGCTTTTTTAATTTTGAAGAATAATGAACGCCAAACAAACATTAACATTCTACTCTGGAAATTAGGTTTAATATGTTTTCGATCCTTCTCCACTTTTCACAAACCCGCCAAAACACTTCACTTTCCTCATGACGTCTTCTCTTCACCAGTCATCTTTCCACCATTATAACCAAAATTCTTCCGTAAACAACAAACATATTTCACGTAATTTTACAATTTCTCCATTCCCGTTATCTATTGGGCTCGCCAACGGTGACTGAAAAGTAAGGTGGGTTTCATAATTTCCAAAATTTGAGTTTTTTTTTTTTTTTTTGTGTTTGATGTTCTTCATGTTCGTAATATCAAGGATTGTGATAAAATGTGACTGCTTTTGGTCATAGTCATAGTGCTGTTAAACGAGCCGAGCCGAGTCGAGCCCGAGCTGGGCTCGTTAACAAAATCGAGTAAAAAAAAATGGACTCGAGCTCAAGCTCGAGTAACCTGTAACGAGCTCGAGCTCGACTTGAACTCGAAAAAATAACGAGCCTTATCTATTGAAAATAAGTATAAAAAATATAAATTTAATGAAATAATTAGTCTTAACGAGCTTTATCGAGCCGAGCTCGAGCTTTAACGCGCATGATCGGCTCGTTCTTATTGAACGAGCCGAGCTCGAGCCTTAACAAGCCGAGCCGAGTCGAGCCCTTGTTAAGGCTCGACTCACGTAACATCCCTAGTCATAGATTCGTAATCTGAATTAGGGTTTCATTTTATTTTTATTTTTCTGCTTATGTTGAGTCAGTGATCATGACAAAGAAGTTTTTCATCAGGGTCCATTATGGGCGCGAGTAATACATGTTCACTAATATTAATCCTTTCAAATATATATACTCATGCCAAACAGAATACAAATACTCTTTGATTTCATGTAAAAGATTTTTATAAGATGCAAATGAGAAAAACAAGTTGTGTAGATCATATTAAATAAATGAAGGCTTCTTAGCTTAGCACACTACTTTGCATCAAAATATTTCCCAACACATATTCGTTAAAACATGTTTGCAACTGTTGGTAGAGTTATGCCTGTTAACAAATTACAAATAAACCGTATTTCGGTAGTTGAAATAAAACGTATTATATCAATTCAAATTCCTTGTTTGTGTTTCATATGCATATTTACATGAGTTAAACATTTATACTATCATCTGGAAATTCAAATGAGCATCATGTGACCTGCAGTCTAGTATATATGGGATGTATACAATTGGATTAGACTTTGCAAGGATGGTGTTCATTAAACATTCAACGACACTGTCATATCTCCAGGATTGAGAATTGAGATACGAGGATAAAGTCGTTAGTGTATTCCTCGGCCGTTTATATGGGTTGACTTATCGTAGCGAGCATTCAGTACTAGTGTTGTTGAAGTAGGTTGATGATTGGCTCAAGTTAGTATTGTCACCGATTATCAGATTGGACGTTTCTTAACTAGTCATCGCAATGATGATCCTAATGCGTAACTTAGAGTTACTGGGAAGTGTTTACCATCGAGTGTATCCGATCCTGTTTACTTGGGTTATCTCATTTCACGTAGACATGAACGTGTGTAATAGAGCTTAATTCACTACTTTTATATGGAGTATAAAAGTTAGATTCCCATGTTAAGTTGATTTGGGATTTGATGTTCAAGTCCTAAGCTCAAGTTTTCTTAAGTGGAATATGAACTACTTGCATATAATCAATGACAGTCATGGATAAAGAGGTATGAAATAAGGTCAAGAACTGTATATGTTCGTATTACGAGTCAACTGTGATGGATTTGAATTATAGAAAAATTACAAAATGATGCTACTACTAAAAACTTCAAACACATTAGTCACACATAAAAACTATCCTACAAATTAATCAAAACATTTATACAAATTAGTTATCTTCTCAATTTTAGTAACTTTGATATGTAACATTACCTTTTTTGATTAAATCACATCCTTAACTACATATTTAATCAAATCATTTATTTTGGTAACCAAAATTCTTTCATAATAAAAAAACAACAACATTGAAGATCACCCAAACACTTCAAACGTGAGAAAAATGCTCATTTAGGCATCATAGTCATCAACCAAGTACCACAACTCCTTTAATAGCAAGCATCACAATTAGGATCTACTATCATGATATACTGTTGATTGCAAACTTTCCAAGCACCACAATATTTTTGACATATCAAGCATCAATTAAACCAAGGAGTAAAAGGCTAACTACACTGTATCACAAATCATGCATCAAAACAATATTAAGCTGAATAATTAAGCACTTAAATTAAAACATTCGTAATACAATAACTTTGCACATATTACCTTCATATAAATTGGCGAATTTTACTAAAAATATTGTACTATAATTCAATTTTCATTATACATGAAAACCAAGCATCACAACAAATCAAAAAATCAAACATATTTAGTAAAAACATCAAACATCAATACTACAAAAATCAATCATCAATATTAAAAACACCAAGAATCAATAATGAAAAATGGTTCTTTGAACCAAAAAGTGTACAAAAGTCATAATTAAATCGCTTGAATATAGTACAGACAAAAAAAATAATCAACAGATTCAAACAATATCAACAATCATCCCAAAAACTGAATCAACCTAAATATCAAAACAAAAAATGGAATAGAAAGTAAGAAAAGCTTAATTGAGATGCTTGGATTTCAATACATTACCGGAGAAGTTGATTGATGAATCGAAAGTTCCGTATACCAAAAGCTGATTGAAGAATAATCAAAATCCAAATAGAGGAAGCTGAATTCTTATTTGCTTAATTCCGTAAGCTGGATTCCGAAATCTGAAATTCGGAAGCTGATGAATGAAACGATGTTGTATAACGATGCTTGCTTCTTCCCATAAAAATATGCGCTGGTCATGAAAAGCGCAGCGGAAGAGGGGTTTTTTATGCATATTTCCGGTTGAATTCAATGTTGTGTAGAAAAGATTCTGGAGAGAGATTGAATTTTAATTCTACTAAAATTAGATTATTGACTGGATCAATTAGATGATGCTTGTTTAGGCAATTACCATGTTCAATTGAGGGCATCATGGGAAAGTCAGACAGATAGTGACTAAATTGTAGGAAAGAATACATGTATGACTAATAGGTAGTAAAGTATTGGAGATGGTATCAATATGTAATTCACCCATAGTCTTACAAACTTGTTTATAGTCGGGGAATTCAGAATCAATCGGATTTACACAATTTATTATAGACTGGATATGAAGAAATGAAAGATCGCAGCCTAATTATTTAATATTAAAATCCAAATAAACACTTAGAAATTTTATTTTAAAGGGAAAATTATTACATTATTTACTTGGTATAGACCACACTCGTAACATTGTCCTCTTATTACAAACTTGTAACTTAAAAGATTAAATTTACACAATTTATTATAGACTGATATGAAGCAATGGCATAATTTTTCAAAAATTTTGACACGAGTGGCACAACTTGGCCTTAGACGGGCTGTAATGCAGCCCGTCGTTACTGTCCCGCGTCATGTAACGACGCGGGGCATCAAGTGGCAGCAGCCTATTTGTAAACATCTGGGGCTTTTATTTTTTTTTGTTTTGTCCCCTCTTTAAACGTCCATATCTTGAAAAATAAAAATGCAAAAAATAAATAAAAATCACCAACGGCTTTATTTTTCCGAGATCTATAAAATAGAGACCACTCTTGACTATGTTTGGATTATTTTTCCGAAATCTCTAAAAATCACAAACGGCTTTATTTGAACCTTAATAAATTGTAAAACGAGTTATATAAATGCAATTCCATTAATTTCAACTTCTAAACGCTCTTATAATACAAGCAAACATTGCAATATAGCCCTTCACAGCGTTTGCTTATGTTAGGGGAAATTTTATTGATAAGACCTTTTCAATTGTAGCCAATATCTTAGAGAGGGAGGGCAGAGCTTTTGGTTTTTTCATGTCGCGGATACCCGCGTGACTCCGCTCTCTGATGTAGTGAAGGATGACATACAAAATTCTATAATAATTATTTTAGTTGGTAAAGTTTAGCATCAATTAAATTAAAGTTAGGTACATTTGATAATTTATTAATGATTATTATAAAGTGTAATACTCTTTTTTTTTTTTTAATGCTTGTTTTCCAACTATATATGAAATTAAGTCACGAAAATATGTGAATTTAATAAAGTTGGACGTACCATAAGAGTGTATTCAAAACCCATGTGAGTTCCTCTCAAGTTTCAAACTTGAAATTAGGAGTAGAAGAGTAGTTTGTAGCAGTTTGCATGTGACGGTATTCATGCGGTTGAATGGAAGATGGAAGTTTATATTGCACCATGACAATAACAATAGTGGCCTTGAAACTACACTATTTGTGTGGGAGTTTTGAGGGGTAGAAATGGAATACCAAATATTTGGTATTACAACCGCTTGTGATGTTGTAAAATTCCAAAATTGGCCACTAAAATTCAGTTAATTCCAAGTTAACTGAAACGGATGATATAACCTTTCAGAAAATTACATCTTGTACCCCTGCAATACACCCCCTTCACAATTTACCCCCCACTATCCAAACAATAACAAATTCCCCCCTCCCGTTGACCAACTCACACATTCAACATTTTCTATCTCCTACATGGATTTTTGTTGGTTGGAATATTAAAGAAAAGTTAAAATAAATTAAATTAATTTAAAAATTAAAGAAAAGATAAAAGAAAAATAAATACCCAACAAACCCATCTTCTTCCTCTCCTTCCCCATCTTTTCTTCTTCCTTTCTTCCCTTCTACATCTTCTCCGGTCGAGATGTATACAGCTCCGATTCGGGGGTTGTAACATCCCCTAATCGAGTCAGAAAGCTCGATTTTTGTAATAGCCCCAAAATCGAACTTTAACTCGTGGGCTGTGATTACTGACTCCGAATGTGTCAGCTCAACGGAGCTCTATATATGACCCCAAATCGAGTCATGCTGCACTTTACTCCAATCGTAGATTTTCAATCCAATTGGAGCTGTAAAACCTCCGATCCACCATTGACGACGATGTTTAAATCGATTCAAAAGTTTTTGGTACTTATTTGAGGTTCTTAAAAATTTCATGGGTTGCCAATAGTGAATTAGATTTTCTTCATGGACTCGGATTGTAATTCACCAAAATTTAAAAAGAGAAAAAGAAAGTGAAAAATAAAAATAAATTGATTAAAAGAATTAAAGAAAGTCAAAAATCAAAATAAGGAGTGGCATTTTCGTTAATAACTTCAACTTTACCTTCCACATCAGCAAAAATCAGATCCATGTAATTCTTTCCGTTGACTTTTGGACTCATTTGTAATTAGAAAAAAATTTCAATTCATTTTTTTGGACGAAGCTGTTATTCTTTGAATAGTAGGGGGAAATCTGTTATTGGACATAATTTAAGGGGTACTGTATGTAATTGCCCCTATAACCTTTTCAAAAGCCAGGAGGGTAACTTTGTAAACAAACACATATAACTACCTCTTGTGAGGGAGAATTGCCTTTCGTTTTATAATTAGTATAGATGGTAAACATGTAAAATAAAATAAAATAAAATTAATTCCATGACGGCTTGACGACGCGTCACTAATGCAGCAAAATCTCGTCACGGATCCTGTCATCAGACGATGACGCGTCACCAATGCAGGTGGTCTTAGTGTTAGACATGTAGGCTCATTTCAACGTGTTTAATAAGGTTCATTGATGTCAACAGTGGGATTCGATTTGTGAACCTTAGTCATTGACATTTCAACCTCTATTAGGATGCCTATCTGATAGAGTTTCAAATGTGAGACTCAGATCTGGCGCCATCTTTGGTCTATGGAAGAGAAGGATGAAAGCTCTGTTGATGCAGCAGGGTGTGATCGATGCACTGACAGAGGAGTTTGATAAAACCATGTCTAATGCTGATAAAACGTCGATAAAAAACAAGACGTATAGTTCTTTGTTATTAGCTTTGGGAGATAATGCCCTTATTGAAATTGGTGATCTTTCATCGGCAAAATCAATATGGGAGAAGCTAGAAGAATTGTACAACGACAAGTCTGATGCAAATAAAATCTATGCCAAGCAACGACTATTTGCATTCAAGATGGTTGAAGGAAAATCAATCATGAGTCAGTTGGATTTGTTCAAAAAGATGGTTGCACACCATGACAATCTGGAAACTGATGAGAAGAACAGGATGAGGACCCAAGACAAGGCAATTATCTTGTTGAATTCACTCCCTAGGTCTCTTGTTCCATTCAAGGATGCTTTGGTGTATGGGAGGACAGAAGCATTGACAATGGAGGCTATTGAATCTGCATTAAGATCAAGGGAGTAGGATCAGGATGGTGTTCCACCAACACTCAGTACTGGTGAAAGCCTTATGGTGAAACAATATTACAAGTTTCCACCAAAGAAGAAGCAATACCCAGATCAAATGAAAGCTCATTATAACAAGGATGGCCCTGGAACCAGGAAGTGTTATTATTGCAAGAAGCAAGGACACTTGAAGAAGGATTGTATGAGTCTAAAGGCGCATAAAGGCAAGGGTGTGGCGACAACACCGAATACTAATTATGGCACAGACATTACAAACCAATCATAGGCTTATCATACTGCGGAAGCTCTTATTACTGAGGTACTTTCAGTCACTCAAACTAGTCAATCAACTGAATGGGTTATGGATTCCGGCTGTTCGTTTCATATGACACCTACTAGAGAA
This sequence comes from Plantago major, assembly GCA_026545765.1. NCBI lineage: Eukaryota > Viridiplantae > Streptophyta > Magnoliopsida > Lamiales > Plantaginaceae > Plantago > Plantago major. The sequence goes on along the minus strand of CM048840.1, from coordinate 25,353,928 downwards.
TGGTTTTCAACTTTTGAGCATAGAAACTGTGGATCAGTTGTTCTTGGTGATGATAGACCATGCATAATAAAGGATATGGGAACAGTGAGAATTGAAATGTTTGATGGAGTGGTAAGGGATTTGCTTAATGTGAGATATGTACCACACTTGAAGAGAAACTTGATATCTTTAGGATTGATGGATAGTAAGGGTTACAAGTATTCAGGTGAGAATAGTGTCCTTCAGGTCAAGATGGATGTTACTACTGCATTCTTGCATGTGAAGCTGGATGAAGAGATTTACATGAGGATACCTGAGGGTATTGATGTAGATGACAAGGAGCACAAGGCTTGTTTATTGTTGAGATCACTGTATGGTCTTAAACAGAGTCCAAGGCAATGGTATAGAAGATTTGACAAGTTTATGTTGAGTCACAAGTTCAAGCGATGTGACTACGACACCTATGTTTACTTCTATGGTGAGAATGTCGAAGACATGATATATTTGCTTATTTATGTGGATGACATGCTTATGGCAAGCAAGCATATGAAAGGAATCACTCATGTGAAGAATCTCTTGAAGTCAGAATTTGAGATGAAAGACTTGGGAATAGCTAAGAGGATATTGGGCATTGATATTATTCATGGAAGTGATGGAAAGGTCATTATGAATCAAAGTGCTTACTTGGAGAAGGTGTTAAGGAGATTTAACATGCACAAATCCAAGCATGCTGCAACACCTCTGGGGTCTCAGTTCAAGTTATCTAAGAAGTCTTGTCCTAATACTGATGAAGAGAAGAGGTGTATGGAGAACACACCGTATGCTAATGTTATAGGGTCGATTATGTATTCCATGGTATGTTGCAGGCTGGATTTGGCTCATGCAATGAGCTCAGTAAGCAGGTATATGGATAATCCTGGCAAGGACCATTGGGAGGCAGTTAAGTGGCTGCTCAGGTATATTGGTGGTTCGATTAGACTGGGATTGGTGTTTGAGCAACACCAAACGAGGAATGATGCACTAATTGGGTATTCAGTTAAGGAAGTCTTTAACTGGATATGTATTCACATTATTTGGTACAGCAGTGAGTTGGAAATCTACTCATCAACCTGTGGTTGCATTATCAACTACAGAGGCAGAATTTATGGCCATGACGGAAGTTGTGAAAGAAGCTATTTGGCTCAAGGGAATTCTGGGGCAGTTCGGTGTGTTGCAAACACCCGTGACTATATTCTGTGATAGTCAAAGTGCAATTCATTTGTCAAAACATCAAGCTTACTATGACAGTTCCAAACACATTGACATAAAGTTTCACTTTGTCAGAGATGAAGTTGAGAAGGGTACTATCAAGATTGAGAAGATCAGCACAGATGTTAATCCGGCGGATGGATTTTTTAAGTCAATTTCTGTGATGAAGTTTGGATCGTGTCTAAGTTCTATCAAGTTGATGGAAGGAAGGGTTGTGTCCTAACTCTAGGGACATGAATGGTGTGGTATACTGTGGTTACATTAATATGAAGCTAAGGTGGAGAATTGTGATATTAAAGGAAGTAATGGAACATGGTGTACTGAAAATGCTGATGACAAGGATAATGGATGTGTGGTGTTAGAGTGTGCTGAGGACACTTGGATATAACACTGAAGACACAAGACAGTTAGAAGTCGAATCTAACTTGGTTTTCTTTTGCTTAGTGATCAAGAATTCGAAGCTTGCTAGGAAAAGGAATGTATGTTGATTTCTCTAGTATATATACACATGTAGGTACTAGAATAAATCGATGAGAACATAGAGAGAACACATTGAGATTTCTTGAGAGAAACGCGGTGAGGAATAGAGAACGAAGCTCGATATAGCTTGATAGGTTTGGTTGATTTCTTGTAAACTGCGTTTTAGTTCTTGGTTAATAGAAATCTTGGTTATCCCATGGACGTAGACAATTGTCGAACCACGTTAAATCTTGTGTTTGTGTTTATTTTCTTGCGTTTGTTTGTTGGTTGGTTTGGAGTTTATTGGATTGAATTGTGTTGATTTGATTAACAAGATCCATGATTAACCTCTCGACATTTGCCCAAGGTTTATATCCAAAAAGTATTATACTCCCTCCATTCCAGAGAAAGTGTTACATTTTGACTTTGACCGGTCAATTGTCTTCGAGTTTGACCACAAATTACTCATAAACGATAATAGTAAATAATTTAATAAAATCATATAATAAAAATTTAATTACTAAATTTTCATTATATAATTTTAATAATTTATTTATTAATATCGTTTAAGAGTAAATTAATCAAAGCGAACGATTAATATAATAGTAAAATGTAACAATTTTTATGAAATAGAGAGAGTATGAATTAAAAGACAAAACTTGTGAGAAATGTGTGGAATTCATCCAGATATATTTATAATCTACCCGACATAATTCGAGTAAGAGCCATAGTCTTTTATAACCCGTCATTCATTTTGTAATCCTCCTCTCAATATCCCATCCTAATTGTACACCTCGGTACAAATTAATGTTCCACTCGTACATATACTAATTTTACCATTAACCCCATAACATTTATTTCGTACATTTTCAATAATTCGTCACACCCCTTTTCTTTTTTAGGACCAATTTTAGGAGGAGTTAGATTTTTAAGGACAAATTCATTTGAATTTTGTGTCTTGATAGCCGAGATCGTATCGTCCATATTTTAGCGAGACGTGCAGCTCCGGCTGAGTTTCATCTGTATTCGTCTCCTTTTGATATATGATATCTTCTATTTCTAGAAAAAAAACATTTGACGTGAATTTACATGCAATATACTCCCCTATGACTCTATGAGAAACAGGTCTCAAATTATGCATCCCAGAACAAAAGGGAAGAACCTGTTTGAAGCAGCAAGCAGGAGTAGTATGTTGCTCTTTGTTCACTCTGTCCATGCCATTAGTGTGATTTTCTTTTATTTTTTCCACTGAAATGAAACATGTGACGGTTTCTTGAAGTGTGTAATTATGCATCCGGGCCAATTCAACGTGACTTTCTAACCGCCATAAAATATTCCAACCTGAATGATAGACATAAGACTAATCCTCCCAGTACTGTGACTCCGTCTCACGTCAAATGACACGTTTAACTTTGAAAAAATTTCAATATCAAGGTTGAATATAAATTACTTTTAAATTATACTGGAAAAATACTTTACAAAACGACTAATTTTGTGAAAGTACGCTTCCCGAACATTCCTATAATTCTATTTTAAAAGATTCTGATGTAATTTGTAGTCAATGTCAATCCCAAAAATAATTCAAAGTCGAATTTGTAATTTGTTATCAGACAGATGAAGTTTTTTCCTACACCTCCTCGATCATACCACATGAAATACATGAAATACCACTTACAAAGATGCATGGATAAGAAAACTTGTACAATCAATTAGTCTCCTCTTGTTGATTTACAAGTTCCCATCAATATATACCTTAATTCAATTGTTGCGTGTCTTATATGTCATTCAACACCTTTGGGAATCTTAGAATCGGCACTAATCACCCGTTTCGTATAAGACTTGTTCTAAGTTTCTCACCCCACTAATAGTGTTCTTAACTCCAATCACATGTTTCTCATCCACTTTCAACTATTTAAACCCAAAAGAATGTAAAATCAAATCGGCATATTCAGTGTTTTTCGGAAATTGTCACTCACAATTACCAACATCACACGTTTTGCACGTAGTCATGATTAAATCACCTATTGCCCAAATTAATTTAGCAATTTCAAAAACAAATTAAAGTAGAGTTGAAGTATCCGTAGATTTAAAAAGTTACTCCAGTTAAACAGTTAATTGCTAGAAAAATAATGCAACTTATAAACTACCTGTAACATTGTTCACATTTTCACAAAACTAAGGCGACGGATCAACAACTATTAACATTGCATAGTTTTTTGAGAAATGGCAGATCCGCTACTAGTGATATTGTCACGGTGTCACCTAGCTAATGAATTACTACATTATATACTACTAGCATCTACGTTAAAATAGTGTTTTGGCAAACATACACTCGAACTGTTATCGTACCCAAAACCGGAGTTTGTTTTGACAATGAGTCCAATGTAGTTGAGTCTTGTTTTCTCAACAGCCGCATTTAATTAGACATACGTAGGCTAGGCACACACTCCATACATTGCCCTCTCCGCCCCACAACAATATACCCCCATTACCCTCACTCTGCACGTAAGTTTTTATCTTCACCTTCATTAATTTCACACATCATCATGGACCATAATATCATTATTATATAGCATCTATCCTCTTTTTATACAGACACAAACCAAAAGTGAGCTACATATCTGTTTTGTTTTGCAGCTAGCATTGGAGTAGTTTACCATAGACAAACAAACAACAGAGTTTTTAAATTGATCAAGAAATGGGTTTTCTCAAGGCAAAAGGTGTTGTCTACAAGCCTGTTGATCAGGTTAATCTCGGACCTGACAGTGACGAGGTTTACATTCGAGCCAATGTCAAAGGTATGTCACTGTCGCCTCTGAATTCGCGATCTCCTGCAGCTTTCCGGTGATCGATCAACTTTTTCATGTCAACCTCTATATTTCATAACAATGAAATAGTGTCTCTACTTATATGACGACCAATTATAATACTTGTGTCAGGTGATTTATACGTTCATAGATTATATCAATATAAGAAGATAATTTTTATCCATAAATAGGAAGTCCAGGGATCAGTAGATATTGCTGAGATTATTACTGAAGATAAAATGCAGTTGTGAGATTATTAATTACAATGCTATCTGAAATTAACATTTTTTCAAATGTAACTTAAAGAACCATTTTTTGAAAATGTAAAAGGCACTATAGGTTAACGTAGTTACGAACAAGGTGACACAAGAAAATGCAGTTACAATTTGTCTTGTTGCTTCAATATAATGATAAATAAATGTTTTCATCAGGGGAAAAGAGAAACATGGAAAGAACGAGAAATAGCAAGTAAATTAAAACTTTGGGTTCACTGGATATTAATTTACTACGTACATTTTCTACTGAGAAGAATGTCATTCTGAAAACCATGTAAAATTTATATGGTTTTTTGAATTTTTTTTATTGAGCGAAAAATTTACATTAGATATTTTGAATTTTAGTTAATTTTCGAGTTAGACTATGAAGAATAATTTATTTGTGTATATGTTGTATTTGATGCATGAACATGTACATGTATAGCTCCACGTATGGCTGGCCTACTAGTGAAAGTCTTTGCCGTGCTTCTGGAGATGCCCATTTTGGGTGGCATAATGCTCTACTTTTTGTTGAAAAACAATTTAATCCATGAGGTAATAATATTAATTAATTAAACATGCTTTAAAAGAATTAGTATGGATTATTGTTAATTTCCTGTGTTTGCCTACTAATTGTACAATAATGAGATTGAGATTTGTCATGACTCATGACCACTTGTTGAGTAAAGATGTTGAGCAACGTTTAGTCTTTGGTTGTTTAGCTTTAAACCCCGGCTCTCACACTTAGTTATGCGTTAGTTTGGAAAATGATGAGATTATTAATTATTACTAGGTTGAATAAAAGAATATACACTAGCTAGAAAATTCCTAAAAACATGTCACATCAAATTAACATCCTAAATGCATAACCTCACTTTAATGAAATTAATTAGATTTTCAGGTTATGAAATGAATAACAAATGTAATAGATGGAATTCCACCGGATGTGAAGTGGATATATAAATAGAGTTGATATTCTGAGTTATCCAATAAGCAAATTTGTAAGATTTCGAATTTAATACGTGTATCCCTTGGTTATAAATAAGTGATCTGGGGTTAGGGTGCTTACAAATCATAAGAGAATGTAATTTTGAGGGATACTACATCAATATAACTAAATGAATCCTAAATTATATTCAAACTCGACTAAAATATCTTATCAAACGAGCTAAAGTCATGAAAACTACTAGGCGTAATTGGCAAAAAGAAGTATGGGGAAATGAAGATGAAGATTCCTAAGACGTATAATTAATTATATATGATGGTTTCATCATCTCGCATATGCTATGGACCAGCAGCATTAAATGGCGAGAACTTAAATGGACAAATAGTAGCCTGTGTTTCTTTCCTCTTATTCTCCTGATTGCAGAATCAGATCAAAGGTAAAATGACAATAAAATCTCTTGATTACTCTGTTCAACTAGTCACTTGTCTCTATACCAAACCTAGCTAATCTTCATCATTTCAATTAGCTGAAAGTCTGAAACTATACAACCACTAAATGCAACCCGATCTCTTCGGGACCATTGCCATACCCAAGTATGGCTTTCTAAATTGACAACTGAAGACCAAATTAATGCACCCTTTCCAAGTTTCATCCCTAGAACATCATTACAAATTTACAATTGTATCGATCACCGGTTATAATGGGACGATTGATTGGTCCGTTGTACTTATCAAATTAATGAGTACCAAAATTAAAAATTTTAGTTACTCAAATGCTAGAAAATGTACATTACCAACAACCCTTACCAAATGTAGGTTTTCTTTTTTTTTTTTCACTTTACTGACCCTTTTAAATATGAATTAGTGTTAAATCGATAACAATATTTTTTTTATGTTCTAGAGTAAAAAAAAAAGGTTTGTTCTATTGAGAATAATTGTGTTCGGTGATCTTTTCAATCTTTGTCAATATAAAATATGTTACTATCAGTTTAACACCACGCTTTAAATATTGGTTAGTAATCAATCTTTAATAATTTGTCCCAGAAATAAGGCCTCTCTTTGAGGGCATAATTGTACATATGTCCTTCCCCCAAATTGAATGTTCAAGAATTCATCCCCTGAAACCCTAATTTAATGAAGCACAAAACTCAAATTAAGTCCATAATTGAAGCTAAATGCAACAATGACTTCTGACAAACGAAAGCCTATCTGACTCCAGTAACTTGCAAGAATTATAGTAGTAAGATTTTGGCAAAATCATTTTGCATTATAACAGATGTTTTGGGAAAATTAGTGTTGCAATGATTTCATATTTCTTAACCATATCACAAGGATTAGGCAATTTAATCTACTATGAACTGATTGATTGCTGGAAATAACTTTTTCATTTCTGCAAAATGTCCTTTTGCAGCTAGTCTCATATGCAGAGTTACCAGAATCTCCTCTCTATGTTCCTCTGCACCCTCTTCAAGGTTAGGTGTCTTATTCTACATTTTATCTTCACTGCTAAATGATTAATCTGTAATCTGCACAGAACTTCAAATTGCTTTTATCATGGCTTGCTAGAGTTAACCTGATATCTTGTTATTACAGGAACGATAGAGAAAGACGAAAAATGTCTAGAGCCTGACATGTCGGCACCAGAAAAAGTTAAACATGCCGCAGATTGTCTTCCGTCTGTTGAAGACATTGCTAGGACTCCACACTTCAGTTTCCGGCATTGGACAATAATGGACTATGCAAGGGCTTATAATTCAGGGGAAACAACTCCTACAATGGTTGAACATATTGTTTCGTATTGGAGTTAACGAGTGTTATAGGTGGCAGAACGGTTTATAGCTTAGGGGATTCTTATAAGTTTATGTTTAACATGATCTCTTTCTATAGGTGGCAGAACGGTTTATAGCTTATGTTCGCGAGTCATCAAGCAAGAATCTGGAGATGTCATTTTTCATTAATCTAGATGTAGAAAATATTCTGAAGCAGGCTGCTGCATCAACTCTTCGGTATCAGCAAGGTCAGTTAATTTTATCTTCTTCTTTTTTTTTGGTTGCCAAATTAACGAGAAATATACGTGTTCAATGACATTCTAATTGTACATACACCGGACTATGTTTCTCCAGGAGAACCAATATCAGTACTGGATGGAGTCCCAGTAGCTATTAAAGATGAAATAGATTGTTTACCATATCCAACCACAGGTTAGACCAAATATCTTGATCCCTCTGGATTTTCGGACCTTTAGTGAATATTGATGCATAAAGGACTGGCCGATGCAGGAGGTACAAAATGGTTATCCAAAGTCAGAAAATGTAAAGATGATGCACAATGTGTTAAACGTCTCCGGTCATGTGGTGCCATAATAGTTGGCAAAACAAATATGCATGAGCTTGGTTCTGGGATCAGTGGGATAAATCCTCATTACGGGTATGCAAACTTATGGTTTGCACGTTTATAATGTTTTTGAGCTTTTTTCCTCAATGTGCAGTAGATTACACTGCCGTCATAAAAGTTCTAGGCCTCATTTCAACATGATGTCAAATTTGCTCCTCATCTGCTTATAGTTATAAAACTTTGATCTTCATGGGATATTATGGTATCGCTGACTCATCTTCATTTACCTGTGTGATAATAGGGCTTGTAGAAATCCATATAATAGCAGCAAAATTACCGGAGGATCTTCCAGTGGCTCTGCTGCCGTGGTAGCTGCTGGATTGTGCCCCATTGCTCTTGGTGTCGATGGAGGAGGTAAAATTTCCTTACATTTTCCATTCTCCTTTCAATAAGATTCATCTTGTCTGGTATACTTCATCCTCATATGTTGCTTTGTCAGGCTCCGTAAGACTGCCAGCAGCTCTCTGTGGTGTAGTTGGCTTCAAGCCAACTTTCGCACGAGTGCCACATGAGGGGTGCGCATATATATTTATACTACTACAACATATTCAAATTCGTCTCCATTCCTCATATTCAATTTTGACTTGGTGTAATGTTAATTTGGCAGAGTTCTTCCAATAAACTATACGGTTGGGATGGTTGGAGTTCTAGCAGCAACAGTTGAGGATGCACTGATCGCGTCAGTTTTCATCATTTGCTCCCTGTGTAGTTTCAATTTTTCATCTGTTTTGTCTAGCTGGTCTCTCCGTACCTAGGATTTGACACTCGATTATAATTGTATAGGTATGCAGCCATGAGCGGAGACCTTTCATCTCATCACCCTCTGACAGCAGTGGTAAGAATAGCCACCCTAGATCTCACCAAACTCAGTTTCTAAACAATTGTAACTCATGAGGTCAGGCCTAACTCCATTGTTTCTTTGTTTGGCACACGCCAGCCTAAAATAGGTCTGCCGATTTTGAAATCTCCGAACTTTAAGTCGTCCAATATTACTTTGGCAAGATATGGAGAGGTTTGTAGTCACTGACTATTAATTCTGTTTTAATTGTGAAAAGTTTGAATTGCTTCAAGTTTGTGATTGTTCCTGTAATCTCTTGTGTTCCGGTTCAGTGGTTCAATGACTGCAGTGATGATATTAAAGTCTGTTGCTCTAATGCTATTGCAAAATTAACAGATAACTATGGCTGGAAGGTAATATATCCCGAGTATAGTCTGTCGTATCTTCCTATTATTGTCTAGTGTCTACTTTCAACTGTATAGTGATACGTGTTTCTAATTCTCATTCGTTTTTCCAAAGATGATGGAGGTGACCATACCAGGGATAGAGGCCATGCGCTTGTCACACTATTTAACAATTTCATCGGAATGCAGTTCTTCAGTCGCTCACTACCTAGAAAAGCTGTAAGCACCAAGTCAACCTGATTTTCATTTTCTCCATCAAGAACCAACAGTTAAATAATATCAGAAACATCATATCGACTTCATTTAATGAAACAGGAATAAATCAGAAATCGGTTGGGATGTCCGTGTATCCCTTTCAATATACGGTGCCTTTGACAGCCATGACTATCTAAATGCGCAGAAAATGAGGTAATAATATACACATGAATTATGGCTAGAAACTCTATCAGTCTATTGTCCAAATCACTATCCGACCATGAATTCTTCTGACCTTCAATAAACCTGAACAGGAAACGACAACTGGAATTCCATCAAAAGATCTTTTCTGCAGCAGATATCATCGTTACACCGACTGTTGGGTAATACAATCAAATCATTTTTAATTTTGGTTTCATTCTGCAAATTTAGGCCTTGCCACCTTAACTAACACTTGACAGAAGAGTAATATTATTTAACTGACTGCAAATGACATGATTTTCTTTTGTTTTCATCTAACGCATTGAACAGTGTCACTGCATATTCGATACAAGATGATGCAAGAAGAACAGGTGAACTAGACTACATAAATGGAGGTAAGAACTAGAGCAGTCATGTCACAGATTTATAACCAGTGCCACTATAGACTTGTCACTTTGTTCCATTTTTCAAATGTTTAAGTTGAACTAGAAAGTCCTTTTCGACTCTACAAGGCTGACAAATCTCGGTATGTTTGTAGCTGCACTAGTACGATACCAGATAGCTGGAAACTTTCTGGGACTTCCTGCAGTGACTATTCCTGTATGTACTCAAGTATCTCATTTCCATTGCTTTGGTAATATGCAAGATATTCGCGTATATGATCTGATATGTCCATGTTCATCAAACAGGTCGGCTATGACAAATCAGGATTGCCAATTGGCCTCCAATTTATTGGAAAGCCATGGTCAGAATCAATGTTGATCTATGCTGCTTCAGCTATGCAAGTAAGTAGCTAGATTACAGCATGTTAAGCCATTCCTCTGATTCAAAAACATGGAGGCTAACAGAGAACTTGATCTTTGTCTTAGGCTCTATGTGCCCCGGGACACAAGAAGCCGGAGGTTTTCTATGACATGCTAGGCAAGGAGTGATCTGCCATCCAAACTGCCTGCAACAAGCCATTTTCATCGTACATCAATTGAAATGTTTCAAAAAGTGAATGTCATACAATGTGTTGAAGATGCTTCAACTTTTGACTTTTTTATGAATTAATAGCAGGTGTAAGTTCCATTTGACCTTTTCTTACTCATGATCTGAAACTGTTACAAACTTCATTGTTGTAAATTATGGTTATATAGTGCATGTTCTTAAAGTAACCATCTAAAATCTCAAATTGATGTAGATACTTAAGTTCTGACATTTAGGCTATGTTCTCTTCAACTTAAAACTCATTCAGTTCAGTTAAGTTTCATTTAGTTCAGTTCTACTTAATTATATTTTATACTACAGTTCAGTTTAGTTCAGTTCAGAAAATTGCAGTTGAAGAGAACAGAGCCTTATATGGATCAATAGTATGTGTAAGTTCCATTTAACCTTTTGATCATATATACATCTGAAGCGATTTGGAAATAAGGTTTCTACCTTTCCTTGCTCTATGAAACAAAAATATATGAAAAAAGTGGTAAAAGAAATTAAAAAAGAGGTAACAGGGAAAAAAATGGTCGCACATAAAATTATAAGAGAGGTAATAAAAATGAAATGGACAAAAAAAGAAAACAGGTCCTACCGGGAGTCGAACCCAGGTCGCTGGATTCAAAGTCCAGAGTGCTAACCACTACACCATAGAACCTTGGATGCTGTTTGTTGAGATGTATATATTCTTGTTATGTACCGAATGACGACACTACAAATATTTGTAATAGCTTTCTAGTTTTATGACTTTTATCCACGGGAATGCAATTCGAAATGGATATTGACCAACTACCTATTCAATATGTTGTAAAATTGTTCTGATTTTTTAATTGTCAATGCGTTTCTGAGTAGGATTCTTTTACTGAGTTTTCTGTGTGTTCGATACTTAGAGATTTATTGTTTGTGTTGTAATTCTAACTCGATTTCTACATGAATTTCTTGATACGGGATTAAGCTTGGCACAATAAATACTTTAGTTACTTAGAGCTTGATCGGTGAGACTGAGAGTTCTCAAAGCTTGAATTCAATGTTCAAATATGGTTAAACTTTAGGTTAAAAAAAATATGTATATGTAATTCATGTACTCCCTCCATCACCGAGAACTTCATATATTAAGGTTGATACGTAATTTTAGGTAAAAAGTTAAAACAATGATAAAAAATAAAAAATGTGTGAATACTTTTAGTGGAAAAATGTATAATTTGTATGCAAAGTTGAGATTGCTTGTTATTTGTTGAGTGTGATGTAGTTTTCTTTTTTAGTCATATATGAAGTTTTGCAGGACAAATGAAGTATTTATTTTCCTAAATTTCTTTATATAAATCACCTAAATTAAATAATTACATTGGGTGTAATGCGGAATATAAATAAAAATACATAGAAGTCATCAATACTATGAGAAGCCAAAGGTAATGCCATACCCATAGTCGTCAAAAGTAATGAGGTATATCCCTTTTTTTTTGTTTTGCCAGGTTTTGCATAGGCTTATGGATCAGCGGACCTGACCCCACTCCCATGTTCCTCCGTATCCTAAACCGTAGTAATATACAATAGGTCATTCTGGAAATGTTTACATCATCATAAAAAAAATTGAAGCTAGGTATTTTTTTCACATCATAATCTTCAATATTCAACATAAAACCTAAACTCTATGTTATATTGATAATTTTCTTATATTAACTAGTTGTCTCCATTTATTGTGAATTACAATCAACACGGGGTGGTGGCGCAGTTGGCTAGCGCGTAGGTCTCATAGCTTTGTTGAGTGATCCTGAGGTCGAGAGTTCGAGCCTCTCTCACCCCATAATTTTTTTCCCTTCACTTATTATCCTCAATTTTACTTCACACATGCCTGCCAAGTTACCTGTTTGTTAAAGATACTGATGGTAAATGCACAATTCATTCAAAAATGAAACTTCAATGGTTTCTTTATAACCAACAGTCAAATTCGATCGAATCTAGGTACAACGTTTGTATCAAGTATACATATAGGCCATAAACAACTACTTAGCAAATAGACAAGTGCAGGTAAAGAATTGTCATATCTTCATTCCAGATATTGCCTCCTGGCCTGCTCTTGCTTCTTCTCATTGATTTCCATTCTGTAGCTCTAAACAAAGGAATTAAATACTGTTTGGCTCTCCGCTGCAAAGATCTACTTCATTTCATTGGCATTATGATTATTTACACAGGGCAGCAGCTGCAAAATTGATTATTCTCTCGGTAAAAGTTGCGAAAAGGCAAATTCCAGGAGTATACGCTAGCTTAAACAGCTTTCATCTGCTGGTCTTTCGGAACTGAGTAACAATTCGTCGAAAGTGGCAAGAGATTTTAGCTGCCTCCCAAGAGAGGCAATTGTCTTTTGACACTCCGCGAATTTACTAGCTGCCACAGCCAAGTCCTTATCCTGCAGAAAAGAACGATGAAAACACATCAGAAAATCAAGGGAATCTGGAAGGAAGTGAAATACCAGACATAGATGGGACTTGTTTATATTTGATACCTGATTGGTTCTGAATTCATCAACGATTGCTGATCTCTGGACCTGGGAAGCCAACTTCATCTTCGACATCTCATCGTCCAATTTCTCACACCTTGCAAGAGTTTCTCGTGAAAAGTTTCTTTCTTTGTCAACCTCTTGCTCCAAGGTGCGAATGCTTAACCGCGTAATGTGCAGCTCAAGTCCCATTTCTTTCAGTTTCAATTCTGCGTCTCTTTTCTTTACATTGGCATTCTTTAGTTCCACCTCCACCGTGTTCTTAGCTTCATTTGCATTAGCCAACTGATTTTGTACTTTTACCATATTTGACTCAGCTTCATCTAAACGCTTTGCTGAATTCTTAAGCGTTTCTTTCATGGATTCAGCTTCTTTCTCCGCTGCTCTCTTTGCTTCAGAAGCCTGAGCCAACTCAGTGCTTAGCCTGACTAGCTTAGTCTGTGATTGCTCGAGTCGGTCTTCTGATGTGTTGAGTCTAATTTGACATTCATTCAGAGCAGTCTCCAATTTCACTTTCTCTGTTTCCACCATCTTTAGTTTCTCTTCTAGCTCTGCTGTCCGGTACATCATAGCTTCCAATTCTCCATTTTGCCCCTGATTGACCCATGCGTCATCATTTCTTTCACTCCGTGGTTTTGGGCACGCAGCCTGCCTCTCTATCTCAAGAAAATCATCCATGAGATCAATCTCCGTTGACGGAACAACCAAGTTCCTTTCATGAGTTGCTCTGTTCTTACGAATGTCATTTTCCAGAAGTAGCATCTTTTCCCCACAGTCCGACTGACTATCTGTAACAGATTCAGCATAAACAGATGATGCAGTAACCGAGAGCTGATCGTGCACAAGTGTCTGCTTCTGAGCCACTGCTTTAAGCCTTCGACATTCAGCTTCAAGCTTGCTTACCTTTCGTAAACTGTCAAGACGCTGTTTGCTAGCAGATTCAGCAGCACGTGTGCTCAGATCTCTCTCACAAATCATCAGTTCTAATTCTTCAGATATAGATTGGAGCTTTAGCTTCAGAAGAGAATTCTCCTTCTCCGCAACTTCAAGCTTCGACTGAACATCATGAAGCATTGTGTTAGTGCTATCGCCTTTTGCATTAAGTTGAGACTGGAGTTCAGCAAGATCGTTTTCAAGTTGAGACTTTTTGGATTCCCACTCGGAACTTTTCTTGACAAGGGCATCATAGATTTTGTCTTCTTGTTCTTCTCTTGCTTGCCTAAGCTGTCTTAAACACTCTTTCAAGGCTCCATCGAGGTGGCCGACACGTTCTTCAAGGGTGGAATTTTTCTGAGATAAGCCCTCTACTTGTTTCTTCAGAACCATCATTTCATTCTCAGACCTTTCCCATCCTACAATAAATTGCCATCATTTTATTTCTCTGGTTGTAGATTACAAAAAGAAAAGGGAAATGTAAGAAAAAGTATGGATGATTTCTTCGACAGTAAATGAACCAAACCTATCTACAAAATTGAAAGATCATCAAACTTATCACCTTCATTCGAGATATATAGAATACAGGTAGACTAGATATAGAGGCAGAGAGAGGATATGATACCCGAGACAGCCTCCTCTGCAACTTTAGCATGCTGCTTAACCAAGTCTTCCTTTGCACGTATGCTAGCAAGAGCGTCTGATAGTTTCTCAGATAGAGACTTAACATTATCAGAAAGTCCATCATCATCCGCTGCTTTCGATGTGACTTCAGGTGATTGAGAGTTGGGATTTGACAATATCTGTACAAAGATAAAAAAAAAAAACAGCCGAATGAAATTCATCTCATCAAATAAAGATCTCATTTAACATTAAAACTCTATATCATCTACCTGCACCGGAGCAGGATTTCTATTTCTTCCGAACTTGTACTTTTTCATAATATTATTAGTGAACATGATGTTAAGCACTGGCTTCCAACAACATATAAGTTCAAATTATTTGTTATATACGTGGGTCGTCGACCAGATATGTGTCTACTCATCATAAGTTGGGCTCCATCACATCATTGTGGATTTTGCTAATCGCCACAATTCAACACATTCACACCTCCAAATTAGTGAAGGCATATGATAGTTGCAGCTTTTGAAAGAACATGTGGACCCGCAGAGAACATGATCTTTTGGATTGAAGTGAAGTTTTTCCAAGATAATGCAGAAACACATGCAAAACACAAACTGGTGTAGAGAGTACATAGATGATCACATAGAATGAGAATCAACCTATATGGTTATAATTAGGGGCAGATACTAATAGTGGCAGCTGTGAGAGCTGCTTTTGTTGAAAGAAAAGCAAGATTGCAAGAGGCCGTTTGTCAGTTCGTGGTCCAATAAGAGTGGAAAATCAAAAAAAACGTGGTCCATTTTGATTAAAAGATAGACCAGACTAGCATGTGAGTATCATTGCAAACTTGAGTACATGCCATGAGACTCTATACAAGACACTCCACTAACCTAGAGCTCTTTTCACACTTGACAAAGATTCAAGATTCTGGGAATTTAAGCATACAAAAGGCTTTACTATTTTTTTTTTTTTTTTTTGGGAAATAAAAAATGCAAGGCTGGCTTACAATATGTCCAACACTCCAACTGCCCCACTTCAGAGATTGATGGAATGGAAGGTTCGATCTGGATAAGCTAGTGAATGCTTACCAGACGATGCTTGGCCTCTATGTATCAATATCCTAAACCCAAAATCCCTAATCATTGACCCAATCGAGCTGTTACTTCGAGAAACTATTAGTTTGAAAATTGGAACAATAGCATCTATGAGGATTGAGGGTCAGACTTCATTATTGATAATCAAAAGGTAGCTTCATGGGTGTGTTGATTTAAATCGTTGAAATAAGAAATTAGCAACCATAGAGCGTGAGCCTGGCATAAGTGACTTGTTGGTCACAGGTCTGAGGCCTGCAAAAAGTGGCTTCGCATAACTGGAAAGGTAAAGCTATGTACGATAATACGCCTAACACCCCCCATATCTGGGTGACTTCTTGGCCACCGGCTCACTGGTCTCAAACCCGAAAGTCCTATAAACATAAATGCACATGTGATGCTAGGTATGATAATACGCCTTGCCTGCCCATGGGGCAGTGTTTAAAAAACATCAACTAAAATATACTGACAAATATGAACTCTTTTTGTGATTCCACAAAGTTGGAATAATATTTTTGCATCAGAGTCAC
This sequence comes from Plantago major, assembly GCA_026545765.1. Lineage (NCBI taxonomy): Eukaryota > Viridiplantae > Streptophyta > Magnoliopsida > Lamiales > Plantaginaceae > Plantago > Plantago major. The sequence continues at coordinate 25,337,617 of CM048840.1, read as the reverse complement.
AAAAATCATCAAAAGACTGAAAGTCCACATTAGAAGTTTGTATTGCAACATCTTAATATTTTTTCTATCCTGAAAACTACTTCTGCCTAAGGGGAATACGATCATCAACATCAGATACAAAAGGAACATGAAATGAACTTGTGCAACAAAATGTTGGATGTAATTATAAAATTTGTATTCCACATTGTAGAAATCCGAATGCTGATGAATATAAATGATATCATCTTAGATGCTGGAGTTCAGAGAAAACTGGTCTGAAATACCAACCTGATCATCTGAGAATCTTTCCGAAAGTGATGACACCGACCCTGAACTCTCTGTCTCACCATTCTGATTCCTTTCTGAACTCTTTCGCCTCCACAACCAACTCCTTCTATCCATCTAACGACAGCACACATACAACCGTACTCCCCTATCTTATACTTTCATATGTACCTCAGCTCAGACACAATTACTCAACTTCCCACCTTTAAACCAGACAACATGCATTCAACTTTCTAAAGAAGTCTTTACACCACATCCATTCTTCTTTTCCAAACGTAAAGCTTCCTCCCTGGTGAAGCAACACAGAAATACATTTTAGATGCACATTTAGAGAAAACTAGTTAATCAATCGAATCGAAGTATCAAACAACATCAAGATTTAAGCTTTACACTACAAGGAAGTGTACATTTCTCCCAACTGTCAGATAAAACCAAAAAAGCTGATGAAAATATCAAGCTTTGCTTAGAATCCACTCGACAAGCAACTAACCTCCAACAAAAAAGCAGATGGTACAATTCACACCCACAATACAGAAGAAAACAAGTAACAACATTACATCCAGAAAACCTATTTACCATTTTCAAGAAAAGGAAAGAAACCATTTTGAATACCTGAAACAGATTTCCAACTACTCCGATGTTTACCTCTCAATTCCGAATTCCCCACGAGAAACATTAGGTGAAAAATGATTGAAAAAGGGTTGAATTGTAATAGACCACTTAGCTTAATAATATCTCTTCTATTCTGTTGTGAATGAATGAAAAATAAACGTGACCCACAATCAATGATGAACTTTTATCTATTTTCCAAGAAACATACACACCACCCACTAAAGGAAATCATCCAAAAAAGCCCCTCCCATGTAGAAAAAAGCTAACTTTTTTCGCTCCATCACATGCCTAGCTGCCAAAAAACACTCATTCAATTCACTTCACTTCAAACACAAAACACGAAGACAACAAGAAAGAATTACCAGGAAGAAGAAGAAGGAGGAGGAGGAGGAGGATAGTTGTTGGGTGAGAATTGAGAAACTCGTGGCAAAAAGTTGGGTTTTTTATTAAAGAATCATTCTGGCAAGCGGTGATTTTCTTGAATTAGTTTTTTGCTTAGTTGATTGTTGGTGTGGAGTTGTGACAAGGCGAGTAATGACAAATGTTTAAAGCGACTGTGTGAGAATTGATGTTGAAATTAATTTTTGGGCAACAAAGCAAATGGATTTTTTTGCTGTTTTTTCAAACTCAGATTGCGACATTCGCGCGCCTGTTAAGATGACCAGAGATGGATGATTGATTCGAATCGATCACAACGCAGCAGCAGATTGGTGGGAACCACGTCGTTCAACAATTCAATGTAAACGCTGATTCTCCGCCTAATCTTTGGGTTACTTCATAATAGTACTGGTATATCTCCGTCCATTTCCGGGTCCAGACACGGGTTTTTTAATTAAAATATACAAATAATTAGAATAATTTATAAATTTTAAGTTGATTCGATAAAAGTATTAGATAGTGGATAAAATATGTACGAGATTAAGTATTTCTGTCTTAAAGCCAGAGCACAGTCCTACGGGAAGATAACTGTGGGATGGAGGGAGTATATGTGCTTCATTTTTATTCGTTCCAAATAATTATCATGAGTATTTTGGAAAATGGCATATTAAAAATAATAATAAAATGAGGGACCAATATAAAAGTTATTACTAAGTTGGTACTTATGGACATTGATGTCTTTTATGAATGAAAGACACTTTTGTTAATAATATGAACATATAACAACACCATCACCACTTTTGATCACTTTTACTTATACATCTGATTTAGTAAGGAACCAAGGATGATGACAACACTAAAGGTTTCATCTTCTAAAAGTCTAACATGTGCCTTCGCATATTTAAACCTAGGTTCAGAATTGATTCCAACCTAGCTACTTAAAGATTCAATCTAACTCCTCGTAAAGAAATCCTAGACAAACTCCCCTAATATGTTGCAACCAATTATGTAGTACATTTTGCGTAAAGAGAACACGGTGGCAACACGCATATCATATTACTAAACTAATCAATACATAAATCTAAATAAACAAAAACAAAAACTAGTCTAAAAACAAGGTATACAATTAATGTTAATACAATAAAAGGCAAAGAGGTAGTATTTCCATTCATCCCATTTGCCTCCAATGATGGTTTATTAGGCATCTGCCTTTTGCTGCCTCACCTCTCACCGTAGTTGATGGCCCACATTTTTCTCATGATCAATCTATCTCCCTATTCTTTACTATTTCCATGATGAAATAATTTGATGCTTCAATAGTACTCTATTTTATTGCCAGGTTTTCAGTTGGTTAGATGCCTACTAGTGCAACAGTATCATGCTGTATTACATTATACTTGGTGTGAATAATTTGGATGGACCACAAATTTGTACATTTTCCCTTTTGTCTACGGATGTATTTGTATTTTACCCCTTGAATTGTTAGAGAATACAATAAATATATGCGAATTTGGTAACAACTTTTGCATGTTTTAAGATATTGCACTTGTAAGAAATCTGGTGGTAGTAACCAGGATAGAGAGTAAAGAAGATAAACAACGGTCGACAAAAGTCGATAGATTGACTATTTCTCCTTAAGACTTTGTTGCCCCGCTATGGTGCACAAATGTTTTTCTCTCAGGATAAAACTTCTCTTAAACAGCTAGCTGAGTCTGTCGAACCGTAATTGATTTGAGTGTGTAACGATGCAGAGAGCAAATGGAAGGAAAATTTTATTTTTGGTACACTACAATGAGACATTGCCGCTTTTGATACAGTAAAATGGCCTTGTCCAATTTCAGTACACTACGTACAACTTTTGATACTACCGTATCAAAAGTGGCACTGTCTCATTGTAGTGTACCAAAAATAAAATTTTCCCGCAAATGGAAGGATATTTGCAAAGCAACTAAGGCTTATGATGTGTGTTTATGTGAATAACTTCCACATATTTATACTTGTTCCGTAATCATTCCCAAGAGTTATATCCTTCCATTAAAGGTGTTGGCCCTTCATCCAATAGACATAAGTTGAAAATGATACCAACCATTCAACTTAAAGGAGGTGTCCATTCATGAAACGACAATAAAATTCGGGAAAAACATGACAAAACGCGTCCCTTCGGACGCTACAGGTCTCATGCCGTGAGCTTCCAGAATCAAAGTTTATGTCGAATGCTCACCGCCGAGCTCATTATAATATAGGCTCGCCGCGACGAGACCCCATGTTTTATCCCACTTTGATTTTTCACTTGTATTTCGAATCATTAGCTCTTTAAACACTAATGTTAGCACATATGACAACAAACCTATACACTACAAAAAAATTCATTGTTTAGCGACGGATTTATCCGTCGCTAAACAGGGGCCAATCCGTCGCTAAGGGTTTAGCGACGGATAAAAATGTTGTCGTCATTTTCTTCGTCACAAACTGTTTAACGACGGATAATCTATCCGTCGCTAAATAACAACAGATTTAGCGACGGATAGAATGTTGACTTTTTAGCGACTGATAGAATCCGTCGCTAATAAGCCGATTTTCTCTTCTTTTTTTTTTAAATCCAAATTCTGGTGGTCTTTAGCGATGGATAACTATCCGTCGCTAACTAGGTGGTTTTTTTTTTTTTATTAATATGCAGACGAATCGACGATTTGGGGACGAATCGGATAAATCGACGATGATACAATTAATCAACAATTTTACACGGATATACAATAAATCGACAATTTTATACAATATTCAATACGGATATACAATATTCAATACGTACTTACATAAATCTACAATTTCATCCAATAATACAATATTCAATATCCAATAATACAAAGAAATTATATAAAATTAATAAGAAAAACGAAAAAATATAGAAAAGATAAAAAAAATCTAACGAGATCTTGGTGGATCTTCACGAACTTGAACGGATCTTGGTGGATCTTGACGAATCGGACGAGATCTTGATAAATCGGACGAATCGGAGTAAGGAAATGGTGGTGATGGCGTGGTGGCAGTGGTGGGAGGAAGGAGATAGTGGTGGTGGTGCGGAGGTGGTGGAGTTGGGTGGTGGCAGTGGTGATGGTGGCGTGGTGGAGTGGTGGGAGTGGGGAGGTGGTGGTGGTGGTGCGGAGGTGGTGGTGGGAGAGGCGAGTGGTGTGGTGGTGGTGGAAGGGTGGTGGAGTGGTGGTGGGAGAGGCGAGTGGTGTGGTGGTGGGTGGTGGAAGGGTGGTGGTGGTGGAGGCAATGGTGGTGGAGTGGTGGTGGAGGAAGGAGAATGGTTTGTGAGTGATGGGAGGAAGGAGGAATGATTATAAATATTAGGGTTTATGCGTAATTTAGCGACTGATAGATTTACCCGTCGCTAAATTTTCATTTTTTTTTTTTTTTTGCCTTTTCTTTTGGTCAACATAATTAGCGACGGATAAAATTATCCGTCGCTAAACAACGACGGATAGAGCGAAACGCTCTATACGTCGCTAATCCTTAACGATTCGTCGCTATTTAGCGACGGATTCTATCCGTCGCTAATATCCCTCTTTATTTGCCAGTATTCTTGTAGTGATATGTTAAGAATGTCTTAACCCATTCATGCATTGATCAAACATAATTAGTGCATTAGTCACAATTTCACTACTTGGTGATTTTAATGACTTAATACATTAAGTGCAATTCGTTTTAATAACGAGATACGCTCCTACATGGAATGATTGTTTCCGACGTGATGGGCCTAATTGACCAATATATCGAATGAATTGAAAGATCACTTATTCACTATCTTCCAACAAAACATACTTCATTGTATTACATTTTGGAGGAAACACAAGGTTAGGAGGAAACACAAGGTGGCCTAAACTTTGGGATTGATGACATATTCTAGGGTTTCTGGGTGCAACAGTACTCTTACTTTCTTCTTTGATATTTCAAATTACTATAAATGATAGTAGCCCGCAAACTAAAACGTTTTAAGTCTCACTAACATTGTTCTCTTGCTCTTGATCTGCATATGCGCATTTGGAACAGTGCAGAAATCTCAAAATTGAAATTAAAGCGGTGTGAATAAAGTCAATAGCGAATATATATACTAGCACATAAATATTCATTAAAGTATTATATTCCCATTTACAGGAGGTGTTAATACAGAAACATGTCCAATACGTTAAGTACGCTCCCGGACGAATTAAGCTACACAACCATGACTTAAGGAGAGGTTCGGACCTTGGTGCTCAACCAATTAGTTATGAAATACCATTAACTCTATGTGTATTATCAATATCTCTACGTGTGATTCAGTGAGACATAAACTTTCCATATTTCTTTCTAGCAAGAAAGTTGAATATATTTTTTATTCATCGTCGGGGTTGATAAACTAAACCGGATAGTTAGATGAGTGAAATCAAACGGCTTCCTACGGTCTGAACCTGACAAACGGGTCCGATCCACTAGACAGGTAATAGAGATTAGCTGGTCAATGTGAGTGGAGGATACGTATATACAATCCTGACCACTAGGTCTGAGTTCTGACACCTTAAAGGTGATATAAGCCCCTCACTCAAAGTCCTTCTTATCTAGCGAAGATCCGGAGATGACCACATCCGGATGTGTGTCCGAGCCACTTAGTCTCTCAAGGATTTTCAGATTACATCAGTATGTCCAGAGGAGGCTGGTTCAGACCGAATGCACACAAATTAGTGGTTCGGGCATGCCTCAGACACAACGACAGCTGAACAATTGATGAAGCCTACTTGAAACCTTGAAAAGTCCACATTTCCCTCAGTAAGCCAAGAAAGATTATTGGGCCTATCCCATTCTTAAAGACATGGGCCTACAAGGCATCATTAAAGAAGGTCAACCTCCTTTCAGACCGGGTCTACCATTCTAACTCCCCAAAGTATTTTGGGCAGATCCTTGTCTTAAGTGCTTTGAGAGATCTCTAAAGCGAATTAGGACGTGTTCGACGCACTAAGGCAACGATTTAAGAAGAATTGAGGATCCACCTCTCTATAAGAGGAACAATTGCCCCAAACTAATATAAATCATCATACGTGATTCACTAATCATCATGATGAATTAAATTAAACGAGCAATCCAGTCTAGTGCAACAGTCCTCCTTGTCTGAGCTAGCAAGATCACTAAGCCGAGTTTTGATCATTGAATCGGAACAAACTCTCCTAACTCGACCCTAGACACCCTCACTTGACCAACTCTCCAATAACATATAGTATGCCGCGACTCACTGAGCCTAGAATTAGTCTCCTAAGTCATCGAGCTGTTCATCCTCCTGCCCTTCTCACCTTACACTTTCTGAATCAAGCTTCCTAGCTTTGTGGTTGTTGTCACACTTATGTAATGTTTTTTAAGTAAATATCATGATATTTTCTCTTTTCCCCTCTCAATCCTCTCAATCATACATGACACAATTTAATGCATAAATATCGTTGAAATAAGTAGGTCTTTATATGAAAAAGAAAAAAAAGGAGGAAATATTAGAAAAAGGGAGTGACATTTTTCTTGAACCACTTATATCCCCAGGAACAGTAAACGCCAATTTTCCAGATTTTCGTGGTTAAAAAAAATTAGAAAAAAAAGTAAAAATCTAGCAAAGAGTTGATAACTAGACAATAGACAATTGGACATTACAACAACACGTTGCAACCACACTTCCAATCCAAGGATAATTCACTTCTCCATGATCACCCCAACCAAACCTTCTTCTCACTGTACTACTTCATCACTCTATTCCATCTTCCCCTCTCACAAACCCCACAACAACACCAGCACTTCATTCAGAAGAAAATGCATTGCTTTCTCCTCTTTTGTAAGCTCCGACACTCCAAATTGGAGCTCCAAGATTATTCATTTCCCAAATGAGAGCAGCCGTCTTGACAAAAACAGAACCCACAACAAGAAAAAGGAAGAAAAAGTTGTGGAAGAAAAAGAAGTGGTTATTGTTGGGGAAAGAAAGGTACATTGTGAAGTGCAAGTGATTTCTTGGAGGGAAAGGAGGATAAAGGCTGAGACTTTGGTTAATGCTGATGTTGATTCTGTTTGGAATTCTCTTACTGATTATGAAAGGCTTGCTGATTTTATCCCAAATCTTGTTAGCAGGTTTGTTAGATATCATAATTCTTGTTATTTTCTTTATCCAGCAAGTAGATAATGTTCTTGCACTGTGTTACTTTACCTGTTTATTTATAGGATCATGGTAAATAAGAGGAATAGCTAATTGATTCAATTGTAGTCGATGCTTATTGTGCGGAATTTATATTGCTGAATCCAATGCATATGGTAAATGAATAGAACCCGGCTTTCTGTTGGCTGCAAATTGTATGCAATTACCCTTAGAGGAGCTGTTTTTAGGCCTTGAATAATGCTTTCAAGAAAAGAGCTCTAGTTAGTAGTTAGTACTACTTGAGATGAAGCTCATGTGACATTTGTATGTCAGTGGGAGAATTCCCTGCCCACACCCGGGGCGGATATGGTTGGAGCAAAGAGGTGTGCAAAGGTCGCTGTATTGGCATATAGAAGCTCGGGTTGTTTTGGATCTTCGAGAATTTCTCAACTCTGTGAGTCGTTTTGGTCAAGTGTATAAGTGACTGTGGTGCAGCTGCTGATTTGTTTGGTGATACTAGTGAGTATAGTATTAATTTACTTTTTGACATTTTTATCGTGTATATGCAAAAAAACAGGAATACGAGCGTGAACTTCACTTTTTTATGGTTGATGGGGATTTCAAGAAATTTGAAGGGAAGTGGTGGGTGAAGTCCTCAGCAGAGTAAGATATAGTTCTCATTCTATAGAAGTTTTCCTCGGTGTCACATATATTAAACATGACTGTCGTTGAACTTGCATTAAATCCAATAGTTTTAATGATCTATGACTTCATGCTGACTGATTCATGAAATTTTTTCTTGTTATCAGTTAATGGTTTCTCCTGCATGATTAGTACTCATAAGTTTGTGTCGTTCTTTCTTGTTTCACACGGGTCGACTATGTGTTTTGTAGGTCTCAAACAACTACTTTGGGCTATGAAGTGAATGTGATTCCAAGGTTCAATTTCCCAGCCATATTTCTTGAAAGGATCATTAGATCTGATCTTCCTGTAAACCTTCAAGCAGTAGCCTGCAGATCCGAAAGTCACTTTGAAGGAAGCCAGAGCACGTCAATATATCAAGGTTCCTCAAATTCATCACCTTTGCATTCTCTTGCTCTAGGAGTTAAAGAAAAGGATGGAGCAACAGCAGTCAAGGATAAAGCTTCTATTGGAGATACTGAGGAGAAGTTTGTCAAGTCTGCATTTGGTCCTTTATCTCCTTCAACAGCTGAGTTAAATACTAACTGGGGAATCTTTGGAAAATCGTGTCCACTTGATAAGCCATGTATGGTGGATGAAGTCCATTTACGTAGATTTGATGGCTTATTGGTAAGTGAACTACTCTGTAGTCTATACTAAATAAAGCGAGCATGACTACTGTTTATGTTGTGCCATCTATCGAATTTGTTTTGTGCTGAAGGAAAATGGGGGTGTTCATCGTTGCGTTGTTGCCAGCATAACAGTGAAAGCTTCTGTTCGTGAAGTGTGGAATACTCTCACGGATTATGAGAGACTCCCAGAGTAAGTAATGCATTTATTGCAGCACATCCATTGTCCTGGCCTATCAGCGTCCTTCGCAATTTTCCAGCAGCAATTGCTTTTCATCATCTTGTACCTCAAAACATTGTTGAATTACTACCGTGGTGAAACATTGTGATTTACGAAGATCATATGCATTTATTACTGACCCAACTACAAACACATTAATGATTACGTTTTACAATGAAACTACTGCAGGATAGTCCCAAATTTAGCTATCAGCAAGGTTTTATCTCGTGAAAACAATAAAGTTCGAATTCTTCAGGTACCAGCATGAGATTATTAATTTACGCAAATTCATGTGCGTTTTATTCATGTCAGTTCTCTTCCGATGATATGTATATGTATGTATATTGCAACAGCCTTTCTTAATCCTGTTGCGTTTCATATATACAGGAAGGATGTAAGGGACTACTGTATATGGTTCTTCATGCACGTGTTGTTCTTGACTTGTGCGAAAATCTTGAACAAGAGGTTAGCTTTGAGCAGGTTGAGGGAGACTTCGATTCATTTAGAGGGAAGTGGATTCTTGAGAAACTAGGAAGCCATCATACACTGATGAAGTATTCCGTGGAGTCAAAAATGCGTAAAAATTCTTTTCTTTCTGAGGCTATTATGGAGGAGGTTCGTATCTGTTACTTTTATGCACCCAGATTAACATGTCCTCCAACTCTATTAAGAAGTGTGATTCCTTTTTTAAAGATTTTACTAGCCCATTTTCATCTAGTCTAGTTAATTAGAGCCTAACATTTTTTGAAACTAGGAGAGACTAGCAGTTCATTAGCTCGCGTGTAAATAGATACAGACTCACACATAGTATCCATAAACACTGCAGGTTATTTACGAAGATCTACCATCAAACTTGTGTGCCATTCGAGATTATGTAGAGAAAATAGAGACTGAAAAAACAATCCGCAATGACAGTTGCACTGAGCAACAGATAGCTTCACTCGACAGCTGCTTCTATAATGTCGATATGAAACCTGAACAGTCTGAGTGTAGCAGCTCAAGCGTATCTGGGCAAAAACCCAAGGTCCCAGGCTTGCAGAGGGACATAGAAGTTCTCAAGTGTGAGTTATTGAATTTCATTTCTGATCACGGGCAGGAAGGATTTATGCCAATGCGAAAACAACTAAGGAAGCATGGTCGTGTTGACATTGAGAAGGCAATCTCTCGTATGGGTGGGTTTAGAAAAATCGCATTGCTTATGAATCTGTCTCTTGCCTATAAACAGAGAAAACCAAAGGGTTATTGGGATAATCTTGAAAATTTGCAAGAAGAGGTCAGTTCCTTGTTACAGTTTCTTTACAGAAGGAAATATTCCTTGACATAACCTCAACACTTTTCAGCATGGCGTAAAGTCAAATTCTATTTTGCACTAACAGTTTTATTGTACTCTAGGTGAGTCGGTTTCAGAAAAATTGGGGAATGGATCCATTGTTTATGCCTAGCAGAAAATCCTTCGAGCGTGCAGGTAATGAAGAAGCCTACGCTAGGTGAAAAATCTTATGTTCCGTATATGTATATGGATCAGTGAACTGAAGCAGAACCAAACTCTTAGCTAGAAATATTAGTTTCTATGCATTTGTTCTTGACATGATTAGACGATATTATTTATTCAGGCCGTTTTGACATTGCACGTGCATTGGAGAAATGGGGAGGGCTGCACGAAGTATCACGCCTTCTGTCATTAAAGGTGAGGCATCCAAACAGACAAGCTGCCCTTACCAAAGAAAAGAAGATAGATTATCAAGACAAGGCGTCAGGCAAACCATATGTTTCGCAAGATGCAGACAAGTGGCTGACGAAATTGAAAGATTTCGATATAAACTGGGTTGAATGAGGATGTAAATGCAAGAGTTGTTCGTATGGCTCAATATCTCAGCGTAAATACGTGTCACATATATTTACACTTTTAAATTTTTTTCCAGTAGATGATACAGTTCAGTACAGACATCCAATACTCTGCTAACACCAACTCCATCAACCATATGGTGGAAGTTTGTAACAAAATATAACATGGTATATATACTATGCTTTTGCTTAACAAACTCCCTTACTGTTTCACTCTATTCTGTTCATGGCTTTTTGTCTCTGTTGGCTTATTTGAAAACAGGAATACTCTGCTCATTCCTGAACACATTATCAGGATCGACTTTAGTCTTGATCTGCACCAATCGGGCGAAATTGCCCTTGAAGTACTTCGGCCCGTATACCTGTCCTTGAGCATAACTCTTTGGACCATTATCGTTTGCTCCAATATCCAAATCCCTGTAATTCAAATACGCTGCCCTTGGATTCCGTGAAACATACTGTGTCATGAACTCGTAAAGGTCCCGTATTTGGCGCATATTGTCAGCTTCATCGGCTTCTTCTCTCCAGTTCATCGAATACTGGATTTTGAATAGGTTCCCTGCCCGATGAGGGAATGGTGTCTCAGTTTCGGGTATCTCAGCCATTCTACCTCCGTACGAGTTGAAAACAAGCCCAACTTTCCCGAGTTCGATCATTTTATTAAAAAGGGAAACCAAGTCTGCTTCCGCCATGGGTTTCGTAACATAATCCGATTTCCTTTTTAGGAAATTGATCTGATCGGGTATACGAGTAGCTAAAACATTCGGGTTAGTCTCATTAACGCCAACCCCCCACCACAAAACAGACTGAATCCACGACATTTCATGACAACCGGTCCGGTTCAACCGAAGCAACGGGAATCCAGAATTTGTTACGTTCAGCAGCCGGTCTGCACCCCCAAGGAACAACCCCACAAATGTAGCCCGAATGGTTTTGGTGTTATTTTGTGTGTGCGGCTGGATAAGAACCCGTATAAACAGGTCGTTGTCCAATGTAGCCGTCACTTGCTGGTATTGGTGCACTACTTGAACCGCATCCTGGGCGAAAAACCGCTCCTCCCTAAAAACCGTTACAGTTTCCGGGACGGGTACCAATCTTATCTTATAAGATAAAATCACCCCGAAACTTCCGCCCCCACCTCCTCTAATAGCCCAAAACAAGTCCTCGCCCATGGAGCGCCTGTCCAGAATTCGACCATTCACGTCAACAATCTTAGCATCAATGACATGATCGACTGTCAACCCGTGCCTCCTCAACATGTTCCCGTACCCTGCCCCACTAATATGTCCCCCGACACCGACAGTGGGGCAGACTCCTGCTGGGAACCCGTGAACCTTACTCTTCTCGGATATTTTATAATATAATTCTCCAAGATACGCACCTGCCCCGACCCAAGCAGTCTCGTTTTCTATGTCAACGTCTATTTGTCGGAAATTGAACATGTCGAGGATGACGAAGGGCTTAGCATTGACATAGGAGAGACCTTCGTAGTCATGGCCCCCTGAGCGGATTTTGATCTGGATGTTAAGCTGCTTAGCGCAGATCACAGCCGCAGAGACTTCTCCCTCGGTGGTCGGGGCAATGATGACAGCAGGTTTAAGTGTGGCAGAGACGTTGTACCTGCGGTTGCGGACTTGGGAGTCTAGGATGGTTGCGAATTCAGGCATGCTCGGGCCGAAGATGATTGCTGAAGCAGCAGCAGAGGAGACTTTGTTGTTGGCTAGGCAGGTTTGGAAATAAGGGGAGGAAATGTTCTGGGCCATTGATGGGATGTGGAAGAAGCAGAGGAAACATAAAAGGAGAACGGTTTTTTGGGTTTTTTTGTTCTCCATTTTCAAGTATTATTGGATGATGGAAAATCAGGGAACTTGGATGTTTATTTATACTTTTACTGCTCTGGTCATATTGCTTTCCGGACATCTATTGGTTTACTTTCATCCTATTCTTTACAAGCTACTCGTATTTGCTATAATCTCGGTACGTAAGAGACATTACAATACAATCGATGGCTAAGCTGCTTATAGAATGTATCTCCGGTTTATTTGGAATTCCGCTTATTAAAATTCATCTAGTTTTAATTTTTCAGAAAGAATAGAAATTAATTGATTCGAGTTGATAATGCAGAGTCAGTACAAACAATTGTAACAACATTACACCACTATACGAATATTCATTTTCTCAACATTCTGGAATAAAGTTTGAAATTATTTATATTAGTACTTGAAAAATTACAATATGGATATATTCATTCCGTCAAATTGGTGGATCACTTCAAGACTTTTGGTGATCTTTTCCTCTCATCATCGTGTATAGGTGTCAAACAAGTGTATTCCGGGGAATTGGTTTGTTAAAGACATTTCTTAAATTGTTGGTGTTAAGTGGAGAACTGGGCAATAATTTAAATAGGTGATACCACACGGTTTGTCATGCTTTTAGCTCGTTGCGCAAGTTTCGTAATGGTGAAGACATGCAAGCAAACCAATTCTTGGAGTGAAATTTAAATTGACTCAATATGGTGTGGTTGATAATTTATCAGACGTGGGAAAAATGAAGAAAACTTCAGTTCATTAAGTGTTGGCCTTCAAATTTACTCCATTACTAAGAGTTCATTACTAAAGAGTTAATAAGTGACTTGTAACTCTTCACTAATGGTAGTAGTATTGTAACTCTCCACTAATGCTATGTGTTAATAAGTATAATGAAGATACTTATTTATTGTAACCCTTGAGCTACTCTTGTGTAGCTATAAAAGGATGTTTATTCCCCATGTGAAAGACACATTTTTAAAAACTATCCTCTCTTCTCTTCTACACTCAATCTTCTACATATAGATAATTCGAGAGTTTCTTCACTACTAAAGTTCGACGGAGCTTCTACTGTAGAGCTTCCAGTAGTTGTTGAGATTGAGCGTTGTACCTTGGGAGCTGATTGTCCAAGGAAGACCTGAAGGTTACTAAGGCGAGCAAATTCAGCTTAAGGGGAAGTTGTCACACTGTTGTCTCGTTCAAGATTCAATCCGAATAATTTTGTCTTTAATATCTAAACTTGCAACCAAATTTTAGTAAGTGTAATCATTTTTTCCTTTTATAATTCCAATACATATATAGTAGGCCTTTCTTGCAGGTAGCAAAGTGCTAACCGGAACCAACATTCCGTACTTACAACGTTTCCCGGTACACTCCCTCCGTCCCAGTTTTATCTTCCCGCATTCCGTTTTGGGCCATCCCAACTTCATCTTCCCATCCCTTATGAAAAATCTCTCTCTTGCTTTATACACTATTTCTCCTAATTTATTCACTATTTGTCATACTTTATTCATTATATTTCCTACTTTATCACCATCTCTCCTACTTATTCATATGCAATATACCTCAATGGATTGGAACAAAGAATTCCTAAATCAGACCAACTAGGTCTTTTTAAAAATTTTGATTTTACCTATAATAGTTCAGAAGGAATCAGGGAGATATAGAGTATTAAAGTGTTTTAGGGTTTAAGTGCATTTCATCCATACGGAGTTTCTAACTGGAGGTAGCAATTATAACGATCAATTTCTCGGTAAACTCAAATGAGAACCCACACAAATTCCACTTGTGAATCCAACATGTTTGTGTCAAGTTAGATGCACACGATCTTGCCCCAACATAGAAGTAATCCAATTTCTCCCTTTGGGCGTAGTTTTTGTTTCAATATAGTATTTGTACATTGAATAGGCCAAGTCTATGTTAATCTCTGGAGTTCTCAACTATGTATCTCACATTCTAATGTTGTCCATTTCTTTGCCCATGATATTACATAGGATTTGACATGGCATCCAAGCTTAGGTTTTCTGAACGCTGAGGTGTTTCGATTGTTTGAGTGTTTTTTAAGTCAGCTCTCGAGCAGAAATCTACATAAACATGTACCATTCTCGTCATGACTAGTCTCGAATCCTTTGAACTACTTCCAAATATCTAATCCTTCCCTAAAACACTCAACTGAAAAGGTAAGGAGGATCATATTCAAGAACTTGAGACCCATAAATAGCTCTCTGCGAAATGCCAAAAGAGAATGTGGACAGTTTTTCAGTAATTACCAGAAACCCAAAATTCTGTGTAATTTAGAGGCCCCGGAAATATCAATCCATAAACACAAATGTGATGCTTTCAATCTCCATGGCTCACTGGGGGAAAGAACTTTGAAGTTCTGCCTTCAATGAAAATTATGACATTAATAAAAACTCCAGGCAGCCACAACGAAAAGGCAAAGCAGCTTTAGCTCCGATGGGGGAGGCGTGGCAGTTTCTCTAACTAAGTGTAAGAAGACCAATTAACAAAGTCATTGATGCGTCTGCGAGAATTAGCTTAGCTGTATGAATCCATGACCAATTGATAGCTTCAAACTATGTGCAACAATGCCAACTCCCAAGCATCTCATCATTGCAGAACCAGAGATTGCTGTTCATAAACAGTGTAAATCAGCAGGCATATAAAGAGAAGAAGAATAAAGGATTAGTTAAATATTGGGAAAACAAGACAATGTCATATTTTCAGAAATCATCAATATGTGATTCAAAGTGCAAAACATGCAAACATTTGCACAACATTAGATGCATCAAGAAGCTAGAGTGCTAGACAGTACAAATATTGGTCATATAATTCAGGCCCAGTTTAAATTTATAAAGGTTACTGAGGTATCATCTATTTCTTGTATTATCTATGCTAATGCAGCAATATATTTTTGTTGACAATTATCCAAGGATACGCTACTTTTTAGAAATTGCAAGGATTTAAATTGTAGAAACAATTTAGTTAGCAACAAGGCCTAGAGCTACCATATTAGTTATCTCCCTTAGGTCGGACCAATTGATAAGAACAGAGGATATTAGGATAGAAAAAGACAGGATTTTGGTGTAGCAATATTTACTTTTTTTCAGAAGTTTTATTCAAATAACAAAATAAAATAAACACCAATCTCCAAAGTGACGAATCCTAAAGGGCTCAACCAACTATATTGAGCGAAATATAATTCCTGACTATAGAATAATAAACCCTACGACGAACAGCTTCCTAATTTGATTTGTACACTATGAGTTAATGAAGTAATAACTTCCTAATTAGACTTGAACTCTAGAAGGTAACCTGTGCATCAATAATAATATCTATATAGGAACTACTAGTATTTACATTAACACACTATGGTTTTTATATAAACCAATGAATCTGTGATTTTTAAAAACATTTTAAAATAATAAATAAAAGGGAGAAACTTACGCCAATGAGATTCGAACCCTGTACATTCTACTTAAACAATGACATACGTACGTAACAGATTCAGTTGAATAAGTAAGATCAACGGATGAGATTTAAATTGAATTATAAACTTAGTGAAACTTTGTGAATTATTACACTACTTTGAATAATTAGTAATAATCGTAATAATAATTAAGGATCCTAGGTTCGTAACAAAAGACCTATTAGTCATACAGTAAAGAGCTCACCTTGCCAGGCAAATTTGAACATACAATCCCTACTAGGTAATGAACGAAAACAAAGGACGAACAACAACCATCCATGTTTTCATTTAACAAAACATAGTTGCCAAGAAAAAGAAGAAAAAGAAAACCAGCCATTTACCACCATCCATGATGAAGCAACTACACACCACCTGACTTATTTAGCCACCGTCAACCAAGTCAAAGCTTAACATAATAATTTCCTTCGAAGTCAGAAAATTATACCAAACACTTGAATTTATTGTTAGATTACTCAGATACAACTTACCTTATCAACTTCACAATTACTACTTTAAGCAATGCAGCATGTATAAGCTCAATCGAAACCATATTTCAGTATTTCACACCTTTTAAAGCCACGACGTTTGATGATATGACAAACATATCAATGATAAAAATAACAGAGGAAGGAAATTCCCAGACCTAAACAATAAAACAAAAGGTTATTAGGAGTGTGGAATACACAATATCCAAGGTTATATAAGTAATAGAAAGACTTGAACTCTGTTTGTCATAGAAGAAATTGCTCAGGGAGCACAAGCATAAGCCTATGGAGGTGGTTATCAAAAAGTTAGCTTACTAACCAGGGTGGCTGCAAGAAAGATCTTAAAATAACTTGAAACAAGGACTACAACCAATATTTCTTTCCACCTGTCAAATTCAGCACAGAATAAATATTTTCTGGCAGTCTTTCTAGCAAGAATTATACAATGTTTAAAAAAATTAAAACTAAAAGAATATGTGAAATCAAAACAATGTTCTATACGTGCCCTTTAAACATGTGCACGTCACATATTATTAATAATATCCAGTAGTTCCGTTCATGGTGTGCTTTTGATGTTTAACATTTCAATGTATTCTGTCATGTTTGTGGTATACCACACTGCTTTTTCATAAAAACTCTTCAACTGCTTAGTTCTGCAAGAGCCCTTTAACTAGGAATCTCTTCACAAAGATTTGTCATCTTTTACATTTGAACAAGACCTCACTGGGTGGGGTCAGAAATTCAATAGTTGGACACTATACACGTCCAAGCCAATATCAGACGTCTCTTGAAAATTCATAAGGAAAATAAGTAGATAAGTAATTGAACCAAAAACGGAAAAGCAAATGGGCATCTGGTCATCTCTATGACCTAAACACATGAATGCCAGTGAGACTCGTTTTAATCAGGATGATCTATATTATGGATTTATGGTCATCAAAGAGATGGTGACATACTGACATATAACAGGTTGCATACTGGTTTTCTTTACCAGTAAATAAGTCACCTACGTATGGACGACCATAAATCTGTAGCAAAACTATAGCTCAAAGTATTTTTCCCATAGTTCTATCACATGGACAGTAAACAATTCATATAAAAAGTAAACTGAGATTGAAAATCTTCTTATTTTAGTCTTAGAATAATTATAATCCATAGTAGAAAGTTAAAATGAACTAGGGTGGTAAAAAAATAGTGGAGATGAAGATCGTAGTCCACAAGTATATTTTTCAGCAATCACATAGATCGACAGCTACACTAACTGATAGTCAGGACAAACGGGATAAATATGGTTTCGTGTTAAGAAATGTGAAGATACAAACAAGTCTTCAGTAGCAAAACTCTTACCCTTGAAATCCACTTGATAAGGAGAAAAGCTTCCTCGTGGTAAAAAATATAGTACCAATAAAGAGAAGATTTCCAAAGATAACTCCAGACAACATCTGTGCTAAGGCGAGAAACATCAAGATCAGTTCCACAGAAACTGAAAATTCTAAGATAAGCAACATGTAACATTGGTCTTTCGTATGTCCAAACCTTTCCAAAATGCAGAAGCAACAAACCAACGCTCAAAGGTGGATTCCATTCTTTTCCAGTAGTACTCAACATCCACATTCTGTCTAAAATAGCTAAGGCCATGCATTTCAAAACATACGTTCATGTACAGCAGCAATATTTTATCAACACGAATCAGATAATCTGATTGATAATAAAACTACTAGGTAAAGGATACAGATATCCAAAATGAGGAATGCGCAGATACACTTCCACAATAAGCTCTGCAAATTTAGCAATTTAGTCATACATTTATGATTTGTTGACATCTAATTGCAAAGAAAGAGCAAGGTTAATGAACAAGAGTGTACCTCAGAATTGACAGTCTCTTTACTAAACCTATTGCAGAATAAATGCCTATATGCTCTGGGCTTGTGCAGGATCAAATCGATAACAAGAATCTAAATAAATAATGACTGAAAATATTAGAGTCCGGACTTAAATAGGCAAATATGAAGATACATTTCTTCTTCGTTTGAATTACCATGATTTCACATTCAATGTATTCATCAGCAGGCCGTTTGCAGTTATCCTGAAAGAAAAACGTATTACTAGAATAGAAAATACAGAATGTGAAGATGATGGATGAATCCAATCGAAAAGAATGAATAAAAAAGAAGCAGATTACACATTTGATGAGGCGTATATTTCCAGGAGAATAGTAAATGTAGAGTGTTTTGAGAGGGAATCCACACTGCACACATCGAGCATTACTCTGTGCTTCACTAGTACCAGTACCACCATGGGAGTGGGACTCCTCCATCTTCTTCCTCCCCACTGCAAACAAAACAAAATAGCCAAGACAACAATCGAGCTCAAGTAACCAAATGCAATGCTAGGTGATCAATCGATGGACAATAACTGGGCAAAAAATGGGCGCTTTGAAATTGGTACTCACGTTTCACAGAGCCTGCCTCAGATTCCGACCGCCGCCGTCTATCTACTCCGGCAACCGATTGTAGCAAAAGATTGAATTAGGTGAGTGAATTTGGGGGGCTCACTGAAATGTGAGATTGTGAGAATTACTGTTCACATTGTATGTTTGGTGGTTTAAGTCCCCAAATTTTGGTAGGGTAAAGATTTGGAGAAAATTACTTCGAAACACTTTTCTATTCTCCGGTCCGTACGGAGTTGATCTTAACGCATGTCTCCGTTAGATATTCGCCACAGACCCACGTGACATGTAATTCAATCTGATCCGTCCGTTTCAGTTAGAAGTCATACAATGGTTTATAATTTATTTTTAATAACTTAATACCTTTAATGATATAATTATTTATTAAAAATATGTACACGTAATAAATAATTTCAATATTGTAAAATTATATAAATAACCTATTTACATTAAAAAAAGTTGAAAACGTTTATCTGTAATCAATTAACGTTAATTGCATTGCATATGCTTTCTGAAGAACACGGAGAACCCTAATTCTCCATCGAAGAACCTTGTTTGAATTGATGGGGGAGTTCAAAGGTTTATAAATATTTTCCAAACAATCCATTGTTACTGCAGATTAGGGGTGAGCGCGGACGGGTATTTATAAAAAATTGATTATTCCGATCCATGGCGGGTAGAATAATTTTCCAACTCGTGACGTTTCGGGTGATAACAATGGCGGACGGATTGGCGGGTGAATTACTACATCAACTAAAATATATTATAATCCATCAAATTAGCAAAATATTTTGAAAGCAAGTAAAATGATGAAGTACCATTTTCACATATGTAGTTTCTTAGTTTATATAAGAAATAATCCTAGTTTTACTACTATTAATCTATTATATATTTCTATCTATTTATTTAAGTGACAATTAATTTATTTCATATATATACATTTTTTTTGTTATGTGAACAATATGGCGGGTGGGTTGCGGGTGGCATCCACCAACCCACCACCCACCCACCAATTGGCGGGTTATAAAAAATTTAACCCGCGTAAATTTTTATAAGAAAAATTAATCGGCTGGTGCAGGTGAGATACAGGTTGTTTGTGCGGACGGGTCAGTCGGACGGCTTGTTTGCACAACCTACTGCACATTATCTATTGAAATTGACTCAGAAAGTTTGAGAGAATCGATGTTTTCTAATATTTCATTAATTCAACTCGAAATGAAAAAATCAGTCAAATTCTATGTCAATTTTTTTTTTCTCAATTCTCGGGGGATTGCGCCAAAAATTCGCACACAAATCGATGTTATGATGTTGTCACTTGTCATTAGAATTCGGTGTTGTGATGTTTGATATTGATATGTGAAAATAATCATAAGGGAAAATTACATACACCCCCCCTGCTAGACGCATCTGTAACAGATGACTACCATCTAGTTCAACAATTACATCTAGGTCCATTAATCCGATTGTGTTGACCAGCTTAAGTCACCTATCAGCTTATGTTCCAACCAAACGTGACCTTAGTAAGTTTCTTACACATTTACTAGGGTTAATTGGCTAACAAAAAAACTCACCACACTCAACCCGCCAAAACCTTCTTCCGTCTTCTTCTTCACCAACAGTTCTGCCATTGACGACCAAAATCTCCACTCTAAACCCAAAATTCTTGCAAATACCAGTCAAGATTCGACGTTTTCGGCATTAATTGGTGATTATTGTTCGAGTTGGTGAAGAATCGACGAAGAAACTGTAAGGTAATGGTTTTTGTTTTCGAATTCAAATTTTTTTTTTCTTCTTGAAATATACATGTTGATCATGTTCATAAACCTCATGTATGCTTAATCGTTGTGTTATATTTCACCGAAAATCGGTTTTGTACAAAGCTAGTGTTTTTATTTGTTTTCGAATTGGTATTCACAGTTTTGTTTGTTGTATGTGTTCTTTTGTTTCAAAGGACAATGGGGACGTTGTTTAACATTAGGCTTCACTACATGAGGGAGCAATACATGATTCCCAATATCGACTCTTCAAGGTACACATACGCAAAATCATCGATGTGGATGCAAAGATATTAGATGGTGTAAACCGAGGATTCTACTGTTTTTTTCTTTGATTCTTAATCGATAACACATTTGAGCAAATAGAAATTTTAAGTGATCATAATGTCAAGCAAATGTTTGAACTGAACATGAATAGCAAAGAAGTAGAAGTACACTTGTCAACTGAGTTTGTTCAACCTCTAGCTGTAGACAATTCTGCTACTAAAAAAATGAGAGAAAATGCACATGAGTATGATATTGATGTTGAATATGTACCCTCTCAACCAATTTTTCAAACTGAACCTAGTGCTAGAAGAAGGTTATTTAGAAGATGTAAACCTAGACCACCACCCCAACACCACCTGAAACTGTTGTGTTAAGTGATTCTGATGATGAACCACCACCAATTACCCAAGAAACACAGAACACTGAACAACCACATTCTCCACCTGCTATACACTTTGACAAACCAACTCCACAAACTCCTTACATTCCAAAAGTGGTAGAGTCTACTCCTTGTAAGTCTGTTGGACCTGATTGTGTTGTAAATGATGAAGAGTTTAAGAAATTATTGGATGATATATTCACACAAAGCCAGGTTGGGAGTAGGGTTGAAACTGGTGAAGGGAGTAGGGTTGAAACTGGTGAAGGGAGTAGGGTAGGGGATGAGCCCTTGGTTGAAGATTGGGTTGATGATGAGGAAGATTTAATTGCTGAAAGAGAGAAGCTTAAAGCTGGTATACTTGAAAGAGAGATGAGACAAGATATGTATGCCCTTAAAGGTAAGATGATTGATAGTGGGTCTGATAATAGTGATGATAGTGATTTCAATGGGTCAGGGTTGGATGGTGAAAGTGATACTGAGAACTATGAGGATGAGGATGAGCCTGTTGTTATTGAAAATGAGAGTGGCAGGGGAACTGAGAATGTAGCCCAAGATGGAGATGATCTTGACGTTGACAGGGAAATATTTGGTTGGGAGGATGATGCACCTGAACACAAGTATTTGCATGAGAGTGAGGATGAAG
This sequence comes from Plantago major, assembly GCA_026545765.1. Classification (NCBI taxonomy): domain Eukaryota; kingdom Viridiplantae; phylum Streptophyta; class Magnoliopsida; order Lamiales; family Plantaginaceae; genus Plantago; species Plantago major. Next base: position 25,315,574 of record CM048840.1, on the reverse strand, counting down.
GGATTGGATTCACTAGGTATGTGGATTCTGAGGGAGATGATGAGTATCATGAAGAGCATGAGGGGAATGAAAATGCAAGTGGTAATGAGAATGAGGGTGAAGAAGCAAGTGGTAATGAGAATGAGGGTGAAGAAGCAACTGTGGGTGAAGGTGGAGGAAATGTGAGTCAAACTGCAACTGAAAATGTACCTTCACCTGCACATGAAGAAACTGAAAATGATGATCCTACATTTGTGTATGAAAGTGATGAACAACATGATTTGATTGATGTAGACTGGATTGGAGATGAGTTTCTTGAGAATGTTGAAGACTATGATAAGGAGTTCAAAGAAGAGGATATATTCAGTAATGTCAAGGACTTGAGGTTGAGGGTGAAAGAGTATGTATTGAAAGTTGGTTTCACCTTGATTAGAAAGAAAAATGACACAGCAAGGTTCACAGTACACTGTGGTGGAAAAGGTTGCCCTTGGAGACTGCATGCATGTAAGTGTTTTAACTGTGCATTCCCATGTTATATTGTTTAAGTGTTCAATTACTAACTTTTTTAATTGTAATTGCAATTTGCAGGTGTCCTGGATGATGAAACATCATTCATGATTAGGACTTACAATGGTACTCACAAGTGTGTAAGGAAGGTGGACCAAAGACAAGCAGATTCCAATTGGTTGGCTACCAAGTCGATTCAATCTCTAAAGGATCATCCTGGAATCAGTGCCAAAAAACTAGTGCCATGCGTCAATACCAAGGTAGGGCTTGTTCTGCCATACATGAGGGTTTATAGGGCAAAGATAAAAGCTGAGGAGATAATGGGAGGCAACCCTGAAGAGGCTTACATGTTGGCACCTAAGTATAGAGAGATGGTGATTAGAACAAATGTGGGATCTGTGTTTGTCATTGATGTGAAGCCTGTTATTGATAGACCATCTCAGTTCCAAAGGATGTTATGTGGATTGGAGGGTATCAAGAGAGGATTTCTAAATGGTTGCCAACCATTCTTGTTTTTTGATGGGTGCCACTTGAGGGGCAGATTTGGAGGTCATTTGTTGAGTGCTATTGCCACTGATGCAGACTGTGGCATATTTCCAGTTGCTTGGGCCATTGTAGACTCTGAAAATAAAGAGTCATGGGGATTCTTCATGCAGTGCCTTGAGAACTTTATTGGACCATTTGATGCTGATAGACATTGGCATTTCATGGCAGATAGATGCAAGGTAGAATCTTAATACTTGATTTTTCACTTAAGAGTTTAGACTTTAACCTCTATTGTCACTAACACAATTAATTCAAACTTGCAGGGATTGGTGCAAGTCATTGAGGAGCAAGCACCAAATGTTGTCAACAGAAAATGTGCTAAGCACATTTATGACAACTTCAAGCTCAGATGGAGAAGTGTGGACTTGAGGAAATACTATTGGCAAGCAGTAACAGCTTATGATTTTAACAAGGCAATGGACAAGATAAAGAATGCAAGTGTGCTAGCATACAACTAACTCATGAACATTCCTCTTGCCTTATGGGCTAGACATGCATTTGACACAACAATTAAGGTAGACCACTGCACCAACAATGTAAGTGAGAGCTTTAACTCATGGATTGAGGCTGTCAGAGGACATTCTATCATAAGTGTAATGGAGGTAAGTAGTGTAATATTTGTATGGTTTACTTGCAGTTCAATTGCTTAACTGTTGGTGTATTACTTGTATGATATGTTGTTGTTTCTCCTTATACTGTGTAGGGTATTAGAACCCAAGTGATGCAAAGGCTGACTTTCAGAAGGAAGAAGGGAGCTGCCTGCACATCTGTTGTGATGCCAAGGGTGTTGAAGAAATTAAATGACACTTATGATCAATCAAGAAGGTGTAGGCTAATTTCAGAAGATGGGCACATATATGAGGTTGAGGATTTCAAATACACATTTGTGGTAAATATGCAGACTTGGTCTTGTGATTGTAAAAGATGGGATGTGGGCGGGATTCCATGTAGGCATGCCTGGGTAGCAATCAACCATAATAGAGAAGATGGGGAAAAATACTTGACTGATAACCATACCAAGGCAGCATACATTAGAACATATGATATGATGATTTATCCTGTACCTCAAACACCATTCTGGCCCAATAACTTGACTGAGGAAAAGTGCTCACCACCTGAAATCTTGAGAGCTCCTGGAAGGCCTCCTGTATCTTGGATAAGACATCCAAGTGAAGGTGTTCAGGGTTGTACTAGAAAGAAGAAAGTCCCACTCAACAAAACTAGGAGGCCACCAAAGTGTAGCTTATGCCAAGTTAGAGGTCACAACTGTAGGAAATGCCCTACATTGGTAAGTTAACTGTGTCATTCATATGATTTGTTTGTGATTTATTTGTCTCCCTTTAAGGTGTATTGTATTTTGCAAAGATAGTTAAAGGTGTATTGCATTTTGCAGCAAAAAAATGATGATGATGAGGTGCTTAATGAGAATGAGCAGCAGCCTAGAGCTACTGATGTAAGATTGGTATATATGTTTGTATAGTTGTATGCTTGTATGTAGTCATTTCAGTTTGTGGACTCAGTCTTTTGGTATATGTTGTTTGCTTCTGTATGATACAAACCAAGGAAGGCAAACTGTTGGCAGCAAAATACCTAGAGTTGAAGTTGATGGTGAGGCAGGGTGTAGTAGTAGTGCTAGTGGCAGGGGAAGGGGAATAGGAAGGGGAAGAGGCAGAGCAGATGGAGCTGTCAGGGGAAGAGGAAGGTCTAGGGGCAGAGGAGAAGCTAGGGGAACAGGAGAAGCTAGGGGAAGAGGAGGATCAAGGAGGGGCAGGGAACTTGGTGGTTGGTTTGGTTCCACACCTTAGATGCATGTGTTTTTGTTGTGTTGTGTAGGTTTAAGTTGTTTTTGGATGGATTTGGTGGTTTTGATGAACAAAACTGATAGCAAACTGGTAGCTTTTGTGCTTGGTTTGGCGTTCCTCATACAATTTATCTGTTGGTTTAGCTTTTGGATGGATTTGATTAGTTTTGAAACTTGCCTTGATCATTTGTATTGATACTTGAATATGGAAAATTAAGTTCAATACAATCTACTAGTTCCTAATCTACTTGTCTACTTACTATTCTAGTTGAATGCTTTATAAATCTGCACAATAAGGTACATAGCAAACAACAACAGATTCAGGCAAATGAGGTGCCTAATTATACCATACTTGTCTTCATTTGTGATGTGTACTCTCTTCTTCTTTCCTCTTTGCACCATTGTATCCTTAATTTCTTCAACAGGTACATCTCTTGTGGCTTGTTGTTGTCTTTGAATTGTCATATCTTGCCTTGTACATATGTGTCGTGGTGGTACATATTCGCATGAGAGTTCGGCATGGATGAAATCTCCTCGACCTTGTGTTTGCACATTTTCTTGTTCATGACACCATTCCGACCATCCATGTTTAGGACAGCCCCAATAAAATCTTCCCTCGTGCGGTTGAGACTTCTTAACTGATAGAACTGTTCGCTTACTACAATTTGCATTCTTACAAATTGGACAAATAACACCGCACGACGAATCACCACTCGATGAATGCATAATAAGTCGTAAGTTGAAAAAATATGAAATGAAGATCAAAAGTGGACTGTTTTTAGGGTAAATATGGGTAAATATAGTTGATAATTCACTCCAAAAATTAGTTACAACGGCTAGTTTTTTTGAAAAAAAACGGTAATTAAATTATTACAAGTGACTACTTGATAAATCTAATTCAATTACATTGAAGTCCTCACGTGCTTCTCACATGATCAGTCATTAGGTAAGGCTGTTTGGTGATTTTAAAAAGCTGAAATTGGAACAAGGGCAAATATGATTTTTCCTGGCTTAAATTCGCGAAAAGTCAAATTCGTGGACCTAGATGTAATTGTTTTGTATCGAGTAGGATTTGCATGTAATTGTTGAACTAAGTGGTAGTCATCTGCAAGATAAAAATCTAACAGGGGCCTATATGTAATTGCCCCTAATCATAATCATCTACATAGTTGATCGTTATTCCATCTGTGTAATGTCTGTTCCATACGTCTGAATTTTCGTTCGATTGCCACGCGGCAATATAATAGTCGACGCAGAAGCAATTCAAATATGACCCCAGGCTTTCGTTTGGTTTGGTTTTATGGGGAATATTTTAGCAAATGCTGAGCATCAATCTGACTCTAATGAGATGAATCTAGTCCGTGCCATTCATTCATTAAAAACTGCTCTCTGAACGCTATCGCAGGACATAACCATAAGTGCTTTAAAAAGATCAATAAATAACGGGCAAGGAAAAGACAACAAAACTCATCAGAGTGGCATAAAATAGAAATGCCATACTGTTCTTAGACAATTTCCAAGCACCACAAACCAGCCAGCTGTGTAGACAATCAGGCCATCAGAAGTTTCCAAGATGCACCTGAACGACTTGAACCGTTTCATCTGCTCACAGACACACATTTCCCACTCCTGCCCGAACACTATCAGTACCTTGGAGCTGCAAAAATTGCATATGCAAGTAGAGTAAATAATAAAACATAGAAATAGAAACAGAACGGGAATTGGACGTTCTTTTTCAAAGTGTATATTAGGCGACATATATGTTTAAACTTTTTCAGGCTTTGATCCGTGGATTCTGTTGTCTGGTACAAAATTCAGACTCAGTAGAGTTAGGTTATGTTACCTCCACCAATCGTAGCTTCAGGTAGACGTTCAATAGAATACTTGCGGCTAGTGATGTACATTATTGGAACACCAGGGACCTGAAACCGACCAGCACATAATTAGCTAATATAATAGGCAACAGGCACATCTCTTTCAAGTGATCTGCATCTCAAAATCAAGCATACCTTCCGTATTCTTCGCTTTAAGTCTCGATCACAGGTTGCAACAATATAGCATTTGTGCTATTTTAACAGATAGAGCATATCAGTATGTAATCACATGACATCACAATTGTAAGTTGAAATCATAAAGTTCATGAAGCAACCTTCAACTAGCAAATTCAACAGGTACAGAATACTTGCAACTTGCAAGTACCATTAACCAATTAGGAGAAAAAAACACGCAGTTATACCTGTGTGACTCTACTAACAAGACAATCATCAGCATATGTTCCCTTGTGAGTGCAGGGAAGCCTTACAAATCGAGGATCCTTGGCAGTTCTGCATGTATGAAAAAGAAGCAATGAATTAAACAATACAAGATCCCTACCATGCGAAATGATTTCGGACTAAAAATAGTCATCAGGCACCACTAGCAGATCTTGCGTCGAAGGAGATAAATAAAGAAATCCACAACTGAATTGTTTACAAGTTGTGCTGAAGTCTAAGCAAAATCATTCTTCAAAAGTTGCTAATATTGGTCTAATTTGAATTTAATCAACAAGGGGCCATTTTGAAAGCATTAAGAAAAGAAGCACCGAAGTCATGTCTAAGCCCAATGATTTAAAATTTAAGAAAAGAACGGATCAAAAAACAAGGAAATGCCGTTTGAATTGTCTCGCTAGTCTCAAGAATTGGGTCAAACTCAAAAATCTAAATCGAATTTTAAACAATCACAATATTAGAAAAAAGGGACTTAAGTTGTATCAGGAACAGAAGCTCATGCCTTAGAGCAACTCGGTACTTCTGACCCAACTTCTCAAGTTCAGCCATGACACAGTCTGTTATACAAGGTGTGCCTGCATAGAAGCAAAGAGAATTCAGCAATGATAAGAAAGCTGCTACATGGATAGCAACAACACTTGGGTGAAATTCAATGTTCGAAAGAAAACAGTATGAGAATTATCTCACATTTGCAGGAGTCTGACCAAAGCACCTTAGATCACTTAGTAATGTGGCAACGCAAGGTCTAATACACATGCAAACTAAACGAATCCTTGAAAAGAAGTATCCGTGATCTATATTATAATCTATAGGGTGAGAAGCGCAAAAGGGAGACCTCTCTGGATCAAATAAAAAATGCATTGGGAAAGAGAGCAACAGATTGGTGTTAAAACATGAAATAGCATAACTTACACTTTGCATATAAGCAGTCCATCATTGCTTTCTCCAAATCCAACTGTAAAAAATTTGAAACATTCAAATGAGTATATCACCACTGGAACAATTGCTTAAGTATAGATGCATGTGGCGGAAGAATTACTACTCCCCCTGAAAATATAAGACATTTTGCAATCCCCACCTTAAGTATTTTCATCCCTACCCATATCTAATTAATGCAAGTTGTTGAATTTCATGTTAGTTGAAGTATTTTATTGGCTCAAGCAACTCAATTACCTTGAACTAAAAGTATAAATAAGAGTATTTATAGAATATCTAGTGTAGGAGTAGCGTGTGAAAATGCTTCAACGTCTAATTAAAAAACTGGAGAGAGTATTTAAGAACAAAAGCTACTATTGTATGTTGTAAAAGGAGAATGGAGTGAGTTACATACAAAGAATTAATACACCAATATGTTGCAGAAAGAGAATAGAATAGGTCGCATACTAAGAAAGTAAGAACTAGTACAATTTTATGTAGCGGAAAGAGAATCAAAGAAATCACAAGCACTGCCATTCTTCATTCCTCTAATTCCTAAAGAAACTAAGATAAGTAATAAACTAATAATATCACCATGCAGCGCAAAATTTCAATTCATCGTGCATGTAATATTTGGTTGTCTCTCAAATCGGACAAATTTATTACGAATAGGATCGCAATTTGGACAAATACTTGGAAGATCACAATTTATTTTTCCTCAACATATGACTGACTAATTTAAAACAACTACTCTGGCAAGTTTCAAAAAAAAAAAATAATAATAATAACTAAATTATAATGCCCAGGCCAATAATCCATGACACGAAAAGCAGTTGAAAGTACATCTTAGGGCTACAAATACTCCAAGGGACCTCACCTAAACAAACCTCTACACAATCCAGTAGTTTTTACAACGAGATCATTTAGCACAACACCAACACCATGTGAAAATGGGAATGTGGATTGCAAAATATGTCATTAACAAATAAATGAATAAATAAATAGTACTAAAACATAACAAAGTTCAACAGCACTGTGGCTAACTGGGATGAGGAAATTGAAGCACTCACTTTATTTTGGATGGAGAAATTAATGAAGTTAGTATCAACCAAAACAAGATATGGCGGCCCCAATGCAGTATTGTGAGAGAAGTATAGCGCAGACGAAACTTGAGGTCTGCATAACAAATATCAAATTCAACACACAAAGAAAAAAAAACTGAATCAAAACAAAAGCATACAACTTTACACACAGATACATTTATTTAGAATATTCGTGAACCATTTAGGAAGGAAGAATCACCACACCGAATGTTACATAAAAAGCATTGAAAACATGTAAAAAGAGTACTAACACATTTCTGGGGAGCTTATTCAGGGTGAGGTCTTTCTTGTTCGGGTTTAACACTTCCTCTTTGTGACTGCAACGAGAAACCGATCAATTAAACAACGATTAAGTATCATTAACAAATTAAGAGTGATTTAATAAAAACAGGCAATTTAAAATAAGAGTAGAAACAGAGCAGCTTACTGTTTAATCGCCTTATGAGTAACCATGTTCTTCATGACAGCAAATTTGGGTGCTTTCTTTGCCTTTCCCATCTTACTAGAATTGTATTGCTTGGTATTGGTTGTTTATCAGCTAGCTAGGCAAGGAGGTGTAGTAAACCCTAATGAAATTAAGGAGAAATAAGGTAAAAAAAAAGCGAGTGGGTAAAGATGAAATCAGATGAATTGATTGTTAACCTGCATATTGATTGGGTCAGGCAGGGTCTCTTTTTTTTCCCCTCGGATTTTGGTTAAAAATGATTTTTTTTTTTTTTGAAATCAAATGTGAGGAAGATCCCTTTCAATTCCAGTAGCATTAGCACTTGATATTGCAATGATGCAGGCATGCAGCCATTTTTTCAAGATTTCAAGAAACCAATGTCTATCCCATAGCTTTCTAATCAGTACAAGGTCACATTACATATCAACAAACTGAACACTAACCATACATGCTAGAATACCAGAAAATATCAACAAAGTAGCTAGTTCTTGATTAATTTGATTAAGCAAGCAATTAATACAGAAGAGGAAGAGAAATTAAGAATTACTACAAGATAGAGTGAGAGGGACACATACAAGAAAACTGAAACCAGAGCTATAATCATCAATCATAACACTATTATACTAGTCCATTTTCTAAGAAGTACACTATTTCTAAAGACAATAAAAATACAGACTAACTGTGAAAAAAAAAATTAGCACAGGAACTACACTACTCATAAAGAATTCAAATTACATCTGGATTTAACACAGGAAGAGAGAACCATCAAAGTTTAAAGTATTGGCCAAGAAATGTGCGTTTCTCCAAGTAAATAAAAAAGAAGCAGAAGGAAAATATAAAGGCAGGTTGTTGGTCCCAGTAACTATGCTCCCTGCTGTGGATTAAAGGAAAAAACTCTGATAACTCCAAAACTACTACCAACAAAGAACAATTGAACAGAAAAAAACAGAGAGTAGAAATCAGGTGTAGAAGATGATGACCTTGAAATGCATTCTCAAATTAGAGGCTGCAAATTAGCAAATAAAAGCATAGAATGAGCAGCAACAATACTTGTATTAGTTCAGACTTGAGAATTTTAGCTGCACCTCGACTGACCTGAATCACCGCCACCAGGTTTTGTACTGAACAGCTGAAATCGATGGTGTGAATTAGCGTAGACGAAGTGAATAAGATTAATTTCTCAAGGAGACGATGGAGAAGAAAACGAAGCTGATTGAATTTTAATTTTGTGTTGGGTTTTTACCCAACCCAACCCTACCCAATCACATTTTAATTCAATGGTCTTGGCCACTCCTGGCAACCCAAACCAACCCCTGAGGAGGTGTCTGGATAGGTCATGAGCCTATTTTTAGGTGATTTTGGACTTCCCCAATGACATGTTTGGTTGGGTTTTTCTTCCCTTTGCTAACTTTGGATATAATTTCGGGCAGGCGAGGCCGAGAATTGACCACTTGGACTTAGGTTTCCAAATGTTGGACTTCTTAATGGCCTCTCTTGTGTTGGATTATCATAAGCCCATTTCTTGGCACAAAACCCATGTTGGATTGTCATAAAAAAAAACGTTGACCCTGGCTCACTGTTAATTTATTAATTTACCTCTTTACTGTTGGAATTTACAAGGTGGAGTATTAAGAGTCATTCATTTCTTGGAATTGAAAAGCTAGAGTATTGAGAGTCATTAATCTGCAGAGGTTTTAGTTAATAATTCTGTGCGAACGTCTAAATGTAAAAGTTCCATTGTTTTATTAGAATGTAAATATGACACACCCTTTTTGCGACTCGTTTACAGTTTACGTCTCTTACTAAGAGTTATAATTTTTAAATACGACTCTTATTTACATCATACGACTCTTTTTAAGGGTTTAATTAGATCAAATAACCTGCAGTGACTAAAACCACCTTAACAATAAGTACACATAGTTTTTTCATACGGGACAGATATAGTTACTTTGATCCGAAACTAGTTGATAACAATCATAAATAAACGAAAACCTTTTGTTCATCTATTTCTCAATGCTTCAAAGATGATTAGATGATAAATAAAATTTTACAACCTTCGAATCACAACCTATGTGGGTCGTTTATGCAGGGAAACTTGTCATCAAATATACGTACTATATTTTAAACGTTACAATAGTACACATATAAATTTACATTCACGGGAATACAAAAGTAGTAACGCCTTCCTGGGTTAGCAAATCTCCACAAACTCGTTTCCACAAGAGTGGAGTGGCATTGTTTCCAATCAGGTTAGAAGGAGCAGACCTTATAGTAGCAAGAAGGATTTAGGCAAATTTTGTTGCCTAAGTCAAACATATGACTGACTTATATAGCATACAGGAGGAGGAGTGTGTGGTGATGGGTTTTGTGGGAGGATACTCGAATAATGTATTCATGTTAATTGTTTTTTCCCTTTCGTATTACTTTTATTACGCTTTCACACTACTTTATTATGACGGTCAAATACGAAGATTAAATGCAAATATCACATTAAAGATATTTGTAAATGATGTTTATTTCCAAAAATTCAATACTCAACCAAATTTTGACAACATAATACACAAATTTATAAGAATTCCAACCAAACAAACAAAAATATGGACTACGGCTTACACAGTACTACAACGGTATTACTTAGTCCAACCACAAAAAAACTCAACCAAACAGTCACTAGCTAATCCACACTTTCGTATGATTTCTTACTCCGGTCACAATTTACACTATGTTAGCCTGCATTCTTTAATCCCAAACTAGTTAATAGCCCGTCGATACTCGACGGGGCATGAAAAAACAATTAAAATAAGAAATGAATAAATGTATATAATAACATGTTGAAGTTGAGAAACATATAAAAATTGTAAGGTGATAAAATGCATGATCTAATCGCTTCAACATTGCATCGGAAGTAACACCTACATGTTGAAAAGTGCATAATATAAATTAGTGAAATTGAACAAAACCATATATATAAACACGAATACTAAACGCATGACATGAAATACTAAATACATGACAACTTAAAAACATTTACACATTAAATCTCTATTTTATATTATTATCAAGTATCTACATTTATTTTTTAAATTATCATTTCAGTCATAAATTTTCGAAACCCCTAGTTAGTCAATACAGTCAGTCACAAAACCCCTAAAACAACAGACGCTTCCAAGTTCCAACACCCAAAAAACCACAAAAGCTTTAATCAATTAAGAAGATGAGCAATTCACCAAGAAGAAGAGGGAAGAATTAGGTTAGTGTTGCTTCAAGTTTTATTCACCGTGTAAAACAATCAAAGCCATCAGCCACATGTGGCTATGGATCTCGCCGTCATCTCACTGTAGGTAGCGATGTATTCGATCGCGGATTCCCGTCTCTTGGCGCTACATCTCAACGCTATATAGACTTGGCGACATTTTGTTCAGCCGTTCCTGCTTAATGGCGCTTACTTTCGGCGCCATGTAGCACAATCGTCCATGAATATGAGCGTGGGTTAGCTGATGAAGGCGCTAGGGTTCGGCGCCAATATCCAGTTACAGTTTGGCGGCATCAACTCGAAAAACACCCTCTTTTTCTCGAATTTTTCTGTAAAAATAGCTTAAAACAACACATATAAGTACATAAATACTTGAAAATAACCATCTTCATACCATGGTGGTTCTTCTTCACTTTCTTTGTCACTCACATTAAGATAGGGCTCTTCTTCACTTAGATTTTCGCTCATGTTTGATTTCGTCAACGTACAAACCATCAACCTTGTTATTTTAATTTATTTGTATTAAAAGTGTATCTTGTTGTAATTATTCAAAATATGAAGTCTATGTAATGCAAATTTGGCTATATATGGACTTCACGTGTAATTAAGTTTAAGTTGTCCTGCGTTTAGTATTTTATTGTCCTTCGTTTAACATCTCTCAATAAAAAACACACATAAAAGATAAAATCAATTTATAATTTGTCAAACACTTCTTTATAAATTACGTTTGTTGCCGTGTCATATATATGTATTACCCTCTACGTCGCAAATTACTACGTTCAAGCCCTTCCCGGTGGTAACTCTAGAAAGAGCAACATTTAACTGATCACGGTTGAATACATGTGAGGGGAGGTAGAGGCCAACGTGTGAGAGAGAGTGTCACTTACTCTTATTTATGGCATAGCAAGGCAGACGGATATAGGGAGCTGTCTCCAGTCAATTGATAGGGAACTACATCCCGTCGGATGGCTCATCATCATCCTCATAATGAAAACCGTTTGGAATGCATTGATTCCATATATCATCTTTGCCTCGATGATATGCTTCCCAAGATTAGTAACTATAAGCCTTGTTCCGTTGCACAACTCGAAAGTTTGATCTATATTTCTCAAAATCATTACCATACACACAACCTTTAGTATGATCCTGAGATTAGTCAATCTAGATCAATTAATGTTGTTGGAAAATTCTACAGTGAAAACATGTTCGAGACCGTTCTCAAAATTATCTTCCGTAGCAATTCTATATGCGCTCAAAAATATTCAATGCTATCTATTGACATCTTCGACATGAAAAATTGATTTATATCATCAAATATTTCATTTGCAGGTGCAAGAACATCCCGGTGATGAAATATACAGGGTCAAGTGATGGATCGCCTAAGTGATACAACAACGAAAGATATGTACTATCTATAATAGTTTGAATTGGATGACTCACTTCTCAAATATGTAAAACTTCGGTATCTTGATATGAACCCACAATTATTAGGTCCAGCGGTAATGCCCTCACCAACATGTGTTATCCACTCAGCAAATTCTTTCATCTCTTTAATTTTGAACGATGACGAATCGATCACCAGTATAAGATTAAATTGGACGTAAACAATGATAAGTTAAATACTCCCTCCATCTCAATTTCAACTTCCCGCATTCCATTTTGGGACGTCTCAATTTCAACTTCTCATCCATTAAATGGAAAACCTCTCTCTTACTTTATTCTCTATATCTCCTACTTTATTCAAAATCTTTCATAATTTATTCACTCTTTTCATACTTTATCACCATCTTTCCTACTTTATTCATTTTAATCTTAAAACTTGTGGCCGGACCTGCGGGAAGATGAACCCGTGACGGAGGGAGTATGATATAAGTATGTGGTATATAGATAAAACGGGTCATTTACCTGCAATCTCATGTTCTTTGTCAGTCGAAGCACCTCACAACAACTCATATCCTAGAGGAGCATATAGAGGCATTCACAATATTATAACTATTCCTCCGGGAACAACGGGCAAAATATGTTGGAAGTTCTCGCAACAATCACAATCACCCACCAAATGGCTCATCTGAACGGCCCATCACATCCTTCAAGCTCCTATTGATCGCTTCAAACAATGTTGGTTTGTCATGAAAGCCTTATACCAAATAATAAGCCGAGCATCCTTGAGCATTCCCTTGACCTCTGAATCATGAGCTTATTGAATGTTGAGCCTCGTGATATGCAATGATATTCTGAAACTTGAATATGCCGGAGTACTGTCCTACCTTTATAAAGAATGAGTGATGCAAGCCCACTGGACGCAACTGGAATTACAATATCTTCTCTAGCCCTAAAAAACAGGGGACATCGTTCTCTATATAAAGGTTTTTGTGGTCCATCCGCAGATGTATAAGAAGAATACTTCGTCATTTTGACCATCGACAATAGACATAATTTCATATATGGCACGTTATCCATCAGTCAATTGTGGGTATAAACCATCGTGCTATGCTCCATTGCAACTCTAACATAGAACATCTAATACAAAATGAATTGATTTGTAGCATTTTATATAACAGACTCATCCGGCACGGGCATATCGTCAAATGAACTGAGATTGTTGTAGTTTTCTTCGGTAACTTCTGTACTTGCATAATAGCAATGTTTTTTATTTGTTCATTAGTGAATTTCAAATCTGGCTGAAGAGTTCTCTATCGTTACATGACATTTACATAGAAAATTTAAACTGATTGTCATGTGGGAATGTGAATGTAATATAGTATTTAAATTTAATGTACCAGATTGTTGAGTAGCCTTTGTTGATTGTACATAATGTAATGCGATATAAAGTCCATGTTTTGTTCCAAACTTACTCAAGCCTCGACATGCGTGATTACAACATGGTTACGAAAAGGTGACGTAAAACTCGCAAAATTCCATAGACTTACCCTTTCAAACCACTAATATACTCTTCACTAAATTCCCAAAATTTGGATGAGCATATTGTTATATTAACAATGACGGATCTAGACCTCATGAAACCAATGGCAAGATTCATCTAAAGTCTCCGCCAAATACAATAATCAAACCACCAAATATGGTGTGGCTAGTCGATGCATAACATTTCTCAAACTCCTATCACGCGCTTCAAAACAATGCATATTGGTCACTGTAGCCTCGTCCCATATAATAAGCTTTGTTTCTTTGAGTAGACATGTTACTTCAAAATCAAGCATAATCTTACTGCTCAAGTAAGGATAGATATGTACTTTGGACAATGGTAGGAATAGGATCTCTCAATTCTTGAAAAAGAATGTCCTCTGACATCTTGATATCAACCTCATTGTCATTATCAGAGTCGGCAACTCCATCACCAACTCATAGTATCTACTTTGCGAATTCTCTAGTCTCATGAATCTCAGTTGTTAACGCATTACACTTAAAACACACTTTACAAAATATAAAGAAAGATACAAATTACTAAAATCATACCATAAGTGAAACAAACATTTAGTTACTGCGCAATGCATGTTCTTTGTAAATCGAGGACCTCACGAATTCCAAATTTTGGATGAGCATATTGTTGCATCAACAATCTCAGATCTAGACCTCCCGCAACCATGGCGATATATGTCTAAATTCTCCGACAAATACAATAACCAACCCTCGAATGGTGAAATTTGGTGCATAAAATCCTCCAAACTCCTATCAAGCGCTTCAAAACAACGCATATAGGTCATTGTAGCCCCGTCCCATATAATAACCTGCATTTCTTTGAGTAGACAGGTTGCATTAGAATCAAGTTTAATCTTACTGCATACAAAGTCTAAATGGATCTTCAATGGTATATTGAATCTTGATTGAGCAGTTCAGACCCTCGGAAGCATCAATGATATGATACCTAAGGAATCCATTGGGAGAATTGTATCTCTTCTAGCTCTCAAAACGGAGCATAAAGTCCTCCAAATATAATATCTCCTCTAGAATCAATAATGATTGTAATAATGACGTCCTGCTAAGTATGAGTTGATGACCTTCATTCTCCCTATCTTGTATCCGAAAAGCTAATTAAGAACTCCCTAAGAATAAGATTTAGCATCTTACTCACAATACTATATCGATATACCATCCTTCTTCTCCATGGACGAAAAGTAATGGATATTGAAAAATAAGGTAGCATCGAAACTCAGTTATGTGCTTCAAGTCCCCATTCCTCATCTGATCAACCATAATATGATATTTTGCATGTAAGTTATCACATCACCCTCTACTATAGCATCAGTTACTTCAGATGCAGTAAGCAAATTGTAAGTTCGCTCATCCCCTGGCGTCTTGCATTAAGTTGAAGGCCTACCTCACGGGCATTATCAAGGGAGATGCGATATCTGGCCGTCTTGTATACTTTTGCATATGAATTGTACTCTTCCACCATAGTTTTGATCAATGTTGTAGTAGCAGTTTTCACACCAGCCTCATTGGTTTGGCTTTACCATAATAATAAAATAAATTATTTATCATAGAGTATCTATAATTCTAATGGATACTAAATGATGTATAACTAATAATTTGTTTGAAACGAAATATGTGAAAGATACATAAAATTGAGTGTAGATGTTTAATGAAACGAACCCGAGAGCATTGATCATGTTGTCAATTTCGTGTCCAGTGTCATATATGCAACGTTGGGCGAATTTTTGGAGTTTGTCCTTGGTTGGGCAAGAGTGGGCCAATCTTGTGATCATTTTAGCCACCTATCTAACAACAATAAGGACATTTTCGTTTATTCACTTCCTTGACTATTTTCCATCCATTGAAGTAATGCAAGGATATTATTGTGTGCACGGATGATAGAACAGTTATATGAACTGAGTGAGTACCTAATGAATAAACAACTAATACATGTAGAATATATTTTCAAAATAGTATAATTTTGAACATTTCCGCTCATTCAAATTTATTCAATCTCGTGGAGTCTGATCTTGAGTAGAATGCTTACTCGATTTAGACGATTTGTTATCCATCAGGAGTTTCAAATGTAACCAATTCCAAGCAAGAACTATGCATGTTTATCAAATAAATAAAGCTTACAATCATATGTCCCATTTCACAACTAAAGGTAACAATTGAGATTTGAGAATATAGGAAACATTTCAACATCTAGGTGTTGTTCGAAAACAAATATGTAATTGAAAAATAGTTCGAAAGATTGATCATGAAAAAAAACAAAAATAAAATTAGAGCATAGCGACTACTAATGGACAAAATTCTACATCAAATGCATCGGTTTCTTCTATAATGAAAAAAAGATGCAAATCTATAATATGTAGACTCAAGAGATTTAATCCCCAAAGAGAAATCCCCTTTAATTAATTACTACATGTTGCCACTCAGAATTTCGAACCAATTGATTGCTAATATTTGTCGATTAAACCTTCCGCACTTTCTAGAAAAACCATATGACAAATTTTGACGCCAAGCAATAACATTGACCGGTTGATGCCTAGCAACAACACTAATTAATACCACCCTATCACGTGCTCTACGTACTCAACTGTAGCATCAAAATTAGCTAATATGATACCAAGATTAGGCGGCAACCAATCTGCTGCCACAGTTGACTATGCAACACCTAAAATCTTTTATCGACTTTACTTATTTTATCCTTAAAATAATGTATTAATAATCTAATAAAGTTAATTTTCAATCATAACAACCTCAATATATATATAAATTGAAATTTATGGGTCATATGCAAATAGACCCCCTATAAGATTGTCCAATTACAGATTCATAGCCGATGTTTGAACAATTACGTCCACAACCAAAATCGTTGACCAACATTAAAGTTTCATTTTTGAAAAAAAAGAAAAGATAAAATACATAATAAAACAAAACTTAATGAAAAAAAAAAATTACAATTGTAAGTTTTATTACAGTAGAGCCCCTTATATTTTAAACTTAACAAAATATACCCAATTATAAATTTTGCTCATATTATCATCCAAAAACATATTTGAAATCAACCCTCAAATTATTCGAAAATGCAACAAACTCCCACATTTAATTATTTAAAAAAACATTTTTAAAAAATGTGCGGAGCTCGACCAAAGCTTCCATCTTCCATGGAAGCTCTGTTCGGAGCTTCCATAGAAATTTTTTAACAAATTAAAATTAAAATTAAAAAATATAAAAATAGAAAAAGAAGATGTAGGAGAAGAGCTTCCATGGAAGCTTGGACAGAGCTTCATGTCCATGGAAGCTCGTCAATTTGAGCTTCCATGGACATGAAGCTCTCTTGAAGCTTCCATGGAAGCTCAATTTCGAGCATCCATGGTGGTTCGTGGTGGTGGACTGGTGATGAAGATTCCATGGTATTTGTGCGTGGTGGTGATGAAGAAGGGTGGAGCCGTGGAGGAGATGATCGATGGTGGAAGTAAAGGTGAGGAGTTTTGGAGAAGAAGGAAAAATGGGGGTTTAAAATATGAAGTAATGAAATATTTAAATGGAATGATTAAAAATAAATGATAAAATAGAAAGTGAAAATAAAGGTAATGGTAAAATAAAATAAAAATAGGGAATTTTTGACTTTTTGGGTTTATATGTAATTACTTTAAAAATGTAAGGGTGGATTTTGTAATTGTTCAAACATCAGGTATCAATCTGCAAAGTGGCCATCTTGGGGTGGGTTTTGTAAATTAATATATGTGAAATTTATATTCAAAATGTTTCATATAGTGAGTATATAAGATAGAAGGTAATATTTGAATAAATAATGAGTAAAAAGTAGAAAACGTGTGAGAATTCACGTAAATGCTGATAAGATGATGGTTTTTATTTAATTAAATACGTTACTTTATTGCTAATTTTTAAAGTATACATTTGTAATTGTATACCTAAATAAATATTGATTTCTTTGATAAATAGAGGGAGTATTAAGTATTTAATAAATGCTTTATTTTTTAAAATTTATTATTTCTATCATTTAATAAACCTACATAATATTTAATTTAATATATAAATAATTTAATTAATTATTAAAATATTCAAGTTTGGTGTACATGGATTAAATGTCGCGGTGAATCTATATATACGTTCAAAATATTTTTTGGAGTTTTGTAGATAAATATATATGAGATTAAATAAAAATTATATATTAATTCAACATACTAAAAATAAATCATGGGAGTTATATGGTGCATTACGTCTTAAATACTTAAAATGTTCCACCACCAACATACCAAATTTGAAATTCTAACAACCAATCAAAATATATTTGTAAAAAAAAATAATGAATCTTTCGATAATGTCACGTCAGACGTATTGGAAACATTAGCTTGAAATATGCTTCTTTTCATATAGATATAGATTGCCAACCAAACGCCTCCTAATTAAAAAATATGAACTTATCACTTGTACTTTGACTTGTATCTTGTGGGCGGGCAATGAGCTGGGTAAAACGCACCCATTGCCAGGACTAGTGTGGGCTTTTCTAAATTTTTAATACAATTACAAATTGGTGTCATCCCCAAATCTTTCCTACTAATTAGTGATACATAATATCTTTACTACAATTTAGTGTCTATATATATAATTCCAAATATGCCCTCTAACTAAATACTAAATATAGTATATTCAATAATTAAAATTAATCTTCAATCATCTATTAGAATTTCTTTAGGTTTGGTTTCGTAAGATGATGCTTGTATCAATTAGCAGATGCTTGCTTGTTTCAACTAGCATATGGTGTGTGAACGTGTTAATAATGTGTTTTGAATTAGTGTTTTGATTCAATTTACTATAAATAAGAGATTGATTTTATCAATAATTGTGTATTTAATTTGAAATTTACTAAAAATAATAAAATCATTAATTTGTAGTAAGTTTATCACCAATTTGTAAGTTTTTTTTTTTTTTTTATGTATAATAACTAAAGTGTAAGAAGTTTTTAAAAGTTACACTACTTTATAATTATTCCCTTTTAATATTATTGAGTATGGTCCAGTTAACACCCATTGCCGGTGTATGAAAAATATAGGGACTATTTCTATAAATCGAGAACCTTGAGGAGTCGAAACGATATTTAGCAAATATGAACAAGAAGCTTTATAAAGGACACTTATTCTAGCGGCTCTTCATTTCCTATTATTATTAGAAAAAGGACACAAGAATCAGAAATTGACGTAATTCTCTGTGCGAAGTATCTAACAATCCCAAATTCACCAAACATTCTAAAAGAACAAGAAGAAGTTGGGAACAAGCAGCTTATGCTTAGTGAAGAGGAGACTGGATTACTCATCTTTTGCTCGCCGTTGATCGATAATTCCTACAGAGCTTTGCTTTGCCCATGGCGTTGCGCGCTAAAGGTGACTTTTTTTTTTTTTTTTTAATCTCCTTAGATTTCTTACTCAAACTAAATTCTACTTTTGTTCGATGTGGGTTTAGATTTTACTTCTTCTATGTCAATTGTTTGGTGTAACTTTCTCAATGCTGTTACTGGATCTTATTTGTTTATCGGTTTATATTTCTTCTATGAACTGGTTGTGGTGCTAAATTGTAGAAGAAGCTAATTGGGATTGTCTAATTTATGTCATCATCACGTCTACGATTCGAATTTATTGGCATCAAAATTGTAACCTAAAACCGCAAATTTTGAAAAGTTTCTGTTTTGTGATGTGAGAAATAATGTGCATTGTAGAGGGGATTTAGTTTAGCAATTCTTCTGTAGTTTCTCTTTCTGGCAGAGGGACACCACGGTTGAATACGTTTGGGAATGTGAGTTTACGACTGAATCAGTAAATTATTGAATAAGATAGGATGTCCATAGGTACTTTTTTTGGATATATCGGTCATCGGATAGCAAGCACACTTTATTGTCAACTGAATACTGATAGTAAATGCGAATATTATGTAAACAGAGCGAAAATGGACTTACATTTTGGACATGAGAGGCTTGATTACATGGCATGTTAATGGCTCCCCTTTTTAATAAATTCTGATCTTTCAGAACTCATTACTAGAGTGTCCTGGGGCAGATTACACTCATAGAGTTCATGTTATTTCGCTCTTGCTCATTGCTAAAACTATATGCAGATCTTACGTGTAATGCAGATCAGGCTGGCAATAGTTCTTACGTTTTTTTGGGTGCTTTGGCTTCAGTTCTGCAGAAGAAGGCAGAGAAATTTGAATCAAAGAAACTGGAGGTTCATAAAGTGATTAAGGACCAAGTAGATGCCCTCGGGCCACTGCTTGAAGATATTTATGCCAATCGACGCCCAAAGCCTACTGATTATGTGGCTCGAAGAGATTTAATTCGTGTCTTTAATGAGATTGCAAAGGAAATATATGGTAGTCCTTTTGGCTTATCTAGTTTCTCATTCCCATACATCATTTTTACAAAGTTTTTGTTTCATGTGCCGGCATGGCCCACTAATTTATCAAAAATGGCTTACTAGTATTTTCTTAAATACGTAGCGAGTAATCGAATTTTAGTTTTAATTTTCATCACTTGTTTCCATTGCCAGGCAATTTGAAGAACACTCCTGTTGTTGTGGAGTTTGGTTCATTTGTTATGGATCTTTTCAGCACCACAAGTGATATAGACCTCTCTGTAAATTTTGGCAGCGACGGAGTTGAAGTTCCACGAGAGAAAAAAATTCAAACACTGCGGAAGTTTGCCAAAAAGCTATATTCTCTACAGAGTAAATCCTGTGCACACTCCTTCAATTATTTTGTGAATCCACCATATATGTCTGCAGTTATCATCTTGCATATTCTCTTAAACTACACTGTGCTCTCTTTGATTTCTTTTTGGCAATCAAAATGAAATTAGTGCAGTATGCGATTTGCTTTTACTAAAATGTAAAGATTCATCGAATGCAATATGATCAACTAACAAAATAATTTGAAATAATTTATTTATGAAAGTATAACACTTCCATAATATAATTTTTAATTACTTTTCCGGCATGATTTAGGGTTAATTTGTGTCAAATGGACCCAAGAGTATTAAATTTAGGAAACCTAATTTATGATAAGATATCATGTATTTAGTATTCTTTTTTAACTAGTACTGTATATTAGGAAAAAAGTACACTTTTGTAGGTGGTAATGTTGTTCTTATTTATCGTTTTATTATAAAAATAGACCGTGCTAAACGTAAAATAAATAAATTTAATACATATAAAAAAAATTATCCGAATGGGCGTAGCTTCGCCCCTGATTGCTAGCATTGTGTCGTCATAGAGTTTTATCTTTCTACCTTTTCTACACAGTAAATATATTTGTTTTATTTTAATTTTGTTAAGAAAATGCTTCAATCCCCTGGAATTTTGCCACGATGTGCATTTTACCCCCTGAAGTTTAAATGTGCAACTCACCCCCTAATTTTTTCTGCGATGTGTGATTAGTACCTCAATCTTGCCACCGCGTGACTTGCCCTTAAAAGTTATAGTAATTCTTTTTGGCCATACACCCAGCACTTAAGAGTTTAAATTCAAACATAGTGACAATCTTTAGGCGGTAACTTGTGCATGAAAACTTAAGAGTGCAAATCGCACATTATGCCAAAATTCAGGGTTCAAGCATTTCTCATATTCTCCTTTTTCTTTTTCTTCTTCTCCTTATCCTTCTATTTTAGAAATGAATTGAAGCCAGAACTCCTCATTCATGCATTCCTTTGCTATAGGTAAGGGGCATGTTTCTGGAGTCCTCCCGATTACCACAGCCAAGGTGCCTATTCTGAAATGTATTGATCGTGGAACTGGAGTTGAGTGTGATATATCTGTTGAAAACAGAGATGGAATTTCGAAATCCCAGATAATTCACAGTATTACAACTATTGATGAAAGGTTTCATAAGCTAAGCTTTTTGGTAAAGTTTGTCTTTCCTCACATATTTCTTTTATATGTGTTACCTGATCTGAAACTTTGGCCGTTTACTATTCTATGTCCAAGTAAAGAAATAGAATATGGTCATGTAATGTACTTACGGAATAATGGTTCAGTGCCTATCATGTATGTTCTTCGAATATCGATAACTTTTATTTTAGAGATTGCACTGTGCTCATATATGGCGTGACCTACCATATAGTGGTGCTCTAATTAATTTTCTGATTAATGAGTTGTGCAGTAAATGCTCCTAGTTATCAGGAGTTGAATTTGACTTCTATAAAAGAGCAGCGGGTGGAAAATTATGCTGCATGCTTTTTCTTCTTAAACTGATAGAAAAAGAACTAGTTGGGCCGTGCACGGTTTAAGACTAGCTCAAGAGAACATCCATTTCAGGGACTAATTTGTAATGCTGAAGGCTGATTATCATAACCTCAAACAACAACCTTATAAAGTGCTTATGAAGCAGATGTAGTGAAGAATCCCGTGCATTGTTAAGATTATGACATAGATTAAGCTGGTGCAATTATGAAATGTGAGATGACATCTTTTTATTTTGCTTTTGGGAACGTGCTTAGGATCTTCAAAATTCTCATTCTTGTTGGAAAATAAGAATTTTCTGCTGCATATTCTAATAGGGATGATACCGATTTGTCTATGCAGATGAAAAATTGGGCGAAAGCGAACAACATTAACAGTTCAAAAGATAAAACCTTGAATTCTCTTTCCATAATACTGTTGGTTGCCTTCCATTTGCAGGTAACGTAATCACTCGCATTCCTGTACATGCTTTCTATTGATTACATCTTCAGAAGTTTTAATTCTCTACCCAAACCATCTACTCAAGCACTAGTTCTCTGCTTTCAGTAATTAGTGTTCTTAAAAAAAAAGTACCAAATGCCACTTTTCAGTTTTGAATCATTTTCGAGGCCAACTTTGACTACAAATTACTCTTACATTATAATGGAAAGATATAGTATAACAAAATTATAATTTGAAAGTAAACTTCATGAACCTTCGTAATATTATATATTATAAAATATTTTTTTCCGATGTAATATAGGAGTAATTTGTGATTAAAGTCTACCTAAAAATTTATTGAAAAGTCAAATGTGACATTTGGTCTGGGATGTAGGGAGTATTTTATAGACTTGGCTGTGGATGAATTCGCTTCTTCTACGAGTTCCCTTCTTCTGTGTGGGAATGTTCTTCTGTGTGGAATGAAAATGCATGTTACATACTTCCGTTCCTTATCATCAACGGCATATGTTCTTTTATTTTATTTTATTTTTATTTATTAATATCAATGCATTTTTGGCATTTCCTGGCATACAACAATTCCCTGGAATTCTACTCTTTACTTGCTTTCTCTTATGCAGACTCGTTCTCCACCTATATTGCCTCCATTTTCCGCTATACTTAAAGGTAAGGTTGTCTTAGCAAGAATGTTACTTTTATATTTGGTCATTCATGTTTGGAAATTGGTGTGGTATCTGTTGATCTAATCAAGGCATAGTAAATCACTTGGGATATATGAAGCCTATATGTGTCTCACCCTTCATAAAATTGTGCAAACCAAATTAATGTTGCACAGACCTGCTAGATTTCATGTTGCTGTTTATTGTGCTCCCATCTCTCTTTTCAAATCATTTCTGTACTTGGTAAACAGAGTATGGACTATGGAAGAAAACATCTTTCTCCTTCGTTATCCCTACTGCTCAATAAAATCTGGATGTTCTTTTTAGCTCTTGTTCTTTGTCCTAAGATCTGCTTTACTTTGGATGATTGCCCATCATTTACAATAGTAAACTGGTTACACACTATGTTTTTGTCAATGCAGTGTATGGATCTTAATTAACTGCCATTGAGTGTTTTTTTAGTGTTCCTCAATAAATCTTAGTTTTGCACGCTGCTTTCTGTATTATGATATCAAAAGTATACGGAAGTATCTACTACATCGCGTTTGTTTCATCTTTAATGTTGATTTTTATTTCCATATCCTGTAGATGGCACTGACCCTGCAAGTGTGGTAAAATTACTGCCTAAGTTTGCTAATTATGGGAGAGGAAACAAAGAATCGGTTGCTGAACTCTTCGTCACTCTATTAATCAAGGTAATCTTTGTACTAATATTGCCTTTAAGTTTTTGGTTTCTTTATCTTCAAAAGCTTCACTTAGTTTTGTTGACTTTGCAGCTATCTTCCATTGAAAAACTGTGGGCAAAAGGTCTCTGCGCAAGCACATGTAGTGCAACTTGGATATCCAAAACCTGGGGTTCTAAAGTTGGATGTATCAGTGTATGTACACTTAATTTTCTTGCATTTGAATTATTTTATGCTCTTACATCCACTAAACATACAGTATTCAAAACTCTCTAGGTTGAGGATTTTACTGATCAGTCCCAAAATGTTTCGCGTGCTGTGGGACAAGCAGAAGTGAAACAGATTTACAAGTGTATAAACCTCTCGATCTGCCATGTCTTTGCCTTCATGGAAGGTCAGATCACGGGAGATAGACTGAAGGACCTTTTGTTTGGCCAAGATGGTATCCCTA
Source organism: Plantago major (assembly GCA_026545765.1). Lineage (NCBI taxonomy): Eukaryota > Viridiplantae > Streptophyta > Magnoliopsida > Lamiales > Plantaginaceae > Plantago > Plantago major. The sequence continues at coordinate 25,291,338 of CM048840.1, read as the reverse complement.
ATTGCATTCCTCCATCATTACCTCAAGCAAAACAGAGCAAAAAAGATAAAAGAAGGAACCAAGCCCTGTCCCTCGATCCTGCCCTTCAAAATAAAATTGTCCCCAGTAAAAAAGTCCGTGTAGCTGAACCTTGGGTGCCTAGTGTGCGCTGGGGTGCTAGTGTGCAAGTTGCGGTTGGAACTGAGCCAAGTTCAGAAGGTTGGGGAACTCAGCTACCGAGTGGGGCCAGTTGGGGTGTGTCACAGCAACCGAGTGGGGCGGGTTGGGGAACTCAGCTACCGAGAGGGGCCAATTGGGGGGTGTCACAGCAACCGAGTGGGGACGGTTGGGGTAGAGCTCAAGCGTCGAGTTTAGGAGGTTGGGGGGCATCACAACAACCAAGTGGTGGTTGGGGTAGAATTCAACCGTCGAGTTTTGGTGGTTGGGGAGTATCACAGCAACCGAGTGGCGGAGGTTGGAGTGGACCAAGTCAAGTATCACATTTAGGAGGCTGGGGTGGAACTCAACAATCGAGTGGGGGCGGTTGGGGTGGAACTCAACAAACCTCCCCGCAACCGAGCGTGAATGGTTGGGTAGCGACTCAGCAGACTTCACAGCAACCGAGCGTGAATGGTTGGGGAGCAACTCAGCAGACTTCACAGCAATCGAGAGTGAGTGGTTGGGGCGGAAGTCAGTCATTGAGTGGGGGCGGCTGGGGAGAAACTCGGGTGCCAAGTGGGAGAGGTTGGGGTGGAGGAACATGGTAATGACACCTGAAATGGCCTCTAGATGTATGTATCATTAATCATTACAAGCCTTACTTGTTTATTGGCATCTTGAGAATCTCCATGGATCTTCTTGTTTTGGAGCATGACTTGTATGTTTCCCATTTGAGGGTGAACAAGATTGTAATTTATCCAACAAGAAAATGGATCATGTCATGTGCCAAAATGATCACTTGCTCAGGTACTAACTTTGGAATAATTTGAACTCAGTCGCAACCATACTTTGACATCTAATCCAGATATTAAAAAGCACAGAAAACACAGGATAGATTCTGCCTGTATAGATCCAAAGTAGTCATGAATTATGATCATTTATTCATGAGTATTGCTAATCAAGTTATGATCATTGATAGTGATAATAAGTCATGAAGGTCATGATTACGGGATGATTTGCGATGGACCCAGGACCAACAGGACACTAAAGAGCCAGTGGATTTATGGCACGTACACAAAATTAAGCAGAGTCTCCATTGCTGTCTGATTTGATGTTGTCCCCTACAATTCATTGTCTTCACGTGGTTTTGCCAACTCTCTGCACCTCTACCATCCTAATGTAGACCACCCCTCGATTTTAATTTTAACTTATTTGGCACTCGGTTTTCAAATAATTTAAAAGAATTAAGAACGATACTCATACATATAAAATGTGTTTGTATTTTTCTCTGGGATTTCAGACTGAAGTGCGCTTGATTTTGGGGCAGATCTTAGATTGAGTATCCATGGGAAGTCTCACAATATATGCACGATTGATGACATAGTGCGTGGAATTTTAAAAGAAATGTGTCGGTTTGTAGGGCTAGCATATCACTTAGATAGTAGCCCATGAGTAACAACATCGGCTCAAAAGATTGAATCTAAATCGTTTAGTGTTTACAATGGAGTAAGTATAGTAAAATGGAAGATTTTCCTAATATATAGGAAAATTCGGTTTTTACAATAAAGAACCGGTCAGAAACACTACAAACCGGTTAATAGCTTTAATATAAATACCCAAATAATAACACACTATCTCACAAAATTCACAAAACTCAACAATCTTTCTCTCTCTACAAAAACCCTAGAGAGAGAAACATTCAAACCAATTTATCTCTCTCCCTCCCCCCCCCCCCCCGGAGGGTCACCGCCCTCTCCCTCCGCCGGAACCACCGTCGGATCCATATCATCCTCCGCCGGAAATTATGGTGCTCAATGTACCGATCAATTTCTCTCTCTCTCTCTCTAGTTTCGCCGGATTTATGTCGGATTTTGCCGGATTTCCACCGAATTTTCAGATCCAATTGATAAAATGTTCAAATCAACAAATTCATCTTGTTTTTTTCCGTTAAATTCTCAATTGAAAATGAAATTTGACCTTTTATTGTCGTTTTTCGCTGATTTTACGATCTCATGTTTCCAGACCTGGTTTCAAATCTAAAATCCGTACAGTGAAAATTGAATTTCGCAATCTGGTGCTTTGTTATGGTTTTAAGAATCGGTGTTATAGTTTTATGTATCGTTGTTATGGTTTTAGCTTGTGTTTAATGTCTCGGTCTGTTATTGTTTTAGCGCATATGTTATAGTTTCAAGACCTATTATTGTTGTTTTAAGCAATGTTAGTGTTTTTTGCCTCTGGTGAAATATTTCTGGTCTGAATTTTTACAAATGTTTTATCATAGTTTTAAAAGGCATTGTTATAGTTTTAAGATGTACAATTATGGTTTTAAGTACAAATATTACCGTTTTAGCTTGTATTGCATGTTCGTGCTTTGTTTTAGTTTTAAGATGCACTGTAATGATTTTAAACATTAATGTTATTATATTTAGTTTATTGAATATTTCTGTTTGTTATTGTTTTTAGCGCATACATTATAATTTTAAAACCTAATGTTGTAGTTTTAAGTATCAACGTTAGTGTTTTAGCTTTTGTGAAATATTTATGATTTGATTTTTTGCAAATGTTTTGTTATAGATTTAAGAGGCACTGTTATGATTTTATGTATCAATGTTACTGTCTTTAGCTTGTGTTGCATGTTCCTACTTTGTTATAGTTTTAAGATGCACTGTTATGGTTTTAAGGATCAATATAACTGTTTTTAGCTTCTGTTGCATGTTCATTCTTTGTTTTTAAGCACCATGTGATAGTTTTGATGAGAGTTGTTATGATATTAATCCAGTTAGTGAATGTTTTAAGCAGGTGCAAATGATGATACGGAGTTTGATGATGGGTCTCTCAAAGGTGTCGCTGCAGTATTGAAGCAACAAGCACATGCAACAAAAGGCAGGAGTCCGAAGTTCACCAACAAGTTTAATCGAAAAAAGCCTATTTTGACAACTCAGTTGCATTTGCATCAAAAACACCGACATATATTGTAATTTTTTCTATGAAAATAGATGTTTTCAAATATTTGGATGACTGAATGTTCAAGTGCTTATTTTAAGCTTGTTTATTTTTGTTTTAATGGCTTTTCTGGAACTTTTAGACTTGTTTAATGGTGGTTTAATGATATTAGATTGTCACTTAAAACTATAACAAACCATTATAAAAATATCATGTAGGTTCTTAAAACCATGATACCATATGTTAAAAATTTAACAAAAATGTTAAAACTATAATTGAAACATGCAATACCGACGCATTAAAACTATCATATCATCTCTTAGAACATTAACAAAATACTTTAAAACTGTAACTGAAACTTTCAATGTTAACAAATTAAAACCATAACATAATCTATTAAAAGGATAATGAAAAATGCTTATCTCGGCGGTTTTTTGAGAAACCCGACCGGTCAGACCGTTAAAACTCAAAAACCGCAAAAAACCAGAAAAAACCTTGAATTTTCTATCTTTTAGAAAAATCTTACATTTTTCAATACTTTGGCTTTAGAGTGTTATAGTTATATCCGGGGATCTAAGGTGCATGTATGGAGCTGTTGCCGAGCTGGAAGTCATGTAGTTATGCATACAAGTTGTTTGCTCGGAGCACTTGCAATTACTATTAATATGTTTTGCCAGTAAATGTACTGGCAAAATTCAAATTCATTCAGATTTCAGAGCCTGTATATTGTAATAATTAGCCCAAGATGGTTGTAGAATAATTAGCAAGGAGTACTAACTTTAAACCGGGAGCATATGTAAAAAAGTTAACACAACGGAAAAGAGGGCATAAAGACATACTACAACATGTTGGAAAATAGTTACATATAATGAAAGTCTAGGTGCTATAGTAATGAACTTTTTAGAGAGACATCCAACATTTTTATTATTTAAAAAGTATTAATAATTACTCATTTCATATTCACAATGACAATGGTAGAAGTGCAAAACATATAGGCTCCTCACACACTTCATTTATGAAGAGAAAAAAATTTTGTTGTAGTTGTGCAACGTTATGGACTTCTTGAAGGGTTACGGGTTAGTTAGCCTATATATAAAAAGCTTCAATATTAATACTTTTTGGAGATTTCTACTTGTTTAAAGTTCGGAAAAACCTTACATTGGAATTGCTCAGTAAATAGTTGCTACCGTAGGAGATCGATAGATAAGGAGTAAAGTAGTAATTACTCCGTCTCGTCCCATGTTACATACTTTGACTTTTTCCAGTCAACAGTGTTTAACTTTGACTACAAATTAATCTTAAACCGCAAATGTAAAATGTTCAATTAAATTATATTATGAAACTTTAGTTCTTAAAGTATCATAATATAATTTAATTGAACATTTTACATTTAATGTTCAAGATTTATTCATAGTCAAAATGGGTAACATGGGACGTGACATAGTAAATAATATATACTCACTTTGTCCAATCAAAAGATACCGTACAAGTTTGCGTGAAGAGTTTTGATAGGGAATTAATTGTACGTGTTTTAAAAGAACTACTAGTATGTTAATATGAGTACATTTTTTTTGGTTTTTTCCATATAATTCTTTTAATAATTTAATCATATAGTTTAGAAGTAATACGTGATCAAAATTCGATAAAGCAAACTAGTATAGTAGTCCCTTCAAACCTGTATACCAGCAATTGGACCCTTCCAATGAATGGCTATACAATAGAGAAATGAATAAGTATTACAGAAGAGATATATATCAAACTTATTTCTGAAAAAGAGAAAAAAAATCTACAGATGCCTAATATTAGCCTTTTAATTTCTGAAAGAAAAACCAAAGCTATTTTATTGAAGACACAACTAAGGCTCTGTTCTTTTCAGTTGAAATTCTTCGAATCGAATGGAATCGAATCAGCGAAATGAAGTGGCCCAAATCAAACGAACTGAAGAAATTACATTTGTCCCATTTTTTAATAATAATGAATACTACATCCGGTCCATTAATAAATTCGTAAGGAGACTTTTTTCTGGACGTTGACTGTAATTACTCGCAAATTACACGACAAAAGAATATAATAAAATTATATTATAAAAATAAATTAAGTATATTTGACTAACATAACTTTGTTTTATACTTTTTTGTGCGTAATTTGTAGAGTTTGGTTTGACTTTAATTTGGTATAACTTGTTTTTTATTTATTAAGTTTGAAAAAAACTCAACGTATGCTTCTGAGTTTACTTCTATTGTTCTAATATTTTCCAATAAAAGAACATGTCAATTTTTTGTTAGAGATGTACGTACAAAGTATGTGAACCAGTTTGAATGGTACTCTCAGGTTCCTGTAGTTTATTATCTTAACTCAACTTTTACGGTAGAAAAGAAGGGTAATTCGAATCGTAACTATACTTTTTATTTCATTGATCTACTAAAAGTCGTGTTAAAAAGAAAGAAAGAAAAAGGTTGAAAATATCTCAATTGGATAAATTTTCTTATTTTCCTCGTACAAAAGATGGGTTGTGTAAATAAATGATAAAATATTATTATTATTATTAATAATAATAATAATAATAATAATAATAATTTAATGAACTTAAGAGAATTTGAGCGAAAGAGAATCGAAGGCAGTGAATCGAATCAGTATGAAATCGAATCGAGCAGGTTTTAGGTTGAAAATAACAGATGCTAGAGCCTAATAGATGTTCTACAAAATTCATTCTCTTTCTAAACAGTGATTAGAGACTGTGATTAGTCTCTAAGAGTGGAGGAGTAGAGGATTATTTTCCTTAATTAATTGATAAAAATGTCCATATGAAAATAAGGTGCTTTATGAAGGACCTGCTGTTTGACTTGGGTGCAGTGGTGACACTCCTGGCACTACATTAATTGCAAACTTAATTTACTGACCAGTCCACGTCAATATTTCATTTCATTTTGTTGAAATTTTCATATTTTCATATTCTCAGTAAAGTTTGATTACAAATTAATCACAAAATATATCCCACTATTAGATTCTCAACTTTCCATTGAGTTAGGTACAAGCTTTAAAATAGACCGTACTTATAGAGGCACTAAAACAAACCTTTTTATAACCAGAACTATTAGAAGTTTTTACTTAAAAACATCGTTGTTATACATATACATTTATTAAAAATGACAATATTATATATATATATATATATATATATATATATATAATGTTCAATTATGAAACAATTCATATTGTTAAAAACATCATAATTATAACTAAAAATATCACTCGGTCCCTCACTAATGAAGTTACATCCAATATCGATGATTGTTAACTCGAAGGGTAATAGATTTAAGTTCACTTGATTAAGGTATCAAGTTCAAGACTTGTTGATGCAAAAAAATGACATTGAAAAAATTACACCCTAAAAGATCACCCGACATTGCTCGGCTGGATTAGGTTTTAACATAAAAAATGTTCAACGGACGAAATAAAATTTATAAGTTATGTGGTTTGTAGCCTGGACCCTCGTAAAACGGGCACTTAAATTAATTAAATTTGTATCTTCTTCTTCAATTCATCTTCTCCTCGACTCCCGTTCCTCCGCTAGCGCTGACACCGATAGTAACAGTATGTTTAATTTACAGTCGTCGGATTAATTCCATTCACGGTCCAGATTTCTTTTCCCCAAATAGCACTCTTCTGCCAATACGTGTTTTGCGCAATACTACTGTTCCAACACAACACACCTAGCTCAGCTCCTTCAAATTAATCACATTAACCATTTATTCATTTCCACCTCCCCGCTTGCTTATGTTCTTACTAAAGTATTGTAACACTCGGTTAATATAGATGAGTAATGTCGCCTCGTCCATATGTTTTATGACTTAGTCAGCGTACTCCACATGAAACCATTATCTAGTGCACACCCGAATATATAGTAACATCTTCGTGTTCCCAACTTCATATGCTACGGTTTTAAGGTTGAAAGTTATTGAACTTTTACAAGTTTAGTACCTTTTGTGCAAAAATAAAAAGTTGAGTCGCATTTGTACAAAAATTGTTGAAGTGCAGTACCTTTTGGGCTAAAAATAAAAGTTGAGTATCATTTATACAAAATTGTAAAAATTAACTAATTTTGTGTGGAAAAGAAAGTTTAGTCTCTTTTGTACAAAATTGTAAAAGTTAACTAATTTTAAACTAAAATCCCTTTTAAAAAATTGCTGTTAACCAAGAATTAGTTTTTGTTACATAGGGGTGTTCATCAATTTATCTTGGATAACATGCATTTTGCAACTTCACTATTCAGTAACTTTAGTAATTTGTGTCAACATCAGATTTATTGGAGCACAAATATTACGCAAGTTTTCATCTTCACATTGTACATGGGACAAAATCATGTTTTGTTTCTATGCACGCAAATGGTAATTACTTAATTTCCTTAGTAATGCAAATATATATACTACCAAGACCGCTAAATAACTTTTAAATCTGTCACCACCATTTTGTCTACCGTAAAATAAAAACTGTCACCCAAATCTATCACTAATTACGTGAAATGAGATAAAAATTCACATCAGCAAATCCAAATGTACAAGTTTCGTTCTTGAGCTAAAAATAGCCAAAAAGAAAACCATTCTAGCTCTTCCACTGATGAGACAAATGATTCATCTAAAAGTACTACTCCTAAAACAATTTAATACCTATCCAAGATTTATTTTTTTCTTTCATAATTAAAAAGAGAGGGGACCATGCATTGAATAAAAGGGTTGCATTTGATATGAGAGTGGTAAAGTAGATGTAAAGAGGAAGCTAAAAATAATAAGGTAATGATGAAAAAGAAGCAAAGAAAGAAAGGAAACAGTAGTGTTAAGAATTAAAGAAGTTACTTACTACTGAGTCTGTGAAGTACTACTGGGCTAATATAAGCTGCTTTCATTTCATTTATGAGAAAAGCATGGGTTCTGTTTATGTCTTGATAAATGTATCTCCATCTATATTCTGGTTTTTTATACACTATAACATGATGCACTAACTTCTGATATTTTAATGTGTTGTACCGTACAACATTTAATACAAACGGTACAACCATAGTACAAACTTTAAATCAACAGGAGGTAGTGCATCAATGTATTCTCGTGTAAAGTGCATTTTTATTTTAAATTTATGAGTTTGAACAATTTGTCTTGTTGTGTGTGTGAGTGTGTTTGACTGTTACTTGTAAATAAAAAGATATATAGACTTTTAAAAGTTGCAAAGTGTGCCAGGTAATGCCCAGTTGACTGGAAACAAAGATGAAGTAATAATGTGTCTTGATCAGCTGGTAACAAGTCATAAAAGATGGATACATAGCCTAGGAAATGAAAGACATTCACCTTCACATTCACTCATTCACCCAAATTGCTAGCTTGCTTTCACCAATATTACCAAGTGTGTATTTTGATTATTAGACAATAAGTAAATTAAATTAAAAATATAATAAGTATGCATGGTTAATACATGCATGTACATATATCGTGTAATTAATGTGACCGATTCACTAGAGTTTTCAAAAAAAAAAAAAGATAACCATCCGATTAAAACGTTGAGTTACGAGAAAATTTAAGTGTTTTAAATAAGATTTTCTTAATTTTAGTCGCATGCCAAACAATGTATAAATGTATAACGATCATTGACCAATTTCCAATAGTTATTCTTGTTAAACTAATTATGGAGTAAAACTAGTTGACAATTTAGGTGGTAATATGTACGTGATAAACTAGCTCGTTAGATAAAATGCTAGTTGATTTTTATAGAGTTTTTTAGTTAATATAAAAACGAACAATTTAACTTATTTCTTCCAAAGGATACATTTGAAGAATTGTTAAGTTATTACTTAAAAGCTACTTCACTAATTATATATTTAGTTCAAAAATAAGGTTTGTTACTGTGGTTCAGTTCTTGATCGATTTTTACTAACAGAGATGTATGTATTGTACATTTATTATGTTCTTCAGTGCAATAAAACTCTTTTAATTCTTAAAAAACTGAAAACCAAATTCATTAATTAGTACCCCTAATTAAACATATCTATGATGTTTTCTTTCTTCATTTTTTCAAACATACACTAAAACCAATAGTAATACTATACTTCCCATAAAAAAAAAGTAAGGAAAAGTCTGTGCGATTAGGCAGTTTAGTATAGTCAATGTTAAGTAAAAGCAGCGGTAGTAAAAAGTTAGTTTCTGATCATCATCAAGGAAGAATTCTTGTTTTTACATTGCATTGATAAAAGGGTAATAATTTAAAATGCCGCTTTGCAGAGGTTTAAATTGAATTTTAGGATAGTTGATGATGAATCCACATGTGGATTGTAATTAGTCAGAATTTGTGTCTTTTGGGATGCGTGAAAAGACCAGATACTCCCTCCCTAAAAGGCCACTTGTTCTTTTTCATCCTCCTATATAAAGGGTTGTAAAGTATCAGGGTTTCTACTCAACTTGATATAGTACATATATTCACAAGAAATGGTAGTGTTGGTGGAGGTGTTGAGAGGAATGTTGGCTGGCTCGAGGCTGTTTCTGAGGTCATAAGATGGTTTCTTGAATATAAATACATGCTTAGCTAATTATAATAGCTAGCTTGTAGATATGTTGAAAGAGATTTTTTCCGACTCGGAAATGCTTCGGACCAGGCTTCATTCCCCTCAAAACAGACACAATTAAAGAATAGATTAGATGCTCAATTGATCCATCAAGAAGTACTTACAATGTAAGTGATTAAGGTTGAGAGGAACGTTGTCTGGCTCGAGGTCATGGAGGTGTGTTTGTTAATTTGATTATGTCTGTTTGTTAAACTAAACCCTAAATGACTCTCGGACCAGGCTTCATTCCTCTCAAACATCATTTGCTGCTACCTCAATGTGATCTCTCATTTTAACATTGATCAATAATGCATGTTCTATGCATAACTCAAATGGTAAGTGTGAATAATCGATCAGCTCTCAAATATTGACTAATTATTACCTGTTCTTCACACAAACACACATATACACTAGTATATCTGTACGTATTCTTCAATTCATGGTAAGTCTAAAAAGTATTCTTGAATTCATGTTTTCCTTGGTCTTGTTCCCACTAATTCATGCTTCATTTTTCTTAGTTTAGTTTTCACACTTGTTGTGTAGTGGTATAAATTTGGATTAGAGTAGTTAATTTTCCGACTTCATTGTCATTAGAAATGTTATAGAAGTAACCTGTACTAATTAGATGGCTAGTTTTGCTTGATGGAGGAAAATTTCATTTTGTTCAGTTTTTCCATTTCTTTTATTAAAAAGAGAGAATATTTTGATGTATTAGCACGTATATGAAGTGTCTGAATAACAAAACACAAGTGTTGGAGTACGTAGAGAGTGATCAAATCAGTCCATCAATGTCAAATGTGACATATCACCGCTAGTTTTAAATTCTTAACTGTTACAGAGTTTAATTTGCTTAAAGACAGAATCTTGGAGTATAAAATTACTGAATTTAATTTCATGACTTGATTTGTTTTAATTTTCACTCACATGAACTGTTGTTTTCATTGCAGCAGTATGCAAGAAGAGACAAAAATCCATAGGCTAGATTGGATGTTAGATAAACCTGCAAGCACTTAGATTTGCACCTAGCTGCTAGATCTCTTATTTTCACTATTTTGGTTATATTCACAAAACTAGCTCTACTAAACAACTACAAATCTTTCACACAATTGTGTCATTTTAACAATTTCCAATTGAATCGATCACAGTACTGTTTCCTTACGCACATGAACAGAATTCAAGAATGTATTTGTGTAAATGTTTTATAATGTTAGATATACTGGACTCAAACCCTAGGAATATCAGAGGAAGCATGGAAAAAGAAACAAGGGTATGAAGGTGTGTTAGATTCTTTGTCATTTTCATTTGCTTATTGCAGCACATGCACTGTGAAGTGTCAACAGTATGGGACATGTCACCTGTACAATACAGACAAAAATAAATTTGGTGACGATGAGATGGCCCTCTTTTACAAGGATGGAAACTGTTTCTCTTCAACACTTTGAAAGCATTCATTAATAGCTTCCTAATTATGTTAACTCTCTTTCACTCTTCTAAAAAAATGTTGTTTTATTAGAGGAAAAGGTTGTGGAAGAGAAAATTGATATATAGGGTTTGACAAGTTAAATGTTGCATTGAGAAATGTATGAGAAAAACTGACATAATTTAATGCTTGTTGGGAATTGATATTGAAAGCTAGTAATTAATGGACATTTTTTAAAATTTCATGAGCCTGCTGGAATTTGAACTTTTCATTTCAATTTCTGATTGGTAGAAATGAATTTTTAGGGTTTAGAATCCTGCTTTTTTTATTTTCAATGATTGATATTGTGAATTATCATGATAATGTATCCTTGCCCTTGAGATGTATAATTAATATCAGCTGTTTGGGTTGGAATTATGATTGCGCCCATTTTAATTGAGGTGAATTGATGAATAGTGACTAAATTTAATTGAATTGTTAAAATTTGTATTTCGTATAGAATTAAATTTTAATAGAGTTTTGAAAGAGAGAAGAAACATAATTGAGTTGAACTCAATTATCTTTTTGCAACTAATTACACTATTTTAATGGGTTGGTCAAATACAATAATGAGTTCTCTCAATTAAAATGGAGAGTGAAGTCTAAGCCTTCGAAAATTAAACAATGATTGTGTAAACTTACTTGCATGATACAACAATGCTCAAGAATTCTAAAAAGAATAAGATAAAATGAGAGTTTTTAGACACGCCTTTTGATTATAAAAACGAATTTGCATACTTTCTAAAAGTCACATCACATCTATACGAATGAATCTAAGGAATTTTCAATTTTGCATCAATATGGGCAATGCAATTTGGATTACTTCGAAAGGACTATATATAAACCTTGTTCTGGACTTCAAATTTGTAAATGCAATCGGACCGGCAGTCCACAAGCAGCCAAGAACCTTGTTTACCTCTTAAATAACTTATTGGATAAGTTTAAATAAATCAACCAAGATCTCGTGACTTCTTCAACCTTGTTCAATCTAAATATATCTGTACAACACTAACTAAAATTGTGGAACCAATTAGGAAAGGAAATAAAGTGAATGAATGCAAAACCTAATCAGAAATATGTTGTACAATATATTTTTCCCGCACAACAGAATTCTGCCGAATCTGGTATTTTCGAGACACCAGATTAAAACACTGAAAACTATTTTGCATATCAGTTTGTATCTTGTGTGTACCTGGCACACCAAGATTGACACTATAAAAAAATACTCACATTTACAAAATTGAATCCTAATATGAACTCAAATATCTCAAGTTGCAGTATTGTATAACCCAACCATCCTGTATCCTGCTTTAAGAACCATTTTTCTATCATTCACAATTTGACTATTGAACCCTGTGATCAAGTCAATATATTGCTACAATTAAGTGCTGGTTTTCCTTAATCCATTCTAACTGACAAGATAATGATCAGAAACTATTCTGGCCTGATGTTATAATTTTTCTCACAAGAAAGTCCAAGGAATATATCAACTTGCTTAATCACATGATTAGATCGAGTTCAATTCTTGACTTTACTACTACTACTAATAAATAAACACAATTTATAGGAACTTAACTTGATTAGTAAGAGATCTATATATGCATATCAAATACCAAAGATTACATTACCCACAGCATTAATTAGTCCTTCAGAAAAATGGCTATTTCAGTTTTTTCAATCTTTCTTTCCTCCTTGCTTGTCTTGTTATCCTTAACCAATGCAAAAAATCCTCCAAAGCCCAAAGTCCAATGTCACCTCCCTCTCTGTGGTGATTGATCTTGGTGGCAAGTTCATCTGGTTCAACTCCGACGATTACCTCTCTTCCGCCGCCTCCTCCTATCGTGTCATCATCTGTGACACCCCACTATGCAACACCATCGGCCCTGCTGCGTGCATGTTCTGTTTCGTGGGGCCTTTTTTGTCTAATTGCACCACGAACGCATGCACAGATTACGCCCTCAACCCGTTCAGTGGGACTCGGGGCTATACCGCCTTAGGACAGGACACATTGCACGTATACTCCCGGCGTGGTGATCATTTCAACATGACTAATTTCCCTTTTCAGTTCTCAGATCCTACCTTACTCAACGGCCTGGAGCGTCCCACGTCAGGATTGATCGGCCTAGGCAGGGCCAAATCTGCCCTGCAGGCACAACTCGCATCCAGATTCAAGATTCGCGAGAAGTTTGCAATGTGCCTTCCTTCTTCTGGCAACGAGGGAAGTCTGATCTTCGGCAAGGGAAATTATGTCAATCCGTTTAAAGAAATCTCCACATCACTCATCAACACACCTTTGATAAAAAATCCTGTGCACACATTGGGTGATGACCAGATAGGTAAGCTGGAGATTGAGTATTTCATCAATGTGAAATCCATCATAGTTGATAACAGGACTCTCAGTTTCAACAACTCCCTTCTGTCAATCAACAAGAATACCGGAGATGGAGGCACGTGTCTTCGTACAGTGAGGCCTTATACTATGCTCCATAGATCCCTTTGGTTGATGAATTTGTTAAGGCTGCGGAGTCTAGAAACATAACTAGAGTGACACCTGTGGCTCCGTTTGAGGCCTGTTTTGATGCAAAAACTGTTACTGAAGGTATTAGAGGGCCTGATGTGCCTGTTATTGATCTAGTTCTGCAAAACAAGAACGTTTATTGGACATTTCATGGTTCAAACTCAATGGTTGGAGTAGGTAACAATGTGACATGCCTTGCATTTGTAGAGGGGAAGATAAATGTACCTGGACCGACAACTTCAATAGTTGTTGGAGGTTATCAAATGGAGAATTATCTGCTTGAGTTTGATGTGGCTTCTTCGCGGCTTCGGTTTAGCTCTTCACTTTTGTTGCATGATACAAGCTGTTCAATGTTAAGAGCATAATCTAGCTGCTGGCTTTCAATTTTTCGTATTTGAATAGAAGAATATACTTTCTTGTTTTGTTTGTTATTATCAATCAACAATATTTCTGAATAATAGAAAGATGTTTGTTTCATCAAGTTCCCTGATGAGATCGGTCATAAGATGCTCGAGTGTTTCGATAGAGATTTCAACTTAGCGTCAAATCAGCAGTTAAATTTCTGCAACTTCAATAGATTGATCTGCCGATACTTTATGACAGGAGTTGAAGCTTCATCAATAGAATTTCCAGCATTTCTAAATTTGAGTTAGTTAGCATTTGCTTGCCTAGAAAAGATGAGATGTATTGTGAATAAGCTACGCAAATTGTTCTTTCTTTCAGATCATTTTATTACAAGACTTAATGGAAGACAAAGGCATGAATATTGATGCAAGTTTACATTCAATATATATATATATATATATATTTTTTTTTTTTTATAAGAGCCGGAGCTCAAATTTTATTAATAAGATAAAGACAAACACGGGGGAATATAGGAACCCATGGATACAACAAGCTAGCTCATGCTAAGAAAACAACCACAAACACAACAAAGACCACTAGTAGCAAAGGAACATGCTCATAGGAACAAATTAAATAGCAACCAAACTCAAACTTGCTTAGCTATCAATCATAGGAGCCAAAAGTCGAGAAGCAAGGAGAGGCACAATCACCATAGTCGGAACCAAGTGAATCATCTCGAGAACCCACAGAACGGGAGCCATAAGACAAGAATGTGTCTGCTAAAAGGGGGGTGGAGCCAACTGATTTCCTTCTTCTATGTTTTAGCTAGCAAGGTTCGAACTCAGGTACACCACTATTATACGCAACCAACAAAGGTTTGGGATACAAGAAATCATTCTCGGGAGATGTTTCGCCAACAGCCATGAGTAGAAGTTCATCACTATCTTTGCAAACAATAGGATCTCCAAGTTCCGGTTCAAAGTAGTTCTCAAATCCAAAAGGGAACTCCTCAGTGTCTTCCAAAACTTGCTCATTCATCTTCAACTTTGTTGAAACTACTTCATGGTCTTCGACAACATAAACAACTTCCACATTTCCAGAATTTAATTCATTTTGGACAGTGACTTCTTCACGAACTTGCTCAACAACAGATTCCTTACCTCCAGACATATTAGAGAGACTAGTAACAACTGAAACCATACTACTAGAAACAGTAACAACCTTTTCTTTAGGAGAAACGGATACATGATTCGACCAACCACATGATACTTTTCCATGACCTAACTTGCAACAGCGATCACAGTACACAGGTACAAAATTATAAAAGACCTCGACCTTACAATCAATTTCCAGGTAAACCAGGCAGAAAGAATCCAAGAGGGGTTTGGACACATCCAATTCGACACACACTTGAACTCTATCAAGACGAGACAAATTAGTAGCAGCATCATCTACTCTAAGAGGCTTACCCAGTAACTTAACAATTTCATACAAAGCTTCAGATTGAAAAAAAAAAAAATGAACGGAACATTTTTCAAAGTGAGCCAAACAGGAACCAAAGGTGTATCCCTGCTAAACAGATGAAGGATGGGAATCGACTGTAGAAGGGAGGGAGGTGGCGGAAGTTTTGGTCGGGAGAGACGGCTGGAGGAAGGAAGGGAGAGAATTAGGGGGTGAGGATCCCCTCCTACACTATTGGCACAACACTTCCTCCAACATCAACAATAATTAATATGTGTCTATTTGACTCAATTACAATTAAATCAATTTGATACATCTTGCCTAAATTAGGTCCTGACCAGTGAATACGATTCTAATTTCATATTGTAATATTGAATTTATATTTATTTATTTATTTACAATTACAACTGTCTACATGAATTTATTTCTCTAGTTGTTTATAATTAAAACTTAGGGATTATTTCACTTAATGTGAGTACCGTTCTCAATCAACTTTAAACTATCTGAAATATTGAAGCGTTACAAAAGACATATTTAAATTTTTGTATGGATGCATATATTATTATTTTATTTATTATGGTAAAATAGATATTCTTCCAAGTGCTAATTGATAAGTAAAATCAAGACTACAACTAAAACTAAAACACAAACGTTACTTTAAAAAAATTAAAATTTAAAGGAAAAATAAGCTACTTTTACATATACATATTATAAACAAAAATAACAATTTGAAATATAATATATGTTGTTTGGAAAACAATATTTATCAACTTATTTTGATGCCATTTAAGGATTTCCTTACAAAATAGGAATATTTATTATCAAACACCTTTAGATCAAGTCTAGCTTTAATTATAATTTATTTAATTTGATTTAATTGCCTAATATAACAAGTGTTGGAGGAAGTGCTGTGCCAATAGTGTAGGAGAGGATCCCCACCCGAGAATTAGATTATTCCTAGAGAGAACATTTTTTTCAACTCCTTCAAATAAACATAAAACCTTTCAATTTTAAGAAGAGATCAATATTTATTTAATCCAGAACATGATGAAGCTTAAGAAATCTTTTGGAACATTATTCATCACATTAATTAACAAATTGATAATGCAACTGAACGTCAGGCTTATTGTACTTCTCAGAATTGGGAACAGCTTGTATCACGCAGCAGAAGCGAAGGGCTAAACCTGAGACGTGAAGAAGG
The DNA here is from genome assembly GCA_026545765.1 of Plantago major. Classification (NCBI taxonomy): domain Eukaryota; kingdom Viridiplantae; phylum Streptophyta; class Magnoliopsida; order Lamiales; family Plantaginaceae; genus Plantago; species Plantago major. Next base: position 25,274,687 of record CM048840.1, on the reverse strand, counting down.
CACGTCAAACTCGAGCAGATAATTCTCCATCTGATACCCACCAATAACTATTGAAGTTGTTGGCCCTGTTAGATTGGGCGGCCCCTCAACAAATGCAAGGCAAAGGACGTTGTCATTGACTCTGACCATCGAGTTTGAGCCGTAAAACCTCCAGTAAACACTCTTGGTCTGCAAAACCAGATCAATAATCGGCACTTGGGGTCCTGTCTTGCCTGTAATAATAGTTTTCGCGTCGAAACAGGCCCCAAATGGAGCCACTGCTGCCACTCTTGTAATGTTTCTCGACTTAGCTGCCTTTACAAATTCATTGACCAAAACTCGGTATATTGATCTGTGCAGGCTAGTATAAGGCCTAACAGTGCGGAGAGACGTACCTCCTGCTCCGGTTCTTTTGTCAATCGACAGCAGGGAGTTGTTGAAGGACAGAATCTTGTTATCGACTCGGATAGACTTGAGATTGATGAAGTATTCCGCCGTTAAGTTGCCTATAACCTCATTTTGGTCAGTGCTGACAGGATTTTTAACCAAAGGTGTGGTGATGAGTGACCGTGAGATTTCTCCAAAGGGACTATTGTATGCCCCTTCTCCAATGATCATGTTTCCGGTATTTCCGGAAGATGGAATGCAAAGAGCGAATATCTGTCGAATCTTGAAATTCGACGCAAGTTGTGCCGGCAGGGAAATTCTAGTCCTGCCTAGGCCAATCAGTCCTGCAGTAGGACTCGCCAGACCTTCACGTAAAACAGGATCAGAGAACTGGAACGGGAAATTGCGCACGCTAAAACGATTACCACTTGTCGAGTACACATGCAACGTGTCCTGTCCAAGTCCACTATATCCTTGCGTCCCCGAGAAAGGATTGAGAGCGTAAACCGAACATGTGTTGTTCGTGCATCCTGGCACGGGAGGCGACAGGAAGCAGAAAACGCAGCCGACCCCATCTGCAATCCTGCATTGTTGTGTCCCACACAAGATAGGTTTGTATGAGGAGGCGACGTTGAAGTAATCGAGCGAGTTGTACCATAGGAACTTGCCTCCGAGGTCAATGACTACGTTGAACGTGGTGCTGTTCGAACCGATACTGATGCTGCTGTAGTATTGGTTAGTTGTGGCATCTTTGCTGATGGGGAAGGTGAAAGCTTTAGGAGAGGGTTGAGCATTTGAAATGGCACAGTATACTGCTAACAAGGAGAAAATGAACATTGGTTTAGTTGAAGGGTGCATTTTGAAATGTTACTGGTTTGTTTGGTGTTGAGTTCATTCATTTGTTCATTTATAGGAGTACTTGTGATGCTTTAAAAGTTTAGATGGAATTATCGTGTTGACTTGACTTTGAGATCTCATGCTGCCAGCTACTCATCTCTATCTTGTGCAGCAGATCTTTCACCATCTTTTTTTATTAAGTCAAATGTTCCTCAATTAGATCAGATGATTAATTATGTAAATTGTCAAAGGTCAGATTTAGACTTGTTAGGTTTGAGCTGTGTCGGTGGATATTGTCTCTGGCAAATCCAATGTCATGTCTAGAGGCTTTAAACAATGTATTATTGGATAACTAGCATTTACGTAACACATTACGTGTGTTAATGGTTTTTTCTATATAAACCAATGAATCTGTGATTTAAAAAAGAGAAACAAGTTTAAAATAATAAATAAAAGAGAGAAACATACGCCAATGGGATTCAAACTTTGCACTTTCTACTTAAACAATGACACATGTACGTCCCAGATTCAAATTGAACAAGTAAGAGTAACGGATGAGATTTAAATTGAATTATAACTTAGTGAAACTTTGTAAATTATTATACAACTTTGAATTAATATAAATGATTAAATTTCACACTTGTTACAAGTTACAACTTTAAAGTTTAAGATGAAATGAAATTCTATCATGGTTCACACCTATCCACGAGGTTGTGATTTTAGATGAGATGAAATTATGAGGTAATGTATTAAAATCAAAGTAAAAAACAATAAGAATTACCCAAAATTCTATTTTTTTTCAAAAAAATCATAGCATATCTTTAAACCGACATTTATTCAACTGCAACTATTGTCATATTCTACGTAGAATATTAAAAAAAAATTAAAATTTTACTCATTCCATTTCACTAAAGAGTAAGTCTCTTGAGAGACGGTTTCTAGATAAATTTATCTAGAGACGGACATATGTGGCCAATAAAATTAAAATTATCGATGTTATTAATCAAAACACATATGTTCTCAACATTGGTGTTTTTTTTATATTATAACAAGACTTATTTCGTTAACAACATAGACATTTTGATTAATAACATGGATGATTTTATTGATAACATAGGTTGTCGTCTCTAAATAAGTTATTTGGAGACCGTCTCTCATAAGACTTTGTGTTCACTAAATGGTTTTTAATTGAAATTGTCACTAGTTTTACACCTAAAACTGAAAATTAGAAAGCATCGAGTGAAATGCAGTGAGTGTTTTATTTTAAAAAGAGGAAGTTATATACTTATATTACTTATTAAACGGGAACGAGTCTAATGAAACTACGAGTATCTATAGTTATTACATTATAGAGTCACGGAGGACAAACATCCAACTTTTAATTTTTTAATTGAAATTGTCACTAGTTTTACACCTAAAACTGAAAATTAGAAAGCATCGAGTGAAATGCAGTGATTGTGTTTTATTTTAAAAAGAAGTTATATACTTATTAAATGCGAACAAGTAATATTATTACATTCCAAAAGTTCTCTTGCTTGCTTATGTAACTTTAATGCGTCTGCCACTGCATTTTCTTCTATGTAAACGAAAGATACTTTCTGGACTATTATACTTCCTTCGTCCCGTACCATGTTACCACCCACTTTGACTTTTTCCGGTCAACAGTGTACAACTTTAACTATAAATTAATCTTAAACCGCAAAATGTAAAATATTCAATTAAATTATATTATGAAACTTTAGATTTATTCGTAGTCAAAGTTGAAAACGGTTGACAGAAAAAAGTCAAAATGGATAACATGAGATGGGACGGAGGAAGTACATGTGTAATGTGTTAGGCTCTGTTCTTTTCAACTGAAAACTCTTTCAGTTCAGTTCAGTTCATTCAATTCATATTATTATTATTATTATTGTTGTTGTTGTTAATAATAATAATAATAATAATATTATTATTATTATTATTATTTTATCATTTATTTACACACCCGATCTTTTGTACGAGGAAAATAAGAAAATTTATCCAATTGAGTTATTTTCAACTTTTTTTTCTTTCTTTCTTTTTAATACGACTTTTAGTAGATCAATGAAATAAAGAGTATACTTACAATTTGAACTAACAAAAAATCTACATGTTCAAAAACTCCAAAACAAGTTAAACCAAACCAAAAGTCGGACCAAACTTTATAAAAATAATATTATATATCACAAATATTGAAAAATGACATTTATTCCTCCATATTATCTTCCTCGGACTCTATATTATCTTCCTCGTGCTCTATATTGCCTGGAATAGAGCGCCAAATTCTCAATGTTATCTCCTTGCGCACCCTGTTCATCGTTTCTTTCTTTGTCGGCTTCAATAAATTATTATCCACTCCACCTTGGACATTGATATCATGTTGCAAAACTGGTATTTCAAGTTTACACATGCGCATAAAATTATGAAGAGTGAAGGTAGCAACAATCACGTATATTTGATATGTGTCTTCCATTTGAGGCATCGTATAAAGTACCTTCCATCTCCTTTTCAAGTCGCCGAAGGCTCTTTCAATAGTAGTTCGTAATGAAGAGTGTCGATAGTTAAAATGCTCAGACATCCCTTTAAGAACTCTTTTCTTCTTAAAGTCTGGAATATGATATCTTACATCGGGGTCCTTAATTGGAGAGAGATAACCAGTGATATTAGAATATCCAGAGTCCACCAAGTAATATTTTCCTGTCAAAATCATAAGCACATAATAAGACAACAATTGTAACATACTCTCTCCGCCCCGGTTGTATATAACAAAATTTTGGTCATTGGTAATATACTTAATTTCTTTTCATGAAAGTTGAAATATGAGTATTGGGACTGAAAGTTGAAGAATCAGTTTGGAAAATGGAACAATGCTGGAGGTTCTGGAAAAAAAGAGTGTTGATGTAAATTTGTTGACACGAGCTTGTGCATGGTTTATGGACAAGTAATTTTGGTTAAGCTTTTAATTATTTTATTTGCCGAACATTGTCCATACTCTTGTAAACGTTTTCAAGTTGTAATAAATTTTACCGATTCAAAAAAAAAAAAAAATAGACAAAGACTGTTTATACGACGATTAAAATTCGGTTTTAATCGAGTTATCATTCTCATATTGTTTTCCACGCGGTTGGTTTTAAAGTTTGTTATACAGTAATAAATAAAAATGTAAAGTGACAGAAAAAAAGAGTAGGAAGAATGTGAGAAAGATGACAAAAATAATATATTTTTTTAATTGTGATTATATATACCATCATATAATTGTTATTATTATGACACAATAATTTCTTCAGTTCAGTTCAGTTCAGTAAATTTCCGTTCAACTTCTATATTTTTACCCTTCCCATATTTAGATAGGAATAAATCTATCTAAAAGTCACAAAAAAGACCAATTCACATACACTGATTGCCCATGACCCAAAATAATGCAACACATGAGTGACACGTGTGAAGAAGCGGTTTTATATCATAATTCCTTATCTGTTTCATTAACCGTTCCTTTCCTGAGTTTTTGCTATATATTAATCATCTGCTCTGTTTCATCACCACTTTTTCTGTCATCTGAAATCTGAATAAGTATAGAACGAGTTTTCACTCAAAAGTCACAACCAAATTTCTTGATGGTAATAACCCTTCAATTCCTATTTTAACTCTTTGCATTGTTCTCATATTATTTCGCCTGTACATGTTATGATCTTATCATCAATGCAGTTATATAAGAATCTGTCTATAAATGATAGTTTTGGAATCAATTACGGAGCGTTAACCGGTTGGTTTAGTGCTTCTCGGGTTGGAACTTGGAATTGCAGATGGGATAATGATAAGCAACAATCAACAATGAACTTGCTAATTAGTAGTTTCAAACATGATCAGATATCTGCATTAGCGTTCGCTCAACTTTTTTGTTCTTGTGTAGTGGAAATTTGTTTTTTGAGCAATTTGATTTCAAATTCTACTTATTTTTACTTTGTTTTTTTTGTGATTATCTTGTTATTCCCTACTTTCTGAAAAATGGATTAGAGAAATTTTATGTGTAATGCAAATCATTTGTCACATTGTTGAATTTTTCCCTGTGAATTTGTTTGGTCATTATATACTACTCAAAATGTTCTCAGAGAACATAAATAGGCAAGCAAGTCCTGTAAATGTATTTATTTATCGGTAATTATTGTAGCAGTTTATAATTATATGGTGTAAATTTAGTACTGAATTGATATTACTGCCGTTCTTTGTTTGGTTTGAAAAGTATATCTGACGAAAGATATTATGCAACATCTGGTAAACCTGTAGTTACTTGTCGGTTTAACTGACTTTGAATCTGGTAATTGTCACAGATTGCAGCAAGATTGGAGGCATTATTATCTGTTCTCCTAACCAGAGTTCCTATGGAACATTCAACAAACATGGTTAGAGAATTTGTATCTGTTAACAGCAAAAGTGTTGTCGTGTTGACAAATGACGACTGTAAATCATATTTGCTGAGACAAGCCCAGAGATTGAGGTGGCGCAAAAGTTCAATCGCACCATTGATGTCCAGCTGCCCAAACTAGTTGTTTAATATGAAACATTGTCCAAGCCCCCAGGTTAACAGCATTGCATCAGAAAGTGAATCAGGGACGTACGTGAGCCAAAGGTGGAAGCTATCGTAAAAAGAATAGAGTTTGGGTAAGTGGACGAAGGATCATAGTAATTTTATACTGAGGCGAGCTTGTGCTCCAAATAGAATACTTGATCCTATCCATAAGAAAAGAGTTGGACATGTACACCCGACGCTATCATTTCTATGATGGCTTTCACCTTCAGCCCCCGTCCCCAATTCACCTTCTTATGCAAAGTTGTTATAACCCGGGTGCTTGGACACTATTCCAGATGGAACATTCAGTTCGATCTTTCTGTTGCAGCTCGACATTAATGTTGCTTTAACACTTTTGCGCCACATCAAGCTTCGAGTTTGTCTGCTCAACAAATTCTATCTGATTTACAATTGTCTTTTTACAGATACGGCAGCACTTTTGCTGGTTTTCAGGAACAAATTCTTTAACAATGTTATATGTAGGATGTTCCATATGCCCTCCTTGGTTCCGAGTGACATAAGGTATTTGAGAAAACTCTTGATGGACGGGTTTACGAAATCTCACAACAATGACATATTGAGGGAGGTTCAAAAGATTCAAGTCTGATGGAAAGTTGGTTTCCATAAGAAAGGTCTGTAAGGACATGAAGTCTCAATTGGCAAATTTGACATGCAAATCTCATTTGAGGCTTGGAGTTGGCAAGCGGAAGAAGACTCGTGTTAAAGCCCTCTCTAAGATCAAATGAGATGAATTTAGCTTGGTGAAAATGGTTCGTAATATTGTTGTTCGTACATCTTTTTATAATGTCCAGAAGATGAGTGTAAGAATATATTCCGTGAGGATTCATTAATCATAATGAGAGTATTTATACAAGATACAACAAAGAGAGTTATGGTAATTCTAGTCTAACTAAGGAATCCTAAGTCTATTAAGACTATACTTCTAGAATCCTAAATATTCTAACTAATATTTACTATCTATCACACCCCCGCAGTCGAAGCGGGAGGTTCACGAACACTAAGACTGGCCCGAAAATCTTCAAATAAAATCCGTGGCAGTCCCTTAGTGAATATGTCAGCAATCTGGTATTTCGAAGGAACATGAAGAACACGAACATGTCCTCTCGCAACCTGTTCCCGAACAAAGTGAATGTCCATTTCAATATGTTTCGTGCGCTGATGTTGCACCGGATTGCCAGATAAGTAAATAGCACTCACATTGTCACAATACACAATGGTAGCTTTTGTAATAGGACAATGTAACTCAAGAAGGAGATTACGAAGCCAACAGGATTTAGATACGACATTGGCAACTCCCCGATATTCAGCCTCAGCACTGGAGCGAGACATAGTGGGTTGTCGCTTGGATGACCAAGAAATCAAATTATCCCCAAGAAACACACAGTAACCGGAAGTGGAACGACGAGTATCAGGACACCCACCCCAATCCGCATCTGTATATGACATAAGAGCTGAGAATGAGGAGGGATATAGATGTAATCCATAATGAAGAGTCCCCTGAAGATAGCGAAGGATGCGTTTAAGCGCATTCATATGAGTATCCTTCGGATCATGCATGTGTAGACATACTTGCTGAACAGCATAAGAAATATCCGGTCGTGTGAATGTGAGATACTGTAAAGCCCCTGCTAGCCGTCGATATGCCGTTGGTGCGAGTGCCGATGTCGATGTCTTCAATTAGTATCCACTGGCGTAGCCGTGGCCTTGCACGCAGACATCCCCGCTCGTTCAATAATCTCTTCAGCATATTTCCTTTGAGATAAAAACATCCCATGCGCATGGCGAGTAACCGCAATTCCCAGAAAGTAGTTCAAAGGACCCAGGTCTTTCATGGCGAATTCAGATGCGAGAAGAGACATGATGGAACAAATAAGGAGTCGGAGGAGGTGGTAAGTATAATATCATCAACATATAGCAAAATATAAGCCATATCATTTCCTTTTCTGAAGATAAACAAGGAATTATCCGAGCGACTGTTGATGAATCCAAGAGAAGACACATAATCAGCAAATCGTTTGTACCAAGCACGAGAGGCTTGTTTGAGTCCATATAACGACTTGCGAAGAAGACATACATAGTCCGGATGTGTGCGATCACGAAAACCAACTGGTTGATGCATATACACAGTCTCGTTCAGTTCACCATGAAGAAATGCGTTTTTGACATCAAGTTGATGAATCGGCCAGTTCTTAGATAAAGACAAACTGAGAACCGTCCTAATGGTTGCTGGTTTAACCACCGGACTGAAAGTTTCCCCACAATCAATGCCAACCTGTTGCGTTTTGCCATCACCTACAAGTCGAGCCTTGTGCCTCTCAAACACACCATTAGATTTGACTTTATGCGCAAAAATCCACATAGAGCGAATAATATTAACATTCGGTGGACGGGGCACTAATTCCCATGTCTTATTATTAATAAGAGCACTAAACTCATCTTCCATAGCCAATTTCCAATTCGGGTCACGAAGAGCAGCAATCGGGTTACGAGGTAAAGGTGAAGGCATAACCGAGGTGGATAAATTAAACTGTTTGGACGGTTTAAAAATCCCGTGTTGACTACGAGTGACCATTCTTGAGGGGCTAGGCAGATTGGGCCGGGGTGGGGAAGAAGGCCGGGAGGGCGGTGAGGCAGTGGGTTGTGGTGACTGAAACGGGATAGGGGTGATGGACCGAGGAGTAGTAGCTCGGCCACGGGGAGATGCAAAGGGCTGTGATGGAGTGGAGTGGAGGGCTGCTGTTGGGCCTGGTGTGGAAGCGGCCCAGCTGCAGCCTGTGGATTATTGGCGGGCTGATCCGTGTGGGACGGAGCAAGCCAGATGGGTGGAAAGGGAGTGATCCAGGGAGATGTATTCCCCGTATCCAATAAATCAGGTATGGCCGAATCCGACTTATGCATTGTGGCATATGGAAAATGATGCTCATCGAACAAGACATGTCGAGAAATAATTATTTTACGAGAAGATATGTCATAACATTTATACCCCCGATGATTGGATGGATACCCCAAAAAAACACAAGGAGAAGAACGAGCTTGTAGTTTGTGTATAGTGGTAGAAGGGAAAAGAGGATAGCATAAGCAACCAAAGACTCGAAGGTGAGAATATGATGGTTTGCGTTGATATACACTTGTACCGGAGACACATGATTGAGGAGCTTGCTTGGGAGAATATTTAAGAGATAAGTGGCCATTTGCAAGGCATGATGCCAAAAGGAAGATGGCAATGAAGCATGTGTGAGTAGAGTTCGGATGAGGTTGTTTATGGAACGTATTTTTCGCTCAGCTTTACCATTCTGGGAAGATGTATGGGGGCATGATAAACGGAATGACATTCCATGAGATTCACAAAACATCTTAAACCGACCATTGTCATATTCTTTCCCATTATCGCATTGAAGGGTTTTGATGGGAGAATTGAATTGGGTACGGATATAGGTGTGTAAAATCATAAATTTGTCATACACATCCGATTTCTTAGCTAGAGGAAAGGTCCATAAAAAATTAGTGAAATCATCAAGAAACAGAACATAATAACGATGTCCTGCAGAACTCAACACAGGAGAGGTCCACAAATCACTATGAATAATATCAAAAGGAAACAAGGTCTTAGATAAAGATGTCTCAAACGGTAACTTAATGTGTTTACCAAGAATGCAAGAGCGACAAGTGCTCGAAATAGAAGGCTTATTACAATCTATGTCATTAGCAAGTCTGAGATAAGAAAAAATAGGCTGGCCAGGATGATCCAATCGATTATGCCAAATGGATGGGGACACGGCTGCAAAAGTCGAAGGTGAGGTGGTAGGATATGCGACAGTGGTGAATGGATAAAGATTTCCCCGGCTATCACATCTCATGATTGCCATCCCCGTCTGTAAGTCCTTCACAGAAAACCCATATGGATCAAATTCAACGGATACAGAATTATCAGAAGTGAATTTGCGTACAGAAACAAGGTTTTTAATGAGATTGGGTGCATGCAAAACATTATGTAAGGACAAGGGAGGGGATGTTTGGGTCAAAGTCACACTACCACTACCCCGAATTGGAATCGACTGGCCATTGCCAACAATAATATTTGATTGAGTGCTCGAATTAATATAAGACGAGAGAGTACCTGGCGAAGATGTCATGTGCGAAGTTGCACCTGTGTCCATATACCAGTTTGGATCCGGTTGATGCAACGACATAGTATGCATAGCAGCTTCAATATTGGTAGGGACCGGAGATGCCATATATGCTTGCGGAGCATGAGAATTTGCCATAGCAGGTTGTCGAATGGGCGCGGGTCGTGCCATTGGGACTGTTGGATACGGGCATGGCGGGTAATTGTAGTATGGTGCCGGTGGAGGTGCATCGGCACCACCGCCATCGCTATAGGGGCGGCCTTGATGGTGGTGCGAAGGATGGCATTTCTTGGCGGTGATGCGCGCTGTGAGGTGCCAGAGTGGCCCCTCCCCGTGCCATTGGCACGTTGCGTACCTTGGCCCTTGCCGCGCCGCCGATTCTTGTTATTCCCATTGGAATTGCGACCCTTGGAGCTATGAGCAGCTTCCATATTCCCGTCATCCACAGTCGTAACCATAGCCGTGGAAGAACCATGCGTATGCATAGACGCAAGTTCTCGTTCTTCAAGACAAAGCGAAGATCGAGCCGGAAGCGAGGGCAACGGTTTGGCATGCCGAATCTGAGTTCCAACACCTTTGTAAGCTTCAGAGAGACCTGAGACCAGCTGGAGAACAAGACGACTAGCAGAAACTGCAGAACCAACATTCTTCAATTGGTCCGCAAGATTTTTGAGACGTTGACAATAAGCAGTAGCATTAGAAAAATCTTCCATGCGTGTGTTTGCGAACTCTTGTTCAAGAATCACCGCACGAGAGGTTTGATGATCCTGAAAGATGTCACGAAGTCGATCCCAAGCTTCCCTAGCAGTAGCATCTGGTTCAATAATTGTATTCAACAAATCATTCGATATTGTCGAATAAATCCACTGGAGCACAGTAGCATCAAGCGTAGACCACAAATCCTTGTCTTCAGCAGTTATAGGATGAGGTGGTTGCTCTGGCGTTAGGTGGGTCGAATATGGTGAATGACTTTGTGCGGCAGCGTGGATTTTAAATAGCTCACCCCGCCCGACAGAATTTTCCAACTCAAGAACAATGGAAACATGATTCTTGATGTTAGAGACAGAGAGAGCTGGATGAAATAGCGGTCTCATCTGTGAGGAGGAAGTCTCCGGCTTGGACGAAGAATCTGGAGAAGCTTCACCTGTCATGATGCGCGAGAACGGAATAATAATGGGAAGGATTCATGACGCAGAGAAGCGAATCGCCAGGAAAGATCGTGATTTATTAAACCGACGAGAGGACGATTTAATGCTGGAGATCGAGTCGACTTGAGGTCGATCGATGGGCAGAGCCGATATTCTGATGGTGGGCAACGGAAGAGGTTAGAACGAACCTACTCGTGATACCATGTAATAATATATTCCGTGAGGATTCATTAATCATAATGAGAGTATTTATACAAGATACAACAAAGAGAGTTATGGTAATTCTAGTCTAACTAAGATATCCTAAGTCTATTAAGACTATACTTCTAGAATCCTAAATATTCTAACTAATATTTACTATCTATCAATGAGCAAATGCTTTCTATAAACTGACTGGTGCCAATAGGAAAAATGTAACTCAAAATTTCAGTGGATTCGCGGGCCACAGCCCACATGCCAGATTGGTTTGGGCTCTGGTCATATGGACTAGTGGTCAGGTTTTTCCTCTATCTGTACACAAATTTTTGTAAAATGTTAGTGCCGGATAATGGTCTATTCTTTTGAAAATAACTTAATGTTTTATTGCGCAATGGCTACAAACACTTCTAATTTGCAAATTTTTACAATATACGGTCCCCGGAATTAATAAAATATGCCCAGTTACAAACATCATATATATGGAACCATAACCTTAATCAGTGTACAAGTTCAACTCATGACTCATCGTCGCGGTGATAATTATCATTAGCGCAAGCTATAGTCACTTTAGGCGCACCAAAGAAAAGAGAGTAGAGACATTAGCATTTTAATTAATTCTCCACTCCACCCAGAGATTCCTAAACATACTTATTGAACTTGTCTTGGCTAGCTATTAGCATTGGCTATATTGCCTAAGTGCAAAACTAATTAATTAATTAAATCATAGTATAAAATACCACCTAAAGTACATGAACGATTTTATATCCAATCAAATTGTCTAATGCTCCACCTGTTTCTGACTCACCCTAATAATTAAAACAAAAAAGTTTAATTTTATAATTATTGTTGTAAATTAAAACATAGACTATGCTTTTACGTAATCCAGTGCGGTCCTTTCCCGTCTGATATTTTGTTACTATAAATTATAGCTCTACCTTGCAGTATGATTCCGTACAAAACCTAGTTTTTAGCCAAATACACTTCAAGCTGCTGTCTTCTTTTTCCCTTTTTGTTTTGGAATATATAAAATTAATTAATCATGAAATTAAAGATCATAAAGATTGCCTCTAAATGCATGATGGTAGGGGTTATCTATGTTATAAATCTTCTTGAAAATTTCGGAGTTCCTGTGTCAAATTTATAGGCACATGTTTGAGATGAAGAGAAGTAATTGATAGTAGTATTCAAACAAAAAAAGTGAAGTACATTGAAACTAAAGTAATTTACAAAATTGATCGATCGAAATATATACATAATTAATTTCCTGAAGTAGTGCTCACACAAACAGACCAGATACTCTATGACACGAAAACAATTATCCAGTGGGATAAAACTATAAACACTCGTGCAACATTATATGGCGGATCTTGTTCCGGATACATATACTCTATCATATGTAACTCACACATAACCTAAATATATAAAACATCGATGATCATGATGCTTTTTACCGTTTCAATAAAATAGAAAACACAAATTAAAGTTACCTAGTAACTTAACTATAACAAGATTGGAAAGACAAGGCGGCTGGCAAGTGGAAGTGATTTTGGTGGTGGCCGTGAACACGGTGGTGGTAATTGTTGCCACCTCCTTCCTTCTCGATCCGCCATCGGAGGTGGTGGAACTCGTCGGCCGAACACGGTAGCTTGAGTAGACCGGTGGTGGTGTAGCCGTAGGTCTCATAAGCTTTTTCGAGTAGGGTTTTGAGTAAGGGGTGGTAGAGGTATGATATAGGCATAGTGAATCTTTGAAATCCTTCTTCTTCTAACCCTACTCTTACCGCTAGCCATCCTTTCTTCATTTTCATTTTCTTGTTCTCATTTGTTATCCATTCCCTCTTTCGGTTTGTTTCCAACCAATAAATTTAAGAAGAAGAGAGAGTGAAGATGATGAGTCTTGTGACTTTGCTAGTGCATATTGGAGTAATTTGTTTGTCATAATTGTGTTGCCAATCATTACATATATACAATATCTAGTGGTCTAATTATTGTATTACTATAGTTAATTATTTGATTAGTTTCGTTATGTGTTAAAATTGATATGCTTTAATATTCGTTGAACTGACACGCTTTGGATGGGTTGAAATTGCATCGATTCTCTCCTTGTAGAGGTTTCAATAACGACACGTTTTGGTGTGGAAATTTAATTTTGCACTACAGAATAAGTATCACAAATGGGACATGCTCAGATTGATCTAAGTTAGAGTAGAAGATAATTTTTTATTTTTTTTACGACAAAATTACATCTAAACCAACCTACCAATACAACAATCCACAACCTACCAATACAACAATCCACAACTCCATAACCTTTAAACTACAACAAAAGTGTCAAAAAGGTTCAAAACCAAACTTGTTTCATGCATAGGCCGTCCAAACCCAAAACTTCCATAGCTCACATAATAAGTACATCTCAACATTCGCCATTTCATTACGCCTTTTCCTCTAAATTCCAAACCTTCCGTCATTTCCAAAAAAGATACAATCTAAAATTGCCAACACCCCTCTACCCTATGCTCTTTAACAAAGCAAGTGACAAGCAATTTAAGGTATGGTCATATATCGAATAAAAAAATTAACACTTCCAAAATCTATACTAATCAAACACTCTCCCCACCCCCCATATGCTCACTAGAAGGCAAGTGACAAGTAATTTAAGATGTAGCCATATATAGAGAACACCACAAATGTGCTACTAGCAACACACCTACACCATATGCATACGAAGACGCAAGTGGCAAGTAGAAGAGAATTATTAGACTGGCCACTTCTTAAATTATATATTACTCTTTAGCAATGAAATTCTTGTAAAAATTATGATAATCATGAGTACGAAAAATGATAATAACTTTCACACCCTGATTTACAGAGTACTAATTTGATATGGATTTTTCAGAGGTTCGGAACAACAAATTTCACCTGCTAATTATTAAAATTTGAGATCATTCTAATATATTGGCTTAAAAAGTACATATGTCATGCATTTTATTTTTAGCTTTTCTTTCAGATCGCAAAGTTGTGAATTTTATGTTTTTCTAACTTCATGCAACATTTGATTTGTAAAGTGCAAGGGAAACATGGATTTACAGCATGTCAATTCCCGGCCGTATAATATTTGGACTTTGGTTCCCCTCACTTGTATATTCAGCATAATTCTCATACCCTAGCGACCGGTTTTATGTAATGAGCTCGAGAGTTGATGACTCTGTTTAGCACTAACTTGACCAACTAATCCATAAATTTAATAAGTTAGTTGCTCCAATTTGTTCGTGTAGTTTAATAGCAAAATAAGCTAACTTATTTTTTTTATATATTATATACTACTTGAAATTAACTAACATATCAACCATTTTATTTCCTCAATACATCCATAAAATTCAATTAATTTATCAGTATCCAATATTTTGTATGCTATGAGCTAACAATTAGTCCATTTCTTTTTTTTTAAAAAAAAACAATTAGTCCATTTGCCAGTTTTGCCGTTGTGGCCTCGTGGGAGTTGCTTTCGTTCTTTTTTTCATGCCTGATAGATCTCAACATTTGTGGAAAATCTAGTTTGGTCCTACGAATATTAATCAATTAGCTAGGGTTGAAATATGAAAATGATTGAAGTGGAACCTAAAATTCAACTCGTGAAGGCCCATTTCAAGATGAACCACTATTTTGTAGGGCGGAAGGAATAATAATAATAATAATTCACTACTATGACTATATTTGTTAGCTCTTCACAAATGGTAGAGTTATCTAATCATTTCAAACTGGCCTCTTCTTATTCTCCACTTATTTCCAAGCAAATGGTAGAACAATTGGCGCATTATTAATCCTATAAAGTGTGAAATATTACTACTTCGGGAAAAAAATACTTATCCTAATCTTCAACTTTGAGTCCTTAATTTTCACTTTTCTCCCGTCTTTAAATTTTACCACCTTCTTTTCTTAATCTATAGAGTGCCATCGTGGCTAGATAGGGTGCTCTCCTTTTTACCATCCCACACCGATTGCAAATCAAAGTGCGGCACTTTTCTCTATTTATTTTAATTAATGCTTGTATGTTTCCTAATAATTAGTGTAATATCATTAAAGTCCAAAGCTATCCTAAATAATGATTATATCAATAAGAATACATTTATTTTCAGAAATACATTATACTAACGTAATTGATCTTATCGATGTGCTAGTTAAATGACACTGAGGATCGTCCAAAGGCCCACCCTCGAATAACCGATGAGTCTCGAAGGACATGGATAATTTGTAGTATTTATTCCCAACAACGTAAGTATAGCGAAACCCACCATAATTGAGGTTTACCTTTTCCCGGGCACACCCTTTAGGGGTGTGGGATGCCCTCGAGGGATATTTCTAAGTTCTAGAACTATTTTTCATTTAAGCTTTTTTGGACAAGCGTTGTGGGCTAATCCCACGAGTGGGCATTTGCCTCACCTTGTGGATCGTTATTACCGTAGAAGACATTGGCTCTTTACTTGGTATCAAGTCTCAAAATGAAATCCAAGGAGTTGAACCTCAAATCACAGCTCGATGCTGGATCGATGCCATATATGGAGGTAGAGCCAATAATAAAATTTAGGGGATAATTTGCATATGACAGTGAGACATGCTTGTATATAACATGTACCTAAAGTAGTTTTTCCATATCAGATTCCGAGTCATGTCTACTTTTAAAAGAATAAAATAAGTCACGGTGCAATTTATTTATATTTATATTGTCCCATTAAGTATTCTATCTCTCAATGCATACTTTTGTTATTTTGTTTTGTACGTGTAATGGAAAGAAAGGGGTAACGGAATCAAGCATATTCTATGAATAATAGTACTTGCATGTACTACTGCGAACTGAAATTAATTGTGTCCTCATCCGTACTCAAAGGCCACCGAATTATTAAAGTTGAAGTCGAATTAAAAGGTTATTAATTTCCCTCTTAATTTTAATCATATTTTTAATAAAGTACGTGCACATATTTACTCCTAAGATAGTGCACATACAATTGACTTGTCCATTGAAACATGAAAAGGGACCATGCTCAGTGTATATATATATATATATATATATATGTATATATATATATATATAGATTTGACCAAAAAGAAAACAAAATTGTTGTTACATATCCAGCTTTTTTTTTCGTAGAACACAACTTTTTTTACTTAAAAAGATATATATATATATATATATATATATATATATATATATATATATATATATATATATATATATATATATATATATATATATATATATATTACAAGTAAAGGTGGGTGAATTTGCAACCAAACGGAGGTGGTTCCAACTTTTTATGAACCATACATATCTTACCAAGAACTAGCTACCTAATTGGAAAAATGTTAATGGGAAGTAATATTTTCATACACTAATTTGGTTATCATACGGCCTGCAATAGGAAGGACGGCGCATGCATGGCGAGCCGTCCTTGCTGCAGCACAGCCTAGATGACGCACGATCATCCAGATCCCGTGTCAACCCATGACGCGGGATTTAGCTTGGCAGCAGTCCTTCTGGGCGTTTTATTTTTTATTTTTTAACTTTTTCTATTTGTCCAATTTCAAACAACTATAACTTTCAAAATAAAAATCATCAACGACTTTATTTTTCCGAGATCTATAAATAGACACCAGTTTTGACTATGTTTGGGTCATTCAATCTCCAACTCCTCTTTCTCTTTTTTATTCTGATTTGAACCTAATAAATTGTAAAGCGAGTTCTATAAATGCAATTTCATTAATTTTAACTTCTAGGCACTGTTATAATATGGTAAACATGCAAAAAAAAAAAAAAAAAAATTTCCGTAACGACACGTCATCAATGCAACGGAATTTTATCACGGATTCCGTCATTAGCCGATGACGCATCATGGAGTCATGGAGCGTCACCAATGTTGGTGGTCTCCCACATACATGATCAATTCCCCATTCACCTGCCTATCGATGATCACGAATTATCGGACTTCTCTGTTGGGTACCAGTATTATAAAATCTAGTATGCGCACTAAATAAAGTTTACGTTTAAAAAGAATTTTGACTTCATCAAGATTTCTCTAATCATGAAAGATCATGGTTAATTCAACTATATTTAACGTGATCAATTTTACCTGTGATATGTAGTAGTATATGTGACCCGGTGCTACAAAGAGGACCAAACTGTACATCAAGGTTTTGAATTCGACCAATTAAGTCCAACAACGAAGTGAGATAGTTATTACCTTGGTCGAAGTCCACAAATAAGTTTCAAATCTACCATCTAAGTGCATGGTGATAAATCGACTAGTACTGACCACCATGACACAAAGTTAAATGTATTATACTTGAATTCACATTTATATTATGCTTTTGAATACGTTAGTTACAAACCAACCTGATTAAAGGGTCGCCGCTAAGACTTACCCCGTTGCAATTACTCGTCCGAGAGTCAATCACCACAAACTTAGATATGGGCTAGTCTGATCCTATCAATATGAGGAATGCCGTTTTTTATCATCAACTTGGAAAAGGCATTCTCACCACGAACTGTACTTTGTCATTATAAAGGTAAACAATTACTATGTTTTTTCCTTGAACGAAAAAGAAAAACTAATTTTAGTTTTAATTACTGCAGAAGTATGAACTGTTTCGTTAATAAAAATATAAAAAGAATTATCTACTAAAGGGCAAGGCAAGACCACTTATATAAAATGTGAAACATAGTCGAGTCTCGTGTTCGGGACTCACACGAAGAAATTGCATAAACAATGACTACAAAAGTGCAATGAGTTCAATTTAATTAGGAAACATCAAGTCTACTATGTAGTAAAAAAAACCAGACATAGATTAGTACATTATCATTTGCTCCAAGCATATTTTCAACTTTACATATGACTTGTTCTTTTCTTCATGTTTTTGGAAATAAAACTAAACTAGAAAAAACTAATTAAAAAGAAAATATTTAAGGCGGCGAAAGGAAGATGTACTTGGTTGAACTGTTTTTCTTTTGAATTCGCCACTGGAGACAAATAAAATCGTCCACAGTGCAGGGAAGCACTAGCGGACCACTGGCATTGTAGCCATAGACGACTTCAGTACCTCTGCGAAGAAGCTCTTGGAACACCGGATCATATATGTAGGAAATTGGGATGTGAAATCTACGAAATAGTTGCGAATAAACTTCACTATTGTGATCATCTAATCCCACATGTACTGCCATCCACCCCTTCTTGCTTCATCTTCTTTTCATTAGCCATAAATTTTACTTCTTGCAAAATAAAGAACGGTCTTTTTCTTCGTGATATTTTATATTGCAATTGTTCTTTAATCAATGTGTTAAGTGTACCTGAGTTTAAAATTTATTTATAGGACGAAAGCATGAGACTTGAGAATCTTCTCTCCCAACTATGTTTATACTACACTAGTATCGTGACACGTGGATACCCGCATGATTGCTCTATATAATTTAATGTATAATATATAAAATGAAAATAAGAAAAAGAAAGGAGAATAAAAGGCTTTAAAAAAATAAAAAAAAGGAAGGAGAATAAAATAAAAATTAAATGGAAGTATTCTACATGTACATCACATGAATGGATGAATGTAATAATAGTAGTTACCTTTTTATTCTTTTTAATTTTCAAGATGGTAACTTTATTTTGGTGAAATAAATACCTAGTTGTCTTTGATTAAGATATAGTATAGATAACAAATTATTCTTCAGGACATGTCCATTGAATCATCTTGTAATTATCTCCACCTATAAATTGATTAAAATAGTCTTGTTTTGTTTTGTTTTATTTTGTCATCGCAGTTAGATACCTATTTGTCATTATTTAATTTGCATAATTTTGATCAATTAATTAATGATGCTTATATTTCGAAAGATATCATATAAGCCATAGTCATTGTTAGAAGTTTTTGTCTTACTTTTCGTATATAATTAGTTGTCCCAAAATAATAGCTGTGATGGGTAGTTTCAATTTCGAAGATTTTGCAAAGATTCTCTACGTCATACACTATGCAAAATAATATGGTAATACTATTTATCTATATGTTGTACTACTACGAATTTTACAATACTTGTAATTAAAAAGATTAATATTTTTTTTAATGACGTTGGGAACCCGCAGCCGTTACCCTTCGGGTGCGTACTGGGTAAACCTCACGGGCTCACGTAATAGCCTGCAAACCATGGAATCCAAGTTAAACCGCAACTTGTTGCGACAGGCTCAGACCCAGAAGGCATAAATCAAAGAAATTCGCTCCCCGTGGAGTTTGAACCTGTGACCAAGAGAATATTCTCCTCCCTTTTAACCAACTGAAAAAAAAAATTAATATTTATAATTACAATTCAACCCTAAACATATACACAACATACTTATGAAAATTATATTTTATAAATATGATAATGATTATGGTTTCATAATATAATTTCAAATTTTTTCTCTTAATATTAATTAAAATTAATTTATAGTGAAATGGACATGGAAAAAAAAGTCAATTGGTAAACACCTTCTTCCTCACGAACGCTCTATAGATGGTTGAATCTTTCCCCGGATGCCTTGAGTCTTGGTGTAGGGAAATTATTTCCCCATGAATACTCTGTAGATGGCATTCCATGTAGCCTGAGACTTCATTGGCTTATTTAAAAGTCGATTCTTCGCCATATCCTGCAGACAAATAGGAAACACCTTCTTCCTCACATCCCCATCAGTAACTCCATTCCCAGTCAGTGGGATCCTTCCCACCATAGCTTCAAACTCCTTCAGGAACATCATGTATGACATCTTCGTTGGGCACTCCATAGAACCTGGGCATGTCATGGAAGTGGTGAGCCTTGATGTCTAGATCCCTGGTACCATCAGAGAGTACGACTGCTGGTCCCCCGACCTTAACCTCTCATGGTTGGTATAGTCCTTAAAAGTCTGTGCAACCAAAACATTGCCAGCTCCATCATTAGGTGTGTCAGCCATTGGAATTGCTTGCGGTTTTTCTTTCCTTAAAGCACGAAGGAACCGATCGATTCATTCAAGGGACTCACAAGCAGTGTGTCTTCAGATCTCCTTCTGATCATACACATGTCGTAACAACCATACAGATAAAATACCTTGAGATATTCTAAGTTTCTATTAGTGCATTAAACCTCATGCATATAGTAAAAATCAAATAAAAACGGTTAACATTCCTAAACACTATAGTAGGAGTTAAACTCCCTGACAGCTGCGTCAAATTTGATATGCTTAAATTAAAACTTCTAAACCAAGTAACTAAAGTAGTGTTGTAGACAGACACAGCTTAACCACATAATCGTTCACGAAGGAGTTAACATAGCAGAGTGAAAAAATGTAGAAGTTTGCATATTTGAATATGAGTTGTTTGTGAAATTATACTTAAACTTAACAATTAGAAGCGAAAACATGTTGATAATTGAACAAATAGAGGAAAGATAATGAATATGATAGTGATTATCGGAACGCACGCAAACAGGTCGTAGCCATGGCATGCGTATTGAAAGTGCAAGTGCTATCAGTCAGTGTTTTCACAACACCAGTTAATTACACTTTGTATTGCACTTTAGTTCTTTTTCAAAGTAGTATAATAATTCACAAAGATTCATTAAGTTTGTAATTCAATTTAAATCTCATCCGTTGATCTTACTGATTCAATTTGAATCTGGTACGTACATGTGTCAATTTAGTAGAAGGTGCAGGGTTCGAATCCCATTAGCGTAAGTTTCTCCCTTTATTTATTATTTTTAAATATATTCTCTTTTTTCAATCACATATTCATTGGTTTATATAAAAACCTTTAACACACGTAGTGTGTTACATGAATGCTAGTATTTATATATTTTGCATTTATTCATTTTAATTTGATTTCACGGTTTTGAGTTCATTGTGCAGGTTCGAATTGAGTTAAGATATCAATGGGAAAGGAAAAACATTTGATTATGGAAAGCAAATCTGCAAGGAAGCTTATTTCCTTATTGAAGATAGAATTTAGGAAAGATCTTTTCGAAGATCTTCTATTTCGAACAAGACAAGATTTGAAGCAAATAATAGAACTTACCTTCTGGCCCTTGAACATATGATACTATATATATTGCTAGAAGATAGTTCATGAAGTATGTGAGTTTAGAACAATAGATCAAGAGTAAGCACAACACCTCACGTACTCAACAGTTTACTGAGCTCTGTCTAGTAATATACTCGATAGGTTCTTGTTAGATTTCCATATTAGAATTGGTAGTTCGATCCATCTACTTAATTGTTTTAGATTCATAACATAATCATTTTTTTTACAGGTAAAGAATCATGATCATAGAAATACTCACTACAAGAAACTGCCGGAATCATGACGAAAATAGTGACACCATTCGTGACGGAATTTCGCTCGGGCGACGGGATTTGTGACAGAAACGTGGCCATCGCGTATGATCCCATCACAAATAGTTAGTGACGGAATTCTCAATCCCGTCACAATTTTGTGTCGGATTCGTGATGACAAAAACAGGCGTCACTCTTGGGGGTGACGGAATTAGTGACGCGTATTACAATCGAATTCTGGTCGAACTGGAAACCAATTTAATGACGGGAAAATATGGCATCACTAAATAGCGATGGATATAGTGACGGAATAAGTTCTATTTCATGTCGTCACTTGTACTCAAGGCTCCAGAAATAGATTCATTATAGATTATAGCATACGCCCACAACTGCATAACTAGGTGTACGTCTCCTTAGAGTGTGAAACACTTAGTTATACTCCTCCTAGAGAGTTTTCTTCACAACATGAAATAGTTTCATGACAAATACAAATTTGATTAGGGTGTTGCGAGAGATATATATATACACACACAACACACAGAGTAAGAAGAAAGATTGTAGCATATTGCATCAAACTATTCAAGATGTATTTGAAATCCATATAGAGGTGGTGAAGATAGAATGGTTGTTGTAATGGGATCATCACCTTGACAAATCCATATCATCCCCTCCTGTTCGCAGCAAGGTAATGCCATGATCTTCACATTAACCAATTTAGTCGCTGGCATTTTCTCGCATTTTCCATCAGTCGAGTATTCTTATCCAATATTATATCATTATGTGACTCATTATTATAACATATAGTTCTTTTATTCTCTGAATCTCACTGTGATAAGGAAATTGTATCCGACCCTCAGTAACGGTACCCATGTCAAGTGGGCAGTCCATATGAGCAAGTTTTTTGGACACTGGTTTGACATCCTTCCCGAGAAACAAAACCCAAGCCCAAGGTTCTTAAAGCAATCTATAGGGGCTTGACAGAAAATATATAAACTATGAAAACTAGATTAATCTGTATAAAAGCATCCATGTTCACCATCAAAACCAATTCAACACGTCAGACATCTGAAACATGATGAAGAATAATCAAATTTACAATAGGATTAAAATTCATCGTATGACGAATACAAAGTGACATCTCTCTACGACTAAAAGTTAGTATAATCCACCTTTTTATTATCACGGTGCAAGAATGTGCCAAGATGAGCTTTCGGAAACCTGTTCAAATATACATCACAAGTGTACAAACATGACCAAAATGTGTCCTTAGTGCCTAAAAGGCACCAGTTCCATTATTTCTGCAGCGACACTCTTTTCCTTGACCAAAATGTGTCCTTAGTGCCTATCAAAGTTCATCAACCTTACATCTAAAATTCTGATATTGTGCACCGTGCCATCAAAACCCGATGTGCCAATCTCTGCCATATCATAAACATGATGGACATAACGTAAGATTGATGCGATTTGTTCTAATACTGAGCTGAACTTGAAGTAAGAGAATTTCACCAATGTCGTCGTTGAGATGCCAACAAAACCAACATTGTCCAGCAAATTAATAGGCGGCTGATTCACGAAATCCTGTTTCACCAATCATTATAGAGCTATTCTTCACGCCATGTTTGCCTGGATTGATTGCTCGGGATCCTCATCAACGGGCTTCGCTATAGCTACAACGTCTCCTGTAGGAGATTGTAATAAGTAAGCACATATTATCCCACTCGATATACGCTTGGGGTGATACAAGAGTCCATAGCTATCTGAACCTCAAGATTCGTTGATTTGAATACTTGGTTTGCTGGCTGAAGTACCCGCAGAGGCCGTTGAAGATTCAACTTTGGGAATGAAAAAATCCTGCTCTTTGACCGTAATGATGAAAATTTTGACGAATTTGTAATATTTTTTCTCAATAATCGACCAGTTATTCAATTGGTTAACAAGACACTTCATCTTCCCCGAAAGTAGATTCCCTTGTCCAATTAGCCTCAAAAGCAATATTGAGCGCCTTCGTAAAGTGTCAGGACTGCTCTCGTCCTCCATTATTCAAGATGGTAATTTAGGGTTTTTTAAGGAGCTTTGAAACAATGGTAAGGTGGGAATGATGATTTGAATTAGAAAATAGTTGGTGTACGTTTAGAGAAAAGACCATTTGGTAATTATGAAGACAACTACTCATAGTTGTTGCGATTTTTCGGGAATGTACTAAAGCATGCGGACAATTTGGTTGTAAAGATAAACACTAAACCCTTCACGACAGATAAGAATCAACAACTCTCGGTAATCTTTCTTATTTTAAGCTTTGGTCATGTCATGTATTAAGTTTTTGTATTTAAGATATTTTATAGTTTTTTTTTTCACGATTATTTCCATTGAATGTCACAAATAGAGTTGATCGACTGGATGTAGGAGCTGTACAAAATTTGTTCAGCGCCATTTTTGATATCATCGAGACCGCAGAAGATATCTTCAAACTCACAAATCTAAAAAAAAAAAAAAAAAAACTCTTCAAATTTTCTCTACAATGCTAATTATCTAGATTCCGCATTTCTTATTTAACTAGAGAACATAAAAGTTGTCATTATGTTCAAGCCTGGATCTCCTAATCAACAAGGAAATTAAATTTTCTTGTTCAACTAGGATGTAAAGTTTTTATCACATCTACTGAATCGTTGGATCCTTATATGCTTGTCTTATTTTGATTTCGTGTAGATGTTGTACTCTTCTCCTTTGACATATGTAAGGTTGTACATTTTCTATAGTGGAATTATTAAATAAAAGATAGGGGCAGACCGTGAAAGTACCCATGTTATGTTTTGTGTGTACCACTTCCACTTCATGTTGTATTTCTCTCTCTAGTTATCTATACATGCCTTTTTTTTCGTTGTCTCCTGCAACTCACGGCAATCGTCCATCTTGGAGACCGTCCATCATGTATGCTGGTAGTGTCAAGTTATATTATATGAAGACATACTATTTTCCGCATGATTGTTTACCCTGTCCATACTCTCTCTCATCACAATGATTTTGATTGTGGCCATCAGAACAATACATAGTCCTCATTCTAAAGTGATCTGATGATCGAGTTATGTTAGTTTTATTTTATGCAGTTAATTTTATTTTTGTGTTTGAACAATTGCCAACATGATTTATAGTTGGCGACTTACTATATACCCATATTACTATTATTTCGTCAAAAGTTAAATTTATGGACTGACTATTGTATCTTTTTTATTTTAAGTTCGTGGATTGTCGGTGGGGCTCCCTAATTTGTATCGCGAAAAAAATGCGGATATAGTTGAGTGGTAAAATTTCTATATATATATATATATATATATATATATATATATATATATATATATATATATATATATATATATATATATATATATATATATATATATATATATTAAAATCTTTTGTAGTACATTTTTACTATTAAATCCTATTCAGTTTATATGTTTAACGAATTGGATGGGTTTTTAATTTTCAATGGAAAGAAGGGGAATCTAGCCAGGTTTTATTTACAAAGTGGCGTTTATTCGGGCGCGGCCAGTTTAAGGGCTATGGCTTGGGCGTGGCCGGTGTGCTAAGGGCTGATATATACTAGTTCTACGTGAATTAGTATACTTGAAGGTTGGGTAAAGATAAAAGATTCTCTTAGAAGTTTTAAGAGATGAGGGACAATCTAAGTTCTTAAAGAATGCAACGACAACTTGGGCTCCTCACTTTTGGCCGTTTTTATACGGTATATATAGAAGGGAGTTCATCAAGAAACTATACGAGTTATACGAGATACAAGCAAAAGCAAAGATTAGCTCATTACATATTTCTCGTGTGTTTCGCAAGTTTTGTTAGGTTTTGTTTAGTTACTTTTTCAAGAGGATTCTTGAGATAGGTTAACTAAATTAGGAGAGTTTGATTCTTTTTGCATACCTAGTTGTTTTTCAACTCAAGCATAACCATTGATTATCATAAGCTTGAGTGTATTTTTTATAAATTCATTATTAAATGATAATGGATATTTTGCCATAAAACTCGGTGGATTATGGGGTTATTTCATATACCCCCTGTTAGATAGGGTCATTGCATTTAAGCACCAGTTAGTTCAACAATAACAAACAAATGACAACTAGAGTATTTCTATTACATGTAAGTCCAAAAGTCAAACAAATTTAAAGTGTTGCCAAACATAACCCTTCACAAGTTTTTACTGGAAATTGCAAATTTGACCCTAATTTATAACAAATTATATATTTTCCCCAAAATCAAATTAATTTACAACCCCTGGGCCAAATTAATTTACAACTTATGGGCTAATTAGAAATTAAAAAAAAAAGAAAAATTAAAACTCCGGTGACCGGAGCAGCTCGATCGAGTGTAAATAGCTCGGATCGAGTCAGACTCGATCGGGCAAGACAAATCCGATCGAGTTGTAATTCCGATCTGAGTCATAGCGACTCCGGTCATTTTTTTTCTTTTTCTTTTTAATTTTTAATAAACTTCCAGTTACGTTCAATTTGGCACTAAATTTGTTTCGGATTTTGCAATTAAGTCCATAAATTATTTAGAAAGTTTAATTCATCTTATTAAACAATAAATTAGGTACTCGACAAAAAATATTGGAAGATAAAGGACTTAAGTTGAATTAGAAAGACATGAGGGATATCTTTTCAAATTGACAAAATAAGGCCATGTTTGGCATCCATCCTTTGGTCAACGAAAATGGACCTATATGTAATTGTTGAACTAACTGGTACCAAAGTGTAATTAGAATATCTAAGAGGGGTACTGGATGAAATTCACCCTTACAGTATATATATAAGTGGACAACTATTTAAGTTGTGCAACTGAGTACTTAATTTAAGGGGAAATTACATCCACACCCCCTCTTAGATTTTCTTATTATAGATGGATACCCGTTAGTCAAAGAATAACATGTAAGTCCAGAGCGATAAAAATCAATTACATCTAAGTCCACGGATTTGACTTTTGGCGAATTAAATCCAGGAAAAGCCTTTCTTTTTACCCTTGTTCAATTATCAGCTTTTGCAAATAGCCAAACAATTTATTTACGACTTAAGTCATTGAACAAAACAGAATTTTCAAAAGGCAAACCCTTCAATTTTCTGGTTTTCAGAATATCACCCTTCAACTTTCTAAAGTTCAATTCAGTCCCTATAACGTTTTCAATTTTGCAATTAGGTCTGTCATATTCTCAATTGTAAGGGTCTCTAGTTTCCATAACTTTCATTTGAGTCCCTGCAACAATGAAAAGAATTCAAACAACAATCAAAGGGGGAAAATCACGAACCCTAGTAGAGATAAAAGAGAACTTTGTGGACGTGGTTTGGTTGTTCCTGTTCGTATCAATCTATTGGTGGGGAGGCCTTTAATTTAAGGTAGACCATCATCTCATCTTCCCGACTTCTAAGCACCACTATTTTATCAATGGTTAAACTCCTTTCCTTGCTTCCTTCATCAACACAAGTGAGACTCTGTTCTCCAATTCATCAATGACTAAATCCTTCGCCCCTCTTCCTGCTTTTGTGCTCTTCCCTTATCCTGTCCGCTTCCTTCACCAACACAAGCGGGTGAGTCGAACATCCGACGATGATCGATGCAACCTCCTTCTACGAATCCTTTTACACTCATGGTTGATTTTGAAAAATTGGAATCCGTTCTAAGGAAGAGAATTAATTGATGAATAGAATGAATCGGATTTGTTTAATTGAATTGAATTGATAGATGGATTGATTACCAGTTGGAGGTAGAGGACATCTCACTGGAAACCAGGAGATAGTGGAGAAGAAAGGCAATGGAGGAGAAATGTGAAGAACGGAGAACGGAGAAAAGACGAAGAAGAAGATAAGAACGAAGAAAGGAAGATCGGAGAAGAAGAATGTGCAATTCTCTGAAAATGGGATAAGGGCCTGTTTGTCTCCAACATAAGTTACTGTAGCAACTTATTTGATCAACAGATTTTCAGCTTAAAGGACCCAGATGTAATTGTTTGACTAACGGGTATCCATCTGTGAGAAGGGCATCTAACAGGGCGGTATATGTAATTGATTCTTAATTTAATTTAGGGCCATTTTCATAAACACCCCTTATTGTTTGCTCCAATCACAGATTAGTACCTACTATTTGAAGTATTACAAATGCACCCAAAATCCACATCCGGCGTTGACTCAGTTGCATATGTGTCAATGCTAGCTTAGTTGGTTGCTTGTGTGGCATGACATGGACTCCCATGTCATTAAATATTTCTGATTAATTATATTCAGAGAGACCTATTTGTAATTGATTTGATAACGCATGGGTTCATTTGTAATTGAATTATAACTAAGTTGGGTGAAGTAATTGTTGGAGAATATTTATAAATTTGTAATTTATTTATGTTTGGGATGATTACATAGGGCTACCCATTTAGAAGGGTGTTTCTCACATTGATACCACTTAATGGGACAATTACATTTGGGTCCATTTTCGATTTTATCCGTTGACCAGCTTAATTAAATTGTTTCAAATGAAACAACCAAACATGGCCTTATGAAATTCTAAATAAAGAAAAGATTTTAAAAAAAAAAATCCAGCCATCTATCATCTTCTTCTTCATTCTTCATCTTCTCCAACTTGTTTCTTCTTCCTCCATCTTCTTAATATCTTCTTCTTCTCTGGTGGATTCATTCTTCTCTTTCTTTCTTCACTTTCTTCTCCGGTGGAGCCGTAAAAAATCTCAACCGCAAGCTTCGGAACGGAGCTGAAATCAGCTCTGATCCGGAGCGGAATTCTGCTCCAGATCCGGAGCTCATAAAGCTCCCGATCTGGAGCTGTATTCAGCTCCAATCGAGTATGCGATTCGGTTGGAGTCGTATCTGACTCGATTTGAGTTGTCTGACCCAATCAAATGTATAAAGCTCCGATTTCGAAATTCATCTCTGATTCATTTTTTCGGCTTTCAATTTTGATGTTTAAAGGATATTTGATCTTGATTTAAAGTTGGGGAAATTTTACAAATTGCAATAGAAATTTAGGGGCTTATTTGAGGTTTTTCGAAAAGTTATGGGTGACAAATATAAAATTAGATATCCATGGACTGAATTACAATTTGTCAAAAGGTGTTAGTGTTTAACAACTTCCAAAATCCAATAATCTGAGAGGGGCAAAATTGACTTTTCCAGGCTTTAATTCGAATTTGGTCAAGTTCGTGGACGAAAGTGTAATTGTTTTACATCTAATTGGATGAAATCATAATTGTTCGACTACGTAATACTAATGTGTAATTACGACATCTAATAGGGGGTGTGGATGTAATTTCCCCTTTATGTTTTCATGCCTACTAGACTATAATTACATACTTTTTTTACCTGCACACTATTTCTGCCTTGATTAAACATGCGTATCGAAATAACTATATTATTCAATTTGATACTTTAAAAATTAGTTCAATTCAACTTACATTAATTTATAATTGGACTCAATTAAAAAAAGCTCTAATTAATAGTTGTGTGTGCATGTGTGTTTGTGTGTGTGTATTATACTCCCTCAGTTTTTTTAAATGTTTTTTTTTTGCCATTTCAGAAGTTTTTTTAAAAGTTCAACGTTTCTTTTT
Organism: Plantago major; assembly: GCA_026545765.1. NCBI lineage: Eukaryota > Viridiplantae > Streptophyta > Magnoliopsida > Lamiales > Plantaginaceae > Plantago > Plantago major. The sequence goes on along the minus strand of CM048840.1, from coordinate 25,245,475 downwards.
TCTTTTTTTTTCCGGAAACCTCCACTTATTAATTTGTTATCACTCTCTTTCCTACTTTATATATTCTCTATCTTATTTTTCTATTATCTTTCTTACTTTTTACCATCTACTTACTATTTTATTTTATATTCCTTAAAATTCACACAAAATCAAATGATAAACCTTGTAAAAGGACGGAGGGATTACTCTCTAGTTATTTTATATTCCTTAAAATTCACACAAAATCAAATGGTAAACCTTGTAAAAGGACGGTGGGATTACTCTCTAGTTTCACTAAAAGTTTTAAAATTTATCATTTTGGGCCCTTTTTTAAGATTTACTTTTCCGTAAATGGAAATCCACTAACTACAATTATTAATTTTTCATTTTCTCTTTCGTAATTTATCTATTCTCTCTCTTACTTTTTACGATCTACTTACACTAGCTATTTTATCAATTAAACCATCTTTTACTCAATTTTCCTAAAATTTGTGCAAAACTCAATTGTCAAGCTTTTACATAAATGACAGGAGTAATATATTGTAAAAACTAGGCTTCACTATATTATAACGCAATAATTTAGAACTGTTTTTACTGAAAAAAATATTATGAACTCCACATTGAATTGATGTAACTAAAATTAATATATGAACTTAAAAATAGATTGCCTACACATAATGACATGTGTCAGTAGTACGATCTTAATAATTATATTGAATTAGTTATAAAATATTGTATACTTGTATCAATAGTACAATTTTATCCTCACTAGGATTTAATATTAATGATGATATCAAAGTAAAAATCAAACAAATTTATAATGGTATCAGAGTAAAAATAAAAAAATATATTAACAAATCAATCACATAAAGAGATGTACTTGTCTAGAAGAATGAATTATAACGTCAATCTTACTTGTAATAAAATCATTAATTATGGTGGCAAATCAAATCGATCCTCACTATGACATATTTTATATAATAAAATAATTAATGGGAAAATTACATAGGGCTACCCTCTTAGTGGCTCCTCGCTCATCTGAATCCCCATTAGTGGAACAATTACATATAGGTCCAAAAAGTTATTTTTTGGTTGACCAGCTTTTAAGTCACAATGACTTATTTCCAAACCAAACACAACCTTATTCATTTTCTAACCTTTTCTAGGTTAATCAAACATGTTTTTTTTTTTTCACCATTCACTCCCACTCCCGCCCGCCAAAACCACACTCCTTCTTCTTCATACAACTGCTTCCGCCATTGGCGAAATTCTGCAATTATCGAACCAAAATTGACCTTCTTTGCTGGCTTTCTTCAATATTTGCGAGTAATCGTTGGTTATTGCACCTGTTGGCTTCGAATCGGCACTGAAAAGGTATGGTTTTTAAAAAAAAAATTCTGATTTTCTGAAATTCATCCTTTTCTTGTTATTTTCGTGTCAAAACCTGTTTGTATTAGTACGAAAGGTGGCGTCTTTGGCTCCGATTTCACTGAAATTGGCAGTAGTGTTTAACAGAAATCCCAGATAGGGTTTATTTTTTGAACTATGTTTGATCAATGATCTCGTACTTTTTGTTGTTTCAGTGACAATGGGAACTCTATTTAACATACGGATTCATTACTGCAAGGATGAGTACATGCTTACCAATATCAACCCTTCCAGGTATTCTCATTCGAAACTGATGAATGATGTGTATAGGACTGTGTTAGATGGTGTGCAAACCACTGGTTCTCTGTTTTTTAGTATGGTTGCTGATATTGATGGAAGTTTTGATCGTATTGAGTTAGTAGATGATGCTAGCGTTAGGAGTATGTTTGAGTCTAATATGAAACATATGGAAGTAGAACTGCACTTAGAGAGTAGTGATGTTGAGCCTTTAGCTGTGGATATGTCTGCTACTAAAAGAAGAAGAGTTGATGATGATGTGGATGTTGAGTACATACCTCCTAGGGAATTTCAGCAAGACAGTAGTAATGCTAGAAGGAGGTTGTTTAGGCAGAGGAGTTGTAAACCAAGACCACCCACCAGTCCTCCCAATTACCCCCCACACCCCCCAGCTTTTGTTGATTTAACAGAAGATGATGGAGATATACCTCCACCTCCTCCTACTCAAGAAACACAACCAACCCCAAAATCTCCTAAAACTCCAAGAGCTTCAAATAAATCCAACCCTTCTCCAGCTCCTAGTCCTTACATACCTCAACATCATGAACCAACCCCTCAGAAATCTTTTGTTGATCAACCTGCTGTGGGTGATGCTGAGTTTGAAGATTTGTTTGAGAGGATCTTCCAAGAGAACCTACCAACTAATCAAACTAAGGCAGCTAGCAAGGTAGCTCATGAAGAAGTACTTGTTGAGGACTGGGTTGATGATGAGGATGACATAAGAGAGGAGATGAATAAGATGAAGGAGAAGATTCTTGCTGCTGAGAGACTGAAAGGGAAGATGGTTGAGAGTGAGAGTAGCATGAGTCATGCTACTGATAGTGATGATTCAAGCTTCCATGTTGCTGAAGATGCTATGGAAATTGAGTCTGAAGTTGATGGTTGTGAGTATGAGAATGAGCAGGTGCCTATACAAAAAAATAAGAATGATGATGAAAGGGATGCTAGGGATGCATTTGGTTGGCAGTATGAGGCACCTGATAATGAGTATATGTATGATAGTGAGGATGAAGCAATAGGCTTTAAGAGGTGTAAGAAGGCTGACTGGGAGTCTGACAATGAGGAGAATGGAGCAAATGGGAGTGGGGAGCAAAACCAAACTGCAGAAACTAAAACTGAAAATGTTGAGCCTGCAAATGTTGAGACTGAGACTGCAAATACAAATGATGCTGCAGAGTTTGATGACCTGGACCCTAACTTTGAGTATGAGAGTGAGGATATTAATGTCTTGAGTGATGAAGAGTTGATTGGTGATGAATTTAATGAGAACAATCAGCTGTGGGATAGGGAGTTTAAAGAAGGAGATGTATTTGCAAGTGTGAAAGAGCTAAGGCAGAGGGTTAAAGAGTATGTGTTGAAGGTAGGGTTTCATTTGGTTAGGGTTAAAAATGATAGTGCTAGATACACTGTACATTGTGGAGGTAAAGGTTGTTCATGGAGGCTTCATGCAGGTATATTTCCAAACTCAGTAACTCCAAAGTTAATTGCTAGCATTGTCAATAGTTTACTAACTAACTTTTCTACAATTTAGGTGTTTTGGATGATGAAGTCTCCTTCATGATAAGGAGTTATCAAGGAGGACACAAATGTGTTAGAAAAGTTGATCAAAGGCAGGCAGGTTAGCAACTAAGTTACTTGAGCCAATGAAGGAAACTCCTGGAATAACATCCAAGAAACTTGAACCTTGGGTCAATAAGAAACTGGGAATCAAAGTGCCATACATGAGGGTTTATAGGGCTGTGCTGAAAGCCTTGGAGATATTAGGAGGCAACCCTGAAGAAGCATTTAGGTTGTCACCTAAGTACAGAGAGATGGTACTTAGGACAAATCCTGGATCAATAGTTGAGTTAGCTGTTAAACCTGCAATTGAAAAGCCACCTCACTTTCAAAGGTTATTATGTGGTTTGGAGGGCCTAAAAAGGGGATTTCTAAATGGGTGCAGCCCATTCCTCTTCTTTGATGGGTGTCATTTAAGGGGAAGATATGGTGGGCATCTGTTGAGTGCAGTTTCTACAGATGCAGATTGTGGGATATTCCCAGTTGCTTGGGCTATAGTTGAGTCAGAGTGTAAAGAATCTTGGGGCTTCTTTTTGCAATGCCTTGAGCAATTTGTTGGTCCATTTGATGCTGACAAACACTGGCATTTCATGGCAGATAGACAAAAGGTAAACATGTCATATTTATTTGTTAACTTGTTGTTTATTGATTAGTTTGTGAACTTGACTCTTAATGATTTATAAATCACAAATGCAGGGTCTAGTTCCAGTGATTGAAGAGTTAGCCCCAAATGTTGTCAATAGAAAATGTGCAAAGCACACATATATGACAACTTCAAGCAAAGATGGGGCAGTGTAGACCTAAGGAGGTACTACTGGCAAGCTGCAACAGCCTACACTTCATATGGCTTTAACAAAGCAATGCTCAAGATGAAAAATGTAAGTGTTCCAGCACACAATTATTTGATGAACATTCCTTTAGGATTTTGGGCAAGGTATGCCTTTGACCCAACTCCAAAGATAGACCACTGCACTAACAATGTTAGTGAGAGCTTCAACTCATGGGTTGAGCCTATAAGAGGATTCTCTGTTTTGAATATCATGGAGGTAAGTTTATTATTAGATCATTATGCTTTGTACGGTTTATGCTATATGTGATCATTGTTAACTAGGTAATTTATATGTTTTGTAGGGGATAAGAAAACAAGTGATGCAAAGGTTGGTAGTGAGGATATAGAAGGGTGCATCTTGCACCTCAGTTGTGATGCCAAGGGTGTTGGCAAAGCTAAATGAAACACATGATCAATCAAGAAGATGTAGATTGATTTCTGAGGCTGGAAATGTGTATGAGATTGAGGACTACTCATATAACTTTGTGGTTAATCTTCAGACTATGTCTTGTGATTGTAGAAGATGGGACATTGGAGGCATCCCATGTAGGCATGCTTGGGTGGCTATCAATCACAGCAGACAAGATGGGGAAAACTTCATAAGTGATAACCACACAAAAGCTGCATACATGAGGGCATATGACATGATGATACAACCAGTGCCAAACTATAGGTTTTGGCCAAATGATCTAACTGAGGAAGAATGCTCACCTCCAATAGTTCTTAGGCCACCTGGAAGACCTCCTGTAAAAAGGATCAGACATCCAAGTGAAGGTGGTGCCAGGCCCAGGAGAATTAATGCTCCATTGCACAAACAAAGAAGACCACCAAAATGTAGTCTATGTGGTGTTAGAGGACATAACTGTAGGAAGTGTCCTACTTTGGTGAGCATTATGTCTTTGTAATAGTGCATTATTAGTGCATTTAGCTATCTTTTGAATTACTGCTCCATTGAATTTAAGTTCTGGTTGGGTCTCATTTGCAGGAAAAGGATGGAGATGAGGAACCAATGCAGTCACAAGCAGATGCAAATGAAGAGTCACAAGCAAGTCAACCAGAAGAAACAAATGATGTAAGTGATTGGCTATCCTTGAATCTGTATGTTGTGTATTTGGGACTTTATGAATTTGCTCTCCATTAGTTGAGTGTTTGTTGTGTATTTGATGACTTGTGATATGTATTGTGCATGTATTGTGGTTTTTGATGACTTGTGATATGTATTGTGCATGTATTGTGGTTTTTGCTGAGTTGGGATATGTATTTTGCATGTAGACTACCAATGAGGAGAGTTTAGGGAGTGGCAGGGGTAGAGGAAGGAGTGGCAGGGGAAATGACATTGGGAGAGGAAGGTCTGGCACTGGTAGAGGAAGGAGTGGCAGGGGAAATGGTAGAGGAACTGATCAAACTGGCACTTCAAGTACTGGAAGAGGCAGGAGTACAGGTGGAAGGTCTTTAAGGGGAAGAGGTCTAGGGAGATAGTTTGGTTTGTAGATAAGCACTTGTGGTGCTCTGCTTTTGATTGCAATTTTGATACTTTAGTCTACTTTTGCTGGGATTAAACTACTTTTTGGTATGTTTGACTACAATATTTGTATTGATAACTTGCAATTGAAAACTAAGCTCAATACAATTTGATTCCTATCTTGGTTACAATGTTTGATCTAGTTTAATGCTTTAAGGCAAATAAGTTTCCTAATCCAAAAGTATTTGTCTACATTAGCCTCCACTCTCTTATGTCTTCTTTGAACTGTTGGTTGTTGTTGCACATTTTGCACCCTTGACTGTTGATGTAGTGGAGGCTGAAATGGAACAAATTCACAAAGCAATTGTGTGTGCATGACATCTCCTCGTTGTGTTTGTACATTTTCTTCTACATTAGACCATTCTGAAAATCCATGCTTCGGACAACGCCAATAAAATCTTCCTACATGTGGTTGATCCGTATTAACAGATAAACTAGTATGTTTACTGCAATTTGGCTTCTTACAAACTGGACGAATAACACCACTTGCCGGATAATCACTTGAAACATTCGAGCGAGAAGCCATTGTTGAACTATAAGATATTCTAGTGAAAAAATCTGAAATAAGAAGATAAAAATGCAAGTTTTTGGTGTATAAATAGCCTCCATTTAAATTACCAACGGCTAGTTTTTTTTAAAAAAAAGGGTCAAATTTCAATTACATCGAAGTATACATAAGTTTTGGTCTAATTACATGTAGATCCACACGTGTATGTCACGTGTGATCGAGAAACTAAGGCTGTTTGGCAGCTTAAAACAGCTGAAAAATAAGCAGAGGTACAAATGGATTTTCAAGCTTTTAAATCGCCAAAAGTCAAGTTCGTGGACCTATATGTAATTAAGTTTACACTAACAGAACTTATACGTTATTGTTCCAGTAATAGGTACCCATCCGTAATTAAGAAATCTAAGAGGGGGTCCATATGTAATTTGCCCATAATTAATTATAGTGTCAGTAATACCTTTAATAATACTAAAACACTTTGAACAAAAAAGGTATGGATATATCATATTAAATTAACTATTGGTCTAGAAGAATGAAGAAAGAGATGAATAATTTATCAAGAAAATGGAAGATAAGGTCTAATTTAAAGAACAAATTTTGATAGGAAAAAGGGTAAAAAATGGTTTTTTAAAAAAAAAAAATTGTGTTAATCAATTACATATACGCCCACAATAGTTATAATCCAATTACATATACATCCCACACATGCATGTCAACTGTTGGTCAACACATGTGTTAATAAGTTGCAAAATCAATTACAGATAAACCCATAGGCATGCCAAATCAGCAAAGGCGTGTGTCTCCGACGTTGACTTTTGGGTTCATTTGTAATTAGTTTTCGAATTCAGTTCATTTTCTGGAACTGTCTGTAAATCCTCAAACAGTGGGTACTAATCTGTGATGAGGCCATATTGGAGGGGTAGGTTTTGTAAATATCTCTTTAATTTAAATTGGACCAATTTGTAATATATATTTAAAGTAGAATTTAATTAAAAAAAACAATATGTTTTCTCCTTTTAAATTACAAGCCCTAATGCAACTTCAACAAAACCAATTAAAAAAACTCAATATGTCTTCTCCAATTAAATTTCAAACCCTAATTCAACCCCAACAAAATAAAAAATAGTAGAAAAACAACGACAACCAATCTTTATTCTCCATCTTGTCCAATTGAATTAAAACAGATCAATTCGCACTAACATGAACCATAATTCAACTAAAAAAAATGGCAATCCATTATCAGAAATAACTATTTTTTTATTTTGAAGAAGCTAAAATTTTATTAAAACGCAGATCAGAGCATAAGAAATGCTACTGACCGCAACACTTCAGTACACACCGATCCAATAAAACATAGACCAGTCTAACATCATGCTATACAGATAGAAATAAAAGAACCACATCAAACCAAAAACCAACGGACTCCAGCCACGCACATCTAAACCCACATCATACCCCGCAAACAAAGAAGCAAGGAAAGAGTATTCCCTGCAATGATTCTTGTCGATGTCCAAAACGAATGAACTCCTGGCCACCCTCATCGTCTAGTATGTCAGAGCACAGAGCTAAGCCAAGAGTTAGAGGGTGTGAAACCAGAACCACCAACGGGGGAATATTCACGTCGAGGACAAACAAATCATCCCAATGCAAATGATGTCCCGATGAGGCATCCAAAGGGAGTCAGACACACAAACAAAAACCACCACAGACAATAATTCCATCACTCCCAGTTGCAAAGAATATAACAGGATACAGATAAAAAATACAGACGCCCAATAACCTATTAAACAGTAATCAGCACTCCCATAGGCACCCTCTCCCAATCACCAGCAAAGGAAGAGTCAAACTAGAAAAAGGGACTCGGATCAGATCCAGTATTCCAATAGGCGCGCGTTCCCAATCACCAAAATCATAAGCCGGTAGAATTAAATTTCTAGCTTTGATAATCGCCCACCAGCAGAACTTAATTTTCTCAAAAATTTCCAAACCCATTGGACGCGATCCATCAAAGATTTGCTCATTTCTCGCCTTCCAGATGTACCAAACAGTAATGTGCCAAGCCATATACCATATATCTTTGTTTCTTCTTGTAGGCGTATATTTTTCAAAAGACAGTAGATTTTCCACAGCATCATCAGTCCAGGAACAGTTGAAATCCATCCACGCCAAAACCTTAGCCCAAACAAAAGAAGCGAAGCTGTAGCCAAAGAAAAGATGAGATACATATTCGTCCTCCGCAGAATCACAGAGTCGACAAGCAACTGATTCATCTTGAGATAAAATATTCCATCTTCTGAGATTTTGCAGAGTTCGTATTCTGTTTAAAATTACCCTCCAGATGAAAGTGTTATATTTCAAAGGCATCCAGCAATTCCAGACTAAATTAGACCAAGCCGTAGTTGGAATCAGCCCTCCTTCCTTGCTGATCTTAACTTGTGCATATCCAGACTTTGCAGTATACAAATTCTCCTTTCAATGGAGCCATATCCATCGATCTCGGCCAGCAACATCAGCTTTATACCTGTTCAGCAAACAAGATAAATCTCCCACAAGATTAGCTTCCCAAATAAACAAATTGCGTCTCCAAGACCAAAGGTTAGACACACCCAGTTCACAGATAGCTAATCTATCTATCACCAAGCAGCTTTTTTCAGTCTCCAGGCTATAGAGTCTAGGAAAAACTTCACACAGCCTCACCCCGCCTCCACCCATCTATCTTCCCAAAACCTAATAGATTTTCCATCCCCTAAACTTCCAGCAACACCTTCCCAAAACCAATCACTACAACCACAATGTTTAATAAGATCTCTCCACCATGAAGACCAATTCCTACCCCAAACTTTCTCACGCCTACTTAATTCCACCACCTTATGAAAATCCCCATATTTCGATCTAAGAACGGTAACCCACAAAGCTTTTTTCTCAACTAATAGCCGCCACACCCATCTGCCTAAGAGAGCAAGATTGAACAAATCAAGATTTTTCACCCCTAAGCCCCCTTGCTCTTTGTAATTACACACGGTCTCCCAATTAACCCACGCAACTTTCCCTTTCCCACCCAAAACCCCTCCCCACAAAAAATGTCTTTGCAATTTTTTTAACCGGGTAAGAATGAAAGATGGTAATTTGAAAAAAGAGAGGTAATAAATCGGAAGGGAATTGAGCACCGCATTTGTCATCACCAGTCGACCCCCGAAAGATAGGAAAAGATTGTCCCAATTTTCCAACCTTTTTTTCATACGCTCCACCACTTTATTCCACACATGTTTATCACTTGGTTTGGATCCAATTGGTAGCCCCAAGTAAACAAAAGGCAGCTCGCCGACTCCACAATTAAGAGTGTTAGCCCAATTCAACAGCACCTCCTCTTCTATTTCAACACCAATTAAACAACTCTTGCGGAAGTTAATCTTTAACCCCGACCACCACTCAAAACTTCGAAGCACGCACTTCAAAACAACAATGTTTTCTTTCTTCGCCTCCCCAAAAATAATCGAGTCATCTGCGTATTGGAGATGAGAGATCAGCACATTATCAGTCCCAATTTTCAGCGCTTCGAATCTGTTATCAATGCACACCTTTTCCATCATCCTACTCAAGCCCTCTGCCACCACTAGATAAAGAAATGGCGAAAGCGGATCTCCTTGCCTAAGCCCCCTTCCCAATCTAATAGACCGTGTCGGACTTTCATTGATAAGAATTAATGTTTCTGCTGAAGACACACATTCATTTATCCATCTACACCAGCCGTCACCAAAACCTAACACCTTCAACATTTTCAAAAGAAAGCTCCAGCTCACGGTATCATATGCCTTCTCAAAATCAATTGTGAACATAAAGAGGCTCTTCTTTTTTTTTTTTTTTTTTCCTTAGCTTCATTAGCCACAACCACACCATCAAGAATATTTCTATTCCCAATAAACGCCAACTGATTCCAAGAAATCACCTGATCCAGCACCTTAGCAATTCGGTTCGCAAGAACATTAGCTAACATTTTATACAAACTGACGATTAGAGAGATAGGCCGGTATTCTTCAATGGCCATTGGATTAGCGCATTTCGGTATTAGAGTGATAAATGAGGAATTGAGTCCCCTAACCAGCTTGGCATTAGAATGAAACTCCTCAAAAAATGCCAGCAGATCTCCTTTCATGACATCCCAAAAGCTGCGATAAAATAGAAAATTAAAACCATCGGGACCGGGACTCTTCTCCACCCCGCAGTCCCAAACAGCAGCTTTAATTTCTTCTTCGGTAAAAGGTACCTCCAACTCTGCCCTATTGTCTGTGCTGAGTATACTGCCATCCAGTGAGCTTGGCAGACAAAATTTTGAACAACAGTAAATATTGATTCAAAATGCGTGCTTACAACATCTTTAACCTCGTTCACCTCTTCTAACCATTTCCCATTGACTCGAACACCTTTAAACCCTTGGACCGACCTTTCCTTTCGACACATTTATGAAAGAATTTAGAGTTCGCGTCACCTTCCTTCACCTATTGATGTCGTGCTTGTTGTGTACGGATAAGGTCCTTCATTTCAAGTAACTTGTTCAGCTCAATCCAAGCCTTCTTGCGATTTTCCAGGTTTGCATCCTCCAGCCCTCCTTCTTCCATTTTAAGATCAAACTCCTTTACTGCCTCCTCCGGAATCTCAATTCTCTTGTCAATGTGTTCAAAATGTTCTTTGTGCCATAGCTTAATCTTCTCTTTGACATGCTTTAACTTTTCCTTTACAACGAAACCATTCCACCCAGCTACCTTATAACTCCTCCATTCATGCTCCACCATCTCTTTAAAGCCCTTCTCTTTTAACCAACCGCTCAATAACTTGAACGGTTTTGGGCCCCAATTTGTAACTTCTTCCTTTAACAGAACAACGGCGTGGTCCGAGATCTTTCGTTTAAGTCCAATTTGGACAAGGTTCGGCCAACGTTTCACCCATTAAGATCTTTCGTTTAATAACGATATTAATTATTTACTTTCATATATTTCATCAATTATTTGTAAGTAAGTGACACGATAAGACGCGTTGCATACTAGCGTGTTCTCACGTTCTAGTAAAAATACAAATACAATATGCTAAAAACCAAACACCTGGGTTGTTTATTCCGGTACATTATGATGTATGCTCTGTAATTTATATTTTGTTCGTAAGGTTTTTAGTTAGTGTCCTTGAAACACTATGCAGTATGTGATCACATTCGTATCAAATCCTGCATTTTCACATCACAATATTCGTGTCACTGCAAACTAATTAGAGTTACATACCCTGAGTTATTAATAATTTGCGTGAAACCCCTCTAAGTTAACGAATTAGTACAAAACCCCCTTGAGTTATTAAAAATGAGCACAAAACCTCCCACCCTTTATTTTTAAAGTGTATGAGTTACACTCTCATTAGGTGTGACTATAGATGTTTGTTTATGTTATCTTACACCAAATCAATCCAAAAAAAAAAAAAAAAAAACCATAGTTATTAAAAATATGCGCAAAATCACATGAAATTCTTATAAAGTCATTGCAATACCACTCTTACATAAATATTAAATATACATGATGAATTCGTATTGTGTGCAGTTTGATTCGTTAGTCCAAATTTTTGAAAATATTAAAATGACTTAAATTTGAGCTATTAAAAATAGTAAAACTCTATTTTTTTCCTGGTTAAATGAACAACAAAAATCGAACACACACTACTGGTTATATAACACTGAAATATATAAATAACAACCATAGATAACACTAATTAAGATTGTCATTACATATCAACAACATATACCAATTCATTATTAGTGTAAACGGAAAAAAGTGAGGGCAAAAGATAATAAACTGAAACTATGAATGTCCAGTCCACCTAGTCGCGTTAATTTGGAGTAAGAAAACCTAAAAGAACATCCATTGTCGCACCTAACATGAGCACGCCGTAAAAAAAAAAGGCTGAGAGGGTTCCACGCCATGTTTTAATAACTCGGGGGGTTTCGCGCACATTTTTCATAACTCAGGGACTAATTTATTAACTCAGAGGGGTTTCGTGCACATTTACAATAACTTAATAGGGTATTTTGCATTTAACCCAAACTAATTAATAAGGTTAATTTTACGTAGTGTCAGTTGCATTCATTAGCCACAAAAAAGGTTGGCTGCAAACTAATTAAGGTTAGTTTTATTTAGGTTTAAAAGTTAAAATATATTCCAACTTTATAAATTTTGATACATATATAGTTAAACTTTAATTATGACACATATATTGTCAAACTTTTATCTCAATTTGCACGTATAGATTTCCGGTGTTTTTTTGAATCAGAATTAGTTAAATTATGAGTTAAAAAAAATCAAATCTCTCTTAATTAATCCAACAGAGCATCTATTAAACGTGGATATAGATAAAAATCAAATTATATATACTTGAGGTTCCCATGTTTTACAGTTGCACACCCAAACTATTAATGGAGAGAACTTTGAACCCGATTATGCAGTCTGAAAGAAAATACAAATTTTTTACTGTTAACAACTCATATATCTATCTAACAAATCCCAAGAAACAACAATGATGAAAATAAATATGTGCCAAAAGTTTCACAACAACAATCAGAACACCATAAAGTGGAAAACAGAAGCAACATTCTAAAACTATATTAACCATTTTTAAATTGGAGAAAATAGTTATAACAGATCTATGGAGTTAGAAACATGTATTGTATGCTTTTGCTAACAAAAAACGACAGTTTTGAAGTTTCTCCAATTAAAAGTTAGGCTATGTTATTTTCAACTGAAAACTCATTCAATTCGGTTCGATTCGATTCGATTCTATTGATTCGATTCATTTAAATTTGATTCAAATCTTGATTCGATTCGATTCATTAAATTCATATTATTATTATTATTATTGTTGTTGTTGTTGTTGTTGTTGTTGTTGTTAATAATAATAATAATAATAATAATAATAATAATAATAATATTATTATTATTATTATTATTATTATTATTATTAATATTATTTTATCATTTATTTACACACCCGATCTTTTGTACGAGGAAAATAAGAAAATTTATCCAATTGAGTTATTTTCAACTTTTTTTCTTTCTTTCTTTTTAATACGACTTTTAGTAGATCAATGAAATAAAGAGTATAGTTACAATTTGAACTAACAAAAAATCTACATGTTCAAAAACTCCAAAACAAGTTAAACCAAACCAAAAATCGGACCAAACTTTATAAAAATAATATTATATATCACAAATATTGAAAAATGGCATTTATTCCTCTATATTATCTTCCTCGGGCTCTATATTGCCTGGAATAGAGCACCAAATTCTCAATGTCATCTCCTTGCGCACCCTGTTCATCGTTTCTTTCCTTGTCGGGTTCAATAAATCATTATCCACTCCACCTTGGATATTGATATCATGTTGCAAAACTGGTATTTCAAGTTTACACATGCGCATAAAATTATGCAGAGTGAAGGTAGCAACAATCACGTATATTTGATATGTGTCTTCCATTTGAGGCATCGTATAAAGTACCTTCTACGCGGCTGGTTTTAAAGTTTGTTATACAATAATAAATAAAAATGTAAAGTGACAGAAAAAAGAGTAGGAAGAATGTGAGAAAGATGACAAAAATAATATATTTTTTTAATTGTGATTATATATACCATCATATAATTGTTATTATTATTATTACACAATAATTTCTTGATTCGATTCGATTCGATTCGATTCAATTCGATTCCATTCGATTGATTCAAATCGATTGATTCAAGAAATTTCGATTGAAAATAACAGAGACTTAGGGATGTACAACTTTGAAACATGGCAAATTAAAGTACATATAATCTGATTTCTATCACCTGCTACGTTTAACTGAAGTTACATTGGATTGATTTTTGACTTTTTTAACTTGTAAATTAACTAGTTCATGTTAAAAAATAATCATAAATATATATGTGCAAAGTGAGATAAAAGTTTTGCAACATATGTGTCAAAGTTAAAGTTTGACTATATATGTGTTAAAATTTATAAAGTTGGAATATATTTAAACTTTTAACCCTTTTATTTATGTTAGTGTCTCTTAGCCAGCAAAACATTGACGCACACCACTTGACTTTGTATGCATCACTCCTACCATTAATTTCAATTGCAATCCGCTATGGATGCAATATAGGTTTTTCAATGTTTAACTCATCAACTCAACTTGAGAATCAATTCATCTCAAAATTATTACAAGAAGAATAGAGAAAAACTTAATACCATGCACCAAAGCTAAACTAACCTTCTAAATAATCTTGTCTACTCAAATTGCTTATGTTCAAGCTAGCTACATATCTCAGCAAGTTTGGTTTCTCTTCTCAATCTGCCACCGAAGCTGAATAAAATCATCAACTGAACATGGAAGTGTTAGAGGGCCATTGACATTGTACCCATAAACCTCACTAGCTCTTTCAAGTAGCTTCTGAAACAAGGGGTTGCACAAGTATGAAATTGGGACTGAAAATTTCTCAAATCGTCGCGAATAATCCTGATCATCCGCATCATCTGTTAACCCTACTTGCACTGCAACCCATCCTTTCTTCAACTTGTACTTCTTTTCATTTGCCATGTCTCAATTTTGTAAAGAGTTTGATTTTCCAATAAGTTCTATGTTAGTTTCTTGTAATTAAGGTTAATTTATAACAATCACAATCTTGAAAATCCGTTATGATTTATAGGAGTACGATTGATACTCTTTTGTACAAGAGATTCTGTCTTGTTAATTACAACTATTTGGTCAATTACAAAGTGGAATCCTATAGGTATATCGATTCCTCTCTTTTTGGTCGTCAGTCTTGGATACCTTTTTATCTTGCTATTGTTCTTTTTATATTTATTCAATTTTGATCAATTACCAAGTAAGTACATACTAACTTCAACCACAAATTCTAGAAAAGGGCCTGACTTTCCATTAGAATAGGAAAAGCCGGTTTCAGCACGCGGTCAGTGGTCAGAACAAACTTTTCCCCCAGTTATTAAAACTCACAAATACAACATTAATTCCCCCAGTTATAAAAATTCACAGACACAACATAAATTTCCAGTTATAAAAACTCACAGATGCAAAAACCACAGACAGATGCAAAAAACTTACAGACATAAGATAAATCTTACAGATGCAAAAACTAACAAACAGAAGATAAATCCACCAGTTTTATAATCTCACAGACATAAGATATATATCACAAACATATAACAAATATCCCAGATACAAGATAAATCTCACAGATGCAAAAATCCCACAGACACAACAAAAATCTCACAGTTGCAAAATCCCACAGACACAACATAAAATCTCTCAGTTACGATATAAATCTCACAGATGCAAAATATCACAGATCTACATCAATTCCATATATAGATTCCCTGCCTGACCAATTGAATTAGCCGTAGGGTTAAAATTAATATACTGAAGCGTGTACTCTTCCCCCAATTCCTTGACCCTAACATTCATGAAATCGAAAATTTTCGGAAAAGTGTGGGGCGACAGCTTGATCTCCGATCTGGTGAGCGGGTGGATCAGATGCATGTGATTGTTGTTGTCCCTCTCGAGCTTGATGATCCATGAGGATTTCTCCGGAATCGGTGATTGTAGAACATAGACCGAGCGCCTGGAGAGGTAGAACCCCCAGCTGGTGTTGGAAATGCAAGAATTTGGGAGGATCGGGTAGCGGTAGGAGGTGAAGGGCGGTGGCTGGACGTCGGCCGCCAGGCAGAGCAGACGGAACGAAAGCGGAGAAGATCCATGGAGGTGGGGAGATGAAGGTCCGTGGTTTTGGATCTGATTTAGGGGTTTTTATAGTGTGACCAAGATTTTCGGGCAGCTGGAGAAACTGACCGCGAGCAATTTAATGTAAAAAAACCGGACTTTCTATATTCTAATGGAAAATCATGCCCTATACTATACTTATTGCTTTTCTTTATTTTAATTATTACTGTAACATCATAAACTTTGCTAAGAACGGGTCTTGATTCCACAATGAATAACAGACAGATATACATTGTTATAGTGATCAGTACTGAGAACATTTAACACTATGAAAAGAGGATCAAATTCAATACAATTCCGTACCTACGAAACGATCTTGTTTTATTCGACCATATACTCGTAAGTGCCTTATTTCGTCCGTTACTTGTCCGTATACTTTTTGTTGGCTTAGTTGTAATCAATCGACAATGAATTTCAAATCATTAATAATTTACATGAATTGCTGCATTACAAGTTGAACATGTTAATTAGGATTTAGGAGTATATTAAACGGGTGGGATATATATATATATATATGTACACGAACCTCTTTAGTAACCAATAAAAGAACTACCTGAACCTTATACCAAAATCTTCCCCGTTCAAACTCAGGCCAAGAAACCCGAATTGTCCAAATATAACATAAATTTCGCAACATTATCTTCGTCTGCAAACTCATTCAGTTCAGTTCAGTTCAGTTCTGCTTAATTATATTTTATACTATAATTCAGTTCAGTGCAGACGAAGATATCAGAAAATTAGTCAATTAATATCCATGTTCGGAAATATCAAAAGTCCTCAGATTATATATTTTTCACTTTTTTTTCTTCTGAAATACGTATCTGACCCGTACCCATAGAGCACCAGCCAACAACTCAACCGGTATGTTAGACGATTGAGACACAATATACATATTACTCCTTTCTGTTTTTAATATAAGATGTTTTAACTTTTTCATAAGAGTTGCATATAAAAATGGGGAAAACGGAATTTCATGTTAAAATATTCAAAACATATTACATTTATCAAATACTAGTATAGAAAAACCCAAAACATACTAGTAGTACTATTTACTATAAATAATGTGAGAGAGTACTAGAAATCAAACGACACTAGTAATAAAACTGGCTTGGCTCCATAACCTATGGTGACATAAAGTTGTAGTACAAATTAAAAGTGCAAGCTACTACTAAGAGAGTGTTAGCTAAGTACAAAACGATACCACTAAGTTTCAAAGTGATTTGGCCCCGTACGTGTTTATATTTACAGCTGATTCTCTTGCTCCTTGTATACAAGGAATCATCCGTAATGGACAAAGGCACTATGATGCCACTTGAAGATAGTGAATCGTGGAATGAACCACCTTGTCTTATGCACGGATTTGTATTCAATTTCGTCCCTTGTTAGTGCAATTTATCCTCACTAATCACCAAAGCATTGTTAAATAGCATCAAACTTAGTTTCTTAGTAATCATTGGTTAAATAACTAAAATGAAACAAAAAGAGAGGAATCAATCTACCAATTGGAATATTATTGGATGTATCATTATTCCGATTTGTACTAATTCACAAATTGCATGTTGTTAACAAGAACGTACGGAATCTCTCGTTGCTTATCACATTCATGTGTTGAGTTTCAACATTATAAATAGATCAGACACATAGTTAAATAGCATCAAACTTAGTTGCTTTTACACTCTTACGCAGGTTAATTGATAAATAGCATCAAACATAGTTAATTGATAAGCTTCTTAATTTCCTTTTCTTCATACAAAAGAATGGCAAATTTGATCAAGAAGTCCAAGTTGAAGAGAGGATGGGTCACGGTCCAAGTGGGATTAGCAGATGATGGATATGATCAATATGATGTTGAGTGTGCGAGACGATTTTGCATCCCAATTTCGTACTTATACAATCCCTTGTTTCAAGAGCTCCTTGACAGAGCTACTGAGGTCTATGGCTACAATGTCAATGGCCCGTTAATGCTACCTTGCTCGATCGAGGATTTTCTTCATCTCCGATGGCAGATTGAGAATTAGAGAAACTGGACGGCCAAGCAAGTACTTGAGAACTTGAGATTAGTAGCTTGATCAGCGTATAAGGTTTTGAGACCCGTACGAAAATATCAACAATCTTTAGAAGTAGTATTATCTAAGTTGTTGAATATTCCGTCCATTTTGAATTTGTTAAAGCTCTCACTTTTGACTGGGCAAAATAAATACCTAGACATATTAGTTAGATGACGGTGGCAATTTTTCTCTTCATATATGATCTACCTGAAGCTCGTTTATAACCACGGGTTTGGACTTTTGGGTATCTTTTTGTGCCGTGTAGTTGTATCTAAGAGAGCTATACTTTATTGGGACATCTCTTATGAATTGCATATTTGTGGCTTAAAAAACACTGGTTCATGTACTCTTGGTGTAAATTGTGAATTTTATGAATTACATGAGATTACAAATGATAGATGATGGGAGTTTTAATTGGTTTTTCCCCTCATTTTGGATTGATTTACTAATTGAGGTGTTATAGAGATAAAATACTATGTTTACTTTAAAATTTAAACATCAGTTGAGCGATCATAATTGGATTGATTTATTAATTAGTTAAATCTGATGAAGTATACTCGTAAGGATGGGTCATTTGGCTTATTGGTATACTATAATGCACTACCTAGTGCATAAAAAAGATTGCAATGGTGGATTCCAACGTCCTAGGTTCAATAATTGCCAAATTTCTAGAAATCAAATTAATTAAAGCGTGTCACACTAGAAAGTTGTTGAGAAATGTACACAAGATATTTACATATATTGATTAAGGATCATCATGATAATTAGGCAAATTAGATTGCAGATAGTAAAATCATGCAGTACAACATTATTATTGATTTTCTAACATCTTCTATTCTCTATCCGCCATAGCAATTCAACAAACTCCTCAGCCGAGCATGGCAGTTTCAGAGGTCCTTTCATGTGGTAATCGTAAACATCACCAGCTCTCTCAAAAAGCTCTTGAAATAAGGGATTGTACAAATACGAAATCGGAATGTGAAATCTTATATCGTCTTGCTCATTCTCTTGACAATCCATCGCTAATCCAACTCTAACTGCCACGAATCCTTTTTTCACTTTCATTTCGTTTCTTCTACGAGTTCGTAGTGATTTTAGAGAAGAGGGAGATGACTGCATTTTTGGTGACAAGAAGCTTTTTGGTGAATGAGTTGGTATTTGATGAAATGTGACAAAGATACGAAGGATATTTATAAGGGCTATTTTGATGTATATTTGGGATTTTCATACGTTCAAATCAAGGCTAATAAGATGCAAGAAAAATGATGGAAAGAACTCAAATGCTTGTGTTGCCGTACGGAATAAAGCATAATCGTTGAAAGATGGTACCTTAATTGATAGACACGATGTTAATTTTTTGTCTTATATAGTTAGTATTGATCAGTGAGATTAGGCTAGGAAATAATACGCTATGTTCCTCAAAGTTGAATCGAATGTGGAATTTCCAAACAATAGTAAAAACGGCATCAAACTTAGATGTTTTCTAGTCACTAGATAAAAAAAAATACAAGAAATAAGTAAGGTATCCAAGAGTGACGACCATAAAGAGAGGAATAAATATATTTATTGGATACATCATGATTCCAATTTGTACTACTTCACTAAATTTTGTTATTAACAAGAACATTAAGAATCTCTTGCTGATCATGTGTCGCCTTTCAACATTATAAATAGACCAAAACTTAATAGTTGAAGAGCATCAAACTTAGTTGCTTACAGTTGAGAACTTGAGATCACAGTTCATTGAGCTCTTTCTTAATTTGTTTTCTTAAATCTTAATTACAAACACTTCAAAGGAATGGCAAACTTAAACAAGTCGAAGTTGAAGAGGGGATGGGTCGCAGTACAAGTGGGATTAGCAGATGATGGAGATGATCAACATTATAATGAGTGTACGCGACGAGTGGAGAAATTTTGCGTCCCAATTTCGTACTTGTACAACCCCTTGTTTCAAGAGCTCCTTGACAGAGCAAGTGAGGTCTATGGATACAATATCAATGGCCCGCTAATGCTGCCTTGCTCGGTCGAGGATTTTCTACATCTCCGATGGCAGATTGAGAATTACAGAAACTACCCAGGCAAGGAGGTTGAGAACTTGAGATTAATAGCTTGATCTGCATATAATAGATTATTTAGGGGGTCATTTTTACCTTTGCAGGGCAGGTTGCTTTCGTTTTCCTTTGAAATAATTGTAAACTTGATGTACATTTTGGAGCCGAGTGGAATTGAATATCTTTTGGCAACATTTGGATTGGAATTGTTAGTGATTTACTAGTACTTGTTTGATTATTTTATGAGTTGTAGATCCGCAGATATGTGTCAAATGAATTATTAAAATCATTAAATTAAGTTTACCGTATTTAATAGGAATTTTACCAAATTTTATCTGACCATCCTCTCAAAATCTGCCTCGAAGAAGTATTGAAGTTCATCTGGCAACTGAAGAAAAACCTGCGTCTGATCCAAGAAGAAGTCCCCGCACACTTAGAGAAACATTATTGGAATATCAATTGCTGCAAAAGTACGATCAAAATCCAAAAATCCTAAAGAAATTTGAGAAAAGTTCTTCATCAAATCCAAGTCAAACACGTTACATTCAATTAGATCAAGGTGAGAAGCCATTGAAGAAACGTTTCTCGGAGGCCAAACTTCTTCTAAAGAAAATCAAATGCCAAATTCCGCGACCATCTAGAAGCGTCGTGATATTCATCCATTTCAAAAGAAATTCGTTATCGTCTGGCCAAAACACTTCAAAGTTCACCATTTGATTTGAGATGAAGCTAAGAATCCTTCAAATCGGAAAATATTTTCCGATTTTGAAGTCAAAAAATCCTGGAACGAAGATTTTGAAAATGCAAGTTCGTCGCTTTAGAGACTAGAATTTGAGGATTGTAATAGAATGCCCTCATTCATCAAATCAATAAAATTATAATTTGTGCAAATTTCACTTGCTACAGGAGTACATTATAGATAGAGTATATTTTAGATGTTAAAATTAAGAGTGTTGTAACTTCTATGTACTTTCACATAAGTTTGAAAAAAAAATAGGGAAAAAAAGTGTTTTTAAATTTGAATCAACATAGGGAAACTGCAGTCTGGATTTCATATGCTGATTTTTATGGACCACAAATTTGCTTTTAGATGGTAAAAATTGTTATCCATTTCAATACAAATTTGCTTCTCCATTCGAGAAGTGAACATGGTATATGAGCTAGTAGACCAGTGATAAAGAAACGATTCTTGATTCTCGTTGCTGAAAGGTGTGGAAAAATATAACAGAACAACACTTAATTTAAGGATTAAGGATCATCCGTCAAAATTAGATTATAGATACTATACTAAAATCATAAAGCACCATCAACAATAAAAACATTATAATTTTGGCTCCTCCTATCTATTTTCTAACACTTTCTCTTCTCTATCCGCCACAGCAATTCAAGATATTCATCGACGGAACATGGTAGCTTCAGAGGCCCGTTCACATGGTAATCGTAAACTTCACCAGCTCTGTCAAGAAGCTCTTGAAATAAAGGATTGTACAAATACGAAATCGGGATGTAAAATCTTATATCTTCTTGCTCATCCTCTTGACAATCCATCCCTACTCTCACAGCTAGGTACCCTTTTTTCACTTTCATTTCGTTTCTTCTATGAGTTCTTAGTGATTTTAGAGGAGATGATGGCATTTTGATTTGGTGACTAGAGCCTTCTTGTTTCTTGAGTTGGTTTTGATGAAATGTGGCAAAGATACCAAGAATATTTATAATGGCTAATTTGATGATGAATTCAATATTTCCATACGTTCAAATCAAGGCCAGTAAAATGCAAGAAACTAAGAATTCAAATGCTTGTGTTGCCGTACGAAACAGAGCATAATTGTTGAAACATGGTACATTAATTGATTCACACGATGTTAATTTATTGTCTTTATTTTGTCTAGGTTGAATGGAATGAGTTGTGGAGAAAATAGATGCGGATCTATTTTGTCTTAATTTGTTGCCATTGTTTGAAAAACGAAACATTTTAATGTTGTACATGGTTATAAAGTGGCCTTGTTTTTTTCCATTTACGTTACCGAACTTGTTTAAATCTTTGTTGCAGAATGAAAAGTTTGAATTTGTATTGGTAAAAGTCATGAGTTAGAGTTACATGTACATGTGGAATTTGTATGTTACTAAAAAAACAAATAAATAGCAAGCTAAGGTATCCAATTAAGACGACTATAAAGAGAAGAATAAATATATTTATTGGATACATCATGATTCCAATTTGTATTAATTCACTAAATTTGGTTATTAACAAGAACTAGATAATCTCTTGCTGATCAATCATGTGTCGCATTTGAACATTATAAATAGAAGCGCATCTCTATCTCTATGACATACTACAAGTCTACTACAACATTGTCTTACAGAATACTAACAGCTTAACAATTCATTGAGATCTTTCTGTTTCTTCTTAGGAAAAGTTTTAAAATCATAAAATGGCAAGTGAAAAGAAGTCCAAGTTGAAGAGAGGATGGGTTGCGGTTCAAGTAGGATTAGCAGATGCCGATCAACATTTGCAAGACTGTACGATGCGACTTGAGAGGTTTTGCATCCCAATTTCATATTTGTACAATCCCGTGTTTCAAGAGCTCCTTGACAGAGCTAGTGAAGTCTACGGCTATCATGTTGATGGTCCGCTAATGCTGCCTTGCTCAGTTGAGGATTTTGTTCATCTCCGGTGGCAGATTGAGAAGAGGACTGATCAGTCTAATGGGTTCAGATTAGTAGCTTGATCGACATATAAGTTTATTATAGATTGCTTAGGAGTTTATTTTTTACTTTGCTGGTCAAGTTGGTTTCCTTTTGCCTTGTAATAATCACAAGATGTATTTGCATGTTGGAGTTGAGTTGAACTGAAAATTTCTTGGCTATATTTGGATTGCAACGGTTTATGTTGAACTATGACATGTTTGATTATTTGATTAGCTCGATTGAGTTTGATTGTTGTGTGGTTGTGTGTCAAAGAGAGTATATTTCAGATGTTTAATTAAGAGCGGTGTTATGTTTTTATAAGATTTGTATGGAATAATAAAGTGTGCATTTTAAACTGGAATTTGAAAAAGTTAGGTGAAAATCACTACAAGAAAATAGGTGTTTACCTGCGTTTTTATACATGCATTTGAAGAAACGCAGGTAAAAAAATGTAGCAAAATCACACCACCTGCGGTTGAGTGAAATGCATAGGGATTTACCTGCTTTTACATAAGAAGCACAGGTAAATCACAAAAAATACCTGGGTTTAAGAAATACACTTCACCCATTAAGGGTGTGTAAATTTTGACTGAATATAGTGAAATTCGGGTCTAGATTTCATATTTTGATTTTCTGGATCACTTTATATACCATCACAATTCACAATGACTTGCGAATGATACAAAATTAGAGGTGGTATGTGCTGCAAAGTTTTATTGTTCATGTTAGCTTAATCGAACATAAGTACTCCTTCCGTTTCGGAGAATTTCATATATTAGAGTTGACACATAGTTTTAGGTGAAAATATAAAATAAAAAGGTGAGGAAAAGTTACTTTTTGAGAGTAAAATGTATTTTTAGTATAAATATAGGATTGTTTATTAATGTAGAAAGTTTAGAAACTCCATTTAAAGCGAGTTCACTTCAGCCTAGATTGTACTTACTTTTAACATGTACCTTTAGACCAGTGATAAAGAAAGGGTTCTTGATTCACATTAATGAAGGTTGTAGCAAAATATACAGGACAACACTTAATACAATGATTAAGGATCATCATCAGTCAAATTGGATTGTAAGTAGATACTAAACTCATACACCACCAACAACATTATTATTATCTGGCTCCTTCACTATATTGATTTCTAACATTTTCTCTTTTCTATCCTCCACAGCAATTCAAGAAGCTCCTCGGATGAACATGGCAGCTTCAGAGGTCCGTTCATGTGGTAATCGTAAACTTCACCAGCTCTCTCCAGAAGCTCTTGAAACAAGGGATTGTACAAATACGCAATCGGTATGTAAAGTCCTATATCTTCTTGCTCTTCCTCTTGATAATCGATTGTCAATCCAACTCTCACTGCTACGCATCCTTTTCTCACTTTCATTTCGTTTCTTCTACGAGTCCTTGGTGATTTTAGAGAAGAGGCAGATGACGGCATTTTTGGTGACAAGAGGCTTTTTGGTGAATGAGTTGGTATTTGATGAAATGTGACAGAGATACGAAGGATATTTATAAGGTATGTTTTGATGTATATTCGGGATGTTTACACGTTCAAATCAAGGCTAATAAGAAACAAAAAAACAAAACAATTGATTCAAAATATGTTAACTTTTTGTCTCGGTGCATATGGAGTGAGATTAGGCTAAGACATAAGAATATATATATTTTTGTCCTAAGTTGAATGTAATTTAGATACAGAAATGTTAAACGCATAACACTATTTCTACAAATTGTAACATACCCTTTATTTATTGAAAATATTAATAATGGTTCAATTATTTTTTTATCTTAAAACTCTTCAATCGCAAATGTTGAAATTCATATACTCTTAAGAACCAAAAAAACGTTTAAAAAATCATTGCATATAAGTATTGGTCGGATTTTAAACTTTTTCCCTTTTTTTTCCACCTATAAATTAATCGAATATTAATTTTCATAGTTATAATCATTATTTCATTTCATTAATATATTAAAATTGACTACATTTTATTTTAAAAAAATTAAAAAAGTTTTAAAAAAACTGTTTTTTGAATTTTCCGGATGAGGCTGCCAGAATATATGTCTGGCAGCCTTAGAGGCTGCCAGATCGCGCTCTGGCGCTCTAAGCTGCTAGAGCGCGATCTGGCAGCCTCTAAGGCTGCCACATCGCTGGTGTGGCAGCCTTTGAGGCTGCCAGATCTATATTCTGGCAGCCCGTAAGGCTGCCACCCCAAAAAACAGTCTAAACGGACTGTTTTTCAATTTTTAATTTTTTTTTTATATATTCCAATCAAATTTTAGCTAATTTTGTAATAATTGAGTATTATTAACAATTATAAGAATAAAACTAAAACGATATATACATCTTCATATTCATGATTGTTCATATAATTCGGAAAATTCTTGATCAACATGTTTTTTATTCATGATTGTTCAGCTTTTTCCTTTTTTTCCATCTATAAATTAATCGAATATTAATTTTCATAGTTATAATAATTATTTCATTTC
Organism: Plantago major; assembly: GCA_026545765.1. Taxonomy (NCBI): domain Eukaryota; kingdom Viridiplantae; phylum Streptophyta; class Magnoliopsida; order Lamiales; family Plantaginaceae; genus Plantago; species Plantago major. The sequence goes on along the minus strand of CM048840.1, from coordinate 25,220,343 downwards.
ATTAATATATTAAAATTGACTACATTTTATTTGAAAAAAATAAAAAAGTTAAAAAATACTCAAAAAACAGTCAAACTGACTGTTTTTTTTTTATATTTTATGATTTAACAAGTACTATACTTTAAAGATTTGAGGTTGCAGGGTTTTGTAACAAAAAATAAAATATTGGGTCACTTTTAATATTTCTAATATATAAAGATTTTTTTGCAATATATTAAAAAGTGTTTTGCGTTTAATAAAAATTGTTATGCGTTTCACATACCCTTTAGATATTGGATCCATTTTCGGTCCCAACTTGGATTCTCAGCCTTCGAATATTAGTTGTACATTGACATTGAAAATAGAGAAGTGGTACAAAATATTCTCCATTAAATGTTTGACAAGTAGTACGTAATTAAGAAATGCGAATCATTTGATCATTGTGAACCTCATGATTCATCAGACTTATTTGGCTCCATCACTTAAAGAAAATTACACTTGGACATGATAGGGAATATAAGTAGAGTACATATTTAACTTTTAACAAGAGGACTACAAATTCTTAATAACATTATGTGCAGTTTGTATGTAGTGATTACTCCCTCCGTCATGAGCTCATACGTTTATCGTTTTAATGGTCCATGTAAGCTTCATACATTATCAAAAAAGAAAGTTACCCCACACCCAACAAATAATAAACAATCTCAACTTTACACTCAAATTATACATTTTGCCATTAAAAGTACATTTTTTCCCACATTTTTTATATTCTATCATTATTTTAACCTTTCGCATAAAACTCCACGCTAATCCTAATGTATGAAGTTCTCCGAGATGGAGGGAGTATATTACAAGGAATATGGAAAACCAATGTTCATCTCATACGAAGATGGAGGTTGAATTCTCCGAAAGGTACTTACCTAGACCAGGTTTACATTTAATCTTATAAATCGTATTGTTAAAAATGATTCACAATAGCAAACATGGTGGACTACATTTAATTAACTTCCTCCGTCCCGATTTCAATTACCCGCGGGGCCGAACACAAGTTTTAAGAAAAAAGTGAATAAAGTAAGAAAGATGATAATAAAGTAGGAGAAATAGTAAATAAAATATGAGAGAGAGTGAATAAAGTAGGATAGAAATTTTTCATTAAAGAAATGGGTAATTGAATTTGGGACGGATTAAAATGGAATACGGGTAAATGAAACTGGGACGGAGGAGTATGTTTTGTGGATTATTCTTAACAACATGGCCTATTAACAATTAATAGGTCCAATTTTGCTAATAGTTTTCAAAAATTCTCCTTACCAGACATCTAGATTATCAAACAGACCAAGCGAACTAAAAGATTGCTTGTAATTCTCTTGGTGAAAGAGAACAAATCAAGTTTTTAAACACTTGAAGTATTACAACTCATCTAGTTTCTTCAATCTTGTCTTGTTCTACTATTGTTCTTTCCTTTCTGATGGACATAGAACATTTTAATTGAGGCAAAGTTCAAGTAAATAATAGTATAGAGAAGTTTATCCTTTTGATTTTCCTTTTACGCTATTCAAACACCACCTAAAAGAATCTTATGAGTCTATATTGGGCCACTTCGAAAGCTGCTTGTTGTTTTACCTCTCTTTGGAATCTTATTGCAACAAGCTCTATTTTGATATTTTTGTAACTTGAGGTTCAGTCTCTTGTGGAGTTGTAAGTCGGGATTAAGGGTTGTATTTCCACGTAGGTACTGATGTCGAGCATCATGCTTGCGATTGTAATTTCTTGGACTTGTTCTCGTTTCGTAATATATATTTGGCTAATACAAAAAAAAAAAAAAAAAAAAAAAAAAACCCTAAAAGAGGAGGAGGTATCCTATCCTCTTTTATCTCTATAGAAAAGTGTACATACGCTAACAAGATCGAAATGACAAAGAACGTGCAGGCTGATACAGGTGGTGATGGTGACTATGGTTACCGGTACTTTCCTTCTCTATCCGCCACCTTAGATGATGAAAATCCTCGACCGAGCAAGGTAGCCTAAGTGGACCGTTCGTGTGGTAGCCATAGGTTTCACGAGCTCTATCAAGAAGACTTTGGAACAAGGGATGGTAAAGGTACGCTATTGGAATCGAACATCTTTGAGGTCCTCCGTCTTCTTCCTCTAAACCAACCTCGACTGCTAGCCAACCTCTCTTCATCTCCGATTTCGCGTCTTCTATTCTCCTTTTGTATGGATTGGAAGATGTATTAACCGTAATATTAACCTATGAAGATGATTGAAGATTGTTGTGAAGATATTGTGGAGTTTGTGGTGTTGAGTTAGTGAATTTATAGGGGCTTTGTAAAGTGGAAGAATGTGTATGATGGATGATAAAGATGCATATAGGTTGCTTTGAAGAATTGTATAATTAATTGTGGTACATACATTTGGCTGGGAATAATGCTGTGGTACATGGTGATGGTCCACTCCAAAAGTCTTTTCCACTCTGCGTTGTGGTCGTCGGAGAATTCTTAAATGTGGTCACATTTTGTTATTTCTTCTATTGAATAAACATTGATGGAAACTTCGTGCGAATATATTATTCCGCAGGTTATAATTACAGAATTATTATTTAGTATTACAGAATCTCACGAGCCAATTAACATTTTACTGTTGTTATTTGTTACCACGACTCTTGTTGATTTGTTTTTATGCGGATAAACCTTGTTGGCTCAAAAACCACGCGTGACACTCTATCTAATCTTCGTGAAGTATGAACCGACCCTATCATCCAAGATGTTTTTCTTTTAGTTAAAAGAAAAAAGGATTGAAAGTGAAGGAGTTTTTACATTCCATTTTCTGATCTTATATCTAGCAATACTATAGGAAATTGGTATGTTGTGTTACAGAGTCGTCGTTTAGTTGTGAATAGTAGTTGGATTAAAAATGAATACTGTTTCGACTGGATTAAAGTCGTTAGACAAACAGGATGAGAAATGAAACTGGATTAAAGCCAAATATCAATCCTCCGCACCCACTTTTTAAGTTTAACAAGAAATTCATGTTTAAAAAAGGTTGTCCAATAAGCCATTCTCCAAAATCAGTTTTCAAGAGATATATATTTGGGATAAGTAAACGCAATAGGAAGCAAATAGAACAGCAAATCAATCAAGACTTTACCACTTCTTAGAGCGACAAGTCGGTAATGGATATACAAGTCGGCCGACAAAAATGATCAATGGCAAATGCCAAAAATACATTTGCCATATACTCCTTTTATTGTTAAAATCAGTGACACTTCCGGGTAGGATCCAAAACTTCAAAAAACAAATGTCAGTTTCATGTACTCAATCCAAACTATTCAACCACAAAGAAATCGTGAAGGCAGTCACAGACAACCATGTAACCTGGACTTGCTGGATTGGCTGCCAGACCGGTGTTGACACAGTATGGCACCTGTACCGGTATGAACTCCGGACAGGCCCATAAACATTTTCGAGAGAGCAGAAAGAAACGTAAGGAAGCTGACATTAGGGTTCGCTACGACCTTTTTCATTTGGAGTTTTGGGCCTATCCATGAGCCTCTATTTAACCAAGTACTTAATTACATTTTACAGCCCCATGATGGAAGAATTACATCTAGGCCCGGAACTGATTGGTTAATAACCATAACCATAACCTGTCAATAACCATTAGCATTTTCTGAACGGTTTTTAACCGTAATCGCAACCGTTCAGCAACCGAACGGTTGCAACCATAATCAGTCCAGTTTTCGGTTACAGTTAAACCATAACCGTTTTTTTTTTTAAATCAAAATTATGTTTTTTATCCATTATCTCTTCTCTTTCATTCTTCATTTTCTCCACTCCACCTGAAATTAAGCCAAAAAGAAAACAACCCAAATGTGCAGCAAATGATATTGCGTATAATTCTTCCACTGCAACTTTACAATTTAACAACTAATAAAGTAAAGTACTAGTTCCTAATTGAGTCACTAATTACTAATTAAACGGAACTAATCTGTGTGAAGCAAATTACTCAAACCAAAGCCTTGTTCAGTAAATTGATTCACTAATTACTCAAACCCTTGCTCTGACGATCGTGAAGGAGCGCCGTTGGTTCCCTGATGATTTGATAAAAAAGTATATTCATGGCGATTTGGGATCTAGGAAATTGAGCCAGCCGCTACGTGAATTGATATCACAAAGTCTATTCATGGCGATTTGGGATCGAATTTCATGGCGAGTTGAGATCCAAGTTCATGGCGATTGGCGAGCTGAGAATTTTCAGACGGGCAGAGTGAAGACGAAGAATGAGATGCTGACCGACTGCTATGAAAATTGTGAAATATGAAGATAATTTTGAATAAAAATCGGTCAATAACCTAAACCTATGGTTAATGCCAGTTATATGATCTAACCAGAACCGGTCAATAAATTTTCCGGTAACTGGTTATAGGTTATGATTATAACCAGAATCAAATAATGGTCAACAACCAGGCCTAATTACATCTTTCTTGTAAAACACAATTACGTTTGGAAATTAGTACTACTATCTTAATTAGTGACAAAATTATTCATTAAAATTTATATATTTATTAAATTGACATCCGTACCAACGTGACCATGTCAATATGAGTACGTGTCCCCATATTTTATTTTAGAAATATACGCACCGAAATCTAGATATGAACCCGTACCCGAGTCCAGGAAACATAAACAGGCAGCATAAACAGAACTCAATGCGCAGGGTACTTGAAAAAGTACTGGCCTGCCGGGGCCTTACCCAACCTGATTACTCAAAACTACTTGATCTCAAGTCTCAACTCTCAACCCACACGTGAAACTTCCCGATTACACAAAACCACTTGGTCTCCACGCCCAAAGTGAAACTGTCCCCAACTGGCAACACAATGGAAATAACTCGTAATATCAAATGACCACCCAAGGTATAAAAGTAATTGCCAATCCACATCAAATCACGTATTTTTCTTCTTTTCAGAAACTATTTCCAAACCATACCAATTATATTTAACATGTATCTTAAGCAATCTTACAGTAACATACTAACATGTGTTTCGTGGTAGAACGGAAAGGAGTAATCTCTGTTTAGACATGAATGACTGGTGTATAGGAACATATCATCATATAGATATCATGACTCTGTTTTAAGATAAGTTAGCATTTTACTATATGTTAATTCCAAAGACCACCAAATATAACAACAATGTATATATTCTAATAACTGAAGCAATGTGGTGGCTCAACTTAATCTTATGTTATAAGTCGAACAGCAAGAGCACTGCATAGATAATATAAGAGTTAACTATTCAACAGATCCATGCAAGAAAACATTTTAGATTACTGTTAGGGGACGACAATTGTCCAAATACTACGGATGTAGATAAGACAAAAACTCAAAAGACTTGATTTGTAATATCATAAAAATTGTCCAACTTCCAAGGAAAAACAACTCTGCTTCAATAAACTGAGGCCATAAAATAGCAAAACCTGAAATCTATTTCTTCTTGGCAGCATCTCCAGCTTTGGTCTGCAAAATAATATTTATTGTATCAGCTGAAGAAAATCTCTGGATGCTATTTTACCCTAGGCATGAAACTGGAATATGAAGGCAGACTGTTTGCAAAAACTCAAGTTAGCTCTTCCCAGCTACTTTGGGAGGAAGTAAAATTATATAGTGGAGTGCATCCACAAAAATGGTTTGTAACTTTCAGTAAATTATGTTGATATAAGATGAGTTGAAGGAGGAGCCAACACCAACTCATACTATTACGCTGGTTTTGCACACACTCTACAAGTAAATTATACTAGTTCACCATAGTATAAAGTAACATAAAGTTGAGCCAAACTAGAGCCAACTGAACAGAACATTGCAGAAATGCTTTAACCAATAGGGGAACACTCATACCTTCTTGACACCTCTGATCTTCTTGGCTCTGTTCTTTCTTTCTTTCATTTGTTTCCTGGACTTCTCGACCTTGGTGGCAAGACCATTCTGGAAAAAATAATACACAATGTGGTTAGGCAAAGAGGGGTGTGTATACCTGATAAAGTATATTCAACGGTGTCAAAGTGCTTTCTTTGAAGTGCAATATCATCACACGGTTAATTAAGATAGTATTAACATGAACAATGTTAACTACAAGAATTTGATCTGCTAAATGTATATTGACAACAATAATTAAAAAAGAAAGAGTTTTGAAATGAAAAATAACTCTGATATATCTAACTGGTCTACAGTCATCGGAATCAGTGTCAATAGGTTCTCTAAGCAGGATTGTAAGCTCACCTCCTAGAACAGAAGTGAGCCAACCAAAACAATCTTGTTACACCAAAGAATTTGTTTAAACAAAGACATTATTACATTACACAGCTACCAGTTAATTTAGTAAGCTACCACTATCCACATGAAACACAAATTAACATAGCATCGCAACAGCAACAGAGGAAAGAAAAAATAAGTGAGCATAGCAGACAATTACCCTGATGAGTCTGTATTTGGGCTCGAACTTCTTGGCATTCTCGACTGAGTCGTAGATCAGACCAAAACCAGTAGACTTGCCTCCTCCAAAGTGTGTCCGGAACTTGAAAACAAAGATAGCATTCGTATCCCTCACTTCGTACATCCTCGCAAGCTTCTCCTTCAGCTCAGTCTGACAATAAATTCACAAAAACAGATAAAAATGAGGGCAATTAACAGCAAAAACAACTGATAACAACCACCAATGAAGATTCACTTGGTCTTACAAAACAAGATCCAATTTTTACAGATAAAATAAGTACCTTTGAAACATTGGCTCTTCCTGGATGGAGCACATCAATAATCTAGAGGAAAAAACCAAACAAATCCAATTGAAATCAGAGAAAAAGAACAAACAAAACAGATCAATGGAAACGAAGAGACAGAAATTGAAAACGTACGAATTGTTTCCTGGAGAGAAGACGGTTGGTCATGAACTTCCTAGTTCGGATGGTGACGGCCTTTTCTGCCATTTTGCTCAAGAACCCTAATCGTTTGCTGGAGTCGTTGCTGCTGCGAGTGTAGAATGAGATGGACGCTAACTAGGGTTTTTATTATTTGGCCCAGGGAGAAACTTTATATACTTAGGGCCAGGCCCAGTCAGTGTGAAGAAACCCGCGCACCCGACTCGACCTCAAACCCTCATATCCATATCCGCCCAGATACACCCTCCGTCCCCATTTCAACTTCTCATATTCTATTTTGTTACGTCTCAATTTCTACTTCTTAATTCTCATCGTCTAAATGAAGAAAAATTACATCTACTTTATTCACTATCTCTCCTACTATTTTCATTATATTTGCTATTGTATCACCAGCTTTTCTTTTTTATTCACTTTTCTCTTAAAACTTATACCCGGGACAAAGGGAGTATTTCTTTCCCCCTATATTTCTTCTAAATCATTCAAATAGGAATCAAATAAAAGTTCAAAATCAACATTTAAAAAATGAGTAACTTTTGCAAAAAATCGTCTTTCGCAGAGACCAATGAGGGAGTGTTTTGTCACAAACATTGCATATTTAATGATGTACCAATGAAATGTGCAATTTAAGGCCTATTTTGACCATCGTTTTCGGTGCAATATTAAATTTCATTGTCACATTATGCCTAATTACGTGTTTTGATGTTTCACGAATTACAAATATGCAAAGTGAAGAGATTATGGCGATTATTGAAGCAAATACGATGAAATACGCTTAATCCGAGGAAATACCGATAAACGATCATCAATTCATACAAGGAGCTAGGAGAATTCAATCAAGGCACGGGACCCACTATTGCGAAGCTTATTGGAAGCACTAAAACATCGTAGAAGACCACTTTTCAGGATAACGAAGTTTGGTCTCCCATGATCGTCCAGAAAGGGCCCCGAAGAACTGAAGAATTGAAGCAAGGATCGAGCCCAACGGTCGCACACATGCTGATGGAGAAGGTTTTTTGCTAGCCCAAGTTCGTAATTGTTTAACCCGTGATCTACCACCTTCTAGAGGCTTCTATGCACGAAATTTCGAGGACTTGAACACTATATAAGCAATGTCGAGGCCTCTCAAAATCATAACCATACTTCTCTTGAGGTGCAACAAAATACAAGAGAAGGAACCACCTCCCGAAACCCTAATCAGATACCCTGGCCGTCATAACAATTGAAGAACGAAAAACGAAGTCGTCATGAACAATCATTCTTACTCTTTTACTCAGTGTTTTTATTATTGATACAATGTTTACTACTCCTGCTATGAGTAGCTAGACCTTTTTGTAAAGGCGAACCGCCAAACTCTTTGCATTGCTCGGTTATATTTATTATAATAGATGAATTGGTCTTAGATGTAAGTTGTGATTGTTCTTTGTTGTCATCTTCTTTAAACTCAAACGAGGAATTGAGATGTGATGGACCTACCCCTTGTGACAAGGTAACCATTGGTGAAAATGCCGGTATCTTTACCAAATGCGTCTTGGTTTATGATATGTATCATGATGGCCCAACATACGATATTTACGTAGTTTGAAACTAAGTAGTCGTGAGCAATACAATAGAGGGAGGTTGTGGATCCTTTACACCGTTAAACCATTGTCAAAACATTTTCAATCTTTACGCTTTTACTACTGCTTTCAATATGTTTACGTACTTGCATGTTTTCACAACTTTAAATTGATTCTTCTCGTACAGCCCCAAAGAACTCTTGTTTACGATTACGTGCTTTAGAATTAGATTTGCCAACTTTGTGTCGGTATTTGCTAGTGCCTATGCGAAGTATACAGAGAGAACGACACTCCGAGTCATCTTTCTGCTATACTAACTTGCTTGTTTGTGGATTGTAGGCTTCCGATCTTAAATTACAAAGCTTTGCGAGTTATTAGTAAAGCGTTTCACCTCAATGACATTCGCGTAACCTAACACCCGTCATTTAACTACAAACATGTTAATAAATGCATGTAATGCAAGCATAATGCATGTTATTATACATACGATGTTTGAAGTTAAACATATAATATTTGTACGTAAATATGTGATGTTGAATTGATCTCTACGAGAGACTGTATCTCGCAAAATTTGTATTTAAAAAATAAGATCAAGTCTCCCCGTCTGTATATAATTATTTATCACGAGATGGGCCCATATTTATTGTTATTATAAAAGGGAACTCCAATGAGGATTATTCTTACAACTAAACGGATAATTGGGACAACTCAGAGGACTCCCGAGATGATAACTATGAGGAGGACGGGGAGGATGACTGCTCATATGATAGCTGGGAGGAAGACTCCTCTGATGATATTTAGGAGGACGAGAACGAGGAGGAGGATGAAATTTATGATGAAGCTGACCAAGACATGGATGCTGAGTGGGGTACTGACGCTGTCGGCTCTGAAGATTACAAGTAAAGTTAATACTAGATTGATCTCGATAGAGCTAGGGAGCTCAGGTGTTGGGAGAGGACGGCAGCCCTCCGGAGAAGACAAAGACAAAAAAAAGACTTGAGGTTTGGCTGCTTGGATCATGGATGTTTTTCCAAGAACACAAGCCCTATAACATCTGAATTCTGACACCATTCACGAAACACGTGCAATCATTCATTAGTACTCCCATGTCCCGCAAGAAAATGTACCTATTCCTTTTTGGGACGTCTCACTAATTTAGACCACTTTCTAAAATAGTAAAAAAGTAAACCCCACTAACCTTACTATCTTATACTTTTTTCATTCTTTATCATTTCTCTCTCTTATCTTTCATACTTTCTTGCTATATTATACTGGGACGTTATGTTTGAGGATTGCTCTCTGATACATGAAGATGAGTTTGATATGATGATTTTGCTAGCCAATTGTTAAAAAACCATGAGTGTTTTCATCGTATAGTCGTACCAATTATTAAAATTCATGTTGTACTAATGTGTTGGCCGCCACACTCACCCATGCGTTTGGGATACAGATAGAACAATATGTTGAAAACCCCAGTGTACATTAGATTTGATCCCGCTGATGAGTCGATTTTACATCGTCTCATTTGGTCTTTTTTACCGTCTTTTTGTTATCCTTAAGTATAGTTTTAGTAGTTTTCTTAGAGTCTTTTTACTTGTTTTGTTCCTTGCGTATTTTGCAGGTATTTGGCTAAACCGAGCTAATTGAAGGCAAAAATAGTGTATTTTATATGCACCTACAAGATATGGAAGTCCTAATGCCTCGTATGGTTGCTAGAAGTGGAGCGGGGAAGCCAAAATACCAAGAAACGAAATTAAACGGAGCAAAATCGAGCAAAGAGGACAAAAAGGGCAAACAAACTTTTACTGCTTTTCATATTGTTACTTCTATTCGTAAACTGAAGCTCAGCTTAGTTAAGTCCCTAGAGACCGACCTCGGGGTTAACTTCACTGCACTACAGGTTTTTGTAGTGTCGAGAGTTAGCTCTTGGCTAAGTAATTAAAACTTTGATATTGACACATCAAGTTTTTGGCGCTGCTGCCGGGGACTTAACTCCTTTGTTAAGTTTACGAGTTTTAGTTACAGTATTTTTATTTTTTTTTCTTTTTCTAGTTTTAGTTTTTGCTTTTGTTAGTCTTTTCCCCTGTTACCTCTGTGTCTGTCCTAAGTGTTTGTTTGACTAACAGGTGCTGATAGTTGTGTAGTCCTGGTGTTGTCTTTCTATTGCAGCATAATATTAGGGACATGGCAACAATGAGAGCAGTTTATGAACCAGCTTTTGTAGGAAGGAAACCTGCAATTTTCCTGGAAGGAGATACTCGTCAATACGAGGTCACAGAAGAAGACCTGAACCGCCTACCCCGCTTCTATGGGGGCATGGATGAGGATGTATTGGACTTCCTGAGGAGCTTCGATTATGCGGTTTCAGACATCCCTCATAGGGGATTGGATGATTGCAAACTCCGCAGACGTTTATTCCCCTTCACTCTGATTGGTGGGGCGAAACGGTGGTTAGCTGAATGTGAACCTGATTCGCTGAAAACTTGGCAAGAAGTGATGGCCGAGTTTATGAGTGAGTATCTACCATATCACAAATTGGTGGAGTGCAAGAAGGAGATTACTGGGTTTACACAGGTTTGGAATGAGCCATTCCATGAGTCTTGGGACCGATTTAAGGAAGCTAAGTATAAAGCCCTAACCATAGGCTTTCGGATGCCGACTTGGCAATGCACTTCTATGATGGATTGACCGAGCTGTGCCAGGAGTCGGTGGATATAGTTAGTGTTGGAATTGGAAGCAAAACACCTGCTGAGCTCAAAGAGGTGTTCAATGTGCTAGCTGATACTTCAAATCGCAAGGTACGGATCCCATTGCTAGCTAAGAGAACAAGGGTGCCACAGGTTGAGCCGGATTTTAAGCCCTATTGTGAAATTCTCGACATTGACGAGAAGATAGCCGAATTGAGCAGACCAGAGAGAGTTTTTCGAGCTGAAGGTGTGGAAACAGATCCTGACATTCTTCCGCCTGAGCTAGAAGGTGAGATTCGGGAGGCCATGACTACTATGTCAGAAGTGTTTGCAGCAACCAGCACCGAACAAGTAGAGACTGATTCCAGGATTGAAGCTGTCAGTGAAATGACTAATGAGATCGTCTTTTTGGCAGCACAACTCAGTGCTAGTTTAGACAGACAAGACGCAGCTGATCAGGAGGAAGAAGAAGTCTTTGCGGCACTGCGAAGCGGAAAGGTAACCAAACCGAATATTGTTGAAATTACTGATGATTAACCTACTGTTTCAGGTACTACATGTACGGGTGCCAGGGATGAGCCACCAGCTACCTCCGATGGTTCCTGGGTAAAGGAGAAGGAGAACAAAGGGGAGCCACAGCTTCATAAAAGTCCAAACTCATACAGGCCCCCTACTCCTCATGTTCCTTTTCCCGGGCGACTTAAGGAGAGTTGATGACAAGGACATACGCGCTGGTAACCCCCTTTTTGACCGATTGTCGAAGGTTGAGATCAACATTCCCTTGCTAGATATGATCCGTGATGTCCCAGCATGGTCAAAAAATTTCAAAAAGTTTAGTACAAATAAACGGGTCTATCGAAGAGGGGAAAAGGAGATCATGCCTGAAACATTCAATGCAGTTTTTGGGATATCGAAAAAGAAGTAGGATCCCGGGAGTTTCATCATCAGTATCGGCTTAGGGGAGAACCACGTGGTCAAAGCTATGTTGGATAACGGCGCAAGTATCAACCTGTTGCCCTATGCTATTTACAAACAGCTTGGACTTGGAGAAATTCAACCCACGGGAATGGTAGTCCAAATGGCTGATCAGAGTTTGAGGCGTCCCTTGGGAATAGTGGAAGATGTCTTGGTCAGGGTGGACAAGTGCGATACCGATTTTTGTGATCTCGAGGGTGACAAATGAAACCGGTGAATAAGAAACACGTCATTCTGCTGGGACGCCCCTTCTTGGCTACAACAAACGCTTTTGTTAGCGTAGCAAAGGGGATAGCTCATTTGGAAGTGCTAGGAGAAAAGGTAACTATCTCTAGCGAAACTAATATTAATGGTCTTAATACTGAGGAGTGCAATTTTGTGAATGTCTATGGCTGCAATTTTTTCGATGATTTAGATGAATTAGTTTTGAACACTTATATGCAAACTATCACTAGAGATAAGTTAGAGGCAGCTTTAACTCTTGAAACTAATAAGGATCTTTTGGATAACGAAGTAGTAGAGTATGCTAATTTCCTAGATAGCTGTGAGTCGATACCTTTTGGTGAAGAATTATAGGAAATCTTAGAGGTAGAGGGCGAGCAGAGAACTTTAGAACCACCTCTAGAACTTAAGGAACTTCCTAGCCACCTTAAGTATGTCTACCTGGGGGAGGGAAATTCAAAACCCGCGATAGTGTCGGCTAAACTGACTGTGGAACAAGAAGAGAAATTGATTGCGATACTGCGAAATAACTCTCAGGCCATAGGTTGGAGCATTAGCGATATCAAAGGTATTGACCCTTCCCGATGTATCCATAGGATTGCTCTAGAGGAAGGGACTAGACCAGTTAGGCAGCCACAACGTCGTCTTAACCCTGCTCTTCAGGATGTAGTGAAAAAAGAGATCATTAAGCTGCTTGATAGTGACATGATTTATCATGTGCCTGATAGTAAGTGGGTTAGCCCTATCCATGTAGTACCTAAGAATGCGGAATAATCAGAAAAGAATGAGAAAGGGGAGCTGGTTCCTTTAAGGAAAACAACTGGGTGGCGTATGTGCATAGATTATAGGAGATTGAATGCTGCCACAAAAAAAAGGATCACTTCCCTCTACCCTTTATTGACGAGATGCTCAACCGCCTTGCTAGGCGAGCATTCTACTGTTTTCTAGATGGTCTTTCAAGTTTCTACCAGATTCACATAGCTCAGGAGGATCAAGCCAAGACAACATTCACTTGCCCTTTCGGTACTTTCGCCTACAAGAGAATGTCGTTTGGACTGTGCAATGCACCCGCCACATTCCAGAGATGTTGGTCCAGATAACGGCAAAGTAAAAGACTAGAGGGGGGGGGGGTGAATAGTCTTTTAAAACTTTTGTCGATAACAAATATTTCTCAGATATCTGAATAGATATCTGATACTTAGAATCAGAGTGCGGAAGACTTAATAAAGATAAGTGCAGAAACAGTTAATAAGTGTGTGTGTGTTGCTGAAGTATAAATACAGAAACGTAAATGACACAGCAAGTATAGTGGTATCTGGAGGTGGCGTAATCCTCCAACTAATCCACTTCGGTCTATCAGAGACCTAGAATTCACTAGAACAGATAATTGAGATTTCCTTACAATAATCCTATTCTAAGATTCTTAACAATTGGTTCCCAACCAAATGTTCCCCCTGAGTTGTTCCCCGGCTTTCACAGCCAAGTACTTCCTATACTCAGAAACCTTTGAGTTATTCCCTAGCTTCCCAAGCTAAGTACTTCCTATACTCAATAACCTTGGAGTTATTCCTTAGTTTCCCAAATCAAGTACTTCCTATACTCCGGTAACCTTGGAGTTATTCCCTGATTTTTCAAACTAAGTACTTCACTACTCCACGCGATTATGGTGTTGGTTTTGGTTTGAGTTATCAGATGAGCGTCTTAATAACTTTTCAGTTAATCGGATAGCTCTGTGAACTAAGTTACTTAATACACTTTACAGCGTATGGTATCTTGTTCGATTTCTTGACCCAAGTCTTATGATATCTTCAAGAATGAATCTCGGATAGTTGATCTTTTGATTCAACTCCTTCACGATAGCTTTGCTTGTTTAGGATCGAGACACTTAGAACTTGATGTTTACTCAAGATCAAAAGCTTTAGTCATGTAAAGCTTTGATAATAAGTAAGTTGCTTTGAGAGAGTAAGATAATCGGAGATCGTATGCGATTCAAGGTCTTGTGTTCGAGTTGTGTGTCTCTCAAGTCGTCTAAGTGTTGATATTTATAGATGAATTTGAGTGCCGTTTGAATAGTATCCGTTAGCTCAAATTCAAACTATCGATATCTGTGTATAATCTTGTATGAGTTTTGTCTTCTTCTCGGAAGCTGCCGTTGCTTTTATTCGAGACATCTCCGTCCGTGCATTAAATGCATTGTACTATACTTTTGTCTGTAGTGTCAACGGAACTATGCTTTTATCGAGACTAGTGTTATCTGATTCTTTGCACGTCCTTATCTTCATTCTTCAGATACCACTTGTATTTATTGAAACAACTTTGTTTGCAATATATATTTCTCTTTCAGAAACGTGGTTAAAGCTCAAGGTATCTGAGAATAGATATCTGTGGACACTTTCTTTGTTTTCAGATATGTATCTTATTTCTCAGATATCTCTTGTGACACAGTTTGTTTGAAACTGTTCGTGTCTACAAGATCTCTGGCTAAGATATCTGAACAACAGATTCAGTAATCTTGTGCAGTTTTCTTCAAGTCTTTAATTGTTGTTGAGCTTTCTGCTTGGATGTCTTCTTCTTGGTCTTCTCTTCATAAAATAAAAATTACATTTTGAGACCTAACATCCTATACAAGATTAGCTAGACTATCATACTTAGTGGGTTTCCTCTTTTACAATGTTCAAGTGAACCAAGAGTACTAATCACCTTTCTGAGACTAAGATAAGTCATCATGTTGCTGAACAAAATCTAAACAGATATTCTTAACAAAATATCTAACAGAGATGTATGCTTTCCATTTTCTCTGACATGGTACAGGATTACGTTGAGGTATTTATGGATCACTTCTCTGTTTTTGGTGATTCTTTTGATGACTGTCTGAAAAAGCTTGAATTAGTCTTAAAGAGGTGCATAGATTGCAATTTGACTCTTAGTTGGGAAAAGAGCTATTTTATGGTAGAAGAAGGTATAGTTCTGGGACATATAGTGTCAAAGCGGGGGATTGAGGTCGATAAGGCCAAGGTAGAGATAATTGAAAAGCTCCCACCCCCTACTTGTGTGAAAGAACTGCAGTCTTTTCTTGGGCATGTTGGTTTTCATCGCAGATTCATAAAAGACTTTTCAAAAATTTCAAAGCCTTTGAGCAACATTTTAGGAAAAGATGTCCCTTTTGTCTTCGATCAATCTTGCCTTGAAGCCTTTAATGAGCTCAGGAAGAGACTGGTTTCGGCTCCTATAGTAGTTCCTCCTGTCTGGAACTTGCCCTTTGAAATTATGTGTGATGCTTCTGATTTTGCTGTAGGGGTTGTACTTTGCCAAAAGGTAGATAGGCAATATCGCGTGATTTACTATGCCAGTAAGACTTTAGGCATGTGTCAATTCGATTACACGACCACTGAGAAGGAATTTCTCGCTGTTATTTTTGCTCTTGATAAATTTCGATCTTATTTAACTGGATACAAGGTTATTGTGCATAGTGACCACGCTGCGCTTAGACACCTTCTCGCAAAGAGTGAGTCGAAACCCAGGTTGACTGGTGGATGTTGATGTTGCAGGATTTTCACTGTGAAACAGTAGATAAGAGTGGGAAAGAGAATTTAATTGATGATCATTTGTCTAGACTTCCCCCCTCTGCTATAGATGACGAATCCCCACCTATTCGCGATGTACTGCCTGATGAGCATATAATGATTTTAGGAACTGAGCCAGGGTTTGCTGATATCGTTAACTATTTAGCTACTAACTCTGTTTTGCCTAACTTGTCAGCCTCTAAAAAAGAGAGCTTTTTAAAAGCAGTGCAAGAAATACATTTGGAATGATCCGAATCTTTTCAGGATAGGTGCCGACGATGTGCTCAGGAGATGTGTGCCGGAAACAGAGCAGGAAAGCATCCTGCGCTTTTGCCACGAGATGGAGTGTGGAGGGCACTACAGTGGCACGGAAACTTCCCACAAGGTATTCAATGCAGGATTCTTCTGGCCCTCAGTGGTGAAAGACACACAGGCATTCTACTTCCGTTGCGGTCATTGCCAGCGCACTGGTAACATTGGTAAGAAACAGGAGATGCCACAGACTGGTAATCTAGTGGTTGAGCCTTTTGATGTTTGGGGGATCGATTTCATGGGTCCGTTCCCCATTAGCTCTGGTTATGAATACATCTTAGTTGCAGTTTATTACGTGACTAAATGGGTAGAAGCAGTCGCAACTAGAACTAACGATGCTCTTGTTGTTACTAGATTTCTCAAAGATATATTTGCTCACTTTGGTACCCCTCGCACAATTATAAGCGATGGGGGCAAGCATTTTGTGAATCGGTTGTATGCAGGTATGATGAAGAAATATGGGGTATACCACAGAGTAGCAACTCCATACCACCCACAGACATCTGTTCAAGTGGAGGTCAGGAACCGACAGATCAAGCAGATTCTAGAGAAAGTGGTGCGACCCAACAGGAAGGATTGGGCTGAAAACTTACCGGATGCATTATGGGCGTACCGCACCAGTTACAAGACAGTGATTGGGACTACCCCCTACCGTCTCGTGTATGGGAAAGCTTGTCATCTGCCCGTGGAATTGCAGCACAAGGCTCATTGGGCAATTTCAGAGCTCAACATGGAGCAGGACCAAGCAGGAGAGCAACGACTTCTACAGCTATCTGAGCTAGATGAGTTGCGATTGAACGCATTCGAGAACGCGAGGATATACAAGGAGAAAACCAAGAAGTACCATGACCACAACATTGTCCAGAAGGAACTGATACCTGGTAAGAAAGCTTGTTATTCAATTCACGTTTGAAATTCTTTCCAGGTAAACTTCGAAACCGCTGGGATGGACCCTTCAAGATAGTCTCGGTGACTCCTCATGGAGCCGTTGAACTCCAAGACTTAGGGACTGGAGATGCATTCAAGGTTAACGGGCAGCGAGTCAAGCCATATGTGGAAGCTGTTGACTCTACTGGAGAGATTGAGAACTTCTACTAGAATCCGGATGAAGGGGATCCAGGTCGCGCTGGAACAAGTACTGGCCGGTAAGTGGCCAAGTAAGTTAGCATAGTTCTTGAATTTTTATTTAGTGTATTATTTTTAGTCGAGTCTAGTTGAGCTAGAAGGTTAAATGTAGGAAAAAAAAAAAAAAAGGAAAAATTTGAGTACGGGACGCCAGACGAAGTTGGCGGGCGCCAAGTCGGTCCAGTGACCATTGGCGGACGCCAAGTATACTTGGCGGGCGCCAATGGCCACTGGACCAAGTTGGCCAATCGAAAAAGTCGGCGTGCCAACTTCCGAGTTAGCGACTTGACGAAGAATCTTGGCGCCCGCTAAGATTCAACTTGGCGTACGCCAAGTTGGGTCCTGGCGGGCGCCAACTTCTTCCTTGGCCCCTTTCTAGCCTTTTTTTTGCGTTCTTTTCGCCTGCTAGCTCGGTTCTTTGTTTTCTAACGTTCTTCTTGAGTATCAGGTTATCTCCTCAACCTCACCGCATCTTGGAAACCTTCAATCGGGGAAGCCTCTGTCTTATCAACTCTCTACTTTTTCTCTTTTCACTCGTTTGCTCGAGGGCGAGCACGAGTTCAGGTTTGGGGAGGGGTGTTTCGAGTTTTGATCTGCCTTAGGCTTCTTAGTTGCATGTTTTCGGATGTGTTTCTTTCTCAGTATTTCGTACTTTATTTTGTATTTCTTATTCGAGTATGTCAGTCTGTTGAGTCTAAGTCTGTCTCCCAAGTCGAGCGTCTATTGCATGTACTAAACCTATTTAATGCTTTTGCTTTGACTGGTCCTTGACTATTAGCAGTTTGCATGTTTAAGTTTGCTAAGTTCGTTTCTGTTGTAAATAGAAAGTTTGTTCTAATTCTGTAGTCCAAAAGCCTGTGAGTAAACCGTAGCCGATGAAAAAAATATTGTACCGGCGCCTGTGTGATTTAATTCGGGAAGTGCAAACTCCCTTGTTTGCGCCTCATCATTCTCATGTGTGCTCTGTGTAAGTTAAGTATGACGAATGGCATGTTTTACATTCTTATTTGCTTATGCCAAACCCGTTCCAAGAACAGGTTTGGGGAGGAAGTTTATGTGCCCTACTTGTATTGAATAAAGACTGTGTTCAGGTTTTTCGTTCTCTCAAAAATTAAATAAGTCTCGGAGTGGATCAATGGTACTAGTTACCACCGTTAGTCGTGTTGAGCACGTTTCAGATACTACCTATATACCGGCGTGGCCCTTAAAAGCTATATGTCCGTGAGGGTTGATGGCGTGTACACCAAACTAGCACGCACAAAAGTGCGGACTTTCGCTAAAACAGACACTACCAAAAAATTGCAGAAAAAATATATAAGCATATGGGTCAAATATAAGACTGCAAAAAAGAGTATGCGAAAAATGAAAAAATATAAATATTGAAGAAAGAGAGAATGATTGCCTTTTTATGAGTCTACTGCTGATTGTTACAGAGCTATGGAAAAGTCCCTTCCGACTTAACTGATTGAGTACATTGCATGAGGTATTTGAGGCATCTTTGTGACGCAAGTCACCTTCCTTATCTCTTTATATTCTTGAGTGATTACCCCTATTGGACACTTCCAGGAGTGTGAGAGAATAGATGCATAGGATCCACTTGTGAGGAACTACCGTGTTAGACTTAAGTTCTATTTACTTTTGAAACGAACTTTTTGAACTTGTGCATGTTATTCTGTGAATGCCAGTGTGATGTCAAAGCTTCTGCATTTTTTGGACTTATTGTGTGCAATCATAGATTCGGTAGCTTGGGAGCTAGACTTTATTTTGTGTCTGTGTTTTTACGTGTTTTTTTTTTCCCTTTTTCTAGGTTTTTTAGAGAGTCTGTTGCTTGAGGACAAGCAAGGGTTCGGTTTGGGGAGTTTGATGAGTCGATTTTACATCGTCTCATCTGGTCTTTTTTACCGTCTTTTTGTTATCCTTAAGTATAGTTTTAGTAGTTTTCTTAGAGTCTTTTTACTTATTTTGTTCCTTGCGTATTTTACAGGTATTTGACTAAACCGAGCTAATTGAAGGCAAAAATGGTGTATTTTATATGCACCTACAAGATATGGAAGTCCTAATGCCTCGAATGGTTGCTAGAAGTGGAGCGGGGAAGCCAAAATACCAAGAAACGAAGTTAAACGGAGCAAAATCGAGCAAAGAGGACAAAAAGGGCAAAATCGTAATTTACCGAAAGAGGTGGCGCACGCCAATTTGAAATGGTGTTGGCGGGCACCAAGTTACAGTTGGCGGGCGCCAAAGATCGGATCTTGGCGCCCGCCAAGTATCTTTGCGGCCGAGAATCTGAACTTAAGTCTATCTTAAGACTTGCCAACTCATTTTTGCCGATTCAGCGTTTTCTTTCCTAATTCATCCAGACTCCGTTTTTCTTTCTTTAGGAGGAGAAAACATCGACTATGATTTTCATTATTCATTCTATTGTAAAAGTTTGAACTTTGCTCTCAAGCTAGACCTAGTTTCCAACGATTTTCACCTTGTAATCCGACGATTATCATTGGTTGGGAGCGTAATCTACATACTTTCTTGCATCAATCGCTTCAGATTCTTCAGGTTCTACCTAGGGTTTGTGACAACGAAGGGTAAATCTGTATCAATTGATCGATTCCTCGTATTTAGTATTAGATTATGTGTGTTAATCGTTTAATTGCTTATTTGATTATGTCTTCGCATAACATGAGTAGCTAAACACCCTGATTATGGGGTGGTGATGGATTCAAGCATGCTAGCTAGGGTTTATGTGTTTATGTATGATCAGGTTACGATTAATTTGTGCTTTTTAGATTAAATTGTATATCATGCTATTACGTTTGATGCGCAATCCGTCAATATCACTGTTAGATTAAGCATTTGATCCTTGGTAACCAAAACGTTTTTCGTCTTGCTTTAATCTAACAGTTAGTTGCAAACGGTAATAGTAGGATTAGCTTTATTGATCGTAGCTTAGTGAAATTGACACCTTCACTAATGCTATTCGTTTTCTGAACCCAAGTAGTGACAACTTGAGGTAATCGTTTCCTGTGGATCGCATATTTCTCGTTAGCTAGCTTTCTCTCTAGTCACCACTCCATAATTCTCCTCATTCATATATCAATCTCGTTAAGTGTCAATCATATCTAGTTTTGTCTGCCTAGTTGTTTACTGTTACGATAGTTAATCACTCTGCTGCCGAAGCAAAAAACTTTTACTGCTTTTCATATTGTTACTTCTATTCGTAAACTGAAGCTCAGCTTAGTTAAGTCCCTAGAGACGACCTCGGGGTTAACTTCACTACACTACAGGTTTTCGTAGTGTCGAGAGCTAGCTCTTGGCTAAGTAAACAAATAATTAAAACTTTGATATTGACACATCACCCGCTTTAGCAACCACCAAGTTAAATACAGAACCACTTATGGTAGATGTAGATTCTAATAGTAAAATCCTATCAAACCCAGTCACGAAACTTATTCCGGGGGACAAGCAGGCTCCAACTCGATTGGGTCTCGCACTCCAGTTGTGGAATCTATCTATATCACTAGAGTTGAAGCACCACGCTTATACGAGGTCGTGGTGCCTGTGTTTTGTTTCCCAAATATTATACTATCATGTTTTTTTTCAAAGTCTAAGAAAACAAACTATTAGCTTCTGCCTAAATTGAATTCTAAGAATGGAGAAAGTATCAGCAACCCTTGTGCTTCGTTATAATTCAATTCTAGAGTTGAAGCACCGCACTTATATATCATCCACTCTCCGATCTCTGATTATAAGTATCAACAACTCCACTTGCGATCCTCTACGACGTTATTGTGCGACATCATCCGTGGCACCGTCGGATTGATGACACGTGTAATATGATCAGTTGGATGCCAATTTCTCTACCTTCTTTTCCGCATGATAGGAGAGATAAACTTTACTCTAAAATTAGTAAATTGTGATATAATATAGTAAAAATTGATCAAAAGATTATGCGTAATTAATTCTTTCATTTCCTTCTTATCAATTAATCTTGAGAATTGGTGAATGATACAGAAAAATATGAATACATACGGTGTGTACAGGCTTTGGTTTGATTTTGTTAGGAGGTCTGGAAAACTTCCCTCAATTTTTTACGAATATGGTAAAATGCTCCCTGATTGACTTTACTGGTGCACTGGATTAATTTTAAATGTATATTTTCTTCACCAACATGAGAAGTTGACAACATCATCAATGATGTCAAATCAGGACGGAAGAGGTTAATGTATATCATAACTGTTTATGGACATTTTACTCGATCTGTTGGTTGATGTTTTGTTTTGAAGTTTGAACATAAATTGGCAGGCCTAAAGCTGGACAATTTTGAATAATTCATTGTTGAAATGCAAGGCAGGATTGTTGTAGATGTCTCTTCAATGAAGTTTTATATTTCCTCCAGGCTTGATTTTGAATTCAATTGTGATCAATCTGTTGGTCCAGATAACGGCAAAGTAAAAGAGTAGGGGGGGGGGGGGGTGAATAGTCGTTTAAAACTTTTGTCGATAACAAATATTTCTCAGATATCTGGATGGATATCTGATACTTAGAATCAGAGTGCGGAAGACTTAATAAAGATAAGTGTAGAAACAGTTAATAAGTGTGTGTGTGTTGCTGAAGTATAAATACAGAAATGTAAAAGACACAGCAAGTATAGTGGTATCTGGAGGTGGCGTAATCCTCCAACTAATCCACTTCGGTCTATCAGAGACCTAGAATTCACTAGAACAGATAATTGAGATAACCTTACAAAAATCCTATTCTAAGATTCTGAACAATTGGTTCCCTAGCTTCTTCAGCCAAGTACTTCCTATACTCAGAAACCTTTGAGTTGTTCCCTAGCTTCCCAAGCTAAGTACTTCCTATACTCAAAAACTTTGGAGTTATTCCTTAGTTTCCCAAATCAAGTACTTCCTATACTCCGGTAACCTTGGAGTTATTCCCTGATTTTTTAAACTAAGTACTTCCTTTACTCCACGCCGATTTCGGTGTTGGTTTCGATTTGAGTTGTCAGATGAGCGTCTTAATAACTTTTCAGTTATTCAGATAGCTCTGTGAACTAAGTTACTTAATACACTTTACAGCGTATGGTATCTAGTTCGATTTCTTGACCCAGTCTCATGATATCTGCTCAAGAGAATGAATCTCGGATAGTTGATCTTTTGATTCAACTCCTTCACGAGATAGCTTTGCTTGTTTAGGATCGGGACACTTAGAACTTGGTGTTTACTCAAGATCACAAGCTTTAGTCGCATGTAAAGCTTTGATAATAAGTAAGTTGCAATGAGAGAGTAGAATGTTCAGAGTTCTATGTTTCAGCGTATGCAATGTGTGTCGTGTTCAGTGTGTCTCTCAAGCTGTCTAAGTGTTGATATTTATAGATGAATTTGAGTGCCGTTTGAATAGTATCCGTTAGGCTCAAATTCAAACTATCGATATCTGTATAATCTTGTGATTTTGTCTTCTTCTCGAAGTTGCCGCTTTTACTCGAGACATCTCTGTCGTGCATTAAATGCATTGTACTATAATTTTGTCTGTAGTGTCAACGGAACTATGCTTTGTATCAGAGACTAGACTTGTTGTCTGATTCTTTGCACGTCCTTATCTTCATTCTTCAGATACCACTTGTATTGATTGAAACAACTCTGTTTGCAATATATGTTTCTCTTTCAGAAACGTGGTTAATGCTCAAGGTGTCTGAGAATAGATATCTGTGGACACTTTCCTTGTTTTCAGATATGCATCTCATTTCTCAGATATCTCTTGTGACACAGTTTGTTTGAAGCTCGTTCCTACAAGATATCTCGCTAAGATATCTGAATAATTGATAATCTTGCGATTTTCTTCAAATCTTCAATTCTGGTTGAGCTTTCTGCTTGGATGTCTTCTTCTTGGTCTTCTCTTCATAAAATAAAAATTACATTTTGAGACCTAACATCCTATACAAGATTAGCTAGACTATCATACTAAGTGGGTTTCCTCTTTTACAATGTTCAAGTGAACCAAGAGTACTAATCACCTTTCTGAGACTAAGATAAGTCATCATGTTGCTGAACAAAATCTAAACAGATATTCTAACAAAATATCTAACAAATTTCCCCCATTTTGATCAGTCAACGATGACTATCTTCCCTATTACAAATCTGGATGAGGAAACAATCCACCACTTAATCATTTCTTGAGATCTTTCAAATCATATAATTAAGTGCAGAAAGTAGACATCAACCAAATCACAAGGTGTGATCTTTGCTGACAAGTTATCTTTTATAAAATACTATCTGAGAGTAAGTTCTTCAGATAAGTCGCAACTAAGGATTACAGATAACTTTAATACAGAATACAGTTGAGCTCAGTCAGCAAAAAAAACAAAAACTACATAGTAAATTAGGACAACAGGAGTTACCAAGCTCCAAGTAAACATCCTAAAGAACTAGTCTTCAAGTCTTCAAGTCTTCAATCTTCAAGTCTTCAACAAAATTTCTATGGATCAGTCTGCAAATTTCCTATCTCCAAACCTTTTGATGTCATCAGAATAATCATAGAGAAGAGTTCTGACAAGCATCTCTGTGTCTCTGGCAAATCCACAGACTTCTTTGTAGGTTTTGGTAGGATTTTTCTTGGCAAAATGCTTGACCCATAAGTACTTTCCCCACTTCCAGGCATGCTCTATTCTGATATCTGAAAGCTTGAAGTATCCATAGATAATCTTGGATATCGATGTCACCCTGTATTGATCTTACATCCGGATAGAACGACTCATGTGGTTCCTGACAAGTCTTGGTCTTGTGCTGTTCTGTGATATTCGAATTTTGTGCACATCATCCGGCTTTCCATATGGACAATCATCGAGAGGTCCTTCTTCAGCTTGAGTTCTCTTGACAACTTCAAAATCCAACCATGCTTTGATGTGATTGGTGTTGATCAAGGTAGGTTTATTCTTTCTCCATGCCATAAGCTGTTTGAGGATTGGTTCTGGAAATCTTGAATTTACCAATAGATGCTTAAGTTCCAGAATCCAATAGCCATTTTTCTGATTGATGCACCAGAGATGAGAGGAATCATTGTCATACTTCACATACTCAATTTGGCTTCTTCGGCACGAGTGGAAGTTGACATTGTCTTTGTTCGACTCTCGATCTGTTCCTTTTACATCTTGAATTCTCTTTGGGGTTGTTGCTTGAAGAACTACCACCCTGGATAGACTTGGTATTTCCAGAGGGTGTTTTAGCTGCTAGTGGCTTTGCAGCTATGGGCTCAGTTAGGCTTTCAAGTTTCCTTTTTCTGTGAAGAGGAGCTTCATCTTCATCAGTTTCTTCATCATCTTCATCAAGATCAATTCTTGTGAGATCTTTTCAGCCTTCTTCATTGCCCTTTGACTTGATTTGACCTTCTTCTTCTTCTTCAGAGGATTCATCAATCCCTCTAACTTGTCTTCTCCTTGGAGCCTTGGTACTCCTTGGAGGTTTCTGTGCCATGGCCCTTGTTACCATTTTGGTTCCTTCAGTAGGTCTCTGGGAAGCAGCTTGGCTTGAGAAGGATTCATAGATTCTGAGTGGTGGCTGGGAAGTTTTTCTTCTTCCTTTCTGAGCACCTGACTCATTTCTTCTTGTTTTCATCTCCTTCTTCCCATTCCCCGACTTTGAGGTCCAGATTTGTACTTTCTTTCCCCTTAGTCATTGTTGGGTACTCGGTCTCATAAAGGAATCAGAGAGAGTCAAAATGCCCTTGTAAATAGTTGTGGCGGTGATCAACTTCGAAGTTGGCTTTGAGCTCTGATTTTGTTTGATAAGTCCATTGTCCTTATCGGTGAGCTCGCTTATGGGCCTAGGATGGCATCTGCTTTTCCAAAGATGTAACTTGCCTCTTGAAAAGCTTTTTCACTAAAGACACATCATCGTCCTTGTCATTCCCAGATCTTTACGAGCAATGATCATGCTAGTTGTTCTCTCGAGTCTTGAGCTCATGAATTTTCTCATTCGAGGGGAGGCAATTACTTCCTTGTTTTGTGAAGACATCTCCTTATTCAGAGTAGCTAGTACTTGGTACCTGCTCATGTACTCTTGAGAGTGGACGTTTGGCAGTTTGTTGAAGATTGTAGGAGCAATCAACTTTCTTTTTAAGTGAGAAACCGCTAGATGTTCATGGCTCAGATATCTGAGTATAAGTGTAGTTTTAGTTTCTGAGTTACCTGAGTATGAACATCAGGCTCAGATACTTGTTCTACTGGGACAATTGGTGTCTCAGATATCTTGTGGTGAGGTGGAGACTTGGAAGTCTGGTCCTCATCAATCTTTCTTTCTTGAACCTGAGAATTAACATTATCACAATACTTAGGAATTTTTATCAAGAAGAAATTTAAGTGACAAGTCAGATATCTGAGAGGTCAATTACCTCCATGGGAGGCTCAGATACTTGTCTCTCAGAGACTTGTGCAGTCTCTGGAATCTTTTCTTGTGATGAAGCCCTTGATGCCTCATCAATTTCCATAGGTGCAGGGGATGTCGCAACTTTGTCCCCCTGCACTTCTACTTCTGATTGAGCCTGTAAGTAGATAGTATTGAATAATTTAGAAGAAGTTTTAAGATAACCCAGGCTGAAGAGTACTTATCACTGATTTTCATATACCTTCAAGTTTGAAAGCTCAGTGATGTGTGCTTCAGAAACCTTGTTGGTTTCTGGGTTTGTCTCTGGCATTTCTGCCTTATCTTATTCCATCTCAGTTGGAGCCTGTTAGAAACATTTATCATTAATGATCATACAAACATTTTTACTGAAAAGTTAGTTCTCTTTAAGAATCATTTACCTGTGGCACAGGCTCAGATTTCTCAAGAGTTGAGGTTGAGAGAACCTCTTTTTCAGTATCTGAGGTAAGCTTTTCAGCTTCCTCTTGTCTTTCCGTTTCTAACTCAGCCTGTAACAAAGAGATTCTTATAAGGTAACAAGATTTATAAGTATAAAATTTTTCACAAGGTAAGAGTTAAACCAGTCATTTACCCGAGCAGTTTCAGGCTGATTGGTCTCTGGAACTTGTGACCTTTCTATACATTGGTCGTCTTGTCCCAGTTCAGTTTCTTTGTTTGAAGTTTCGGTACTTCACACCTTCCGAGTATGCAACTCAGTTGCCTCCCCTAGTTAATCATTCTGAGTAGATGTCTCAGTTTGATCCCTCTCATTGAGTTGGGGAACCTGCTCAATTACAGGATTTTCTTCAGCATACTGTATTGCTGGTATTTCAAAATGGAGTTCATTTACCATTTCATCAACCACTTGTGGCTGTTGTGTTTGTGGTTGTTGTGGTTGTGCAGGCGGAAGATTGATCGATCGAATGTTCTTCCAGTTCTTAGATGTGGCATTTCCAAAGACGCCAATACTAAGATACCACTCATCGAGCTTTGTGAAGTTGTGCAGAGAGTCATTCCGATGATGTGTTTGCACCAACAACCTTTGCTATAGGTTCAAGAACTTTGTGGTGTAGGTTTTTCTTCGATACCTTATCACCGATTACTTGTTCAAGAACTTTGGCCCTCTTTGATTTTTCTAGGACTTGAGATGACTAGTTCATCATCTTCATCGTCGAGCTCTCATCAAGATTGGGCGATTGGTCCATTATTCTTGCAGTTTCGCAGATGGGGCGTGTTTTCACCACTTTTGGCAAGCATTCATGAGTTCATCAACAAGGCTTTCGCATTAGTCGCAACATTTCGAAAGCACTTTCTCTTCTTGAGTCTACTTGTTCATTGGTGATAACTCTTTGGCAAAGATTAATGAGTTCATCTGCCATGTTTGTAGAATTGACAACCTCTTTGGGTGTGTCTTCCGATTTGCCAGACTTCTTTCTTGAAGTTACAGGCTTCTTGGTCATAACCTTTTCTTGAGATATCTTTTGATTTTCTCTTCTTAGGACCTTTACGAGACCCAATAACCTTTTTCGATTTGTATACTCATACTTGTAGAGTAATTCTTGTTGGCTATTTCAATTGTCTCTGAGCTCAATGCCAAGCTTTTCCAAGTAGCATATCTTGGACCATATCCTCATCGTGGCCTTTGGCTCATTTAGTCCTTTAACAATCTTAGGCTCAAGCCTTGAATCTTCTTCACAAATTTCATGAAGGCGTACTTTCCCGTTGGAAGGGTTTTCCACCTTTTGTCTTGTTGATTCAAGAACAACATGATCCATCGTTCTTGGCTTATCCGTCAAGACCTCCTTGTAGACCATCAAAGCATCTGAAGAATGCAAGCGGTACATCCCATGAACCAACAAATGTCCGGTTGGGATGTCACAAGTTTGAACTCGGTGGGTGTATCGATTTCTCAAGATCACACATCATCAGTAAGTTCTTTAACACCTTCAAGGAGTTCCTCATCCTTGGTGTTTATTTCAAAATCCTTTCCAAGATTTTGAACCTCAAACAACTTACAGAAAGTTGTTAAGTCCAGAAGGATTTCCTTTCCTTGGACTGAGGTTTTGATAGACACTATTTAAGTGCCTTCAGATACACAGGAAATAATCCTGGAGTTGTTGTAAAATTCCAACACATCTAGTGATGAAATTCCACTAGGGCGAGCAGATACAAAGCCCTTGATTTGTGCCTTTTCAAGCATGTCAAGAATTAGCTTTCTGTCGGCTTGGTTCTCTATTGCAGCCGTGAGGTATTCCTCAACCATGGCACCACCCCAAATCATTCTGTGACTTGAAGTCCAATGGTCAGGATTGAAAGCTCCTACCAGTCGATTGTTAACAATAACCAACTCTGGTGCTTGCTTTTCAGCAGTACCAGTGGAGGATTGGGATTTCTGTGTTGAAGTGTTCTTGGAGGCCATCTCTTTATATAGTAAGGATTTGAAGCTTGTGTTTGAAAAAGATTCGATTGAGTGATTCTTTTCATAAAAACTTAATCAAGGAATGCAGAGATTTTAGAGAAATTGCAGAGGATTAGGAGAAGGTTTTTGCTGTCTTGATGCAAGTTGAAATTTCGAATTAGGCAAAAGTGATTTCATTTGCCAAAATCCTATATATATAGCAAGTGAATCTCAACAGACAAATACATACAAATTGATTTTGTGTATACGTATCTGTGATTTGCAAGCAAAGCCAAAAGCTAGTTCGGCATTAAATGCTTAGTGGGCCATGTCTGAATGTCAACAGTCCACTATTTACTGTGAATTAATTTCTGCCGTTCAGATCAAGCGCTTGAATTCATCAAGGGTCACCATTGCTTCTCCAGCAGTGATTACAATCAACAAATGTAATTGTGCCCATTTAATGAATTTTGGCTAATAGCTATCTAAATCACAATTCTGTTGGAGCAAGGACACTGTTCGCATCTGATTTTGTCTTATACTTAGGATTTTCCCAAGTTTTTCATCAAAATAGAAATAGTGCGAGATTCAAGAGAGTAGTTGACTGCAGATAGTTATACTATTCTCTTTTGTGTTCCCCGTTCATAGAATGATTCAGATATCTGAGTTCCCGTCTCAGAGATCTTAAGCTATCTTTTTGCTCTTTAGCCTTTTTGACTTCTGGGTTCCCGTTCCAGATACCTCTTCTCTCTTTTCTGGATACCCGTTACAGATACCTCTTTTCTCTTTTCTGGATACCCGTTCCAGATACCTCTTCTCTCTTTTCTGGATACCCGTTCCAGATACCTCTTCTCTCTTTTCTGGATACCCGTTCCAGATACCTCTTCTCTCTTTTTCAGTTCAAAGGTAGTTCCATTAGTCCAAGACTATGTCTTAAGGCTAAGAATCTACTTTCTTGTAGTGGCTTAGTGAAGATATCTGCAAGTTGGTCTTCAGTCCCAATCTTGAGTATCTCTATATTGCCTTTTTCAACATGGTCTCTGATGAAGTGATGTCTAACATCAATGTGCTTTGTTCTGGCATGAAATTTAGGATTCTGTGTAATCGCAATAGCACTTGTGTTGTCACAGAAAATGGGAGTTTTCTTTTCATCGAGTCCATAGTCTTTAAGTTGTTGTTGTATCCACAGAATTTGTGTTGCACAACAACCAGCAGCAATATATTCAGCCTCTGTGGTAGAAGTTGCAATTGAGTTTCGCTTCTTGCTAAACCATGAGATAAGTCTAGTGCCCAGAAACTGACAAGTTCCTGAGGTGCTTTTCCTATCAAGCAATGATCCAGCATAATCAGCATCTGAGTACCCAGCTAAACTCAATTCACTCTCTCTAGGATACCACAGTCCTACATCTACTGTACCCTTCACATACCTTAATATTTTCATAGCAATGTTGTAGTGTGTTTGCATTGGATTTGTCTGAAATCTAGCACATACTCCAACGGCATATTGAATATCAGGTCTACTTGCAGTGAGGTAAAGTAGTGAACCTATCAATTTCCTATACTTATGTTCTTCAACACTCTTATCTGATTCAGTATAGGTCATTTTGGTTCCAATGCTCATAGGTATCTTAGTATTCTTTTCAGAAGGCTTGAGATTGAATTTTGTGAGCATGTCTTTTGCATACTTTGTTTGACTAATGAATATTCCATAATTGAGTTGCTTGACTTGCAATCCTAGGAAATAATTCATTTCTCCCATCATGCTCATCTCAAACTTGTTTTTCATGAGATTTGCAAAGTCATTACAAAGTTGCTTGTCCTTAGATCCAAATATGATGTCATCAACATATACTTGAACTAAGAGTAGTTTTCCATCATGATTTAAGGTAAATAAAGTTTTATCAACTTCACCTTTCTTGAAACCACTTTCCAGAAGGTATTTGGCCAAAGTGTCATACCATGATCTTGGAGCCTGTTTGATCCATCTGAGCTTTCTGTAGTTTATAGACCATTCTACTTTCTGAGGAAACTTCAAAGCCAGGTGGTTGCTCAACATAAACTTCTTCTGCAAGTTCACCGTTTAGGAATGCGCTTTTGACATCCATCTGATAAACTTTGAAATTTTTATGAGCTGCAAAGGCTAGAAAGAGTCTTATTGCATCCAATCTGGCAACTGGTGCATATGACTCATCAAAATCTAAGCCTTCAGTCTGAGTGAATCCCTTGGCAACCAATCTTGCTTTGTTTCTGGTTATTTCACCAGTTTCATTCATTTTGTTTCTGAAAACCCACTTAGTTCCAATCACAGATATTCCTTCTATAAATGGAACTAGTTTCCAGACTTTGTTTCTCTCAAATTGATCCAACTCTTCTTGCATTGCATAGATCCAGTCTTGGTCTCCTAATGCTTCTTCTATACTTTTAGGTTCAATATTCGAGATGAAACATCCAAAGAGAGAATCAGCATTTTCAGCTATTGCTCTCCTAGTCCTAACACCCTGATTAATTGGTCCAATTATATCCTTTGTAGGATGATCTTTGATCCATTTCATCAAAGGTTTAGTGCTAGTAGGATCAATATCCAAGTGATCTGAATGTGAATCACTAAGATTTTGATTTGATACTTTTTGATGTCGAGATATCTGACATATGGGAAATGTCATGGATATCTGACACTTTTTCAGTGTTAGAGATATCTGAGACATGCATTTCAGCATTCTTATTTTCAGATACCTCTTCATGATGAAGGTTCTCAGTAACCTGTTCCATTTCTGAAAACGCATAGGAAATTCCTCATCATGTCTGTGAGTCATCTTGTTGTTACTAGGCTTTTCAAGCTTTTCTACGTCAGAGTCATCCTCACTTTCCATAACGATGTTTTTCCTTTCTGAGGGTTCTTCTTTAGTATCCCTCAGAAATAGATCTTTGAACTTTTCTCAGAGTTCATCAGTAGGAGGTGTTTTCTTACTTCCTTCATAGAATACAACATAACATGAACTGATTCTTCAATTTTCTTTGTTCTTTTGTTGTAAACTCTGTAAGCTTTGCTGTTTGTGGAATAGCCAAGAAAAACACCTTCATCTGCCTTTGGTTGAAATGTTCTCAGAAAAACTTTCCCATTGTTTAGAACAAAACATCTACAACCAAATACTCTCAGATGTTTGATATTAGGAGGTCTTCCAACCATAATTTCATAGGGGGTCCTGTCATGGTGTTTGTTTATCAAGCATCATTACGAGTGTAGCAGTGTGTTTACGACTTCAACCCAATATATTTCACTTATCTCGATGTCATTAGCATTGTCCTTGCAGCTTCTTTAAGGGTTCTGTTTTTCCTTTCTGCAACACCATTTTGTTGAGGTGTTCTTACAAAGGAAAGTTGGTGTTGTATACCTTTGCAGGTACAAAACTCCTTTATGTACTGATTGAAAAACTCAGTACCATGATATGTTCTGATTGCAGATACCTTTTCATTTTTCATGATTTCAAGCTTTTTCAGCAAGTTTGGTATCTCCACCGGCATCGATTGTGTTTGAGAAAACCCAAGTGAATCTTGAGAAGTCATCTACAACAACCAGACCATATTTCTTTCCTGCATAACTAGTTACAGATGATTTAAAAAGATCCATATGTAAAAGTTGCAGTGGTCTAACACTAGAGTGTCTGATTTTGGACTTGAAAGAGATCTTAGATTGTTTCCCCATCTGACAGGCAGAACAGATACTATCTTTTCTGAAAGATGTTTTGGGAAGACCAACCACTAACTCTTTCTTGGAAAGTCTATTTAGAGTTTTGAAATTCAAGTGACTCATTCTTTTGTGCCATAACCAGTGCTCTTTTGTGTGACCAGATTGACTCACCATGAGACATTCTTCAGTTGTGGCAGATGCCCAGTCGGCAACATAAAGACTGCCTTTTCGCCGACCAACTAAGACTGTCTGCTTTGACTCATTGTCAATTAGTTTGCAGTATTTAGCTTTGAATTTTATAGTAAAACCCTTGTCTGCAAACTGGCTCATGCTAAATAGATTGTATTTCAAATCCTTAACATGTAATACGTCAGTGATTATTAAAGTTCCCAATTTGACGTTGCCAAATCCCAGAGAGGGATTTAATTCTCCTCAACCGTCGATATCCGGTCACGTGTTGCAAGCTTTGTAGTCAACCAGATTTTCTTTGTCTCCTGTCATGTGCTTTCCGCATCCACTATCAAATAGCCATTGTGCTTTAGTCCAGGAAGCATTCTGCACACAACAGGAAACAGGAGATTAGGTTCTCATATCTTTGATGGAACCGTCAGAATCAAAAGTTCTTCCAGTAGGAATCCATTATTGAATGAATTTCTTTGAAACATGCTTTTGTCTGACAGGAACATAAGGAGGAATTCTTTTTGAATGAAGGTTATCATTAGTAAGAATTATTTTCTTCCTTGGTGTGTCCCTAGGTGCTCCATATGATGCTTTCAGATACCTGTCAGGTTTCTGAGTTTGCTTTTCAGCAAACTTAGCCTTCCTTGCCAGATTTCTTCTAGCCCTGGCATTCAGATTTTCAGTGGCTTGATTTAACTTCCACTGATAATTGCTTTGAGCAATTATAGCCTTCAACCATCGTTCTTGCTCCTGCTTGTACTCATGAGCAAGTTGTTTTCCGATGCCTTTGTAGCCAATACCGTTTCGAGCACTTGAAGCTATCTGAGATCTTTTCTCAGCAGCTTTGCTAGTCTCTGGTTGATCCAATTTCTTTCCAGAAAAAGTGACATGGGAGAATTTGCCAGCTCCTGCAATTCTACCTTTTTTAGAGACATAGCACTGTGGGTGTTTACACTTTTCAGTGTTGTGTTTCTTTTCAGAGACGTACCCAACAGTTTTGTTTTTGACTTGTTTTTCCCACAAAGGTTTAGTCGCAACTGCCTTTCCTTTGTCAACAATCTTTGTCTTTTCACCGATACTATAGATTGCATGGGAACCGTCTTGCTGAGTACTTACAAATGTTCTCTTCTCTTTACTCTTATTCAGAGTATTAGAGCAATCTGTCGAGTATTCACCAAGTCCTTTCTTTTTCGAAGGATCTCTTAAGTAAGATTGTACTTGATGAAGAGTGTCACTAGCTTTGGCATAAGATTGAAAAGATAGTTCTTTCTTCTTGAGTTCCTTGTTTTCGGAAAGAAGATTTTCATAATTCTTTTAAACTTCCCATTGCTTTTTCATGTGACTTTTCGGTCTCGGATATCTCGAGCTTTGAGAAATGCATTTTCAACATCCTTTCTCTCGATTCTTTAACTAATTGAGAATTTTCCTTTTCAAGAGAATTCTTTTCTTCTTCAAGGTTTTCGCCTCTAGCTCGGATCATTAGAAATTCTCTTTCATAGATGTCAAGTTCTTTCGAGATTTTCTAGATTTTTATTTCCTCTTCATCACTTTCATAAGTGTAGCAAAAGTATGTGTTACCTCATCATAATAAGCTTTTCTATGTTGGAGATGTCGGTCCGTCAATTTCAAAGAACTCCACACATTTCATTCTTCTTGAGGCGAAGTCGATTATATCATGAGTAACTCCACATAGTTACGGTGATGGTAGGGTTGAATCATCGAATTGTCATCTTCGAATCTTTCAACGTCTAGAGCATCCGATTGAATTTGGATTTTCTTTCTTTCTTGATTAACAAAGCTTTCGGCTTCTCGAAGATTCTTCTATCTTTCTTGCATGTCCTTAGTTTGTTGAGGCGTGACAATCCTTCTTAAGTGGCTGGTTTACGACAATAGAAAGCAGATATCGTTTCCAATTTCGCTTCCTCAAGACATGATGCTTTACGAAATGGGCTTGTTCAATGAGCTCGCATATTTTTGTCTTGGTGATAGTTTGAGCCTAGATGCTTTTTCACTTCTCTTTGGCTTTTCTTCTCTCAATTTCTTGGTGACAAATTTACTCATTTGCTTTGCAAAAGAGCATCCTCGATCTCCTCCTTGCTTTTCTTCTTTTGAAGTTCCTTGATTAACTAGAGCAACATTCGCAACTTTTCGGTTGTTTGTTCTCTCGAGTTGTCTCATAGTCAATTGATAGCAAGATGAGAGAAAAGTTCCTTTGGAGTGATATTTGGCATACCTTGGTTGAAATAAAAGAATTTAGTATGCTCGATTGTGGTTAAGACTTGACAATAGTCTTAATCTTCTCTTCGAGAGTATCTATTGCTTTCCCAAGTGCCATATCACTCATAAGAGTGGTAAATCTGAAATCAAGTTCTTCCAGTTTGGTGGGACCTTGTTTGAAATTTTGAAATTTCAACTTTAGAACTTCGAACTTGTTTTCCTTGGTTTTCTCGCCCGCATGATTTCTTCAATCGGTTGCGAGCAACTTCGCCGTTTAGCACCCTACGCTTTAATGTATGTGCTCAGTGTTGATCCGATGATGATGTTACGAGCTTGACCATCCAGACGATTCCTCTTGGCATCTTCCGATGTCCAGAGTTCTCTGGGCTTTGGTTCGTAAATAACGTGACCAGTAGATCTTCCACTAGTTGACGCATCTGTTTGTGAAGATCCTTCGCTTTGATCTCTGTCTCTTCCACTTGAAACCTCCATGACTTGCTTAAGTTGTTGAATGATTATTGGACCATTCTTTATTACTTCGATCATCTCGTCACTTATGGCTTCAAGGTGGAGCATCATGTTATTTTTCCATTTCTCGTAGTTCTCTGGTTTGAGAACGGGTGCATCACTCAGAGACATACCTGCACACTTAACACACAAATTAAATAGTCCAAAAAATGGACAAAGTTCCTTCACTTATCTGGGGATCTAGGTTCAGTGCAGAAGGCTGGTGAACCTCCTGCTCTAATACCACTTGTTGGTCCAGATAACGGCAAAGTAAAAGGCGGGGGCGAAGAGTCTTTTAAAACTTTTGTCGATAACAAATATTTCTCAGATATCTGAATGGATATCTGATACTTAGAATCAGAGTGCAGAAGACTTAATAAAGATAAGTGTAGAAAGCTTAATAAGTGTGTGTGTGTCAAGTATAAATACTGAAATGTAAAGACACAAGTATAGTGGTATCTGAGGTGGCGTAATCCTCCAACTAATCCACTTGATCTATCGAGACCTAGAATTCACTAGAATGATAATTGAGATAACCTTACAAAATCCTATTCTAAGATTACGAACAATTGGTTCCCAACCAAAAGTTCCCCGAGTTGTTCCTAGCTTCTTGACCAAGTACTTCCTATACTCGAAACCTTTGAGTTGTTCCTAGCTTCCAAGCTAAGTACTTCCTATACTCAAAAACTTTGGAGTTATTCCTTAGTTTCCCAAATCAAGTACTTCCTATACTCGGTAACCTTGGAGTTATTCCCGATTTTTCAAACTAAGTACTTCCTTTACTCCACGCGGTTTGGTGTTGGTTTGATTTGAGTTGTCGATGAGCGTCTTAATAACTTTTCGGTTATTCAGATAGCTCGTGAACTAAGTTACTTAATACACTTTACAGTATGGTATCTAGTTCGATTTCTTGACCTAAGTCTCATGATATCTGTTCAAGAGAATGAATCTCGGATAGTTGATCTTTTGATTCAACTCCTTCAGATAGCTTTGCTTGTTTAGGATCGTAACACTTAGAACTTGGTGTTTACTCAAGATCACAAGCTTTAGTCGCATGTAAAGCTTTGATAATAAGTAAGTTGCAATGAGAGAGTAGAATGTTCAGAGTTCTATGTTTCAGCGTATGCAATGTGTGTCATGTTCAGTGTGTCTCTCAAGCTGTCTAAGTGTTGATATTTATAGATGAATTTGAGTGCCGTTTGAATAGTATCCGTTAGGCTCAAATTCAAACTATCGATATCTGTGTATAGTACTGTGGCAGATTTTGTCTTCTTCTCAGAAGTTGCCGTTGCTTTTACTCAGACATCTCTGTCCGTGCATTAAATGCATTGTACTATAATTTTTGTCCTGTAGTGTCAACGGAACTATGCTTTGTATCAGAGACTAGACTTGTTGTCTGATTCTTTGCACGTCCTTATCTTCATTCTTTAGATACCACTTGTATTGATTGAAACAACTCTGTTTGCAATATATGTTTCTCTTTCAGAAACGTGGTTAATGCTCAAGGTGTCTGAGAATAGATATCTGTGGACACTTTCCTTGTTTTCAGATATGCATCTCATTTCTCAGATATCTCTTGTGACACAGTTTGTTTGAAACTGTTCGCGTCTACAAGATATCTGGCTAAGATATCTGAATAACAGATTCAGTAATCTTGTGCAGTTTTCTTCAAATCTTCAATTCTGGTTGAGCTTTCTGCTTGGATGTCTTCTTCTTGGTCTTCTCTTCATAAAATAAAAATTACATTTTGAGACCTAACATCCTATACAAGATTAGCTAGACTATCATACTAAGTGGGTTTCCTCTTTTACAATGTTCAAGTGAACCAAGAATACTAATCACCTTTCTGAGACTAAGATAAGTCATCATGTTGCTGAACAAAATCTAAACAGATATTCTAACAAAATATCTAACACAATCTTTGGCTGCAATAGATTTTCCATTTATCAAGTTCTATTCAAGAAATCTCAAGATAAACAAAACAACAACCCAAAAAATCTCAATTCAAGAAGACTACATGTTTGCTTGAAATCCAGCAACTTCTTAGCTTTGTCGAGAAGAGTCAATTGCATCTCCTCCACCGATTTTCAGAGTTGATTGATAAAAAGGAAATGAAAGAATTAATTGTAGAAGGAAGTATATGCAGAATATTTTGCATCAATTTTTATCTCTCAAGTTACTAATTTTAGATTTAAGTTTATCTCTCCTATCATGCGGAAAAGAAGGTAGAGAAATTGGCACCCAACTGATCATATTACACGTGTAAAAAATCCGATGGTGCCGTGAAAGATGTCGCACAATTACGTCGTAGAGGATCGCGAGTGCAACACCTCTTGTGCTTCGTAAAGAAAGTCAATAGTTTATTATTTAATTTGTTGTAGAAGAGAGAAATGATAAAAAAAAAAATAATAAAATTGGAGAAAGTATGAGAGATGGTAAATAGAAATGATAGAGAATGGAGAAAGTGTGAGAGATAGTAGAGAGAAATGATAGAGAATAGAGAAAGTATGAGAGATAGTAGAAAGAAATGACAGAGAATGGAGAAAGTATGAGAGATAGTAGAGATAAATGATATAGAGTAGAGAAAATATGAAAGATAAATAATAAAGTAATAAGAATATTGGTCATTGGGTTTTTTTTTCTTTTTTTTTTTTTTTTTTTTTTGCTATTTCAGTAAAGTGACTCTATTTGATCTGACTTTGGATGGAAGTTCACAAGTTGCGGTTTTGTGACTCTGTTTTGGTTTTCGGTTCAGAATGGAGGTGTTTGGGTCTGGTAGTATTTTTGTTTACTGGTAGTTTTTATTTTGGTTGTATTGGTCTGATGTAATTTTGAGCTGTTGAGCTCTTGATTTGTGGCTTTACTTCGACAGGTTATAGCACTCCTTGTGCTTTAACTTGATTGCAATAATATTTTCTCTTTTCCAAAAAAAAAAAAAAAAGTAAAGTGACTATATTAAGGGGACGGTCGTAAAAGGAATAGTGGACTAACGAAGCGGGACAGATGGAGTAGTTTTTTTCCCAACAATAAGTTGAATATCATAGACGTTCATAGATAAGTTATGTACATAACGTCTCTCTCGAGATTTGTGGAAAGTTATAAAGATATTCTTTTTTTTTTTTGTGCAAATACACTTCATTAAGCTTAAAAGCCATTGGCAGCTCCAGAAATGGGAATTACATATATTGGAAGTGAGAGCCAACATTTCCCATACTATCACAATTATAACCCAAATTGGAAGATTACAATTGTTCACCAATCGATCAATCTTCTTGAGCTCGAACTCCAAGGATTTCAACAAAGTTGCAGCGTATTCCTTCTCGTCCATTTCCTGCGGTGGTGATTCTTTATTGGTGACCCGGTAAAAAATGGTAATTGAAATCGAATTCAACCTAATTTTGGGATTCGTCGGTCCCAAGCTAGGTTCAAACCTTTAACTGACTAGTGATTTCGGCTTCGTTGACAATGGGATTCGCCAATTTTTCTGAGAAGCCCAAAATCTAATATCCTTTTTCATCACGAAGCGCACCACTGATTGCTCTGAAATTTTGTTGCGGCTTGCAGTTGCCATCAACATTCAACTTCATCCAAATATTTAGTCATTTACTCTACTTGGGTTGTGTAACATGATTTGGGTTTAGTTTAGGCTGTAGATCACAACTTTGTTGCCTACTATAGAACACAATTCTATGTAAACTCTCAGGTCTCCCACTAAATATGTTGGAGTTTCTTGACTTCCATATAGCCCCGATGGGGCTGTGAAGATAGCATGTCCGAAAGCATCAAATCTGAGCTTTTTCTCAAAATTTCCCTGCATATTGAATTTATACCAAGTAGCATATGGGATTCTATTGAACCTCTCCAGTTCACTTTGTTGTAGCACCTCGGACCAGATATGTTTGGCTATCTTGCAATGCTTTAAAATATATAATACATTATCCCCCCCCCCCCCCCCCCCATTCTCATTGTAGGATCAGTAGAGAGATCTGACGCTTGTGCCAGAGAGAATCAGTAGCTAGACGATCTTAAATAGCCAACCATAGGGAATGTTTCATTTTATTCGTTAATTTGCTCTTCCAAATACAGTTCCAGTCTGATCTTCTGTGTGGAGTTCCATAAGCACAATGACAACTAAATTTCCAGTTGCAGTTTCATATCACATGATCGTGTCTGTCTAGTTCCATCAATTCTTGCAGCACCTCTATATGTAGGACAGTAAAATCCCATATTCCATCAATGCCCAGTATTTGGTTGATGAGAGTTACATCATAATCTTGTCTGAAATTGACAATAGAGTATGGGACTTTATTCGTGAACCAGAAATAGAGACAAAAGTGTATAGTAACTCCATCACCTACCCTCCATTTGAAACTAGAATTCAGCTTTTGAGCACATCGAGCAACTTCTTTCCACATTGGGATATCTCCTTGCTTGGGAGAATGATGTAGAATACTTCCAAATACAATGAGCAACTCCTTTCTCACATTTTCCTAAACCACTCTTTACAACCAACCAATTTTACTAAATCTCTCCACCAAAATGACTACGCTTTCCCCCAAGAGATACCACTCGAACGCCTTTCCATAATTTTATCAATCCCTCCATATTTCTGCTTCTACACTTGAATCCATAATGCATTAACCCACCCCTTCCCCCCCCCCAAAAAAAAAAAATTCTCCAACCCATTTACCCAATATAGATTAGATTAGACCACTCCAAATTTTTATCGGGCAACTTTTTTGTTACCACCCAAAGATCCGTCAAACAAAATGGCAAAGCATCTTTTTAAGATGGTTCAAGGTAAAAGATGACGCTTTGAAAAAAGAAAGGAAGTACAGGGTAAAGAGGTGAACACCACATTCGTCATCACAATTCTTCCACCACAAGAGATGAAAAATCATTCTCCCATGTTAATATTTACTAATCATTGTGGTTTAGTGAAAATATCTACCTCTCATGATTTGCCAATATATAGCTATTCGCCTATGCTGTCTTGGTTTCATTTTACTATATCCAAAACCCCATAATAAATACTTACCTCTTAAAAAGTTTTTTAAACAAAGAAATTATCATTTAGTTTGATCAACACTTCATTCAAGCCTACCATGTTGTCAACTCTTAATTCTAGCTACACATATTCAACAATTTGAGGAAGAAAGGAACACAAACTTCTGGCCCAAAATGAAAGTCAATCATCAGCGATCGAATCTTCTAACCAATTGCTAATGCATTTGCAATATTGTTTTTTCGCTGTAAATTTGTAAATAACCTTCGAAGCATTAGAGGGAAAAAAAGAAGCAATAAAATTTGAGTAAGGATTCAACTTGATGGTTTTTAGATAACATATCTCCAAACGTGTTATCAAGAAAATCATCGATATTATTAATTATAAACGTTTTGATTAATATCATTGATTATTTTATTGAAAATATTGATGCATCTTTAGATAAATTATCTAAAAACCGTATCTACATAGAGTTTGTGATAAAATTTGAATATAGGGTTTTTAATTCGTCACTTCTCCATCTATAATTTACAGAACTTCCTCTCGAAAACAAGAGATCCATCCATAATCCAAACGAAAAAGATTCCTCTTTTATTTTTGGTGGTGTTACATGAACCAATACAAAGTCAACAAGACCGAAACGACAAAGTACGTGCCGGAAACTGATGCCGATGATGGTTGCTAGAACTAGCGTTACTCTCCTTCTCCATCCGCCACCGGAGCTGATGAAAATCCTCTACCGAGCAAGGCAACCTTAGCGGCCCGTTCGTATGGTATCCATAAGTCTCGCGAGCTCTATCAAGAAGCCTCTGGAACAAGGGATGGTACAAGTACGAAATCGGTATCGAAAATCTTTGAGACCCTCCATCTTCATCTTCTAATCCGACTTCAACTGCCATCCAACCTTTCTTCATCTTGTATATATGTTCTTGTGCTAGATTCTACTGTTTGGAATGAATGAGGAGATATTTCAAAGTTGAATGTGTGGTGAGATGAGTTGTGTGGAGTTAATCAGTTACTCTAATTTATAAGGAATTTACGAAGTGGTGGGATCATGAGATGATAAAGATATGCAAAGTAGTTTTGGGACTTGTCACGTTGTGGTATAAATCTGGTGGACTACGTGTTCCGTACATATATACGGAATAATATTTAGTGGTAGTCAACAAAAGTCTAAGTCCAAGTAATTATTCCACTTAGCCTATTTTACTCGTCTCATTAACGTTTGATTTTTTTGCAAGACAAAATATCATATATGTGGCCAATTAGTGAAAGATGTCCTTCTTATGTCTTGTAGTTATCTATGCATATCCTTCTCGTTGAGGGGACTAAATTCACTGCTTGCAACTTATAGTGTGTTTTTCGAATCCATTAGTTTGGCCATAGACAATGAGATACATAGTTAGATCATAGTTGTGTTAGATAAACTGTATTTATAGAAAGATGAAGAGATAAACAAACATTACAGTTATATATAGAAATATTAAAAAAATTTACTAATAATATCGATAATATAAATATATAAAAAAATGTTCACTTATAAAACATTAATGATATTGTTAAAACATTATACCAATATTTAAGAATATCAAACCGTCTCTTAGGCCCCTCACTAATACAGATATATTTCAAGACTTTGTGTTGTGGAATAGGTATATTACCTCCCAATAAAGTGAATTCCCCTCCTTTTGTGCCAATTTTGACAACTAGAGGCCTCTTGTTCTGGGCATGCCTTGTGCACAAATTGCCACCCACCACGAGATCTGTTGGGGAATTGGTTGTAAGATGCAACCAAGTGTGGTTGCAAGAGACAACAAATAGAGAGCAAAAAAATGTGATGTGTTATAAAGTGTTAAGTGGGTAACTTTGAACAATTATTTATCTAAGTTCCACCACTCGATTTTGCGTGTTTTTTAGATCGTTGCGAAGTGGGATGCATAAGCTTCGTAACGGTATAAGATACGGGAGCTAACTAATTCTAGGTGTGAATGATAAATTGGCTTAAAGTGTGCTAGTTGGAACTTACTACTGTATTTGTCCCACATTGGAAAAGAATGAAAGGGAAAAATGGTATGAGGGTATGCTTGTGTATACTAGTGTTCACAAGTACTCCCTCCGCCCCGCAGAACTTCATACATTTGCCATTTTTAGCCGTCCCACAAAACTTCATACATTACCAAAAAAGGAAGCTACCCCACACCCAACAAATAACAAACAATCTCAACCTTACACTCAAATTACACCTTTTGCCACTAAACGTACACTTTTTCCCACCTTTTCTATATTCTATCATTACTTTCACTTTTCGCATAAAACTGCGCGCTAACCCTAATGTATGAAGTTCTCCGGGACGGAGGGAGTATGTGTTATGGTTATGGAAAACTTCCAACACGGGCGCGTAGGGGGAGAAAACATGACCATTTGAACTAAAACCCAAGCGAAATGGGTGAGAATAAACACGGATCTTGTGGGTCGTTTGTTTATCTTTTTACTGCATTTTTCCATGGAATGGAATTGTTGGCTTTCCATAAATCTTCTAGATTCTTCCACTTAAATGAGAGGAGTTACATTTTTCAATTTTTGAAACTCCTACCCACTCCCACCACTATTATTCTGTTGTTAGTTGCTCTTATTGCAATAGTTTCGTTTTTGGGTACTAATGGTGAGATTAGCTATTACGTTTTGCTACAACTATATATACCCCATACCTCATTTGAGCAAGATACAAGAAATTCTATCCCTCTCTTCTCCTCTATTTTCTTTCTACACTTTAGAAATCGAGAGTTTCTTCACCACTGAAGTTCGACGGAGCTTCTACTTAGAGATTCTAGTTGTTGCTGAGATTGGGCGTTGTACCTTGGGAGCTAATTGCCCGATGAATGCCTGGAGCTTAATAAGACGGGCAAATTTAGTTTAAGGGAAAGTGGTCACACCGCTGACTCGTCCAGGATTCAATTCGAAATCACTCTTACTGTTTTTTGGTTTCTTGTAACAAATTGTCGTAAGTGTGATAAATAATGTCCTCGTATTCGATTATATGTTCAATTTGTACTGACCATTCTTACAGCAAAGTTTTAACCTGATCCAACAAGATCACGTCACGTTACGACTAGATCACATGCACTATATATCTTACCCCGAGACCAAGGGTGGTCTGAGGTGAAATGTACAAATCCAATACCATGAAAATTCGTGGAGCTTTCACCCTTACCAACTAAGCTATTACGAGCGTTACACACAAAAAAATCTTACCAATCTAGGCGTAATTTATTATCCGTAGTTTATCTTGTAGTTAATTTTGGTGAAAAGGCGATTTTGACATTTAACCCGATAGCGGTGTGACTGGCCGGCATTGGGGTATACCATAAAAGGGACTTAGACTCTGTTCTTTTCAACTGAAATTTACTGAACTGAACTGAACTGAATTGTAGTATAAAATATAACTTCATAACTTAATCGAATCGAATGAATCGAATCGAATCGAATGAGTTTTCAGTTGAAAATAACATAGCGTTAAGAGGCAGAAGAAACTGGTTAGTCAAAAAGAAGTTGATGATCTTATCGTTATAGTTGCGGTTGGTACAGGGAGTATATGGAACATTGCAATCATGGGCATACATATCTCCTTCATGAGTACTGTGGACTGTGGTAGTGAAAAAGAACCAAAGTATTGGAAGGTTGGGAATTATGGGCCGAGATAGGTATATATAGATAGATATGACTAATTATGAGTATGTGTCAAGTTCAGCTTTCGGCAGAAGCACTATGTGTGATTGTTCATCTTTGCTTTCTCCAATCTCTAACTTCGTGTGGACTTCAACCGACGAAGTTGCACCTCACAGATCAATTGATTGACATCAATCGTCTAACCACTCAAAATGAGCACTCGCCATTTTCCCTTTGACTTCGAATCTTCAACTTATTAATCTAAGAGTACTTAACTACTTTGTAAGAATGTACGGACCTAGAACTTTACACTTCTTACTAAAACACCACTGTTAGTAGCAATGTTACTACAACAGTTGATGTCATAGTGACAGGAACAATCACTTGCACAACGAAAATATGTAAAATTGAACAGCAAACAAGATGATTTCTAGCAAGTATATAAATATACCTACTGTGACCAATGCAAATATCCACTATAATAAGAGGATTTACAAAAAGCTAGTCGAAATAGCTAACTATTCCAAAGCACCTAAACTAGATACTTCAAAGACTAGTAAAAACGGTTACAAGTAAAGAGAGAATGATGTATATGATTGCTCTATTGCTCTATACTTGCACACCCTTTGTGATGGCCCTGATCTTGTATGTATAGTGTAGAAAAACGTCCACAAGATCAGGTCCAATCAGATCTTGTTGCTCATTCTTATCTTCAAGAGTTCATATAATCCAATCTTCTAGGAGTCCATAAGTTCTTGACTTCCAAGAGTCCTTATATCTTGTCTTCTAAGACTCCATGGCTTTCTTGAATATAAGTCGATTCCAATCTGAAAACACAAACTCAGATCCGTAGAACTAGGTTATAGTTAGTGGAAAAAGACATTATCAATAAAGTCCTCAAAGTCTGATTTTACGAATCGACATCTTATAGCCATTGTTGTTGTAATACCATATTCTGCTACAATAATAACTTAAACAGCTGCACATCTGCACTTTCATACTTGTTGATCATTTGAAATATTAATTCTCCACTTGCTACCATATTTTTCTAAGCTATTCCTTTGCAACACTAAGTTTTTTACTCACACATTTAATATCATAATTAGCAAACGTTTTAAGTTTGGTGTTTCCATAAATTTTTTATCAGAGACAAATTTAAATTAGGTCTAGTTCTACCCATATTCGACTATACAAAATTTGAAAGAATAAAACCAAAGCCAAAAACAAATTAATTAATGGGTTTCGTTATTCTCAGAATCGACAAAAAATTCGGCCCAAATTTCAATTCTATCAATCATGTTTGTCCAAAAATATTTAGTTGGGAATTTTTAGTAAAACGGGCTAGCTTCCAAACCATTCGATATTGTATTGGTGATTTGACCTCAACACGTCGGAAACAAGCATTGCGTGTAAAGTGTATTTCATTTGTTAAACGAATGATACTTACCGTATAAATCACTATAGTTCGTATTTAG
The DNA here is from genome assembly GCA_026545765.1 of Plantago major. Taxonomy (NCBI): domain Eukaryota; kingdom Viridiplantae; phylum Streptophyta; class Magnoliopsida; order Lamiales; family Plantaginaceae; genus Plantago; species Plantago major. The sequence continues at coordinate 25,175,466 of CM048840.1, read as the reverse complement.
GTGAAAGAGTGATTAATGCACATAATATAGTATGTTGATCAATGCATGAAAGAATTGAGCTACTCTAAACATGTGGGTGCATATTCCACTGTGCTATAGTTCATGATCAGAAACAAGTAAATAAAGTTTCGTATTTGCAACCAAAGTGCATGTAGCATGTTGGACTGATTATTCATTTGTTTTTAGTGTATTTAATTGTTGAAAAATAAATTACACAAATAAATCATGAGAATTAGTGATACACGATGTTATCGTGATGTTTTATGACCTTGAGGAGTGCAACTCTGGAGATCTAACCACTGAACCATTGCAACGCTTGGTGATTTGTTGCAAACAGTTTGGTTATGGCTCTAGAAATTTCGCATGTGGATTTTCCCACCTTTTGGTGGTTGATTGTTCTGTGAATTGTGTATGATTTCAAACTACTATTTATCTAACTATTTGAAGGGTTTTGCATGCACTTTCATGTAAACCATTGAAATATAAATAGATGAAGTAATTTCATTTCCTACTACACTTTTATTCTTCTCTACTCTCTCTTGCTTTCTTCTATACTCAAATTACAGTTTAAGAGGAGTTTAATCCTGGGAGACTGTTGTCGAAACCCGTATGCACTGTAGCGGGACAATAAATTTTAAGAAGAGACCTAATCGACTGTTCTCACCCTTATTTATTCTAACTTATTTTATGCACTTTCGTTAACTTCACTCCATATAGTTAACTCCATATGTATATGAGGTCAAGTTCCTACCATTACATATATAGTGCTTGGTAATTATGGTGTTAGTTTTAAAGTTGATGGTGAACATCAAACTCTATACTTCTTCTCTCTGCAGGATCAAGTCCAAATCAACAAAGACTAATCATGGTTTAAAACAGTTAAAATACTATTTTACTACCTTTATTTCTTTATTACTTTTGTAAAAGGTAAAGTCAAACCGTCTCAATCCCTCTTAGTAATTTGGCAGAAAGGACTTCTCAAAGAAAAAAAAAGTTTGGCAAAAAGGTGCTTGAGACCAACACATTAACAAACATGTTTTATTTATCGAGGCAATTTTATCAAGCATCATAAAAATATGTCATGATAATTAGACTACTTGTAGTGGTAACTGCCACCGACTATAGTCATGACCTTGCGACTGATTTTGTGATTCGAAAATATGTTTTTACCCCACAATTAAAAATGGCAGGGGAAAAAAATACGAACGGTAGAAAATTTTAAACTATGACTTTGTTTACCATTAGCTTTTCAGCTGCATGAGCTTTTTTTGACCATTGACTAATAAAAAGCTCGTTACGTGAACGCGGAGCTTCTTTCAGCTAGCTGGAAAAAGAAGCTTCCTTGAGTAGCTTTTTTGAAAAAGAAGGAGCTTGTTATATTTTTATTCCGAAAATATCCCTACCCAAATTAGGCTCTGTTTAGCAAAACTAGCTGAAAAGCTAGGTAGTTTAGTAGTGGTTAGGTACTGGAAAGCTAAATTAGGTAGCTGGTTTTAAATGTAGGTGTTTAGCAAATTAGCTGAAAAGCTAGCTGGTATTTCGTAAAATGATATAAAAGGGTATTACTCTTATTTTTCTTTTCTTTAACCTTTCTTATTGAATTATTAGTCTATAGTTTTTTAAATAATAATATATCATATTTTGTCCAATAATTATAATATATATTCAATGTACTTTACATCGCCACTTTAATAACATCATCAAAATTATCAGAAGTTGAAAGAAATAATCGTTGAACATTTTCACTTAGTAATTAAAAAATCAGTAATTTATGTGTACTACATGTATGCATTTTAAACAGGTGCGGATACATTAATCCTTATACTAGTTGCAAAAAAGTACACAAAATGTATAACAAAGTATCCTTATGCTTATAACAATGGCTTCAGCACCTAAATTAAAACTAGATGTCATAACTTGTTGCGTGCTTGCAAGATGAATCTCAGGCTGATAATGTTGGGTGCATGATGTATAGAATTCGTTGCGTGGTTATATGTGTGTTTACTTCTTATTTTATTTAGTCTAATTTAGGTTAATTTGGGTAGGGATATTTTGAATAAAAATATAAGCTCCTTCTTTTCAAAAAGCTACTCAAGGAGTTTCCAAATTTTTCAAATTTGGAAAAAGAAGTTCGGCTCACGTAATGCTTTTTATTAGTCAATGGTAAAAAAAAGCTCATGGAGCTGGAAAGCTAGCTGAAAAGCTAGTGGTAAACAGAGCCTTAACCTAAATTAAACTAAATAAAATAAGAAGTAAAAACACCCATATTACCAAGCAACGAATTCTATACATCATGCACCCAATATTATCACCCAGTAATTCTATACACATCAATTACTAATTTTTTTTCATTACTAAGTTAAAATGCTCAACGATTATTTCTTTCAACTTCTGATAATTTTGATGATGTTATTAAAGTGGCGATATAAAATACATTAAATATATATTATAATTATTGGACAAAATATGATATATTATTATTTAAAAAATTATAGACTAATAATACGATAAGAAAGGTTAAAGACAAGAAAAATAAGAGTCATGCCCTTTTATGTCATTTTACAAACACCAAATTTTTTTCAAATTTAATTTGCTAAACACTCTACATTTAAAACCAAATTTAGCTTTTCAATACCTAACTACTTTCCAAATTTCTAAATACCAAATTTTTTAAATTTAGTTTTTAAACAGGCTATATGGCCGTTTATGCAAGGTCAAAATGTGGTGGTCTGGCACAACCACACTCGTGACACATTAGTATTGTGGCAAAATTCCAGTATAATCATCGATCACTTGTATATTTTTCACACGTTGGCCTCCAAGAATCTTAGCTAAAATTAAAGCCACATACATACAATTTACCTTGTGATTTTGCTAGATTCCAATTCGCTTGGCCTAACATTTTAGCTATACTTTTTCTATTTTATCACCGGCCGTCTCGAATCCTTAGCCCTCCGCATTCGCAATTTTTCCATCATCATATTAGCACTTGTAAGTTGTGATGACACACAGATTATATACATGGATGAACACGAATTCAAGAGATTTGTTGAAATGTTTCAAATGGTCAATTCAATCAAGTAGAATGTGGACTCTAATCATACAGAACTTTCATGTGTAAGACCTTACTACTTCCTCCGTCCCGTCCCGTCCCATGTGTAAGACCTTACTTTTTAAATGGAATAAGAGAAGGTTTGCAAAGTTGTCACAATCGTCTTTTAACAAATTTTCATAATTACACCGAAAAAATGTCATAAAAGGCCATGATTTTGTTACACAATAGTAAAAAATTATATTACATTAATGTAAACTATGTGAATATGCCAAACACTTATGTAGTAATAACATGATCTTTCTTCAGATTCAGAAAAATCAGGAATTTTTCAACACTGTTAATGATTAATTCTCTTTAAAAGAGGCATGAAGCTATTGCATCAACACAATTAATGATTTTCTCAAATGGTACAGGTCACTGAATTAGGTTTTGTCTACTGCTACATCTTTGTAGTCTCACGATCTTTAAATGTTGTCTACGATAGTCTTATATGCAGATATGTTTGACCGCATATACACTTAAGCATCAAAAGGTACTACATCATGCGGCAATATTGAGATGGAACATTTATTGAAGTTCGTGAATCATCAACTAACAAATTACGAATTAACACCAAAACTAACTTAAACAACTTGTGGATTTCAAAAAAACCATTTTGAAACTCTATAAATTGTTCATGCAAAATCTGATAACACATATTTAAATCTACTAATTCTATAATTAAAATACTTATAATAACAATTATATGTTTTATTTATGCTTGAAATAATCAAGACAAGTTTTAAATATTCAAAATGAGATAAAAGGTAGAAGAGTCCGTCTTGCGACAGACCCTTACATATTGGAGAGTTTCGAAAGTCCTCTATAACAGAAAAATATAGACAATTTACCCTAAAAACTAGACAATCTGATCGCGGGTCGACCCGCAATTTTTTTTGAAAAAAACTTACTAAGTTCATCAATGTTCATCCAAATCCACATATGTTGATTTTTACATCAAATTGTCTATGTTTAGCATGCAGACATTAATAACAACCTATTTATCCAATCAAAACATAATTTTAAAAAAATAAACATGAACTTCAATTTCATTCGTCAACCAATAAATTTCAATACACAAAATAATAAAAAAAAAATTTACAACCTATAAAAATATATGTCTTTTTAAAAACATTTAATACATCTACAAAATAGATTTCTTCACTCTTCAATTGTTCGTCGACCCCTTCTTCCCAGTGTCTCAATTTTTGTGACCAATCAATTTCTTTGTTCGACCACCCTTTTCATAAAAACCTAATACATACAACAAAAACATCAAAAAAATATACAATTTATACATAAATATAGACCATTTATACAAAAATAAACTAGACAATTTATAGTAAAACATAGACAATCTATACAAAAAACTAAACCAGCAACAACGAACAACATAGACAATTTCTACTAAAACATAGACCATTTATACAAAAAACTAGACAATTTATACTAAAACATATACAATTTATACAAAAAACTAAACCAGCAACAACGGACAAAATAGACAATTTCTACTAAAACATAGACCATTTATACAAAAAAAACTAGACAATTTATACAAAAAACTAAACCAGCAACAACGAAAAGCATAGACAATTTCTAATAAAACATAGACCATTTATACAAAAAAAACTAGACAATATACAACACATCTATCTTTTCACAATAAACCAACAACAAAGAACAACATAGACAATTTCTACTAAAACATAGGGCATTTATATAAAAAACTAGATAATTTTTACCAAAATATAGAAAATTACTAAATTAAAGCATATAAAACGCATTGATACTCATTCGAAACATCATATATACATTCAAACTAACACTGAACAAACTAGATAATTTCGACTAAAATGTAGACCATTTATACAAAAAACTAAACGAAATTGGGAAAAACATAAGTGACTTGAAAATCGAGGAAACGACAAGGTAATGACTTATGTGTGTTGAGTAGTCGGAGATTCGTCGGAGAAGACAACCGGAAAGCTTCGAAGTCCGGTCAACAATTTTGAAAGTCGACAAAACGGAAAAACCAAACCAATAGAAAGGTAGATCGGCTCATGGGCTACTCAAATATGCAATCGGATTTAGTATTGGTGGTCGGACGACGGAGTTACGACGGATTTAGTGGTGGTTGGGTGGTGGTTTTAGAGAGAGAAAGAGATTGAAAGATAGAGAGAGAAGCATGAATAAGGAAATGAAGAAAGTGAAAGAAAACCTTCAAAAATTGACTTTTATACTAAAACCGTTTTCGGATCTGGATTCGGATCAAATTCTTTAAAAATCCACCCTCAATCCAGATCCGCGAAAAATATTATAATGGACAAACATAAAACATAGTCAATTTTTATGTGAAATTAGATGGACTTTTTGGACTCTCACAAATGAGTAGGTCTTTTATAAGACTTTGTAAATAAAGGTAGAATATTCAAGATTCTGAAAATCTTCTAGTTAGATGATTTCACAAATTTTACGAGGTGACAGCTGCACCAAACTCTAAGGGTGGCATGGTGGTGCGCTGGGTCCTGTCATATTGCGAATAAAATATAGTTTTATCAAAATTGATACTCCTATACATAGATTAAAGTTTCAGTTTCAAAATATGTTTCGGATTCTTCAAAAATAGAGAAGTTTCAGAACTTTTCGAAGACATTTGGTATTTTTCGGAAATCTTGTAATATTTTAAAAATAAAATAAAACGTTATGAGGTATGAGGAATAGCTTCGAATTTCAAGTCTAATTCATCTCGTTGGAGGGGAGAAACCTAAAGACATTTCGTTATTTCTGATTCCCCAATTAACTCATTACTAGTACTAACCCGTGGCGATGCCACGGATAGATTACTTTCAATATAAATAAATAAGGGGAAGATATTATTATTAAATGAATTCAAACAATAATACAAAGGTTGATTTTCTGTACACGCAATTGAAACAAAAAGGAAAACACCATCTCATATCCATATTAGAGTGAACTCTATGAATCTGCAATGCAAAAAAAAAAAAAAACAAATATGTGCTCTAGAAGCTTTAGAGTATATTTTTTGTACAAAGAGCAGAGTTTGGCTTTGGTAGCTGTTATCAGTGTAAATGCTCTTGTTTTCATGGTATGTAACATAACTGATTGGCTGTTTAAGCCTCCATGATCTATATATTACTTTCAATATTGCACTTTTAGTTGCCTTCAAGGAACATCACCTTTAGATGTGCCTAGCATATCTATAGGTATTCGTCCTTATTGGTCTTGATTCAGGATTCGTCCGCGTCCCTTCACTCCCGGCTAGACTTGTCTAGACATACTGGACGATTGGGGAGATCAAGATTACAACTGAATTTCAATATTGAAAGCCTAAAAAAAAAAAAAAAAAAAAAAACACATCAAAGGAGTGGGATAATGTCAAACGAAGAAGTCTATTCGAGATTTAAACAATACATAGAAGGAGTAAGAGTATCACAAACGAAGAACTCTACTTGAGAGTTAAACCACAAACATAAGGATACTTTCGTACCCAAATTTGTTTTCAGATCTCCAATTTCAAAGATTTTGAATGTTCAATTCTAAATAATTAACACTTAAACGAAAGTATGCCAAGACCTTAATTTCATATTTCAGATGCACAATTCACATAATTAATCAAAATATTTAAACTACTGTAATAGAAATCAATATGCAAAAATAAAAAAAGAAAACAGTACCTGCTGTGATAGTTTGTGGAAGAACACAGGAAGAATTTACATATTGATAAATGATGACTGTCGAGTTTATATAACTACTGTAATACCATGTAATTTTGGAAATGATATCAATTTTGATATAGAAAATCAATTATTTCGAATTAGATGATATGGATGTAATAAAATTTCCATGTTAGATTTATTCTCAACTTATAAATGATATGGAGCAGATATGTAATCCGAAATTGGGGTTTTGATTTCAGGGGTCAGGGGTTAGGGTTCAGGGTTTGGGTTTAGGGTTAGGGTTAGGGTTTGTGTTCAGGGTTAGGGTTAGGTTTAGGGTGTAGGGTTAGAGTTAGGGTGTAGGGTTAGGATTTAGGGTTAGGGTTTGGGGTTTGAAGAAAATACATTATACTTTGTTTATTAGTAATTTAAATTTCTTTTTAGATTGTATATTAATTATGGGCCAAATAATAACCTTTGTTTGTGTATACAGGTTACTTTCTATCTCAGACCATCAACGTCATTTAATTTGAAGGATGGCCAACCGATTCGATACTCTAAATTTATTACCGATAGGCATTTGGCATGTATATTTTTTTGGGAATGTAATTATAATAAGTTTCGAATTTAGATAATTGTAATTTGTTTAAGAAATGAATTTGAGTATCGAATCGGGTGATACATACGGCCTCCACAGGTATGATACTACAACTATCCTCTAATATTATTTCACATTGAATCAGTCTTTTAACTATTTTTGCGTTAAAGTTTTTAACTATTAATTTGGTATGAAACCAAATTGTATAAATATAGTTTTTCAATTGATATATGCTATAAAATATTCAAAGACTGAAAATAAATTAGGATTAACCTCTCGGCATCTCCTAAGTTGTCCAGTAGTCATGTGGTTGTCCAAGTTGAGCCATTCCTCAGCCGGGAGGGTTCGTGTCTCGGATATGAAAGATATTGACCTGCTCACACTTGATGTCCCAAGCTCCTTTTTCCTAAATAATTAATATAATTAAATATTATAAATTTCAGTAAACATAAATATTTTTTATAATTATGAAAATAATTATATACTCACTTTAGATTGAAGTCCTGAATTTCTGGGATATCTTCATTGATCATCATCTTTGTAGCATCCTTTGTTGTTTGAATGCGCAATTCCTCTTTTTAATTAAATATATGTTAGAAAAATCTATAGATGTAACATTCGGATTTTATAATAAATAGAGAATGATGTTCATACTCATCCATATTGATTTTGCCGCAAACTGAAGAACAATTGTGATTCCTTGATTCAAACTTTCGGTGTTGGGTGCTAGTTCGAGAAGTTTGTCGGCATATCCGAATAAACTTCAGAATATTAGACGAATATTCCGAATAAACTTGTCCTTCATCAGTAATTGATAGCAAGATGTCATGGAAGTGTGTAATCCCGTTATTCTGCACAACGGTTAGAGTAAAGTAGTTATTCATTAACATAACTTTGATATGATATTTATACAATTACGTATGAGGGATTAATCATACCTTTGAATATTGAATGGGAGCTTTAACACGCTTCCAAAAATATTCAAAAATTGCTTTCGCATACATTCTTTGGAGGCAATTCTTGCTATTGACGTTTGAAATAAAGTTAGTATATAATTAGTGTAATCAGTAAGTTAAAGCTAGCAATGAGATATGGATTTTACGTACCAAATGATAAGGCTCGGCATTGCACCACTCAAGACTATCGTAAAGATCATATGCAACTGAAAATCTGTTGGAAACTGAAGACATGGCGAAATCAAATTCACTTTGTTCAAAGTAGACATAGTCCGAATCTTAAAGCCAAATGGGTGCATCAACATTTGTTCTCTCTCGAATTTGGTGTCTCTCTCGAATTTGTTGTGTGGTAAGCAATTGTTTGTGAACTCGAGTTTGCCTATATAACTAAGAAGAATTGTGGTTGATTGAAGTATGGAAACAGAATATCCGGAATCAAGCCTAATGGACCGAGATTGAGATTGGAGATTTGATTAGAGATTAGATTTTATAGAATTACCATCCAAACACACCTAAATTGGACCCAAGATTGGAGATTTGATTATATAGAATTACCATATAAACACACCAAAATTGATCCGAGATTTGACAGAGATTGAGATTGGACCGAGATTGGTAAAATGAGTAAAAATCGAGATTTGACAAAGATTGAGATCCTAATTGTTCCTAATTTTCGGTAGATTACAAACATAAATCGAGATCCACCAAATCGTGAAATGGGCTGGAGAAATAAACTTTCCTTCTTCATAATTTTCTTGTAATTTTTTAGTAACAAACTTTCCTTAATAACATATATTATTGGGCTTTTAATATCAAATTAAATGGTGCTAATTCCATAAAAATAGTTGGAGCTGAGAATGAATGTGGTGCGAAATAGACCATCAACTTTATATATTATATGGATTAGTTCTTTCGCCCTGATCCATTTCGGTGAGATTTAGAACCTTACTCCCAGGTACATACATATACATGATCATCTGTTTTAGTTCACACTAAGATAGTAAGGTACATAAAGGATTGTTGCGCACAGGCAACTTGGCACTTACATGATACATTGGCACAGAAGATCCAATACAGAATATCCAATGCGAGTTGCTTCGACTTTATTGAATTCTGGGCCATATATATAATCTAAATGAATCAAATTATATATAATCTAAATGAATCAAATGATTATGGTGGGTACATTAATATACCAAATTCATGATCATGGCCAATGGAAGACTTTTAAGAAATTAAGTACCGTACGCCATTCTTTTCTTCTTTTAGCTACACTCGTGCCTCGTGGGCTCAAATCCATTATTCTTAAGATAAACTAATTATTATGAGTAGATTTTCGGATACACCGTTTATATATATGGACTAGAATTAATGGATCTACAAACACTATAATTATAGTCGAATACACAAGCAAGGGCCTAATTTTAATAAGAACATTGGTGTAATACGTATTAGTAAAAACATTGGTGTAATACGTAATACAAATACATAATATAAATAAAAAGATATAAGTATTATTAGTATTGGTTAAAACGTTATAATTATTATTATTATCTTAAAGAAAAAAGGTAGAATGACATTGTGCACCACCTCTGCCAAAAAATCGAGGCAATCGCTCTCACAATTTTATTGCCACAAGTCACGCTAACAAGAATGAAATGACAAAGAACCCGTCGGAAACTGACTCCGCTGGTGGCGGCGGCTAGAACCACCGTTCTCCCTCTCTATCCGCCACCGGACATTATGAAAATCCTCAACCGAGCAAGGTAGCCTAAGTGGTCCATTCGTGTTGTAGCCATATGTCTCACGTGCTTTATCAAGAAGACTCTGGAACAACGGATGGTACAAATTCGATATCGGTATCGAAAACCTTTGTGACCCCCCATCTTCGTCCTCTAATCCAACTTCGACAGCCAACCAACCTTTCTTCATCTTCATCTTCTTCTCTTCTTGATTGATTAAAATGGTTATTCTTGATCAATGTGAGTAAAGCAAAGTTTATGAGTGGATGTTATTAGTAGGGTTTAAGATGCAATGTGAGTGAATTTATAGGGAATTTGTAAAGTGTGATGACGATGATAGTGATGATAAAGATAGTGCTTTGGAGTTGTAATGTTGTGGTACGAAATTATGTATAATAGTGGAATAGGTGTACCATTTGTACGTACCATACGGAATATTTGATGGTGGATGATCTGGTCCAGTACAGGTCTTACTTCCACTTCTCTTTTTACTCGTGGATTCCTACGTGTTGTTACTTTCTTCATTTGGCCATTATTCTTCCTTTCTACTTTTTTACTTTTTTTCCCAACTTGTACCTGATGGTCTCTTTTATAAGGGGTCCGAGTGTTACTTAGCAACAGTTGTCAATTTAAATGGCTATTACTTAGCAACAGTTGTCAATTTAAATGGCTATTACTTTTAGATCAACTTGTACAAAATAGGAGTAGTACAATTTCCGTTAAACAAACATGATGTTAATCTCGTATATCGAAGATATCTTATTCCACAAAAATACATATGTACAAGGAATTCTTAATTAGACAGTTTGACAAGCGACTTAAGTCATTAGTTGTTATATTTCCATTACAACTAAAAGCTATATTAAGTTACTACTCCACTCACATGCATGGAATTGAGTTACTAAATACTCCATTAAAATTTTATAGCAAAGTTCCTATATATTCACCTTCATGGATCAAAAATCGCAAAGAAGGTGTCCTCTCGGGTACGGAATTAGCACACCATAGAAACTGGTGTAGGTATGATACGGATCGCATAATATGAAAGTTTAAGATATTTAAAAAAAGCTTGGAACATTGACGAGAAGAACATATATTACTTTCAGATGGTCTAATGAAACGGCAAAAGTGCACTTCTTTTTATGGTAGTTACATTTTCAGTAGCTCGTTATTTAGGACGAATGGATGAAATAGCATAATTCGTAAAATAAGTTTCTAACATGTCTCACTGGAAATTCCTGAATGACCATATGAAAATTTAAAACTGTGACTCTTAGATAGAATAAAAAAACTCAGAATTGAATAATTTTGACTATTGATTCAACAGTAAGTAAATTTTCTCCCACGTTTGAATTGTCCAAGCAAAAATTTTACTCCTATTATGGTGTTTAAGATGTAAAGATGAAAATCTAAGCCCTAAAATGGTGTTCGAAAATTTTCAGACTTGAGATGAGAGATTTTCCTAGTAGTTGCAAATTCCGACCACTGGAATTCTACTCCTATTATGTTGTTTAAGATCGATGTATGGATAAATCTAATCTAGTCTAATGGTTATCTGAATCTTTAATGAGACCTTGTTCAATCATGCTTAGGCATGAATCATGATTATCCTACATAATGGTGACACGTGGGTAATGGGGGTGAAGATAGAAGATTTTGCTTTTAGAATTTAATATAATTTATTATGTATATTTATGATCTAGAAGATAATTTAGATGTGTTTGGTTACTAGCATATTTGTGGCACCATATTTTTGTTGTTGGAATAAGTAGGCCATATGTATATATCTCAAAATAGATAGTATCCAACTTTCGGTGCCACTTTTAATATGTGCCTACACTTCCATCTTAATTCAGTGATCAATAGCATCCAAATCCATGATCATAACAAGATACTGCACTTCAATCAATTCATGGTTGACTCTTCCTAGGTTAGGATAAAGTGTTTGGTCTGTTCTGTTTCTTAAACACCCTTTCTAGCAACCTCGATCTCAAAAGAGCAGTAACAGCTGGGGAAATTAACTAGAATTGTGGAAAGGAAGAGGAAAAGGGAAGTGTTATTTATAGTATATGTTACTTGAAATATGTTAGGATTAGAATCTTGACAATACTGATTAACTTGTATTTCAACACGCATCTCACATGTTTTTTTGTTAATTATTCGGCCTAACGCATAACACGTGAATAATTTCACGAAGTGGTTTCGTTCAAATTAATGAACGGTAGATAGTAGCTAGAGAGTACCAGAATTGCAAACAACCATATAAGTTATGAATTAGGTTGAAATATCTACTCGCATTTGAGAGAGGATTCTTATGGTGTACATTTTCACTATATTAAAGAGAAAAAATATAGTATATTCTTAAGAAATTCAAAAGCGCACAAAATGGATTGACACATCTTTCCGAGAGAAATGTTAAATATCCCACATGACAATATCCTGCTCAGGGCTTGCCTCTTTGTTGTCACACGTTGAGCTCAGTCTACTGGCCCACACGTGAGGGGGCCTTTAAATATCTCACACCGCTTGAAAATATCCTGGACACTCTATATAAGAGTTGGAACAACTCTCTCCCCTTACAAAGCCTTTTAAGGGGTAGATGAGCCCCTTTCTACAAGAGATGTGAGACTACTGCAGAAATCTCGAATGCTTCGACAGCTTTGAGTTTTGTACGTGTGCGAAAAATACTTTCATAGACATATATATTAGACATTATTATCTAAAGTCACATGTTTTGAAGGTAAATTTAAAATTCGTATCGATTTCTCAAGTGTTGTGGTTTATTATAAGCTATATGTACTACAATTTATCCACATCAGACAGTGTATGTAAGTGTTTGGGCCCATAGGATGAAGGTGCCACTTGGAGCATTAAGAATGGGAATCACTCCTATATGGAATTGATCACGCGTATATCTTCCCGATTCCCAGCCAAGTTTTAGTGTATCAATCTCTGGTAGCCAGCATATTTTGACAAACAGTCTTCTAGCTGCACATATATTCATTACAGTACTACAAAGTACAGAAAAGGAGGTACCTTTAATATTTCTAAATACTTTTATCCCTTCATATTTTCTTCTTATCGGTAGTATTTTATGATTATCATTTTCTTTTCCGCGCAGATGATCTGATAACTCCTATGCTTTTAATACTTCGTCACAATTTAAATACGAATACACATATTATGTCTGTGCGGATAAATGCACAAACTGCAGGCGTATGTCTATAGAGATTGGACTGAATCGGATCGGATCCTATCCACTGCCCCACACTAAAATGGAATGTTTTTGAGAAATAAGTCATGGATAAAAGAAACTAAAGGTACTTAGGAGCAAACGACTTGTTTGGTGTTACCAGGGGCAGACTCTATACAGTTAAATTCAGACCTTTTCCGGATCCGGGTTTAAAACGGAAGTTATACAGATATTTACCATAGAATTAGTCCGGATAAAATATATTTCTCGGTCCGTTCCTGGTGGTGCAGTGCACAGGAAACTGAATACAAGGACAGTGAGAAGTGCATTTAACGGTTCAAGTAATTTGGATTCTTGAGTCTCTGAGTTCAAATCCTTATTTTCAAACCTCCAATTAATTAACATTAGCCCTGCACTAGGCCTGTATACGAACCGAACGAGCCGAGCTTTACACTAAACGAGCCTTGTTCGTGAACAATGCACTTATGTTCGTGTTCGACGATCTTTTCAAGATCGAGCTCGGCTCGTGTTCGGTCCACTTCTAATTACGATCGAATATGTTCGTGAACAGTTCGTTCGTTTATGTTCGTTTGTGTTCTGTTCGACAATTATGATCGTTTATGTTCGAAAAAGCTCGTTAATGCTCGAAATTTGCTCGTTTAGCTCGAACAAGGACAAATATATATCAATTTTCAAATCTAACATACACCAGATGCATAAAATACTTCTATTTGTTACATTCGAAACACAAGGTTTCAAATTTCCATTACAAAATATGCGTTCCACAAATTCAAAACCAAAAATGAAGTTCAAATATCTTCAAGGGCGATCGTCCAGTAGCCCATCTGTTGCTCAAACTCCAAATCCATATGCACAACTATAGCTTCTGCAAAATTAGGACTTACCCAACAATCTCTTTCGCTTCCAAGTCAGGACTATTCATGTATAGTATTTAATAATTCCCTTGCTCCACACATTCTGCCTTTTGTCGAGAGTGCACCATCAAAGCTTATTTTAATCTATCAGGATGTTTCCACACTACATGCTCCACGTTTTGAACGTCCAGATGGGCTCACAATTCCTCCTATCGATTGTGGACTGGACCTGACCTTCACCACTTGTGAGTAAATAACACATGACACGCATCATTGCATCTTAATGTATTATGCACAAGATCATCTCTCACAACAGCCTGCAGAACAATATATCTATCAAGAAGGAGAAACAAAATGATTGAGAAAGTATAGTGTTCATTCCATTCTACGTGAAAACTTTGGCACTCATAACGGCACCACCAAGAGGCCAAAACCACATATTATGAACAACAAAAATTTAATGAACATGGCAGAGCACAATAAGCTTATAAAGAATGAAAATCCCCTTTTTTCCCATCTAAACCCGATTGAACATAGACCTCAAGCACCAGTTGGTAAAATTCATGGTAAATGAGACAAATAACAATTGTATTGTAAATTAGTCTCTGGAGGTCAAGCATAAATATCATCCTAGCCTTAACATGGTGAAAACACCTCTTTATTTTGCAGCAATGTCTACTAATCTAGCATCAGACTTGAGGGAACTAACCAAGTGAGGATACATAATATAATGCATTCACTTGTTTTTTCTTCCTAGAAAACCAGTTTCTAATTTGGTGGACACATCCAAATCATCCAAATAGAAATAAACATCAGCTAATATAAACCATCACCAAGGATTGACTACTTATCTCAATCTGTCCAGAGAGCGGGAAATCAAGTGAAGGTACTAAACATGAGCCAAAATAGCAGATTCATCGAGAAGTACATTGTCCAATTGTGAAATAGTAAAAAAGAAAAGCTCATTTTTTCACAGAAAGACGAGGTTATTAATCTATTCATTGCAGGCACTATGCATAAACTCCCTAGAAATGGATGGTATGTATCGTACTGGCCTGACTAAGCATAAGCTCATTGTTTAAAAAGTATAGTCTGAGACTCTGCACTCAAACAACACTACAGGATGGCCAGCAGTAGACAAGTTGATTCTCAAAAATCCAAAGATATATAGATTGGATCATTAGGATAGAAGCAAGTAGCAGATTTAGACCGTACAGCTAGAGGAGAGAAATTAGAGATAGTATTAAAACCTCTGATTGAAGTATCCATGAAACTTAAGAATGCCTTCTATTTTAACAGATACAAAGATTCACTTGTTAATGGACACTGCAACCCAAAGCAACTCCATCAAGGCCATCGGGATCCCAAAAAACTCAACAAATAAGAAACAACAAAATGGATATTAGTCATTGGCCTTTGAAACTTCAGTTGTCTTTAGCCATCAAGTTAGCACATTTCAACTAAATGTTTGATGAGATTTACTTAATCTGGAAAAAAATTGAAACATAACTTTATCAGCTATCAAGAAGCAAAACCAGATCAAGAAACTAAAATCAAACCTTGAAACTTACTCCAGCTTGCCCTATCAGACCCGAACCTTTTTACCAGATACCCAAAACTTCGAGAAGACGCCCAAAACTGGGCACGGGTTAATCATCAAGCTGCCCTGTGCAAGCTACACAATATTTGTTCATCTAGAATTGATCTTTCGCCAAACTCAGACTCTCATCGTCGACATCCACCACCCAATTTCGATTGTAACCGGTGGTTTCTTTCAATAGAAAACGTAGAAAGACATTCACCATTTCACGAACAAAGTTATTGTCCTGCATTTTATCAAACACTTAATATTCGTCTGATGATTTAATTACTTCATAGAAGAACTGAAATAGGAACTGGATCAGCATTGAGCAAGAATAAAAGCTATACAACACAACATTTAAGTAATAATGTAGAAGATCTTCAATAGCATCGAGAAGTTAGATACTCTTTAGAAATTACATTTCCTACATTTTTACTTCTTTACTCCAAAACTTGCAACTGGACTTCAGTAATATGGATTCAAGGGAAAAAATGATAATAATAATAAAGAGGAAGCACAAGACAAGTGAATTTGCACAAACCGTTTAACTTTCACAATTTTTTTGACGATGTTCACAGTTATCAACCCCATCACAAGTACTCACCTGAACTTTCTCCATCCTCCCATAGTCCCGTAAGGTTTCAAGGCGCGCTCGACAGAAAATAAATCACAGAGATGACTGTATCACGCCTCAGATGATAAATTGAAGTATATCACCTCTGATATCATTAAATTACAATAGCAGTATATGACTTCAAACTTGCGGGTAAAGAAAAAATCACCAAATCTTGGTAAAACAAAGCACATGGATCATCTTACACTCCAAAGAAATCAGTAAGAACAGTACCAAAAACCTCATCATTAGATAAACAATCAGACAAGATCAAGCACACTATTTTGCATGAACTTGAATAATACAACTCCACAACTAAATCAGTAGTATAAGTATATAAGTGTAGATCGGCTGTCTCATCCAGAAAGAGTACCTGCAGAGAAGAGCAGCAGATCGGAAGTTCGGAAGTCGTCGTCGGAGAGCCCAGCCGCCGGAAGTCGTCGGAGGGGGAGTGGCGGCAGAATTGGAGCAGCAGATCGGAACTTGGACAAGATTGGAAGTGGAGAAGAGTAGAGGAGATGCGACGGAGAGGAGTGGAGCAGAGATGCGGCGGAAGAAGACGAAGGAAAAGTCGATTGGAAGAAGACGAAGGAAAAGTCGACTGGAACTGGAGCGGAGTGTTTGAATAATTGGATCTGGAATCTGGTAGGTTTAGGTATAATTGTTTTGTTTTATATAAATATAATTATAAAAATAATAATAATTGAATATATATATATATACGCATTACAACACTCATAATGTAAATTAAAACAAGCTCGTTCGATAATTACTTCGAAACGTGTTTTGCGAGCGTTCGAGTTCACTTTCGATATATAACGAAGCGTTAATGAAACTTTTTTTAACGTTCACGAATGGCTCTGTTCATTTACACCCCTACCCTGCACAACAATAACAGATCAGAGATGCTATATTCTCGGATCATGAAATGTATACCATACCCACTATGTTTTGGTAAATATACCTGACAAACTAGCAGCTGCAAGATCTTAGTAAAGAGTTAGCAACAAACCATTACATTTATATGGTTAATTCTTGATTAGCCAATTCATGACTCCTAAAACACTGCTAGTTGTGAAACTAGCACCTATTAATACTAACTAGCTAGGAATATGATAATTAATTGATATCAAATAAACTAACTGAGCTGCATGTGTTACAACTTACAAGTTGCAAACTTGCAATCATAAATTCATATAAATCCAATACAATAAACCAACAATGACATGAAAAGAAGTATACACTATGGTTCATTCTCTCATTTCTCCTATATTCTCTCCAAATGGCATATAAGCAAAGAGAGTCAAACAGTATTTTCAGGATACATTCACATAGATCACAACTTATCACACTCTGTAGGCACAAAAGATAGTGTCTCCTTGACAAGATCATGGACTACTAACATGTTTTGCTGTTGCATGTTGCCAAAGATAGACATTCCACTAGAACTCCCCATAGTCAAGCACAAAACGCTACTTCCCGAATCCGCAATGACGTAGTTCTCCCCTGGCAAGTCCAGGTCCGCCCCTTCGAAATGAAGCACCAGCTTAGGCACATCAATATTATCGGTATTAGAAGGCAGAGTGTAACACAGTTCTAGCCCAGATGCGCTCGAATTGTCCACTGGGAGCTTTAATTGTTTAGTGAACTCATCTTTTAGAGCGTCAAAACCAGATCGTTCCAAGTAGGTGATCGTTGTGCCAGAGTCGATGATCATGCCGCCAGTCCCATCACTCTGCAGTGCAAATGTGGACTTATCGATGGATAAGCGCTTGTTGCCTACCGTGATCCCTTCAAGGTTGAGATAGTAGAATGTTGGTTGTGTTGAGCTCTTGATTAAAGGGGTGGTGTTTGATTCATCAGAGACAGCTTTTGAATTTGCTTTCGACCCCATCAAGAGTGTGCTTGTCTTGGTGGAGTCTACTGATGTTAGGCAGTACGAAAACTTGGGTTCGTCTAGTTGGGAAACGAGTGATAGCGGCCCACGCCCCATCCCGACTAATCCAGCACCCTGATCAAACCCGCCCCCTTCATTGTCTAACCCACAACCAAAACCAACGTTTTTTACTGACACTTTGTCGAATGTGAATGTCTCGCTGGCCAAAATACCTTGTGTAGATGAGTAATCGCCATACGAGTAGAGATACTCGCAGGTATTGTTCGAACTGCAGCTAGACAAGGGAAGTACCTTGCATAAATCACTAGAGCACGAAAGCGATGAGAAAGAAGAGGATTCTGTTGGATCAAAAACCGGAGTAGGTTGCTTATAACACTGCTGGCAGGGCTTGCATTGTGTCCATATCAAGTCACTGCCAGTGTCAAGAATCGCAGAGTAAGAAACCGGAGGAGAGCCGATTGATAGTTGTAACAGAAACTCACCACTCCCTGCATGAACCGGAGCATCAATGCTCGGATCAGACACGGCTAGGGACATGGAATAGAGCTTCTGTGCCCTCTTCCTTCCACGCTTCATTGCACGTTTCAAGAACTCGAACTTTGTCAGGTTTCGGCCTGAATCAACATGCCTTAGCGCCACACGGAACCCAGCTTCAGAATCGAGTTGAGTACGAAAAGCGCTCCTGGATGTGGAAAGAGCTGGTGAAAGGAATGAACTTACTAATGCAAGCGTTAGAACTAGTGCCATAGGTGTATACATTGTGTATATACCCGCAAGATCTTACTTTTATGAGAATGTATATGTTGTGATTGATCAAATGGATATGGATTGTAGGGATATTAACTGAAGAGGGATCATTTGTGTGAAGATGGATCAAGAAATTAATGGATTCAAAGGGTGCTTCAAGGATTTAGGGAAGAATGAGTCTTGAAAAGAGGATTTTGTGACTTGTAGAGAAAAATATGGCGAAGTTTTGGATTTCAATATCATGGATTGGTGCTGTTTCACTTCATCTTTTGGCTGTGACAAGGGTTGTTAGGAAATGTTGTCAAGTATACTTTTGAACTTGCTTACATGAATGAACATCCATTTATAATTATTAACACCTTCAGTTGGTCTTGTAATCTTGTAATCAAATTGTACATAACAAATACACATTTGACTATAATAATTTTAGATGGAATTTATTTTCTTATGAAGATTTGTTCCTTTAATGATTTTCTAAGTAAAGCTAACGGAGCAAATAGATAAGTATATGGTCAAATAATGAGCAATTTGATGAATAGAGTGGGGTAAAGTTGGTAAGCTAACTTGTCAATTATTATGGAAGATGAGAAATATGGCCGATGTTATGTTACTGTCCACGCAAAGGTAGTCATGGTGAATTTGGTTTAATTAGGTTTGAAGCAATAGATAATTATGTCTAAAACACATTGATTGGTTATCATTTGCAATGAGATCATCATTGCACATAGATTCAGACTTGCTTCTTCTCACCTTGATGAGACTATTTGGAAAAGAAAAAGGAACTTGTTACATTTCAAACTTCAAACCTACTTGAGCCACAAGTTCCCCCACCATATACTTTCTAACTCTGTTCCGAATTAGTTTCCCACTTTGTTTTGTTAGATATTTTTAGGTTCGGTTTCACCATAAACACACTGTTGGTAGATATTTTTCGGTTTGGATTCACCATAAACACCTGCAGGGTATGCTAGAAGTGATCTTTAGCGTGAAGGGAAAAAACATCATATTTGTTTTCATGGACCAGACCAGAATCACCAAATGATCATCATAATGTTCCAGGCTTATGGGAAAGCTTGCTTAGCTCATTAGTAGATTCAACGTTGCCATCACTCTTTTCATTACTTCCAATAAACTATACCATTAATCAAGTGTGTTATATTGATTTTCTAACAATATAATGCAAAATTGTATTTCACAAGTAAAACTAAATACTGGCATTATAGCACACATAGAAAGTAAGTTCATACATACACTACAAGCACTGAAACAGATGGCTTCCTAGATGAAGTCAATACATCTGAAAGCCACATTTTGGCACTTAAACAGTTAAACCATACAGATATGATACAGATTAAATGGGATTGCGGCAATGGCGAAAACTGGACTCTCTAGGATTTGAAAATTGCCAGCTTTCGTTTCTTGCGTCCCAACCTATCTACTACACGGTTTGCTTCTCGATACACAAAAGACATCTTAGCTTCCTAAAACTGCTGGCTGAAACTGCAATCATGCAGCAGCTTTCATGCAAAAGGGGTTGAATAAAGCCATAAAGGGTTTTTAATGCTCGAAGTTTCAGTGCAAAAGATATGCCATATGTCCAAATGAAGGTTTGCAGAGAGCCTACTTACCTCAACAAGATAAAGCATATGGATCAAATCGATACCGAGGTTCAGGAGAAAGGCAAACATCAGTAGTTGTTAGCTTCAGTGTCAACCTGCAACGGCAATATTCTTTATTTAGCTAAGCATTGCTCATAAAATTCTTGAAATTAAAATTTAGGGGAAATTACGTTTGTTACCATTTAAATTTGAGCTAATAACAGTTTAGTCCCTTCTATTCAAACAATTACAGATAAACCCAAAACGTGATTTTTTAGTTGACCAGGAAAAAAATAAGTCGAAAATAAAATGAATTGAACTTAGTTACAATTTGCCATGTTCCATTTACTACACATTTGACTCTAATGTTTTTTAATTACAACAATGACACAATATTATTATAAATTAAACCCCAATAAAATTTATTTTTCAAAATATACCTAATTATTTTCCTTCTTCTTCGTTAAAACTCCGACCAACCGCTCCGATCAACCTCCGACACTCGGAGCTTAGAAACAGCTCCGATCAAGAGCTGTTTAACAGCTCCCATCGGAGCTGTCTCCGATCTGGAGCTGTTGACAGCTCCACAATCGGAGCTATTTTACCGCTCCGATCAGAGCTTTTTTTTGGAGAAGAATTTTTTTTTCTTGAAGGAGGTTGGAGGTGGTGGAAGATAGTGGTTGGAGGTGGTGGAAGGTGGTTGGAGATTGTGGGTAATAATTTTGAATAATAAAAAATGTTGGACTTTGTTTGTGAATGTTAAAAACATTTTGGGGTTTATTTTGCAATAAGAAAAAATTAATGAATTATTGAATTATAAAGAAAAGATAAAATGGGTGAAAAGGTTGACTTTTAGGCCTATATGTAATTACATTTTTTTTTCGTGTGTAAAAAATCGGTGCATCTGTAATTGTTTGAATAGAAGGGATTAAAGTGACAAGAGGGCAAATTGCAGGGGTGGTATATGTAATTTTCCCGTTTATGAACTAATAGATGCAGATCACTCCAACAGAGCTGCAATTGAACTGTATAGGTAGTTTGAGCACTGATGAGTTGATTTGTGCACTCAGCTCATAAGTAATCGCAATCGCACATACTATGTTTAAAAGTGAGATGCATCTTAAATCCAATTATCATGAATTGAAGAGCAAGAATCACTAAAAAATAGAAAGTACAGTAGACATCTTTAGTAAACTAGATGAATTTTGCCACATTAAACTATCCATGGTTCCTATAGAGAAACATAAACTTGAACAGGCAATTGACATGTTAAACATCCATCAAATTCATATGACTACTTACAATTATGACATCATTTAGACTTGACAAAACATCACAACACATAATAAGTATCAGCAGAATCAGAAAACAAAGCAACATCAATAGTTAAAAGAGTAGTTCATTTCACCTCTCTTTTGAGTTATTTCTCTTCCTTTTCAATGAACCTTCAGCGGCAGCACTTTCAACTGCATCATCCCTTCCAGGAAGCCGGACATGACGAACATTAAATGCTTGTGAAGAAAAATCCCCAATGCCATCAATAGATATTATCTTTCCACGCTTATTCTCCACATTAAACCACAAAAACTTGCCCCTATTCTGGATAAGCACATGTTTTATACTGTCAATATAAGCAACAATTTTAGGGCTCACTAGATAAATACCAATATTATATACTCTGTCAAGAGAAATGAACTTCATCCATGAGCTCTCTCCATCACAATCTTTCATCATCCAAACATCAAACCTTTCGGCATAACCGTAGCTCAACATCAAGTGTTCACCCAAGCAGTCCAACCTGTTATGAAACACACCATCGTCATCAACATCCAGCGGCAGTTCGAGCTGCCGGTAGCTCTCGGAGCAAAGATCAAGCGCTATTATACACTCCACCGCAGGTCGACGTCCTTCCCGAATCACAAACATAATCCAATGGAATGGCGCCGTTCGCAAAAACTCCAAAATCCATCTCTTGAACAAGACAATCGGGATAATCCGGAATCTTATGCCATTCATCAGATTTGAAAGAGTAGATTAAAGTCTCCAACACACGACCATCTCGTTCATCTACAGAACCATAATCGATCTGAGAAATCCTCACAACCTTATAATCATTCGCAATACGATCATATCCAATCCCACCACGAGGCCTCCCTCGAAATCTGCAGGGTACACTCATAAAATCATCGACACGCGGTAACTTAACACATTCCTTCGTGAACGGATTCCAAATAGCCCAATCCTTCTCTTCCTTGTAGGTCCAGATAAGGATTAGACCATGGCAAGAAGAAACAGGTAACCCTTTCATAATTGGGAGACCTTTACGGATAAGGGTCTTCACACGAGTAGCCTCAACGGTTTCCCTATTGGAAAAACAGAGGGAGCTGAGAGGTAAGATGTAGAGCTTACCACTGTCATTTCGCAAAATGAGGTGATTGTTTCCGATTTGAAGGTGGAGATAGTTGTCGATAATGCGTCGCCACACCTTGCATACGCCCCGGAACTGGTGAAGAGCCGCCATGGGCAGGCGGCGGAGTATTTGGTGAAAGGCTTCGGTTGGGATATCGGACATTTTGAAGAGCTGAGAGAAGGTTTGAAACAGGGACTAGGGTTTTGTTCGTTGTACTAAAGATGGGATTTGAGATGAGAAGCGGTAAAATTCAATTTTCCCTCCAAATTGGGGTAGAAAATTGGCGGGAATATTTCCTTGGAAAGGTGTGAACTTCATTCTCATTGGTGCATTCATTTATTTACTGTGTCAGATTGAGGTTTACATGGTCTAGTCTCTAGTCTAGTTGTATACAGCTACACTAATTACTTTTGTCTTGTACAGTAATGTAATACAGAACACTTTGCCCACGGGGTGGTTGAAATGAAGTTAAATGTCAATATTTATCTTAATTTTTTTAGACATTTGGCATGCAATTTAACCACTACTTATTTAACTTTAACGCAAATCCAACTCAGTTATATAACAACCTTGTAAAATTACATCCCTAAATAATAACCTTATAAAATTTTAACTTTATAACAAACACCATTTCATTTAACTCACATTCAACTCAGTTATTCATCAACTAAAAAAATCCTTAGATATTGATTGTAAATATCATTTTATCCCATTAAGATGAAATGAAATCATTTTGTTAACAATATACTCCTGCATGTTTCAATTATGACATTTTATTAACAATCACTATCTATTTCTATTTTTAAGTTAAGTATAAACGGTCTCCACAGGTCTATCGTTACAAAATTGTGGAAGGAATAAATTAGTGGAAGTTATAAATTGCAAATTAGTCCAGTTTTTTCTACTCTGACGTGCTGACTACCTCTTTAATGTATTTATGCAGTCTGACATTTAACGTATGATATAACCATAGTACAACCTTTAAAGCATCAGGAGGTAGTGCAACATACGGTAGGGAAGAGGAAACCAGGATTATGAAGGGTAGTGTTACAGAATAATGAATTGATCATTAATGGTAGCAATCCGGTAGAAGAATCAGGGATACATATTCAGATTTGTTCAGACTATTTTTAAAGAGTACGCAGATGGATTTCTAGGATAAGTTTCGGTTGCTAGTTGCTACGGTCAAGACAGGACGAAGGGGCAACTGAAGCTCAGCTATCGGATCAGTTTTGCGTTGGACTTGTTCTTACCCAATAGCATCTGGCTTGCACGCTCCTCCTCCTCTTCTAATCTTCTCCTCCTGGCAGCCTCTTCATTTTGCCTTTGGATCAGCTCCAACTCGCGTAGTCGTTCTTCCTCTTTTCGCTTAGCTTCTAGAGCTTCTCTCCTCTGCGCCTCTTCTACCCTCCTCCGGTTCTCTTCAAGCATTTTATCAAGCTCTTCTCTCTCCCTCCTAGCTTGTTCCTGCAAATAAATTATCACACAGGTTCAGTCTGATGGATGATACGAAATCTGATGAAAAAGGTCTAAGATGCCCACATTCAGATCACAATTATATCATATAGTAATTGACATCAAAAGATTAGACTCAATTGAATTTTGTGAGTATCCTGACTCACCCTTGTGCTCCCATCAACTGTAATTTTTTTGTCTTAATATTAAGGAAAAATAAATAGAAACACAGACATAAAAAAGAAGCGGAAAAAGAAATAGAAACACAGACATAAAAATGAAGCGGAAAAAGAAAACATTACTCCGCAACCATTTCAAGCATAGACTTTGATTCAATATAATTAGTATTACAGCTGAAAAGTGAAAACGATATGAAGTATGAATACCAAACTGCAGTTTTGAAAAAAGAAATTAACAATATCAGAGAATGGTGTAGTCAAAAGTTCAATACAACATCAGCTCAATTTCCAGGAAATTCACAGAACTATCATAGACATGAAATTCACGTTCTAGTAATAAATTTAAGCAACCAAGTAATATCACGACAATAGTTATTAGTACTATATATCGACAAAGCTTACTTCTTTTTAAGAGGTGAGTAGAAATAGGTGCAGAAAGAAATTTTATGGAGCCACAGAAGCTTACTTCTTTTTGCCTTGCCTCAGAAAGAGCAGCTTCCTTCTCCTTTTGAAGTTGAGATTCAACATCGTCAAAGAGCTTCTTCCGACCTTCTTCTATTAATCTTTCGACTTCTATCCTTACTTCCTCAGAGCTTAATTTCTCCTCAACCCTTTTCCGAATTTCTTCTTCTAATCTCCTAGCAGTTTCTTCCTCTAATTGTTTAAGCTCTGCTTCATGCTGCAGTCTGACAGAAGACCGAACCAATAATCAATTGGATGCATGTCACATAATAAAAAATCAACTGTACTAAATTTAGAAAAAAGCTTGCTTTGACAAGAAAACTACAACCCAAAAAATGGTCCTCAGTAAAAAATAGGAGCCTCAATGTACATGGACATCATATAAAACATCATATCAGGGATGCACATCCATGGTTTGGTAGTAAAAGTGTAAAACACCCTATTACGAATTACCTACCACAAATTAGTGGTAATAAACTTTTCACCATTTACCACCCACTCTATTGTTACTATCAGTGCCCATTAGTAGTTGGAAAAACTCATTACCACATTAGCAGTAGTAGCACACTACCAACGATTCTTTACTTATCCAAAGCATCGAAAAATGGGTCTGATACTTTTATCGACCAATAAAAAGATTAAAATATCAGCCAGAATATACCAGAGTTTCTGCCCTTACACAACAAAAGCTCTACCTTCGAAAATCAATAAGTAAATATGTTTAGTATAATAATGATGCCAGGATGAGAAGATGAAACTTTCGTATAAAATACCTTTTCTTTTCTTCTTCTTCTTCCTTTTTCAACTTTTCACTGGCAATCTTGCGTTCAGCTGATGTGGAACTGGGACTACGTGACTTGGGAGAAGGCGACCGTGAAGGAGATGGGGTATGACTTCTCTGTCTTCTGTGACGCCTTGATGATGGGGACCGGCTCTTTCGACGCCTCGAAGTAGGAGAACGACTCCTCCGTCGACGCGGTGTGCCAGAACGACTTCTTCTCCTGCCACAAAGTATAAGCATCAGGGACCAGCAAAATGAGTCAAACCCTACTCCATAGATTAATGAGAATAGTCTACAAAACACAGATTAGATCTATATCTAGTAGTTTTTGTATAACTGTCCTACACCAGAAGCGGGCTAACCAAAGTATATTCAGAATTCCCAAACATTCTTGCATGCATGTCGAGCTATTTCCAATCCCCAAAACACATACCGAATGATAACTCATGGAACAAGTAGGAATCTACATAGAAGCAGATACAATCAACAGATCTAATTCAACTCCCTCCAGTGTCCAGGAGCATTTAAACTATTACTACAAAATAAGGCTTTATTTCTCAACCGGATGGGTGTCTGGCCGAATTTTGCATATCAAACACCGTGTTCTTCATTTGGAAATGTACTCATGCCAGGGGGGATTTTACAACAGTAAAGTTGAGCTAGTATAGAAACTGATATCCATATTTTTTCTCCAACCAATTTACAGGAAAAATTCGTCACTTCACAGAACATCAAATCAATATATCTGGATAAACAATATTATGTGCATTATTGAACGTATAGGGATCAAATAATATGTATCTAGAACAACGAAATACTTATGTGGGAGTTGGACTACAACATAGCACTTGTGTTCGGGTTGTTATGAATTAATGTCTCCCACCAGAGCAAATTAGCTTATGTGGTTAAGCTGACATAAGTTCATGTTATCGGAAAACAAAATTCCTCTTGTAGTTACAAATCATATCTACCCATTCCCTACTTCAATTTACAAATTCAAATCCAATTTCAAACAAATTGTATGAAAATGTCAACACAATAACTTATAGCAATTGAAGAGTAATTTGAACATCGTTCACCACTAACTCCAGGAGAAATTATCTGAACTTCCCAATCAGTCTGATTCTCATGAATTAGCTGCTGTGTTCATTTTCAAATTATGTAAGATCCATTACTTTTTCACCCATTTGACACCAAATTGCACACAAACGGAAGTTTACAGCATAAATTTTTAGCTGAATATTGACAGTAAGGGTTTTGCACCTGGTAGGAGGAGAGCGGGTGCGGTCACGGCGGCTAGTGCGGCGGCTGGTGTATCGGTGAATGACGGCAGGAGACCTAGAACGAGAGTGGCGCCGCCTAGAGTACGACGGCGACCTTGATAAGCTCCGCCCCATTACTTACTGGTATTTTGCTCCTTTCTGATACCCAGCTGAAGAAGATGAAGATGAAGAAAGAAGAGAGTAACCGTACTGAGTTCCAAATAGTGGACCGGCCTGCTAGTTTCTGGACCGGGTCACCTAAGTTGGTCCAATAAGTTTTTGACAAATCCAATTACACTCAGATGCTTTACGGGATCAAGTCTCGTAAAATACCTCATTTTCCAACACAACCGGGAAGAACACATTACATTAGTATAAACTATGTGAATATGCAAAAGTCCAAGCACTTGTGAGCACTTGTGATGTAATAATATGGTATTTTCTCATAGGGAAAATTACATAGGGCTACCCTCTTAGTGGCTCCTCGCTCATCTGAATCCCCATTAGTGGAACAATTACATATAGGTCCAAAAAGTTATTTTTTGGTTGACCAACTTAAGATTATAAACAAACCAAACATGTCTTAGTTATTTTAAACTATTAAACTATTAACTTCTTCAAAAAAATTTAATTATTAAAATTTTAACCCTCCTTCCCCAATCCCCACCATCAACACCGCACACCAAAATCACTGCCGGAGCTCCGGTGGAAGCTTCGATCTGTTTTTTTTTTTTTATTATTATTGAGCTTCCACGGCGGAAGCTCTGATCGGAGCTTCCATGGCGCCGTGGAAACTCCAGATCGGAGCTTCCGCCATGGAAGCTCCGGATCGGAGCTTCCATGGCAGAAGCTCAATAAAAAAAAATAAAAAAACAGATCGGAGCTTCCACCGGAGGTCCGGCAGTCCATGGCGGAAGTTCCGATCAATAAAAGAATATTTATTTTATTATTGTTATTTAATTAAGTACATACTATACTAATAGGATTTTCAAATGCTAATAGGTACATTTGTTTAACAAAATACATGAAAAATCTAATGTATAAATGATTTTAGAAACAATACTTATATATAAAATGTACTACATAGTATTTACACTACCAACGTAATATATATGAACATGTATATACTTATAGTGAAATTTTTTGAAATAAAATGATAAAATGGCAAGTTTTGGTGTATAAATAGCCTCCAATTAACTTCCAAACGACCAGTTTCTTTTAAAAAAATAACGGTCATAATTCAATTATATGTAAGCATATAGAAGTTCAGGTTTAATTACATAGAAGTCAACATGTGTCATGCACATGACAGCGATAAGTTAAGGTTGTTTGGCAATTTCTAAACGCTGATAATTGAACAGGGGCAAAAATGGACTTTCCAGCTTTTAAATCGCCAAAAGTCAAATTCGTGGACTTATATGTAATTGATTTTTATCTAACTGGGCTCACATGTTATTGTTACACTAACGGGTACCTATCTGTAATTACGAAATCTAACAGGGGGTCCATATGCAATTTGCCCCTCATAGTCATAAAAATCACGACTTTTCCAAAAAAAATACAAAATGAAAATTCATGTTCAAAATATGGGATGTAAAATATGAAATCCACTATCAAAAATTCAAAATAGTACTTGGAACCATACCGTAGTTTGGACTTGATTTTTTAATTTTTGGAAGAAAAGTAAATTTAATTTGAGAGTTATTAGCTGTATGATATAGAATGTGAAACTTGTAAAAGTAGATAAACAATTTAATGAACACTTAAAAGTAAATAGCAAATAATTAAATTGCACTTGACATATGCATGATTGTGACCCCAATTGATACTATTTCATAACCAAATATCTACTTTTACTTCCTTGAATATATGAATGAAATAATGGATTTCAATGGTATAAGATATGATGGAAAAATGTATAAATTCGCACTTATAAACATGTAGGGTATGCAAATATTTCCTTCAAATGTCGTGAGGTTTAAGAGTTATCACCTTTTTTTCTTATCAACCATCGAATGTTTACACGAGCATTCCTACCAAAACGTCATTACAAAGATCATCATCTATACAACACTTCCAACTTTCACCCAAACCTAATAATCTATACTTGGAGGTTCACATGTGTTTGATTTGACTCTGAAGTTTCAAACTCGGTGTGAATTCTCCCATAAAGTTTGTATTTACGCGACTGCCCCTTTTAAGTTTCAAATCTATTGCTATTGCCCAATGAATTTTAGATTTTTAAATGCCACTAATCATACCGAGTTTGAAATTTCACAGGGCCAAACTAAAAATCAGACATACATGCTTTAATTTGACCAATGTTCTGTGTATGTGTTGGTCCAGATAACGGCAAAGTAAAAGACTAGAGGGAGGGGGGTGAATAGTCTTTTAAAACTTTTGTCGATAAAAACTATTTCTCAGATATCTGAATAGATATCTGATACTTAGAATCAGAGTGCGGAAGACTTAATAAAGATAAGTGCAGAAACAGTTAATATGTGTGTGTGTGTTGCTGAAATGTAAATACAGAAACGTAAATAACACAGCAAATATAGTGGTATCTGGAGGTGGCGTAATCCTCCAACTAATCCACTTCGGTCTATCAGAGACCTATAATTCACTAGAACATATAATTGAGTTCACCTTACAATAATCCTATTCTAAGATTCTTAAACAATTGGTTCCCAACCAAATGTTCCCCCTGAGTTGTTCCCCGACTTTCACAGCCAAGTACTTCCTATACTCAGAAACCTTTGAGTTATTCCCTAGCTTCCCAAGCTAAGTACTTCCTATACTCAATAACCTTGGAGTTATTCCTTAGTTTCCCAAATCAAGTACTTCCTATACTCCGAAAACCTTGGAGTTATTCCCTGATTTTTCAAACTAAGTACTTCCTGTACTCCACGCCAGTTTTGGTGTTGGTTTTGGTTTGAGTTGTCAGATGAGCTTCTTTAATAACTATTCAGTTATTCAGATAGCTCTGTGAATCAAGGTACTTAATACACTTTACAGTGTATGGTATCTTGTTCGATTTTACTGACCCAAGTCTTATGATATCTGTTCAAGAGAATGAATCTCAGATAGTTGATCTTTTGATTCAACTCCTTCACAGAGATAGCTTTGCTTGTTTAGGATCGGGACACTTAGAACTTCAGTGTTTACTCAAGATCAAAAGCTTTGGTCGCAACAGAAAGCTTTGAGAGTAAGTAAGTTGCTTTGAGAGAGTAAGACGTTCAGCGTTTTCAAGTTATGTCGTGTGTCTAAGGTATCTTCTCAAGCAGTCTAAGTGTTTATATTTATAGATGAATTTGAGTGCCGTTTGAATAGTATCCGTTAGGCTCAAATTCGAACTATCGATATCTATGTATAAATCTTTATGAGTTTTGTCTTATTCTCGTCGCTGCTTTTTAATCGACATCTCGTCCGTGCATTAAATGCATTGTACTATACTTTTGTCTCGTAGTGTCAGCGGAACTATGCTTTGTATCGTAGACTAGTGTTATCGATTCTTTGCACGTCCTTATCTTCAATCTTCAGATACCACTTGTATTTATTGAAACAACTTTGTTTGCAATATATATGTTTCTTTTTCAGAAACGTGGTTAAAGCTCAAGGTATCTGAGAATAGATATCTGTGGACACTTTCCTTGTTTTCAGATATGTCTCTTATTTCTCAGATATCTCTTGTGACACAGTTTGTTTAAAACTATTTGTGTCTTCAAGATATCTGGCTAAGGTATCTGAAAAACAGTTTCAGTAATCTTGTGCAGTTTTCTTCAAGTCTTCAATGTCGTTGAGCTTTCTGCCTGGATGTCTTCTTTTTGGTCTTCTCTTCATAAAATAAAAATTACATTTTGAGACCTAACATCCTATACAAGATTAGCTAGACTATCATACTTAGTGGGTTTCCTCTTTTACAATGTTCAAGTGAACCAAGAGTACTAATCACCTTTCTGAGACTAAGATAAGTCATCATGTTGCTGATCAAAACTAAACATATATTCTTTACAAAATATCTAACAAAATTCCTAACAAATTTCTCAAGAAATTTCCCAACAAATTTCCCCATTTTTGATCAGTCAACGATGACTATCTTTACCTATTACAAATCTGGATGAGGAAACAATCCACCACTTAATTTTCTTATGATCTTTCAATTCATATAATTAAGTGCAGAAAGTAAACATCAACCAAATCACAAGGTGTGATCTTTGCTGACAAGTTATCTTTTATAGAATACTATCTGAGAGTAAGTTCTTCAGATAAGTTACAACTAAAGATTACAGATAACTTCAATACATGATACAGTTAAGCTCAGTCAGCAAAAATACAAAACTACATAGTAAATTAGGACAACAGGAGTAACCAAGCTCCAAGTAAACATCCTAAAGAACTAGTCTTCAAGTCTTCAATCTTCAAGTCTTCAACAGTATTTTTATGGATCAGTCTGCAAATTTCCTATCTCCAAACCTTTTGATGTCATCAGAATAATCATAGAGAAGAGTTAAGCGAGCATCTACGTGTCTCCAGCAAATCCACAGACCTCTTTATAGGTTTTGGTAGGATTTTTCTTGGCAAAATGCTTGACCCATGTGTACTTTCCCCACTTCGGCATGCTCTATTACGATATCCGAAAAGCTTGAAGTATTCAGAGATAATCTTGATATCCGATGTCACCCTTGTATTGATCTTGATTAGATAGAACGACTCATAGGGTTCCACAAATGAGTCTTGGTCTTGTGCTGTTCTGTGATATTCGAATTTTGTGCACATCATCCGGCTTTCCATATGGACAATCATCGAGAGGTCCTTCTTCATGGCTTCTCTTCTTTGACAACTTCAAAATCCAACCATGCTTTGATGTGATTGGTGTTGATCAAGGTAGGTTTATCCTTTCTCCATGCCAAAGTTGTTTATGGATTGGTTGGAAATCTTGAATTTACCAATAGATGCTTAAGTTCCGAATCCAATAGCCATTTTTCGATTGATGCACTGTGAGAGAGGAATCATTGTCATACTTCACATACTCTATTTTGGCTTCTTCCGCCCGAGTGGAAGTTGACTTTGTCTTTGCTCGACTCTCCGTCTCCTTCTCTGCCTTGAATTCTCTTTGGGGTTGTTGCTTGAAGAACCACCATCCCGGATAGACTTGGTATTTCCAGAGGTGTTTTAGCTGCTAGTGGCTTTGGACTATGGGCTCGATTAGGCTTTCAATTTTCCTTTTTACGTGAAGAGGAGCTTCATCTTCATCAGCTTCTCATCATCATCAAGATTAGATCTTGTGAGAGTTTTACGCCTTCTTCATCAGACCTTGGGACTTGATTTGACCTTCTTCTTCTTCTTCAGAAGATTCATCAATCCCTCTAACTTGTCTTCTCCTTGGAGCCTTGGTACTCCTTGGAGGTTTCTGTGCCATGGCCCTTGTTACCATTTTGGTTCCTTCAGTGGGTTGCTGGGAAGCAGCTACTATTTGCAAAGCAGCTTGGCTTGAGGAGGGTTCATTGATTCTGAGTGGTGGCTGGGAAGTTTTTCTTCTTCCTTTCTGAGCCGCACCAGCTCCAGATTTCTTCTTGTTTTCATCTCCTTCTTCCCATTCCCCCTGACTTTGAGGTCCAGATTTGTACTTTCTTTCCCCCTTAGTCATTGTTGGCTGACTCAGTCTCATAAAGGAATCTGAGAGAGAGAGTTGAAGTGCCCTTGTAGATAATTATAGGCACTAACCAACTTCTGAAGTTCGGCTTTGAGCTCCTGATTTTGCTTGATAAGTCCATTGTCCTTATCAGTGAGCTCTGCCAATGGGCCTAGGATGGCATCTGCTTTTCCAGCAGTGTAACTTGCCTCTTGAAAAGCTTTTTCAGCTAAAGACACATCATCGTCCCTTATCATTCACATATCTTTCTGAGCAATGACTATGCTAGTTGTTCTCTAAGTGATGAGCTCAGTGAACTTTCTCATTTCAGAGGGGACTGAGGCAATTACTTCCTTGTTCTGTGAAGACATCTCCTTTTTAAGTCAGGTCGATTGACACTGTTCATGTATTCATGGGAGTGGACGTTTGGTAGTTTGTTGAATATTGTAGGAGCAATCAGCTTCCTTTTCAAGTGAGAAACCGCTAGATGTTCATTGCGGTGTTCTGCCAAAGTCTTGTCTTCTTCATCATCTGAGTGATTAGCCCAGTGATCTTCATCCTCTTGGACAATTTCATCGATCGTATCGAGTCCAGCAACCATCTCAGAGATTGGTTTCTTTCCTTTCTGGGAGGAGGATGGTACTTCTTTTGAAGATGATGCAGCCTTAGCATCATGCTTGACTTCAGATACTTCTTCAGTATCGAGATCTTTGGTGATATCATGCACAACATCCCGTAGCTCTTTAACCTCAGAGTAAGCAATCATTTCTTCTAAGTATAGATCTTGTAGTTGATCAATCTTATCTCTGGATTTAGCTATTTGATCTTCCAGTTGAAGATGGAGCTGTTGTTCTTCTTCCAACAGTTGTCTGAGTTGAGCAGATCTGGTTTGAGTGTTTAGTATTTTCTGATTTGTTTCTTCAGAAAGCTCAACTACTTGTTCAGTAGTAACTGCGTGTTGGTTAGAAGATGGATGAGTAGATTTCTGAGGTGATGAAGATGGAGATTTCTGTGAAGTCTTCTCAGTTTGCTTTTCAGCAGCTGAGGCATTGTTTCTCTGTGAAATTCCTCCGGTCCCTGGTGCAGGGGCATCATCATCATCCTTTTTGTCATTATCATCCTTTTGGTGATGGTCAGTGGGAGGTTCATCAAAGTAATTTTCATTCATTTCTTCCTCTCATCATCTTCAGATACAAGATTGATCACTTCCGGGATAGTGATCTTCTGCCCATTAACTTCTTCTTGTTCAGAAGGTATAAACTGCAGGGTCTGGGGCAGGACTGGCTTGAATGCCATCTGTAATCTTGTCCAACATCACTGCTCAAAAGCATGTATCAAACTATGCGCCACTTATCCGAAAAGTCCTTATGTAGTAGAGTCGAATCAGTATATTGTTCTCAGAGGAACATTGCTTGACATATGTTTCGTGTCAAGAGCTCGTGCTCGTCTGATTGGTTGATCTGTGATTCTCAATATTTCAGAGAGATCAGAGCACCTTAACTTCTGCCATTTCTTGAAGCATTGAATATGCTTTGGCAGGGTGTGAGCTTTGAAGAAGTGAAGTAGGTCCCTTGTTTCTTTAATGGGAACCTGCTTTGCATCTGTTTGAGCCTGAAAGAAGGAGTTTTGTGAGTTTCAAAACTTTTGTAGATATCTGAGTATAAGTGTAGTTTTAGTTTCTGAGTTACCTGAGTATGAACATCAGGCTCAGATACTTGTTCTACTGAGACAATTGGTGTCTCAGATATCTTGTTGTGAGGTGGAGACTTTGAAGTCTGGTCCTCAGCAACCTTTCTTTCTTGATCCTGAGAGAAATACAATACTTAGGAAATAGTTTGAAAGAATCTATGCATAAATATGCTTTTAATGAATTCTGATTTGAGCTACTTACTTCCTCAAAAGGAAGCTCAGATTCATTTTTCTCAGAAACTTGCGGTTCGGTGTTCTTTCGAGTGATGTCCTTGGGGGCTTCATCAATTTCCATTGATCAGGGAAGTCGCAACTTTATCCCTTGCATTTCTACTCGAAATAGCCTGTAAGTAGAAAGTATTGAATTAGAAGAGATAAAAGATAACCCAGATGAAGAATACTTGTCACTTGATTGTCATATACCTTCATGTTAGAAGGCTCGTGATGTGTTCTTGAAACCTTGTTGGTCCACAGGTTTGTCTCCGCATTTCGCCTTATCTTCTTCCATCTCGGTTGGAGCTGTTAGAAACATTTAATCATGAATAAGCACATAAACATTTTCTTGAAAATTAGTTCTCTTGAAGAATCATTTACCCGTAGCGCAGTGCTCAGTTTCTCAAGAGTTGAGGTTGAAGGACCTCTTTTCAAGATTCGAGGCAAGCTTCTCGACTTCCTCTTGTTTTCGTTTCTAACTCAACTGTAACAAAGAAATTCTTATGAGGTAACAAGATTTATAAGTATAAGATTTTTCACAAGGTAAGAGTTAAACCAGTCATTTACCTGAGCAGTTTCAGGCTGATTGGTCTCTGGAACTTGTGACCTTTCTATACATTGGTCGTCTTGTCCCAGTGCAGTTTCTTTGTTTGAAGTTTCTGGTACTTCACACCTTTCCTGAGTATGCAACTCAGTTGCCTCCCCTGGTTGATCATTACGGCAGATGTCTCGGTTTGATCCCTCTCATTGAGTTGGGAACACCTCATTTCTGATTTTCTTCAACATACTGTATTGCTGGTAATTCGAAATGGAGTTCATTTACCATTTCATCAACCACTTGTGGCTGTTGTGGTTGTTGTGTTTGTGGTTGTAGTGGTTGTCCGGAAGCAGAAGATTGATCAGTAGAATGTTCTTCCAGATTTTTAGATGTGGCATTTCCATCAGCATCTGCCAGCACTAAAATACCACTCATCAGGGCTTTTTGAAGTTGTGCAAGAGACATTCCACGATGATGTGTTTGCACCAACAACCTTTGCTATGGTTTTGAACTTTGTGGTGTAGGTTCTTCTTGGATACCTTATCACTAGTTCTTGCTTCAAAGAACCTTAGCCCTTTTTGTTCTTTCTAGGACTTGAGAGATGACTAGTTCATCATCTTCATCGTCAGAGCTCTCATCAGCATTAGGAACTGATTGATCCATTACTCCTGCGATTTCTGCAGATGGGGCTTGGTGCTTTTCACCACTTTTGGCAGCATTTATGAGTTCATCAGCAAGGCTTTCTGCATTAGTCGCAACATTTCTGAAAGCACTTTCTCTTGCTGAGTCTACTTGTTCAGTAGTTGATAACTCTTTTGCAGCATTGATGAGTTCATCTGCCATTATCAGTTCATCGGCAATGCCTGCAGATATCTGAGAATTGACAACCTCTTTGGGTGTGTCTTCTGATTTGCCAGCAGACTTCTTTCTTGAAGTTCTGGGCTTCTTGGTCGCAACCTTTTCTTCAGATATCTTTTCAGATTTTCGCTTCTTAGGACCTTTCTGAGACCCAATAACCTTTTTCATCAGATTTGTATACTCATATTTATAGAGTAAGTTACTGTTGGCTATTTCAGCCGTCTCTCTGAGCTCAATTCCAAGCTTTTCCAGCAAGTAGCATATCTTCAGACCATAACCTACTGTGGCCTTTGGCTCAGCTAGTCCTTTGACAATCTTAGGCTCGAAGCCTTGAATTTTCTTCACAAACTTCAGAAAGGCGTACTTTCCCCAGTTAAAAGGGTTTTCCAGCCTTTTGTCTTGTTGATTCAACAAGAACATCATGATCCATCGTTCTTGGCTTATCTGGTCAGCACCTCCTTGTAGACCATCAAAGCATCTGTGAAGAATGCAAGCGGTACATCGGTGAACCAACAGATGTCTGGTTCGGATGTCAGCAAGCTTGAACTCAGTGGGTGTATCTGATTTTTCAAGATCACACACGTCACTGTAAAGTTCATTAACACCTTCAAGGAGTTCCTCATCCTTGGTGTTTATTTCAAAATCCTTTCCAAGATTTTGAACCTCAAACAACTTACAGAAAGTTGTTAAGTCCAGAAGGATTTCCTTTCCTTGGACTGAGGTTTTGATATACACTATTTCAGTGCCTTCAGAAACACAGGAAATAATCCTGGAGTTGTTGTAAAATTCCAATACATCGAGTGATGAAATTCCACTTGGGCGAGCAGATAGAAAACCCTTGATTTGTGCCTTTTCAAGCATGTCAAGAATCAATTTTCTGTCGGTTTGGTTTTCTATTGCAGCAGAGAGGTATTCCTCAACCTTGGCACCACCCCAAATCATTCTGTGACTTGAAGTCCAATGGTCAGGATTAAAAACTCCTACAAGTCGATTGTTTACAATAACCAACTCTGGTGCTTGCTTTTCAGCAGTACCAGTGGAGGTTTGGGATTTCTGTGTTGAAGAGTTCTTGGAGGCCATCTCTTTATATAGTGTAGGGATTTGAAATTGATGTTTGAAAGAGATTTGATTCAGTGATTCTTTTCAGAAAAACTTAATCTTGATTTGCAGAGATTGTAGAGGGTTTGCAGAGAATCAAGAGAAGGATTTGCTATTTTTGTGCAAGATGAATTTTCGGGTTAGGTAAAAGTGATTTCATTTGCCAAAATCCTATATATATAGCAGTTGAATCCCAACAGACAAATACATACAAATTGATTTTGTGTGTACGTATCTGTGATTTGCAAGCAAAGTGAGCAAAAGCTAGTTCGGCATTAAATGCTTAGTGGGCCATGTCTAAATTTCAACAGTCCACTATTTACTGTGAATTAATTTCCACCGTACAGATCAATCGCTTAATTTCATCGAGGGTCACCATTACTTCTTCAGCAATGATCACAATCAACAAGTGTAATTGTGCCCATTTAATGAATTTTGGCGACTTGCTATCTGAATCACAATTCTGTATGACCAAGGACACTTTGTGATCCGAATCATCTTATACTTAGGATTTTCCAAGTTTTTCATTAAGATAGAAATAATGCGAGTTTCAAGAGAGTAGTTATCGCAGATAGTTATACTATTCTCTTTTGTGTTCCCGTTTATAGAGTGATTCAGATATCGAGTTCCGTCTCGTAGATCTTAAGCTATCTTTTGCTCTTTAGCCTTTTGACTTACGGATACCGTTCCATTTCTCTTTTCTCTTTTACGGATACCTTCGAGATACCTCTTCTCTGGATGCCCGTTCGGATACCTCTTCTCTGGATGCCCGTTCGGATACGAACTCTTCGGTTCATTGGTAGTTCCATTAGTCCAAGACTATGTCTTAAGGCTAAGAATCTACTTTCTTGTAGTGGCTTAGTGAAGATATCTGCAAGTTGGTCTTCAGTGCCAATCTTGAGTATCTCTATATTGCCCTTTTCAACATGGTCTCTGATAAAGTGATGTCTAACATCAATGTGCTTTGTTCTGGCATGAAATTTAGGATTCTGTGTAATCGCAATAGCACTTGTGTTGTCACAGAAAATGGGAGTTTTCTTCTCATCGAGTCTATAGTCTTTAAGTTGTTGTATCCACAGAATTTGTGTTGCACAACAACCAGCAACAATATATTCAGCCTCTGTGGTAGAAGTTGCAATTGAGTTTTGCTTCTTGCTAAACCATGAGATAAGTCTAGTACCCGGCGACAAGTTCCTGAGGTGCTTTTCCTATCAAGCATTGATCCAGCATAATCAGCGTCTGAGTACCCAGCTAAACTCAATCCACTTTCTTTAGGATACCACAATCCTACATCTACTGTACCCTTTACATACCTTAATATTTTTCATAGCAATGTTGTAGTGTGTTTGCATTGGATTTGTCTGAAATCTAGCACATACTCCAACGGCATATTGAATATCAGGTCTACTTGCAGTGAGGTAAAGTAGTGAACCTATCAATTTCCTATACTTATGTTCTTCAACACTTTTATCTGATTCAGTATAGGTCATTTTGGTTCCAATGCTCATAGGTATCTTAGCATTCTTTTCAGAAGGCTTAAGATTGAATTATGTGAGCATATCTTTCGCATACTTTGTTTGACTAATGAATATTCCATCATTGAGTTGCTTGACTTGCAATCCTAGGAAATAATTCAATTCTCCCATCATGCTCATCTCAAACTTGTTTTTCATGAGATTTGCAAAGTCATCACAAAGTTGCTTGTCCTTAGATCCAAATATAATGTCATCAACATATACTTGAACTAAGAGTAGTTTCCTGTCATGATTTAAGGTAAATAAAGTTTTATCAACTTCACCTTTCTTGAAACCATTTTCCAGAAGGTACTTGGCCAAAGTGTCATACCATGCTCTTGGAGCCTGTTTCAGTCCATACAGAGCTTTCTGTAGTTTATAGACCATTCTACTTTCTGAGGAAACTTCAAAGCCAGGTGGTTGCTCAACATAAACTTCTTCTGCAAGTTCTCCGTTTAAGAATGCACTTTTGACATCCATCTGATAAACTTTGAAATCTTTATGAGCTGCAAAGGCTAGAAAGAGTCTTATTGCATCCAATCTGGCAACTGGTGCATATGACTCGTCAAAATCTAAGCCTTCAGTCTGAGTAAATCCCTTGGCAACCAATCTTGCTTTGTTTCTGGTTATTTCACTAGATTCATTCATCTTGTTTCTGAAAACCCATTTTGTTCCAATCACAGATATTCCTTCTATAAATGGAACTAGTTTCCAGACTTTGTTTCTCTCAAATTGATCCAATTCTTCTTGCA
Source organism: Plantago major (assembly GCA_026545765.1). NCBI lineage: Eukaryota > Viridiplantae > Streptophyta > Magnoliopsida > Lamiales > Plantaginaceae > Plantago > Plantago major. The sequence goes on along the minus strand of CM048840.1, from coordinate 25,136,048 downwards.
TTGCAGAGATCCAGTCTTGGTCTCCTAGTGCTTCTTCTATATTTTTAGGTTCAATATTCGAGATGAAACATCCAAAGAGAGAGTTAGCGATTTACTATTGCTCTCCTAGTCCTAACACCCTGATTAATTGGTCCAATTATATCCTTTGTAGGATGATCTTTGATCCATCTCATCATAGGTTTAGTGCTAGTAGGATCAATATCCAAGTGATCTGAATGTGAATCACTAAGATTTTGATTTGATACTTTTTCAGTATCTGAGATATCTGACATATGGGAAATGTCATGGATATCTGACACTTTTTCAGTGTTAGAGATATCTGGAACATGCATTTCAAAGATTCTTATTTTGGATACCTCTTCATGATGAAGGTTCTCGGTAAGATCTGCTCCATTTCGGAAAACTCATAGGAAATTCCTCATCATGTCATGAGTCATCTTGTTGTTACTAGGCTTTTCAAGCTTTTCACGCCGAGTCATCCTCACTTTCCATAATGATGTTTCTCCTTTCTGAGGATTCTTCTTTAGAATCCCTCAGTAATAGTTCTTTGAACCTTTCTGAGAGTTCATCAATAGGAGGTGTTTTCTTATTTCCTTCATAGAATACAACATGAATTGATTCTTCAATTTTCTTTGTTCTTTTGTTGTAAACTCAGAAGCTTTCTTTGTTTGTGGAATAGCCAAGAAAAACACCTTCATCTGCCTTTGGTTGAAATGTTCTCAGATAATATTTCCCATTGTTTAGAACAAAACATTTACAACTAAATACTCTCAGATGTTTGATATTAAGGGGTCTACCAACCAAGATTTCATAGGGGGTCTTGTCATGGTGTTTGTTTATCAAACATCTGTTCTGAGTGTAGCAGGTTGTGTTTACAGCTTCAACCCAATAAATTTCACTTATTTCAGTGTTAGCTAGCATTGTCCTTGCAGCTTCTTTAAGGGTTCTGTTTTTCCTTTCTGCAACACCATTTTGTTGAGGTGTTCTTACAGAGGAAAGTTGGTGTTGTATACCTTTGCAAAATCCTTTATGTCTTTGGTTGACAAACTCGATACCATGGTGCATTTGATTGCAGATACCTTGTCATTTTTCATGACTTCAAGCTTTTTCAGCAAGTTTGGTATCTCCACCCTGGCATCAGATTTGTGTTTCAGAAAGACAACCCAAGTGAATCTTGAGAAGTCATCTACAACAACCAGACCATACTTCTTTCCTGCATAACTAGTTACGATGATTCAAAAGATCCATGTGTAAAAGTTGCGGTGGTCTAACACTAGAGTGTCGATTTTGGACTTGAAAGAGATCTTAGATTGTTTCCCCATCCGACAAAGCGTAATGATACCATCCTTTCTGAAAGATGTTCTGGGAAGGCCAACCACTAACTCTTTCTTAGCAAGTTTATTCAGAGTTTTGAAGTTCAAGTGACTCATTCTTTTGTGCCATAACCAGTGCTCTTCTGTGTGACCAGATTGACTCACCATGAGACATTCTTCAGTTGTGGCAGATGCCCAATCGGCAACATAAAAGGCGCCTTTCCGCCGACCAACTAAGACTGTCTGCTTTGACTCATTGTCAATTAGTTTGCAGTATTTAGCTTTGAATTTTATAGTAAAACCCTTGTCTGCAAACTAGCTCATGCTAAATAGATTATATTTCAAATCCTTAACATGTAATACGTCAGTGATTGTTAAAGTCCCCAATTTGACGTTGCCAAATCCCAGAGAGGGTTTTAATTCTCCTCCAGCAAATTTGATATCTGGTCCTGTGTTGCAAGCTTTGTAATCGACCAGATTTGCTTTGTCTCCTGTCATGTGCTTTCCGCATCCACTATCAAATAGCCATTGTGCTTTAGTCAAGGAAGCATTCTGCACAACAGAAAGCAGGAGATTAGGTTCTCATAACTTTGATGGAACCGCGTCGAATTAAAAGTTCTTCCAAGAGGAATCCATTTTGAATGAATTTCTTTGAAATATGCTTTTTTCTCGCGAGAACGTAAGGAGGAATTCTATTTGAATGAATGTTATCATTAGTAAGAATTATTTTCTTCCTTGGTGTGTTCCTAGGTGCTCCATATGATGCTTTCAGATACCTGTCAGGTTTCTGAGTTTGCTTTTCAAAGAAACTTAGCCTTCCTTGATTTTTCTAGCCCGGCATTGATTTTCGATGGCTTGATTTAACTTCCACTTCGATAATTGCTTTGAGCAATTCTAGCTTTCGACCATCGTTCTTGCTCCCGCTTGTACTCATGAGCAAGTTGTTTTCCGATGCCTTTGTAGCCAATACCGTTTGAGCACTTGAAGCTATCTCGAGATCTTTTCTCGTGACTTTGCTAGTCTGGTTGATCCAATTTCTTTCGAAAAGGTGACATGGGAGAATTTGCAGCTCGCGCAATTTTACCTTTTTGAGAGACATAGCACTGGTGTTTACACTTTTCGTGTTGTGTTTCTTTTTAGACGTACCAACAGCTTTGTTTTTGACTTGTTTTTCCCACAAAGGTTTAGTCGCAACTGCCTTTCCTTTGTCAACAATCTTTGTCTTTTCACCGATACTATAGATTGCATGGGAACCGTCTTGCTGAGTACTTACAAATGTTCTTTTCTCCTTACTCTTTTTCAGAGTGATAGAACAATCTATCGGTGTATTCAGCCCAAGTCCTTTCTTTTCTGAAGGATCTCTTAAGTAAGATTGTACTTCAGTAAGAGTGTCACTAGCTTTGGCATAAGATTGAAAAGATAATTCTTTCTTCTTGAGTTCCTTGTTTTCAGAAAGAAGATCTTCATAATTCTTTCGTAACTCAGCCATTGCTTCTTCATGTGACTTTTCAGTCTCAGATATCTGAGCTTTGAGAGATGCATTTTCAGCATCCTTTCTCTCAGATTCTTTAACTAATTGAGAATTTTCCTTTTCAAGAGAATTCTTTTCTTCTTCAAGGTTTTCGGCTCTAGCTCGGATCATTAGAAATTCTCTTTCATAGATGTCAAGTTCTTTTCTGAGATTTTCTAGATTTTTTATTTCCTCTTCATCACTTTCATAAGTATAACAAGAAGTATGTGTTACCTCATCAGCCATAAGACAGTTTTCTATGTTGGAGATGTCTGGACCGTCAATTTCAGCAACTCCACACATTTCATTCTTCTTGAGGCCGAAGTCGATTATATCATGAGTAACTCCACATAATTCTGGTGATGGTAAGGTTGAGTCATCTGAATTGTCATCTTTAGAATCTGTCTCAACGTCTAGAGCATCCAGTTGAATTTGGATTTTCTTTCTTTCTTCAGTTAACAAAGCTTTCTGGCTTCTTCTGAAGATTCTTCTATCTTTCTTGTCGCCTGTCCTTAGTTTGTTGAGGGCAGGACAATCCTTCTTGAAGTGGCCAGGTTTCTGACAATAGAAACAGATATCATTTCCAATTTCTGCTTCCTCAGTACATGATGCTTTCTGAGTTGGCTTGTTCAGCGAGCTTTGCATATTTTTGTACTGGTGATAGTTTGAGCCTAGATGCTTTTTCAGCTTCTCTTTGGCTTTTCTTCTCTCAATTTCTCGACTGACAAATTTGCTCATTTGCTTTGCAGCAAGAGAATCCTCAGTCTCCTCCTTGCTTTTCTTCTTTCAGAAGTTCCTTGAGTAACTAGAGCAACATTCTGCAACTTTTCAGTTGTTTGTTCTCTCTGAGTTGTCTCATAATCAACCGTAGCAAGATGAGAAAAAAGTTCCACTCGAGTGATATTTGGCATACCTTGGTTAAAATAAAAGAATTTAGAGTGCTCCCAGTTGTGGTTAAGACTTCTGACAATAGTCTTAATCTTCTCTGACTGGGAGTATCTATTGCTTTCCCCAAGTGCTGCCATATCACTCATGAGAGTGGTAAACCTGAAATCAAGTTCTTCCAGAGTTTCAGTGGGACCTTGTTTGAAATTTTGAAATTTCAACTTTAGAACTTCGAACTTGTTTTCCTTGGTTTTCTCAGTTCCGGCACAGATTTCTTCAATCAGTTGACAGGCAACTTTCGCCGTTTTAGCACCCCACAGTTTACACTGTATGTGCTCTGGTGTCGATCTGATGATGATGTTACGAGCTTGACCATCCAGTCGATTCCTCTTGGCATCTTCCGATGTCCAGAGTTCTCTGGGCTTTGGTTCATAAATAACTTGACCAGTAGATCTTCCACTAGTTGACGCATCTATTTGTGAAGATCCTTCGCTTTGATCTCTGTCTCTTCCACTCGAAACCTCCATGACTTGCTTAAGTTGTTGAATGACTATTGGGCCATTCTTTATTACTTTGATCATCTCGTCACTTATGGCTTCAAGGTGGAGCATCATGTTATTTTTCCATTTCTCGTAGTTCTACGGTTTGAGAACGGGTGCATCACTCGAGACATACACACTTAACACACAAATTAAATAGTCCTCAAAAGTGGACAAAGTTCCTTCACCTATCTGGGGATCTAGGTTCAGTGCAGAAGACTGGTGAACCTCCTGCTCTGATACCACTTGTTGGTCCAGATAACGGCAAAGTAAAAGACTCGAGGGGGGGGGGGTGGGGTGAATAGTATTTTAAAACTTTTGTCGATAAAAACTATTTCTCAGATATCTGAATAGATATCTGATACTTAGAATCAGAGTGCGGAAGACTTAATAAAGATAAGTGCGAACAGTTAATATGTGTGTGTGTTCTGAAATGTAAATCTGAACGTAAATAACACAAGTATAGTGGTATCCGGAGGTGGCGTAATCCTCCAACTAATCCACTTGGTCTATCGAGACCTAGAATTCACTAGAACAAATAATTGAGTTCACCTTACAATAATCCTATTCTCGATTCTTAAACAATTGGTTCAACCAAATGTTCCCCCGAGTTGTTCCCAAGCTTTCCAAGTACTTCCTATACTCAGAAACCTTTGAGTTATTCCCTAGCTTCCCAAGCTAAGTACTTCCTATACTCAATAACCTTGGAGTTATTCCTTAGTTTTCCAAATCAAGTACTTCCTATACTCCGATAACCTTGGAGTTATTCCCTGATTTTTCAAACTAAGTACTTCCTGTACTCCACGCCAGTTATGGTGTTGGTTTTGGTTTGAGTTGTCAGATGAGCTTCTTTAATAACTTATTCAGATAGCTCTGTGAATCAAGGTACTTAATACACTTTACAGCGTATGGTATCTTGTTCGATTTTACTGACCCAAGTCTTATGATATCTGTTCAAGAGAATGAATCTCAGATAGTTGATCTTTTGATTCAACTCCTTCACAAATAGCTTTGCTTGTTTAGGATCAGGACACTTAGAACTTCAGTGTTTACTCAAGATCAAAAGCTTTGGTCGCAACAGAAAGCTTTGAGAGTAAGTAAGTTGCTTTGAGAGAGTAAGACGTTCAGCGTTTTCAAGTTATGTCGTGTGTCTAAGGTATCTTCTCAAGCAGTCTAAGTGTTTATATTTATAGATGAATTTGAGTGCCGTTTGAATAGTATCCGTTAGGCTCAAATTCGAACTATCGATATCTATGTATAGTACTGTAGCAGGTTTTGTCTTATTCTCAGAAGCTGCCGTTGCTTTTAATCAGACATCTCTGTCCGTGCATTAAATGCATTGTACTATACTTTTGTCCTGTAGTGTCAACGGAACTATGCTTTGTATCAGAGACTAGTGTTATCTGATTCTTTGCACGTCCTTATCTTCAATCTTCAGATACCACTTGTATTTATTGAAACAACTTTGTTTGCAATATATATGTTTCTTTTTCAGAAACGTGGTTAAAGCTCAAGGTATCTGAGAATAGATATCTGTGGACACTTTCCTTGTTTTCAGATATGTCTCTTATTTCTCAGATATCTCTTGTGACACAGTTTGTTTAAAACTATTCGTGTCTTCAAGATATCCGCTAAGGTATCCGAAAAAGCTTGATAATCTTGTGCAGTTTTCTTCAAGTCTTCAATGTCGTTGAGCTTTCTGCCTGGATGTCTTCTTTTTGGTCTTCTCTTCATAAAATAAAAATTACATTTTGAGACCTAACATCCTATACAAGATTAGCTAGACTATCATACTTAGTGGGTTTCCTCTTTTACAATGTTCAAGTGAACCAAGAGTACTAATCATCTTTCTGAGACTAAGATAAGTCATCATGTTGCTGATCAAAACTAAACAGATATTCTTTACAAAATTCCTAACAAATTTCTCAAGAAATTTCCCAACAAATTTCCCAACAGTATGCTACAAGGGAAATTTTCATATATCACCCTTTTAAGATGGTCACTAAACATTTAAGCCCCTAATGTTTGAAATATTACATTGAAGGACAACTATTTTGTTTTTTGTTGACTTTTGTTAAAGAGTTATATTTACCCCATTTTTTTCTTAATTAGACCATTTATTTTGAGGGGAAAATTACACCGGGTCTCCCTACTAAAGACCCTATTAACAAGAACGTCCCCCCGCATTTGAACAATAACGCCACAGGACAAGTTTCATAAATCAATAACGGATTAGTCCAAAAGTCAACTCTTCCCTCCTACGTGGCTCAGAATTATCTACGTGGATAATAAAAAGAAAGAATTTTGGCCTTTTTTCCTGATTTCTGCTTTTCTTTTTAATATGGCGGTTGGACCAATTTGTAATTGATTTATTAGATGGACTAGCCGTTACATAATCAGTTGGACCAGTTTGTTATAGATAATATGAGGGACTAATATGTTATTGATTTATACTGCAGAATTCAAAAAACTAGTCGTTACATAATCCGTTGGACCAGTTTGTTATAGATAATATGAGGGACTAATATGTTATTGATTTATACTGCATAATTCAAAAAACTAGCCGTTACCTACCTTATTTGTGTGTGTATATAAGCTCATTTGGGGTCTTTTTTTATGCCAATTCCTTCTCTTGTTTGCTGTTTTTGTAGAGAAAAATGTCCTCATCTAGTCAAGCTTATGGAGCAGGTTTATGTGTCAAATGTGGAAGGAAGACTCTTGTATGGAAGTCTTCTTCGAAGAAGAATCCCGGTAAAATGTACAATCGGTGTCCCGTGCACATTTTCTCTCATTGGTGTGAAGAAGAAGAGGCAGTTGAAGAGAAGAAAATTGAAGGTGATGATGAAGTAGATTCAAGGCCAAAAGAAGACAACACAAGCATGCTACTGAGAGAGATGATTGAATCCAACCAACAACTTCAACAAGAACAGAGGAACACTAACATTCTGCTAAGGGAAGTGCTTGAATCCAACCAACAACAAGCAAGGCATCGAGAAGAACAATCTGTCATCAATAGGCTATGTATGGTTCTACTTGTGAAGGCAACAATTAGGGAGTAGTACGCATGTATGGCTATCAAATGCAAATGTAGTAGAAATGTATGGTTCAATTCCTAGCATAAATAACATATGCATTTCCATTTCCAAGAACAAACTGTCATCAGTCAAAATGGCACCAATCCAAACAAGAAGTCTACAATCTAGACAAAACACAAAATAACATAGGAAAGTTTAATGCCACACATGGCTCAATCTAGACAAAACAACACAGAATAAACTAAGAAGGCTCACTCCTGAGAATTAAACTGGGAGTAGGGTATATTCTGAGAGCATTGTTCTTGGGTATTCCTCTGCTTCCTGTTCTTCTTTGGTCCTCTGGTAACTGCTTTTCTTTTACTAGTTTGCTTTCCTTTCTCTTGAGCAGAAGTAGTACCAGTTTGCTTTCCTTTCTCTTGAGCAGAAGTAGTACCAGTTTGCCTCCCTTTCTCTTCAACAGGAGTAGTACCAGTCTGGCTTCCTGATCACACAATGACTGATTTGTTGCATAAGAAAAAGAAAAGAACATTAGTACATGATTAAAACCAAGGCAGATAAACATAAAACACAAGAAATATACCTTCAACAATGGACATTTCTTCTTGTTATGTCCAGTTTTGCCACAGTTCCTACACTTGTATGTCTTCCTCAATCCAGTTTTCAAATGTTTCTTTGCACCTTCCTCATTAGCAGGTTTCTTCCTTCGAACAGGTGGCCTGCCAGGTAGTCTTCTATTCTCAGGTGGCATGCACTCTTCATTTCTCAAGTCATTAGGCCAGAAGTTATGTTGAGGGATTGCGTTGATCATAATATCATAAGCTGCATGGTAAGCTGCTTTGGTGTGGTTATGTGATATGAAATCTTGTCCTTCCAACCTCATATGATTGATGGCAGTCCAAGCATGCCTACAAGGTATCCCAGTAATGTCCCATCTTCTACAATCACATGTTCTTTGATCCAGATTCACAACAAACCTAAATGAAATATCCTGAACCTCAAACACCATGTTTCCCTCTGACAATATAGAGCATCTCCTGGACTGTTGTAATGATTCATTGATCTTAAACATCACCCTAGGCATACAACAACTTTATTCCTCAGCCCTTTAGCCCTCCTAACTGTAATTCTCTTCATGATTTGAGTCCTAAGGTCTTCCATTATGTTAAGGACTGAGAAACCCCTAAGTGGATCAACCCAAGCATTAAAGCATTCACTTAAGTTGTTTGTAACATGATATATCTTAACCCTAGGATCATATGCATGCCTAGTCCACAATCCAGTTTCAATAGCCATTAAATAATCATATGCAGCTTGGGAACCTGATATTTGAATGAATATAGAACATGTTATTATGCATCACCATAGTTCAAAACAATTATGCCATCTAATAGTTAAAGTTAAGCCATTTTACCTTCCTTTATCTTGTTCATAGCCTTTGTAAATCCATATGGGGTATAAGCAGTCACAGATTGACAGAATAGCCTCCTCAAATCTGCACTTGACCAATTTATCTTTGAAGTTATCATAAATGTGCTTAGCACATTTCCTGTTGATAACTCCAGGTGCCTGGTCCTTGATGATCTACACCAATCCCTACAACAAATGTCTTGGATTAGTGAAACTGTATAGTGAATGGAAGTTGTGAAATGACATGAAAAGAAACTATCATAACTTACTTTTGCCTATTTGCCATGAAATGCCACTGTCTATCTCCATCCCATCCTCCTAACATGTGATTCAAGCAGTACAAAAAGAACCCCCAACTGTCTTTGCACTCACTTTCAGTTATAGCATAAGCTACTGGAAAAATACCTATATGCATTAAATGAACTTCAATCAACAAATTCACAAGAACAAGATTGAAACTGAAATGTTATATAAGTAAACAACATTACCTCCATTTGCATCAGTGCCTACACAACTTAGAATAATCCCAGTGTACTTTCCTCTTAAGTGACAACCATAAAAAAACAGAAATGGACTACATCCATTGAGAAACCCCCTTTTCAGAGCTTCCAATCGTCCCACAAAGAATCTCTTAAATGAAGGTGGTATGTCTACATATGTTGTCTTAAGGAATCCAACAGTACTTCCGGGATTGGTCCTCAAAATCATCTCTTCATAATTAGGCATTAACCTGTATGCCTCTTCTGGATCTCCTCCTAGCATTTCAAGAGCTTTTTGTCTAGCCCTATACATTTTCATGTATGAGACTGTCACACCTAACTCTTTGTTCACCCAATTTTGTAAGTACTTTGCCTCCAGCTTGGGATTCTTCTTCAATTCACCAACTCTCTTGGAAGCCAACCAACCTTGGTCAGCTATATATCTTTGCATTCACCTGCCTCAGACACCTCCATGATAAGTTTTCACTGCAAATGTCTTGTTGTCTAGTACAGAGCAGTGAAGCCTCCATTTGCAGCTTGCTCCTCCACAATAAACTGTGTATCTTGTGGCATCATTCTTCTTTTTCCTTAAGTCAAATCCTACTTTCAATGCATATTCTTTCACTCTATTCATCAATTCTTTCTTATTCATAAACAGATCTCCCACAGTGAATTCCTTGTCCCATGTTTCATTAGCCAACTCAAATTCATCTTCAATCCCAAGTTCATGATCACTCTCAGCTCCACCATCATATTCATAATAATCATCACTATCAAATTCTTCTGTTGGCTGATATGATTCATCATGTTCTTCTTCATTTTCTTCATCACTTTTGTCATCCAACTTTTCAGACCTCATCTTACCCCTAGTAAACCCTATTGCCTCATCCTCAGACTCATGCATATACTCATCTGCAGGACATTGATACTCACAATCATCATCATCCTCAGATTCAGATTCACTAAGTACCTTACCCTTCCCCTTGTCTAACTTGCTCATGTTGTTAGTACCTTCTTTTGCATATTCAACATGCATCCCATCATTCATGTCAGATACCTCAATAGAAAGTGGGATACCTTCATGACAGGTTCATCAGTAGTAGGAGGGTCTGTAGGGTAATGTGCATTCATGTTCCTAGAGAGTAGTTCCTCAAATGGCATGTTCAGCAAATCATTCAACTCAATGTCATCAAATGGTACACTATTGATATTCTCCTTTGTGGGTGACAAAGCTTTGGGAATGTAAGAAGCATCAAAAGCCTCAGTTTCAACATGTGTTTCATTTGGTTCAGTTTCAATTTCAGCATGTGTTTCAATTTCAGAAGATGGAGTTGTATCTGGCATGGTTGGTTCAAGGGAAGGGATATTTTCAACTGTCTTGGCAGGGGAAGGGCTTTCCTGTTGTTCAATGGCAGGGGAAAGGTGTGTATCATGCATGGTCTGTTGAGGGGAAGGGCTTTTATGTTGTTCTTTGGGAGGGGATAGGGGTGTATCATGCATGGTTTGTTGAGTACAAGGATCCACATCTTCAGTGTTGGGAAGCTCTTTAGTTGGTTCATCTTCCTCATCACTCACCAAATCAACAAATTCAGGACTCCCTTTGGGTGGTTTAGACCTTCTGTGTTTATAAGGCCTTGTCCTATATGAGGTGGTGCTCGAAAGAATTCTGCCTTAAGTGGAAGTATATATAGATCATCAACTCCATCAACCACAAACTTCTTCTTTGTGTGACTAAAGTCTATAGCTAGTGGTTCTACATCCTCACACTCAATATACAATTCCACCTCTTTCAACTTGTCTCTTCTTTCAAACATAATGGCAACATCATCATCAGCAATCAAATCATATATCCCAGGTAAACCCTCCACAACATATTTCATACTAAAACACAGAGTGTTCACATGAGGCACATAAAGCACTTCTTTCATCACTAATTCAGACAGTTTGGAATGGTTATACCTGCGGCTATCTACATTTGTCAGAATGTGTTGCTCCTTCATGTAGTACACCCGGATATTGAAACTCTCATAATCTATACATGTTAAAACAACTATATGTCAGTAATGATCATACAAACCATACTCATCAACCATTCCAGAATTGAACTATCCAAAATCATCATCAAACCCTCCAAAATCAAAACTTTAACTCAGAAACACCATCAAAACAACAAAATTGAACTATAAAACACCATCCAAACTGTTTTACTAACACATAAAACCATCACCAAGCATACATTAACATCTACAACAGAAACACATACGGTTACAAAAAAACTAGGGTTCCTCTATCGATTTTGTCCAATTTTTACAATTTCATACCTTTCACCAATTACGCAAGTCATCTACAACAACAAAGAACGTACTTATTCATGAAACATGCGAAAATTAAAGGGATAGATGAATTATCCCCCATATTGCCGTTTTTGTTCACTAGAACAGGGTGTTTCTCTCAACCCCCACCAAGCGCCAACAACCAAAATTGAGTTGAGATGAGTATAATCCAGAAATTGATGTTCAATTTCGCCAATTTTCGGACACAATTTGATAGAAAAACAGAGGGAGACGGAATATGAACTGCTGCTGTGAAGAATGGGTTTTTCCTTTTCTGATTTCTTCAATAACCTAACAGTCCCTCCCGCCAAAACCATCATTTTCCATGTCATCTCCCAATTATCCACGTGGAAATGCATTTTCTGGATGGTCAACGCCGAAATTCGATTTTGGACCAAACTGTTATTGTTCAAATGTCAGGAACTAATCTGTTATTACGAACTTTATTAGGAGACCAGAAGAAATTCACCCTATTTTGAGATACAAGTTTCATTTAATTACACATGTAACTCAAAACTTTCAAAAGCTATTAATTTAACCCCAAAACTTTTATCATTTCTAATTCGTACATATTTTTTCTTTCTATGTTGAACTATTTTTTTTTTTTTTAATAAGGAGCTTAGATAGATTTCCATTGGAGCTCCAAAATCGGAGCTTCCATGGAAGCCCCCACATTGAGCTTCCGGAAGCTTGATGTTGAATGGATCGCTGCCGTATTGTGAATCCATTAGGGTGGAATAATAAGTTAATTAATCCTAAAGGTAGTTAATTAATTCCACCAAAACAGGCGGCGCTTGGCATTGAGCGACAGGAGATTGGCCACGCCGGTTAGAGAGGCCGATGGAACTCACAGAAACGAAATAGAATGCGATCTTAAAAAGTGTTTCACGTTTTCAATGTTCCATATTGGAACTTATTATATTGTTTTAATTTTAATTTATATTTCCAAGTCATATTTTGTCAATGTAATATTTCAAACATTCTGGACCTAAACGTTTAGTGACCATCTTAAAAGGGTGTCAAACGAAAATCATCCTATGCTACAAATACTCTTTTCATTGTACGAAACTCCATGTCTTAGATTCTGGTAATGATACATTTATTTTACTTCAATAGATTGTCCACATTTACAGGCTTGCTGCATAATTTGAATCAAGGTCCTGACTCCTCAGGTGATATTGCAGCCAAACTTTCCAAACAAAATACTTATAAAATAAAAATCAAATACAAGTATGTATTTCGTAGAACAAGCTCTTCACTGTGTCACTTTTCAACTGTAAAGTCTCAGTCGGGTGGTTATGGGTTGTCGGCACAAGGGGCATGAAGTTATGGTGACACCACATTCCCGGCACGTCTGATATTCCAAAACATAAAGGAACGAAAACAGTTTCATTAATGAAGAAATTAGGGGGAAATGGTGATGTGCGGTTGTCCTACTAGAACAATACGTTCTTTTGCCTAAGTTCTACGCTATGGTGATGCAGTGTTAATTCTAGGGTATGTTTAAACTTACCAGATGACCACAACCGAAAGCCATGTTCTTGGGATTCGTCAGGCAGATTGGGCATGCCTAGGAGAGATGCCGAAAAACATTAGTATGCACTACATTCCAGCATCTAATGACATGATAAAGGGCGACATTTGGGTCTATTACCTGATCAGCTGATGGTTCTTTATCAGATTGCTCCAAGCTCGTTGGAAGTGGGCGTGACTTAATAGCATTATCGTGGTCAATTACTTCCCGAGGGGGTGGCAGGGGCTGTCTCCTACCTCCTACATTATATTTCCTTCACAAAGAGAAAACAACTAATTAAACCATCATGATTTCCGCATGTTAAATATCTAATTGAAGACGAGACACAGGAAAAAAGAATGAGAAGCTGAGATGTAGCACGCTTTCAGTACTACATATATTAAAGGTGAAGCTTGTGAAGCACTAGGCGTCTAGGCTGCTCATTTACGGTGTCTATAGAAGGACTCTCGGGACGAAAAAGCAACAAATATGGACAAGCTCAATCTCCCCAAAAAATCTACTTTTAAGAATTTGCGGCATCAACCTGGATATTTCATTCTTTCATGTCATAGTAGAAAGTAGAACAATAATATAACAGCTTACTGTTTTTGAGGAAGGGTCAATGTTGCTCTGTACTGTAATGGGATCTCCATAAGAGCAGCAAGGGCAAATGCTGATTCCTTTTTATTTGAATCCGTGGTTTCTGACATTATATTGGTAAAGTTGACAAACTGTGGAATCAATAGGAAGGTTAAATACAGAAAGAAAAATATTGTTGATTCGCGTTTTCTATTCATCTCAAGAATGCATGCATGCATATATAATAACACAGAAGTATGAGGAATGAGGATTCAATATATATAATGGAACCACATGGTTCGACCTATGTTTATAAAGCAGGATTTCTGCTACACGTAGCAATTATGCACCTCCCATACACATGAATTTACGCTGATAACTGAATTCTAAGCAGAATAAGTAACTACATAACATACCATGTGCCAATTACCTTCCACACATGAACAAAGCATTGTTAAAAAAATAAAGTCATTGATCAGCATATATACCATATTCTGCATTACTAGGTACCTGGAAATTGTCAAACGCTCGCTGAGGAATGTTGTCATCAAATTGTTGCATCTCATCCCAAGGTCCATCTCCCACACCAACAAGAATGATTGAAAGAGGATATTCACTGTATAATTGCATCCGAATTTTACGAAACAATAAGAATGACAGAAGTAACTTATTTGGTTAAACCTGGTTAGGGCATGTCATAATGAGTTCCTAATCCGCCTCACCTCGCGGCTACTATAGAGTTGATAGTCGCATGTTCTTGAGGACTTAACCTTCCAGGTGGTATATCAGGACTTCTCGTGACCTATTCCACATCAAAAACGGAATTATTCAAATTTAACAAGTGACTTCTCAAGACGAATCCAATAGCAGAATCGGTTGCTGAGAATGTGAAACATCAACCTGCCCATCTGCTATGATAACAAGGACGTGATACTGAAAATTACTCTTTTCCACGATGTCAACAGCAGCATCAATCACTGGTGCAAATGAGGTTGGGCCTATATGTAATGTAGCCAGAAAGACAGTGATAAGCCAATGATCATAACTGAGTCCAACTTCAGGTTGTTACATTACTTTTTCTTATAAATAATAATTTCTTAAAACTGGTAAATTCTATAGCCTACAGACACGATTGATCAACTCGAATGGCTATATCAGAGCAACCTATAGACCCCTTTTTTTTTTGAGTAGCTGCCAATTAGAAACCATTGGACAAGTGGCCAATTACCTGATAAATGCAGATATGGAAGAATGTCTCTATATCTTGCAAGAGCTTCTTCGAAACCATTACAAGGTCGTTGGTCGGAGTAAAAGCTGAATACATGCTGGTCGTGAGTTGAAGCTGAAAATAAAAGATAATCCAGCGCTTTACTACCCATGTAACGGAGTAATACACTTCTTAATAAGAAAAACTAACCATCTCCAAATCCAAAACACGGAATTAAATTGTCCTCGTCGAATGGTGATAGAGTTCGTCCAATGATTGTCATTGCTTGCTCGTATGGATTAGGTATGTCACCTATTGCATGGAGGCATCTCCTTTTAAAGGATTTCTTTCCTAAAACATGACTAAGTTAGATGATCCTCTTCATAAATCTATAACAGTAAGAATGAAAATGGCTCATTTAGGAATCAACCTAGCCACTCGTTGCTTTTGGTAAAATCGATTCCAAGGATCAGATTTGAAGATTCCAGGCCAGCTTCTCTCAAGGCATTGATAACCTAAAAACATGAATTCCACGTCTTGTTTTAGCGAGTGCTTGCAAATTGCAATAGTATGTACTTTTTGTCAAATGCTAATACAGATGGAGATGAAACTGACTAAAACTCATTGAGCTTATTTGCATAAAGTGACACACATGACCTACCGCAGCTGGAAAAAGAAAATGTGATCTGTTCTGAACCCAGATGTACAATATCTTAAAATCTATAACCGTATTTCTAGACTTTTACTTGTTCCTGCTCTTTCATTTAAAAAGGCCACAACATCATTGCAGAACATTCATTTAGTCTTTTACAACCACTAGAGTTGAGAGCATCTTGAACTAGAATGTTCTGGTATTAATGACGTAAAGGACATGACTAAGCATGAATTGAGTCTCAATACAACTAAGATAAATAAAATGCATACCTCGTCCGGGGAGTTATAGTTGTCAGCTATGCTGGTAGAGCGCCGTGTTCTGAAATCAGTCCTTTTTGAAGTTCCTTCACTTGGTTGGGAAGAATGCTGATAATCAGGCGCATGTACTTGGGGGTGATGCTGAAAATCTACGTGTGTTGAACTACGCCGATAATCTGTTTGTGTTGAACTTCTAGGACGTTCTGGAGATTGGTGTCTGGGGCCAGTATCAACCGTATACTCTCCATATGGATCACGGTCACGTGCATCAAAATTTGTACCATCGTCAGGCAATGATTCACTATTACCCATTATGTAGAGGCCTCAACCAAATCTCTTTCTAGTTGCTGAAACAATAAGGAATTTTCACTATTATACGCAAACGGCTTCAGTGATGCTTCCCTGCATTAACAATGTTACGAAGCAGTATGAGCTAGCTATAAGTAATTTTACACTTTCAGACTCATGTTCAGCATATCTGGTGAAGTCTCAGATTAAAAAATGTGCATCCAAAATCGCTTATTTAAATTTACGTATTTGCTCTTGCTGCTGCAAACTAAAGAGAATACAAATGGAATCATTCTTATGCTCATATTTTACAGCTTTCTGTTTAAGTCCAGCAGAATTAGAACCTTTTGAAGTGTTACCAAATCTAACTGCTGCAGATTTCAAAAAAATATGCAGACTTTTGGAGCATGTATTGGTTTCTTGCGTTATTGTAATTGTTGAGAAATCTATCCGAATCTTATCCAATTTGTGTCATTGACAAATTTCTTCTATCAGTACTGTTTCTCTACCTAAATTTCACCATTTATGAAAATGCTGCCCGCTTTTTACGCTCAAAGTAGCTTATTTTCGACAACATGTAACTTCTACATTTCCACAAGCAGTAATAAATACCCTTCTAGCAAAATTAAACTAAGCCTCTATCGATTCTAAAACGATGTCGCTCTTTTACTCTCATTTTCTACTACCAGATGGACAGACTTGCTATCAACCCAACATGGGAAGTGGTGTAAATTCTTTTACACAAGGTCCCCCTCTCAAGTCTTCTAGCTAGATCAAAAGAAGAAGAAAAAACCCAAAAAAATGAAAAATATCTATGCATCAACAAAAAGAAAAAAGAAGAGACTTTTTAAAACTAACATAAATGAGACTAGTCTAACTGCATCAATCTGTTTCCAATTGATATTAGGATCAACAATACCCCAAATCTCCTAAAACAGTAAAGGGGCAAAAACAACAAATCAAGAAGCAGCTTACATCTCCAGAAAACAAATACAAGCAAACTCCAATAGGAAAACTAAACAATTTCAAGAAATCACAATCCATATTGAATCAAATTGAACAAGTAGAGGTCATCAAAGACACAAAATTGGAACTTTAAACTTGAACAAGCAGATAATGAATAACAATAAGCAAGAATTAGGAGAGGAGAAACAGAAGATTACCTGATTTAGTTGGTTGTTGGGAATGGAAGAAAGGGGAAGCAGAAAAGTTTGTGGGGAGTATCATATGGATTGCAGATTCACTGATTCAACTGAAAAGGTATACATTAAATTTGTTAAGTTTGTTTTGTGTCTGGTCAGGAAAAGGGTACCAGAAAACAGTAAAATCCAGCTGGTCTGAACAGAAAGTCAGCGGCTAACAGATTTACAATTATACCTCGGTGGAGTGAAGTATTCAATTTGAATGAATATATTATGCTCTGTTTTTGGCACTTTGGCCATGCGTTGCGTGCACTTCTTGCTCTCTATATTTCTTTCTTTACAGTTACAGGGGTCAAAATGCAAAAGTTGAGACTTTGGGGACTAGTTTATTTTCTTCCACTATCCTTTTTTTAATGGCTTATTGTCTCAGAAAAGTTAAGCTTTTCCTAAAAAAATAGGAAATTCAAAGTTTTTTATGGTTTTTTGCGGTTTTTTGGTTTTAATGGGTCTGACCTAGTAGTTCTTATAAAGCCGGCATACACATTTTCCATTATGCTTTTAATATATTATGTTATGGTTTTAAGTTGTTAGCATTGAAAGTTTTAGTTTACAGTTTTAACATATTTTATTAATGTTTTAAGAGATGATGTGACGGTTTTAGTGGGTCAGTATTATATGTTTCAATTATAATTTTAACCTCTATTATAAATTTTCAAGAGAGGTGTGATGGTTTTAAGTAGTTTTATGATAGTTTGTTATAGTTTTAACTTTTAAGTGACAATCTAGTATCATTAAACTACCATTAAACAAGTCTAAAAGTTTCGGGGATGCTATTAAAACATCAATAAACAAACCTAAAATAAGCTACTTGAGACATTTGTCATTGCAATTTTGAAACATTCAGTCATTTTAAGGTTTTAAAACATCTATTCTCATAAGAAAAAATTTACAATAAACGTTCATTTGGTGTTTTTTATACAAATGCAAGCTGAGTTGTTAAAATAGGTCTTTTTTTCCGATTAAACTTGTTGGTGAACTTCGGCTTCTTGCCTTTTGCTGCTTGTTGCTTCAATACTGCAATGACACCTTTGAGAGACCTATCATCAGACTCGATGTCATCGTCATCACCTGGTTAAACCATTCACTAACTGGGTTAAAACCATAACAACTATCATTAAAATTATCACATTTGTGCTTAAAACAAAACATGAACATGCAAAACAAGCCAAAAATAGTAAAATTGATGCTTAAAACCATATAAGTGCATTTTAAAACTATAACACTACCTCTTAAAACTATAATAAAGCAGAAATATACAACACTAGCTAAAAACAGTAACATTGATGCTTAAAATCATAGCAGTGCCTTGTAAAACTATAACAAAGAATTTGCAAACAATCAAATCATAAATATTTCATCAGAAGCTAAAAAAGTCTAATATTGCTTCTTAAAACTACAACAATAGATTTTAAAACTATAACATATGCGCTAAAACTAATAACATGCAGAAATATTCAACACAAGGTAAAAACAGTACATTAAAGTTTAAAACCATAACAGTGCATCTTAAAACTATATTAATGTCTCTTAAAACTATAACAAGGCAGAAACATGCAACACAAGCTAAAAATAGTAACATTGATGCTTAAATCTATAACAATGACTATTAAAACTATAACAATGCCTTTTAAAATTATAACAAAGCATCTGCAAAAATCAAATAATAAATATTTCATCAGGAGCTAAAAACACTAACGTTGTTGCTTAAAACTACAATGATAGGTCTTAAAACTATAACATATGCGCTAATTCAACACAAGCTAAAACGTAACCATGATGTTTAAAACTATAACACTAGCTATTAAAACCATAACAATCGAAACTAGCACCGTTTTTGTTATGAATAACATTTCCAAAGTAACAAGCACGAAACGCATCAAATTCCAATCCACATGCAATTAATGGAACACAAGTGAAACTAAGGCAAGACAAGACGAAATAATTGGTGTATACGTGTATATAGATCTAACAAGTGTTATTTGGCTTCAATAGTTCTCTAATCATCTAGTAATAATCTTAACAACAATCAGTGCTTCAAAATTTAGAGACAATTTTAGCATAACTAATCTCAATCTCTCGTCTTACTTCTTCTCTTCTCTTCTCTTCTATCCTCTTTCTAATTTAAATTAAATATCTTCACCCTAAACCTGTTCTCTGAAATTATTCCAAAATCAAACCAGACCAAAAATGAGGAAGTAATAGAGAAGAAAAATGTCTGACTCACCAAATCCGTTGTTGGACATGAGCTACTTGTTCGCCATGATAATCCCGACGGAGCTGATAATGTTCATCGCCCACACGCCGACATCAGACACCTGCGATTGCTTCTTCTCCACCTCCATTTCCGATCTCTGTATCTACCAATAAATCTCAACAATTACACTAGCGGACTGCAAAACCAGTTCAATTACAGTGCGATTGCGGTTGTTAAAGGTGGTTAGGTTACAGTAGATCTGCTTCACGCAGACAAAAAGCGGGAAAGCAAACAAGAATTGGGGATTTGAGAAGGATTGAAACAAGGAGGTAATTGGAGGAGAGATCTGGTGGGTGGGTGGATTGGGGGGGGAGGGAGGGAGGGAGGGAGAGAGAGAGAGAGAGAGAGAGAGAGAGATGGTTGAATGGTATGGATTTTATGAAAGATTGTGTTATTTATTTGGGATATTTATGAAAAAGCTACTGGCCGGTTTGTAGTGTTTCTGACCGGTTCTTTATTGTGAAAACCGGATTTTCCTATAGATTAGGAAAATCTTCCCTTTTACTATACTTACTCTTTTTCCAAATATAAATTGTGGCTTGCTATTTTTGCTCAAATTATTAGTACTGCAAGTTTTATGTCTTTGGGTTAAAATACTATAGGGTTTGTTTTAGAACGCAATTTCAATTACAGTCCTTGATGACCGTTGCTCTATGTGTGACCACTAAACATCGGTATAGGCTCAAAGCCTCAGACTCATATCCTTGGTATACAAACTATAATCATCTTAATTTTAACTTTAATAACATATTAGAATTGGATCATCGCTTACTTAAAAGTACTTGTTTATGTAAGAAGATTATCCAACATGTATGTCGGGTTCCAACATAAAGGATAGTTTCCATATTGCTTTTGATGGTTATAAATTATTTGAAAATAAATGAAAATTGATTGTTAAACTCGAAAAAACACTTAACTTGACCCTTTCTTTATGACTTTCAAATGCAAAAGATTTGACAACACATTCACTTGTTGGGACTTGGGACGGTCCCCTTGTTTTATGTTTATGGTAGTAAAACCCCTAATATTAATAACTACAACCATAATATTTGTTATTATTAGTCGTCTATTTGCAAAGGTGGTCCCAAAATACTTACTTTTGTTTATAATCCAACTTAAAATGTTCCTTCAAGACATTGAAAAAAAAGTGTCAATGTAGGGAGAAATACCTCTATAAACAAAGTGCATATGTGATTGAAAATAAGTGATATGAATTGAAAGAAGTATTTGGAAAAGGTCAAAACACTTATGGAGTCTTATGAGAGACCACCCTTAGAGAAAGATTTCAGTGACTAACTTTCTTTAATTATACAAATACCCCAAACCAAAAGTCAGCTACTAAAATTACCCCAACCCAACCAAGGGCTAGATAGTGGGTCAGTATATATACTCAATCATAACCCACATAATTCATAAATCTCACAAACCCTACAAAACTGAAAAAAAAAAAAAAAAAAAAATTCATCTCTCTAGAAACATAAACTCGCCGGAAAAGTTGTAAATCACCGGAAAATATGCTCGAACTTGTCGGAAACAACATTACAAAGGTAAAAATCTGGATATTTCATGATGTTCCTCTCAAAATCTGCTTCTCAAATTCGATCCAAATCAACTAAATCAAGCTCGAGATCAATAGAAACAACATCACAAAGGTACGAACAACTAGATCTCGACATGAAATATGTGAAATCGGTGTTTATTTCACAATTGTAGTTGAAATTTCGAACCAGATTTGAAAATCACATAATTTATGATTCAAATGTTCTAGCTAATTTGTGTGATGTTTTGACCTTTTTATGTAATGTTCTTGCTTATATGTAGGATGTTCAACTAAACAAAGTACATGAAAATATGCTCGAAAATTGGTGTTTCTACTATGATTTAATTGTTTATCCACCGATCTACTCCAAATATGATCGTATGTAAGTTTCAACAACATTTTGATTCAAATATAAATTGATGAATTGATTTTTTGACAATATAAGTTGAGATTTGGAAATAGATCTGAAAAAAAATTGCGTAGAAAGCTGTTCAGATGTTCTAGCTAATCTGTATAATGTTGTGGCTTATGTATGTAATGTTATCAATGATATGGAAGATGTACAACTTAAATAGAGTATTTGTGTAATAATACATGTAATGTTGTTAATAATACGTGAAATGTTTCGAATGATGCATGTAATGTTTATGGTGATGTTTGTAATGTTTTCAATGATATATGATATTGCAAATGTTGTAATGTTATTGCTTATACAATGTTCTCACTTATATATATCATGAGTTCCTTAGTGTAACAGTAATGTTCTCATCAACGTCATATTTGGAACCCGGTACTACGTTTGAAAAGCTCGATTGAGAATGAAATATGACAGCTAGGAGAATATTGGAAGATGGATATCAATGTGACTTGTTCGCAATATCTCAGGTGTTAAGTACTATTCCTTTAATGTTATGACTTAAATTAGTAATGTTATAAACTATAACACTAATGTTCTTTAATATATGTTCAATGTCTCAGGTGATAAATACTTCATCAATTCCATCAATGCCGACAATAAGTAAAAACAACTAAAAGCACTACCGTCCTTGACCCTGACTACACGAAAATGAAAGGCATAAATAAACAAAGGATTGAAACAAATTCGAGCGGAAATGGCCGAACACTACTGAATTTGGAAACAAATCTCCAAACGAGTAACTGCTATAAAAATAGTGAATATGACATTAATGTTTTTAGGAATTTCTATAATGTTATCGGAAACGACATTTTAAATATTTACACAAGGTTTTTATATATTTAAGTAATATTCTTAATTATTTAAGTAATGTTTATAACATTGTTGAGTTAATTAGAAAAATTACATGAATAATCAGGAACATTACTCAGTTAAGTCGGAAACTTATCCAATCAACGAAGAACATTAACTCAAACCGAGTAATTGAATATGATATAAGTGTAATACCATGTTACTGAATCTCCAAATGTTATTATCTATTTAAGTAATGTTCTTACCTGTTTAAGTAATGTTCTTAATTATATAAGTAATGTTTGTAACCAAGGCTGGAAAAATGACCCGCGAAAATGAATTGACCGATCCAATGACCCGCGAAAATGCAAATAAATGTGGTAAATTGCAAATAAGTCCGTCTTTATAGTCTCTATATACACTTGGTTTTTCCTAAGACTTTGTGTATTTATTAATGGTTAGAAATGTGAAATACTCATTTTTCTCTAACACATTATAAATTTATATTTATTGAAAATTTTAGCACTTCCACACTTACACTTCCGCTATTCATTTTCGCTCCGTCGGTTACTATTGCGCTATCATTTCCACTCCAACACTTACTATTGCGTTGTTATTTCCACTCTAATGATTACTATTGCGCTATTACTATGCTCTTAGGCTCGCAATATTGCGCTATAATTTCCGCTATGGGTTATAAGACAGGTTGCAATGCAGCCCCTCGTGAAGCAAACGGCGCGCCATGCGTGCGTCGTTAGAATCACGCGTCGTCTAACGACATGTGATTCAACTTGGCATCAGCCAACAACGTTTTTTTTAATTTTTTTTAAAAATGTTGTCCAATCTTCAAACGGCTATAACTTTCAAAATAAAAATGCAAAAAATAAATAAAAATCACCAACGTCTTTATTTTTCCGAGATCTATAAATAGAGACACTCTTGACTATGTTTGAATCATCCCATCCCCAACTCCTCTTTCTCTCTTAATTAAATTTAAAAAACTCTCTTCACTTCAAAACACCCTCTCCACTTCAATTTTCCGGCGACATGGACGGAAACTTCTTTAGTCCGGATTCGAAGACTGTCCAGTGGATGCAACAAAACGCACCCGAAGCCTACAAATAGTTGATGCAAAAGCTCTCCCAAAACACTTCTCAGACACCCCAACCGAGCCTCGTCCGGCCTTTGTTCCAAAGCTCCTACCAAGACCCTTACACTCAAATTACCATTCTCCAACCTCCCAAACACCAATGTTTTTCTAACCGCAAGTTGAGGTTGTTCCTGAGACGCAGCCGGAAATTCAATCAAACCGGAGGCGTGGGAAAGGGAAAGCCAAAGCCATGGAAGAAGCGACAACCAACAAAAAGAAACCACGGAACGTACTCTACAACACGAATGAGGATTTGGTTCTCATCTCTTGCTACATGTCTGTTAGCCAAAATCAAATAATTGGAATGAATCAGAGGTACGCAACTTTGTTCCGTAAAGTTCAGGAGAAGTTCGAGGATGCCCGCAAGGATGGGAGGATGTCCGGGCTGGAACATTTCCGGACTCATGATTCACTTCGTGGAAGATTTCTCCGGATCAGAGAAGCCATTAATTCTTGGCTGATTTGTGTGGAACGTGCTACTAGGGTTGTCGGTGACCGGAGTGGCTCCAATGAAGCCGATGTAACTAAAACAGCCCAGGAATTCTACCAAGAGAAATCAAAGTACCACACCTCATTCAGCTTGTTCAAACAGTGGGATGCCATGAAGCAGTACCCATAGTGGGAAATGAAGATGAACTTGGAGGGTCATATGAAGCAGTTTAATGATGCAAAAGCTACGGGGGTTGAGGTCCTGGGTGATGATGCTGATGGGGGTGATGAACCAATGGAAACAACAGATGGCAGTAGTGGGAGCAAGCGGATCAGGTTGAGCGACGCAGTGTCACGGGTATCAAAAGGCCTATGGGTCGTGACAAGGCAAAGAAGATGGCTAAAGGTGTTAGTTCAGGTAACTCCTCAATGGATGCAATGAGCGAGGGATTCGCTACCTTTATTGAAAGTTATCCCCAATTCATTGAATTGGAGATGCAGAAGCTCGAGTTTGCCCGCCAAAGGGAGGAACGTAAGATGATGGAGAATAAGATGAACTACTTGATGCAGCTTTTGGGGAACTACAACAACTTGCTCCCCGCACATCGTGCACTAGATGATGCAATGCAGAAAGAATTGTTTTCGTCGGAGTAATGGGTGAAGTTTGGAGCTTGTTAGTTTGTTTGTATTTCAAATTATGTGAAGTGTGACTTGTTTGTTTTTTACTTTCCGAAGTGTGACTTGTTTGTGTTTTACTTTCCCAAGTATCCGTTGTAATAAAATCATTGTGCTTTGAAATTGAATTTGAATTTGAATTATTGGAACTACGAAAAGTAAGTATTATGATCTTATCTTTACTTTGTCAGACATCCAGGTATCTTATCTTTGCTTTGTCAGGCATCTTATCGTTACTTTGTTAGACATCTTGTCTTTGCTTTGTGAGGCATCTTGTCAGGCATCTTATCTTCACTTTGTCAGGCATCCAATGCATTGTGAGTTAGCTATGACTAAGAAATGAGTCACTCATCTCCCACAACTTGTCTATATAATGCAACCATAGAACTGATGTTCAGACACACCAACCTACTTGCATTCATCCCTTCTTCCATTATCTTAACTAAACAAAAAACACTCCCTCCTTTTCAAGTTTCCAAAGATAATTATGTTCAACCCATTACCAACGCACGATTCTTCTTCAGAGACCAATTCATCATCTGATGAAAGTTTGGGTGGTTCTTCTTCATCCAATCCTTTCGTACAAATGCAAAGCATGATAATACAAAACGTACCAAATATGATCCAACACTTCCAATGCAACATCAACAACAAGACGAACCACGAAGGCCTAAGAAGAAGCGTTCTTACATTGAGAGGTCAAGAGAAGAGCGTGGCAAACAATTGGAGGAAGACTACTATGGATAAATCACCCTATGCAGATAAATTCTGACGGAGATTCAAAAAGACGAGTCGTTGTTCGAACGGGTGGTTGCGGGTGTGGTGCATCAAGATGATTACTTTATGTGCAAGCCAGATGGTCTTGGCCGATAGGGGTTAACTCCAAAAATGTACCGCAGCCGTTCGCATGCTAGCTTATGGGGCTTCTGCCGACTCGGTTGATGAGTACTGCCGACTTGGTGAAAGTACGACTCTCAAGTGTCTTTCGCGTTTTTGTGACGCCGTGGTTGCTGAGTTTGGTCCAACATACATGTGGAGGGCCAATGAAGCCGATCTACGAAGGCTTCTGTCAATCAACGGTGCAAGAGGCTTTCCGGGCATGCTTGGGAGTATCGACTATATGCACTGGACATGGAAGAACTATCCCAAGGCGTGGCACGGTCAATTCCAAGGTAGAAGCAAAAAGCCTACCCTTGTTTTAGAAGCAGTAGCATCCCAAGATACTTGTATATGACATTCATTCTTTGGGATTTCCAGAAAGTACAATGACTTGTCAATCGTGCAACGTTCACCGGTGTTCGACGATCTCCTGAACGGCATGGCACCTCAGGTCAACTTCGAGGTCAATGGCCATCAGTACGACATGCCTTACTACCTAACCGATGGCATCTACCCAGCTTGGGCTACATTTGTGAGTGCCATCCCGAATCCGAAAACGCACAAAGAAGCCAAGTTCTCTGCACGTTAGGAGTCTTGCCGGAAAGATGTGGAACGTGCTTTTGGAGTTATGCGAGCAAGATTTGCGATAATACGGAATCCAGCCCTTGCACACAACAGAGCCATACTCAGAAAGATTATAGATTGCTGCATCACACTCCACAACATAATAGTTGAGGATGAGCGCCACATACCTAAACTATGACAAAGAAATCGAAAAGTTCGAACAAGATACCCGTGAGCATGTACCGGATGTGATTGACGGAGTTCGTATCCGACGGATGCAATCTACAATAAATTCTATCCCGGAGTAATGAAAAATTCACGGCGAATGCATAGTTTGGTCAAGCATGACGAATTCACTGCAGACTTGATGGAACATATTTGGAGGATGCGTTGACTGTGGAGCTTGCCCAACGTGTATTGTGTGTTTGTTGCATTTCCATTTGTGTGTTGTGTGTTTGCTGCATTTATATTTGTGTGTTAGTTTGATTTAAATTCCCTGCAGTTTATTGTAATATATTCGTGGTTTGAATGAAGTTTCACTTATTTAAATTATGACTGAACCTTAATAAATTGTAAAACGAGTTATATAAATGCAATTTTATTAATTTCAACTTCTAAACACTCTTATAATATGGTAAACATGTTTAAAAAAATTTGAAAAGAAAAAAATTAATTGCATGACAGCGTGATAATGCGTCGTGGTGGTCTAAGAAATCGCATGTTCGTGACAAAAAAGTTGCTTGTTTTGGAGGAAGAAAGGGTAGAAAGGGAATTTGACAGGATAGCAAAGAAACAAAGTTGGCAAGCTCTTGATACCACCACCATCACCTACAAAAGAACTGGAACTAGGAAGTACTGCGTATCATTTCCTATCACTCAACTCAATAATCACACCACTACTACCGTTCAATCATCGACGATTTCAGGTAAAATCCATCTCCTCTCTTCCTCTCCTGCAATTCAAATCGAACATGTCAATTATGCATATTTCTTGATCTGTTTTCCTAGAGTTAAATTCGAATCCAAGATTGGATTTTTACTATACTGCATGAGCATGAGCAAGTTGCTGGTTACTATTTCTAGGTTTAAATTGATGGGGTGATCTT
This sequence comes from Plantago major, assembly GCA_026545765.1. Taxonomy (NCBI): domain Eukaryota; kingdom Viridiplantae; phylum Streptophyta; class Magnoliopsida; order Lamiales; family Plantaginaceae; genus Plantago; species Plantago major. The sequence goes on along the minus strand of CM048840.1, from coordinate 25,109,042 downwards.
GATTTCTAGCTCACATGCACGAATGCACGATTTTTCTCCCCTTTGATGCGATGCTCAGTTATTTGAGTTGGTGAATTTTGGGTGAATAGAGCATTTTGATCTGGTTTTGTTCGAATTTGTTTGTTTTTTCCGATCTTTGTTTGGGTAATTATACCCTTGTGGACGGAATTTCAACTCTCATTGCGGGTTTGATTAAGCTCGGAATCACTAGCCCTGTTCCATGGTTAGATCTTATGTGAATTGTGTGTTGTGATAACTGAAAGTACTGATTTGTGTTTCTTCAATTTTGATATGTGAATTTATTTATTGACTAGATACTGGGTATAGATATGAATAAACGTTGAGTTGTTAAACTGAATTTTTCTTTGTGAAAGTTTATGGAGTGGTTGCGAATTGTTTATATGGCGCATACATTCGCATCTTCCGGATTTGTTAGTCCCACTTGTGCAAAATTAGCGCAACAGTCAACAGTCGGATCTGGTTAAAATCTGAGCCCAAATTCATGAGCAAAGCAAACATTTTGAAATCTATGCTCCATGGACTTCTTTTGCAGTTTCATGCACTTGCTTGAATGTTGATTTCTATGTAATGTTTGAGTTAATTGCCTATGATGAGAATGTGATCTTTGAAGTATGATATTTTTCTATCATATATAAGATTTCTACTAACACAGCCTAGATTGTTGTATGATTTGGGTACCTTCTAGTGTTTATTACTGCCTTTTCCTCATTTACCACCATTTTTGTCATTAGCATTCTTACAAGTTATCTATATACTTTTACAAACGAAAATGCTTCCTTCGTCTTTGCATTTGTTAATGGCAAGCAGAGAGAAAATATCTTTGTGCTGCACGGCATATCAATTGCATATCCTGCCAACTGTACTCCTACGATTTAATGTCATTTTGGTATTATTTGCCATATACAGTTTGATTTTAAAATGACAGGGACACATGATTTTTTTTTCTTTCTTCTTTTGTTTTAGTTTTCGCAGCATGAGATTCTGCATTTTGTTAACTGGTTTTATCGCTTCTATAGTTTCACTGAGATGGTCCAGTAGATTTGGTTTCACCAATTACGATAGATAAAGCTGGCTACAGCACAACATTCCGAGATTGTTTAATTTCCTTATAAACAGTATCCAAGTCTCTAGACAGAAACAATCAAAGGAAAAAGTTCTAGTATGTGCTGATTGCACTAGGAACGCAAATATACTGCGCTGAGAAATTGACTGACAAAATGTTGCGAACACCTTAAGAATCTATGTGACCTCTTCTTCTTTTTTTTAATCACATCCCCTCGTCATAAATTATACTTTAGCATGACATTAATTTTCTTAAACACTATAGTTCTTTGCATGTACAGAACATCTATGGTTCTTATTGTTTCATTTTGGTTGCACTGCACAATTGCTTGTTTAGTTCTAGCCAAATTTTAGGAAGCCTTTCATTGTGCTTTCTTTGCGCAGGTTAGACTATGGATACTGGTGGCAACTCTTTACCCTCTGGAGCGGATGGGACGAAAAGAAAAGTGTGCTACTTCTATGACCCAGAAGTTGGAAACTACTACTATGGGCAAGGTCATCCGATGAAGCCCCACCGAATGCGGATGACTCATGCTCTCCTTGCCGAGTATAACTTACTGCAACATATGCATGTTTTGAAGCCTAATCCAGCGCGTGAGAAGGATATGTGCCGTTTTCATGCAGATGACTATGTTTCCTTCTTGCGAAGAGTTACACCAGACTCGCAGCATGACCACATGCGCCAGTTAAAAAGGTTCAATGTTGGGGAGGATTGCCCTGTTTTTGACGGTCTTTATTCGTTTTGTCAAACTTATGCTGGAGGTTCTATTGGTGGAGCTGTGAAGTTAAACCACAGACACTGTGACATTGCTATCAACTGGTCTGGCGGTCTTCACCATGCAAAGAAATGTGAGGCTTCAGGTTTCTGTTATGTGAATGACATAGTGCTGGCAATTCTCGAGCTCCTTAAAACTCATGAGGTAGGTCCGTTTACAGAAATAGCATAATTTTCGCTACTTTTATTTTTCCGTAAAGCACTGCTCACAATTCGCACAGCTTTTTTTCGTCACTAAGTAGCACTACTTGCTCATTATTGTGCTAGTTGCTCATAATTTGTGCTACTTGCGCATAATTTGCGCCACTTTTGCTCATGACCCATATAAAGTAATACAACCACCCATTTGGGTAAAACATGTGAACACGACCTGACGTTTATGATAATGCATGATATCACTGCTAGGTGAAATTAGACAGAGAGATGGGAACTAGAGGAATAAAAATATACTCCAATGCATGCATAGAACAAGCCAGCCTATCACTTTGATGATGTAATCAATTTTTATGTTCCATGAACATCATTCAATAGTTAATAACTTGATATCCATAAATTAACACATACAGCCTGTGTCTTTACACTTTCATTTCCAGTTCTGAAGTATTTATAAGTTGGATCAGTCAGAATCATGCCAATCTGGTCAGGTATAGTGTTATTTGATTAGCAACAATCGCTGTCATAGGTGACATTTGGAACTTACATTTCAGGGCAACCATGTCCATAAATAAAAGAACTCCTTCATGAAAAACAGTTTAAGAGAACTCCTTAAGGTCTAATTTCACAACTATTGGCATGGTGAAATTCTCTCGTGTTTTCCCTTAAACATGTAAAAATAGTAGTTTCACACGTTGAGTCTATATTGATGTGCTTTAATTTTTCAGCGTGTATTGTATGTGGATATTGATATACATCATGGTGATGGTGTTGAGGAGGCTTTCTACGTGACAGACAGGGTTATGACAGTTTCATTTCATAAATTTGGAGATTATTTCCCTGGAACCGGGCACATACGAGATACTGGATATGGAAGGGGAAAATATTACGCCCTTAATGTTCCACTAGATGATGGAATAGATGACGAAAGCTACCAGTCCTTATTTAAGCCAATTCTTAGTAAAGTGATGGAGGTTTATAGGCCAGGAGCTGTCATCTTACAATGTGGAGCAGACTCCTTATCTGGGGATAGGCTAGGTTGCTTCAATCTCTCAGTCAAAGGGCATGCAGAGTGTGTTAGATTTATGAGATCTTTCAACGTGCCACTTCTCTTGCTGGGTGGAGGTGGCTATACAATTCGCAATGTTGCCCGTTGCTGGTGTTATGAGGTACCTGATGTGTATTTGTAATTCTTTCTGAATATCATTTAATTGAAGTCGTATTTTTTGACCTTCTTTTAGTTCATTTTTGTGACTCTTACAAAGAATCGTAAATTTATGAGTCGCAATAGATCAAATCTCTTGTAGTGTCAGCAACTTCACTAGAATAATTTTATAAATGGTCGTGTTGAAAAAACATTGGATGTTACCACAGAAAATTCTTGAGCTGCAAGAAAATTTATGATTACGTTGTTAGTAAAAGAGAATTTTCAGATACAGAAACTGATCAGTATCATAAATATCCTTATCAGTAGTCATCTTCTCCTGTTAATGTGTTTGTTTTTCCTTCCTTGAACAGACTGGAGTGGCCCTTGGAGTAGAGGTTGATGATAAAGTACCGGAGCATGAATACATAGAGTATTTTGGTCCAGAATACACACTTCATGTAGCTCCCAGTAACATGGAGAACAAGAACTCTCAGGCGCTGCTGGAACAAATACGAGCGAAGCTCCTTGATAATTTATCAAAGCTTCGACATGCACCAAGCGTGCAGTTCCAGGAGAGGCCTCCTGATACTGAATTTCCAGAGGTATGTGTGAGACATTTGCCATATTCAGCATTAGGAAAAAATCTTCTGCCATTTATTTTGTGACTTTTCAATGTCCCAACTCGTTCCCATTATTTCGCCTAAACTTAGCATGTAGATGACCTATTTGAACCATACTAGTCGGCGTGTATTAACATTGTCAGCAGAAGAGAAGAGATACCTGAAAACTATTCCCATTACTATTTAAAGGAGAGACCAAGAATTAAAGAACAATAAGACAGGAACAATTTGGAAGAAAATGCTCGCCGAGGAAAAAGGAACAATTATTTTAGTAAGGACCTAGACATTATTGAAAAATTTATATACTATAAAGTGGTGTTAGTTTTATTCATCATCATCTTCTATGTTGTGGGCTAAAGGAATACCATGTTTATGTTGTAAAATTTTCTGAAGAATAAGAGCAAGCGCAAATAAGTTCATATCTCGTCAGAGTAAATCCGAATTCATCACATGATTAACTTAACTGTATGTAATATGAGTGTCACTGATATCTCATCTTGCAGTTAAACTAATGAAAATCGTAGTAAGGTGAACAAATTTGCTGCTAAGGTACACATATTATTATGAATGCTACGTTGCTCGGAGCAGAGCAGGCACAATAATATTCATGAGGCTATTGCTAGTCTGAGTTATTTAGAACAAAAATTGTATTTATCTCGACAGAACTTCATCAACTTCCCATTTTACTTGATGCGAGAGTCAGTTACTCCTGAAAGGTCTGCAATCGACACATCTATCATCCTGTATTTCACTAATCATTTCGTGTAGTATGCATTACGCCATTACCTATCTATTCTCACTTTTTTTGACTTCGTAACCAACTACTTTTTCAGGCAAACTGGGGGCAACTGTGCCTGATAAACTTAAATTTCTTTTATGGTCTTGATTATAGAACACTTACATATCACGCACTGCCAAGTTCTTGCATGATATGCTAATATTCGGCCATCCAGTTGTGTTTCCATATTTTGTCCGCAAATGCATCTTATACCAAATATCATATATCATAGTTTAGTTGGCTTTTTCTGCTGCTGCAGTTGCTTTTGTTGGTGCTCCCTCCTATTCTGGAAGTTCTGTTCCTATAGTTTTGGGCAAAAGCTTGCATTCGACGGTCAAACGGTTAGATAAATCTTAAATATTAGGAAGAGCCAACACCGCCACCCACCGAACTCAACATGCACGTTCCCTTAATTTTCACATAATGTTTGGAAGAACCACACTACCACCCACCCAAGTATCGTGAGTATTCCCCTAATTTTCATATAAAACTTAAATTTTAAGAAGAATCACAACACAACCCAGAGTTAGGTGCATTATTCTAATTTCCATCATTCTAACCGTTAGACCGTCTAACATACAAGAATAATAATACTATGGAATTTATGGTGAATGTTGTGTTTGACAGGCAGAAGAAGACGCAGAGAATAAAGATAGAAGAAATGATCCTGAGCCTGATGTTAATTTTGATTATGAGATGTATACTTCTACAGTTCTATCTTTGCTGCTTCTTTTTTTCCTTTTTCTTTTGTTTCTTTCCATTTTACATTAATCATATGTTACTTATCCATACAGGAAATCTGCACCTGGCACATCCAACATGGCAGTTGCTGGAATCGAAGAAAGAGAGCATGTATATCCCATTTTGCTTTCTGGCACTCTTTAAATTCTTCAAATTGTCCATTTGAAGATGTGGGGAATACTTTTTACCATTAAAAAATGCTTGCTTGCTTGTTCAAAGTGTCATTCTAATCGGCTAATTTGACTCTTTGTTTCTCTTTAATTTATCCACCAGAAGGATATGGTGATAGATGACAAGGCCGTAGATGCATTAGCCAAAGAGATGGACTCAACATGCATTGAGACAACCGCCTCAAAGGTACTCTACAGTCTACACCCCCACCATGCTTCTATTCTCCGTCCGTTGTCATGTACTAAGAATTTGAAGTTCTTGACATGTTTTCTAGCAGGCTTTGCCTTTGACCGTGGAAGTAGCCGATGTGCCAGATGCATGCTAACGTGGAATTGGATTACCCTATCCTACCGGAGCAGCCTAGACCAATGGATCAAGATGATAATAATGTAAACTGCCTGAACTAGAGTAAAGTGTATATATCCATTCCTGTTTGTTATTTTCTCCACGTTAAAATTCGGTTTCAACAGCTTGCTTACTGCTTAGTAGACCAGGAGACATTCATATTAAAGTCTAGATTTATTCCTTAATGTTATAGTAGAGAGCATTTCCATGATCAGTGTCTGCTGAGAGATATGTGTTGAAGTTACATGATGCATCTTGTATAAACTTCTCCTCCAGTGATTTTCAATTCGTGCAAGGATCCTAGAAATTCAATGAAATGTGAATAATACTTGATTACATTCTAGTATCTTGACTCTTTATTACACTGGGACAAGCATGGCTTAGTCAGTTGGTTATAATTGAAAATGAAACAATTGATAGTTCTAGAATTGGATAGAATGGAAGAAAAATCTTACTAGAATGATTGGTTTCCTCTTGACAAAAGTGTACCAGAGAAGGCTGTTTTGGCCGATAGCATTCCATCTGCAGTTCAACTAATTGATATGGAGTTCTGATACATATAATTTCATCTTATATAAAATCTTTAACGTATGTATAGATAAGTGTGTAGAATCTATTCGTTATAATAAGTCTTCTCGATATTTCGGACATTCATCGACATGGGTCACGACACGTGAAGCCGTGTCTATGGTTGCAGACACTAAGACAAAATAATATAGGGAGCCTGCCTTCTCATCAAACTGAAGTAGCCGTTATCTGAACAGTCAAACTAAAATCATCCGGATGGTTTGTTAGACAATGGTCTTTTGGAGTCTTACCCTCTCACTGTAGCAGTGAGACTACAGTGTGAAGAGAGTGAGATTAATAGGGGTAAGAGTATGGTCGAATTTGTTGGTTGTAGATAGTGGGTGTATAGAAGATGGTATACGAAAACAGAGAGTATAAGTCTGCTTTGAGGTTGACCCTGCCGGTCTTAAGACTTTGATCATACCTGCGCCTTTCACGGTTACTTAGCGATCGATCTAAAGATGAAGAATGAAGAAGTTAGAATTCTAGCACTGAATTGCTAACTTGTCGAACTAGGTAGTATAGAAAGTTCAGGCTTTTTAGAGAGAAATTAGAGAAGAAAGAAGGTTTGGATTTCGGTGTATTGAAAGCCCAATTCTGGGGGTCTATTTATAATATTGAAGAGTTGCGGTCTGAATAGATGTAGCCTTTCACGAACAGTCCTCGCAGAAGAAAAATTCAAAGCACACACTGTTGGATTTTTCCGTTCGATTACATCCTTTCGTGAATGGAGATCCGTCATGAATCTCAGACAAACCAACAGACGCATCTGTCGGGCTTCGTTTCAGACTAATTATTTGGGCTTAACCAAACACAATATGTTTCTAGCCCAAAAAGATAATAATCTACTCAAGACCGCGACCCGCGAACCCATGATCCGGGCTTGGCTCGTGGCGGAGCCAGGCGGGTGCGTGATTGAGCTATCTAGTTCCTCCCCCTTCCAAAACCATGGGTGCCCCTTGGAGCCCAAACCCAATAGCAAGTTTTGGACTTATAACTTGTTCTTTCTTTCTCAAATTTAGCCACGTGGGATTCTTCTCATTTTCAACTCTTGGCATTCCATATTTAATGCATCAACCAACACACTTTGAGCTTCAATTACTCTTTCACCTTTCAATGAATTTTAGTAATTCTTTCTCAAGTGCAATCTACTACTATAGTAGATTATTCATGTTTAAGGAAACGTCATTTTCAACATGCGAGACTCCTTTGGTTTAGATGTAAAAACATGGACTAGCCTCATTGTTTATTAAATTTTTTTTCATAATTTTCCCATCTGGATACATGATTCAGCTAATCCAGACCATATTTGACAAACAAACAAGAATATTGGTTTGAGCCCACTTGGACTTTTGTAACGGAGTAGAGTTATCAAATATAAGCGGTGCTTGGTACATGTGGGCTTAGTGGCAGATGAAGAAAACCATATATTGGATGCATGATGGGACCTATGTGGCACCTAGTATAAGTGTGGCACCTAGTATAAGTGTGTAACTTTGTAAGTGTAGAGAATACTAAGGCTCTGTTCTCTTCAATTGAAAACTCATTCGTCCAGTTTTATTCAGTTCAATTTTATTCTGTTCAGTTCTGCTTAGTTATATTTTATACTACAATTCAGCTCAGTTCAGTTTAATAAATTTCAGTTGAAAAGAACAAAGCCTAATTGTGGTCGCAATAAATAGTTATAGTGTTAATTGATAAGTATATGCAATAGTTAGATTGCACAAATACAAGTACTCAGGATAATATTCTAGGAGGATCAAATTTAGAAATACATTTTTGAAAGTGGAAAATGTTTTCAAATAATAATATGAACAAAGAATACGGAAGTATAAAATCGAGAGTCTAAATATGAACAAACATGAGAATGGTGATATACAAAAGTGAAAGAGTAGAAATAAAAGTTATGAAAATCATAGAATTAATGGAAAACACAAATTAAAAAAAATAAAAATTTTGGAGAGAATAAAGTTCTACTTCTACTACTTCAGATATTAAAGTATATATGATGATAAAAAGATCAAAAGTAGATAGAGAAATTAACCAAAATAAATATTATACTATTATTGAAAGGATGAAGTGAAATAGAAAGAGTTTAAAAAATGAAACGAACAAAAGTAGAAAAGTAAATATGCTGGTGCAGAGAATCAAAACCATGACTTCTAAGTTCTATCTATACAACCCAGAGCACTAACCAATCAGATAACAATCCATGTTATTCTTAATGATTAATCAATATCATTATATTAATGGCGGGAAGAGTTTTAGGTGGGTCAGCTGACTTCACTTGACCCCAAATGCATTCGTCACCGGAAGTATGCCATGTGGCATATTCAAATATTCGATATGAAGTATATCACACTCATATCACCATACCTAATATAGTATGTTTAGAAAAATGATTGTAGAGAGTTTGATATTCAATTCCCCATAAAAGTATTGTGATTGTATTGATAACATTTATAATTATATACAAGAGTAAAAAATATTAACATATTCATGAGATTTTACCACCTCTGACTAAAAGTAGTATGGAAATGTACGTGAATCATGTGCTACTAGTTGAGCTTTAGGCACTCTACTACTAGTCGAGCTTTAGGCGCTCTTCAGAGCCATCTACTTTATACTGGGTCCCAAATATCCACTTGAAAGCGGTGATGTTGGTGTTGGTCGGGCGTGGGACTAATTCCCAAGTTTCATTGGAGTTGAGGGCATATTCACAAAGAGCTTGCCTCGTCCAACTTTCACATTCTTACGGCCCTAGCTCTGTTTGTTGCCAAATCCCACACTCCGTTTGAGGGAGTGCATAAGATAAACTTGGCACAAGGAGATAATTCATGATTTTTTTTTTTAAGCCAAAAAATAACATTAGATAATTAGTCGGTAACATTCATAGCCTCATTAACTGCCACAACCCGGCGAAGAGTACGAGAGTTCAGACGACATAGTACTAGACAACCAAGCAAGAGATAATTCATGATACTAAAGATTTGTTGTAATATTTTCCTTCATTAATTATAGGATCTCATAGATCTATCATATATTGTGTAAATAATATAGTAGTATATAGTATATCCTATCCTTACCTTAAAAATAACATCAATACAATCACAATACCACAAAGGTGAATATAAAACTCTCCATCCACAATGATCAATGATGTATCCATGCGTTCTAGGAGACTGAAGAACCGTGAATTGAGTTTTAATCGAATTGAGTTTGGGCAAATGTTTCTTTTAAAGCTCTTAAGAAAGTTATATAATTGATTCCCAACCAAAAGATTAATAACCAGTGAGAATATTCTAACATAATACAATGTTATTGATAGAATTTCAACCAAGTCAATCGTTTTTTTTTTTTCTTTCTATTTTTCCCACGTAATAGATGAAAATTGTAATGAACAAACTAGTGATGGAACTTCTAATACGACACAAGTACAGTTTCTTGCCAGTGCAACATGATAACTCCTAATCACATTTAAACTTCTTTCTTCTTTCTTCTTTCTTCTTTTATATATATATATATATATATATATATATATATATATTTTTTTTTTTAATTTGGCCAAGGGAAATAGCTCTCAGACTTAGGTAGGTTTTATCCGGGACCATTATAACTATTTATGATGTGGGACTTGCACCATGCCTCCTCACGTGAAGAGCCTTATTATCAATCTCAAAAGATTTTTCAATGCATGACTTCAAAAAATATCCCTCACGTGTAGCTTCATTCAATCATTGTCCTATTATCAAAAAAATAAAACAGCATATTAAATACTTTATTTTTTCTGAATAATAATTTTTTTTCAACTCTCACAAAGGTTAATGTCCCATACAAGTATTTGACAAAATAAGACCATTATGAGACACTACTATTTGCTTAATACACTTATAAGTTATAAAAATTACTACGGTATAAAACTTCTGATCATACGTGAAAGTCCATTGTTGGAGATGGTATCAGGTGGAGCTCAAGCAAAGTGATGACAGTTTGTGGATGATCTCTATATTAGATGAACATATTTGGAATCTGCTCATACAGATTAGAATGAAAAGATCAAGATTCAAGAAGATCCAAACGCACCCTAAACATGTAAAATATTGCTAAAATTTAAAACAAAATGACATTTTCGATGCATGTATTGTTGTTGTGCAACTGCCATCAATCATTAATCATGGTGTAAATTAACTAAAATAATACGATTAGAAAAATAAAAAAGGTTAAAAATGGTTACTATTAGGTTGTTTGATATTAGAAACAAAATTGCTTAGAAAATTAGAAGAAGAGACAAGAAGTCGAGGTGGTAAGAATTGGATTGGAGTGAAATACAAAGATATTGGATTAGTTTAAGGGAGAGAAAGTGACCCAAAGAGAAATAGAAGCCTTAATTCGTCTTAGTTGTTGGCACTAATTCTATAATCTTCGACCATCCCAATGGGCTGCCTTTGTTTCTACTCCTCTCCCTATCCATCTCAACAGTAATTCGCCCATTTTCAAATCACACCAGATAACTTCTGGATTTGGATTATCTTCATCCGACAAATAAGGTTTCATTAAAAATCCTAGGTCGAATGACTCAATTCATTGTTTATTGCACAAATGACTCTTCAAAGGAGATTGGATACCATTCTAAATTGTACTATATACACGCGTCCTTCTGATCAAGGGCGGATCCAGGAATTTTTTTCTGGGTGGACTAACGTGGTACTCATTTTCCGACTCTTTTGTTCTTTTCTCTTTTTTTCTTTCGACCGTTATACTCACATATTCCGATTTTACCCTCTTTTTATGATTATTATAGATCTCATCATTCAAATATAAATACTATATAAACATTTCTAAAAACCATGTAAAACAATTGATGGAAGCAATCTAAATTAAAGATTTTTTTTAAGAAAATAACAACTAATAATGAAAAATATGCAAGGAAATACATTATAAAAGAAAATATAAAATACAGCAAGAGTCGATCGGTCCTCAAACCATCTGATTGGTATACACTAAAGACAATTTCATTAACAAAATTACAAGTAATAACCAAAACACATGATAATCAAATAATTAGCATATACTACTATATGTTTACTCACATCAAGCATATCGTATGTTTACTAACATCAAGCATATCTATTAATCAAATAGATAAACATGTCAAATTTATCTAAAGAAAGATAAACAATTGAATTCAATGTGTTCTCAAAAGTTATAGTAATTTGTTCGCTCTTCCTGTCTCCTATGTTACTGCACATGTGAGTGTGAATTGTCTTCGGGTTTTATATTTCAACATGTGTAATTTGGATTATATGATTCCATATTTATAATTCCTATATTTTAATTTGTAAGAAAGTTCAAGTTGACTGTGCTGGGCGAGTGGAAAAGTTATTGGATTTTGTAAACAAGACTAGAGGATCAATCCCTGCAATTGACATTTAATTTTTTTTTTGCTTCTTTTTCTGGGTGGGCTGAAGCCAACCTAAGCCCAAGGGCCCGTCCGCCCTTGCTTCTGATACGTCTAAGTGTCCTGATCATTCTTCATATAGAACTCAAAGAATAAATTATGCATGTGTAACAAAAGGGTTAAATTTTGTATCAATACATGCATATAAACACGCTAGAAACCAATGTTATGACAATCTATACGCCTAAGTCATGTGATATCACCACTTCACGACGCACTCAGGATTTGAAGTTCAAGAATGCAAAATCATATAGTATATGAGATTATTTCAGAGTTTAGGGGCAAAGTTGAACTCTTATATGGAAACTATTGCATGTAAACGACCTTTTTTTTCAAATTTTGAAGGGGTCGGACGAACGCCGCACTATACCTCACTACCGTGTCAGCACCTTAGACATTTAAGCCTAGCTTAACTATCTTGTAATACCTTATTGATAAGTTTATTTGCACTGAATTTATATTTAATTGTGGCTGATCCACCAACTTATAATGATTAACTCGAAGTTATTGATTGTATTCTAGTAAAAGGGTGTTGAACTGCTGACGGACTAACCTATGTACTATGGATGTATGTACATGACTAATAGAATTTCATTTCAATCTTGCAGAGACATGTGGAATCAAGTCGTTTATATTAATTCTCTTACTACTTCAAATGGAATTACAGATCGATGGATCCGTTTGGCAAAACGTACCGCAAGGAGGAAGGTGTATTTTCCATGGAGTTGATGATATATGATACTCCACTAAATTGAAAGAGACTAAGGAAGAGCATCTGACCTTCTGAAGAAGATATATCCCAAATAAAATGTGAAGGACGTGATAGCCAGATCCCACAATAGTAATTAGCATGGGTGTGACTAGGTATCATAAATCGTATATAACCAACTCGAAGTGACCTGCATTAATGACGGATACTGAATAATGTTTATACATATATTGTTTTAAACAATGGTGATAGTATCTTATGAATAAATATATTATGTCGCTTTTTATGTATACGTATAACATCAACTAAAATACCTTATGTTTATAAGTATAACTGTAATGTTTGTTAATCTCTTTAGTTCCTCTGTAAACACGGTCCCGATAGACTTACTCTATAAGAAAAAACTTGGCCCAAGTTGAATTTCAGTATGGTGCGTACATGTGACACTTTCTAAGTAGAAGGTTTAGGGTTCGAATAATATATATTGACGTGATTTTCTCCCTTTTATCTATACGTATTACAAATACTTTTTTTTTTTTTTCAATTATGTGATCATATAGTTAGAAATTTTCTCATATTATATTTCTTTATACCTTGGTGTAAAGAGAGTATTGTGTTGTGTTCAGTATAGTAATTACTTTTTACAATTATTCTTTTCAATATATAAAAATAAATTATAAGGGAAACAATAGTTCTCACTGAAATGTATAAATTCTTAAGCTTGTAAATAATTTTTTTACAATTAACTTGTACAAAACTGATTTTATAAGAGACTTACTTATTCAATTTGATTAATACACGTGCAATGTCTGTAAATTGAAAATAAGGCTACACAAACAAGTAAAACGTTACAATATAACGTAATAATACATGTAGCGTGTCACAAGAGTGCTAGTGTATGTGGGAAAAATTACGTACAATACCCCTTAAATTATGCCCAATAACAAATTCATCCCACTATGCAAAGAATTATGAGAATCCCTAAACAAATGGTTCCAAAAGTCAACGGGAGTAATAACATGGATCTGATCCTTGCTGGTGGAGTGTAAAGTTAGAATTATTAACGAAAATGCCACGTTTATTTTTTATTTTTGACTTTCTTTAATTCTTTCAATGTAATTTCTTTAATTTTACCATTAAGTTCCTTTTTCTAGATTTTGGCAAATTGAAATTCAAGTTCATGAAAAAAGATCTAAATTTAAAAACCATGAATTTAATCTCTATTGGCAATCCATGAATTTAAAAACCTCAAAAAAGTGCCAAAAATTTTGGATTGAATAAAACATATACCAAACAATAAGATCAGATTCAAACATCAACGGAACCGGGGGGGGGGGGGGGGGGGGGGTTTTACACCTCCAGTCGGATTAAACAGCTCTAGCTTCGATTGGAGTTGCACAAACAACATGGGTGAACAACTCGCCGGAGTTGTATAACGACTCCAATCTGAGCTGTTTATACAGCTCCGAACCCTGAAAATCAGCTCCATTGAAGTTGCAAAATACATCTCAATTTGGAGCTGATTTTACAGCTTCGATCGGAGTGATCAGAGTTGTTGATGGAGAAGTAAAGAAGAAAAGAAGGGGGAGAAGAAAAGAGAAGATAACAGGGAAGAAGATTTATCGGAGAAGTGAAAAAGAAAAGAAGGGTTTTTTTGTATTTATTTATTATTTTACGTTTTCTTAAATCATAAATTAATTTTAGTTTTTTTTAATATACACCTCTAAATATCCATGTCAGAGAGAGGTGATTTGGTGAGTTGGTCAACGGCATGGGTTTAAATGTGAAGCTGGTGTATTGCAGTGGTACCAAAATGTAATTTTGGCACAAATATCCATCCATCCATCTATCCATCCATACATACATATATTATGTAAATCACATGAGGTTAAATCCCACCAGATTCATTCAGTCCTATGTGGAATTTTGTGGAATTAGTTGTATTTTAGCCAGTATATATTTCAATGTTATTTTTGGTATTTTGAATGTATATATAGTTTTTATTAAATCTCATATAACTTTATCTACAAAAATACGAAAAATACTTTGAACATATTTTTGAATTCGTCATGACAAGACGAATTCATAGACACCAATATTGAATACTATTACACCAAATTTATTCAGTCCTATGTGGAATTTTGTAGAATTAGTTGTATGTTATCCAGTATATATTTCATTGTTATTTTTTGTGTGTTGACTGTATATATATAGTTTTTATTAAATCTCATATAACTTTATCTACAAAAATTCAAAAAGTATTTTGAACATATATTTAAATTCGCCATGACAAGACGAATCCATAGACACCAATCTTGAATACTATTACACCAGATTCATTCAGTCCTACGTTGAATTTTGTAGAATTAGTTGTACTTTAGCCAGTATATATTTCATTGTTATTTTTTGTGTGTTGACTGTATATATAGTTTTTATTAAATCTCATATAACTTTATCTACAAAAATTCAAAAAATATTTTGAACATATATTCAAATTCGCCACGACAAGACTAATCCATAGACACCAATCTTGGATACTAATTAATTAAATAAATTATTTTTATTCATTAAAGTAAAATATAAATTTATTAAATAAGAAAAAATGAAATAATAAAATTTTAAAAATAGAGCATGTATTAAATTAATTCAATCCTACGTAGAATTTTGTGAAATTAGTTACATTTTCAACCAGTACTTTTCAACTGGGTTAGACTTATCACACATTTGAATTCGTCGTGACAAGACGAATCTATAAACACCAATCTTGAATACTATTATTAATTAAATAAATTATTTTATTCATTAAAATAAAATATACTTTCTTGATACATAACGTGCCTGGGGGATCTGATACTCTCTAGGTGGAGAAACTATCTTCTATCTTCTCTCTACTTTCCTGATCTCCATAACGAAATGGGAGGATCAGCTGATACTCTCTAGGCGGGGAAAATGTCTTCGATCTTCTTTGTACTTTTTTGATCTCCATGACGGGCCGGGAGGGGGTGTCCGGCAATTACTCTCTAGGCGGGAAAACTCTCTTCTATCTTCTCTTTACTTTCTTCATCCATAACGGGCCCGGGGGGGGGGGGGGGGGTTGAGTGACGCATACCACTGCAGGATTGCTGGGAACCGGTGGGTTGGAAAAAACAACCGTAACATGTGAAATTACGTTTGTATAATATTTTTGTGTATGTGTGTGTGGTGGGTGACCATATCAGTGCGAGATTGTTGGGAACAACCCTATTGATTGTGTTGTATATTTTTGTATTTTATTTTGGTTCCGTTTGAGGGATAGATTTTTTTGTAAAAAATATGTACCTGTTACTAATTAACAAGTCAGGTATTGTAGGACCCTATTTTTACATTTTCCATAGTTAACATAAATAAACACTCAATGATATAATATTGGATGAAGAATGACTACCGACCGACACCACGACCAACGTTGTCTATAAGGAATTTTGACTATCTTATTTTCTCGATTAATTTATTTAATCCTCATATTTCTATTTATTATTAAAAGTAAACTATACCGTGGCATCACCACGGGTTAGTACTAGTATATTTATATATATACACACACTCACATTGCTTGAAGGTTTCTTAAGTGAATATCAAATTAAATCATAGTCGATTCGGTATCTATAATATAGGAAAAAGTGGTGCGAAACGCCACTTTGACACATTAATTCAGAAGAAGACATACTAGTAAAACTAAAGTGAAGAAATACAGTTAATCATTATTTATAATATGAAGATATACAATGCAATATGTATTTCTAACATGCAACAGTACATTAAAAATAAATGACTTTTTTTACACAAAAGCGTACAGTTAAATATCGATGCCTGACTAGTAAAAAAAGTGTACAGTTAGATATCGCTGCCTGACTAGTAAAAAAAGTGTTCAGGTGATACCGCTGCCTTGAACTAGTTAGTAGTCACTCATAACAAACCGGCCCACAATGACCCGGTTGGTTGGAGAAGATATGAGACAATGCAATTTAATTTTGGGCCTTTTTTTGTTTTGGATTGTCAAATCAATTGATCAATCATGACTCCTCCGATCCCTTATAAATACAAGTATCATCTGCATCCAAATCTTCCAACTCACCATATGTGCCAACTAATAAACAAATCCCAAATGGATTCAAGTGCCTCAACTCTCATTCTTCCTCCCCTAAACATCACACCAACTAGCACACAAACTAATCTACTGTTCGACTCATCCATCTTCGACAAACAATCAAACACATTGCCAACACAATTTCTTTGGCCTCAAGAGGACTTGGCTTATGTTGCTCAAGAAAAATTCAAAGATCCACCTATCAACTTAAAGGGCTTCTTCAATGGTGATCAAGAAGCCATTAATCTTGCTGCAAGACAAATAAGAACGGCCTGTTTAAAACATGGCTTCTTTCAAGTTATCAATCATGGTGTAGATCAAGCTTTGATCCATGAGATGCACCAACAAATGGACGCTTTTTTCAAGCTCCCATTTAGCAAAAAGCTCAGTGTACGACGGAGGCCTGGTGAGCTTGGTGGCTATTCGGGGGCCCATGCTGAAAGATACGCGTCCAAATTGCCATGGAAGGAGACGTTTTCGTTTACATATAAGCATGCAAACGGTCCGGGCCTTGATGTGGTTAACTACATCAATTCCGGACTTGGGCCGGGGTTTGAAGATGCCGGGTGAGATATTTACATACAGTATATATTTCGCTTTAATGCGACACTATTTTGTCATATAAAATTTGATACTCCGAATATACTACCACAAATGAATGAAATGCATGGTGCTATAACATGCTTCTTTTTTTTTTACTATTGTTAAACTAAAAATTTAATAAATTTATGATATTGTAGGCATGTTTTTCAGAAATATTGTGAAGCAATGAAAGATTTGTCCCTAGTAATATTCGAACTCTTGGCGATCAGCTTGGGTGTGGATCGGTTACACTATCGAGAGTTTTTCGAAGATGGTAAGTCGTTAATGAGAGGCAACAATTACCCTCCTTGTAAAAAGGCAGGCCTTACATTTGGCACGGGGCCTCACTCGGATCCTAATTCGTTGACGATACTCCATCAAGTCGAAGTTGAAGGGCTTGAAATCTTTTCCGACAACAAATGGCAAGCTATTCCACCTCGTCCAGATGCCTTTGTTGTCAATATTGGCGACACATTTATGGTACGGATCTTACTATTGCCACGTGTTAATTATGATTGTATAACAGTGTTTTACATTCATAAGGTTCGAACCTAATGCTCCAAATTTGGAAGTATTTTTTGCAACTGCAGTTGGTGCCGGACGTGGCCAAACATAGGTAGTACTATATTGCTTAAAATGGAGGCCAGCAGAAAAAACAAGGATGGGACAAGCTGGTCCATCGCATTTGTGCTCAACTGAAAATTTGATCTTTATGATAGGATTACAGATAATAATTTACATTATTATAATAGTATATATATGACAAAATAAATAATATTTCTTCAAAATAAATAATATACGTACTTAACTGATAATTTATGTTTATTGCCATTTTTTCAAAATTCAAAATCTTTGAGTTGTCTAAAACGCATCTAACTGCACGTGTGGTCGAATTTTAAGCATCATGGAGACTGGTAGGATTAGATACATGGACTAATTGCATAAAATCCCCCAAATCTTTATGAAATTATGAAAACCCCTTATATTCTCACATATCAAACTCCACACTTAACTAACACTCTTCGACCAAAACACTGATAAATTTTATTTAATAGAAGTACTTTTTATCCAACTCGATCCTTAATTAATATGGTACAAAATAACCCGTTAAGTGAAAGTGATATAAACAGGGCAATTTTGTTAGCATCAGGATTGAAATGTATTCCTTTCATATTTTTGTGACACTTTATTACACTTTTACTTTGTAGGTATTAAAAACGGCTCGACGTTAATCTTCATGTCTGCTTGTATTAGAAAATCAGACTTAAAAACTACTATTAGCAAAACTCCAGGCCCATTTTTCGTTGAATGAAAATGTGGGGCTGTTGTATGCAATTGACGGTGTATAAACCTCGCTAGGGGACACCAAACGCGATTTTTGACGTATATGCGATTTGGTTTTTGTGCAACACTTTCTTTTTGCCAACGTTTTCAAGAATCTTCATATTAAAACATTTTATAATCAAGAAATTTCTTACAGTATCTTATTGATCTCTGCACCCATAGTGGTTCCTCAAATTGATTTTTAAAGTTGAAAGTGAGATAAAATAATGTTAATGGGTTTACTTTTAAGTATATTTAATGGTTTAGTTGGGTGAATGGTTGTAAAAAAAAAAAAAAGAAGTTTTGATTGGGACACCTAAAATGGCAAAATGGGAAGCTATTTAAGGAACAGAGGAAATAGTTTTCTAGTATTTTCTTATTTATAATCATTATAAATCTTATACGCATATTCAATAACAAAATTATACTCTCTTTGTTCCGAATTCGATTTCCTGCATTTCATTTTGGGACATTCAAGTTTCAACTTCTCATCGGTCATTCATTTAATAATGAAAAATCTTTCTCCTAGTTTATTTATTATCTCGCATACCATATTTACTATATCCTCTACTTTATTTACTATATCTCCTACTTTATTATCATCTCTCTCATTTTATTCACTTTTTCGTAAAACTTGCGTCCAGACTTGCGGGTAATTGAATTCGGGATAGAGGGAGTATAAATTAGGCCCTAGATGGCACATCTATCTATACTATTTTAAAAAGGAAGATGATCATTCTAGTTAGCGGACCAAATATGAACAAATCACTACCATATTAAAGTATTGTAAAAACAATGAATAGATACAGTTTTACTCTACCTTCACCAGAAACGTTTATGTTGATATCATTTGGATACTAGCTACTAGCTAGTTGTAATCTTGTTTACGACTTGTTTGTTTGTAGGCATTGTCAAATGGAAGATACAAAAGTTGTCTACACAGAGCAGTGGTGAACAAAGAAAGAGTAAGGAGATCATTGGTGTATTTTGTGAATCCAAGAGAGGACAAAATAGTAAGGCCCCCGAAGGATCTAGTGATTGGAAAAGCAATAAGAGTGTATCCAAACTTCACATGGTCTGATTTGAGAGATTTCACACAAAACCATTACAGAGCTGATTCTACTACCCTCCAAAACTTCTTTGTCCACCACCTTACCAATCAACATCACCAACCTTAACTGCTACCTTACCAATTGGCTTGGATCATCCATCATCTACACATTCTGGGCTACTTAGCTGCTTCTAATTCGTATTTTTATTTATCCCACATGCATCCCCATCAACGCAGGCGGATACGGGCGGGTATCACCATTTACAAGCCTAATGTATATCCATGATAATTCAACAGGTATATATATATATATATATATATATATATATATATATATATATATATATATATATAATAATAATAATAATAATAATAATAATATCATCATCATGCATCATTTTTAATTTCCATATATCTAATTTGTTCTTCCCCTCTTGTATATATATGTGAATTCCACAAGTCCGAGTTTGGTTTATCGTTTAATCGCAATTGAAAAAACTTGTAATGAAATGAGGCCGAAGTTCTACATACAATGAAAGAACATTTGAGGGTTAATACGGATAAATTAAAGTCGGAAGAATATGATAGAGTAAGAAGAAGAATCACAATACTAGCTCGAAATTATGATTTCTATATCGCTCCGGGCTTGAATCCAACGAGCAACAAATTTATTAAGTTCATGACTTGTCTCACATGAGTTGAGAATTTTGGTTAAACGAGTGAGTTTTCAAGCCATTTGATGTATCAATCATATTGGCATCAATATGTGAGAAACAAGCTTTCCTTGTATGTTATTCATGATGGACACATGGACATTTTAAAAAGTGTTGGTATACCCTACCGAGAAACCACTTGGTGTATTATATTTATGTGTTTATGGAAGTATCAACTGTAGGGTGATGTAATAGTAGTCATTCGACTTAAGATCAATTCGACTTCATGTAAGAAGTGATAATTGGTCACCACTCACCACCAATGCTTGCACTCCTGAGGGGGTAGATACGACGTGCACTGCGTACATCATGGAGCATATGGAAGTTGTAGTTGAGCCACAATAAAATTCATTCCTCGTAATGAAATTTGAGAAAATACTCTACTTCTCATATTTTGTTGATCTTGAGTCATTGGTCAATGCATTGGATATTTATTCAAAATGGTGATCGAATGTATCATGCATCAACTAATACGATTGAGATATATTGATTAAGTTATTGGAACAAACACAATATCAAGTTCTAAACTTAATCAAGTATTTGTGAATGAAGGGACCATATCATCATTAACTCTATATTTTGAGAGTTTGTGTAAGTCCTCACACGCGTCCTTATGCGTCAAGAATGTTTGAATCGTCTAGTAGTTAGTTCGGACGACATTGATTTGATGAGTGCTTGCTATACATAAGGCCCTAAACGGCGACACAATATAGTAATTGTTGAATGCATCAATCGTATATTGGAATTAATTAAATGTTAATTGCTTGAACATTTAATTTAATTAAATATTTTTTGGATTAAAGATGTTTAATTTATATTATGAAGGATTTCCTATTAAAAAATCCACCTGCAATTCAGGTCCGCAAAAAATGTTAAAATGGGTAAATGTAAAACATAGACAATTTTATGTGAAAGTTAGATAGATGTTTTGGACTCTAACAAATGAGTAGTACTTTTATGAGACTTGGTATTACATAAATGAATGGTGGTCTCTCAACGTTTTTGCGATGGGTCTTTACAGCAACAAGTATGATAGTATGCTTTTTTTTTTTTTTTTAGAATATCAATATTACAATCATATTACATCAATTCAACGAATATATCATTCGATCTATCAATCATTACAAACGCATCAACCAATCTATTGAAAATAGAACACACTAGAACACAATATGCACTCGACAGGATTTGAACCCATAACCTCTGATTCGCCGCATGGAATAGTAGTTTTTAGCTTTCCAAATTCACATTTCTCACATTTTACTATAATTTACTATAAGAATTATTCTTTCTGGGTTATGACACTTCAGCCTAATCAATTGAATTAGGCCTCATTGGCAGTATGATAGTATATTAATAACTTATAAATTTGTTTTTGTATTTGAATTTAATTATTTGATTTTCATATACAGAGGTATAGATTTCAAGGCTTAATTATATATTCATCATTAATGCATTGTGTGACTGATTTGATTGTTCATGTAAGGATCACCATGCATTTTTGCAAATTATTATGATCGATATTTCTTTCTACAATTATTGTGATTGGAATTTTCCAGATGGGATCATCAATTAATTAATAATAATGTTATAGTAGTAATGAGCTTAGAGACATATTTATAAATTAACCAAAACAAAAAAAATTGCTATGTACTGACTCCAACTAATTCATCAAAATAAAAAACGTGGCAAACTCTAACGCAAGCTAAACCAAAACAAGCTGAAAATTATAAATGTAAAATTAAATTTAAAATCAATTATCAAATATTAATAAAAACAAGAGAGTTGTGCTACAAAAGGCAAATGTACACGTACAAAATTCGAGTGATTAATTATTTTCTCAGAAAATAAGAGACATGAGGTATAGTAAAATTCATGATTTTTATATGAACATGAGTAAAAGATCATATTACTATTCAATAATTTTGTTTGTTTTATGTATGCAAACTGATAAATTTATTTAATTAAGACGATAAAATATTAATAATTTCATCTATAAAATATCTTAATGATATTGAAATTCTCATTTTATACTATATTTATCAAATATCGGGTAGGCTTGTATTCGTATTTTTACAATAAAACATGTATATAGTTTCTTTGAAAGATTGTGGGGCATTAGTTCTACCCGACTCCCTTCGTCGCCCTGTTACGGTCAGTCCTCAATCACGTGAGAAATGAACAATAACTGGCACAATCGAGCTAAATGGTTACCTTTAGAGATAAGAGAAGGATTCACGAAGGAATCTGAGTCGATTCAATATATTTTCAATGATGAGTGTTACAATTGAGCTACAATCCTCTTTTATATCAAAAGAAAAGAGAAAACAGTTGAATAAAAGAACAATCATTCAGCAGCCGTAGATGCCCAAGACACGCGTCTAATCCTACGCGTTTGACAGTTACGCTCTCGCGTCTTTGCATAACAGACGACTCGAACGTCCTAAAACCCGAAACAAGCTAAGAGCGCCAGCTTCTCGATAACATTTCACTCCTTCTTTTGACGCTTGTCCCCAAGCCTCCACATATGGAAAAGCTTATATCAGGTTGTACCAATCCTCCCATGTGCCTTCATACTCGGGCAGATGAGACCACTGCACCAATACTTCAACAGTGGCCGTATTGCCTCTCTTAATCATCCTCCTTCCCATTAAAGATACCGGTTGCAGAACAACATGACCTTTTGCATCCATGGGTTGTAATAGCTGCTATAGGTGCATTGACAACCACATGGCTCTTGAGAATAGAGACATGAAAGACAGGGTGAATCTTACTATCCACAGGTAAATCAAGCTTGCTCCAATCCTTTCTACCACTACAAATGGCCCTGCATACTGAGGACTGAGCTTCCATATAGGGATGGCAATTAGCCAACCCGGCCCGATCAACGGGTTTTAGCCCGGCCCGTAGTCAACCATGGCCGGGCTTGGACATAATTCTAGGACTGTGGGCCCGAGCCCGTCCTTCAAGCCTATGGGCCCGGCCCGGCCCGTAGTATATATGCACCCACTATATTTTTTTGTATATACATATACATATATAGATGTATATGTGTATACACATATACATATATATATATATATACACATATACATATATACATATATATATGTATATGTATATATATATGTATATATGTATATACATATATATATGTATATGTATATATGTATATGTGTATATACATATATATGTACATATATGTATATACACATATATATATATAGTTAAATATAGATCTGACATCCTTGTAATGTTTATATAAATTTACACTTCATATTAGGTAATGAATGTATACTTTTCATATACTTGTATATCAACTTATCAAGTAAATTCATAGGAGGGACTTATGCATTCACCTTTGATTTGTATTATGGTAGACGTAAGTCTAAAAAATTTATTTACCTTTTTATCTTTTTTAGTAAGAAAATATAAAATATCATCATCCTCCTACTTTCATAGTCTTCGTTTAGTAAATTATTTACCACTCCATTCGTCCTGTAAAACATTTAACATTTTTAGTCGTCCAAAACTAATAAATAATAGACAATACTGAAAAGACGAAGCTACCCCACAAGGCCAAAACTAATAAATAATAAACAATATCAATTTTATACACAAATTACACATTATTCACACTAAAAGTACGTTGTTTTCATCTGAACATGCATAATGTTTGCAACTATAATTATAATATTTGTCGGGTTTTTTAGATCATTCTATTAGACAGTCTTCCATTAGATTGACTCTATAATGATGAAGTACTAAATGGAGAAATGTAAAACATCGTAGAATTTTCATGACATGTAAGGTTGTTGGACCAACCAAAGGTTCGCCTGACAATCTGTAATCTTAAGAAGGACGCTCCCCAGACATTCTATTTTTCCATATAAATAGATTCGTTCAAGAACAACTCCAAAAGATGTTGATTGTAAATGAGAAGATTGGTTACGTAAAAATACGAAAATGAATTCGTATTCACAAACTCGTGAAAGCTAAACATATGCCGGACTATTGTACATACTCCAAAGTATTGGAGGATTAGTTGGATTTAACAATGGTTTCTGAACTTTTTTATCACAATTTGTATGGATGTGACAAAACATTTCACTGTATCATGTAATGAGAATTGCTACTTTTGCTGTTAAACTTGTGCATTATGTATTACTATTGAGACATAAGATATTGGTCTTTGTTTAGTATATTTATATGGACATATAAATATACTAAACAAAAACCTATATCTCATGACTCAATCATATATATATATATATATATATATGTGTGTGTGTGTGTGTGTGTGTGTGTGTGTGTGTGTGTAGATGTATATATACATATGTATATGTATATGTACATATACATATACATATACATATGTATATATACATCTACACACACACTTATATATATATATATGTATATACATATACATATATATACATCTACACACACACACACACACATATATATATATATCTGACATCCTTGTAATGTTTATATAAATTTACACTTCATATTAGGTAATGAATGTATACTTTTTATATACTTGTATATCAACTTATCAAGTAAATTCATAGGAGGGACTTATGCATTCACCTTTGATTTGTATTATGGTAGACGTAAGTCTAAAAAATTTATTTACCTTTTTATCTTTTTTAGTAAGAAAATATAAAATATCATCATCCTCCTACTTTCATAGTCTTCGTTTAGTAAATTATTTACCACTCCATTCGTCCTGTAAAACATTTAACATTTTTAGTCGTCCAAAACTAATAAATAATAGACAATACTGAAAAGACGAAGCTACCCCACAAGGACAAAACTAATAAATAATAAACAATATCAATTTTATACACAAATTACACATTATTCACACTAAAAGTACGTTGTTTTCATCTGAACATGCATAATGTTTGCAGCTATAATTATAATATTTGTCGGTTTTTTTAGATCATTCTATTAGACAGTCTTCCATTAGATTGACTCTATAATGATGAAGTACTTAATGGAGAAATGTAAAACATCGTAGAATTTTCATGACATGTAAGGTTGTTGGACCAACCAAAGGTTCGCCTGACAATCTGTAATCTTAAGAAGGATGCTCCCCAGACATTCTATTTTTCCATATAAATAGATTCGTTCAAGAACAACTCCAAAAGATGTTGATTGTAAATGAGAAGATTGGTTACGTAAAAATACGAAAATGAATTCGTATTCACATACTCGTGAAAGCTAAACATATGCCGGACTATTGTATATACTCCAAAGTATTGGAGGATTAGTTGGATTTAACAATGGTTTCTGAACTTTTTTATCACAATTTGTATGGATGTGACAAAACATTTCACTGTATCATGTAATGAGAATTGCTACTTTTGCTGTTAAACTTGTGCATTATGTATTACTATTGAGACATGAGATATAGGTCTTTGTTTAGTATATTTATATGTCCATATTGCTCCCAGAACAATCATACAATACATTTTATTTTGAAAAAGGAAACTCTGGGCAGGCTGCCCCGTGTTCACCTGGCTCGGGCACTGGCACAATTCGGGCCAGTGCAGACCTCGGGCCTGGCCTCTAAAAAATATCCGGACTCGACCGGCCTTTAGAAGCTCGCCCACTGCCAAATGACCAATCCTCCCATGTGCCTTCATACTCAGGCAGATGAGACCACTACACCAATACTTCAACAGTAGCCGCATTGCCTCTCTTAATCATCCTCCTTCCCATTAAAGACACCGGTTGCAGAACAACATGACCTTCTGCATCCATGGGTTGTAATAGCTTCTATAGGTGCATTGACAGCCACATGGCTCTTGAGAATAGAGACATGAAAGACAGGGTGAATCTTACTATCCAAAGGTAAATCAAGCTTGCTCCAATCCTTTCTACCACTTGAAATGGCCCTGCATACTGAGGATGGAGCTTCCATACCCTTGAACTTCTCATTGATAGTTTCCTATAAGACTTGAGTTTAATGTAAACCCAATCACCCACATCAAATTCCCTCTCAGATCTTTGTTTATCAGCAAATTGTTTCATCCTATTAGCAGCCACTTGTAGATGATGTTTAAGAATTTCATCCATCTGTTGTCTTTCTTCCATCAATACGTCCAAACCCACTGCAGACACCACACCAGGCAACCTAATTCCCAAATGAGTAGGAGTGTTGATACGGAAATGTGTCCAATCCGTTAAGGGCGCCATAGAGCGTGTCCTAGAGCGCATCAAGGCTAAGATAGCCATTCAAAGCTAGTCCGACCTTCGAGTGGTCCGTCCTAAAGGAAATCATCTCAGGTCAACTAGTACTCACAAGTCAGCACGCCATTTCAGCTAGGTCCGACCAAGCTAGATGGATGACTTCCGAGCCAGACAAAAGGTTACCTGGTCCTCCCAAGTACCGCAAGCTCATCTAAGATGCTAAAATGGGACGAGAGAATCTCGACGCCACCGATCTGAGAAGACCAAACGTATTGTGAGAACCAGAGAGGCTTCCGTGGAACTCTAAGGTCCGGACACTAGAGTTACCCAAGGCGAGTCATCCAATCATGCGGATCTGTCAGGGACTTACACGGACCCAACATGCGAGCAAGACTCTCAGAGGGAAAGGACCAAACTACCCTCCCAGCCCATTAATTAGTATTGGATTACTATTCACTAATGGGCCATGGGCCAAAGGTAGCATTGGTGTCCAAATATGAGGCATACACTTGGCATCATCTTATGAGCTACTTCATAAGTATACGATAACTATAAATATAACACAAGGTCCAATACCTTGAGGTAAAGGGAAATCCCCTAGGAAATTGTGTTGTCTCCTAAGTCCTAAACATCCTTGATTTCATTACCTTTCCCATTACTATTGCATTGAGAGCTTTCATCTCTCCTTTGAGTAAAGCCTCCTTCCGGATTGACTTAGACAATCCGGGTAACCCATTCTAACCCCACCCACTTAGTCCTTTCAGGTACTCTTGCTCGTACAAACCTTCTCTCGGGCTTCAAGTTGGAGGCGGATCTTAGATTAGGTTACTTGTAGTAGTAGTGTTGGTGTTTGAGGTTTTATCCCTCAACATTTTGGCGCCGTCTGTGGGAACTTTACAAAAAGATCTGTGTTTGTGTTGTGCTGATGGCTAGAATGAGACGAACAGCTCGGACTAGTCTTTGCAGCGTGGAACACCACCACCACGACCACGAGGACGTCCCCCCACCCGGGGACGAAGGGCTGCTGGGGCTGGGAGGAACGCTGGAAGGAGATATCGGCGGCAGGCGGGCATGACCCATCCTCGGATGAGGGAGAGACGCCCGCTTGGAGGAGGCCAAAGCGTCCCTGTGAATATCGTGCCTACGGACCATGGAGAAGGGGTAGCACGAGCTTCTCCGGCAGAAGCTCAAGGCCCTACCACAGGTCAACAGTTTACGATGCCCGATGGTCGCGTTGTCCGCACAAGCGACCTCGGACTAAGCGAAACTCAGTTTGATAGGTTGCTCACGATTATCCAAGGATGCCTAGGGTCTAACAATGCCCACCCTCAGCAAGCCACTCCGCCAGTGGTTACTCCGGTTCAAGCGGAGCCCGCCTTGTCAAGAAACAGACAACGTCCGATCCAACAGAGGTTGGGAGATCAGCTGCCCCATGAGGATTTTCGAAACCTTCTTGACCAACGGGCCTCGCCCTTGCAAGTTCGGTGAGGAAGCCCGAATGGGAGGAGAGAGTACCAAGAAGGAGGTAACAGCGACCGGAGGTCCGCGACAAGCTCCCATGAGGGACAAAGATCATGTAGCAGAGACCATTCCAGTTGTCCGGCTAGACGAACTCCCCGCGGATGTCGCAGTCCATCCACGGACAGGAGAGGTCATGACAGCGGACGAAATCTACGCCCAACAAAAAGCTTTAGAAACCCAAATCCTGAACCTCGGACGCCTGGTAAAAGACCACGAGCAGATCACTACAAGTGCACCAAACCCTCTGTGTGATGATATCATGAGGGAAAAGGAAAGAAATAGGAACTCGGACCAAGTGATTCCGAACTTGGAATACTACTACGGGGATACTTGTCCCGTGGGTCACCTGACAAGGTACGACAACAAGATGGATTCCAAGGGGCTGAGTGACAATACTAAAGCCCTTACGTTCTCATCCACCCTCTTCGGCACGGCTATGGATTGGTACACCACTTTGCCAAACAAGTCAATAAGGTCGTATGCAGATCTATCTTCTAAGTTCTTAGCACGGTTCGGAAAATCAAAAAGAAGAACGTCTTGTAGAGCACTGGCGAAGTCATCCAAAGGGAACAGGAAGATCTTGAACTTTCCTAGATCGCTTACGGAAGTACTCGAGTTGAGCCCCATAGTATTAAAGAACGGGTCCATTGTATGCGCTAATACTTACAACTCCGAGCTGCGGAGGAAGCTCTCTAGTCAGAAAGTGAGGAGCGAAAAGCACTTGGATGACATTTGTGAGGAGGTGATGTACGGAGAAGAATACCGAAGGAACGTACCAGTCCCAGCAGGATCGAGGAAGGGAAAGGAACCGCAAAGACAAGAGCAACGCCAGGGGAAGTTTGACCCGAAGAAAGATCACAGAGACAAAGGCATTTACAGGGAGAGGAGTCCGCCCAGGAGATTTGCGGACTACACGCGCCTCAATAAGCCGAGATCCGACATCTTGGCCACTATTGTTGAGAAAAAGTTGGACATCCAATGGCCAAAGCCATCCCATAATCGGAGAAATCAAATGCGAAGGATCTGCAAGTTTCACAAGAGCGAAGGCCATGAGGCCGACGTCGTATCCGATTAAAATGCAGGTCGAACACCTGGTGAGAGAAGGCAAGTTGAAGGAGCACATATATGCGGACGAGCCCTCCAGGCACGATAGAACGGAGCGGAGGAGGGAGGATAACGCTGCTGACCCACCACCTCGCCCACTATCTTTGCCACCTCCGCCAGTAGGCTATCCGCCACGCATGGAAGGACATTAAATGCGAATCTGGCGATGAGGCGAAATGGAGAACCCTCCGTCTGCGGAGTGATCAACACTATCGCAGCGGACCCTCCGGAGGTGATAGCAGAATGCGAGAGCGGACCGCCCAAAACCTTCGGAACAATGATAGGGCGTACGGTGCCCCCGCGATTCGAGGAACAAATGCAATATCTTTCGACGATAGCGAAATCCCCCCTCCTACGGCAGGAGGCGAGGAGATTGATGACCCGGATGTAGTTTCATTGACCATCGCGACTTATCGAGTGAACAAAATTCTGGTGGATACCGGGAGTTCTTCGAATATCATCTCTAAGAGGACACTAGATCAGATGGAGTTGGGAAGAATCCGATATGACAGAGTTCACACCTCTATACTAGGGTTTGGAGGAGGAACTGTTCGACCACTAGGAAGTGTTACGTTACATACACGTTTCACTCGGAACCTTCCCGGCCAGGGTAACACAGTCGGTCCGATTTGTCGTGGTTGATCGGACCTTCGACTATAACGCCATCTTTGGGCGCCCAGGACTCAATCAATTCCGGGCTATTTCATCCACCTTACACAACAGAATGAAATTTCCAACTCCCTTCGGAGTAGGAGAAGAGGTAGGAAACATCCGAGAAGCTTGGGAGTGTTACATTATGTCCACGAGAAGGGCATCTGCCCCCGTTTTGGCAGTCACGGTGACCTCCGATCCGAGAGTTGTTCTCCCGCCCAAACAGGAGAATCCGCAGATAGGGGTAGGAAGCCAGAAGGAGAAGTTCCCTAGAACTGCACGGATCGAGCCTCACGAAACTCTCAAGGAAATTGAGATTGTTGTTGGAAGCCTGGATAAGAAGACTAGAATCGGAACAGAGATGAGCACAGAAGTGGAGATGAAACTTATTGCTTGTCTCCGAGACAACATGGATGTATTTGCTTGGAGTACTGATGATTTGAAGGGAATAGATCCGAGAATCACTGTTCACCGTCTGAACATGGATCCCTCGATCAAATATATCCGACAGAAGAGGAAAGACTTTGGCCCAGTCAAGGACGCAATCATATCTACGGAAGTTGACCGGCTCTTGAAAGCCAGGCACATTGAAGAAGTTAGATACTCGGACTGGGTTTGTAATGTAGTACTCGTCGAGAAGGCCCTAGGAAAGTGGAGGATGTGCAATGACTTCACAAGGCTCAACAAGTTTTGTCCAAAGGATCCTTATCCCCTACCTCGCATAGACCAGTTGGTAGATTCTACCGCGGGATGTGCGCTCCTAAGCTTCATGGACGCATATCAGGGCTTCTATCAAATCCGGATGGCCAAGGACGACATCAAGAAAACAGCCTTCTTCGTGGCAGGAGGAGTGTACTGTTTCAAGGTGATGCCATTCGGGTTGAAAAATGCGGGAGCTACATATCAGCGGTTGGTGAATAAAATGTTCAAGGAGGAGTTGGGCAAGACTATGGAAGTCTACGTAGATGATATGCTTGTTAAAAGTAAGACTGAGGAAGAGCATATTGAGCATCTCAACAATTGCTTTTCCATTCTTCGGAAGTATGGAATGAAGTTGAACCCCGAAAAGTGTACGTTCGGGGTGAAAGGAGGAAAGTTTCTGGGATACATGGTCACAGAAAGAGGGATAAGTGCAAATCCTGAGAAGATCAAGGCAATCCTAGATTTGCCCCATCCGAAGAACCTCAACGAGGTACAATGACTTATTAGGCGTCTAATGTCCTTAAGTCGTTTCGTTCTCGTCTGCAGAAAAGAACCTTCCGTTCTTCAAAATCCTCCGGAAGGGAGAGAGCTTTGAGTGGACCGCGGAATGTTCTGAGGCTTTTGAAAATTTGAAAAAGTACCTCCATTCCCCTCTGCTGCTCTCCAAACCCTTGGAAGGAGAACCACTCTACCTCTACCTAGCAATCACGGAAGAGGCAATGAGTTCCGTACTAGTGCGGATTCAAGCAAATGATCATTTGCCAATCTACTATCTTAGTAAAGCCCTTGCCGGGGCGGAGACAAGATATGTGAAGATTGAGAAATTTGCGTATGCTCTGGTTTACACTTGACGGTTGAAACCATATTTTAAGTCTCACAAAATAGTGGTACTAATCTGGAACCTTTGAAACAGGTCCTAGGAAAGCCCGACCAATCAGGACGACTCTCTAAGTGGGCGATCGAGCTAAGCGAATACGACATTTGCTACCAGGCTCCGTCAGCCAAAAAGGCTCAAGTCCTCGCCGACTTCTTAGCGGATTATCCAGAGAAGGATTCAGAGAAAGTCCCTGACAAGCAGGTGCTCGAGTGCTTAATCACCAAGCATATTGTCCGAAAGCCAGTTCCGCCAAAGTTCAACCCGGAAAACCTCGAGGAAGCCCAGTTCATCAATCGGCCCTTTCCTTTGTCAGATGGGGAAACTCGGGTCAACCCGATGTTTCTACTTGGTGATGTTCCCAGAAACTCCAGTGCTGACAACATCAGAACGGAAATCATGGAAGGGGATGAACCAAGAGCGGAACCTCAGCAGCTCGCAGGAGATCTCCAAACCCAAAAACATCCTTCCGATATCTGGACATTGGAAGTGGATGGTTCTTCCACTGGAAGAGTGGGAGGAATCGGAATCTACCTTAAGAGCCCGGATGGCGCGGAACTCGACTATGCGATTTCCTTGGAGTTCAAAGTTACCAATAATGAGGCTGAGTATGAGGCACTTTTAGTGGGGCTGCGTCTAGCCAAGTCACTCCAAGCCCGGAAGGTCAAAGCTTACACGGACTCACAGCTCGTCGAGGCCCAATTTTCAGGAACTTTTGCTACAAAAGGTCCTTCGATGATCAAGTATCTTGAGCTACTCAAGAATGAGGCCAGCCACTTCGAGGAATTCACCTTGGAAAAGTTTGATAGAGCTTGGAACGATAGAGCTGATGCCTTGGCAAAATACGCATCTGCTCTGATGACTCTGAAGGAGAGTAATCCTACTCACCATTACTGACTCATCCGTCATGAGTTCCAGTTCGGCGGTCATGATACTTGACACGGGAAGAAACTGGATGACTGAAATTTTTAACTATCTCAAGGACGGATCTTTGCCAGTCGATCCGAAAGAATCAAGGAGTGTGCAATGCCGAGCAAATAGATACTTTATAATGGGTGACGATTTGTACAAGAGATCTTTTTCCGGGACTCACCTGAGATGTTTGAACCCATGAGAAGCACAAACCGTCTTGGAAGAGATACAACTAAGTCGGGAGTCATTCCGGGGGGAGGACTCTCGCCCAGAAAATCATACGACAAGGCTACTATTGGCCTACCATCGGTAAAGATTCCGCCGACCACGCCCGGAGATGTCAGGATTGCCAATATTACGCAAACATCCCACATCGTCCGACGAACCCTATGATTCCGTCAATCATAGCGTGTCCGTTCGATCAGTGGGGTATCGACATTGTCGGACCATTTCCGAGGGGTACCCAACAGAAAAAATTTCTCATTGTGGCGGTAGAATATTTTACCAAGTGGGTAGAAGCGGAGGCTGTAGTGACTATCACGGAAAGTCGAGTGCGGATCTTCATTTGGAAGAATATCATTTGCCGCTTCGGCCTACCAAGAGTTCTAGTCTCGGATAACGGCGCTCAGTTCTCAGGCAGTAGGCTCAAGGAATGGCTTGCCTCCTTCAAAATCGAACAACGTTTCACATCCGTCGGATACCCACAAGCCAATGGTCAGGCTGAATCCACAAACAAGACAATAGTCAAAATCCTGGAGAAGCGTTTGAGAACTTCCCGAGAAAGCTGGGCAGACGACCTGGAAGGCGTGCTATGGGCTCATCGCACCACTCCACGGACTGCGACCAAAGAAACTCCATTCTCCTTGGTATATGGTTCGGAGGCAGTCATACCGTCTGAGATTGCCGTTGAGACTTTGAGGATCCAAGAATTCGAAGGCAATGCAAACCGAGAAGCTCGGATATCCGACCTAGACTTGCTCGAACAGAAAAGGTCTGAGGCACTGGCGAATATCCATAGGTATCAGGCAACTGCTGCCCGAACCTACAACAGGAATGTTCGAGCGGCTAACTTGCAAATCGGAGACCTGGTGCTTCGACGAGCCGACATTTTGAACAATATTGGAAAACTCAAGCCCAAGTGGGAAGGATTCAAGAAATCATCTTCTTGCTATTGAATAGATATGGAAATTGGAAGTTGGATTTGCACGACCAAGGCTAAGAGGGATTCGGAGTATTTATAGAAGTAACGAACCAATAGGCGTCCGACACGTCAGAACTTCGACGTTGACAATGGGCTTAAACTATTCATTTGGGTTGAACAGTGTTGGGCCAGACGGGTTTATCCAATCAAGCCTAAACAAGCCCATCAACCACGTCCGAGTTTCTTAGTCATTTTACAAAAATATG
Source organism: Plantago major (assembly GCA_026545765.1). Classification (NCBI taxonomy): domain Eukaryota; kingdom Viridiplantae; phylum Streptophyta; class Magnoliopsida; order Lamiales; family Plantaginaceae; genus Plantago; species Plantago major. The sequence goes on along the minus strand of CM048840.1, from coordinate 25,075,325 downwards.
TGCGTCAATATAATCCGACGAAGCTTGCACAAGAAAAAGATGGCGATCTCATCTGAGGCAAAATAGTTCGAATTTTATAGACAAAATTATCCGAACATTTACATAACAGAAGTACAATCTGGAAAGATCCAAGGATCAGTACATACTTCCACGGGGCATACCCCGCCTTGTTCCTTTACCAGATCCCAGAAGTGGAGCCCTGAGATTCCGAGCCATCACCGCGAGCTTCTTGAGCTTGCTGCTGCATTCGGATCCTCCTGCGGATCATCCTCACAATCCGCTCCCTTTCTGCGGCTAGCCCACTAACTATCCCCAGACACGGAGGAGGGTCCCCTTCGAAGTCAAGGATGATTGGATCATCCACGGTCCCCTCTCTGGGATAATATGGGGGATGCTTGACCCCGCAGGCACAGTCCACCCAGTGATGGAAGCGATCAAACCTGGAATGGTTTAGTTCTCCGCTGCGGCCGGACATTTGACCGACTTTCTGGAAGGATAGGGAAATCTGATCAGGAGAAAGGGTTAAAAAGTACAACAGTAAGAAAAGGGCACTTACCCCTTTCTTATTTATAGTAGTGACAAACCCGTACGATCTCAACACATGTCACTCATCCGACGGCTTGGAAGTTGATGGGACGCAGTAATAATGACAAATTCACTGTTTCACCTTCCTCCCTTCTAGAAGAATTACGCATCCCAAGGGTCGATTGAATTTAGCAATCACGGACGGTACGAAATTCGTGAAACGATGGTTTTGACTTCTACGTCGGACGCCATCTACTGCGATCCGTGTTCTTTAAAGATGTGTTTTATGATAGTAAAACATACGAACGATGAATGGAAGAAACAAAGCGGAAGACAGGCAATGACTCGGACTTACGAGAAATATTGTTTTACAGACAGTTGGTACGGATAAAAAATAAAGCAGCATTGTTCAAGGCATTGTTCCGTGCCACAAAGAGATGCGATTCCGACATTACATAGGTTTCACGGGCATACCCGGATTCTTCATCGAGGATCGGACCTATTTCTTCAATTCGAGGCGGATCAAGATGAAGCGAGTTGGCGGCTTGACTGACAAAGGACTCAAACAAGTTTGAAGTCTTGAAAAGACCAACTACGGGAAGGCGGGAAGGCATGTAATACCAGTCCTTGAGGAAGGCCCGGTAATTCTCGAACGGGACGAAGCACACCTTTTGTAAGGCATCCGGCACACACTTCGGAAGGAAGGGTCCACCGTTCTTGATCTCCAATTCTCCTTCCTCAGTGACGAGTTCCGCAAACTCACAAGCGGCCAACCGATCGTCCGAGACAACATCCACGGGAACTTCCACGCCGTTAGCATCCGCTGAAGGGTTTAACCCTTCCGCCTTCCAATTGAAATCTTGAGGAAGTAGCCCCTTGGACTGTAGTTGACCGATTGCAGCGGAGAACCCATTCAGCCGAGATTCGTCGGACTTGTCTGCCATGAAGAACTTGAAAGAATCCGACCTCATAAAATCCCGGCCCGCCTCAAGACGAGAGTATTGGAGGTCTTCAAGCAAGAAATCCTTCATGTCTCGGAAGGCCCTCATTGATTTCTGGGTGAAACCCTCCTGCCAATCCAAGTCCGCCTTGATTGCCTCCCAGCTGGTCTTCAGCTTATGGAACTTCACCTCGTGCTCCTTCAGCTGCATCTCCAACTGCTTCACTTTTTCGGCCTCATCCGCGGACCTGGCCGTGGCCTTGAACAACTCGTGCTCAATGGTAGCCCGCTCACTCGCCTTCCACTGCATAGCTCGGATGAAGCACCCGAGCTGCAAAGAATCCGTATAGACATAAGTCGCACGCTTGTCATAAGGATAAATGAAAAAACTATTAGGAGATCACGAACCTGCTGATATAGCACATTGAGGCCGACCATTCAACTTGAAGTCCGCAGCACGCCATACTCCTTATCGAGAGCGGCCCTTTCACGGTAAAACGGCGGCATTGCGCTCTTGCTTGATTGGGAGGCCTCCGCGGGAGCTCTTCTCTTCCGCCCAGACGTTATGGCATCCCGCATGAACACTTCTTGTTGAGGCCCGGATCCAGCAGCGGATGGTGGTCTGGAGGTAGTAACGCCTTTCAGGCTTTTTTGCACGCCGAGCTTCACCCTCCTCCTTCTTCTCCTCACACCGCGAACATCTTCTCGATTCTCGGAAGAAGACCAGAGGACGTGTTGATGATCTCGCCCTCTTGACCGTGGCGAAACTCCGGAGATCGTTTTCTCTCTCGCTTCTTCTTTTTTTTCAGCGAGTGTCGACATGATATAGTTGAACCAGTGAGCTACATAGCAATGTAAACATTTTAGAACGCGGACGAATAACAGAAAAACAACAGGAATATCGGAGATGAGAAAATTCATAACGAGACATTCAAAACACGGAGTCGCACGAATCATAAGTTAGACTCCTTACTGAAATCTGTCTTTCCTCCGACTTCCACGGCATCGGTCAGTCCGCATAGATATGGCAGCGGCTGACAAATTAGTCCGTGGAACGGGTAGGTAGGCGGATCATTCTTCTTGTGGATCTCCGCCACCCAGGGAGCAACGTTCTTCGAAAGCGGACGCCAATCAGGGATACTCTCTCTAAGGAATTTTGTGGGCAGCCCCCATTGTTCCCTCTGTCTCTCGGACATCCTTGGCTTCAAAGCCATCCGTACAAAAATGTACCTATCCCACCATTTCGACCCCAACGACGAGATGGAGTCCGAGATGAAGTTATAGGGTTTCCTATTCATAAAAGTGTAAAAAAGGGGATTCCATTTGAAAAGAGACATGGAAAAGCTGAAGTTTTCAAAATTCACTTTTGCCTTCTTCTTACAAAGATTACAAAAAATAAGGTTACCGGGGACTTGGGGATAACCCGACTCGGACCTATACCAATATGGTTGAGGATGTTCTTGATTCCGTGGCAATGGGAATCTTCCATCCGAGAGAAAGCGACCTCGTGCACATATACCCAGTGGTGGGTTATAGAATGCATGCAGGATCGAGATCATTATTTCTACAGACTCAGGGATCTCCCATCTTCGCCTCATTTCCAGAATCTCCTCGGGCCGGACCCTCGATGGACAGGTAGGAAGAAGCCCGTCCGCGTTTAGCTCTCCGAACTCGTCTACTATCACTACTGCAGATGCGGGACGAGGAAATTTGATCCTTGCCGCCTTGGCACCACAGCCTTCAACCAACGAAAGGCTAGATTGAGCGGCAGCTACGGAGTGCAATACAACCCGACGACCAGCACCTCTCCGAGGATGGACATCGGGAGAACCTTCCTCTTCTTCCTCCCCGTCTTCACCTTCTTCCTCTCCGCCTTCTTCAACTGACCACCATCAGGTCTCCCAGATGTACCAGGATTGGACGGACCTGTCTCTACCACAACACGGTCCTCCACTCCAGCCTCGAACATCTCCACGTCATCAGCCTCATGCCCGCTGTCGCCTGCCCGTTCAAGTTGAAGCTCATTCGGATCTATAGGCTCTCCCACACCGCCTATAGTCCGAGATTGGACCAACGTCCTCACCTCATTAACACCTTCTTCGACCACTGGCCCGTCCGTCGGAGGATTGACTGTTTCATGGGTTCCGTGCCTAGCGTCGGAATCTCTGGAAGATAAGACATCCACGAGATAGTCTTCTACGGACACGTTCACGTCCGCGGATTCACCGCCCGAATCTACTCCATCCTGGTAATCCCGCACCTCGTGAACGTTTTGACTATCGCTCCCGGACATCCTAGGGCAGAAGGAAACGGATCAGAAACGATGATTGTTATTGTCCGAGAGTTCATTTATATGTCTTATTAAGTCCAGAGGTCCGGGAAAAGTTTAAACCCTAAGATCTTCTATACACAGAAGGACAGGGGCCCCAAGACCCTGGCACACGAAGCTGTACCACTGGCACCACAATCTGCCCCTCATGGCATGGCAATAAAAGAAACAATTTACAGGCGAACACCACAACCAATACCGATTTATCATCAAGTAAGCATGCATTATCAAGACGGGTTGTGTCGGACGGGACGTACCAAATAAAAGTGCAAGGCATCAGCAAGGAAAATTGGCATATTATAAGCATGCAGCAAAAACACATCAACTACCATCTCAACCGAAGGTATCGCAAGAGCCAATTACTAAAGACAAGCACAATTACGGAAGCAGCAAGGGAAGCTACACTAGACATGCAATGGGCGTATAGCGAATACAGACAACTTTAACAAAGCCAAAAAATGAGGGGTACTTACTTGCTATACTAAGTCTCATAAAAGTCCATATCAATTTGGAAAGTCCAAAAAGTCCATTAAATTTCACATAAAATTATCTAGGTTTAAGAAATACTCACAACCCACTTTGAATCTCGTGGATCCGGGTCGCTGGGCTATTTTCTTAATGTTGGACCCGGGTCACGGCTCCAATCTAAGTGTAAAAGCCCTTTTTCTCTTTTTTTTATCCATTGTTTTCTTCCTGCTCTCCATGAAACCGACAGCCATGGCGGCGATCAACTTCTTTCGCCGATTTCCGATCTCATCTCTCTACTTTTGGTCGATTCATTGCGCGATCATCAGGTAATGGATGTTGAAACTTAATTTTAGTGTTTTTGAATTCGATTTGTTGCTTCGTTGCTTGGTTGTTGCATCTGTTTTTGAGATCTGGATTTGAATGTTCGACTATTTTTGAAGGTGTTTGACGATGGCGAAGGTGTCGGTTGTTGATGTTGCCGGTGCCGATGTAGATTCCGATGGTGGAAATATGAGTCAGTTATCGAAGATTCCGGATTTGAAGGAAAGCAGATCTAGATCTGAAAGCAACTCACAAATCAACCAAGCTTTTTCGAAGAAGAAGAGAAACAACAATGGGAAAGGAAATCATCAACAACATGCCGGTGGCGACGAAACAGTCGTCAGGCATGGCATACAAGGTGGAGCATATGGTTCTGTCAATCTGTAAAACCCTGAAATCCTTCTCGATCTCGATAACTACGTCAACGAGCAAGTTCGTCTCCAATTCTCTATGTGTATCATTTCGATTTTCCTCATTTCGATTTGATTGAGCTTCGATTTTTGCAGGTTTCATCGAAGACCTATAGCTTGAAGGCGAACCTCTTCCTTCTGCTCCTCTATAAGGTATCATCTATTTTTGTAGATTTGATTTATTTATGTTTTCGTTTTGCTGTATGTTTAGTGGTGAATGTCTGTTAGTTTGTCAATTTAAATGGTTCCAATGGTACTGATTGCTACTTGCTTAATTATCCCTTCACTTTACTGTTGACATTCAATGTTGTGAAGAGTTTTGTCACCGATTTAATTGGAAACTTTAGTGAATTGTGCATAAATCAGAGTTCAAAATGTAATATAGTTGCACAGTCGCTGCATAAGATTAGTTAGTATTTTGAAACATTTGCTTGGGAGAATGTGACCTGACTGTGAGTATGGTTCAACTCTAGAATAGATTGTATGTATGGGAATACTGACCTTGGGAAGATGATATCTCATATATTATACTCTAGAATCAGAGTTTTGTGGATTTTTAGTGTTGTGTAGTAGCTCAAGTTCTGATGCTTTGGACAATTGGACTAATGAAATATGAACATAATTATCTAGTAAGTTTTGTCTAGTTTTTAGATGATATTGTCTAGTTTTTACTAAATATTGTATAGTTTTATTATCAAACATAAACATAATTGTTTAGGAAGTTTTGTCTAGTTTTTAGAGGATATTCTCTAGTTTTTACGAAATATTGTCTAGTTTTATTATAAAAAATGAACATAATTGTCTAGAAAGTTTTGTCTAGTTTTTAGAGGATATTGTATAGTTTTTACAAAATATTGTCTAGTTTTATTATCAAACATGAACATAATTGACTAGGAAGTTTTGTCTAGTTTTTAGTGGATATTGTCTAGTTTTTAGGAAATACTGTCTAGTTTTATTATCAAATATGAACATAATTGTCTAGGAAGTTTTGTCTAGTTTTTATTAAATATTGTCTAGTTTTATTATCAAACATAAACATAATTGTGTCTGAAGTTTTGTCTAGTTTTTAGAGGATATTGTCTAAATTTTACGAAATATTGTTTAGTTTTATTATCAAACATGAACATAATTATCTAGTAAGTTTTGTCTAGTTTTTAGAGGATATTGTCTAGTTTTTACAAAATATTGTCTAGTTTTATTATCAAACATGAACATAATTATTTAGGAAGTTCTGTCTAGTTTTTAGTGGATATTGTCTAGTTTTTAGAGTATATTGTCTATGTTTTACTATAAATTGTCTAGTTTTTTTGTATAAAAATTATATGTTTAGTATAAATTGTCTATGTTTTACTGTAAATTGTCTATGTTTTACTGTAAATTGTATAATTTTTTTTGTATAAATTGGCTATGATTTAGTAGAAATTGTCTATGTTGTTTGCTGTTGTTGGTTTAGTTTTTTTGTATAAATTGTCTATTTTTTACTATAAATTGTCTAGTTTTTTTAATTAAATATTCTATATTTTAGTAGAAATTGTATATGTTTTTTTTGATGTTTTTGTTGTATGTATTAGGTTTTCGTAAAAATGGTGGCCGAACAAAGAAATTGAAACGTTGTGGAAGAAGGTGTCTACGAACAAGTCGAGTGTGATGAAAGCTATTTTGTAGATTTATTTAATGTTTTTAAAAATACATGTATTTTTATAGGTTGTAAATTTTTGATTATTTTGTATACTTAAATTTTTTGTTTGATGAATGAAATTGAAGTTCATGTTTATTTTTCTAAATTTTTTTTCATTGGATAAATAGGTTGTTACTAATGTATACATGTTAAACATAGACATTTTTACGATAAACATAGACAATTTGATGACAAAACTAGACAATTTGATGTAAAAATCATAACATGTGGATTTGGATGAACATTTACGAGCTAAGTAACTTATTTAAAAAAAAAAATCGCGGGTTGACCCAGCCCGGCGGGTCGACCCGCGAAAATTAGGCTGTCTAGTTTTTAAGGTAAATTGTCTAGTTTTAACGTTTAAGTGGACTTTTTGGACTTTCCTATACATAGGGGGTCTTTCGCAAAACGGACTCTACTTGCTAATATTCAAACAAGAAAGTTCAACGGACGATCAAGTTTGGATAATGCCCCGAGGTTACAGATCTCAGTTGGATAGCCCAAAGTCTTACAAGTCCCAGTTGCTCGGATCGATCTTGTGTTGTTTGAATTGCTTAAAGATTGCTCAGACTTTCAATTTAGCTAAAGTGTGAAAGTGACCGATCGCCTAACTATTTATAGGGGCAAAGTGGGAAGGCCAAGTGTCACATCACTTAGGTTTAAACCGAGACCGTTGATCTGTTCAAATCCAACGGTCATGACGATTCACGAATAGATGGCTAACAGCGCATTACGTTTAGTGCCTGACAGAGGAGTCTCGTCACTTGATCTCAACCGTTGAGGCTTTCCAATCCAACGGTCGCATCAGTCCCCTCGGGATCTTACCCCAAGGGCCGGACAAGCAACTCGTTGGACCCTGTTGATTTACTGTTCAAAGGTCCATCAGGACCATTTCACAAATTTGGCCCAACGGATAACCTCCTACTTGATCTTCCTCGAAAGACTTCGTCAGATCCTAACCGTACTCGGACCCATATATCTCGGATACAAATACCTTTTCCCTCTACAGTCCCAGTTATGTGATAACTCGGACTGTAGACGGAAAAGGGGGGGAAAGAGATATATTGAATCCTTGAGGACACGGACGGATCCGGCAAAAAGGATTTTTTCCTTTTTCTTTTAACTAACGATTCGGACACGCTCCACGACATCGATCCTCATAGTTACCAACTATCTTCTACTAAGATACTTGGAAACTGGGGGACATATGTTGATACGGAAATGTGTCCAATCCGTTAAGGGCGCCATAGAGCGTGTCCTAGAGCGCATCAAGGCTAAGATAGCCATTCAAAGCTAGTCCGACCTTCGAGTGGTCCGTCCTAAAGGAAACCATCTCAGGTCAACTAGTACTCACAAGTCAGCACGCCATTTCAGCTAGGTCCGACCAAGCTAGATGGATGACTTCCGAGCCAGACAAAAGGGTACTTGGTCCTCCCAAGTACCGCAAACTGTCAGTTCTAAGATGCTAAACAGACCGGACGAGAGAATCTCGGACGCCACCAAGACTGAGAAGACCAAACGTGTTGTGAGAACCGAGAGGCTTCCGTGGAGCTCTAAGGTCCGGACACCTAGAGTTACCCAAGGCAGAGTCATCCAATCATGTGAATCTGTCCGAGGGACTTACACGGACCCAACATGCGGAACAGTACTCTTAGAGGGAAAGGACCAAACTACCCTCCCAGCCCATTAATTAGTATTGGATTACTATTCACTAATGGGCCATGGGCCAAAGGTAGCATTGGTGTCCAAATCTGAGGCATACACTTGGCATCATCTTATGAGCTACTTCATAAGTATACGATAACTATAAATATAACACAAGGTCCAATACCTTGAGGTAAAGGGAAATCCCCTAGGAAATTGTGTTGTCTCCTAAGTCCTAAACATCCTTGATTTCATTACCTTTCCCATTACTATTGCATTGAGAGCTTTCATCTCTCCTTTGAGTAAAGCCTCCTTCCGGATTGACTTAGGCAATCCGGGTAACCCATTCTAACCCCCCCCCCCCACTTAGTCCTTTCAGGTACTCTTGCTCGGACAAACCTTCTCTCGGGCTTCAAGTTGGAGGCGGATCTTAGATTAGGTTACTTGAAGTAGTAGTGTTGGTGTTTGAGGTTTTATCCCTCAACAAGGAGCATACCCGTATAATGCTTAAAAAGGACTCATGTCAATAGATGTATGATAGGAAGTGTACCACCACTCAGCTTGATCCAACAATCTGCTCCACTTCCTAGGACATTGACCAGTCATGCATCTGAGATATGTCTCCAAACATTGATTCACTCTCTCAGATTGACCATATGTTTGAGGATGATATGCAGTACTCATGCTCAACTGCACACCCACCACTCTAAACAATTCCTTCCAAAACTGACTTGTGAAAAGTTTGTCTTTGTCAGAAACAATACTTTGAGGCAACCCATGTAATTTATATATGTTATTCAAGAATAAATCAACTAATATAGATGCAGTAATTGGATGTGAAAGAGCTATATAGTGAGAATACTTGCTATATCTGTCAACAACCACCCATATAGTATCTTTCCCATCAGAGCTAGGAAGTTTCTCAATGAAATCCATAGTAATATGTTGCCAAGCTTCCTCAGGTACTGGCAGTGGCTGTAACAACCCTAGTGTCTTAACATGTTCAGGTTTATTCAACTGGCATACCTGACATGATAAAACAAATTCCCTCACCATGGCTCTCATCCCTGGCCATAAAAACACCATGCTCATTCTATTGTATGAAGTTGTAACACCAGAATGACCACCAATAGAGCTTTCATGCATGTGTTTAACCATTTGACCCCTCAAATCAGTGCTACTACCCACATATATCTTGCCCTTATACCTCCAAATAGCTCCATCACATTGAAACAATGACATATTATCAGGGGCCATAGCCATGTCACTTATTACCCTAACCACGGTATCATCTCCCTGATAGCTCAATGCTAATTCATCCATCCACACAGGTTGTAGCACAGATAGAGCATAATGCTCACTAGCTTCCACAACAACTCCACTGTGGTCTCTCCTTGATAGAGCATCTGCCACTCTATTACTAGCTCCTTGTTTATACTCAATAGTATAATTAAAGCCCAATAGTTTAGTCAGATATTTGTGCTGAGTAGGAGTAGAAACCTTCTGATCCACCAAATACTTTAGACTCCTCTAATTTGTCCTTATAACAAATGGCTTATGTAGCATGTATGATCTCCATTTCTCAACTGCTAGCACAATAGCCAAAAACTCCTTCTCATAGACTAACAAACCAAGATGCATGTTACTCAATGCTTTGCTAATGAAAGCAATATGATGCTCATTTTGCAATAGCACAGCTCCCAACCCTTCATAACATGCATTAGTCTCCATTACAAACACTACATCAAAATCAGGTAGTTGTAGTACTGGAGTACTACACATGGCTTGCTTAAGTTGCTCAAATGTTGTAGTTGCCACCTCAGACCATTTGAACTGTACCTTTTTAGTAAGCTGGTGTAATGGTTTTGCTTTGACCCCATAATGTTGAGAAAACTTTCTGAAATAATCAGTCATTCCCAAGAAACCCCTCAGAGCCTTGAGTGTAGTAGGAATTGTCCAATCCATAATAGTTTGGATTTTCTTGGGATCTGGTGCTACTCCCTTAGCACTGATAATGTGGCCCATATAATCAACTTCACTTTGCCCAAAAGCACACTTTGATCTCTTTGCAAATAATGTATGTGTATGTAGTAGCTCAAACACCTTTCTCAAATGCAACATGTGAGACTCCATATCACAACTGTAGATAAGAATATCATCAAAGAAGACCAAGACAAAAGTTTTCAAATGCACTATGAAAATATCATTCATAAGGGCCTGAAATGTAGCAGGTGCATTAGTGAGCCCAAATGGCATCACTTTGAACTCATATAAGCCAGAATCTACCACAAATGATGTCTTCTCAATGTCACTAGTGTGTAACCTGATTTGATGATATCCGGGTCTCAAATCAATCTTGGAAATCACTTTAGCTTTTCCTAGTTCATCCAACAAATCATCAATTAGAGGTATAGGATAGCTATCCATGATTGTGCAAGTGTTTAACTTCCTGTAGTCAACACACATTCTCCAACTTCCATCTTTCTTCTTCACCACCAAGACTGGACTTGAGAATGAACTATGGATAGGTTGGATGAAACCACTGTGTAACAATTCCTCTACAATCTTCTCTATCTCTTTTTTGTGCATATATGGATATCTGTAGGGTCTTTGTTTGAATGGTTTAGTATCAGGAAATAGAGTGATCTTGTGGTCATTTGATATGTGGGGAGGTAGGGTAGTAGGCACAACAAACAAATGGCTATATTCATTCAATAGTGGCTTCGACACAGCAGGCTCTTGAAGTACTTCTTTATCTCCTACTTGCATTGCAAAGAAGCATCCCAGCACTGACTTCTTTTCCTTAGTAAGTGTTCTCTGCAACCCCTTACCAGACATGAACTTAACCCCTGCCTCAGATTTGATACCCTGTAGTAGCACCTCCTGACCATTATGTACAAATGACACAGTCTGATTCACGAAGTCAAACATCATCTTACCCATGCCCATTTTCTTCATAAGATCAACTCCAAGCACCATATCATACCCACCCAACTGTAGAAGCATGATACTAGTTGTGAATTTATGATTTCCCATCTCCCATTGAAAATCATTACACTTAGAGTTACACTCCAACTTCCCACCACCAACAACTGTCACTAAAAATGAATGTGCAAGCTCCATTTTACAATCTATTCTCTTTGTTGCTGCTTCATCCAAAAAACTATGAGTACTACCAGAGTCCACTAGTATAGTGAGTAGATTGTTTTTTACTTTTCCCATGACTTTGATAGTCTCAGGTGGTGGTTGACCCCCTACAACATATAAAGAGATCATAGGCATCCCCTCATCCTCCATTAAATCAGAAGTGTCCTGGCATAGAGCAATTGACTCATCTTGCTCATCCAATACTATCACAAACAACTTCCTACACTGATGTCCATAAGTATATGGCTCATCACAGTTAAAACACAACCCTCTCCTCTTTCTATAATCCAATTCTTCTTTACTCAACCTCCACATCACTGGATATCAAAGCTAGTAGTAGCTATGCTCATATCACCAACTCCCTTAATGGTTTTAACTGGTAAGCTAGATGGCCTAGTAACAGGTTTACCCCGATTCACTGCTTCCAATAACAACTCTTGTTTCCTAGCCCTCATAATAGTTTGATCTAGAGAACTAGGTGACAACATTTCCACCATATACTTCACCACAACTTTCAATCCACTCAAAAAACTGCTAATGAAATAGTGTTCATCTAGACTACGATTATGAGTCGCCATTAACTATTTCAACTCTTCAAATTTAAACACACATTCATCAACACCTGCAGACTATTGAGTTTGTTAAATTCACCAATAAATCCTTCACCACGTACTGAAGTAAAACGAATTAACAACAACTCAACAAAATTCTCCCATTCCATCGCCTCTCTCCCCTCAATGTTATCTAAATACCAGTGCTCAGCACTTCCCTCCATATACATACCAGCTAAAACCACACGTTCACAGTCATTCATAGGAGACATGAGGAAATATTTTCTACACTTACGCATCCACGATCGCGGATCATCACCACTAAACTTTGGAAAATCCATTCTAGGCAGTCACAACTGCTCAAAAGCTCTAGAATTAATGTGATTACCTCCTGTTTCATCCGGATTGTGACGATTCACGGAGTTATGAAGCGGCACTTCAACCGATTGCCAATCACTCGCCTCCACCAGCTTCTGCAGCATTTCCTCCACCTTAGACTGAGAACTCTCCAATCAATGCTGTGATCGCATCAAAACTTCAAAATTAGCCTCCAATTTTGAAATCCGATCGCTGTGATTCGTCTTCGCCATCGCAACGACAGTAGCACTTCGATCCGAGTATGCGCAGAAATGGCTCTGATGCCAAAAATGTTACGGTCAGTCCTCAATCACGTGAGAAATGAACAATAATTGGCACAATCAAGCTAAACGGTTACCATTAGAGATAAGAGAAGGATTCACGAAGGAATCTGAGTCAATTCAATATATTTTCAATGATGAGTGTTACAATTGAGCTACAATCCCCTTTTATATCAAAAGAAAAGAGAAAACAGTTGAATAAAAGAAACAATCGTTCAGCAACCGTAGATGCCCAAGACACGTGTCTTAATCCTACGCGTTTGACAGTTACGACTTACGCTCTCCCGTCTTGGCATAACAGACGACTCGGATCTTAATCCCACTCATGTTTTCTCTTCGGGGCTTTGGTTCTACGATCGCATCTTAAATTGCTTGCCACTTGGTCCCTGGATCATAGGGTGTAGGGATGTGGTTAGTGTGGGATTGAAGTTTCGATTTCTTATGAATATGACCGAAGACCTTGCTTTAAATTACTTGTCACTTGCTTTGATAAAGAGCATAGGGTGTAGGAGCATTGGCAAATATTGGTTGTATTTAAGGAATTGACGGTTTTGGGCTTTAACCTTGTTCTTTTAGTGCACTTTTCGTTGCCACATAGACCATCACTTCCGGTCATGTTTTATATGTGTCGGTTGTATTCCGCCTATGTGGTCTTGGTTTAGGTTTCGACCGCGATCCTTCACTCCCGGCTAGATTTTGGTCTAGACATACTAGACGATGGGGTGACCAAGATGACAATGAGATTTCACTACTTGGATGGTGGTTTGGGTTTCTCTTTGGAATTGAAAGATTATACCTTGTGAGTGGAGAGAAAACACTTGTTATTATTTGGAGTCTTTGAATGGGGTAGAGACATATGTTGGAGACTGGAAATCGCAAATGGAACCATGGCAGGAAGAAGATAGGCTACTGCAACCAAACAATGGTTCTTGGAAGAGTAAAGTAATGGCAAGGTTGAGATATAAATGTGGTAGTGATCTTTGTGGTATATATAAATTGATATTGATGTGAAGTGTTTTTGTAATGGTTTGGGCATGTAAATATAGAGATCTCTTATGCTCATGTAAACCCTTTCAACCCTTTCAAGTATATTAATAAATTTTTGTTGTTTAAAAAAAAGATTATTCAAATAATTGAATTTTGCCAAAACTCTGACTTAAATTGTGGCTTGAGTTTAGTACGTATCAAATACTCGTACATCGAATTCAGCATGTATTTTAATTAATCCCTATTAACCCTGAAGGACTGGATCCATATCTATTTATTTTATGTCGGCATCATACATAAAATAATTTTAGAAGTACTATTAGACAAGTGGAAATTAGCTAGGTGGATGTGTATCACGACATGTGAAACAATAGTTGGTGTCATGGAATATAGTGGCCATTTCTATTTAAGGTAGAACAATAGTAGTATAGTACTAGCTAGTGCTATCATTTCTTATTTTTTGCAAACTTCAGTTAAACACCTTATCATTAAAAAGAACTATTTTGTCTATATATAGTTTTAATTTCTTAATCTAATTAGGTGTCCTAAAATTTTACATCATATACAACTCAAAAGAATAAGAGATTGTTAATTAATATATGGGCATGGTATAATACCGTGCATATTTCTCAAAATTAATAGTATATATTTGTCCAAATTAAGAAATTAAAATGAGATAAATTGGTAGAATTTAAAAATAAAATTAAAAAAAAGGAATGTGACAATATTGTGGAGAAGTCACATTACAACAAGAATAAGCATAAGTCACACTTATACATGACATTTAAGTGAACTGTTGTCGATAAACAATCAAGTAACACTTCGACAAGTGTAGGTGATGAATAATTGACATTTTATATTGTGATTAAATATTAACTAGTTTATTGCCCTTCGAGATTCGACGGGTATTACAAAAAACATACATAAAAATATCACGAAACAACACATTTATCATTCAAAGAAAATGTACAAAAAAACATATAAACTACTATACATTATTCGAAATTCCAACCCATGTATAATAAAGAGATAAATTGAAATCAATCATTTCCTGTAAAATAAAATTTAAAGAAGAGTTAACACATTGTGCTAGTAGTAATCATTTATTGTAAACAATATGTTCAAGTCTTCAAGGTTTGTAATAAATTTAAAATTACTTTATAGTTTGTCGAATACCTCTTTGTATATATACAACATTTGTATTCGTATCATATAGGCCTGTAATTGGATAGGATGCAACTTGATCCCGTTAAAACCCGACAAATTATTTATGTATGGGTACGGGTTGGGTTCTACACCCGCACCCGTCCAAAACTCGTCTTTGCCCAATACCCAACCCGCTCTAAGACCCAATTCGGATCCAACCCATACAGGACTCGACTCGAATTCGACTTGTACCCAAATTTGACCCACGTTCTGCCCAGAATCCGATCTGGCACAAGTTTTCGTCAGGGGGTTCACAAATTTTTGTGAAAACATGTGGAAAATTGATTTAGTGAAAAAAAAATCGCCCGGGTAGGATCACCCAACCAAAAAACGTTTTCGCGAAAACATGTGGGGAACTGTTTTCGTAAGATAAAATTCTTCGTCTGGGGTAGGGTGGGTGCCCCCCCCCCCCCAAGAAATTTTTTTTTCCCAGGGTAGGGTGGGTGGGGTAAGGGTTGTGCAAATAAGATGCTCGCCCGACCTGTTCGCATTTCACTCGCAACCACTGATTAATTTTGAAAAAAAAAAAATACCGGGTTAAGATTTTTATAAACCGCCAATTGGTTGGTGGGTGGCGGGTTGGTTGGGTGCAACCCGCCCATCCGCGAGATTGTTTACGTAAAAAACATGTATATATGTAAAATAAATTACTTGTCACTTAAATAAATAGATAGAAATATATAATAGATTAATATCAATAAAACTACGGTTATTTCATACAGTATAAACTAAGAAGCTACCTATGTGAAAATGGTACTTCATCATTTTGCTTGCTTTCAAAATGTTTTGTTAATACAATGTAGTAATTCACCCGCCAATCCGCCCGCCATTGTTATCACTCGAAACGCCATGGCTTGGAAAATTATTCTACCCGTCGCGTGTCGGACAAATAATCACCCGCCATAGGCGGGTTGGTTTGATTTTTTGAAGATACCCACCAATACCCGCCCGCACTCACCCCTAGGTTGGGTACCCTACTCTAACCCCCCACCCCGTCTGACAAAAAAAATTGCGAAACCATGTGAAATATTATTTTCGTGAAATGAAACATTTTCGCCTAGGTGCATGAAACTGTTTTAATTGTTTTTCAAAACTTCGGGTTGGGTTTCATTTCTAGGTCTTCCTGACTTTAAAATTCCGGGTTGGGTACGGGTACAAGTTTTAAAATTTGGGTTTGGTGCGGGTATGTGTAATAAACCCCGTTAAAACCATCGGGTTCCACCCCACAAATTTTGTAATGGGTCGGTACGAGAATATGGAATAGGGAAATTTGTGTCGTCTGATGGACTCATCATCATTCTAGGTATTAATAAATTTCCCCTGCATTCATTCCATATAACATATTTGCTTGAATAACATGCTTTCCAAGATTTGTTACTAAAAGCCTTGTTGTATTACAAAGTTCGGAAGCTTGATCAATGTTACACAACAACATGATCATGCAACCAACCTTAAGAACAATCATGTGATTAGGGAGTCCAAAACAATTGATATTATTCAGAAACTCAACCGTGAACACTTCTGAGATACATCATCTACTCTACTCAAGCTATCAACGCTTAAACATTCAACGTACTCACCATGAATTTTGGAACTAACGTACTCATTAATCTCATTAACAATATCATTTGTGGATGCCAGAATGGTTCGATTAATGATGTAAATTGGATCTAGTGAGAGATTGGCCAAGTGCTCTAGCAATGATGGGTACGTAATGTCAACAGTGGCATTTATAAGATCACCTAACTATCTGATGAGTAGATCATCGGGTAGTTTTATATCAACCTCACCGTCATTATTATTACCAGCAACACCATCACCAACTTGTAAAATCCACTCCGCGAACTGCCTGGTCTTGTTTATCTCAGCAGGTGAATTTCCATACTGCATGTGATGTAAGATTTAATGTTAATCAACTCTATAGTTTAACAAAACAAAATTATTGAAACAAAAAAATTACTTGCAACCTCAGGTTTTTAGTTAATTTGAGGACTTCACATGTTGCACATATTTTGGATGAGCATATGGCTGCATTAACTATATCGTATCTTGTTCCGCCAGGAACCACAAGAGGAATATGACTGAAGTCTCCACAAAAAACAACCACAAGGCCAACAAAAGGGTCATGAGGGTGATGCATAGCATCTCTCAAGCTCCGATCAACTGCCTCGAAGCAAAATTTATTCGTCATAGGAGTCTCGTCCCGTATAATAAGCTTAGTAAGCCTTAATAACTCTGTAAAATCAGAATTTGCACTGATCTTTGAACATATTGAGTCCTCATTACGATGAAGTGGTATGTCGAATCTCGAATGAGCTGCGCTACCCCTTGGAAGCAATAGTGATGCAATACCACTCGATGCAACTGGGAGAACTATATCTCCTTTGGATCTCAATCCCGAGCAGAAAGTTCCCCATATAAAAGTCATCCATTCCTTCCATATCCACATAAGAACAACACTCAACCTTTACCCGAATTGACAGAAGAGATTATCTTCTCGTAGATTGTACGTTGCTCCTCAGTCAATCGCGGATACAACGAATTGAACTCTTCGCTCTCAACATATTTATCGTTAGACGTCTCATTCACTGGTCTGTAACACTGTTTATGATGTCATTTGAAGGTATAGGCATACCTTCAAATTGTCAGATAGTTGTAGTTTGATCTTAAATGATTCTCAATCTCCAATAAAGACAAATCTTTAATTAGATCATCCACAAGTTTCAGACATGTATATTGTAATACAAAATATGAATGTAATAAAGCATATGTATAAGTATGTCAAATAAAATAATATTGAACCATAGTTTTTAGTACCTGGATTGTTTTTTCTCCTGTGTTGGGTATTCAATAGGTCATCTGATAAGAATTCTCATGCCTTCAACCAAACATCTTTAGGAATTGACATGATGTGAGGTAGAAGCAACAGTGTGAATTGATGACAGGGGACGAAGACTAGTAACTTGCGTTAATTATTCCACTATCGTACCCCTTATCATCAAATAAGAGATCTAAGGAACCACGTGCGAACTTGTATGAATCATAAATAATACCATTGATAGTTCTGATATCCTCATAGCAAGTCAAACCTCTTAATTACATGATTCAACATGAGTCTCATTTAGTACTGGTTCTCATTAATAATGTTGACATTATGTATACGCCCAACACTTTGTGCTTTTGTCTTTTTGCGAGACCATATCTTCTCTCTTTCATTCCAACAATAATGTTGTGGCAATTCATGATACAAAGGCTTTCGGGCTTCAGGATCGACTTTGTTTAGTTCGAACCACAGTAAAATTTTTGAGTGTTTTGCATATGACTTCTCTAGTAATCGGGCATGTATACACCATTTTTAATGTTCACACTTTGCCAACCCTCCAAGTGGAATGATAACCTCTCAACTGCAGGAGTCCTATAATGTATGTAAAATTCAAATATTCTTCATATAGCTTCACATGCAGAAGCATACCAGCCGTCAACATGCATCATGATTTAATCCGGATTGTTCTTGTCCACAAAACTAAGCCATATACGGTCACTCTCCTTGGATATATACTTCAACAAATACTTCATAGACCACCCCTAATTGCAGAATTCTATGTTCATGTGCGTCAATACTTCAACATCAATTGATGATTATATGGGATTACATATCTAACCAAATCTGTAATAATGAAATAGCTTAATAACAGGTTACACGTTGATATTAATTATCTTAAAATTTAAAAAGCGAAAAAAAATCGATTTAGTTAGATTAAACCTATTGTCAAGCATTTGGCCATTTTTTTTCGACAGTTTCATTTGTATCCCTTCTCTTGTATATCTGGTACCCATTCTCACATTTGTGTGTGCTCTCATTGTAACTCTTGGGAAAGAATTTTGGACATTTACCCTTCTCCATGGACGGAGCAGTACGCTGCATTGAATCACACAGATCGTGCATCATGTGGTTTGACACGACTTCATACAGTCAAGATGTTTCTCTTTTTCAGGAAGCTCAGCACATATATAATCGTCAATGTTATATTAATGGAAGAACACATGGAGATGCCTATTAAATTACAATAGACTTCATGAGCTACTTGAATTATGAACATGTATGATTTTGATCACATTATCATATGTGTTGATACGGATATGTGTCCAATCCGTTAGGGCGCCATAGAGCGTGTCCTAGAGCGCATCAAGGCTGAGATAGCCATTCAAAGCTAGTCC
Organism: Plantago major; assembly: GCA_026545765.1. Classification (NCBI taxonomy): domain Eukaryota; kingdom Viridiplantae; phylum Streptophyta; class Magnoliopsida; order Lamiales; family Plantaginaceae; genus Plantago; species Plantago major. The sequence goes on along the minus strand of CM048840.1, from coordinate 25,056,263 downwards.
GACCTTCGAATGGTCCGTCTTAAACGAAACCATCTCAGGTCAACTAGTACTCACAAGTCAGCACGCCATTTCAGCTAGGTCCGACCAAGCTAGATGGATGACTTCCGAACCTGACAAAAGGTTACCTGGTCCTCCCAAGTACCGCAAACTGTCAGTCCTAAGATGCTAAACGGACCGGACGAGAGAATCTCGGACGCCACCAAGACAAGAAGACCAAACGATCCGATGAACCACTGAGATGCTTCCGTGGAACTCTAAGGTCCGGACACCTTGAGTTACCCCAGGGCAGAGTCAACCAATCATGCGGATCTATCCGAGGGACTTACACGGACCCAACATGCGGAACAGTACTCTCAGAGGAAAAGGTCCAAACTACCCTCCCAGGCCCATTGACTAGTATTGGATTACTGTTCACCAAGGGGCCATGGGCCAAAGGTAGCATTGGTGTCCAAATCTGAGGCATACACTTGGCATCATCTTATGGGCCACTCCATAAGCATGATATAACTATAAATATAACACAAGGTCCAAGACCTTAAGGTAAGTGGGATTCCCTAGGAAATTGTGCGGTCCCCTAAGTCATAAGCACCCTTGATTTCATAACCTTTCCCACTACTATTGCATTGAGAGCTTTCAACTCTCCTTTGAGTATAGCCTCCTTCCGGATTGACTTAGGCAATCCGGGTGACCCATTCTAACCCCCCCATTTAGTCCTTTCAGGTACTCTTGCTCGAACTTCAAGTTGGAGGCGGATCCTAGATTAGGTTACTGGTAGTAGTAGTGTTGGTGTTTGAGGTTTTATCCCTCAACATTTTTGGCGCCGTCTGTGGGAAACTTACAAAAAGGTCTGTGTTTGTGTTGTGCTAATGGCTAGAACGAGACGAACAGCTCGGATTGGTACCGCTGGCGTAGGAACTCCACCACCACGCCCGCGAGGACGTCCGCCCACCCGGGGACGAAGGGCCGCTGTGGCTGGAAGGAACGCCGGAAGGAGATATCCGAGCGACGGGCGAACCGCCAGCCCATCATCGGATGAGGGAAGAGACACCTCGCTTAGGGGAGGCCAAAGTGTCCCTGTGAATGTCATGCCTATGGACCATGGATAAGGAGTAGCGCGAGTTTCTCCGGCAGAAGCTCAAGGCCCTACCACAGGACAACAGTTTATAATGCCCGATGGTCGCGTTGTCCGCACAGGCGACCTCGGACTAAGTGAAACTCAGTTTGATAGATTGCTTACGATTATCCAAGGATGCCTAGGGTCCAACAATGCCCATCCTCAGCAAGCCACTCCGCCATTGGCTACTCCGGTTCAAGCGGAGCCCGCATTGTCAAGAAACAAACAGCGTCCGATCCAACAGAGGTTGGGAGATCAGCCGCCCCATGAGGATTTGCGAAACCTTCTAGAACGACGGGCCTCTGCTTCGCAAGTTCGGGGTGAGGGAAGCCCGAATGGGAGGAGAGAGTACCACGAAGGGGGTAATAGGCATCCAGGCGGTCCGCGACAAGCCCCCCTGAGAGACAGAGATCATGTAGCGGAGAACATTCCAGTGGTCCGGCTAGACGAACTCCCCGCTGATGTCGCAGTCCATCCACGGACAGGAGAGGTCGTGACAGCGGACGAAATCTACGCCCAGCAAAAAGCTTTAGAAACCCAAATTCTGAACCTCGGACACCTGGTAAAGGACCACGAGCAGATCACTACAAGCGCACCAAATCCTCTGTGTGATGACATCATGAGGGAAAAAGAAAGAAATAGAAACTCGGACCAAGTGATTCCGAACTTGGAATACTATTACGGGGATAGTTGTCCCGTGGGTCACCTGACAAGGTACAACAACAAGATGGATTCCAAGGGGCTGAGTGACAATACTAAAGCTCTCACGTTCTCATCTACCCTCTTCGGAACGGCTATGCCGTGAAAAATATGTATGACAATTTTTTATTTCTTTTTTACTTCAATTCTGATAAGCTAACTACTTGTTTCCTACAAATCCACTAATTAAATCAACTAGTTGAACTTAGCGTACTCTAGGTGAGTAGAATTTGACTTCAAAGGAAAGAAGCAAGAAGCCTTTTGTGCAATAATGTCTCTTTCCTTTCACCTGTGACCGGTGCCGTGGAAAGGGTAAGAAGTCGATTGGTACACTACTTTGCCAAACAAGTCAATAAGGTCATATGCAGATTTATCTTCTAAGTTCTTAGCACGGTTCGGAAAATCGAAAAGAAGAAAACGTACCGTGGAGCACCTAGCCGAAGTTATCCAAAGGGAGCAGGAAGATCTTCGAACTTTTCTAGATCGCTTCAATACGGAAGTACTCCGAGTTGAGCCCCATAGTATTAAAGAACGGGTCCGTCACCTGTACGCTAATACTTACAACTCCGAGTTGCGGAGGAAGCTCTCTAGTCAGGAAGTGAGGAGCGAAAAACACTTGGATGACATCTGTGAGGAGGTGATGTACGGAGAAGAATACCGAAGGAACGTTCCAGTCCGAGCAGGATCGAAGAAAGGGAAGGAACCGCAAAGACAAGAACAACACCGGGGGAAGTTTGACCCGAAGAGAGATCACAGAGACAAGGGCATTTACAGAGAGAGGAGTCCGCCCAGGAGATTCGCGGACTATACGCGCCTTAACAAGCCGAGATCCGACATCTTGGCCACCATTGTTGAGAAAAAAGTTGGACATCCAGTGGCCCAAACCATCCCATAATCGGAGAAACAGAAATGCGAAAGGATACTGCAAATTTCACAAGAGCCGAGGTCATGAGACCGACGACTGTATCCAGTTAAAAACAGAGGTCGAACACCTGGTGAGAGAGGGCAAGTTGAAGGAGCACATATATGCGGACGAGCCCTCCAGGCATGATAGAACGGAGCGGAGAAGGGAGGATAACGCCATTGACCCGCCACCTCGCCCCCTATCTTTGCCACTTCCGCCAGTAGGCTATCCGCCGCGCACGGAAGGATATCCGTACAGATACGGCGATGAGATGGAGATGGAGAACCCTCCGTACAGCGGAGTGATCAACACTATCGCAGGCGGACCCTCTGGAGGTGATAGCAGGAATGCAAGAGAGCGGATCGCCCAAAATCTTTGGAACAATGATAGGGCGTATGGTGCCCCCGCGATTCAAGGAACAAATGTAATATCCTTCGACGATAGCGAAATCCCCCCTCCTACGGCAGGAGGCGAGGAGATTGACAACCCGGATGTTCCTCTTGTGGTTTCATTGACCATCGCGACTTATCGAGTGAACAAAATTCTGGTGGATACCGGGAGTTCCTCGAATATCATTTCTAAGAGGACCCTAGATCAGATGGAGTTGGGAAGAATCCGCTACGACAGAGTTCACACCTCTATACTAGGGTTTGGAGGAGGAACTGTTCGACCACTAGGAAGTGTTATGTTACACATTTCACTCGGAACCTTCCCGGCCAGGGTCACACAGTCGGTCCGATTTGTTGTGGTTGACCAGACGTTCGACTACAGCGCCATCTTTGGGCGCCCAGGACTCAATCAATTCCGGGCTATTTCATCCACCTTACACAACAGAATGAAATTCCCAACTCCCTTCGGAGTAGGAGAAGAGGTGGGAAACATCCGAGAAGCTTGGGAGTGTTACATTATGCCACGAGAAGGGCATCTGCTCCCATTATGGCAGTCACTGTGACCTCCGATCCGAAAGCTGTTCTCCCGCCCAAGCAGGAGAATCTGCAGGTAGGAGTAGGAAGCCAGAAAGAGAAGTTCCCTCGAACTGCACGGATCGAGCCTCACGAAACTCTCAAGGAAATCGAGATTGTTGTTGGGAGCCCGGAAAAGAAGACTAGAATCGGAACAGAGATGAGTGCAGAAGTAGAAATGAAACTTATTGCTTGTCTCCGGGACAACAGGGATGTATTTGCTTGGATCACCGATGATCTAAAGGGAATAGATCCGAGAATCGCTGTTCACTGTCTGAACATGGATCCCTCGATCGAATATATCTGACAGAAGAGGAAAGACTTTGGCCCAGTCAAGGACGCAATCATATCCGCTGAGGTTGATCGGCTCCTGAAAGCAGGGCACATTGAAGAAGTTAGGTACTCGGACTGGGTCTGTAATGTGGTACTTGTCGAGAAGGCCCCAGGAAAGTGGAGGATGTGTAATGACTTCACAAGGCTCAACAAGTTTTGTCCGAAGGATCCTTATCCACTACCTCGCATAGACCAGTTGGTAGATTCTACTGCGGGATGTGCACTCCTAAGCTTCATGGACGCATATCAGGGCTTCTATCAAATCCGTATGGCCAAGGACGACATCAAGAAAACAGCCTTCTTCGCAGCAGGAGGAGTGTACTGCTTCAAGGTGATGCCATTCGGGTTAAAAAATGCGGGAGCTACATACCAACGGTTGGTAAATAAGATGTTCAAGGAGGAGTTGGGCAAAACTATGGAAGTCTACGTGGACGATATGCTTGTTAAAAGTAAGACTGAAGAAGAGCATATTGAGCATCTCAACAATTGCTTCTCCATTCTTCGGAAATATGGAATGAAGTTGAACCCCGAAAAGTGTACGTTTGGGGTGAAAGGAGGAAAGTTTCTAGGGTTCATGGTCACAGAAAGAGGGATAAGCGCAAACCCTGAGAAGATCAAGGCAATCCTAGATCTGCCCCATCCGAAGAACCTCAACGAGGTACAACAGCTTATTGGGCGTCTAATGTCCTTAAGTCGTTTCATTTCCCGATCCGCAGAAAAGAACCTTCCGTTCTTCAAAATCCTCCGGAAAGGAGAGAGCTTTGAGTGGACCGCGGGATGTTCTGAGGCTTTCGAAAATTTGAAAAAGTACCTCCATTCCCCTCCGCTGCTCTCCAAACCCGTTGAAGGAGAACCACTCTACCTATACCTAGCAATCACGGAAGAGGCAATGAGTTCTGTACTAGTACGGATTCAAGCTAATGATCATTTGCCAATCTACTCTCTTAGTAAAGCCCTTGCTGGGGCGGAGACAAGATATGTGAAGATTGAGAAATTTGCATATGCTCTGGTTTACACCGCCCGACGGTTGAAACCATATTTTAAATCTCACAAAATAGTGGTACTAACTACGGAACCTTTGAAACAGGTCTTAGGAAAGCCCGATCAATCAGGACGACTCTCTAGGTGGGCGATCGAGCTGAGTGAGTACGACATTTGCTACCAGGCTCCGTCAGCCAAAAAGTCTCAAGTCCTCGCCGACTTCCTAGCGGAATATCCAGAGGAGGATTCAGAGAAAGTCCCTGACAAGCAGGTGCTCGAATGCCTAGTCACCAAGAATATAGTCCGAAAGCCAGTTCCTCCAAAGTTCAATCAGGAAAACCTCGAGGAGGCTCAATTCGTCAATCGGCCCTTCCCTTTGCCAGATGAGGAAACTCGAGTCAACCAAATGTTCCTTCTTGATGATATTCCCAGAAACTCCGGTGCCGACAACATTAGAACGGAAATCACGGAAAGGGAGAAACCAAGATCGGAACCTCGCAGCTTCTGTGAGATCTCCAAACCCAAAAACATCCTTCCGATATCTGGACATTGGAAGTGGATGGCTCTTCCACTGGAAGAGTAGGAGGAATTGGAATCTACCTTAAGAGCCCAGATGGCGCGGAACTCGACTATGCGATTTCTTTGGAGTTCAAAGTTACCAATAATGAGGCTGAGTATGAAGCACTTTTAGTGGGGCTGCGCCTAGCCAAGGCACTCCAAGCCCGGAAGCTCAAAGCATACACGGACTCACAGCTCGTCGAAGCCCAATTTTCAGGGACTTTTGCCACAAAAGGTCCTTCGATGATCAAGTATCTTGAGTTACTCAAGAATGAGGCCAGCCACTTCGAGGAATTCACCTTGGAAAAATTTGATAGAGCTTGGAACGAAATAGCTAATGCCTTGGCGAAATACGCGTCTGCTACAGCGGCTCTAGATACGAGGAGAGTAATCCTACTCACCATTACTGACTCATCCGTCATGAGTCCCAATTCGGCGGTCATGATAGTTGACACAGGAAGAAACTGGATGACCGACATTTTTAACTATCTCAAGGACGGGTCTTTGCCAGTCGATCCGAAAGAATCAAGGAGTGTGCAATGCCGAGCAAATAGATACTTTATACTGGGTGACGATTTGTACAAGAGATCTTTCGTCGGGACTCACCTGAGATGTTTGAACCCACAGGAAGCACAAACCGTGTTGAAAGAGATACACAACGGAAGCTGTGGGAGTCATTCCGGGGGAAGGACTCTTGCCCAGAAAATTATACGACAAGGCTACTATTGGCCTACCATAGATAAGGATTCCGCCGACCACGCCCGGAGATGTCATGATTGCCAATATTACGCAAACATCCCACATCGTCTGACGAACCCAATGATTCCGTCCACCATAGCGTGTCCGTTCGATCAATGGGGTATCGATATTGTCGGACCATTTCCGAGGGGTACCCAACAGAAGAAATTTCTCATTGTGGCGGTGAAATATTTTACCAAGTGGGTAGAAGCGGAGGCTGTAGCGACTATCACGGAAGGTCGAGTGCGGACCTTCATTTGGAAGAACATCATTTGCCGCTTTGGCCTACCAAGAGTTCTAGTCTCGGATAACGGCGCTCAGTTTTCAGGCAGTAGGCTCCAGGAATGGCTTGCCTCCTTCAAAATCGAACAACGTTTCACATCCGTCGGATACCCACAAGCCAATGGTCAGGCTGAATCTACAAACAAGACAATAGTCAAAATCCTGGAGAAGCTTTTGAGAACTTCCCGAGAAAGCTGGGCAGACGACCTGGATGGCGTGCTATGGGCCCATCGCACGACTGCACGCACTGCAACAAGGGAAACCCCATTCGCTTTGGTTTATGGCTCAGAAGCAGTCATTTCGGCGGAAATCGCGGTCGAGACTATGCGAGTTCAAGAGTTTAATGATTCCGACAATCATAAAGCTCGGACATTTGACTTAGATATGCTGGAACAAAAGAGAACAAAAGCCTTGGCTAACATTCATAGGTATCAAGCAACGGCAGCCCGGGCTTATAACAGGAATGTTCAGGCAAAAAACTTGCAGGTCGGAGACTTAGTACTTCGCCGGGCCGACATCTTGAGCCACGTTGGAAAACTCAAGCCCAAGTGGGAAGGACCCTACAAGATTGTCGGAGCGAGAGTGAACGGGAGTTATGAATTAGAAGATGAACACGGACACTCTCTCAAACGTACCTGGAACGCTAGAAATCTTCAAAAGTTTTACGCGTAGGACGGATTAAGCGGGTTTTTGCCCAGACCGTCTGATTGTTTTTGAACCTCAACTGTTTATCATACGGGACTCCGTCAGTTCTGTTTTTATTATCCCTTTTTGTCTTTGGCCATGCAGCTTACAAGTTGTAATTGAATTTTCGTCAAATCAATGCAACTTTTATCTTTCAGATTCGTAGATTCGGAATTTATCAGACATGGTAACAAGAAAAGACACAATGAATTCTATTCATATATGCGAACCAAGTGTACAAAATACTGCCAGCGCAGTCTACAAATCTCGGATCTTTGTCTGGACATGCACGACGTGGTGCACGGTCTACAGAGAAAGTTTCCGGAGAAACACCATGATATACCCGCATACGGGTAAACGTGATAAAATCTCTGTTGGCAATAGGAATACAGTGCAATGAAGAGCGAAATACCGGCAAAACAAACGACGTGAACAAGTTGAAACAATCGAGTTTTCTCCCAAACCATCTTTAGAGACTCCAACTCTCTTGAAATCAGGAAAACATAACCAATTCAAGAGAGATTCGAGCCACTAAAGGAGGGTCGGAAGAAAGGAATAGAGGCTTGAGTGGCTTCTTGAGGCTTGGGCTGTGTCTTTATGTAGGACAACCCGACCAATCAGCGTCCGCCACGCCGACAGGTCAACTTCAACATTGGGCCTGAGACTGGATTATTTGAGTCATCCAACACAAGCAGGCCCATCAAACCTAATTGCTAGTTGATTTTGTAATACATGCGAGTCAACAAAATTTGACGCGGAGAGAGTGGGAGAACGGGCAATTTTCAGAAATCAGTCCAAATGTTAAAAACATAAAGTTAAGTTGTACGGAGGTTACAAATTACAAAGGTCCGAGGACTATACATATTTTAACGGGGCATACCCCGCCTTGTTCTCTCAACGGATCCCTGAAGTGGAGCCCTGAGATTCCGAGCCACCACCGCGAGCTTCTTGAGCCTGTTGTTGCATTCGGACCCTCCTGCGGATCATCCTCACAATCTGCTCCCTTTCTGCGGCTAGCCCACTAACTATCCCCGGACACGGAGGAGGGTCCCCTTCGAATTCGAGGATGATTGGGTCATCCGCGGTCCCCTTTCCGGGATAATGTGGGGGATGCTTGACCAGTACATGGCCCACCCAAAGGATTGAAGCGATCAAACCTGGGATGGTTTAGTTTTCTGGCTGCAGCGGACATTTGGACGGACTATCTGGAAGGATAGGGAAATCTGATCAGGAGAAAGGGTTAAAAAGTACAACAGTAAGAAAAGGGCACTTACCCCTTTCTTATTTATAGTAGTGACAAACCCGTACGATCTCAGCACATGTCACTCATCCGACGGCTCGGAAGTTGATGGGACGCAGTAATAATGACAAATTCACTGTTTCACCTTCCTTCCTTCTAGAAGAATCACGCATCCCAAAAGTCGATTGAATTTAGCAATCATGGACGGTACGAAAATTCGTGAAACGATGGTTTTGACTTCTACAACGGACGCCATCTACTGCGATCCGTGTTCTTTATAGATGTGTGTTTTATGATAGTTAAGCATACGAACCATGAACGGAAGCAAATAAAGCAGAAAGCAGGCAATAACTAGAAATTACGGGAAATATTGTTTTACAGACAATTAGTACGGCTAAAAAATAAAGCAGCATTGTTCAAGGCAACGTTCCATGCCACAAAGAGATGCAAATCCAGGACATTACATAAGTTTCACGGGGCATACCCCAGATTCTTCACTGAGGATTGGGTTGGCTCGGATCCAATTCTCCACTGCGAGGCGGATCGGCAGTAGATGCGTTGGCAGCAGCTTGGGCAGCCAGGGCTTCCGCGAGCTCGAACAGGTTGAAATCCTCAGCGAGACCAACTACCCGGGAAGGCATATAATACCAGTCCTTGAGTAAGGCCCGGTAATTCTCGAACGGGATGAAGCACACCTTTTGTAAGGCATCCGGCACACACTTTGGGAGGAAGGGTCCACCGTTCTTGATCTCCAGTTAACCTTCCTCAAAGGATGGATCCGAACTCACAAGCGCCAATCGATCGTCCAAACAACATCCACGGAACTTCCACGTTAGCATCCGCAGAAGGTTTAACCCTTCCGCCTTCCAATTGAAATCTTGAGGAAGTAACCCTTGATCATGGTCGACCGATGGCAGCGGAGAACCCATTCAGTCGAGATTCGTCGGACTTGTCCGCCATGAAGAACTTGAAAGAATCCGACTTCATGAAATCTCGGCCCTCCTCGGGACGAGCGTATTGGAGGTCTTCCAGTAGGTAATCCTTCATTTCTCGGAAGGCTCTCATTGATTTCTGGGTGAAACCCTCCTGCCAATCCAAGTCCGCCTTGATTGCCTCCCAGCTGGTCTTCAGCTTATGGAACTTCACCTCGTGCTCCTTCAGCTGCATCTCCAACTGCTTCACTTTTTCGGCCTCATCCGCGGAACTGGCCATGGCCTTGAACAACTCGTGCTCAATTGTAGCCCGCTCACTAGCTTTCCACTGCATGGCTCGAACGAAGCACCCAAGCTGCAAAGAATCCATATAAACATAAGTCGTATGCTTGTCATAAGGACATAATGAGAAAACCATTAGAAGATCACGAACCTGCTGATATAGCACGTTGAGACCACCGACCCGCTCAACCTCGGGAAGTCCGCAGGCACGCTCATACTCCTTGCCGAGAGCGGCTTGGTCAGTCGGTAGAACGGCGGCCAACTGCTGCCTCTTGCTTGCTTGGGATGTCTCCGTGGGAGCTCTCCTCTTCCGCCCAGACGTTATGGCATCCCGCATAAACACTTCTTGCTGAGGCGTGGATCCAAAATGTTGGTGGTTGGAGGCACAAGCGCTCCGAGTAACAGGGGCTTTGCCCTTGTCAGGCACCCCCATGACTTGCGGGTCTTCTCCCGCCTTGTTCCGCCTCTCCTCCTCTGCAGCGAACACTGCCGCATTCTTGGGATCTCCCATAGGAAGACCAGCGGACGTGTTGATAATTTTGGTCCTCTGACCAGCGGCGACCTCTAGAGATTGTTGCTCTCTCTGCTGCCTCTTCTTTTCGGCGAGCGTCGACATGATATAGTCGAACCAGTGAGCTACATAGCAATGTAAACATTTCAAAACACGGACGAGTAACAGAAAATCAACAGGAATATCGGAGATGAGAAAATTCATAACGAGACTGTTGGTCCAGATAACGGCAAAGTAAAAGACTAGAGGGGGGGGGGGTGAATAGTCTTTTAAAACTTTTGTCGATAAAAACTATTTCTCAGATATCTGAATAGATATCTGATACTTAGAATCAGAGCGCGGAAGACTTAATAAAGATAAGTGCGTAAAGCTTAAAGTGTGTGTGTGTGTTGCTGAAATGTAAATACAGAAAGGTAAATAACACAACAAGTATAGTGGTATCTGGAGGTGGCGTAATCTTCCAACTAATCCACTTCGGTCTACCAGAGACCTAGAATTCACTAGAACAGATAATTGAGTTCACATTACAATAATCCTATTCTAAGATTCTTAAACAATTGGTTCCCAACCAAATGTTCCCCCTGAGTTGTTCCCCGGCTTTCTCAGCCAAGTACTTCATGTACTCAGAAACCTTTGAGTTATTCCCTAGCTTCTCAAGCTAAGTACTTCCTATACTCAATAACCTTGGAGTTATTCCTTAGTTTCCCAAATCAAGTACTTCCTATACTCCGGTAACCTTGGAGTTATTCCCTGATTTTTCAAACTAAGTACTTCCTGTACTCCATGCCAGTTATGGTGTTGGTTTTGGTTTGAGTTGTCAGATGAGCTTCTTTAATAACTTGTTCAGTTATTCAGATAGCTCTGTGAATCAAGTATACTTAATACACTTTTCAATGTATGGTATCTTGTTCTTTTTACTAACCCAAGTCTTAGATAAATGTTCAAGAGAATGAATCTCAGATACTCAATCTTTCGTTTCAAATCTTTCACAGATAGCTGTACTTGTTTAGGATCAGGACACTTAGAACTTCAGTGTTACTCAAGATCAAAAGCTTTGGTCGCAACAGAAAGCTTTGAGGATAAGTAATTTGCTTTGAGAGAGTAAGATGTTCAGTAAGTTCTGTGTAGTTCAAGGTGTGTCTCTCAAGCAGTCTAAGTGTTGATATTTATAGATGAATTTGAGTGCCGTTTGAATAGTATCCGTTAGGCTCAAATTCAAACTATTGATATCTGTGTATAGTACTGTAGCCGGTTTTGTCTTCTTCTTCAAAAGCTGCCGTTGCTTTTATTCAGACATCTCTGTCCGTGCATTAAATGCATTGTACTATACTTTTTGTCCTGTAGTGCCAACGGAACTATGCTTTGTATCAGAGACTAGTGTTATCTGATTCTTTGCACATCCTTATCTTCAATCTTCAGATACCACTATTTATTGAAACAACTTTGTTTGCGATATATATATTTCTTTTTCAGAAATGTGGTTAATGCTCAAGGTATCTGAGAATAGATATCTGTGGACACTTTCCTTGTTTTCAGATAGGCCTCTTATTTCTCAGATATCTCTTGTGACACAGTTTGTTTAAAACTATTCATGTCTTCAAGATATCTGGCTAAGATATCTGAAAAACAGTTTCAGTAATCTTGTGCAGTTTCTTCAAGTCTTCAATGTCGTTGAGCTTGTTCTGCTTGGATGTCTTCTTCTTGGTTTTCTCTTCATAAAATAAAAATTACATTTTGAGACCTAGCATCCTATACAAGATTAGTTAGACTATCATACTTAGTGAGTTTCCTCTTTTACAATGTTCAAGTGAACCAAGAGTACTAATCACCTTTCTGAGACTAAGATAAGTCATCATGTTGCTGATCAAAATCTAAATAGATATTTCTAACAAAATATCTTACAAATTTCCTAACAAATTTCCCAAGAAATTTCCCAACAAATTTCCCCCTTTTTGATCAGTCAACGATGACTATCTAACCTATTACAAATCTGGATGAGTGAACAATCCAACACTTAATCTTTTCTTAAGATCTTCAAATTATTTAATTAAGTGCAGAAAGTAAACATCAACCAAATCACAAGGTGTGATCTTTGCTGACAAGTTATCTTTTATATAATACTATCTGAGAGTAAGTTCTTCAGATAAGTTATAAAGAGAGATTACAGATAACTTCAAAACATAGAACAAGTTCGGCTCAGTCAGCAAAAATACAAAAACTACATAGTAAATTAGGACAACAGGAGTAACCAAGCTCCAAGTAAACATCCTAATAAACTAGTCTTCAAGTCTTCAATCTCTTCAAGTCTTCAACAGTATTTCTGTGGATCAATCTGCAAATTTCCTATCTCCAAACCTTTTGATGTCATCAGAATAATCATAGAGAAGTGTTCTGACGAGCATCTCAGTGTCTCTGGCAAATCCACAGACCTCTTTATAGGTTTTGGTAGGATTTTTCTTGACAAAATGTTTGACCCACAGGTACTTTCCCCACTTCCAGGCATGCTCTATTCTGATATCTGAAAGCTTGAAGTATTCATAGATAATCCTCAGATATCTGATGTCACCCTTGTATTGATCTTCAGTTAGATAGAACGATTCATAGGGTTCTACAGCGAGTCTTGCTCTTGTGCCTGTTCCTGTGATATTCAGAATTCTGTGCACATCATCTGGCTTTCCATATGGACATTCATCAGAGAGGTCCTTTCTCATGGCTTCAGTTCTCTTGACAACTTCAAAATCCAACCAGGCTTTAATGTGATTGGTGTTGATCAAGGTTGGCTTATCTTTTCTCCATGCCATAAGTTGTTTATGGATTGGTTCTGGAAATCTTGAATTTACCAATAGATGCTTAAGTTCCAGAATCCAATAGCCATTTTTCTGATTGATGCACCAGAGATGAGGAATCATTGTCATACTTCACATACTCTATTTTGGCTTCTTCGCCCGAGTGGAAGTTGACTTTGTCTTTGTTCACCTCGACTGCTCCTTCTTTGTCTTGAATTCTCTTTGGGATTGTTGCTTGAAGAACCACCGGATAGACTTGGTATTTCCAGAGGTGTTTTAGTCGCTAGGGCTTTGACTATGGGCTCGATTAGGCTTTCAATTTTCCTTTTTACGTGAAGAGGAGCTTCATCTTCATCGCTTCCTCATCATCATCAAGATTAGATCTTGTGAGAGTTTCTGACCTTCTTCATTGCCCAGGGATTTGATTTGACCTTCTTCTTCTTCTTCAGAAGATTCATCAATCCCTTTAACTTGTCTTCTCCTTGGAGCCTTGGTACTCCTTGGAGGTTTCTGTGCCATGGCCCTTGTTATCATTTTAGTTCCTTCAGTAGGTTTCTAGGAAGCAGCTACTATTTGCAAAGCAGCTTGGCTTGAGGAGGGTTCATTGATTCTGAGTGGTGGCTGGGAAGTTTTCATGTTTCTTCTTCCTTTCTGAGCCGCACCAGCTCCAGATCTTTTCTTGTTTTCTTCTCCTTCTTCCCATTCCCCCTGACTTTGAGGTCCAGATTTGTACACTCTTTCCCCCTTAGTCATTGTTGGCTGACTCAGTCTCATAAAGGAATCTGAGAGAGAGTTAAAGTGCCCTTGTAAATAATTATAGGCAGTGACCAACTTCTGAAGTTCGGCTTTGAGCTCCTGATTTTGCTTGATAAGTCCATTGTCCTTATCAGTGAGCTCTGCCAATGGGCCTAGGATGGCATCTGCTTTTCAAAGAAGGTAACTTGCCTCTTGGAAAGCTTTTTCAGCTAAAGACGCATCATCGTCCCTTATCATTCCCAGATCTTTCTGAGAAATGACTATGCTAGTTGTTCTCTGAGTGATGAGCTCAGTGAACTTTTTCATTTCAGAGGGGACGGAGGCAATTACTTCCTTGTTTTGTGAAGACATCTCCTTTTTCAGATGAGCCAGTACTTGGCATCTGTTCATGTATTCATGGGAGTGGACGTTTGGCAGTTTGTTGAATATTGTAGGAGCAATCAACTTCCTTTTCAAGTGAGAAACCGCTAAATGTTCATTGCGGTGCTCTGCCAAAGTCTTGTCTTCTTCATCATCTGAGTAATCAGCCCAGTGATCTTCATCCTCTTGGACATTTTCATCGATTGTATCGAGTCCAGCAACCATCTCAGAGATTGGTTTCTTTCCTTTCTGGGGAGGAGGATGGTACTTCTTTTGAAGATGATGCAGCCTTAGCATCATGCTTGTCTTCAGATACTTCTTCAGTATCGAGTTCTTTGGTGATATCATGCACAACATCCCGTAGCTCTTTAACCTTAGAGTAAGCGATCATTTCTTGTAAGTATTGATCTTGTAGTTGATCAAGCTTGTCTCTGGATTTAGCTATTTGATCTTCCAGTTGAAGATGGAGCTGTTGTTCTTCTTCCAACAGTTGTCTGAGTTGAGCAGATCTGGTTTGAGTGTTTAAGATTTTCTGATTGGTTTCTTCAGAAAGTTCAACTACTTGTTCAGTAGTAACTGGGTGTTGGTTAAAAGATGGATGAGTAGATTTCTGAGGAGATGGAGACGGAGATTTCTGTGAAGTCTTCTCAGTGTGCTTTTCAGCAGCTGAGGCATCATTTCTTAGCGAAATTCCTCCGGCCCCTGGTGCAGGGGCATCATCATCATCCTTTTTGTCTGTGTCATCCTTTTGGTGATGGTCAGTGGGAGGTTCATCGAAGTAATTTTCGTTTATTTCTTCCTCCTCATCATCTTCAGATACAAGATTGATCACTTCCGGGATAGTGATCTTCTGCCCATTAACCTCTTCTTGTTCAGAAGGTATAAATTGCAGTAGTTCAAGGTGATCGGCTTAAATGCCATTTGTAATCTTGTCGACCATCCGCCTGCTCAAAGGCTTGTATCAAATCAGGCGCCACTTCTCTGGAGAAATCCTTATGCAATAGAGTCGCAACTGTATACTGTTCGGTAGGGAACATTGCATGGATGTATGTCTCCAAGTCAAGAGCTCGTGCTCGTCTGTTTGGTTGATCTGTGATTCTCAATATTTCAGAGAGATCAGAGCACCTTAACCTTTGCCATTTCTTGAAGCATTTAATGTGCTTTGGCAGGGTGTGAGCTTTGAAGAAGGGAAGTAGGTCCCTTGTCTCAACATTGGGAGCCTGCCTGCACTTGTTTGAGCCTGAAAGAAAGAGTTTTGAGTGAGCTTCAAAACTTTTACAGATATCTGAGGAGAGGTGTAGTTTAGTTTCTGAGTTACCTGAGTAAGTACTTCAGGCTCAGAGACTTGTTCTACTGAGACAATTGGTGTCTCAGATATCTTGTTGTGAGGCGGAGACTTGGAAGTCTGGTCCTCATCAACCTTTCTTTCTTGAACCTGAGAATTAACATTATCACAATACTTAGGAAATTTTATCAAGAAAACTTTAAGTGACAAGTCAGATATCTGAGAGGTCAATTACCTCCATGGGAGGCTCAGATACTTGTCTCGCAGAGACTTGTGCAGTCTCTGGAATCTTTTCTTGTGATGAAGGCCTTGATGCCTCATCAATTTCCATAGGTGCAGGGGATGTCGCAATTATGTCCCCTTGCACTTCTACTTCTGAGTGAGCCTGTGAGTAGAAAGCATTGATAATTTAGAGAAGATTTTAGTTAACCCAAGGTGAAGAATGTTTATCATTGATTTTCATATACCTTCATGCTGGAAGGCACAATGATCTGTTCTTCAGAAACCTTGTCGGTTTCTGGGTTTTCTTCTGGCATTTCTGCCTTATCTTCCTCTTTCTCAGTTGGAGCCTGTTAGAAACATTTACTTTAATTATTAAGCACATAAACTTATAGCTAAAGAAGTGTTATCTTAAGAATCCATTATTACCTGTGGCACAGGCTCAGATATCTTAAGAGGCGAGATTGAGGAAACCTTCTTCTCAGTTTCTGAGGTAAGCTTTTCAGCTTCCTCTTGTTTTTGTGTTTCTAACTCAGCCTGTAACAAAGAAGTTTTATGAGTAACAAGATGTATAAGCATAAAATTTTTCACAAGATAAGAGTTAAACCGGTCAGCTACCTGAGCAATTTCAGGCTGATTGGTCTCTGGAACTTGTGACCTTTCTATACTTTGGTCTTCTTGTCCCAGTGTAGTTTCTTTGCTTGAAGTTTCTGGTACTTCACACCTTTCCTGAGTATGCAACTCAGTTGCCTCCCCTGGTTGATCATTCTGAGGAAATGTCTCAGTTTGATCCCTCTCAGTGAGTTGGGGAACCTGCTCTTTTGCAGGATTTTCTTCAGCATACTGCATTGCTGGTAAGTCGAAATGGAGTTCATTTACCATTTCATCAACCACTTGTGGCTGTTGTTGTTGTTGTGTTTGTGGTTGTTGTGGTTGTCTGGAAGCAGAGGATTGATCACTTGAACGTTCTTCCAGACTTTTAGACTTGGCATTCTCATCATTATCAGCCAGTACTAAATTACCACTCATCAGGGCTTCTTGAAGTTGTGCATAGGAAACATTCCCTGATGAAGTGTTTGCACCAACAACCTTTGCTATAGGTTCAGCAACCTGTGGTGTAGGTTCTTCTTCAGATACCTTATCACCGCCATCACATAAGAACCTTAGCCCTCTTTGTTCTTTCTAGGATTTGAGAGATGACTAGTTCATCATCTTCATCGTCAGAGCTCTCATCAGCATTAGGAACTGATTGGTCCATTACTCCTGCGGTTTCTGCAGATAGGGCTTGGTGTTTTTCACCACTTTTGGCAGCATTTATGAGTTCATCAGCAAGGCTTTCTGCATTAGTCGCAACATTTCTGAAAGCACTTTCTCTTGCTGAGTCTACTTGTTCAGTAGTTGATAACTCTTTTGCAGTATTGATGATTTCATCTGCCTTTGTCAGTTCATCGGCAATGCCTGCAGATATCTGAGAATTGACAACCTCTTTGGGTGTGTCTTCCGTCCGCCAGACTTCTTTCTTGAAGTTCTGCTTCGTCGCAACCTTTTCTTCAGATACCTTTTCGGACTTTCGCTTCTTAGAACCTTTCGAGACCCAAGAACCTTTTTTCATCAAGTTTGTATACTGTATTTATAGAGTAGGTTATCGCTGGCTATTTCAATTGCTCTCTGAGCTCAATGCCAAGCTTTTCCAGCAAGTAGCATATCTTCAGACCATAGCCTACTGTGGCCTTTGGCTCAGCTAGTCCTTTGGCAATTTTAGGCTCGAAGCCTTGAATTTTCTTCACAAACTTCATGAAGGCGTACTTTCCCCAGTTAAAAGGGTTTTCCAGCCTTTTTTCTTGTTGATTCAGCAAGAACATCATGATCCATCGTTCTTGGCTTATCTGATCAGCACCTCCTTGTAGACCATCAAAGCATCTGTGAAGAATGCAAGCCAGTACATCCTAGTGAACCATCAGATGTCTGGTTCGGATGTCGAAGCTTGAACTCGGGGTGTATCGATTTTCAAGATCACACACGCCATCTCATGCTTCTTTAACACCTTCAAGGAGTTCATCATCCTTGGTGTTTATTTCAAAATCCTTTCCAAGATTTTGAAACTCAAACAACTTACGAAAGTTGTTAAGTCCGTATGATTTCCTTTCCTTGATCGAGGTTTTGATGTACACTATTTCAAAGGTTTGTAAACACAGGAAATAATCCTGGAGTTGTTGTAGAATTCCAACACATCGAGTGATGAAATTCCACTAGGTCGAGCAGATAGAAAGCCCTTGATTTGTGCCTTTTCAAGCATGTCAAGAATTAGCTTTATGTCGGCTTGGTTCTCTATTCCAGCCGTGAGGTATTCCTTAACCATGGCACCACCCCAAATCATTCTGTGATTTGAAGTCCAATGGTCAGGATTAAAGTCTCCTACCAGTCGGTTGTTCACAATAACCAACTCTGGTGCTTGCTTTTCCAGCATCAAAGGAGGATTGAGATTTGGTGTGGTTGAACTTTTAGGGGCCATCTCTTTATATAGTGTAGGGATTTGAAATTGGTGTTTGAAAGAGATTTGATTCAGTAATTCTTTGTAGAAAAACTTAATCTTGATTTGCAGAGATTGTAGAAGTTTTGCAGAGAATCAAGAGAAGGATTTGCTATTTTTGTGCAAGATGCGTTTTCGGATTAGGCAAAAGTGATTTCCTATGCCAAAATCCTATATATATATAGCAGTTGAATCTCAACAGACAAATACATACAAATTGATTTTGTGTACGATTCTGATTTGCAAGCAGGCGTGAGCAAAAGCTAGTTCGGCATTAAATGCTTAGTGGGCCATGTCTGAATTTCAACAGTCCACTATTTACTCTGAATTAATTTCCACCGTACAGATCAATCGCTTAATTTCATCAAAGGTCACCATTGCTTCTTCAGCAATGATCACAATCAACAAGTGTAATTGTGCCCATTTAATGAATTTTAGCGACTTGCTATCTGAATCACAATTCTGTATGACCAAGAACACTGTTTGCATCTGAATCTGTCTTATACTTAGGATTTTTCCAAGTTTTTCATCAAGATAGAAATTAATGCGAGTTTCAAGATAGTAGTTGACTGCAGATAGTTATACTATTCTCTTTGTGTTCTGCTTATAGAATGATTCAGATATCTGAGTTCCCGTCTCAGAGATCTTAAGCTATCTTTTTGCTTTTTAGCCCTTTTGACTTCTGGATACCCGTTCCAGATTTCTCTTTTCTCTTCTCTGGATACCCGTTCCAGATACCTCTTCTCTTTTCTCTTCTCTGGATACCCGTTCCAGATAGCTCTTCTCTGGATACCCGTTCCAGATACCTGAACTCTTTCAGTTCATTGGTAGTTCCATTAGTCCAAGACTATGTCTTAAGGCTAAGAATCTACTTTCTTGTAGTGGCTTAGTGAAGATATCTGCAAGTTGGTCTTCAGTGCCAATCTTGAGTATCTCTATATTGCCCTTTTCAACATGGTCTCTGATGAAGTGATGTCTAACATCAATGTGCTTTGTTCTGGCATGAAATTTAGGATTCCGTGTAATCGCAATAGCACTTGTGTTGTCACAGAAAATGGGAGTTTTCTTCTCATCGAGTCCATAGTCTTTAAGTTGTTGTTGTATCCACAGAATTTGTGTTGCATAACAACAAAGTTAATATATTCAGCCTACGTGGTAGAAGTTGCAATTGAGTTTTGCTTCTTGCTAAACCATGAGATAAGTCTAGTACCTAAACCCAAGTTCTCGAGGTGCTTTTCCTATCAAGCAGTGATCCAAAGATAATCGTCTGAGTACCCAGCTAAACTCAATCCGCTTTCTTTAGGATACCACAATCCTACATCTACTGTACCCTTTACATACCTTCATATTTTCATAGCAATGTTGTAGTGTGTTTGCATTGGATTTGTCTGAAATCTAGCACATACTCCAACAGCGTATTGAATATCAGGTCTACTTGCAGTGAGGTAAAGTAGTGAACCTATCAATTTCCTATACTTATGTTCTTCAACACTCTTATCTGATTCAGTATAGGTCATTTTGGTTCCAATGCTCATAGGTATCTTAGCATTCTTTTCAGAAGGCTTAAGATTGAATTTTGTGAGCATATCTTTTGCATACTTTGTTTGACTAATGAATATTCCATCATTGAGTTGCTTGACTTGCAATCCTAGGAAATAATTCAATTCTCCCATCATGCTCATCTCAAACTTGTTTTTCATGAGATTTGCAAAGTCATCACAAAGTTGCTTGTCGTTAGATCCAAATATAATGTCATCCACATATACTTGAACTAAGAGTAGTTTCCCATCATGATTTAAGGTAAATAAAGTTTTATCAACTTCACCTTTCTTGAAACCACTTTCCAGAAGGTATTTGGCCAAAGTGTCATACCATGATCTTGGAGCCTGTTTCAGTCCATACAGAGCTTTCTGTAGTTTATAGACCATTCTACTTTCTGAGGAAACTTCAAAGCCAGGTGGTTGCTCAACATAAACTTCTTCTGCAAGTTCACCGTTCAAGAATGCACTTTTGACATCCATCTGATAAACTTTAAAATCTTTATGAGCTCCAAAGGCTAGAAAGAGTCTTATTGCATCCAATCTGGCAACTGGTGCATATGACTCATCAAAATCTAAGCCTTCACCGGTAAATCCTCGCAACCAATCTTTCTTTGTTTCTGGTTATTTCACCAGATTCATTCATCTTGTTTCTGAAAACCCATTTAGTTCCAATCACAGATATTCCTTCTATAAATGGAACTAGTTTCCAGACTTTGTTTCTCTCAAATTGATCCAACTCTTCTTGCATTGTAGAGATCCAGTCTTGGTCTCCTAATGCTTCTTCTAAACTTTTCGGTTCAATATTTGAGATGAAACATCCAAAAAGAGAATTAGCATTTTCAGCTATTGCTCTCCTAGTCCTAACACCTTGATTAATTGGTCCAATTACATCCTTTGCAGGATGATCTTTGATCCATCTCATCATAGGTTTAGTGCTAGTAGGATCAATATCCAAGTGATTTGAATGTGAATCACTAAGATTATGATTTGATACTTTTTCAGTATCTGAGATATCTGACATATGGGA
Source organism: Plantago major (assembly GCA_026545765.1). Lineage (NCBI taxonomy): Eukaryota > Viridiplantae > Streptophyta > Magnoliopsida > Lamiales > Plantaginaceae > Plantago > Plantago major. Next base: position 25,035,539 of record CM048840.1, on the reverse strand, counting down.
AATGTCATGGATATCTGACACTTTTTCAGTGTTAGACATATCTGGAACTTGCATTTCAGCCTTTATTTTCGATACCTCTTCATGATGAAGGTTCTCAAGAACTGCTCCATTTCTCGAAAACTCATAGGAAATTCCTCATCATGTCTCATGAGTCATCTTGTTGTTACTAGGCATTTCAAGCTTTTCACGCCGAGTCATCCTCACTTTCCATAATGATGTTTCTCCTTTCCGAGGATTCTTCTTTAGAATCCTCAAGAATAGTTCTTGAACCTTTCGAGAGTTCATCATTAGGAGGTGTTTTCTTATTTCCTTCATAGAATACAACATGAATTGATTCTTCAATTTTCTTTGTTCTTTTGTTGTAAACTCTGTAGGCTTTGCTATTTGTGGAATAACCAAGAAATACACCTTCATCTGCCTTTGGTTGAAATGTTCTCAGATAATCTTTCCCATTGTTTAGAACAAAACATTTACAACCAAATGTTCTCAGATGTTTGATATTAGGGGGTCTACCAACCAAGATTTCATAGGGGGTCTTGTCATGGTGTTTGTTATCAAACATCTGTTCTGAGTGTAGCAAGCTGTGTTTACAGCTTCAACCCAATAAATTTCACTTATTTCAGTGTCAGCTAGCATTGTCCTTGCAGCTTCTTTGAGGGTTCTGTTTTTCCTTTCTACAACACCATTTTGTTGAGGTGTTCTTACAGAGGAAAGTTGGTGTTGTATACCTTTGCAGGTACAAAACTCCTTTATGTACTGGTTGACAAACTCAGTACCATGGTCTGTTCTGATTGCAGATACCTTGTCATTTTTCATGACTTCAAGATTTTTCAGCAAGTTTGGTATCTCCACCCTGGCATCAGATTTGTGTTTCAGAAAGACAACCCAAGTGAATCTTGAGAAGTCATCTACAACAACCAGACCATACTTCTTTCCTGCATAGCTAGTTACAGATGATTCAAAAAGATCCATGTGTAATAGTTGCAGTGGTCTAACACTAGAGTGTCTGATTTTGGACTTGAAAGAGATCTTTGATTGTTTCCCCATCCGAGTGCGTAATGATACCACCCTTTCTGAAAGATGTTCTGGGAAGGCCAACCACTAACTCTTTCTTGGAAAGTCTGTTCAGAGTTTTGAAGTTCAAGTGACTCATTCTTTTGTGCCATAACCAGTGCTCTTCTGTGTGACCAGATTGACTCACCATGAGACATTCTTCAGTTGTGGCAGATGCCCAATCGGCAGCATAAAGACTGCCTTTCCGCCGACCAACTAAGACTGTCTACTTTGACTCATTATCAATTAGTTTGCAGTATTTAGCTTTGAATTTTATAGTAAAACCCTTGTCTGCAAACTGGCTCATGCTAAATAGATTATATTTCAAATCCTTAACATGTAATACGTCAGTGATTGTTAAAGTCCCCAATTTGACGTTGCCAAATCCCGGAGGATTTAATTCTCCTCCAAAGAACTGATATCCGGTCCCGTTGCAAGCTTTGTAATCGACCAGATTTGCTTTGTCTCCTGTCATGTGCTTTCCGCATCCACTATCAAATAGCCATTGTGCTTTAGTCCAGGAAGCATTCTGCACACAACAGGAAACAGGAGATTAGGTTCTCATAACTTTGATGGAACCGTCAGAATTAAAAGTTCTTCCAGTAGGAATCCATTTTTGAATGAATTTCTTTGAAATATTCTTTGTCTCGACAGAACGTAAGGAGGAATTCTATTTGAATGAGTGTTATCATTAGTAAGAATTATTTTCTTCCTTGGTGTGTTCCTAGGTGCTCCATATGATGCTTTCAGATACCTGTCAGGTTTTTGAGTTTGCTTTTCAAAGAACTTAGCTTTCCTTGCAGATCTCTTCTAGCTCGCATTGATTTTCAATGGCTTGATTTAACTTCCACTTCGATAATTGCTTTGAGCAATTCTAGCTTTCACCATCGTTCTTGCTCCGCTTGTACTCATGAGCAAGTTGTTTTCCGATGCCTTTGTAGCCAATACCGTTGAGCACTTGAAGCTATCTCGAGATCTTTTCTCAAGCCTTCGCTAGTCTCTGGTTGGTCCAATTTCTTTCCGTAAAAGTGACATGGGAGAATTTGCTACTCGCAATTCTACCTTTTGAGAGACATAGCATCGTGGTGTTTACACTTTTCGGTGTTGTGTTTCTTTTCGTAAACGTTCTCACAGCTTTTGCTTTTGACTTGTTTTTCCCACAAAGGTTTAGTCGAATCGCTTTTCCTTTGTCAACAATCTTCGTATTCTCACCGATACTATAGATTGCATGGGAACCGTCTTGCTGAGTACTTACAAATGTTCTTCTTTCCTTACTCTTATTCAGAGTGATAGAACAATCTGTTTGTGTATTCAGCCCAAGTCCTTTCTTTTCTGAAGGATCTCTTAAGTAAGATTGTACTTCAGTAAGAGTGTCACTAGCTTTGGCATAAGATTGAAAAGATAATTCTTTCTTCCTGAGTTCCTTGTTCTCAGAAAGAAGATCTTCATATTTCTTTCGTAATTCAGCCATTGCTTCTTTATGTGACTTTTCAGTCTCAGATATCTGAGCTTTGAGAAATGCATTTTCAGCATCCTTTTTCTCAGATACCTTAACTAATTGAGAATTTTCCTTTGCAAGAGAATTCTTTTCTTCTTCAAGATTTTCGGCTCTACCTCGGATCATTAGAAATTCTCTTTCATAGATGTCAAGTTCTTTCCTGAGATTTTCTAGATCTTTTATTTCTTCTTCATCACTTTCATAAGTATAAGAAGTATGTGTTACCTCATCAGCCATAAGACAGATTTCTATGTTGGAGATGTTTGGACCGTCAATTTCAGCAACTCCACACAATTCATTCTTCTTGAGGCCGAAGTCGATTATATCATGAGTAACTCCACATAATTCTGGTGATGGTAAGGTTGAGTCATCTGAATTGTCATCTTCAAAATCTGTCTCAACGTCTGGAGCATCCAGTTGAATTTGGATTTTCTTTCTTTCTTCAGTTAACAAAGCTTTCTGGCTTCTTCTGAAGATTCTCCTATCTTTCTTGTCACCTGTCCTTAGTTTGTTGAGGGCAGGACAATCCTTCTTGAAGTGACCAGGTTTCTGACAATAGAAACAGATATCGTTTCCAATTTCGCCTCAAGACATGATGCTTTCGAAATGGGTTTGTTCAACAGCTTTGCATATTTTTGTACTGGTGATAGTTTGAGCCTAGATGCTTTTTCAGCTTCTCTTTGGCTTTCCTTCTTTCAATTTCTCGACTGATATATTTGCTTTGCAGCAAGAGCATCCTCAGTTTCTTCCTTGCTTTTCTTCTTTTCAGAAGTTCCTTGAGTAACTAGAGCAACGTTTTGCAACTTTTCAGTTGTTTGTTCCCTTTGAGTTGTCTCATAATCAACAGTAGCAAGATGAGAGAAAAGTTCCACTGGAGTGATATTTGGCATTCCTTGGTTAAAATAAAAGAATTTGGTATGCTCCCAGTTGTGGTTAAGACTTCTGACAATAGTCTTAATCTTTTCCGACCGGGAGTATCTGCTGCTTTCCCAAGAGTCGCCATGTCACTCATGAGAGTGGTAAATCAAATCAAGTTCTTCCAGAGTTTGTGGGTCCTTGTTTGAAATTTTGAAATTTCAACTTGAGAACTTCGAACTTGTTTTCTTTGGTTTTCTCGCCCGCAGATTTCTTCAATCGGTTGCCAGCAACTTTCGCTTTTAGCACCCCTACGCTTTAATCATGTGCTCAGTGTCGATCCGATGATGATATTACGAGCTTGACCATCCAGACGATTTCTCTTGGCATCTTCCGATGTCCAGAGTTCTCTGAGTTCGTAAATGACTTGACTTGTAGATCTCCCACTTGTCGACGATCGGTTTGTGAAGATCCTTCGCTTTGATCTCTGCTCTACCATTAGAAACCTCCATGACTTGTTTGAGTTGTTGAATGACTATTGGGCCATTCTTTATCACTTGATCATTTCGTCACTTATGGCTTCAAGGTGGAGCATCATGTTATTTTTCCATTTCTCGTAATTCTCGGTTTGAGAACGGGTGCATCACTCAGAGACATACCTGCACACTTAACACACAACTTAAATAGTCCTCAAAAGTGGACAAAGTTCCTTCACCTATCTCGGGATCTAGGTTCAGTGCAGAAGGCTGGTGAACCTCCTGCTCTGATACCACTTGTTGGTCCAGATAACGGCAAAGTAAAAGACTAGAGGGGGGGGGGGTGAATAGTCTTTTAAAACTTTTGTCGATAAAACTATTTCTCAGATATCTGAATAGATATCTGATACTTAGAATCAGAGCGCGGAAGACTTAATAAAGATAAGTGCAGAAACAGTTAAAGTGTGTGTGTGTGTGTTGCTAAAATGTAAATACAGAAAGGTAAATAACACAGCAAGTATAGTGGTATCTGGAGGTGGCGTAATCCTCCAACTAATCCACTTCGGTCTACCAGAGACCTAGAATTCACTAGAACAGATAATTGAGTTCACCTTACAATAATCCTATTCTAAGATTCTTAAACAATTGGTTCCCAACCAAATGTTCCCCCTGAGTTGTTCCCCGGCTTTCTCAGCCAAGTACTTCCTGTACTCAGAAACCTTTGAGTTATTCCCTTGCTTCCCAAGCTAAGTACTTCCTATACTCAATAACCTTGGATTTATTCCTTAGTTTCCCAAATCAAGTACTTCCTATACTCCGGTAACCTTGGAGTTATTCTGATTTTTCAAACTAAGTACTTCCTGTACTCCACGCCAGTTATGGTGTTGGTTTTGGTTTGAGTTGTCAGATGAGCTTCCTTAATAACTTATTCAGTTATTCAGATAGTATACTTAATACACTTTTCAATGTATGGTATCTTGTTCTTTTTACTGACCCAAGTCTTAGATAAATATTCAAGAGAATGAATCTCAGATACTCAATCTTTCGTTTCAACTCTTTCACAGATAGCTGTACTTGTTTAGGATCAGGACACTTAGAACTTCAGTGTTACTCAAGATCAAAAGCTTTGGTCGCAACATAAAGCTTTGAGGATAAGTAATTTGCTTTGAGAGAGTAAGATGTTCAGTAAGTTCTGTGTAGTTCAAGGTGTGTCTCTCAAGCAGTCTAAGTGTTGATATTTATAGATGAATTTGAGTGCCGTTTGAATAGTATCCGTTAGGCTCAAATTCAAACTATTGATATCTGTGTATAGTACTGTAGCCGGTTTTGTCTTCTTCTTCGTCGCATTGCTTTTATTCGACATATCTCTCGTCTGTGCATTAAATGCATTGTACTATACTTTTGTCCTCAGAGTGCCAACGGAACTATGCTTTGTATCAGAGACTAGTGTTATCTGATTCTTTGCACATCCTTATCTTCAATCTTCAGATACCACTATTTATTGAAACAACTTTGTTTGCAATATATATATTTCTTTTTCAGAAATGTGGTTAATGCTCAAGGTATCTGAGAATAGATATCTGTGGACACTTTCCTTGTTTTCAGATAGGCCTCTTATTTCTCAGATATCTCTTGTGACACAGTTTGTTTAAAACTATTCGTGTCTTCAAGATATCCGGCTAAGATATCTGAAAAACAGTTTCAGTAATCTTGTGCAGTTTCTTCAAGTCTTCAATGTCGTTGAGCTTGTTCTGCTTGGATGTCTTCTTCTTGGTCTTCTCTTCATAAAATAAAAATTACATTTTGAGACCTAACATCCTATACAAGATTAGCTAGACTATCATACTTAGTGAGTTTCCTCTTTTACAATGTTCAAGTGAACCAAGAGTACTAATCACCTTTCTGAGACTAAGATAAGTCATCATGTTGCTGATCAAAATCTAAATAGATATTTCTAACAAAATATCTTACAAATTTCCTAACAAATTTCCCAAGAAATTTCCCAACACAAATCTACCAATCCTACATCATCATAAGAACATCCAATTGATTATCTATGTGCTAAAACGTTAGCCTCACGTTTAACTTGACAAAACTTCATGGAACAAAAATCTCCATCAAATGCCTAAATTTCATTGAAAAGTGTAACAAAGGGGCAAAGCTGAAATTTGCTGAATTAAAAAGTTTAATCAGAACATAACAATCCCTTTCAATTACTACGTGTTACCACTCAAAATTTCGAACAAATTTAGTTCTTAATTTGGCTGGCAAACCTTCCGCATTTTCTGCAACCATGGGCCATAAAATTTTGTCACCAAGCAATAACATTTCCCTCATGATCCGTAGCAACAACACTAATACATCCCCCTATCCGGACTCTTCTCAACCGTATCAAAATTTCACGCGATAGGATGGCTGGAATTTGAATGAATCTGGTGGGGTTTAGCCCATCAACTTTATATATCATATTATATTATATAAAACCACCCAACTGATAATCTAAGTGCTAAAACATTAGCCTCATGTTTAACCTGGCTAAAAACTTCATTGAATAAAATTCTCGCACCCCTATTCGGACTCTACTCAACCGTAGAATCAAAATTTATTAATTTCTTGTTAAATAGATGGGGGGCATATTAAATATTTAATAAACGCTATATTTTTTAAATTATGTTATTTCATTTTATTTTATTTATTAAATTTATATTTTATTTTAGTGGATAAAATGATGTATTTAATTAATAATAATATTATAGATTGGTGTTTATGGATTCGTCTTGTCACGATTAATTGAAATATATGTTCAAAATATTTTAAGAGTTTTGTAGATAAATTTATATGATATTTAATAAAAACTATATATTCAACCAACATACAAAAAAATGAATATTATTGAAAGATATACGGGTTGAAAATGCAACTAATTCCACAAAATTTCACGTAGGATTGAATTAATTTAATAAATTATGTATTTTTAAAAGTCCATTATTTCATTTTATCTTATTTAATAAATTTATATTTTATTTTAATGAATAAAATAATTTATTTAATTAATAATAATATTCAAGATTGATGTCTATGGATTCGTCTTGTCATGACGAATTCAAATATATGTTCGAAATATATTTTGGATTTTTGTAGATAAAATTATATTAGATTTAATAAAAACTATATATGTAGTTAACATACAAAAAATAACAGTGGAATATATAATTAAGGAAATATTTGAATGGACCGGATTGCCCTTGCTAATTATTCTTAGATATCAGGATGAACTGTGAACAGTCCAAAACACCATCCACAATTTTTTTCAGCCAATCAAAATTGAGTATTGTGCCACGTAAGCAAGAAAAATGGACCAATATGAAGACTTAAAAACTTTTTCAATTCATACATATATAGAATAGAAGATTTTATTGGTGTCATTCCAATTAAAGAAAGATTAAAGATCAAAGATTGGCTCTAAAAATAGTGCGCAAAAACAAATCTTTTATATGATCAGAATATTTAGTATAATAACAATTGTTCATCTCAAAATTGTCGAAATATAGTTACTATATATAGGCCCATAATTTAATTGTTTTGGTGTGTTAACTAATTTGATATATAATTCGAGAGAGTTTGATTTTAAATAGTAACGATACTACAACAACGTGTATATTGGCCTTCCTTTTTCTTTTTCCACTAGAAAAAATGGCACGCGGTACTCGCGTGAACATAATTATAGTGTATGGATTATTGTATGAACATTTTTATTAGGAAGAAACTGAAAAAGAGATAGTAACAAAACTGAAAAAGAGATAGTTTTGATGCTAAAATAAAAGAGGTAGTTTTGGTCCGCTAACTACTCTACCTCTTTATAATAGTATCGATATAGATAGGAAATGCATGCAGAGATATGATCGGACTGTGGAGAAGTCGATGTCTCGATGACACCGTCTGAATTTTGGAGTTTAATGGCTAAATTGGGTCGCGCGATTTGATTGTTTACCGACAATACAACACCACGTATGACGAAGTCTTGAGGTCAGGTCTTAAATACTAGTAATTTTTTATCGTGGCGAACCTTTAATAACTGATTAAATAATATTTCTATATTTCATTAGTAGCTTTCTAGGTAGTTATTTTTTTTAAATTAAAAAAGAAGCAATAAAATATTGTTAGTGTGTAGTATTAAGTTGATAAAATGATAATTTTATTATAAAGTATGAGAGGTAAGAATAAAGTAAATAAGAAAAAGAAATAATAAAGAATCTACAAGTAATAAAAACTTAGTATAAATTAAATTAAGTTGCCCGTAAACTCCACTCTATCTACTCTATAAAAATCAAATTAAGTTGCTTGTTAAGTATAGAGTTAAATGCATAACACCCCCGTAAGTTATTAATAATGTGAGCGAAACCCCTCTAAGTTAATGAATTAGTACCAAACCCCCATCAATTATTAAAAATGAGCACAAAACCCCACCCTTTATTTCTAAAGTGTGTGAGGTATACTCTCATTATGTGCGATTATAGATTTTTGTTTATGTTATCTTACACCAAATCAATATAAAAAAAAACCATAGTTATTAAAAATATGCGCAAAATCACATGGAATTCTTATAAAGTCATTGCAATACCCCTTTTACATAAATATTAAATATACATGATGAATTCGTATTGTGTACAGTTTGACTCGTTAGTCCAAATTTTCAAAAATATTAAAATGACTTAAATTTGAGCTATTGAAAATAGTAAAACTCTACTTTTTTCCTGGTTAAATGAACAACAAAAATCGATCACACACTACTGGTTATATATATAGCACTGAAATATATAAATAGCAACCATAGATAACACTAATTAAGATTGTCATTACATATCAACAACATATACCAATTCATTATTAGTGTAAACGAAAAAAAGTGAGGGCAAAAGATAATAAACTGAAACTATGAATGTCCAGTCCACCTAGTCGCGTTAGTTTGGAGTAAGAAAACCAAAAAGAACATCCATTGTCGCACCTGAGCACGTCGTAAAAAAAAAGGCTGGGGGTTCCACGCACTTGTTTTAATAACTCGGGGTTTCGCGCACATTTTTCATAACTCAAGGACTAATTTATTGACTCAGGGGGGTTTCGCGCACATTTTTTAATAACTCAGGGGGGTTTGGTACTAATTTATTGACTCAATGGGATTTCGCGCACATTTACAATAACTTAGGGTGTATTTTGCATTTAACCCGTTAAGTATACTGATATATAATACTCCCTCAGTTTCATTTAAAGTGTTACAATTTTCCGTTTTGGACGTTTCACTAAAAGTGTTAGAGGCTGTTTGTGTAGCGGCTAAAACCCGGTTTTAATCGAGTTATCATTTTCATCCTGTTTGCCAGGCGGTTTTAATCGTGTTGAACAGTAACCGTTTTTAATCACCAACTATTCATAATTCAATTAAATTTTATCTTTATACCTACTATTTTTCTCTCACTTTATTTTTTCATTTATTATAACAACCTTAAACCAATCAAATAATCTTAAAAACTCTTACACACATTAATTCACTCTTATACACCCTATATAACAACCCTATAAAACCTATAAAACTTTAATTCCATCCCAAATACAATTTTTCAAAATCCAATTATAATTCAGTTACTATTCACGGTTAAAACCAAATTAAAACCCTGTCCATTTAATCGCTTCCCAAACAGCCACTTACATTTACTTTTATGGAAATTACTTTTATAATAAAACTCATTTATAACCACACATTTGCGGGCCCACATGTACTTTTCCACTCAGTTAATATCTCATACTCATTTCACCACATACTAGTAATAACCCGTGGCGATGCCACGGTATAGTTTACTTGTAACGCCCCGGCTTTTAGGTTTTTAAAAGGAGTAAATTTCAGTCGGGACGTCGGGCAAAAACAGAGCCGGAACGTTTAGTGAAACATGGGAAGCTACAGAAAACCTTTCGTTCGCAGTTGCTGGAATAAAAAATATATTTTATTCAGCAAATAAAACCACAAGATTTCAACATTCCTGTCTTTAAAGATACACAATATAACGGAAAATGACATGAGTTTTTAAAAAAGACAATAAGACACTATTTTCATTGACAAAAATCCCAAATCCCAACTACACACTTAGTTTGCTGAGTTTATCGGTTGTTCATTCTTCGCCGCCATCTCACCTACAAGGAAGGGAATAAAAACAAGTGTGAGAAAAACTTCAATGAGTGTTTAAAGATTTTCGGGTGAACTTTTCATTAAAATCATAACAATGAAAATCAAAAACTTAAAATCCAATATACTTTCAATAACGTATACTTTTCAGAAAAAACATTATTTCACGCCGCTCCTTATAACCCCACAGTAAAACAGGCCTTATGTCTCCCTGATAGTCGATCAAACTATCCAGTCAGGACCCTGTCATGGTACAGGGGTGAAATTTTACGACCCAACTAAATCAGTGAAGGCTTCTATCACTCGATTTAAAGGGAATGGGCAAAGGAAACCGACAAGTAGCTCGCCAGACACAACTGACCAAACTACAAGCCAATTAACCTGAACCAAACGTACGTATCTTTCTTGAACCGTCAATCAAAACAAAATAACAATCATGTATATAAAAAATATATATCTTTCAAAATCAGCGGAAGCATGTTAAAACTCTTTCGTGATTTGGTTTTATGCAATAGAACATGCGTTTTGGAAACCATGCATTACTTATATATAAGTTGAAAACATATTAAAATACCTTCTAGGTTTTGAAAATAATACATATATATAGTTTTGTAGAACACTCACATTTGAAGGTTAGGAAGAGCAAGAACCATGAAAGTACTTGCAAGAAGAACAAGTTACAAACTTGAAAGAAAAAGACAATAGTACTTGAAGATTTTTGGGAGTAAAATATTCATAATTTTTGTGAGTAAAAGTGGCTGCAAGAATGGGGTATTTATAGGGTGGATTGAGTGAAGATGAAATGATTGAAGAGCTAAAAAATAAATGGCAATTTAAATGGCTTAAATTGCACTTAAAACTCACTTTAAAACTAACAATAAAGGTGCAAAATTAAGAGAGACCTTTCACATTTTTTTCCAAACATTTAAACACAATAACTAATGATAAATGATCATATTTTACTTGGTAAAAAGTTCAAAAACGTTTTTGGCATGACTTAGGGTCATTTGTACACAAAAATAAAATGTGACACACCAAAAAATGCAACAATTAGAGGAATTAAATTGAACTCACAATTACACATGCACATGTAACAATTAACTTAAAATATTGAACATACATATGTAATATTTAACTTACAAGTAGACATGCATAAGTAACATAAAAGATAAACGAAAAGAAAATCAGAACGTTGATCGAAACATAGGTGAAACATAGCATGTAACATTCGACGTTACGGGCGACCTTTCAGACGGTAACATGAAAAAGAAAATAAAATATTTTATTTATTAAAGAAGCCTCAAGTTTCGAAACTCACATTTTGAAATATATGAATATAAAATAACACTTTAATTTCTAAACATTAAGAGAGCCACACACACATAAGGACATGTATTTAAATTAAATAATTAAAAAGTGACGCTTCACATTTTAAATCAATCAAAGAACATATATAATTAGCTTGTATTGAATTAGTTAATTAAAAGGAAGACTCTTCACATAAATCATCAATAAAGCACATACATAAAGACTTGTATTCATTAGAGAATTAACACTTCACATTATTCATCAATAAATCACATACATAAAAACTTACATTTAAATAAGATAATTAAAAAGACTCTTAGACTTCTTCTAACTTAACTACTATTAATATAACGTATAATGAACTCACATGAATGCAATTGAAGTTAATCTTTAAATCTAATCAAGCCACACAAATAATGACATACATTAAAATACATAATTAAAATGGCACTCTTCACATTATACATCATTAAAACCAAACAAATAAAGTATTGAATTAAGCTAGACAATTAAAAAGAAGTCTTGGCACATTAATCATTCATAAATATAAATTTAAGAGATGACTATCAAATTATTTTCAAATAATTACACCAACAAATTAAAGGATAAAATAATCAGATTTTTAAGTAGGAAAAATACACCAAAAATAATTTCTCTTCTTTAAAGAAAGTACAAAATAAATAACCACACATATTACAAACTGATAAGTTATATTGACTTCTAAAATAAATAATGAACTTTTAAAACAAACTTCACCAACATACTAAAATAATTCTAATATACTTCGAGACAAATAAAGTAACACTAATAAATCATGCAAGGATAAAAAGTACTAAGGTACGTCAAAATCTGGGGTGTCACATTACTTTTAATAATAAATAGAAATGTGAGGATTAAATAAATTAATCGAGAAAATAAGATAGTCAAAATTCCTTGTAGACAACGTTGGTCGTGGTGTCAGTCGGTAGTCATTCTTCATCCAATATTATACCATTGAGTGTTTATTTATGTTAACTATAGAAAATGTAAAAGTAGGTCCTAAATATTATTGTGTTATATACAAAAGTATATAACACAATCAATAGGATTGTTCCCAACAATCTCGCGGTGATATGTGGTCACCCCACCACACACACACAAATATTATACAAATGTAATTTCACATGTTACGGTTATTTTTTTCCAACCCACCGGTTCCCAACAACCCCGCGGTGGTATGCATCTCCCCACCAAAGACACAAAATTTTTACATGGCACGGTTGCCCCCCCCCCCCCCCCCCCCCCCGGTTATGGATGAAGAAAGTAAAGAGAAGATGTAAGAGAGTTTCCCCGCCTAAAGAATAAATGTCGGTCCCCCCACCCCTCCCGGCCCGTCATGGAGATCAAGAAAATGAAGATCGAAGATATTTTCCCCGCCAAGAGAGTATCAGCTGATCCCCCCCTCCCACGGCTCGTTATGGAGATCAGGAAAGTAGAGAGAAATGTAAGAGAGTTTCCCCACCTAGAGAGTATCAGATCCCCCATGCCCGTTACGTATCAAAAAAGTAGAAAGAAGATCGAAGAGAGTTTCCCCGCCTAGAGAGTATATGAGACTTCATGGAAAAATGTAGTTTTTAACGGGGTTGAAATTCGAGTTGGATAGAACCAATCCTTCCATCCAGAGATCGTAGAGAAGATAAGCCTTATACCTCATCCTACCGATCGAATCTTATACATAAGGAAAAGGAAGTATGTAAGATGCTGTTGATAGACATGTAAAGATCAACACACCACCAATTAGCTCACGTGTTTCTCTTCTATCTTCTAGAACTGAAAAGAGCACGTCTAGTACACGATTCATAGAACATTCTTAGAAGATCAGTTGAAGAGACTATGTCAGGCATAGATCCAAAGGTCCTCCTATCTGGATTCATGCCCATTAAGAAAATTAGTGTGTGGATGGCGATTTTGATGGAATTATGGGATTAGAAGATTTGATTGATCACATTTATAAATAGTTACAAAGGTTGAATATCATTGGCAGAATTATGTAACCTGTTGGTCCAGATAACGGCAAAGTAAAAGACTAGAGGGGGAGGGGGGTGAACAGTCATTTTCAAACTTTTGTCGATAAACACAATTTCTCAGATATATGTGAAGATATCTGATACTTATTTTCAGAGAGCGGAAGAATTTTTGTGATAAGTGCACATGCTCAACAAGATATGTGTAAATACTTTGCAAGATAAATAAAGCAAGTAATAAACTGCAGAAAGTAAATAACACAAGTGTTTGGATTATCTGTTTAGATTTTGATCAGCAACCTAATGACTTATCTTAGCTCAGAAAGGTGATTAGTACTCTTGGTTCACTTGAACATTGTAAAAGGGGAAACTCACTAAGTATGATAGTCTAGCAAATCTTGTATAGGATGTTAGGTCTCGAAATGTAATTTTTATTTTCTGAAGAAGACCAAGAAGAAGGCATCCAGCAGGAAAAGTTCAACGGATTTGAAGATTTGAAGACTGCACAAGATTGCTGAAGACAAGGGATTTTCAAATACCTATGTCCAGATATCTTGAAGAAACAAGTGTTTCGAAACACAATGTTGCAAAAGATATCTGAGAATAAAAGGTTTCTGAGACGAGGAAAGTGCCCACAGATATCTACAGTCAGATACCTTGGACATAAAATATGCTTCTGAAAAAGAAATATATTATAACAAGTTGTTTAAACAAGTGGTATCTAGAGCTATGATGATCTCTGGAAAAGAACGTGCAAAGCCTCAGAAAGCTTGCATAGTTCCGTTGGGACTACAGGACAAAGTATAGTACAGTGCATTAAATGCGCGGACAAAATTGTCTGAATAAAAGCTGTAGCTTCTGAAGAAGAAGACAAACTCACATAAGATTATACTCAGATATCAATAGTTTGAATTTGATTTAAGCCTAACGGATACTATTCAAACGGCACTCAAATTCATCCATAAATATCAACACTTAGACTGCTTGTGAACACACCTTAGACAACTCAGAACTACATACTGAATATTCTCACAAGCTCTCTCAAGCAAACTACTTACCTTCAAGCTTTCTGTTGCGACCAAAGCTCTTAATTCTAAGTAGCACAAAAGTTCTAAGTGTCCTGATCCTTAACGAGCATTGCTATTTGTGAAAGAGTTGAACTAAGATTTCATATCTGAGCTTCATTCTCTTGAACACTTATCATTTACTTGGGTCAGTAGAGAAAAATATACCATACATTGCAAAGTGTATTAAGTATACTTGATTCATAGAGCTATCTGAATAACTGAACAAGTTATTAAAGAAGCTCACCTGACAATTTACCTTAACCAACACCTTAAACGGCGTGGAGTACAGGAAGTACTTAGTTTGGGAAACTAAGGAATAACTCCAAGGTTATTGAGCACAAGAATTACTTAGTTTGGGAAACTAAGGAACAACTCAAAAGGTTTCTGAGTACAGGAAGTACTTGGTTGTGAAAGCCGGGGAATAACTCAGGGGGAACACTTGGTTGGGAACCTAGTGTATTTAGGAATCAAGAGAAGATATCTGTAAGGTTACCTCATTTATCTATCTTAGTGGATTCTAGGTCTGAGAAAGGCCGAAGTGGATTAGTTGAAGGATTACGCCACCTTCAGATACCACTATAAAAAGACTTGTGTTATTTACTTTCTACAGTTTATTACTTGCTTTATTTATCTTGCAAAGTACTTACACTTATCTTGCTGAGCACGTGCACTTATCACAGAAAAGTCTTCCGCTCTCTGAAATTAAGTATGAGATATCTTCACAGATATCTGAGAAACTTTGTTTATCGACAAAAGTTTTAAAAGACTATTCACCCCCCCCCCCCCTCTAGTCTTTTACTTTGCCGTTATCTGGACCAACAAGTGGTATCAGAGCAGGAGGTTCCCAAACTAAGTGCTTTTCACCTACACTTGATTTGTTTGTTTAGTGTGTTTGCTGCAGGATGTCTTTAAGTGACGCCCCAATTCTCAAGCCAGAGAATTATGAAAAATGGAAGAACAACATGATGCTCCACCTAGAAGCCATCAGTGACGAAATTATCGAAGTAATAAAGAATGGCCCGATAGTCATTCAACAACTCAAGCAAGTCATGGAGGTTTCAAATGGTAGAGATAGAGAACAAAGTGATGGGTCTTCACAGCATGATCGTCAACCAAAGGGGGAGACCTGCCAGTCAAGTTATTTACGAATCAAAGCCCAGAGAGCTCTGGACATCGGAAGATGCCAAGATAAATCGACTGGATGGTCAGGCCGTAATATCATCATACGTTCTACTCCAGAGCACATACAGTGTAAACTGTGGGGTGCAAAAACGGCGAAAGTGGCCTGTCAATTGATTGAAGAAATCTGTGCCGGCACTGAGAAAACAAAGGAAAATAAGTTCGAAGTTTTGAAGCTCAAATTCCAAAACTTTAAACAAGGTCCCACAGAGACTCTTGAAGAACTAGATTTCCGGTTTATAACACTTATGAGTGACATGGCTGCACTTGGTGAGAGTAATAGATATACCCAGTCAGAAAAGATTAAGACTATTGTGAGAAGTCTAAATCATAACTGGGAACACACAAAGTTTTTCTACTTTAACCAAGGAATGCCAGATATCACTCCTGTGGAACTTTTCTCTCACCTTGCCACTGTTGACTATGAGACAACCCAAAGAGAACAAATAACTGAGAAGTTGCAGAATGTTGCTCTAGTTGCTCAAGGAACTTCTGAAAAGAAGAAAGGTAAGGAGGTGACTGAGGATGCTCTTGCTGTAAAGCAAATGGGAAAATATGTCAGTCGAGAAATTGAGAGAAGAAAAGCCAAAGAGAAGTTGAAAAAGCATCTAGGCTCAAACTACCACCAGTACAAAAATATGCAAAGCTCACTGAACAAGTCTGCTAAAAAAGTATCTAGTACTGAGGAAGCAGAAATCGGAAACGATATATGTTTCTATTGTCAGAAACCTGGTCATTTCAAGAAGGATTGCCCAGCCTTCAACAAACTAAAGACAGGTGACAAGAATGACAGAAGAATCTTCAAAAGAAGTCAGAGAGCTATGCTCACTGAAGAAAGATTCAAATCCAACTGGATGCTCTAGATATTAAATCTGATTTGAGGATGAGGATTCAGATGATTCCACACCGCCTTCCCCAGAAATGTGCGGTGTCTCTCATGAAATAATTGACTTTGGTCAAAAGAAGAAAGAAGTGTGTGGTATGGCTGAAGAAATCTTTCCAGATATCTCCAACATTGAACCTTGTCTAATGGCTGATGAGGTAACACATACTTCCTGCTATACTTATGAAAGTGATGAAGAGGGAATCAAAGATCTGGAAAATCTCAAAAGACAACTTGATCTCTACGAAAGAGAATTTCTAATGATCCGAGCTAGAGCCGAAAACCTTGAAGAAGAAAATAATTCTCTTGTAAAGGAAAATTCTCAATTAATCAAGATATCTGAGAAAAAGGATGCTGAAAATGCATTTCTCAAGGCTCAGATATGTGAGACCGAAAAGTCACATAAAGAAGCGATGGCCAATCTTCAAAAGAAATGTGAAGATCTTCTTTCTGAGAATAAGGAACTCAAAAAGAAAGAACTATCTTTTCAATCTTATGCCAAAACTAGTGACACTCTTACTGAAGTACAATCTTATTTAAGAGATCCTTCAGAAAAGAGAGGACTTGGGCTGGACACACACACAGACAGTCCCACCACTCTGAATAAGAGTAATGAAGGACTAACATTTGTTAGTGCTCAACAAGTTAATTCCCAAACAATCTACAATATTGGTCAGAAAACTAAGATTGTTGACAAAGGAAAGGCAGTTGCGACTAAGCCTTTGTGGGAAAAACAAGTCCAAAGGAAAACTGATGGGAATATTTCTGGAAAGAAATATAACACTGAGAAGTGTAATCACCCACAATGCTATGTCTCTCAAAAAGGAAAAATTGCCAGAGCTGACAAATTCTCCTATGTCACGTTTTCTGGAAAGAAAATAGATTATCCAGAAACTAGCAAAGCTGCTGAGAAGAGATCTTAGATAGCACCAGGTGCTCGGAATGGTATTGGCTATAAAGCCATCAGGAAACAACTTGTTCGTGAGTACAAACAAGAGCAAGAACGATGGTTAAAGGCTAGAATTGCTCACAACAATTATCAGAAGTGGAAGATAAATCAAGCCACTGAAAATCTGAATGCCAGGGCTAGAAGAAATCTGGTTAGGAAAGCTAAGTTTGCTGAGAAGCAGACTCAGAAACCTAACAGGTATCTGAAAGCACCAAATGGAGCACCAAGGAAGAAA
Source organism: Plantago major (assembly GCA_026545765.1). Lineage (NCBI taxonomy): Eukaryota > Viridiplantae > Streptophyta > Magnoliopsida > Lamiales > Plantaginaceae > Plantago > Plantago major. The sequence continues at coordinate 25,017,861 of CM048840.1, read as the reverse complement.
ATAGTTCTTAATAACAATGATACTAATCATTTAACTAGAATTCCTCCTTATGTTCCTGTTAGACAAAATAATGTTCCTAAGAAATTCATTCAAAAATGGATTCCTACTGGAAGATTCTTTAGTCCAAATGGTTCCATTGTTGGTATGAGAACCTAATCTCCTGTTTCCTGTTTTGTGCAGAACACTCTAAGGACTAATTCAAAGTGGCATTTTGATAATGGATGTGGGAAGCACATGACAGGAGACAAAGCAAATCTGATTGACTACAAAAATTGAAATGATGGACCAATTATCAGGTTTGCTGGAGGAGATGAAAATCCAACCATAGGTTTTGGCAATTTGAAGTTTGGATCCCTCACAATCGCTGAAGTGCTTCATATAAAGGGATTGAAATATAATCTCCTAAGCATGAGTCAACTAGTAGACAAAGGGTACACTGTCAAGATCAAGTCAAAACTATGTAAAGTGATTGGCAATGAGTCAAAGCAGACAGTCTTGGTTGCAAGGCGTAAAGGAAATCTTTATAATGCTGATTGAGCATCCGCCACAACTGAAGAATGTCTCATGGTGAGTCAATCTGGCCACACTGAAGAAAATTGGCTATGGCATAAAAGAATGAGTCACTTGAATTTCAAAACTCTGAACAAACTAGCCAAGAAAGAGTTGGTGGATGGTTTACCCAAAATGGCATATAGAAAAGAAGGTGTATGCTCAGCTTGTCAAATGGGAAAACAATCCAAAACATCTTTCAAGTCTAAAACTAGACACTCCACTGAAAGGCCACTGCAAATGTTACATATGGATCTTTTTGAATCCTCAGTAACTAGTTATGCAGGAAAGAAGTATGGTCTGGTTGTTGTTGATGATTACTCAAGATTCACTTGGGTTGTCTTTCTCAAACACAAATCAGATACAAGGGTTGAAATACCCAACTTGCTGAATAAGTTAGAAGTCATGAAAAATGACAAGGTATTTGTAATCAGAACAGACCATGGTACTGAGTTTGTGAACCATTTAATAAAAGAGTTTTGTACCTGCAAAGGTATACAACATCAACTATCTTCTGTAAGAACACCACAGCAAAATGGTGTTGCTGAAAGAAAGAATAGGACCCTGAAAGAAGCAGCAAGAACAATGCTTGCTGACACTGAAATAAGTGAAATTTATTGGGTTGAAGTTATAAACACAACGTGCTACACTCAAAATAGATGTCTGATTAACAAACACCATGACAAAACTCCTTACGAGCTTTTCATTGGTAGACCCCCTAGTATCAAACATCTAAGGGTGTTTGGTTGCAGATGTTTTATTCTTAATAATGAAAAAGAATACTTGAGAACATTTCAACCAAAGGCAGATGAAGGAGTATTTCTTGGTTACTCTCTGAATAGCAAAGCCTACATAATCTACAACAAATGAACGCAAAAGATCGAAGAATCTGTTCATGTAGTGTTCTATGAAGGAAACAAGAAAGTACTCTTGAATGATGATCTCTCAGATAGGTTCAAAGAACTAATGATTAAAGATTCTGAAAAAGGATCCTCAGAAGGAAACAATTCTATCATTCAAATAGAGGATGAGTCTTACGATGAAAAGCAACCTATGCTTAGTAACAACCAGATGACTCTAAGCTATGATGAATAATTTCCTATGAAAATTCCAGAAATGAAACATGTTACTGAGAACCTTCATCATGAAGAGGTATCTAAAAATGAGATTGCTGAAATGCAAGATTCAGATATCTCTAACACTGAAAAAGTGTCAGATATCCATGGCATTTCCCATGTGTCAGATATCTCAGATACTGCACAAGTATCTCATCAAGATCATATTGATTCACATTCAAATCAAAATGATATTCATCCTACTAGTTCAAAATCCATTATGAAATGGATAAGAAATCATCCTGCAAAGGATGTTATTGGTCCCATAGACCAAGGAGTTAGAACTAGAAGAGCAATCGCTGAAAATGCAGATTGTCACTATGGATGTTTCATCTCAAACATTGAACCAAAGACTATAGAAGAAGCATTGAAGGATCAAGATTGGATCTCTGCAATGCAAGAAGAGTTGGATCAATTTGAGAGAAACGAAGTCTGGAAACTGGTTCCATTTGTTAACGGTATATATGTAATTGCAACCAAGTGGGTTTTCAGAAACAAAATGAATGAGTCTGGTGAAATAACCAGAAACAAAGCAAGGTTGGTTGCCAAGGGATTCACCCAGACTGAAGGACTAGATTTTGATGAATCTTATGCACCAGTTGCAAGATTGGATGCAGTAAGACTCTTTCTAGCCTTTGCAGCTCATAATGACTTTACAGTTTATCAAATGGATGTCAAGAGTGCATTTCTAAATGGTGAACTTTCTGAGGAAGTCTATGTTGAGCAACCACCAGGTTTTGAAGTTTCATCAGAAAGTAGGATGGTCTATAAGCTTCAGAAAGCTCTGTATGGGATGAAACAAGCTCCAAGAGCATGGTATGATACCTTGGTCAGATACCTACTAGAAAGTGGTTTCAAGAAAGGAGATGTTGATAAAACACTCTTCACATTGAACCATGATGGAAAACTACTTTTAGTTCAAGTATATGTTGATGACATTATATTTGGATCTAAAGACAAGCAACTTTGTGAAGACTTTGCTGAACTCATGAAAAGTAAATTCGAGATGAGCATGATGGGAGAATTGAATTACTTCTTAGGACTGCAAGTCAAGCAACTCAATGATGGAATATTCATTAGTCAAACAAAGTATGCAAAAGACATGCTCAACAAGTTCAATCTAAAGCTTTCTAAAAAGAATGCTAAGATACCTATGAGCATTGGAACCAAAATGACCTATACTGAATCTGACAAGAGTGTTGAAGAACACAAGTATAGGAAATTAATTGGGTCTCTACTATACCTCACTGCAAGTAGACCTGATATTCAATATGCAGTTGGAGTGTGTGCCAGATTTCAGATAAATCCAATGCAGTCACACTACATCATTGCTATGAAGATATTAAGGTATGTAAAGGGTACTGTAGAAGTTGGATTGTGGTATCCAAAAGATAGTGGATTGAGTTTGGTTGGCTATTCAGATGCTGACTATGCTGGATCATTGCTTGATAGAAAAAGCACCTCAGGAACTTGTCAATTTCTTGGTACTAGATTGATATCATGGTTCAGCAAGAAACAAAACTCAATTGCTACATCTACCACAGAGGTTGAATATATTGCTGCTGGGTGTTGTGCTTCACAAATATTGTGGATACAACAACAACTCAGAGACTATGGACTCAAAACCCCTATTTTCTGTGACAACACAAGTGCTATTGCCATAACTCAGAATCCTAAGTTTCATGCTAGAACAAAGCACATTGATGCTAGACACCACTTCATTAGAGACCATGTTGAAAAAGGCAATATAGAGATACTCAAGATTGGCACTGAAGACCAACTTGTAGATATCTTCACTAAGACACTACAAGAAAGTAGATTCTTAGCCTTAAGACACAGTCTTGGACTAATGGAGCTACCAAAGAACTGAAAAAGTTCAGATATCTGAAGAAGATATCAAAGAAGAGAGAAAAGTAATCTAGAACGGGTATCCAGAGAAGAGGAATCTGGAACGGGTATCCAGAAACCAAAGGCTAAAGGGTAAAATAGCTATTTGAAGATTTCTGAGACAGGTACTCAGATATCTAGACCACTGAGTGAGGGGGGACACAAAAGAGAATAGTACAACTGTCTACAGTTAACTACTATCTTGAAATTTGAATTATTTCTATCTTTGTGAAAAACTTTGAAAAGACAACAAGTATAAGATAGAATCAGATACAACAGTGTTCTCATTCACGTCAGATAGCTAATAGCCAACATTCATTAAATGGGCACAATTACAATTGTTGATTGTGATCATTGCTGAAGAAGCAATGGTGACCCTTGATAAAATGGGCGATTGATCTTTACGGCAGAGATTAACTCTCAATAAATAGTGGACTGTTGAAATTCAGACAGGGCCCACTATGAATTTAATGCCAAACAAAGCTTTTTCCCACACCTGTCTGTAATACACAGATACTTACACACAAAATTGATTTGTATGTATATGTCTGTTGAGATCTCTTTGCTATATATATAGGATTTTGGCTAAGAAAATTACTTTCGCCTAATCCAACATTCCGACTTGCACAAGAATAGCAAATTTCTTTCTTCTATCCTCTCTGCAAATTTCTGCTCTCAAATTAGTTTTTCTGCAAAGAATCACTAATCTTTCACTTTAAATCTCTTTAAGATCTTCGAAAAACTCACTCTATATAAAGAGATGGCCCCCAAACGATCAACTACACAGAAATCCCAAAGTACTACCACTGGTACTGCTGAAAAGCAAGCACCAGAGTTGGTAGTTATTAACAATCGATTGGTAGGGAACCTCAATCCCGATCATTGGAATTCAAATCACAGAATGATTTGGGGTGGTGCCATGATTGAGGAATACCTCACTGCTACTGTTGAGACTCAAGCCGACAGAAAACTGATACTTGACATGCTTGAAAAGGCAAAAATCAAGGGTTTTCTATCAGCTCTACCCAGTAGAATCTCTTCACTGGATGTGTTAGAATTCTACAACAACTCCAAGATTATATCCTGTGTTTCTGAAGGCACTGCAATAGTGTCTATAAAAACTTCAGTCCAAGGAAAGGAAATTCTTCTGAACTTAACAACTTTCTGCAAGTTGTTTGACCTTCAAAATCTTGGAAAGGATTTTGAAATAGACACCAAGGATGATGATCTCCTTGAAGGTGTAAAACAACTGTACAGTGATGTGTGTGATCTTGAAAAATCAGATACACCCACTGATTTCAAGCTTGCTGACATCAGAACCAGACATCTGCTGGTTCACTGGGATGTGTTGGCATGCATTCTTCACAGATGCTTTGATGGTCTACAAGGAGGTGCTGACCAGATAAGCCAAGAACACTGGATAATGATGTTCTTGTTGCAACAACAAGACAAAAGGCTGGAAAACCCTTTCATTTGGGGAAAGTACGCCTTTATGAAGTTTGTGAAGAAAATTAAAGGCTTTGAGCCAACAATCGCTAAGAGACTTGCTGAGCCAAAGACCACAGTAAGTTATGGTCTAAAGATATGCTACTTGCTAGAAAAGCTTGGCATTGAGCTCAGAGAGAAGGCTGACATAGCCAACAGTAACCTACTCTACAAATATGAGTATACGAACATGATGAAAAAGGTTATTGGATCTCAGGATGGTTCCAAGAAGCGAAAGACTGAAGAGGTATCTGAAGGAAAAGTTGTGACCAAGAAGCCCAGAACTTCACGAAAGAAGTCTGCTGGCAAATCAGAAGGCACACCCTTTGAGGTTGTCGATTCGAGATACTGCGTCAGCCGCAGATGAACTCATCAATGAAGATGAACTCATCAATGCTGCAAAAGAGGTATCGACTACTGAACAAGTAGACTCAGCAAGAGAAAGTGCTTTCAGAAATGTTAAGACTATTGTCGAAAGCCTTGCTGATGAACTCATTAATGCTGCTAAAGAAAGTAGTGACAGAAAGAAGAACCTACACCACAGGTTGCTGAGCAAGCACCTGTTTCAAAGGTTGCAGAAGAAGCAACAGTGTCCAAGGTAACTGGACAAATTACACCATCAGAGCAACAAAGACTGAAGCATATTGAAGATGCTCTGATGAGTGACAGCTTAGTGTTGGAGGATACTGCCATTGCCTCAACACTCAACAATCTGTCTCAAGCACAACAACCAAAACAGCCAGATAAGGATACTGCTGAAATGGTACTTGAGCTGCAGATACCAAAGATCTTTCATTGTCAAGAAAATCCGCAAAGAGCAGTTCCCAACTCAATGAGAGGGATCAAACCGAGACATCCGCCGTAATGATCAACCAGGGGAGGCAACTGAGTTGCATACTCAGGCAAGGTCTGAAGTACCTGAAACTTCAAACAAAGAAGATGAAATGGAACAACAAGACCAACGCATAGAAGGGTCACAAGTTCCAGAGACCAATCAGCCTGACATTACTCAGGTATCTGAATGGTTTAACTCTCTACTTGTGATATTTTGTGCCACATAATCTTGTTATTTTAATAGAATTTCTTTGTTACAGGCTGATTTAGAAACACGAGAACAAGAGGAAGCTGAGAAGCTTGCCTCAGAAACTGAGAAGGAGGCTTCCACACCCTCACAACTTAAGGAATCTGAGCCTGTGCTACGGGTGATAGAGAATTCCTTAAGATATAATTTTTCAGACATTCGTTAATACACTTGACTAATAAGTGTTTGTTTCTAATAGGCTCCAACTGAGAAGAAAAATGAAGAGACTGAAAAGTCTATCTCTTCAGAGAGGAATCCAGAGGCTTCCAAGGCCTCTGAGGAACAAGTATCTGAACCTTCTGTAGAGATGGTATTTCTTTCAGATATTTATACTCCTCAAAGAGCAATCTCTGATCATTTTTCTTAGACTAGCACTTTCTACTTAACAGGTTAAAAAAGAAGTAGAAGTTGTTGAGGAATTGCCCACTCAATCCTCACAACATATGGAAATTGATGAGGCATCAAGGCCTTCATCACAAGAAAAGATTCCAGAAACTGCACAAGTTTCTGTGAGACAAACATCTGAGCCTCCAACAGAGGTAATTGACATCTCAGATATCTGATTTGTCAATAAAAATTTTCTTGATAAAATTTCCTAAGTGTTATGTTTTAATTCTCAGGTTCAAGCAGAAAGAAAAGTTGATGAAGACCAGACTTCCAAGTCTCCACCTCACAACAAGATATCTGAGGCAACCCCTGTCTCAGTAGTACAAGTCTCTGAGCCTGATGTACTCATTCAGGCTCAAACAAGTGCCACGAAGGTCCATGATGATGAGAAAAAGGACCTACTTCCCTTCTTCAAAGCTCATACCCTGCCAAAGCACATTCAATGCTTCAAGAAATGGCAGAGGTTAAGGTGCTCAGATCTCTCTAAAATATTGAGAATCACAGATCAACCTACGAGACGAGCACGAGCTCTTGATTTGGAGAACTACATCCATGCAATGTTTGCCACGGGATAGTATCAAGTTGCGACCTTATTGCATAAGGATTTCTCCAGAGAAGTGGCACAGAAGTTGATTCAAGCCTTCAATCAGGCTGATGGTCAGACAAGATTACAGATGGCATTCAAGCCAGTCCTGCCCCAGACTCTACAATTTATTCCTTCTGAACAAGAGGAGGTTAATGGGCAGAAGATCACTATTCCTGAAGTGATTAATCTTGTATCTGAAGACGATGAAGAGGAAGAAATAGATGAGAATAACTTTGATGAACCTCCTTCTGACCATCACAAAAAGGATGATGATGATGCCCCTACACCAGCGACGGGAGGGATTTCACAAAGACCCATTGCCTCAGCTGCTGAATAGCACACTGAGAGGACTTCACAGCAATCCCCTCCTCCATCTCCTCAGAAATCTAATCATCCAACTTCCCAACACAAAGTTACTACTGAACAAGTAGTTGAGCACTCTGAGGGAACAACTCAGAAAATAACAGATGCTCAAGCCGGAGTTGCTCAACTCAAACAACTGTTGGAAGAAGAACAACAGTTACATCTTCAACTGGAAGAAAAGATAGCTGAATCAAGAGCAAAGCTCCAGAAGATTGAAGATCAAACAATCAAGGAAATGGAAGCTTATGCTCAAATGAAAGAACTCCGACTTTGTCGTGCAATTCTTTGAGGAATTAGAATCTTGAACAAGTATCTAATGACAAGCATGATGCTAAGGTCGCATTCCAAGAAGATGTTCCATCCTCCTCACCGAAGGAAAGAAACCCATCTCCGAGATGGTTCTTTGGACTAGAGAACATTGATGAAAATGTCCAAGAGGATGAAGATCATGGCCTGATAACTCGGATGATGAAGAAGACAAGACATTGGCGAATCGCAATGAACATTTAGCGGTTTCTCATTTGAAAAGGAAGTCGATTGCTCCGAAACATTCAAGAAGTCGCCAAATGTCAACTCCAATGAATACTTGAATAGATATCAAGCAATCAAGCTAAATTGAAAAAGGAGTTATCTTCTCAAGACAAAGCCGCCATTGCATCCGTCTCTGCAGAGCTGAAGTCATTCACTGAGCTCATCACTCAGAGAACAACCAGTCTGGTCATTTCTCAGAAAGATCTAGGCATGGTTAGGGATGATGACCAACTCTTGGCTACAAAAGCCTTTGAAGAGGCTTGCTATGTCTTTGAAAAGCAGATCTTTCAAGGCCCATCGGCGAGCTTTCGATAAGGATACTGGTCTTATCAAACAAAATTAGGAGCTCAAGGCCGATCTGGAAAAGTTGGTTGCTTCTTACAACTATCTGCAAGGCAACTTCAACTCCCTTTCAGAATCCTTTGTGATTCTTAGTCAGTCAACAATGACTAAGGGGGAAGAATATCAAGAGGCTCAGAGAGGAAGAGGAAGAGGAAACAAAAGAAAATCTGAACAACCACCTCTCAAAATAAATGAGCCCTCCTCCAGTCAGACTGCTCTACAGATAGTGGCCACCACTCAGCAACTTCCTGAAAAAGGAATGACAACAAGGGCCAGAGCACAGAAACCTCCAAGGAGTACCAAGGCTCCAAGGAGAAGACAAGTAAAAGGGATTGATGAATCTTCTGAAGAACAAGAAGAAGGGCAAATCAAATCGCTGGGCAATGAAGAAGGCTACAAAAGTCTCACAAGAATTGATCTTGATGATGATGATAAAGAGACTGATGAAAATGAAGCTCCTCTTCATTGGAAAAGGAAAATTGATAGCCTAACTGAGCCCATAGCTGCAAAGCCTTTGGCAGCTAAAACACCCTCTGGAAATACCAAGTCTATCCAGGGTGGTTCTTCAAGCATTACCCCAAAGGAGAATTCAAGACAAAGGAGGAACAGACTGAGAGCTGAACAAAGACAACTTCAACTACCACTCAGGCCTGAAGAAGCCAAGATTGAGTATGTGAAGACCAACAATGACTCCTCTGTCTACAGGTGCATAAATCAGAAGAATGGCTACTGGATTCTGGAACTAAAGCATCTACTGGTAAACTCAAAATTTCCAGTACCAATCCATAAACAGCTCATGGCATGGAGAAAAGACAAGCCAATCTTGATTAACACCAACCACATCAAAGCCTGGTTGGATTTTGAAGTGATCAAGAGAATAGAAGCCATGAAGAAGGACCTCTCTGATGAATGTCCTTATAAAAAACCAGATGATGTGCACAAAATTCCCAACATTACTGGAACAGGCACAAGAGCAAGACTTGCTGTGGAACCCTATGAGTCCTTCTACTTAACTGAAGATCAATACAAGGGTGACATCAGATATCTGAAGATCATTTATGAATACTTCAAGCTGTCAGATATCAGAATCGAGCATGCCTGGAAATGGGGAAAGTATTTGTGGGTCAAGCACTTTGTCAAGAAAAATCCTACCAAAACCTACAAGGAAGTCTGTGGATTTGCCAGAGACACAGAGATGATTGTCAGAACTCTTCTCTATGACTACTCTAATGATATCAAAAGGTTTGGTGATAGGAAATTTACAGATAGGCCCATGGAACTGCTTTTGAAGACTTGAAGTATAGAAGACTTGAAGACTAGTTCATTAGGATGTCTACTTGGAGCTTGGTTACTCTTGTTGTCCTAATTTACTATGTAATTTTTTTTTATATCTTGCTGACTGAGCTAAATTGTGTTATGTACTAAAGTTATCTGTAAGCTTTCTCTGTATCATATCTGATGAACTTACTCTCAGATATCATTCTTTATAAAAGATAACTTGTCAGCAAAGATCACACCTTGTGATTTGGTTGATGTTTACTTTCTGCACTTAATTATATGAACTTAAAGATCATAAGAAATGATTAAGTGATGGATTGTTTCCTTATCCAGATTTGTAATAGGTCAGATAGTCATCGTTGACTGATCAAAATGGGGGAAATTTGTTAGGATTATCTATTTAGATTTTGATCAGCAACCTAATGACTTATCTTAGCTCAGAAAGGTGATTAGTACCCTTGGTTCACTTGAACATTGTAAAAGAGGAAACTCACTAAGTATGATAGTCTAGCAAATCTTGTATAGGATGTTAGGTCTCGAAATGTAATTTTTATTTTCTAAAGAAGACCAAGAAGAAGGCATCCAGCAGGAAAAGTTCAACGGATTTGAAGATTTGAAGACTGCACAAGATTGCTGAAGACAAGGGTTTTTCAGATACCTATGTCCAGATATCTTGAAGAAACAAGTGTTTCGAAACACAAGTGTTGCAAAAGATATCTGAGAATAAAAGGTTTCTTAGACGAGGAAAGTGCCCACAGATATCTACAGTCAGATACCTTTGACATAAAATATGCTTCTGAAAAAGAAATATATTATAAAAAGTTGTTTAAACAAGTGGTATCTGGAGCTATGATGATCTCTGGAAAAGAACGTGCAAAGCCTCAGAAAGCTTGCATAGTTCCGTTGGCACTACAGGACAAAGTATAGTACAGTGCATTAAATGCGCGAATGAAATGTCGAATAAAAGTGTAGCTTCAAGAAGAAGACAAACTCACATAAGATTATACTCAGATATCAATAGTTTGAATTTGATTTAAGCCTAACGGATACTATTCAAACGGCACTCAAATTCATCTATAAATATCAACACTTAGACTGCTTGAGAACACACCTTAGACCTAACAGATAACTTTAGTACATAATACAATTTAGCTCAGTCAGCAAGATACAAAAATACATAGTAAATTAGGACAACAGGAGTAACCAAGCTCCAAGTAGACATCCTAATAAACTATGTCAGCCTTCTCTCTGAGCTCAATGCCAAGCTTTTCCAGCAAGTAGCATATCTTTAGACCATAGCTTACTGTGGTCTTTGGCTCAGCAAGTCCCTTAGCGATTTTAGGCTCAAAGCCTTGAATCTTCTTCACAAACTTCATAAAGGCGTACTTTCCCCAATTGAAAGGGTTTTCCAGCCTTTTGTCTTGTTATTGCAACAAGAACATCATCATCTAGCGTTCTTGGCTTATCTGGTCAGCACCTCCTTGTAGACCATCAAAGCATCTGTGAAGAATGCATGCCAACACATCCCAGTGAACCAGCAGATGTCTGGTTCTGATGTCAGCAAGCTTGAAATCAGTGGGTATATCTGATTTTTCAAGATCACACAAATCACTGTACAGTTGTTTTACACCTTCAAGGAGATCATCATCCTTGGTGTCTATTTCAAAATCCTTTTCAAGATTTTGAAGGTCAAACAACTTGTAGAAAGTTGTTAAGTCCAGAAGGATTTCCTTTCCTTGGACTGAAGTTTTTATAGACACTATTGCAGTGCCTTCAGAAACACATGATATAATCCTGGAGTTGTTGTAGAATTCTAACACATCTAGTGAAGAGATTCTACTGGGTAGAGCTGATAGAAAACCCTTGATTTTTGCCTTTTCAAGCATGTCAAGTATCAGCTTTCTATCGGCTTGATTTTCAACAGCAGCCGTGAGGTATTCCTCAATCATGGCACTACCCCAAATCATTCTGTGATTTGAAGTCCAATGATCGGGATTGAAGTCTCCTACCAACTGATTGTTTCCAACTACCAACTCTGGTGCTTGCTTTTCAGCAGTACCAGTGGTAGTATTTTGGGAGATCTGGGTAGAAGCACGTTTTGGAGCCATCTCTTTATAGCGTGAGTTTTTTGAAGGTCTGTAAGAGATTTAGGGTGAGAGATTAGTGATTCTTTGCAGAAAATCTAATTGAGGAGCAGAGATTTGCAGAGAAGTAGAAGAAAGAATTTTGCTATTCTTGTGTAAGTCTGAATGTTGGATTAGGCAAAAGTGAATTCTTTTGCCAAAATCCTATATATATAGCAATGTAATCTCAACAGTCATATACATACAAATTAATTTTGTGTGTAATTATCTGTGTATTGCAGACAGGTGTGGGTAAAAGCTTGTTCGGCATCAAATGCATAGTGGGCCCTGTCTGAATTTCAACAGTCCACTATTTACAGAGAATTAATTTCTGCCGTAAAGATCAATCGCCCATTTCGTCAAGGGTCACCATTGCTTCTTCAGCAATGATCACAATCAACAATTGTAATTGTGCCCATTTAATGAATTTTGGCTATTAGCTATCTGAATCACGTATCTGTGTGAATGAGAACACTGTTTGTATCTGATTCTATCTTATACTTGTTGTCTTTTCAAAGTTTTTCACAAAGATAGAAATGATTCAAATTTCAAGATAGTAGTTAACTGTAGACAATTGTACTATTCTCTTTGTGTCCCCCCTCACTGAGTGATCTAGATATCTGAATACCCATCTCAGAGATCTTTAAATAGCTATTTTACCCTTTAGCCTTTAGTTTCTGGATACCCGTTCCAGATTCCTCTTTTCTGGATACCCGTTCCAGATTTCTCTTCTCTGGATACCCTTTCCGGATTCCTTTTCTCTCTTTTTTGATATCTTCTTCAGATATGTGAACTTTTTCAGTTCTTATGTAGCTCCATTTGTCCAAGACTGTGTCTTAAGGCTAAGAATCTACTTTCTTGTAGTGGCTTAGTGAAGATATCTGCAAGTTGGTCTTCAGTGCCAATCTTGAGTATCTCTATATTGCCTTTTTCAACATGGTCTCTGATGAAGAGACCATGTTCTAGCATGAAACTTATGATTCTGAGTTATGGCAATAGCACTTGTGTTGTCACAGAAAATGGGAGTTTTCTCTTCATTGAGTCCATAGTCTTTGAGTTGTTGTTGTATCCACAATATCTGTGAAGCAAAACACCCCGTAGCAATATATTCAGCCTCTGTGGTAGATGTGGCAATTGAATTTTGTTTCTTGCTGAACCATGATATCAATCTATCACCAAGAAATTGACAAGTTCCTGAGGTGCTTTTTCTATCAAGCAGTGATCCAGCATAGTCGGCATCTGAATAGCCAACTAAACTGAATCCACTATCTTTTGGATACCACAATCCAACTTCTACAGTACCTTTCACATACCTCAATATTTTCATAGCAATGTTGTAGTGTGATTGCATTGGATTTGTCTGAAATCTAGCACACACTCCAACTGCATATTGAATATCAGGTCTACTTGCAGTGAGGTACAGTAGAGATCCAATCATTTTCCTATACTTGTGTTCTTCAACACTCTTGTCAGATTCAGTATATGTCATCTTGGTTCCAATGCTCATTGGTATCTTAGCATTCTTTTCAAAAGGCTTTAGATTAAACTTTTTGAGCATGTCCTTTGCATACTTTGTTCGACTAATGAATATTCCATCATTGAGTTGCTTGACTTGAAGCCCTAGGAAGTAATTCAATTCTCCCATCATGCTCATCTCGAATTTACATTTCATGAGTTCAGCAAAGTCTTCACAAAGTTGTTTGTCTTTAGATCCAAATATAATGTCATCAACATATATTTGAACTAAAAGTAGTATCCCATCATGGTTCAATGTGAAGAGTGTTTTATCAACATCTCCTTTCTTGAAACCGCTTTTTAGTAGGTATTTGGCCAATGTATCATACCATGCTCTTGAAGCTTGTTTTAGCCCATACAGAGCTTTCTGAAGCTTATAGACCATCCTACTTTCTGAGGAAACTTCAAAACCTAGTGGTTGCTCAACATAGACTTCCTCAGCAAGTTCACCATTTAGGAATGCACTCTTGACATCCATTTGATAAACTATAAAGTCATTATGAGCTGCAAAGGCTAGAAAGAGTCTTACTGCATCCAATCTTGCAACTGGTGCATAAGATTCATCAAAATCTAGTCCTTCAGTCTGGGTGAATCCCTTGGCAACCAACCTTGCTTTGTTTCTGGTTATTTCACCAGACTCATTCATTTTGTTTCTAAAAACCCACTTGATTCCGATTACAGATATTCCGTCAACAAATGGAACCAGTTTCCAGACTTTGTTTCTCTCAAATTGATCCAACTCTTCTTGCATTGCAGAGATCCAATCTTGATCCTTTAATGCTTCTTCTATAGTCTTTGGTTCAATGTTGGAGATGAAACATCCATAGAGACAATTTGCATTTTGAGCGATTGCTCTTCTAGTTCTAACTCCTTGGTCTATGGAACCAATCACATCCTTTGCAGGATGATTTCTTATCCATTTCATAATGGGTTTTGAACAGTAGGATCAATATCATTTTGATTTGAATGTGAATCAATATGATCTTGATGAGATACTTGTGCAGTATCTGGGATATCTGACACATGGGAAATGCAATGGATATCTGACACTTTTTCAGTGTTAGAGATATCTGGAACTTGCATTTCAGCAGTCTCATTTTCAGATACCTCTTCATGATGAAGGTTCTCAGTAACGTGTTCCATTTCTGGAATTCTCATAGGACATTCTCCATCATGTCTTAGAGTCATCTGGTTGTTACTAAGCATAGGTTGCTTTTCATCGTCAGACTCATCCTCTATTTGAATGGTAGAATTGTTTACTTTTGAGGATCATTTTTCAGAATCTTTAATCATTAGTTCTTTGAACCTATCTAAGAGATCATCATTCAAGAGTACTTTCTTGTTTTCTTCATAGAATACTACATGAACAGATTCCTCAATCTTTTGCGTTCTTTTGTTGTTGATTCTATAGGCTTTGCTATTCAGAGAGTAACCAAGAAATACTCCTTCATCTACCTTTGGTTGAAATGTTCTCAAGTATTCTTTTCCAATGTTAAGAACGAAACATCTGCAACCAAACACTCTTAGATGTTTGATACTAGGGGGTCTGCCAATGAAAAGCTCATCAGGAGTTTTGTCATGGTGTTTGTTAATCAGACATCTATTTTAACTGTAGCATGCTGTGATTACAGCTTCAACCCAATAGATTTCCCTTATTTCAGTGTCAGCAAGCATTGTTCTTGCTGCTTCTTTCAGGGTCCTATTCTTTCTTTCAGCAACACCATTTTGTTGTGGTGTCCTTACAGAAGATAGTTGATGTTGTATACCTTTGCAGGTAGAAAACTCTTTGATGTACTGGTTCACAAACTCAGTACCATGGTCTGTTCTGATTACAGATACCTTGTCATTTTTCATGACTTCGAGCTTATTCAGCAAGTTAGGTATCTCAACCCTTGCATCAGATTTGTGTTTGAGAAAGATAACCCAAGTGAATCTTGAGTAATCATCAACAACAACCAGACCATACTTCTTTCCTGCATAACTAGTTACTGAGGATTCAAAAAGATCCATATGTAACATTTGTAGTGGCCTTTCACTGGAATGTCTAGTTTTAGACTTGAAAGATGTTTTGGATTGTTTTCCCATTTGGCAAGCTGAGCATACACCTTCTTTTCTATATGCCATTTTGGGTAAACCAACCACCAACTATTTCTTGGCTAGCTTATTCAGAGTTTTGAAATTCAAGTGACTCATTCTTTTATGCCACAACCAATTTTCTTCAGTGTGGCCAGATTGACTCACCATGAGACATTCTTCGGTTGTGGAGGATGCCCAATCAGCAACATAAAGATTTCCTTTACGCCTTGCAACCAAGACTGTTTGCTTTGACTCATTGTCAATCACTTTACATAGTTTTGACTTGATCTTGACAGTGTATCATTTGTCTACTAATTGACTCATGCTTAGGAGATTGTATTTCAATCCCTTTACATGAAGTACTTCAGAGATTGTAAGGCTCCAAACTTCAAATTGCCAAAACCTATGGTTGGATTTTTATCTCCTCCAGCAAACCTGATAATTGGTCCATCATTGCACTTTTTGTAGTCAATCAGATTTGCTTTGTCTCCTGTCATGTGATTCCCACATCCACTATCAAAATGCCACTTTGAATTAGTCTTTAGAGTATTCTGCACAAAACAGGAAACAAAAGATTAGGTTCTCATACCAACAATGGAACCATCTGGACTAAAGAATCTTCCAGTAGGAATCCATTTTTGAATGAATTTCTTAGGAACATTCTTTTGTCTAATAGGAACATAAGGAGGAATTCTAGTTAAATGATTAGTATCATTATCATTAAGAACTATTTTCTTCCTTTGTGTGTTCCTTGGTGCTTTCAGATATCTGTCAGATTTCTGAGTCTGCTTCTCAGCAAACTTAACTTTCATAGCCAGATTTCTTCTAGCCCTGGCATTCAGATTTTCAGTGGCTTGATTCATCTTCCACGTCTGATAATTGTTGTGAGCAATTCTAGCCTTTAACCATCGTTCTTGCTCTTGTTTGTACTCACGAGCAAGTTGTTTCCCGACGGCTTTATAGCCAATACCATTCCGAGCACCTGGTGCTATCTGAGATCTCTTCTCAGCAGCTTTGCTAGTCTCTGGATAATCTATTTTCTTTCCAGAAAACGTGACATAGGAGAATTTGTCTGCTCCTGCAATTTTTCCTTTTTGAGAGACATAGCACTGTGGGTGATTACATTTTCCAGTGTTATGTTTCTTTTTAGAGACATTCCCAACAGTTTTCCTTTCGACTTGTTTTTCCCACAAAGGCTTGGTCGCAACTGCCTTTCCTTTGTCAACAATCATAGATTTCTGACCGATACTGTAGATTGTTTGGGAATCACCTTGCTGAGCACTGACAAATGTTCGTCCTTCATCACTCTTATTCAGAGTGGTGGAACTGTCTGTGTGTGTGTCCAGCCCAAGTCCTTTCTTTTCTGAAGGATCTCTTAAATAAGATTCTACTTCAGTAAGAGTGTCACTAGCATTGGCATAAGATTGAAAAGATAGTTCTTTCTTTTTGAGTTCCTTATTCTCAGAAAGAAGATCTTCACATTTCTTTTGAAGATTGGCCATTGCTTCTTTATGTGACTTTTCGGTCTCAGAAATCTGAGCCTTGAGAAATGCATTTTCAGCATTCTTTTTCTCAGATATCTTGATAATTTGAGAATTTTCCTTTACAAGAGAATTCTTTTCTTCTTCAAGAATTTCGGCTCTAGCTTGGACCATTAGAAATTAACTTTCGTAGAGTTCAAGTTCTTTTCTGAGATTTTCCAGATCTTTGATTCCTTCTTCATTACTTTCATAAGTATAACAGGAAGTGTGTGTTACCTCCTCAGCCATTAGACAACGTTCAATGTTGGAGATATCTGGAAAGATTTCTTCAGCCATTCCACACACTTCTTTCTTCTTTTGACCAAAGTTAATTACTTCATGAGAAACACCGCACATTTCTGGGGAAGGCAGTGTGGAATCATCTGAATCCTCATCCCCAGAATCAGACTCAATATCTAGAGCATCCAGTTGGATTTGAATCTTTTTCCTTTCTTCAGTGAGCATAGCTCTCTGACTTCTTTTGAAGATTCTTCTGTCTTTCTTGTCACCTGTCTTTAGTTTGTTGAAGGCAGGGCAATCCTTCTTGAAATGACCAGGTTTCTGACAATAGAAACAGATATCGTTTCCGATTTCTGCTTCAAGATTGATGCTTTCTGAGCCGGCTTGTTCAGCGAGCTTTGCATATTTTTGTACTGGTGATAGTTTCAGCCTAGATGCTTTTTCAGCTTCTCTTTGGCTTTTCTTCTCTCAATTTCTCGACTGATATATTTTCCCATTTACTTTACAGCAAGAGCATCCTCAGTCACCTCCTTGCCTTTCTTCTTTTCAGAAGTTCCTTGAGCAACTAGAGCAACATTCTGCAACTTCTTAGTTGTTTGTTCTCTTTGAGTTGTCTCATAGTCAACAGTGGCAAGGTGAGAGAAAAGTTCCACATGAGTGATATCTGGCATTCCTTGGTTAAAGTAGAAAAACATTGTGTGCTCCCAGTTATGATTTAGACTTCTCACAATAGTCTTAACCTTTTCTGACTGGGTATATCTATTACTCTCACCAAGTGCAGCCATGTCACTCATAAGTGTTGTAAACCGGAAATCTAGTTCTTCAAGAGTCTCTGTGGGACCTTGTTTAAAGTTTTGGAATTTGAGCTTCAAAACTTCGAACTTATTTTCCTTTGTTTTCTCAGTGCCGGCACAGATTTGTTCAATCAGTTGCCAGGCCACTTTTGCCGTTTTTGCACCCCCACAGTTTACACTGTATGTGCTCTGGAGTAGAACGTATGATGATATTACGAGCCTGGCCATCCAGTCGATTTCTCTTGGCATCTTCCGATGTAGAGAGCTCTCTGGGCTTTGGTTCGTAAATAACTTGACTGGCAGGTCTCCCACTGGTTGACGCATCTGTCTGTGAAGACTCATCGCTTTGTTCTCTGTCTCTACCATTAGAAACCTCTATGACTTGCCTGAGTTGTTGAATGACTATTGGGCCATTCTTTATTACTTCGATCATTTCGTCACTGTTGGCTTCTAGGTGGAGCATCATGTTGTTCTTCCATTCTCATCATTCTATGGATTGAGAAGTGGGGCGACACTTACAGACATCCTGCAGAAACACACTAAACAAACAAATCAAGTGTAGGTGAAAAGGCTTAGTGGGCACTTATTCGGGATCTAGGTTCGGTCTGAAGGCTTGGGAACCTCCTGCTCTGATACCACTTGTTGGTCCAGATAACGGCAAAGTAAAAGACTAGAGGGGGGGGGGGTGAATAGTCTTTTAAAACTTTTGTCAATAAACACAGTTTCTCAGATATCTGTGAAGATATCTGATACTTAATTTCAGAGAGCGGAAGACTTTTCTGTGATAAGTGCACGTGCTCAGCAAGATAAGTGTAAATACTTTGCAAGATAAATAAAGCAAGTAATAAACTGCAGAAAGTAAATAACACAAGTCTTTTTATAGTGGTATCTGAAGGTGGCGTAATCCTTCAACTAATCCACTTCGGCCTTTCTCAGACCTAGAATCCACTAAGACAGATAATTCAGGTGACCTTACAAGTATCTTCTCTCGATTCCTAAATACACTAGGTTCCCAACCAAGTGTTCCTCCTGAGTTATTCCTGTGCTTTCATGCCAAGTACTTCTGCATCGAAACCTTTTTGAGCTATTCCTTAGCTTCCCAAACTAAGTACTTCCTGTGCTCAGTAACCTTGTAGTTATTCCTTAGTTTCCCAAACTAACTACTTCCTGTACTCCACGCCGATTAAGGTGTTGGTTTAGGTAGTTTGTCAGGTGAGCTTCTTTAATAACTTATTCAGTTATTCAGATAGATCTATAATCAAGTATACTTAATACACTTTGCAATGTATGGTATCTTGTTCTTTACTGACCAAAGTCTATGATAAGTGTTCAAGAGAATGAAACTCAGATATGAAATCTTAGTTCAACTCTTTCACAAATAACAATGCTTGTTAAGGACCAGGACACTTAAAACTTTAGTGCTACTTAGAATCAAGAGCTTTGGTCGCAACAGAAAGCTTGAAGGTAAGTAGTTTGCTTGAGAGAGCTTGTGTGAGAGTGTAAGTTCTGTGTGTTCTAAGGTATGTTCTCAAGCAGTCTAAGTGTTGATATTTATAGATGAATTTGAGTGTCGTTTGAATAGTATCCGTTAGGCTTAACTCAATTTCAAACTATTGATATCTGAGTATAGTACTGTACCAAGTTTGTCTTCTTTTTCAGAAGCTACCATTTTTGTTCAGACATTTCTGTCCTATAGTGCCAACGGAACTATGCACGCTTTATGGAGCTTTGCACGTCCTTTTCCAGAGATTATCACAACTCCAGATACCATTTGTTGAAGCAACTTGTTATAATATATTTCTTTTCAGAAACATAATTTATGTCCAAGGTATCTGAGTGTAGATATCTGTGGGCACTTTTCTCGTTTCAGAAACCTTTTATTTCTCAGATATCTTTTGCAACACTGTTTATTTAAAAACGCTTGTGTCTTCAAGATAACTGGTCATAGGTATCTGAGAAACCTTTGTCTTCAGCAATGTTGTGTAGTCTTCAAGTCTTCAAAATTGTTGAACTTTTCCTGCTGGATGTCTTCTTCTTGGTCTTCTTCAGAAAATAAAAATTACATTTCGAGACCTAACATCCAATATAACATTTGCTAGACTATCATACTTAGTGATTTTTTACAGTGTTCAAGTGAACCAAGAGTACTAACCACCTTTCTGAGCTAAGATAAGCCATTAGGTTGCTGATCAAAATCTAAACAGATATTCCTAACACCAAGTCTATGATATGTGTTCAAGAGAATGAATCTCAGATATGAAATCTTAATTCAACTCCTTCACAGATAACAATGCTTGTTAAGGATCAGGACACTTAGAACTTTTATGCTACTTAGAATCAAGAGCTTTGGTCGCAACAGAAAGCTTGAAGGTAAGTAGTATGCTAGAGAGTTTGAAAGATAGTGTTCAGAGTTCTTGGTGTGAGTTCTTAGTATTTTTCAAGCATTCTAAGTGTTGATATTTATAGTTGAAAATCATGTCGTTTGAATAGTATCCGTTAGGCTCAATGAA
Source organism: Plantago major (assembly GCA_026545765.1). Lineage (NCBI taxonomy): Eukaryota > Viridiplantae > Streptophyta > Magnoliopsida > Lamiales > Plantaginaceae > Plantago > Plantago major. The sequence continues at coordinate 24,997,479 of CM048840.1, read as the reverse complement.
ATTCAAACTATTGATATCTGAGTATAGTACTGTTGTACGTTTGTCTTCTTCTCAGAGACTGCCGTTTTTGTTCAGACATTTCTGTCCGCGCATGTAATGTACTGTACTATACTTTGTCCTGTAGTGCCAACTGAACTATGCAAGCTTTCTGAAGCATTGCACGTCCCTTTTTAGAGACCTTCACATCTCCAGATACTTGTTACAACATTGTTTCCCAGAAACATAGTTTTTATCCAAGGTATCTGAGTGTAGATATCTGTGGGCACTTTTCCTCATTTAGAAACCTTGTATTCTCAGATATCTTTTGCAACACTTGTTTATTGAAAAATACTTGTTTGTTCAAGATATATGGACATAGGTATCTGATGACCTTAGTTTCCAGCAATCTTGTGTAGTCTTCAAATCTTCAAATATGTTTAGCTCTTCTGCCAGATGCCTTCTTCTTGGTCTTCTTCAGAGAAATAAAAAATTACATTCAGAGACCTAACATCCTATACAGGATTTTCTAGACTATCATACTTAGTGATTTTCCTCTTTTACAGTGTTCAAGTGAACCAAGAGTACTAACCACCTTTCTGAGCTAAGATAAGTCATTAGGTTGCTGATCAAAATCTAAACAAGTATTCCTAATAAATTTCCCCCTTTTTGATCATTCAACGATGACTATCTGACCTATTACAAATCTGGATGAGGAAACAATCCACCACTTAATCAATTCATAAGATCTTTCAATTCTTTCAATTAAGTGCAGAAAGTAAACATCAACCAAATCACAAGGTGTGATCTTTGCTGACAAGTTATCTTTTTATAAATTGATATCTGAGAGTAGGTTCATCAGATATGTTACAGAGAGAGTTCACAGATAACTTTAATAAAACACAATTTAGCGCAGTCAACAAGATACACAATACATAGTAAATTAGGACAACAGGAGTAACCAAGCTCCAAGTAAACATCCTATAAACTAGTCTTCAAGTCATCAAATCTTTAAGTCTTCAAAAGCAGTTCCATGGATCAATCTGCAAATTTTCTATCACCAAACCTTTTGATATCATTAGAGTAGTCATAGAGAAGAGTTATGACAATCATCTCTGTGTCTCTGGCAAATCCACAGACTTCATTGTAGGTTTTGGTAGGATTTTTCTTGGCAAAGTGTTTGACCCACAGATACTTTCCCCACTTCCAGGCATGCTCGATTCTGATAGCTTGAAGTATTCATATATGATCTTCATATATTTGATGTCACCCTTGTATTGATCTTCAGTCATGTAGAAAGACTCATAGGGTTCCACGGCAAGTCTTGCTCTTGTGCCTGTTCCAGTGATGTTGGGAATTCTGTGCACATCATCTGGCTTTCCATAAGGACAATCATCAGAGAGGTCCTTTTTCATGGATTCTATTCTCTTGATTACTTCAAAATCCAACCAGGCTTTGATGTGGTTGATATTAATCAAGACTGGCTTGTCTTTTCTCCATGCCATGAGCTGTTTATGGATTGGTTCTGGAAATTTTTCATTTACCAGTAAGTGCTTGAGTTCCAGAAACCAGTAGCCATTCTTCTGATTAATGCATCTGTAGACAGAAGAGTCATTATTGGTCTTCACATACTCAATCTTGGCTTCTTCAGGCCTGAGTGGTAGTTGAAGTTTACTTTGTTCAGCTCTCAGCCTGTTCCTCCTTTGGCTTGAATTCTCCCTTGGGGGATTACTTGAAGAACCACCCTGGATTGACTTGGTATTTCCAAAGGGTGTTTTAGCTGCCAAAGGCTTTGCAGCTATGGGCTCAGATAGTGTTAGGAATATCTGTTAGTATTTTGATCACTCATCACATGTTCTTATCTTAGCCAGAAAGGTGATTAAGTACTCTTGGTTCACTTGAACATTGTAAAAGAGGAAATCACTGAGTATGATTAGTCTAGTAAATCTTGTATTAGGATTATAGGTCTCCGAGTGTAATTTTTATTTCAAGAAGACCATGAAGATCAATCCTAGCAATGGAGCTTTTCTGAAGATTAGAAGACTGAAGATTGCACAAGGTTTATGAAGACACAAAGGTTTAGTCTAACTCAGAAAGACTATGTCCTTAATCCTTTCTTAAGTGTATTAACTTACTTTCGAAATATGATTCTGGACATATGACATCATTAGTATGGAGCATGCAAGCTATCAGAAAGGTTCATGTATCCGTTGAGGCTAAAGGACAATGAACAATACTATGCATTAAATGCATCGGCAGAAATGCTGCAAAAAGTAGTCCTCTCTGAAAAATGAGATAGTGACTTCTGAGCACATAGTTCAAGATATAAACGGATATAATTTGATGGAGAGCACAACGGATATAATTCAAACGCCTCTCAAATTTATCTATATATATCACACACTTAGATGCTTGAAGAACACACCTTAGAACGCTCTATCTTGCAAACTTACCATCAAGCAAAGTATTTTCTCAATCACTCTACTACCCTTTATGAAAGCTTTCTGTTGCTCGAAGAATCACTAGTAGTTCTAAGTTGTCCTGAACCTTAACAAGAGATTGTTGTTCGTAAAAGAGTTGAACTATCAGATACCCTTTCTAAAGCTCATTCTCCAGAACGAACATCAATTACTTGGGTCAGTAAAGAGCAGACTGCCATCCACTGAACAAGTGTATTAAGTATTCTTGTTCTATTAGGCTCTCTGAAAACATAACTGAAAAGTTATACGAGAAGCCTCTCTGACAAACCTTATAACCAACACCATCAAGGCGTGGAGTAGAGGAAGTACTTGATTTGGGAAATCAGGGAATAACTCCAAGGTTATCTGAGTAGAGGAAGTACTTAGGTCTAGGAGCTGGGGAATAACTCAGGGGGAACATTTGGTTGGGAACCATTTGTTTAGGAATCTTAGAATAGGATTATTGTAAGGTGAACTCAATTATCTGTTCTAGTGAATTCTAGGTCTCAGAAAGACCGAAGTGGATTAGTTGGAGGATTACGCCAACTCCAGATACCACTATATTTGTTGTGTCATTTACCTTTCTGTATTTACATTTCAGCAAAGCACACACAATACTTATTGTTTCTGCACTTACCTATCTTAAAGTCTTCCGCGCTCTGAATTTAAGTATCAGAAACCCCCAGGTTTCTGAGAAACTGTGTTTATCGACAAAAGTTTTAAAAGACTATTCACCCCCCTCCCAGTCTTTTACTTTGCCGTTATCTGGACCAACAGATAGGCTATCAACCTTTCTTCTTTTTCTGTGAAGAGGAGCTTCATCTTCATCATCATCTTCCAGATTTCTCTGGTTAGGTGATTTGCAGCCTTCTTCATTGCCCTGGGATTTGATTTCTTCTTCTTCTTCTTCTTCTTCTTCTTCTTCTTCTTCTTCTTCTTCTTCTTCTTCTTCTTCTTCAATCCCTATAACTTGTCTTCTCCTTGGAGCCTTGGTACTCCTTGGAGGTCTTTGTGCCATGGCCCTTGTTACCATTGTTGTTTCTTCAGTTGGTTGCTGGGAAGTAGCTACTATTTGCAAAGCAGCTTGACTTGATGAGGGCTCATTTATTCTGAGTGGTGGCTGGGAAGTTCTCTTGTTTCCTCTTACTTTCTGAGCAGCACCAACTCTAGATTTCTTCTTACCTTCCCCCTGACCCTGAGGTCCAAATCCTTCCCCCTTAGTCATTGTTGACTGACTAAGTACTACAAAAGATTCTGAGAGAGACTCAAAATTCCCTTGCAAGTAATTGTAGGCAGTAACCAACTTCTGAAGTTCAGCCTTGAGCTCCTGATTTTGTTTGATAAGTCCATTTTCCTTATCAGTGAGCTCTGCCAATGGGCCTTGTATGGCTTCTGCTTTTCCAGCAGCATAGCACGCCTCTTCAAAGGCTTTTACAGCTAAATTTTGGTCATCATCCCTAACCATGCCTAGGTCTTTCTGAGCAATGACCAGACTGGTTGTTCTCTGAGTGATGAGCTCAGTGAATGTCTTCATTTCTTCAGGGACTGATGTAATGGCGGCTTTGTCTTGAGAAGATAACTCCTTTTCAATTTGGCTAGTACTTGAAATCTTCTCAAGTGTTCATTGGAGTTGACATTTGGTAGCTTGTTGAAAATTTCAGGAGCAATCAGCTTCCTTTTCAAAAGAGAAACCACCAAGTGCTCATTTCGGTGTTCTGCCAGTTTCTTCTCTTCTTCATCATCTAAGTCATCAGCCCAGTGATCTTCATCCTCTTGGACATTCTCATCAATGTTTTCTAGTCCAGCAACCATCTCAGAGATGGGTTTCTTTCCTTTCAGAGAGGAGGATGGTACATCTTTTGGTGATGCAGCCTTAGCATCATCCTTGTCTTCAGATACTTGCTCAGTATCTAGCTCCTTAGCAATGGAATTTACAGCTACATGGAGCTCTTTAATCTCAGAGTAAGCTTGCATTTCCTTGATGGTTTGATCTTCAAGTTTGTTTAGCTTGATTCTGGATTCAGCTATCTTTTCTTCTAGTTGAAGATTTAGCTGTTGTTCTTCTTCCAACAATTGTTTGAGTTGAGCAACTCTGGCTTGTGCATCCAACATTTTCTGAGTTGTTTCCTCAGAGTGCTCAACTACTTGTTCAGTATTGTCCTTTTGTTGGGAAGATGGATGGGTAGATTTCTGAGGAGATGGAGGAGGGAATTGTTGTGATGTCCTCTCCGTGTGCTTTTCAGCAACTGAGGCATTAGTTCCTTGTGCATTGCCTCCTGTCCCTGGTGCAGGGGCATCATCATCATCCTTTTTGTCATTATCATCCTTGTGATGGTCAGAAGGAGATTCTTCATAATCATTCTCATCAGTCTCCTTCTCTGCTTCATCTTCAGAGACCAGATTGATCACTTCTGGAATAGTGACCATTTGCCCATTAACTTCCTCTTGTTCAGAGGGTATGTACTGTAGGGTTTGGGGCAAGATAGGCTTGAATGCCATCTGCATTCTGGTCTGACCATCAGCTTAGATAAAAGCTTGAATCAGCTTTCTGGCCACTTCCTTGACAAAGTCCTTATGCATCAATGTTCCAAAGGAATATTGTTCAGTGGGGAACATGGAATGGACATAGTTTTCCAAGTTAAGGGATCGTGCTCTCCTTGTGTGGTGATCAGTCACCTTTATGATCTCAGATATATCGGAGCATCGAAGCTTTTGCCATCTGTTGAAGCATTTTAGGTGCTTTGGCAAAGTGTGTTCCTTGAAGAAAGGAAGCAGGTCCTTTTTCTCATCGACAGGGACCTTAGTGGCACTTGATTGAGCCTGAAAGAAAGTGTTCTGAATTAATTACAAAACTATATGAGATATCTGGGCTTTAGAGTAGAAAGGTATCTGAGTTACCTGTGTGACAGGCTCAGATGACTTGACTACTGAGGTTCTAGGTGCCTCAGATATCTGGATATGAGGAGGAGATCGAAGTCGACCTCGTGATCTTTCTTTCTGCTTGAACCTGAGATTAGAAACATAACACTTAGGAAATTTTATCAAGAAAAATTCGATTTACAAAATCAGATATCTGAGTGGTCAGTTACCTCCACTATTGGAGGCTTAGATACTTGTTGCTCAAAGACTTGTGCAGTCTCTGGAAATTTTTCTTGTGATGAAGGCTTTGATGCCTCATCAATTTTCATTTGTTGTGGGGATTGAGCGGGCAATTCCCCAGCAACTTCTACTTCTTTTTGAACCTGTTAAGTAGAAAGTGTTAGTTTGAGAAAAATGATCAGAGATTTGTCTTTGAAGATTATAGGTATCTGAATTAAATACCTTCTCTGCAGAAGGTTCAGATACTTGTTCCTCAGAGACCTTGGAAGTCTCTGGATTCTTTTCTAAAGAGATAGACTTTTCAGTTTCTTCATTTTTCTTCTCAGTTGGAGCCTATTAGAACCAAACACTTAATAGTATTAGTCAAGTGTATAAAGCACATATCTGAAATGTTATATCTTAAGGAACTATCTTCTACCTGTGAGACAGGCCCCTGTTCCTTAATTGGTGAGGCTATGGAAGCCTCCTTCTCAGATTCTGAGGCAAACTTTGCATCTTCCTCTTGATGTTGTGTTTCTAATTCAGCCTATAACAAAGAAATTTTATTAAATAACAAGATTAACAAACACAAAAATATCACAAGTGAAAAGTTAAACCATTGAGCTACCTAAGCAGTGTCAGGCTGATTGGTCTCTGGAACTTGTGACCCTTCTATGCGTTGGTCTTGTTGTTCCATTTCAGCTTCTTTGTTTGAAGTTTCAGGTACTTCAGACCTTTCCTGAGTGTGCAACTCAGTTGCCTCCCCTGGTTGATCATTCTGAGCAGATGCCTCAGTTTAAACCCTCTCATTGAGTTGGGGAACCTGCGCTTTTACAGGATTTTCTTCAGCAAGGAAAGATGCTGGTATCTCATGTTTTAACTCAAGTATCATTTCAGCAGCATCCACTACTAGTTGTTGTGGTTGGTGTGATGGTTCTGATATGGATGAAGAAGGTGATGCTATATGAGGCCTATCCAGATCTGCTTGAGACAGGTTTTTAAGTGTTGAGGCAATGGCAGTATCCTCCAACACTAAGTTATCACTCATCAAAGCATCTTCAATAAGCTTAAGTGTTTCTTGCTCTCATGGTGTGTTTTGTCCAGTGACTTTGGACACAGTTGCTACTTCAGCAACCTTTGAAACAGGTGCTTGTTCAGCAACCTGTGGTGTAGGTTCTTCTTCAGATACCTCTACAGTAGTTACTTTTTCAGCAACCTTAGCCCTCTTTGATTTCTGTAGGACTTGAGAGATAACTAACTCATCATCATCATCGTCAGAGTTCTCATCAGCATTAGGAACTGATTGGTCCATAATCCCTGCGGTTTCTGCAGATGGGGCTTGGTACCTGCCACTACTCTCATTTTTACCAATGAGTTCATCAGCAATGCTCTCCTTGGCAACATTGATGAGTTCATCAGCAGTTGTATCTTTTGCAGCATTGATGAGTTCATCTTCATTGATGAGTTCATCAGCAGTGGCGGCAGATATCTGAGAGTTGACATCCACAATGGGTATGCCTTCTAATTTGCCAGCAGACTTCTATCGTGAAGTTCTGGGCTTTTTTGGTCGCAACGGAACCCTCAGATACCTCATCAGTCTTTCGTTTCTTGGAACCTTTCTGAGATGCAGTAACCTTTTTCATCATGTTTATATACTCATATTTGTAGAGTAGGTTACTATTGCCAATGTCTGTCGTCTCTCTGAGCTCAATCCCAAGGCACTCCAGTAAGTAGCATATCTTCAGTCCATAGCAAACTGTGGCTTTTGTCTCATCAAGGCCCTTAACGATTTTAGGCTCAAAGCCTTGAATCTTCTTCACAAATTTCATAAAGGCGTACTTTCCCCAGTTGAAAGGGTTTTCCAGCCTTTTGTCTTGTTGTTTCAGCAAGAACATCATAATCCAGCGTTCTTGGCTTATTTGGTCGGCACCTCCTTGTAGACCATCAAAGCATCTGTGAAGAATGCATGCCAACACATCCCAGTGAACCAACAGATGTCTGGTTCTGATGTCAGCAAGTTTGAAGTCAGTGGGTGTATCTGGTTTTTCAAGATCACACACACCACTGTACAGTTAAGAAACTCCACTGGGAATAGCAGACAGGAAACCCTTGATTTGTGCCTTTTCAAGCATATCAAGGATTAGCTTCCTATCAGCTTGATTTTCAATATCAGCAGTAAGGTATTCCTCAATCATGGCACCACCCCAAATCATCCTGTGATTTGAAGTCCAATGATTAGGATTGAAGTCTCCTACCAAACGATTGTTTATGATAACCAACTCTGGTGCTTGCTTTTCAGCAGTACCAGAGGTAGTAGATTGGGATTTCTGGGTAGAAGCACGTTTTGGAGCCATCTCTTTATATAGTGAGAGCTTTCGAAAGTCTGAAAGAGATTAAGGTGGGAGATTAGTGATTCTTTGCAGAAGACTAATCGAAGAACAGAGTTTTGTAGAAAAGTTTGAAGGAATGTTTTTGCTATTCTTGTGCAAATATGAATGTTGGATTATGCGAAAGTGATTTCTTTTGCCAAAATCCTATATATATAGCAACGTGAATCTCAACAGACATATACATACAAATTAATTTTGTATGTAAGTATCTGTGTACTTGCAGATAGGCGTGGGTAAAGTTTGTTTGACATTAAATGCTTAGTGGGCCACGTCTGAGTTTTTACAATCCACTAATTCACAGAGAAATAATCTTGTCCATTAAGATCAAACGCCCATTTCATCATGGGTCACTATTGCTTCTTCAGCAATGATCACAATTAGCAATTGTAATTGTGCCCAATTAATGAATTTTGGCGATTAGCTATCTGAATCACATTTCTGTGTGAATAAGAACATCTTTTGTATCTGAGTCTGTCTCACACTCAGTATCTATCCAAGTTTTACACAAAGATAGAAATAATATAAATTTCAAGAGAGTAGTTGACTGCAGACAGTTGTACTATTCACTTTTGTGTTCCCCCTCACTGAGTGATCTAGATATCTGAGTACATGTATCAAAAATCTTCAAATAGTCATTTTACCCTTTTGCCTATGGTTTCTGGATACCAGTTCCAGATACCTCTTTTCTGGATACCCGTTCCAGATTTCTTTTCCCTCTATACCTGGATACCCGTTCCAGATATCTCTTTCCCTCCTTTGATATCTTCTTCAGATATCTGAACTTTTTCAGTTCTTTGGTAGCTCAATTAGTCCAAGACTATGTCTTAAAGCTAAGAATCTACTTTCTTTTAGTGTCTTAGTGAAGATATATGCAAGTTGGTCTTCAGTGCCAATCTTAAGTATCTCTATATTGACTTTCTCAACATGGTCTCTAATGAAGTGGTGTCTAACATCAATGTGCTTTGTTCTTGCATGAAACTTAGGATCCTGAGTTATGGCAATAGCACTTGTGTTGTCACAGAAAATCGGAGTTTTCTCTTCATTGAGTCCATAGTCTCTGAGTTGTTGTTGTATCCACAATATTTGTGAAGCACAACACCCAACAACAATATATTCAGCCTTTGTGGTAGATGTGGCAATTGAGTTTTGTTTCTTACTGAACCATGATATCATTCTGGCACCAAGAAATTGACAAGTTCTTGAGGTGCTTTTTCTATCAAGCAATGATCCAGCATAGTCAACATCAGAATAGCCAACTAAACTCAATCCACTATCTTTTGGATACCACAATCCAACTTCTACAGTACCCTTTACATACCTTAATATTTTCATAGCAATGTTGTAGTGTGATTGCATTGGATTTGTCTGTAATATTGAATATCAGGTCTACTTGCAGTGAGGTACAGTAAAGACCCAATCAATTTCCTATATTTGAGTTCTTCAATACTCTTGTCAGATTCAGTATAGGTCATTTTGGTTCCAATGCTCATAGGTATCTTAGCATTCATTTCAGAAGGCTTTAGATTAAATTTGCTGAGCATGTCTTTTGCATACTTTGTTTGACTAATGAATATTCCATCATTTAGTTGCTTGACTTGCAGCCCTAGGAAATAATTCAATTCTCCCATCATGCTCATTTCAAATTTACTTTTCATGAGCTCAGCAAAGTCTTCACAAAGTTGCTTGTCTTTAGATCCAAATATAATGTCATCAACATATACTTGAACTAAAAGTAGTTTCCCATCATGGTTCAATGTAAAGAGTGTTTTATCAACATCTCCTTTCTTGAAACACTTTCTAGAAGGTATCTGGCCAATGTATCATACCATGCTCTTGGAGCTTTTTTCAGCCCATACAGAGCTTTCTGAAACTTATATACCATCCTACTTTCTGAGGAAACCTCAAAGCCTGGTGGTTGCTCAACATAGACTTCCTCAGCAAGTTCAGCATTTAGAAATGCACTCTTGACATCCATTTGATAAACTGTAAAGTCATTATGAGCTGCAAAGGCTAGAAAGAGTCTTATTGCAACCAATCTTGCAACTGGTGCATAAGCTTTATCAAAATCTAGTCCTTCAGTCTGGGTGAATCCCTTGGTAAACATCCTTAATTGGTTTCTGGTTATTTCACCAGGCTCATTCATTTTATTTCTGAAAACACACTTGGTTCACTACAAAAAAACTGGTCTGTAGCGACGGATAGATACGTCGCTACAGACCAGCGATCCGTCGCCCCAATCGGGCGACGGATAGTAATTCCGTCGCCCTACTGGGTCTTTGACGACGGATAGATAATCCGTCGTCCAATTCGCGACGGATTATCATATTTGACTTTTAATTTTTTTTTTTAAAATCGATTATTGGGCGACGGATAGATACTATCCGTCGCCAAATATAATCTATCCGTCGTTAGATGGAACGACGGATAGAATTTATCCGTCGTTCTGTGTAACGACGGATAGAAATATCCGTCGTTATATTGGGCGACGGATAGATATTATTGGAATTAGTGACGGAATCTGAAATTCCGTCACTAATTCCGTCACTATTTATTCCGTCACTGTTAATCCGTCACTAATTCCGTCACTATTTATTACGTCACTGTTAATCCGTCACTATTTATTTCATATTAATCCCTGTTTTTCATAGTTCACCTATTTAATCAATATAATGTTCGATAATAAATCAATAATACGGAAAATATTTCAATAAATAATAAATAAAAAAAGTAATATTCGGAGCAGGAGAAATTATCCGAACAAGTGTAAATATAATAAATCCGAGGGAAAATTACAAAAACCACCCCTTAAATATGACCCTTTTCACATTCACCCCTAGATTGGCGTCTATTACAGATTCGTCCAAAATTAACAAAGGCTTATTTTGAAAATTACATCCAAACCCAAAAGTCAACTTTTTCACCTATTTTATCTTTTCTTTATAATTCAATAATTACATTAATTTTATTTATTCCAAAATACACCCAACACTTTCAATTTCTTGTTAAAAAGAGCCCAAAAAATTTACTTATTAAACTTTATACCCTTCTTCTTCCCCACCACTCCACCACCATCTTCCCCACCACTTCCAACCACCATCTTCCCCAACCACCACCAACCATCTTCTTCCCCACCGCCACAACTTACAACACCATCTTCTTCCCTACCGCATCTGGAGCAGGAAGCTCCAGATCGGAGCTTCCATGGAGGAAGCTCAGAGCTTCCGCCATGGAAGCTCTGTTACAGAGCTTCCATGGCGGAAGCACTGTGCTTCCGCCATGGAAGCACTGGAGCTTCCTGCTCCAGATCCGGCTTCCATGGCGGAAGCTCTGTCACGGAAGCCTGCCGGAGCTCCGGCCGGCGAGGTGATCGGGATGAGGGTGTATTCGGAAAAAAAATTTGTTTCGTGGACTATTATGTTAGTTATGAAATTATTGGGGCTATTTAAAAATTTTTGGACTATTTTTGTAAGTTATAAAATTATTTGGGTATAATGTGTAGTAAAATGAAACTTCTAAATTGCAATTGAGTCCAATTCATTTTCTTTTCCATTTAAATTTTAGTTGGTCAACTCAAAATATAGATTTTGGACTTGGATGTAATTGTTTGAGATCGGGGGTTGAATCTGTAATTGGCTCGAATTTAAGGGGTACCTTATGTAATTCGCCCTAAATCCGAACGTATATATATAACTAGCTACCAGACGGGGGTGGGGGCTGGCCGAACCGGGACATGAACTGCTCCATCTGTAACCGAAGGTGCTCGTTCTCCTCCCTTTGTTCTCTGGCGTGCCGCTCCATCTCTTGAGTTAGAGCTGCAACCTGTTCCCGGACCTACGCCTGCACCAATTCCGAGACCTGGTCATGTGTGTAAACCGGACGTCTAGACTGCTGGGATGATGATGAGGAGCACCCCGGACTAGCCAAGTTCAAACCGAGGCTCCCGAATCCAGATATTCGTCCTTTGATGTCCGGTTTGTTGACCTCTAAGAAGATGTTGTCAACTTGTTCAGTTGACAACACATCACCCGTCTCTTCCTCCTGCCTCGCTACCTGAGCATCAACCTCAGCCTGAAATCGTAAATAGCAGATATCATGATCAGTTACTGTTTTTCAAAAATAACTTGTAATAGTGTACAAATATGAACTTTAAGCAACATAAACATACCGCAATAGACGAGGCCCGGCAGTCGGTCCATACCCCGCCCTTCTGCTTGGCCTTCTTGAAGATGTCATACTTGGATGTCACCTCCCCCCGTGACATCTGAACAACATATATAGTCAACAATTTATCATCTCACAAGTAATCAGAGACACAATACATACACGTAATGCTAGATTGAAAAAAAACATATATATACATACCGATTGGTAATAATCAGTGAGAGTAGATCGCCTCCCAAGGTGGTGAACGGCCCTTCCTGCCGCATCAGACTGAGACGCCCGGTTCTGTCTGTTGATGTAGGCATTGTCCTGGACATCAGTTCGGCGCCAGTAGGCATCCCAAAGGGCCCACTCCTCTGCATCAACCTGTGGAGGCATTGGGCCACCCCGATCCCGAATGGCCTTCCAAGTACAGACCATATCCCTGTACAGTTTAGATCCCACAGTCTCGTAAACACGCCAGATCTGTGGGATCAACCTGCTGGGAATGAAGTACTCCTTCTACATTCCCAATTTCATACAACATCCAAAGTCAATACATATATAACGTCACCATGTTACATCAATTTAATAAGATACAACAACATAACAGATATGGTGACTAACATATCACCCAAATAAAGTGGCTAAAATACCACTCACATATAGTGGCTAACATACCACTCACATTGTCCTAAATTTTACTAACACAATGGTGACTAACATATCACCCAAATAAAGTGGCTAACATACCACTCACATACAGTGGCTAACACACCACTCATATTAAAACAATTATAATTACAAACAAAGGAATGTCATATTTTAACTTACCCTCAACTCATCGAAATACTCGACCCTCATGCGGTCCGAGATTCGGCTCCAACACTCACCACCCTGCCCCGGTGGCTCTCTCCTGCTCCGGAAGATGTCACCTAGTTTGTTCACTACAAAAAATCTGGCCGGTAGCGACGGATAGATCCGTCGCTATAGGCCAGCTATCCGTCGCCCCAGCTCTGGCGACGGATCGGGCGACGGATAGAAAATCCACGCCTCGAGTCAATGGCGACGGATAACAATACGTCGTCCAATTCGCGACGGATTGACCAATTATATTTTTTTTAATTCCGAAATTTAGCGACGGATAGAATCTATCCGTCTAAATATTTTATGGACTAGTGACGAATTGAAATTCGCTACTAATTTCACATCGTGAATTCCGTCACTAATTCCGTCACTATTTATTTCATATTAATCCCTATTTTTCGTAGTTCACCTATTTAATCAATATAATGTTCGATAATAAATCAATAATACGGAAAATGTTTCAATGAATAAAAAAGTAATATTCGGAGCTGGAGAAATTATCCAAACAAGTGTAAATATGAAAAAAATCCGAACATACAGATACATAACTAGCTATCAGACGGGGGTGGGGGTGGGTGATGAAGGCTGGAGATGAACTGCTCCATTCAGAATCAAGGCGCTCGTTCTCCTCCCTTCGTTCTCTGTCGCGGCGCTCCATCTCGTCCCTTTGTTGCTCCATCTCTTGAGTTAGCCGAGCAACCTGTTCCCGGACCTGCGACTGCACCATTTCCGAGACCTGGTCCTGTGTGTAAACCGGACGTCTGGACTGCTGGGATGATGATGAGGAGCACGCCGGACTAGCCAGATGCAAACCGAGGCTCCCGAGTCCATATATTCGTCCTTTCTTGTCCGGTTTGTTGACCTCTAGGAAGATGTTGTCAACTTGTTCAGTTGACAACACATCACCCGTCTCGTCCTCCTGCCTCGCCACCTGAGCATCAACCTCAGCCTGAAATCGTAAATAGCAGATATAATGATCAGTTACTGTTTTTAAAAAGTAACTTATAATAGTGTACAAATATGAACTTTAAGCAACATAAACATATCAAGATAGACGAGGCCGGTCGGTCCATACCCGCCTTCGCTCGCCTTCTTGAAAACGGCATACTTGGATGTCACCTCCCCCCGTGCCACCTGAATCAAACCAGATCTAGTCATCAATTTATCATCTACAAGTAATAGAGCAGCAGAGACTTCATACATACACGTAATGCTATATTGCAAAAACACATATATACGCACCGATTGATAATAATCAGTGACAGTAGATCGCCTCCCAAGGTGGTGAACGGCCCTTCCTGCCGTATCAGACTGGGATGCCCGGTTCTGCCTGTTGGTCCAAGCAACGTCCTGGACATCAGTTCGGCGCCAGTAGGCATCCCAAAGGGCCCACTCCGTTGCATCAACCTGTGGAGGGATTGGGCCACCCCGATCCCGAATGGCCTTCCACGCATGAGACCATATCCTCAGATTTGATCCCACACCTCGTAAACGCGCAGATCTGTGGATCAACCGCCGGGAATGAAGTACTCCTTCTACATTCCCAATTTCATACAACATCCAAAGTCAATACATGTCCTAACAACATAACAGATATGGTGACTAACATATCACCCAAATAAAGTGGCTAACATACCACTCACATATAGTGGCTAACATACCACTCACATTGTCCTAAAATTTACTAACACAATGGTGACTAACATATCACCCAAATAAAGTGGCTAACATACCACTCACATACAGTGGCTAACATACCACTCACATTGTCCTAAAATTTACTAACACAATGGTGACTAACATATCACCCAAATAAAGTGGCTAACATACCACTCACATACAGTGGCTAACATACCACTCACATTGTCCTAAAATTTACTAACACAATGGTGACTAACATATCACCCAAATAAAGTGGCTAACATACCACTAATATTAAAACGATTATAATTACAAACAAATGAATGTCATATTTTAACTTACCCTCAGCTCATCGAAGTACTCGGCCCTCATGTGCTCCGAGATGTGGCTCCAACACTCACCACCCTGCCCCGGTGGCTCTCTCCTGCTCCGGAAGATGTCACCTAGTTTGTTGTGCACCTCCCGAGGCCATAAGCTGTTGTCAATGTATAAGATACAAGAAACGAATATGCATTACTTTAGTACAACAATTTATACTTGTCAACTATCATTATCAGTTATGTTTTACATATTTAAGAAGAATGTATAATACTTACTTGGCAGGACCAATAGGAAAAATCACAGGCAAGCCGTCCCACGTGACTTTGGGATTGTTTGGATCGAACACGAGGTAGGGACAATCGTCGTGGTCATCCTCCAGCATGTGTCCGGGCTGACTGGTAGAGCCACGGCTGCTCTCTCCTGCCCGGGGGGTCTCAGGAATCCGAGACCTGCTGTCCTGATCTTCGGAGCCCTCCCTGTCTGACGGTGTCCCCGACCCACCACTATCATGCGGCCGGCTGCGTGGGGGGGGACGATAGGTGGACGGCCTCTGTCGCGGCATCTGCAAAAAAATGTAATAAATACAATAAAAATGTGTTAGTACGAGTTATAATACATAACAGATTATAATAACACATATAATTACTCATAATACACATAATATACCGTTATCGCCGTCCTCTAAGACTACATATTGGTCCTCGTGCAGATCAAACAACTCATCATCTGCTTCTATGGGATCTTCTGCTTGTTTATCGACATCCTCTTGTTGGTACGAGTTGGTAATTGAGTCGTCTTTCTCAATGTACTCCACTTTCGAGCGAGCACGAATAGGTACCGCAGCTAACCATTCCCCCTTATCGCGTTTTCTGCTTGGATATTCAAGAAACACCACTTGTCGTGCTTGAGTCGCCAGAATAAATGGTTCATACTTGGTTCGGTACCTCTTCTTTTGGTTCACATCAACCATTTCATACCGCTCTTCCTCGTATTCCCGGATTAGGATCATACCACTCAACGTCAAACAAGAAGGTTCGTTTAAATGGCAATCCAGAATATTCAATCCTCACAATTCGTTTTAGCTTGCCGTGGAAATCAAACAAAGTAGCGTCTCCATACTCTTCTGCACCATTAACACACACCCCGGAGTTGCTTGTCGCCATGGCCGTGTTACATTCAGTCGTGTGGAACCTTAGGTCATTGACTATATAACCTGGGAATGTGTAGACCTTTTTGAATGGACTCTCTGCGAGAGCCTTTAAGTATATGCATGTGACGTTGTTAATAGGATTCCAGACATACTCTCGGAACCAATCTGGAAATTCTGTAGGAATTTTTGAGTCAAGTAGTTCCTCTAGTGTATCCTCTGTCATCTGAGGATTTTCTTCCAAACAACGCTTTTTGAAAAAACTGCAAACATTAATTCGATGATAAGTCTATAATTGAAGTAGAGACTTACGTAGCTATATTAAAATTTAAAGAAAGTGTTGCTCACCTCGCAAATAGTACCATATACTGGTCAACCTCAGCACAATTCGTGAGGACATAATATTGAGCTGCTTTCAACTCTTTATCCGTAAGATATTCTTTAGCTGCACCAAGAGGTCTCCCTGATACCCTGAAGACAGATAGGGAAAACTCATCATCCGCTTGAACTTCGAATGTGTCTGCGTTTCGAGCCGGCCTTGATGTCTTCGTAGGGACGTGTTCATCAAAGTAATAAGAGCAGAAGGTTGCAGTTTCCTCTCGAATGTAGGCATTGGCAATAGAACCTTCAGGTTTACCTTTGTTGTTGACATACCTCTCGAATGGATACATCCATCGATACTGAACCGGTCAGCAAGTCTCGCTTCATGTGGAAGGTGAACCGTCAAGTGCTCCATAGAATCAAACCAGCTCGGTGGAAAGATACGCTCGAGCTTGCATAGAATCAATGGTATGTTCCTTTCAAGATTTTTCAACACTTTGTCATGAACCACCCTTGTGCCTAAATTTTTGAAAAATAAGCTCAACTCGGTGATAGCACTCCATACATGTTTCGGTAGCAGCTCTCGAAATGCTACCAGGATAAGCCTCTCCATGAACACATGACAGTCGTGGCTCTTCATCCCATAAACATTTATCTTCTTCAAATCCACACACTTCTCTAAATTTGAGGCGTAATTATCTGGGAAACTCAATGCCCTCACCCAATCAAACAAAACTGACCTAGAAGCGTTGTCAATTGTGTAGCACACTTTCGGCCACTTACCATTCTCATCCTTCTTTGTCAACTCAGGCCTTTTACACCACGTAGACAACTCGGCTCTAGACTTCGCATGGTCCTTTGTTTTTCCCTTAATGTTGCAAAGTGTATTGAATAAGTTCTCGAACACGTTCTTTTCAATGTGCATGAAATCTAAGTTGTGACGGATAAGAAGACTGCTCCAATAAGGTAAGTCCCAGAAGATGCTTCTCTTCCTCCAACCACATTTTTTACCAATTTTCTCGTTATGCTTCATCCACCCAAGTTCAGTCACCTTCATAAGACCCAACCTATCAATCTCCGCAAGAATTTGTGCACCAGTAAGTCTTGTCGGGGCTTTTTTGTTGACGACTTTATTTTTCAAGAATTGATCCTTGTTCTTCCTGAACGGATGGTCACTTTCTAGCAACCTACGATGACAATCAAACCAACAAAATTTTCCACTACCCTTCAGTCTAAATGCATATGTATCCTCCAAGCAATGTGGACATGCATATTTCCCTGCGGTTTTCCTTCCATATAGCATGGAGTACGCAGGAAAGTCACTCACGGTCCAAAGAAGAGTTGTTCTCAAGGTGAAGTTCTTTTTGATCGAGACATCATATGCAGGGATACCATCCGTCCACAACTCGATCAGCTCCTTGATTAGGGGTTGCAAGAAAACATCCAACGTCAGTCCAGGATCTTTCGGCCCAGGCACCAACGCAGTCAGAAATATGAATGGCTCCTTCATGCACTCACCGGGGTTATGCGTGTGAGCATAACTGGCCAATAAGAGTATTTTCGTTCACTCCCGAACGGGTTAAAACCATCCGTACAAAGTCCCAATCGTACATTTCTAGATTCGGCTGCAAACTCTGGATATGTCTTGTCAAACGATTTCCATGCGGGTGAGTCTGCTGGATGGTCCATTCTACCATCTTCTGCATTATCCGAGATTAATCGCTCCTTGTGCCACCGCATTTTATTCGCAGAAGCACTTGAAGCATACAATCTTTTCAAATGAGGTGCTAGAGGGAAGTACCACATTTTCTTATGTGGGAGATTTTTCTTCTGTCGTTTCTTTGCAGCCCCCTCCATGTAACGCTTGTACCATTCCTTACCACAGAACTTGCATTGTATTAGATCTGCATACTCCTCCCAATAGATCATGCACATTTTCGGACAACAGTCTATGGTTACCACAGGCAACCCTAAACCCCGCATCTTTTTCTTCGCTTGGTAAAAGTTGGTGGGAACTAGGTTTTCTTTAGGACAAAGGTCCGACATTATGTCAACCCATTCATTGAAGCTCGTTTCAGAATGCTGGCCATTAGCCTTATAACTCATTAGCCGAGCTAACAAAGACAACTCAGTGAGCTTACACCCTGTATAAACCGGCTTCCTTGATGATTCTAATAAGTCAAAGAACACCTGATCCTCGGGATTCGGTGATTCCTCCACCTCCACCTCGATTTCAGTGTTAGTTGTGTCCATGAACTCTGCCTCTGCAGCATCATACACCATTTGTTCGACTCGAGCTCGAATAGCATCGCCTTCAAATGTACTTTGTTCCCCGACTTGTTCATTTTTTCTCTTCCTTCCACGATGTATGTATTGGTCATATGTATTGGATGGTGCTGCTTCCTCACCATGCTGATTCCATACCTGATACGCAGGCAGGAATCCATTTTTCCTCATGTGCTGGACTACCACTGTAGGAGTCACGTATTGCTTGTTTCTGCACTGTTTCATTGCACAAGGGCACTTTATCAACCCATCCTTTACACAAGCTGGATTTGAGATTGCAAATGCAATGAAACCTTCAACCCCTTTCAGAAAACTCGATTGTACTCTGCCATTTAGAGTACGATAATACATCCATGAACGATCGGTATTCATTGAATAATTAGATAATAACCTGACACATTTGAATTCATTAGATCGAGGTCTATCATTTACGATAATAAATCAATTGCTACGTAATATAAGTTATATTAGCTTCAACATCAATTGTTACGGCATTACATAATATAAGTTACATTAGCTTCAATTTTACCATAATGTTTGGTTTCATATATCAACTAATGATTACTAGTTATACAAGCCTAGAGACAAAACGGATTATCAAATGATTCTTTCTCTTGCAGCCCCCTCCTCATCACTTGTGACGCTCCCTACCACAGAACTTGCATTCCAACAGATCTACATCCTCCTCCCAATACACTATGCACATGTTCCGACAAGTAGAAAGGCACTCAATAGGCGGCCCCAAACCCCGCCTCTCCCTCCATTGGAGGTATGCCATGGACGGTGCTTCCTCACGTGATGAATCCATACATGATACTCAGGCATGAATCCATAACGTCGCAAGTGCTCGAGTACTGCTGTAGGAGTCATAAATTGCTTGTTTCTACAGGTTTCCAATGTGCAAGGACACTTTATCAACCCCTCAGTTGCACAAGCCGGACGTCCCATGGCAAACAAGATGAAATCTTTAACCCCTTCTACAAAACTCCTAGAAACTCTGCCATTTACCGCCGTACGATCGTACATCCGTGAACGGTCGAAATTCATTGTATACTTTTTTAACCTGTTCCAATTGATTAGATCGTATTTAATTTATTAGATCGATTCCAATTCGGATAAGAAGATTGTAGAGATTAATTGTTAATTATTATACGTTCCTTATAAATTAATTATTAAGTGTTCGATATGTTACAAAATTTATTAAGTGTTTTACTACTACGAGTTATAAATTATAAATTACACGTTAATATAATCAACATATTATTCGTCGCTCAAAACACTTAACTACATCCTCGTAATTTAGTACATATACGAATTTATCAAATCAACCAAAACTACTACATACATACATATCAAATTACCTAAACTAACTACATACATATCAAATTACTACATACATACTTAACATACATATCAATAACTAAACTAACTAAACTAACTACATACATACTTAATTAACATACATACTTCACTACATACATACTTATCGAATTAACATACATACATATTATTGAATTACTACATACATTCATATCAAATTAACTAAACTAACTATCAAATTACATATACAAATCAAATTAATCAAATTACATATAATTGATCAAATTAACTAAACAAGCTACTACATACTTCATATAAACATACAATTGAGAATAAGTAGTCAAAAATCAAAAAAACAAAATCCCAATTTTTCAAAAGTTAGGGTTTAGAAGTAATACCTTTGATTCCGAAGAAAATAGCGCATGAAATTTGAAATTGAAGGAAGAAACGAGCTCCTCGTCCAACGATCTTCGAATTGACACCAAGATTGGGAAGAATCGACAACAAATGGCCGGATTTGACGGAGGAGAAAGGAAGAAAAACGAAGGAGAAAAATGGCGAAAATGGCTTCTGCTTCAGCCAAGATCCAATTAAAACCCTTCTGGGCCGACGGATAGTTATCCATCGCCCCGCAGCGACAGATAACATATCCGTCGCCATTTTTAATTTTTTTATTTTACATATAAATATTAACGACGGATAATTTATCCGTCGTTAATATTTAATTTTTTTTTTAAAAAAAAAAAGTCAAACAACGGGCAACGGATTAATAAAATCCGTCGCTCATATAGCGACGGATAAAATTATCCGTCGCTAATAAGCGACGGGTAATTTTAATCCGTTGCTAGATTTGGCGACGGATAAAATCCGTCGCCCCTTTCCATCATTTTAGCCCAGTATTCTTGTAGTGGTTCCAACTACATATATATTGTCAACAAATGGAACCAGTTTCCAGACTTTGTTTCTCTCAAATTGATCCAACTCTTCTTGCATTGCAGAGATCCAATCTTGATCCTTCAATGCTTCTTCTATAGTTTTAGGTTCAATATTTGAGATGAAACATCCATAGAGCGAATCTGCATTTCCAGCAATTGCTCTTCTAGTTCTAACACCTTGGTCTAAAGGACCGATCACATCCTTGGCAGGATGATTTCTTATCCATTGCATAATGGGTTTTGAACTAGTAGGATCAATATCATTTTGATCTGAATGTGAATCAATATGATTTTGATGGGATACTTGTGCAGTATCTGAGATATCTGACACATGGAAAATGCCATGGATACTGACACTTTTTCAGTGTTAGAGATATCTGGAATTTGATTTTCAGCAATCTCATTCTCAGAAACCTCTTCATAATGAAGGTTCTCCGTAACCTGTTCCATTTCTGGAATTCTCATAGGAAATTCTTCATCATGTCTTAGAGTCATCTGGTTGTTACTAAGCAATGGTTGCTTTTCATCGTCAGACTCATCCTCTAAGTGAATGATAGAATTGTTTCCTTTTGAGGATTCTTCTTCAGAATCTTTAATCATCAGCTCTTTGAACCTATCTGAGAGTCCTTCATCCAAGGGTATTTTCTTGTTTCCTTCGTAGAAAACTACAGGAACAGATTCTTCAATCTTTTGCATTCTTTTGTTGTAGATTCTATAGGCTTTGCTATTCAGAGAATAACCAAGAAATACTCCTTCATCTGCTTTTGGTTGAAATGTTCTCAAGTATTCTTTTCCATTGTTAAGAACAAAACATCTGCAACCAAACACCCTAAGATGTTTGATACTAGGGGGTCTACCAATCAAAAGCTCATAAGGAGTTTTGTCATGGTGTTTGTTAATCAAACATCTATTTTGAGTGTAGCAGTTAATGTGACTTCAACCCAATAGATTTCACTTATTTCAGTGTCAACAAGCATTGTTCTTGCTGCTTCTTTTAGGGTCCTATTCTTCCTTTCAGCAACACCATTTTGTTGTGGTGTCCTTACAGAAGATAGTTGATGTTGTATACTTTTGCAGGTACAAAACTCTTTTATGTACTGGTTCACAAACTCAGTACCATGGTCTATTCTAATTACAGATACCTTGTCATTTTTCATGACTTCAAGCTTATTCAGCAAGTTGGGTATCTCAACCCTTGCATCAGATTTTTGTCTGAGAAATACAACCCAAGTGAATCTTGAGTAATCATCAACAACAACCACACCATACTTCTTTCCTGCATAGCTAGTTACAGAGGATTCAAAAAGATCCATATGTAACATTTGCAGTGGCATTTCACTGGAGTGTCTAGTTTTAGACTAGAAAGAAGTTTTGGATTGTTTTCCAATTTGGCAAGCTGAGCATATACCATCCTTTCTATATGCCATTTTGGGTAACCCAACCACCAATTCTTTCTTGGCTAGCTTGTTCAGAGTTTTGAAATTCAAGTGACTCATTCTTTTATGCCATAGCCAATTTTCTTCAGTGTGGCCAGATTGACTCACCATGAGACATTCTTCAGTTGTGGCGGATGCCCAATCAGCAACATAAAGATTTCCTTTTCGCCTAGCAACCAAGACTGTTTGCTTTGACTCATTGTCAATCACTTTGCATAGTTTTGACTTGATCTTGACAGTGTACCCTTTATCTACTAATTGACTCATGCTTAGGAGATTATTTTTCAATCCCTTTACATGTAGTACTTCAGAGATTGTAAGGGCTCCAAACTTCAGATTGCCAAATCCTATGGTTGGATTTTCATCTCCTCCAGCATTCTATGAATCATATTATAAATATGCCTATCAGCATAAGCATCTAGGTTCCATTCATAAATGTTTTTACCATTATAACTGTTATTCAGTATGTACTCTTGCTCTTCATGCAAGGTATCTATAGGAGAAGGTCTCCTATAATAATACATACGTTGGGTTGGTCTATCAGCCCATTTTCCCAACTTGTTAATTTCATCACTGATCACTTCTTTGTAATCAGGATTTTCTTTTACAACATCATGAAGAGTTGTAAGTTTCATATCTTTAAATTTTTCAGTTAAGAACTTTTCAAGTTCTTTCATAGACTTTAATTTAAAATCTGAAATTTCAGGAGGTGGTTGAATATTAGATGCGTAATCCTTCTCCTTTTCTTTTAAAGAAGCATTTGAATTTAAAGAAAGATTAGGGTTAATAGTTTTTAAAACTAAATCCACCCTTTCACTCAGAGAAGTTAAATGTTCTCCGAGAACATTAATAAACAGATTAGTATAATTCTGTTGTTCAATCATCCTGTTAATTTGTTTACAGGTTACTGGTAAAGTTTCATCTTCCAGTAGTTTCGCAAAAGCTAGGAAACTATGATTTCCTTTTTCAATTTGAAAAGACTGTTGTGGAGGATAGACTTGTTGTAAATTCCTCCCTGTCGAAAGTTTATAATTCCTTTCTAATACTGAAATATATTGTTCCACATATTTAGAAACAAACCATGGAACAAAAGGAATTGGAGTATTGTGTTTTTCACAATCTTTATAAAATTCATTTTGAATAGAAGTTTTCTCTGTTGAAGAGAAGTTTGCAAAAACCAATTTTAAAAGGTTCCCATCTGGGTAAATTGAATTCAGTTTTAATCTTTTGCCTAGCCGGAGAGCCAGGGCTAAAATAAATTTGACTTGAATTCATTAATAACGAAATTCCATTTCTGATGCAGTTATATCTGCTTCAGTTGGAGTATGTGTAACTCCTTTGACAATATTATCAAAATCTTTATTTATTCGAAGTTCATCAATATGATCTTCTGGAATTGTTTCAAAAGATTTTTGTATTCTGCTTTTAGCAGAGGTCGACATCCTTGATGGAGTATCAACTACATAATCAATAGGTGATATAAAAGATCTTAAAGAAGAAGACTTAGTAAGTCTTGAAGAAGATCCTATAAAATCGTTGTTATTATCAAACTGCATTTTTACCAAACCTTCAGGAGTTTGGATAACATCTATTAAATTATTTTGAATAACAGGTTGTGAGGGTACAGCCTGTTTAATTGTCCAATTTTCAGGAAAATCTATTTCTTCCCATTTAATAGATCTACGAGTAGTAATTTTAGATTTGCTAAAATTAGTCTCGATTAGAATAGTTTCATTTAAAGGTTTATCAACCCTTCGGCAATGAGGATTTAAAGTAAACAAAGGTTTATAATAAATCACAATGATCTGATTGTTTACGTGCGTAAATATAATTATAACCATTAGTTTTAACATTTAATGTTAAAGAATCTAAAATATTAATATCCGATAAAGACAATTGTAAATTCGGATAAACATCAAAATAAAGCTGGACCATGGGCTAAACTAGATCGTATAATTCGATTAAGGATTTTTTCGATCTAAGTTTCGCCATCTCTAAGAGCGACTATAAAGCTCTCGTAGTCCTTCTAAGGTTAAAGGTTTAAAAGCAATTTGCACTAAACCAATATGTAAAATTTGTAAAGGTTTTATAAACAAAGAATATCTTTCTCCTCGAGTAGTTTTATTACTAACTCATCATTATCAAGTGAGATAGATTCTTCAGTAGTTTTAACTACCTGTTTTAAACCCAATTTTTCAAAAGTACCTAACTGGTAAATAACCTTAGGCTCGATTCTTGGAATCGTCCATTTATTTAATAAATCTAAATTCTGGGGAATATCAAATTCCTCACTTCTACTGTTTTTAACAGTATCTTTCCTTCTTATCATGTTTATCATGATCATAAACGATTCGTGTTAAGACTCAATCTTAAATCATGCCCTCATCAGAATCGCTCGATACCACATTGGCCGGTCTGGGTCACAAAGCTTATATATATATATATATATATATATATATATATATATATATATATATATATAAGGCTAATCAAAATAGTCGTATATTTTAGTTTGTCTAGAATGTTTGATGCTAAACTATTTAAAATGAGTATCCTTTTGAACGCTTGATGGTACGTTAATTATTTATAATGTGTTTTAATGAGTTGTTTTTAATTTTTAAAATTCCATTATTTCATTTTATCTTATTCAATAAATTTATATTTTATTTTAATGAATAAAATAATTTATTTAATTAATAATAGTAATCAAGATTTGTATCTATAGATTCATCATGTCACGTCGAATTCAAATGTTTGATAAGTCTAACCCAGTTGAAAAGTACTGGTTTAAAATGCAACTAATTTCACAAAATTCTACGTAGGATTGAATTAATTTAATAAATGCTCTATTTTTAAAATTTTATTATTTCATTTTTTCTTATTTAATAAATTTATATTTTACTTTAATGAATACAATGATTTATTTAATTAATTAGTATTCAAGATTGGTGTCTATGGATTCGTCTTGTCGTGGCGAATTCAAATATATGTTCAAAATATTTTTTGGATTTTTGTAGATAAAGTTATATGAGATTTAATAAAAACTATACATACAGTCAACACACAAAAATAACAATGAAATATATACTGGCTAAAATACAACTAATTCTACAAAATTCCACGTAGGACTGAATGAATCTGGTGTAATAGTATGAGATTTAATAAAAACTATATATACAGTCAACACAGAAAAAAATAACAAAGAAATATATACTGGCTAAAATACAACTAATTCTACAAAATTCAACGTAGAACTGAATGAATCTGGTGTAATAGTATTTAAGATTGGTGTCTATGGATTCATCTTGTCATGTTGAATTCAAATATATGTTCAAAATATTTTTTGAATTTTTGTAGATAAAGTTATATGAGATTTAATAAAAAGTATATATACAGTCAACTACAAAAAATAACATTGAAATATATACTGGCTAAAATACAACAAAATTCCACGTAAAAACAAACAGTGAAAGATATACTGATTGGAAATGCAACTAATTTCACAAAATTCTACGTATGATTAAATTAATTTAATAAATGCTCTATTTTTAAAATTTTATTATTTTATTTTTTCTTATTTAATAAATTTATATTTTACTTTAATGAATAAAATGACTTATTTAATTAATTAGTGTTCAAGATTGGTGTCTAACTGTTTATGGATTCGTCTTGTCGTGGCGAATTCAAATATATGTTCAAAATATTTTTTGGATTTTTGTAGATAAAGTTGTATGAGATTTAATAAAAAATATATATACAGTCAACACAGAAAAAATAACAATGAAATATATACTGGCTAAAATGCAACTAATTCTACAAAAGTCCACGTAGGACTGAATGAATCTGGTGTAATAGTATTCAAGATTGGTGTCTATGGATTCGTCTTGTTATGGTGAATTCAAATATATGTTCAAAATATTTTTCGGATTTTTGTAGATAAAGTTATATGAGATTTAATAAAAACTATATATACAGTTAACATACCAAAAATAACACTGAAATATATATATTGGCTATAAAATACAATTAATTCCACAAAATTCCACCCCAACTAGATTAAGGTTTGGCTGCAAGAACCCTACCAGGCTTCTATCTAGCACGTGGCCTACCTCGTGGATCACACTACCACGTGTTTGATATGATAGATTGATTCATCACTAACTCATCGACTTCGATCGACTATCAATGATCGATCTTTTAGCATTAATGGCAATTTGGATCACATTCACTTAGACCCATCTCGATATTAAAATCAAAACTTAAGTTACACCACATGATGTGACATTGCATAACGGTGGTTGGAATGATCCGAATCTGTTAATCGGGTCCTCAAATCTATATTTACATATTTGATCATTAATTGTCTAGTTTTAACGTGTAAAGTGTACTTTCCGGACTTTCCTATATATTTACATAATTGTCCTCAAATCTATTATCATATTTAATAATAGTTAATTTTTCTTCTCATCGGTTATTATCTGGTCGTCGATCTGATTCGTGGATATTCGTAATCCATTCGTTTATATTTTATATATATACTTTATTTGTGTATTCACTTATTATATAGTTCTATTCTACTATTGTAAACTCGTGCATATCGTTTTGTAAGAAATATTATATATGTTATCGTCTATTTTATAATCTTAAAATAGTTATGTTATACTTCACATACTCAACTTTTCTTGGTTTGGACACGTGTTTAATTAAGAGTGAAATATATAAATAACTAAAATAATTTATAAATAAGATTGAATGAATAAAATAAGAGAAAAAAGTCAAAGGTAGGAAACAGAGTGAATCTATATATATGATAAAAGTGATGATCAAGATGGAAGGAGAGCTATGCCACGTATGCAAAAATCCTAGGTGGCAAATTCTAGCAAAAAACAATTCATTTATAAATCACTAATATTTGAGTCATTCGGTCAACATAAATTTGAAATTGTTTTCCTTCTTCTATTTAATCATCCACGTGAAGTCAACATAAATTTCAAATAAGTTGTTTTAAATCTTCCCTATTTTTATGGGAAAAGTATTCTAATTATAGTTAAAATACATAAATTACTATATTGTTACGGAAAAAGTCCTCCCCACATCCACCGGCGTCTACATACGTTTGTTACGAAACAAGTCATCTTACTCATTCTCATTTAATTTGTTACGGAATATCTTAATTGGTTTATAACTTCCCTATTTATATGAATCTAAACAATATTGATCAAATCTGAAATCTACTTCCAACAACTAACAATATTTATCTAGAATGAAATAACCAAATAAATAGGGATTTACTAATGAACAAACCTACTTCAGTAGTATCTTAACAACAAAACCAAAAATTTAGGAAGAAAATTTGAATTGCCACGTTACAACAACTCAAAAATCAGCAGTATATATCACGTCCGGATTTACTAATCACAAGCCAATTTCCGAATTTGGGTATCCCCTCATCTCATCCAGTCCGTTCCATTCGATCCACGTCTTTCAGTCTTCAGTTATATATGTGTCTGCATTCGTTTGTGCAAGCTAATAAATAATGAAGGGAAAAAGGAAGATATCATCATGTTCATATTTCTCATTACACTTGAAACTCAATATGGAGATGCTCATCAACATTATGGAGAGAGTTGCTATCGATTCACCCACTTCATGGGCAAATGCAAGCAATAGGTTTTCTAACCTTTCTTTTACGTTGCCTAATTACATTTTCAAATTAATTAGTCTAACAGTGTTTGTCTATTTCAGTTGCCCGTTGTTCAACAAGATATGTAACGCTCCAAGCGTGTTGCAGATTTTACCCCTCGACGCCCATTTCAAATTCCATAATCGATGCTCTATAGACTTACAAATGCAAAGAACCCCGAAGCAGTATTTAGAAATTCATTGGTTAGACAAACTTTTTATTTATTTGTTGACTGAATTGACGTCGTATTTGCTAAACAGTTTCTCCAATGTTCAATTCAGGTCCAATACTTCGAATATGGTGAAGAATATGGTGCATATTGTCTAATGGAAATGGCCATAATATGCAAGGATCCAGAAACACTATATTGTTTGAACTACATCAAAATATTTAGTAGTAGTGTTAATATTCGCAATGAAGGACTTGAAGGTTTAGCGAAAATGAAGGACGATAAAGAAGGTGTATCATTCGTGGCTTCATGTCGGTCTTCTGATTCTGACTTTCAAAGATGAAACTCAAGAATCCAGAATATATGTTGGTTCCACCTTTTTGTAGAAAAGGTTGTTAAACTACAACATGCACATTAAGGAGACGTGGATCCCGTTCAAGTACAATCTTTGTCACGAATGCGCCGGACCTAGAAGCTGCATATATGAGAACCTAGCAACAGTATTTCTAATGTATTTCATTTCAAATTGTAGTTAATAAAACTTTATTCAATAAAATATTCAAGTGCCAGCACTATATATTATTTACAATATTCTTTTATAACACAATGTATGTCATAGATAATCAAGTGACCATCCATTAATCACATATCCTATGTTGTTGGACTCATTAACCACCGTAACACTTTGTTAATCCATATTAAATGGATATCTTCTATTAAGTATCGAGAACAATTAGACTAAGTTGGTGTCTATCTCACTTTACGATTCCTATGGTTGGTGTCTAAGTGTATGCGTTTATTGTTTTGGTCCAACCATATTAAACATATGAGTCCAATAACGAGCTGACACAGAGTACACAACATGAGTCCATACTGACTATCATTTTGTTGGACTCCTTAACCACCGTAACACTTTGTTAAACCATATTAAATGGATATCTTGGTTTGATGAATTGAGAACAATTAGACTAATTCGGAACAAATATTTGAAATGCTGCGTGTAATACGGTGGAGTATGATACGGTGTAAAGGTAGAATGTTGATGAGAATAAATATAGGAGAATACGGTGTACACTATATTGTTTGAACACATATTTGAGGAAACAAGTGTAATACGGAGTTTGTTATGATCTCAATCTCATATTTTGTAGGAATCTTTAACTGCCTACACACTTGGTTAAACAAAGAGAGACGGTCCGTTCAATCTTGAACTGCCGTCCGTAATTCACGTGAATCAGATAAAATGATGATTTAGGCTCTGTTCTTTCAAATCAAATTTATCGAATCGAATCGAATCAATTGTAGTATAAAATATAACTAAGCAGAACTGAACTGAATGAGTTTTCAGTTGAAAAGAACAAAGCCTTACTATTTGAATCAGATAAAAATAGATTTCCTATTTAGTAGGAATTTTAACAACATTATTTGATCAAGTCACCTTCAAAATTGAGGTCCTATTTATAAGGAATCATAACAAAATTCGGTTTGCATTTTTTAAATGAGAATCCTTAACTTGACAATCACTTCGTGATTAAAGATAAGAACCATGAGTCATCCAACTATCGATTATTTGGATGATTCTTAGGCACGATAATTTGGTTGTTTACACTATTGGAAATATTCGCATATAATCATGAGTTATCCAGGCCGGTCGTGAAACTCTGATTGCCATTACTTACACTTTTATAAATCTTTAATTTTCAAGAGTTCTTAGAATCTATTTCTCTTATCCTATTTGCGTACACTACATACATAATTTTAGAACATAACTACAAGTAAAAGAAGGAAGGTATATTATTAAGGAAAAATATCTTACTTGAAGTGTCTCCCTTAAATATTAAATATGGACTTGACTCATTTCTTGCATTGTGTGAATAATAAAGGCTACTTTGTGACCAGTAATTAATATACCGAGAATATAGAATTATAGAATACATTCAAATATGATTTAATTTTTATTACTTGATTTTAAAACAACATGGAAGAAAAAGAGAAGATGTATGCACCAAATAATCCTTAACTTTGCATTTTTTAAATGAGAATCCTTAACTTGACAATCACTTCGTGATTCCAGGTAAGAATCATGAGTCATCCAACTATCGATTATAGGAGTCCTTAGCTCGGAGAGTTTCTCGAAAATACAGCTTAATATCACTTAAAAACCGTATGCAACGTTGTTTCTTCATTATTATCGAAAATAGAGCTTTATTTTCTCACCCTTTGCGTAGTTGATTGTTTATTTTCAAGTTCCAAGTGACATTGAACATACAAACGTAATGCACTACTAATATTAATTTGTTTCATTATGCAGCACCATCAAGCCAACAAACGTAATGCACTACCATATCTTCCACATGGAATCTTATGTGACATATTTGAAAGGGTTGCATCAAATTCAGTAATAGACTGGGCAAATTGTGTTGTAAGGTATTGTTTACGTGATTCTATAATCATATTTTAAAATTTGTTTTGATCTAACATAGGACGTTTATTTCTCAACCATTTTTTAGCTGCCCTATCATGAATATGCTTGGATTGAAAAAAGACGTTCTGAAGGCCCTCTCTCTTCATGCATCCAAGAAAATCCCTAATGATTTTAAATCCCTAAATTCTACAAAATTCTCTACCTAACGAAGTACAGATTATGGATGCAAAGCTATTAGATCCACGTCACTGGAAAACTAAAGTGCCTAGCATCTTCCACGACACCAATCTAGATTATTATTATTAATTAAATAAATAAATTATTTTTTTCACTAAAATAAAATATAAATTTATTAAATAAGATAAAATGAAATAAATCTTTGTATATTATTAAAATCACAGTTTCTATTCCTCAAATCAACAACAACACTTTGGCCTCAAATGAATGAGGTAATTTTCAGCTTCCTATCGTAATTAAATTAATTAGCATAAATTACAATTAAGGAAGGTGCATGTTTAAAGCAATCATCACCCTATTCTGTTCATTCCCGATGGTAGTTATCATCAAACAAATTCACTCATATTAATATTGATATTCTATTCATTCCCAACGGTAGGCATAAAATCACGTCCAAATCATTGGTTGGTCTCAACATGGAAATTTTGAATGAAAAACACTAAGACAAACGCAATATGCACAGAATCAATAAAAAATCAAAAAGGCTAAACTATTGTATTTAATTTACTTTCATCAATTTTAAAATTATTACGGAATCTGTAACCAAATTTAGTAAGATTTTAACCAAATTACCAACACTAAGAAAAAGTAAACTCATTAAGTTGTATTTTTTTTCCTAAATGCATAAATAAACGTGATTGGTAGTATGCCAATGAGACTAATTTTAATTTTAATAGTGTTGACAACTATGTGATGGTATTATAGTAAGACCGAAAAAACGTGTAACCAAGTCAGTAATTGAATTATCGACTGCACCCTTTGTGTGTTGTTACGTTGATTGTGCATGGTTCCGTTGTAATGTAACTGATTATATTGTATTAAAGTGAGAATGGTTTTAAGAAATTACACTCAATTATAATTTGCTATGTATCTGATTCTTTTGAGAAATATATCAAATTATGAGATACACTCAAATATATCAAATTCACTCATAGTAAACAACAATTTTTTGATATATTTGAATAGGAAAAGTATGAATTATGAAACATCTTCAATGTTTTCAAGTGAGATCCGTGTTGGAACCACGTCTCGCGCAACGAAGATGCTCATTAATGGAGATATTCTTGAATTCCAAGATTTCAACATGAAGTAAATTTTATTATTACTTAAGCTATTCATTGTTTTTAATGATTGCCATACCTGTAATATGTAAAGTTTTGGCATATGTAAGAAAAAAACAGACCGTAGGAACATCTGTTAGGCGTCCAAGATACAGTTGCCTAAGTTGCAACAGCCTCCCATTGTCCAGAGAGATCTACTTAGTAACCGAGACACTCACAGCAAGAACTTTGTTGAAAATATACATTCGTATAACATGATGTATGCATTTACCTCTATGGGAGGTATACAAGACAACTCTGTCAACAATGGTCGTGGTCCATATACTTATAAACTTGGTGGACAAAATTATCATCATGTTGGTAGTTTGCTACCAAATCAAGGACAATCCCCGAAATTCTCGCAAATTTATATGCATTGTGGGGAAGATGAGACACAAGAGAGGATTGATGTCGTAAGGTATGGACAGTGTTTTTCAAACAAGTTAGTGACGTATTTTATCATTTAACTTTGTTTAACATATGTTCTCATCATTTCTTTTAGGTCAAAAAATCTTGTTGTGATGCTACCTGTAGTCGTTACTTCACTCCGAGAGATGATAGATTAGCATAACCCGATAGCCAGAAACTTTAGAATGAATGCTGAGAGATTCAAAGAAAGTGTTGATCAAGATGTTAAACTATGTCTAATAGGAAGGAGCTCACGTGATGGTCGAATGTATAATCTCCCAACCTGCTCTGAAGTCGCTGCACTTATAGTGGATACGTGAAATAAATCATATTTGAAATTACACTCAAGTATAATTTTCTATGTATTTGATTCTTCCGAATATTAACCAGTTTTCTTATTGTAATAGGTAACAGCGAATACGATATGGACCCAAGAGATATTATACTTGAGCATAAGACTTGAGGACTTCAGCGTATTTATGAATTGCACCCCAGCTACTTAGCTATGCAATATCCGCTACTATTTCCATATGGAGAGGATGGTTACCACACCGATATCCAACATTCAGATAAGTCATTTGGTATCAGGCATAAGCTTACAATCAAGGAGTTTATATCGTTCAGGATATTTGACCGCAAAGACGAAGCCTCCACCATATTGCGCAGTAGAAAGTTGTTCCAACAATTCTTAGTGGATTACTATATGATGATGGAGACACAAAGGCTTGCATTCATTATACACAACCAACCGAAACTCAAATCCGAATGTTATAAGAGGCTTGATGATGCAATACGTAGAGGTAAACTTGATGTTGACAACCCTACCGATAGTGTCGGTAAGAGGATTGTTTTGCCATCTTCATTTGTTGGTGGGCCAAGGTGCATGGTTCAAAACTTTCAAGACGTGATGGCAATCTATAGGGTCATTCATTATCTAGAGTTGTTCATCACATTTACCTGTAACCCTAAATGGCCCCGAGATCACATGCTTTTGTGAAAGTATGGGATTACGTCCTGAGGATAGGTCTGATATACTTTGTCGTGTATTCAAGATGAAGTTGGATCAGCTGGTCAACGATCAGAAGACAAACAACATTTTTGGGAAGTGCATTGGAGGTAATTTTCACAATTCAATAATTTTATGTCCAATATTTTTTTTCAATATATATCTCCTCAAATTTGCTAATTTGTTTTCTATTCTACAGTTGTGTATACCATTGAGTTTCAAAAGCATGGACTTCCACATGCCCATATCCTATTATGGATAGACCGTGACGACAGGAATATGACCGTAGATGATATTGATAAGGTCATAAGTGCCGAGATCCCTGACAAGGATGTCAATCCAGAGTTGTTTCAGGCTGTATCAGATTCCATGGTGCATGGCCCGTGTGGTGCGTTGAACCCCAAATCACCTTGCATGCAAGGAGGGAAGAAATGCTCGAAGAAATTCCCAAGGATCTTCAATGAACGCACCACATTCGATGGCAATGGCTATCCTGTGTATAGGAGGCGTGATGATGGGCGCACGATAGACAAGAATGGCGTTACTGTCGATAATAGGTATGTGACGGATTTTGAATTTTACAATCCGTTAATAAGTACCATATGTAGTGTGCGAGTTTCATACTAAATACCTTAAGTTTTAATTGGGTATATATACCTTTCAGGTACATCGTCCCATTCAATCCTTTCCTCTTGGTGAAGTACAATGCACATATCAATGTCGAGTGGTGCAACAAGATAAACTTGATAAAGTATCTGTTCAAGTATGTTAACAAGGGAGTTGAGTTGATAGGATTGGTGCAAAGAAAACTGTTGATAATGAGGTCAAAGACTACGTCAATTGTAGATACGTATCTGCATGTGAGGCTGTGTGGCGCATTCTTGGTTATGATATCCATTATCGTGATCCGAGTGTTGAGCGTTTATCTTTCCATATGGAGGGCGAACATAATTTGACATTCAATGATGGTGATTTCATTGAAAATCTCATCGAGAAGCCAACCGTAGAACATACCAAATTCTTGCAAGGGATGAACTACAATAAGGAGCATCCAGAAGCCCATATACATTTGCACTCTGAGTTTCCACGACATTATGTGTGAGACAAGTCGAATAAGGTTTTGAAACCTAGAAAGCAGAGGTTGAATAAGGTTGGTAGGATATATCACGTGTCACGCCCCAAAACCAAAATACTTTGGCGCGACCGGCCGTCTATTATGAGATGGGCTCACGCCAAGACGAAGCCTCAGTTTTTATTGTAAAAGAGTTTGAAAAGGTAATTCAGAGCATTTAAACACAAAATACAAATACAATTCTACAACACTCAAACTTATACAACCTTCAGGAAAAACAAGACTTCCACTAACTATACTAGCTGCTCTAACCCAACTTGACTCCGCCATCAACCTCCTCAAAACCAGAACCACTCAGACCTCTGGAAAAAAAAGTGTAAGGGTGAATCTCCTGGCACTTTTACCGGATCAAGCTGAGCAGTAAACATACATATATATACAATCCATATCCGTACACATAACAAAAAAATAGTTCATGGAATCATTATACAGAACAGTCGAAACAGATATTTAAGCTTAGACAGAGACACTATGGCCACTAGTATAAGTCCGGTGGCACAGAGGTCGCATGTAATGTAACATACGAAAGTTCCCGCTAAAGGAACACAGACATAAAGAAGTACTTCAGAAGCCAGACGTAATCACCGTAAAAAACGGGCTTAGAATTCATAGGCAAAACTGTGAGCTCAAAACATATTTATTTTCTCTGTCACAGAAACATAATTTTCACACACCACATGCATCACAAAAATATACTTTTGGGAATTCACATACTTGATCCTTTTCGAATAAAATATTATATTAAATCTCATAACATGATATGATAATCATAAGCTATTTATCAAACATTAAAACTATACATATTCGATAATACGAATAAATAAGCAAAAGTGTCAAGAAATAACCCCTTACCTCGAAGACGACACGAAACCAAGCTTAACCTAGCTAAACATCAAATGCTCCTCTACCTTGCACCTCGAACGCACTCCGAAAATAACCACTATAATGTAAGAACCGAAATTAAATAGTAATCCGTAAATAAATAAGATAAACTGACAAAAGTATGGGTCTTTTAGGCACCACCTCATACGGTCGATTTGGCAAGAAAGAAGAATGAAGGGTGATGTCATCGTGTAATGATTACTCAAAAGTCATGGTGATGATTTAAGGCATCTCCATAGCAACACTCTCACACACACACATATACATACATACATACATATATATATATATATATATGGGGGCGAATTTATGGGGAGCACGAGGTAGCATGTGCTACCCATCGATTTTTCAAGTGAAAGTACTATTATACTCCTATGCAAATGTATTTGAATAAACTGAACAAATAATGTTTTACACAATGAAAGTTATAGTTACTAGTTGTGGCCTAGTGGTAATTGTGTTGAGCATAAGTTCTCTCCTTTTTTGTTGGTAAGGGTTTGATTCCTATCACAAACATTTTTTTTCTTTTTTTTTCTTTTTTCTCCTTTCCTATTTCATGTGTTCTCTTCTCTTTTGATTTTATTTTTTAATTTGCAAGAATCCTTTTCACTTTTGTCCTTAAATCAACTACACTATTTCTTATTTTTCTCTTTACTTCCAAATTTTCATGTTTTCCTTTTCATTTTGTGCTTTATTTTTTAGAATTCTTTTCATTTTTTTTCTTCCTTCACTTTTAATTTTGCGCCATTATGTAAGATGCTACTATGTCCGTTACTAAGTTCTCATTTTGTTATGTTGATTCTTTGTTATATATTCCTTTCACCACAAATTAATTTTAAATTATATTGAAAACTAAATAGAAATTATTTATTATAATTATCGGACTTTTAATATAATAATGTTAATAATAACTTATGTATTAATTATGATAAGCTTATGGTAAAATGAACTATTTAAAAGTAAAAAAAAGTGCGAAACTTATTTATGTAAAAATGTACAATTGACAAAAGGAAAAATAACAATAAAATTAAAAGAGATGCAGTGTTACATAATTAGCAAAAAGGAACAGTACAACAAAAGCTTTATAATTTTCAAAAATATACTTCTTATAAATAATTTTTATTGAATAAATTTTTTTTATTAATAAACATTCAATATTATTTTACAAATGATATTGTGCTACCTCTCATATAAATTTCTGCGTTCGCCCCTATATATATATATACATGTACATGTATGTATATATATATATATATATATGTATGTATACATATATACCTGTATGTATGTATACATATATACATGTATATATATACATATATATATATATATATATATATATATATATATACATGTATGTATGTATATATATATATATATATAAATTTTTATATATATATATATATATATATATATATATATATATATATATATATATATATATATATATATATATATATATATATATATATATACACAAGATTGTACAAGGGCAGGTTATAAGCGATGATATGGATTAGAGAAGAGTCTGTTTAATCTTGAGTATGGCATATACCAAGGCAAATAAATTTGAGCTAGGGCAAAGGTAAACTATGGTAGTGGCTTATTTGGATTCGAGCTTAAAAATCTGAAAATAAGGTTGAGAAAATACTACGAGGTCCGGTGCACTAAAAATAAAATAATACTATAAAATATAATTAGAAAAATACGGGTTCTTACATTCCTCCCTCCTTAAAAGAAGTTTCCTCCTGAAAACTTAACTCCATTACACACACTAGCCGACCAAGCTAAAACCTCCAAACCCTTCACAGACCACCTAAACAAAGTTAACACCAACCCGAAAGACACTACACTCGACCAAAACAAAACGTAAGACTCACTTGAAGCTAAACGTAACTCCCCAAGAGACTCAACCTGGCACCAACACCCGACAAATCGGACCCTGGCTATGATACCACTTTTGTCACGCCCTAAAACCAAAATACTTTGGCGTGACCGGCCGTCTATCGTGAGATGGGCTCATGCCAAGACGAAGCCTCAGTTTTTATTGTAAAACAGTTTGAAAAGGTAATTCAGAGCATTTAAACACAAAATACAAATACAATTATACAACACTCAAACTTATACAACCTTCAGGAAAAACAAGACTTCCACTAACTATAATAGCTGCTCTAACCCAACTTGACTCCGCCATCAACCTCCTCAAAATCAGAACCACTCAGACCTCTGGAAAAAAAAGTGTAAGGGTGAATCTCCTGGCACTTTTACCGGATCAAGCTGAGCAGTAAACATACATATATATACAATCCATATCCATACACATAACAAAAAAATAGTTCATGGAGTCATTATACAGAACAGTCGAAACAGATATTTAAGCTTAGACAGAGACACTATGGCCACTAGTATAAGTTTGGTGGCACAGAGGTCGGCACAGAACAGAACATAACATAACAAACAGTTCCTCGCTAAAGGAACACAGTCATAAAGAAGTACTTCAGAAGCCAGACGTAATCACCGTCAAAGACGGGCCCAGAATTCATAGATAAAATTGTGAGCTCAAAACATATTTATTTTCTCTATGTCACAGAAACATAATTTTCACACACCACATGCATCACAAAAATATACTTTTGGGAATTCACATACTTGATCCTTTTCGAATAGAATATTATATCAAATCTCATAACATGATATAATAATCATAAGTTATTTATCAAACATTAAAACTATACATATACGATAATACGAAAATATAAGCAAAAGTGTCAAGAAATCCCCCTTATCTCGAAGACGACACGAAATCAAGCTTAATCTAGCTAAACATCAAATGCTCCTCTACCTTGCACCTCGAACACACTCTGAAAATAACCACTACAATGTAAGAACCCAAATTAAATAGTAATCCGTAAATAAATAAGATAAATGGACAAAAGTATGGGTCTCTTAGGCCGATGCACACGTTACTGTATTGGGTTACTGTATTGGTGCAACTCGTGTTGGGACTCCAGTAGAGTCCCAACACGAGTTGGAAAAGTGGGACGCTGGGCTGCGCCCCAAATTTTGGGACGCAGCCCAGCGTCCCAACTCTTTTTTTTTATTTTATTTTTTTGTTTTTTTCTTTTCTTGTTTCTTTGTTTTTATTTTCTCTTTTTGTTTTTTTTTTTAATTTCTATTCCTTTTCTACTTTTATCTTTTTTATTATTTTTCATTTTTTTTGAATATTTCTATATGATAATAATTATATGTAGAAATAGAAATATATTTATATATTACTTCTAAAATTTAAAATACATATTAAAATCACACTTGTAAAATGTAGTATTTTAATTGTTGTAATTTCAAGTATTGTAATTTTCAATTTTAAGTATTGTAGTTTTTTTTAAGTAATGTAATTTTTATTTTCAAGTAATATATTTAAAAAACATTAGTGTGATTTTGTTATAATTAATTAACATTTAAAATAAAGCCAAGAATAAAGTTTAAAAGGAAATGAAAAAAGAAAATGAAATGAATAATTAAGTTTGAAAGAAATGTTAAAATAAAATAAATTTTGGGCCTCACTGTTGGAGTAGAGAATTATGGAGAGTTGCAAAGTAAGTTGCAATGAGTGGAATGCTGACGTGGCGGAGAGAGTGAGTTGCAGAGAGTTGCAACTGCTGGAGATGGACTTAGGCACCACCTCATACGGTCGATTTGGCAAGAAAGAAGAATGAAAGGTGATGTCATCGTGTAATGATTACTCAAAAGTCATTAGAGAAGAGTCTGTTCAATCTTGAGTACGGCATATACCAAGGCAAATAAATTTGAGCTAGGTAAGGGTAAACTATGGTAGTGGCTTATTTGGACTCGGGCTTGAAAATCTGAAAAAAAAGGTTAAAAAAATACTACAAGTTCCGGTGCACTAAAAATAAAATAATACTATAAAATATAATTAAAAAAATACGGGTTCTTACATCACGTGCCAATAAAGGCTGGACCAGTATACTACTTGAGGATCATGTTGAATCATATAAGGGGTGCCACTTGCTTCGAGGATTTGAGGATCGTTGATGGTGTTATCTATCCGACGTATCAAGATGCTACTTATGCACTTGGGTTGCTTGACGATGACAAGGAGTACATTGATGCAATTTAAGAAGCAAATTTCTGGAGTTCCGGTCGGTACTTGAGACATTTATTTTGCTTGCTCCTGCATTATATGTCAATGTCAAGGCCCGTGGAGGTGTGGGAATATACATGGGAATATCTTTCCGAAGACATACTATACTATCATCGCAAGAAGATGAACAACCCTGGTAATTTAATCATTAAATACTTACATACAAGTTCAATTTATTTAATGTCTTTGTATAAAGAAATGTTTAATTATTTTTAATCAGTAATTATAATTTATGTCATCAAAATTCATAGGTTTGGAACTAAGTGAGGCACAAATAAAAAACTTTACTCTTGCCGAGATTGAAGATCTTTTATCTCGCAATGGTAGTTCCTTGACTCACTTTGAATGAATGCATCTGCCTGACAACGTAATGGTTCAAAATGGGATCAACAATCTAATAGTGGAAGAGATGTCTTATGATGTGGCCGAAATGCAAGAGGAGTTCAATCGGTTGTATCCATGTTTGACAGACGAGCAGAAGACCGTCTATCATAAGATTATGGATGTTGTATCATTGGATAGGGGTGGTGTGTTCTTCTTATACGAATATGGTGGCACTGGCAAGACATTCTTATGGAGGACATTGTGTTCTTCTCCCCGTGGTCAGAGTGATATAGTTTTGCCCGTTGCGTCAAGTGGTATTGCCTCCCTTTTGCTGCCACATGGAAGAAAAACTCATTCAAGATTCACCATACCACTGTTGGTCGATGAGACCACCGTATGTAGTAGTGTTGATACGGAAATGTGTCCAATCCGTTAAGGGCGCCATAGAGCATGTCCTAAAGCGCATCACGGCTTAACTAGCCAATTCAGTACTGGTCCGACCTCACATGGTCCGACCAAAGTGAATCGACCAGTACGCTGAAGTCACTACATCTCCACAGCCAGTCCGAGCTGGCTAAGGAAAGGACTTCCAAACCTGACCATGACAGTACAGAGATGCCTAACGGACCGGACGAGAGAATCTCGGACGCCACCATCGCAATAAGCCCAAACGTACATAACAGAACCACTGAGATACTTCCGTGAAACTCTTGGCTCGGACATCCAGAGTTACCCAAGGGCAGATCAACCAAGCAGACAGATCTGGCCGAGGGACTAACACGGACCCAACAGGCGGAACAGTACTCTCAGAGGGGAAAGGTCCAAACTACCCTCCCAAGCCCACTAATCGGTATTGAACTACTGTTCACTATTGGGCTATGGGCCAAAGGGAGCATTGGTGTCCAAATCTGAATCATACACTTGGCATCATCTTATGAACCTCTTCATAAGTACATGATAACTATAAATATAGCACAAGGTCCAAGACCTTAAGGTAAGCAACAATCCCTAAGTCTTTTGGGACATAATACCTTTCCCATTACTATTGCATTGAGAGCTGTCATCTCTCCTTTGAGTAAAGCCTCCTTAGGATTGACTTTGGCAACCTATTCTAACCCCCCCCCCCCACCTTAGTCCTTTCAGGTACTCTTGCTCGGACAAGCCTTCTCTCGGACTTCAAGTTGGAGGTGGATCTTAGATTAGGTTACTTGCAGTAGTAGTGTTGGTGTTTGAGGTTTTATCCCTCAACATTTTGGCGCCGTCTGTGGGAAACTTAACAAAAAGATCTGTATTTGTGTTGTGCTGATGGCTAGGACGAGGCGAACAGCTCGGACTAGTGCTGCAGGTGTGGGAACACCACCACCACGCCCACGAGGACGTCCGCCCACCCGGGGACGAAGGGCCGCTGTGGATGGAAGGAACGCTGGAAGGAGATATCCGGCAGGCGGACCGCCCATCCTCGGATGAGGGAAGAGACGCCCGCTTAGAGGAGGCCAGCGTCCTGTGAATATCGTGCTGCAGACCATGGAGAAGGGTAGTCTGAGCTTCTCGGCGAAGCTCAAGGCCCTACCACGGTCAGCGATTACGATGCCCGATGGTCACGTTGTCCGCTGGCGACCTCGGACTAAGCGAAACCAGTTTGATAGGTTGCTCACGATTATCCAAGGTGCCTAGGTACAACAATGCCCACCTCAAGAAGCCACTCCGCGATGGTTCTGCGGTTCAAGCGAGCCCGCCTTGTCAAAAGCGACGACATCCGATCCAACAGAGGTTGGGAGATCACGCCCCATGAGGATTTGCGAAACCTTCTAGACCGACGGGCCTCGCCCGCAGTTCGGTGAGGAAGCCCGAATGGGAGGAGAGAGTACCAAGAAGGAGGTAACAGGCGGTCAGGTCGCGACAAGCTCCCATGAGAGCGAGGATCATGTAGCGTAAACCATTCCGGTTGTCGGCTAGACGAACTCCGCGGATGTCGCGATCCATCCACGGACAGAGAGGTCATGACGGTGATGAAATTTACGTGACAAAAAGCTTTGGAAACCCAAATCCTGAACCTCGGACGCCTGGTAAAAGACCACGAGCAGATCACTACAAGTGCACCAAACCCTCTGTGTGATGATATCATGAGGGAAAAGGAAAGAAATAGAAACTCGGACCAAGTGATCCGAACTTGGAATACTACTACGGGGATACTTGCCCCGTGGGTCACCTGACAAGGTACAACAGCAAGATGGATTCCAAGGGGCTGAGTGACAATACTAAAGCCCTTACGTTCTCATCCACCCTCTTCGGCATGGCTATGGATTGGTACACCGCTTTGCCAAACAAGTCAATAAGGTCGTATGCAGATTTGTCTTCAAAGTTCTTAGCACGGTTCGGAAAATCAAAAAGAAGAAAACGTACTGTAGAGCACCTGGTCGAAGTCATCCAAAGGGAACAGGAAGATCTTTGAACTTTCCTAGATCGCTTCAATACGGAAGTACTCCGAGTTGAGCCCCATAGTATTAAAGAACGGGTCCGTCACCTGTACGCTAATACTTACAACTCCGAGCTGCGGAGGAAGCTCTCCAGTCAGGAAGTGAGGAGCAAAAAGCACTTGGATGACATCTGTGAGGAGGTGATGTATGGGGAAGAATATCGAAGGAACGTACCAGTCCGAGCAGGATCGAAGAAGGGAAAGGAACCGCAAAAACAAGAGCAACGCCAGGGGAAGTTTGACCCGAAGAAAGATCACAGAGACAAAGGCATTTACAGGGAGAGAAGTCCGCCCAGAAGATTCGCGGACTACACGCGCCTCAATAAGCCAAGATCCGACATCTTGGCCACTATTGTTGAGAAAAAGTTGGACGTCCAATGGCCGAAGCCATCCCACAATCGGAGAAACAGAAATGCGAATGGATACTGCAAATTTCACAAGAGCAGAGGCCATGAGGGCGCAGTATCGATTAAAAAAGAGGTCGAACACCTGGTGAGAGAAGGCAAGTTGAAGGAGCACGTATATGCGGACGAGCCCTCCAGGCACGAAAGAACGGAGCGGAGGAGGGAGGATAACGCTGCTGACCCACCACCTCGCCCACTATCTTTGCCACCTCTGCCAGTAGGCTATCCGCCACGCATGGGAGGACATCCGTACGGATACGGTGGCGAGCCGAAATGGAGAACCCTCCGTACAGCGGGGTGATCAACGCTATCGCAGGCGGACCCTCTGGAGGTGATAGCAAGAACGCAAGAGAGCGGACCGCCCAAAACCTTCGGAACAATGACAGGGCGTACGGTGCCCCCGCGATCCGAGGAGCAAATGCAATATCTTTCGACGATAGCGAAATTCCCCCTCCTACGGCAGGAGGCGAGGAGATTGACGACCCGGACGTTCCTCTTGTAGTTTCGTTGACCATCGCGACTTATCGAGT
This sequence comes from Plantago major, assembly GCA_026545765.1. Taxonomy (NCBI): domain Eukaryota; kingdom Viridiplantae; phylum Streptophyta; class Magnoliopsida; order Lamiales; family Plantaginaceae; genus Plantago; species Plantago major. Next base: position 24,954,224 of record CM048840.1, on the reverse strand, counting down.
GAACAAAATTCTGGTGGATACCGGGAGTTCTTCGAATATCATCTCTAAGAGGACACTAGATCAGATGGAGTTGGGAAGAATCCGCTACGACAGAGTTCACACCTCTATACTAGGGTTTGGAGGAGGAACTGTTCGACCACTAGGAAGTGTTACTTTACACGTTTCACTCGGGACCTTCCCGGCCAGGGTAACACAGTCGGTCCGATTTGTCGTGGTTGATCGGACCTTCGACTATAACGCCATCTTTGGGCGCCCAGGACTCAATCAATTCCGGGCTATCTCATCCACCTTACACAACAGAATGAAATTTCCTACTCCCTTCGGAGTAGGAGAAGAGGTAGGAAACATCCGAGAAGCTTGGGAGTGTTACATTATGTCCACGGGAAGGGCATCTGCCCCCGTTTTGGCAGTCGCGGTGACCTCCGATCCGAGAGATGTTCTCCCGCCCAAACAGGAGAATCCGCAGACAGGGGTAGGAAGCCCGAAGGAGAAATTCCCCAGAACTGCACGGATCGAGCCTCACGAAACTCTCAAGGAAATCGAGATTGTTGTTGGAAGCCCGGATAAGAAGACTAGAATCGGAACAGAGATGAGCACAGAAGTGGAGATGAAACTTATTGCTTGTCTCCGAGACAACAGGGATGTATTTGCTTGGAGTACTGATGATTTGAAGGGAATAGATCCGAGAATCACTGTTCACCGTCTGAACATGGATCCCTCGATCAAATATATCCGACAGAAGAGGAAAGACTTTGGCCCGGTCAAGGATGCAATTATATCTGCGGAAGTTGACCGGCTCTTGAAAGCCGGGCACATTGAAGAAGTTAGATACTCGGACTGGGTCTGTAATGTGGTACTCGTCGAGAAAGCCCCAGGAAAGTGGAGGATGTGCAATGACTTCACAAGGCTCAACAAGTTTTGCCCAAAGGATCCTTATCCCCTACCTCGCATAGACCAGTTGGTAGATTCTACCGCGGGATGTGCGCTCCTAAGCTTCATGGACGCATATCAGGGCTTCTATCAAATCCGGATGGCCAAGGACGACATCAAGAAAACAGCCTTCTTCGCGGCAGGAGGAGTATACTGTTTCAAGGTGATGCCATTCGGGTTGAAGAACGCGGGAGCTACATACCAGCGGTTGGTGAATAAAATGTTCAAGGAGGAGTTGGGCAAGACTATGGAAGTCTACGTAGATGATATGCTTGTTAAAAGTAAGACTGAAGAAGAGCATATTGAGCATCTCAACAATTGCTTTTCCATTCTTCGGAAGTATGGTATGAAGTTGAACCCCGAAAAGTGTACGTTCGGGGTGAAAGGAGGAAAGTTTCTGGGATACATGGTCACAGAAAGAGGGATAAGTGCAAACCCCGAGAAGATCAAGGCAATCCTAGATTTGCCCCATCCGAAGAACCTCAACGAGGTACAACAGCTTATTGGGCGTCTAATGTCCTTAAGTCGTTTCATTTCCCGATCAGCGGAGAAGAATCTTCCGTTCTTCAAAATCCTCCGGAAAGGAGAGAACTTTGTGTGGACCGCGGAATGTTCTGAGGCTTTCGAGAAACTGAAAGAGTACCTCCATTCCCCTCCACTGCTCTCCAAACCCGTCGAAGGAGAACCGCTCTACCTCTACCTAGCAATCACGGAAGAGGTAATGAGCTCCGTATTAGTACAGATTCAGGCTAACGAGCATTTGCCGATTTACTATCTTAGCAAAGCCTTTGCTGGGGCGGAGACAAGATACGTGAAAATCGAGAAACTCGCATACGCCTTGGTTTATACCGCCAGACGGTTAAAACCTTATTTTAAGTCTCACAAAATAGTGGTACTAACTGCGGAACCTTTGAAACAGGTCCTAGGAAATCCCGACCAATCAGGATGACTCTCTAAGTGGGCGATCGAGCTAAGCGAATACGATATTTGCTACCAGGCTCCGTCAGCCAAAAGGCTCAAGTCCTCGCCGACTTCTTAGCGGATTATCCAGAGAAGGATTCAGAGAAAGTCCCTGACAAGCAGGTGCTCGAGTGCTTAATCACCAAGCATATTGTCCGAAAGCCAGTTCCGGCAAAGTTCAACCCTGAAAACCTCGAGGAAGCCCAGTTCATCAATCGGCCCTTTCCTTTGTCAGATGGGGAAACTCGGGTCAACCAAATGTTTCTGCTTGGTGATGTTCCCAGAAACCCCAGTGCTGACAACATCAGAACGGAAATCACGGGAGGGGATGAACCAAGAGCGGAACCTCAGCAGCTCGCAGGAGATCTCCAAACCAAAAAACATCCTTCCGATATCTGGACATTAGAAGTGGATGGTTCTTCCACTGGAAGAGTGGGAGGAATTGGAATCTACCTTAAGAGCCCAGATGGCGCGGAACTCGACTATGCGATTTCCTTGGATTTCAAAGTTACCAATAATGAGGCAGAGTATGAGGCACTTTTAGTGGGGCTGCGTCTAGCCAAGTCACTCCAAGCCCGGAAGGTCAAAGCTTACACGGACTCACAGCTCGTCGAGGCCCAATTTTTAGGAACTTTTGCCACAAAAGGTCCTTCGATGATCAAGTATCTTGAGCTACTCAAGAATGAGGCCAGCCACTTCGAGGAATTCACCTTGGAAAAGTTTGATAGAGCGTGGAACGAAAGAGCTGATGCCTTGGCAAAATACGCATCTGCTACAGCTGCTCTAGACACAAGGAGAGTAATTCTACTCACCATTGCTGATTCATCCGTCATGAGTTCCAGCTCGGCGGTCATGATACTTGACTGTGAAGAAAGCTGGATGGTGACATTTTTGACTATCTCAAGGACGGATCTTTGCCAGTCGATCCGAAAGAATCAAGGAGTGTGGAATGCCGAGCAAATAGATACTTTATAATGGGTGATGATTTGTACAAGAGATCTTTTTCCGGGACTCACCTGAGATGTTTGAACCCACAAGAAGCCTGCACCGTCTTTGGAAGAGATACAATGGAAGCTGTGGGAGTCATTCCGGGGGGAGGACTCTCGCCCAGAAAATCATACGACAAGGCTACTATTGGCCTACCATCGGTAAAGATTTCGCCGACCACGCCCGGAGATGTCAGGATTGCCAATATTATGCAAACATCCCACATCGCCCGACGAACCCTATGATTCCGTCAATCATAGCGTGTCCGTTCGACCAGTGGGGTATCGATATTGTCGGACCATTTCCGAGGGGTACCCAACAGAAAAAATTTCTCATTGTGGCGGTAGAATATTCTACCAAGTGGGTAGAAGCGGAGGCTGTAGCGACTATCACGGAAAGTCGAGTGCGGACCTTCATTTGGAAGAACATCATTTGCCGCTTCGGCCTACCAAGAGTTCTAGTCTCGGATAATGGTGCCCAGTTCTCAGGACATAGGCTCAAGGAATGGCTGGCGTCCTTCGAAATCGAGCAATGTTTTACATCTGTTGGATACCCGTAAGCCAATGGACAGGCTGAGTCCACAAACAAAACAATAGTCAAGATCCTCGAGAAGCGGTTAAGAACTTCGCAAGAAAGCTGGGCGGACGACCTGGAAGGCGTGCTATGGGCGCATCGCACCACTGCACGGACTGCGACCAAAGAAACTCCATTCTCCTTGGTATATGGTTCAGAGGCAGTCATACCATCCGAGATTGCCGTAGAGACTTTGAGAATCCGAGAGTTCGAAGACAAAGCAAACCAAGAAGCTCGGATATTCGACCTGGACATGCTTGAACAAAAAAGGTCTGAGGCACTAGCGAATATCCTTAGGTATCAGGCAACTGCAGCCCGAACCTACAACAGGAACGTTCGTGCGGCTAACTTGCAAGTCGGGGACCTGGTGCTTCGACGAGCCGACATTTTGAACAATATTGGAAAACTCAAGCCCAAGTGGGAAGGACCCTACAAGATTGTCGGGGCAAAAGTAAATGGGAGTTATGAATTAGAAGATGAGAACGGACATCTCCTCAAGCGTCCGTGGAATGCTAGAAACCTTCAGAAGTTCTATGCATAGAGATAACTGTGCGGATCTCCATCATGTCGATTGATCATCTCAGTTTAAACTACTTGTTACACGGAACTCCGTCAGTTCTGTTTCTTTTTGGTCCTTTTTCCATTGGCCATAGAGACCGCAAGTTGTAATTGAATTTCCGGAAAATCAATACAACCTCTATCTTTCGATTTGTGATTTTTCGATTTACGCATCTAAGATTTACCGTTTGTTTGACGACAAGGAAAGCAAGAGATTTCATTCATACAAAGACGAATTATACATAATCTTGTCTGTACAATTTACAATCCCGGATCGATTATCCGGACTTACGGACGCAATACGAAAAATGCAGAAAAACGTCTCTGGAGATACGTCATCTCCCAGCAAAGATCGTTCCCCCGCCGGGAAAAGCTTCTTCCGTGTCAAGCAGCAAGTCTGGTTTCCGCGGAGGCCAGGAACTCGATCTACCTGCACACAAGAGAATGGTTAAACGTGCTGGAATCCTTCAGGATACCACCAAAACATGGCAATGCAAATCCCGTGTCCGGGGAAAACAAAGTGCAGACAAGAAGAGATTTCTGCCTCACCGGCTTTAAAGACTCAAACTCTCTTGAAATTCGGAGACCATTTCCAATATAAGAGAGATTTGAGCCATTAAAGTGGGGATGGAAGAAATCAGAGGAGACGGACAGATGTACATTCAAACCGAGATCTATGCTTTTCCATGACTGGTCTTCAACAATCTTCCCCTCTAGACCCACGCCACTCTCAAGCTCAGGATGAACGCCGACTTGAGAATGGACGGGAGTCTCGAGGGGGAAACTATTCAAGAAATCATCTGATTAAGTAGATATGGAAATTGGAAGTTGGATTTGCACGACCAAGGCCAAGAGGGATCCGGAGTATTTATAGAAGTGACAAACCAATAGGCGTCCGACACGTCAGAACTTCGACGTTGACAATGGGCTTAAACTATTCATTTGGGTTGAACAGTGTTGGGCCAGACGGGTTTATCCAATCAAGCCTAAACAAGCCCATCAACCACGTCCGAGTTTCTTAGTCATTTTACAAAAATATGTGCGTCAATATCATCCGACAAAGTCTGCACAAGAAAAAGATGGCGATCTCATCCGAGGAAAAATAGTTCGAATTTTATAAACAAAATTATCCGAACATTTACATAACAGAAGTACAATCTGGAAAGGTCTAAGGATAAGTACATGCATCCACGGGGCATACCCCGCCTTGTTCCTTCACCAGACTCCGGAAATCGAGCGTTGGGACTCCGAGCCTCCACCTCGGCCCTGACGAGCTTGCTGCTGCATGCGGATCCTCCTACGGATCAGCTTCAGCGTCCATTCCCTCTCTTCCTCGGCTTGCCTCCTAGCTATTCCCGGACATAGAGGTTGATCGCCTTCAAAGTCAAGGATGATCGGGTCATCCGCGGTCCCCGTACCCGGGTAAATCGGTGGATGCATGTGCCCACAAGCACAGTTTACCCAGTGCTGATATTCCTCGTCATCAGATTCCGACATCCTGGAGAACTCCGGCTCTTGTGGATGGTTGGGATCTGTAAAACAAAACACAAAGCGAAGAAAGGTACAGCAGTAAAAAAGGGAAGAACTACCACACCTTTATTTATAGTTGCTACGGGTCCTCAAGATCTCGCCACATGTCGATAATCCGACGACGGGGGAGATGAAAAGACGTAGTCATAATGACTATTTAACTGTTTCACCTTCCTCCTTCTAGAAGAATTAGATATCCCAAGGGGCGAACAGTCCGAGTATCGGAGAGATGATGGTCTGATTTCTACATCAGATGCCATCTACAGCGGTCCGTGCTCTTAAGAGATGGGTAATTTATAATAACTCAGCTTATGAACAACAGATAAAAAGGAACGAAGAAGAGAGCAAGTAATATTTCGGAAGCATAGGAGGTTCAACTCCTCGGATTAAATACGAAACATTGCTATAGTATGTAATGACATTCCGAGATATCAAAAGATGCAAATCCAACAGAAAGATTCAAATCTGAAATTTCAACGGCATACCCGGACTTCTCATCGAGGCCCATTGGCTCGGACCCGCTTCACCGGCTTGAGGCGGATCGGCGGTAGCGTTGGAGGTGGCTTATGCGGCAAGGATTCAACAATATTGAACAAGTTGAAATCCATGGAAGGCCAACGACCGGCAAGGCGAGAGAACCACTTCTTCAGAAAGCCCGGTGGTGTCGAAGGTACAAAGCATACCTTTCGGAGAGCATCCGGGACCCATCTCGGGAGGAAGGGCCCGCCATTTTAGATCTCGATCTCACCTTCCTCAGTGACGAGTTCTGCAAACTCGCACGCGGCCAACTGTTCATCCGAGACATCGCTCTGAGGACTTCCGCCATTAGCATCCATGAAGGGATTAACCCTTCCGCCTTTCGATTAAAGTCCGGAGGAAGTAGTCCCTTGGACTGCAGTTGTCCGATAGCGGACACGAACCCATCCAGGCGGGAAGCATCGGATTTGTCCGCCGTCAAGAACTTGAAGGAGTCGGACTCCATGAAGTCACGACCAGCTTGAAGACGGGCATATTGGAGGCCTCCGAGCAGTATATCCTTGGAATCCAGAAAAGCCTTCATCGACTTGTCGACAAAGTTCTCCTGCCAGTCGAGGTCCGCCTTGATTTCTTCGGTGGCCTTGACTTATGGAACTTCACTTCTTGCTCTTTGTTTGCATCTCCAATTGCTTCACCTTCTCCGCCTCATCATGGAAGTGGCCTGACCTTGTGGAGGTCCTCCTCAATGGTAGCGCGTTCTGACCTTCCATTGCATGGTCATTGGTCCAGATAACGCAAAGTAAAAGACTAGAGGGGGTGAATAGTCTTTTAAAACTTTTGTCGATAAAAACTATTTCTCAGATATCTGAATAGATATCTGATACTTAGAATCAGAGCGCGGAAGACTTAATAAAGATAAGTGCAGAAACAGTTAAAGTGTGTGTGTGTGTTGCTAAAATGTAAATACAGAAAGGTAAATAACACAGCAAGTATAGTGGTATCTGGAGGTGGCGTAATCCTCGAACTAATCCACTTCGGTCTACCAGAGACCTAGAATTCACTAGAACATATAATTGAGTTCACCTTACAATAATCATATTCTAAGATTCTTAAACAATTGGTTCCCAACCAAATGTTCCCCCTGAGTTGTTCCCCGGCTTTCTCAGCCAAGTACTTCCTGTACTCAGAAACCTTTGAGTTATTCCCTAGCTTCCCAAGCTAAGTACTTCCTATACTCCATAACCTTGGAGTTATTCCTTAGTTTCCCAAATCAAGTACTTCCTATACTCCGGTAACCTTGGAGTTATTCCCTGATTTTTCAAACTAAGTACTTCCTGTACTCCACGCCAGTTATGGTGTTGGTTTTGGTTTGAGTTGTCAGATGAGCTTCTTTAATAACTTGTTCAGTTATTCAGATAGCTCTGTGAATCAAGTATACTTAATACACTTTTCAATGTATGGTATCTTGTTCTTTTTACTGACCCAAGTCTTAGATAAATGTTCAAGAGAATGAATCTCAGATACTCAATCTTTCGTTTCAAATCTTTCACAGATAGCTGTACTTGTTTAGGATCAGGACACTTAGAACTTCAGTGTTACTCAAGATCAAAAGCTTTGGTCGCAACAAAAAGCTTTGAGGATAAGTAATTTGCTTTGAGAGAGTAAGATGTTCAGTAAGTTCTGTGTAGTTCAAGGTGTGTCTCGCAAGCAGTCTAAGTGTTGATATTTATAGATGAATTTGAGTGCCGTTTGAATAGTATCCGTTAGGCTCAAATTCAAACTATTGATATCTGTGTATAGTACTGTAGTCGGTTTTGTCTTCTTCTTCAGAAGCTTCCGTTGCTTTTATTCAGACATCTCTGTCCGTGCATTAAATGCATTGTACTATACTTTTTGTCCTGTAGTGCCAACGGAACTATGCTTTGTATCAGAGACTAGTGTTATCTGATTCTTTGCACATCCTTATCTTCAATCTTCAGATACCACTATTTATTGAAACAACTTTGTTTGCAATATATATATATTTCTTTTTCAGAAATGTGGTTAATGCTCAAGGTATCTGAGAATAGATATCTGTGGACACTTTCCTTGTTTTCAGATAGGCCTCTTATTTCTCAGATATCTCTTGTGACACAGTTTGTTTAAAACTATTCGTGTCTTCAAGATATCTGGCTAAGATATCTGAAAACGATTCGATAATCTTGTGCGCTTCTTCAAGTCTTCAATGTCGTTGAGCTTGTTCTGCTTGGATGTCTTCTTCTTGGTCTTCTCTTCATAAAATAAAAATTACATTTTGAGACCTAACATCCTATACAAGATTAGCTAGACTATCATACTTAGTGAGTTTCCTCTTTTACAATGTTCAAGTGAACCAAGAGTACTAATCACCTTTCTGAGACTAAGATAAGTCATCATGTTGCTGATCAAAATCTAAATAGATATTTCTAACAAAATATCTTACAAATTTCCTAACAAATTTCCCAAGAAATTTCCCAACAAATTTCCCAACAAATTTTCCCCTTTTTGATCAGTCAACGATGACTATCTAACCTATTACAAATCTGGATGAGTGAACAATCCAACACTTAATCTTTTCTTAAGATCTTCAAATTATTTAATTAAGTGCAGAAAGTAAACATCAACCAAATCACAAGGTGTGATCTTTGCTGACAAGTTATCTTTTATATAATACTATCTGAGAGTAAGTTCTTCAGATAAGTTATAAAGAGAGATTACAGACAACTTCAATACATAGAACAAGTTCGGCTCAGTCAGCAAAAATACAAAAACTACATAGTAAATGAGGACAACAGGAGTAACCAAGCTCCAAGTAAACATCCTAATAAACTAGTCTTCAAGTCTTCAATCACTTCAAGTCTTCAACAGTATTTCTGTGGATCAATCTGCAAATTTCCTATCTCCAAACCTTTTGATGTCATCAGAATAATCATAGAGAAGTGTTCTGACGAGCATCTCAGTGTCTCTGGCAAATCCATAGACCTCTTTATAGGTTTTGGTAGGATTTTTCTTGACAAAATGTTTGACCCACAGGTACTTTCCCCACTTCCAGGCATGCTCTATTCTGATATCTGAAAGCTTGAAGTATTCATAGATAATCCTCAGATATCTGATGTCACCCTTGTATTGATCTTCAGTTAGATAGAACGATTCATAGGGTTCTACAGCGAGTCTTGCTCTTGTGCCTGTTCCTGTGATATTCGTACTGCACATCATCCGCTTTCCATATGGACATTCATCGAGAGGTCCTTTCTCATGGCTTCTTCTTCGACAACTTCAAAATCCAACCAGGCTTTAATGTGATTGGTGTTGATCAAGGTTGGCTTATCTTTTCTCCATGCCATAAGTTGTTTATGGATTGGTTCTGGAAATCTTGAATTTACCAATAGATGCTTAAGTTCCAGAATCCAATAGCCATTTTTCTGATTGATGCACCTGTAGACAGAGGAATCATTGTCATACTTCACATACTCTATTTTGGCTTCTTCTGGCCTGAGTGGAAGTTGACTTTGTCTTTGTTCAGCTCTCAGTCTGTTCCTTCTTTGTCTTGAATTCTCTTTGGGATTGTTGCTTGAAGAACCACCCTGGATAGACTTGGTATTTCCAGAGGGTGTTTTAGCTGCTAGGGGCTTTGCAGCTATGGGCTCAGTTAGGCTTTCAATTTTCCTTTTTTCTGTGAAGAGGAGCTTCATCTTCATCAGTTTCCTCATCATCATCAAGATTAGATCTTGTGAGAGTTATACAGCCTTCTTCATTGCCCAGGGATTTGATTTGACCTTCTTCTTCTTCTTCAGAAGATTCATCAATCCCTTTAACTTGTCTTCTCCTTGGAGCCTTGGTACTCCTTGGAGGTTTCTGTGCCATGGCCCTTGTTATCATTTTAGTTCCTTCAGTAGGTTTCTGGGAAGCAGCTACTATTTGCAAAGCAGCTTGGCTTGAGGAGGGTTCATTGATTCTGAGTGGTGGCTGGGAAGTTTTCATGTTACTTCTTCCTTTCTGAGCCGCACCAGCTCCAGATCTTTTCTTGTTTTCTTCTCCTTCTTCCCATTCCCCCTGACTTTGAGGTCCAGATTTGTACATTCTTTCCCCCTTAGTCATTGTTGGCTGACTCAGTCTCATAAAGGAATCTGAGAGAGAGTTAAAGTGCCCTTGTAAATAATTATAGGTAGTGACCAACTTCTGAAGTTCGGCTTTGAGCTCCTGATTTTGCTTGATAAGTCCATTGTCCTTATCAGTGAGCTCTGCCAATGGGCCTAGGATGGCATCTGCTTTTCAAGCAGTGTAACTTGCCTCTTGGAAAGCTTTTTCAGCTAAAGACGCATCATCGTCCCTTATCATTCCCAGATCTTTCTGAGAAATGACTATGCTAGTTGTTCTCTGAGTGATGAGCTCAGTGAACTTTTTTCATTTTCAGAGGGGACGGAGGCAATTACTTCCTTGTTTTGTGAAGACATCTCCTTTTTCAGATGAGCCAGTACTTGGCATCTGTTCATGTATTCATGGGAGTGGACGTTTGGCAGTTTGTTGAATATTGTAGGAGCAATCAACTTCCTTTTCAAGTGAGAAAACGCTAAATGTTCATTGTGGTGCTCTGCCAAAGTCTTGTCTTCTTCATCATCTGAGTAATCAGCCCAGTGATCTTCATCCTCTTGGACATTTTCATCGATTGTATCGAGTCCAGCAACCATCTCAGAGATTGGTTTCTTTCCTTTCTGGGAGGAGGATGGTACTTCTTTTGAAGATGATGCAGCCTTAGCATCATGCTTGACTTTAGATACTTCTTCAGTATCGAGTTCTTTGGTGATATCATGCACAGCATCCCGTAGCTCTTTAACCTCAGAGTAAGCGATCATTTCTTGTAAGTATTGATCTTGTAGTTGATCAAGCTTGTCTCTGGATTTAGCTATTTGATCTTCCAGTTGAAGATGGAGCTGTTGTTCTTCTTCCAACAGTTGTCTGAGTTGAGCAGATCTGGTTTGAGTGTTTAAGATTTTCTGATTGGTTTCTTCAGAAAGCTCAACTACTTGTTCAAGAGTAATGGCGGGTGTTGGTTAGAAGATGGATGAGTAGATTTCGAGGAGATGGAGATGGAGATTGTGAAGTCTTCTCGGTGCTTTTCAAAGGTGAGGCATCATTTCTTAGCGAATTCCTCCGCCCCAGTGCAGGGCTTCATCATCATCCTTTTTATGCATGTCATCCTTTTGGTGATGGTCGATGGAGGTTCATCAAGTAATTTTCGTTATTTCTTCCTCCTCATCATCTTCGATACAAGATTGATCACTTCCGGATAGTGATCTTCGCCCATTAACCTCTTCTTGTTCGTAAGGTATAAATTGCGTAGTCGGGGCGATGGCTTGAATGCCATCTGTAATCTTGTCGACCATCCGCTGCTCAAAGGCTTGTATCAAATCTGGCGCACTTCTCTGGAGAAATCCTTGCAATAGAGTCGCAATCGTATGCTCTTTGGTAGGGAACATTGCATGGATGTATGTCTCCAAGTCAAGAGCTCGTGCTCGTCTGTTTGGTTGATCTGTGATTCTCAATATTTCAGAGAGATCAGAGCACCTTAACCTTTGCCATTTCTTGAAGCATTTAATGTGCTTTGGCGGTGTGAGCTTTGAAGAAGGGAAGTAGGTCCCTTGTCTCAACATTGGGAGCCCGCTTCGGCACTTGTTTGAGCTCGAAAGAAAGAGTTTTGAGTGAGCTTCAAAACTTTTACGGATATCTCGAGGAGAGGTGTAGTTTAGTTTCGAGTTACCGAGTAAGTACTTGTGCTCGAGACTTGTTCTCTTGAGACAATTGGTGTCTCGGATATCTTGTCAGGAGGCGGAGACTTGGAAGTCTGGTCCTCATCAACCTTTCTTTCTTGATCCTGAGAATTAACATTATCACAATACTTAGGAAATTTTATCAAGAAAACTTTAAGTGACAAGTCAGATATCTGAGAGGTCAATTACCTCCATGGGAGGCTCAGATACTTGTCTCGCAGAGACTTGTGCAGTCTTTGGAATCTTTTCTTGTGATGAAGGCCTTGATGCCTCATCAATTTCCATAGGTGCAGGGGATGTCGCAACTCTGTCCCCTTGCACTTCTACTTCTGAGTGAGCCTGTGAGTAGAAAGCATTGAATAATTTAGAGAAGATTTTAGTTAACCCAAGGTGAAGAATGTTTATCATTGATTTTCATATACCTTCATGCTGGAAGGCTCAATGATCTGTTCTTCAGAAACCTTGTCGGTTTCTGGGTTTTCTTCTGGCATTTCTGCCTTATCTTCCTCTTTCTCAGTTGGAGCCTGTTAGAAACATTTACTTTAATGATTAAGCACATAAACTTATAGCTAAAGAAGTGTTATCTTAAGAATCCATTATTACCTGTGGCACAGGCTCAGATATCTTAAGAGGCGAGGTTGAGGAAACCTCCTTCTCAGTTTCTGAGGTAAGCTTTTCAGCTTCCTCTTGTTTTTGTGTTTCTAACTCAACCTGTAACAAAGAAATTTTATGAGTAACAAGATGTATAAGCATAAAAATTTTCACAAGATAAGAGTTAAACCGGTCAGCTACCTGAGCAATTTCAGGCTGATTGGTCTCTGGAACTTGTGACCTTTCTATACTTTGGTTTTCTTGTCCTAGTGTAGTTTCTTTGCTTGAAGTTTCTGGTACTTCACACCTTTCCTGAGTATGCAACTCAGTTGCCTCCCCTGGTTGATCATTCTGAGGAAATGTCTCAGTTTGATCCCTCTCAGTGAGTTGGGGAACCTGCTCTTTTGCAGGATTTTCTTGATATCTTGCATTCTTTGGTAAGTCGAAATGGAGTTCATTTACCATTTCATCAACCACTTGTGGCTGTTGTGGTTGTGGTTGTGGTTGTTGTGGTTGTCTGGAAGCAGAAGATTGATCACTTGAACGTTCTTCCAGACTTTTAGACTTGGCATTCTCATCATTATCAGCCAGTACTAAATTACCACTCATCAGGGCTTCTTGAAGTTGTGCATAGGAAACATTCCCTGATGAAGTGTTTGCACCAACAACCTTTGCTATAGGTTCAAGAACTTTGTGGTGTAGGTTCTTCTTGATACCTTATCACGATTCACATTAAGAACCTTAGCCCTCTTTGTTCTTTCTAGGACTTGAGAGATGACTAGTGCATCATCTTCATCGTCAGAGATCTCATCAGCATTAGGAACTGATTGGTCCATTATTCCTGCGGTTTCTGCAGATAGGGCTTGGTGTTTTTCACACTTTTGGCAGCATTTATGAGTTCATCAGCAAGGCTTTCTGCATTGGTCGCAACATTTCTGAAAGCACTTTCTCTTGCTGAGTCTACTTGTTCAGTAGTTGATAACTCTTGTGCAGCATTGATGATTTCATCTGCCTTTATCAGTTCATCGGCAATGCCTGCAGATATCCGAGAATTGACAACCTCTTTGGTGTGTCTTCGACCGCCAGCAGACTTCTTTCTTGAAGTTAGGCTTCTTGGTCGCAACCTTTTCTTGGATACCTTTTCGACTTTCTCTTCTTAGAACCTTTACGAGACCCAAGAACCTTTTTCATCAAGTTTGTATACTCATATTTGTAGAGTAGGTTCTTGTTGGCTATTTCAAATTGCCTCTCCGAGCTCAATGCCAAGCTTCTCCAAAGAAGTAGCATATCTTCGCACATATCCTCTGTGGCCTTTGCTCAGCTAGTCCTTTGGTAATTTTAGGCTCAAGCCTTGAATTTTCTTCACAAACTTCATGAAGGCGTATTTTCCCCAGTTAAAAGGGTTTTCCAAATTTTGTCTTTGATTCATCAAGAACATCATGATCCATCGTTCTTGGCTTATCCGTCAAGACCTCCTTGTAGACCATCAAAGCATCTATGAAGAATGCAAGCCAAGACATCCCATGAACCATCGGATGTCCGTTCGGATGTCGAAGCTTGAACTTCGGTGTATCGATTTTCAAGATCACACACGTCACTGTACAGTTCTTTAACACCTTCAAGGATTTCATCATCCTTGGTGTTTATTTCAAAATCCTTTCCAATATTTTGAAACTCAAACAACTTACAGAAAGTTGTTAAGTCCGTATGATTTCATTTCTCGATCGAGGTTTTGACAGACACTATTTCAGTGCCTTCAGAAACACAGGAAATAATCCTGGAGTTGTTGTAGAATTCCAACACATCGAGTGATGAAATTCCACTAGGGCGAGCAGATAGAAAGCCCTTGATTTGTGCCTTTTCAAGCATGTCAAGAATTAGCTTTCTGTCGGCTTGGTTCTCTATTCCAGGCGTGAGGTATTCCTCAACCATGGCACCACCCCAAATCATTCTGTGATTTGAAGTCCAATGGTCAGGATTAAAGTCTCCTACCAGTCGGTTGTTCACAATAACCAACTCTGGTGCTTGCTTTTCAGCAGTACCAGTGGAGGATTGAGATTTCAGTGTGGTTGAACTTTTAGGGGCCATCTCTTTATATAGTGTAGGGATTTGAAATTGGTGTTTGAAAGAGATTTGATTCAGTAATTCTTTGCAGAAAAACTTAATCTTGATTTGCAGAGATTGTAGAAGTTTTGCAGAGAATCAAGAGAAGGATTTGCTATTTTTGTGCAAGATGCGTTTTCGGATTAGGCAAAAGTGATTTCCTATGCCAAAATCCTATATATATAGCAGTTGAATCTCAACATACAAATACATACAAATTGATTTTGTGTGTACGTATCTGTGATTTGCAAGCAAGCGTGAGCAAAAGCTAGTTCGGCATTAAATGCTTAGTGGGCCATGTCTGAATTTCAACAGTCCACTATTTACTCTGAATTAATTTCCACCGTACAGATCAATCGCTTAATTTCATCAAGGGTCACCATTGCTTCTTCAGCAATGATCACAATCAACAAGTGTAATTGTGCCCATTTAATGAATTTTGGCGACTTTTTATCCGAATCACAATTCTGTATGACCAAGAACACTGTTTGCATCTGAATCTGTCTTATACTTAGGATTTTTCCAAGTTTTTCATCAAGATAAAAATTAATGCGAGTTTCAAGAGAGTAGTTGACTGCAGATAGTTATACTATTCTCTTTTGTGTTCCCCGTTTATAGAATGATTGAGATATCTGAGTTCCCGTCTCAGAGATCTTAAGCTATCTTTTTGCTTTTTAGCCCTTTTGACTTCTGGATACCCGTTCCAGATTTCTCTTTTCTCTTCTCTGGATACCCGTTCCAGATACCTCTTCTCTTTTCTCTTCTCTGGATACCCGTTCCAGATACCTCCTCTCTGGATACCCGTTCCAGATACCTGAACTCTTTCAGTTCATTGGTAGTTCCATTAGTCCAAGACTATGTCTTAAGGCTAAGAATCTACTTTCTTGTAGTGGCTTAGTGAAGATATCTGCAAGTTGGTCTTCAGTGCCAATCTTGAGTATCTCTATATTGCCCTTTTCAACATGGTCTCTGATGAAGTGATGTCTAACATCAATTTGCTTTGTTCTGGCATGAAATTTAGGATTCTGTGTAATCGCAATAGCACTTGTGTTGTCACAGAAAATGGGAGTTTTCTTCTCATCGAGTCCATAGTCTTTAAGTTGTTGTTGTATCCACAGAATTTGTATTGCACAACAACCAGCAGCAATATATTCAGCCTTTGTGGTAGAAGTTGCAATTGAGTTTTGCTTCTTGCTAAACCATGAGATAAGTCTAGTACCCAGAAACTGACAAGTTCCTGAGGTGCTTTTCCTATCAAGCAGTGATGATCAAAGATAATCATTCTCGAGTACCAAATTAAACTCAATCCGCTTTCTTTAGGATACCACAATCCTACATCTATCGTACCTTTACATACCTTAATATTTTCATAGCAATGTTGTAGTGTGTTTGCATTGGATTTGTGCAAATCTAGCACATACTCCAACAAAGATTGAATATCAGGTCTACTTGCAGTGAGGTAAAGTAGTGAACCTATCAATTTCCTATACTTATGTTCTTCAACACTCTTATCTGATTCAGTATAGGTCATTTTGGTTCCAATGCTCATAGGTATCTTAGCATTCTTTTCAGAAGGCATAAGATTGAATTTTGTGAGCATATCTTTTGCATACTTTGTTTGACTAATGAATATTCCATCATTGAGTTGCTTGACTTGCAATCCTAGGAAATAATTCAATTCTCCCATCATGTTTATCTCAAACTTGTTTTTCATGAGATTTGCAAAGTCATCACAAAGTTGCTTGTCCTTAGATCCAAATATGATGTCATCAACATATACTTGAACTAAGAGTAGTTTCCCGTCATGATTTAAGGTAAATAAAGTTTTATCAACTTCACCTTTCTTGAAACCACTTTCCAGAAGGTACTTGGCCAAAGTGTCATACCATGCTCTTGGAGCTGCTTTGATCCATCTGAGCTTTACAGAGTTTATAGACCATTCTACTTTCTGCGGAAACTTCAAAGCCAGGTGGTTGCTCAACATAAACTTCTTCTGCAAGTTCACCGTTCAAGAATGCACTTTTGACATCCATCTGATAAACTTTAAAATCTTTATGAGCTGCAAAGGCTAGAAAGAGTCTTATTGCATCCAATCTGCAACCGTGCATATGACTCATCAAAATCTAAGCCTTGATGCAGGTAAATCCTTGGCAACCAATCTTGCTTTGTTTACGTTATTTCACCAGATTCATTCATCTTGTTTCGAAACCCATTTAGTTCCAATCACAGATATTCCTTCTACAAATGGAACTAGTTTCCAGACTTTGTTTCTCTCAAATTGATCCAACTCTTCTTGCATTGCAGAGATCCAGTCTTGGTCTCCTAATGCTTCTTCTATACTTTTCGGTTCAATATTTGAGATGAAACATCCAAAAAGAGAATTAGCATTTTCAGCTATTGCTCTCCTAGTCCTAACACCTTGATTAATTGGTCCAATTACATCCTTTGCAGGATGATCTTTGATCCATCTCATCATAGGTTTAGTGCTAGTAGGATCAATATCCAAGTGATTTGAATGTGAATCACTAAGATTATGATTTGATACTTTTTCAGTATCTGAGATATCTGACATATGGGAAATGTCATGGATATCTGACACTTTTTCAGTGTTAGAGATATCTGGAACTTGCATTTCAGCAGTCTTATTTTCAGATACCTCTTCATGATGAAGGTTCTCAGTAACCTGTTCCATTTCTGGAAAAAACTCATAGGAAATTCCTCATCATGTCTGTGAGTCATCTTTTTGTTACTAGGCATTTCAAGCTTTTCTACGTCAGAGTCATCCTCACTTTCCATAATGATGTTTCTCCTTTCTGAGGATTCTTCTTTAGAATCCCTCAGTAATAGTTCTTTGAACCTTTCTGAGAGTTCATCATTAGGAGGTGTTTTCTTATTTCCTTCATAGAATACAACATGAATTGATTCTTCAATTTTCTTTGTTCTTTTGTTGTAAACTCTGTAGGCTTTGCTATTTGTGGAATAACCAAGAAATACACCTTCATCTGCCTTTGGTTGAAATGTTCTCAGATAATCTTTCCCATTGTTTAGAACAAAACATTTACAACCAAATGTTCTCAGATGTTTGATATTAGGGGGTCTACCAACCAAGATTTCATAGGGGGTCTTGTCATGGTGTTTGTTTATCAAACATCTGTTCTGAGTGTAGCAAGCTGTGTTTACAGCTTCAACCCAATAAATTTCACTTATTTCAAAGGTCGCCTAGCATTGTCCTTGCGGCTTCTTTAAGGGTTCTGCTTTCTCGCAACACCATTTTGTTGAGGTGTTCTTACAGAGGAAAGTTGGTGTTGTATACCTTGCGTACAAAAACTCCTTTATGTAATTGGTTGACAAACTCGATACCATGGTCTGCTACGATTGCAGATACCTTGTCATTTTCATGACTTCAAGCTTTTTCAAAGTTTGGTATCTCCACCGGCATCGATTGTGTTTCGGAAAGACAACCCAAGTGAATCTTGAGAAGTCATCTACAACAACGGACCATACTTCTTTCCCGCATAGCTAGTTACGATGATTCAAAAGATCCATGTGTAATAGTTGCGTGGTCTAACACTAGAGTGTCCGATTTTGGACTTGAAAGAGATCTTAGATTGTTTCCCCATCCGAAAGTGTAATGATACTATCCTTTACGAAAGATGTTCGGGAAGGCCAACCACTAACTCTTTCTTGCAAGTCTGCTCGTAGTTTTGAAGTTCAAGTGACTCATTCTTTTGTGCCATAACCATTGCTCTTCCGTGACCAGATTGACTCACCATGAGACATTCTTGATTGTGGCGGATGCCCAATCGGCAACATAAAGACCGCCTTTCGCCACCAACTAAGGTATGCGCTTGACTCATTGTCAATTAGTTTGTAGTATTTAGCTTTGAATTTTATAGTAAAACCTTGTCTGCAAACCGCTCATGCTAAATAGATTATATTTCAAATCCTTAACATGTAATACGCTGATTGTTAAAGTCCCAATTTGACGTTGCAAATCCAGAGAGGGATTTAATTCTCCTCCAAAGAACTGATATCTGGTCCTGTGTTGCAAGCTTTGTAATCGACCAGATTTGCTTTGTCTCCTGTCATGTGCTTTCCGCATCCACTATCAAATAGCCATTGTGCTTTAGTCCAGGAAGCATTCTGCACACAACAGGAAACAGGAGATTAGGTTCTCATAACTTTGATGGAACCGTCAGAATTAAAAGTTCTTCCAGTAGGAATCCATTTTTGAATGAATTTCTTTGAAATATTCTTTTGTCTGACAGGAACGTAAGGAGGCATTCTATTTGAATGAGTGTTATCATTAGTAAGAATTATTTTCTTCCTTGGTGTGTTCCTAGGTGCTCCATATGATGCTTTCAGATACCTGTCAGGTTTCTGAGTTTGCTTTTCAGCAAACTTAGCTTTCCTTGCCAGATTTCTTCTAGCCCTGGCATTGATTTTCTGGCTTGATTTAACTTCCACTTCGATAATTGCTTTGAGCAATTCTAGCTTTGACTATCGCTCGTTCTTGCTTGTACTCATGAGCAAGTTGTTTTCCGATGCCTTTGTAGCCAATACCGTTTCGAGCACTTGAAGCTATCTGAGATCTTTTCTCAGCAGCTTTGCTAGTCTCTGGTTGGTCCAATTTCTTTCCAGAAAAAGTGACATGGGAGAATTTGCCAGCTCCTGCAATTCTACCCTTTTGAGAGACAAGCACTGTGGGTGTTTACACTTTTCAGTGTTATGTTTCTTTTCAGAAACGTTCCCAACAGTTTTGCTTTTGACTTGTTTTTCCCACAAAGGTTTAGTCGCAACTGCCTTTCCTTTGTCAACAATCTTCGTATTCTCACCGATACTATAGATTGCATGGGAACCGTCTTGCTGAGTACTTACAAATGTTCTTCTTTCCTTACTCTTATTCAGAGTGATAGAACAACTGCTTGTATTCACCCAAGTCCTTTCTTTTACGAAGGATCTCTTAAGTAAGATTGTACTTCAAAGAAGAGTGTCACTAGCTTTGGCATAAGATTGAAAAGATAATTCTTTCTTCCGAGTTCCTTGTTCTCGTAAAGAAGATCTTCATATTTCTTCGTAATTCACCATTGCTTCTTTATGTGACTTTTCGTCTCAGATATCTCGAGCTTTGAGAAATGCATTTTCAGATCCTTTTCTCGATACCTTAACTAATTGAGAATTTTCCTTTGCAAGAGAATTCTTTTCTTCTTCAAGATTTTCGGCTCTAGCTCGGATCATTAGAAATTCTCTTTCATAGATGTCAAGTTCTTTCCTGAGATTTTCTAGATCTTTTATTTCTTCTTCATCACTTTCATAAGTATAAGAAGTATGTGTTACCTCATCAGCCATAAGACAGATTTCTATGTTGGAGATGTCTGGACCGTCAATTTCAGCAACTCCACACATTTCATTCTTCTTGAGGCCGAAGTCGGTTATATTATGAGTAACTCCACATAATTCTGGTGATGGTAAGGTTGAGTCATCTGAATTGTCATCTTCAGAATCTGTCTCAACGTCTAGAGCATCCAGTTGAATTTGGATTTTCTTTCTTTCTTCAGTTAACAAAGCTTTATGGCTTCTTCTGAAGATTCTCCTATCTTTCTTGTCACCTGTCCTTAGTTTGTTGAGGGCAGGACAATCCTTCTTGAAGTGACCAGGTTTCTGACAATAGAAACAGATATCGTTTCCAATTTCTGCTTCCTCAGTACATGATGCTTTACGAAATTTGGCTTGTTCAGCGAGCTTTGCATATTTTTGTACTGGTGATAGTTTGAGCCTAGATGCTTTTTCAGCTTCTCTTTGGCTTTCCTTCTTTCAATTTCTCGACTGATATATTTTCTCATTTGCTTTGCAGCAAGAGCATCCTCAGTTTCTTCCTTGCTTTTCTTCTTTTCAGAAGTTCCTTGAGTAACTAGAGCAACGTTTTGCAACTTTTCAGTTGTTTGTTCCCTTTGAGTTGTCTCATAATCAACAGTAGCAAGATGAGAGAAAAGTTCATCTGGAATGATATTTGGCATTTCTTGGTTAAAATAAAAGAATTTGGTATGCTCCCAGTTGTGGTTAAGACTTCTGACAATAGTCTTAATCTTTTCTGACTGGGAGTATCTGTTGCTTTCCCCAAGAGCTGCCATGTCACTCATGAGAGTGGTAAATCTGAAATCAAGTTCTTCCAGAGTTTCAGTGGGTCCTTGTTTAAATTTTGAAATTTCAACTTGAGAACTTCGAACTTGTTTTCTTTGGTTTTCTCAGTTCCGGCACAGATTTCTTCAATCAGTTGCCAGGCAACTTTCGCCATTTTAGCACCCCATAGTTTACACTGTATGTGCTCAGGTGTCGATCTAATGATGATATTACGAGCTTGACCATCCAGACGATTTCTCTTGGCATCTTCCGATGTCCAGAGTTCTCTGGGTTTTGGTTCGTAAATGACTTGACTTGTAGATCTCCCACTTGTTGACGCATCGGTTTGTGAAGATCCTTCGCTTTGATCTCTGTCTCTACCATTAGAAACCTCCATGACTTGTTTGAGTTGTTGAATGACTATTGGGCCATTCTTTATCACTTCGATCATTTCGTCACTTATGGCTTCAAGGTGGAGCATCATGTTATTTTTCCATTTCTCGTAATTCTCTGATTTGAGAATGGGTGCATCACTCAGAGACATACCTGCACACTTAACACACAAATTAAATAGTCCTCAAAAATGGACAAAGTTCCTTCACCTATCTGGGGATCTAGGTTCAGTGCAGAAGGCTTGTGAACCTCCCGCTCGATACCACTTGTTGGTCCGGAGATAACGCAAAAGTAAAAAGACTAGAGGGGGAATAGTCTTTAAAACTTTTGTCGATAAAACTATTTCTCGATATCTGAATAGATATCCGATACTTAGAATCGAGCGGAAGACTTAATAAAGATAAGTGCGTAAACAATTAAAGTGTGTGTGTGTGTTCTTTGAAATATAAATACGTAAAGGTAAATAACACGGCAAGTATAGTGGTATCCGGAGGTGGCGTAATCCTCCAACTAATCCACTTCGTCTACCGAGACCTAGAATTCACTAGAAAGATAATTAAGTTCACCTTACAATAATCCTACTCTAAGATTCTTAAACAATTGGTTCCCAACCAAATGTTCCCCCGAGTTGTTCCCGGCTTTCTCCAAGTACTTCTGCATCGAAACCTTTGAGTTATTCCTAGCTTCCCAAGCTAAGTACTTCCTATACTCAATAACCTTGGAGTTATTCCTTAGTTTCCCAAATCAAGTACTTCCTATACTCCGGTAACCTTGGAGTTATTCCCTGATTTTTCAAACTAAGTACTTCCTGTACTCCACGCCAGTTATGGTGTTGGTTTTGGTTTGAGTTGTCAGATGAGCTTCTTTAATAACTTGTTCAGTTATTCAGATAGCTCTGTGAATCAAGTATACTTAATACACTTTTCAATGTATGGTATCTTGTTCTTTTCTTGACACCCAAGTCTTAGATAAATGTTCAAGAGAATGAATCTCAGATACTCAATCTTTCGTTTCAACTCTTTCACAGATAGCTGTACTTGTTTAGGATCAGGACACTTAGAACTTCAGTGTTACTCAAGATCAAAAGCTTTGGTCGCAACAGAAAGCTTTGAGGATAAGTAATTTGCTTTGAGAGAATAAGATGTTCAGTAAGTTCTGTGTAGTTCAAGGTGTGTCTCTCAAGCAGTCTAAGTGTTGATATTTATAGATGAATTTGAGTGCCGTTTGAATAGTATCCGTTAGGCTCAAATTCAAACTATTGATATATGTGTATAGTACTGTAGCCGGTTTTGTCTTCTTCTTGAGTCGCCGTTGCTTTTATTCAGACATCTCTGTCCGTGCATTAAATGCATTGTACTATACTTTTTGTCCTGTAGTGCCAACGGAACTATGCTTTGTATCAGAGACTAGTGTTATCTGATTCTTTGCACATCCTTATCTTCAATCTTCAGATACCACTATTTATTGAAACAACTTTGTTTGCAATATATATATTTCTTTTTCAGAAATGTGGTTAATGCTCAAGGTATCTGAGAATAGATATCTGTGGACACTTTCCTTGTTTTCAGATAGGCCTCTTATTTCTCAGATATCTCTTGTGACACAGTTTGTTTAAAACTATTCGTGTCTTCAAGAGATCTGGCTAAGATATCTGAAAAACAGTTTCAGTAATCTTGTGCAGTTTCTTCAAGTCTTCAATGTCGTTGAGCTTGTTCTGCTTGAATGTCTTCTTCTTGGTCTTCTCTTCATAAAATAAAAATTACATTTTGAGACCTAACATCCTATACAAGATTAGCTAGACTATCATACTTAGTGAGTTTCCTCTTTTACAATGTTCAAGTGAACCAAGAGTACTAATCACCTTTCTGAGACTAAGATAAGTCATCATGTTGCTGATCAAAATCTAAATAGATATTTCTAACAAAATATCTTACAAATTTCCTAACAAATTTTCCAATAAATTTCCCAACAAATTTCCCAACACACATGTAGGGGCTCATTGCTACAGTGAGAGGGTAAGGGTGTAGTGTCTAATTTTCCCTAGACGGTTTGTTAAACCCTACACCCTCCCCTAATAGTTTCACTACTCACTATATCGGCAGATCCCACACGTAGGGGGTACTTCTAAAATACAGTAAGTATATACATTAATTGTAAATTGCTTCCAATGTCTATTAGATCCGGGATAACGATCTATTTTCAATCTCTAATCTTGCAAATTACGAATATACTCCTCCAATATTAACTTCCCGTATTCATTTTTATCCATACTTATTTCAACTTCTCATACCTTAAATGGAAAACTTCTCTCCTATTTTATTCAAATTACTACTAACCCGTGGCGATGCCACGGTATAGTTTACTTTTAATAATAAATAGAAATATAAGAATAAAATAAATTAATCGAGAAAATAATATAGTCAAAATTCCTTGTAAACAATGTTGTCCGTGGTGTCTGTGTGTAGTTCTTCGTCCAATACTATATCATTGTGTATTTGTTATGGTAACTATAAAAAAATGTAAAATACGACTCATCATGACGTATATGCTTTGAAAGGGGTAGGACCCACCCCAAATCCGTTCAGGACCCGACGGGTTGATAATATATAGTAGTATTTTATATCGGGTGCCTACCCGTACCTAACACGTTAATTAATAATTTATACTTCAATCTGAACCAAAATAAAATACAAAAGTGTATGATGCAGTTAACATGGTTGGTTCTGATCAACAACCCCTGGAGTGGTATGTGCTCCCCCACCACACACACCAAAATATTATTCTACAAACATAATTTCAAATGTTACGGTGGTTTTCTAGGCACCCACCCCCAACATCCGTCTCGATTCTTTTTTACTAACTCAACCATAAAATGTTGCAGTTCGGGTATTGTCACAAAGGTTTGGAACGTGCAAGTATGTGCCCGATCCAGATATGAACATCATTATTTTAAACGGGTTTGAATTCAGGTTGGATAGAACCCGACCCGTTTAAAAGCAAAATGACGGAATACCAGTGGAATAACTTTGTTCCTGACCCTTGTTAATTGTTATAACTTAGTAAACATGTATAGAAAAATGTATACGTTGGAATATATAATAGGGTATTGTTTATACTTTATACACATAAGGTGTGAAATTTAATATCCAATTGTCTATGAATTTTTTCTAACTAAGGTTTGATGGTACACGAAGATGTAACAAAGTGCAAATTCCTTAAATCAAACTTCACCATAGAATACAAATAGCACAACTTTAAACGTTCACTCATGTTAAACTATATAAGAATGTATGAGTTTCATTCTTGTAAGCTTGGATTAGCTCCTTAGAGTATATAATCCACTTCATCAACATCTATCTATTATATCGAAATGTTTTTTTTTTTTGTAGAAGATGTACACTCAAACTTATTCTCATGATAACTATGACTTAAATAAGTATATTATTTAGTATTTTTTTTCTACTTCTTATATGCTTGGACCATCCTCCATATTTGGAGAAACACCAATTGAAACGTAACAAAAAATACAGCAAGCTGAATTTTCTTTATTAATACAAATAAATAATCAATATCGGGCATGAAGATGGAGATAAATGAGTAAATGATTTGTATATAGGTAGGTTTAATATTGTAAATGGATAGTTATTGTTATGTTTATTAGTATCCAAAATTTACATTTTAGGTCGTAAACATTTGTCTGTAAAAAACATTTTAATAGACTTGTGCCAATCAAGCTTTATAAATTCGTTTGGCCAGTGGTTGGATCGTAATTCCTAGCTAATTGTACGATTGATTAATCATGTAAGAATTTTTAGTTTTCCTTCTTTTTTTTTTGTATATAAAAAAATCATTATGAATAATGTAGTAGTATATAGTGCTGCCATATTTTTTTTTTAACAGTGAGAGATCTTTATAAAGATTTAAATTATAATTAATGCTCATATACATCATCAACTTACTTACCTGTATTTTATTTACTACTAATTCACAAATTACTTTAGCCACATGTCGTCAATGATAACAATAACTCAGCTAATTTACGTGATGGTAAAGAACGAACACGTGCTCAAGGTTATTCTTCCTTATCCCAGTCGTGCAGTGTAAACTTTGACTCCGCATTTTTCTGCATCAACCTCTGCCATTTAAGAATCACAAATAAATGGTATTCCTCCAATATCCAAGTCAAATATGTCTCGGATAATATTTTGCAACCATTCAAACCTCATCTGGTGGAGCCTATTGTCAAAAATAGAAGCATCAAATTTATCTTGATCCATATAAAAAAAACCAACTCGAGAATAATATGCGTAGAGTTCTATTTAAGCACCATTAGAGTAGATAATATTGTTGTTAGATGACTTTATGAAAACATGCGAGTGATAAAGTCGAAAAGATTTAGATGAATTCGTCTTGGCACATCGAATTTAAATATATGTTCAAATTATTTTTCAGAGTTTTGTATATAAATTTATATGAGATTTTATAAAACTATATATGCATCCAATATACAAAAAAATAAACAGTGAAAGATATACGGGCTGAAAATGAAACTAATTCCACAAAATTAATTCCCGTTGCGATATCACGATATAGTTTACGTTTAATAATAAATAGAAATGGGAAGACAATAAATTAATTGAGACAACCCCTGAGGTGGTATGGTGGTATGTGCCCCCCCCCCCCCCCCCCCACACACACACACATATAAAGATCTTGGTGTGGATAATACAAATATACCAAACCAACATCATCATCATAAGAACACACAACTGATAATCTATGTGCTAAAACGTTACCCTCACGTTTAACTTGGCAAAGCTTAATTGTCCATCAAATACCTGAATTTCTTTGCAAAGTGAAACAAAGGGGCAAAACTAAAATTTGTCGATTTAATCACCAAATAACAATCTCTTTCAATTACTACATGTTGCCACTCAAAATCTCGAACAAATTTAGTTCTTAATTTGGCTGGCCAACCTTCCGCATTTTCAGCAACCATAAGACATAAAAAAAATTTCACCAAGCAATAACATTGTCCTCATGATCCCCAGCAACAACACTAATACGTCCCCCTATCCGGACCCTGCTCAACCGTATAAAAAATTTACGGATTTTTGTAGATAAAGTCATATGAGATTTAATAAAAACTATATATGTAGTCAACATACCAAAAATAACAATAAAATATATATTTGCTAAAATACAACTAATTACACAAAATTCCACGTAGGACTGAATTAATCTGGTGAGGTTTAGACCATTGTGGTTTACACAATATATATACTAGTACTAACCCGTGGCGATGCCACGTACGATATAGTTTACTTTTAATAATATTAGAAATGTGAGGATAAAATAAATTAATCAAGACAATAAGATAATCAAAATCCTTGCAAACGACGTTAGCCGTGGTGTATGTGTGTAGTCCTTCGTCAAATACTATATCACTATGTCTTTGTTTATGGTAACTATGGAAAATGTAAAATACGACTCATCATGACGTATATGATTTGAAAGCGTAGGACTCAACCTGAACCCGTGCAGGACCCGACGGGTTGACAATATATAGTAGTATATTATATCAGGTTACATAATTCTGCCAATGATATTCAACATTTGTAATTAACTATTTATAAATGTGATCAATCAAATCTTCTAATCCCATAATTCCATTAAAATCGCCACCCACATACTGAATTTAGGCACATATAGTGAATTTACATAATGCATATAAGAATGGTATTAAAAAAATTGTTGAATATATACACACCCAAATCGAAGATCACCAAACTGCTATATATAAGAATGGGTTTGGATGTTTTAAATACTTGAGGTAATTATGATGCCCATCTTCTGTATGCTCCCAATTTGTTGAGGCATAACAAATTTGTCTTTTTTACGTTTAAAGTTATTTATGAAATCCAATTAAGGTTATATATTTGATAGTATATGATTTCAAATTGTTAGTTTTAAATTTAATATAGTAAAATGAATCCAATCATTTTATTGGACTCAAGTAATCAATATTACATTGTTCAATGAAGCTTAATTATATTTTATACCTTCAGATTTGTATGATTTACTGTTGAATATGCATTTTATTAATGGGCATGAATCCAGTTAGGAGGACCTCTGGATCTATGCTTGATATAGTCCATTCAACTGATCTTCTAAGAATGTTCTATGAATCGTGTACTAGACGTGCTTTTTTCAGTTCCAGAAGATAGAAGAGACACACGTGAGCTAATTGGTGGTGTGTTGATCTTTGCATGTCTATCAACAACATTTTACATGTGAAGACTTTCAATTTCCTTTTCTTTATGTATAATATTCGATCGGTAGGATGAGGTATAAGGGTTCTCTTCTCTACGGTCTCTGGCTGGAAGGACTGGTTCTATCCACCCAAATTCAATCCCGTAGAAATAATGATGTTCAGGTCCGGTCTGGCGTATAATCGAACCCGTTCCATACCTTTGTTACAAGACACAGCCGCAACATTTTATGATTATTAAGTTAGTAAAAACTACATTTCGGCGCCCGGGGGGGAGTGGGGGAGTCTGCATATGCTCTCTAGCTAGGCGGAGAAACTCTCTTCGATCCTATCTCTCTACTTTCTTGATCCATAATGGGCCTGGGGGATCTGATACTCTCTAGGTGGGGAAACTCTCTTCGATCTCCTCTCTACTTTCTTGATCTCCATAACGAGCCGGGGGAGGTCGGGGATCAACTGATACTCTCTAGGCGGGAAAAATGTCTTCGCTCTTCTCTTTACTTTCTTGATCTCCATGACGGGTCGGGAGGGGGGGGGAGGGGGAGGTCTGGCAGGTACTCACTACGCGGGGAAACTCTTCTATCTTCTACTTTCTTCATCCATAACCGGGGCATGTAATTGTGTAGAATAATATGTTTTCGGAATAACCGTACAATGTGAAATTATTTTCGTAGAATAATAATTTTTGTGTCTTTGGTGGGGTGACGCATACTATCTCGGGGTTGTTCGGAACTGGTGGATTGGAAAAAACAACAACATGTGAATATGTTTGTATATTTTTTTTTTTGTGTGTTGGGGTGACCACATATCACCACGGGACAACCCTATTGATTGTGTTGTATATCTTTGTATTTTATTTTGGTTCCGCTTGAGGGATATAATTAAAAAAAAATGTATCTGTTACTAATTAATTAACAGATCGGGTACGGTAGGATCCTATTTTTACATTTTCTATAGTTGACATAAATAAACACTCAATGTTAATATTAGATGAAGAAGGACTATCGACCAACACCACGATCAACATTGTTCCCATAAATTTGACTACTTTATTTTCTCGATAAATTTATTTTATCATCCCCTTTCTATTTATTATTAAAAGTAAACTATACCGTGGCATCGTCACGAGTTGACAACATGCTTGGGAATTTTAAAGCAAATGTGAATGGATATTTCAAAATTAAAACAAACTTTCCATGTATTCATAAAGGCAACGAAAATACAAATAAAATGATTAAAAAATTCCACATTCATTTTTGGCTCCTCTAGAATAATTGTGGTTGAGAATAACAGCTCACTTTTATAATATATACTAGTACTAACCCGTGGCAATGTCACGGTATAGTTTAATTTTAATAATAAATAAAAATGTGAGGATAAAATAAATTAATCGAGAAAATAAGATTGTTAAAATTCCTTGTAAACAACGTTGGTCGTGGTGTCAGTGTGTAGTCCTTCGTCAAATACTATATCACTATGCCTTATAACTAAGAAAATGTAAAATACGACTCATCATGACGTATATGCTTTGAAAGGGGTAGCACCGAACCCAAACCCGTTCAGGACTCGACGGGTTTGTTGAGCGTTTAACTCCCCAACTACTTAGATTTATTTAACTCTTCCAATGGGTGCCAAGGTAAGAGGCTCCTTGCTGGGTGAGGACCGAGACGTAAGAACCAGCGACCAACTACTCCGGTAAGGACCTGCACACTTGAGCGTGGGGGGGGGGGGTTAGTGCCCGGTTTGCTAAGTGTCAAACCGGGATGAGACTTTACTCGAGAGTGACTGAGGATCAACTCTGTATAATACTTGGGATTGGGGTCGTGATGTGACTAGCGAGATGACTTGTTCGGAGCGAAGTTAAGTTACTTACTTGTCGGGATGTGTGCCTTATTTATAGGCTATCATCAAAATGGAAGGGCTTGCTAGGATTGCGCCATGTGTACGACTAGGATTGAGCCACCAATGCTAAGATGAGGCCCATAGCCCAATAATGAAGCTTTAGCCCATGCCATCT
Source organism: Plantago major (assembly GCA_026545765.1). Classification (NCBI taxonomy): domain Eukaryota; kingdom Viridiplantae; phylum Streptophyta; class Magnoliopsida; order Lamiales; family Plantaginaceae; genus Plantago; species Plantago major. The sequence goes on along the minus strand of CM048840.1, from coordinate 24,924,928 downwards.
TGGACTTTAGGGGTAGTTTGGTCATTATTGGGAGAGTTCTTGAGGATGTGACAGAGTCTGCCGAGGTCCCAGGTTCGTAGAGGTCGGTCCGGATGCCTGATCCGGACAGTACCTGGTTGTCAGCTGAGGAAGTTCTCCTACCTGTCTAACTCTTCCGATTCGGAGCTCCTGGGTTCGGACATCTCACTCTTTGGTGCCCACTTGCTTGGTAGCTTTATGAGATGGTCATGCTGGATCCGAGTTGACATCCGTATCGGAGTCCTTGGGTCGGAGAGGGTACTGACTTAGCACTATGCTCCTTTCCCAGGGAGGCCCGGACCAAGGTGGGTCGGACCTTTGGTTCCGAGTCGGGCCTTGCAGGTCCAAATCCTTTGTCCCTTTCTTTTAGGGTGGGTCGGACCATGGATGGTCTGCCCGGATCGGACCATTGGCTCGGACTAAAGTGCCTCGGATCCTTTGGATGACTTAGGACGCCTTAGGATTCGTTCCTAGGTCCTTTATGTCGGATTGGACATATTTCCGTATCAACATATGTCCCCCTAGTTTCCAAGTATCTTAGTAGAAGATAGTTGTGGAACTATTGGTTTGGGAAGCTGTTTTGAGGGAAAGAATCCGTTCTTCAGTCCAATCCGTTTCGATCTCGTTGAAAAAAAGGTGTACTCCGTACTTCGTGTGGCCATTGACTTAGTCTCTCTCCCCCCCCCCCCTTTTTTCTTTTTCTAAAACATCGTCGCCGTCCGAGGGACTAGGTCCGAAGGGCAACGAAGTGAAGAAAAAAGAAAAAAGGGTATTTGTAACGGAGACTAAGTCTTAGGCTCCGAACATTGGTAGTGTACCTTTGATGAGCTAAGGTGGCGGACATAGGTGCGTGTTCCGTCCGAACCATCCTCTGTGGTCGTGGGAAGGTCCGAAGGATAATCGCTCAAGTATACGAGGTTCCTTGTGCGGACAAGTTATATTGGACTGGTAAGCCGCTAGGCGTCCGAGAAGATGATACTCCGGAGCTCTCCTGTTGTGTGTCGCCCGAGAGAGGGAGAGTTGTTGTATTCATCTATCCAAGAGGTAAATTTGTTGTACCCATTCGTCATTTCACTTGGTATAATTGTACTATACCGTTGGATGGTTTTTGATCGACGGTGGAGATTAAATCCGAAAAATCGCGACGGTTGGAGTTCCCAATATGGCCCTCTATAAATAGAGGGGTTGGCCGGTTCATTTCTCATCGTTTAGAGAGATAATTTTTGCATTCCGAGTACATCCGAAGCAACTACCAGCAATCCGAAGCGAGCAACGAGCGGTTCGAAGCGCGTGATCCTGTGCAGAGTCGAGTCACTTCTTTCTAATCATCCGAGTCCAAGTAAGTTTACTTGTCTCGTCTTATGATTAAATTATCTCTGTTGTCTTTCATCTTCAAGTTACTCGGATGTATGCTTATGATGTGTAGTATAGTTGATAACCAATACGTACTTGATGTTGACTAACACCGAATAAGCGTAGTACTGACTCCGAACTAACTGCGCCGAGTAAAGCCGCTAGTTTTGGCTTTGAACTGGCCACTTTAATATACATAAACGACCTCTCGGACTGCCATCTTAAAGCTTACGATATTGCTTTCTCCTTTCCCTAGGATGTCCGAGAGTGATAGCCAAAATCGATCCGAGGCTGAGGGATATGACTCCGAGGCGATATCCTTAACCGATAGCTCCGAGGAGATTGAGATTGTGGATGATGACGAAGTGCTGGAGGTGGAACGAGCGTCCCATCCGAGCCTGGAAGAGCCCGAGGTAAGTTCCTTACTTCGGTTAGTTGTTCCGGATCCAGGTCCTCCGAGGCGTCAGGATTACCTGCGAGTGTCCCATGTGCAGGTTATTGTAGCGGCTCAAGAAACAAGTTCACAAGTTGTAGGAACTCGTCGCCCGGGTCGGGCTGGCCAAGAATCCGAACTTCCGGTAGAGATTCGATCTTTAATTCGCAACCTTGGTTATAATTTTAGGAGTAATCCTAATCGAGTCCCGTTCGTTCCGGATCCGCAGGCGCCAACTATCGAGGAAGTTCATGATACCTCGGAAGCACCTCCCAATTTGAGCATCTTCGAAGAGGGCGAGGAGGATCGTGTGCATGTCGCTGCGCCTCTTCGGACTGTCGTAGAGTTAGCGTCCTCATCCGAGGAAGATGAGGCAGAAGAAGGTGTGCGGGGCGAAGATTCTGGTTCCGAGGAGGAAGAAGGTGCAGAGCCATCCGCTAATGTGCTCCGTGTGGAAACTTCTGGGCAAGCAGGGCCGAGTCGGCAGGTGGCTGAGGAAGAGCGTCCGGAGAGGCTAAGGAAGGGTGAGGACGTTTTCCAAGTGAAGTTCCCTCGGTCTAGAGACCAAGTCACTCACCCCGATCCGGAGGGCGAGTTGAATGAAGATGGTACTCTGCCTACTTGTGCCTCAACCATCCGAGCCGATGAAGTAGATGAGCTCCGGAGAAGATATGAGATCCCGGATTGTGTGGAGATTCTCATCCCGGACGAATCTCATGCTTTTTATAATCCGCCTCCGGGCTACATGTCGGTCTATGAGATAAGTCTCCATTGCGGGTGGCGGCTACCAGTATCGTCCGAGTTTCTGGAGATTTTGAACAGCATGGGTTTGAGTCCGCACCAGATCATCCCCAACTCCCTCGGAAATTTGATGTGCTTCGGAGTGCTATGTAAATATAAAGGCATCCCGCTCACCTTCGATAATTTCCGTAAATTATTCAACATTAGTGTTAGTAATAGGAACACATGGTTCTATACGTTCGTATGTCGCCAGGCGTACACATTTTTTGTTGATCCCTTGTCCTCGTTGGGAATCCAATGGTTCAAGAGGTACATTTTTGTCTGTCCGGCTCTGAAGCCCGGGCAATCCGAAGCGAAGAGGCCCACGTGGCATTTCGAGAAGAAGATCTTCGGAGGCAAACTGCCAGATTGGAAGCCACCGGCACGGAACATCCCCTTGTGGATGCAAGCGTTCCATCGGAGTCAAGAGCCGGAGAAGTACTTCTTCCGAGGTCTGATATGTCAGCCTCTGCCTTTCTTGGCCGGCTTGTCCGAGCCAAGTTTTTGTGACAACATGGAGGATTTGAGTAAGTGGTTTCTCTCTACCTCTGGTTGGTTGTCCGAGTCGGTTGTCTGTTTGTCGACTATATGATTACTATTTGTAGATCCTTTTGTATCTTGTAACTTATCGTGATTCGGATGTGCAGCTTTTTGGTTCGAGTATACGATGTCGACCATGCGGGAGTTGAAGCGTCGACAAAGCAGCTGTGGAAGGAGTTGGCAGAGGGTTCTCGGACCCAGATTATCAAGACTTCCACCGTACTTCCGATGAACGAGCCAAGAAATGCTGCTGTGTTCCGAGTGGAGGAGTCTCGGAGGGCTGCTACGGGCGAAGAGGCCCAAACTATCCCTACTCCAGACAAGGGTAAGGTGGTCGGAACTAAGGGTTCGAAGAAGCCTCCGAGATCCGTGTCTCGAGATCCTCCCGCAAGCGGATAGAGCTATGACTCAAAAGCGCTCCTCCGAAGGTCCGAATCCTCCCGCCAAGAAAGGCAAGGGAAAGGTGAGCGAGGCGCCCGAGCTGGATTCGGATGCTGAAGTTGCTCGGTTGGTTGCTGCTTCGGAGCTGGAGCGGATTTCGGAGTTAACTGCCGCTCAGCGCAAGGTGAGTTTAAGTTTTTCGTTGGTTTTACATCTTCTTGTGGTTCGGAGGTATCTAACACTTCCGATGTCTCGTTTTTGTTTTTAGCTTCTTCTTCTTGAAGCATGCTCCTTGGTAGCTGCTCGGAGGGCTACCCTGGAAGAAGATTTGGCCAAGGCTGAGGCTGCCCGGGCGATTGAAGCGTCCCGGTTGAACAGCACTTCGGAGCGCCTGAAGAAGGCCATAGCTGCGAAACAAGAGGCCGAGTCGGAGACGGCCAAGATGAAAAGTGCCATTCGATCTTTGGAGGCTGACTTGAAAGTGCCCCAAGATAGTTTGGACGATTTCGTGGCCGTCTCTAGGACTTTCAAGGATAAGATGCTGAAGGAGCTTCGGGGAGTCCGGACAAGGGCTGTCCAAGATTTCCTTGATTCGGACTCCTACAAGTTTTTGCTCCAGTCGAAATATGATGAGGCCCGTCAAGATGGGTTTGATGCAGCTGTGGAGCAGTGCCGGAGGAAGGGTTGGATTCCGAATGACTGCGACTTGGAGGCTGAGGGGGTGTCTGCCTTTAAAAATGGAGATGGCTCGGACTTTGCTCCGGAGGGTCTCTTGGACGAAGACCTGCTTAAATGTGAATTTGTGGAGCTGGTCTGCGACGAGTCGGAGGGCAAGAAGTACAATCATGGCGGTCCGTATCTCCCATCCTTCGTCCCTCGGGTGCTTATGTCCAGTGTCTTTGTTCCTTTGGAGGATCACTTGGAGCACAACCGAGGCCGACTGCCGGCCTGCCCAAGGCTTTGACCGCAACCTTGACTTGATGGAGGAGTGTTCGGCCTTCCTGAAAGAGGTTGAGGCTCGGACGGAGGTTAGTGGCGACCCAGCAAAGAAGGTCAAGCGCCTCGGAGAAGGATACGGGGCCCTCTCGGTCTCAACCTAGTTCGTCCGGCGGCGTAAGCGAGTGAAGACGGGGTATGCCCCGGGTTTTTTGTAGTAGGGTGCCTCCGGGCCTAAAAACAATGTTGTTTTTTCTTTTGCTCATCATCTTTTGTTGGATAAATATATACTTGGTTTTGATGAACGTTTGTTGGTTCGGGCCCCTTGCTGGCTCGGAACTATTTTTGTCACAAGAATACTAATGTTGCTGTGTTCATCCTTGCGCGTTTTAATTTCGTATTTGCGTAGTAACTCATCAACTCTCGCAGACTCGGATAGTGGGTTCGGACCCTTGAGATCCGTACCGCTAGGTCATTAATTTGCCTGAATGCAAATTCTCCTTTGCGGGTCGTGGGGGACGATCAACCATTGTGCCCATCCGAATCGGAATCTATAATAGGAATAAATCGGATTACGAACGGTTCGGAGCCACGTCTTAGAGTGGCTGGGCTTGCGAGAAAAAGAATCTCCTTGTAACGTGACAAGTAGTGACGATTCGGACGTTGACTTGGTGTGTCTTCCCGAGTCATGCAGTAGTGATGATCAGCATCAAGTACAGGGTGACTCTATACGAATCACCGTTGCTTCGGATGTTGTTATGTCAGCCCGGAGCTTGATACGTCCGAGTGAGTAGCTTAGTCGATATGCTCGACCGTATGGATGGATTGTTGGGTTGGGCCAATGGAAGCCGAAGAGCCAGGCCCATGTTCGGCCCAAGCCCATTTCCGGTAAATATGGGACACGTGTCCGCTGCTAATTGGTCTTCTCTTTCTATATATACTCCTGCCTTGTACGGCTTTTCATTAGGACATCTCGCCCTTTTATAGTAATCAAAGGTCCGGAGCTCAAGTCCGAGCAATTTGAGCATGTTTATACCATCACTCTTGCCCGTGATCTCATCCCAAGGGTTTCTCCGATGCTTCGGAAGTCTATCTGGGTTGGTTCTCGGCGAGAGTCTTGGAAATTAGATTGCTCGGAAAGCCAGCCTCGGATCTTCGAGGATACGGTCCGTCTAAAGTGAGACACAAATTTTGCCCATCTATTCCTCACGATCGTCAGCTAATCTTCTTTCTCCGGTCATGGTCTATATTCGTGACTTTTAGCCCGGAGAGGTAGATTAGCATTGGATGGTTCGAGGATCTTCAAGTAGTTGTTTTTGAACTGCATGCATCCGAGGCAATCCGGCTGGTATCGCCGGAAGCGACAAGTTGGCAGAATTGGTTTGATAGAATCCCTTCCAATATTTCGTGGTTCGGTTGTAAAAAACCGCCCGAGATGTTGGAAGGCTTTCTACCAATCCTGTTGTGTCCAGTTGTTCGTGTCTCGGATTGAGGGAGCTCCGGATGTATCCTTTTTAGTGGGTCTTCCAGCCCGTCCTTGAAGATACGTATCCGAGCAGTTTGGTTCTGTTGGTGACTTTGTCTCCAGGATTGAGGGCTCGAGGGAGCTACTTGCAATTTTGGAAAGGAGTCCCCAACAGTGCTGAGCTTGTTTGAAGTCGGATCATTGGGGACTTCTGATAGTAACCTTTCTGGTGACTCGTTTGTCTTGCACCTAAGGTCTTTCGTCCGAGCAGCTCAGTTTTGTTTGTGGCTACGTTCCAGAATTGAAGGCTCGAGGGAGCGACTTACAATTCTGGAACGGAGTCCCTGACAATGCCGGCCTTGTTGGGACTCGGACCAGCGGGAGCCTCCGGAGTGACTTGGGTTGATCCGACTATCCGGGTTGGTCGCTTTCCAAATACTCTGAATCTGGGGTGTATTTATAGTATTTGGTATGAGGCGATCCGGATTGTCAGTGTGCTTCTTGCTTGCTTCGGAGCTTTCTTTCGTTCGAAAGTGATGAAGTATCCTTTCTGGAAGCATCGAATGGTCTTGGTTATCTCGTCCGGCTGCTGTTAGTTTTTAGATCGTCCGAAGGGGGCTTCGAAGCCTTTGTCAGTAAACAATCAAGGTTGGGATGGTGGAATTCCTTCTTCCTTCGGAGCGCCCAAAAATGTAGCTAATAGTGCTCGGACAGGGTTTGGTTCGGTAGACCAGAGTTAATTAGGAAGCTTCGCTGTAGAAGTAAATAGATAGAGTAGGAGCTTGTTTTTGTAAGCCTGATTAGGGCTCTTCGGACCCTAACTTTGTAGATTTGTACCCCTGTTTTAATAAAAGCGTATTTGCCTTTGTGAAGGTCGGACACTGTTTGATAGTGTTGGTCCGATCCGGATCAATGTATGATCTAGGTTCGGATCGAGTAGTTAGATATCTTAATGGCCCGTTCGAATAATGAGATTTGGAGGGCATGATTATCCATAATGTTTATGAAATCACAGTTGTATTGATTTGACGGAAATCGGATTACAACTTGAGGGCTTCGAGGCCTTTTTCAAAAAAACAAACACTAAAAACAGGTCTACGAGATAGAGGAAGGTGACAGTCGTTGCCATACTTCTCTAAGTGTAAAACTTTTGGAGATTCTTGGCATTCCAAGTTCGCTTCAAGGCCCGCCCTTGTTCATCTTCTAGTTCAAAGCTTCCATTAACTCTTGCCCCGGTAACCTTGTACGGTCCTTCCCACTTGGGCTTAAGTTTCCCCACATGACTTAGTATATCGGCTCTTCTGAGGACTAAGTCTCCTACTTGTATGTCCTTGGGAAGGACACGTTTATTGTAGGCTCGAGCGGTCATGGCTTGGTACCGAAGGATGTTGGCGATGCCTTATCGCTTGTCTTCAAGGAGCTCAAGGTCATAGATCCTTGCGAGCTCATTATCAATCGCCAGGTTGTATTGCTGGATTCTCTGGGTTGCCACCACCGTCTCCGAAGGGATGACCGCCTCGGATCCATAGACCAAGGAGAAAGGTGTTTCTTGTGTGGCGGTTCGGGCTGTCGTTCGATGCGCCCAAAGGATCGCGTCAAGATCATCCGCCCAACTGTCTTGGGAAGTTCTCAACCTTTTCTCCAAAATTTTGACTATGGTCTTGTTGGTGGCTTCCACCTGGCCATTGGCTTGGGGGTGGCCAACGGAAGTAAAGCGTTGTTCTATTTTGAAGGACTGAAGCCACTCCTTCAGTCTTGACCCAGAAAATTGTGCTCCATTGTCTGAAACTAACACTCGTGGGAGTCCAAACCGGCAGATGATGTTCTTCCAGATGAATGTCCGAACTCTGCTTTTGGTGATGGTTGACACTGCTTCAGCTTCGACCCACTTAGTGAAGTACTCCACTGCCACTATCAAGAACTTCTTTTGATGTGTTCCTCGCGGAAAGGGCCAACTATGTCTATGCCCCATTGATCAAATGGGCATGCTATGATTGACGGAATCATAGGGTTGGTCGGGCGGTGTGGTATGTTGGCATAGTATTGGCAGTCTTCACAGGAGCGGGCGATGTTGGCAGCATCCATGTCGATAGTTGGCCAATAGTATCCCTGCCTTATGATCTTTTGCCCAAAAAGTTCTTCCCAGAATGACTTCCTGACTTCCGTGGATCTCTTCCATCGCAGTCTTCGCCTCTTGAGGATCTAGGCACCTCAAGTGAGTTCCGCTGTAAGATCTCTTGTAGAGATCTTCTCCCAGAATAAAGTATCTGTTAGCTCGGCATTGAATCTTCCTGGCCTCTCTAGGATCCATAGGTAAAGTGCCATCCTTGAGGTAACGAAATATATCAGTCATCTAATTCCTTTCTGTGCTCACAAGGAACATCTTTCCGTTGGGGTTTGCCAGGGAGGATTCCGCGCGGGTCATTAGGATGACACTTCTTGTGTCCAAAGCTCCTAAGGCCGAGGCGTACTTGGAGAGGGCATCGGCCTTTTCATTCCATTCTCTGTGAAATTGGTTAAGAGTAAATTCTTCAAATTGCTCAACCTCTTTCTTGAGGAGTTCCAAGTATTTGATCATGTTAGGCCCTTTGGTGGTGAAAGACCCGGAGAACTGGGATTGTACGAGCTGGGAGTCTGTGTAGGCTTTGATCCTTTTTACTTGAAGGGCTTTCGCCATTCTTAGGCCGGTGATAAGTGCTTCATATTCGGCCTCGTTGTTTGTCACTTTGAAATTGAGAGTGATGGCGTACTCTAGCTTGGCTCCTTCAGGACTTTCAAGGAAAATTCCTATTCCTCCCAATCGTCCAGTTGATGATCCGTCCACTTGTAATGTCCACCATTCTTTGTCTCCTTCCTTTCCTCCTAAAGTGGGAGTGAGTGCTTTCTCAACCTCCTGCTTCTTGTCGGAAGACGCAGTTGTCGAGGTATCGAGTTCTTCATCCAAGAGAAACATGTGCCTCACTCTTAGTGAATCATCCATAGGTTGGTAGTATTCAGTCATAGGCTGGACGCTACCTCTTTGTGTCTCTTCTGCTTCTTCCTCTCCACTTGATTCCTTGATCTGGGCAATCACCACATGACTAGCCTTTTCCTGGGAATTTTTGTTCTCTTCTTCTGCTTTCTCTGGATAGTCTACCAGGAAGTCGGCCAGAACTTGCGCTCTCTTGGCAGATGGGGCTTGATACCCAATATCATATTCACTTAGCTCAATAGCCCATTTGACAAAGCGTCTGGGATCCGGTTTTTCCAAGACATGTTTGAGTGGCTCATTTGTAAGGACCACAATCCGATGCGACTTGAAGTAAGGCTTTAGTCGTCGTGCAGTGTAAACCAGTGCGAAGGCGAGCTTCTCAACCTTGACATACTTGGCCTCAGAGCCTACAAGAGCTTTGCTCAAGTAGTAGATTGGTAAATGCTCGTTGTCTTGTAGCCGTATCAGTACAGAACTCATTGCTTCATCAGTGGTGGCCAAATAGAGGTAAAGAGTTTCATCCTCCATGGGTTTAGACAGAAGGGGCGGCGAGAGGAGATACTTTTTCAAGTTTTCCAGGGCTTTTTCGCACTCCTTTGTCCACTCGAACTTATTTCCTTTTCGTAAGATCTTAAAGAAGGGAAGGTTCTTCTCGGCGGACCTTGAGATAAAACGGCTCAACGCCATCACCTTTCCTAGAAGCTTCTGAACTTCATTGACGGTCTTGGGCTGTGGCAGATCTACGATTTCCTTTATTTTCTCTGGGTTAGCACTGATGCCTCTTTCTGTGACCATGTAGCCGAGGAATTTTCCTCCTTTCACCCCGAAAGTGCACTTTTCAGGGTTCAACTTCATTCCATATTTCCGGAGAATAGAAAAGCAATTGTTGAGGTGTTCGATGTGCTCCTCTTCAGTCTTGCTTTTCACAAGCATGTCATCCACATAGACTTCCATGGTTTTTTCCAATTCTTCCTTGAACATCTTGTTTACCAGCCGTTGGTAAGTAGCTCCTGCATTCTTGAGGCCAAAGGGCATGACCTTGAAGCAATAGACTCCTCCGGCCGCAAAGAATGCTGTTTTCTTGATGTCTTCTTGAGCCATCCTAATTTGGTAGAAGCCTTGGTATGCATCCATGAAGCTTAGAAGTGCACATCCAGCAGTGGAATCAACCAGCTGGTCTATGCGTGGCAATGGATAGGGATCCTTTGGACAAAACTTGTTGAGTCTGGTGAAGTCATTGCACATTCTCCACTTTCCTGGAGCTTTTTCGACGAGGACCACGTTACAGACCCAATCGGAGTATTTGACTTCTTCGATATGTCCTGCTTTCATCAATTTGTCAACCTCCCCTGCTATGATAGCATCCTCAACTGGTCCAAAGTCTTTCCTCTTTTGGCGGATGTGCTTGACCGTAGGATCCATGTTCAGACGGTGAACTGTGATCCTTGGGTCTATCCCCTTGAGATCATCTGTGCTCCAAGCAAAGATGTCGCGATTGTCCCGGAGGCAGGCGATGAGCTTCCGCTCTACTTCCGCACTTATCTCTGTTCCAATCCGAGTTGTTCTTCTCGGATTTCCTTCGACCAGTTGGACCTCTTTCACGGCTTCATGGGATTCTATTCTAGCTGTCTTGGGGAACTTTTCTCTGAGCGACCCAATACCGATTTCTTCCTTTGGTGGTGTTAGAGTAATGGAAGAATGGCTAAGAGAGCCCTTAGTGATTGAAAGGACAGGTTTTGTGGCCCCTCTGGTTGACATGATGTAGCATTCCCAGGCTTCTCTAATGTTGCCCATTTCTTCCCCTACGCTGTTCGGGGTTGGAAACTTCACCCTGTTGTGTAGGGGAGAAGCGATTGCTCTGAATTGGTTAAGTCCCGGGCGGCCCAAGATCGCGTTATAGTCGAAGGTGCTATCTACTACCACAAAGAGGATAGTCTGGGTCACTCTTGTTGGAAAAGTGCCCATGGAGACTTGCAGTGGTATACTTCCAATGGAACGTACTACAGACCCTCCAAAACCTACTAATGAGGTATATACTCGTCCATATTGTATTTGCCCCAGATGCAATTGCTCAACAGTCCTTTTGGATAGGACATTGGAGGAGCTTCCTGTGTCGATTAGTACCTTGTTGACTTTGTAAGTGGCAATCACTAGAGAAACAACCAATGGGACATCGGGGTCCTTGAGATCTCCTCCGCCAGACGTTGGTGGGGGGATCTCGCTATCGTCAAAGGTGATTGCATTTGTGCCTTTTAAAATTTGGTGGGCATAAGACATCGTTGTTTCTCAAGTGTTGCGCGGTCCTTTCCCTTGAATTTCTGCTATCTCCCCCTGTTGGTCCTCCTGCAATGGCGTTGATGACTCCACTGTAAGGGAGGTTCTCCATTCCTGTCTCTTCGTGGTACCCTTGATATTTCTGGGCCTGCCGAGGTGGCATTTCCGCTGGAGGTGGTGGTAAAGATCCTGTTGGAGGTTTAGAACCACGCTCCTCTCTTCTTTGTTCATTCCTTCTATGCCTGGAGGGCTCTTCCTCGCCTGTTGGTTCTTTCAACTTCCCACTTCTCACTAGTCTTTCAATTTCTGTCTTTAATTGGATGCAATCCTCAGTCGGATGACCTTTCTGCTTGTGGAACCTACAGTACTCTTTAGAGAATTTACTCTTCTTGCTGCTCTTGACAGGTTTAGGCCATTGTATATCTAAGTCCTTCTCAACAATAGAAGCCAAGATGTCGGATCTTGGTCTGTTGAGGCGCGTATACTCAGCGTATCTCCTGGGTGGAGTTCTTTCTCTGTGGAATTCTTTTCTGTCTCTGAGATCTCTTTTTTGCTCGAACTTCCCTTGACGAGGAGGAGTTCTGTCAGACTTGTTCTTTTCCTTCTTGATCCTGCTCTTATCGGGACATTCCTTGGTAATCTTCTCCATACAAGACTCCTTCGCAGATATCTTCCAAGTACTTTTCGGTGGTGATTTCTTCTGGAAAGCTTCCTTCTAAGCTCATCATTATAAGTGTTGGCATATAGGTGTCGGACCGCTCTTTGATGCTATGAGGCTCTACCGTCAGATTGACGTTGAAGCGGTCAAGGAAGGTTCTTAGGTCCTCATGCTCTTTCTGGATTATGCCTGCCAGGTGCTCAACTGACCTCTTCCTTCTTTTTGCTTTCTCAAACCTTTTCAAGAAAAGGGAGGCAACGTCCGCATAGGATTTGATGGAACCATTAGGTAGTGAGGTCCACCAATCCATTGCTTCTCCAAAGAGTGTGGTGGAAAAGTTGAGAGCTTTCATGTTATCGTTGAGTCCATTGCTTTCCATCTTACTTTCGTATCTAGTAAGATGCCCTACAGGGCAAGTATCTCCATGGTAATGTTCAAGGCTTGGGATAACACAGTCGGGGCGCTTTCTTTCTTACGATCTCATCGCATGTAGGGTTGGGAGTTTTAACTACCACCTTCTCATGTGCTTTGACCATCTGCTCAAGGTGGCAATTTGTGTTTCAGGCCTTACATTGGAGGTAGATCCGCTTTTGTCGGTCTTTCACCATCCTGGGTTGATAGCTACATCCGGAGGAGATCATCGATTGGAACTATCAGTGCTTTCCGCCATTTGATCTCTGGGCACTTGTTGTTGAGCTTCTGCCGGTTCCCACTTCGTCTACTCGTGGCACTTCTGGACTTCTCCCTCGTTGTTCTTGAGAAGCAGCGGCTCTTCTATTGAGAAGATGTCTCAGATCTTCTGGTTGGGCTTGTTCCCCCAGCCTTTGTTGGATCGGACGGTGCTCATTTCTTGATTGAGCGGGTTCAGCTTGCCTTGGGATCGGCGTAGGTGGGGTGGGCTGAGGAGGCTGGAGGTTGTTTGATCCAAAACACCCTTGAATAGTGGTGAGTAAGGGGCCAAACTGGTTCTCGTTCATCCCGAACTCACTAGGACGGATGATCTGTCCATTTGGGAGAGTAAAGTTTCTTCCTGGGGGAGGACCATGTGTTGCTGACGGAGGAACCTGTCCTTCGTCCCCAAGTGTCTGGATCCTTACTGGTGGATTAGTGGCTCTTCTCTCGCCAGAAGAAAGACTAGTGGTATGGCCATCACTTGGATCATCTACTACTTCTCTTGTTGAGACTCTTGCTACTCCCCCTCTTCTAGTGGGAGGTCTCCCCCTTTGTCTCGGAGCAGGCGTACCAATGGTAGTGGCATTGGTTCTTGCGGACCTTCTTGTTCTTGCCATTACTGAAGAGAACGGGACTTTTTGTAAAGATTCCCACAGACGGCGCCAAAATGTTGAGGGTTTAACTCCCCAACTACTTAGATTTATTTAACTCTTCCAATGGGTGCCAAGGTAAGAGGCTCCTTGCTGGGTGAGGACCGAGACGTAAGAACCAGCGACCAACTACTCCGGTAAGGACCTGCACACTTGAGCGTGGGGGGGGGGGTTAGTGCCCGGTTTGCTAAGTGTCAAACCGGGATGAGACTTTACTCGAGAGTGACTGAGGATCAACTCTGTATAATACTTGGGATTGGGGTCGTGATGTGACTAGCGAGATGACTTGTTCAGAGCGAAGTTAAGTTACTTACTTGTTGGGATGTGTGCCTTATTTATAGGCTATCATCAAAATGGAAGGGCTTGCTAGGATTGCGCCATGTGTACGGCTAGGATTGAGCCACCAATGCAAAGATGAGGCCCATAGCCCAATAATGAAGCTTTAGCCCATGCCATCTTGGGCTTTAGGGGTAGTTTGGTCATTATTGGGAGAGTTCTTGAGGATGTGACAGAGTCTGCCGAGGTCCCAGGTTCGGAGAGGTCGGTCCGGATGCCTGATCCGGACAGTACCTGGTTGTCAGCTGAGGAAGTTCTCCTACCTGTCTAACTCTTCCGATTCGGAGCTCCTGGGTTCGGACATCTCACTCTTTGGTGCCCACTTGCTTGGTAGATTTATGAGATGGTCATGCTGGATCCGAGTTGACATCCGTATCGGAGTCCTTGGGTCGGAGAGGGTACTGACTTAGCACTATGCTCCTTTCCCAGGGAGGCCCGGACCAAGGTGGGTTGGACCTTTGGTTCCGAGTCGGGCCTTGCAGGTCCAAATCCTTTGTCCCTTTCTTTTAGGGTGGGTCGGACCATGGATGGTCTGCCCGGATCGGACCATTGGCTCGGACTAAAGTGCCTCGGATCCTTTGGATGACTTAGGACGCCTTAGGATTCGTTCCTAGGTCCTTTATGTCGGATTGGACATATTTCCGTATCAACAGGGTTGATAACATATAGTATTTTATATCGGGTCCTCTACCCGTAGCTAATACGTTAATTAATAACTTATACTCCAATCTGAACAAAAATAAAATACAAAAGTGCATAATGCAGTTAACAGGGTTGGTTCCCAACAACCCCTGGGGTGCCCCCTCCCCTTGCCCCAAACCCGTGGCAATGCCACGGTATAGTTTGCTTTTAATGATAAATAAATTAATCGATAAAATAAGATAGTAAAGATTTTTTACAAACAACGTTGGTCGTGGTGTATGTGTGGAGTCCTTCTTCATCCAATCTTATCATTGGATTTTTGTTTAAGTTAACTATAGAAAATGTAAAATACGATTCATAATGACGTATATGCTTTGAAAGGGATATGATAGTTTTATAATGACATAAAATTTTGTCAACAAGCAATAACCTTACCCTCATGATCCCTAGTAACAACACTAATACGTCCCCCTATTCAGACTCTGCTCAACCGTATCAAAATGTCAAGTAGGATGGCTGGAATTTGAATGAATCTGGTGGGATTTTGTCCATCAACTTTATATATTATATTATATTATATAAATACCCAACTGATAATCTAAGCGCTAAAACATTAGCCTCATGTTTAACCTGACAAAACTTCATGGATCAAAGTTCTCGCCCCCCTATCCGGACTATGTTTTATTTTTAAAACTAGTACTAACCCGTGGCAATGCCACAGAATAGTTAACTTTATATTATAAGCCAAGATGAATATATGTAGGAAAGTTCAAATTAATTGGTAAGAAAAGGGATAATATCAATAGCAAATTCATAGTGGCTCGCAATGTATGAAATAAATAAAAGCTTACAGGTTACAAAAAACTTCCATATAAACCACATTGGTTGAAGAATCTGTGGTTTTTCCTTCTTCATCCAGGATCAACACCTTCAGACCCTTCTTACTTGTAACTCGGGAGAAGGCGACATAAAGTTGACCATGACTGAATACTGGGCTAGGCAGGTATAGGCCGACATGATTTAGAGGCTGCCCTTGACTCTTGTTTATAGTCATGGCATAACAAACTGAGATAGGGAACTGCCTCCTCTGGAATCATATTGGAAATTTGGTGACGTCTGATGGTGTTAATACCATTCGAGGTATCAAAACCTTTGACTCGGCGTTCTTTCCAGCTATCATCTTGGCCTCAATAACGTGTTTCCCAATAGCAGTGACGATCAATCTTGTCCCATTACATAGCTCGGCTGATTGGTCTATATTCCTTAATAGCATTATAGGGCAACCAATTTTCAAACGGATCACATGGTTGGGAATACCAGGTGACTTAATGGTATTAAGGAATTCGGTGGAATATACATCTACACGATTGACTATGTCATCCTCATCCGGACATATGGAGTTGGAACTCATAAATAAACTCACATGCATCACCAGGCAACAATGACATGACATAATCATTGATCTCATGGACAATCTCATTAGTCGGAGCTAATATAGCTCTGTCCTGGAAGTAACGACCATCACCAATATGATCAATTAGTGAAGGATATGTGCTACGAACAATTGCTGCAATTGGATATGTCGCATCACGGATTAGTATATCATTAGGGAGTTGAAACTCAACCGCACCGTCATTTGGACCCCCAATAACACAGTCTCCAACTTTTAACAACCAATCAGCAAATTCCCTAATCGTTTCAACCTCAGCTTGGGACCCACCAGCCCGTGAAACATAAAATATTAATCGTTAACTATCAGGATAGTAAAACGTTGCACTCTAATGAAACTCTTTGAAGATCAATAGACTAACCTGTAAGCGCATATTCTTTGTTGGCCCCCCCTTCTTTGTTAGTCTCAATACTTCACAATGGCTCCATATAGAATTGGAAGATGACAGTGATGCATGCACAATGTCTTGTCTACTACCCTTTGGAATCACTGGGAGAATTTGTCTAAAGTCACCACAAAAAACAACGACTTTGCCACCGAATGGAAATCGAGAGGTCCGACCGTCTGGGCCTCGAATAACATCTTGAAGACTCCTATCCAATGCCTCAAAACAGAATCTACTTGTCATTCTTTGCCTCGTCCCATATGATCAGTTTAGTCTTTTGAAGTAGACAATTAGATCACTTTCCGGAGTAATCCTACTTGTTGAGGGATAAAACCTCAAACACCAACACTACTACTGCAAGTAACCTAATCTAAGATCCACCTCCAACTTGAAGTCCGAGAGAAGGCTTGTCCGAGCAAGAGTACCTGAAAGGACTAAGTGGGGGGGGGTCAGAATAGGTTACCCGGATTGCCAAAGTCAATCCGGAAGGAGGCTTTACTCAAAGGAGAGATGACACCTCTCAATGCAATAGTAATGGGAAAGGTATTATGTCCCAAAAGACTTAGGGATTGTTGCTTACCTTAAGGTCTTGGACCTTGTGCTATATTTATAGTTATCATGTACTTATGAAGAGGTTCATAAGATGATGCCAAGTGTATGATTCAGATTTGGACACCAATGCTCCCTTTGGCCCATAGCCCAATAGTGAACAATAGTTCAATACCGATTAGTGGGCTTGGGAGGGTAGTTTGGACCTTTCCCCTCTGAGAGTACTGTTCCGCCTGTTGGGTCCGTGTTAGTCCCTCGGCTAGATCTGTCTGCTTGGTTGATCTGCCCTTGGGTAACTCTGGATGTCCGAGCCAAGAGTTTCACGGAAGTATCTCAGTGGTTCTGTTATGTACGTTTGGGCTTATTGCGATGGTGGCGTCCGAGATTCTCTCGTCCGGTCCGTTAGGCATCTCTGTACTGTCATGGTCAGGTTTGGAAGTCCTTTCCTTAGCCAGCTCGGACTGGCTGTGGAGATGTAGTGACTTCAGCGTACTGGTCGATTCACTTTGGTCGGACCATGTGAGGTCGGACGATCTTGAATTGGCTAGTTAAGCCGTGATGCGCTTTAGGACACGCTCTATGGCGCCCTTAACGGATTGGACACATTTCCGTATCAACATATGTCCCCCCAGTTTCCAAGTATCTTAGTAGGAGATAGTTGGTAACTATGAGGGATCAGTCGTGTCTGCGAGCGTGTCCGAATCGTTAGTTAAAAGAAAAAGGAAAAAATCGTTTTTGTCGGGATCCGTCGTCCGTGTCCTCAAGGATTCAATATATCTCTTTCCCCCCCTTTTCCGTCTACAGTCCGAGTTATCACATAACTGGGACTGTAGAGGGAAAAGGTATTTGTATCCGAGATATATGTGTCCGAGTACGGTTAGGATCTGACGTAGCCCTCCGGAAGCTGTCCGTTGGGCCGATTGTTGAATTGGTCCTCCCGTAAGCCCAAGAGGCCCAATAGGTTGTCCGTTCGGTCCAAGGGACAAGGGACGTGACCGTTGGATCAGGACGACATCAACGGTTGGGATCCAAGTCCGATTGATGTGATGCGTCTGTCAAGCATTAAATGCGACGTCTTGTGACCATCCACTCTCGGCCTGACAACCCTTGGATTGGAAAGGATCAACGGCTAGGATTAAAATCCAAGCGATGTGACTCTTGGCTTTTCCCAAATTGCCCTTATAAATAGTCAGCCCATCAGTCACTTTCACACTTTTAGCAATCTCAAAATTCAGAGCAATCGCAAAGCAATCCGAGCGTTTGAAGACACATCCGAGCTAGCAAGAGTCGCAAAATTTGAAAGTTTCTTCTTCGAATCCGTACCCTCGGAGAAGTAACAAGGCTTAGTCGTCCGTTCAAACTTATCAAATCAACTTTATCAAGTACGTACATCTTCACTTTTGCTGAGTTGTCTTCTTTTCACGATATGCTTATTTCGTGCTCATATGTTTTTGCCCTGCTCGGATATGAAATTGTCGAGTCTGTTCTTGCCGATATTGCGTGTGATAGGCTTTAGCAACGTTCTTAGTTGAAACAATTTCTCCTCTGTACTGTTGTATGCCAATTTATTGCCAGTATGTGTATGCCGACTGTAACCAAAATTTGATTATGCATGCTTATTTGGTAATGTGTTGGTGCCAATTAGCTACGATCTCAGTAAATTTGCCCTTTCGGCGTCTTTGGGTAAGGTAGGTGATAGTGCCAACGGCGCGTTAAGTAGAAATCCGTAGGCTTTCTTTGACTTAAGAAATTACCTAAACGAACTCTCGGACAATCAACACCATCATTCCTGACTTGTTTCCTTCTGCCCTAGGATGTCCGGGAGCGATAGTCAGAACCAGCACGAGGCCCCAGGTTACAATGACGCAGTAGATTTAGGGACCGGGTCCATGGATCTGACCTTGTCCGCGAGAGATTTTGTAGTTGTGGAGCTTGGGTCGTCCAGAGATTCTGATTCTGGGCACGGAGTTCGCGGTGCGACAGAAGCGCAGGCCGACGTTTCAGTGGACAGGGGTGACCTCGCTAGGACTAGGTCGTTAGTCCAATCTCGGACCATAAGTGGCATTGGGACATCCTGGGATCCGAGCAAACTGCGTGCGGAGCGGGAAGGCGACAGCGGTCGGGAGGCTGATAAAGTCGAGATGTTCGAGGCTGGGGTGGAGGACCGTGTTGTAGTGGAAACAGGTCCGTCCAAGCCAAGCACATCCGGGAGACCCGAAGGTGTCATCGAGGAGGAAGAAGATGGTGAGGAAGAGGAATATGAGGACGAGGAGGAAGAAGGAGAAGGATTTCCTGTCGCTCGTCCCCCTAGACGATCCAGTCGGCGGATTACACTACACCCTGCTGCGCCCGTTCAGTCCAGTCTTCCATTAATTGAAGGTCGTGGTGCCAAGGCGGCAAGGATCAAATTTCCTCGTCCCGCATCCTCAGTAGTGATAGCAGACGAGTTCGGAGAGCTAAACGCGGACCGGCTTCTTCCTACCTGTCCATCGAGGGTCAAACCTGAGGAGATTCCGGAGTGGAGGCGAAAATGGGAGATCCCCGAGTCCGTGGAAATAATGATCCCTGAACCCGGGCATGCATTCTATAACCCTCCCGCTGGATATATGTGCGTTCATGAGGTGGCCTTCTCCTGCGGATGGAAGATCCCCATTGCCACAGAACTGAAAAACATTCTGAACCATATTGGTATAGGTCCGAGTCAGGTTATCCCCAAGTCCCTGGGTAACCTTATTTGCTTTGTAGTTTTTTGTAAGAAGAAAGGGCAGCCCGTAAATTTTGAGAACTTTAGGCAGCTCTTCCACGTCTCGTTCAGTCCGGGGAATCCACTATTCTATACTTTCATGAATAGGAAACCCTACAATTTTATCTCGGACTCCATTTCGTCGCTGGGATCGAAGTGGTGGGATAGGTACATTTTTGTACGAATGGCTCTGAAACCAGGGGAGTCCGAGAGGCAGCGAGAACAGTGGGGACTGCCAACAAAATTCCTAAGGGAGAGTATCCCGGATTGGCATCCCCTTCCGAAGAACGTGGCTCCGTGGGGGGCGGCAATCCACAAAAAGCATGACCCACCTACTTATCCGTTTCACGGATTCACCACTGCAACTATTACACATGGATCTTTTTGAATCATCTGTAACTAGCTATGCAGGAAAGAAGTATGGTCTGGTTGTTGTAGATGACTTCTCAAGATTCACTTGGGTTGTCTTTCTGAAACACAAATCTGATGCCAGGGTGGAGATACCAAACTTGCTGAAAAAGCTTGAAGTCATGAAAAATGACAAGGTATCTGCAATCAGAACAGACCATGGTACTGAGTTTGTCAACCAGTACATAAAGGAGTTTTGTACCTGCAAAGGTATACAACACCAACTTTCCTCTGTAAGAACACCTCAACAAAATGGTGTTGCAGAAAGGAAAAACAGAACCCTTAAAGAAGCTGCAAGGACAATGCTAATGACACCTTGAAATAAGTGAAATTTATTGGGTTGAAGTCAGAACACACTTGTTACACTCGTAATGTATGTTTGATAAACAAACACCATGACAAGACCCCCTATGAAATCTTGGTTGGTAGACCCCCTAATATCAAACATCTGAGAACATTTGGTTGTAAATGTTTTGTTCTAAACAATGGGAAAGATTATCTGAGAACATTTCAACCAAAGGCAGATGAAGGTGTATTTCTTGGTTATTCCACAAATAGCAAAGCCTACAGAGTTTACAACAAAAGAACAAAGAAAATTGAAGAATCAATTCATGTTGTATTCTATGAAGGAAATAAGAAAACACCTCCTAATGATGAACTCTCAGAAAGGTTCAAAGAACTATTACTGAGGGATTCTAAAGAAGAATCCTCAGAAAGGAGAAACATCATTATGGAAAGTGAGGATGACTCTGACGTAGAAAAGCTTGAAATGCCTAGTAACAACAAGATGACTCACAGACATGATGAGGAATTTCCTATGAGTTTTCCAGAAATGGAACAGGTTACTGAGAACCTTCATCATGAAGAGGTATCTGAAAATAAGACTGCTGAAATGCAAGTTCCAGATATCTCTAACACTGAAAAAGTGTCAGATATCCATGACATTTCCCATATGTCAGATATCTCAGATACTGAAAAAGTATCAAATCATAATCTTAGTGATTCACATTCAAATCACTTGGATATTGATCCTACTAGCACTAAACCTATGATGAGATGGATCAAAGATCATCCTGCAAAGGATGTAATTGGACCAATTAATCAAGGTGTTAGGACTAGGAGAGCAATAGCTGAAAATGCTAATTCTCTTTTTGGATGTTTCATCTCAAATATTGAACCGAAAAGTATAGAAGAAGCATTAGGAGACCAAGACTGGATCTCTGCAATGCAAGAAGAGTTGGATCAATTTGAGAGAAACAAAGTCTGGAAACTAGTTCCATTTGTAGAAGGAATATCTGTGATTGGAACTAAATGGGTTTTCAGAAACAAGATGAATGAATCTGGTGAAATAACCAGAAACAAAGCAAGATTGGTTGCCAAGGATTTACCTGCATCAAGGCTTAGATTTTGATGAGTCATATGCACCATGCCGATTGGATGCAATAAGACTCTTTCTAGCCTTTTCTACTTTGACTCATAAAGATTTTAAAGTTTATCAGATGGATGTCAAAAGTGCATTCTTGAACGGTGAACTTGCAGAAGAAGTTTATGTTGAGCAACCACCTGGCTTTGAAGTTTCCGCAGAAAGTAGAATGGTCTATAAACTACAGAAAGCTCTGTATGGACTGAAACAGGCTCCAAGAGCATGGTATGACACTTTGGCCAAGTACCTTCTGGAAAGTGGTTTCAAGAAAGGTGAAGTTGATAAAACTTTATTTACCTTAAATCATGACGGGAAACTACTCTTAGTTCAAGTATATGTTGATGACATCATATTTGGATCTAAGGACAAGCAACTTTGTGATGACTTTGCAAATCTCATGAAAAACAAGTTTGAGATAAACATGATGGGAGAATTGAATTATTTCCTAGGATTGCAAGTCAAGCAACTCAATGATGGAATATTCATTAGTCAAACAAAGTATGCAAAAGATATGCTCACAAAATTCAATCTTATGCCTTCTGAAAAGAATGCTAAGATACCTATGAGCATTGGAACCAAAATGACCTATACTGAATCAGATAAGAGTGTTGAAGAACATAAGTATAGGAAATTGATAGGTTCACTACTTTACCTCACTGCAAGTAGACCTGATATTCAATACGCTATTGGAGTATGTGCTAGATTTCAGACAAATCCAATGCAAACACACTACAACATTGCTATAAAAATATTAAGGTATGTAAAGGGTACAGTAGATGTAGGATTGTGGTATCCTAAAGAAAGCGGATTGAGTTTAGCTGGGTACTCAGACGCTGATTATCTTTGGATCCGCTTGATAGGAAAAGCACCTCAGAACTTGTCGGGTACTAGACTTATCTCATGGTTTAGCAAGAAGCAAAACTCAATTGCAACTTCTACCACAGAGGTGAATATATTGTCACTTGGTTGTTGTGCAACACAAATTGTGGATACAACAACAACTTAAAGACTATGGACTCGATGAGAAGAAAACTCCCATTTTCGTGACAACACAAGTGCTATGCGATTACACGTAATCCTAAATTTCATGCCGAACAAAGCACATTGATGTTAGACTTCACTTCATCGAGACCATGTTGAAAAGGGCAATATAGAGATACTCAAGATTGGCATCAAGACCAACTTGCGATATCTTCACTAAGCCACTACAAGAAAGTAGATTCTTAGCCTTAAGACATAGTCTTGGACTAATGGAACTACCAATGAACCGAAGAGTTCGTATCCGAACGGGTATCCAGAGAAGAGGTATCTGGAACGGGTATCCAGAGAAGAGAAAAGAGAAGAGGTATCTGGAACGGGTATCCAGAGAAGAGAAAAGAGAAATCTAGAACGGGTATCCAGAAGTCAAAAGGGCTAAAAAGCAAAAGGATAGCTTAAGATCTCTGAGACGGGAACTCAGATATCTGAATCATTCTATAAACTGGGAACACAAAAGAGAATAGTATAACTATCTGCAGTCAACTACTCTCTTGAAACTTGCATTAATTTATATCTTGATGAAAAACTTGGAAAAATCCTAAGTATAAGACAGATTCAGATGCAAACAGTGTTCTTGGTCATACAGAATTGTGATTCAGATAGCAAGTCGCCAAAATTCATGGGCACAATTACACTTGTTGATTGTGATCATTGCTGAAGAAGCAATGGTGACCCTTGATGAAATTAAGCGATTGATCTGTACGGTGGAAATTAATTCAGAGTAAATAGTGGACTGTTGAAATTCAGACATGGCCCACTAAGCATTTAATGCCGAACTAGCTTTTGCTCACGCCTGCTTGCAAATCACAGATACGTACACACAAAATCAATTTGTATGTATTTGTCTGTTGAGATTCAACTGCTATATATATAGGATTTTGGCATAGGAAATCACTTTTGCCTAATCCGAAAACGCATCTTGCACAAAAATAGCAAATCCTTCTCTTGATTCTCTGCAAAACTTCTACAATTTCTACAAATCAAGATTAAGTTTTTCTGCAAAGAATTACTGAATCAAATCTCTTTCAAACACCAATTTCAAATCCCTACACTATATAAAGAGATGGCCCCTAAAAGTTCAACCACACTGAAATCTCAATCCTCCACTGGTACTGCTGAAAAGCAAGCACCAGAGTTGGTTATTGTGAACAACCAACTGGTAGGAGACTTTAATCCTGACCATTGGACTTCAAATCACAGAATGATTTGGGGTGGTGCCATGGTTGAGGAATACCTCACGGCTGGAATAGAGAACCAAGCCGACAGAAAGCTAATTCTTGACATGCTTGAAAAGGCACAAATCAACGGCTTTCTATCTGCTCGACCTAGTGGAATTTCATCACTCGATGTGTTGGAATTCTACAACAACTCCAGGATTATTTCTCGTGTTTCAAGGCAATCGAAATAGTGTCATCAAAACCTCAGTCCAAGGAAAGGAAATCCTTCTGGACTTAACAACTTTCTGTAAGTTGTTTGAGTTTCAAAATCTTGGAAAGGATTTTGAAATAAACACCAAGGATGATGAACTCCTTGAAGGTGTTAAAGAATCGATGACGACGTGTGTGATCTTGAAAATCGGATACACCCACCGAGTTCAAGCTTGCGACATCCGAACCGGACATCCGATGGTTCACCGATGTACCGCTTGCATTCTTCACAGATGCTTTGATGGTCTACAAGGAGGTGCTGACCAGATAAGCCAAGAACGATGGATCATGATGTTCTTGCTGAATCAACAAGAAAAAAGGCTGGAAAACCCTTTTAACTAGGGAAAGCACGCCTTTATGAAGTTTGTGAAGAAAATTCAAGGCTTCGAGCCTAAAATTACCAAAGGACTAGCTGAGCCAAAGGCCACAGTAGGATATGGTCTGAAGATATGCTACTTGCTGGAGAAGCTTGGCATTGAGCTCAGAGAGACGGCTGAAATAGCCAACAGTAACCTACTCTACAAATATGAGTATACAAACTTGATGAAAAAGGTTACTGGATCTCAGAAAGGTTCTAAGAAGCGAAAGTCTAAAAAGGTATCTGAAGAAAAGGTTGCGACCAAGAAGCCCAGAACTTCAAGAAAGAAGTCTGCTGGCAGATCAGAAGACACACCCAAAGAGGTTGTCAATTCTCAGATATCTGCAGGCATTGCCGATGAACTGATAAAGGCAGGTGAAATCATCAATGCTGCAAAAGAGTTATCAACTACTGAACAAGTAGACTCAGCAAGAGAAAGTGCTTTCAGAAATGTTGCGACCAATGCAGAAAGCCTTGCTAATGAACTCATAAATGCTGCCAAAAGTGGTGAAAAACACCAAGCCCTATCTGCAGAAACCGCAGGAGTAATGGACCAATCAGTTCCTAATGCTGATGAGAGCTCTGGCGATGAAGATGATGAACTAGTCATCTCTCAAGTCCTAGAAAGAACAAAGAGGGCTAAGGTTACTGTAACAGTAACTGGTGATAAGGTATCTGAAGAAGAACCTACACCACAGATTGCTGAACCTATAGCAAAGGTTGTTGGTGCAAACACTTCATCAGGGAATGTTTCCTATGCACAACTTCAAGAAGCCTTGATGAGTGGTAATTTAGTACTGGCTGATAATGATGAGAATGCCAAGTCTAAAAGTCTGGAAGAACGTTCAAGTGATCAATCTTCTGCTTCCAGACAACCACAACAACCACAACCACAACAGCCACAAGTGGTTGATGAAATGGTAAATGAACTCCATTTCGACTTACCAGCAATGCAGTATGCTGAAGAAAATCCTGCAAAAGAGCAGGTTCCCCAACTCACTGAGAGGGATCAAACTGAGACATTTCCTCAGAATGATCAACCAGGGGAGGCAACTGAGTTGCATACTCAGGAAAGGTGTGAAGTACCAGAAACTTCAAGCAAAGAAACTACACTGGGACAAGAAAACCAAAGTATAGAAAGGTCACAAGTTCCAGAGACCAATCAGCCTGAAATTGCTCAGGTAGCTGACCGGTTTAACTCTTATCTTGTGAAAATTTTTATGCTTATACATCTTGTTACTCATAAAATTTCTTTGTTACAGGCTGAGTTAGAAACACAAAAACAAGAGGAAGCTGAAAAGCTTACCTCAGAAACTGAGAAGGAGGTTTCCTCAACCTCGCCTCTTAAGATATCTGAGCCTGTGCCACAGGTAATAATGGATTCTTAAGATAACACTTCTTTAGCTATAAGTTTATGTCCTTAATCATTAAAGTAAATGTTTCTAACAGGCTCCAACTGAGAAAGAGGAAGATAAGGCAGAAATGCCAGAAGAAAACCCAGAAACCGACAAGGTTTCTGAAGAACAGATCATTGAGCCTTCCAGCATGAAGGTATATGAAAATCAATGATAAACATTCTTCACCTTGGGTTAACTAAAATCTTCTCTAAATTATTCAATGCTTTCTACTCACAGGCTCACTCAGAAGTAGAAGTGCAAGGGGACAGAGTTGCGACATCCCCTGCACCTATGGAAATTGATGAGGCATCAAGGCCTTCATCACAAGAAAAGATTCCAGAGACTGCACAAGTCTCTGAGAGACAAGTATCTGAGCCTCCCATGGAGGTAATTGACCTCTCAGATATCTGACTTGTCACTTAAAGTTTTCTTGATAAAATTTCCTAAGTATTGTGATAATGTTAATTCTCAGGTTCAAGAAAGAAAGGTTGATGAGGACCAGACTTCCAAGTCTCCGCCTCACAACAAGATATCTGAGACACCAATTGTCTCAGTAGAACAAGTCTCTGAGCCTGAAGTATTTACTCAGGTAACTCAGAAACTAAACTACATCTCTCCTCAGATATCTGTAAAAGTTTTGAAGCTCACTCAAAACTCTTTCTTTCAGGCTCAAACAAGTGCCGAGCAGGCTCCCAATGTTGAGACAAGGGACCTACTTCCCTTCTTCAAAGCTCACACCTTGCCAAAGCACATTAAATGCTTCAAGAAATGGCAAAGGTTAAGGTGCTCTGATCTCTCTGAAATATTGAGAATCATAGATCAACCAAACAGATGAGCACGAGCTCTTGACTTGGAGACATACATCCATGCAATGTTCCCTACCGAACAGTATACAGTTGCGACTCTATTGCATAAGGATTTCTCCAGAAGTGGCATACGCTTGATACAAGCCTTTGAACAGGCAGATGGTCAGACAAGATTACAAATGGCATTTAAGCCAGTCCTACCCCAAACTCTGCAATTTATACCTTCTGAACAAGAAGAGGTTAATGGGAAGAATATCACTATCCCGGAAGTGATCAATCTTGTATCTGAAGATGATGAGGAGGAAGAAATAAACGAAAATAACTTCGATGAACCTCCCACTGACCATCACCAAAAGGATGACACAGACAAAAAGGATGATGATGATGCCCTGCACCAGGGACCGGAGGAATTTCGCTAAGAAATGATGCCTCAGCTGCTGAAAAGCACACTGAGAAGACTTCACAGAAATCTCCGTCTCCATCTCCTCAGAAATCTACTCATCCATCTTCTAACCAACACCCGCCATTATCGAACAAGTAGTTGAGCTCAAGAAACCAATCGAAAATCTTAAACACTCAAACCAGATCCGCTCAACTCGCATAACTGTTGGAAGAAGAACAACAGCTCCATCTTCAACTGGAAGATCAAATAGCTAAATCCAGAGACAAGCTTGATCAACTACAAGATCAATACTTACAAGAAATGATCGCTTACTCTGAGGTTAAAGAGCTACGGGATGTTGTGCATGATATCACCAAAGAACTCGATACTGAAGAAGTATCTGAAGTCAAGCATGATGCTAAGGCTGCATCATCTTCAAAAGAAGTACCATCCTCCTCCCAGAAAGGAAAGAAACCAATCTCTGAGATGGTTGCTGGACTCGATACAATCGATGAAAATTTCCAAGAGGATGAAGATCACTAGGCTGATTACTTAGATGATGAAGAAGACAAGACTTTGGCAGAGCACCGCAATGAACATTTAGCGGTTTCTCACTTGAAAAGGAAGTTGATTGCTCCTACAATATTCAACAAACTGCCAAACGTCCACTCCCATGAATACATGAACAGATGCCAAGTACTGGCTCATCTGAAAAAGGAGATGTCTTCACAAAACAAGGAAGTAATTGCCTCCGTCCCCTCTGAAATGAAAAAGTTCACTGAGCTCATCACTCAGAAAACAACTAGCATAGTCATTTCTCAGAAAGATCTGGGAATGATAACGGACGATGATGCGTCGTTAGCTGAAAAAGCTTTCCAAGAGGCAAGTTACACTGCTGGAAAAGCAGATGCCATCCTAGGCCCATTGGCAGAGCTCATTGATAAGGACAATGGACTTATCAAGCAAAATCAAGAGCTCAAAGCCGAACTTCAGAAGTTGGTCACTACCTATAATTATTTACAAGGGCACTTTAACTCTCTCTCAGATTCCTTTATGAGACTGAGTCAGCCAACAATGACTAAGGGGGAAAGAATGTACAAATCTGGACCTCAAAGTCAGGGGGAATGGGAAGAAGGAGAAGAAAACAAGAAAAGATCTGGAGCTGGTGCGGCTCAGAAAGGAAGAAGAAACATGAAAACTTCCCAGCCACCACTCAGAATCAATGAACCCTCCTCAAGCCAAGCTGCTTTGCAAATAGTAGCTGCTTCCCAGAAACCTACTGAAGGAACTAAAATGATAACAAGGGCCATGGCACAGAAACCTCCAAGGAGTACCAAGGCTCCAAGGAGAAGACAAGTTAGAGGGATTGATGAATCTTCTGAAGAAGAAGAAGAAGGTCAAATCAAATCCCTGGGCAATGAAGAAGGCTGTAAAACTCTCACAAGATCTAATCTTTATGATGATGAGGAAACTGATGAAGATGAAGCTCCTCTTCACAGAAAAAGGAAAATTGAAAGCCTAACTGAGCCCATAGTCAAGAAGCCCTAGCAGAAAAACACCCTCCGAAATACCAAGTCTATCCAGGGTGGTTCTTCAAGCAACAATCCCAAAGAGAATTCAAGACAAAGAAGGAACAGACTGAGAGCTGAACAAAGACAAAGTCAACTTCCACTCAGGCCAGAAGAAGCCAAAATAGAGTATGTGAAGTATGACAATGATTCCTCTGTCTACAGGTGCATCAATCAGAAAAATGGCTATTGGATTCTGGAACTTAAGCATCTATTGGTAAATTCAAGATTTCCAGAACCAATCCATAAACAACTTATGGCATGGAGAAAAGATAAGCCAACCTTGATCAACACCAATCACATTAAAGCCTGGTTGGATTTTGAAGTTGTCGAAGGCTGAAGCCATGAGAAAGGACCTCTCTGATGAATGTCCATATGGAAAGCCAGATGATGTGCACAGAATTCTGAATATCACAGGAACAGGCACAAGAGCAAGACTCGTTATAGAACCCTATGAATCGTAGTATCTAACTGAAGATCAATACAAGGGTGACATCAGATATCTGAGGATTATCTATGAATACTTCAAGCTTTCAGATATCAGAATAGAGCATGCCTGGAAGTGGGGAAAGTACCTGTGGGTCAAACATTTTGTCAAGAAAAATCCTACCAAAACCTATAAAGAGGTCTGTGGATTTGCCAGAGACACTGAGATGCTCGTCAGAACACTTCTCTATGATTATTCTGATGACATCAAAAGGTTTGGAGATAGGAAATTTGCAGATTGATCCACAGAAATACTGTTGAAGACTTGAAGACTAGTTTATTAGGATGTTTACTTGGAGCTTGGTTACTCCTGTTGTCCTAATTTACTATGTAGCTTTTGTATTTTTGCTGACTGAGCCGAACTTGTTCTATGTTTTGAAGTTATCTGTAATCTCTCTTTATAACTTATCTGAAGAACTTACTCTCAGATAGTATTATATAAAAGATAACTTGTCAGCAAAGATCACACCTTGTGATTTGGTTGATGTTTACTTTCTGCACTTAATTAAATAATTTGAAGATCTTAAGAAAAGATTAAGTGTTGGATTGTTCACTCATCCAGATTTGTAATAGGTTAGATAGTCATCGTTGACTGATCAAAAAGGGGGAAATTTGTTGGGAAATTTGTTAGGAAATTTGTAAGATATTTTGTTAGAAATATCTATTTAGATTTTGATCAGCAACATGATGACTTATCTTAGTCTCAGAAAGGTGATTAGTACTCTTGGTTCACTTGAACATTGTAAAAGAGGAAACTCACTAAGTATGATAGTCTAGCTAATCTTGTATAGGATGTTAGGTCTCAAAATGTAATTTTTATTTTATGAAGAGAAGACCAAGAAGAAGACATCCAAGAAGAACAAGCTCAACGACATTGAAGACTTGAAGAAACTGCACAAGATTACTGAAACTGTTTTTCAGATATCTTAGCCAGATATCTTGAAGACACGAATAGTTTTAAACAAACTGTGTCACAAGAGATATCTGAGAAATAAGAGGCCTATCTGAAAACAAGAAAAGTGTCCACAGATATCTATTCTCAGATACCTTGAGCATTAACCACATTTCTGAAAAAGAAATATATATATTGTAAACAAAGTTGTTTCAATAAATAGTGGTATCTGAAGATTGAAGATAAGGATGTGCAAAGAATCAGATAACACTAGTCTCTGATACAAAGCATAGTTCCGTTGGCACTACAGGACAAAAAGTATAGTACAATGCATTTAATGCACGGACAGAGATGTCTGAATAAAAGCGGCGACCGAAGAAGAAGACAAAACCGGCTACAGTACTATACACAGATATCAATAGTTTGAATTTGAGCCTAACGGATACTATTCAAACGACACTCAAATTCATCTGTAAATATCAACACTTAGACTGCTTGAGAGACACACCTTGAACTACACAGAACTTACTGAACATCTTACTCTCTCAAAGCAAATTACTTATCATCAAAGCTTTCTGTTGCGACCAAAGCTTTTGATCTTGAGTAACACTGAAGTTCTAAGTGTCCTGATCCTAAACAAGTACAGCTATCTGTGAAAGAGTTGAAACGAAAGATTGAGTATCTGAGATTCATTCTCTTGAACATTTATCTAAGACTTGGGTCAGTAAAAAGAACAAGATACCATACATTGAAAAGTGTATTAAGTATACTTGATTCACAGAGCTATCTGAATAACTGAACAAGTTATTAAAGAAGCTCATCTGACAACTCAAACCAAAACCAACACCATAACTGGCGTGGAGTACAGGAAGTACTTAGTTTGAAAAATCAGGGAATAACTCCAAGGTTACCGGAGTATAGGAAGTACTTGATTTGGGAAACTAAGGAATAACTCCAAGGTTATTGAGTATAGGAAGTACTTAGCTTGGGAAGCTAGGGAATAACTCAAAGGTTTCGATGGGAAGTACTGGTGACCGGGAACAACTTCGGGAACATTTGGTTGGGAACCAATTGTTTAAGAATCTTAGAATAGGATTATTGTAAGGTGAACTCAATTATCATTCTAGTGAATTCTAGGTCTCGGTAGACCGAAGTGGATTAGTTGGAGGATTACGCCTCCAGGATACCACTATACTTGCCGTGTTATTTACCTTTCAGTATTTACATTTCAAAGAACACACACACTTTAACTGCATTTTCGCACTTATCTTTATTAAGTCTTCCGCGCTCTGATTCTAAGTATCAGATATCTATTCAGATATCTGAGAAATAGTTTTTATCGACAAAAGTTTTAAAAGACTATTCACCCCCCCCCCCCCTCTAGTCTTTTACTTTGCCGTTATCTGGACCAACAATGTGGGACCCGTCGCTACAGTGAGTAGTGAGTCCATTAGGGGAGGGTGTAGGGTCTAACAAACCCCTGTCTAAATTGTGTTTGTCTTTTGGATACGTATTTTTTTAGCAAAACACAACTTATTTTTTCACATGAAGATGTGGATTGATCCGCAATCCATACCACTATTGACGGATCCCATCAGAACGAAGTTTTCCATCCCTATTATAAGTGGATATCCGCCCAAACGTTCAAGAAACTAATGGATTATGACTTGTTTCTAAAAATTCTTCGTGCCACACTTCTTGAAGTAACTCCCTAATCCCTATGCATATATCTAGCTCGGACGTAGAATCTTTGACGTTACGGATGAAAATATGATCCGTTCCGCAGCCCTACATGAAACCAGGACGAGCTCTTCTTTATCTCGAACATTTACAACGCCCAAAATAGCTCCCTGTATTGAGTAACTTAATATTGGACAAAATAATTGTGTGGTTCGGTTGAACAGATCAACCTACATCCACGGGAGAAAACTACGAATCCACTAATCATTGAAGAACGAATACAAAAATTGGAGATCCGACAAAAGTAGAGATATCAATCAATCTCAAACACTAATGCATAACAATCTACCTATCAATCAATCTTTCAAATTTCAAGCACACTTGGATTGATGAAAGATACAGCTAAAATAAGCCTTCAGTTTTGACATGACAACTGGGAACCATGAGTCGTCGTCCGATCTTTATACGCTCTAATAATCAACGGCTTGAAGCTTAACCCCTGTTCCAATCGATCGTTACTAAGGCGCGGCAATTACCACGACATTGGCAATTTGCATTTTAGTCCTTTCCATCATAATTGATTGCGAACACACCAGAAATCTTCAATACTTCAAATTCATACTATTTCCAATATATGTGAAATCAATGTTGAAATTTATATAATAATTATATGTTAATCAATAGTCTTTTCACGAACTTTTGAAGTCAATACAAAATAAGTACTAATTATAAAATAAAAGAATAATCATACATAATAGAGAGTCAATACTTAAATAACAAATAAAAAATAATAATTATCTTATTATTTAATCCATTTGAATTGAAAGCTCAACTAATTACTACTTCAGAAAGTAGTGTCGGAGAAATTATTGATTTTATTGAGTTTTAATTTATAAAAGTCTCACAATACATCATAAATGTAGTTGGCCAAGTGTGTAATGTGTTTTTTTTTTTTTTTTTTTTTTTTTTTTTTTTTTTTTTTTTTTTTTAATGTCAGTATAACATTGTGATACTAAAGACAAGTATGAAGGTTAATCACATAGCTAGGGAGGGAGAGAAAGAGAAGCTATAAAATTTGGTTGACAATGATTTTCTATCATTTAGATGAAAATATATAATTTGAAAGTATTTAACTTTTTTTCCCATGGAAAAAGTAATTGGAAGACAAAAATAATCCAAATAGCAGCTCATGTTATTAGTTGTATATCATTCTATAGTTTTCACTCTAGTTATATTCAAAAGGAAAAGATAAATAATAAATTGTTTGTGCTATATATTGTGTTTGAAAAAGTTAAAATAAAATTAAACAAACATGAACATCCATGCAATTTTTTTACCAATGCTCATCGAGGTTGTCTTGCGGAGGCCTGTGCATAGAGCTTTGAGAGAAGGGCAAGGGAAATGGTGAGTCGGGCGAAGTAAAAGATGGCGGATGGATCAAACTTGTCGATGAATATACATTTCCATACGCCATATCCGGCTTCTGCTCAAGGTGCATACGATGTTGTTGTTGTTGTTTTGGTACGTTGAGTTTTTCTCCTTCTATATCTCTGTACTTTGTAAGATAAAGTTTGAGTGGGTTTACATAATCTTCGAACCCAAGAGTCATGATGGCCCAAAGAATATCATCGCCATTAATAGTTTTCCTCTTTTCGCGTTGGCATTTGTCTGAGGCTTCCCCTGTGACAAAGCTAATGAACTCAGACACGCATTCTTGAACCGTCTCTTTTGCATCCTTGGAGATTTTGGCATTCCCCGGGATGACCTTTTTCATGATCCGTCCCACGTTGGCTATTGGGAGGAAACGATCTTGTTCTTTATTACTGTTATTGTTGTTGTTGCTGCTAGTCGCGCCTATGGTGGCATTAGAGGGGTTTTCGTTGTCCAGAGGGGGGGTGGTGGTGGTGCAAATGGTGGCATTTTGGTTGTCCTTATGATGATTATTGGTGGCATTGGTGTTTGAGCAATTACTATCTGGGCTAATACTGAAGCTTCTATTTGGGCCAAGGAGAGTCCTCTCAATATCATCATCCTCATCATCATTTTCTCTATCTCTTTTCATCTTTGTGAGGATGGAAATGAGCTTTCTTTTCCTTATTATTTTTTTTAATTTTTGGTATATTGAGTTTTTATTACATGGTTAAGGTAATGGCACAAGGAGCGTAAGAGAAGGCATGTAAATAGCAAGGCAAATGGTTTTTATAACTTCTAACAATCATCCCTCAGACTCGCTCCCATAGAGGGGAGTTGTAACATTAAGCTAAACTAAAAATATCTATCAAATGAAGTGATGTCTAAGTAACTAGTATTACACAAGTTTTCCAATCATAATGCATTTGTCAGTATTAGTGTTTAAGCAAATTTAAGCATGCTATACAAATTATGAGTCTTGAACACTACTAATCTTTATTGCATCGGACGTTCTAAACACAGTTCTAAACACAGAGAGTCCGTTTGGCGAGAGACCCCTATATATAGAAGAGTCCCGAAAGTCCCCTTCAAACGTTAAAACTAGACAATTATACCTTTTTTCTCGACTTGGCTTCTAATGGTTTTTCGCGAATCTTTTGATCTGGATTCATTAAAAACGAGTCAAGTAAAAAATAGACAATATAATGTAAAAACTAGACAATATAATATAAATTTAATATCATGTAAAAACTAGAGAATTCCTTTCATAAACTAAACAATATAATGTAAATATTAGACAATATAGACAATTATGTTACACTGAGTGAGTAAATTTCTGGACAAGTAATAAAACTAGACAATTCATTTGCAAAACTAGACAATTCATGCGGTTACAAAACTAGACAATATGTTGTAAAAACTAGACAATTATACAGGTCATTTTTCAAACTTGAGAAACATATTCATTAGCAGCTTTCTTTGCTTCTAGCTTTGTCAACTTTTCATTCTCCTTCATTTGCTTTATCGCATCTTCTTTGTTAAATGATGCAACCTTCGTTAAAATATCAGATCTCAAACCATTTGCGTCAGTAAGAATAAGAGCTGAGCAAATTTCAACACGAAGGAATTTCCTACGATTCACCTAATACACAACCAAAACAAAAGCTCAGAAAAAATTATGCAAGAAGTTCACAATTTATCTACAAACTTAGGGAAAAAATTACCTAAAAACATAATAAACTAGTACATACTTGCATTAGATCCTTGCAAGGAAAAGGAGTTCCTTGGAACAGCTCCATATGCTTCATTAGAAAAACACCACAGTCAGAAGTACTGAGATTACCAGTCCAATCAACACATTAAAAACTATACAGTTTATATGAAAAACTAAACAATACATACTAAAAACTAGACAGTTCAACACAACTGCACAACAGAAAGATATAATATGAAAAACTAGACAAATATTGTTAAAAACTAGAACATATGTGTTAAAACCTAAAACATAAGGTATTTACATAAAAACTAGACAATATATGTGAAAAACTATACAATTTCACATAAAAAAAAAACTGTAAAAACATTAAAAAGTAGACAATATATGTTAAAAACTAGACAATTTCACACAAAACATTCAGAAAATTCTAACAAACAACAAATCCCCACCAAAAACATATACAGTGTACACAACCACATAGCAAATCTAAAAATCATAAAAAATAGATGATACATGTTTAAAACTAGACAATACATACTAAAACCTAGACAACTGCACAACAAAAAAACTACACCAGCAACAACGAACAACATAGACAATTTCAACTAAAACATAGACCATTTATACAAAAAAAAACTAGACAATTTATAGTAAAACATAGACAATTTATACAAAAAAACTAAACCAGCAACAACGAACAACATAGACAATTTCTACTAAAACATAGACCATTTATACAAAAAACTAGAAAATTTATAGTAAAACATAGACAATTTATAAAAAGACTAAACCATCAACAACGAACAACATAGACCATTTATACATAAACATAGACCATTTATAGAAAAAACTAGACAATTTATAGTAAAACATAGACAATTTATACAAAAAAACTACACCAGCAACAACGAACAATATAGACAATTTCTAATAAAACATAGACCATTTATTAAAAAAACTAGACAATTTATGATAAAACATAGACAATTTATACAAAAACTAAACCAGCAACAACGAACATAGACAATTTCTACTAAAACATAGACCATTTATACAAAAAAAAAAAAAAAATATATATATATATATATATATATATATATATATATATATATATATATATATATATATATATATATATATATATATATATATACACACACAATTTACACTAAAACATAGGTTATTTATGATACATCAACAAACATGAAGTCACCAAACATTTTGACGAATACATAGAATCAGTTTGGAAATGAACATGAATACATTATACATGAACATGAATATATGATACATCAACAGGCAAGTAAAAACACATGTCAAATATTGGGAATTGAAACATACCAGACATGATGTGATCCGTATAGGCATTACTCTCTTTGAGATGAGCCAAATCCACAGCATTTGTGTGAGAATCATCGTGAAGCCAGTAATAGCTAGTTATCGACTCTAACATTGCCAATTTCCTCCAATCACTAAACTCCGCCGCATCTCTGCCACCCTCCGTTCCGGCTCATCGAAGCTCACCTTAGGGAAACAAATCCTCATCGAGCAAATCGAAACTTGCAGCAGCCATCACAATCGCAGGCATCACAAATCGTGTGCGAAGAAACACGAACGGGGTGGAATGAAGAGCTCGAACGAATCTGGGGAATTGGGGAATTGAGGAGGCTAGGGTTTTGAAATTTTCTAGAGAGAGAACGCTTTGTAAAATGAAGGAATGGAATGAAAATGATGTAAAAATAGCTAAAATAAGGTTTTTATATGCAACCCGTTTCTAATAACCGTCTGGATCCAAAATTTGTATCAGGCCGACCCGGATCCGTGAAAATTGAAAGGAGAGGTTAGTTTCATTAAACCTAGCAAATTCTATATCCAATATGATGGACTCTTTGGACTCTCTAAAATGACCAGGACTTTTATGAGACTTTGTAACACACATATCCTTCCGAACCCGACTTGGGAATTGATAACATGTTATCTCATCTAAAAGGCCATACTTGTGAAGGGGCGTGAAATCTATTCAGTTATACTATTAATTCTCCAATACTTTCAGCACTCGTAGTTAGTTTCAACTTTTTGTGAGGCCTTTGGTGGAAATTTAATATAGGGTGGAGATTCGAATGCAGGTGGTCGCGAACCAATGACTCTAATACGGTGTAGTTACAGATAGAATTTCAGTTCATCTAAAAGCTCGAACTTATAGAGAGGTAAAATCTATTCATTTATATTAGTTATCGGAAATCGCTTAGGAATTATGAGTACATTCTCATATATCTCCCGTGCGACCTCACTCGGTAACCGATCTCTTCTTCTCTGTTAGTTATTGTTAGTTCCAAGGTGCCATATTTGACTTATACATTAGCTGCATTAACATTCTGGTAAGTTTCTGCAACTGCGATGTGAACTCAATTTTGTGGAATGTTAAAACGCTCAAGTCACTTGCATAATGTTGAACTAAGATGACTTGTCAAACCACTTGTAAAACGCGCATCACTGCTCATCAGCTCATGTACATAGCAAAATGGCAGTTTCTCAGTAGGATCTGTGTCGTTTCTAAAGTTACCAAGAAGAAATGACATCGAGGTTACGGAAGCTAGAATCCATAGACAACCAGTTCAGTTACAGTGAGAATCTGCTTCAGATAAAGTTCTTGCATTTGCATCTTAACAACTTGCCAATTAAACATCAATGCCCAGTGCAGTCAATTAAAACCATCAATGCCAAGAAACATGCAGCCTTATGCAAAATTTAGCAGAAAGTAGTAGACAATAAATTGGGGAACTTGACATATCCATAAACTGATTTCTACAGTGTCTCAGCGAACCAACAGAGCTTTGTATTTGCGTTTTGAAGCCACCAAAACCCTTCTAAACAATGAAAGAACATTGACCAAAACCTCTAGACAAGATATCAAAACTAAGACACTAATATGACTAAGGCATGATACATAACAAGCCTGCAGAAAATTACAGTTACCAGCGTTTATATATCGGAATACAAAAAAAGAATATTACTAAATCCTCTTTCAAGGAACTCAGGCCTCAAGAATGAACCTCTGTTGTTCTGTGATGTTTTCAAGCAATGGCATATTTGACTGTCTCTTGCTCTTTCGGGCGCCACATGCTTTTCTGGGCACACAGTAATCCTTCCTTGTCCCTCGAGTATGTCATGCGGATATCCCACTTCATGGACTTGAATATGCTCTCGAGTTCATTAATGATCTCAACCTTGTCCCTGATGATGATCTTCCCTTCAGGTCTCAAGATACGATCAGCCTCAGTGACCAAAGACATGAAATTGCACCTGTAGAAGCAAATTCAATACCACTTGATAAAGACAAAATCATATGATATAGTTATATGGAAAATGTCAATTAGATATCATACGCACTTTGTTTTAATCTTCGAGAAAAGGTGGTCAGCATGGAGAAGATCGTAAGATCTAGGATAAGTACTGAATGATTCACACCAGTCATGGTAAATTCCAAATAGACCACGCTCGTAGATAATGGGCAATGTATCAGGAGCATCGATAGCAACAACATTCATGACCCACAATTTCCTTTCTCTCAGAGCAGCAGCAAACCTGAAAAGTTGAGCCATGGTTAAATCAAATAGTATATAGGTAGGGTAGTGAAAGAAACTTGTCAATGTAAATAAGACTCAGGTGTGCTTCACCAATTCCTACTGGCTTACCCTCCATAGACAGCTCGCATGTCCATGACATTTCTCACATTAGACCAGTCGATTCCCAATCCATTAAT
This sequence comes from Plantago major, assembly GCA_026545765.1. NCBI lineage: Eukaryota > Viridiplantae > Streptophyta > Magnoliopsida > Lamiales > Plantaginaceae > Plantago > Plantago major. The sequence goes on along the minus strand of CM048840.1, from coordinate 24,886,937 downwards.
GTAAGACTTGTCCACTACACGTTTCCAGTGCTCATAATCAACAGTGAAATCTTCAGGAGCTGGTTTGCCATAGACTCCTTCCTGTGAGCTCAACAACCAGTAAGGTGCTTTCCCAACCCTAGCAGGCCACTGTTCTGGCCATTGAGATCCACGCTCAGATGAACCAACAGGGATTTTATGCATACATGCTTGTAGAGGCACATTCCTAAACATATCAAGTAAAATATCAGATCGGTCAAACAAATCAATTCGGCTTTATAGACCTTCACATATAATTGGAAAAAAGATGCCGTCTCTGACGAAAGAACATACCAGGCAGCATTTGGATCGTCAGACTCTTGGCACAATGGAGGATCATTTTGTGACCTTTGTTCATAGCATTCGTTTGTAAGGGGCTTGCGATATATGGCAATTCCTACTCCATTCACTCTGTCTCTGGTAATCGAGACAACTTCCCAGCACATTTGTTTTGTCAGCTTCTTCATGGCTGTCAATATTACAAGACTCGTTATATTTTTGGACTAGATTAGCATCATACCATAGCATTTGATGAAATTTTACCTTCCCAGATTTCAACATCTTCTGGAAGTTTCTGATAGATGGGAGTCGCCGACCAAACAAAGAAACCACCAGGTCTCAGTAAACGGTTAAGCTCCAAAAGAAGCTTACCACCTATATAGTATAGCAAATTCACAAATAAATCACATGTATTCTAAGCATCTTATACACCCACATGAGTGTGATAATAGTAACAGAAGGGATCAATTGATGTAAAGTACCTTCAATATGCCAAGGCACCCTGCAACGTGCACAGTGGACAACATCAAAAACTCTTCCGGCATATGGAAGTCTCTTGGTACCCATAACAGCAGATATAGCAGGAATTCCTCTTTCAAGTGCAAATTGGACCTGAGCTTCATGCTCATCTTTTGGAGCCAGTGACATGGTCAGAACATCCCTATCAAAGAGAAATCCACCAAAGCTAGCCACCCCACAGCCAACATCCAGAACAACACGGGAACGTTTTCCCCATGCGAGTTCAGGCACAGACTACAAAATGACAAAGAGTTGAAACAATTTACTTACTAACATTCACAGCATACAAAATTAGCTACAAACAACTTGGAGTAAAGAGTGCTTAGATGGGCCAGTCTCTCACCTGTTGTATGAAGTCAATGTAGTGAAGGGCACCATGCTTAAACTGAGTTCCACCACCAGGGAAGGTAAGATATTCCCCGCTAACTTTGACCCAATTTTGGTGTCCTTTGACTACTGCAAGCTTGGTATGGGGAACATTATGGTACCAAATCTGTGGGAAAAATTAATACAAGTCCATGTCAGAACAAAAGGAACCAACAAATGAGGATAAACAGATGTGCTCAAATCATCATACAACAAAAGGAACCGAGAAATGAGGATAAATAACTGTTTTTAAATCGTCATACCTTTTCCCGGCTAGTAGGCCATTCTATCGAACGTTGATAACCTTCTGGCATGGGAACAAGGCAGGTCGGGGGGCTGTCTGGGCAGTGCCTCTCCCTGTGCTCATAATGCTTAGTTGTGCTAAGACCCCTAATAGCCTCGTAATTGTCAAGGCACGGAATGTAATCTGGTCCAGCACTGGTGTTGCAGACTTTCCATTTGTAACTACTCTGATTGTCTGACGAGGAAGATTTCTGGGCATCCTTCTCATTCTTTGACTCTGATGCTTGAGTTGGAAAAGCTCCATTTTGGGTTGATGATTCATTCAAAAGCTCTGACTGAGCCCCAGAAGGAAACACCTCACCAGATTTGTCCTTCTCAGTGGTATCTTGATCTGAGTCTGTTTCTTTCTTCTCTACCTTCTCCTCTGTTTGATCATCTCCCTTTTCTCCATTCGTTTCATCCGACTTCTTCTCATTTTCCTCGGAATTTTCATTAGTTTCTCCAGATTCAGATTCTTTATTCTCTGTCTGAGATTCACCATCTTCTTTCTTTTCTTCTACATTTTCCGATTCGGTTTTTGATTCATCGTCCTTCTTTTCCTCCTCAGACTTCTCTTCAGTGGCCTTTTCCTCCGTATTCGAATTCACATTATTGTCACCTTTAGTGGCATCGTCAGGCAAATCACCCGGATTATCCTCGAACTGCTTCGACTTCCCATCATCAGTCGAACCAGTATCTTCACCGCCACCGTTATTACGTTGGGTATTGACCTCTGCCAAATCCGTCTTCACCTCATTTTTACTATCACTTGATATGTCACTCTGACCAGGGACGACAGACGTAGACGTCATCATCCAGACGCCAACTAGACAAAGCGCAACGAAAACCACAATCGTGACCGTCGAGCAATAGCCCGATGATGATTTCCTACCATCGACCCTAGAATATTTCCCTATAGCCATCGCTTCTACCCGTATGTTTCGAACCGATCAAGATTGATCAATTATACCACCTACACCATATTTAATCTTATTAGATCTACTACCTTTTAAACCTCATACAAAATCACAATCAACGCACACCAACAGTAATGTCAAGCATCAATCAAAATGTCATAAATAAGGATCGTTCCAATATCACCATCAGATCAAATAAATAAAAACATTGCCCATATAAACCATTGGTGAATAACACCACATTCAACTAGAATCACACACTATTAAACTCGTGATCTAACTTAATCAAAGAGATCTAACAACCTGCACTACAGTACTCCAGATCTATCACATAAATCCACATCAAAGAAACAAAGCAACGGGATCTAATCAAAGCAACCAATCCCAGCTCAAAACGACAACAAAACTTCAAGATTCCCACAAGAAACATAACAAAAACACAAAATCAACATCATGGGAGCTGAAAACATTCCAAAATTCAATACACACATACCTCTTCTTTGTATCCTGAACACAGATCTAACGAGAAGGAAGCTCGGCTTAATGGCTCATGGCTCCCGTGAACCTATCAACACACAGTAACCTGTCGGTGTGTGAGATTGATGGGGTATTGTCGAGCAAGAAGGAAGTGCGTATATATATAAAAAAGAGTGAGGTAACGGGAGAAAGTTCAAAACTTTATCTGGGTTTTCATTTTGTTTAATGGGAGTGATGGGTCCTACAGCACTACTGTGTGGTTTTTTAATGATGGTGATTGAAGACGGTGAGATTGGATCACAGGACAAGTTTTTCCCTTTTTTATTTTTTCTGGTTCTTGGAAAAAAATCTATTGAATTGAATGTTTGGCGTGTGAAATAGAGAGAGAAATTGGGAAAAGGAAGACCCACAACTAAGCCGTGAAAATCTATCACCGACGGTGTTCTGAGAATTTGGGGATTTTTGTTTTGTTTCGCTTTGATTAATTTAAAGAAGAAATGTGAGGTGAAGAAGAAGAAGATGATAATGGTAAATTGCCAGATTACGGAGAAATGGCGCAGATCATGGCACTACAAAAGGGTAAGTCTTTTCAGCTCACTAGGAGATTCTTTAATGCTATTCTCTATATTGCACTTTGCCCCTTGACTGTTAGCTACGTCTAAAATAGAGGTATCCCGTAACGGAAATGTATTTATTATAGTAAGTATCAGTTACTATATCGGTAAATCATATAAGTACGCGTTTTACCATTTTTGTGTTTTAGTGTTTTACTGTCATGTGTATCAATTTTATAAAAATGGCAATATTGCAAGTATGTCGTATTTATATCTCTTTGCCCCCTTGACTGTTGAATACATGTTAAATGATCACGTTGAATGTTAGTTGTATCTCTTACTAAATCTGTAAATCGTACCCCTTATCTTATAGTATGTGTTTTATCATTTTGTGTTTTAAAGTTTTACTATCATGCGTATCAAATTTTAAAAATGAGAATATTATAAGTACGGCGTATTTGAGAAATTGAATCTGTGAATCCGATTATGGTGGATAATGCATCAGGTGTATATGTCCCCTCATTATTTATCATTTCTAAATATCATGATAAGATTGGTAAACCATTTTATGATGGTTTGACCATCAATTCTTGTTTTTTACGTATGAATCTACCAAAAGTTGATACTATGTAGCAAATATCCCAAGGTAATGACTTTATAAGAGGCCATGTTTTAGAGGAATCCTGTTAGGAAACAAGAGTTTGAGTTACATATAGTAGTTGGGGACGGGGTCATTATATATCTCCAAATTATCCTTCATTATATTACACATAGGATGATGACAAATCACAGTTAAAAAAATCATTTTCCCTAATCACATAAGAAACACAAAGGGAAAGAAGAAAAAACACTAAGCTACATAACTTGGTGAATGACAATTGCCAAATTTAAATGCTACCCCAATATACAACAGAAAAAAAATGAGATCATATTCTTGTGACCTTGTCGGCAAATATCTCCATTTAGTATTTAGTATTTATATTACATCTAGTTAATTTAAAATTGACGGTGAATTCCAAACATGAAGTTGAGTTCAATGTAATACAACGAGTTGAATTTGACATCAAGTGGGCTTTAATAAATGCTAATTTGTGCCGTCTCCATATGCTGTGTTAAAAGTCTAATCTACTTAGTTCATCGAGAATTGGATTATCACCAGTTTAATTTAATCTAATTTAACTTCACTATACTAGAATCAAGCAAATGGCACTTTTGTACTACAACTAATTCTCTACTATTAGCCAATAGCCATTTCTTCGACATACAATGTGGAGTGAAGGATTTAACTAGACAATCTCATGTGATGAAGTATTGAAGTCAATGTCATAAATTTATGGATTTATATCCTTTTTAGTTGGGGTTGTTGTTCTAATCTTCAGACTTATTAACTCGATTAACTTATTTTCTAAATAAATATGTTATGTGAACATCTAATTTGTAGATGATCTGATAAGCTTATTCATGAAGCTTATAACAAAATAAGTTAGCTGATTTATTTTTACATACCATATTTAACAAATCAATTAACTTATCAGCTAATAACATTTACTAAACACTTTTATAAAAATGAGCTACCCAGTTAGCTACCAGCTAGCTTATCAGCGAGTTTTGTTAAAATGAGAGAACATTTGTCCGTGTCAAGTTACCTAGCATTCACTAATGGTATATTTTTTAAGAATTAAATTATACTTTTATAATATTGGATTTAAGAGAGAACAAAAGGACTAATAAAGGAAAAAAGACTAAGGAATTAATTAGAGGTGTCAACCAGGCCGGGTTCGGGCCATGAAAGCCCAGAAAATAGCGGGCCAGGCTCATTTTTTAAGGGTTCGGGCTTTTAGAGAAATATTTAAGCCCGGCCAAACCCCTAGCCCCATTAAAATACGGGCCGGGCCTGGAAAAAAATTAAAATTTTAGAACTTTTTTGTTTGAGTGAGATTCATTCTTATTTCTTACACATCTAACACTCACTAAAGATTGTTATGTTTGGGTGGAATATGTGAAGCTAAAACTCCCTCGAATAAATTGTAAACAAATTTCCGTACTTCTCCCTTGTTTCAACGATACGTTGTTATCGATTCTCTTACTTCTAATGTCAAGGAGGTTCTTATTAGATCCAACATGAACCCTATTAGCATTTTATTTTTAAAACTAAAGTAGAATTACTTACTAAACCAAGCGTACAACTTTTAATGAATGTCATACTGGTCAAATTAAAAAAATTCTTTAATCTAACATGAAGAAAATGTGTAGTGGTTTAGTCAGTGTTCTCTAATTAGTAAAGGCGAAGCTTTTTAATTGTGTATTAAACTTTCCAAACCCAATTTAAATATGTTGGCACAATTAATACATTATGATTCAAGTCAAATACCAACTAATATGCTTACTAAATATGTCGGACTTTTCGGGACGGGCTTAAGCGGTCCGGGCCGGTCCGGGCCACGGGCTTTTTCGGGCCAAGCCAGGCCATGGAATAGGTGGCCCCTTAAGCCCCAAACAAATATTCGATCCGGGCCGGTCACGGGCCTATATTAACGTGCCGGTCCGGGTCTGCTTTTTTACGTGCTGGACCGGGCGGGCCTGTCCCCATTAGCACCTCTAGGCTTGATTGCAAAGAATTGGAAGTACGGGGAACCAAATGTGCAAACTATTAAAGTAAAAACTGGAATAGGAAAAGAAGTTAAAAACAAGCTAATAAATAGGAGGCGACAACAAACAACGAATTGGTGATGCAAGGATCGACCTTATAAACTGAAGATATGAAGACAGAAGAAATGCAATGTTGATGTCAATCACCGACCGTCTTGGAAGCGGAGCTGAGGGTGCTGAAATTGGGTCTGAAAGAGGCTTGGGAGAGAAGATATGAGAGAATTGAAGTTGAATTAGATTCACTGGAAGGATACAAAATGATGACTGGCGAAGTAGCGCCATTGGAGCTATATTCTGGATGATTGTCAAAAGTTAGTGCATATGCCTTGGTCCATTAAGTTGAAATGGTCCCGTAGATGTGCAAATTTAGTTGCGGATAAGCTTGCAAAATTAGCTAGTTCGGGTACGATTGGAAAAGTCCTTTGGGATTCTCCCCCGACCCAAGTTGTATCATTTTTTAACTTTAATTTAGTTTAAGGACTTGACGTCTTTCATTAAAAAAAAAGAAATGCAATGCTGATGCACTAACGGTTTAGTGTGACTTATGTACATACAACAGAACCACCGGATCATGAACAATACCAAATTGGTATGATTCCCTACGCCTAGGGTTCTTACCCTTAGATAAATAAAAGAACGCTGACTCTAGTATATACTTACTCTTATAGATATACCGGTATAAATACTCTTCATATAATCCCAGTTGAAAATTGCAAAGTAAAATTCTCACAATTGCAGTTATTTTATAGTAACACCTTTTGCAATATAATTTAGCGGGGTTTAATACCACACAGTCCAACATAAACCACCAGCTTTCAAACAAGAACATCCAAGATTTTAAGCGTATACTTGTTTTCCAATAGATCCAATTTTGACTGTTATAGTGTTATGGGAATAGATTCACAAAATGCATTATAGGCCTATATACTTTCAAAGTATATCATTTTAGTCCCCAACACGTGACTATATTCGGGCGTTAGTGCAAAGAGCATAAAATATACAGATACATATGGCGGGTTATATGGATCCTAAAAATTTATTCAATTGAATCGATTTTAACTGAATCGAATTGAACCGAATGGAACTAAACTGAATTGTAGTATAAAATATAATTCAAGAAATCGAATCCTAATGGTGAATGGAGCGAATGAAACTTAATCGAATGAATTTTTAGTTGAAGAGAACAGAGCCTAACAGAGACTAAAGGAGTGGGAACATTTCACAATTGCCACTACAACAATATTCAGATTCATCCACCCCGTTCCCTCATCAAAATGAACTCCAGTGCGGAGCCAAATGCATAGAACCGCTCAATATCACACGAACAGACTCTCGCAAGAAAAATATTCAAACAAATGTTAAATTGTCCTAAAGTCCACATTTACACTAATAACCTCTTATTCAATGTGCCAATCCCAAAATTCCATAACCGACCCGGCCCCCAGTAATTTATGTTGTATTTTTATGGAGGAATTTGTTGTAATATTTTTGTAAAAAAAGTCAATTCTAAGAAGTGTGTATTCCTTTTGGTGCCCGTTTGGTTTGAGGGGTTTGTCAATACCGATAATCAGGTTGGTTGCTTTTTATTCGAAAAAATGGATTATTTGGAATAATCCAATTTCTTCAGCCCGCCTCAAGCCCTCAAATTTGTACATGAATAATCCAATTTCAAATACCTTTTATAAGGAGGTATTTACTTTTGAATTATCTTCTTTCTCGCAAAATGTCTAATTTTATACAAACTTCCCATCAATTACTAAATATGCCATCCCAATCCAAGAACACCAATCGATTCACATCAATGCACTTTTTTTTTCCTTCCTAATTTTCACCTTCCATTTCTTCTTTTATATTTTCCTAGTTTTGCACTCTGTCTTTTTCATTTTTTTCGTTTTCTGGTTTCCACCTTCCTTTTTTTTCCAATGGTTTCCTAGTTTTGCACTCTTTCTTTTCATTTTGTACCCCTGTAATATTTATTTTTCTTTTCTACTCATTTACTCATTAGACCTTTTATACTTTTGTTTTTTGGCGTATATTATATTTACATCAAAATTAATTTTGTTTGTTTAATAGTATAACCAACTTTTTTATACGAATGATTAAACAAAACAATACTAATAATTAAAAAAATTAGTTAGCGTTGCTTACGAGAATAACGATGATAATTTAGAGTTGTCGGTTCAAGAACGTTTTTTCTTCATCATTTATTGAAAAAATATTCTAGCATATTAAATATGTGCAAATTTTGACAGAATATAGGCGGAGTATATATGTATTTTGAATACAAAATATGCATCGTTAATTACATATATGTGATTTTTTTTTATTTTGTATATTATAAAAACAACATTTATATAATTAAAAGTTTGAGTTTTTATTTGTGCCCTACCTGACCTAAAATCACAGCTCAAATCGACTTTTTTGGCGTTTTACATGCTTTACACTTTTATGTTTAAAATGTAGGAAATGTTTAGATGGGATGATAAACATATGCGATGTCGATTTCAATCGCCAAAAATAATTATTCTACGCATGAAATGAAAAATATGGGATTATAAATTTCACTAATATGAAATATCGATCTTATAAGGAAACATGTATTTCGTTAAGATAATTATTACACAGATTATAAACAATATCTATAAACTAAATTTTAATGGTCAAGTGATATAAACTCAAAATCGATGCCAAAGTTATCAACAATACCAATGTAACTATGGATGCAATAATTTCAAAGATTTTCGGATAATTTTGTATACGAAATTCATATGATCAAAATTCCAGAATTTCCCGATTAAACACGAGAAGGTGGTAAAAATTTGCCGATCAAAATTCCAGAATTCCAAAATTCCTAAAATTATGTTCACATGTAATTTTCACTAAATCAAATTTAAAATCAAACTCGATTTTATACAATAAATGGGAAAGCGTAGAGGTATATCAGTAATTCCACTTTGCTTTATCCTACTGAATAATCCAAAATTAATTCAGAACCAAACTGAATTTTATTGGAAATAGTTCAATTCAAAGAGTCCAACCAAACAAGATTTTTAGGCGAAAACCCACAAATATAATCCAATTCCTTAAATGGATCGAATAATCCAGTTTTACAAAATAAAATACCCCTTTTCAATTACATGATTATTGTAATATTTATTATGGTGGTGCAAATAGTAGTGAAGCTGTCTTCATTGTATTCACCAGATCCTCTTCTTCCCGACAATTACAATTACAATTACAAGACTCGGATTACACTGTCTGTCAATACGTCGTTTTTCACACAATAAATTCCAGATCGAACGCCACGAAAAGCTTCGCACTTTCAACTTTTACACATACTCTCATCTCGTGCATACACACCAGTAGGATCTATCTAACTTGTTCTCTCAATCAACCAAACCGAATTTGAACGGATTCGAAAGATCTATCAGGTGAAGATACGTTTTTTTACGATTCTAATTGTGCGTCAATACATCTATCGCTTTCAATTTACCATGTTTGATCGTGTGCTGTTACTCATTTATTTATTTATTTAATATGTAAGGATTACTTGTATGGTTTATTGCTGGTAAATGACTCCTATGTGTTTGGAATCTATGATGAGTATTCTTAGTAATCCAATTTCAAAGTTGTTGATGTTGAAAGGCTACCAGATTTGGTTGTTGAGAGAAAACATACTGTATGTGGTCAGGTTTCCTTATCAAAATTGATTGTGCTCATAAACAACATAATGATTTTTCGGAAATTTTGGTCAATACATTCGAACATAAGACCGTATATTGTTCTACATAATCAGTGACCAATGTATTGAGTTGATGACGAAGATTTGAGTTTGATTTGCACCAGCAGCGTATGGAGACTTAGTAGATGTTTGAATAGTTAACTAGCGTATTTTTGGCTTACTTTCTCTTTCGGCTTTGCTATAATTTTCTTAGATACGGTTGTTAGGAGATGTATTATAATTGCTCTGCACCCAATGCACTTTAAAAAGCTACTTGCCTAAATTGACATTGATCCACTTACGCCGTTAAGAGTTTTTTCAGGTTATTCTAAAGTGAGAGATGCCCTGGAGTTGGTGAAGGAGTTCACGTGCAATAGATTGATGGTGTGCACGCCCAAGCTTGACTTTAAAAGGTGCTACTGAGGCTTGGGTATGATCTTTGTCCTCTGGAGTGTGAAGAGATGAAGGGCGGACAATTTAGCAGGAAATGGGGACGGCCATTTTCATTTAGTATAGCTGCTCTACTTTTCACCACCATATTCTTTTGGACTTGGGAAAGTAACCCACTCCTTGTTGGTCTGCTATCGGCAGAAGATCAGTTCATAATGCGTACCCCAGGTACTGCTTTTGTACGTGAACAATGACATGATACTTTTTTCTGTTTCTAAGAAATTGCAAGTTATGAGAAGGAATTTATAGTATGAAACTGCCAGTCTTTTGCTATGATGGCATATAATTGGCATAGTATATCGAACATCTACTTCGTTCATTCATAATGTATCAAGCAGGCTATCTTGATATTGAGTTGTCCATCTCTTCTTTTGTTGACAAATGTGAAAAAAGTTATAGTTCCTGGCTGTGCCTGTAAGGATGTAGCTAATAATTATAGTTATTACACCCTGTAATTCCCATCATATCGAAGCACTCGTGTCTTTAACATAAATGTGGCTTGCTTGATCTTCAGTATTGCATACTCCTAACCTTGATTCTGCAATCTTGTGGTTTGCGGGCGGTGGTCATGCTAAAGCATTATCATAACTTTTTAACGCTACTCATTTAAATTCTAACTATTGATTACTGTAACTCAAATGTGTCTAAAATTACAGATCTTTTTGTGGATGATTCTGCCGATTCTTCAATGCTATGGCATACTAGAGAACGGAAACAGGATGAAGGTTTACATTCACAAGCTGCAGAAAATATAGATGTCAAGACTGCCGGGCATGATGATGTTATAGATGGTAAATATGTTATTTCACCTGAAGAAAAAGACGAGGACAGAGTTCTGGCGTCATCCTCAAAAAAGCACGGTATTATCCCATTCTGACTATCTTTTACTGCTCAATCACTCCTAAACTACATTGTTTCACACAAAGCTCTTGCTGTTTCTATTTGTATCAAGCATGTAAGTAATGATTATGTCATGACAACATGTTATTAGGCTGATTCCTGCCCATTGAGGCTGTCTGCTGTTAGAGCTTCTTAGGCAATATCTGGTTTTCATTTGAAAGCTTAACTGATCACGATGGCATATATCTTATCAATCTTTGACAAATATGTTTTTGATTGAAAAGCATCCTCTAGTTAATGTAATAAGTAATAACTTTAATACTTGAAATACTCTTATTTGAGCTTGAAGGCTAATTTTGTTGTTTTGCACTTCGCTGGGATTTAGCAGTGTATGTTTCCCCAAGGACCCAGTATAAGTTATATACCAGTCAATTACGTACGATGTCGATATGAATAATTACAAAGTTACTTTTTCTTACCATTTGTGTAACTCGCCCCGAGTCCTGATCTTTTGGAGTTTCATATACACCATGACACTTCTTGTTATTTAATGTTGGAACTCTAGTATAAGCTTTCAAGTGGCTATGAACTTACTTTTTTTTTTTTTGTTTTCTGTAGCTTGTAATTATGCTAAAGGAAGATGGGTGGCAGACAGTCGAAGGCCACTGTATTCTGGTTTTGGTTGCAAGCAGTGGTTGTCTGATATGTGGGCATGTAGGCTAACGCAGCGCACTGATTTCTCTTATGAAGGTTTTCGCTGGCAGCCGAACAACTGTGAGATGAAGGACTTCAAAGCTGCTGAATTTTTGGAAAGGTAACTCTTGTCCCTTAAATAATCTTAATCTCTGCATTACAGTTGATGGTTGCTGTCTTATTTTATTTGCACAGCATTCCCCATGCAGCCATACATTTAAGTTCTGCACCAAATTTCCTTCCTATCCATATTAGATAGTTTTGGTGCAAACAAACTGCATATATTTTCCCCAAATTTTGCAACTGTGGCCTGGGTTCAAAGTTTCTTACAACATGGGGTGATTCTGTGCAAGAAAAATAACAGTGATTTATGTTAAAGTTCAATGTAACATGGGATTTCACATTATCATCCGCATTCATTAATTTTTCACCTTAATTGTTCCTTACGTATAAGTCCACATGTTTTGTCATTTATAGCTGCACAGGTTTCATGCCTTTTGATTTGGAACGTATGTGCTGTCATTATCATTGGACATGTTACATGTATATATACTCAAAGACGATGGTACTCTGCTTTTGTACCGATTTCATTAAAGAAACTTGAATATAAGTAGAGGGGACCTAAAAAAATTGTAGAGCAATCTCCTCGTAAGATGTACTTTGGAAGTCATCTTTGCCTATTGGACCGTGTGGGATTTATCTATAACATTCTTGACCATCTCATAAAGTATTTACTTTCCAGATTGCAGAACAAGACTGTTGCATTCATAGGAGATTCACTGGGTAGACAACAGTTCCAGTCTCTTATGTGCATGGCCACTGGCGGTGAGGATAAGCCTGAAATTGAAAATGTGGGATGGAAATACAGACTTGTGAAACCAAAAGGAGCTGTTCGTCCTGACGGATGGGCATTTAGGTTCCCTGATACAAATACCACGATTTTATATTACTGGTCAGCTAGTCTTTGTGGCATAGAGCCAATCAATGCAACAAATCCAGCTACTGAATTCGCCATGCATTTGGATCGCCCTCCGTTTTTCTTGAAAGAATTTATTCCCATGTTCGATGTCGTAATTCTAAATACGGGGCATCATTGGAACAGGGGTAAGATTAATGCAAATCGCTGGGTGATGTACGCAGATGGAAAACCGGTCAAAGATAGAAAGCTGGCTCAGATGGATAACGCGAAAAATCTCACAGTTCATAGCATTGCTAAATGGCTTGATGCCCAAATTTCCCTCCGCCCTGAACTAAAAGGATTTTTCCGAACAATATCTCCCAGACATTTCGCCCATGGGGATTGGAATACTGGAGGTAGTTGTGATAATTTGACTCCATTATCAAAAGGGAGTGAAGTACTTAAAAATAATTCAAGTGATCCTGTTGTTGAGAGTGCTGTCAAGGGTACAAAGGTGAAGCTTTTGGATATAACTGCTCTTTCAGAACTAAGGGATGAGGGTCACATGTCCAGATACAGTATCAAAGCATCAACTGGAATCAATGACTGCTTGCATTGGTGCCTTCCTGGCATTCCGGATACATGGAACGAGTTGCTTTATGCACAAGTGTAAGCTTATTTTTAAATTCTTTGAAGGAGAAATTTGCTTCCTGAGTTCTAGCTCTACAGTCCCAGTTCTTGTGCTTGGTGTCCTGTTTCCGTAAAGAAACTCTTCCATGTGCTCTGAAAGAACCAGCAGCTTCTCGTAACTGGCGTGTAAGTTCCTCGAAACCAGACTGTGAGAGTACTATTGAAGATCACATTATGAGTGAAGAGATGGTTTCTGATTTGGTACACAATTCAGCAAGTAAATAACTCCACATATACAAGAGGCAGTCTCTTTTTGGTTCATTTCCTGTTTAGCATGCACGAGTTTTTTTTCCGTAATAGAGTACTATAGGTTTGATTTTTTATAGAGTTGCCATCTCATTCTAATCAAGTGGCTTCTATACATTTAGAAGATTTTAAATTTTTGTTCGTTGTTAATGTTAACTTAAAATGCTGAATACTTAAATTAGTAATCCACAGATTCACAGTATAACATTTTACATCTTCCCATTCTCTCTGTTTCTTTGTTGCCACTCTTTCATGAAATGAAGTCGTTCACATGAAACATAAACTTGCATATTCAAATTGATTAAGTATTTTTTCAAATAAATTTAGGTGAGTTGCAAACATTGTGATTATAACACATTGTTTTGCTAAAACATTTGGATAGGGTGCCTCAAATGATCATATGTGATGCTAAAAAATCAATATATATATATATAAAATACATTTTCAAGCATTGTGAGCATAGCCATGTGTCATGCTGACGTGACACTATCGAGCATTCCTATTGGTAAGTTTTTTTTCCAATTGTATTTTGATTTGTTGTTAGAATTTAAAATTTGGTATGTTGGTTGTGGAACATTTTAAGTAGTTAAAATGTAGTGCACTATATAACTCTCATAATTTATTTTTAGTCTGTTGAATCCATATATAATTTTTATTTAATCTCATATATATTTATCTACAAAACTCCGAAAAATATTTTAAACGTATATATAGATTCACCGCGACAAGACGAATTCATAGACATCAAACTTGAATATTTTATCAATTAATTAAATTATTCATATATTAAATTAAACATTATGTAGGTTTATTAAATGATAAAAATTGAAATAATAAAATTTTAAAAATAGAGCATTTACTAAATACTTAATACTCCCTCAATTTATCAAAGAAATTAATATTTATTTAGGTGTCCGATTACAAATGGACACTTTAAAAATTAGCAATAAATTAACGTATTGGATTAAATAAAAATAATCATCTTATCATCATTTACATGAATTCTCACACGTTTTCTACTTTGTACTCATTATTTATTCAAATTTACCTTCTATCTTATATACTCACTAAATGGAACATTTTGAATATAAATTTTAATTTTTATATATTGATTTTGTTATGATTGAAAATTAACTTTATTAGATTATTAATGCATTATATTAAGGATAAAATAAGTAGATTCAGTAAAAGACCTTTAGGTGTTGCATAGACAACTGTGGCAGCAGCTTGGTTGCCGCCTGATCTTGGTATCAAATTAGTTAATTTTGATGCTATAGCTGAGTACGTAGAGTCTACGTAGTGGTGGTATTTGTGTTGTTTCTAGGGATCAACGGGGCCAATGTTATTGCTTGGCGTCAAAATTTGTGTCTTATGTTTTTTTATCTATAAGGTGCAAAAAGTTTAACTGACAAATTAGCAACTGAATTGGTTCGAAATCCTGAGTGACAACATGTACTAATTAATTAAAGAGAATTTCTCTTTGGTGATTTAATCTCTTAAGTCTACATATATATTATAAATTTGCGTCTTTTTTTTGCATTATAGAAGAAACTGAAGCATTTGATGTAGAATTTTGTCCATTAGTAGTCGCTATGCTCTAATTTTATTTTTGATTTTTTCAAAATCAATCTTTCAAACTATTTTTTAATTACATATTTGATTTTGGAACAACATTTTCCTGTTGAAAATTTTCCTATATTCTCAACTGTTACTTTTAGTTGTCAAATGTGACACATGATTAATTGTAAGCTTTATTTATTTGATAAACATGCATAGTTCTTGCTTGGAATTGGTTATATTTGAAAATCTGATGGATAACAAATCGTCTAAATCGAATAAGCATTTACGGTCTCAAGATCATACTCCACTGGATGGAATAAATTTGAATGATAGTGGAAAGGTTCAAACTATACTATTTTGAAAATATATTCTACATGTATTAGTTGTTTATCCAGTAGGTACTCAGTTCATATAGATGTTCTATCATGCGTGCATACATCTTCACATTTACTTCAATGGATGGAAAATAGACAAAGTAAGTCAATAAACGAAAAGGTCCTTGTTGCTTTGAGATAGGTGGCTAAAATAATCACAAAATTGGCTCACTCTTGCCCAACGAAGGACAAACTCCAAAAATTCGGGCAACGTTACATATATGACACTGAACATAGAATTGACAACATGATCAATGTTCTTGGGTGCGTTTCTTTAAACCTCTACACTCAATTTATGTATCTTTCACATATTTCGTTTCAAACAAATTATTCGTTATACATCATTTAGTATCCATTAGAATTATAGATACTCGACGGTAAATAATTTATTTTATTATTATGGTAAAGCAAAACCAACGACGCTGGTGTGAAAACTGCTACTGGGACATTGATCAAAACTATGGTGGAAGAGTACAATCCATATGCAAAAGTATACAAGATGGCCAGATATCACATCTCCCTTGATAATGCCGGTGAGGTAGGACTTTAACTTATTGCAAGACGCTAGGGGGATGGGCGAACTTACAATTTGCATATTGCATCAGAAGTAACTGCTATAGTAGAGTGTGATGTCGATAACTTACATGCAAAAAATCATATTATGGTTTACAAGAGGAATGGGGGCTTGAAGCACATAAGTAAATTTCTTCGATGCTACCTTCTTTTTCAATATCCACTATTTTTCGTTCATGGAGAAGACAGATGGTATATCAATATTCAGATAAGTATTATGACAAGATGTCAAATCTTATTCTAAGGTAGTTATTAGCTTTCCAGATACAAGATAGGGAGAATGAAGGTCATCAACTCATACTCAGCAGGACGTAATTATTACAATTCATTGTTGATTCTAGAGGAGATATTAGATTTGGACTACTTTATGCTCCGTTTTGAGAGCTAGAAGAGATACAGTTCTCCCAATGATTCCAGCGGTATCATATCATTGATACTTCTGAGGGTCCGAACTGCTCAATCAAGATTAGATATACCATTGAAGATCCATTTAGATTCGGTATGCAGTAAGATTAAGCCTGATTCTGATGCAACGTGTGTATTCAAGGAAACAAAGGTTATTATATGGGACGGAGCTATAATGACCAATATGCATTGTTTTGAAGCGCTTGATAGGAGTTTGGGGGATTTTACGCATCGACCAGCCACACCATTCGGGGTTTGGTTATTGTATTTGGTGGAGACTTTAGATAGATACTGCAATTCCGGGAGGGTCTAGATCTGACATTGTTAATGCAACAATATCCTCATCCAAAATTTGGGATTCGTATGAGGTCCTCAGACTCACAAAGAACATACGACTGCAGGTAACTAAATGTTTGTTTCACTTATGGTAATTTTGATTTTAATAATTTGTATCTTTCTTTATATTATGTTAAGTGTGTTTTGTGTTTTTTATACTGGTACGTTAACAACTGAGATTCATGAGATGAGAGAATTCGCAAAGTGGATACTACGGGTTGGTGATGGAGTTGTCGATGGTGATAACGACATTGAGGTTGATATCAAGATGCCAGAGGACATTCTTTTTCAAGGAGTGAGTAATCATATTCCTACCATTGTCCAAAGCACATATCCATCCTTACTTGAGCAGTAAGATTATCCCTGATTCTGATGTAACATGTCTACTCAAAGAAACGAAGCTTATTATATGAGACGAGGCTACAGTGACCTATATGCATTGCTTTGAAGCACGTGATAGGAGTTAATTTGAGAAATGTTATGCATCGACTAGCCACACCATTCGGTGGTTTGATTATTATATTTGACGGAGACTTTAGACAGATACTGCCAGTGGTTCCGCGAGGGTCTAGATCTGACATTGTTAATGCATCAGCTCATCCAAATTTTGGGATTCATGTGAGGTCCTAAGACTTACAAAGAACATATGACTTTAGGTAACTAAATATTTGTTTCACTTATGGTAATTTTGATTATATCTAATCCATATATCTTATCATGGATTATAATTCATTATATTATTTTATACAGTACATGTTAATTTACTTTGCGTGATTTATATTTTCAAAGCCTTTATTTATTCATTTATTATTATTATTATTATTATTATTATTATATAATGAAAAATAGATATACGCATTTCCACATAACTCCTTTTTTATGCTCAAATATCAAGCGCACATCAACATGGAATACTGTAATAGTCATCGGTCAATACCACACCCCTTCAAGAATATATTCAAAGGAAGCGATAAAATTGGTTTAGTTTCATTTATCGAGAAAACGGGAATAAGGTCATGAGTCATATGGACTGTCCTTATGTGTCTCCATGCAAATCAATGTGGAGGATATTAGAGTCCCGCTGCATTATACAATTTATGTTGTTAAGCGATTGTTGTTTCATTTGGAGAATGAGTAGTCTGTTCCTTTCGAAGATGGTGAATACATGCAAGATGTCATCAACAAAGCCAATGTCAAACAATCGCAGTTCTTGCAGTGGTTCAAGCTGAACTAGATCCTCGGGCCTGGAAGCTGAATTCTACTAAACTTCCTCGCTATCATATATTGTTGCAACGAACATAAAGTATGGTTCGTATGTAAACAAAGAAACAATGTTTTGGTATAATGGTGTTGACTGTGTTGTGCACGAATATCACAAGGATGCATGTGAAACTATGGGCCTCTTATTCAATGATGGAGAGTATATTAGTGGTTTGAAAGGGGCAAGTCTATGGGTATTTGTGAGTTTTTACGTCACCTTTTCATAACCATGTTGTTATCACGCAGCATGTCGAGGCCTGAGGAAGTGTGGAACAAAACATGAAATTTATTATCAGACGACATTCTGTAAAATCAAGAAAGGTTACTCAGCAATCCTGGTATAATAAATTTAAAGACTATTACCCATTCCAACATCCAAGGACAATCAGTTTAAATTTTGTATGCAATTGTCATGTAATGATAGAGAACTCTCCATCCAGGTTTCAAACTCACTGATGAACAAATAAAAAAACATTGCTATTATGCAAGTAGAAAAGTTACCGAAGAAAAACTGCAACAATCTCAGTTCATTTGACGATATGCCCGTGCCAGATGAGTCTGTTATATAAAATGCTACAAATCCATTCATTCTGTGTTAAATGTTTTATGTTAGAGTTGCAATGGAGCATATGACGATGGTTTATAACCACAATTGACTGATGAATAACGTACCATATATGAAATTATGTCTATTGTCGATGGTCAAGATGGCGAAATATTCTTCTTATACATCTACGGAGGTACCACAAAAACCTTTATATGGAGAACGATGTGCTCTGGTTTGAGGGCTAGAGAAGATATTGTACTTCGAGTTGCGTCCTGTGGGATTGCATCACTCCTTCTTTATAAAGGTAGGACGGTAGTCCGGCATATTCGAGGTTCAGAATACCATTGAAAATTACGAGGACTCAACATGTAATAAGCTCATGATTCAGAGGTGACGGGACTGCTCAAGGAGTTTCGAGTTATTATTTGGGATAAGGCTCCCATGACAAACCGACATTGTTTGAAGCAATCGATAGGAGCTTGAAGGATGTGATGGGCCGTTCAAATGAGCCATTTGGTGGGAATGATGATTGTCTTTGGCGGGAACTTCCGACATATTTTGCCCGTTGTCCCAGGAGGAATAGTTATAATATTGTGAATGCCTCTATATGCTCCTTTAGGATATGGGATGTTGTGAGGTGCTTCGGTTGACAAAGAACATGAGATTGCAGGTAAATTGCCCGTCTTATCTATATACCACATATACTTATATCATATTTAACTTATCGTTTTTTTTACGTCCAATTTAATCCTATACAGTCTGGTTCGTCATGTTTCGAATTTAAGAGACGAAATAATTCGCTGAGTGGTAACACAGGTCAGTGAGGGCATTGCCGCTGAACCTAATGAATGTGGGTTGATATCAAGATCCCTGAAGGGTTACTTATTTGAGAAGTAAGTCACCCAATTTCAACTATTGTAGGTAGTACATATCCTTCGTTGTTGTATCACTTAGGCGATCCATCACTTAACCCTGCATATTTCATCACCGGGATGTTCTTGCACCTACAAATGAAATATTTGATGATATAAATCAATTTTTCATGTCGAAGATGTCCAGAGATAGCGTTGAATATTTGAGCGCATATAGCACTGCTAGGGAAGATACTTTTGAGAATGGTCTCGAACATGTTTTCACTGTAGAATTTTTCAACAACATTAATTACTCTAGATTGCTTAACCATAGGATCATAATAAATGTTTGGTGTATGATAATGCTTATGAGGAATATTGATCAGACTTTGTGCAATGTAACAAGGCTCATAGTTACTAATCTTGGGAAGCATATCATTGAGGCAAATATGATATCTTGAATCAACGTGTGCCAAAGAGATTTTCATCCCGAGGATGATGATGAGCGACTCGGCGAGATGAAGTTCCCTATCAATTGTTTGAGACAGTTCCCCATATTCATCTCTATGACCATAAATAAGAGTAATGGACATTTTCTCTCACACGTCGGCATCTACCTCCCCTCACATGTATTCAACCATGGTCAGTTAAATGTTGCGCTTACTAGAGTTACCATTGAGAAGGGATTGAACGTAGTAATTTGCAATGTAAAGGGTAATACATATGACACGATAACAAACGTAATTTATAAAGAAGTGTTCGACAAGTTATGAGTTGATTTTATCTTTTATGTGTATTTTATATATGGTTGTGCTCAATTTCACTAATTTACATTATGCACTATTCTACAGGTAGGGATGACTTCCGATGCAATGTTGAAGCGATTAGATCATGCATTTTGCCAGCTTGCAGTTTTTATATGTTTTTCAACTTTGACATGTTATTATACAAATTTATTCATTTCTTATTTAATTTTTTTCTCCATGTCCCGTCGAGTATCGACGGGCCATTAACTAGTGATACTAGTATATACCTATAGAAATTAGTGCACTGAGATGTTGGGGTGGGAAATTGGGAATCTTTGATCCTGATAGCACCCCATGGTCTAAGAGACGGTGGTTGTTGAAATTTTAGACCCAGGTAGCTCCCCGAAGTATTTTTGTATTCTGCAAAGTGATACAGGTCACTTAATTAAACCGCCACGTATATATGACATGTATATAAATTGAACAATAATTCATCCAATGGACCAAACTCAGGCGTTCACATATAAAGTTGTACTCTTTTCGGATGTTTCCATTTTCTATAAAGAAAGTACATACTTGGAAATGTTTCAAATAAGTACCTGGTTCATATGTTAATTTCAATTTATCTATACACTCATTTTAGTGCCCCAGGTCGTACTAATTCACAAAACGGATTTGTTTGGTTTTATTAGGTGAAATAATTGCTCCCGGTGGTACTGTTTGGTAAATAGTATTACTGATATTAGTAGTCTCAATGGTACACAGATACCTGCAGACTTGTTTTACATGCACAATGATTCTCAACAACAATGTCATATCGATCATCACATGCCCAATTCATCGATACGTAGCATTAACTACTAAACATGAACAACTGAAAGCAAAACAGAGAAGAGAAGTACAACTGAAAGAGTTATGTATATGGTTCAGATTATATCAAGATCCTATGTATACAGAATCAACAGTCTAAACGCTAGATTACTACTCTCACCCTCACACAGCTTATAGATCACTGTCTACTAAACACACGCTTTCCACAGGAGAAGATGATATTCTGATAATCGAATGAGAAGCAGTTGCAACAGAGTTCAGTTTATAAACAACCATGCAGATGAACGAAATAAGCAGTAACCGACTAACCATCAGATCAAAGCAATCTGTTATAATCAGACGGTCCTATATAACATTAATTCGAGGACAGACTACTGAGTTTAACTGAGAAGCCATACACTGGAACCGTTTTCCATTGAAGACAAAAGTACAGTTTGGTTTCTCAAAAGGTTGAATAGAAGTAGTAATTAAACACGGTGAAGTTCCCAAGCCCAATTCTAATAAGAAAAATTACAGATAAGCATTAGGAAAAGGAGCATATGTTGACAGAGAGATGGACTCCATCAGGGGATGCCAACCATCGCGGAATGTATAAGGAAAAGGACGACCACGATACTGAATTAACTCAACTGACTTGCTCTCCAAGTTGTAAAGAAATATCTTGTCTCGCAAGCTTAAGACGGCAGTAAGAGGTTCAGATGGAATCAATGCCTCCAATTTCAAATTGATTATGGCCTTGTCAATTGTATCATAAACACAATTCTTCCTCTTCTTGCTTTGAGGGGTATCACTATCATGAACACTCTTATTTCTTTCCTTGCTTTCTAACAACAATATCATGTCCTTGCAGGCAGAATCATTATCAACGGTGTGCATCAATATCCATTGATCTTCAGTTATGGTGGTAGGGTACTTGTAACTGGCATGTCCATCTTTTGGAAGCATCCAAAATTTTATGATTGCACGACAACTGTACACGTTAATACATGTGCCAACCCACACGACTTCATCACTAGGTGTCCTTGTTAAAAATAAGCCATCATTCTTAGCATCGGGTGGCAGCTTCATTAGCTGCAAACACTTTTCATCTCTATTCGAATCGTAGACCATAATATTGAGCTTCCCGGCATGCCAATGAAATACACCATTGCAGACGAACGTATTAAGAATTGTTCTATCAGGGAAATCTTCAGTGCCAACTAATTTTGACATCGTCCATACTTTAGTCTCGGAAGAGTAGCTCTCTATCACCATTGTTTTCTCCTCCTCATTACCATACCCACTGACAATGCCCACAACTCTGAAACTTGGGCCAAGTTCTTGGGTATTATTATCATCACAAAACAATCCCAAATCAAAAAGTCCATGGGTATTGGACGGTGGCAATTCAACATACGTTTTATTCAGGGGGTTCATGACAAAATATCTAGTGTACGCAAGGTAGTTGTAGCAACTAGTTAGGACCAGTCCTCCTGAGGAACTAAATAATTTGGTAAAGCCAGGGGGAATCTGATGGACTTTAGGTTCGTTTGGCTGTACGATGGGCAATATGGTCAAACGGCCACGGTTGCTCATATCCCACACTCTGTTTTGGATGAAAGCAAGTAGACGTCCACTACAGGGCCGCTCACGATAACACTGATGGAAAAAGGGGTCATCAAGTATGCTATTCCATCTCTTTGAGACACACTTGAATTTGAAAATCGACTTGAGAGGCAATAGGACTAGTATGGTCGTTAACAACTCGTCATTCCCCTCAACTTTCTCTATTGTCATCAGTCGGGATTTTTTAATCGAAGATTTCATTCTGCAAAATGGCTACCTCTATCCCTATTCACAAATATTTAAACCTACGATAAGAACAGCAAAAGGCAGATTTAGAACCAGAAAAGCAGAACATTAAAAATAAGGAATTGGACTTTTGACTCTCCAAACATACTCCATACTCTATAATCATGAAGACATCCTATCCTAAACCCAAATGTTTCCCCTAATTTTCCAATAATGTTTCTTCTAAGACTTACTCAAGAGATCAAAGCAAAACAATGTAAGCAAAATCTAAAAATTGAGTTATAGTAAACAATAACTGAATAACATCGGGTATGAATTACTCGATCATGAATCATTGTTCGCATGAATTAGTATAAAATGTTTGAGAATAAGCGAAAATGATAAAGAATAAGTTGTATAGAAAGAGCGGATGATGAAATCGAGTGATTATTTACCTGAAATCCTGTAAACTTGATTGTCTGTGGCAAGGATTCTCAATGAAGAGAAAAATGGAGAAGATTTGGCATTTGAACCATCAGGGTAGGAGAAGAGATGCAGCTAGGCGCTAGCTATAGACTATGGAGGTGTTTGGTGGGAGAGTTTGGGTTCAATTAGCCCTGACTTCATTAACCCACATGTTGTGTTGGACTAATTAAAAGTTGGATATAGAACAAGGAGAGACCAATCAAATATTTTTATTCATAAAAAGTTCAAACAATTTTACACATAGTCTGATTGAATTTATAACTCTGCCTACATGATTCTACCAATACAGTCGGATTGTATTATTTAACTCTACTAATACAGTTGTACCGTATTACATGACTCTACCAATACAGTTGACTGTGACATTTGGACTTTATTTGAAAATACCAAAACACTGTAGTACTTTTTTGCAAACTTGGGTGCAAAATTGGTCTATGGCACCAATTTTCCCTTAAAAGTTTGGGTCTGGGTTAAATAGTACTCCATCAGTCCATGAATGTTGGGTGGAGAACAGAAAGATAGTAATAAAATCGAATCTGAAGGTTATTTGGTTTACAATTGCATTGTCGTGATTTAAAGTATTCTTTTAGATTTTTCCATAGAAGAAGTTGAGGAGCCAAATCACTTGAAACAATTCAATTTGTACAAGGTTAATAAATTAGTTCAAAGTAGGGTTGTTCGAACAGAATGAACTGAACATTATCAGTAACGAATATTTGAATTGTTAATGTTCGGTCTTTCTGTTCATGTTCGTATTTGTTAAAAATGTAAACAACTTGTTCGTGTACTGTTCATTATAGTTTTAGATAATACGAGTTCGTTAGATTGTTCAGTTTGTTTGTTTATGCTCGAAAATACAAAAGAAGTCGAACAAGCAATAATAATCCAAAAAATAAAAAAGTACATTAATAAATACTACTTCTTCCATCCTGTTCAAAGGTTTCCATTGATTTTTTCCGGTCAACCGTCTCCAATTTTGACTACGAACTAATCTTAAACCGCAAGTGTAAAATGTCAAAAATTAGTTCCTAAAGTTTTATTATATTACTTAATTGAACATTTTACACATGTGGGTTACGATTAATTCGTAGTCAAAGTTGTAGCCGTTTACAGTTTATTTGAAAAAAGTCAAACTAGAAACCTTTGACCAAGACCGAGGAGATACTATACAATTACTGTGATGTTATTATATTAGGTTTCAATTTGTATGTATGTTTATTAAAACATAAGTACTATATTATTTTGTTCGTGTTCAATTGAGGTATGCGAATATGTTCGTGAATTATTAGAATGAAACACGAACAGAACATTGACCATACAATACATATTCAACAACTCTTCATGAAAGTTCATTTATAACCCCAGTTAAAATTTCAGAGTTTCAAACCAACAAATAAATTCTCCATTATACCCTCTGCAGGTATTTTTCTTCTTCCGCTTGGTACAGCAGGTGTACAAGCTTTGGAGAGATGCCGCCGATATTCGGGAAGGTGATCGCAGAGTGGTCGACGGAGAAATCAGAAACACCGTTTGTGTATGTTGCAAGTGGTTTAGACGAAGAACCTTGTGCCCTTCGCCTTACAGTTTCCGATTTCAACTCCAACACCTTTCACGTCACCAAGTCTCAGCTAGACCTCGAAGACCTGGTTCGTTACACCCTTCTCACCAATTTCAACTAAATACTAGTGTTTCAAATGCTTAATTGTTCATTTTTATTCGTATTTGATTCAGTTACTGTTATTCAATTCGCGTTATTAAATCAATTTATCAAGGTTATGTATGTGCTTATGTTGGGGAAATGATAGAGAATTGTTATCATATCATATATATAGCTGTAAATATCTTCTGTTAGTAGCTCCAGTGTTGTAAAGCTGCACAATATTATGGATGATGATAGCACTGTTTGGTAAATCGTGAGGTGCTAAACTGATTCAGTATGTAAGGTGTTCGAATTCCAAAAGGGAAGCTCTGTCAGTTTTCAATTAAATTCACAAGGCTTCATAGTGATATATGCATTGTATGTAGCTTGATTGAATGTTGGAGTATTTGGGTTATAACTTGCTTGTTATGCCTTTTGAATTACTTTCGGGGGACAGTGTGTTTATGTGCTTACTGTAATGAGGAAAGCTGGAAGGATAACCAGATAGTACATCATATGGGAGTGATGAGTGTTCCCAGGTGCTAATGTTGGCTGTATTAACCGAAATGCCAGTTAATTTTGAAGCTTTAGATTGATAAACTATCAATTGAAATGATTTTCTCCCACTTTGGTGCTCGTTGTATGATTTTAATCGTTAAACAAGATATTCCCAAATTATAATTTGTTCGTCTGTCAGTCACGTGGTAAAATATAGTGCTTACTGTATCTGTAAGGCGTTTGTGATTTTACTGGATGTTAGACTCCATTTAAATTGGCACATGCACTTCTGTGGTACACTGGATTTGTTTAGTCTGAACATCCAAAAAGGCTGCTAGGCTGATGGTGCAATTTGATCTGAGTGAACCTTTTTTCCATGTTGTTTTTATTTACTATTGTTATTTTTTATTTTGCATTGAAGAGGGATGATATTGGCATTGGTGGTTCATGGTCTGAATTTGTGGACTATACAGCGACCTCATTGGGATCTTCAGATGTGAAGCTTGTTCTGGATGGTTCCCCTGAATCTGGTGGTAAGAGATGCTTTTGTAATTGTAATGATATAATTTTGAGTGTTTATTCCACGAGGAGAATAAAACAACCAGGAATGATTCTACAGGATGTAAAAATTCTTCAAGTTTGGATTCACTTAAATGGTTTTATAAAATTAAAAGAAATTGCAAAACTCAAAAGCATTTACACACTCTCCTTTACCTGCTCCTGCTGTCCAATAGTTCTCTTAATGTTAATGGGGTGGCTCAGTGCCTCACATTTTTATTTTGGAGAGAATTCAAAATAATGACATTCGTGTGTTGTCAGCTTATGCTTTAGTACAGGTGCATGTGTTTCTCTTTTTTTTGGTGATGACATTCGCATATATTGTATATTAGTACTATATTTCTTCCTGTACAGTTCAGTTGCATTATCCAAAAGGGGTATGTTAAACGTAGTACGTTTTTTACTAAACGCATGACACTTTATTAACATATTGCAAAAGGCTCTTTATTTAGTAGAAATAACTAGAAGTGGTCCCATTCTTTTCTTTGTCATAAAACCCCCAACCCCAAATCTTTTAAACTATATGAAAGTATAAACTTGTTAATACCATAAACTATAAAAATAAATTAAAAAAAAAAACCATGTTGAACAAGTATTGGCTAGAATCTAGATTATGGCAAGGATCATGAATATGAAGATGTATGTATTGTTTTAGTTTGATTCTTATAGTCGTTAATGATATTCTATTACGTTAAGATTAGCTAAAATTTGATTAAAACAAAATTAAAAAAATGAAAAAAATTTGGTTTGGCAGCCAAACCGAAAACAGCTTCTTTTTTTTTTTTTTTCCAACCAAAATGTAGTCAATCTTAACATACTAATAAAATAGAATAATTAATAATATCGCTACAAAAACTAAAATTCATAATTTGGTCAATTCATAAATGAAATGAAAGGGAAAAAATCAGAATCCGGCCAATATTTGTACGCCATTGTTTTTATCTTGTTTATGGTACTCCCAAGTATATGCTTTCAAACATTTGCGATTGGGTTTTTTTTTTTTTTTTTTTAACTATGTTTTATGGTACTCCCAAGTATATGAAAAAAAAAAGGGGCCAGTACTAATGTTTCTAATAAATACAGGGTATTTTGCAATATGTTAAAAAAGTGTCATGCGTTTAGTAAAAAGTATTTTGCATTTAACATTCCTGTATTCCAAATTAGGTTGTTGTAACTCAAGTTTGCCAAGTCAAAATCACATGCCTCAACAATGAATTATTTACCAAGCAGTAGTATCTGATATTGGTGTTTCTCTGCCTTAGGGGCCTTAGCAAGGGTGAGATTTGATGTGATAGTTCTGCTTGTTTAGATTAGGAATTGCATCCCATTGTTATGCTGTGTACTTGTATTCAGGAAATAGTGGTTGGTGCTATTAGCAGCTTCCTTCATTGTACCTTTTCATGTTCCTGCATTTCATTTAAAATAGTAAATAGTTACTCCTATAGTGTCCGGACTGTAATTTCCTTATATATTCACAGACATGACTAGTTGTCTGTCAACCAAATTATATCCCGTCGTAGAAAATACTGTAAAGTGCAGAAAGGGCAGTTCTTCAGGTAGTTATTGATTTGCAACGGATTTTGGATGTTCATATAACATGGTGTTTGGTTCTGTTTTCTTCTTTCCTTTCTGTTCACTGGGATTTTAGACTCTGAAACATTCTGCAACCTATGAACTTGGACCAGCCAGGAAAACTGCACCCTTTATCCACCCTATTTGTCTTCCTGATTTCTGTCAACTTCACTAGACAAGACAAGGTTGCTGGGCCAAATCCACTTTTGTCTCCTTAACTTTCAAGTTCAGACATTACTTTGTACTTGTACGCAAGGGTTCTTTTGTCCAACGTTGCATAAAACATCTGAAGTGCCATGGGCGTGACATTTTCTGTCTCAAAAGGAAATTTCCATTATGCACATAAGCAATTATGTCTATCTCTCTAGACTCTACGTCATGCATTTATCAGTTTATGACTGCGTGTGCCCATTTTAAACAAAAGTGCATGTCCTGCTTTAGGTGCTTCTCGCGCAAAATTAATTGCCCAAAAAGCAAAAGGAATGCCACGAATCTCTATTCCTCTCTCCAAACTTGTTGATGGAGCTGCAGGTGAGGCGATAGCAAAGCTCTCATTGGAGCTCTACAAAGATTACAGGGACATGAAGTCTTCGCTTGCAAAAGGTTTGTAGAAAACTTCTTGTTTATCATCCCAGGCTAGCTGTTTGATGTGTGGATATTGAGTAGAGCGAGGAGAAGATTTGGGAACACAAAATGTGGCCAATATTTGACACTATACTCTATTGTATATAGCATGACCACAATGCGAGTGCGGAGATTATTTGGGAACACAAATACGGTTGTTTTTGTATGGCCAATGTTTGACACTAACTTTATTGTATTTCGCATGACCATGGTGCTATAGTTTTAAGTTTCCATGCTTAAGTCATGAGTGCCATCATCATGTGAACCCTTGTTGCTGTCTTCATTTATTTATTATTATTTTGCACTAAGAGACAGTAACTTTTTGCATCTGTGTGTGTTCAGAGCAGTTAAGCAATTATCAGTTGACGAAAGCTGTAGCTGCTGAAAAGGTACACCTACCCGCCCCTTAGATAATCTTTTCAGTTTCACCATCTTTTAGATTTCCGTTTAATAGAGTGCATGTTTTCAGTTGAGGTGATTAGTGCATTGGCAACTTTGAGACCTTTCTAGTACTATCTTGGAAAGTCCCGAGAAATGTTGTCGTGATGATGCAGGCACTGCTTCTTCTTCTTCTGCTCCTCCTCCTCCTCCTCCTCCTCCTCCTCCTCCTCCTCCTCCTCCTCCTTTCTAATCCAAGCAAGGCACCAATTTCTGTTGATGCTCCAGTCCTACACCAGTCCTATACCCTTGCTTCCTGATCTGCTGCTCGAGGACATCTTGCTATTGATGTACATGCCTTGCTCATATAGATTACATTACTCCTGGTCATCTCTTTGTTCGCTGGACTTTTAGGACTAGTTACTTAGAGATGCCTCTTGTTTATCTATTGCACCATCTTCTAGTAGACCCCTGCCGGACCTTTTGACTTTGGCTTTAAGAGAATACTAGCTGGATCTTCTCCTCTAATGTGCACGAGCTTTTTGCAAATCTCAATCATTTTGTTTTGGGTAATGATTTTTCATGGTTTTCAAATTAAGATTATGCAGGATATCTCTGGTCCACCATAATTCTCGGCACGAAATGGGTTTTGGACTCTTCAAGCCTTATGCATGTTCATCAGTTGACTTGTACAAATGATATTTTTTCAGGAAAAGAGCGATTCTCTCCAGAAGCAGTTGGACATGTTACTTCATCCGAGAAAGGGCAAGTTTCAGAAGATAAATGGCACAGACAATTCAGATTCTACATCTGTTATTGCCTCACAAGATTCTCCAGGTATTTTTTCTTTGGTAAATGAAGTGTTTCATGATGTAAAATGTTTATTTGTTTTTACTTTAGGGAGTTATATATAGACTATGTTTACCAAAACTAACCGAGTTAGGTAACTGGAAGCTGATTAGGTTGCTGAAATTGAGAGCTAATAAGCTACCTAATCTTGAGGGAGGTGTTCAATAAAAGGACTGGGTTTACTATACCACATTGTATACCATCTCCCTTTTAGCAAATTAGCCAACAAGGCAGCTGATTTGCTAAATACTACTAGAAGATAAAGAGTTAAAGACAGATAAGCTTGCTTATTCTAATAGTAGCTTAATTCCACTAGCTTATAAGCTAATAATAACTAGGCATTTGTGTAACATGCTTATTTAGACAAACAATCAAATAAACTTAGTTAACTTAAAAGCTAGCTGATAGGTTCACCAGTAGGCAGAGGAATATATGACTTATTGCTGACTGATTGTTGACCTATATTTCAGCGAGTATCAACGTGCACTTGATATTTTAGGAGGGATCGATCAAACCTCTCTGCCGCATGATGTTTGTTTGCTAGGACTTTTAGCAAACTTTAGGCTGCTTCTGATATTTGTATTGATTGATAATTAATGGGAGGTAGTGACTAGTGCAACTAAGTAGCTCATAAGTTTGAAACAACCTTGGAGGTTTAGAAATTGAATGATCTAACCAACTGAGCACGTAACTCGTAGATAGCCTGTTTCTGGGCTGAAAGATGTTTTTTGTATGTAGATAACCTTGGAGGTCATTGCCCCAGTGCATTTTTTCACTATTTTTGTCCCATTTAACTTTTCTTGCTGTAAATAATTAGTAACATGTATATTGCAGTTAAGCAGGCTGCAAATAGCCCAGGGCCACCAAAACCCAACCGCGTCGTCCCGGCATTCCGGAGGTGAATATTATGTCCTAATTTGTTTTATTAGTTTCATGACAGTTTGGTTTGCCAATTCAGATCTTGTTGTTGCAGGTCTAAAGTAAGAGGAGCAGTTTTACAAGACACTGAAGATGACTAATAGAAAGTAGAGTGAAATTGATTCCACATCTTGCTGTATGCCATGATTAGTGGGCATATTTCATCGTACATATTTCACTATGGAAGTATGAGATGCCGGAGTTCAACCAGCCAGCTGAAAGATCATAACATATTTTAAAGAGTTTCTGCAAACTGCATTGTATCCGTTGTAAGTTGTAACCTATGAATATTCACATAATAAGTTTATTTTTCTACCGAAAAGTAGAGATCATGAATTGTCGTGGAGAATCTTAAAAATCTCTCTGCGGGCAAAGGTTTCCTGCCCACTTTCCTTTGAAATCTCATTTACATTACTGCTGTTCTGGCATTATTGGTTGTCATTTATAACATCAAGTAATATCAATCCTAAAATGACAATGATAAATAAATCAACATTCTATGCCTTTGCTTGGACCGAGGTCTTGTTTTGGTTGACCACTTGTCTGCAGCATTTGTTGTTCTTCGTTATCAACTTGTGCAACTCAGCCAGATGAATAAGCACCTTATTGGTCCACCTGATTTGCGTTTCCCATGGCCAAGGGACAATTCACAAGGTACCATGCCTTTCTCAACCGAACTGCATGGTGGAAAGTTGATCAGGTAAAATGCTTGTGTTTCTGCTTTTATTTAGATTCGTGTATAAATTAATTTCAATTTAGCGTTCTATTGAATTATTATATATTGTTATGGTTCTGATTTTCACAGTCGAAACTGTACACCAAAAAGTAATTCTATACTTGCAATTTACTCTTGACAGTGTATTTTCTCTGGGTTGCTGTTATACGGCGCACAACGCTAAGAGCATAATAAACTGAAAGCATACCTGGTCGTTTTGTTGTCATCATCACTTGTGTTTGTTTTCGTAATTGTCCAGTTCCTTTTTGCTGCAAGACATATCATCTTCCACCAATCCAGGAAGCCTTCTGATGGTGGCTCGCTGTATCTTCTGGAGGTTTTCCTTCGCCTGGATCTCGAACTCATAGATACAGGTAGGAACATCTTTAGTTGCAAAGATTCACTCTCCATGCTCTCTGACCTACTTACTCGACGACCACTGTCACTTTTAATTCTTTTCTTAAACGCAGCTTCTTTCTTTTGCTCCATTTTCTTCTCGTTCACTGATCCTAGTCTCTTCTCTTGCAGCTCTTCCCTGTTCTGCTCACTATCAACAATATCTTTTAGAGACAGTTCATAAGCAGATTCTGGCATATCCTTGATCATATCCAACATCTGCTGTCTACCATCCACAATAGCTTGTCGCCGTGACCCTGGTGATGGACCGCTGTAGTGGTTGAGCCCCTGCAACCAAGGTGAGGCTTCACGCCTATAAGGCACTTCCCTCTTATAGCCTGTTCGTTCTTGTGTCCAAAGCGGAGGAGAATTAGGATACTCATCGCATATTTGGATTTGAAACTCCACATCTTCAGAAAGGGTTTGCTCTGCAGGTACCTTTTCTTCCCAAAACTCGAATTCAGTTGATCTTGCCATGGTGTGAGGCGGTAAATGGTAACGATTCAAGAGTCAGGCAATTTAGTAGGAATTAGAGGTATGGAAATTTATGAGGTTATGGTTTATTTAGCAGCAAATTAGTCAATGGAGTTTTCCACAAGAATTGTGTTTCTGCCGTTTATAAGGGGCAATGCATGACTACATGAACTCTTTCTTATTTTCCAAATGTCTGGTCCAAAGCACCAAATGCATTTTTCAGTTTGTCTTATTTTATTGGACTAGTAGGACAAGCTGAACTTTCAGGCAGGCTTTCTTTCCTTTTCATTATATTTATTTATTTATTTTGATATATTTACATTTTTTTCCTTTTCAAATAGAAGTGATAGCATCAGCAGGCTTTTGTTTAACGCATTCTTACCGAGCAGTTCGTCGAATTTTTATGCTATTGTGAATAGCCTTTTGTTTGGTCTCGGGTAAATGGAGAAATAGACAAGTGGGAATCACATCTCATGTAGAAACTTGGCTATTATTTTGGATTCTTTCGCAGTTTCGTTTATTTTTAAGCACTCATATATTTGAAAAAGTAAATTTCATAACTTCATTCGCAGGAGAGAGCCAGAGATATAATAATTAATTTGGATTTTTTTGGCAGTTTCGTTACCTTTCAAGCCATAAATGTTGTGTAACTTCTTTTTGGGTCTTTTTAAAGAAATATGTTTATAGTGGGTGGTTAAGAAGTAAGAAAGAAAAATGATAAAAGAATGTAAAACCGTAAAAGTAGGTTATACGATGCTAGATAATAAAGTAAGAAGAATAGTGGTTAGTGGGGTTTACTTTTTTTTGTTGTATTGAATACTATGTGACATTATTAAACGGACGTAAATAAAAGGAAAGTGAGACAATAAT
Organism: Plantago major; assembly: GCA_026545765.1. Taxonomy (NCBI): domain Eukaryota; kingdom Viridiplantae; phylum Streptophyta; class Magnoliopsida; order Lamiales; family Plantaginaceae; genus Plantago; species Plantago major. The sequence goes on along the minus strand of CM048840.1, from coordinate 24,854,108 downwards.
ATGCGGATGGAACGGAGGGAGGAAGTAGTAACTAACTGTACTAAGTTTATGAGATTCTGAACCTGAGATGCAAAAAAATCTCAAAAGGATAAATTGGCTTCGGAACAGTCATTTACTATTATGACTTGGGATAAAATACTATACTGTACGTGATAATTTTGTAAGCAATATATATGTAACTGCGTGATAGAGGTGCAATGGAAATGTCAGAGTAGACTACACTCTGATAGGTTCAGAATTCAAACTATAGCTTTGAATATAATTTGTGGTCTGAGTTGAGTCATGCGAATAAGTATGAAAGGGAATTGATATATACAGAACAGTTGTGTTAAGTGTTAAGGCCTAAGGGCAATTAAAAGTGTAATAATATCATTTTTTTTTGACCTTTTCGTTACAGCTTCGTCATGCCAATAACTCAAAATTATTTCTTCCCAGTACTCAGTAATTTATGAACAGGCCGACCCGTAATAAGTAGTGTTCCAAACATACCGTAAAGTCCTCTTTTACTTTTGGAACACCTATGTGCTTAACTAAAACTTACTAGTAAAATCCTTTGTGCAGAGATGAGAGAACACTGGAATATCGTATTATTCCCGTTGGATTAGGTAGCTTTTTGTTTCTAATGACAATAACAGGTATTGGCGTTCTGTTTTATTTACTCTATCCCGGTCAAAACTTTCAATTTTACCATTTTAGTTGTCCCATACAAAGCTTCCCCTTTCCATTTTTGGTAATGAAAACACCTATACTACCTAATCAATACCCTCATAATACATTCTTATTTACAACTTAACAAACCCACTATCTCATTTTTATTCATTCTTTATTCTTTCTTTATTTAAATAATAAACTTTTCACTTATCAATCCACTGTTAACTTTTAATCATTCTTTATTAGATTTTCATTTAAATAAAATTTAATACTCCCCATTTCCTTATTTGGTTGACAAAAAATCAAACGAAAAGCTATTACCGGGACGAAGGAAGTAATTAATAGTCGGCATACTGCAAAACGACACTAATGGTGAAAATTAGTTCTCAAGTAATTAGTCATCATTTGATAAGGACACTGATAATATGAATAAGAAATATACAATAATGCATGTATAAAGAATTAAAATATTCAATCAAAGTAAACGGATACGTCCAAAATAAACAAACTAGGACTTGAAAAATAAAGAACAGACGTTTTTGATTTTGAAGTGTTTGGTGATACTGATACATTTGTTATTGTCACACGAGTCGCGAGTCAATAAGTCACACATCCACTTTGTTCCTCGTGTCTCTCTTGCTTCTTTGAAGGTTTGAACGAGTTTAGAAATGGAAAAACTAAAACGGATTAATAGATCAAAACTTCTTTATATGTTGTGTGATATTTCTAATTTGTTGGGGGTGAATTTTTTCTCGATCCGTATTTGGCTTAGTTTGTGAACCAAATCATCTGGTCACGAACCACTCCTGTATAGGATTGGAAATCAACCTGAACATTCAAATTAAGGCAGTCCATTCTCATTGGGTGATATATGTCCAACATCTTTCATTTGGTCTACAAGACTAGAGCAGTAACGCATGCATATCATTGTCCAGAGACTGCAAAATGTTCTCAGGTACAAATACATGTTCTGTATTGTTTATCTCTGCCCGACTACACCCTGCATCTTTCTTTAGATCAATGCGATGCATAATGCTTCTAACTTGCCTTACATCTTCCTGTCTAGCTACCGCGTAAATATCTGACATAACTACATGTGTTCTGGTATTTTCATGTTCCAGCTTAATCAGCACTTCTGCTGCTCTTTTCGCAAGTTTCCGTGGAGGCGACATAGAACCTAGTAGAGCACCCTATATACAATTCGAACCATTTTTTCTATCACCACCTGCTGAGCCTATTCTTCCGCCCAAGCAAATCCACTAGATCATATAGTGTTCTAAGCTTGATTGGGATTAGGCCAAAGTCCAAACTCCTTTCCCATCTTGTCAAGGAACCAAAGACCTTCAGATTCTAAGCCTAATTGGTTGCAAGCAGCTGACAACCCTCCAGTGAAAACATATATAAATGGTGTGAATTTCGTTTCGTATGCCTGCTAGCTAGATCACTTGCACATTAGCCCTTAATTTTTGATTTATCACATAGTATTTATTGGTATGCAATCACCAAGGGTTTGATTATAAGCAAAATCGATTCTACGTTAGATATTTAGTGTATAGAACTAAAAAAAAGAAAAACAAAAAACCCCCCTCTTCTTCAACCCTTTTACCCACCATCTTCAACCAACAACCACCACCACTGACCAGGCATGCACGGGGTAGACACATTAAGGAGGGTCCTTCTTTGGATCTTGAATCACCGAAGACAAACTAAATTCCGGTTTGAAAAAACCTGTTAGAAAAAAATTGAAGATCCTATGGAGCAGTTAGATAAGCTCCGAGGAAGCTTTTAAAAGCAAATCCGCAACAGCGTCATTGGAGAGCTGTTTAATAGGTCAATTTGAGCTGTTTTGGAGCTCCACGGGGTCTTACTTCCTCCGTCCCAACCAAACTTTCCATTTTACCATTTTTAGCGTTATGGTCCGTTTCTATTTTTGGCAATCCTTACTCCAACTATAATCTTAAATATATTGAACTTTTAACACAATACAATTCAGAAAGTAAAGTCACCACAAAATCTCAAACCCCACATCATTATATTAATCTAAAAGTAATAGTATTACCTTACTTTTCCGACCCAAAAGGAAATAGGAAGCTTCGGACACGGCGGAGGAAGTACTAAATATTTTTCTTGCTTTTGTTGAGAATTAGAATATTTTGAGGAAGTAATAGTATTACCTTACTTTGCAATTTTGTTAATAAAAAAAGGAGTTTCGCTAGATTTAATTTTTTTGAGGGGCCATGTTGTAATGAAATGAAAGTTTGTAATAAAAATGTTAATTGTAACTTATACATGGATGAGGTTAATCATGTGGGCCCACTATAAAATATAGTCAATTGAAAATGATTTAACTAATATTTAAAATTATTTAAAATACACAAATATCGAAAATGGTATTGAAAAACATGAGCAAAATTAGTGTCCATAAAATATCATATTGTTGACACCTAAATGTATTTTATTGAGAGAAAATAGAGAAGAAGAGAATAGGGTTTATTCTGATATGATAATGAGAGAGTACAAGCATGTATTTATACAATATAAAGAAGCTTCTAGAGAGCCCATAACAATGGGCTATAATGATTCTAACCCAATACTAACTCTTGTACATTTATTCTCTAACACTCCCTTTAAATGAACATGAGTTAGTGATAGTTGGTACGCGAGATATACTGCCTCGTTAAAAACCTTGCTAAGAAAAACCCAGTGGGATAAAAACTTAGTCAAGGGAAAAAGAGTGCAGTGCGTATCCAACTCCCCTGATTAGAGTATCACTTCAATTCTTTGAGTCGCCTCATCCCAATCTTTCGAACCAGTCTCTCGAATGATGGAGGTGGAAGTGATTTGGTAAATAAGTCCGCCAAGTTGTCAATTGAACGAATCTGCTGAACTTGAATGGATCCTTCTTCTTGTAAATCATGAGTGAAGAAAAACTTTGGTGATATGTGCTTTGTCCGGTCACCTTTGATGAAGCCTCCCTTCAGTTGAGCTATGTCGCATTGTCCTCATATAACACAGTTGGAACTTCCTTCTTGAATGTAAGACCACATGTATCTCGAACATGTCCGATTAAAGATCTTAGCCAAACACACTCACGACTTGCTTCATGAATTGCTAAAATTTTTGCATGATTAGAAGAAGTAGCAGATAAAGTTTGCTTAACAGAACGCCATGAAATGGCTGTACCTCCACATGTAAACAGATAACTTGTTTGAGATCGAGCTTTGTGCGGATCAGACAAATATCCCGCATCGGCATATCCAATTAATTCTGGATTGCTACATTTTGGATAATACAATCCCATATCCATTGTGCCTCGTAAGTATCGAAGTACTTGTTTAACTCCAGTCCAATGTCTTCGAGTTGGAGAAGAACTATATCTTGCTAGTAAATTAACAGCAAAAGCTATATCAGGTCGAGTATTGTTAGCAAGATACATCAGTGCGCCGATAGCACTAAGATATGGCACTTCAGGGCCAAGAAGTTCTTCATCATCTTCACGAGGTCTAAATGGGTCTCTTTTCACATCGAGAGACCTTACAACCATGGGGGTATTTATCGGATGAGCTTTATCCATATAAAATCGTTTCAACAGTCTTTCCAAATAATTGGATTGATGGATAAGCGTGCCATTTGCCAAATGCTCGATTTGTAGACCCAAACAATACTTTGTTTTCCCAAGGTCTTTCATTTCAAATTCATTTTTCAAACAATCGACTGCCTTTGCTAACTCTTCAGGAGTTCCAATAATATTCAAGTCATCGACATATACAACAATAATGACAACTTTCGATCCTGATCGTTTAATGAAAACGCATGGACATATAGGATCGTTTGTATAGCCTTCATTTTTCAAAAATGTGCTCAAACGATTGAACCACATTCATTCCGATTGTTTTAATCCATATAAGGATTTATTCAACTTAATTGAATAACCATCTCGGGATTGTCCTGCGGGCACTTTGAATCCCTCAGGAATTTTCATGTATATGTCATTTTCCAATGAGCCATACAGATAGGCTGTAACAACATCCATAAGACGCATTTCGAGTTTCTCATATGTAGCCAGACTTATCAGATAGGGAAATGTAATCGCATCCATCACAGGAGAATACGTCTCTTCATAATCAATTCCAGGTCTTTGAGTAAAACCTTGTGCGACAAGCCTTGCTTTATATCTTGCAATTTCATTTTTCTCATTTCTTTTTCGCACAAATACCCATTTGTATCCAACGGGTTTTACACCATTTGGTGTACGGACGACAGGTCCGAAAACTTCGCGTTTTCCAAGAGAGTTCAATTCTGCAGTAATTGCCTCTTTCCATTTTGGCCAATCATCTCTACGACTACATTCTTTTATAGATGTAGGTTCAAGATCCTCATTTTGTTCCACAATATCGCGCGCTACATTATATGAGAATATTGTGTCGACGTCGATTTCATTTCGGTTCCATGTCTTTCTATTCACGATATAATATATCGAGATCTCTTCATTTTCAACAATTTCAGGTACCTGAATCTCTTTTGCATTGTCGTGTGACTCATGAGGAGTCTTTTCACTCTCTTCTAGAGCTTTTTCCTCTAACGGGCCATTATTAGCTCCTTTCCGTTTTCGAGGATTTTTATCTTTGGAACCAACTGGTCTCCCACGCTTCATGCGTGCCTTATACTCATTTGTAATTTGCCCTTCAGGCACTTCAATTCTATTTGGAGCATTTGCAGCTGGAATATATGATTTCGTAACTCTTTTTGGATCAGCGAATGAGTCTGGCAGTTGATTCGCAAGAGTTTGTAAATGAATTATCTTTCGAACTTCATGTTCACTTTGATTTGTTCGAGGATCAAAAACAGATAATGATAATGCATTCCACGATATATTACTTCCCAACTTTTCCAACTGCTTTGTTTCTCCCCCCATTGTTGGAAAGTTTGATTCATCAAACTGGCAATCAGCAAACCTTGCCGTAAATAAATCTCCAGTAGATGGTTCTAAATACTTGATTATCGAAGGAGATTCATATCCAACATATATCCCCATTCTTCTTTGGGGTCCCATCTTTGTGCATTGTGGTGGAGCAATAGGCACATAAACCGCACATCCAAATATTTTCAGATGAGATATATTTGGTTGATAACCATATACCATTTGCATGGGGGAGAACTTATGATAGCTTATTGGCCTGATGCGGACAAGTGTCGCAGCATGTAAAATTGCATGTCCCCATGCTGATGCAGGGAGTCTAGATTGCATAAGTAATGGCCTTGCAATTAATTGGAGGCGTTTAATAAATGATTCAGCCATACCATTTTGTGTATGAACATGTGCAAAGGGATGTTCAACTTTTATGCCAATTGACATGCAATAATCGTTAAATGCTTGCGATGAAAATTCAGCAGCATTATCAAGGCGAATGCTCTTGATTGGAGAATCAGGAAAGTGTGCTCGTAAGCGAATTATTTGGACAAGCAGTCTTGAAAATGCCATATTACAAGTAGATAATAAGCACACATGTGACCATCTCGTAGACGCATCTATCAAAACCATAAGATATCTGAATGGTCCAGATGGTGGTTGTATTGATCCACATATATCTCCATGAATTCTTTCAAGAAAAGAAGGACTTTCATATCCAACCTTTTCAAATGATGGTTTTGTAATCAGTTTGCCTTTTGAGCAAGCACCACATGAGAATTCCTTGTTGTGGTAAATCTTTTGATTTTTCAATGTATGACCACATGAATTTTCAATAATCTTTCGAATCATCATTGATCCGGGATGGCCCAATCAGTCATGCCAAACTTTAAAATTGCTATCAATTTGCTTTTCCATAGCATATGTTTCAATTGCTCTAATCTTAGAGTAATATAAGCCAGGGGACAATTCCGGTAGTTTTTCCAATACATTTTTCTTACCGGATTTCACTGTTGTGATATACACTACAAGAAATCTGGCATTTAGCGACGGACGTTAGCGACGGATAGATTCCATCGCTAAATAGCGACGAATCGCTACTTTTAGCGACGGAATGGAGACGGATTGAGCGAATCCGTCTCTACTCCGTCGCTAATATAGTGTCGGACGTTTTTCCGTCGCCAAATAGCGACGGATAAAATAATCCGTCGTTATCTAGGGACGGATATTAATTCCGTCCCTAAATAAGTTGACCAGATTAAAAAACAAAAAAAAAAAAAATTGTAAATAGCGACGGATCGCGATCCGTCACTAAATAGCGACGGATTTTAGCGACGGATAGCGATCCGTCGCTAAAATGTTAATACCATTGGGCAGTAGCCCATTTCTTCCCCATTTTTCTTCCTTCTTCCTTCTTCCTTCGCCATTTCCAATTTTCCGACCAAATCTCGACCGTTCCGACCAATTTTGGAGTCTTCTCGAAGCTCGTGGGACAAGGAGCTCGTGTGGTCAACCAATTTCATCTTTTCACCAGCTAAATCGAAGGTATTTTGGCTAAAACCTTAACTTTGCCAAATTTGGGAATTTTGTTAATTTTGACTAATTTGAGCAATTGAACGTTTATTGTAAGTATGTAGTAGTTAGTTTAGCTTATATTACGTAGTGTGTTAACTTTGAGATGTTCAATTGATATATTGATTGTGAATTTGGATTTTTAGTATAATGTTAGAATGTTTGGAAGTATGTAGGGTTGTTAATTTGATATTTTCGTATATGCAGTAGGATTAGAAAGATTTAGTTGAGTGTTTTGGAACCCTTACTTGTTGACAAATTTGGGAATTTTGTTAATTTCGACTAATTAGATCAATTGTATGTTTATGGGAGATATAGTATACTAGCTAGTTAACTTTGTGCAATTGATATATTGATTGTGAATTTGTATTGTTAATTATTATAATGTTAGGATGTTTGTAATTAAGTGCGTAGTAATTTTGATTCGATAAATTCGTATATATACACACTAGATTATGAAGATTTAATTAAGTGTTTTGAGATTATTTGGTGATTATATTAACGTAAAATGCATCTTATAAATCTAATAATTGTAGACGTGTCAGGCTAATCATATAATTATGAATCCCGATCGTTCATGGATGTACCGTCGCATAGTGAATGGCAGAATTCAGTCTAGTTTTGTGGAAGGGGTTGAATCCTTCATCACTTTTGCGCTTACACAAACTACTTGTTTGAGTGGTATGTTAGCCACTAAGCTTGTTTTGATGTGTTAGTCACCATTTATGAACTTGTTGTGTCGTTTGAGTGATATGTTAGCCACTGAACTTGGGTGATATGTTAGTCACCATTGTGTTAGTCAATTTTGAGCCGCATGATGGTACGGGCACTGCCAGACATCACTATGGGTCGCGAGCTATTGTTACAGATCACGTGATGGAGGTTAGTAAATATGTTGTTTATGACTTGGAATATGATACATAACAGTTTTTAGCTTTCATTTCAATCAACTAACTACTTGTTTGCACATATGTTTTTTTAGGCCAATAAAGGACAGCCGAAGAGTGCTCTGTACCACTTCAAGAAGGCTAAGCTGAAGAATGGCATCCGGGTCGACGTGAGGGCGTATTATGATACGCTTTTTCTTAAGGTTAATTACATGTGTATTTGAGTATTTTAAAATGATTCCTAAAATTACATCTCATTTCGTATGCAACCAACAATTGCAGAGTGAGGTCGAGAGGAGGATGGACGAGAGGATGATCGACGGTCATGAGCTGTCAATTGAAGAGCAAGACCAGATCTTCTTCGAGGTCAACCCAATGGGTGACAAGGGTCGAATGTATGGATTGGGAAGTTTAGGCCCTTCCATGAGTTCTGGTAGCTTCTCAGTGTCCCAGGGATCAGGATCGCGATCTAACCTCTACACGCAGCAGCAGGTTAACGATGCTGCGTGGTTAACGAGATGATGACTCCTCTCCAACAGGAAATAGCTGCGACCAAGGCAGCTTACGATCAAGTGCTTGAGGAACAAGCTCGTATGGCCAAGCGGATGGACGATTTGACCCAGATGTTCAGTAGCTCTTCCCAGTCTCACCCACCGCCTCCTCCCGATTATCCTTAGTTACATCAGACATGTTATGGATAATTTGACACTATTTCACCATCTAATTCTTGTTTCGGATTATTTGTAGATAATTTATATTGTTTCGGATATATTAATGCAATTTAATTGTTTCGGGTATATTATCTATGACTACATTATGTGAAAAAACAGGTGAAACAAAAATATTTAAAAAAAAAAAATTTTAAAACAGTGAATTTAGCGACGGATTTTTTCCGTCGCTAAATCCACAACTAAGCCGGCTTAGTTGTTGATTTAGCGACGGAAAAAAAAATCGCTAAATCCGCCTCTAATTAGAGCGGATACAAAATCCGTCGCCAATGCGGATTTAATCGTCAACGGATTAATCCGTCGTTATTTAGCGACGGAATTTCTATCCGTCGACAATAAAAATTGTGACGACTGTTTTGGAGACGGAGGGTGATCCGTCGCTAAGGATTTAGCGACGGATAATTCCGTCGCTAAAACTCGTTTTTTTTGTAGTGATAGAGAAATTCTTTGCCATTTGCACTCATAGTCTCAACATGATATTCATTCCGTCGAATATTTTTAAAGCTCAACAAGTTTCGCTGAGACTGAGAAGAATATAATGCTTCTTCTATGGCAACCATTGTCCCATTTGGTAGTGTTATTTTCGCTCTACCAGAGCCTTCAATCAATTTCGCACTACCAGAAATTGTATTTACATTCGCTTGCCTCATCGACAAGTAGTCAAAGAACTTGACATCGTTGAATATGCTGTGTGTTGTTGCACTATCAGCTAGGCATATTTCCGCCTCATTTGTCTCGGATATTTTCATATTATCTTTAAGAAATAGAATAAGCAACATAAATAAAAGGAAAAACTTGATTTTATTTCAATGACAAAAATCCTAAGCTACCAAAAAGGTACATCATAAATGCTAGAAAATTCAAATCCTAAAGTTCTTGAAAAAGAGCAAATCCTAAATGCAAAAAGAATAAATCTTAAGCTACTTCAAAAATAAACAACTCAAATTTGGGTACTTCCATCATCATTCTTGGTATCACTTGCCCCTTCAGGGAACTCAAAGAAATCATCAGGTATTTCACTTTTGTATCCATGATCTTTAAAGAAATCAGACACATCGAAATGTGTAGCATCATATGGGCTACGAGTGTATTGTCTTCAACAAAATTAGCTTCAGCCTTCTTTTCTCTAAGTGATGCTTGGTAAAGATCCACAAGATGTTGAGAAGTATGACATTTACATTCCCAATGGTCATTCATACCACATTTATAACACTTTTCATCAACATACTTCCTTTGCCATGCCCAGTTTTGGATCCTTCACCCTTTTGGTGGTGGTTTGCATTATGATAGCTATTGTTTTGACGATATCCTCCACGACCACGTCCATAACCACGACCAGAGTTATTATTTGGACAAAATCCTCCACGTCCACGCCCATAACCACGACCAGAGTTATTATTAGGACGAAATCCTCCACGTCCTCGTCCATGATTGCCAGGATTGGAATTTCTTCCATTAAAAGATGTCACATTCGCTTCAGGGAATGGATCAGTACCACTTGGGCGTGTTTCATGATTTTTCAGCAAGAGCTCATTATTTTGCTCAGCTACTAGAAGGCATGAGATCAACTCAGAATATTTTTTGAAGCCCTTCTCACGATATTGCTGTTGCAACAGCATATTAGATACATGGAAAGTGGTGTATGTTTTTTCTAGCATGTCATCCTCAGTGATTGTCTCACCACATAACTTCAACTTGGAAGTGATTCGGAACATCGCCGAATTAAAATCATTCACAGATTTAAAATCTTGCAGACGCAAGTGAAGCCATTCATATCGGGCTCTAGGAAGTATCACCGTCTTTTGGTGATCATACCTTTCTTTCAAATTTGTCCAAAGTCCCACCGGATCTTTGACAGTAAGGTATTCGGTTTTCAAACTTTCATCAAGATGATGGCGAAGAAATATCATCGCTTTAGCTTTATCTTGGCTGGTTGACATGTTACCAACCTTGATTGTCTCTCCTAGGCCCTTGGCATCTAGGTGGATTTCTGCGTCGAGAATCCATGACAAATAGTTCTTTCCACTGATATCTAGTGCCACAAATTCGAGATTGCTTAAATTCGTCATAGCTCTACAAAAATATGCAACACTTATTAGTATGGTCAGATTTGATACATAATAAGTAATTTGACATATAGACATACAAAGTAAGGTGACATCATGCACAAATAAATCCTGACACACACACTGATAACATGCTTAATTAATTAATGATGTAGTGATGAAAAGACAACAAACAACTGACACACATGCATACTCGGGATGACATATACATGCACTAAATGGACTGACACACACAATATGTTGATTGTAGGCACATGCATACTGAAACCTTTCCCGTTTACTGATGTCCATTACCTTGTCCTTTCCGTGTGATTGAGTGATCGGACGACATGCCTTTTTTTTTTTCGTACGGAATTCAGGGTTTTAGGAATCTCAGTTGGTTGAACACTTTCGTGCTGATAACGTATTGAGAGAAAATAGAGAAGAAGAGAATATGGTTTATTCTGATATGATAATGAGAGGGTACAAGCATGTATTTATACAATATAAAGAAGCTTCTAGAGAGCCCATAACAGTTGGGCCTATAACAGTTCTAACCCAATACTAACTCTTGTACATTTATTCTCTAACATATTTTATTTTGTCATGTACATTTACTTTTATTTATTGTTTTCACAGAACTTGATACATTATTAAAAGATAAATCTATCTTACATCTAAAAAATAAAAAAGTATTACGTTCATACACAAATTACACATTACGACATTTTTACATTTTATCATTTATATTAATTTTTCAAATAAAACTACGCGTCAATCCTAACGTCTAAACTCTGAAGTTCTACGGGACAAAAGTAGTACTTCCTCCATCCCACCCGAATCTTCCCATTTACTTTTTGGAGTGAGAAAAATAAGGATGAATTACTTTTTTATTAAAATGATGCTGCGTGATTGAAATTTTGTGTTGAAGTTACTTTTTGTTGGATTTTGTGAAAAATTGAATATATTAAATATTATAGTGGAATTACGAATTGACAAAAATGAAAAGGGAAAGCTTTAAATGGAATGATAAAATGTGAAGATTTGGCCGGGAGAGAGAAAATAATATCTCTATATTCTCAATATATTCTGCATATGACGAATACTCGTTTTAGCTTTCAAATTCAAATTAAGCAACCTAAACCTAGCTCGAGGTGGATTATTATGTAATTTTATTAAACAAATGTACTGATACTGTATAATTTTCTTAACGGAGGATGCCTTTTGCTATTTAAGAGAAGGTACCCTACCTATCGCCTAGAAGACACCACAACTTTCAGGAAACATATATTAACCCCTCGATTTAGAATTATCTTAACATAATCTCTCGGGAACTTTCCAGAAATTTCAAATCTCTTCATCCCTCCTCATATATACTCACAATATTCACTCTTCAATTCCACAATTCAAACCAGAAACCTATCTCAGAAGATTTCGCACAATTGTCTTTTACATTTCGTGTTAGCTCAATTCGAAATCGAAAACAAATTCAATGGATCCACTTTTCGGAAACTGGTACAATCAACCCGATTCTTATCGCAGTGCCTACTCCTTCGGCCCTCGCACCGCCGCCACGCGTCCCGTCCAACGGCAGCCGGCGCGGAAGGTGTTTCAGGTTCCGGTCACGGATGGTTCGCATCCTGTTCTCGATCGATTTGAATCGGCTTTGAAGATTCAGAGGGTTTTTAGGGGCTTTTTGGTGAGGAAGAGCTTGAAGAGGATTACGGATGTGAAGAAGCAGGTGGATGCGATTGAGGAGAAGCTGTTGAGGCGTGAGGTGGTGGAGCTGATTCGGAGGGATGAGAGGGAGCGGTTGAGGATGGGGGAGAGTCTGATGTCGTTGCTGCTTAAGCTTGATTCGATTCGAGGTTTTGATTTGGGGGTTAGGGATTGCAGAAAGGCGGTGATTAAGAAGGCGATTGCGTTGCAGGAGAGGATTGATGATATTTTAGCTGCTGGTAGTTTTGAGGTGTCTGATGGTGATGAAGTGGAGGAAGTTGTTGGAGGAGAAGTGCCTGGTGTTGAGGTTTGTGCTGATGAGCGTATGGATTGCTCGAATAGGTCGAATATGGAGGATTTTTCCGGTGAAGGAGATGGGGAAGCGACTGATTCTGTAGTGGATGTTGGAGTTGTTAGTGAGGTGAAGGTGGGTGAAACTGAGAGAAAGGCCGTGTTAGGGACGGAGGACGATGACATTGATAATTGGATTGAGGTTGAAGGTGTAGAGGAAGTAGGGAAGGGAGATGGTGGTTGCAGAGTTGTTGGAGTAGGGAAGGAGAGTAAGGAAGATGGATGCCAAGATTGTGATAAAAGGAGTAATGAGATGATGGAGAGGTTGACGAGGGATAATGAGAAGATGATGAGCATGATGACACAACTGTTTGATAGTAATGAGAAGCAGATGAAGATGCTTACTGCATTGTCTCATCGAGTCGAGATGTTGGAGAAGGCGTTTATCTGCGATAGGCAGAGGCGGAAGACGAAGCAACAGAAGAGGAAGGCTGCTGGGGAGGAGGGTGATAGATCTTGATTCTTGATATGGAATGTTGATAATCTTTTGTTAAGATGTTGCTGTTTTGTTTCATTGAACTTGTCCATGTAGTATTTCTTTGTTTCGTTTCTGAGTAACTTTTGCGAAATACTGTAACTCGAAGGTCAAATCGAACATTAAATATTTTGTTATAAACATCTTATGTTAGTTATGAACATCACATTACATCGTAAGAAATATATATATTGCAAGTTTATTATACACAGCGTTAAAATACCCTCTGTTGCAAAGTTTGAATATGAAAATTGGTAGCTTGAAGTTGGACTTTTGCAATCAGAATCATCCTCACTTTGTTATTGACCATTGATCTTATTGGCCATGTATATGGGCACATAAATGCATGGACTTTTTGGTAACTAACCGTTGGTCAAATACGTTTTCAAACTAGTCACTTTATTAATCATCTTACGTAAGGTCGTGTCAACACATATTGACGTAACTACTTTCTCCGTCCCAGTTTCATTTATCCGTTTGACTTTTTCTGATCAACGTTTACAAACTTCGTATGCGAATTACTCATAAATAATCTTGGTAAAAAAAAATTTAAAAATCATATTATTAAATATTACATTTTAAATTTTCATTATATATTTTTCAAAAATCCATTAAGATTACATGAAAGAATCGTTTAAAATGAATCATTGACTATAAAAAAACTTAAAAACGAAACTTATGAGGAGGAGGGAGTAATTACATCCACTTGCTAGCAACATTTGCTTTCAGACCATGCTTCATGGTAAGCAATGCAGAAAGACTTGGAGTAATAATCTGCCCTTCCACAACATCGACATGATAATTGTGCAGCATTGTAGCTGCAACACCTTTCATCCTAGCAAAGGCCAATTCTTTGCCAGGACAAGCCCAAGGACCCGAACCGAACGAAAGAAAGTGGTTTGATGGTATGCGTTTGATTTCTCCTTTGTCCGTAATCCATCTCCCCGGCTTGAATTCGCCACAATCTTTTCCCCATATCTTCGAATTTCGTCCCATGGCATACGAACAAAGGATCAGCTTTGTTGTTTTATCCACCTTGTGTCCGCTTGGAAGCACATCGTCTTGAACCGGATCTCGAATAATAACCGGGACTGGTGGGAAGAGCCTTAAAGTTTCATATAGTGCACTCTGGAGATAAACTAGTTTGCTCAACTCTTCTACATTTGAGAATGTATGTTTTCGGTGCGGTGAGTTTTCCTCGATCTCTTCTAGAATGTTCTTTTTTGCTTCAGGATTTGTGGAAATGAGGTAGAAAAACCAAGTTAGAACTGCACCTGATGTGTCTCTCCCTGCAAACAAAAGTGTCATTATATTGGCAGCCAAAAAGGCCTTGTTACCATGTTTGGTTGATTCTCTTGACATATCATCACCAATCTCCGCCAAATAAAACTTCAAAACATCGAAATCGTCTCCATTTTCTTGATATTCACCTGCCATTTCGCGTTTTCTTGCCACAAAATCTTCCAACATTCGACTAAAAGTTTCGCTAGCTTTAGCCAAGTTCTTCTCCTTACCGATGTTCAACCACCTTTGCAACTTCCAAACTCTTTCGGGTAGAATTTGGCGGTAAAACACCGCCACCGCGATATCATCCATGGCATTCAACAACGGGCTAAATGGAAATTCGACTCGTAACGAAGCCAGATCGAATCCCGTTGCCAGGATACAAGTCGAATCAAGCATGTACCTATTAAACACATCTTGCAAATCAATAACTTGATTTTTACGCGAAGCATGATCAAGAATTGGGATTAGGCCTTTCTCCAGTGTATGGACAATGATCCTTGGAATGGACTTGTGGAACTTGGTTTCCTTGTAAAATGCATGAGTGAACTTCTTGTCTTCCTTCCATGCCTTCAGATCTTTGATGAAAGCCGCTTCACCAAGGAAATCGAACGCGTCCCTGAACGCTGAACCTCTGTGGAAGTTGGAGAAGTTCGAGTTCATGGCATGTTGCACGTTGGCAGGATCACTTGTGACCAAGATATCAAGATTGGTGAACCATGCTATGTTGAAGAGAACTGTGTCTTTGTTTTGGGCTAAAATTTGGGTGGTTTTGTCGTACAATTGGTGGCTTTTGAGGTACATTGTTGGCATTAGTTTGATGAAAGGCCAGTTCCATGGAAAGAGGCTGTTATGAGGAAGTACAAAGGATGCTAGGAAAACAAGTACAGACATTATAATTGAAGCTAAAAGGATTTCGAGATAGGCCATTTTCGGAATTAATTTGTTCTTGTTCTGTACTGTGACAATGTTATGGAATAATTGGAGCTTAATTGGGATATTTATAGGCTGAAATTTGGATACTGCATCTGCATTCAACGAATGTGTATAAGAGGTGTATTAATTAGTATGAATTCTGACTTTGTAGGTGTCTAACTTATACGCATACATTTTTACTCAAGTAGTTGCTAGGGCAGGCATGCCGTTAGCGTGCAAATACAATCTGAAATTTGTAGTGTATTTGAAAGATATGACAGGATAGTTTGTAGAGGATTGGGATAGTTTGTAGAGGATTATATATGTGACTTTGCAACTGTAGATTGTCGAGTTGGTGGCTAGTGATTTAATGAATCAGTTGACCAAATTAAACCAGATTATTGAACCCACAGGTTAATTAAGGCATGACTTGGTTCAACTCTCTTGTTACGTTCAATTCTATAATTCTATCACATATCGTGAATGTTTTGGGCACAAGGTTCAAAACTTCAACCCACTTGTCAAGTTCAATTCAATCACATATTCTGAATATTATTACAAATTGGTCCGTATGATATATGTTATTTGACTTAAATAAGATTTTTATTCAATTATCATAAATATGCTTGGCAAATGTAATCGGATAACTCATTAATTTACTCGTTTGAAAAATTACTCTTCAAAAATGAATTGATTAAGTGAAATAGAGACTGTGTTATCAACTCAGTTTTCCAAGACATAATCTTTCATATAACAGGGTGGAAATTAGCCTAGTACTATGTTTAAAAATAGTTTGATAGTTTCAATCTTCTCCAATCCGTTAGTAACTTAGTATAATGCAGGAACATAATCTATTAGTTACTCTGATCCATTTGTTCCGGACAACTTTATACATTAAAATTGACATGTAATATTGGGTGAAGATTTAAATACATGATAAAATATAAAAATGTGACAAAAAGTATAGTCTATTACCATTAGGAACCTTGTTGGAGACGTCACTCTCATCCAAATCATTTTACTCTAACAATTACATTTTGGTTCAAATTTCAGTTTTTAGTTGACCAACTTAACTTAAGTCGTTCAAACAATTAACTCCATGGACTTTGAAATTTTTAAAAAGAAACATAATAAATAAATAAATAAAACCATGGCAACCATTGCCATGGAAGCTCAATTTCCATTGGCGGATTTGGAAGCTTCATGGTGGAGCTTCTAGGCTGCCATGGAAGCTCCGATGGCCAAGGGAGCTTTTGTTTGAGTTTTTTAAATTGCAAGGTTAATCCCTGGATATAACACTACAAGAATTCTGTTAAATAGTGACGGAAAGGTATCCGTCGCCCCTTAACGACGGATCGCTCATTTTAGCGAACGCCCTATCCGTCGCTAAATAGCGACGAATATTTCTACCCGTCGCTAAATAACGACGGATATTTCTATCCGTCGTTAGTTTTTGTTGACTTTTTTGATTTTTAAAAAATGAAAAATAGTATTTTAACGACGGATAGATTATCCGTCGTTAAATATTTAATTAAAAAAAATAAATGAAATCTAACGACGGATAGAATATCCGTCGTTGATATTCTATCCGTCGTTAGATTTCATTAAAAAACGGGCAGTAGCCCTCTTCTTCCCCATTTCGATTCTACTTATTCTTTTCTTTTCTCTTCGCCATTTTCGCCCACCTTCCAATTCCGACCAAAACTCCACCATTCCGGCCAATCTTGGACTCTTTTCGAAGCTCGTGGAACAAGGGACTCGGGTGGACATTCAATTTCATCTTTCTTCGGCTATTTTTCCCGTAATTGAAGGTATTAGTCTAAAACCCCTACTTTGTTAAATTTGGGATTTTTGCTAATTTCGAGCAATTGTATGTTTTTAGAAGTTTGCACTAGCTAGTTTAGCTTATATTAAGTAGTGGATTAAGCTTGAGGTTGTTTAATTGATAGATTTAGATCAATTTTGAGCAATTGTATGTTTTTGAATTGTTAGTATCATGTTAGGATGTTTGTAAGTATGTATGGTATTTAATTTGATGTTTTCGTATATGTAGTGGGATTAGTGAGATTTGGTTGAGTTTTTTGAGACCATTTAGATTTAATGATTTTGGTGGTTGTAGTATAATTGGCTCGTATTAATTTAGAAAGAATTACTACTGTTTTAATTTATAATTCGTAATTGTAATGGAATTTTGAAATTCATAAAAAAAAAATCAAACGTAAAATGCATGTAATTCATGAAATTTGGAATGTATTATAATTAACAATGCAATTATAGCCAGGAATTGGAATTGGTTGTCGTATAATTTGATCGTATTGAGTTGTTGTGAATTACTACTATTTTAATCTACAATATGAAAGCTATTATTGGATTCTTCAAGGATGAATTCTCCACCTTCGTCGCCTCCTCCACCGTCGCCTACACCATTGCCGCCTCCACCCGATTCATTGGAGTATCATTGGAGTTCTGCCGAGTAAGTATACTTCGTCTTTCTTAGCATAATTAATATTTAACCTCGGTTTTTTTTTGTATGTAGAAATTGCGATACACTCTCCTATGCAGACACGTGGACATGTTTTTTTGCTTTCGATAAAGCATTGGAGGCAGAAATGAAGGCCGATGAAGATGCAAACATGGCTAAAACCAATGCTGGGAAAGAAATGGATGATGAAGATGATGATGATGATGATTGATGAGATGAGATTGATTTGATGATGATATTTTATTGATTATATGATTGAATAATTGATCATAAGGAATCATCTGTATATTATGTATATATTTATATATATATATATATTATATTTTATTTTATTTTTTTTTTTTTTTTTTTTTTTTTTATTTTATATGTACTATATATATAGTGATACTGTGTGTGATAATATGTTACCACCATTTTTTTAATTTTTTTTTAATAAAATAGTAGTATTATTTTATATATTATGTATATTATATTATATATGTATGTTGTGTAGTATGTTTTTTTTTTTCATACATATATGTTTTTACTTTTTTTTTTTTTTTGGAGGAGGGAGGGAGGGGGACACATGGGGGAGGTCAATTCAAGAAGAAAACGACATCTTCAGCATTGATACATTTATGTTATGCTTCTCCTAGATATTTCGTTTTGAACTTCTGTTTTTCTGCCACTTGACCTCTTGTTTTAGATTATGTACGGATATTTCATTTTATTACGGATAATTTGTATTTTGTCGAATGATTTATGTTTAATTAAAACAATTCATTATTCTGAATTTACTATCGGACATTATATTTGTGAAACATGTGAAATATGAAAACAGGCATCAAATTTTTTTTAAAAAAAATTCAAAATCTTCTCAATTTAGCGACGGATAAAAAGTCAATGGTTTATCTGTTGCGATTTAGCGATGGATAAACTATACGTCGTTAAGCTTCCCGTGGGACGACGACTTTTTTATCCGTCGCTAAGGACTTAGCGACGGATCGCTAAAACAACAGATTTTTGTATTGTAAGTGGTATATTCAATTGAACCTATATTTTTTTTAGGAGTTATTACATATACCCCCTATTAGATAGGGACATTGCATCTAAGCACCAGTTAGTTCAACAATTACATTTAAGTCCAAAAAGCTGATTTTTTGTTGACCAGCTTATAAGTTGAAATTTATTAGTGGACAAACAAACAAGTCCTTAGTTTATTTTACTCCCTTTTCGATTTTAATATACAATAATGTCCAAAAAATAAATAAAAAATGGAAAAATGATTTAGGGTGAATAAAAAATTATGAACAATAAATAAAAAACAGAAAAAAATATTTTAAAAATATTTTTTTTGAAAAATAAATAAAAATTAGAAAACTTATTTAAAAAATATGAAAATAAATAAATAATATATAAATAATTTTTTTGGATAAAAATGAAAAATAGAAAAATGATTTTAAGAAATAAAAAAGAAATTACGAAATAAAATTTGAAAAATAAATGATGACATAAAAATATTTATAAAATAAAAATTATGAAAAATAAAATAATAATATAAACAAATGTGAAAAACAATATAACATTAATTAACACATGTTTCATTCACTTCCATGGAAGCTCCATCCATTGCAGGAAGGTGAAAGTGATTTGTTAGAGATATGTGAGTGAAAAATAATAAATATAAACTAATTAATAATTTAAATTTTTTATCAATTATGAAAAATAAATAAATAACTGAAAAATAATTTAAAAAATAAAAAATTACGAGAAATAAATAAATAACAGAAAAATTATTTAAAAAAAGGTATTGAAAAATAATTGATAACTGAAAAGGCATTGAAAAATTAAAAATTACAAAAAACAAACATAAATTTGTTTTAAAAATAATGAAAAAAATAAAATTAAATACAAACAAATACAATATCAATTAACACATATTTTCAATTTTAAAATTTTAATTTTTTTTTATCCCTTTCACGTTCATGGAAGCTCCGACGGAGCTTCCGTGCTTCCTGCCATGGAAGTTCATCCATGGAGTTTCCAATAAAGTTAAATAAAAATTAATAAATTAATAAATATTATTATTTGAAATAGGAAGAATAGGAAGAGCAATCATGATTGGACTGATCTCTCTCCATGCCCTCCTAATCATGTAAGAATGATTTTATTTTGGAATTTTACAAAGTTTTTAAAAATTTTGGGATTTTACAGGGACTTAATTGAGGGTTTTAAAAAATTGAAAGGGTTATCCTTTAAGAATTAGATGAGCCCTGGGGATCACTACTGTAATTTAGAAATTCTCATTATTTAAATAGATGCCATTAAGTCTTAAAAACAAGTATGAAGTTCTAGAAATTGTAAACTGTCCTTCAACCTTTTTATATTTATATGTTTGATAGGTGAAAATTGGAATTAAACCTCCAAAATGTTTAAAAATCAAAATGAGACCCTCTTGAACATTTACATACAACCACTAATTAAGGTATCTTAAAATACAATTTAATTAATAATAGGTTTAAATATAAATTATATGTAAAAAAATCAATTACATCCAAGTCCACACGTCATCAATAAGTTAAGCCTGTTTGACTAAAACTAAAAGCTGATATTTAAGCAGGGGTAAAAATGCATTTTCCTGGTTTTAATTCGCCAAAAGTCAAATTCGTGGACCTACATGTAATTGATTTATATCGATCAGGACTTGCATGTTATTGTTGATCTAACTGGCACCCAGGTGTAATTAGAACATCTAAAAGGGGTACTGGATGAAATTCACCCTTTTTTTTATTGAAAATTTGAATTTCCCCCATAAGTATTTTGGAAGCTTTCAATTAGGTTTGAATCATTTGTAAAAGACCCCACAAATAATTAAGTATGGTTGGTCTCTCCCAAAATTCAATTTATTATCATGGGTAAAAATGACATGTGTAGCTACTAGTTCGAGAAAAGGAAAAATTCTTGAATTAATTTCATCTAAGAAGGTATCAACATGTTATTATATGTTATTGGTTGTCTAACGGCAATCCAGAATATCTAATAAGGGATCCAGATATAATGCACCCAAAAGTATACTTTTAATGAAAAAATTGTCATCTATTTATGAAGATAATAAGATTTTTTATTATTTACCGAGTTTCATTTATTAGTGATATATAATCTTAAGATTCTTCGATCCAAATCAATTAACCAAACAACTGTCGGAACAAACAAAAAGATCAACACTCGAAACTCACACACATGAATCAACACAAGGATTTATGTGGTTCGGATTAATCGATCCTACGTCCACGGAGAACAATCAATGATTGCAAGGTTGAGATCGATTACAATTCCCTGAGAATCGAATTATATGAAACCTAGAATCTCACTCTCTATAATTGCAATGGTGCATAATATTCGGTCATTACTCACAACAATTCTAGAATCCCACTCTCTATAATTGCAACGGTGTATAATATTCAGTCATTACCGACAACAATTCGAACGGTCTTCAGTACAGATCTGGCCATGATTTGAACGCGTGCGTATAGAGTGTTCCATAACCTTACCATCACACTTGAAAACCTAGTATGTGATAATTAGTTATAAATACTTCATGTGCAAATAATGTGGGATAAATCTACTTCACCTTCCAACTTTGAACACTTGGTCCTCACTAACTCAAGTTCCATTTTATACATGAAATATATTACTTCGATGCTTTTACATTTAGTAGCTTACGAATATATATTTAACTTATTTAATCAATGAATAATTAAGTCGTGGTCATAGTGCATTTTCTTCATAATTCCAACATCATCTTCTGCACAATTGAAGATATATTCAAAACCATCATAACTTTCTAAGCTTCTGGTTGTTTGGAATGGAATGGCAAGAAACGCATTACACTACTGTACTGATAAACTCTCCCTCCTTCAACCATCTTCTGCTTCTTTCGCTAACCTCTTGGACTCTTGCATAAAATCCAAGTCCTCATTCCATGCCCGTGCAATACACGCCCAAATTACAAAATCCCAGTTCATCCATGAAATCTTCATCAACAACAGGCTCATTGATGCATATGGAAAATGCAGATGTTTTACCTATGCCCGAAAGCTGTTTGACGAAATGCCATATAGAAATACCTTCACTTATAACTCCATGATTGGTGCTTTATCTAACTCCGGTCGGATTGATGAAGCTGAGAGGGTGTTTATCTCAATGGAAAATGAACCTGATCAGTGTTCTTGGAACTTAATGGTTTCGGGTTTTTCGCAGTTTGAGATGTTCCACAAGTCGTTGGAGTACTTCATGAGAATGCATGGAGAGGATTTTGTATTGGATGTGTATAGTTATGGGAGTGTGCTTAGTGCTTGCGCTGGTTTGAGAGACTTGGAAGCAGGTGTGCAGGTTCATGCTTCGTTGGCTAAGTCGAGGTCTGCGTTGGCTGTTCATGTGGGGTCTGCACTGATTGATATGTACGCGAAGTGTGGGGATGTGGGATGTGCTCAGAAGGCTTTTGATGGGATGACTGAGCGGAATGTTGTGTCTTGGAATAGTTTGATTACTACTTATGAACAGAATGGACCAGTGAAGGAAGCGCTTCGTGTTTTTGTTAAGATGATAGAATGTGCGGTCGAGCCGGATGAGATGACACTAGCTAGTGTGGTTAGTGCCTGTGCAAACTTGTGTGCTCTTAAAGTAGGTAAGGCCATTCACTCTCGGATAGTGACACGTGATAAGTTTCGGAAGGATATTATAGTATGTAATGCTTTAGTTGATATGTATGCAAAATGTAGTATGCTTAAAGAAGCGAGGTGGATTTTTGATAGCATGCCGATAAGAACTGTAGTGACTGAGACATCAATGGTAAGTGGCTATGCTAAGTTTTCTAGTGTGAAAAGTGCAAGGAACATGTTTTCCCAGATGATGGAGAGGAATGTTGTTTCTTGGAACGCACTTATTGCTGGCTATACACAGAGTGGGGAAAATGAAGAGGCACTTAAACTTTTTCTTCTCTTGAAACGAGAATCTATATGGCCGACTCACTATACATATGGGAACATTCTTAGTGCTTGTGCTAATATTGCAGACTTGAAGCTTGGTAGACAGGCGCATACCCATGTCTTGAAGCAAGGATTCCGATTTCAATATGGGCCAGATCATGATGTATTTGTTGGCAACTCTCTTATAGATATGTATATGAAATGTGGATCTCTAGAAGATGGGAACAGGGTGTTCAGTAAAATGGTTAAGAAAGATGTTGTGTCTTTCAATGCAACGATAATAGGGTATGCACAAAATGGTCAAGGGACTGAAGCTTTACGGTTATTTGATAAGATGCTGGAATCTGGAAAGAAGCCAGACCATGCCACTTTTATAGGTGTTCTTTGTGCTTGTAGTCATGCAGGATTGGTTGATGAAGGTCGGCAATATTTTGATTCCATGAGCAAAGAATTTGGTTTGGAACCACAGAAAGATCATTACACATGTATGGTTGATTTACTGGGTCGATCTGGTAGACTCGTTGAAGCAAAGGATTTGATTATGTCAATGCCAATGCCTCCTGATGGTGTTGTATGGGGATCCTTGCTTGCTGCTTGTAAAGTTCACAGAAACGTTGACTTAGGAAGTTTTGTGGCAGAGAAACTTTTGGGGTTGGATCAAGAAAATTCTGGACCGTATGTTCTCCTGTCGAACATGTTTGCTGAGTGTGGGCAATGGGGAGATGCTAAAAAGGTTCGACAACTTATGCGACAACGTGGTGTTGTGAAAGAGCCTGGCTGTAGCTGGATTGAAATAGGAAGTCAGGTGCACGTTTTCATAGTCAAAGATACAAGTCATTCGAGACAAGGGGAAATTTATATGATGTTGAAAAATCTTACCAATATGATGAAGCTCTCAGGATATGTTTCAGATACTGGTGATTTTGATGCCGATGAGGAACATAACAAGCCTGAATGTACGCGTTTCCAAGAGTGGGAAGTAACTTTGGTAACTGCTGATTCATAATTGTTGTAGTTGCTATGTCTTATATTCTTTTTGAACACAGACATTTGGTTCTCTAAGCACAAGCGATGAGGACATTCAGCACACATGTAAGTTTCTAGTTGGAACCATTTCAATTGGCCAATACTAATTTTTCCAAAGAATTAAATAAACCCGGATTTACCATTTCAATTGGCCTATAAATAAACCCGGATTTACTTTGTTCCAGGTGCTGTAGGCTGCTTTCTTCCTGTCAGTGTAATATTTAAGGTGTTAACTCATTTTGCTGCACATTGGGCTTCAGCTCATGCAAGTGAGAAGTGACTAAAAGGTGTTCTGTTTGCTTGTAAGGATCTTTCAGCCCCATGTCAACTGTTCTTCTGCTTTAGGTTTTCCAGTTTTGTTTTTCTGGTTGTTCCGGCGTTTTAGAAACTTATTTGCACCTGACCTGTAATAAAAAAATGAAAGATACTATATAAATGAGTTATAAAGAACAAAAGAATAATGAAAAAAGAATGGCTTCGCCCGGGTTCGAACCGGAGACCTTCAGTGTGTTAGACTGACGTGATAACCAACTACACCACGAAACCTTTGTTGTACATGTTGAGTAACATAAATTAATTATTCCTATACCTTTCTTTACAATGAATGAATGCAAAAGTTAAGCACTTGAATCTCTGTGGCAAGCATTCAACCATTTCAATACTTGGAGCATTTTGAGTGGGGCTTCAACTTCAGGTAATTGACAAGTGAATGCCATTTATGGATTCAACTCTTGCAGATCTTATTTAGTTTTCCGGTGTTAGTTTATTATAATATGATAAGCCTTTTATTGAATGTATGCGATGGTGTATGTTACACAATAATATATTATGTGAGATAGAAGTATAACATTATCGATTATATAAGAAGTCGTGAACAATATAACCTTTTAGGATTTACCAGCCATTCATTACCTTTCCTGGGTGTGCTTGTCCTCTCAAGTATTTACATAAACAGCCATATTCATTCTGAACCTAGGTAATTGCCCTTTCTATAAGTGAAGGCTTCCTAAAGATGCAAAAAAATTATCACAATTGATAATAGCTAGTTGGTCTGAACTCTGAACTATTCCAATCTTAGTATCTATGGCTTGACAAATCACCACTTACCAATTTGGTATGCTGATGCCATCATTCTTGACACTATTTGGCATAAAAAGATTTGTGTTTGGACAAAAAAAAAACAAGGAGATAAAGTTGCCAACTGTCCGTGGCATGAGTTTGGGGCAGTTCTATCATTGGTTGATTGAGCTTATGTGGCACTTGCCATTGTTGGCAGATAATTCAATTCAGGTAAGATCATGAATAAGAGGCCGATACGTATTTTGTCTAACACTTGTGGCCCATGATTTTTGCATAATGAAGCCCAAACACAACTCTCAAATGTTTGGCATATAAGGTTTGGCATGACTTGGATTGGCTTGTAAGTTGGATTTTTTTTTGCATGAAGAATCATGCCAACTCCAAACCAAACAGAATAACTTAGAGTTCTTGGCTTAATTTAGCTTATCCCCAATATTCCTGGAACATAACAGTAATCATTAATCAATCATGAAATCAAAAACGAATAATTTCCAATCATGATTCAATCAGTAGTTTCTAGTATTAAGCTTCTTTGTCTTGTGTTTTGATGAAGTTAGTGTGTTATTGTCAACAACTTATGAATCACCTTATTAGGTCGTTTTGCCAAACAATCACGGACTCTGACTTGTTTGGTACATGTCGAAAACTGCAGTTGTAGCCATGAAATCTTGAGATGGCAATACACGATTTAATATCATTCGGTGACTTGACACTTGCCATCAGGTGTGATTTACGCGTATTTTCTGACTTGTGCTAAAACCATAGCTTAGAAAACTTATCTAGAAATGTTCATGTTTGATTATTGTTTGTACGGAATGAGGACAAGAGAGTAAACTAATAAGGTCCGTGAAAATAGTTTGTCAGTTATGCTCAGCTGGTTTGCCCACAAAAAAATCTTGGCATCACGGATTGAGAATTGGACGGTCCCTATAGGCATGTGAAACTAACTACCCAACTTTGCCTTGCCACATACTTTTTGAGCTGGCCAAACAACATCTTATGGGTTGTCTTAGACATGGATAATCAGAGTGTCGTGCCTCGCAAGAAGCCACCTCTTCACTATCGACAGTGACGGACATGGAATTTGAGAGTTGACGTGACTCGCGAGCACCCACCTCTCAGCTCTCTTCAGGGGCGGATCTAAAATTATAGTTTTAGACAACGCGTTTATCCAGAATAAACTCGAATGCACATAATTTCTTCTATTCTATGGTAGGGGTGACTCCTATATGTCAACTTTGGGTCTGTCTCAGAATGTCCATGTCCGAATGTGGATATTTTCTCATGTTGGAAATAGGTCAATTTGTGGATGGACAATGCAGCAGGACACTCTTGGTAATGTGCTTCATCTCAGACTCCTCCAATCATTAGGTTTGGAGTTCGGGTCACCACGTAGGGAAAATCAAAGCTAATGTTAATCCCACATTATGCATAAGAAATGAAATTGAAATTGTTCTCCGAACAACTACATAGACTTGGTCAACACGTAATGGTCCACGAGTGTATGTAAGAGTGAAACACTGAGACGTAATAAGTCTTAGTGGATCATTTCTAGTCACTGGGTCTATGAGAAACTAATTGAGCAGGTAAGTATTTTTCGGTTATCTAGATAGTCCGAATTTAAAACTTAATGTAATGAACTTTCAATGATATAAACAAGTCTTTGACCAATCAAATATGTACATGGATCATCATCTATTGTCAATCTGAATATGATTTATCAATCAGTTGTTCTTTACTCAATATCAGGAACATATGGAAACACATGAATACACTCTCAGCAACAACACTAGACAGAACAATGTTGGAGAGGAAAAGAAGTAAAATCAAGAACCTAGACATTATTATTTTTCTTTGTAGAAAGATAAACAGAAATTACAGAAAAGGATGTTCTTCAAATCAGGAACCCTTTAATCCCTGATTCAGAACATTTACACCTGAGAATGACATAAGAAACAAACCTGTAAAACAAAATGAAGCAAATCATGATGCCATAGTTCCTCCATCTACTCTGTTCACCTCCATACCCTTCTTCTTTAAGCAAATCTTCTCCTGTCACTACACACGCCCCCATCATGTAGTCCAAGCACTTGTTTGGGTGCGTGAATTCGTTTATCAGGAACCCGTCGAACGGATACTTAAACAAGGAGATATAATGCATGAAAATCCAATAACTTGGCATCCCATGCTTCGATATGAAATAGCCTGAAAACAAGAAGAACGAGCCCATAACCGCAGAAATCAATGAGTTCCCGACAATGAAATTCGGGACCAAGGCGCTAAAACACACCACGACAGAATTCGCGGTATAGAGAATCAACCAAATTAGAAGCAAGAAGTGCGCAAACGCCATGAATTCGCGGTTCAGCCCAACCAACCAGTACACTGGTACGGAGAACAACATTGCCAAAATGAGCAAAAACGGCAAGTATACGAGTCCGTTTGCGATGGAGTAGGATGAGACGCGGTAGCTCCCACTAGAGGTCTCCTTCATTAGTATCTCCTTTTCTTGCAAGAAAATCGGGAGAGCTTCCGTTGTGCTCGAGAGCAAAAATGTGAGGATGAACGCGAATAGACCAACTCGTTCCCTTGCACCAAACAAGTCATCTTTCAGGTTGTAGAAGATCGAGCCTAGAATGATCCCTGATGCCAGCATTGCGATCGATCTACACACAAAAAGCTCCTTTGTTCGGTAGATATTCTTCCAGAACCTCTGCATCAGGATTATCGTTTCCACAATTCTTGAATTCGCAAAGCCAGGACGAAAATTCATCCCGGCTTCAATCGATTCCACATCCATCACTTTAGATTGCTGAAAAAGCATTTGCAAGGTACACCGGTCGGTTCGGTTTACTGCGCCTTCGATCACTCGCTTATTAGTAGGCCGTTCTTCTTGCTGAGTCGGCTGGTGATGCTGTTTTATAGTTTCAATCGATTCAATTGCGAATTCCAGAACATTTACATGGAGAGGAACTTCCAGGCCCATCAGGCTGAGGTTAACAGACAGCAAATCGACTGAACCGTGATGCAAAACCGAACCGTTCGCCAACAGCAGGACAGAATTGAACAACTTGACAATCCTGAAACCTGGCTGATGAATGCTTAAAATCACCGTTCTGCCCTTGGTTTCTGCCATGGTTTTGAGCATGTCAATGATCTGAAGAGCTGAAGTGCTGTCAAGCCCCGATGTTGGCTCATCAAGAATCAATATCCCAGGCTCATGGATCACTTCCACCCCTATTGACACGCGTCGCCTCTCACCTCCCGAAATCCCCCGATGTCGCTCACCGTCACCAACACACGCGCCTGATATATGGTCCAGGCCTAGTTCCTGCATCAGAGACTTGATCCTTATCGAAAGTTCCGGTTCTCGGAGGCCTAACCGGAGTTTCGCACTGAAACGCAGTGTTTCTTCTACTGTCAATAGTGGAAAAAGTGCATCTTTCTGTGTGACATAGCCTGATAGCTTCTTGAACTGGGACTTTTGGATTTGTTTCTGATCGACGTAAATGAAGGCGGATTCTGGAGTGACTTTCCCGGCCAGGATTTCGAGCAACGAGGATTTGCCCGCACCACTTGGACCAAGAATGGCAAGAATTTCCCATGGCTTGGCTCTCAAGTCCACATTCTTGAGAACTTGCCTGGATTGAGGCTGGTGGATGTTTTTCGGGTTTTTCTCTGTGGTGGTGGTGAGGGGTTGTTTTTTGTGTGTTTGGATTGTGTAATTGATGCCTATTGCTTCAATCTCACAACCTTGTTTCATCATTGGAGAAAGGTAATATATGTGTCCTTACTTTTGTGCTTGATCTCCTTGTTGATTCTCTTTGCAAAAGCTTCACTTGTATTGTTGCAAACTCTCTTTGTTTTTAATGGCAATGTGTACTATTTAATTTGATCACAAGTGTTTGCTAGTTATATCAGTTTCCAGAACTTTGGTTGGAGTTGAAAAAAGAAAATGTCATACTTCAACTTATTGTAAAAATTGCCTTGAGAGTTCACGTGCAGTTCTTAAGCCTGCATAGTTGCATATATACCCATATGTCATTGATATTTGCACACTTCACATGGCTTGTACATCCCATTTTTAAACACATCTTTTTCCTTTATTTCTATGTTTTTATTAATATATTTTGTTCTAAATCCATAACTGCGTACGCGCGATCAGGGTAAAGATAGACCAAATGTTGATCGATCTACATTTAATAAGTACTACGTGCTACTAATTCGGTCATTTAGGATTCAGGACTCATGCACCAATGATTTGTTTCCATTTCTGTAATGATCTGAGAGTTTTGATGCAATCAAGCATTGTTACAACTTGCAAGTCAAAAGCATCTTTTTGCTTTCCCAATATTTTATCTGATGAATTTCTGCTAAGTAATTTCATGGATAGGTGAACCAGCACAATCCAGTTGTTTACAGACAGTCTACTGATCAGTAGCATACCAGGTTATCTTGACGAGATGGATTTTTTATGACAATTTGTATTTAGTGAATTGGCACTATTTGTATGAACAGATACACATCTGACAAAAGAGGACTTGTTTTAACACATCTAATTTGGGATTTTGGGGTAAATGCTACTCCTATTAAGCACGCAATGTCGATTGTTAGCCCATTCTAGCTAAAACCCAATTTTAAGTCTAAAAAACAGTGCATTGCCCTGATACTGGCGAACCGGGCTTCTTGTTACCAAGCGCACTCTGACTAACATCAAGAGTAGGAATACAATCATAAAGGCGGTTCGTCCCATAGAGGGAACACGTCATGACTCAGCTTGACATGGGCATAGGCACATTGGTTGTCCTCGCGCCTAATATCTCTCATATTGTTATTCATCATGTTACGTTTGAGATCTAATGTGTTTTGTTTCTAATGACATGCCATGCAATTTGAGTGGACTAAATTTTTTATGACATTTAAAGTACAACATGGTTCATATCTCAACATAGCCATATGCATATAGGATGATCCAAGTTGAATTGGACCAAATGTACATGTTCAACCATACAAAAAAACTAGAGGCTCATATCATATGATATGTTTAGCAAGTTGTAATAATATAAGAGATCTTTTATGTGGACGAGAGTAAAAGGAGAAGATTTTTACTGTACTTGCATGCCTAGTTTATGTTTATTTATGTACGGATAATTGCCTTGACATAGAAACTATTTCATGAAAATAAAGCATAACAAATTCTAGACCACAAAAATGCTCTGTTAGTCTCTTGTTTGGAAACTATAATTGTCCTCATGTGATACTAGTTATCACCCGTGAACTTCTTCCTATCTAAACAAACAATTCGGTAATCATAGAGTATATAGAGGACCCCAATTTTTTCATATTTTATGACTAGTGTTTGAAAGGAATATAGAAATATTTGGAGATCATCTTGTCAAACATCTTTCATTTAAAGTCTTGTATCCCGAATTATTGCATCCGGTGGGTATTACGATTGTTCTTCTCCTCAATTTAATTCGGGTTTCTTTGTGGGGACTCACAAAAAATCTATAGTGTGAATGGATACCGGTGATAATAGGGTTGCAAACAAATCAAACTATTTTTGAGCAGTTCAAGCTTGGCTTGAAAAAAGCTCAACTAATTCGAACCTGAACTAGAACACGAGCTTAAATTATAACTCGATAAATTTTTTTAGCCAAATTTGAATACTAGGAAGCTCGACTCAAAACCTCAATTTAATTTGGGTTTCATTGTGGAGACCCACTATAAATAGTTAGAGTGGATACTAGTGGCATTAGGGTTGCAAACAAACCGAGCTCTTTTCGAGCAGTTCAAAGTTGACTTGAAAAAAACTCAACTAATTCGAGCAAGTTCGAGGTTAGGTTATAACTCAATAAAATTTTTGAGCCGAGTTTGAATATTGGGAAGCCCGACTTAAAACCTAAATTAGCGGCTCAAATAGTATTTATCCATAATAATTTTATATACACACATGTTGTAAGTTTATTGCAAGCCGAGTTAAATTCGAGTTTTAGAGTTCCAATTGCTTGATTTCAATACATCCCCATGAGCCCAGATTGAACAAGAAAAAATTCATTTCAAGTTGAGTACAGGGTTCAAATATCAAATCATGTGGTTGAATTTGAGTTCGAGCCTAGATAAAATCAACCTTAACGAGCCGAGCTTTTGTTAGCTCGACTCGATTTGGATAATTTATTGCATATGGTGGGTTCCAAGTAAGGCTATGTTAAGCAAAAAAACTAGAAATTTAAAAAATTTTAGTAGAATTTGTCATTTAGATTTAGAAATTGAAAAGAATTTAAAAGTTAGCTAAATTTAAAATCTAATGGTTTTAAATGTAGAAATTAAATTTAAAAAAGCTAGTTGGTATTTTGTTAAATGACATAAAAGGGCATTACTCTTATTTTTCTTGTCTTTAACCTTTCTTATCGTATTATTAGTCTATAGTTTTTTAAATAATAATATATCATATTTTGTCCAATAATTATAATATATATTTAATGTACTTTACATCGCCACTTTAATAACGTCATCAAAATTATCAGAAGTTGAAAGAAATAATCGTTGAGCATTTTAACTTAGTAATGAAAAAAATCAGTATTTGATGTGTACTACATGTATGCATTTTAAAGAGGTGCGGATACATTAATCCTTATGCTATTTGCAAAAAAGTACACAAAATGTAGTATTCTGACAGCGATGGTTTCTTATTTTCTTTATTCTAATTTAGGTTAATATATGTTAGGGATATTTTCGGAATGAAAAGATAAGAAGCTCCTTCTTAAAAAAAAAGCTACATTGACTAGCTTATTTTCCGAGCTAGCTAAAAGCTAGCTGGTTAAAGAAGCTGCGCGTTCACGTAACGAGCTTTTTGTTAGTCAATGATAAAAAAAACTTATAGAGCTGGAAAGCTAGTGGTAAAGAGAGCCTAACCCGTAGATCTTATGAAAAAGTCTTCACATCAATATAAATTACTAGGAGTGTGTCAGACACTTGAATCTCATGTTCCATAAAAACACGATTTTTAAAACAATTTCACACATCTTATATATTCCCAAGGAACAAAGATGGAAATATTTGGTAGGTTGACAACTTTTTTCTACACATAAATTGGCAACTCTTTTCGACATATTAATTGGCAACTCTTGTTGGTTATTATGAGGTCCTTGTGACATCTTTCAAATTTCACGAAACAAATTATATATTCTGTTTTCTGGTTCCTCAGATTTTGATATATCCGTCAAACAATTAATTATTCGAGCCAATATATATTGTAGCGCCATGATATTTAATAGACAAATTATGAAAACATAATTCGTGCTAGTTCGTGAGCTTGAAAAATCGACGAACTTGAATTATAAAAATTTAAAACGTAGTTTGACGCCTTAATCGTACGGATACTTAACATGGAAATTCTTGGTTCTAATTCGTGTATTAGTAAAATAATGCATCGAAATTATAAATAACATAAGTCTTAAAACAATACAGAGTCTTGCAAATCATAAACATAAAATAGTAAAAGTTGATTCCGACAATGATCACTGCTCCAGCAACGCTCCACTCCAGCAGCTTGGCTTCATACCTAAAATTGATATTTTAGCAAGGGTCAGTCGTGACCACTGACTGAGCAATTTCCATGCACGTGACATGATTTAAAGTTCTATCTTCCTGTTTTTTAAATCTTCTAATCTTGGTTAATGCAATGCAACCCTATGACCTAACTTGATTTGACTCTTAACATTTGAACTTGTTCTTCTTGAAAACTCTTAACTTGAACTTGAACTTCCTGAAAAGTATTCTTAAACTTTACTCTTAAACATGACTTGAAAATTATCTTGATTTGTGAGCTCACTTGGCGTCGTAAGGTACATCTCTAGCCGATGGAGACCGCTTAACATGAATAACCACAATTTGCTAGTTGCCTAACCGATGGTGACCGCTTAACATGAATAGCCACGATTTGCTTGTTGCCTAGCCGATGGTGACCGCTTAACTTGGTTGGCCACGATTTGCTAGGAAGACCTTACTAGCCAATTCTTTACTTGACTTGAAATCTTTCTCGACTTAAATCTTATTAATGTGAATGCATGCTCTTAGACTCGACTCATGAATGAATGATCTAAGGTTTGTGCGATAACAACATAAAAATTATATCTACATCAGTAAACATAATCTAACATACATGGGTTCATAAAATCGTCACTGATCACAAGCTTCAACAGGAATATCACAAGGACAAAAATACAGTACTAGCAGCTTACTACAAACTTGTAACACACTCAAAATTGTAACACACTCACTAGTTGTATCAGGAATGAATTGATCAAACATAATCAAATGGAAGCAACACAATAGACATGCTTGCGCCTAAAATCCAAAACTAAGAACTAAATCTACAGCAGCATGAGGCATTGACATTAGGAACGCTTGTACGGATAGGTCCAGGGGAACTCTACTACTATTCCTATTTTTTTAACATACCTTTACAGAATCCAAACCCAACATCAATGAAACTCAATGATATAGTAGTGTATAAAATAGTTGCGGCAATTACAGAGACTACTAACATTAATTCATTGTAAAAATACAAGGACATGCTTCTCTTCCATATTATCTCAAGCAAACAAAATTATCATAATCTTCTGTTACACCTAAGAGTAGTAACTGACTAAGCTGGCTAATTAGAGAGAGCTAAAATGTATTGCTTCATTGATAAGCCATCAAATTGGCGGATGATTGAGCTTATATAGCTCGATTACAAGCAAGACGGTTATGAAAGTTCAGGGACCGTTGGATCATAACAGACTGATCCAATCGTGTCCATTGATGTAAAACGTAATACACTCAATAAGCGAAAACACGCTTTTATTAAAAAGGCCAAAACTTGCCGAAAATGGCTAATATTGAGTTGCTGCCTGTGACATTCCTCCCTTCTTGATTCACAGCTTGTCCACAAGCTTGAAAACCTGGAAAACTAGCCTCCATAGCAGAGAAATCCTCCCAAGTAGCTTCTTCTTCTGGTAGATATTCCCACTGAACAAGCACCTGAGCAACTGCAACATTGTTCCTCTTGACCATCCTCCTAGCCAATATGTTCATAGGAACCAGCACAATAGTCCCATCTTCATTCATTACATGCATGGTTCTCATAGTTCTATCTGCTGCACCAACTTGTCTCTTCAAGATAGAAACATGAAACACTGGATGGATCTTGCTTCCCACAGGTAATAGCAATTTATATGCCAACTCTCCAATACTATCACCTGGAATGGACCAGCATATTTGGGACTTAATTTCTACACATTGCTGTTTTTGATAGAATTTTGCCTATATGGTCTCAACTTGAGATACACCCAATCTCCCACTGCAAAACTTCTCTCAGACATGTGCTTATCAGCCAACACCTTCATTATCTGCTTAGAGAGCTCCAAGTTGAGCTTAACCTTGAGCAACACCTCATTCCTGTGCCTAGCCCAATCCTCCACTCCTACTACAGATATGTTCTCCATAGAATAATAACCCATTGAAGGAGGAACATATCCAAACAAAGCTTCAAATGGTGAGACCCCCCAAGGCTGAGTGATAGTTTGTATTGTACCACCGCTGGGCTAATGACAACCAACTCTTCCATTTAGTAGGAGCTTGACCACACATACATCTGAGATAATTCTCCAAACATTGGTTGACTCTCTCAGTTTGGCCATCTGTTTGTGGGTGATAGGCTGTGCTCATAAGCTGAGAAATCTCCAACGATTTCATCAATTCCTTCTAGAACTGGCTAGTGAATACTTTATCTCTATCTGACACAATAGACTGAGGTAATCCATGAATCTTGCAGATTTGATCCAAGAATGCCTAAGCTACAGAACTGGCAGTGAATGGATGAATTAAACCCACAAAGTAAGCAAACTTGGTAAATCTATCAACCACCACCAAGATAGTGTCATGACCCTGAGACTTAGGCAATTTTTCAATGAAGTCCATAGTCACATGTTCCCAAGCTTGTTGAGGTACTGGAAATGGATGCAACAATCCAGGTAGCCTCACATGTTCATTTTTGCACTGCTGACAGACTGAACACTCCCCCACCATAGTACTGACCACAGCTCTCAATCCAGGCCATAGAAATATTCTGCAAATTCTCTGATATGGAGCAAATACACCAGAGTGACCTCCCTCAATGCCAATATGCATTGCTACAATTAACTTTCTCCTGATATCTCCACCAGTACCAACATACCACTTTCCCTTATACTTAATCAAACCATTATGAAATGAATAAAAGCTCACATCATAGGTGGGAGTGGTAGCCTGAACAATAACTCCAGCAGCTACATCATCATTCTCATAGCTAGCAATCAGTCCCTCCATCCATTGAGGTTGAGTGGTGGATATTGCATAAAATTCCTCCTCTCCCTCCTGTATCACTATTCTAGAGAGTGCATCTACAACCTTGTTTTGAGGGCCCTGCTTGTACTCAATGCTATACTCCAATCCCATCAGCTTAGTCATATATTTGTGTTGTACAAGAGTTGTGATCTTCTGTTCAGTGAGGAACTTCAAGCTTCTCTGGTCTGTTCTGATGATAAATGGAGCATGGAGCAAATAAGCTCTCCATTTCTCAACAGCTAATAATATAGCCAAAAATTCCTTCTCATATATAGACAAGCCCAGATTCTTGGGTCCCAAGGCTTTACTCACAAAAGCCAATGGATGCCCCTCTTGCATGAGTACAGCTCCCAGCCCATAGAAACATGCATCAGTCTCTACAACAAACTTCTTAGAAAAATCTGGCAATTGCAATATAGGAACCTGCACATGGCTTCCTTCATCAATTCAAAAGCTTCCTGAGCTTCATCACTCCACTTGAATTGGGCTTTCTTAGTTAAAGCTGTCAGAGGTCTGGCTTTACCTCCATAATTGGCACAAAACTTCCTGTAATACCCCATCATGCCTAAGAATCCCCTGAGAGCTTTGAGAGTGGTGGGTACAGGCCACTCTTTAATGCACTTGACCTTGTTGGGATCAACTGCCATTCCTTTACCACTGATGCTATGGCCCAAGTACTCCACTTGATCAACACCAAACACACATTTAGACTTCTTAGCAAACAATGTATGCTGCTTCAACAACTCAAACACTTGCTGCAAGTGCATCTGGTGTGTAACCATATCTCTGTTGTATATTAGTATGTCATCAAAGAATACTAATACAAAATCTCCCAAATGAGGCCTGAATACATCATTCATCATAGCCTGAAAAGTAGCTGGAGCATTTGTCAAGCCAAATGGCATGACAATGAACTCATATAACCCACTCTTGGTCACAAAAGTTGTTTTCTCTACATCCTCAGGTTTCATACTCACTTGATGATAACCTGCTCTCAAATCCACCTTAGAAAACACTTGTGCACCATGTAACTCATCCAATAAATCATCAATCAAGGGTATAGGATAGTTATTTCTCACAGTTAATGAGTTCAACTTCCTGTAATCCACACAAAATCTCCATGTGGCATCTTTTTTCTTAACTAGCAACACTAGACTTGAGTATGGACTCTGACTGGGTTGTATTACCCCCATTTTAAGCATTTCTTGAACTAGCTTCTCAATTTCCAACCTCTGCATATATGGGTATCTATATGCACCATGCTTAAATGATTCCACTTGTGGTTTTAGCTTGATTTCATGGTTACATGATCTCATGAGAGGCAGTGATTTAGGTTCCTGAAAAATATCACTATACTGTTGCACTAGCTCCTCCACTATAAATTCTTTCTCCACCTCTGCCACTTCTTCCTCCACTGAGGTAACCATGCAAAAACAGCTGAACACCATTTTATTTTTCTTATTGAATAAGTTGTGTAACTTATTCTCTGTCATGAGCTTGACAGATACACTTGACTGCATGCCAGGCACCATAACTGGTTTCCCTTTAACCCTGAATGTGATTGAAGGCAACTCATAATCCAAGAGTACTGGACCCAGTCTCCTCATGATATCAACTCCAAGCACCATATCATAGCCTCCAAGTGGCAATACCCTGATGTTAGTAGCAAACAATTGCCCTCCCATCTCCCATTCAAAGTTTGGACATCTAGATGTGCACTAAATCCTACCTCCTCCAGCTATAGTTAATTGTAGGGGATTGGTCATTTGCACTTCACATTTCACTCTCTGCACAACACTGGGATCCAAGAAGCTTTGGGTGATACCAGAGTCCACTAGTATCACCACTTCATTATTTTTTACCCTTCCCACCAGTTTAATGGTTTCGGCTGGTGGTTGCCCTTTCAATGCATGCAGTGACACCACACAATCAGTGTCAATGTCATCACTGAACTCTAGCCTTTCAGTACTCCTCTCTTCTCCTTCCATCACAATAACAAACAATTTCTTACATTGGTGCCCATAGGTATATGGTTCATCACAGTTGAAACACAAGCCTTTCTTCTTCCTCTCATCCAACTGCTCCTTGTCCAATCTCTTCACAGGTACTGCATTGCTAGTACCACCGGTTTGATCACCCTTCTGCCAAGGATTCACTGGTTTAACTGAGCTTCTGTTAGACTTATGCATTGACTCAAGCATAACTTCCTGTTTTCTAGCCATGAGATAGGCCTGTTCTAGTGTATGAGGGCACAATAACTCCACCATGTGCCTAATCTCCTCCTTCAAACCACTAAAGAAGCTTCTCATAAAATAGAACTCATCTAAATGCCTATCTCTCTGCTTCATAAACATCCTCAACTCGGCAAACTTGTCAATATACTTATCAACTGTCCCAACCTGTTTGAGTTTGTTAAATTCACCAATTACATCATCACTCCAAACCGATGTAAATCATGACACAAACATTTCCACAAACAGTTGCCAGCTCAAATTATTCTGACCTTCAATATGATCTAGAAACCAATACTCAGCCGATCCTTCAATGTACATACCAGCTACAAGTATCTTATCACTATCCTTCATAGGATTCTGCATAAAGTACTTGTTACATTTCCGTATCCAACTACGAGCATATCCGATCCATCAAATTTCAGAAAATCTACTCTAGGACCTCTCACCTCAGAACGTACAGAATTAACATGCTCAACACGCTCAACATTCTCATTACGTTATATTGTATTAGCTCGAGTGGGCTCAGGACGAAATGTACCTGAAAGTGACTGCAAAAGCTCTCTGAACTCGTCGAATTTGAGCCTCTGCTCCTCTTTGAGCTCATCAAGCTTGTGATTCTGCTCCTCAAATCGACGATTTTGTGCGGAACTCAGCTCCGACTGACCTGTCGCGAACTGTTTCATCTCCGATTGAATTTCTGCAACCGATATTTCTCCAACATTTCAATCCGAGTAGTATTGTTCGACACCATTTCGATTCGTATCAGAGATTTTTCACAGCGAAACCTGGCTCTAGATGCCAAATGTTACACCTGAGAGTAGTAACTGACTAAGCTGGCTAATTAGAGAGAGCTAAAATGTGTTGCTTCATTGATAAGCCATCAAATTGGCGGATGATTGAGCTTATATAGCTCGATTACAAGCAAGACGGTTATGAAAGTTCAGGGACCGTTGGATCATAACAGACTGATTCAATCGTATCCATTGATGTAAAACGTAATACACTCAATAAGCGAAAACACGCTTTTATTAAAAAGGCCAAAACTTGCCGAAAACGGCTAATACTGAGCTGCTGCCTGTGCTTCCAATACCACATGTATATAAAACTACAGTCACAAACAACATCATGGCATGATTCACATTCAACATACAACATGAATTGTCATATAAACGTGATGGAAGTCCTAAAGGAACTTGCCTTTTAGAACCAAGAAAAACTGAATAACCACGAACGACTCCTTAATCTTTAAAATCGCCCCTTTGATGCTCTTCTTCGATGCCAATGAAAGGAAGAAGGAATTGAATTAGAATTCTTGAATGGAGTAACAAGAGATGAAGAGATGAAACAAGATTTCTTACCAGAAGAAGCTTCTGAAATTCTTTGTGAAGGAGGAAAACGCAGGATGCTAGTGGGAAGGTAGTCTGAAGCGTTATTGTTAGAACTGTAACTGAAATTGTACTAATTATTTGGTTTAACTAGGGCTTTTAATGACAAATGAGTTGGACTTTTGAAATTACAAATTGGGTTGAAGCTAAAAGGGCAAGTAAAAGGCCCAAGATCCACGATTTATGGATTACGAACTCCGCTCCAACACTTTAATTCGTGCTAAAGCGTCTAAATTCGAATTACGAATTTCTGTGATGTTACATATATTGTCTTTTTGTCCCTTTGAATTCTAAAGTCATTTTATTACTTAACGATATTGCAATATCGTTAAATCTCCATTTATGTGCTGAAGTGGCGAATTAGAATCTACGGCCTTATCTGTTGATCGGTTAGCATTACAAAGTACAGAAATTGCCATTTCCCAAGACAAAAAAATGTATGCATCCCAAAGCTAGCTAGTCATCATTTTTTGATTTTTTTTTGTCATTCTTTGGGTTTGGATATTTGCAGCCAGCTAAAATCTCTTGCTTCTGCTCTCGTTGTTCTTGCTCCACGGAAATCCATCTCAGCATTTTGGCTTGTATCAACCCAGAGACCACACCCCAGAACCCAATTAATGGTGGGAAATACTCACCTATGGACCACACTCCAAAGCTTCAGAGTATTAAATTACGATCGTTAACTAGATTAATTGGAAGAAGTAACACTAGCCATGGTTAGACTTTAGTAAAGGATTATTAGAACCTTGCTAATCTCATAATTGTAGTAGAATTCTATAAATAAATTTCAGATGACACAAAATTTTAGTGCGAGTGGACAATAAATGGCTACTCGTGAAATTTTGACAAGTCATGGAGCTACTAGCAGCCCGAATACATGCGCAACTAACTTAAAAGCTCAAATTTTTTTGGGCTTTTAGTTAGTTTAAACTTTAAAGCTCTAAAAAGACTTCCATTGGAACTGCTCTAATACATTATACGTATGCGAACCAATAACAACACAGCTCGATTTTTACACCGTTTTGTAAGCATGAGCATATCAACTAATTTCTAAGGTGGATGTAATTATTTGATTATTTAACACCAAAGAAAAGTTGTATTATTACTTTTATCTTCTTTTTTGTCGAACAATTATTTTGTACTGGTTAAACTCACAGTGAACCTCACTAAAAAACTATCGAATCATTCCAATTTTACAGTTTACCTGTATGACATCAATATATCAAAGATTTTCAAACTGATTTTGATTTACAAAAGCATTATCCTAGAGGAAGTACCGTATATAGTAAAGATTAAAAAAAGTGAAGTGTTTATTTACAAACATTGGTGTTTTCATCGATAAAAAATGCATTTATTAACAATATAGATATTTTTTCTAAAAAAAAACAATATAGGCATTTTTATTAAAAATATTAATTCTTTTCTTAACAACATGGATCGCTCTATTTTTAAATTAAGTATATACCGTCTACCACAAAATTTTGTGTTATTTTTATTTCAAAAATGTATCTATACATATGTTTAGTTGTTGTAAGAGATTAGTATCTTAAAAATGATTATAATTGCGTATATCTGATTAAAAATATCTATTTTAACTTGGTTTTTCTTGATTTTCATCACTATCCAAATAGCATATTAAAAGACTAAGCTTAGCTCAACTCATTAATTAAACTAGGCAATATGCAAGCCCGAAATACACTTAATAGGTTCGAGAGAGTTCAAGTTCGAGATGAAACTTTTGAATAAGCCATGTCGAGTTTTAACCGGTTTGTATTATGAAAAAGACTTGACAAAGTTCCGGATTGAGAAAATTTCACACTCCTTAGTCCCTCCATTCCAGATTGAACTTCCTATTCAACGGGGGTACGAGTTTACTCACTCCATCCTAGATAACTTCATACATTAAGATTTGATTTATAAGTTTTAGGTGAAAAATTAAAATAAATAATAAAATATAAACATGTTGCAAAATACATTATTGTTATTGACAAAATCTGCAATTCGTACGTTATGTGAGATATTATATGTTATTTATTGGATACTAGCATTTGCATAACACACTACGTGTGTTAATGGTTTTTATATAAACCAATGAATCTGTAATTTTTAAAAACATTTAAAAATAATAAACAAAAGGGAGAAACTTACGCCAATGAGATTTGAACCATATACAGTATAACCTCTATAAGTTAATACTCGATAAATTAATAACCTCAATAAAATTAATAATTTGTCCAGTCCCAACTTGGGACCAGTACAAATTTGGACCCCAATTAATAAAATAATAAGATAATAATTTTTTTTGAAATTCCAGTGTATATATATGGTTCCAACGAAACTATAAATTAATAATTACTAAAAAATTCCATATATATATATATTTATTATATATGTGTGTGTACTTCAAAATTCTAAGAGAATCTATAGTCACTTTTTTTTTTGTTGAACTTCAAATCTATATTGAGTTCATCTATAAATCTCCCACATTACACTAAAGAGTTGGGGCGTTGTCTTCTCGTATTGTGAAGAGTTGTTGCCGCCTGCAATGCTTCTTTTCGAGTGACCGGTTCCAAAGTTATTGAATTATCCTCAGCTTCATCATCGACCGGATTTTGAATGGTATCCACCACAATTTATTCAATGCTTTGAACTTCGTAACATTCATTATTTTCACCAGGATAATCTAGCAAGTGATTCACATACATTTTGTGCCAATAATGCATACCCGTAATCAAGTTCTCAACCTCACGAATGTCTTCTCCAGAATTTGCATCGTTTAAATCACTTGACCAGGTTTGATTCGCCGAACGAATCTTGCAGTGTCGAAAGCAATTTGCTATGGACTCTTGTTGCACATTTACTTTCCAAGTTGAGACGGCCAAATTGATAGCATTTAAAACATTAATTTTTTTCGGAGAAGAAATGTCCAACTCATAACCTTCCAAAATCTTACGGCAAAACCTTTTGCGGTAGTAAATTTTAAAAGCTCTAATTATCCCAGCTCATATGGACTTGGAAATTTAAAGGTCATACGTTAAACCTTTTTAAATTAATAAATTATTAATTTATCGATATAATAATATCTCACTAAATTAATAAAATATTCCGGTCCCAACATTATTAATTTATAGAGGTTTTACTGTACTATTTTGAATAAGGTAGCTTCCCTACGTAATGGGGCCGTCTGTTAGGTTTTCTTTACCAAAAATGGCTAGCAGTCTCCCATAAGCGTTTGGGCCCTGCAAAGAAGTCGATAACCCTTTAAAATCTGGGCCAATCAATCTGAGTTTCATTCTGCCCAAAAGACCTAAATTAGTTTCCAATATGAGTGATGAAATTATTTATTTTCCCAGAAGAAGCAAGTCTTGAATTTATCTGAGGAAAAGAAGATATTCATCCTGCCAGTTTGTGGACTGGTAGAGTAGAAGAAGACCATGGAGCTGCTCTCGTTTCCATCTTCTCCCGGTACTCACCTTTCCTTGCTCAATCTCTTTTCATGTCAATTTCATATCTGGAAATTAATGATCATCTTGTTTAATTGGTCTTGATTTGTTTTTGTTATGTGATATTAGTAGAGTAATAGATAGTGATTGATTCACATTTGGTAAAAGATAAGTCATTTCTATCTGACTTCTTTAGCTGCAGTCCTGCTTCTATATTTAAGACTAGCCAGATGACTTGTTGAATTTTCTTGGAAAGTAAATGTTTGATTTGAAGCAAAGTGTTTTCTTTTTTGCTGGTAGGAGGACTGTTATATCGTGTAAGGCATCAGATATTCACTAGGACGAATGCTTCGTTTATTTTTCGTAGCAATCGGTATCTGGGGTCGAATGTGAAACCTAGAAACCCGAGGAAGATTGGAGGTCCTGTATGTTGCTCTGATAGTTTGCAGGACAATCAGCGTTTACTTTACGGCTCTAAATTATTAGCTTCCAAGGTCATATACTCTGTTGCTGCAGCGATAGGCCATAACAAGGTTAGGAACATCTCTTGTATGTGCTTTTCTTCAAGAGTTAATTTAGCTTGTAGAGGGTCAAATTGTTTATGTGTGTTGAGATTTTGCATATGGTTTATAATTTGTGTTAAAACTCAGCATCCCATGTTTATTTGTTATTGTCCTGAATATTGAAGATGTAGCAAATCATGGTGGTACGAACCTTATTGACTGATAAAAGGATCATGAATTGTAATTGTACCTAAATGCTCAAGACACTAATTACAAGAAAATTGGAGAGGAGGATGCATTCATCATTCGTATCCTTACATTGATGAAATCCGAAAGGACTGGAGAATGGAAATCTCATTATGCAGACAATGTTGGCTTTACTATTGCAATGTGATTGTATCATGTAGTATAATGAGTAACAACCAAATTGTGAATTTGCTTCTGTCCAGCTACATTAACTGCATTGTCTGTAGATATATAGAAACAGAACAATAACTAAGAAGTCTTTCATCCCCATGTATTGGGTTAGGATACATAACCTGTGATCTCATTTTGCAAATTTTCATTTAGTCTCTTGGGCCCGTATGTCCATGTGTCTGATGGATATGTCTAGATAATTTGACTAGCAGAGTACAGCAGCATTTTGTTGTTTTTTTCCAGCCCATAAGTTTTTATCAATAGTATGCATTTGTTAATCTGAAACTTATTCCGTTGAATTTATCAACCAGGAAATGCATCCTGAATGTAATTCACGTGTTCCCGCCATCACCAATGCCCTTGCAAAGATGCAGCTTACTCCAGAGGTACAATTGCTGGCCTATATGTTTTGTGCTGACTGAAAGCCACATCATTCAGTTTCATTAGTATACAGTTGGGTCTTCAGTTGTGGGCATACACCTGTATTAGAAATATATATGTCGCAGTGACGAAAAAATTCCATCTTCTCTTAACTGCAACTTTTACTAATAATGGTTGTGA
Source organism: Plantago major (assembly GCA_026545765.1). Classification (NCBI taxonomy): domain Eukaryota; kingdom Viridiplantae; phylum Streptophyta; class Magnoliopsida; order Lamiales; family Plantaginaceae; genus Plantago; species Plantago major. Next base: position 24,810,103 of record CM048840.1, on the reverse strand, counting down.
AGTCCGAAAGTTTCAAAGTTAAACTACTCTTTTGGAGTCTATGACAGACAAATTGTTGGTATGCGGTGCTACCTTTTAGCTCTTCAGCAGCAAGGTCTTCAATATTCTGTTCTCTATGCCAATACTGGCACATTTAACAAGTCTGGGTTGTTATCATGACGTAAAGTTGGTTCATGTTACTAAAAAGCACATATTTTTCTCGATGACATCGTTTTAGAACTTTTCATCAATTTTAGTTATATTATACTCAAAAGTTCATCGTTTTTAGTTCCGGAGCTTGGAGATTGCCGAGCTTGTAAATTTCAGACCTGCCACAGTAGATGATATAGCAAGCGTCCATGAAAGAGCTTATGTATCAGGACTTGAGAAGGTATGTCTGGATAAATTTTATGTTGTCGTTTCTACTTTAGGCGGGACCTTATGTTTTTTTTCTTCATCTTTGCAATCAACTGCCTTTGCATTTTTGGTAAGCTGCATGCTTAAGCTTTGCTTTGTTCTTCATTAGTTGTGTAAAATATTGACAGGGTGCATAGCACATATCTTTCTGAATGCGGAAACTAGTAAGAAGATTGAAGTGACGTAATCCAGTATTCCTCATTGAGACTTCAGAGTCTTTGTTGTGTTGATTGTAAACTCTCTTACAATTTTTCCTTGACATGTAGGTGATGGACCAGGCCTCTGAACAAGGACTCATTCACATTGATGGCTCTGGACCAACTTATGCTACCACCACGGTTAGAGCATGCTGTTGAAAAGATATTCAAATGTTGTCTTACAATTTACTAATTTTCTTAATTAAACAAAGCTTATCCATGATATAGTTGGGACTTAAATGGGATAAAAACTATGAAAGTTGTAATTGTGGCGTTCTTGTTATCTGATCTAGATGTCCACATGAATAAATGTGTACTCTGAGTCTCTGATATACTATAATTTATACTTTCATGATCATAATAATCCCGTGTACCTTGATCATCTGTTTATTCATCCTAACAACCCAGAATAACACTTGTTGTAAACTGAATTGGACATTTTCTTTTCCTCATCCACTCAGTGAGTTTGTTTCCTTTTGTCTTTTCCTCAACAAGCTCCTTTATTTTATATTGGTGGTTCATGCAGACCTACCAGGATTCATTATTGGCAGCTGGAGCTGGAATTTCGTTGGTGGATGCAGTGGTGATGTCCCAATCTAGCACGTTAGTCGCTTTGTGATGATCTTTCCAGCCATACATCCATGCTATAAGTTTGTTCGTACTTGTCAGTCACACTGTGAATCGCCTGGACTCTGTGCTAGGCTGATCGCCTGTTTATAGCTATAAGAAAATAAGACACATAAGTTCTGTAAATTCATTTTCACTCATTATACAGGTCGCTGCTTCGAAATTAAGGGAAGACCCTCCCGTTGGTTTTGCCCTTGTAAGACCTCCAGGTCATCATGCCGTTCCAACTGGACCTATGGGGTTCTGTGTGTTTGGAAATATAGCTGTTGCAGCTCGCTATGCTCAACGTGCACATGGGCTGAAGCGTGTATTTATCATTGATTTTGATGTACACCATGGCAATGGAACCAATGATGCCTTCTACGATGACCCTGATATATATTTCCTCTCAACTCACCAAGTAAGCCATTCTTATCTTTGTCAGCTATCTCTCATGTTAGTTCGTGGTTTAATTCATGCTAAAGCACATCCATTCATATAATAATTATCCCATTTTAGTTCTGACTAATAGTCTTCTTGCTATCATCAAAATGTAGGACGGGAGCTATCCTGGTACTGGTAAAATTAACCAGATAGGCCGTGGAGCTGGTGAAGGATCGACACTGAATCTACCTTTGCCTGGAGGAACAGGGGATATTTCCATGCGAACTGTCTTTGATGAAGTTATTGTACCATGTGCTCAAAGGTTCAAGCCGGACATAATTCTAGTTTCAGCCGGGTGAGTATTATATCACTAGAAGTAGAAAATGAGTTGCTGAGCCAATAATCATTCTGCTCGGTTTTTTTTACCGTACTTACATTGCAAGAATCTGTCCAGATATGATGCACACGTGTTGGATCCGCTCGCAAATCTGCAATTCACGACAGGGACGTATTACATGCTAGCTGCAAATATTAAGCAATTAGCAAAGGATTTATGTGGAGGGCGCTGCGTATTTTTCCTAGAAGGAGGTTACAATCTTGAGTCTCTTTCACACTCAGTTGCAGACTCGTTCCGTGCATTTCTTGGAGAACCTAGCCTGGCTTCGGAGTTTGATAATCCTGCATTTTTGTACGAAGAACCATCGAACAAGGTCAAGCAAGCCATCCAGAAAGTGAAGCACATACATTCCCTGTAAATGTTGGTTCAGATCACTTCATTCTGATTATGTTCTATTCCCTGTAAATGTTGGTTCAGAAACATCTGTTATTATTATCTTTATTTCATGTGAACATGTATAGAAGTGCTGTATTCTAGCTCCTGTCATATCGAGTTGTCATCATCATTAGTATAAGAAATACAATTTAATAATAACAGATGTTTCTTTCTCCCATGATTTTTATTTTACTTTTAGCGGATATGGATATAGATCTCGCAAAATCATATGTATATCAGTTAGGATATTTTAGAACATCTTGATCTATTCACTTTCCATGACCGAAGAGTAGCTTTGCTCTTCTTTTTTTTCGTTTGATTTTGTTTTTTTCTTTATATATGAATGTATGTATTTTGAGCATAATTCCTCTTGCAGTTTCAGGTATAACATAATGACATCTTTCAGAGAGGTTATGAAAAAAAGAGTCGTACGTTTCCCAATTGAAGGAGAAACCGGAAAATCGTTGCGATTGGATGAGCTTTCCTGATAAAATCCTGGAGATTATTTTCCAGTATCTATGGATAGGTGACAGATTCCGGTGCAGGCTTGTCTGTAAGATCTGAAACGGCTCCTCAAATTGTAGAATCCAGTCTCTGGTGCCATTCACAAACTTCCTCTTTTACCATGCTACACTATCGAGGCTGGAGGAGTCCAAGTGTTATCGTTAGGCTCAGTCGAAAGCATTGTGTGCATGATTACACTTGGTGGAATTCTCATGTGTACCCCGAGTGAAACAAAATGGACCTTGTTCCGTACAGAATTGTTTCCTTGGTGTGAGTTTGACAGAATGTTGTTCAACACTGGAGATGAAACTCTTTACCTTGTGGGCAGGCGTAGAGTCTAATCATCCCAAGAGTGGGAGAATTACCTGTCAAATGCGGATCAGATTCAATTAAAAGACTGCCATGTACCTGTACGGTCTGGTCAGTCTATGTTCAAATTCCTGGTGACAAACGACGACACATTAAGGATTTGCACACTGTAGAGTCACCAGCTACACAGGAAATGCTGATCGTTGTTTCTGTTTTAGACTCCACTTTTTATAAGCCGGTAGTAAGTCGCCAGCAAACAACAGAGTTTGAGGTGTTCAGTCTGTCGAGTAGAGACGGAAAGTTGGTAAGGGTGGGAAAGCATAGGGGAACAGACAATATTCTTAGGTTCAATCGGCTCTTGTTCGGTTCAGAATGTCGGAGGGGTTTTCAGTTTTGGCAGATTGCATCTATTTTGATACAAAAGACGTTATTGGAGATGACGGATTTCACTTTACTGTTCGTGAACACGGTGTCTTCTCTCTGAACGAGAAGAAAATGCAGCTAGATTCTTTACCCAATTCCATTCTTCATTCATGGTCAGAAGGAGCATGACCACTTTTTCTTAGCTTATAGCTCTTGATTTATTGTTAGCTTCGAACTATTCTTGATTTTTCCAAAATAATCAACAGTTTGTGAAATTCTCTCACTGAAGTCTTAAATCGAGATTGTGGTAGAATCTGTGCACGTTAGGCCGTTACAATAAGGATGTTGGAAACGGCCTAAGAGTTTACTAGACCTTATGGGTTGTGTCGATTATGAAACTTTATGCTTGATCGCATTAGAAATAGCTACGAACATGTTGCACCCTTGATTCAATGTTACAGCTCCATAAGCTGCAATCTTTTTGTTTCTTCTTCATTAAAGTATCAATAGCTGCAAATGATCGAATTTATAAGTTAACGCCATTCTTCCCGCATCACTATCGCAAGTGAAAAGTGAACTAACTTTTCTGGTATAGATAACTTTCTCCTTCCGGCGTTGGATCAAACATCTTCTTGCATCTTCTTGTCAAACGACAAGTAGAACTTGCTGACATAGTTAGAGCAGTCTTTATAGGATATCAATATAAACAAAGCATATAAACAAGAATAATAGAGGACGTAATTCATCAGTTCATAAATAAAGAGTCCCAGATTAAACATGGTAGCTTTACTAACAGATGTAAAAATGGTAAGCGAACCAAACATACCCAAGAATATTAAGAAAGAAAGGAAAAAACAGGTATAAGAAGAAAATCAATAAAAGAAAAATAGGAATAAGGCTCAGTTATCTTCAACTGAAAACTCATTCAGTTCAGTTATTCTTAGTTTTATTTTATACTACAGTTCAGTTCAGTAAATTTTAGTTGAAAAGAACAGAGCCTAAGAAGAAAACAAGAATAGAGAAAATGAAAGAATGACAAAAGCTAAACAGTATGAAAAATTAAAACTTAAACTTGTGGATATAGGAAGGAAGAGCCCATATCCACCGGAAGGAAGATGTCATCGTTGCGCGACGGTCTCAGCTACCACAAGAATGCCAAAGATTGGATACAACAACTATATTTTTGCCGAATTCTGCAATAACAAAGAATATCATCTAATTTCAGCATATTTAGATGAAATTAAGCGGATCATAAACAATGATTTGGTTCAAACTACATCGATCTAACTAAAAAAAAGAAAAAAACAGATATATCACCATTTAACACAAGGACTAAATGAGTTTACCTCCCATTCCACAAAAGATGTTATCGTTCTTTCATTAACCTCTCTATTAACAATCGCTCTTTCATTAGAACAATTTGTATAAGGCTCAATCCAGTTTACTCAAATATTTTTTTATTTGGTGTTTTCGCCATGAAATTTATCATGTGAATTCACTTCAAATGATGTTAAAGGGGTAAAACTAAAAGAAGATAAAACAAGCTGCTTCAAATTATCAAATATGTTGTGGTAACCTTTGTGGTTGAGACTTGAGAGAGATACCGTGTAAAAGTTACTGTAGAAATGAAAACTTGCTGTAGTCTGTATATATGCATGTAGCTTGTGACCTTGTGTCCTTGCATTACTCCATTTAGGATCATTTACATTGCACGTAAGGAAGTTTGTTACATTTCAGTACTTCCAGTCTTTGTAAATCATGTTAATTGATTAATTCAAGTTGATAGATGGACTTCATCATGTCATCTAGTAAACACACACATATATATATATATTACAACTAATTAAATTACTAAACACTTTTATAAAAATCAACTAACTTATCAACCATACAATCAGCTACCAACTAATTTATCATTTAATTTTAATAAACATACTTTTATTCTTAAATGAATATCCGGTTAAATCATGTCAGATTATTGTAGAGCATCATTATACATGGATGCACATTGCAATATGATCAATGTAGTCTCAAAATGTTACATTTCTTCTTTCTCTTTTTTTCAAAATTTGCACCGCACCCTTGTGAAATTATTCACACTAAAGTTTACACTATAAATTAAATGTCCATGTCCAAAATCCCTACATTTGATTTGGGAAGCAATGAAGTATTATTAATGGTCAAACCTGTTCAAACTGTACCGGCATATAAAATAAAAGGAAGATATCGTTTGAGGAGTACTTTTATGCAAGAAAGTTTGTTACATTTCACTTTCATTCTTTATAAATCATGTTACTTTAATAAAATGGTTCCAGAATTCATATGAGAATGAATCCACATGGTTTAAAGGGTTTTTTATTTGATAGAAAAGTGAATAATTAAGTTAAATTGGATTTGTTAGGTTTAATTAATCAATTTATAAGATAGTGCACTTGGACAAATATCGAATCAAAGTCCAAGAAAGAAGAAAGGAAAAGGAGGACTGTTGGTCCAACAGTTGTTCGACTGCACGCGCCAGATAAATGGGAAGACTGGCGCGTGTTGTGCACGCACCAAATGAAAATTAATAGGAACATGTGCCCCGGAGTATCTGGAAGCTCTTCTTCCTTTTCTTGCTCGCTAATTATTACCTCTTGTACTGTTTCTTCTTCATTTTGGTAATTTTCCGTTTGAAGGACCATTGGAACCTTATAAATTGAACCATCCCCTTCACAATTTAATACATAAGAATTCTTACGTTCTTCTAAACAGTTAAGAAGAATTTATCTGAGAAAAATATCCTAACAATTATTCGAAAGAGAAACCAACAAACGAGAGATTGTTATCAAGTGCTTTTGGTGCTCAGTTGTTGTGGATCAACTAAGGTCAATGACTTAGTCAAGCAAACATGTTCTTCAGTTCGTGCATCAGATCCGGAAAGCTTATACTTGTCGTCATAACAAGTAAGCTTTCGATTTATGTTATTGCAATGATAAGTATTTGTATAGCTTATCAATTAATCGTTGTTGGTGAAATAAAATTTTAACTTTCGATATCTAACCAGCTTGGAGGTGATTTATTTTGAAAAACCCAACAAGCTCATGACACAACTTTTTCAAAAGTTGATTTTCAACCCCGAAAACCATTCAAAACTCTCTTCAGATTCACAATATTCTCCTCCAAAGCTTCACCGAAGAAGATAGTATTATCCGCATATTGTAAATGGATATGTGCACCAACTTATTCCCACCTTTAACAAAGAAATCATCCCGGGCTTGTTCGCATTATCCATCAACCGACTAAGACCTACGAATGATATAATATTCTTATTCTAAAAAAAATCTTAGCATCAAGACTTGAACAATAAATGTTGCCATTGAGAAACTCCATTAAAATTCTCAAAGAATCCATCTTCTTTCAAGCAAACTTGGCCAATTGCTTTAATTTATTTCTTCCCAACATATCTCAACCAAGCTTCAGTAGTTCTCTCAGATTAAGTAAGAAGAAGAAGAAAACTGGCAACAAGAATGGTAATCGAGCTTCACCTTCTAGTCTATTAAGATGATTGACATGATTTGGTACATCAGAGGTTTTGGGAGGTATTTGTTCGGTTCTGGGTCTGTGTTGACTAGCCGTGGTATGATCTGGGGAGTGGGTATTTACTGTGTTCTCCCTGTTTTGTTTTGGATGGGTTTGTGGCCTTCTGGCAGTAGTATATTAACTAGTGTTGTTGGTGGCATTGACAAAGGATTTTTACAGCGAGATTGTTTTGGTCTGCATAGCCGGCATGAGGGCCTTTTATCTAGAAATAGCAGTGTAGTTGGTGGGATTAGAGCGATGGGATTTTTGCTCATACTGGATATTTGTGCTAACTACTGGATTACTAGAATTTGGAAAAACAATGTATTGTTGAGTTTGATGGCCTTGGTTCTTATAAACCCCCATGATTGTAATTTTTCAGTATGAATAAGCGTACTATTAAAAAAAAAAAAAAAAAAAAAAAGAAAAAAAGAAGCCAAGCTTCAGTAGCAAACACCCGCCAGTTGTAAAGCTTATTCAATGATTTATTAGGTTTAACGGGAATATTAACAGATAATATTAACGAGAAATTAACCAAGACCACCTAAGATTATTAGATGTTTAAAAACTTTATTTCAATTGAAAGTTGGTAAATATTAAAGTTTTTGTTTGTTCGTTGCTTTTGCAGCATGCTTTTTCTATTTTCCAATGGTGTTTCCACACCTCATGCACTTAAAAACATCGTGCCACTGGTGCATATATGTTGTGACAACACTAGCTAGAGTTAGTTGATTTTGATTGTCAGGACAATAATATTGTTCATTTTCATTACGACAAGATAACACCTGGACTTATGGTCGACTGAAAATTTGTTTTCATTAGACACACAAGGAGAAAAATATCGAGGCTTCAGATTAAGTTTACCTTTCCACCTGTAACAAGATAATTTACGTGTCTCTGACGATATAATTACGCCGCACATAGATCGATCGACCAATCTTCATTTTTCACAAGCAAACACAATCAAAAAATTTCACAAAATTGAGTAACAATGTAGAAAGAGGTAAGTATTGTAAGGGGAGAGAGTTGTCAATTATCTTATAGATCATGATCATAATATTCTCAATCGATGTAGAATATGTAATAAACAATTTAAACGTCAACTAAATTCCTAATGCGTCTGTTTATACACCTCTCTTTTTGAAAATGAATCAATAAAATTTATAGTTAAATGCGTGTCTATAATTATGAAACCACAATTAATAATGAGTTATCCACATACAAGTTTTTCGTAACCTACACAAATTAGGATTAAATGCACGGAAGAACAACATATAACATGGAAATTAGTTCATGATGAGTACTCGACCCAACTTTAAAGGTCGGGCATTGACGTGATGGATCCATACGATAATTAAATTCTATATAAATTATAAGGCGATGCCGCCGCTATATGTTATTTTAAAGTAATAAACAAGTGGAAATCTTTTTTTTAACCCATTTTATGGAAGCTCCGTCCAAGCTTCAATTGAAGCTCAATTTCGAGCATTAATGTTGGTTCGTGGTGGGAGACTGGTGGTGAATATTCCATTGTTGTTGGTTTAGTTGAATGATTATCAAATATATGAAGAAAGATTCTGTGGACGGCTGAGATCGAGTGAGGAGTGATCAACAGTTGAGATCAAACGGGCAGTTAAAAGGAAGGAAAATTAGTTTATTAACTAACTTTCTGGCAGCTGGCTTAATCGATTGATTGCGGTTGATTGGATGCTTCTTATAAGTTGGTTTCAGTTGCAGAATCATAAAGAGATCATCATCAACACATATCACTTGTCAATTTCTGAGTTTTTTCGTTACTTGTTGAGTGAGATTGATGTGAAGAGTGAGTTTGCTTAGAGAAGAGATCAATTGTTATCCGATTCTTGTAAAGAAAGATTGAATCTTGTAATTCTCTGAGGGATTTATCCTCTGATAGTGAAAATGAGTCGTCTGGTCCCGTGCACGTAGATCAATTTGGATCGAAGCACGTTAAATCTCTTGTTCTCTAGTTTCTGCAAATTTTCTGCATTTGGTTTCTTTTGTGACGCTTTGTTCAAGTGGTTGTGACGATTGTTCTTGTTTAGCGACGTTTGTTCTTCGTAACTCGGTTGTTCGTTAAGCAATTCCACAACAAGTGGCGCCGTCTGTGGGAAGGTGAAGAGAAGGTGAAGAAAGAATCGTTGGTTTGCAACTGTAACTTGCATCAATGGCGACCTCTCGATTTGAAATCGAGAAACTGACAGAGAAGAGTGACTTCGGTCTGTGGAAGGTGAAGATGAAATCGGTGCTTGTACAACAAGGAGTAATTAAGGCTATTACTGAAGCATTTCCTGAATCAGAATCGCAATCGAAGGCTCAAATCATACAGAAGGCTCACAGTGCTTTGATCTTGGCCATGGGAGACAATGCTCTAAGGGAGGTTGGTGAATTAACTACTGCAAAGTTGATTTAGGATAAACTGGAAGCATTATTCAATGCCAAATCTGCTGCAAATAAGATCTTTGCCAAGCAGAGATTGTTCTCATTCAGGATGGTGGAAGAAAGATCAATCATCACTCAACTAGAGGAGTTCAAGAAGATTGTCAATGCGCATGATAATCTTGAGACTGAAGTTGAAAACAGGATGAAGAGATAAAGCAATCTTGTTGCTTAGCTCTTTACCTAAGTCTCTTGGCCCATTCAAGGATGCACTGGTTTATGGAAGAAGCACAGGTCTATCAATGGATGTGATATAATCTACACTTAGATCAAGAGAGCTTGAGCTTTCATCTGGTACAAAGTCTTCAACCACAGGAGAAGGGCTGAATGTGAAGTTTCAACAACAAAAGAACCAGTCTAAATGGAAGAATAGAGCTGATAAGAAGAGAAACATGAGAAACACACCTGATGCAGTGGAAAAGAGGAAGTGTTATCATTGCCACAAGCAAGTTCATCTAAAGAAAGATTTCCCCACATTCAAGAGGAATCAATCAGGTCTAATCCCTCACAATTTTCAAACTAACACCACTGTAAATAATTCTGCAACTGGTAGTGACTATGATAGTGCAGATGCTTTATGTGTAACTGATCATAGTGTTATGCCTGTGTGGATTATGGATTCTGGCTGCTCTTTTCACATGTGTTACATTAAAGAATGGTTTAGTGATCTGAAGTATAAAATCTTTGGAAATGTGTTGTTAGGAGATGACTTTCCCCATAAAGTTAAGGGGACTGGTAGTGTGAAAATTAAACTGCATGATGGGATAATTAGAGTGCTAAGTGATGTGAAGTATATACCTAGTCTCAAGAGAAATATGATCTCTCTAGGTAAGCTAGATTCTATGGGATACTCCTTTGGTTCTGTAAATGGCATTTTGCAGGTGAAAAATGGTGACAAGGTGCTACTGCAAGGTCACAAATGCCATGAACTATAATATCTGCAAGGCACAACAATCACAGGTGAATCTGCAAATGTGATCTCTGATAGCTCAACCATTTGGCATAACAGACTAGCTCATCTTAGTGAAAAGGGACTAAGAGAACTTGCAAAGCAAGGTTTACTGGGTAAAGATAACATCACAAAGCTCAGCTTCTGTGAGATCTGCATAATGGGAAAAGCTCATAAAACAAGTATGGGAACTGGTCAACACATCACCAAGGCACCATTGAATTATATTCATTCTGACTTGTGGGGGTCTGCAAGGACAACAACTATAGGAGGAGGGAGATATTTTATGTCAATTATTGATGATTTCTCCAGGAAGGTGTGGATCTACATACTTAAGAGCAAAGATGAAGCTTTTCACAGATTTAAAGATTGGATCAATGAAGTAGAGAATCAGTCAGGTAATACAGTAAAACATCTGAGAACTGATAATGGGCTTGAGTATTTGTTCATCAATTCAATGAGTATTGTGCAAAGAAAGGTATCATCAGACATAGAACCATTCCTGGCACACCACAACAGAATGGAGTGGCTGAAAGGATGAATAGAACACTATTGGAGAGGGTGAGGTGCATGATACTTAGCTCAGGAGTTTCTAAATCACTATGGGGGGAAGCAATTAACACAGCTTGTTTCCTCATCAATAGAAGTCCATCTGCACCATTAAATTTTAAAACTCCAGAAGAAATATGGTCAGGAAGGAAGCCTGATTTACCAAATCTGAAGGTATTTGGCTGTCTAGAAATGGCACATGTGAAGGGGGACAAACTAGAGACCAGGGCAATTAAATGCATTTTTTTGGGATACCCCAAGGGAGTTAAAGGTTACAAACTCTGGTGTATTGAACCAGGCAAAAGAAAATGTCTTTTAAGTAGAGATGTAACCTTTAATGAGCATTGTATGCCACTAAAAGAGAAAATTACTACTCATGAGGTAATTCAGGGAGATAGCAGCGGTGAAACCACTTCAGGGAGCATTCAGACTGAGAATGTTGGAGTTAGCATTGAGGTGGAGCCTATGATCAATCAACCAGTGAATGATCATAATCAGGAAGAAGATGAATACATAATACATCAGAATCATGACAATACAGATGACAATGACATATCAGAACAACCAGTTGAGACTACTGCTAATGAAGATTATCAACTCTCCAGAGATAGGGTGAGGATAACACACGACTCCTAATATGTATGGTTTTGGAAGAGCGCAAGGTCTTACATGGTGTCATATGCCCTAATTACAGTTGAGGAGGTTGTATCTCAGAACCAAAGAACTTACAGAGAGGCAACAACATGTTACGAGAAAGAAAAGTGGATTGAAGCTATTTGGAAGAGCTAAATTCATTAAATAAAAATCACACATGGGATATTGTTTCTATACCAAATAGGCATAAGTTGGTGGGATGCAAATGGATCTTCAAGAGAAAGATTGAAGTTGCAAATGGAGATCAAATCGATATCTGAGCTTGTTGCAAAGGGTTTTACACAGAGAAGGTGTTGACTATAATGAAATCTTCTCACCGTAGTAAAGCACACTTCTATCGAGTTCTTACTTGCATTAGTGACTCGAATGGTATGTTTCTTCATCGACTTGATGTTAAAACTACATTCTTGCATGGAGAGCTAAAAGAGACTATTTATATGCAACTACCGAGGGATGAAATTGAAAGATAGATCAAACAAGGCTTGTTTATCGAGAAAATCTCTATATGGTGCAAGCAAAGCCCTGCACAATGGCACATGAGATTTGATCAATACATCACTTCAATTGGTTTCGGAGAAGTAGTTATGACAATTGTATATTTGTCGTGATTCAGAATCTGGGATCACCTACATTCTTGTATGTTGATGATATACTAATAGCTAGCAAGACCATGTCAGAATTGAGAGCACTAAAAGAGAAATTATATTCAAAGTTTGAGATGAAGAATCTGGGAGATGCAAAGAGAATACTAGGAATGGATATTGAGAGAAATAGATCACTTGATTCACTAGTTCTATCTCAGAGTGACTATCTCAAGAAAGTGCTTATGAAATACAATATGCACAAGTCTAAGTGTGCATCTGTACCAATTCAACCTGGTGTAAAACTTTCTCTGAGTCAAAATGTTATAGAAGCAGATGAAATCAAGTATATGAATACAGTTCCATATGCTAGTGCTGTGGGGAGTCTGATGTATTCCATGGTTTGTTGTAGACCAGATTTGGCTCACATAATGAGTGTAGTGAGCAGGTTCATGATAGGAGCAGGTAAACAACATTGGGAAGCTGTGAAGTATCTGCTGAGATACATTCAAGGAACAACAGATCTTGGTTTGATGTTCAAAAGAAGGAATGATCACAGTACAGCTTTAGCTGGTTATGTGGACTCAGATTTTGCAGCAAATATAAAATAGACACAAGAAGGTCTCTAACTGGTTATGTTTTCACAATGTATGGGACTGCAATCAGTTGGAAATCAAGTCAACAAAATGTAGTTTCTCTATCAACTACTGAGGCAGAATTCATGGCATTAATGAGCGATGAAGGAAGCAACTGTTGCGAGGATTACTTGGTGAATTTGGAGTGAATCAGAGTTGTGTTCCTATCTATTGTGATAATCAAGGAGCAATACAACTCACAAAACATCAAATGTTTCATGACAGGACCAAACATATAGACATCAGGCTGCATTTTGTAGATATGTAATTGCACAAGGATATGTGAAGATTTTGAAGATTGATACAGAAGATAACATTTCTGATTGCTTGACAAAGGTTGTGGGTGTGCAGAAATTTGTCAAGTGTGTTGCACTAATGGGAATGAAGAGAAGGGAAGCAGCTCTAACTTAGGAGCTGGACATATGGATCAGATGAATCATTGAACTAAGGTGGAGAATTGTTGGTTTAGTTGAATGATTATCAAATATATGAAGAAAGATTCTGTGGACGGCTGACATCGAGTGAGGAGTGATCAACGGTTGAGATCAAACGGGCAGTTAAAAGGAGGGAAAATTAGTTTATTAACTAATTTTCTGGCAGCTGGCTTAATTGATTGATTGCGGTTGATTGGATGCTTCTTATAAGTTGCTTTCAGTTGCAGAATCATAAAGAGATCATCATCAACACATATCACTTGTCAATTTCTGAGTTTTTTCGTTACTTGTTGAGTGAGATTAATGTGAAGAGTGAGTTTGCTTAGAGAAGAGATCAATTGTTATCCGATTCTTATAAAGAAAGATTGAATCTTGTAATTCTCTGAGGGATTTATCCTCTGATAGTGAAAACGAGTCGTCTGGTCCCGTGCACGTAGATCAATTTGGATCGAAGCACGTTAAATCTCTTGTTCTCTAGTTTCTGCAAATTTTATGCATTTGGTTTCTTTTGTGACGCTTTGTTCAAGTGGTTGTGACGATTGTTCTTGTTTAGCGACGTTTGTTCTTCGTAACTCGGTTGTTCGTTAAGCAATTCCACAACAATTGTGGTTGTTTGTGGTGGTGGTGAAGAAGGGTGGAGCCGTGGAGGAGATGGTGGTGGAATTAGAAGTGAGGTGTTTTGGAGAAGGAAAATTGGGGGTGCAAAATGTGAATTGGTGAAATAATTAATTTGAATGATTAAAAAGAAATGATAGAATAGAAAAGGAAAATAAAGATAATGGTAAAATAAAAAAAATAGGGAATCTTTTTTTTTTTGGTTTATATGTAATTTTTTTTGAATCGGCAAAATATATTAAAAATTCGAGATAAAGTTTATAAAAGCATAAAAAATGCTCGAACTAAATTAAAATATTACATCACAACCTCACTAATACAAATCCACAAATGATAAGCCTCCACCGTGCAATATTTGGAATACAACATCGCTTATTCTCCTCAAAATTCTTTACCAAATGGCCTCTTTCAATCACAACATTTATTTTGTGCCATATTGTCACAACTTTAAGCTCCACTCCTACCACTTTATCATATCTCAACCACAAAACTTTCTTGTTTCCGAAAATATCCAAACCATATGTAATTAATTTGAGGGTTTATATGTAATTAATTTGAAAACATAAGGGTAAGAGAGAGTTTTATAATTGTTGAAATAGTGGGTATCAATTTGTAAATTGACAATGTTGGAAATGAGGGTTTCTGTAGTGTTTATTTTGTACTTTAAAATTGTGATGTTAATGTCAGTACTCTTTTCGAATCACGCTATACTATATACATAAGATATGGAGCAAGTTTCCTAAGAAACAACCCTTAGATAGAGACATAGAAACATAGTTTCTAATATTACATATTAACCCCAAACCAAAACTAGTTCCTAAAACCCACCAACCAAGGGCCAACTACTGGATCTTTACAAATGGATCCAAATATTAATGATATAACTCGTTTCTTTCAGCTCAAACACCTTCATTTATTAGCTTTCAGCTCACGCAACTTTCTCTCTCTAGAATTCCCTCACTACGTTTCTCTCACCAAAGAATCGCCATCTCGTGAGGAAGACGGCCGTAAATGCATGAGCTCCTCCTCCTCTTCCTCCACCGGCTCCTCCTCCTCATCTTCCGGCGGCTCCTCCTCCTCCGCCCGGAGCTCTTCCGCATCGCCGTCTAATAGCAGCCGCAGCAGGGATGACGATTTGTTGTGTACAAAAAGGTTGATCGGAGTTTATGGCGGTCGGATTGCCGAGCCAAAGGCGCTTCGCCGGGATTCAAGGTGGCGATATTGGGAGCAGCTGGAGGAATAGGGCAGCCATTAGCTATGCTCATGAAGACGAACCCGATGGTTTCGGTGCTTCATCTCTATGATGTTGTCAACACTCCTGGTGTCACGGCTGATATCAGTCACATGGATACTGGTGATGTGGTACTTTCATTTTCTCTATCCTTCATTTATTAATACGTTTTTACAGTCTTAGGGATGTAGATTGTGTTTGCTTCTACTATATAGTACTTGTTTTAGTTGCTATTGCGAAATTAGCTATGTATAATTTGATGAACTGGCGGCTGAAGTCGTTTCTATACATTGTGCGATTTGTTCACCGTCATCTTATTCGATTTGCCTTTTTAATGGTAATTTTGGTTTGTAGTTTAGGTGGTTGTATTATTGGTTTGGTATTTCCCAAATTTCTTGGTGTATGGAGATGAAATTAGAGATTGGGACGCATGTTGAATTCGTGTTTCTTGATAGCGCTTGGTTGTATGTGGTTTACTGGATTACAGTGACGATTATTTGTATGCATGCAAATAAGCTCTAATTTAACTGCACGTTTTTGGTTGGATTTATGTTGGATTTCTATGTTTTCTGCGTTGCAGTAGTCTCTATGATCTCAACTATAGTCTCTATGAACTCACCTATATTCACTGTGATCTCAGTTATAATCACTATGATCTCTGTTATATTCTCTATGATCCTTTTATAATTACGTATGATTTCATTCACTTGGATCATGTATGTGATATCAACATTATATTATATGATCTCATCTATAGTCTCTATGATCTCAGCTATAGTCTCTATGATCTCAGTTAGATAAACTATAATCTCACCTATATTCACTATGAACTCAGTTATAATCACTATGATCTCAGTTATGTTGGATATAATCTCAGTTATGTTGGATATGATCTCAGTTATATTCTCTATGATCTCAGCTGTAGTCACTATGATCTAAATTAATTATGCCATGATCTCTATTACTTCTAGTATGTTCTCAGTAAAATTGTTGCAACAAATTTACATAAATGCATTGCTTGGAGACAGATAATGAACATAAACTACACCGAACTGGTATTGAAGTCAGAAGGGAACATGGATGCTAGAAGAATACTAGAGGATGGGTACCAACGTGACTTACTAGCAATCAAAGCTATAATTGAAGCATCAACCTTCAAAGATATACCGAACTCAACAGACCAGAACACATCAAAAGCATCAAAGGCATCCACAAGCTGTGGTTCAACAATTGGATTTATGTTGGATTTCTATGTTTTCTGCGTTGCAGTAGTCTCTATGATCTCAGCTATAGTCTCTATGATCTCACCTATATTTACTATGATCTCAGTTATAATCACTATGATCTCTGTTATATTCTCTATGATCCTTTTATAATTACGTATGATTTCATTCACTTGGATCATGTATGTGATATCAACATTATATTATATGATCTCATCTATATTCTCTATTATCTCAAACTAAAAAACTATGATATCAACTCAAAAAACTATGATATCAAACCAAACACTATGATCTCAACTAAAAACACTATGATATCAACATATACTATGATCTCAACTAAAACAGCTATGATCTCAACTCAAAAAACTATGATATCAAACCGCGAGAGGATCCTTTTCGCGGATCCGCGAGAGTATCCGCAAAAAACGATACTGACCCGGATCCGCAAGAGAATCCGCGAAAAACACATGATTAATGGTAAATTGCAAATTGGTCCCGTTTCTAGTTAAATTAACTAAAGACCGTTTCTCCTAATACTTTGTGTAAGATATGTGCAGTTATCCTTAAAAATGCTTCCACATAAGTCCAAGTTGACTTGTCTTGTAACAAGGTATATCCATAATGATTAAGGAAAATGTGCAAGTGCAACAAACAATGCCCATATATTCTTAGTATAACGAACCCTAGTGTCTTTCTCCAAAAAAAAAAAAAAAACACCTAGTGTCAATTTGTGACCGGACATATAATTAATAACGAATCGAAGTTGACCCGAAAAGAAGTTAGAAACAGATGTCACTTGCAACATAAAACATGTATCGGCCATCTATCTTTACATCCACTACTAGCCGTCTTTTGAATTCATAAAGACGATGACCAAATCATTGTTATCCCTATTTTTACTACAAGTGTAAATCAACATACACAAACCACAAACAACTTTAATTTAAACATTTTCTGTTTATTTCCATTTTTATCTTCAACAATTAATTAATTTCACATTTATATATAGACATTATGCTAGCTAGCTACTTCATAATCTTCTCATCACCATATCTTCTTAGTTATTATACCCTAGCTAGAATTTACATAATCTTATAATTTTGTTGATGATGGAAGAGTATAAGAAGATGAGAACATGTTTACCTCCAGGGTTGCAGTTCTATCCAACAGATGAAGAACTGATCCTTTGTTTCCTATACTACAAGGCTGCAAGGTTATCTTATAACTACCTCGACCTAATTCCGGACCTTGATATTTGTCTCGCTGATCCGCGACATGATCAGCTTAAAGGTGCTCATACTTTTTTGTCAGTATATATGTACCGCTTGTTAGGTGTAAAACTGTTTTTACAAGACACTTAATTATCTGTCGTCAAATTACTCAATCGATCTAACATTTTTTTTTTTATTGATGTTGGTGTTGTTCATAAAGAAAAGGCATTTGTTAGCGAAACGGAGCAGCATTTGTACTTCTTCAGCAGATCAAAGCAGGATCGATCTACCGGAAATGGGTTATGGAAAGAATTAGGATATGTTGATCCTATATGTACGAGTAGTGGAGCTGAAATTGGTTCCAAGATTTATCTGGGGTTTTATGCTGATGATGGGGTGAGATGCAACTGGATTATGGAGGAATATCATCTTTCTCGAACTGGTTTATCGGCGATCTTTCAACTTCCAGAAAATCAAATACAAGTAAGAAATTGAGTGGTAGCTCTTGTTTCATGCTTGAACAATATGTTAAAATTTCTAAAATTTGTTGAGAAAACCTTTGTAATATTCTTGAAACAAAACATATTCATACATAAAAAAGGTTCAAGTACGTTATAGGGTACAAGTTGTTTCTCAGCCATAGAACTGAAAAGGTATGTAAATTAAGGTTATTTGTTGATGTCTTGATGATCGATAACTTGTTGTGCATTAGTAACGAGATTCTAATAATTAATTACTCCGTCCGTCTCAGATCAAATATTCCATTTTGACTTTTTGCAGTTAACATTTTCAAACTTTGACTGTGATTTAATCTTAAACCGTAAATTAAAATGTTCAATTAAATTATATAAGTTATTAGTATTTCAATCTAGTTTAGATAGTAAAAAGTGCATCTGGATTTAATCTACTTGGTCGCAATTAACATGTTTGAATGATTTTGAATGAATTTGTTCCAGGATTATAATGAATGGGTCTTGTGTCGAGTTCATGAAGCAAGTGTGAGTAATTCTGAGAACAAAAACAACGGAGATGATGATGACGTGCTCTCTTATCTTGATCAAGTTTACCTATCTATGGACGACGATGATGATGATGATCAGGAAGAAATTACTTTCCCAATTTAGACCATATATATACTACATATACATGGATGACTGTTGTAAGAAGACTATATATACTGCGTACTTTAATTATATTGTGATATGGTTTTACTTGTAAAGTACGTACACTTAGTTGCTTGTTAGCTAGTTTGTCTGCAAAGTAAAAAAAAACTCACATACATTTTCTTGTTTTAATTTTATGTATAGTATCATCTACTAATTAATATATAGACTATGTAAAGATGAATTAATAAAGTTTGGTTTTTGCATGTGGAGTTGTTTTATATACTCCCTCCATTTCAGAAAAATTGTTACATTTTGACTTTGACCGGTCAACTGTCTTCGAGTTTGACCACAAATTACTCATAAACGATAATAGTAAATAATTTAATAAAATCATATAATAAAAATTTAATTACTAAATTTTTATTATATAATTTTAATAATTTATTTATTAATATGGTTTAAGAGTAAATTGTGGTCAAACGCGAAAATAGTTGACCGCAGAATAGTAAAATGTAACACTTTTTCTGAAATTGAGGGAGTATATATTAGCACTCACTAAGACTTGCTATATTAATTAATGAATACCGAATCCGAGCATAAAATTGAATTCCTCTATATTTTTTTTAAACGACAAAAACTAATTATATTAAATTTATAAAGTATACATGGGCTTCTTAATTACATCAACCAAAAATTACATATGATACCTCATTGCCAACATTCAAAGGTTCTAAGATAATCCAAAACGAAAACTATGAAGTCAATACTTGTTTCCATTTGACCAAAACAGTCCTCTTCAAAGTATCATCCCATTCATGCTTCCATATGACTATAATCGACAAAACTAGTCGATAAAGTAACTAAAGGCTGATAAAGTGAGTGTAAACTTATAATGTAGTTGAAATTTAAGATTTATAAGGTAATTATTTTTGAATTGACGTATTTGACAATTGACCAATAAGTTAGCTTATATTTGATTTGAATAATATAGATAGAGCAACTTTTGTGATAAACCGTTACAGAGATTAGATCAAACATCACATATTTAAATATATGTAGATAATGTAAATATAATGAATGTTTATTATATACACGATGGTTGAAATTATTCATATAATTTTTATAATTAAATATGTGATGTTGATGTGGTCTCAAAGTTTGTAATACAAATAACATGCGAATTATTATATGGAATCCCTTATTTTTAATTAGCTACATTTTAATTAAGGTGATTTGATAAATAAGGTGGTTGTTATCAAACCAACGCATTAATTTTAGTCAAATGACCTTAATTTTCAGTCCGACAAATGCATTGTTGGAACTGTGAAATTGACTTATATTTCAACTTATAAAGTGATGCCAAACATACATTAAGTTTACTGATGGAGTTACTTAACCATATATCACAAAATAGAGTATGGTTATGTGGTTTTGAACTGCAATTTTGTTAACTGAACTGAATCAAATCAAAGCGAATCGAATCGAATCGAATCAAGAAATTATTTTGTAATAATAATAATAATTATATGATGGTATATATAATCACAATTAAAAAAAATATATTATTTTTATCATCTTTCTCACACTCTTCATACTCTTTTTCTGTCACTTTACCTTTTTATTTATTATTGTATAACAAACTTTAAAACCAACCGCGTGGAAAACAATATGAGAATGATAACTCGATTAAAACCGAATTTTAATCGTCGTACAAACTGTCTTTATCTAGTTTTTTTTTTTGAATCGGTGAAATTTATTACAACTTGAAAATCTTTACAAGAGCATGGACAATGTTCGGCAAATAAAATAATTAAAAGCTTAACCAAAATCACTAGTCCATAAACCATGCACAAGCTCGTGCCAACAAATTTACATCAACACTCTTTCTTGTCCAGAACCTCCAGCCTTGTTCCATTTTCCAAACTGCTTCTTCAACTTTCATGTCCCAATACTCATATTTCAACTTTTATGAAAAGAAATTAAGTATATTTTATTAACGTAACTTCGTTTTATACTTTTTTTTTTGTAATTTGCAAGTAATTTACGATAACAACAACAACAACAACAACAATAATAATAATAATATGAATTTAATGAACTGAACTGAGAACAAGCTGAACTGAACTGAATAAGTTTTCAATTGAAGATAACATAGCCTAATTCCTCTAAAGGATCACCTTAATCGAGCACGCTTTAAAAATCGTAAGTTTTTTTATAAGTTGCGGTTAAGTACTAAATCAATGACTTTATTGCCACATTTGATGATAATATATAATTCATTGGCGTTTGAGTAATAGTAATTCATATATTCCATTTCAAAATAGTTGTCATATTTTTTTATCTTTTTTAGATCAATCAGTTCTAACTTTAATAATAAATTAATCTTAAACTATATTAATAATAAACTGTTTAATAAGATTTTACTATGAAATTTAATTTTTTAAATTTTCGTTATATAATTTCATTAAACATTTTTCATTATAATTTAAAATTAATTCGTGGCGAAGTTGAAAGTCGTTAATCAGAAAAAGTAGAATTGTTTCCATTATCTTTGACATTAGTGTTGTGCGTTATGTGAGCGGATAGCGACGAAAGGAGCAATGCAATATACTCCCTCCGTTCTTTTACAAGCTTTACTATTTGTCATTTTGAGCGTTTTTTTACAAGTTTAACGTTTCCATTTTTGGAAATCCACTATCTCCACTTATTAATTTTTAAACACTATCTTTCATACTTTATCTATTTTTTTTAAAAACTTTTTCTATCATCTCTCTTACTTTTTACTATCTACTTCCTTTTTATTATATTTCCTTAAAAGTTTTGACAAAGTAAAATGGTAAATCTTTAAAAAACAAACGGATTGAGTAATGTTGAAATTGCAAATAGCATGGGAGAAGAAGAGGATAATTGGTTGGAGTGGATTGGATTGGGTTGATTCTACACGTAAGTAAGTCCACCTAAATTGGGAGTGGAGTGGATTTATTCTACACGTAAGTAAGTCCAACTAAATCACACACACGTGTCTGCTAATCCTATTCTAATCCTGTCTCCTCCTCACCATTTTTCATCACTTCCTCTTCGTCAACTAAACGGAAAACTCATCGGTTTCTCAATCAAATCCAATCCAAATGGCTCGATACATATCGAAATCTAGGAAACTTGTTCACCATTTCATATCGGAAACTCCCGCTTCAATCGTCGCCATTACTGCAAACTCAGAGACTACTGCTTCCATTCTCTCACCAAATCCACTTTTTCGCAGGTTTCAATCTGTTGTAACTGGACAGAAATTAGATTTGACTACTCAACTTACCGTCGATTCTAAGGTAATCTTCCTTAATCTACATTGTTGTTCATTACTCTGATTCTACTACGCTTGTTGTTCTGTGATCAATTTTCTTATGTATGGTTTCAATTAGTTCAATCACTTTAGTTACACTGCTTACCAATTTTGTCTATTCATTTGCACATAAATGTATCACAAGTTTCACTTACAGTAAATAGGCATAGATTCAAGTGTCCATTTTACCTTACTACATGTTCAGCTGAGTCCTTACCAATATGGTGGATTATCATTTTTCCATGGAGATCATATCTTAGATTAATCTAGATAGTTTGCGTATCCAAGTAATCATTGTATCAATCCTATTAGGTACTCAATTTCCCTGGCGGAGAAGTAAAATTTACCCCGGAACTTAAATTCCTAGCTGATATTCCCGAGGAGCGGGTTCATTGCTACCGGGTTCTTGATGACAATGGTCAGCTCATCAGCAACAATTTTGTGCAGGTCTGATTACACATATATGTTAAGTTTAATCTAATTGTTAGTTATCGATTATTTATTACTATCGTTCTGATAATGTA
The DNA here is from genome assembly GCA_026545765.1 of Plantago major. NCBI lineage: Eukaryota > Viridiplantae > Streptophyta > Magnoliopsida > Lamiales > Plantaginaceae > Plantago > Plantago major. Next base: position 24,787,502 of record CM048840.1, on the reverse strand, counting down.
ACCAGATAGACAAGGACACCGCTATGAAAATGTACAAAGATATGGTTATGCTCAAAACCATGGACACCGTCTTCTATGAAGCCCAAAGGCAGGGAAGAATATCCTTCTATGTCACAGCAATGGGAGAGGAAGCTATTAACATTGCATCTGCAGCTGCACTTAGCCCAGACGATTTTGTATTTCCTCAGGTGTTCAAGCATCCCAAATAATATAATTATTCGGTAGCTTTGGTTTATATTGTCAGTGTAATGATAATGATGAACTGTGCAGTATAGGGAAGCTGGAGTTCTACTTTGGAGGGGATTTACGTTGCAAGAATTTGCAGACCAGTGTTTTGGAAATAAAGATGATAATGGTAAAGGCCGGCAGATGCCTGCCCATTATGGATCAAACAAGCACAATTACTTCACGGTTGCTTCAACAGTTGCGTAAGACATGATCTCAGATAGTAATTCTTTAATCACTATTTTACTACAATGTTAGTTCGTTGATCTCGTGGAAAATATCCTACAGTACTCAAATTCCGCATGCTGTTGGTGCTGCTTATGCACTGAAGATGGATGAAAAGGATGTGTGCACTATCACTTATTTCGGAGATGGGGGCACTAGCACAGTAAGAATTATGACTCAAATATGTTTCAGGACATGGAAAGTGTTAGTTCTTTTCTTTCATTAACTTTGACCAAGATTGGGACTTTAAATGGTTAACATTTTTGGTTTACTGATTTACAGGGAGATTTCCATGCTGCTTTAAATTTTGCTGCTGTTATGGAGGCACCTGTCATACTTCTCTGCCGTAACAATGGATGGGCCATAAGCACACCAGTTAGTGATCAGTTTCGAAGTACAATTTTTCTCTACGTGATATGCCTATGACCTAATTCCCTTGATTCATTTCTGGTTTCTAACTGTATGTCTCAAATTGATAGGTGATGGTATTGTAGTCCGGGGTCAGGCTTATGGAGTTCGTAGTATCCGAGTTGATGGGAATGATGCCCTCGCTATATATAGTGCTGTCCGTATGGCACGTGATATAGCAATTAAAGAAAGCAGGCCTGTTCTAATCGAGGTGACAATAGATTTTATATTTTGATGCAAGTCCAAAACAGGAGTTCTATGCATATCATTTTTAGGTAAAACTAAATGTCGTATTGCCAGGCTCTAACATACAGAGCAGGACACCACTCCACGTCTGATGACTCCTCTAAATACCGTCCTATTGAAGAGATAGAATGGTGGAGAGTGTCTCAAGATCCTGTGACTAGATTTAGCAAATGGCTCGAAGGAAATGGCTGGTGGACTACTCAGGCGGAGGCTGAACTGCGAGACACTGCCCGTAAGGAGGTAACAAAATAAAATTTAGTGATAGGCTGGTTGTATGAACCCCAATTGAGAAGTTCTTTAAGATTCTCATTAGGATTTAGGATAGATTTTTCTGCTAGATCTTGCCAACTAGAAATTGGAAGCATTGTTTGTTCACAACTCCCCTCTTTCCGATTCATCAGTTTAGCCTCATGTTCTTTCTTTGCAGGTGTTGCATGCAATCCAGGTTGCAGAGAAGGTTCGGAAACCCAGTGTACGAGAAATGTTCACAGACGTGTATGATGTTCCACCTCCAAACCTCCATGAACAGGAGAAATCACTTAGAGAGACGATACAACGACATCCAGAAAATTATACTTCGGACTTTCAAGCATAGCGGATTGCAAGATGGAACATTTCAATTCAAATCTTAACAGAATAATTATCCAAGTGTATATTTTCAATTTTTATAAGGCCATTATTTCTCCAACGTTGTTATCCTGAATAAATCTTTGTTATTTACTTGTCTACTTATAAACTTTCCTTACTCGTCAACATTTTATTTGGCAAGTTTAAGATTTCTGACGATTTCAAAGAACTTTCAAGACTTAAACTCAAGTAAAAGTAATATTTTGATCAAATGGTTATACAGTACAGCATAATTTTTACTTAGTAAATGAAACAATAGGCATACAGCCCGAGTATGTCTGGTGGTACAAAATCTGAAAAATGATGTCTGCTAATAACTAAAACAAGCGACATCAGTAAACTGTGTTACTGTGGATGATTCGCAGAAGTTCAAGCAGAAACATCTGTCTCCACTAGTAGATTGTGATCAAGTCGGTCAAATCACAATGATGAAGTTGTTTCCTTGAGGGATTCTTGAACAGCCTTCAAGAGAGCAGGCATCAGCTTCTGGTTGGTAACTACTATTCCTGTGTCCACATCAAGGTATCTCCCTTTCGAGAAGTCTAAAGGATTCCCACCCGCATCTGCAGCTACACCTCCAGCTTCTGTGAATACAAAGAACAATAGTACAAATTTGTCAAAGTACTTCTTAATGATAGAGAAAGAGAGAACTGTGTAACGCGAATAATAAACAAAATTGAATTCTTGTTACTGTCATATCCTATAAATCCAGTTCTGTATTCAGGCCATAGCTAAAATGATGCCCGTGAACACAGCAAGGAAGCATTTGACGCCCCAACTTGAAGATAAAGAGTATGCTCAGCTACATTTGGAGACAGTTCAAAAACATAGTGAAGGAACTACCTTACCAGCAGTTTTTCACCCATTCACAGTTTAGCCGGACCATCTAAATTCATGATGGATTCAGCCTTCAGCTGGCAGATTCAAGTCCATACAAGTATATAACCAGCTTACTTCTTGGTTTTATAACAAAGCTTGGAAATACAAGTTCCATTGGCTACAAAACATTAATGATATACCTTATAAAATCATACAGCAGCTTTAAAATTTTACAAATTAGATGTAAAGATACATACTGCTGGAAAAATAAAACATAAAAATAATGTGGTATTGTAGTCTAGAACACAAATCATCTCAATATGCATATGCTGTAGGGAAAATCAGTTTTGCATTGACAATGCAGACATTTATTGGGTATAACTGCTTCAAATTTTAATTATAACTATTTCTTTATTACCTGAAACAACAATGTAGCCAGCCGCATGGTCCCAAATTTTCTCTCTGTAACCTTTCTGGGGGAAGCGCAGGTAAATTGCCCCATCTCCTCTAGACAAAGCACCATATTTAGCTTGGCTGTCTATCCTGACGGGTGGCGCTTTAACACCAAGTTTCTGTCCAGAAATAAAAGGTTAGATTATTTTCAGAGTAAAAGAGCACATCCATCTAAAAGGAGCCATCTAAGGGTAGTACCTTTGCTATCAAGCCTGACAAGCCGTGCGAAGAGTGTGCTGATTCATAAGATTCAAAAAATGAGGCTTCTTCAGCATTTTCAGTAGTACTAACATGTACCTGTAAGTTGCCATAAATATATTTTACAAGCTACAAGAAGAATATGCAAGATTTTTTTATTTCCTGGGTAAATAAAAAAAGCTCAAGTAAAACTTACCTTAGTTGGGGGTGATCCATCTAGACCTTGCATATAGGTTCCCGTACCAATTTGGGCAAAAAACAGACAACCAACCTTATCTTCAGAAATAGGCTGATCATTGCTGGCAATAGATGTCAAGGAAAGATTTGGACAGGCCAATACACCCAGTACAACTTTCCCTTCATCTAGCAATGCTAATGCAATAGCATATTGATCTCCTCTCAGGAATCTACAAGACAAGCACAAACATCAATGCTTACTATATGCTACGTTTTCTCAGATTTCATTGTTACCTTATATTTAACCTAATACTATAATAGTTGATGTGGAAACACCATCAGTCCCGTGGCCCTGTTCCTATGATAATAAAGCTTTAGTAATAAATTATTTTTAGCATAATGTGTCTGAAAACTGAAATGGCTAAGAACTTTGAAAACTGAAATGTCTAAGAACTGATATAATGCTGCAAGGCTTTTTCAAATCACAGGAAAAGCATCAGGTAAAATCTCCGGTTGCACCTCACTATTTAACTATAACCTATGCTAGAAAATAGTAATTTATTATTAAGGTTAAACAAATCAAACAAAATTAGAAAAATCAAATAAAGAGCCATGAAACAAAATATTATGGTTCAAAAGCTATATTCCATTTCTCACCCTGAAATTAAATTTATCCTTCAATCGTACTGTGTTTGAAGTTTGAATTGTTGTCAAGAAAAGTTGCAGAAAAAGAAGATGATGGAAAACGAAAAAAAGGGTGATGAATGTCTTTTGGGGTCCACAGGAGACCCACAAAGCAGTAGAGAAGGTCTAGCATTTCAATCAATTATCGAGCAAAAAGCATTAGTTCTAATTGAGACACTCACCCTTTAGTGCCATCAATCGGATCCAAAACCCAATGCTGGCCCTGAGGACCCCCTTCAGATTTTCCTTTGTCGATGGTTACAAGCAGATCCTCCTCAGAAAGAGGTGATGCATCCCCACTTCCATCACCAGCAAGGGTATCATTCACAAGTTCAGTTATGCGGCGCAATGTTTCTCTGGATTCTTCACTTCGGAGGTCTCCAGAGTCCTAAAGATATACTCTAGTGTTACTTTTTTATTTTGAAATGAAAGAGAGAGACAGAAAGGATAGCAAATGGAAAGGTAGGGAGAGGCACATGTGAGTTATTTACAACTAACCACCAACAATAAATCAAATTTCAAAAATACCTCCTCTGCTACTAATGAGAATGGCATGGATGGTAGCTCTTTCTCCAAAATAAGGCTCACAATAGCCTGTGAACCTGAGAAATTTTGGAAGCAGTAGTTGAGTTAGAGTAACTTACAAATTATAATTAATGTAAAATAAAGTGAGATTTGCCTCAAGAACATTTGAGAGATCCAGCACTTATCAACTAATGAGAGGGAAAAATAAGACAAAAAATGTGAAACCAGAAAAAGAAAAAGAAAAGGTGCTAGGATTGCTATTCATAATCATGCAGAGGGATCCATAATGTGACCGGAGATTTCCTCAATGAATTCTGCTTATGAAGAGCCAGTAAATAATTGCAGAGATGAAATGAGGATCCCGCAATAGTATGGAGTATGGACTCAAACCATTTTTGCTACATCTTTAGCAGGATAACTAGTAGACGATCATAAATCACAAAAATGAACAATTGAATGTTAAATAATGACCAATAATTTCATATCCGTAGGCTGAAAAAGTTTTTGACCGTTAAGAATTAGCTAGTTAAGCCGTGACAGTGGAACATCATTTAGCACCCCTGCCCCAAAGTTGACAGCAAAAGGGTAATTGTGTCGGTGGTGTGCATATCTGTTCCAGTTCATTAGACAAAACATCAGTTTTCCAATTCAGTTAAGACGGCTGTTTCTCCAGTCTACTTGCGGGAGGAAAAATAGATTTCATGGACTAAAAAACTCAATACTTGTTTTAGTAAGAGAAACAGATGAAAATAGTATACCGTAATCAGCCACTGTGACAGGGCTTTTGTCAGATTTTGATTGGACATCCGATTGCAACAGCGCCTTTTGCACTTTCTGTTGATTTCACAGCAAAATATATTTAAACCAACACAAATGCTGCACACATATATAAAGTATACCGGTAAGGTTGGTCTAAGATAATATTAAAAGTATCTTTACATGAATTCCAATCATCCATTTTCCAGCGGTTCACCTCTAGTTTCACAGTTTATGAACATGCTATAACTAAGTTACTCGTAAATATGTTTGACTGAGACTATTGCAACTACCTACTCATACCAGATCCCACTGGCATCCATTTTATAACTTACACCCCACACACTACAAAAACAGATAGTCAGATAAGCCGACTTGCTTTTGTGGTGTATCCAGTATCCTCATATGACTAGCTAACAGGATAAAATTGTCGCAGCTCCCTGAATATGTCTTGAGGTTCATTCTTACCTATCAGTATCACACACATTTAACACACACTAAAGATTGTTCCATTTGGGTGTGATAGTCGAAACAATCGTAACTATTCCTCAGTAATTTCTCCCTTTGTTTTGGTTGTGTGTTCTTATCATTTCTCTCGCTTAACATAAACTCTACAAGCATTTCTACATACATAAAATAAAATGAAGTTACTTACTAAACCTAGCGTACAACTCTTAATGCACGACATACTACTCAAATCAGAATTAAGCGCATCTTCAATCTAACAGTGTGTATATATACAAGCCAAATTGAGAAATTGGAAACTAATTGAATAAAAAAACGAAGCAGAAAGATAGTGAAAAAAGTACGATTGGTAAAATCGGTGACCTGACATAGACGAGCAGCAACGGATGCAGCTTTTTTAGCAGCGGCTAGCTGTTGTTCGTACAACATTGCAGCTGATACAGCTGTGCTTCTTCTGATGGCTAGGAGAGGGAAATTGATGAATTTTCGGGGGGTAAATTGCAATAAAACTCCTCGTGTCAATGGATTCTGCGAAATTGAAGCGGTTATCATCTCCCGTCAGTGATTCCTGCCATTTGAGATGAGCTCTTCACTTTCTTTTTATTTTATCTCTATTGTCTGTTTCTTTGCTTGCTTTTGCCATTTTTGGCGTTTTCTTTATTTCCAAAAAATTAAGAGTAAGGCTCTCTTCTCCTCTGAAAAGAATCGAATCAGTAGAAAAACGAACTCAATAATCGAATCTGGATCAGATCAAGTGAATGAGTTTTCAGATGAAGATAACAGAGTCTTAAGTATGTTAGAGACGGTATTATGAAGAGACTAAAGAGTTCGTCTCCTAAGAGACGCTAATATAGGAGAGACAGAAAGTCATAACCCAAAACATGCATTAACCATAAACCTGGCCATTAAACATGAACCGACGCAAAGTTCAACTAATGGTCAGACCGGTACTATAAATATCTTCTTTATATTGCACAGAAACCTAGAACAGAAAAAACAGATCATGCCTCTTTCTTTTTCGCGATTCCTTCTTCCAATTCAGCTCGTGAGATCGATTTCAACGGTGTTTCCTTCGGAAACCATGTCGAAGCTTCAGAAGATCGTCAAACAATCGATGACTGTTCAATCAGGAAGTACGAATTTAACTCGAATCCGGGTAAACTTTAGCTAAATCAGCTAAATCCTTCATAAACCTTATATAATCAACTAAATCAATGATATTTTTGTATTTAGATGTCAAATACCACTGTAAATGTTGAATCTCATTACGAAATCTATGAAGAAGAAGAAGAAGAACCAGAAGTGGACTTTAACATGGTAATTTCAATTACTACTGATTTTTGTTATATTTTTAATAGAATAGCATTAATGTTAAAATGTACACAATTACAAGTTATTGATCATAATGAGGGAGGTGAAGGTACCGGAAACAACAATATGCAAACTGTTGAAGCTACTGGTATAGTTTAAATGCTTTTGTTCATGTTGCCCAATCCATAAGTCTTACATGTGTTATGATCCTGGCTTATGTGTGTTCATGATTAGGTTATCACAGCTTTTGAACATGTGTTGATCTTTTTTGTGCCATGGGCAACATTTGTTGCCCAATGCATAAGTCTTACATGTATTATGATCCTGGCTTATGTGTGTTCATGTTTAGGTTCTCAAATAACCTAATAAACTCCTCCCCACCATCCCCCAATTCCTTTATGCGATCATTTACATCATTTAAAGGAATTTCACCATTTATGTTCAAGCTCTTCTCAAATGATTTCTTCTATCTGTTTCTAACCAGTGTATCCTCATCAACAACATGAAAATCTCCCCTTCTTCGATACATAAGTCACCTCATTACCGGGGAAGTATGGAAGCATAAACATATCATAGACATCTTGAGGAGTGATGTTATATATATGTATACTGCCCAATGGTCTGCAACGTTGAATCCGCATCAAAATTGGCAACCAGCCACGGCATCAAACCCATAGAAAATGTTCCAATTTGCCATTTCAACAGACCACCAAATCCAATTTGTTGAACTGAATGCTTCTGCTTATCAGTCAAATCCTTCAGCACCTCATGCAGTTTAGCAAAACTGCAACCAGCCTTAAACCACAGCTTCTTTTTTCACCTCTCCTTCTCCATCAACACTCTTCTGCCTCTTCTTGCTTGTCTCCTTTCCAACAATGGAAATTGTCTTCTTCTGTTTTGGTTTCTCTACAAGAAAAAAGTATAACCATAACATCATTAGTAAATAAATATGAAAACAAAACAACATAAACCTAAATACTAAACAAAATAAACCTTTAACAATAATATCAGAATATATCATACACCAACAACAAACAAACTAAACATAAATAAACTTAAACATTAAAACAAATAAAAATCAATAAATAACCTTTTTCTACTTTAGCAGCATTCTTCTTCCTTTTATTATTCCATTTATCTTGTCCAACAGCATCAACCTTGCTCAGTTTAGATGTATTCCCTTTAACAGAAACAATAGTCGTCTTCTTCTCGACATCAGTTTTCTTCTTCACTTTTGGATTATCTAGAATTGTTCAAACAAAAAATAATATAAATACAACAACCTTTAAACATTAACATGAAAACAAGGTTATGCTTAATCATCAAAGCAAATAAACCTAAGAGAATCATATCAGAATATCATACGCTAACAAACCTTAAACTAAACCTAAACATCAAAGCAAATAAACCTAGGAGAATCATATCAGAATATCATGCCCCAACAAATACAAAATAAAAATTCCCTCCAAAATTCAAATTCGGAACTCTGCTCGTTTTCATCCGCCGTAGTCGCGACGATTGATGCATTGGAGTCCGGAGCTACATTTTCACTGAAATCCGCCATATAATCACAAAAAAAGCAAAACAACCTTAGGAAATAGGAAATACGTTTGCCGGAAGGATTCACGGCTGTCTGCTCGTTTTATCGTTGCGCGGCTCGTTTTCATCGGAACTCTGCTCGTTTCTACTCGCCGTAGTCGCAGCGATTTTTGCATTGGTGTCCGAAGCCACATTTTCACTGATATTCACCATATAACCTCAAATTGATCTCGCGAAATGAAAATGAAGATGAAGGAAATGCAAGCAAAATCGACGGTTATTCAAGCAAAAATCGTTCAACAAGGTTTTGGAGCTTCTTTCGTTTCTTCTGGAAGATGAAAAGTCGGTTGTGATGAAAAGCGTGCAGGGAAAGCAATTATTGAACCTATTTATACCCGGTTTTTTAAAAAAATCGAAAATCGGCCGGTTGAAACATGAACCACGTGGTTCGGGTTTCCTCTTTGTTTTGGCTTATGTCTCTCCTTAATATGTCTCTTATAAGTAATAGTATTTGCATAAGGGCTTAAAAGACGCAATGACGAGTACACGAATATAAGTGATATTCAAAAATCAGAATACGTGGTAACATGTTGGCCCATCGTATAATATAAGCATTGGCCCGAGTCTCACTATATAATAATGTTAACAAATATTAATGATTAATATAAATAATTATATTGATTTATACAGCTAGCCTTGTGCACAAAGTTCGAATTCGTCACTAATCACTCAAACTCGAGTTTATTATTTTTAAGTTTGTCTATTTAACAAGTTTAGGCTCTACCTGGTTAAGTTATATGATAGAGACTCGTTGAATTAAAGTTTTACATAATATATATATTTAATGTGCGAGTTCTTGACTTATGAGATTCAATCAGATCAAAATTTGAATTTATAATCATTTTGTCGAATCAGTCGAGTTATATTTAATTAATATATTGATTAAATAAAGTATAAATATTAATTCTTATCCAGGACAATTGGCCGTGGAGGAAAATTTGGGACTTACAAGTCCAATCACGAATCAAACTTTTCTGCTGGATTGCAACACATGATCGTCTACCTACAACAGCCAAACTTTTTAAACAAAAAAATCTTCAGAATGAAAACTGCATTTTTTTGCAAAAATCACCCAGAAACCATTCAACAGTCAACACCTCTTCTTTGAATGTGCTAGACTCAAAAATATCATCCGTTGGGTAACAACTCCCAATCATCACCTTCTTTCCTCTTCTGAAATTTTGTTCCACTATAAACTCAACCCTGAACAACAACTAAAAACCATTCTTACTTGTTGGATGATTTGGAAACACATGAACTATATATAAAATCTTCAGAAATGAAGATCTTGATCAACACAAGTTTCACAACCAACTTCTTGAAACCATTAGTGATCATTTAGCAACCTTCTTACCTAAAACAGAAAAAATCACTAAACCCCTTCTCTGTAAATGGAAAAGTTCTACTGCTTTTCACACTTTAAATATTGATGGCTCTTGTTTAAACACTGGGATTGCAGGAGCTGGTGCTGTAATTAGAAAAAGTTTGTGAAAGCAAGTGCTACTTTTCTAGGAATAATGGATCATAATTTTGCTGAAATTATGGCTCTTAAAGTGGGTTTAAGTCTTTGTAAACAAGCAAATATCGATTCAATTGTGATACAAACTGATTCAAAATTTCTCTTATCTTGTCTTAACAGGCAGGTTGCAGTCACGCCACACCAGCAGATCACACTTGATCACATTAGGAGACAGATGACGATGCTAAAACATGTGGAGACATCTTTTGTTTATCGTGAAGAAAACTCAGTTGCAGATAGTTTGGCTAAAGAAGCCAGTAACTTAACTTTTGGTACTCCCCGTGAGCCTAGTAGTAGCAGTAGTATCTTTACATTTTGTCTGGGACATTTGCCCGCTTTCTGATGTAATCGCTAAAGACTTGACTTGTACTATTAGACTCGTACCCATTTAATATAAATGTATTTCCAGTTTCAAAAAATTCTTATCCAGGCCCAACTGAGCAAGTACATACACAAATTGAGTAAGTCTCCTGAGAGACGGTCTCTAGATAATTTATCTAGAGACGGACCTATATTGTCAAGAAAATCATCGATGTTATTAATTAAAACACCTATGTTTTCAACATTGGTGTTTTTTTTCATATTACAATAAGACTTGTTTCGTTAATAACATGGACGTTTTGATTAATAACATTTATGATTTTACTGATAATATAGACCGTCTCTATATAGAGACCGTGCATTATAAGATTTTGTGCAAATTATAAGGAGAAAAGCGGCAATAAAAAAACACAGTAGAATTGAAGCTCGACGTGAACTCGCGACGACAATAATGGAGTCAGAGGAGAAGGAAACTGTGGTGGGGCTAATCGACAAGGCTACAAATTCTACTGCGCCAGAGGTTGATCCTCGCTGCTTGAAAGCCATCAAATCCGTCGTTCGTTATTCCGATTTTCAGCTCCGAATCGCTGCCCAAACCCTAATGTCTCTTATGAAACGCGATCATTCTCAGGTACCTACCATTATTTTGGGCGTTATATTCCGAACTATCACAATTAGGGTTTAGGAGTACAGTAGTATGTTTTGGATCAGGAGTCGAACGATTTCATAAATTGCGATACTTAGGTTGTTGTTCCAATCCTCTTTTCGTTTGTTGTCCCACAAGTGCATATTCGTGCTAGTACTAGGCAGAATTTGGGTTTTGGATAGTGGCTTCTATTATTCGGTGTATACAACTGCTTCATGAGAATCACTTGCATCTAAATCAAATATTTTTAAAGCTTATTTATAGCTGGTTTCTGATTATTTAGAATTGACTTAGAAAAAGTGATTCCGAATCATCTTTATCTACGAAAAGCTCCTTTTGGAGCTGAGTCAGTTCGCGCTACAAGAGATCAATAAGCAGTTTTAGAAATGCTGTTGCAACCGGTCACTACTTGTTTACAATCACACTTTACATACGTTTTGTTGAATTTGCACACATCATTCACAATCTTGGTATGCATCATAAATTTGAATGTTGAAGGAAGTAGAAATTGAGTTTCTGCCGGGTCCTGTCATGTATACTATTCATCTGGAGGTTGCACTTTGATGAATGCCTTTTTTTGCTTGTTTGTACGCCATTCTGTGACTGGGGCACTTTTATGGAAATGATTTAATAATTTGTGCAGGTGCGGTATCTTGCGTTGCTCATTATAGATGAACTCTTTATGCGTTCAAAGCTTTTTAGGACTCTTCTTGTTGAGAACTTGGATAAGTTACTGAGTTTGAGCATTGGATTTAGAAGAGATCATCCTCTCCCTGCTCCTGAGTCTGTTGCATCTGTTTTACGGAAAAAGGCGATTGAGTTCTTAGAGAAGTGGAATGATTCATTTGGTATTCAGTATCGACAGCTCAGGTTAGGGTATGACTATCTGAAAAACACCCTCCGTTACCAATTCCCTAATGTGCGGCTCAATGCTGATAGAATCCGGGAAGAAAGGATGAAACGAGATATGAAAACAAAGGAGATCTTACTAAAAAAATTTGAGCACTTGAAGGCAAACTTTCCAACAATGAAAAGAGAAGTGCTACAAACAATTGAGCAAATAGGTGAGGGTTTGGATATTCTTAGAACAGAAGATGAAGATATGTCGTTTACTCTTGATGATGCGGAAATGGAAGAGTTTCGGAACACTGAACTACGACAGATTCGTATTGATTCTTTAAAAGAGGGGGAAAAAGTCCAAGAGAACAGTGATAATGAAGTTGTGTTTGATGCTTTAAGGGAACTTTACAAGGTTTTATTTACGAAGCATTTGCCTACCATACAAGAATGGTTGTCCACTCTTGTAAGAGTGGAAGTGGAGGATAGCAGGTTTCGAGACTCCGTGTTGAAAGATCTAATAGATTTGAAAAATGTTATTAATCTAACAAAGACAAAATGCGAAGAATCAGGCTGTGATTTTTCTAAGACTACAGCTGCCGAGGAAGAAGATATTTGGGAAGACGGTACTACTATGGAAACCTCTGGGGAACTGAAATCTAGCCAGAGGTCTTCAAAAAGCAACCATCTACCTCCAACATCAGTCTGCAACAAGGTGAGAAATCCTAGAAGTCAGAATTCTTCTTCAACTGGAAATGCAATAATAAGTGGCAATAGTAGTGGGAGCGATTCAGATCCTCTGAGAAGTATGCTTCTGACCGAAGCTCCGGTTCTTAACTGGGGTTCATATTTGGATAACTGGGGATCAAATAGTGAAGCTTTGGCTAATCAGAGAGGGTTAGATCTAGAAAGTCACTGGGGTAGGGTAGACTTAGATGCAGTTATCCCATCCAAAAAAATTGCTGAATTGAATATGCGAGCTTCCGTGTACAAAGAAGAACCCATTGAAATCCCACTGTGCCGGGCCCCTTTACGAAGTGGTGGGCTCTGCCAAAGACGTGATTTGCGTAGTTGCCCATTTCACGGGCCAATAGTCCAAAGAAACGATGAAGGTAAACCAATCGAAGAGAGCCCTGGAGCGAACCGAGCAAGGAGTCAGCAAGAACAATCGACTTTAGATGTGAAAGAAGATGAATTAGCGAACCAGTTGTTTAAACAAGCTGTGAATAATGTTCGGGGAAGAGACATGGAAGCAGCAAAGAAGAAAGTACTGGACCAACGGGCTTTAAAGAAAGCTAAATATATGAAAGTTCGTGAACACAATGAAGCTTGTTTAAGAGACGCCGCACTAACTACGACGTGGAGGTCTGAAGCTACTGAAGCTGGGAGCAGTTCGAGGCCTTCGAAAGGCAAGAAAGAAACACTTGCTTCAATGTTGAAAAAGAAAGAAACTCCCAAACGCAGAATAGAACAAAGGCTTCGGAGTGGTCACCCAAGGAACAGTACTGTAGCTCAGTTGCCAGTGGCACAGGATGCAAACTACAGGGAAGCATTTCCTAATCAGTGGTGAATAAAACTCCTCACGTTCACAAGCTATTGTTTCTGTTACTGTGAAGGTTTGTAATCTAGTCTCGGTTCTGTTATTCAGAAGACTTGGCTGAATCATTAGATGAGTGTAATTAATGCGACTGGTTCATGATGATATGAGCCTAGTTATACCTTTTTTACAGTTCATGTAGAGATTTTCCTATGATACATTGTAAAAATTTATTGTCTAGACTTCCAGATAGTTTTTTGCTTCTCTTCTTTTTTAAATGAGCTCGATATTTATGAATGAAGCTTTGAAAAGATGCAATCTTTGGCTTTTTCTTTCCAGAACACTGAAGAATCTCGTCATTTATGTCTCAGAAATGGTACCGCAGAAATGGTACCGTTTTGGTACCAAATATTAATGCGGTCATGTAAATTACTCTGTTTCTCTTCGCCCATTCTAATTTGTCTGATGAATACTGTGTTCCTCCGCTGACGAATTCTTGAAATATTAGTCTAGGTGGTGGGTGCAAGTTGATGTTGTGATACTCAGTCAACCGTTGTCTAGGTCTAGCTGTTGTCTCTGGTAGTTTATTTAAACTACAAATAGAAATGAAAAATTATTGCCTGTCGTTTTCATTGAATATGCAAGTTGTTGGGGAATCTTGCATTAGCTGTTCTGAGTTAGAAAGTTCATTGTTGTCTACTTTCCTGCATTATGGTCAAATTAAAAGAGTGCTCTTTGATGAAGGTCTCTACTCCTGTGCTGGTCGCTTACGCGGTTTTCCCTCGTAGTGTCTTGGAGGTAGAAAATATTTCTGATGCTGTGATTGGATGCAAGATGTTTTTTACGAGTTGGAATATTTTTTTACAACAGGCAGCTATTATTTGGACTTGTAAACCTGCCACAATATACCAAGCTTCAACATTGAGAACTCATTGTTGTTGGTTGGTTGGTTGGCTAACTGGAAGGATTTGGAGAAGGAACCTACAGAATGATGCAGTGGATTGATGAATGTGGTATCTGCAATTCATATGTAATATAGCTGGAGTTGGTATGTTCATTGATGAGATTAATCTCTTATTCATTGAGTTGGTACTTTAGTCGAATAGTTACCTGTTTATCTGTTATATATATATATATATATATATATATATATATATATTATATATATATATATATATATATATATATATATATATATATATATATATATATATATATATATATATAATCCAATTTGCTTTTAGAAGATACTAGTTCTACTCCTGTCTGTTTCAGTGTTGCGCAACTTGTATTTTTATATCTCAGCTTGTCAACTACTAATAAAACTCTACGCTCACCACATTGACTTGTACCAAGTATAGTCGTTCTAGTTATATGTTTTGAGTGTACATATACCATGTTTATTGCGCTTAACTCTACCAGGTTGCATTGTATTTCTTGATTTTGTTTCTTTACAGCCAAATTAAGTTCTCTTATCATATAACATCATTATACACAAAACAAATTAGCAGAGTTATGGCAGAACTTGCTATTACTTCTGCCTTGGCTTTGGTTGAGATAGTGTCACCCTTTTTGAGCTCACTCAATCTCAATGAAGATTTGCCCGGAGAAATGCAGAGGATGAAAGGTTGGCTGAGATCAATGAAGGCCTTCATTGAAGACAATGATAGCCGCGAGGGCAACAGGAGGTTAAGAGACCAGGTGGAGCAATTTCGTGATATCGCATATGATATTGAGGATGTTCTTGAGGAGTTTGTCCTTCACTCGCGTCATGCATTTCACAATCACAAAATCACTCAGGGGGTTCACAAATTTGCGCACGACTTGAAGCATGGGTTTCCACTTTGGAAGATCAGTGACAAGATAGCAGCCATAAAAATGAGTATTGAAGATATCAAATCGCAGAATGCAGCTTTCGCTGCTGGCTCCTCAAGTTCAAGACAAGGAGCAAGTTCTGGCCTCAGATCTGGAGGATATCCAGTAAGTCCTCTCCTCCTTGACGATGAAATAGTTGGTTATGAAGAAGAGAAAGTAGTCTTTACTCGTGAATTGATGGATAGAGAAAAGCGATTGGTTACCCTAGCAGTGGCTGGCCCAGGTGGCTCCGGGAAGACTACGTTCGTTAAGAACATTTTCTGGAAACGTGGAGTCTGGGGGCAGTTTGATTGCCATGCTTGGGTTCATGTGTCTCAGGACTTTGATGTGGACAAGATCCTTATCAATTTGCTGAAACAATTTTGCCTTGCAAGAAGGGAACCGTATCCCATGGATGAAAGTATATCGATACATGATAAGCTTAAAAAGTTCCTAGCGAATAAGAGTTACATTGTTGTTCTTGACGATGTTTGGAGAATAGGAGATTGGAATTGCATGAAGGATGCATTTCCTAATGCATTTCGTGGTAGCAGAATAATTGTCACGACCAGGGATTCCAATGTTGCCTCATTATGTTCCTCTTCACAACGTTATATCTATAATTTCAATAGTTTATCATGGCTCGATGCATGGACACTTTTCTGCAGGAAGGCATTCGAAGATAACAATCGGGAATGCCCTGCTGAATTGAAGGATTGTTCGGTGAAAATAGTCCAAAGATGTGAAGGACTGCCCCTCGCAATTGTGGCAGTAGGAGGTGCGCTTGCCCAGAAACCGAAACTTCCATTTGAGTGGGAAAATTTTCATCGCAATCTAGGATGCGAAATGGGAAGTGATTATCATCTGTCTGTTATCAGCAACAGTCTGTTGCCTAGCTACATGGATCTTTCAAGCAATCTTAAAAGTTGTTTCTTGTTCTTTAGTGTCTTCCCGGAAGACTATTCAGTAGAGCACGGAAGACTCATACGCCTATGGGTAGCCGAACGGTTTGCTATGGGAACAAACATCAAAACTGCAGAGGAGGTTGCATCAGATTATCTGAATGAATTGATTCATCGGAACTTGGTTCATGTTTCAAACTGGGATTTTGATGGTCGGCCAAGAAACTTACGAGTCCTAAACCTGGTCCATAAGTTTATCATCCAAAAATGCAAGGACGAGAATTTTGCTGCAATATATGCAAGAGAAACTACAACTGCAGGCAACAAGATCCGCCGCCTATCTGTACATGGTGACTGCACCCATTTGTCACAAAACATCGACCCTGTTGGTATCCGCTCCTTGCTTTTGTTCAGGTGTGTTTATATTCTCTCTTGATCGTTGATTGATTTTCATCATTACACAGTTTCTGACCTGACCTGAATATTTCCATATCTCATTTCTTTAGGTGTGCTGATGTTTCACCTGGCGATATTTGGAACAATTCAAGTAGCTTTCGACTGTCACGGCTCATAGATTTGCAAAGTGCACCCCTCACAGAATTTCCAGAAGACATATGCCATCTGACTCTGTTAAGGTATGTATGCTTTAGAGATACGAAAATAATGAAGATTCCCAAGTCGATAGGCAAACTACCTCACCTTGAAACATTGGATCTAAAGCAAACCGATGTCACAGAGCTTCCAAAAGAAATATCGAAATTGCACAATCTTCGTCACCTATTTGCCTACAAGTATTATGTGACGAATTATGTAGATATTGACAGTGTAAGAGGTGTAAAGGTACACGAGGGAATAGGCAACTTAACCAAGTTGCAGAACCTGTCTCTTGTCAGGGTAGGCCAAAAGGGCAGGATCATCAAAGATTTGAAAAAACTAAGCCAGTTGAGAAAGTTAGGACTTTTAGGCCTTAAGGGAGAACATGGAGCAGATTTGTCCGAGTCGATTAACAGCCTGAAAATGCTTACCACCCTTGATTTATGTTCGGCCTCCAAGGATGAATATCTCAATCTGGAAAGCACGAGTCCACCTGAATCCTTAAGGCGGCTTTACTTGAAAGGCCAGTTGAAAAGTGTTCCTGCATGGGTGTGCTCGCTTAATAATCTGCTTAGAATCCATCTCAAGTGGTCCAAACTGAAGGAAAATCCGTTGAATGCTCTCCAGCGCTTGCCAAACCTATTGGAGATTCATATGGTTGACTGCTACATTGGTGCGGAGTTGGTTTTTGAAGCTTCAAAATTCAAGAAGCTAAAGATTTTGGTCATTGAAGATCTCTCTGAGCTTCATACCATTGTCATACAAGAACGTTCAATGCCTGATCTCCAGCAGATGTCTCTTCATCGGTGCCGTAAGATGGCGATGCTTCCATTAGGCATGGATAAACTTTCCAAGGTAAAAGAATTGTTTCTCCGTGATATGGCGGAGGAGTTTGTAGCTCGATTAAAACAACGTGGTGATGATCGTTTGATGGTGGAACATATTCCCGTCGTCCATTCTTTTACACTTAATAATCGCGGTTGGTCACTGGAGAATCTTTCCAGTTCCTTCTATCACAGGGAAGGTACATCTGGAGATGCGAGAAACTCTTGGTGAAGCATTGGATAATCTCCTCATCAATCTGTCCACTAGGCATTTTTTTTTTTTTTTTTTTTTTTTTTTTTTTTTTTTTTTTAAGAATGAATTATCTCACTATATAGATGTTATTTTTTTGCTTGAATGTGATGTACAATTGAAATGGATTATGGTTCAAAACGTGATACGATTTTCTAATATTCTCATTCTCATATATTGCCGAGTTTTGCAAGCGTGATTTAACCTTCAAACTTCAAGTGTTGCGCCATCTCTTTAGTTCGGTCAGGTGATCTGCTTAATACTACTTAACACACTTTATCTAGCTTTTCTGTTTTGGAATTTGAATTTTTTCTATTAATAACTAACCATAGTACAAAAAGTATAAGAAAATCTTTTGATTGGATCCTCAATAGACGGTTACGGTCATCAGTTGAAGGAATTCAACCGTAACCTCATAACTTTTCAAACCGTCAACCGTTGACCTAACCGGCGGTTTGAACCGTCGGGTGATAGTTAAAAAAACCAATTCCCAATTTTTTGGACTAAGTAAAATAACATTATAGTAATAAATGTTTTACATATTTACTTTTTTTTGTTTAATGTTTTAAAATTAAAACTTTTTAGCAAATGTGGAAACCCCTTTTTTCTTTTACAAAATTATTTGGCCAAGCAATTAATAAGTAAGTATTTGTAATAAATAAATTAACACATTTTAATTTATTTTTTAAACAAATCGACGGTTTGACTATTATGAAACATACTGTTATTAACCGTAATAGAATTGTAACCAAGGTCTATTTTTCATGACATCTAACTGACTGCTAGCCCAACCGTCCAGGTCTAGATCCTGAATGGAGAAAAACAATGGGCATCATGTGTACTTTGTCCTAATTCATCGGCTACTGTCCATTCTGAAATTGATTAAAATCAAACACGCTTAATTTTGAAGTTCTTAAAAATAAATTCTTAAAAATTAAGGTGCATCAATTTTTTGTGAGTCATTGTTAACTCATTAAAATTAATTTTAAATTTTAGGGGCGTTACATGAATACAATATTAAAAAAAAACCAATTTCAATGTTCTAAACATTTTTCAAAACGTGTTTTGAGATTTTTTTTAAATATTATATTGGACCACTCGGTCTATATGGTTCCAACTTTGCTTAATATTGATTTCTACGAGGAAATATTTTTCCATACTAGTATTTCGAAACAAGTGTATTTTAAACATTGGAAAAATTAAAAATAATTGGCAGTGATTTGAAGTAGCTAAAACCAAAAAAAGACAGAGAAAAGCCCAATGTCTGGATTAGATCTGGGCACATAAAGTCAAACGTTACACACACAAGCGAGTTAAGTGTGTGCGCCTCCCAAAATTTCAACGCGAGTTCACATTTTTATTTATTGCACACTAGTGATTCAAGTTTGCCAGTTTATTTCTTTTGGAGGACAAAGGTTTGAAAATCACATTGTAATAAGAACAAGCTGCTAATATTAATGCAAAACTATCTCACATGTCCACGCTCCACATGCAGTGTCTTCCTCATTTGTACTTTTGATGATAATTTATCTTTTGGATTTAAGATGAAATTCTTGTTTTCGACTACAAAGTCCCAAGTGTATCGCCAAAACACTAAACTGTAAATTTTACATAAACAATTGCCAACAATTAAGTTCAATGCATAAACAACGAACTCTTGAGAGTTGCCTAGAGGTGTTACACGAGTCGAGCCTTATCGAGGGTTCGGCTCGAGCTCGACTTGTTCGGTAAGGTGTTCGAGTCGAGTTCGAGCCTAACTTTATTCTCGTTTTGTTTTAAGTCAAGTTGGGCTCGGCTCTTTGATACCCAACAAGGCTCGATTAGGTTCGATTAAATAAATATATTTTATGTTTATATGTATTTTCCGTTAACGAGCACAAATGTGTCGAACTTGGATTTGATAACAAGTGGGAGCTCATGTGATTAGTTGCTAATCATTCAATATATTTGGAAAATTCCATCATAAGAAAAATCCTCAAACTGTCAGGGATGTTTATGGGAATTATTTCCTCCCTTAAATTCATTCCCAGTTATTTTACAAGTAACAGATAATACAGTTTTGGAAATTTTTTAAAACCTTCAGCTACTAAAATGAAATATCCCAAACTTGGGACACTGTAGTGCAATAAATGTGAACCTAACAACTAAAGTAACATTATCAGCTGCAAAAGCTGTATCCCACTGAGAAAGAAGAAGAATTACAACAAAACTGCAATTAATTACTGACTAAAATTACAGTCTTTGGCGGGATATCACATCACTACTTTTGATAAACTCTTTTCACCTCATTAGCAACAAAAACAAGCCCTTTCATTTTCAAGAAAACACTTCCAGTGGTGAAAATTCTCAGACTGCCATTTCACTCCACCGCCACTGACATCACTCAGATCCATTTCTTGGTGCTCAGACTACTTCAGCACATTTTTTATTTTGATCCTCAAGACAAAAAAGGGTGTTGAGTTTTTTTCATTTCTTGATTTCTGAAAGTGATGTTTCAGCTCAATGGGAAATGACATTCTGCAACTGTTAACAGTACAGTAGGTGAATGTATGTATGCTTCTTTTCTTTTTCCTTTTCAGCTCACTTGCATTATTGCTACTTCATTTTTTTTACTTTCTTGTTTTGTTTTGACTGCTTTGTTTATTCATGGAGTTTCAATTGTTTCGACTTTTGGGAGAAATTGTGTCTTGATCTCGCAATCCCATTTGCAAGATTGCATTTTTTTGAATAAAGAGCTCTTTTTTGTACATCGGATTGAAGCTTTAGTCCTGAATCCAAAGGGATTTTGTGGGGTTCAATTTGGTTTAATTTAGAGTTAATGCTACTGTTTAAAAAAGTTTGCCTTTTTTAATCTCCTCAGATCAAATTAAGGTGTAATTGGCGACCACTCGTACTCAACTGAAGGTATTTGCTTCTTTGTAGCTCCCACTTCTGTTTACATTGTTCTGAGGTTCGTCTTTTAACATTGTTGAAGATCTGCCGTTTTGAATTTCAGTATGATCTTTGTATACCATTGTGCGATTTTACTCGATCTGGCATAGTTGTGGTTACTAGCATTTGATGGAAAATGAAAAGTTGAGATAGTTATTAGTATAATTGACTTAGCCAGTTAGCAGGTACCCTCAATGGTTCCTGAATTGAATTTCATTTTTAGAATTTGCATTAGTCTGTGCTCCTTAATGGGCAAATTTCGTGCGGTAGGTGCTATTTTCTTTATTCTGTTTCGAGTGTTTTTGCTACTTGATTACAGTTTAGTACTTACTTTTTTATGCAGTGTTACTGTTACAAGTATTTGATAGTTTGGATAGATCTATTTTCTAATGCCTGAAGTTAATTGTACTGGCATTGATGTTGCAGCTTTTAGCTTTGAGCTGAAGCGAATTACTATGTCACTTCCGAGCCAATATGCTTAGACGAGTTGTGGAGTAATGTCGAGGAATTCTAAGTGGAAGCTTGAGAAGAATAAAGTGAAAGTGGTCTTTCGGCTCCAATTTCATGCCACACATGTATGGTTTCTAGTACTAAATTTGAGTACTTTTGGTTAATGGAGGGTCATTCAATATATTGTTAGCTACAAGTCGTAGATCTTTGTTTCCATCAGAGTTTGTGTTATTATCTATTGTATTCGTGTACTTCGGACATATGGGCTCTAAGGTTTAGATAAACATCAATACTGATAATTCTAGAACATTGATGGATATTAATGTCTAATGGTGGCTACTAAGCAATTGACCTGTCACTGCCTCACTGGTCTGAATTTAGGCTCCACAGTCAGTTATCATGAAGCATTACATTGTTGTAGATGAAGTGCCCTTTAGTCTTTATAGCCTCTAGAAACCAAACTGAGAAATAAGCTCATTTGTAGCAGCCTACGTAGAATCACCTTTTTTAGTTTGAAATCACAGAAGCATATTTTTTTGGGATCTCAGGTACTCAAATTTTGACTGTGATTTATTTCAAGGATAAGCTGGAAGAAATAAGTTGCGGCAAACACCCCTGTCAATAATGACTGAGCTATTTGATGAGATCTGGCTATTTTAATTAATTAGTTGGTTTTCTGTATTATAGAAGGTTTAAGTTTCGTAGTGTCAAGTAACTTCCTTATACCTCATTAGAGCCAAAGACCGTACTATTAGGATTTGCAATAAAAATGCCATACTATCTTGTTAATAATTGTGCAGAAAATTATGGACAATATTAGACACTTGGTGTTTCTGAGATAATTTCAGTGGTAGTAGAAACCAATGCCGCGCGGTTGCATCATGGGCTGTGTAATGCTGTAACAAAATATCTGCACTACCCGATTTTACAAAAGTTCCTACGTTTTCTGATGTAGTTAGGCTACTGTGAGCTAGAGTATTAGATAACTTAATGGACAGGGTTCTGGAACATTGACATGATATTGTTCGTCTAATGTTTCAGGTTCCACAGTCTGGATGGGATAAGTTGTTCATATCCTTTATCCCTGCTGATACTGGAAAGGTAACGGCAAAAACTACGAAAGCAAATGTAAGAAATGGAATGTGTAAATGGGGAGATCCTATATATGAGACAACAAGGCTTCTACAGGATTCCAACACCAAACAATTTGATGAGAAGCTCTACAAAATTGTCGTCTCCATGGTACTATTTCTGCCTCGATTCTAGAATTTTTAAAATTAATATCACCATTGATTCTGAATGAACTGTTCAATCTAGAATTGCAACAAAACGGTTAATTTTGTTAAGATTGCATAATACATCTCCTAACAATTTGATTGAAGGGAAAATTAGCCTTTCAAAACAAATTAAAGTCACAATTTATGTGCTGCTCACGTTTATTTCTCACAAGCTAGTTCTATTGCTCACAGTAAACTCACAACTTTTTCTGACTCATGCTCAATATAGCTCCACTCTTGTTGCTCACTTACTTCACTCTTTCTTTTCTACTTTGATTTTCCATTGCCTTTAATCATCAGAGACAATATCCATGTGTAGAAAGCACTCAGGTTGGTCGGTGATTGCTAATACTCTAGTATCTATTCACGTAAATGACCATGCCGATTTCAAATACTCAGATAACTACTGATTAGATGTGTTCGTTTTTATTCTTCCTTCCATTAGATTTATGCTAAGATGAAAGAGAACTTATGGTACCCATAGAGATACATGATTATTTTCATTTTTACATATATCGAATACAACACAATGGATTTACTGGGAGTCTGGGACCCGTAATGTTCGGCAAAGATAGATGCATATTTGATTGTAGAAAGTATATCCATCAGTTACAGCTTCATATTTTTCTCCATTTTTAAATTTTGATTTACATGTTTTCAATCTATTTATTTTGTGCAGGGATCTTCACGGGCGAGCACCCTCGGGGAGGCTATTGTGAACCTTGCTGATTATATAGATGCTCTAAAACCTTCTACTCTTGCAGTTCCACTTAGTGGTTGTAGTTTCGGAACTATAATACATGTAAGGAAAATTGAGAACTGTAATTATAGTGTCTGCGGTTTCCTATAACTTGATACGTCCTTATTAGGCCGCCTCATCTTCAAGTTTGATGTCTTGATTGGCTGTATTTATGTGTTTCAGATTACAGTCCAGCTGTTGACCTCGAAAACTGGATTCAGGTACTGGCCTATTTTTTTGGAAGCTGACCCTGGATATTTAGTTCAATTATATAAAACACTCAGAACATTATTGGTTGTAGGGAATTTGAGCAGCAGAGAGAACTCAGGGAAAAGGGGTTTCGGTCGGGCCACGGAAGTGGTGGTGATAGCTCTGGTGGCAAACCATATGTGGATGAGATCACGAATGAGAAGGTCATCTCAACCCCCACTTATAACCTTTTAGTCATTCATATACAAATACCCCACAGAAAACCCCACGTTCTTTTTAAATTTCCATGCCTAAAACACCATTTTGTAGTTTCATTTTTTATGGAAATTTATTTCTAGTATTTTTTTTTGGGTTAATATCCATTCTCCCACTCATGATGCGTACAATACTTTAAGGACAAAATATATCGGGTACAAGTGAAAGATAACATATTCAGCCTCTTATTGCTGTTAGCCCCTTTTTTTCTGCAATGGATGTTCTGGTAAAGTCTCCAAAAATGAAACTTAACGCTTGTAAGTCTTGTAGTTGTAGCATTGTAATAATGAGTTTAATGTTCTCAAAGTATCTGTATTTTCTTTCTTGTGTTCATTTGGATTAAAATAGTACTCCCTAATCTGGTTTGCAGGCTAGTCCAAGAATCCAATTCAAAACCAATTCTAGTGAACTCTCTTCTGTTGAGGGAGAGGTAAATTTTCATGAAGATTACGCAGACTCAAACTCAGGTGCTGGATTCGATGGATCGTCGAATACCTCCGGAAGTCTCTATGCGGAGAAACAGGACAACGAAGGCTTTAGAGGCAACATTCCTAGCGAGATTCACACACTTTCTCATTCTCAGAGTCCAAGTTCAGAGAAAGGAGACCCGTCTGACCACCAAAACTCGACCAGGGAAGTTGGTGTTTCCGCTAATGTGTGGGATTCAAACCGTTGTGTTGATAATGAGTTAGCTGTGGCTTGTGAAGAGAACACTCGTCTAAGAGAAAGCCTTGACGTCGCAGAATCATCTTTTTTCAACCTTAAGCTGGAAGTCAGCTCGCTGCAAGGCCTAGCTGATGAATTAGGTACGGAAACACAAAAGCTATTTCACCTCCTTGTCTCAGAGAAATCTACGTCTGAAGAATTGGCAAAAGAAGTCTCTTTGATGAAGTCTGAGTGCATCAAGTTTAAAGAAGACATTGTCAAGCTTAAAGAGCTGAAAATTAACTCTCAGAGCATAATAGAAGCTAGGGACCCTCAGGTTCAGGTTTTGAAGGGAATTGATGTATTAGAGGGAAAGATAAGAGAAATACTAAGTAAAAGATCTGTTTCATATCATGATAGAGACACTAGCTTTATATACTTGGAGCTGGAAGCATTCTTCAAAATTCTACAGGATGTGAAACATGGAACTGGTGAACTGCTCTCATCTGAAAACGGGTTTGGTTTGGATTTATGTCAGCCACAAAGTATTCTTCAGCATTTTGACGTGATCCCATCAGTTTCCGAGGTAAATAATCCTACAGGTACTATTGATGCCATGAAAGGCCAAATTTTGGATCTCGTGAGGGAATTGGACGATGCCAAAGTAGAAAAGGAAGCTATTATCCAAAAAATGCATCAAATGGAATGTTACTATGAAGCTCTGATACTGGATCTCGAGGAAAATCAGAAGCTTGTGTTAGGTGAGTTGCAGCTCCTCAGGAACGAGCATTCGACTTGCCTGTACACTTTGTCAGCTAGCAGAGCTGAAATGGAGTCGATGCAAGAAAACATGAATCATCAGATGATAAAATTAGCTGATGAAAGGCGTGATCTGGAATCTCTCAATATGGAGCTGGAGAGACGGGCCACCACTTCGGAAGCAGCACTTAGAAGAGCCCGGTTGAATTACTCTATCGCTGTGGATAAATTACAAAAAGACCTCGAGCTGCTTTCTTCGCAGGTTGTATCCATGTTTGAAACTAATGAAAGCCTCATTAAGCAGGCTTTTGTGGAAGCACTGGAAGATGACAACACAGAAATGCTAGCTCAGTATCCCAATTCAAATCTGGGTCTGAGGAAAATATCAGGGAATAGAGACATCATTTTGGAAGATTTGAAGAGGTCTTTCTACTTGCAGGAAGAGCTTTGCAGAAAAGCTGAAGAAGAGCTCATTGAAATGCTTTCGTTAAACTTGAACTTGGATGTATATTCAAATGCATTGCAACAATCTCTACTTGAAGCGAATGCTGATGGTAGAATCATGAAGCAGAAAATGGATAAGCTTTTGGAGGAGTTGGAAATTTCAATAGTATCTCGAAATCAGCTGATGGTAAGGTTGCAGAAGGCTACAGAGGATATTCATGTACTTGATGAGTACAAGTCTAGCTGTGTCTCCCAGTTTAGCGATATGGCTCTGCAAAATCAATTTTTGGAAGATAAAGTCAAAAGTGTTTCAGGTGAAAATCAGCTTCTTGCTGAGCAGCTGAAAGATTTGGACGTAATGATGGCGGAATGTTCATCCAAGAATTCAGAGCTTTCTCTTTTAGTGAAACAGGAAGCATCTGAAAAGGAGAAACTACAAAACGAAACGTCACTCATGAAGGAAAAGTTAGCGATCCTTACAGCTGAGTCGGATGATGTCTTTTCCTCGAAGAAAGATCTCGAGGAAAATATTAATTCCGTGCAAGAAAAGCTGGCCAACCTTTTGGCATTTTACAGTAAGCAATTCGGTGTCTCTTCTAATTCTCGTGATGTGTATGACACAGGCCTAAGTGTGGAAGATGCCATTTTGAGGTTAGAAGAGATCCAGCAAAATGCTTGTAGCAAGATTCTTGACTTGATGAAAGAGAATCAAAATCTGGAATGCGAGCGAGAAGTCACCAATGCATCCTTAAGTAGTGTAAGATCAGAAATTCTTGCAATGAAGAAGAAGTTCAGTTGCGACATGCAAAGTATGGTGACTAAACTGGACATCTCCTCTGCTCTAGTCACGAAGCTTCAATCGGAACTTGAGTCCGTAGCCAACAAGCTCCAGTTCAGTTCAGAAATTGAAGAGAACCATGCCAAGCAGAATAAGCTACTTTTGGCTGATCTCGCACTTTTGGAAGACCAGATGCATGAACTGATGTGTAATGGTGGTCACTTTTCTAGAGACATCTCTGGCTTGGACAATTTGGCTGAAGAACTTGGAAGAGGAAATTCAACTATAGCTGAGTTAACGAGAGATAATCAAGAACTCATCACGTCTTTACGGGATAAAACCGAGAAATCCGTGAAGCTTGAATCAGAGATAGGTTCTCTGGAAGAAGATTTGAGAAATTTGCAAGATGAGTTACAGAAGGAAAAATCTTACAGAGATGAATTGGAGGGAAAACTTAGAGATATGTCTTCTCAGTTTGACAAGGATAGTGATAAATTTGCCGAATGCTTGAAAGACAAAACTGAGGAATCTATCAAGCTTGCATCCGAGATTGATTGCCTCAAAGAAGATTTGAGAAATTTGCAGGATGAGTTGCATAGCAAAAAGGCTTACAGTGATGACATCGAGAGAAAATTTAATGATCTTACATCTCAGTTGAACAGGGATAAAGATGAACTTGCTATGTCCTTACAAGTTAAAACTGAGGAATGTATCAAGCTTGCATCTCAGATTGATCGCCTCAAAGAAGATTTGAAAAACTTGCAGGATGAGTTGCATCACAAGAAGGTTTATGGTGACGAAGTAGAGAGAAAATTTACTGATCTTACATCACAGTTGAACAAGGGTAATGATGAACTTGCTGTGTCTTTACAAGTTAAAACTGTGGAATCTCTCAAACTTGCATCTGAGATCGATTGTCTGAAAGAAAATTTGATCAATTTGCGCGGAGAATTAGACAAGGAAAAGGCTTGCAAAGATGAACTAGTTGGAAAAGTTGGAGATCTTAGCTCTCGGTTGAATGAGAAAGATGTTAGGCTGTCCAACTTGGAACAGTGTGAGGCTGAGGTACTTCATCTTAGAAAACTGGTATCTGATCTTGAACTGGAGAAATCAAGTCTTGCTAATGATCTGGAACAGCAAACAACATTAGTTGAAAAGCTTCAAGAAGAAATGCAAGATAAGCAAGAAATGTTTGTGTCCTTGCAGGATAAAACTGCGGAATCTGTTAAGCTTACATCTGAGATTGATCATCTGAAAGAAGATTTGAGAAATTTGCATGATGAGTTGCATAAGGAAAAGGCCTGCAAAGATGAATTGGAAAGAAAGGTAGGTGATCTTACTTCTCAGTTGAACCACAGAGATGATGTCCTTTTTAGCTTGGAACAACAAAAGTTAGAGCTGCTTCATGCTAAGAAACTGGCATCGGATCTTGAACTGGAGAAGGCAGAGTTAGCTCATCTCCTGCAGAAGCAAAATTTTTCCATTGAAACGTTTCAAAAGGAGATTTCTTGCCAAGTCAACCAGTTGTTCGACCTGTATGACTATTCACTTGCTGCGGACATTAAACTGGTTTATTTGTCAAACCAGTATGAAACCGTATTTCAGAACAGGCATCTTGATTTAGAGGCTGCATCTCAATGTTTCACAAGTGAACATCATTGGAACGAGGAAAAGTCCGCTCTGTTGACAATTGTCAATGAACTTAGATCTGATTTGGAAGGCTCCCGAGCTCAGAACAAGCTGCTTTCAGTTTCCAACAATGATATAAAAGATCAACTTGAGGAGTGCAGAACGAAGCTGGAAATGACTGAAGAAGAAATTAGTTTGTTATGCGTTTCGAAAGAGGAATTGGAAATTTTAGTTTTAGTCCTTAAAGGCAAAGTCAGTGAGAAGTTTGCTGGGCTAGGTTTACTAGAAGAGTACACAGAAGAACTGAAGAAGCTTCGCTCCCATTGTGATGGACTATCACGAAAACTCTCTGAACAAGTTATGAAGACAGAAGAATTTAAGAACTTGTCCACCCACCTGAAGGCACTCAAGGACAAGGCTGAAGCTGAGTGCGTTCAAGTTCGTGAGAAAAGAGAAGAAGGGCATTCGGTTGCTGCACAAGACTCCTTGCGAGTTGCATTTATCAAAGAGCAGTATGAGACCAAATTTCAAGAACTGAATCATCAGCTTGCAATATCCAAGAAGCACGGAGAAGAGATGCTTTTAAAGCTGCAAGACTCCATTGATGAAATTGAAAATAGGAAGAAATCTGAAGCTGTGAACTCGAAGAGGAATGAGGAGCTAGCACTGAAGCTCTTGGATTTGGAAACAGAGCTGCAGTTAGTGCTTACAGAAAAACGTGAAAGAATTAACGCTTATGACCGAACAAAAGCAGAACTGGAGTGTGCCTTACTAAGCCTGGAGTGCTGCAAGGAAGAAAAGGAGAAGCTCGAGACCTCGTTGCGTGAATTTGAGACAGAAAAATCTGGACATACCGATGAAATTAACCTTTTAAAGGAACAACTGGAAAAATTGAAATCTTCCACGAATATGAGGAAGGATGAATGCAAGCTCAATGGCTTGACAGGAAACTCTTTTTGTGGTATTTTAGACCGTGAAGGGTCGATGAGCGATATTAAAAGAGAAGATGGTGAAAGTGCAGATCCTACGGAAACTATGCAGTTGCAGATTATTCAGGTAATGTTTCTCCCCTTTTTTGAGATAAAATCTGTACTCATTGTGCCATGCATTTCTTACACTTCCCTGTTGAGAAAGTGGGTTTTGCTTTTGAACACTTTCCCTGGTCACATGGTATAAATGGAATATTAACTGGTTTACAATAATGCAGGATGCTACATCTGAAAGTACGCGCCAAATTGCTGAGGTTTTGATGGGAGATTCTCCAAAGAGCACCAGGAAGAATTCAGGTGTCAATGGTGATTGTGCTGGAGGAACCCAAATGTTGAGATCTAGCATGGAGCATTTACATGAAGAGGTATTTGCTCTTGAAAATGCCTAAAATCTAGTGCTACTTGTTTTAACATGCCATGATAACTCTATCTTAAACCTATCTTTCTGCAGCTGGAAAAGTTGAAAAAAGAAAATCTAATGCTCGACAAAGATTATGACTCGCAAGATTTTCACGTATTGGAAAGCCAAACAATGCAACTTCAGAAGGTGATTCATCTCATTGACAAATTCATATGCACTATTATTATGTACACTGATTACTAGCCTCTCAATTTAGTCGTTTTCTTGATGGAAGGCAAACGAAGTGCTTAGAAGCATGTTCCCCTCGTTCAATGAAATTTCTGGTGGTGGGAATGCATTAGAAAGTGTTCTCGCGTTGGAAATGGAGCTTGCTGAAGCCTTGAAGACGAAGAATAAACGCAACACCCAATTTCAGAGGTATGGCCATTTTAAACACCTAACAAGTCCAAGTTGCTTACTGGTCTTTGTAGGAGATGATACACTCTAAAACTGATTTGCATTTTGATGTGCCTGTTTGCTTCATGTCCCAGTTCGTTCTTGAAACAACAAAGCAACGATGAAGCTGTGTTGAAGAGCTTTAGAGACATCAACGAACTAATCAAAGAAATGCTGGAACTCAAGGGAAAGCATGAGAATGTTGAGGCGGAACTGAGAGACATGCATGATAGGTACTCTCAGTTGAGCCTCCAGTTCGCTGAGGTGGAAGGCGAGAGGCAGAAACTTAAGATGACGCTTAAGAATGTTCGGTCATCCAGGAAACTCCTTCGTTCATCATCTCCCGACATTTCACCTTAGAGAGGGATAGATTCCTGAGTTTGAAGCTTGGAATTTGTTGCTTCTAGAAGTAGTCCTTCCGGGTGGCAGATTGATCGCGGAGTTGTCGTTGTAGATAAGTATTAGTAGTACAGTGAGTTGCCAGAATTTTCACTGGCAAACAACAATCTCATCCGATATATTCACCACCCTTGAATGTTTCTCTTTCTCCCTGCGTTGTTGTAATTATGATTAACTTTGTATAGGAAATGAATTAGTAACTTCCCCCAAGGGAAGGAGCATAAAGTATTACCTACTGTCTAACATGAGGAAAACTGAAATGAGTCGGGTTCGGGTTTAGTGTAATACCAGAGTTTAACTGTGAAGAAGTGCCTAGGGCGTACACGAGTCAGTATATTGTGTTTTTTTTTCCTAATGTGTTATAAACTGAAGGTTGATTTGTGTGACTATATGATTTTGTTTGATTTTTGTAATCTATAGGAAAATTTAATTTTCACAATAAAAAAATTGGTCAGTAGCTTTTATATAAATACCCCAAATAAAAACACATTCTCTCATAAAATCCATACAATTCAACCATTTTTATCTCTCTACAAGAACTAAAACACCGAACCAACCATGGCGGCTCCAGCTGAATCCGTCCAATGCTTCGGTCGTAAGTTGGCACGCCGATCGAGCTTGTTGAGCTGGAGATCCTCTTCGAGCCAATCCTCCTCCTAAGCCGCCATCGGTTCGCCGGAGTTGACATGAGGATCCGAGTAAGGGAGGAGGTCACACCTCGCAGATCTACGCGATTCGCCAGTCGATTGCGAAGGCTCTGGTGGTGTACTACCAGAAGTAAGTGGATGAGATGTCGAAGAAGGAGATCAAGGATATTTTGGTCAGATAGGACTCTGCTTGTGGCGGATCTGAGACGATGCAAGTGTTCGGTGGTCGTGGTGCTCGTGTGAGGTTTCAGAAGAGTTATCGTTGAAGAAGAAATGCTCGAGGTACTGTTTTGTGTTTTTGGATTTGTGCCTTCTGTGTTTTGGTTTTGTGCTGACAAGACATGTTCGAGGTGCTAGCAATTGTTAGCTTTAATAACTCATTTTAGATGGGGCATGTTAAACGCATAACACATTTTACTAAACGCAGAACACTTTTTTATATATTGCAAAAGTCCTTCAACTGATAAAAATATTGAATTAGTCTCATTTTCCGAAAAAAATCTCAAATTATTACATCTTCGAAAATATATAAACATATATACACTACGGTATTCATAACACAACAAAAATCAATATCGTACAATCATTAGCATGGCTGCTCCGATGTCATGGCTGCTCCGATCGGAGCTGCTCAGATCTGAGCAGCTCCGATCGGAGCTTCTCCAGATCGGAGCATCTCCGATCTGGTCAAGTTTGCTCTGGTCGGAGCTGCTAATCGGAGATGCTCCTGTAACTGGCGACGATTCTTCATGTTCTTCGTGTTTTCTTTTTAAGTTTTTTCGATTTATTCATTCGGATGATAAAATTAATTCGAATAAACTTGTTTGATGTTTTTTTAGGTAAAATAGTAATTTTTTCAAATTATTGAACCATTTTGTAAATTATAATAATAGTGGTATTATATGTAATATGTAAAAATTTGTTCTGCGTTTAGTAAAAGTGTTATGCGTTTAACATTCTTGTTTTAGATTGTTGGTGCAATTAATATGAGCAGCATTTACTTTTTGCAGCATTTTTGTAGTAGCTATGTTAGCATTTTTGCATTATTATCACAAATTCATGATGAATTGCAATCATCTTATCTGGTACTTTGTTATGGTTGAAGAGCTTATGTTATATCATTGTTATGGTTTTAGCTTGTGTTGAATGTTTCCGCCTGTTATTATTTTGCGCATATGTTATACTTTCAAGACCTATTTTGTAGTTTTAAGCAGCAACCCGTTAGTATTTTTAGCCTCTGGTAAAATATTTATGATTTGATTTTTTGCAAATGTTTATTTTGTAGTTTTAAGAGGCATTGTTATAGTTTTAAGAGGCACTGTTATGGTTTTAAGCATCAATGTTACTGTTTTTAGTTTGTGTTGATTGTTCGTGCTTTGTTATAGTTTTAATTGGCATTGTTATAGTTTTAAGATGCAATGTTATGGTTTTAATCATTAATATTACTATATTTAGCTTATGTTGAATATTTATGACTGTTATTATTTTTAGCGCATATGTCATAATTTTAAGACGTATTGATGTAGTTTTAAGCATCAACGTTAGTATTTTAGTTTCTGAGAAATATTTATGATTTGATTTTTTGCAAATGTTTTGTTATAGTTCTAAGAGGCACTGTTATGGTTTTATGTATCAATGTTACTCTTTTTAGCTTGTGTTGCATATTCCTGCTTTGTTATAGTTTAAAATGCATTGTTATGGTTTTTAGCATCAGCATAACTGTTTTTAGCTTGTGTTGCATGTTCCTTATTTGTTTTTAAGCATCAATGTGATAGTTTTGATGAATGTTGTTATGGTTTTAACCCAGTTAGTGAATATTTTAAGCAGGTGTTGATGATGACATCGAGTTTGATGATAGATTTCTCAAAGGTGTCACTGCAGTATTGAAGCAACAATACTGTTTTTAGCTTATGTTGCATGTTCCTTATTTGTTTTTAAGCACCAATGTGATAGTTTTGATGAATGTTGTTATGGTTTTAACCCAGTTAGTGAATATTTGAAGCAGGTGTTGATGATGACATCGAGTTTGATGATAGATCTCTCAAATGTGTCACTGCAGTATTGAAGCAACAAACATAAACAAAAACGTTTATTTGTAATTTTTTTCTTATGAGAATAGATGTTTTAAAACCTTTGGATGACTGAATGTTTTCAATATTGTAATGACTGAATGTTTCAAGTAGGGGTGCACGTTCGGATTAATCCGATCCAATCCGATCCGATCCGAAGTTCGGATCAATCCGAAATTTCGGATCACGAAAGGCTCAATCCGAAATCCGATCCGAACAATCGGATCGGATTTCGGATTAATCCGAAAAAGTTCGGATTGGATCGGATTTAATCCGAATAATCCGAACTTTAATTTAAAAAAAAAAACTGAAATAGCATTTCGTAGCCAAATTAAATACTAGTTCAGTAGTTCGACATTCAAAATAAACAAAAAAAAGTTCACAAGTTTACTTCAAGTCCAAAACAACAAATACGAAAAGTTTGTAGTTCATATCTAGAATAACGACTAATCGATTACATTCTTTGAAGTAAAAATAGAAAGTGCATATTTCCAACAACTACAAAATCCAACTTCCCAGCATCCTAAACAAACTTGAACAACAAAACATCAAAGGAACAACATAACTGGTACTGCAGGAATGGGACAGAATTGGAATAGCAGAATTGGAACTGCAGGAATGAAACTAAACTGGAACAGCTGCCTGGAACAGAACTGGAACAACACTACATGCTACAGCAGTCAGCAGAACTGGAACAAATCTACAGCAGATCTCGAACAACATAAGGACTGGAACAACACAACAGAACTGGAACAAATCTCCTAAAACACCAAATTCCAACAAAGCATGCAGTAGCTAAATTAAGTGAACAAATTAAGAAAGAGAATTATGTGCTATGTGGAAAAGAGATTGATTAACAACTTACTTTTGAGTAGGCACTCAAATCTCAATAGTAGTTGATTCTTCATCGGTTATTTTCAAATCTGCAAGAAATTTAAGTAAATTATTAACATAGAATGCTGATTCATAAGAGCTTCGAACGAAAAAATAAATAGGTTTACCATTTTCAATCTCTTGCACAAGATCGTATTCCTCCTCAGAAGTTAAGACACGTCCATGACGTATCCAATCTTGAGTACAAATAAGTGCCTCAGCAGTTTCAGGTTTCAACGATGCTCTAAAATCATCTATGATGCGACCACCTGTGGAGAAGGCTGATTCTGAGGCAACGGTAGATATGGGGACAACAAAGACATCTCGAGCCAACCTTACTAAGACGGGATAGTCTCTCTTATGATCATTCCACCACTGAAGAATGTTACAATCTATCGACTCAAAATCATCTTGGGTGATTATATCGGTAACCATGTACTTCTCCAATTCAGTTTGTGCCTCAACAGTCCCAATACTTGCTTGGATCCTATTATAAAAGTCTATATTGGGCTTTACTGTTTTCTTAAGAGGTCTTCCAACTACACCTAACCCAACAGTAGTCTGATTTTTAGAAGGTAAGCGAGAAGACTTGGTGTTAGAAGGTGTAGTGTCCTTGTATTCTTCAAAAAGGCCTTTCAAAGACTCCATTGATGCATTAGCCAAAGACTCCCCAATAGTATTACCAAACATATGAACCAAACTTGCTTTTAAAAAGTTAAACTTGTAACGAGGATCAAGCAAGCTAGCAACATAAAAGATCAAATTGGCCTTCTCTGTACCAACCCCCCAATACTTATCAAACTTAGCTTTCATTCTTTCAGCTACCAATTTCAAATACGCATTTGGCCCCTCAATCCACTCCTTAAACAAAGTATAGATTGTCCCAATTTCATCCAAAAATATATTAGCAGTCACATAAGAAGTACCATAAACTCTAACAGTAGCATCATGAAAATTTTCAAGAATTGTTTCCATGAAAGATGAAACATCCCAATCATAATCATTAGGAAAAGCCTTTGGTCCAGCCTCGGTAAAATCAGCACGAATAGAAGCATCTTCCATTTTATATCGCTCAAAAACATCCTTAAAGATATTAGCCCTTTCCAACATCAAATAAGATGAGTTCCACCTTGTTACAACATCTAGAGCTAAAGATTTTTTGCTCACAATTCTTTCTTTCACAGCATACTCATCAAATTTGAAAGACCTAGCAGGGGAACTCCTAACATACTTCACCAAATGACGAACTCGATCAACGGACTCACTATATTCAGATAAACCACTTTGCACAATCAAGTTGATAATATGTGCGGTGCATCTAACATGCATGTGTTTCCCCCCAACCACGGCTGTTCCCTTGTTCACAAACTTTTTCCTCAAGTAATTCACAGTAATATTATTTGCAGTTGCATTATCTACTGTTATGCAAAAAACATTATGAATTTCCCATGCATTCAAACACTCCTCAATTAAAAGACCAACTTCTTCACCCTTATGCTTAGGACAAGTCACAAAGTTCAAGATTCTCTTTTGAAGCTTCCAATCATCATCAACAAAATGAGCAGTTAAAACCATATAAGAAAGATTCTGATTAGATGTCCACAAGTCGGTGGTCATTGAAATTCGCTGCTTTGTCAACCGAAAAAATGTTTTTAACTTATCTCTTTCAAGCTTATACATTGCCAAGCAGTCTCGGCCTATAGTCATCCGACCGGGGATAGAAAATAGAGGACAAGCAACAGACATAAACATCTTGAAACCCTCATTCTCAAAAATTTAAAGGGCAACTCATCAATAATTATCATCCTGACTAATGCCTCACGGACAGCAGACTAATCAAACTGAACAAAGTTACACATTTCCCTTTGTGAACCAGAACCACCATCTAACCCCCCCGGTGTATTCCTACTAGACCGAATATAATTTTCAATGACACGAGGAGATTTATTTGCAGGATTATGCGTACAAGATTTAAAGTGATTAAGCATTGTACTGTTACCAGTTCTCGAGTTGTAAGCATAATTCTTTGGGCAGTAGTTACATCGATACCTAACAGTTGTCGGAGCCTTTGGATCAGTGTACCGAGTGAAGTTCTCCCAGACGATGGATCTGCCTTTGCCTTTGCTTCTGCTTCCACTGTCATCCGTACCGGTACCAAGATCATTACTTTGAGTCGGATCGATCTCATCCAAATCAACCATATCAACACTTTCAGATGGAGTATTCATCCTATATAAAATGGAAAAGTAAATTAATACAAATATAAAATTAAATCGAACAAGAAAAATGAAAATTGACAAAACTGAGAGAAGTGAGAACGAAGAAAATTGAACAGTGAATACCCGGACGAAGAAGATGAGGATAATCGACGGACGGAGAAGTGAGAACGGACTGAGAGGAGAATCGACGGACTGAGAAGACGCGCCGCCGCCGCCCCGCGAATGGACGGAGAAGATTGTGGTGGACTGCTAGCTGCTGGACGGAGAAGATGGGTTTTGGAGGATTTGGGATTTGGTCAGGTTTGAATGAATCAGAAGTATTTTGGACGGAGAATGAATCAGAAGTATTTTGGACGGAGGTTTAGGGTTTGGTGAATAGATTGGAAATGAATCAATGATTGAAGGAACAGGAGGAAGTATTATTTTGTTTGGCACTTTGGCCGGCCGCTGAATAAGTGAATGCCTGAATGTGATTAATTAATTAAGGGGATTTTTTTTTTAAATAATCCAAAAATCCGACGGATCGGATTAATCCGAAAATCTTCGGATCTAAAATATCATAATCCATAATCCGATCCGAATACATCGGATCGGATCGAATTTTCGGATTTCGGATTTTATGATCACCCCTAGTTTCAAGTAACTTATTTTAAGCTCGTTTATTGATGTTTTAATGGCATCCTTGAAAATTTTAGACTTGTTTAATGGTGGTTTAATGATATTAGATTGTCACTTAAAACTATAACAAGCCATCTGAAGAAATATCATGTAGCTCATTAAAACCATCCCACCATCTCTTAAAAAATTAACAAAAGAGGTTAAAACTATAATTGAAACATACAATACCGACGCATTAAAAACCATCACATCATCTCTTAAAACATTAACAAAATATGTTAAAACTGTAATCGAAACTTTAAATGTTAACAAATTTAAATCATAACATAATCTATTAAAAGCATAACGAAAAATGTGTGACTCGGCGGATTTTTAAGAAACTCGGCCGGTCAGGCCGCTAAAATCCAAAAACTGCGAAAAACACAAAAAAAACCTTGACTTTCCTATCTTTTAGGAAAATCTTACATTTTCCAAGACTTTAACTTTTTTTTGGTGTATGTACGAGTGAGTACAAAATGCAGATTAATTTGTGCGAGGAAACTGGACGGTTGGTATAGGAGGAGTAACTGAAAGAATGTTTTCCGTGAGAAATTCATTGATAACCATATGGTATAAATACAAGAGTACAATATAGAGTTTTAGACTAATGCTATTCTAACTAAGCTATACTATACCTACTATGATTAAGATTCTAGATTCTGTAATATTCTAACTAATATTTACATAATCTATCACACCCCCGAAGTTGAAGCGGGAGGTTTACGAACACTTAGACTGTCCCGAAAATCTTCAAATAAAACTCTCGGCAGTCCTTTGGTAAATATATCTGCAATCTGATATCGAGAAGGAACATGTAAGACCCAAACGTGACCGCGTGCGACATGTTCCCGAACAAAATGAATATCCATCTCAATATGTTTCGTGCGCTGATGTTGAACTGGATTGCCAGACAGATAAACTGCACTAACATTATCACAATACACCAACGTAGCCTTGGAAATCGGATTATGCAACTCAAGCAGAAGGTTGCGAAGCCAACACGTCTCGGAAACAACATTTGTTACGCCTCGATATTCAGCTTCAACACTGGATCTAGACATCGTAGGTTGACGTTTGCTGGACCACGAGATCAAGTTATCACCAAGGAACACACAATAGCCAGACGTCGAACGAAGCGTATCCGGGCAACCTCCCCAATCGGCATCCGTGTAGGAGACAAGAGCCGAAGTCGCCGATGGATACAAATGCAATCCAAAATCCAAGGTGCCCTCAATAT
This sequence comes from Plantago major, assembly GCA_026545765.1. Lineage (NCBI taxonomy): Eukaryota > Viridiplantae > Streptophyta > Magnoliopsida > Lamiales > Plantaginaceae > Plantago > Plantago major. The sequence continues at coordinate 24,749,497 of CM048840.1, read as the reverse complement.
ATCGAAGTATGCGTTTGAGAGCATGCATATGAATATCACGAGGAGAGTGCATGTGCAAGCAAATTTGTTGCACGGCATATAGGAGATATTGGGCCTTGTAAATGTCAAATACTGAAGAGCACCTGCGAAACGGCGATAATGAGTCGAATCCGCAAACAATGCACCCGAGGTACTACTCGTCTTGGGTTGCGTGTCAACCGGCGTCAAGGAGGCTTACACGAGGACATGCCAGCTCGATCAATAATTTCTTCAGCATACTTACGTTGTGATAAGAACATACCATCTTTATGACGAGTAACCGCAATACCGAGAAAATAATTCAAAGGACCAAGATCTTTCATTGCAAACTCCGAGGCAAGCAGATTCATAATAGAACATCGTAGTGAGTTGGAGGAAGCAGTGAGAATAATGTCATCAACATATAGTAATATGTATGCCATATCTGAACCCTGTCGGTATATTGAATAAAGACGTATCACATTTGCTGTTCACAAAACCAAGAGAGGAGACATAATCTGCAAATCGCTTGTACCATGCCCGGGGAGCCTGCTTAAGACCATACAATGATTTGCGAAGTAGACAAACATAATCCGGATGAATCGGATCTCGAAAACCCATAGGTTGATGCATATACACAGTCTCCTTGAGTTCTTCGTGTAAGAAGGCGTTTTTGACATCCAATTGATGAATCGGCCACTGCCTGGATAAAGAAAGACTTAGAACTGTACGTATCGTAGCCGGTTTCACCACAGGACTAAACGTCTCACCACAATCAATGCCCACCTGTTGAGTTTTACCATCACCTACAAGACGAGCTTTATGCCTCTCAAATTCACCATTAGATTTCACCTTATGAGCAAATATCCACATAGAACGAATAACATTGACATTAGGTGGACGGGGTACTAAATCCCACGTCTTATTTTTAATAAGAGCATCAAATTCATCTTCCATAGCCATATTCCTATTCGGGTCCCTAAGAGCGGAAATCGGATTACGAGGTATAGGTGACTTCGTAACAGTGGCGAGATTTACAAAATCCGGGCCATAGAATTTGGGATTGGGAATGCGGGCGCGACTGGAACGAATCGGTGGGTCGATTGCTGGCTGGACCGGAGGAGGGGCCGGTGCGGCCGGTTGTGGTGAGGGACTTTGTGGTGAAAGCTGGACAGGTATGGGGGTAATATGACCCAATCGAGAGGAATGGGTGGAAGAAGATCGAGCCGGGGTGGCCGGCGTATGGTGGACCGCCGGTCCCGAGTTGGCCGAAAGCGGGGAAGGTACTGAATCGGCTAGGGTTGGCGGTTTAGTAACCTGTGGCAAATTCTGTATCACAAACGGGGTAATCCCATCGTCTAGGGAACCATAGGGCAAGGGTTGCGGTTTAATTTGGGAGGAGAAGGGGAAATTATTTTCATAAAAAACAACGTGGCGAGAAATAGTTATCTTATGAGTCGATAAATCATAGCATTTGAATCCACGATGGTTCTCCGGATATCCCAAAAACACACAAGGTGTAGACCTAGGTTGAAGCTTGTGAATGGTAGTGGATTGTATGAGGGGATAACATAAGCACCCAAAGACCCGAAGATGGGAGTATGATGGTTTGCGTTGATACAGGATTTGAAGGGGAGAGGCATGGTTTAGGATCTTGCTCGGTAAAATGTTAAGAAGATAAGTTGTCATACTTAACGCATGATGCCAAACCTACTAAACCTACTATGATTAACATTCTAGATTCTTTAATATTCTAACTAATATTTACATAATCTATCACAGTAACTGTCCTGCAATTAGTGGTTACAGTAAACTTTACTAGTATCAGTTTTATCTGAGGCTATATATGTGCCCATTACTCAGTGTCCGAGTTCGTTTACCACCATCCCTCGGTCCAATTACGTCTTTGAAAAAGAGTTCAGGGAATGAAGCCCTAATAAGGAAGTCGAAGATGGTAGAAAAGTCAATATTCGGGCACTTTGGTTTGGTGCCTTAGCGCGCATGATTCATTTGAAATCACTGGCGGAGCCACTGTATGGCCAGATTTTTGTTACGAGGTGGTGATTATAGCCTTGCGGTTCTGAGATATATACATATAAGGTATCGTTGCACATTTGTTTTGAAAATTGGCTTCTCCTGGTGGTCAGTACTAAGGCTTTGCAAGTTGAACCTCAGTAGGAGCTATTTTAAATTTTTTCCACCTCCTTCAACCCATAACCCATTAACTTCTATTTTTTTTAAAAAAAAAATTCCTAGTTTGCACCCTTTCTTATCATTTTGGACATATAGAATATTTATTTCGTTTTTTTCTACTCATTTACTTATTAGGCATTATTTTCCTTTAATTTTTGTTTATTATTTTACATATGTTATATTTGTACTTCAAAATTAATTTTCTTTGCTACATGAAACATAATTATATACTCACTCCATATCGCCCGAAAATATACATTTATTTAATGCAACCAATCTTTTCTGAAAGGATGATTAAACAAAATAATACTAATACTTAAAAAATTGGTTAGTGTTGCTTACGAAAATAACGATGATAATTTAGAGTTATTGGGTCAAGAACATTTTTTCTTCAACATTTTAGGAAAAAAATAATCTACTAGCATACTAAACGTGCAAATTTAGAGAGAACATATACGTAAATATATATAATTATGTATTTTAAATACAAAATTCGCACCATTAAACTACATATATTTTTGTACTTCAAATCTTATAGTAATAATTTACATGACCTAAAATTTTGTATTTTTATTTATGCCCTATCTGATCTAAATTTCTCGCTCCGCTATTCTTTGAAATGTTTTGTAGTTCTTGTCGGATACGACACTGATTCTTTACAAGAGTGGTAAAGTCGAGGCATCAAAATCCATACCCAAATTCTCGAATCATGTCGTCACCATCTTCATTTCTTAATGCTTTAACTGTTGTTTGTTTGGGAGTAGGATTACGATATGACATGGAACGATAATCTAAACGAATAGTTGGACCTCATCCGTTCCAAAAAAAAAAAAAATGTATTCATTTCTTTTTTTTGAACGTGTCACTAATTTAATTCATTTTCTAAAATAATAAAAAAGTAAATCTTACTATCTCATTTTTTTTTCATTATTTATAATTTCCCTCTTTAATTTAATCTTTCATACTTTCTCCATTCTTTATCATTTATCTCACCAACAACAAACAATAAACTACTTATTGTTTTAAAAACAACGGCGAAAGAAAATGGCCTAACGAACCGAGGCGGAGGGAGGCTTTAGTCTTGCATCAACCCGTTAAGATTTTAGCTTCGTTATTTATAATCGTAGCTATTTAGGATACATCGTTGAACAATACGAAAACACAGTGTTTTATTTGGCTTTAACCATATATCTTTGTGTTTTAACTCATTAATAGTAGATTCTATCGTTTATCAGTTAATTGCGAATTTCTACATGTTAGAATTCATGTTTATCTCTTACAATGCTTTCGCACCATATCACTTCATATTTACTTGGTTTATAATTAAATAATTAATATTGGAACTTCATAAATAGTGTAACACCTAAAAGTTTCAGAAAAGATTGAGAATGCTACTCATACGAACAAGGTGCTTCTTTATTTTCGGGAATCCATCCATAAGAACACTAGACTTGAACGTGCTTGCTTTGGAGTAATATTGTGATGAGTGACCAACTGGGAAATATCCTGGGGCGCGCACGAGTGAGGCAAAGTGCACGTTAAAGACTTGTATTGGTATAGTGGGGCCATCATATCACCGGAAAGTTGCCCATGAGTAATCGTGCTTGTCCAATTTATATGTGTCATAGAACTTCATGCATTACAACAATGTATAAAATGAAAAAATTATGAAGTTTTGGGCAAATAAAATGGAGTATAGGAGAACATGTCCGAAGTTTTAAAAGTTAGTCATTTAAAATTTTAAAAGGATCATAAAATTATCATTAGCCTGATGGTTAAGTTCTTGATTTATTAGTGAAAAAGACCATGAGTTCAATTCACGTTGCCCAAGTTCATCATCAAAGATGACTGTTTTGTCTGCCGTGCCACATGTTGTAATGTCTTATAGTGCTTTAGTGTATTGTATAATGCAACATATATTGTATATGGTATAATTACGGTAAAAAACCAAACCAAACCAAAGATGACCATGTTTTACTTACAAAGGAAAAGAAAGGATTATTAAAGAATTATTGGCGGTGCAAAGTGCATTTGCTATCCAAATTTGACCCATGCCGTTTCTTTGATGAACTCTTCGAGAAGGAAACAGTAGCATTTAAATATGTGCAGATGTAATATAACCTACCTCACTAGTATACATCATGCAACTCCAAACTTTCAAAGCACATGTAGAATTACAAGGATACTTTATTATTGTTCCTTTCATTTGTTCCCCATAGCATCGTCGGAGATGATCATGTATACTTGCTCCACTTCACATGTGCATTATCGGTGGACAGACTGGTATAATGTTGTTAGTGTTGATACTTGAAAAGGAAGGTCTGAAACTTCTAATCACAATAAGAATAGCTTTCTTTTGAATATAATTCGCTCCCATTCTACTGTACAATTGGATTTCGTCGAATTACTTCCAGGATACAAAGAAGCTCATACTATATATGTATGTCTAACTACGAATTGTACTATAGGGTTAAACTTAAGAAGTGAAAATAAGAAAGCAAAAGAAATGCTACAGAAACAATTACCGCATATATTGTTCATGTGGCCTGTGGAAGTGATAGAAGATTTAGGTGTGGTTCAAATCTAGAGCAACCCTCTTGCAATTTATAGATTCAAGAGAGACACAACTCTCTAGAAATCTGAATAAGAACAAATGCAACGGATCATAATTAAATCACATCAGTTGGATCACACATGATCATACCAATGGTCATGATCAAACGATTGTTGGTTCAAATTCAAAAAGTTGTTGACGTTTTCCAGGGTTAAATTTAACTGTTTATCCAGATTAAATCCTGACAGTACCAATTTTAAACAAATTAACGGCCGAGATCGATTAGTGATGCAAGCGTCCTAAGTATGCCTATCATGCGCCACGCGAGCTCGGGCACACGCATGTGACTCCGCCAAGTACTCTTACTTAATGATTTGTTTGCACATCATTAATAGACTTTCATATTTAAACTAATTTTCCACACTTACCTTTTCCGTGTGGGACAAAATGTGTTATCTTATTTATTACTGCACACTTTCCATATAATACAAAGTGTATTAGTTTATTTATTACTTCACACTTTTTAAATTTTGTATTTCATTTCTAATATGGGAAATTAACTATCCCTTCTACCATTTATCTTGAAAATCTCCCACAAATGTTTCATTTTTGAGAATATGTTTACCGACCCTATTAAATTTTAAACACTGTTCAATTAACAACATTTATTTTCGTTTTTAAACTACCGGCTTGGGAAAAACTACACTTCTTTATTGCTTTTCAAACAACGTTATAGTAGGTAAGATTACACTTTCGTAAGTATCCGCTCACCTCATAAAAACCACTTGAATTGAATATATGCTTACAACATGGTATTCTATCTCTAAAAATATCGGAAATTCAATAATGTACAAGAACAAACCAATTGAACTAGTCCTTTTATTCACAATCCTTACATCTCTTAGCATGTTATTTGATTTGACATATTTATTAGCAAAATGATATGAAAATGACTGTTGGGTAAAAAAATTAATTTCTTTTCAGAAAAGTTAGATGGGGAACATTTTTAAATCAATTATTATTGACATTCACGAAATCAAATAAGGTATAATAAGTTAGATCGCCAATAATAAGTTGCGATAAAAGTAAAATACAATAGCTTGTTTGGCAACAAACTTGAATTGAGTTTTCGTCAGATTTGTATCCAAGCAAGCGGTATTTCATCCAAAGACCATCACACTTGTTAAACTATAAGACACATGAATAATGAGAGATGGACAGGTTCAATCATAGTTTCTTGTCTTAACCATTCACTAACATTCCATGAAGAAGAGAAGGGATTATGTTCTTGAATACTTTGTGATGGGTAGGGCATATAGTCATTGTTGTTTCCGCTTGGACTGAACATATTCAACAAGTCCAACTAGGATTTGGTACATTCAAACTTAAAAGCCAATAGGACCATAAATTATTAAGAACTAAAAAACACATAGCTTTCTCGCCGGTATATATGATAGTAGTATCTCACTTTGACTGGCAAACCCAAATCCATTTCCATTCCAGATTTCCAGTAGTAGGTCCCTTTTCCATCTTAATTCTTCACATATTAAAAGGGAATATCATCACTTGTCTTCTTCTTCTTCTTCACAACTCTCGTTTTTGCCAAACCAAGATTTTATCTCCCTACCAATCCCATGTGTTTGTGTTGGTACTAACTAAACCCACAAGCCCACAAATTAAACCATCTCCTATCATCTTGTACTGTGTCACAAAACATGGAAGGTGATGCAGAAATAATTGTACCACCTCTGTTCATGTGTCCAATAAGCCTAGACTTGTTCAAAGATCCTGTCACACTCTCAACAGGCCAAACTTATGACAGATCCTGCATTGAAAAATGGCTTCTTGCCGGCAATTTAATCTGCCCTGTCACAATGCAGAGGCTTCATGACACTTCTATGGTGCCTAATCACACCCTACGTCATTTGATCGAACGGTGGCTCGATTCGAATAACCGGGTTGTGCTCGATCGTGCTGTGGTAGATGCGGTAGCTGCAATGAAGAGGATTATTGAGTCAGAGGAGTCTGCATTGGAAGATAAGGTTAGAGTAGTGGAAAAAATTGAGTCTTTGTCTCAAGGCTTGCACAAGAATCACTGTTTGATCAAGTTGGATTTCTTGGGAGTTCTTTTGGGACTAGTACTTTTAGAAAGTTCTCAGGAAAAAATGAGACTTTTGGAAAAAGCACTTGGTTCTATTCTGAAATTGATTCCCTTTATTGACAAGGCGGCTTTGAGTTTCATGATGAAAGATGAGACTAAGTGTGAGAATTTTGCTTTGCTTTTTCAGAAAGGGAGTGGTTTGGTCAAGATAAGTTTGTGTTTGTTACTTGAGGTAATGGCCTCAAGTGTCGAAAGCCGACCGGTTTGCGAAAAGCTTGGTAAATCAGTGAGGCTTGTACAAGACCTTGTTGAGGACAAGTCTGAGGCTGGGATTCGGGGTCTGTCTGCGTTGTCGTTAGTCGAGTCGAACCTGGAGAATCTTGCGAAAAACGGTGCGGTTCGAGGGCTTGTAGGGTACCTGTTAAGTGGTGAGAAAGGGAAAGGAAGCTTGGAAGCAATGGCTATGGGTGTGATTGAGAGACTTTTAGTAGTGGAGAGGGCTAAAGAGATGTTGATGGATGAACCAAATGGTGTTGATGTAATAGTGAAGATGGTTTTTAGAGTATCAAATCATGAAGGAAGTGAAAGTGCTTTGAACTCATTGGTCATTTTGTGTTGTGACTCAGAGAATGTGAGGGAAAAAGCTATTGCTTGTGGTGTGTTAACTCAGTTGCTGTTGCTGCTTCAGAGCCAGTGTAGTGTGAGGGTTAAGACAAAGGCAAGAATGTTGTTGAAATTGCTTGGATCAATGTGATAGTGTATTTATCAATCTTCATAACTTGTTATTAATTTGTTTAGGAAAAATTCAAGTGTATGATTTCTGCAGGTTATTAGTTTCTTTTGTTTTTATTTTCTTGTTTGGTTTGGTTTTTTTAAGAAGAGAGAGTATGATGTTCTTGATCATTTGGTACTATGTGGGAAAGTTGATTGAGAGGTTTGCAGAATGTACCAAGTTAACATCACATGCTTTGAAGTTTGAAGTGTCACTATAGTTCACAGATTTATTTTGTGTTGGTGGCATTTCCCTTTCACTATTAAAATAATCATGCATAATATGGCTCCGGACGGCTCAGTTGAGTTGATGAAAAGAGAGGATTACTAGCCTCTTGATCGGGTGGATGATCAGGTTGGTTGAGTTGATGAAAATGGAAGATTACTAGCCTCTTGATCGCAGATTATTATCTAAATCCGGAGAGTTTACGTAAGGCGTAAAGAGAGACTTGTATATGAAAAAGATACATATTTTATCCCATTCTACACTACACTTCTATAAAAGTCACTATCATTGTAGCATTACATGTTTGAAGCAAATTGCAGTCTGTGGAGAGGTTTCTCCTTTCGGCGGTGGCAATCTTACTCGATTACTGGGCTCAGATCAGTTCTTTTAACTCCAATTCCAATAGGAACAGCCATTTTTGACTTTTGTGTAAAACTCCATACATATTTTTATTGGTAGTATTCAGTAAAAATCTTAAATCTTAACTAGGTGCTAATGACTTCATTCTAAGAAATAAAAGATGCCATATGGATTTCAAAACTCCACTGGGAGAAATAACATTCAATTTTAAAGAAAACCACACGACACCACAGGGATGGATTCTATTACCTTCTGTTTGTACCTCCACCTCAATACTAAGTCAAATTGGGACTAGATCAGTGGACGGAGTAAGCATGTATCTGGAGTTGTACAACAATGACTTTTTTGGTAAAGATCGATCATAGCTACTTTTTAATACAGGAAATAATATTGAATGTCGACACTGTATATTATAGAGGACAAGAGTTGTTTGAGGCTTTAGACTAATAACATGGATTAACGTTATGCAGAGATGACAACTGCTAGGAACCAGGATTGGTGGAGGTGGAGCCGTAGAGGAATTCCGGGAAAATGACGTACTGGTCAATAACCCAATATGATATTTCATCCGTTACATGTTTTATGGTCAAAATCGAAGAATAAGAAGGAAAAAAAAAAAATTAATACTCCACCCGAAAGTGAACATTAGTCTCTTCCAAACCATAGGAACAACACTCATGACCTTTCTTAAGGTCACATCTTTCGCGGAATTGCGGTGTACATACAGGCGATGGTGTAAACGACTGCTGAAGTGGAAAGGAGGCTAAGAACCGCGAAAAGAATCAAGTATCTTATCTTGAACAAGAAAAATACGGTTAAGAAGTGCTCAGTATTTTGCTTGATTTTGTTGAATAAAAGTTCTTGAATTTGGATGTGAGCTAGGTAGATGAAAGCTAGAGGGACAATCAAGAACAGAGTGATTTGACTGAATATTTTTCTCCATGATGAAACTATGTTGCATCATGCATGATTCTTTTAGGATACCAAAGAAACTAAGAAACTGGTTATCTTCTTGTTCTCTATCCATTTTTTGTTTTGATCAATTGCATGAATTTGGAGAAGCAGACATATACAGATTGAGATGTTTCTAAATGTTCCTTAACCTTCTGGTCTTTGCCCATTTCGAAACGCAAGCTGTTTTGTACAATTGCATCAATGTCTAATTTACTCTTATAAATGAGGGGAAAAATACTCATCATAAGATTGAACTGTTTTGATATATTTGGCTGAAAAGTATAAAATTTAAGGCCAATATGCCTCCCAATTTAACTAGATCTTTCTGATACTTCGACCCACTCAGAGTCAAGAAATCATTGAGGATTTAGATTTTTCAGCCAATTTGAGTAGACTTGGTAATACATTTCAATGGTTACATTCCAATTTCTTGATCCCAAAGTTAACATTGACTCAAATATAAGAAACACATTCAAACAGAAACAGCTTGAAGATTCTTACTTATTCTTTCAAATTAAAGGAAAACAACAAGAAGGCCTCAAACTTCAGAGTGCTCGAGCTGAACATCCTTGTTCATCAAAGGAGCATACTCTCCAAGATAACCCCCAAGATGATCAGCCAATGTCGTCTTATCGATATTTTCATGGTGATACGACTTGCAAACAAAGTATATAATCGTTTGCACCACGAGTCCAAATAGCATCAGAATAGACATCAGAGCCAGGCTAACCACCGCAAACAAAATCCTGCTTCCAAATTCAACCGCATCTCCATTTGCAATCACAACATGGTCTAAGAACATTTTCTGAACCCAAGACAAGCAGAGGCCTAATGCCAAAAAGATCGCCACAGAAACTCCCATCTTTCCCTTGATCAAAGCTTGACTCTTCGCCATTGCCTTTAGGCCATAACTTTCTTCCAAAACCGAAACTACACTAGCCAAGTGCCACACCATAGAGAGATAGACAATGCCGATTAAGTACACAGTCAAGAGAAGGAAAAATCCGACGATCTTAACAGTCTGTCCAGCTGGTATGAAAACTCCCACAGCTAAGAGTATCAAAGAAACTACATTAAAAGCAAAAATGAAAATAAAACTCCATATGAAAGTCATCATTAGCCTCTTCCACACCTTAGGAACCACACTCATGACTTTCTTGAAGGTCACGTCCTTCGCAGTGTAAATACAGGCAATCGTGTAAACAACTGCTGAAGTGGATAGGAGCGCTAGAGTCAAGAAGAAGATCAAGTATCCGATCTTGAACAAGATAATCAACGTTAATTTGGAGGATACGAGGTTGGAGGTTTGGTTGTAGGAGCTTTCGTTGTAGGAACTGGCATTATAGGAACCGTTCTCCTCAGGAGGTCGACTGTCTGGGGTGAACTGATTTGGCAGGATTTGGCCAAAGATGATTACTTGAATTAAGTAGATGAAGGATAGAGGCATGATTAAGAAGAGAATTATTTGGGAGAAAATTTTTCTCCATGTTGAAACTAGTTTGCCTGATTCCTTTAGGATGCCAAAGAAACCAAGAAGCTGGAACTCCTCTTGTTGTCTGTCCATTGCTATTGTTGTGGACTTGTGGTAGTGAAATGGGAGAACATCAATGGCATTTTATATGTGAAGAGACTGGATAGTACTGAACTAGTGTAGACTTGTAGTGTCAAGTGAAATTTTAATGTAAATAGTGTCAAACGAACGTTCGAATGATTGAGGGTATTTTGTGCTACTTTCGCGTACGGTAGTGATATCAATATTTACTAGATATCCATTTGTAAAGGTGCACAACATCCTAATTACAAAGAGTCAAACATGTTTGGATCGACTGAATCGATTTACTGATGAAGAGCGAAGGTTTCGGTGTTTACTATGCACGGCCCTTCTCTTAAGTGTTAAGACTCTAATCCTGAAGTTGACATTCGAAAATGATATTTGCCCAATTAACCATTAACTTTTGTTTTAAATCTCTAATGAACACTTCTGTAATGAACTTGACAAGAAGATATGGTTAAGACAGAACGGCAACTTGCTCCATTTGGCAAACTCTACTGCAAACTAGGCACAGAATCGAGTCATATTTATGTGATATTAGTAGTGAAGTTTATCCACTAAGATCGAATACATTGTTTAAGTAATTAAAGTGGAATCGGATTATTGGATTGTATAGCAATGGAGAATTCTATTTGTGAACTTTTGAATGTATATAACTGGATAATTTGTCCCGACTTATATCACTAGCAGCGATACAGTTATGAATCAATGACGTATTCTAGATTACAAATTTACAATAGATGATAGCAGATCGCAGAGCTTGAACAAGTTCCTATATCGGAGCTTTCCGGCAGCCGTGAAGCTGCTGGACTGTTGTTCTGGCAGCCTGCGCTTGCCACGGTTTGGCCGCCGCCAAACCATTTCTAATGGCTTTTTTTTTTACATTTTTTCAATGTTTTAGAGCTATTTTTCGAAATTTTTGATGAAATTTTAGCTATTTTAACCATACTAGTCCAATAGAATAATTTTTAACAACTACAAAGATCAAATTAAATAGGTGAATACATAAATTCATGATCATTGTCATAATCCGGCCAATACTTGTACGACATGATTTTTTGTTGTATTATAACCTTGTAGTGTGTATACGTTTATACATTTTCAAAGATGTGGGGTTTGAGAGGTTTGACAAGAAAAAAAAAAGGGATTAATTCTATATCTATATTACTGTCTTTTACAATATGTTAAAAAAAGTGTCATGTGTTTAGAAATATTGTTATGCGATTAATATACCCCTTTTAGTATTGCTTATTTTTAAAGGAGTGTGAAGTTTTATCTTTTCAAGGGTAGAAATTGAAAAGTAAATTTTTTATGTCACAAATAAGTGGCGATATTTTAAGAAGTAGTAGTATATATAATTTAATCCAGATGGTTTTTATTCTTGTTAAATGAGGGGGGTAATTGGAGAAAAATCCAAGGAGAACTACTAAGGCTATGTTCTTTTATGGCTAAACTCATTCAGTTGATTCGATTCGATTCATTCGATTCGATTGATTCGTCTTGATTCGATTCGATTCATTAAATTCATATTATTATTATTATTATTATTGTTGTTGTTGTTGTTGTTGTTGTTGTTAATAATAATAATAATAATAATAATAATAATAATAATAATAATAATATTATTATTTATCATTTATTTATCTGGCGTCTTTTGTATGGGAAAATAAGAAAATTTATCCAATTGAGTTATTTTCAACTTTTTTCTTTCTTTTCTTTTAATACGACTTTTAGTAGATCAATGAAATAAATAGTATAATTACAATTTGAACTAACAAAAATCTACGTGTTCAAAAACAAGTTAAAAGCAAAAACCGGACCAAACTTTATAAAAATAATATTATATATCACAAATATTGAAAAATGGCATTTATTCCTCTATATTATCTTCCTGCTCTATATTATCTTCCTGGTTCTATATTGCACGGAATAGGCAAATTCTCAATGTCATCTCCTTGCTCATCGCGTTTCTTTCCTTCGGGTTCAATAAATCATTATCCACTCCACCTTGGACATTGATATATCGTATTTAAGCGGTATTCAGATTTCTGTCTTACGCGTAAAATTATGCGGAGTGAAGGTAAACAATCATGTATATTTGATATGTGTCTTCATTTGAAGCGATATAAAAATCACGCATGTTGGTTTTAAAGTTTGTTATCTGATAATAAATAAAAATGTAAAATAATGAGAAAAAAGTAGGAAGAATGTGAAAGATTTACAAAATAATATATTTTTTAATTGTGATTATCTATACCATCATATAATTGTTATTATTATTACACAATAATTTCTTGATTCGATTCAGTTAGTTTTGATTTGATTCGATTCGATTCAATTCGATTCGATTCAGTTTAGTAAATTTCAGTTAAAAATAAGATATCCTAATTATTGGTTACGTTAACAGAAGGATAGTGTCTGTCGTTAAGGAATAATAGAAGCTAAAGAAAGTGAAATATTTGCGAATTTAAATTGAAAAGAGACATCCTATGGTCTATGGATAAGCTTTGAAAACTAAGCTCATGAACCATGATGACCACAGCCCACATGAATATCACCACATTGCACGATCCATTTCCAGGGCTGTTTCTTAGTTCAACTTTTGTTTAATAATGAACTTAGCATTGACTCTGTATCGTGCAACTTTACAACATCAATTTTTAGGCTTAAACTGCTCATCTTTATTATTCAGAGAACATGAATGACACAATTTAACACTTAATTTATCTAGCCTAATCAGATCAAACAGAAGAAGAGCAAACTGAAACAATCCTAAGCAGTAAGAAATGTGATTAGATATACACTAATTCAACATGATACATACAAGAAAATTCAACAATATCCTACATGTAATGATAGATCATCAACAATTCAAAAGAAATCCATGATGAAACCAACCAAAAAAGTCGTTGAAAAGTAACAGTAGTACTAGTAAGCATCAAACTTCAAAGTGCTCAAGTTGAACATCCTTGGTCTTCAAAGGAACATACTCTCCAAGATAACCTCCAAGATGATCAGCCAAAGAAGACTTGTCAATACTCTCATGGTGATAAGACTTGCAAACAAAGTACAAAATCGTCTGCGCAACAAGCCCAAACAGCATCAGGGTAGCCATCACAGCTAGGCTAAGCATCCCACACGTAAGCCGGAACCAAACACCTTGTTGATCCGCGATCACCACGTAAAACTTGAACATAAGCTGAACACCAGAGAAACATATCCCCAATAGCAAGAAAACCGCCACGGTAACTCCCATCTTCCCCCTGATCAAATCGCGACTCTTTGCCATTGCATTTAGGCCATATTTATCTTCAAGGACCGAAACAACACTAGCCAAGTGCCAGATCATCGAAATATAGACCATTCCAGTTAAGTAAACGACCACAAACACGGAAAGAAAGACCAATGCGATAACTTCAGTCTTTCCAATTAAAACAGCCCCTAAAAACAGGACTAATATAGACACGAAGTTGTAGGCGAAAACTACGATGAAACTCCATATGAAAGTCACCATTAGCCTCTTCCAAACAATTGGAACGATGCTCATGACCTTCTTCAAGGTCAAATCTTTTGCGGTGTAGATGGAAGCTATGGTGTAAACAACTGCAGAAGTGGATAAGAGCGCGAGGACGATGACGAAGAGCAAGTAACCGATCTTGAACAAGAAATAAGTCGTCCATTCGGAGGATAAGAGGTCGGAAGCTTTGTTGTAGGAACGCGTTCCTTCAGGGGTGTTAGCGAGTATGTTGTCGTTGTGTAATATTTTGATGAAGAGAAGTTCTTCGATTTGGATGTGAGCTAGGTAGATGAAGGCTAGAGGGACGATCAAGAAGAGAGCTATTTGGCTGAAGATTTTTCTCCATGATGACACTATGTTACATGATTCTCTTAGGATGCCAAAGCAACCAAGAAACTGGATGTCTTCTTGTTCTCTGTCCATTGGTAAGTTTGAGGTTTGGTTGTGACTTGTGAAATGGGAGTTTGCTTGGATGTGTTTTGTTTTGTGATTATGAGGATTTAAAGTTCAAGAATTAGAAGGGATGGTACATATTAATTGACCTGTTCATTTGTGGGGTAGACTTTGACCTGGTTTGGGTAGGAGACTTGTCCTATTAATGGATTAACCTTTTGATCTTGCAACAACTTGGAAACTAGCCTGGAATTTTACAAATGATAACCAATACTCCACTTCCATGCCATCCATTTTACTATTATGTAATAAACTGTCTACGGATTTGACCTCAAATTACTGTTAAACTATATTACTTCAAAAACAATTTATCACTTTCAACTTCCATAACTTTCAATCTCTACACCTTGTATATATTTTGGGTTGAAGCACTTTACTACTCGATCACCTTTACAACTTAATATACATATTGGGAACAACTTGTAAGTTTGGACATTAATTGTTTGACTCTCTAAATATTATAATAACAGTTGTGATCACGAATAAACATTAGAAATCCAAATTTACTCGAAACATATTAATTTCGTAGTGAATAGATTAAGAAATGCCTGTTGACTTGTCTGAAGGTAATGACTAAACAATTCCTTTGATTAATCATCTTTTTCAACAAAACGCGTCCTTCTGGAATTAGCTATGCAAGGTTTTGTGACTTTTGTCTTTGAAATTCCCATTTATTTCATTTAATTCTAAAAAATGAAATTTAAAAATGAAGATGTGATGTAATTTAATTGATGGAGACCCGAACATTTTGGTCGACATGTAATTACTTATAGTTGCTCCACTTACAAACACATATTCTTTTTTACATACTTTATTCGTACAATGGGATACTTCTCACTCATTTTAATATTGATCTAAAACAATTGCACATAAATACAAATTTGTATGGACGAATTATCGAAAATAATTATGCAATTTGTTGAAATGAGTAGCGTTGTCAATTTATTTAAACTATCTTAATTTTCTAGGCATTAATTGTCATGCCCCAAAACCAAAAATCTTTTGGTATGACGGTAAAATCTATCGTGAGATGAAACGCCAAAAACGTTTTATCTTTATCCTCAAAATACACACACAAGTAACTCAATTGTGGTACAATCAGAACAACTAAAACCCTCAAAACAAGATACAACATCTAGTAACCTCGAAAGCAGTACAAATCTTCAAAGTACAAACTGAATCCTCAAGTTCACAATTAATCCAATAAACAACCACAGTTGAAAACCTCCAATGTTCTAACCCGCTTTACTCCAACGAGAACCTCATCCAAGTCATAATCACTAATCCACTGAAAAATATAGAGTAAGGGGTGAGCTACAGACTCAGTAAGCAAGTCTCCAGTGCCCCTTTACCGAGCCAAGCATACATTTACGTTCGCAATCACACACAACGATACATACATACATACATATATATATATATATATACACACACACACACACACACACTTACATACATTTACATATCAGAACGATAAACATAACATTTTCACATATCGTTAGTATACCAACCACCCTTGCCAAACTCTAGAGGTGGCCCATACGGATTCAAGAGGTGGCTCCCACCGCTCCATACAGTGTAGCACTTTGTTCCGCATGGCACTTAGTTCCTTTAAGTACGGAGGCACACCCACTTCACATCACATAACACATACACACAAACAATTCATAAGATACTCGATTTTACATGCTTGACTCTTGTTAGCAATCCTAAATACAACAATTCTAATTTTCAGAAATATTAAGTAATACTCCCTCTATTTCAGAGAAAGTGTTACATTTTGACTTTGACCGGTCAACTGTCTCCGCGTTTGACCACAATTTACTCTTAAACGATATTAATAAATAAATTATTAAAATTATATAATGAAAATTTAGCAATAATAATAATACGACACTAGAAAACAATAAAGGTGCACCGAAAACCCACTTACCCTTAAATTCTCGACTAAACAAAACCACAATATAACCGAGTTCACATCTTTTTCATCTCGAGCGAACGCCTCCACAAAACAAATTCCAATCGTCAGTGGCACACTACTGGATCATCACTCAACAACAATACAATGGCTACTCCACTCCAATCCATTAATCTGGTACTCTCGGCAACTATAACAAAAAAAATACTGTAATCAAAGTCTAGAGAAGGCACTAAGAAGAAACTAAAGATCTTAATTAATACTTACCTAGATACCTACATAAGAGTAGTCAATCCACAATGTGTACCAACTTTTTGATCCATCAGTTCCAACCGTCGTCCATTCAATTTCCAAGTTCTGATCCGTCAATATAAATTCTGACGGCAAAAATATAACCTAAAAATCATTAGTACAAGCTCGGCCCACTAATCCAATATATTTTTAGTATATTGTTTTTGGGCTTTTACTCCGGTCCAAACTCAAACGAATAAAATTATTATAGCCCGTCTCAAATTATCGATCCGTAATCTAATGGCTCGTAAAATTCCATGTATCAACTCAGGTCCAAACAAATTGTTCATCTCAATAAAAAATTGATAGACGGTCCAAAAATTTCGGAATTTTACATTAATGGTTGACAATAATGTGAGCAATTTTCCTAATTCCAAAACAATTAATCAGTTTTTCTTATATGAAATTAAGAGTAAGTCTCATGATATACGGTCTAACGGAGAGATTAAAAGAGACGGATAAACATTACAGTTATATACAAAAACATTAGAGGTTTTACCAAGAACGTCGGTAATATGCGTATACATAAAAAGTGATATACATGTCTACACATAAAACAATACTGATATTGTTTAAAACATTATATATATATATATATATATATATATATATATATATATATATATAGCACAAGGGCTAAGCCTCACTAGATTCATTCATTCCTATGTGGAATTTTGTAGAATTAGTTGTATTTTAGCCAGTATATATTTCATTGTTATTTTTGGCATGTTGACAGTATATATAGTTTTTATTAAATCTCATATAACTTTATCTACAAAAATCCGAAAAATATTTTGAACATATATTTGAATTCGCCATGACAAGATGAATACATAGACACCAATCTTAAATACTATTACACCATATTCATTCAGTCCTACGTGGAATTTTGTAAAATTAGTTGTATTTTATCCAGTATATATTTTATTGATATTTTTTGTATGTTGACTGTATATATAGTTTTTATTAAATCTCATATAGTTCTATCTACAAAAATCCAAAAAATATTTTGAACATATATTTGAATTCGCCACGACATGACGAATCCATAAGGCACCAATCTTGCATACTATTATTAATTAAATAAATTATTTTATTCATTAAAGTAATATATAAATTTATTTGATAAGAAAAAATGAAATAATTAAATTTTAAAAATAGAGTATTTATTAAATTTATTCAATTCTACGTGGAATTTGTGAAATTAGTTGCATTTTCAACCAGTATGTCTTCCACTGTTTATTTTTTGTAAGTTGACTGTATATATAGTTTTTATTAAATCTTATATAAACTTATCTAAAAAATCCCGAAAAATATTTTGAACATATATTTGAATTCACCGTAACAAGAAGAATCCATAGACACCAATCTAGATTATTATTATCATTAATTAATTAAATTATTTTTTTGCTAAAATAAAATATAAATTTGTTAAATAAGATAAAATAAAATAATGTAATTTTAAAAATAAAGCAGAGTCCGAATAGGGGACTAGAACTTTGTTCCATGAAGTTTTGTCAGGTTAAACGTGAGGCTAATATTTTAGCACTTAGATTATCAGTTGGGTGTTATCATATAATATATAAAGCTGATGGGCTAAATCCCACCAGATTCATTCAAATTCCAGCCATCCAACTTGAAATTTTGATACGGTTGAGCAGAGTCCGAATAAGGGAACGAATTAGTGTTGTTATTAGGGATCATGAGGGAAAGGTAATTGCTTGGTGACAAAATTTTATGTCTTATGGTTGCTGAAAATGCGGAAGGTTGGCCAGCCAAATTTATAACTAAATTTGTTTGAGATTTTGAGTGGCAACATGTAATAATTGAAAGATATTGTTCTTTGGTGATTAAATCTCTTAAATCGACAAATTTTAGCTTTGAACCCTTTGTTTCACTTTTCAAAGAAATTCAGGTATCTGATAAAGAATTTTATTCTATGAAGTTTTGTCAGTTTAAACGTGAGGCTAACGTTTTAGCACATAGATTACCAGTTGGATGTTTTTATGATGATGTTGGTTTGATAGATTTGTATTATCCATACCAAGATCGTTATCTGGGGGGACACATACCAGCCCAGGGGTGGTCTCGATTAATTAATTTTGTCCTCCCATTTCTATTTATTATTAAACGTAAACTATATCGTGGCATCGCCACGGGAATTTTGTAGAATTAGTTACGTTTTCAGCCAGTATATCTTTCACTGTTTATTTTTTTGTATATTGGTTGCTTATATAGTATAAATTTATCTACAAAACTTCGAAAAATATTTTGAATCCAGAGCATACATTTTTCTATACATGTTTACTAAGTTATGACAATTAACAAGAGCGAGGAACACTCTACACTGGTATTCACGGGTTCTATCCAACCTGAATTCAAACTTGTTTGGAATAATGATGTCCAGATTCAAACCCGTACATACCTTGTGACAATACACAAACCGCAACATTTTATGGTTAAGTTAGTGAAAAGTCTCCGCGAGGGATGGGGGTATGTTAGGGGTGGGTGCAAAAAAAACCATCGTAACATTTAAATTATGTTTGTAGAATAATAATTTTTGTGTGTGGTGGGGGCCCACATACCACCTTAGGGGTTGTTCAACCCCATTAAGTGCGTTGTAAACTTTGGTATTTTATTTTGGTTCGGATTGGAGTATAAGTTAGTAATTAACGTGTTAGGTACAGGTAGATGATCCGATATAAAACTATCATATCCCTTTCAAAGCATATACGTACGTCATGATGAGTCGTATTTTACATTTTCTATAGCTATCATAAACAAAGATCCAATGATATAGTATTGGACGAAGAAGGACTCCACACAAACACCACGACTAACGTTGTTTGTAAGGAATTTTTACTGTCTTATTTTATCGATTAATTTGTTTATCATTAAAAGCAAACTATACCGTGGCATCGCCACAGGTTCGGGACGGGGGGAGGGGGCACCCCAAAGTTTGTTGGGAACCAACCATGTTAACTGCGATCTACACTTTTGTATTTATTTTCGTTCGGATTGGAGTATAAGTTATAAATCAACGTCTTAGCTACGGGTAGAGGATCCAATATAAAATATTATATATTATCAACCCGTCGAGTTCTGAACGGGTTCGGGTTGGGTTATACCCCTTTCAAATCATATACGTCATGATGAGTCGTATTTTACATTTTTTATAGTTAACATAAATCCAATGACATATTATTGGACGAAGGACTCCAGACAAACACCATGGCCAACGTTGTTTAATTTTTACTATCTTATTTTATCGATTACTTTATTTATTATTAAAAGCAAACTATATTGTGGCATCGCCACGGGTTCGGGGTGGGTGGAGGGGGCACCCCAGGGGTTGTTGGAAACCAATCATGTTAACTGCATTATACACTTTTGTATTTTATTTTGGTTCGGATTGGAGTATAAGTTATTAATTAACGTATTAGCTACGGGGAGGACCCGATATAAAATACTACATGTCAACCTGTCGAGTCCTGAACATCTTCGGGTTGGGTCTTACCCCTTTCAAAGCATATATGTCATGATGAGTCGTATTTTACATTTTCAATAGTTATAAGGCACAGTGATATAGTATTTGACAAAGGACTAAACACTAACACCACGACCAACGTTGTTTACAAAGAATTTTAACTATCTTATTTTCTCGATTAATTTATTTTATCCTCACATTTTTATTTATTATTAAAAGTAAACTATACCGTAACATCGTCACGGGTTAGTACTAGTTGGGTGTATAAAGGAGCTAAAGCCCTAATTTTACTGCTCCGTTCCTAAAGTTCGTAAATTCAATTTGCCAATCCACTATCAATAGCTCGATTTTGCAGAAAAAAAGTACCGATCATGAAGTCCCATCAAAGCAAATCTAGAGAAATAGAACTGGCTGATCAACAAGGTAACCCAGATTTATTTAGTGATTTACCTGATTGCTTGATTGTTCAAATACTCTCATTGCTGGGAATGAAAGATGCTGTGAAAACTAGCATACTTTCTAAAAGATGGAAAACTCTATGGACACAACTGCATAATATCCTTTACAGTAATTTTACTTCTATGTCAAATACTCTTCCCTACCGCAGGGTGTAAGCTAAAGCTGCAAGATTTTATCTCCTTTGTTGATCGCACTTTGATGCAATGTACTTGTCCAAACATAAACACATTCAGTTTCAGAGTGTTCGATTCCAAGTATCTGAATGTTTTGTCGAATGAGCAAGTTGATAATTGGATTTCGCTTGTTGTCAAGCCTTAGGCTTGATTTCCAGGATGAAATAAAATGTACTACCCCCGATTTGAATCGTTGTTCATCACTCGTAGAGTTGAAAATGAGGGAAGTGTACATGTTCCCTGCCATGCAATCCCCGGTGAGTTGGAGTTCGTTAAAAAGTTTGTCCTTGTGCAATTGCTATCTCGATGACGATGGTATGGCTAACATATTGTCTGGTTGTCCCGTCTTGGAAAGTATACATCTTGATTGTGTTTTTCCAATTGACAACCTCAATATTACATCTCCAAGTGTTAAAAAACTAACATTATTGAATATTGAGTATGAAGGTGTTCAGGCTGATAGTTCCATGACAATTAATGCTCCTTGCCTACAAGAATTAGCAATTGAGGGGTCATTTTTTATTCCTCGGTGCCAGGTGCTTGACATTTCTTCCTTGAAGAAGGCTACTCTCTCTTTCATATATCCGTGTGATAGTTTCATTGATGATGAGACCAGACATCTCTATGGTGTATGGTGGAATAATATGGTTTATGAGATACTCAGATGCTTCATTCATGTTGATGAACTAATTATAGGGACAGAGGTTCTTCAGGTGAGGATTTTCAGTATTGCTTTTACACTTCAGTTTGTGAGATTTCTCTTTAAATCGCAGTCTTTAGTATGTATGTCTATCAGAGATTAGGTCTCAGAGATTTTTGGTTTGGTTTAAGTGAGCTCGGATTAATCCTATGGAGTTTCATTCAGGAGTCCAATTTGTATGCTTGTATGTGATCTGTCAATAGTGATATCCATAATAACTACCTGTTTTTATACTTTATAGCCCTCATTCTTGGCCGTTTGCTTCATCACAGGCTTTGGCAGTGTCGGAACTATTGGGCAAACAGTATCCGTTATTTAAGTGCAAACAACTGAAGGTTATTTCACCTATCCGGAAAAATGACCTGTACGCTATAGCATGCTTGTTAAAAAATGTGCCTTACATGGAGACGCTATCCGTAAAGTTGAGAAATCAGGAGGTATGAATTTCATACCTGCATATCTGCAATTGTTTCCTTATATCATATTTAATTTATTCATCATCCATGACTAAGAAACTTGCTTTATGATTTCATTGTCCCTTGAGTTATATATGCTGCATGTTTCTATCATGAAATTATTACAAATTGATTTTATACTTTTATTGTTTAAGGTATTGCTCTGTATATTAGTATTTTCCTGTACTAGTTTAGGCATATAATTGTATTTTTTAAAGTTCTTACTGAAGAGAATAACTTGTGTTTGAGATGCATTAGCTTTCACTATATGAAAATTGCAACTGTAGAATATGTAGTAATTGTTTCTTTTTTTCCTTTGTTCTGTACAGCATTTCTCTTACATGCCCTTTGTTAGCCATCATTTAGACGGCAAAGGCCATCACTTGTGGTTGCCTAAGGCAAAGTTCATGCATCTGAAACACGTTCAAGTCGAGTACCTTATCAAATGTGATCCAAAAAAGCTAGCATGTTTTGACTATCAGCTTGTTGAATATATAATGAGCAATGCTTTCAATCTGGAGAAGTTAGTTCTCCTGACAACGGGAGATAAATCCGATAACTGCCCGAATTCTTGCACTTGCCGATATGCTGCTCACTTGTCTTCCAAGCTAGTATCTTCTCATCTGGTCGAGAGTAAAACTATTTAATGGGAGTTGAGGAAAAAAGGCTCTGTTTTCGAGTTTAATTTTTCGCATTACAAACCCATAGTTCGGGCTGTTTGAGGTTTGTACTGGCGGAGAAGATACTTCTTTTGTCCTTCATCTATTTTTATATGTTCTGTAGCTTTTTGTTGGTTGAGATCTGCATTAGCATCCATTCTTTGTGCCTTGTTTTTAGCACTTAATTTCTGGGTGTTATTTTGAACTATTTTAGTGCATCCTTTTGGCTGATAACTGATGAGTTTCTGAACTTTATTATCCAGAATACAATTTGAAACATGATAATCTTGGAAGTATGTGAAATCAAGATGAGCTTTAACATAGTACTTTGAAGTTTGAACACTAAAGTGTGTGAAAGTAAAACGATTTATTGATTGAAAAGCAAGGTAAGCTTTCCTAACATTATGAGCAGTGGATCGGATTTATCAACATATCCGAATCCAGACATGCTTTATTGATAACATTTGCAGTGACCGTGTACATAGATAAGCTTAATAGACATAATAAGGCCCTTCCTCTGACTGTTCCTGTTGCTGTTGTCCTTGTGGTAGTTGGATATTTTGACATTGTTGGGGTGCCATGCGACACAATCCAGGCAAGCTTCGTGCAGTCTTTAACATCTCTACCTTTAGCACCCCTTGTAGCTGTCCTTGCACTTGTTGCATCACTATCTGTTCATTCATTAGTTCCATTTTCAATCAATACGAATTCTTGCGTAAAAGATTGAAATTATGAAGACAATTATGCAATTGAGGTAGGTAATGTACAGTATGCAGATGTTGCATACTGGAGTGGGTCACTGTGTTGTACTGTACAATATTTAAAGCAGCATGAGGCAGTATATCAGTAGATGATATGCATACCTGATTGATGGCTTGGCACCTGCATTGTTCGTTGATGTACTCCAACTCGTTGCAGCATTGG
Organism: Plantago major; assembly: GCA_026545765.1. Lineage (NCBI taxonomy): Eukaryota > Viridiplantae > Streptophyta > Magnoliopsida > Lamiales > Plantaginaceae > Plantago > Plantago major. Next base: position 24,725,753 of record CM048840.1, on the reverse strand, counting down.
GGGAAAGACTCTCTCCACTGGCTCTGCATCTGATGGCCTTCGATGAGATACTGCTCGCACGCTCTCAGCTGCTGCTGCCTTGCGCTGCACCCTCTCACCATCGGGTCAACCTCCACCATTGTCGTGGTGACGCGGAAGGCAGAAGCAGCAACAAGGAGCGACAGGAGCAGACATGAAACTGGAAACAACCTCGCCATCTTTGGGACTTTGTTGTGTGTGCGTATTCAGCTGGAAATGGTGAGTGAGTGAGATGGAATAGAGTAAGCTAGTGTGTATATATAGAGAGTGAAGGATTTGCATGTGCAGTACGTGGCTGAGAGTAGTTGCAGAGGTGGATGTTGTGGGTTTTGCATGGTGAATTGGTGATGAAATTAATGTTCATTTTGTTCCACGTACTACTACTGTAATGAGGACAAGTTAGGGAAGAAGACGATCCGTTTGCGCTTCGGGTAAATTAAGTTCCAGTACAAGCAGATCTGGGCCTTTATCTGTCTCAGCCCATGACCTTTTTCATGTATTTTATTCACATACATATGCAATTCATTGAGCCCAATATGTAGGATAAATTGTTTCATCTAGCTCCATATAGGTGTCAGCCTATCAACCTTGGGGACTTCACAATTAGACACGCCTAATTATTGCAAAACAAGTAATTAAGCAACTTTAATTGCAATTTCAAATTCAAACACTATACCACACCCTTGATCAAATAACTCCTCCAAATAAATCCTGTGCCATTTCAAAAAAATTAGGCAAAGTCTGATAGCATTTGTCGATACCATCTGGGAGCAAGGAATTAAAAAAACGTCTTCTCAAAATTGTCAATTCGACCTTACACTCATATGTAATACAATGTAAAAATTATACCAATATTAATGTATTTTCGTATTCTTCAAATAGAAACCAATTTTGACTATATTTCGACAATTTCAAATTCCAGTGTTCTTACACTCTTAAATTGCAAAAAGATTTTTTTAATTGTAATTTCATTAATTTCAATGACTAAACACTTATGTCTGTTCAAATTCAAAAATATATATATATATATATATATATATATATATATATATATATATATATATATAAATATATATATATATATATATATATATATATATATATGATAAATTTTAAATTTCACTTGTTCGCCTCTTAAATCCAAATAAGTGAAAATAGAAGGGAGCCCGTATGGGCTTGCTAGTTTCAATGGGCTTGCGAATCTCCAATCGGGCTTTAGGGGGCAAATGAAAATAGAAGTGAGCCTGTCCGACACTGTACATGCTTAAAACGCACATAGGGGTGCACTGTCTATTTTCACTCGGGCATTGAACGAAAGTCCACTGTCTATTTTCACTCGGCCCCGAAGGAACTGACTTCCATAGATATACTTTAATTCATCGTTTGGCGCAATTTTTGTCTTTTACTCTACTGAGTCGGGCTTGCAGGTCTCCAACCAGCCTTTTTAGGGGCAAATAAATTATGATGCAGATTAAAAAAAATTGACACAGATAAAGAGATGGTAAAGTTTACAAGCTCTAGATTTAAAAAAAAAAGTTATATTTTTATCGGGCTATGCATATGGCATTAGCAATTAACTTGTATAACAAATTTCTTTTTTTACCCCTCATTCTTAGGTTGAGCTTGTAATTTTGTATGCATCTTCTTTTTATAAAAGTTAGGTCTATAAAAGTTAAATGCAACGCCACCCACGTGCCTAATCAAATTAAATATATTAAATTTTAGCAGCGCGCGTGCCTGCCCAGTGCCCAAGTGAAAATAGAAGTGAGCCCGTCTAGCACCGTACATGCTCAAAATGCACGTAGGGGTGCGCAAAGCGCAGTCTACTTCCACGGGCACCGAACGGACTCAGTTCTATAGATTTAACACTTTAATTTCATTGTTTGGCGCGACCCTCCCGGTGCCCAAGTGGAAATAGAAGTGAGCCCGTTCCGTACATGCTCAAAATGCACATAGGGGTGCGCAGTCTATTCCACTCGAACACTGAACAAACTCACTTCTATATATTTAATACTTTAATTTAATTGTTTGGCGCGATTTTTTTACCCTACCTAGTTGGACTTCTATGTATCCAGTCGGGATTTTTTTAAAGGGCAAATGATATATGCTGAAGAATAAAAAAAATGACAAAAAGAAAGAGATGTCACTTTTTTCGTTTTGCACTTTTATATCTAAAAAATGTTAGAAACTGTGCGCCCCATAATCTCAAACTCAATATAGCTTATAGGGCTCAAAGTCTATTTCCACCCGGACACCGTAGATGCTCAAAATAACATTTAATGTTAAATTTAATTACAACGCCACAAAAGAGCTCGATCGGTAACCCATCAAGCCCGATCTCGGTAGGGGTAAAATAACATGCGTCCAAATAATGAAAGTAAAAATATTTGTTGACACTTTTGTAGATATTTAATATTTTCGAATTTGCAATTATGGAACGCGCAATTTATTTCCACTTGGGCTCGGGTACCGCTCAAGCTCAATTTTAAAGAGTTAACATTATATAATTTAAGTGTTATTTTTTATCTTTCACAAATTGTTAAATATTTGCTATTTTAAATTTGCAATTCTGGGGCGCGTAGTCTATTTCCACCTGGGCGTCATACGGTCTCAAAATAACATTTAGTGTACAATTTAATTATAACGCCACACAAACAAGCCCAATCGATGGCCCGCAAGCATGACCCTGGTAGGGTAAAATAACATGCGCCTAAATAATGAAAGTAAAATATTCTTTGACATTTTTTAAAATATTTGATATTTTTATATGGGGCGCAGTCTATCTCCACTCGGACACTATCTAAAAAATTGTAAAAGAAAAAATGCAACAATGAAATTAAAATAATAAATATCAAAGTGAGCCCGACTGAAGCCGATTTGAGATAAACTGCGCGTCCCATAATTGCAAATTCCAGATATCCTATGGGATGTGCAATCTATTTTCACTCGGGCACCATACGTGGCTTTAGTAGCTACTATATTTTATAATTCACTGTATCATCTAACTAATAATTCGATTAATATTTATACTTGAACAATGTCTATTTTATCATACTAGTAAGTAAGTTTTTGTTGAAGTTTTGGTACTTAGTATACATGCAAATGTATGCTTGGGAGTAATATATAAAAGGGCAACAATTTAGTTCTTAGAATGGAATTAAGGTAAAATAGCAATGGGCAGTTAATACATTTAAGCATCTGCGGTGTTCGGGCTTGATTGGATTTGGGGTTTTGTTAATTAATTGGATTGGCATGATTATGGGTTTAACGATGGGCAATCAGGTTTAATTACGCGCATGGGCAACAACCAATTATAGCTAGTGTTTATGCACGCCGGTGTAGGGGTAACAGACTTTTGCAGGGCTATTAAACAGCTAGTTTTATAGGTTTTGTATTTGTATACAGGTACGTGAAAAAGCGACGGGCGGAGGCTATTTTGACCACCCGCGTTTGCTTGCGCTTCGGATTTACTGCTAATCCTACTACTAACTATCCTGTTTGAACCATTAAGAATTAGACACGTGACATCTATTTAATTTAACAACAATATTAGTTAGTATTTGATGCTACTATTATTCTAACAAGACTCCACAGTCCCATTCCCACCGCCTTTTTCCCCAACACGCATGGCTGCCATCAACATCGAAACAGAGAAAATGGAAGAAGAAGAAGCTCCGTCATTAATCAAAAATCCATAATTAATTTGTAAAATACTCAAGGATCTATTCTTACTTCTCTTTCTCTTCCATCAATCACTCATCATCATTTCTTGAACCTGCTTAATTTTCTCACTACACAGGAACATGGTAATTAACTACTAATTGCGATAAGTATTTTTAAATTGCAATCAGTGATTTTTCATCAATTCATGATGGAGTTGCTCCAAAGAGGAGGATGCTGTGGAGTATGCCGGTGTTGGAGAAGAAAGCGGTGGCCGGTGGGAGTCTCCTTTGTAACTTTTTTTTCTTTCTATTCTTACTTTTCCTTACTTTTGGCTGTGAAATTAATGCCATGTGTCGAATTCTTACTGGTTCAAATAGTATAGTTAGTTGTAGGATTAGCAGTAAATCCGAATCCGTTTGCTTCACAGTTTTTCCAAACTAGTCCTTGTCCAGTTTGTCCTAATGGGCAGGGCATTTATAACTGGCCTAAGTACATCAAACTAAAAAGATTTGATTCTACGTTTAATGATGGAGCCAGAAACTTCAATCAAGCAAGGCAATATTGCACTGACAATAGAGGAAAGATGATCAACAAAGACTTCAAGGAATTTTTAAGAATAAAGATTAGAGCACCTAAGGAAAAAAGATGGATTTTTTACCCATAAGTCACTAATGGCTTTTTTTTTACTTTTATGAGCATTAGTTGACAAGTTTAATTCCATTACCACAATATTATGTGATATTTAATTAAATTTTTATAGACCTTCATAGCAAACTTTGTCCCGGAAAAAATTACCTCATCACTTTGATCTGGCAAGTGGATTATTGAGATGTTTTGAACCAAAATTCTCATGTTGCTTAAGTTTTATTTCTTATTAGTTTAATTAATTTTTTTATTTTTTTATTTATACTTATGGGAATAGTTTACCCTGGACATGGCGTGCCACGGGCAAAGTTTGTCCCGGGAAATTTTTTTAATTAATCTTGTATATTGTAATTATTTTGTATTTCAAGCGGTGGACTGGTGGAGGACGATAGGAAGAAGTGGTGGAGGCCATCGTCTCTGAAAAATTGGCCGGATCTGTTGCTGGAGAAGAAGGGGCGTTAGGAAGAGCCGAAGAGGTGGTGGAGTACTCCGGCGTGATGGTGGAGGAAGAGGGAGACGGAGCGGAGCAGTGGAAGAAGGACGAGATCTGACGGAAGAGGTGGTGGAGGACTCCGGCATGATGGTGGAGGAAGAGGCAATATATGATGAGGGAGCAAAGGAAGAGTTGGAAGGACGAGATCTGATGAGGGCGGCAGAAGAAGGATGAGATCTGATGAAGGCGGCGGTGGAAGAAGGGAAGAAGAAAGGGGAAGAAAGTGAAAATAGGAAGAAGAAAGGTGATTAAGTTGAAATTTTGACCAAGATACAAGGGTATTATAGGCAATTCATAATAAATGGTGACTTGCTTACAAATGTATTGTTGTTTTAGAGTAAAAATTTGTCCCAAAGGTGACTGGTCCGTAGCTCGCCGGAAAAAAGATGGCCAACATTGCAATGATAATGGAGGAGAAATGAATCATCAATGAAAGATACAAATAAAGTTCAGAAAGAGTAGAAAATAATGAGAAAGAGTAGCTAGTGCCTGGTGAGGCTTGAACTCTTGCTAGTGGAAAGAATCAAATACTATCACCAACCACCACACCATGAAAAATTTTCAATTTCTTTGTACATGGTAGTATATTCCTGTACTAATTCCAGGCAAGGCATTTGCTATGTCTTGCCTTAACACGGTTGATGCTCTAAGTGACTTCTTTTAACAAAAAAAAAATTCAACTAGGTACCGATCTGCATTGCTCTCTTGAAAACAAGCCTACAGTTATACGAATACACCTCCTTAAAGCACAATGTTTTGAGTCAGAGAATGGTTGGTCGGAAATTCTGAATGCTTCCTTATCTCGTTATTTTCATGGTATATTCCACTAGGGCTTGAAAAGCTACCATCATTATTGTCCTCAAGTTTAAATCCGTGATCCTTAAGAGAATTTACTATAACCCAGATTTTTATTGCAATTTTGAAATCCCTTCTCGATCTCTTCATTGATGTCAAACATGGATTACTTTTCCCTGGCTGGCCGGCCCTATTCAAGACCTTCCTCTCTATGCCGCATAGCCAATACTTCTCCCGCTATTGCAGCTGCCTACGCATTGCAAAACTTGCAAGTGCGACCACATTCAAATGTATTTGAGAGAGTGATCAAGTGTTGATATGTTGTTGCAACTATCTCTTCAGAACCGTCATCCCTTAAACATTCAGTTCGGTCTGCAAAAGCAAAGCATTTATTCTAAAAAGTTCAGAACCTCCATCAACATGAATGTCTATGAACATGCAGAGAACTAAGTTCCAGGCTTCTAGAGACTTGCAGGATTAAGCTCTTTACATCAACAATCAACAAGTTATTCCCTACACAATTGAATATAAGACTATTCCACGTATTGGCCAGTCAAATGAACTACTCGACAAAAAATGGTCACTCAGAAATGTGACAAATTGCAAAAATGTGAATGACACATTAAACGGTTTGTAGACAATCAACTACAAAAATAGCACGGCAAAAACAGAAGATAAGAAAATAAAAACAAAACAAGAGTAGCACGATTCATTAGCTTCATTGGCCCGAGGAACCATGCAAATACGTTATTCGAGTAGTGCCATATTATATAAACTATCATCACGGGCAGCTTGTAAACGTCTAAATGACTCTGTAGCTATATTTCAGTATATATATATCTCCATCAGGCCATAACATGAGCCAATAGAATGGAAGGCAGAAGGTGACTATGACTAGGCATTATTTGCAGAGTTACTTTTGTTCACAGCTTGCAATTCCAATGGAGAGTTGGCGATACTCCCAACTGAGCCCATAGTCTGCGAACTAACCTGAGGACTAGTTGGATTAGCTTCTGGATTACCACCACTCATTGCATGCATAGCCCCTGCACTTATTTGTGGGCTCATTGGAGTTCTCTGGCTCATCTGTTGTGGGCTAGCCTGTTGCTGCTGCTGCTGGGAAGGTTGATTCATTTGAATAGGAATCCCAACACTTGATGGCGAACCCATTTGAGGCGAAATAACGGACTGTAGTGGAGAAGTTGTTTCCTGTGTTTGCTGTAACTGCTGCTGTTGTAACTGTTGCATCTGCTGTTGCTGCTGCATTTGTTGCAACTGAGACTGCTGTTGGTAAAGTTGTTGATTCATGTATGCATTCATTCCTGGAATTAGCTTTGGTGGTCCCATGGCCCCCATCACTGTACGTTGCATCTGGTTCATATTTCCTCTGTTTAAAGGTGAGCCAATCATTGAAAGCCCACCTGGTCCTGGGTTCATCTGTCGAGCACCTGGAATAGCTCCCATGCTTGCCTGGGCACTACCCATCACATTGGTTCGGCCAGTTTGAGCCAATCTCATCTTCATAAGAGCCGCTTGTGTAAGCGCACCAGACCGATATGCATTGCTAATGTTTGAGGCCGAGCTCAGATTCATAGGATTTTGATTCATGTTTCCCATTGGTGTGGACATTCCGGTCCCCGTGACCCCCCGAACTCCACTTAATCCCATGGCATTTGCAAAATTCCCAAGCCCAACCATATTGTTCCCAATATTACCCATACCAACGGCTCCAACGCCAGCCATCATTTTCCTCTGCATATGTGACTGTTGCTGCTGCTGTGATGGAAGCAATTGTTGTGGTGTTTGCTGATGTTGATGTTGCAAAAGCTGAAGTTGTAGGGCTGAAGGTTTATTTCCAACATGAGCACCCAAGTGAATATTTGGGTTTGGGGCTATGTTCTGCATTGAATTTGAACCAATCATCATGGGTGATCGTTGGAATTGTTCCTGATGCATTAATGAGTTCTGTTGTGCTTGCTGCATTTGCGGAATTTGTTCAGGCTGCTGAAGTCTACTAGATGAAGCTCCCGGCAAGAGTCCTTGAGAGACTTGTATAGCTTGAGTGGTTCCTGGAGGTAGCATCCTAGGGCCTGGCAAATTCTGTGATGAGTTTACTAGCACATTACCACTAATAGCAGGTTTGATATCATTCATTAGCTGACCAGACGCTCCTTCGGGAAATTGCTGCATTTCAGCTGTGGCACCACCTGGAGGAACTCCTGGAGCATTAATTTGATGACTGGCCAAAGTGTGATTCATCTGAACTGGATTAGGTTGAAGATGATCCTCCAAATGATATCCATCACGAACCATCTAAAAAAAGTTATTCTTTATTAAATAGAAAACAAAGATATGACGATTAAATTTTTCAGTCAAAACCAAGTAAAAAGACAGTGATAGCTTACCAGTGAACAGAACTGTGCTGCAAGCAGGTCGGCCATGTGCTGCACGAGTCGAGATGAACAAGTTAACCAATACACGACACCAATTACAAAAGCGTTAATTATAAAGAAACTACAAAGGAATTCTCTAATACAGAGGAAAACCATAAGAGTAAGCGACTATGATCCGATACTACGTTTTTCCACTAATCAAATACTTCTTTAACATTCTTCTAGTCTTGGTGGAATGGTCAATTGGGTGGAGAGGGGAACAGAAATCACAAGGTAACAGCCTCTTAGAAACCAAAAAGTGGCCAGAATGGGTTATCCCATCCGAGATGAGAGGTCTATCCAAAAAAATGGATTGCAGAATGGCAGGTGGATGGCCACTGCTAGAGTAAAATGCTCTGCAGCAAAGCTGGTGCAGCTTGAACTAAGTAATTCAAAAAAAAAAGCAAGCTATCCGGCTTTTTTTTTTAGCCAAGGACGAAGAATAGTAATCCATGATAGTAGAAAGCAAGACAGAGAGACCTCTACGAGAACTTTAGTTGCTATAGGAAAATTAAAAGTTAAACCAATCTTATTATATATAAAAGTATCAAAAGAAAATATCTGACAAGGAAAGTGATTGAGCTCAACCGGACTTTTACGCACGAATTTTAATAAATTAGTTTTTCCTTAGGGAGAATTGCACATACAGCCCTGAATTTGTTGCAATCATTGTTAAGGTCCAGTCTCCGTTAGTTTTTTACACTGGCACCCCTGCCGTCAAGTTAATTGAAGCCAAATGTTAAATTTTACCACAGCCCCCATTTTACCACACAGCGCATGTGACATCACCATGATGTCATTATGAAGTCGCAATTCTTAATCAAAATCTTTTTAAAATGTCTAAATTTTAATGAATTTCAAAAAAAAAATCGAAAAAGACCAACGGTATGATGCCAATTTTACTGCTTATAAATCTACCCCTTGGAGCAAAAAAATGTTACATTCAACTCCCTTTCAGCAAAAAATTATCAAGTTCAAGTCCACTGCCAGGACCACAAAATAAAACTCTAAATTTAATTAAATACAGATATTTACAAAACCCACCCCTCCTATATGGGTCCAAATCATATTAGTACCCACAATTTGAACAATTACAAAGTGGTCGAAAAATTGAACTGTGTTTTGAAACTAATTACACACAAAACCAAAAATTCAAAGATTCCCTATTTTTATTTTATTTTACCATTAACTTTATCTTTTTTCTATTTTAACATTTCTCTTTAATCATCTCCTTTAACATTTTATTTAATTTACGTTTTTAACCCTCAAATTTCTCCTCCAAAACTCCCCACCACTACTTCAATTTCCACCACCACTTCTTCAATTTTCACCACCACGAACCACCACCGCAATAACCTTTCTCCAAAAAAATTTTAAAAGATTGAAAAAGGATGGACCTCTGGAGCTCAAGTCACCGGTGACCGGGTTCTTAATTAATATTGTTTTTAAAATGAAATGGGGGTTTGGTGAATTTATAGTAATGGAGGGTTTGTTACATAGTGGGTACTAATCTGTAATTGGAGTATATATGTAATTCACCTTTTAAAATATATTGATGCTATTATTCATTAAGTTTGAACAATAAAAGAATGGAATATTTTGAAAAAGGGCATATACTACATGACCTTACTTATTCTAAAATGCTTTCTAACATTTTATTACTTACATACGGACATAGCCTAGAGAATAATGTGTGTTGTTGCATAGACATCGCTAACTCCATAACTCTCCATATTATTATTATTGAAGATGACAATGTGACTATAAGGGTTTGTTAAAGGGAAAAGACATTATGGCATTTTTATTGCTCAAATTCTTACTTTTCAACTCCTTACATATTTATGAACATTTAAAAGACACCTCCTCATTAATTTGTCTTTGTTTTTTATTCTGTTTATTTTTAAAATATCCAAATATTTTTTTTTAAAAAAGAGGTTTTTAATTATTAAAAAATGTATTTCATTCGTTCCACTGAAATCTTCCTCAACTTTCCTTATTTGACGTTCCATTAGAAACTTCCTAACACATAAAACGAAAGTTTTTATCCCATTGTTTATTATTTCTCTTTCCAACTTTATCGCTACTTTATTCCTCTCTCCCCTACTTAATCAAACATAATATTAATACCCCACACAAAAAAAATATTAATTTTACTAAATCCTTGATAAAGTAACTACTTAGGAAGTTACTAATGGAACGAAGGTAGTATGAATTATGACGTCATGAGTCATAGGGGAATTTGCTGGAAAATTTAACGGGAAGGCTGCTTTGTAATAATAGTATTCATTATGGCAGCAGAGTGCAACATGTAAAAAATTAACGTGAAGTGAACCTTAATGGTGATTCCAACAGACTCAGTAAAGTTAGTGGTAGTCAATTAATTCCACATTTTTAAAAACTAATTAAAAACAAAAATCTAATAGGGTTAGCGAGCAGGTGGGGGTGGTTATTTCAGAAAAGGGAAACCAATATTAGAAAACTAAGGAATAGTTCAGAACTCCCTCTACAATTCAATGGTTAGTCCAGCTATATGATTCTCGCTTCAAATATACACCCTAAAATCGATTACAATTCTTAAAATTAAAAGACCAGGAGCCAATAGAAGCTGATATATAGTAAGTGCAGGCAACAAACTCACAGTATTTGGCAACGTTGGAAGGTAATCCTCTGCAGCTAAGTATTCAGTATCATCTATTTCACCAATATGAATTGCCACAGTACCATCATATGGCTTCTCTGACATAATCATCCTAGTTCTTCCCTTCGGTACAAGTTGGAAGCCATTACCTGCAAAGTACAACGTAGAAGAATTAAACAAGTGGGACGAAACAGAACAACAGTACTGAGCAGTGATTCTAAATACCTTGCATTACATGCTCCGTCTGGATAAAGTTCAGTATCCTCGTCTTGCAAACGTTCATGTTTCCACCTACCAACGACTTGGATAATGGCATTTTACATGTTTCATCTTTCAAATTTTCACTGTTCAAATCACCGAGTTCACATGCCAGCTCCTGAGAACTAAATGGACTTTGTTTCCTTATAGGAAACTCATTCATCTTGTTCTTTTTGCGGTTCAGTTGACACCTGAAATAAATTTAAAAAAGAAGCAAAAACAATGACATGAGCAGGTCAAACCGACTCCCAGACCTAGCAAATGACGAGGAATATAACCTTACCAATATTATGAACCGGGAAGGATTCAGGCATAAAAAAAAAAAAACTTTAAATAATTATTTTAAGACATTCAAGAGAGAATAGAAATGATATGTAGAACCACTTTTTTAAAGTTCATTCATGATTTTTAGATTTCCACATAAAACTCAATTTTATTAACTGTCACGTGACTTATTAGGACTATAATAGACAAAAGAAGAAAACCAAAAGGATAGCATATATACTTGTCAAAATGAAAACAAAATGAAAACCAATAGGTGCCCAATGATTCTAGTAAACAAAGAGAATTAATAAGATGATCTACATAACAACTTTATAGTGCAACGTAAAAATCAGTTTTGTCAACTGTCCCATAACTTAGTAGTTACTACGACTGTAAAAGAGAGACTAAAATAAGAAAATGATACAATTAAATATAAAGAAAAAAAAACAAAAGGTGCCCAATAAATTCTAGTAAACAAAAAGAATGGACAGTATGATCTGCACAATCAAATTATATGGTTTAATTATAATGTCTTCGCACATGGATGTTTTCTTGTATTTCTTTTCACAAGGCCCTAAGCTCTCAATTTATTAATAGTCACAGGATCTGGAGTAAATTGGAGTAGATATGTGAGAACATTGACAGAGAATAGGCTAACTTTAAATAACAGCAAAACATAAAGAAAATCCCTGTGAGAAAATGTTAATGTGTCTAATGAAGACAATGAGTTTGTAATTATATAGCAGAAACTCAAATAACCAAGGACATATAAAGGAAGTAACTAATATTTCATGATGGTATATGTAAAACCTAAGCAACTGCTAGAGGAAAGAAAAAGCAAAATGATATGATAAATGCAAATTCTATCAAATGGTCGAAAGAAGTACCTCACTGTGACAGCTTCAATCTTTGAAAATCTGTCAAGCAAGCTTTGATCAGCCAAAGCCTGATTTCCAACAGGAGGGCTGCTTGCATTTATTGGTACAGTCATGGTACCTACACTAGCCGGAGAACCTACTCCACTTATTCCAGGCGTTTTAGGAAGAGAATTTGATCTGCGCTTCGCAGCTGCTTGTGCATGATGTTGTCGTTGCATGGCATCGGTAGTATTTGATGTGAAGGATGAATTGACACCGACAAAAGGAAGAGATGTCACAGTAGATTTCTCCTTCTGGGACGCCATCAGTCCACTAGAGACAACTCCTCCAAATTGAGGACCAGCTGAACCACTAGAAAATTCTCCGGATTTTGACGACAGAGGAGATTGAGGCAAGCCTCCAGCAGACACACGAGGACTTTGAGCCAATTTTCTTTTCTGAAATGTATCATCTTTTCTAGAATTGTAATCCAGAGGCTGGCCGAGATTGTTCAGTTGAGATTGTGGAAAACCAGATCTCATGAATGGTTGTGGCATTCGCTGCTGTAGTCGTGACTGCTGCGATTCAACATTATTTGACTCTGACTTGTCTAGTCCTTCTGTCTCCACCGGTTCTTCTTTTAAGTTGTATCTTATTCCATGCTGGCCAACAGTATATGGCATGGCACTGCCTTCCTGATTAAGACCTCCCTCAAACCCCTGCTGGTTAAATTTTTGCATACCATTGTTATTGTTATGATATCGTGCCATTTGGTACTGCTGCTGCAATAAAGTGTTCTTCCAGTGTAAATCAGATCCATGTGAGTTGTCAATCTGTGATCCTAGATGAGACACATTGCCATCGGCACCATTAGCTGCCGTAAGCCTAACCTTCTTATTGGTAAGAGGCGATAAGTTCCCATCTTGATCATCTCTCCTGACATTCATAGTGTTACCATTATCACCAAAGGGATTCATCATATCTTGCCCCGCAGGAGAAGACAGAGACACATTCGAAAGAGACCCAGACCACTGATCCTTCATTTTTGGGCTCCCAACAGCATTTTGATATTTTGTTTGGTGTGACGCCAAAGTAGAAGCAAGAAGAGAGCTATCAGACCCAAAACTATTGTTCCGCAAGGGAAGCATGGTGCCTGAAGCATTGTTTTGAACGGTCATGCTTTCATTGACAGACGACTGCAGCAATGATCCAGAGTCTCCCCTCTTTGAACTTTCTGAAATTCTTTCTACACATGCTCTTTTACCATGATTTTTATTGTCTGAAGACAATGAAAATTCAGACATCTCCTGCAACCGTTTCCTTCGCATGCTACGGATTTCGAAATTTAACTGGGAACAAAATTTAATATAAGCGAAAGATATGATCTATTGATTGTTAATCAAAGGAAAACATATACATAGATATAATTCAATATAAGCGAAACATATGAGTTATTGATTGTTAAGCAAAGGAAAACATATACATAGACAGACCTTCGTTGGATCTGCCGTCCCAGAGAGTCTGTCCAGCTGTGGGGAAGGGCTCAGGCAAAGTTGCGGACGTATGGCCTTCAAGATCCTGGACTCCACTTCCTTCACTCAATTTCCAAATACAACACATGAGAAAACCATCCTTCTACAACACAGATGAACTGAGAAGTCAGGAGATTACCATTAGATCACCATATGTCCAATCATTGTCCACCATGGCAGGAACATCCTTTATTAAGTTCTCAAGGGATATTCTGAGACTCACTCTATTAATAATGGGAGAGACAAGCCCAAGAGCCACATCAGATCGTCCTTCAGAAGTGCATTTCCGGTAATCCCTCACCTGCAGTCCGACATATAAATCCTGAATTGTATGCACCTCAATCGTCTTTTGATAGATTGTTTATGAATTGCGAGATTTTATATTTTTACTCTTTAATGACTGAAACCAAAAATAAATGATAAAATTTAGTTGTCCTCTATATTAGTCATTCTCTGCAAATCCGATGATGAAAATTGGGAAAGATACTTTCAATATTAGGATATTAATAAGTATTTTTGGTTATAAAATATTATAGATTCGCTAAATTTCAAAAATAGGTAAGTAATTAGTTTTTAAGGATTATAGTTAGCTTTTTTTTTTTTTTTTTGAGAACTTATAGTTAGCTATATATCTGTAGGTTTAGTTGCTAGACTATAAGTTAAAGACTAAGCCTTAAACCTGGAGCAAGTCTCTCAGGAGACAGTCTTAGAGATAGACAAAAGAAGACTGACAATCATCAGGGGATTAACCCAGATCCATCGGGCTTATGAACACCAGTGTATTACATAAAGCAGAAAACGCGTTTTGTTAATAAATAATTAATGATGCGTGTGAAATCCTGATATTTACATCTAAAATAGTTGATGGACAAAAATAATATTCACTGGTACTACATAAAATGTTCTCTTCTCTGCTCAAACATCCCGGAGTTATTGCTGCTTGTCAAAGACCTCAAAATGAATACAAAAATTAAGAACTCGGATGTTCAACACTCATGGGTAACTTCTTTGTTTTTACTGAATTTTGAATTTCTTGGTTTTACTTGCCAGAGTTGGTAATTGTTGATCTAAAAATAAATAGCAGTGATTCCTCGCTATGGTTTCGCTATAGCAATTTATTAAAACACCTGTCACTGACGCTACAGCAATAGCAAGAATAGCAATATTACATTATTCGACTCTTCTTTTTATTTAAAAACTTTATGTGTATTTTTAGATGATTAATATGAGGATCTATGTTAGCTGATTTATATTTACTTTACACATTGTCTGTTATTAAACTCTTGACAGCGTGGTTTAAGGTTTACTTTTGGTGTTTTCTATTTGGGTCTGAACTCTACTTTCACTTGGATGAACTAATTAAATATTAGTTGCACTAAAACTTTTTAGTCCAATTTGAAGTTACGCCACTAACCTTTTTTTAAGTTACACTCAAATCATAATTAAAATTTTCACTTTGCACAAAGGTTGAATGGTGTTAAATTTTTCGCTAAGTACCGGACACATGTCAACACTACATTAATTCAGGTGTATTTTCTTTTAAAATGTTAAAATATTTTATAAAATCATTTTAAAATTAAATACTAATTTAATTATTTATAAAAAGGAAAATTGATTTATAAAATTTGTCATTTTAAAATATTAACAAATTAAAGAAACAATACTCCCACCATCCTAGTATTCAATACATTTATTCTTTTTATGAACGTCTCACTAATAGGTATCCATACCCATAATAGCAAAAAAGTAAATCCCACTTACCACTCTTTTTTTAATCTCATTATCCATCTCATTTTGTATGCTTTATTTATCATTTCTTTCCAACTTTAATATTCACTAAACAAATTTGTCATTATTTATTCACTTTTTCTCAATATATATGTTCAATAACTTAGTCTTGATTAATGTGGATAAAATTCTTCAGTAGATGCCAAGAAGTTGATTAAAGTCTGTAAACAGATGCTAGGTTATCCTAGAATTTGAACTTTCCGTTGCTTATTTTTTTGGCTGTTTTGACTTGTTTGTATTGGGATGTTGGACTTTTACTGTATACTTGGAATAAAATTATCTTGTTCCAAAAAAAAAAAAAAAATTCTGCAGATCGAATCATAATAGAAGACTCTGAAATCTTGTTCTTTAGGAAGATACATAGGGATAATTAACTGAAGACTTACAACTTACATTCTATTCAGATTTATTTAGAAATGAAAAATAACTCCAATCATGAGAAATGAAAATTTTCCTATTTCTCATTTGATTGGCATCAAACTAATTTTCCAGGAAATTTGACAAATACCAATATTTCGTGTGTGATAATCGGGACATATACTTGGATACATTTAATATCTTCCAAATTTTTATCTTTACCAATTCACAAAAATCAAGTGAAATTCAAATTTCCCTTTGTTTGAGCCAAAGGAAAAAAAGCAAGACGATAGTAAAAAGAAAAGCAATTCTTCCTTTCAGGACGGGAAGTTGAGATCGGGACGGAGGGGGGGTGTTCAAGTATTCATTTTCTTATAATTATTTAAGTGGGTGCTCATTCCTTATTTTCCCAAGTCACAACAAATCAAGAGAAATTCAAATTTCCCTTTGTTTGAGCCAAAGGAAAAATATCAAGATGATAGGAAAAATAAAATCAATTCTTCCTTTCGAACGGGGAGTTGAGATCGGGACAGAAGGGGTGTGTTCGAATATTCATTTTCTTATAATTATTTAAGTGATTGCTCATACTTCACCATTTTCTTAATTTGTGCGTCTATGCATAAAACTCACCAGGTGACAGGTATAAAGAATACTATGAACAATAATTCAGAGAGGTTATCAACTCGCATAATCAAACACAATTCTACAAAACAAGGCCCAGTCCATTGAGACGCAAAATTATGGATGTTTATGCTTTAATGACGTCGTAATGTCAACATTGAAACATAACATTATCAAAGTAACTAGCATTACTTATTTCCCACATGATATCTTTGACAGGAAATGTACATAGAATATTTCTCCCAAACAAAAGAGGAACATGTGATTTCTTGAAAATTCAGTTTTTTCATAAAATTAGATAAATAGCACATCATCGTCAAGAGTACTTTCAGATATATTTATTAAAAAATCCAGGATAAATACAGATGAATATGTGGCATCTTTATCTTCTGCAGTGTATGCTTACCTCACAAAAAGCTCTACCATCAGTGAATTTGAATGGGATATCATCCAGAATATCTCCCGGAAATTGCCCACACTCTATTGCCTTGATTGGTGAAAATGAGAATGTATTAGTGTATTGAAAAATGAATAATCATACAAAGTAAATGACATAGAACATTTGGGAAAATTATTCCATAGCAACATTCAAGGACTCTAAGCAGTATTCTCATAACGAAAAGCTGTTACTAGGTACTAGATACACTCCACTCTCCACTGCTAGATCTTTTTTCTGTATATAGTTTGCCTTCTCTTAGCTAATAGCCTAATAGAATAGTAACCAACAAACTGTTATTCACAATTTTCTAAGCTGGATTTTGGAATTCTACACGGGCGAGGGTGTATAAATAACAACTTAACAGAACCAAATGAGTCGAAGTGGAAAAGAAAAAGTGAAAACAAATGATGCAGCATTTGGATTTGTGAGTTAGGTAAGTTTAATGAATTTATCAGCAGGGAAAGTAACCATATGACTTCTATATTAATGGATAACAAGCAATCAGAGATATAACATAGACATACATATTCTAATTCTAGAAAGATAATGAGCATAATGGTTTGCATGGATCCAATGACATAACTCTGATCAATAGAAGAAAAGGGGGGAAATGTAATTGTATCATTCTGAAGCTGAAGACAATTAGAGCCGATTTACTTTACACGTTATTATATTAATTATTGCATTAAGTTGAAGAATCCCTCTGCTGAAGTGGTGATCATAATATTTAAATACAGTACTACAACAAGAGTCACCGCTAATTTCGTACAGTCAAGACTAGTTAAAATCAAAGTTTAACCCACATTCAGTGAAACGTTGTAGGAGAAGAACCCATCCAGAAAAGTGGATTAATTTTGAAAAACATCTCTAAATGAATTGCTTATAGAATCATACTCAGAGCAGTATTAAATAATTCTGCGATAAAAAACACAGGATACCTAAGATAGAACAGAAATAAGAAACATGCAAATGTAAAATACCTACCGAAAACAGCACTTCAGATGTTCTATCAAATGGATGCAGAACCTTTGGGATGTTGATTGGAGCCTGAGAACCGGCTTCATTCTAAAAATTGAAGCCAACAAAGGTCAAATAATTCACAAGTCTGATACGTGCACAGAATTATAGGTAATTGAACAACAAACCTCCGCTGGTTTCCCAATTGAATACCCATCAGGGAAAAGGCTGAGTGTGAACGATATATCATCATCTGCAGAGACATCACGACATATAATTAATAAGTTTACCACACTCAGGACCTAAAATTGAATTGCAGAAATCCGCTTACCAGAAATTTTTGAAACGCCCTTGTTCTGGCTTATCTCCCCCTGTACCAATAAAACCACATGGAAAAGTAGAACTAAATCATATAGTACTAAGGAAATACACACCAATTCAAATTCTCAAATTTCCAGCAGGCAGCTATTTCTCATGTTTAACCGTAATTTTGAGCTAATTATATATTTAGCGTGGGTTGATTGAACCAATACACTACTATCATGATAACAACCACCAAAAAAGCCAAAATAAGTGGGGAAAATAGATATATACACAAAGGTAGAAATCAAAAATACCAAAATCGAGGAATTGAGATCGGTCTTCTTCTTATTAGCAGGCACGGCGTCGTTCTGAGTTTCATCGTCATCTTGGACGCGAAAGGCGGAGGCAGAAGGCGTCTTGTGGCGGTATCGAGTACCTGTTCTGGAAACCCTAAACGAAACCCCCATTGTATACTAACTATTCTCCTTGCTTCAGATTCAAATTCCGATTCCGATTAGAACCACTGGTGAGTGATAATACAAAGTTGAGAATTAGCAATTTGGAAGGAAACAGCAAAATTTGGTTCAATTTAACTGAATTGCCTGCATTTTTCTGTGTTTCTGCTCTTCTCAGAATAATAGATCATGAGAAAAACGGGAAATAGTCAGCTACTTGTCAGAGACGCTATGTTTTGTTTTGGGCGGGTGACAATTTTATCACCACAACTAGTCTTCTAGTCCAGTGTAAATGGCACAACATATGCACCCGATAAAAATATCGGTCCCAAAATTTAGTTCTCGATCTGGTCTGGATCCTATTAGGTCCAGTCCGGGGTCTTAAGGAATTTTTGAATTTCGGTTCTCGGTCGGGATCGGCCCATATACCGAATTTGACTACAAATTGAGATGGGGGTAATAATTTTATTTTTGTTTTTATTGTTTACTTAGACTCACCCGACCCGGTCAACACGGTAAGCATGACTTGGGCCACACACTTCACGCTAATATAATATTGTTCGCTTTTGCTCGGAGCCCACACGGGTTTGTTTTTAGAATCATCCAAAAGGCCTCATATTAGTTGAGAATTGTGATATACTTATATACCCTTCATCCCTTTCATTTTTAAACGATGTGGGATATTGGGTATTACGTAAAGTTAAGGTATGCATTGCATGTGACCGGCATCCAAACCGAGAGTAAATAAATATTAAATGAAGAAATGCAAGCAGTTGACTTGACATTACACCCCTTAATTTGCTCAACGTTCTCGTCGAGCCTTAGATGTGGGTATCCATGTCTCCCAACCATCTGCACCCCTTGCGAGTTTGTGGACGGTCCGGCTCTGATGCCATTTGTAACAACTTTTCACTTTTAACCGACGTGGGTAGTTGGGCATTACATTCTAATCCCCGTAAATTGTTCGATGTCCTCGTCGAGCCTTGAATGGGTACAATGTCCCGCGGCCAACCATTTGCACCCCTCGCGGGTTTGGGGAAGGAAGATTCATTAATCATTACTCATTTTGTTGATGATAATTAGACGTACCAAAATTGTAATCGTAACAAGGGAAATGCAGGTCCCCAATAATATAGCTAATAACAATTTGGTCCCTCTAATTTTAACAATAACATTTTAGTCCAAAATTCAATTTTTATGTAGACTATCGAGAAAATGAATTTCCACGTAGAAATTCAATTGATAAAATTGAACGTCAATCCCTGTCAAGTTCATAAAATTTTACAATTGACCCAAGTATTAATTACACGGCCTTGACTATCAACTATAGATTGGTTGAAATTGAAGACAATTTTCATCTTCATCATCAAACATTATCTAACCATTATTCATCTTCTTCTTCGAAAAAGTATCTTTTTTTATGTGCACTTAAGAATTTGTATTTGTTGTATTACATTCTCAAATACAATCAAAGATTAAATTTATTTATTGTCGGAAGTTCACAAATCCACATATATAGCGGTAAGTTAAATCGGGATAGGGGTGTTCAAATATACCGAAAAACCGCACCGAAACCGAAACGAAAAACTGAACCGTTACAAAAGGGTTCGGTTTTCGGTACAACATTTTTTATCAATTCGGTTTTCGGTATATTTCGGTTCAAAGCCGAAAATTATCGGTAATGTACCGAAAACCGAAGTACTATAAAATGTGGGATAGTTTTGCAATTTACACATACCTAATTAACCTAATCTTACATCCAACACCAAAATTAATTAATTCCCAAATTGACCAGCAATTCACACGCCTCTTCCATTCCTCTGTCACAACTCACAATCACACGCAGTTCACACGCCTCTTCCATTTCGGCACCAAGCCTCGTCTTCTGAGTTCCGATGGCTGTCGACCAGCCCCATCTCCAGGTAATCTGTGAGTTCGACTGTCCAATAACCCCAAGAGAAAGACAGAGAAAAGAAAAGGAGTAATCCTCATATATGCCAGGTTTGTAAATACGAGACCGAAGAAGGCAAAACAGGAGATTGGGGGGGGGGGGGGGGGGAAGGAAGATTCATTAATCATTACTCATTTTGTTATATATGCTTTAGGCTTCGTTTGGTTCAACCCCCTGTTAATTAAAACCGGTTTGGAGGAGTTCTTTTGCTCGAATTATGAAATTTAGGGGGTTTTTTTCAGTTTCTCGGTAAAAACTGTACCGTCACCGAAACATTTCGGTACAATACTGAACATAAAAATATTTTCGGTTCACGTAAATATTGTTACCGAGATTTTTGGTTTTTTGTACGGTTCGGTATACCGTTACCGAAATGAACAGCCCTAACTCGGGATGTCGTTCTCCACGGACACTTAGCATAGGAACAAGCAAATAACGTATTGATTATGCGTGCAGAAGGCAGACTGATTATAAGTAAACAAAAGATTAAGTCGCAATTCAATTCTAATATTGATGATGAAATCGATGGTGGTGATGTGTAAAGGACCCCCGACCCTATCTCGTACTATGATACTCCCAACTTCCTAGTTAATATACTATGCGATTGCCTCTAACGACAACAGGGCATAATACAAAATACTAAGACGCAGTCGATACCAGTACCCCTACTCAATTCAATGAAACTACGGTGTCACTCAGCAAAACATCACACCACAAAGGATATAGAGTTGTATAATCACAGTTTATGTCAAAGAACTATTTCATTAGCACAGCAGAGTTTCGGCGGTTCGCCTTTACAATAGAAAGTTAGCAACTCATAGTATTATTCTAAAGACATAAATTGAAAAGAGAAGCTTAGTCTTTGTCTTCGTGCTGCTTCTAGGGTTTTGGGTTTGACTTCCCTGAGAACTGGTTCTGTCTCAAGATAGCTGCTTTGATCGCAGTGTGTGATTATGAGAGCCCAAGGCACTTATTTATAGTGTGGACTGTGGAAAACGAGTTCTAGCCGCCACTTAACATTAAGGAAGGTTAGAAAGGCGTGTTCTAGCCTGAAAGACAAGAAAACGCCTATTTTCATAATCTTCTTCACGCATTTCTACGGTCCTTCAATTCCCTGTGTTTTTGTCTATTTTCAATTTCGAGCTTAGCTTACCGTTTCCTCGAAAAGTTGCCTTCTACAATATTGTAGAATCTTCAATTATCTTCACATTGGTTAGTCACATGACATGTTTTGACACCTCGAACTCCGTGCAACAACCATATCAGCGTATTTCCTTATTTTCCTCGATTTCGCCTAAATATGACGTTTTAACACCGGAAAATTGTGCAATTCCTCAAAAATGCGATCATGACCTACAAAATATGCAAGAAGTTGGTAATTGACCATAATATGATGTAAATATTGAATCTTGGGCAAAAAAACGAGGGTCTAAAAGCATGCAAAATCGCACATTTCATTGTCACATTACTTTTACATCATCAACACACAATTACATTCAATTAACTCTAAACCCTAATTGCAAAAAACACTGAATCTTTTTTGTTCTCCATGGTTGGAGCCCGAATCGGGCTCCAGTAATGTAGCCAAAGCACCATTAATGGGAAAAATCCGAAAAAGGTACCCTAAGTTGTGACATTTCCGGTTTTGGTACCTTTAATTGTTATCGCTCGATTTTGGTACCTAAGATTTTGCATGCTTTTAGACCCTCATTCTTTGCCCAAGATTCAATATTTGTATCATATTATGGCCAATTACCAATTTCTTTCATATTTTGTAGGTCATGATCGCATTTTTGAGAAATTGCACGATTTCCGGTGCCAAAACATCATATTTGGGTGAAATCGAGGATAATAAGGAAATACGCTGATTTGGCCGTTGCACGGAGTTCGAGATGTCAAAACATGTCATGTGACCAACCAATGTGAAGATAATTGAAGATGCTACAACATTGTAGAAGACCACTTTTCGAGGAAACGAAGTTACGAAGTCCGAAATCGAAGAACGAAGAAAACATATTGGAACCTACAGAAATCGAAGGACTGCAGCCGACAGTCGACCGTAGAAGGCCTTGTACAGTCCACTGTCGGCCGAAGTGATGAAGAATGTTCCAGAAACAGGCTTTTTGCTGGCCTGTTAGGTTAAAGCCCCCTTTCTAACCTTCATTAATGAACAATGGCGGCCAGAGCTCGATTTCCACATTATAAATAAGATTCTTGGGGTCTCATAATCATTCACCGCTTCCAAAGCAGCTCTCCTGAGAGAGAACCAGTCCTCGGGGAAGCAAAACCGCTGGCCGTCAGGCACCCAGAAGGAGGAAACCCTAGAAGCAGCACGAAGACATCAAAGACTAAGCTTCTTCTTCTTCTTCTTTCTTCTTGTTCTTTTCGATTTCTGTCTATAGTAGAATACTATGAGTAGCTAACTTTCTCTTGTAAAGGCGAACCATCGAAACTCTGTTGTGCTACTTCTTTATATGCCGGGTTATATTAATGGAATAGTTCTGAGACGTAAATCGTGATTATACAACTCTATACATCCTTTGTGGTGTGATGTTCTGCTGAGTGACACAGTAGTTTCATTGAACTGAGTAGGGGTACTGGTATCGATTGCGCCTTGGTATTTAGTATTATTCCCTGCTATCATTAGAGGTAATCGTGTAGGATAATTGCTAGGAAATTGGGAGTAGCATAGTACGAGGGAGGTCGGGGGTCCTTTACGCTTCAATCACCATCGATTACATCAATAGACTTAGGGTTTACTGTGAATCAATCATCTATCTACAATCTGTTTACTTTTAATCTGTCTGGTGTCTGCACGCGAAATCAAAATGATACTTGTTTGTTCCTATGCTAAGTGTACGTGGAGAACGACATCCCGAGTTAACTTACCACTATTGATGTGTGTTTGTGAGCTTCTGACAATTATAAATTTAATCTTTGATTGCAATTGAGGATTACAGGTACTACAACGTATTCAAATTCTCAAGTGCACATCAAGTGGCAGATAACAACTGACCCTTGAACCTACCTTTCAATGAAGTTGCATCGATAAACAACATGGGACGACGGTGTTTAAAGCCATCCATAAAAGCTCTAAAAGCAATGAAAAACCTGGTAAACTGTCTCATGTCTGGCGCTGAATGTGTTTCGACAACACTTCCAGGGTTTGTACTCTTAGCGGCTTCCCCGTACCACCTTAGATTGTCAAAAGAATCTTCATATTTTCCATATACTTAAGCCATGGCTGCCTGCAAAGATCTCCACGCTTTAATATAGGGTACCTTTAGCCCGAAATCCTTACCAAGTTTTCCCCTGACTATCTCACCTGAAACAAGAGGATTACTCTGCACCTCTTGGACGTATAGCTCACCCATAATTTTCGGTGTCATCCGATTGTACCCTCCATTGTATAATTCATTTGAGCACATGTGAGCCAAACTCGCCTTGTTTATAGTAAATGTGTTAACACCTTTCGGAGCAGTTCGAGATATGTACCAATCGCAACCATTTACATCCCGCTGTCAACAATAAACACTAACATGTCTCTTGAAATTTTTAATGAAATATTACTTGAAACTATTGCCCGTCACCTTTAACCAAACTTTCCCATCCATCAGAGAGCAGTATTGTTTCATCCACATTGGGGTGGACGTTGTACACGAGTAACTCTTCAATGAGTTCACTACTCCTATTAATAGACTTAACATGATCAGAAACCAGTTTTTCCTACATTTGGCCTGGCTACCTGACGTTGAGTTACCAACAGCATCATTTTGGACACTAGACTGATTATACTTATACAGGACATCAACATCAACACGCTTGGGATTAAACTCGTTGATCAAGCATTTCATTGCATAGAAGTCATCGTCATTGCTCATGCTACAATTGTTGTATTCGCCTATTGAATAGTGAAAGGACATACCTGATCGAGGGAGTTGGTCCCACTTTTCAACGAGCCTGCTGATCACCTCGGAGAATACAGTACTTTGCCTTGATGGAATGGCAAGCACCTCTCCATTAAAGCTAAACATCAACAAAACAACCATACTTCGCTCTTGCTCACTTCCTTCCATTTGTCAATCGAAATCACATGGATCACCCTGTACAATGGAGGTCAAAATGATTCAAAACTCAGTACTCGTTTGTGTCGC
Source organism: Plantago major (assembly GCA_026545765.1). Lineage (NCBI taxonomy): Eukaryota > Viridiplantae > Streptophyta > Magnoliopsida > Lamiales > Plantaginaceae > Plantago > Plantago major. The sequence goes on along the minus strand of CM048840.1, from coordinate 24,701,133 downwards.
TGTGCCCGCAAGATCCCTCAACCAACAAATACTGATAACTCTCGATCTTGGTATGAATATAGAAAATACAATCAGCACAAATAAGCACCAAAGTCCAACAAGACATAAAATACAATTAATAAACAAGGATGAGGATATTGCCAACTAAAATTGAACTGCATAACATTTTCGCAAGTTAGTACTTAAGTATCAGCAACTCCGATGATCGATCGAGTATAATGAAAATTAACTACCCAACTGCAGTTGCCCGCCAATTGACATGTCTAAATCAAAGCAAATGCAACAAAAAATCGAACGATCATGAAAATAACTGTAGAGTTTCACCTTTAAAGCCAACTCAGAGGAAGTCCAGGTGATTATAAAACTTGAAATTGACATGTCTAAATTTCATAACAAGTTTACACTTTGAATGCTAAATCAACAAGATACAAAACAACTCTAAAAAATTGAACAATGCTGAAGAGTTTCACCTTACAGAAAACTAGCTGAAGGAAGTCCAGATGATTTCAAAATTGAAATTTTGAATCTTCTAATAAAACTCTCATCATGTAATCACCATATGAAAAACAGAGCCATCCAAGTACACAACGCCTGTACTATTCTCTTACATAAGCGAAAAAAGGTGCAGGATGAAGGCAGGGGTAAAATGGGACTTTCATGATGATTTTTTGTTGGGTCAACTGGCCCATGTCGTTTTTTGAAAGCTTGGATAGCTAAGTGAAAAGTCCAGTACTCCAAAATGTCGTCTGCACGAATTTTCCCGAACAATTAATTTTGACTCAGCCCATTACTTCCTAGGAAGTACCAAAAACGTAATCTTCAGTTAGAGAAGAGATGAGAGTGGGGATCTTTCACGAAATCACGGTTCAATTCGTCTTCTTGATCCTCCAAGCAAGTTCCTCTTATGAGATTCACTTAATGTTGCTTTTAGGTTACAATATGACCATTGATAAGTGATTTCTTTTGTTTTGATTAATGGATCTGTACATGTTAGTTAGTAGCTAGTGATATTAAATCATGGTTTGTTAATACCCAATTAAAACCCGATCCATTTTAATAGTTGTTTGGGAAGCGGGTTTTAATTGTGTATTAACCGTGAATAGTAACTGAATTATAAATTGGGTTCTAAAAGATTGTGTTTGGCAAAGAATTAAAGTTTTATAGGTTTTATAAGGTTATATAGAGTGTGTAAGAGTGAAGTGGTGTGGTTAAAGAAGTTTTAACATTATTTGATTGGTTTTGATGTTATTTGATTGATAAGGTTGTTATAATAAATGAAAAATAAAGTGAGAGGAAAAATAGTAGGTAAAAAGATAAAATTTAATTGAATTATGATAGTTGGTGGATTAAAAACGGGTATTGTTCAACGCGATTAAAATCGTATGGCAAACAGGATGAGAATGATAACTCGAATAAAATCGGGCTTTAACCTCGAGGCAAACATTCTATAATACTCCCTTTGGTCCATAAAAAGATTCCTAAAGTCTTACTTTATCTTCAATTAAGGAATGGTAATAAACAAATACTCCCTCCGTTCTTTTTAAAGATTTACTATTTGCCATTTTGGTTTTTTTTACAAGTTTAACGTTTCCTTTTTTGAAATCGCACTATATCCACTTTTTTTTTTTAATCACTCTCTTTCACACTTTATCTATTCTCTCTCTTATTTTTTCTATACTTTTTCTTATTTTGTACCATCTACTTACTATTTTATTTTATTTTCTTAAAATTCACACAAAACCAAATTGTAAATCTTGTAAAATACCGGAGGGGGTAGTTTTTAAGAGGTATTATATTGATAAAGTTGTAAGTGGGTGATAAAGTAAGAAATATATTGAATAAAATGATGATAAAGTTGTAGGAAATGTAGTAGGTAATCAACCGGTGAGGAAGTAGTGAAGAACAAGTGGGTCGAGAAGAGTCGATAGTTAGACTATCTCTCCTTGTGACTTTATTGCCCCGCTATGATGCACAAGGGTTTGTTGCAACAGTCTCCCAGAATAAAACTTCTCTTAAACGGTTAGGTTGGACTCCGATAGCCTAGTCTTTCGAACCTTTGTTTGAGTGTGTAGGATGCAAAGAAGAGCAAGACTGAAAGAACAAGTAGACTTGTGATGTGTGCTCTTGTGAAGAACTTATTCACATATTTATACTTGTTTGGTGATCTTTCTCAAGAGATATATCCTTTCACTAAAGGTGTTCACTCTACATTCAATAGACACAAGTTGAAAGGGACACAATCATTCAATTCAAAGGAAATGTCTATTTATGAAAAGACAAGAAAAAATTCAAAAGTTAGAGAAAATCGCGGCGGTCGGGTTAGGCAGAAACTCTCCTTTTGCATAGGGACTCACGCGGTGAGCTCCCAATTTTTCTCCTGGAATAGATTTTTATTCTTTCTTTTCGATTACTTTGCTCTTTCAACATGATTTTTAGCACATAGGATTATGAATCCTGATGTTTATTATGACTTAACTCATTCATGTATTGATCAAATACACTTAAAGCATTAATCACCCTTTCACCACTTGGAGATTTTAGTGACTTAATGCACAAAGTGCAATTCGTTTTAACAACGAGATACACACTGTCCTTTGCTTTTCAAATTAGATCCAAATTTCACTCATACAATTCCTTATTCGTTGATAAAATAACCTATGGGAATGGTTGATTTGCAGATGAGGAATTAGCAGACCTACTCACTTTCATCCTTCCCATCAGTAATCCAAAGGAAATTCCTTTTCTCAGGTCTTGCAACAATCAAGGGAATTTATCGAACGAATTGAAAGCTCTATTCCAACAAAAGTATAAAAGATAAATATTAAAGAATTAATTAGTTGGACAATTTTTTTTTCATTTGTTGGTTATTTTTTTTTTTAAAAGAACTCTAGAAAATAAAAATCACGAAATTATTAATGGAACGAAGATAGTATTATTACATTAGTATTATTTTGGGCCCTAAATCTCGAAGAGACCCTATTTAAACATGCGCGGTGTTTACGGACAAACAAGATCGGGCTCCTTTCCAGCTTTTCCACCTTACAATTACAACGACTGGAATTGAAAATTCAGCCAATGCTGCCACGTTAACCTTATATCCATCTTCACTCCGTCTCCACTACTCTGTTCTTGTTTCTGGTTGGTGGGATCCATTTTCTTGTTTTGAATATTAGTTTCGTAAATTATGAATATATGATGATGATGATGATGATCTGTGGATGAATTATTTCTTTCACGAACCATGATCTCTGCTAAATCTTAGGCATATTACAAACCAGCTAGGCCCAATCAGATTTAACTGAATTCAGTCATTTTTTGCTATTAGTAGTATTACTTTTTTCCTTTTTTTATTTTTTTTCCGAATCACACTTCTTTTAGCTCTGTTCTCTTCGTCTGAACATAACTTAAGTGAATGAAACTGAATTGTAGTATAAAAAAAACAACTAAGCTGATATAATCTAAACATAATTTAAATTAATAAGTTTTTAGATGAAAAATAACAGATCATGTATTTGTGTATACAATTGGGTTTTGTATTATGAGTCCTACCTCATAAATTTATTAATCAAATCCAAAATAAGAGAAAGAAAATATGATAAGAGAAGTAGCTAAAAATGTGTGGATGGCATTTGGGTTAATAATCACAATACCAACCCCTAGTAGCTAGGCTAGTAATTTGAAACGAGAAAAACAATCAACAATAGTCAAATACTCCCTTAATTCTAAAGAAATATTAACATTTTTCTATTCTGCGAATTAAATTTTCTTCATATGATTTTATTAAATTATTTATCATTACATCTTAAGAGTAAGGTTAAAGTCGAAGACAGTTAACCGGTCAAAGTTAAAATGGAAAGATTTCTTTGGAATTGAGGGAGTAATTGATAGAACCATAATATACGCCGCGTAGTATTTTTAACAACTTCATATATTTACTATTTTTAACCGTCGCACAGATCTTTCTACATTATTAAATAAGGAAGCAAACAAACTCAACTTTTCAAACAAACTACACTTTTGCTGCTAAAAGTACACATTTTTGATATTTTATCATCACATAAAACTACACGTCAATTATAATGTATGAAGTTTTTCGGGACGGAGGGATATACTACATTAAGAATATATACTCACAAAGTCACACTCCTGCTGTTTGGAAGCACATAGGATAAACTTTCGGGCTCAAATAAATATTGTCGAATAATCTGTATTTAGTGCAAAATGCTTAAATTCAGAGGCATATATTACAATATTGGTTCTTATGTGATTCAACTCGTAACCTATTGATGTATTTTAACCATCTGAATGATTAATTTGGCGTTACTTTTGCAAAACTATTTCATAAGTTTACTTTTTTTTTTTTAGAAACCAACAAATTGTATTATTGTGTATACAAATAAGTTTAATTTAACTTAAATTAAGTACTCAATTGCACAAATCATATATATATATATATACACTAGTAAAATTGTGCACGTGAGAATTCACGTGCCATACTAAATAGATGAGTGTCTCATATTAAAATTATTTATGCATGACAAAAACAATATAATATATATTTAAACTTATAATTAGTTATAAATTCAATTATAATATAGAAGTATGTTATATGAGTTATTAATGAAAATATAAGTTTTGGTGATTATAATGGGTGGGAGTAGTGGGAGATGATTTACAACTCCCTTCTTTTTTCTTTTTCTTTTTCTTTTTAGCTTTATTTTTATATATGAAATTTAGAGTCAAAATTAATTTAATTGGTCAAAATTAAATTGATTGGTGTAACAACTACCTTTGGGTAGTTCTCTTTTAGAATAGTACTAGTAAAATTGTGCACGTGAAAATTCACGTGCCAAATAGATAAGTGTCTCATATTAAAATTATTTATGCATGACATAAACAATATAATATATATTTAAACTTATAATTAGTTATAAATTCAATTATAATATAGAAGTATGTCATATGAGTTATTAATCAAAATATAAGTTTTGGTGATTATAATGGGTTGGAATAGGGGGAGATGATTTACAACTCCCTTCTTTTTTCTTTTTAACTTTATTTTTATATATGAAATTTGGAGTCAAAATTAAACTGATTGGTGTAACAACTACCTTTGGGTAGTTCTCTTTTAAAATAGTATATATATATATATATATATATATATATATATATATATATATATATATAGATATATATATATATATATATATATATATATATATATACATATGTACATATACATATATATGTATATATACATATATATGTATATGTATATATGTACATATATATGTATATATGTACGTTTCCTACCCCTTAAATTTGGGCCAATTACAATTTAGCTCTTCTATTCAAACAATTACAGATACACCCAAAATCAGATTTTTGAGTTGACCAGAAATAAAATAAATGGAAAAGAAAATTAATTGGACTTGATTGCAATTTACAATCTTCAATTTAATACAAATTTGACTCTATTTTTGTTTTATAAATTACAAAAATGACTTAATATTATTATAAATTAAACCCTAATAAAATTTTATTTTTCAAAATATACCCAATTTTTTTTCCTCTTCCATCTTCTTCCTTCTTCAACCTTCTTCCACCACCACCACCACCTCCTTCATCCTCCATCTTCTTCTTCCTCCTTCCTCCTCCATCTTCTTCTTCCTCCCTCCGCTTCTTTCTACTTAAAAAAAGTTCCAATCGGAGCTATTACATCTTATCATGACTCAATCAGATGGATTTGCTCGAAATGTTTTACACACACCTGTTACACACACACATATACATATGTAATATATATGTAGACAATTATTGAAGTTGCGCAATTGAATACTTAATTTAAGTTAAATTGAACCGATTTGTAATATACATGTAAATTAGACTTTAATTACAAAAAACAATATATATGTCTTACTCATTCTAATTATAAGCCCTAACGCAACTACAACAAAATCAATTTATCGTGGAAAAAAACTCAATTTGTCTTTTACAATTAAATTTCAAGCCATAAATCAAGCCCAACAGAATCACTCCATCATTAAAAGAAACCACTCAATATGTATTCTCCAATTAAATTCAAAGCCCTAATTCAATATCAGAAACAACTTCATATACTTTTTCTATTATTTGTAATTAGATGTCACAATAACACGTGTAGCGTGTTCTCACATTCTAGTAATAAAACAAGTCGATAAGGAATTGTGTATTCTACACGACTTAATTAATATGATGCGATTTGATTACAATAAATATGTTTGATGAAAGTTAAATCATACTCATGACATTCATTCGGTAAGGGGCAAGATCAACTCCCGTCGGCAACAACACCTGGAGAACACACACATGGGTGTCTGTCTATTAGTCAGACTAAACACAAACGACGTAATGCGCGCATCCAATAAAACCTCATGAGTATTTGTGTGTCAATGTTGATTATAGTTAAAAAAAGATCATGAAGTCACGATAAATAGAGAGTGGAGACATACTATCTCTGCCTCACGTTAATTGTTCAACTTTGACTTTTCGTAATCAACATAATTGATCTTTGACTAAAAATTAATTTCAAATTGTAATGTTAAATTTATTAAATAGAATTATATAATGAAAATTTAGATTTTATCACTACAATTTGAGATTTTCATCGTCAAATTTCAATTTTATTAATTGTAAAAAACGTTGTGAGATGAGTCATAGAGGAGTGTGTGACTACTAATTACTCTATTCGTCTCAAAACAAATGTTAAATTTTAATTTTTTGCAGTCAATATTTTTCAACTTTAACTCCGATTTAATCTTAAACTGTAAATGTAAAATATTTAATTAAATTATGTTATAATGAAACTTTATGACATTTATTATGGGACGGAGACAGAGGAAACGAGGACAGAAGAGTCAATTCGGTGAGCGCGTAATCCGTCTTTTCGATAACTACTTAAAACTAATTTTCCACAAAATGAATTAATGGTGATTAGATTAGATTAGTTTATATTGACATGTCCATACTCCATCCATCCACCTCCTGTCCTGTGTGAGTGAGTCCTTATTACCAAAGCCAAAAATCTCCAGAAAGACAAAACCGACCAACCAAGTAAGTTCTCATTCACATGCACGATACCATACGAAACGAAACGAAGATCCATTTATGTCTGTCTGAATTCGAACGAGAACTCAAAAAAACAATCAACGAATCCACCCAAACCCCGTGATTCTTTTCTTTTTCTTTTCTTATCATCACCCTCAAATAAATCAATCTCCACAAACAAAACAAAACAAACCAAACCAAACAATCGAACATGAGAATGGAAGGAGAGAGCAAATTGCTAAACGGGATAATGAAACCCAGTTTCACAAAGGGGCCATCATGGGCCTTCCTATCCCTCGTCCTTTTCGCTGCCGCCGTTTGCAGCTTCCAGCTCATCACCAACGACCCGATTATCCCACTTCCCCCCTTCTCGGCCCATGAGGATAATCCAAGCCCAATGGGCTGCTCCGGTGAGTTTCCGGCCCGGAAGGTGGTGAAATCCATATTGGACTTTGGTGGGGTTGGAGATGGGACCACGTCCAATACGGCGGCGTTTAGGAAGGCGGTGACTTTTATGGAGGGGAAAGGTGGGTCCCAGCTTAATGTTCCTAAAGGGAGGTGGTTAACTGGGAGTTTTAATCTTACCAGTGATTTCACCTTGTTTCTCGAACATGGTGCTTCTCTTTTGGGATCCCAGGTAATTTTATTTTATGCTTTTCTTTTTTTGTTTAATAAGTCTTGTTTACTTTCTCTTTATCTGTTGTCATTAATTATGGTTTCGTTGCATTTTGTGCTTTTTGATTTTCAAGATTTTTTCTTGTGTTTCTGTGAGATTTCAAATTCATGGAGAACTCCAATCTCGATGCTGCACATGGCATTTCTTTCTTCTCCGAATCTACTCTACAACAACTAGATTATACTTTACTTTAATATAGAATACTAAATTTGGTGATTATGCCAAATGCTTGGATGCAGTAGCTGTGATTTTTCTTATGTTTACTAAATCATGACTTTTACAAGAATTTGACCGAATTCGAGCGGTTTGGCAGTGAGTTATCAAATTGGAAATGTTTGTCATTGAGTTGGGGGTTATGGGTTAGTGGGAATAAATTGATTGGATGGATAGTGTTTTGAGAGATTTTTCATGAGATGGCCGGGCCCAGAGACCCGGATATGCACCTAGTGGAGTACTTAGAGCTGACCTTGGTAACTTGAGTGGGTTTTGAGAAATACAGGAGGCTAGAAATTGAACTTTTTCCATGGAATAGCCGGGGCCATACACCTAGATATGCATGTAATGGAGTACTTTGAGTTAGGGTCCTTGTGCGAGTTGATCCTTGATGAGTATTCGGCTTAGCTAGTTATACATCACTGCTTAGAGCTGAGTCTTTGTAACATAACACAAGTTTCACCACTAATTTTTACCTTATTGACAATTATGATTAATGGGACCGCATTTAAGAACTTCCATGAACAGCATTTGATGACTGTAAAAAGAAGAATTGATGAGTTCTTCTTTAGGACAGAGGGGACATCATGTTAGTTCAAAAGGAATTTAAATCTCGATATACTCATTATATTACCACAAAATAATGTGCCTTTTTCTAATGTATATGCTCTCTACAATGTCATTTTAGTGTTGAGCTGATTATTGGATTAGGCCGAAAGCATTTCTTGGTTTTCTTTCTCTAATCCCTTTAACTTTTGATAGTAGGACCCCGAAGAATGGCCCCTAATAGAGCCGTTGCCTTCTTATGGCAGAGGCAGAGAAAGGCTTGGACCGAGACACATTAGCCTTATTCATGGGAACTCTCTTACCAATGTCGTAATTACTGGTAAGTGATGGACAGCGATTTTTGCTTGTAGACATTTAATATGGACTGATAAGCAATCTAGCCTAGTTTGAATTTGAAAAGGTTAATTAGTTCAGTTGTATATAATTTGACTAAGAGGGGTGATGTTTTTACATTATGTGTACCCAAGTTGTCAAGTTGCATCAGAAGTCTTCATTTCAGCAATTTGATCCCTGTTTAGTCTTGAAATGTTGTAATGAAGTGGGTTGAATCAATGCGTAGGGCATAATGGCACGATAGACGGGCAGGGAAAGATGTGGTGGGATCTATGGTGGAACAAGACCTTAAATCATACAAGAGGTCACCTTGTTGAACTGATCAACTCCCAAAACATTGTAATATCCAACCTCACTTTCCGGAACTCTCCATTTTGGACCATCCATCCTGTTTATTGCAGGTTAGTCGGCAGACATGTTATCGTAATTATCGCTGTGTGTTTATTTAACTATTCTGCACTGTTAGGCCTAATTAAACTCATTTTTATATTAACAGTTAGGTGTCAGAAACAACTTGCTTGCATGAGGTGGTGTCCTTTTAAAAGAATCCAAAACTGTTTTCTAATGAAAAGTAAATCTGAGGCGTATTCCGTTGTCACTAGTGAGTGATTATCATTAAAGGGAAGATCATATCAGCTTATATTAAGGGGAAAGAAACAAGCTTGTATCGGCAACAGAGTTAAATAATGGCTATTGGTTCTTGTCATTAAGTGTTAGATTATTAGCCAAAGCAAGATACAGAAAGGAAAAGAATCAACTGTTATTAATCCTTTTGAACTAACTTTCATTAGTTAAAAAAAGATATGTTCCTTAAAGCCCATGAAAGTTGAAAACCACAGTGAATATTAATTACCACTTAAAAATGGAGGCCTGCAGTACAATCTGAACAAGTCTAACATGGCCTGCATTTAATTTTTCTGAAATTTCGAATGATTTTTGTTGGATTTGGTTATGTGCCTTTTTATAATCATTGAAATATAAGGAAATATTACGTTACAATAACATGCTATAATCAAAATTACTTCTGTTTTTTTCTTGCTTTTTGTATGTTCATCTATATGTGACCGTGAAAGCAAACAGTTCTCTTGATGAAATTTCTACTTTTTTTCAGCAACGTTGTGATCAGAGACATGACAATCTTGGCACCATTAAATGCACCAAACACTGATGGAATAGATCCAGGTATAACAATTTACGATAGTGTATAAAAAGATACATTAACAACGTATAAATAATCCTAAATTCATGTTTTTGTTTCACAGATTCGAGTAGCAATGTTTGTATTGAGGATTGTTACATTGAGAGTGGTGATGACCTAGTGGCGGTGAAAAGTGGTTGGGACCAGTACGGCATAGACATGGCTCGACCAAGTGTGAACATAACTGTTAGACGAGTTTCAGGGACAACTCCCACTTGTTCTGGAATTGGAATCGGGAGTGAGATGTCTGGAGGGATCGAAAATGTTTTAATAGAGGACATGCACATTAAAGATTCGGCAGCTGGGGTTCGGATCAAAACTGACAAGGGTAGAGGAGGATATATTAGAAATGTCACGATACATAATATAGTGATGGAGAAAGTCAAAGTGCCCATAAGGTTTAGCAGGGGCGCCAATGACCATCCAGACGAGAAATGGGATCGTAATGCATTACCGGAAGTGAAGGGGATTTCGATAAGTAATGTTGTTAGCCAAGGTTCTAGAAAAGCCCCCTTGCTGATAGGCATAAAGGGAGCTCCGTTTGAGGAGATTTATATGAGAAATGTTAGTTTACTTGGCCTACCTCTGTCAGCAAATTGGAGTTGTGAATATGTCTCTGGTTCCACTGAAGGAGTGTCACCGATACCGTGTATGGAGCTGCGTAACAATGGCTCGTCTTGATGTATGTGGGGTCTAAGTGGAGCAGCCGCTTCAGTTCCAGTTTCTAATTATAAAGTGGTTGGAAATACGTGAAAAAAATACAGTTTTGATGGATACTGTTTGGCGATATACGTGAAAAAATATTGACCACACTCTGCTCGAGTTCATTGGATTCTAGGGTGAGAGGGCAAACGGACTGTATTTAGTAAATTTCTCTAGTTTTAATTTGTGTAGCAATGGAGATGACTCAGTACACAGTGCATGAGGAGACAGACCAAGGATTGCACTGGATAACAGATTGTGACGACTGACGGACCGAGCCAGATCATTCGGGCTAGAACCTCCTGTTTCATCTGGGTTCGTGCTTGTTAGCGACTTGGTTTTGGATACAGGCGATGTTCGTGGGTTATTGAACCCGGCCGTAACGTTGCTCCATCGAGTTTGCGGTGGTTTTGAATGTTTAGAAATAGATTTTTTCTTTGTATCTACAATTTACTGGAAGTAAAATGGTTCTCACTTCATAATTTAACATTGCAAGATTATGTTATACAATCTTATACATTGTTTTTGCTGTCCAATGCTATCCAGCATCCACAAACATTGCTAATCCGGTTCGAATATGGTATTGCTCTACAAGTGTTTTTTCTGTTGACAGACTCAACTCAATCCCTTTCGGGAAACTCAAGTCCGAAATTCAAGTCCCCTACCAGTTAAGCCATAGCAAATCATTTTTCTTTTAATTTTTTTGAATCTGCTGTTCTTGTGTAATTGGTTGCAGCAAAACAGCAACACAATAGCATGTACAATACTGGTGAAATAGATTCTCGAACTCTTGCAGTTAACTGATTGATGTTTCAGAGATTAATGAACTACTTGTATATGAAAAAAAAAAAGTAACATAAAAGGAAGTACATTAAAGATCATATAAGGGATTTGGAAGTTCACACAATGAATTTCTTAGAGTCAGGAAATAGATACATCTCTTGGTACACCAAGCTTTTACAATTTTACCACTTCCAGAATACATTTGAACCACACTTGTACTTGTCTTTTCCCTTGCACTCCAATTCCAGGTCATCAGAAATGAATGGTACTTTCTGCGACAAACAAATCAAAGAAACCATATCAGATCATAACTAAATGACTAAAAAGTAGGATACTAGCTAGATGATTCATATTCAAGATTTCAAGGTCTGACCTTTAGCTTGGCAAGATCTTGGCAGCCAGTGAAGTTCTCAGGGAACTTGCATGTTCCGAACTGAACTGTGAACGCTCTCGCGAAGTTTGCACCGCTTGTCGCAAGCCTCTTCTGGTCGTTCAATTCCTACAATCACCGAAAATCTTATTAAGCACAATGATGAGTTATGTGTCGAAAAGATTACATTTCTTCTTCTTGGTGCAAAATAACCTTGTTAGCCTTGCTCTTCTCCAAGTAGTCATCAATGACACCGGCATGAGCAGAAGAGGTGGAGATACCGACGGTTAGAAGGGCAGCGAAGCCGAGAATTGCGGCTTTTTTCCCAAAATCGTTGGAGTTAGAAACACTCTGCTGTTGGCACCTGATCACAGGCAATTTCTGTACAGAGCCAACTGGGGTAGCAACAGGCAATGATGCGGTGACCTTTGAGTTGAGCTCAGCTCCTGATATGGCATAGTTGCAAGCCAAAACACTTGAGTTCATGGCTACCATTTTTTTTTATTGTTTTACAGAAAGTTTCAGCAATGAAAGCAGAGAATTTAATAATGTGATTGTGGTGGAAATTATAGTTTATGGAGATGAAGAGTGATGATGTGGAAGGGGTGTAATTAGGGTTTGTGGTGAGAGTGTGGATAAGGTGAGATTGCCTCACTTCTCATTGGCAAATTGAGCTTTCCTACTTGACATTGTGCTGCCTAATTCTGTGGTTAGATTGAAATTTGGGACCCATCTTGTGATCCAAATATGTTTTTTGGATATGTAAATCTGTGATCTGTCAAACCTGATCCTAGTGAATACTGAATAGGAATTGACTCAGAGCCAACTCTCCCAACAATCGACTCGATTCATTAAATCGACAGAAATCAGATATTAATTTTTCTGTAATCATTATAGTCTACCTTATATATGGAGTAACATTTAGCGAAATGATTCAAATGCTGATCAGAAGCAAGTACCAAACTTCAGGCAAAACTGCAAAAGCTTCTCACATTCTAAACTCAAGTAAACACCACACAAACTGAAAACAAATCATGAAATCCTTCAATTATTCTGCCGAAGTGAAAAAAATAGCAGACGTATTTTAGGATTTATTCCATAATGACTGGGTGTTGAGTAGTACAAGTGTTTATACAAAATGTAGTTCAGTAATTTGTAGGCATAAACGAAAGAATTGAATCAACCTAAGGTTAAATATGATAAAGATAGGGTTTTGGATGGTTTCAACTCTAGCCTACTCTAAAAGGAATAGCTGATGACATAATGTAGCAACCTGAGAGAGAGATAACCGAGCCATGCTGTAGAAGAATTGTCGAGAAAGCCCTTGGCACGGACACCACAGACAGTCAGACACTTTGAGAGAGCTTCGAAATTCCCATGTCCGTTAAGACTTGGTCCTCAAACCAGTTCAGGACATGTCATGAAAGTTGGTAAATAGCCAGATATTCAGCATATATCTCCTCGACCACTGCAGGGTTTGGTGTTATGAACATGCTAATTCTTTTTTAAGGTAAACAAAATTTTCCTATACATACATATAACTAATATAAACAAGACAGTTTCTTCCTCTTTCTCCTTTTTTTAGGAGCAGTGGCATTCTTTGTCACAATGTGGGAAATAGATCGTGAACCAAGGACAGGTGAGTGCTTCCCGGATGATGTTCTAGTTCTTTTACCAACCCATTTTGTTGGCATTTTTTCTACCACCGCACCAATATCACTGGACTTGTTTAATTCAACGAGATTCTGAACTTGATAAACCATTTGATGCGTCCAAGCAGTTGAAATATCCAGATCCATAGAGTCATCCATGGGTTTTTGCCATAGATCCATTAGAATATTCTTAAGTGACTGAAATGACATGGAAGACCGATAGCACTCAAGATTTTCACACATCATATTGACCTTAATGACATGCTTACAGAGGTTTCCTTGTAACGACCACTCGCAATCACAATGGGCAAATTCAGAACCAGGATTCCAAACCACTCGTGCTGTGGTGCTGTCTTTCTGAGAGAGAACTTTTGCAAACAGGTTCTCTTCATTTAATGTAACAGAACTGTCAGGGATCTGAAGAGCCCTGTGCCATGAAGTAGAAGCAATATATTCCTCCTTTACATGTTTAAACGAATCGCTTTCATCTGCATAACGGTCTACCCAGTAGCTAGAATGTAACTCAGTCGTCAATTTGTGAACTAACCAATCAACTCTTTGAAGAGAACCAAGAAGTGTTTCATCATAGAGCTTTGCTTTTAGCTTCACGTGATATGCTTCAATTGCACCAGAAGCTTCCTGGCTCGCCAGTGGAAGTGTTTTCATCGATGTGAGCCACATTCCTGCAGCCATGATAAGCACATGAGAAGGGGAAAAGGAAATTGGTGTTTATACACCACAGGGAGTTTGTGGCTCATTACTTGTTCCCATGCGATAGCTTTGGGGAGAAAAAAGTAAATCATATCAGTAACAAAGCATATATAATCTAACTGTAAACTTCAGTATTCGGTATGTTTTCAGATTTGAGAGGGGATCAGTGAAAGAGCCAAACTATCGGGATCACATGTAATTATTCCACAGTGAACATATATATTTTTCCTCCATGCCATGGAAAATATCAAATTGCAGGAAAACATCAATAGTAATTCTTTCTTTATGATTCTTATGCGTGGATGGGATGTCAGAGGTTAACGATACATCATATCAACAGGAGAGAAGAAAATCATCATACCAATTTTGGGAACCCAAGAAGCCTTGAAATATTGCATGAAGGAACTTTGATCAGCAAAATCCAGAGAAAATTCCTCCAAGGAAACAGCAACATCCACTCCACCCCAAATACTGTAAACAATTTCTCCCAAACGCTTAAACATCTCTCTCTGAACTTCAATATTATTGCATTTCCTGACAATGTGCTTTAGCCAAGCTCGGCGAATGCGCCAAAAGGAAAATAGTATAGGACAGCTAAATATTTCCCTGGAAAACCAATTCAATTCCACCAGTTAGCTTCGATATGCTGGACAGAGGAAGCTTAAAAAAGGAAACAAGAAGGTAAAATGATTTGCCTTATTGGATCGATCTCTGCAGCAGCATCATCTATTAAGAATCCAGTGGGTTTCCATCCAGTGTCAACTAAGTGAACCCGATCTAGTAGGGCTTTCATCCATTTAGCCACATCTGCCTTGGCAACACTATGGGTAATAATCCAAGCAACAGGGAGTGCATGCTGTCTCGAGTCAAATACAAGAAGTGTGCAAAGGGGGTACTGTAATGAAAATAAATCATAATTTAAGAATTCTGTGACACAGCATATTCAAATGCTACACTTTTCAAGTATCACAATACTTTTTACCTTAAGCCTCTTCACTCCAAATGTCGAATCAACTGCAATGATATTTTGATGGCCAAAACGGACCATTTGCTGCAATTGCCATTCAGTCTGTATTCCCAATACAAATGGATTTGTTTCCGATGTATCCTGATAAAAGAAAATAGACTTCTTATTCCTCTCTGCCCATAGACGAATGCTTGCTTGGTCATCCAAATCCAGCTCATGAGAGGTCCGTTTAATGATCATCCCAAGCTTTTGCACGTATTGAGAAGCAAGGCTTTTCACTTTTGCATCGGCACCACCATAGCGCTCAATACCCTCAATGTGTTTCTCTAATACATTCTCCTCAGGGATACCAAGATATATCATTGACATGGTTTGTTGTTGAATCTCACTACCCACATATGGAAACTTCTTGGCACCAGGGCCTATTGCATCTCTATCTAGGGGACCATGGCAAACAATACCAGCTTTGTTCACATGCCGCCTGTCGTTATATACAAGAAGTGCGACAGAAGGGCAAGCATAGAGACGCTTCACAACAAAATGGCAAGTACAGCCTCGCATAGATTGTGGCCTAGCAGCACGATTTCGAGTATTCAACCGATATCTTCTACTTGGCAATACACTTCCACCTTCTCCATAATTTTCAGGTCCAAATGAACACCAATACCTTCACATAGAATAGAAATAATAAATACTTTGAAAATTGTATAACAGATGAACATATTTGCAGGGAGGGGAAAGACCTTACAAAGAAATTAAGAGATACATAGAAGTAGCAGCAGCCCAAAGTTTCAACATGGACAGATGAGCTTTGTATTGTTAGTTTGTTACCAATAAGGAAAAAAAGGCAAATAGTCCTTGGACTTATATGGAACATTTTGGCAGTGATAGAAAATGCAATAGAAAGCTTTAATGGGGCAAACTGATATAAAAAAGAATGTGTGTTTGTGTGTTAATGTCTTAGATGGCCCAATGCATTTTTTTTTTTTTTTCGCAAAAACACAAACTAATTTAATTTTCAAAGGTCTAGAAAAGATGTCAAACTTTTACACGAGTCTAAACAAAGCCACAAGCGATAACTAAACACAACAAGACTAAGATTTTGTCTTAAACAAAAGTAGTTTTGAGCCCAAAAGACTTGAAAGAACAACCCCCCACTCTCTCTGTTGCTGAACGTCTAAGACTCGGAGGCATCCAACTTAACATCTTAAACAGCCTCGTAAAACTTAAATCCTGCAGATCCAAAGATGAACTATTAGCTAGACAAGGTCTCGGTTTTCAAACGGTGAAGGATTGACTTGAAGAAAAAAGGTCGTGAAGTAGAGAGATGACTTAGGATGGATGAAGAGAAGAGGAGATGGTGTAGATGGCCCAATGCATATAGCATAGTTTTCATGTTTGATGCAATATGTGGGATTGTGGCATTAATATATTTGCTTGGAATGAACACCCCAAGCAGAATGACGCCATTATATACACCCCATGTTCTCTTCACTTCTTTACAGCTCTACAAGGAGAACAGGTGTCTTTACTGTCTAGAAGTCATGCTAATCATCTAATGCAATTTGCCCTCTCTCAAATCCTAAACTGGATCAATTATCCGCATAATACTTTTCAACAATGGTCATCCTTGGTCAATGAAAAAAGAAAATCTGAATTTGCAAAATAAGTGATTGTCACTTACAAGGAACTAACTAGAACCATTCAACTAAGTCTAAGACTACCAGTTAACCTGATGGCACAATAAGATTTTCTTTCGTATCTACAGAATACACAGTTGAATGTTGTGAGAAGCACGGTCCGAATTTTCTTCTAGAATGGCAGTTAATTTTGAATAACTATCTGAGTTATACAGCCACTTTTAGAGCATTTCTTCCACGAGAACACTTTGCAGCTACAAGGATCATTTTATATTTGCTTAGAGTTTGGTAGCTAATAACTGAACATATCGGCCTATGTGACCTGAAAATGATCAATACTACCGTTCATCTAGATATCACAATAACAAATTGAACAAGAAAAAAAAACTGGAAACTGACTTCACTACTACTTAGTACTTACAGTCTGTATTCCAAATACTCATCATTTTTGTATTGCTTCAAGCTACCCCTGTCTCTCTTTCGACCCCGTTCAATGTGGAATCTAGTCGGGCACTCAACATTAAGGCACTCCCCAATAATAAACGCATCAACCCGCTCATAAGGAATAAGAGCTACATCATCACATCGCTCCGGAGTCCCAAACTTGGTCCATTGCAAATCAGCTGAATAGAATTCTTCTCCTGGAGGATCTTGCACAGGAATTTCCTTGATAGACGAAACTACTGCCATCCACTTCACTTCTTAAACCCTGCAGCCATTATAAAATTACACTGTCACTACATAAAAACAACCACACTCAAACACTTGAATAATCAGGAACTCTTAGCAGCATCCCTTCGAAGTTCGAACTAATCAATATGCAACCCAACTCAATAACATGTAGCTCAAATTCAGTAAGAATCGAGGCGAAATGAAGAAACGAAAATTAATGACAGGAGACTATTTCCATCGAATCCACTCTTAAACCCTGAAGCCATTAAAAAATTACACTCTCACGGACAATAAAAACCATTGAAAATCTTCGATAAATCAAAACCCTTATCAGCATCTGTTTAAACCAATCGATACTTAACTCAATTCATTACCCTGTTACTCAAATTCCACCAGAATAAAATGAAGAAACGGAAATCAATTTACTGATAAATTTCATATGTTTATATCAACGAGTAAAATCGCATACACACAAATAATCATTGTCGGCAGCTGTTGGCAACAAAGCAAGTGGCGAAATGAAGGTTTGCAGGATAAATTGAACAGCTAAAAATGTAAAAGAAGAATTGAAGGGAAAGGGATCGAAAGTAGAAGAGAAGGAACAAACAGGCTTACGATTTCTTCAGCATCTTCAGAAGAAATGGAACCTTTTTTTGTTTTGTGGCCAGAGAAATGAATAGCAGCTGGTGTTATTTTCAGAGAGTGGAGAAGAGGGTTGGTTTATGAGGTTATGAAAATATTTGCTGCAGAGGTAAGAAGAATTTAAACCCTATGGTTTTGATGTTTGTCTAAGCACACCGCGATAGTGCGTAATTCGGCCCCTCGTGTTTGGACTTCAGTACGAAGTAACTTCTAAAATTTGGTTATTCTCCTGATAACATAATACTTGATTGTTGATATGGAGGATTGTGCTCGGAAAAGTCATATAATAAAAATGTCGTTCAATTGGATGAGTATATAACACTTGGATGGAATAATATGATATTAGTTTTACATGAATTACACTCTTGCTTAGACATGTTAACCATAACATTAGTGAAGTGGTACACTTGCTAGCATGAGGAGCCATGATCTCTAGAGAAGTGTAGATTGTTGGGTGGTTTCTCAATAAACTTTAGTACTATTACTTGATTACAAACAAATTGATGATGTATGAAAATGTTAAATGTCCCAGTACTAATCATCACACTAGTATTCCAATTATCCTTCTAAGTATCCTATCAACAACACTCCTAGCAATGTGCCTTCCTGTCAATGGTACTCTTGGCAATGGTGCTTTCCCTGGCTTCGTACATGTGTACTTAAGATAGGATAAGGGGGTTAGTCCCTTTGTCGGCTTGCCTTAGACAAGTAGGGATCACACTCAACTACTGGAGAGGTTCTTCAAACGTTTTATGTTCGGCTCTCTCGCATACCTGGGTTGATGAGGGAATAATGCACCTCATAAGTGTGGAAGTGGTAGCTATATATAGGGAGAGCTTAGTGACAACCTTCCGTGAAATCTGTGATCTTGTCTCCGTTGTACTTTCATATGACGTGTCACCTGTGAGCTGTTGTGGCTTCGGTCACGCTGGTTCAGTCCATTGCCTGTCTTCGGTTCATGGTCGTTCGCCTGGTCATGCCTAAGACCGACGACGGGGTATTATTAGTTCCAAAATGCTAAACGTATTCGTTGGTAGGTATCAGGACCATTGTTGAGACAAGTACCGTTAAGAAAGTACTTTGGTAGGTATTAGGACCATTGCCAAAACTGGTACCGTTGAGAAGGTACTTTGGTAGGTACCCAGACCGTTGCCAAGACTACTATCGTTATCGTTGAGAATGTACTTCGGCTAATTGAGTTATAATTTTCTCATAATTGCATGGAGTAGTATAATAATAATAATGTCTACCAGAAGTTCAATCAGGTCAAGTCTAACAAAATTTCAACAGGGTGCAATTATAATAATACTCTTCAATAATGTTTCTGCTTCTTGGTTAACACTCTTCTATAGACTGGATGCATGACTATTAGCAAGTTAAAAATTATGTTGCTCGGAGTCATTCACACAACTAGAAAAATGAGGATAGCCATATAGGAATTTAAGAAAACATTCAAGTTCTATGCCTGTATTTCAGCCACAGAGTCTAACATGCGTAGTCTATAGAAGTATTTCCAGATTGCATATTAAAAAACACAATATCACAGAAACTAGAGAAAAACATAAACCAGTAAAATCATAAGCAGAGGATTCAAGGAAACATCAAGTAGAACAACACATTAACATCAAACCACTATTATTTATTCAACACAATGTTGAAGCATATCTTCCTCAGCAAATAATCATTGCTTCAGAAGTACATACCACAACCTTATTACAATTCATGACCTTAGCACAACGCCACAACCTTATTACTACTTATCATATATTGCTTCATAAGTACACATGACCTTAGCACAGCCTTATACATGACTCCATATCACAACCATTTATTTATCTAAAGAAAACACAGCACAGTATAGTACTGTACTAGTTTTCTCAGACACAGCATCCCAACTGACAAGACCCAATCCACAAACCGTTTCAAACAACAGAATAGCAATCCATTAATACATTGACTCAACAATAATAAGACTTAAATAATCCAGGACAATCCAGATAGCAAGCACCACATAGAACAAAGAAGCATTGTTCTACTCTGAAGGTCCGACTCCCATGAAGTCGAAGAATTTCTGTTCTTTGACAACTGATTCTTGCTGGGGCTGAGTCACTGGAGAAGGTTGTGCATTTGCACGACGGGCGAGCATCATGTATGTTCTCTCTGTCGCAAGAATGTTTATAAGAGTTTCACTTCTGAGTGCACCGGCACGATGAGGCGGAAAAG
Source organism: Plantago major (assembly GCA_026545765.1). Taxonomy (NCBI): domain Eukaryota; kingdom Viridiplantae; phylum Streptophyta; class Magnoliopsida; order Lamiales; family Plantaginaceae; genus Plantago; species Plantago major. The sequence continues at coordinate 24,680,698 of CM048840.1, read as the reverse complement.
GAGATCTTCCCCTCGGAAGGACAGAGGAGCCACCACCAAATGGTGGAATGCCAGGATGAGGCAGAAAAGGAGATCTTCCCCTCGGAAGGACAGAGGAGCCACCACCAAATGATGGAATGCCAGGATGAGGGGTTAAAGGAGATCTTCCCCTTGGAAGGACAGACGAGCCACCACCAAATGGTGGAATTGGCATTCCACCCAGATCAGCTGACTGGGTACCAACTGCAAACCCATTCCCTAGACCAGATAACAATGAAGATTGAGGAGGTATGGTAGCATTCCCTAGACCCGATAACAATGAAGAATGAGGAGGGGGTATGGCAGTGGGTGGTGGTGTATAAGAAGACAAAGCTGCCATTCCCCTATTGAGAGTTTCACAAGGATTAGCAAAGGGGAATGGGATTGAGGATTCATAACACTCATTCCTAACCAGAAGATTGAACTGATTTTTTATCTGGTTATCAGTTCGATAAACGAAGGACTCACTAATGAATGACCACCTGTTTCCATATTGCTTATGCAGCTCAAGTAGCTTCAGATTTTCTTGTCCAGTGAAAGGCTGTGTATTGACTCTGGTGTTCAAGTGGTTAAGCCATCTAATTCGACAACTTTGACCTGCCAAATAGAGAGAAAGATCACCACCATTAGCATTACAAATATGAAAAGACAAATTAAATACAAGGTTTATGAAATAAATTTACAAATAGTATGACGGTACCTGTCCGCCCTGGAATACGATCGGCGATGCGATTCCACCTCCATGGACCGAATTCTTTCACAAGATTCGTCAGCAACTGGTCTTCCCCGGCATTCCAAGGACTTCTGGCGCGTCTGAAACTATTATTGCTATTCGCTGGATTGGCCGTTATGGGAGGCCTCATTTCCAAATTTACAATCAGATATCAAACCCTAGATCTATTATATGGCTTCTCTGATGAGCAGCTCAGTAAGAAATTAGAATTACAGGCACGAATGGGTCGGTATTTATAGCCGGATACACACATACTCCAAACTCAACTTTATCAATTTTATTTATATTACTGAAATCCAGCACCAAAATTCCTTGAATACCGGCACCGCATCGACACTTTAACCGAGCAAAGCAAACAATTACCCGAATTCACTATAAAACTAGCTGCTACCGTCAATATACATATAAATACAGATGGACTTTTTACCTAGACATGCAGATGGAACGCTTGACAAATCATCTCTATGAGCCAATGGAAAACTACATAAAAGCTTTCTTTCATAACTTTTGATGCAATATTTTCCTTGCCTATAAAAAGGAATATGATAAACTTGAATATTGAATGAGGACATTTTAGCAACCACGGCTTTTATGACTGGATAGAACTAGGCGAGAAATAAAGTGGGCAAAAGCAGTAAGATTTTGTATTAACTTGAGGTAATCTAATCTTTGCGTGTAGCAATAATGAATGTTGAGTGAAAACTTAAGAGGTGAAAATGTGAGTACATTGCAACAAACAAATCCTTTAAATTGGGCATTTTTAGCAAGCACGGCTTTTATGAGCGGATAGAATTAGGCAGGGAATAAAGAGGGAAAAAAGCATTAAGATTTTATGTTTACTCGAGGCAATCTAAACTTTGCGTGCATCAACGGAGAATGTACACTTAACATGCTCTTTCTTAAAATTAGCACAGCGAATAAATATACATATGAAAGTGCGAGCACGTTGTTGCGAAGAAATCAGTTCATGGGGAAGTTTAGCAACCATGGCTTTTACGACCAGATAGAATTAAAAGACGAATAAAGAGCGTAAAGCATTAAGATTTCATGTTAACTCGAGGCAATATAATCTTTACGTATATTGGAGGGGGAATGTACATTCCAAAATGCTCTTTCTTAAGCTTATTAGGGAGAGAAAAACGTATGGAAGTGTGAACACGTTGTAACAAACAAATCCTATGAGAAAGCGGTAAAAAATCAACCTATATATAAACTGGAACAAATTCTATTTCGAGATAGTTTTGTGCAGCTCATCAAGCTAGAATGAGTTCTCATCTGTACCAGACTCTCCAGTTAATTAGAGGAAATAAGTGTTTCAAAACTTTAACAACCTGAGTAGCTCCAAGTAAGCATCATGTATCCTGAGAAGATAACTGGCTGGTAAAGACATTACTACAACTGTGATGTATACAAGACACCACTCTGATTGAGAGACAAATTAACCGGCGAAAAATGCGAAAATGACTTAATTTGTTTTAATAACAAGCAAACTGTTCTTTCAAATTTCAATAGGTCCACCATCTTCATTGTGCAAGAAATAACTATGCAGTTAAGGATGTTACATTTATAGCTGGTTTTCATTTATGTTAATCAACAGTTTACTATCTCGTCAGGTGATACCAATATCCAACTCCCTCCCATTTTATATAGTATATGACATTCTATACTCTTCAAACTTTTGCAAAATATAAGACATTCTAGTTATTCACACCTATTAGTTCCAACCCCTAATCATTTATATATAATTTTCATCCCCTTCTACACTTTCACTAAAATCATTAGGGGTAATTTAGAAGATAAAAAGTTTAACAACATTTAAAGTAGGAGGGAGTAATATTTTGAAAGTATGTGACAAGGAAACTAGTGAACAAGAACAAGATAAATCACATTAAGCTGAATTAAGCAATATAACCTGGACACAATGTGCATATATCGAAACAGGAAGATTCAATGTGCCAACAGGATTTGAAAGGCATCAAATCTTGAATGGGCCATGTCCTGAGGTTATGTTCTTAATTTCAATTACTAATTACTTTTCATTGGCAAGTCTTACTCTACAAGATATACTTCACAACATGTAAGTTTGTCAAAAGCTTATTGATTTTCACAGCAGTAACTAAGAGACTGAAAGCCAACTAAGGCACATCTTTTCCCCATATATAAGATGAAAATGAAACAGATTAATTAAAATATATACTCTTTACTCTATAGACTTTTGTAAGACAGTATACGTTTTTTAAGTTTCTTCTGTCGATTCCTGAAGTACTTGGTATAACAAAATCAGCTTACCAAGTAATTGCCTATTTCTGAAGTATCAGTATAACAGCAGTCATTTTTGCAAGGTAAATACCAGGAAATCGATGAGATGAGAAGACATTCACTAACCCAATAAAAATCTATATTATTTAAACCCCTCAACCATTTTGGAGCTGTTATATACCCCAACATGGAGAGAAAAGTATATGTCTTCAGTTTGCTCAACTCTATCACATAAGAAATGAGTATATTCGCCATAAGCCAATGAAGATTTGTAACAATGATTTAGCGAAACAAGACAAAAGAAAATAAAATAGAATTAAAAATAAGAGGGGAAAAAAACAATGCACACAAGTATCTACTTAATTCAATGGATCACTGTTTCACCATAATCAGTATGTCACATGTGTGCTTCTCAATTTAAAACACAACCTGATTTCTGCAAATCATTTTAAACTTTATATGCAGTTTGCAGCTAACTGAAAGCATCTTTCGTTGTGAATTGTGATAAAACAACTCTACCCATATGATCACCATTTCTACACCTTCAGCAACAACCCCAGCAGTATTGGAGTTTTGACATGAGTTTTTTTAGATGATAGTTTGTTTGTCAGCTTAAACAAGAACAGAGGCGCTGGCCCGTTTGCCATCCACAACTATTCAAGTCTACGACCAATGGAAATATTGGATTCTTAGACTGTAGTCCTGTACACATTATTGATCATTGCCTTCTGGATATCGCTATATTACAATTACAGTTTGTAGGCACCAGGCAATTTTTTTTGCATTGAATGGCATACGGCAAAACATAGACAAAAATAGTAAATTTTATTTATTCCGACATATGCTGTTTCTGTGTTAGACTTTTGTGTAATCTCTTGGAGGACACCAAATATAAGTTTCAACTGCATGGACCATGTTATGAATCACGAACAGCATCGACGAGTGCATAATTAGAGTTAGAGTACCAAACAAAGCAATCTATCATAATGTAGGGTGAATTACAGAACCTCGTATACTCATCATTGCGAATCCTTTCTTAGGAAAAAGAAGACATGTGTATGTCAATAATCAAGCATATAGTGGAGTTTACCGACATGTAAGATAACAAAGTGGCACCAGGGGGGGGGGGGGGAGGAAAGAAACCGGAAGAGACGAAGGATTATTATGTCATGACCATTTTTTTGTTGCTATTACCAGGAAAACACCCATTACCACATCTGGAGATTTCTTTGTTTAAAAAAAAAAAAAAAAACTTCTGCTCCGTTATAGAAATGGCTTTCAATCAACACTATTGAGTGAGGATCAACATTAAAAAAAGTACGGCTGGGTTTCATTTTAGGAATATACCGGGTGGATGCCTTTATTTTTTCCAACACTATTAGGTGAGGATCAACATTAGCCATGGAGAATATGAAAACGGTTTATAAAAACAAGAGGTAGAACAAGGTCTATGAAAACATCTTTCAGTCCTATCAAACCGTAGCTTCAGCCTTATAATAATCTTGATAGTTGATAGCATTTCTAAATTGAAAATCCAGCCACAAATCTTAGAAATAATTTGAACTGACATGTATTTACAAGACCAAGAAGAAACAGTAATAGTTTTGGGCATCTTTCATTATATTAAAACGACCCTAGCTTCACCTCGCATTTTATATCTGCACACTCACCATAAGCCTCAATTATTCAAAACTTTTGACATAAGCATTACAATGTTTACCACAATGTTGTCAATCCCAGTGCGTTTTGGCACTTGGGCGGGATTGTAATGCCCATCCCGGTCAAATCCCAGGAGGAATATTAAAGCCTGGGATAAATTGGTCATTTACCTCCAATAAAAACCTCATACTAGCAATTTTTCAAAGTTAAAGCCATTTTTCTTTAGTTTTTGGCTTGATGCGGGTTAATTGAGTTATATCTAAACTTTTATGTTTGTGTTATAATATATATAGTATTAACTTCAGTATCCTTGTAGTGCGATCCCGCTGTCCCAGTTTTTTTGGTTGGGCGCAACGCGACGCGATCCGGGATGGACAACACTGGTTTACCAGCTTAGAAATTCCTTGTAGGTGTGACATAGGTCAGTATCCAAGCGCCTCATGCTTAGATATATGAAGTGTATCCAAGCTCAACTTTACAAACATGCAAAATTGGATTTGATTTCATCACCCCATTAGCATGGGACATCAGGTTAGAGAATAGATCATATAATTGACTTTGGCCTCTGTAACACCAAGTTAGTGGCATACTTTTCATCAATTTCCTAAACATCATTGATCATTGATTTATGCATGCCACAAAAGAATGTTAGTGACAATCTAAACTATTTAATATTTATGATTATCCGATTGAAAATTATGAGGTTTTGCCTTTCACAAAGCATTCTGTGACTACATGATTTGAGCGACAGAAACTATAAGCGATCTTTTCATAGAAGTGGACATTGTCATCAAGCATCATTTCTTAGTACATACTCTTCATTTTGATATGGTACACAATACAAAGAGAAGGCTTGATCTAGAACAACCCTGTTAACCCATATTTTTCAGCAACATTGTACATTACCAGTTCATTCCAAGCATGGCCAAATAGACGCTCTCCTCCAATGGCAAAGGTGAAGGCCCATGATGATAGAATGGCAGTGAATAAGGCAAATCCAACAGCTGATCCAATAAGATCTGCGGAAAGCATTATTGTCATAAGATCATGTATACTTTATGCTGACTAGAAAAGTCAATTAAGAAAACTCAGAATTTTGAAGTTTCTTTCAAGACAATTATGTTCATCAAGCCCCATGTAATAGGGAAGTATCAGAAAACAAATTCAAGAAAATGAGATGATATAAAATGACAAGAGGGAAACATCACATAACTATGAGTCTATGCGACCAGCATAGAATTTAGTGACAGGAGTTCAGAACCAACAACTAAACCACGAGGAGCAATTTCGACAATTTAAAAACAATTTAATGAAGCGTTAGAGAACAGGCATCCCTGCGTTTAAAAATTTACTAAAGTGCTTCATTCCTTCATTCTATCCTTAAAAAATGATCATCTCAGATATGCAATAAAAAAATCATGTCAAGGTATGCAGAAAGAATGATTACATACTCTCACTCTCTGTAACAAAAATTGAGCAATGCATCAAAAAATTACTAACACGCATGCCCTATCAAACCTCAGAACGCTTAACGGTTTTCCAATTCTGACAATTTCATCAGAAGTGTAGTTATATAGCCCCTACGATTGATATAACTACCAAACAACTCGCTAAATACCATTAGCCACATAAATCAAAACTCTGAAACCGCAACCAACTAAGCAATTTCTTCAACAAGAGATATTCTAGCATAGAACAAAATACACATCCAAAACATCTCCAAAAAACAATAATTACTGAATAATACATAGTAAAATGAAAATGCATATTGAAGAACTTACAGCGTCGAAGCAGAGGGTCTAAGGAGCGATGAGAATTGGGGTGACGAAGGACAGGCCAGAAATAGAAGCAATTGACGGCCCAAAGGAAAGGCAGGCACAGAAACCCTAGCTTGAAGAACCAGCGTGCATAGGGGAGCGAATCTTCCGGCGAGAGGCCGAGCGGGCCGTCGACGGTGGGCCAATTGACGGCCCGATGTACCGACCTTCGTCTTGCAGGTGAGGTCAAGGGGTTGGTCTCGATCTCGTTGATGGAAGAAGGGTTTCCTGATCCATTCTCCATTTCTATCAGATGACAAGTTGAGAACACTACTACACGGTTATGAAGATTCTTAATCCATCATCTTTAACATCAACTTGTATTAAAGGGTGGTTAGTATACAATATTACCTTATTTTATGACTTCGACTAGTTTATGGCCGGTCGAGTAGGGTAGGGTGTGTTAATTGGAGTATTCTTAATCGGAATACACACTAATGCACCCCGAAACACAAGCTAGTTTTATTAGAGTTAGTAAGTACGGCTGCAAATGAATCTGTTTTGGAACAGCTTGAGTTGGACCTGGAAAAAGATTTGGTTTGTTCGAGCTCAAAACTCGATTCAAACATAAATTATATTCCAAACTCGATAGTTTTATCTAATCAAGCTCAAGTATTACTTGAAAGATCGATAATGAACACACAGAGACAAAGTTTTCGAGCTCTCATGCTCGTGCGAGTTTTCGAGCTTTCAAATGTTCGATTTTAAAATTTATATGCTCACGAGCCGAGTTCGAATCGAAATTTATTTTCTCTCGAGTCTGGGTCCAAGTTATACAGATCATGTCGAGCTCGAGCCGAGACATATTCATCCTTAACGAGCGGAGCTTTTGTAAGCTCTACTCGGTTCGAATTGTTTGCAACCATAGGTAAAGCTAAGCTTTTTAAATTGAAAGAGAAAATATTTTGGCAGACTAAAGTGTAATGCTAGTTTTAATTTTGACCCTTATGTGTATTTGCCATTAGTTTGTTAACAAATAAGAACGTTCGATATTTGCGACAGAAATAAAAGGGAACCTTATCATCATTATCAAGACAACATGTTATTGTACAACAATGTCGTCGTTCTCATCAGCTCTGTCACAGAGCTTCTTCTCCAGCAGCATCACAAAATCATCGCCACAAAGAAGAATCAGCCAACAATATCCATTCTCTTTCCGAGTAAAATCTAGCTCGGAACCACAACAGAAGCCAGCTGCTGAGCCTTCGAGCTCCAATGCCGCTGCTCAACCTGCCACCAAAGCAGCTCCCAAGCCAAGCAAACCTGTTTACTCAAGCAAGTATCACTTTCTAGAGTTTCACAATATTTTTATATATTTAATACTAGTATGTGTTTTCATTTGTATGATGAAATTCTTGATTATGCAGTGAAGAAAGGCCAGATTGTGAGAGTGGACAAGGAGAAGTATCTCAACAGTGTAAATGTGAGTCTGTGGTTATCTAGCTATTCGTATCTGTATACGTAGATTTATCCTGGCACTTCCGTAAAGGGCTGTTTTCGATCAGGCAGACACTTTATTGGCAAAACAGCCTAATATTATTGTGTTGAGGCTTTTGTTCCTTTATAGTTCATTTATAGGTTAATGGTTATAGATTAGAACATATTCATGTTCATGAACGTGTTATATTTAGCACAATCAGCATGAACATTCTGTTTGATGAGAAAGGCTTATATAGTATTAATCTTTATGAATTGATTCTTATTGTAATTTGTTTTCTTAGTATTTATCAGTAGGGCATCCACCTTATTACAAAGGTCTGGATTACATATATGAAGACCGAGGAGAGGTATGAATCATATGCATTCCGATCCCATTGTACAGTCTATAGGCCTTCGATCTATTTAGGCTTCCATTTGTTTTCCAATTCTCTTGACTCTGACATGTTGTCCTGTACTAGGTTCTGGATTTGCGTATATTTGATCAGACAGGCGAATATGCACTGGTATATGTTCATTACGAACTGTATTTCATAAATAGTTCTCTGCATAACTGATAACTAGTTGATCACTTTGGAAATCGACAGACTTTCTCTGCCATTGCCGTTTCTGTTTTCTCCAGAAGTACTAATCTAGCACCCTGGAACCCGTCTTTCTATCTCCCAATACTTCCAGTTAAAATTAGGCCGTCTCTTACTAACTTGAACAGAAAAACATGCAAGTTTTAAAAAGCTGGCTTGAATCCTACCATGAAATTGGATGGTTATTGTATCATGCTTTCCCTAGAAAACAAGCATACTACAGTTTCTTCTTTTACTAACTGTTCTAGCTTGGGGGTTTCAGATAGCATGGGTTGGAGTACCAACAGCACCGGCTTGGCTTCCAACAGACATGCTTATCAAGGTATATACTTGGTCTTTACAGTGTACACTAGATAAACTATCAAATGAATCCTGGTAAATATCTTTCTTCATATAATTGTATTCATTAATGACAGTAAGTAATTTGGCTACTTGCAGTCAGATAAGCTGGACTACGAGAGAATATAGTGCGAAAGCTCTGGAGGGCCATGGACTGATCATGTCGCATTTCCTGAGATAGAATTCATGCAGCATATAACAGCATAGATTGTGTAAATGCAACAAATCTGCAAGGTTTGCGATAGTGCCAAGTGAATCTTCCTACACAGAGGACTAAAATTATAATTATGTTGCCGAAAAACTGTTAAAGACAAAAAACAGTGGACCTGAAAGCACATAACGTTCATCTATTTCATAAAAACTTCACACCAACATCAATCACAAGAAGTGATGCAATAACAGCAGTCTATCCGTATAAGATACAATAAACAAACCATAGTTAAGGCAATAGAAATTATATGCAAAACAAATGAAGTTCAAGCACTTGCTACAACTTCCATAGCACTAGTTTCTTGATGTTCCTTGACAAACATAGAATTTACATCCATAGCCGAATGTCCAAATGACCCTGCTAAAAGCCCCACTGAGTGGAGAAAACAGAAGAAACTCATCTCGTTACTCTTCATGTTATACAAACCAATCGACAAATATGGGTTGCAAGCAAGCAATCAGTGAGAACTCACCGGGGTGCAGATGCCATCGAAGTTAGGAAATGCTTCTTGCATTATTTTCATATTGGTTTCCCTATTTACTGGACTTGGGTTCCTGATAAAGGGGTGATGAAGTAATTGGCATGCCAAAGGCCTTGCAGATGGTTCTCGACGCAAACACAGACTGATGAAATTTTTTGCATCAGTAGATAAGTGATAAGGAATCTCAGGCATCTCTGTGGAGTGCCCAATCTTGAGTATGGCTTCAACCTGCTAACTTGAAATACATATAAAAACTAGTGCTTTAATTGTATGTCACTTAGTTCAACCAGGCCTGATTATGTATGGATATAAGCATGTCTGACGGTCTGACCTCTTCATATTGGCTCCATGGAGGTTTTGAAGATGCCATTTCAATAACCGTGCAACCTAAACTCCAAATATCCACCGTATGACCATACCAGCTTGAGTTATTTACAACCTGGGGTAAGCAAAGACGCGGTTATGAACTGTCAAAAAGTTCAAATTCTCAGTGAGGTATTTGATACTGGTATATCTGATACAGAGAGACCAAAGAAAGAGACCTCAGGAGCCATCCAGTAAGAGCTTCCGTTGAAGGGTGTCATTTTGGTGCTGCTACAGGCCCTGATCTGAATTCAAAGAAATAATATTGCATTACGTAGAGTTTGTTGATGAACAAGTTTAGACTACGTGTTGAGTTTTACCATCCTGTTTTGTATTGAGAAACAAAGAGCTCATACTATATTACTATTAATTCACAAGTCAGGTCCACGATTCTAAAGCGTGTAACTGAGCAGGAATGATCTGTCGAGCTATTAGTAACAAGGTCAGGAAGATGATACGTACCTTCATCGCCATTCCAAACTCAGTAAATCTTATTTCACCATTCATATCTACTAAAATGTTTGCTCCTTTTATATCTCTGCATAAATGTGAAAGAAATTTAAGATGCCAGGATCTCTCATAATAAGGCAACATATAGTAGCTGTTCAATGAAAGGGGCCACCTGTGCACTATGTTCTGTCCGAATAAATAAGCAAGGCAACTGAGTATCTGCAGAGTGTAGTTTTGGATAACTGGTTCTACAAATGCTCCGTATTCTTGCAGTAACTTGTGGATGGAAACTCCACGAACACACTCAAAATAAGCTGATAGCCCTTCTGGAATCTTGAACAAAAATTTTATAAGGCAAGTTTTGTTCAAAGGTGATACAAATCTAAGTAGGCTAAATGATACTCCAAGGACAAGCATGTGCATATACTATCAAACTAGAATTTAATTCATTTAAGTAGAAAACAAAAATAAAATTGTAGGCGTACCAGTTCACTTCCGTAGTAGCGAACAATGTTTGCATGTGAAAGATCAGCTAACAAGTTTATTTCCTAATAGAGTAATGAAAATGTGTCATGAACACTGAATCCAGATTAGAAAGAAAAGCAATGTGAGATTGTGCAAGATAATCTGGATGACCTGGCTTAGTTGCGCGAGACTTTCTCTTGATGGCTGTTCATCGTCAGCAGAAACTTTAAATTCTTTAATCACGCACATTAATCCCCCGTGCTCAATGCCATTAGGAAGGTCACTGGTAAAAATACACCAGAGATGAGGATTTATGTAGTACTAGAGTGAGAACTAATAAAAGTCACCACAACTTCTCCTAATGTCTCGCATAGATGACAGAACCTGATCATCACCTGTTGACACCAAGGTACACGTTAGCGAAAGTGCCTTTTCCAAGAAGCTTCACTTTCTTCCATTTGGGAGGATTGCTACTTGAGCTTTCAGCAAGTTTTCCTTCAACAGGGTTTTGTATCACCGGAACGTGACCCCTTCTCCTATAAACATTCAAAGCTCTAGTTGTAAATTGTAATGCATATAAGGATAAATCATAAATAATAGGGATGTAATAATTCCAGCAGAATCAAATCAACTAGTACTACATTGTCATCCGATGCTTAGATTTTAAGATTTGGTCCACTATCTGAATTGTAGCTAGATTTATCTGATCTAGACCAACAGCTTTCATGCGAAAATACAAAATATATGTCTTTGAATACGTGTTAAAATGTTCTTAATAGACGAATTATACATCATATAAAATTGATGATTTTATAATTTATACACTAGTACTAAACGATCAGTAGATTGATTTGATATAAACCAATCACGTCTTTGGAGAACGTAGGCAACATGGAAATCGTTGGGCGTTGGCAGTCCACTAAAAAAGGGATATATGGAAAGAAAATAACAAAAAAAAAAAAAAAAACCTTGAAGTACTAGCATCTGGAAATGAAGCAGCGGAGGACTTAGTATCATCAGGTGTGGGCAAAGGGTAACTTCTATGAGCTAAATCAAGCTCGGGAATACGAGCTGACCTGTGACTAGTGCCAGGTATATGAAGCTTGCTCTGATCATTTCCTGTCAGTTTCTTCATCTTCTCATGTTCTGATGAATCTGTCCGACTGCCACGACCTTTTTGTTTTCCCCAGCAAGCTAGCATTTCTATTTACTTTTGCACTTGTATGTATGTATTGATTAAATTAGTTCTCTCTGACTATCCCTGTCTGCTACTAGCTCACATCTGTGTATCCATTCAAGAAGTAAAGAAACTGACCACCAAAAGAGGATTTTCTAATTAACTGATCAAAGTCATACATGCCATAAATATGTCAGACAGAATGTTAGCTGACAACTTTAGATGACCAATTGACTGATGAATTAGTACTAAGCAGCCAGATAAACTTGACTATGATAGAAAATCTCATACAAATGTTTATTATGTATAGTTGTGTAGTTTTATAGCCAATATACTAATAACCTCTATTAGATTACAATGTCTTAGTTCAACAGTGGATTTTACGTGTCTAAAAGATCACGTGCATCTGCATCCTTCGCATTAATCATCCGTACGGAACCGGATTCAAAAGTATATCGAAAACATATTGTCTAAGATTGTAAATAAGTTCTTGTCAGATATGTTCTCCAAGCCATCCCTGCTTATCCCTGCTTATGCCATCTGTTTCAAGGTTCAAACAGACATGATTTCAAGGTAAACTATGCACTTTGATCTGGTCTATGCAGTGGACAATAACTGATCTAGCAAGTAGTAGTAGTATCTTTCTTCATGTCTTTTGGTGACAAATTCATAGTATGGCTAATCACAGTTGGATAAGCTTGACTATTAGAAAAGTCTGAAGCATGTATGCTACATCAAGATTCAAGGACAGAATTATAGAGCATTGATTGATTGGCTCAGTTCCTCTGTGAATTTTGACAAATCTAAGCAATTATATGCCAGAAATGTTAGGTGTAGAGATGATATTGAACATATTACCATGGTCAATAAAACCATCGAATACGCAATACAACAGTGCAAGATGAAATGAAGGCATCTTTGATTCTCAAAACTTTTTATAAGGGATACAAATGAAAACAATGTAGCTTATAAGGTCTGTGTATTACTCTGTAACTTAATCGCTAGCACACAGGACGTAGCTATAAAGCATTCATGGCTAACTCTATTTACAAGGATATCAAGCAAAACCTACTGATTCAATTCCTATCTAAAACTCCTCAGATCTCTTGAGGAAGTAATTATCAACTCTTTACTGTTCCACAGACATGTAATATTGTCATTCAATGCTTTTATGCAATTGTGCTTTTCTTCTATTTTCCAAGAAAGCAGCATTCCGGGAGTAGTAAATTTTCAACTATAAAAGAACCGTTCTATTTCTGACTGGAGATCTAGAAGGTGCTCGATATTGTGGGATTTCAAGGCATGGATCAAGTGTACTTCTTGAGTTGAGCCCTGATGGAAATACCAACTGATCATTATAATTACGGCTGCTCTGTACGGAAGAAGGGTAGTAGCGGGGATGCTGCGGAGTGAGGAAAAAGCTATTGGTATCTCCACTTTGTCGTGTAGGAGATACAGGCAATGACGACATTGTTCTTGAGTTATCTCTGCAGACATGATAGGAAAAGTAATTATAAGTTTGTAATGCAAAGTGATGAAGACTGAAGTAAAAAAAAACACGCGCCTAAAACAATTGACCCAAATGTCAATACCTTGGGCTCAATAGAGTCCTCGGCAGAGTTGATCTCGAAGCATCGTCTATAGGACTGGAATTTGTTCTGTTGGACCGCATCTCCAAAGCAGTCTGAGATGTACATCGTCAAAAAGATTAGGCACATGTGCGTGAATTTTAGTTAAACTACTATACATTTTGTTTCCTACGCATTGCACTCATTCACGTTTTACAAATTTCAAATATATTGTAAAACACCAATTGAAAATCATAATAATTTTGTCACTGCTTCTAATTAACAATTCAGCATTTTGAATAAGATATCACTATGAAGAACGGTTTTTCATCTTATCAACAGGAAATACTTCCAAATCCCCGTAAAGGAAAATAAATCTAACGGATGAGTTGATCAGGAAGACCCAGCAAGATATATAGCCAAATCAACTTCAGCTCATCAGGAGTCAAAGAACCAACTTTATTAACAAATGAACCACAATGATAGAAGTAACACCCAAAAGGCCAAAAGAACCTGTAAATAGGTGCATGACCTGGTTCCAAAAATCTCAGAGAACTTACTGGAGTGCGGCTTCCATCAAAGCTACGCGGAAATGCTTCTCGTGTTACATTGACATTGGTTGCCCTGATTGCTTGGTTTCTGACAAAGGGGTGGCCAAGTAATTGTGATGCTGAGGGTCTAGCGTTTGGGTCCCGCTGCAAACACAGCCTGATAAAACTTTTTGCATCACTAGATAGGTAATCAGGTATCTCAGGCATATCTTTGCTGTTCCCAATTTTAAATATAGCAGCAACCTGTAGGAGAACCATATTATCAATACCATAGCCCAATCGTCTAAGGAGTCCAATGAGTATAAAAATGTCTAACCCCTTCGTATTGGCTCCAAGGAGGTTTTGAAGATGCCATTTCTATAATGGTGCAACCTAAACTCCAAATATCCACGGCAAGGCTGTACCCACTTGAGTTCATTACGACCTGGGGGAAACAAAGACGCCTTTAAAGTTATATAGAGTTAACTTCCTCAAAGATGTAGTAGATACAAGTAATGCAAGATGAAGAGACCTCAGGAGCCATCCAATAAGGACTTCCTTTAAAGGACAGCATCGTAGAGGCGGCAGCACTCTGGATGGGAAAAAACAAACAACGAAAGCTCAGTTAAAATCAATAGTAAGCATGCTTTTCCTAAAGTACGACATCATGTATCTATAAATAGATATGGAAATCTAAATAACTAAGAAACAGAAATTCCATAGCTACTTGGTGCTTCTTTGAAGATAATAGTGAACAAGTGAACTTTCTTTTTTATTTTCCCTGTCTTTGGTTAGATGATTATTAGTAGTATTTAGTGGTACTTTTTTTTTTTGGAGAAGGCATACTTGAGAACATAAAATTATATTGTTTCACTTTTCAAGGAGTTTTCAAATACGATGTTTCTCGCATATCCTAGGCTCAGTATACAAGTTGGCAAACCATCTTTATCGAAATGCTTTTTCAAGGGGTTAGGCTATTAGAGAAGGAGTTTTTAAGTACGATGTTTCTCGCATATCCTAGGCTCAGTTTACAAGTTGGCAAACCATATTTATCGAAATGCTTTTTTAAGGGGTTGGGCTATTAGAGCTAAGCATCAACTACATTATGGTGGTATCGGGATGCACAGGGCACGATCTAAAGCTCACAAGTTGAGCAATTATCTTGGACAATAACTAAGTTGACAAAACATGGACTCTGGTGAAGGCATTTTGAGGCGACGAGGGCCCAAACTTAACGTGGAGTAAAATAATTTATGCATTTTATCGTAAGGTCAGAGATCTATACTTCTAAAGTTTAATGACTAGGAATCCATTGTTATTGAGATATATAAATTAAATCAAGGTAGATGATACATACATGCTTTGCCATGCCAAAGTCAGCAAGCTTTACTTCACCATTGGGATCTACTAATATATTAGCACCTTTGATATCTCTGCAGAAAGGTAAAAAAATAAAGATGTCAGGATACAACATAGAGAGATGATGCAATTATGCAATAGAGATAAAGGGATGCACCTATGCACTGTATTTAATCCATGTAAGTAGGCAAGCCCACAAAGTATCTGCCGAGTGTAATTCTGAACAACCGGTTCTCCAAATGCTCCATATTCTTGCAATAACTTATGGATAGAACCTCCAGAAACATACTCCAAATAAACTGAAAGTCTTTCTTCATTCTGGAAAGAAGCAAAACATGGTTACAGCAGGGTGCAGGCTTGTAACTAATCATATTTTTAGATTTAATCTCAACAGCCTGCGTGAATCAAAATAGCTTAAAGAATGCAAAATTACATAATACTCCCTCCGCCCCGCTACTCTAGTCCCATTTTCCTTTATGGTTGTCCCGTTAATATTGTCTCATACCGAAAATAGCAAAAAAGTAAACCCCACTAACCACTTTTCGTCTTACTTTATAATCTACCTCTCATACCATTTCCATTCTTTATCATTTCTCTCTCCAATATCTCGTACTTTTTCCATACTTTATCATTAATCTCTCATACAACAAACAATAAACTATTAGTTGTCTTTAAAACAGTGCCGAAAAGAAAGGGGTCAAGCTTAGCGGGACGGAGGGAGTATGGCATATAGACTCTGCAGTGGTGGATTAATGTAAAATAATACTCAACCATAATCCATACCAGGTCACTTCCGTAATACTGCACAATGTTCGCATGTGAAAGCCGACTTAACAAGGTTATCTCCTGTTAAAATAGCCAAATGTGTCACATAGAGATAGATATAATTGCCAAACTTTCCACTCAATAAATCCAGGATTGTGTGAGGACCTGGTTCAATTGCTTGAGACTTTCTCTTGATGACTGCTCATCGGAGATAACTTTAACTTCTTTAATTGCACACATTTGCCCATTCTCACTGCATACAAGGTGAGAGCATCAATACATGTACAAAAAACAGTACAAACTAAACACTGTGAATTATTCAAACAACACGAGAAATTCTGTTTTGTCTTTTTTAGTTTATGCACAAGACCTAATCACCTGTTAAAACCAAGGTAAACATGACCAAATGATCCTCTTCCAAGAAGCTTCCCTTTCCTCCATTTTGGACCATTACTACTAGATCCATCACATCTCCCGGGACTTCTTGGAGACACCAATACAGAAGAAGGGCTTGGTGGAAGTGGCAGCCTATGACATTCGCCCCTGCCATCTTCCAGTTTTCCAGTTGGAGAATCCAAATTAACACCACCAACCCGCCCGCGAAGCGGTGATGAGTTTGGCGGTGTATTCTGTGCTCCCCTTCCAGGACTCCGTAGCAATGGACTTAACGTACGGCCTCTGCGAATCACCCTAAAACATTAGCTGCACTGCCGTATAAGCAAGGATAACTAAAAGTCTAAAATAAGCTTCGAAGCAGAGAAAAAAAAACAGGAGCAATCTGCCACAAGTATGAAGTCACCTGAATTGTAATTGCTAGTCAAGTAATCAAATGAGTTTCAGTTTTGCAATACTGAATGCAAATGAAAAAAGTCAACTCTAGTTCATACCAATTTGATACAGAACATTATGTAGAAATCGAAACCAATTCTTCAATAAACAAACTAAATAAGCCATAAAACTCTCAACAGATCAACCAAGCACAAAACATTAAAGAACACACTTTTTTTGAACAAGCAAAAGGTATCAAATTGAACACACCGACCTAAGAAAAACCCAGAAAATGAAAAAACAGACTAACCTAGAAGAAGGAAAGTGAGGAGAGGTATGTTCTTCCGAGGATCCGGAAGAGCTGACACTAGAAACGGAGCCTGCCCCGGATCCATGACCCTGACCATTATTCGATTGGTCCAAATTAGAAGGTGAGGGTGTGGGTAAAGGGTGACTATAAGAAGAAGCAGAACCAAACCCGGAAAACCCAGCACCAGAAGTACTATTTCTTGGAGAAACTCTAATTTCGTCAAAGCTCTTAGCTTTTTTCTCATTTTCCTTGAGTTTCTTCGGTTTCTCATTCTTCACCGACGAACATTTCGGAGACCTGTCAGCATCTTTGCTCCGGTCTGTCTTCTTACCCCACCAAGATGGCATCTTTCTCCTTATTCCGAGCAAAACAATCCTAAACTATGATTCCGGCATACAATCCAGGCAAAAAGGGAAAGATCGAATTGGGATTAGAGTTAAATATAAAGGGGATTGGTGGATGAAGAAAAGTCGAAGAAGAGAGGACCTTGATTGATTAGAAAAGGAAAAGAATTTTCTTGAAAATGGATGCTACTGTAATAAATAAAAGAGAGTGCATTATAGAGAGACGGACAGATACATACATAATCAATTCAATACTGATGATGATACAATACAAAACTACAAAACTAGAAAATTACAAATGGAAAAGAACTGGAAGAAGAGCAAGTGGGAGTAAAGTAAGAATCACTCTTGAATTTGTTGTTTAGCGTGACTGCGTGTTTTAGTTGGGAGAGGAAAAGGAGATGGGTGGGCCAAAAGGAAGGTTTAGAGAGAGAGAGATTAACAGCTAAGAGAAGATAATTAGCAGCTAAGCCAGTTTGGATTGGAGGAGTTAGGACGGCAGCCAGCCGGTAGTTGGATTTGGATGGATTAATAGCAAATGCGTGGCACCATGTCTTAATCTTTCTTCTTTTCATGCATCATCTGCTTTACTGGTAGGAAGGAGACTATTTTATTCATTCTTTTCTTCTTTCTGTATTGCTCAAGTGAGAAGAAGAAGATTAATGTGTCCTACCGGTTTTATTAGGTCGGAGTAACTTTTGCTGGTAAGATTTTCAGTCAACGATCATTCATTGTTTCATACTATCTTCCCGGATGTTACCCTACAGACTAACACCATTTATATTTCGCACATTTTATGAGACATTTTGTCCTAAGATCGATAAAAAAACAAACACACTTTTAAGCTCAAGTTTTTATGGATAGTATTCATCAAAATACAGGTGTACATTGTCGACATGTGTAACGTTCTAAATCTCTTTATTCTCTCTAACTCCATACGCTACATCTTGTGTCCTTGAGGATATGGATTCTATTTGGATTGATCAATTACATGGGTGGACCCCACAATTTGAAGTTCGAGATACAGTCATACAGAGGGTGTTTGGTTGCAATACTGTTAATATCAATGTTGATATAACAATGACAGACTAATACTTAAAAACAAACAGAAACACAACGGAATAAATAACAAAGCACATAGATTATTTTCTAACAGGTGTATGAATATACCCACTTAACCATAGGCAAATATCTACCATGTGAAAGATGATCTATACAAACTAGATATAAAAGTTTCACGAGATGAAAACTTGAACTGCCAAAAATAATCACATAATTAGTATCACCTATTATATTGCTATTGACCTAGGCAACTCTAGAAAAACGAGATCACACACCCGATCCAACAATAGCAACAAAGACTAGCAAATACGGTTCATAATAATATAGAGGATGATTAATATGATTTTATTATTGCTCTATACTTGCTTGCTTTGTTCTGGTATTGATCTTGTATGTATAAATCGTTAATGATAAGTAGATCAAGAAGTCTTGAGAGATCTTATTGTTTATCCTTATTTTCAAGAGTCCAAGTATAGCTTTACTTCCAAGAGTCCAAGCACAAATACTTCAAAGAGTCCAATCTTCCAGAGTATCCTCTAACTTTCCAACTCTAGTAGCCTTCCAGACCGTCTGAGGTGTTTCCCATTCAGACACAAACAACTAAAACGTGGAACTAAGTAATGTTAGTGTGAATACAAAGTACACATGAACTGCTAAGTACAGTGTTGATAAAACATTGTAAAAACGTGCACTTCCGAAGGTCATTGGAAGAAGGTAATTGATAGATAATTCAAAATGGGTTGAAACAAGGCAATCGTTAGCTAATTGGATCAAATACATTGTTTTGTTGCAATATGAAACATACTCCCCAATGTAAGATCTGCCGTTGATCAAGCACTAGCAGACATATAAATGATGTGTAGTTTAGCTAATTGTCCAGGTTCAGCTCCATATAATCTTTATTTCAAGAGGTGTCGTTATCAATTTCTACCATTCGGGGACTTCGTCAATTTACTTTCCATTAGAAGCCTTTTGATTTGTCGAGAATAAAATAATATTTGGAGTAGTTCTTATCTGATTTAAGTGAAATTAGTTACTCGCCGGCCTAAAAGTTATGTAAAAATGATCAAAAGTTTGAGACAATTCCAATGTGAAATATGAAAAGAGAGCTGACACTTTCAATTTAAGTGCACTGAGTCTGAACTCAGGAAAGTTTTATTTCACTATAGCATTCTACCACACTCAAAGTTGGGAAAAAAATATTTGCACCCTCTGAATTTTATTCATGGAAATGTATCTGAAGTTAAAGGCTTCGCATGCTATAAAGGAAATTGAGGGAAATGAAAAGAAAATGGGTGAAAATGTACATTTTCCATATTAATTGCAACGGAAAATGATAAAGTTGAAAAGTACAATGTAGGAAATTTTGGAAAACTTATAAAAGATAAAATGAATAAAAAGTCATATCTCTTTATATCATATATTGGGAAGAATACAAAAACTTATAAATTTTTCAAACATTATATTTTCTCAAAAAATGATTTCCATCAATCTTCATCTACACAAGTATACATAATGTATACAAACCATTTTACTCCCCACGTTCATTTAAACTCATTTATATCTTTGTTTTTGTTTTTCAAGTTCTACAATATATCGATGTATATAGTACTGCCTCCTTCACCATTCAAATTATATAAATGTACTATTTACCGACACTTTTAAAAAGTTTGTATAATTAAACAAACCAATTTAAATTACATTACCCTATTCAATCTAATTACAATATAATATTAAAAAATTATTCAATTCCTTTTCAACTTTTAATAATTAATTTGAAGTTCGGCTGAGTAAATTTAGTGTTTGCTTCTATATCATAAGTAGAACTGTTGAGTTGAGTTCCATCAAACATTCTCTATTTCTATTTTGGAAATTGAAATTTTAAAATGATGTTCATTTCTACTAGCTATAAGTTAGTGAAACTACAAAAACTATATTAGACTTGAATAATTACTGGGACGTGACTTACATTTGATAAATAAATTTAGAAGAAGTAAAATCGATCACGCCTAAAGGAGAATTTTGGAAGATAAATCCGATGAAAGCAAGGTTCACGTGTGCTATAAGACATAAGCCAAACACTATACCAAAGTTGACCCCAAGTTTTCCAGTGGTAGCTCAACTTAAAATTTGAATAACTAATCACTTTTCTAATTAAAAAGGTTAATTGTACTATCAACCCCAAGTCCCAAATTCTCAATTTCTTTTTTGTTGTTCCTCTTAACCTGGACTCTTCATACATTTAACTGGAAACACTCAATCTATTGTGCTTTATCAATCTCTGTGTTTTTATTTAACCTTATATTTTCGAATTACTCAATTTTAAAACTTATATCCAGTTTAATGAGAAATTGAATATGGAACATAGAAAGTAAAACGCCCCAAATTTTAACAAAGTTTAAGGGATTAAAAACGATAATCATACCAACAAGGTACAATTTTATTTTCGGGAACTTATCCACAATAACCTCAAAATTAAGCACGTTTGCTCTAAATAAATCTTAAAATTGGTGGACAACATGGAAGTATGTCGGTGCACGAACAAGGGAGGACAAAGTACGCGAAAAATGATATGTATTGGTACAGTGGGTAGCATATCAATGGGGGAGCAATTCAGGAATAACCGTACTGGCCTAAATGATCGGATCTCGATTAAATAGTGGTATATTCGTTATAAAAAGTGCGTCATGTACAAAGTAATTAAAAAAATAAAGTTTAAAGAATTTGACAATGTCAACCCCATAAATATTGTTATTTATAGTTATACATACAAAATAGTATTGGATGTTAATTTGGTGTACGTAGAACAGAAGATGACACACACTGAAACAAGACTGGAATTACAAGGAAATTTTATGAAGTCATCTAGAAATGACTGGCATCGTAAACAGTACGGATTCATTGCATCCAATTCTAATTTCTTCGCTCAAGTCACGATCCTACTTTACGACATGGTCAGGAAATACAATTTTAATCATTTCGATCGAATCTATGGAGATTTGCCACTTTTTATTTATGTTTCATCTAAACTTTACGATGCTCTCTCAGTCAATTTTGCATTAAAAAATCATAAATTCAAAGATTGAGGGAGGTTAACTACTATGTTGGAATACGTGTACCATGTTTGGCATTTGAAACTTTCTAATGAATAATGATGTTTGGCATTAAGGGAGTATCTGGCATCGTAATGCCGTGATTCTTACTCAATTTGACAACTTTTTAACTTGCTAAGAATCGTGTTTGGTGGAGATGAAATTTTCGGCATTAATCGGCAACTGGCCGATCCATATCATCCGGGTAGCATTGTGATTGGCTAATGGACCTGACGTGGCTAGGTTTTGGCATGCCATAATGCCTATGAGTTTGGGCCAGGCACAAGGAATTTGGGCTATGGCTTCAGCACGGTCCATTTTTATGTGGACCAGGAAACTTTTGGCATGGCATTAAACGGATTGGGTTAGATATTGGCAAAATGTTGGCATGAAGAATAACACCATAAACATACTAAACAGCCCCTTAACGAAATTAAGACCAGCTCCATCAATGGTGTGATGGCCATCAAATCCTACGCGGGCGTGATTGCGTGAAATCGATCATACCCGTCTGATGGCATCAAACAGAGCCAACAGAAGGGTTTGATCGATCATTTACCTTCTTTTTTATTTTTTATTTTCATTTAATTATTACACTTTCTTCTAGTCTTTTGTTTTGCTTTTGTTTCTTTCTCTTTTTTCTTTTCTTTTCATTTTTGATTTTGTAACTTTTCGCCTCAATTACTGTAACTTTTTTTCATCCCAGTAACTTTTTTATTTTTATTTGATGTTATTATAATAATTAACGATATTTAAAATAATATTAAGTATGAAGGTTTAAAAGAAATGAGAAAAGAATAGTGTAGTTTTCAAAGAAATGAAAAGGAAATTTGTGTATGAATATGATAGAGTTTGATTGTTGGGGATGAAGCCATACATAGTTTGGTTGTGTTTGATGTGAGTGAATGTTAACTTGTCTGAAGGAGATTGGGTTTGATTGTTGGAGGTGGTATAGTAAAAAAATGAATGTGTTTAGTATCGAATGCATCACTATTCTACTCAAATTATATTACTTTTTACTAAATTGAGTTGATCCTATAAATTCTTATACTTATGTAACATATCCAAATATATATACTAATAAACCCTATTAACATCAATATTAATTACTAAACGTAAAATTTCAAAACCTAACTCATATTAAAATGCTATCGTCGAATTGAGTTTTGTCAAAATTCAACTAGATTTTTGTTTTGCCAAAACTCAACTCGATTTGTGTTTTGCCAAAATTCAACTCAAATTTTGTCGGTACCTTATGGTGGAGCCCGACCTTTTACGCCGACGCAGTTACTTGTGTACTGATCTTCAGGTAATATAGACTTACATACCTACACATGTATTTTTCCGCGTATTTATCATGATCACGTGTACGTGCACGAGAACTTTCAAGTTATGTCACCACCCTAAAATCGCTCCACAACATTTTAACTTTATTTGCACTCGTGTATGTGCAGGTGCACTGAGAAATTCTGAGTAGGCCACTCTATCTCAATATTGCTTTAAAACACTGACACATCCGATTAAATGAAATACAAAGTCAGCTTAGCTATTCTATATACTATATTTATTTGGCGTTTTAAAACTCCACACCGCAAGAAGAATATGATTTGACTTTAACTTAAATAATACTCCCTCCGTTCCAAGAAATCTTTCCATTTTGACTTTAATCGGTCAACTGTCTTTGACTTTGACCGCGAATTATTAAATTTTCATTGTATGATTTTATTAAATTATTTACTATTATAGTTTAAGAGTAATTTGCACAAAAGTCGAAGACAAATGACCATAAAATAAGAAATGGAAAGATTTCTTTAATGCGAAAGACCATTACAATTCGTTTGGTATGGATTTGGCCCGTTCTAAAAATGGGTCGTTATCACTATTTTATTTCCAGAAGCTGGGTTTTAATTTTGGGCCAAAAGAACACTTTTGTGTGTTTGGCTTCCATTGGGCCGATTATTTGTCTGTTTGGTTCATTTGGCTTCCATTGGGCCGTTCAGTGTTTGGTAATGGGGTAAAGCGAACTTATGGCTAATCTTGGGCGAATTGCCTAATGCACCCTTACTATTCCACGAGAAATGTCCAATGTACCCTTTCGATTTATATTTGAAATAGGCAAAACTCCCTCACAATTTTTAGTGGCTATGATACATCAGGAAGTTTCTCTCCGTGTGAAAGCTATTTCTTTGGCTGTCTGCAGAAAGAAGGATGCATTCACCATTTACCTTCGGGAACTCATAGACCACTCCTACGAGCAAGGGCGTTACTCAACACACGGCTGTCTACATAGGAACCCTCCCAACCGCTGAGCACATAAGTGAACAACATGTCGGGATCACAAGCAGCAAGGACATTCCCTTCCTCCCACGGTAAGGGATTTGATCCTCCTTAGGGACCCTTACACGGACATGTGTTCCATCCAAGGCTCCTAGGCAGCCCTACAAATATAGGAACAAAGTTGTATTAACATTTAGAATTTAGCCAAAGCAACGACAACAGCAAAATGAACCTGGAATACTACATTACCTGAAAAGGCTGCCATCTCTCAGTTCCATAGTCATGGCTGATTGGCTTCGGACGAACAAGAAGGTCCTTGTGCAGACGGAGAATCGCATTCAAAACCTCATGGAAGTACTTACTAATGGTTTCACCGGATCGAATGAAGTCAAAGTGAATGACCCGGTTCTTATTGTTATGTGCAATTATTGATAAAAACATGCCAACCTGTTCTTTAACGGATACGTATCTCCCATCTGTTAACCCCCTGCAGTGTGGAGCACCTGGCAAAGCTTTGCAAAACAGTTCCTATCCATTCGTAGGTTATCAATACATGCTACATCTTCTTCTACAAACAGTCTAAAATTCATGTCCAACTAACTGTAGAGCCTGCAATACATATTGTACCGTGCCCTATTATGTGGTTCAACCAGATATAGGCGAAACTCCGACACATTAATCTCTGTTCCCAACATGCTAATCAACATTAAGAATTCCATCATGTTAACCACGTGTAACATCAGTACTAGAATTTGCTGCTCTCTTAAATCCATTCGTAACCCGTCCCTTAAACAAAGAACCAGCAAGACAAGTTCATCGCTAACATCGCAACAAAACAGCCAAAGCGAAAAACAATCACAAATGCATGAACATATGGATTACACTACTCTGCACATGTAGTTCACTTACCAAGTATAATTCATTAAGCTTCATCACGCTAAGGCAAACATTTTATATCCAAATCGCAAAACTAACAACATTCGAAAAATACAAAACAAGATTCCGCTACAATTATGTCATGATCGTGTCCTGAATTAGGAGAAACATACCTTAAGTGAAGTAATTCCGACTGCTATATTCAATTCGCGCACTTTTCTTTACTCTTCAGACCAGCCGTCGTTTTCCAGCTCGAAGAACACAAAAATAGAAACTTTCAGCTCCTTGTTGTATTAAACCTAGACGAGGGCAATTTAGACATTTATCAAAATGAACTACCTCGAACTAGGACGAACTGAAAACGGCTTATCCTACGTGGACTAAAGCCCAATCCATCGTCTAACCCAAAACCAACAAAAAATTGGTCCATAAAAAACGGGCCATTTCGTCCACCTCACCTTCAGCAACCCCAATCAAATCGCTGCCCGATTTATTATGGCCGGTCAGTTGGGCCACCATGGCCCAAGACTAAAACGAACCAAACAAAAAAATAGGCCAAAAATGCCCACAAAAGCCTGGTTTTGGTCATACCAAACAAACTGTTACAGTTTTGAGCAAATCACACGAATGAAGTGAGTGAATATATATAGCCTTGTCTTATCAGGAGTTACACTTTAACACTCACATCGAGATAGCTAAATGTGGTTGGAAGATGAGAGTTGGTCTATGTTGATCCACATTTCATGACCCCCTATGTACTTATTTCAGTTTAATCAAAACTTAACGTGATTTTTACGTGGTACTAAGGCACTGTTCTCTTCGTCTGAACAGAACTGAACTAAATTATAGTATAAAATATAACTAAGCAAAACTGAACTGAATTGAACTGAAATTAATGAATTTTTAGACGAAGAGAAGGCAATGTTCTCTTCGTCTGAACTGAACTGAAATTAATGAGTTTTCAGATAAAAAGAACAGAGCCTAAGTGATTTGGCGGTATGTATAAGGTACTGTATAGAAAATGTAGATCTTATGATAGCTAGCATTGGATCTTGCTTTTATTGGTAAATAACACAAATGTCCCTGGAGGGTAGATTACGGTTCATCACATACAGGGACCATCCCCAAATTTTAATTCAAATAGAGATCATCTGAGTTGCAACACTATATTAACACACGAATTGATGAGTTACAACATTATATTAACACATGACTCTCTAAATTACAACATTGTATTAACTCAGATTGGGTCTTTTTTTTGTAATACTTGGTGGCAAGGGTCTTTGTCTACAATTTTCAAAGTTCAAATAATAATTTTGTAATATTTTGGTCAAAATTTATGTTTCAAGGTTTTGAAATCAAGAATTTACTTTCCCTTTTTTCTTATTTTTTTCTCCAGATATATTGAGCAACTTGCAGTAAAATTTTGTGATTTGCAATCACTCCGCTCTTCTATCAGGGTTGAAAACACCGATTCTGTCCGCAGTCCGCACGCTCAAAGCAATTGGTAGGTGTATGCAAGTGTAGAATACATTGGATTTTGTTCTAATCTTTTTTTGTGTCAATACATTGGATCTTTTTCAAATCTTTTTTGTGTCAATACATTGGATTTTTTTCTAATATTTTTTTTGTCAATTCATATGTTATTTCATTTTCCATTCCTGTTGTAATTATGTCATCTAAGTAAAAAAATATGTTAGCATTAACAGATACCTAACATTGGTGATTTGATGATAATTAGCACAAGCATCAACTTAATTTTGGATTGGATTCTCAGGTTGCATTTTTTATTGAGCGGATTGATACGGCTGGAGTTGTGAGTAGGATGAGGGGGATTTCACTCTCTAAGTTTTGATAAAATTATTTTTACTTATGTTTTCTGATTACTTTTTTGCGAAATTACTATACAAAATGCCTGGTTATTCAAATGTTAGGAAAGACTACATCTTATGTGCGTTTAATATAAATTTATACGACCATCTATTCAAGAATTTTACATGATTTTTCCGAAATGTTTAAAAACCTTTTTTTAAAAAAATAATTCTATAGTATATTTTCCCTTTTTGCAGCCATGGGCCATTGGCTGTGCAATTGTGATCCTCCTAGCTCGTTAAATATGAAATTAAATTTACCCAAGGCAATGTGAATTGGTTTTGAATTCTATTCTCATTCTAATCGGAGCTCAGTTTAAGTTTTCCCTAAAATGGAGAAAAACAAATGCAGATGATTAGTCTTCTTTGTTTGTCTTATAGAAACACTCTATTGGACAACTAGTTAGAATGATTCTCACAAAAAAAAAAAAACACTAGTTAGAATGTTGCGTCTTGTAAATGATGTTCTCTGTTACTAAATACTTTACCACTCTGTTTTGAAGGTGAAATGCCTGACACTAGAGGTATAGGAGCAGGAATGGATACGCACTACTATCTTGAGATCAGATATATCTCTCATGTGAAGCTGGTAACTAGGGTAACGCTGATTTTCTTCTTCACTCAGTTGCTTGTGTTTGCTGCTTACTATCCTTCCTCCCCTTCGGAGAAGGTATGTCACTTTCGTGCATATTTCATTGTTGCGGCTACGGTTCCTGGAGGTCTCATCATCATCTTTATCTTCCTATTACTTCTTGAATCCAAAAGGATACTGGAGTACATAGACGAAATGCAAGTGCAGTACAAATGCATATGGAGATGGACACGGAGGTTTGCAATGGGCGTTTACATTACCGGATGCATTGCGCTACTTGGCCTTAATGTCTATGCTGGATGGACTTTTCCATGTTCAGATGCATGATATCTTCATCCAGTGCTGCTGGTCAAATTAATGGTTCTAAACACAAATAAATGTAACCCAACTCGTTCTCTACTGTCCTCACCATTCACAGTGAATGCAAGAATTCTAGTACTTAGTCCCGATTCTAGTTTACCACACAATTTTGCTTCATACGCAATCTTACCTAGGTGCTTAGAATGTCATCTTTCTATGAAAACTGGAAAAGGAATCGTTCCAAATGGCATATATAATGTTACACCTTTTACTAGGAGAACAAAATGCACGCAGACGGTTTGTCATTTGCCATGGCTGCAGTCCCCGTCCTAAAAGAGGCAATTCAACCACCTTACCATCAGAGATTTACAGGCACAGCTCTCTGATTACACTTACAAGTGACAACAAATCCTCTGTAAAGCTGAAAGGAGTTTCTCTTCGCTGTAAGATCAAGGTTAACAATAAAACAATGGTTGCAATCAGTAATACACACTTCCCTTTTTCAATTATCAATCCGCACCACCCTGCTAAAAGGGGACTCCTAAACATATGATACCAGATGACAAAAGAGACCCTTCAGATAGGACACCCATCCTCTACTCAACTCATACATAAGGTTTGTTATGTCATCTGGCCAAATCTCTGAAATAAAGCTGAAAGGACACCCATTCGATTCAATTTTGGTAGATAAAGCTCTGAAATAATTAAGCTGAGAGTCGGAAAGTTCAAGTGCCAGTTTTCTGTTATCAATCTGAACATAACACATAGCAGATTCAAAAAACATGCAAAATTATGGCAGACACAACTAAAAACAGCACCCTTAAGAGGCATGGGTATGGGTGTGCTCCTCCTCAGCAGCAGCTTCAAATGTTTCACCAGCGACAAGTTCAGGGACATCATCATCGTCGTCCTCTGCTGTCACGGTAGCACCAGCACCAGTGGCAGGTGCCTGTTTCTGGAACTGTTCTGCCAGTTTCTTCAAATTCTCCAAGTTATCAGGACCTGAAATATATTACAATAAAGCTTCTGAGCCAAGTGTTTAGCAAAAAAAATTAAGCTACAGGAACACAAGTGAGTCATAACTACTTACCTAATTGGTGGATGATTTGGGGAAGAATGTCTTGCAATTCTGACGAAATAAAAAGGAAAGGACAAGCATATCAATATGGATGTAAATGAAACCCAGCACGAATAAAAAATGAATGATTACATTAATACAGAATTGCCAATGTACTTTGAACAAAAGATCAACAACCCCAACCACAAAATAAAACTTCCCACTGATTCATTTTCACAAATTGCACACAAAAATATTTCTGGAGGGAAATCAATAAGGTTAATAGTTTGGATAAGAGTTAAAACAGAGAAGGGAACATACTCTTGGTCTGGGGAGTGCCACTAACAACCCAAGTGTTGGCAGCAATAGATGCTTGAACTGCAGAATCAAAGAAACACCAGCAGTAAAATTAGATGTTGTAGATTCTAAACAGTAAGCCTGTTGGGTAAAACTGAAATTCAGGTCATGTAACACACACCCTTAGGGTTGGTGAACTGGATGACCACATCCTCCTTGAAAATATTGACTTCTTCAATTGCAGGTATGGCATTCACTCCGATTCTCTTCAAGGTGCTTTGCAGTCTTTTGTCATCAGTTGTAGTTGTCTTATGGACGGCCTTCTTCTTTCTGCAAATGGAGGAAGATTCCCATTAAGTAGCATATACGAAGAGCAAACAGCTCAGAAATTATAAGATCCTTCACTGCACTGTGATGTCTTGCCATCTCTATAACTGCATTGTGAATTTGTAGGGTCCTGCTCCTCATAGAAAAATAAGTGTTAAGTGACAGCAAATCATACCTTCTCATGGTCCCCTTCCCACCAGTCCGGACTGATCCGGCCATCTTCTTCAACTTTTCTACATTCATCTGTGTAGTTGGAAAGCAAAGACAGTTATAAAATAGTGCCAGACAATTTCATGTTTCTTACAAGCTAATTTCCTGATGCTGGCAAGAGAAATATATACGACCGCCAAAAACCAGAACCAGCCCAATACTGGTTGAAGTCTTCTTACCCGGCCAACGAGACAATAAGGATAAACTATGCCACGATTGTCAAATAATCAGACATGATAAAACATCAGGAAAAACGCTATTATTCTCGAGCTTTTTTAGAACATTTCCAAATATTTCAAGTAGTACAGACTACAGAAAAGCAAAGGATGATAAGATCTTATGAAGTGCCCAACTCAACTTCCTGAATCATTATACTCCATCAATCATCATATCACACGTAGTACAAAACACTAGTTTGGCACATAAGTCAAGTTCAAATTCCTAGCCATACTCCAATCATTTGGCAACAGATATGTATTGGCTTAGCTAAAATAATCAGCATTCAGATTTCAGTGTCCCAAAGATAAAACAGAAATAACTACAGAATCAGTGACAACAAACATCATTTCCCGCTTTTGTTTCCCCCAAATGTGAGTCTAATAATCAAGCAAACTTCACAACTATAGATTAGCAAAACCAACTTCAACTCAAATTTCCTACCAAACACACAAAAACAAAACCCTACTCCAAAATGAATCACACATCGACGAAAATGTCAAAACCCTAAGGCAGAAATTGAGCACGACAACCTAAACACAGAGCACCAGTATTCACAACAAAAAAATCCAAAAATCATATCCACGGATCTAATATCGAACAATCCACAAAGTATTCGAACTAATCGATTGATAGTTGATACTCATAAACAGCAAAAAATAAAAATATAGAAAAAAAGGACCAAAAAAAGCAAATATGAAATGAATTAGGTATGCAGATTTAATGAGAGGAAATCAAGAGTTCAATGAAAGCAATGAATTACCTTTGCGAACTGTGAGAGAGAGAAGTAAACGAGAGAGCTGAGGGTCGAAGAGAGTGGATAACAAATAAAAACCCTACTGTAATCGTCGTCTTTTAGTACACACGGGTATCCGAGGGTAGTTTAGTCATGGCCGCTAGTCTCGGGGGAATTTACGTCCACTTGACTTTCTTGTTGTGTTTGTGCCCCAAGTTTCTGTGATAATTGCATTGACGCCCACATTGTTTTGCAATGCACCAACCTCTCACATATATTACTACTTCCTAAACAACTTTGCTCCGTGCTCAGGTCGGAGCCAAAATTTAAGTTCGGGATAAAATTATTATGATATTATTTCTGAGATCAAAGAGCAAAATCTAAATTTATCGAAAATAATACATGTACAAATACTATTATTTTACAATTTTTTAGGGCGACAGCCCCACTATGACCCCTCCTGACTCGGCCATTGTCCGTATGCATTGTCTCAAATATTATTTTACAAATTTTAATGAGACCGCCCAACCATGCCACCTCCAGGCCCACCCCTATATGTATGCCTTGTCTCCTTGTAGGCTGAGGCATAACCTTTTAGGTCGGATGGATATAAATGGTATCAGAACCCATTCCACTCCCAACTTGCAAGAGGTATAGTTGGTTGGTCTCGCTAAAATACAACATGGACGTTTTGCAAATTTAAGGGGTGTGAATGTAACACTCTAAAGTTCCATCTGCTTTAATTGATTGAAAATCCTACTCATACGAATAAGGTGCAACTTTTTTCCTTTTACTGAATGAATCTATAATAACTCCATAATTAAGCATGCTTACTCTGGACACATATCGGATTGGTGATCCAAAAGGCTTCCTGATACGCGGACGAGTGATAATAGGGTGGACGGAAAAGGATGGATTGGTTTGCGGGTAAACATATATCACCACGGAGAGCAGTCCATAAGTGACCACACCGGCCCATATGATCAAACTTCGGACCACAAGAAAACGGATCACTACTAAATATCTCATGGGTTGCATGTAAACTCCTAAAATAAAAGTATCAACAATTAAAATTTATTAAATCGATAACAATGTTTGCTACGCATAGAGAAATCATGTTATATTATAAAAGATTGTGCATTGATTTCATTGTTTCTTAATATAAACTCGATTAGTTTAAATAGGGCGAATTACATATGGACCCCCTGTTAGATTTCGTAATTACAAATAGGTACCCGTTAGTGTAACAATAACATGTGAGTCCAGTTAGATAAAAATCAATTAGATATAAGCCCACGAATTTGACTTTTGACGATTTAAAAGCTGGAAAACTCATTTACCCCTCGCCAATTATCTTTTTTCCGAACGAATGGCCAAATTTTAAGTTATCGATGTCACGTGCCATGCACGTGTGGACTTATATGTAATTAGAACTGAACTTGTATATACTTAAATGTAATTGATTTCTGACCGTTATTTTTTAAAAAAGTAGCCGTTGGATAGTTAAATGGAGGCTATTTATACACCAAAACTTGCCATTTTGTCTCCTTATTTCAGATTTTTTCACTACAAAATTATCTAATTCAATTATGGCTTCTAGCTCGAATGTTTCAAGTGATTATCCGGTAATTGGTGTCATTCACTATAAGTATATACGTGTTAATATATATAGAGAAAATTACATATGGTACCCCTTAAATTGACCCCCTAAACAGATTAGTCCCTTCTATTCGAACAATAACATATAGCCCCCTACAGTTGACCAAAACCTTTGTTCCTTTTCTCTCTCCTGCCATGTTGGATATTATTTGATGATATGTAAAAGAAAAGCAAAAAAGAAAATTTAATTAATTTATCAATTAAAGAAAGGACAAAATAAAAACAAACACAAACCCATCTTCTTCCTATTCTCTTCCCTTCCCTTCCTCCTCTTTTCTTCCCTTCTTCCACTTTTCTTCTTATTAGCTCCACCGGAACTAATCATACTTCACCGAGTTGTTCAACTCCGTGGGTCTCGCGATTCTGCCCGACATGGAGTCAGAATAGCCCAACACCGAGCGTGAATAGCTCAAATAGCTCGGTGTTGGAGTCATTGCTTCTATTTTGAGTCGTGAATAGCTCAAATGGAGTCAAAGAACTCCAACACCGGAGCTATTTACAGCTCCATTTCGGAGCTGTTCACAGCACCAAAATGGAGCTGCAACAACCACCATAATGGAGCTCTAAACAGCTCCTATTTTGAGCTTTCAAAGCTCCAAATCGGAGCTACACTGGTGGATATGAAGTTTGAAGATGTTGATTGTCATTTGGATCGTTTCATGGTTTCAGGGACTCAATTTGAAGTTTTGAAAACTCGTAACCCTCGCAATTGAG
Source organism: Plantago major (assembly GCA_026545765.1). Lineage (NCBI taxonomy): Eukaryota > Viridiplantae > Streptophyta > Magnoliopsida > Lamiales > Plantaginaceae > Plantago > Plantago major. Next base: position 24,647,778 of record CM048840.1, on the reverse strand, counting down.
AATTTTAAAAACCTAATTGCAAAATTAAAAAAGTTATAGGGACTGAATTGAACTTTTTATTTTTTTGGATAATAACTAGTTGGGTTTAAATAGTTTGTGTTCATTCAATTTGACCCCAAATACATCAACTCAATTGTTTCGAATTCACCTATTACATCAATGTCCCTTTATTTGTGTCTCTTAATTACAGACACGTCCAATGTCAGTTGGGGCAAAATAAAAGTGAAAAAAGAAAAGAAAAGCAAAATGAAAAGAAAATAGAGAATCAAAATAAAAGAAACTCAAAAATCAAATAAATCAATGGCATTTTCGTTATTATCATGAACTTCAGCTGACACATCAGCAAAAAGTAGATCTATGTCATCATCAAGTTTGACTTTTGGACCTATTTGTAATATCGGAATTTGATCAGTTCAATTTTTTGGATGTAACTGTTATTGTTTGAATAGAAGGAGTGAATCTGTTATTGACACCAATTTAAGGGGTACCAGACGAAATTTTCCCTAATATATATTACGTTGGCCGAGTATCGAGCACTATGTAGTGCATTTTATATATAATTATTGTTTCTAAATATCATTTTGTACAATAGCTTTTTCATGTATTTTGTTAAACAAATGTACATATTAGCATTTGAAAATCCTATTAGTATAGCATGTACTTAATTAAATAACAATAATAAAATAAATATTCTTTTAGAAAATAATTATTGATTTATAAGGGCCCTTAATTTAACTTGGATGCTCGTGAGCAAGCTTGAACATACATATACACGCTGAACGAAACACAAACATAGTTCAAGATGTATTCCTTAAAAAAGTTTATAAAAGAGAAGTACCGAATAATTCAAATAATTATTGTTGGAAATAAAAATTATTCCAACATTTAATATATATATATATATATATATATATATATATATATATATATATATATATATATATATATATATATATATATATATATATATATATAGAGAGAGAGAGAGAGAGAGAGAGATGTATATATGTATACACATAAATACGGATATACACGTATAAACATATGTGTATGTATATATACGTGTGTGTGTGTGGGGGGGGGGGGGGGGGGAATTAGAAAATGTTAGAAAATATTTAAAGCATGTTTGGTTTGTCTATAAATTAAAGCTGGTCAACAAAAATTTAGCTTTTTGGACCTGGATGTAATTGTTACACTAACGGTTACCCAAATGAGACAAGGGTATCTAACAGGGGGTAAATGTAATTTTCCATTTTAAATATAATAACTAATGTTGTCAATTTAAATATGCACCCTCGAGGCATTGCTCGAGCTCGTTGACAACCACGAGTAAACAAAGGGTTCAAGCTTGAGCTCGGTTAGGACTCGACAAAAATAATGAGCCTTAACAAGACTTAACGAGCCTTATACATTAAAAATATTGAAAATAAGTATAACAAATATAAATTTATTAAAATAACGAGCTTTATCGAGTCGAGTCAGGCTCGGTTCGTTAGATAAACGAGTAAAAAATGAGACTTGAACTCGGCTCGTTTACCTTATCGAGCAAGCCAAGCTCGACCTTAACGAGTCGAGCCCTTGTTAAGGCTCAACTCGGGTAATAACTCTATCTCTATCCATCTGATAGAGTGTAATAGAACTATGGAAGAAAGGACTAATGAAAAGAAAGCATTGACCTTTTTTTTTTTTTTTTTTTTTTTTTGTAATGAAAGACGTTCAAGTCCTTAGACTAAATCAAAGTTAAAAAATGATATATACAACTTGGGTCGGGGGAGAATCCCAAAGGACTTTTCCAACCGTACCCGAACTAGCTAATTTTGTAAGCTTATCCGCAACTAAATTCGCACTTCTACGGGACCATTTCAACTTAATGGACCAAGGCATATGCACTAACTTTTGACAATCATCCAGAAGCTGAGCCACAGATAGCTCCAATGGCGCTACTTCGCCAATCATCATTTTGTATCCTTCTAGTGAATCTAATTCAGCTTCAATTCTCTCATATCTTCTATCCCAAGCCTCTTCCAGACCCAACTTCAGCGCCCTCTGCTCCGCCTCCAAGACGGTCGGTGATTGAATCGGCTCCGAGAATCCCCAAATCCAGCTACCATTGGCGTAATGCAGTACTCCACCTGCTCCGCCTTTGTTTGTTGAGGTAATGACACTCCCATCAATTTTACCCATCCTTCTTCTGGTTTTTTTCCATTTCTCTTTGTCGATCTTTCTGTTCCTTTTTCGCAAGTGGATATGCATATCTGAGCTCAGTTGCTTGATCTTGAAAATCAGATCTTCAATTCTTTCATAATTTCCTTTGAAAACGAAATGACTCCTCGCTTTCCAGATGTTCCAGATTCCAGCAATGAAGATAAGACGCCATGGTACTTCGTTAATTTCTGCACAACTATAGTTGACCTTTGTGATATTCCATTCAAGCCAAAATGCTTCTGACATTGTGAGAAATTCAACTAGTTTGTCTGGAGGTATTAGCCTCCTCCAGATTTTATCTGCTGGACAATTACGCAGGGTATGGGTAACTGTTTCGTCCATACTTGGACAAAGAGGGCACTTGGCTGTATCCACAATCTTTCGAATTTTTCGCATATGGTTAGTAGCTAGTCGTCCCTGGGCAACTAGCCACATAAAATGTTGTAGTTTATTACTACATTGCACATTCAAGACCCCGTTCCACTTCCTGTTGGGCGTCGCCTGGTCGTCAGAATTAAATCGAAGAGCCTTATATGCGGATTGACACGTGAACACCCCATTTGCTGTTTCATTCCAGATTATGTCATCGGCACAATCACTAAGTACCAAATGAAAGCCAGTGATTTCTACCAAAAGATCATGAGGGATATCTGTTTGTATGTAATCCAGTACCCAGGTTCCTTCCGTATGGAACAGGTCTGCCACTTTTAGATGCCTTTCCTCCTCCAGAATCTGTACACCTCTGTCTCCGAGTGCTCCACTTCCCAACCAGTTATCAAACCAGAATGAGGTAGTTTTTCCATCCCCTACTTTCCACCTGAGAAAAGGTTTAATAAGCTCCACACACCTTAATACTCCTTTCCAAGTTGCACTATCACTTGGTTTAATTTTACAGTCTAGCAAAGGCTTTGATTTGAGATATTTTGTTTGGACAGGTGACTGCCACATTGTGTTCTCTTTTTTCAATATTTTCCAGGCAAGTTTTGCTAACAGAGATTCATTACTTTCACGTGCAGAATGCCCAACCCTCCTCTATCTTTCGGAAGAATCACTTTTTACCAACCGACTAGATGCATTTTCCTCTTCGCTGGATCAGTAGACCAGAGGAAGTCTCTGTTCAATCTATCCAACTTATCACATACATATTTGGGAAGCCAACTCGATTGCATCGAATATATAGGAATTGCCGACGATACTGATTTGATTAAAGTCGATCTACCTACAAGATATAAGAACTTGTGTTTCCAACCATTCATCTTTGCAAGAATTCTATGAAAAGTGTCTGCATACACTTGTCTATCAACTCTTCCATGAGTAAGGTAGATACCAATATATTTTTCCAAATTAGTTGTTTAGTCGAAACCAAGTATATCACTTATTGCTCTCTTCAGACTCGCCCCACCTGTTTTCGAGAAGAATACTTTCGACTTCGCAGCATTGAGTTTTAATCCCGAAGCCTTGCAAAATTTATCCATAACTCTGCGAATAGTACGAGCAGTTGAAGTAGTCGCTTTTCCCAATAAAACCAAATCATCGACGAAGAATAAATGTGAAATCTTGGGACCTGCTCTACACGGCACCACTGGATTCCATCTTTTCCTATCAACAGCTTCATTTATCAGGTACGACAGACGTTCCACGCATAGTACAAATAAATATTGTGATAAGGGATCCCCTTGTTGGAGTCCACATGAGTGTTTAAACGCTTCCAAAGGTTCTCCATTCCATAAGATTTTTGTCGATGCACTCCTTATGCAAAACATGATTAATTTAATCAAACTCGCAGGGAACTTAAATGCAACAATAGCATCTTCCAAAATCTCCAATTTACCTTGTCGTAAGCTTTCTCAAGGTCAAGTTTCATCACCATACAACCTACTTGTTTTTCTTTTTTGTTCGTAGAGAATGGAGAATCTCCTGGAGGACAAATATACTATCCTGAGTGCTCCTTCCCTTGATAAAGCTGGAATGTGTTGGCGCAATCAATCTTGGCATAATAAGTCTCAGTCTCATCGTTATACACTTTGTCACAAATTTGTAGAATACATTGCACAAAGAGATAGGTCTAGATTGTGAAATGAGTTTAGGATGTGGTACCTTGGGTATCAGACACATATGAGTTGCGCATAAGTGTGAATCGAATTCACCCTTTTTGAAGGCTGCTTGCGAGAATTCCAGTAAAGATTGTGAAGTCCAGCTCCATCCTTTTTGGAAAAATATAGCTTGTAGACCATCGGGACCCGGCGCTTTATACGGATTAGTTGCCCAGACCACTTCTCTAAGCTCTTTCAAGTCCATTGGATTAACAAGTTGCAAAGCCTCTTCGTCGGTCAGAGTCGTTTGAAACCTGGAGATTTCCAGCACATGTGATCTACGACTAGATCCCTTAGCTTCCTGGAAGATATCTGAAAAATGGTGAAGCACATGGGCTCACAACGCCTCCTCCTCTTTAATCCAATCCTCATCTACTTTCAACATCAGGATCTTGTTTCGTCGCCTTCTCATAATTGTGGACTTGTGGAAAAATTTGGTGTTGCGTTCTCCTTCAACCATCCACTTCACTCTCGATTTTTGGTACCAATGCAGTTCCTCCTGGTACAGGATTTGGTTATATTCCTTAATCAGTTGAATCTCCAAATTTTGAAGGAAATCGTTATGCCTATTCGAAAGGCTCTTTTGCACTCCAGCTAGGTGAGCCAGAACCTTCTTCTTTCTCCGAAATATATTCCCGAAATATTCTTTGTTCCACGTGATCATCATGCCAGGAACTTTCCCAATTACGCTTACAATATCTTCACTGGACGACCATATATTTCGCAGGATAGGTTTGCAATCTGGATGCGTAAACCATGCAGCCTCGAATCTGAACGGTCGGTTGTCGATGCACTGTTCTAGTCCATAACAATTGGTTAGAATTGGATGATGGTCAGATTTAGTTCATGGCAGATGTATCACAGCGTTGTCCGGGAATTTATCCAACCACAGTGTATTCGCCATAGCTCTATCTATACGTTCTCTTATCACACGATCAGACTCCCTCCTATTAGTCCATGTGAAACTCGGCCCATGGAATCCCAAGTCATGTAAACCACACGCCTTCATATAATTTTGGAAGAACAACAATCTGCTCATTGAAGGTACCCTCCCACCCTGCTTCTCATGGGAGAAGCCTACTTCGTTGAAGTCTCCAGTAACGAGCCACGGTAAATTAGTTGATTTAGAAATCTCTTCCATGCTTCTAAATATTCTGATTTTATCCACGCGACGAGGTTTTGCATAAATACCCGAAACCATCCACTTATCTTGCCTACGCAGTCCAATTAGCGCGCGTATACCTTGATCCTCAACATTCAAAATCTCGACATCAACATCTCTTTCGTTCCAAAGCATCCAAACACCTCCGGCCATCCCATCTGTTGGTGCCATTTCATAATTTGAGAAACCAAGGAAAGGTGCAATTTCATAAGCTACTTGAGACGACACCCTAGTTTCTAATAAAAAGACCACTAAAGGATTATGTGATCTGACTAATTCTCGAAAATTCCTACGAAAATCTTCACTGCCATCTCCGTGGCAATTCCAAGAGACAATCTTCATATTAACCATATAAAGGTGAGAAAGAATGAGAGGATAATCAATAGCCCTCTCCAACCATATCACAATCAGTTGACTGATCGCTTCTAATACCAGAACATTCTGGCGAACATGTTCCCATTCGCTCAGGGTGTACGTCTGTCAACCTGTTCGTTGATTGTCCTCCTCGATCAGGTTGTGAGCATTCACCTCTATTTCCCAAACCGTGGCCAGTCTTTCCATGACGTGAACTACTCATTCTCCCCAAGTTGTTCGTAATATCTGTGAGAGTCCTTGGAACTGATGGTGAAACGTTTCGATCACTGGATTTTGAACCCAGTTCACTACCATCTGTCCGTTGTGAAAGTTGAATTCCAGGTCTTCTGGATTGATCTCCATGACATTCTCCATGCCGTTCTCCACGTGACTTATCAATATTTGTCTCACTAGTAGTAGACTCATAAGGAAGTATGTGGAAAAGATTGTTACAGAAGGTATACATAGGATTTGGCTTGTTACTCCTAGTACCAACTGAATTCGAACTTGGGTCAGCTATCTGTTGTTGGGCCTGCGTATCTTGGGCTACCTCCTTACCACTAGAATTGGCCTTGCGACTCAGGATCCATATGCCAGTGTTTGGTCTAGTCTTCTCTTTCTGACCATTCGTACCTGGGCCTAGCCCAGTAGTAAAATTAGTGGGCTTCCGGCCTGCAGGTTGGTTCCCAGTCCCATTAGGTTTTCGGTGCTGATTCTTCGGGGCTGAGTTAGGGTTTCGACCACCGGTTGGCGCCTTTTTCTTCCGGCGTTCGACCACCATCCACTCACCAAATTCTTTATTTTTTGCTTTTTCAGTCAACCAACTCGAGTCTCCTCCACAGTCGCAACCGGGGTTGATGAATCTTTCTGTACCTCTAATGAATTCGAGACCACTTCACTAGGGGCTACACTAGCTTGATTTTTCCCTGCGCATTCACCAATAGTATGGCCAACTCTTCCGCAGCTATGGCAAAGTGAAGGTAGGTTCTCGTATACGACTTGGTACACTTTACCACAGATGTAGATACCTAGTTTCAATTGTTGATTTATCTTGACTTCCACACAAAAGCGTGCAAATCTGCCTTTTTTTTTGCGGTGAACATATTACCATCAATCATCACTGGGTCACCGATACAAGTTGCTAAGGATTCAATCACTGATTCCCTAATCACTTCAACTGGCAGATTCAGAATTCTAATCCACGTAATAGTGCTTTCAATCTTGTCCCTGTCAGCTCTAAAATTCGGAATCCATTTGCGTACGGATAAAAAGCTTCCATCAAGTTGCCAAGGTCCGTCAGTAAGAATCATGGGCCTTTTTTCTTCGATAAGACCCTTGAAACAGTAGCAACTATGTCCAAGGTCTACAAGTTCAAAAAAGTGGCCTTGTAGCGACCACATCGACTCCAGTTTAGCCAGCAGCGTAGGATAAAACTAAGGTTTACCAACAACCTTAATAAGGATCGTGTCCTTCCATGGATTAACCATTAGGTCATGGAGATCTTTGTCAAAATTCACCTGTTTGAAAGGTATTTCTGGAGTAGGTCTAGAAATCTTAATATGTTTCTTTTCCTCCATATTCTCTGTTTCATCAATCTTGACATGCTTGGGTTTATACTCAAGGTAGCTTTGCTAGCATAGGTAGGCATCGACTGCGTAGGTGTAGCACCATCTTCAGCCCCATCCAGATCTGTCTCCATCTTTGTGTCCAGCACCAAACTGGTACCAGTAGAACATGGACGCTTTTGTGTACGTAAATCTAAAGACATGATCGAAAAAAATGAGCAGGAATAGAAGAGAGCCGGATTTTAGGTTTCCGGCGAGAGGAGGCGGCCTTAGGGTTACCTAAGGCAAGAGCATTTTTTTCTCTTTGCCACTAATTGGCTATTTGATATGAATGATATTGACCATGTTGTTATGTTTTCTGCATCCTAGATAATTCACGCTCTCCTATGAAAGAGTAAGTAACAACATAAAAATATTTATATTGACATATAAAAGTTTAAGTCGATTTTTGGAAATGTCGGGGAGCGATATCGGACCTACATTACTTTATAAATCTCATAAAATTATCTTTGCAAAGTATACTATTTCAAACTCCCAAGCCTATGCTTTTTTTTTATATTATATATATATATTATTATTACATTCATGTTTGTATATAACAATATTTTTTAAATAAAAAATCTGCAGTCATTACACCATAGTATGCTCTAATTTAAAGGTTATTCATTGTAATAATTTTGTTGGTTTAACACAAAACGTAATCAATTAAATTCATCTAGATGGCGATTAATGAAAATTGAGACGAAATCTAACCTCAAAAACATACATTCAAAATTGACTTTGAAAGAAATTCTACTCCACTGATGAAGAGAAAATAAAATACCCGGTGTAGACTGTAGAGAAAGAAGGAAACAATGAAAAATAGTAGACGGACATTCTCCAACAACCAAGCCGTAAAACCCTGAATATCTGCCACGTGTCCCCTGAGTTACATCTCTCCTCTTGCATTTGAATTCTCCCTCCTATTTTCCCCCTCTCCGTTCATTTCCCTCCCCTCAAGCCACAATTTCTCTCACCCATTCATTCAAAAACCTCTCTCACTTCTCTCTCTACAATTTCCACACACTTGTCTCTCTACAATTCCCTTCCTTCCGAACAATTTCGTCTCAGCTCACGAAATCGATTCATTCCAGCTAGGTTTTTCTGATTTTCTCCTTCGATCGACCTACGAGAATTCGGTATTGCCAAGCTGTTCACGAAGTGCATGGTGATTGCGAAGCTGGAAGATAACAGTTCGAGCTGAGAATCGATCGTTCGTTGATCGGTTACAGATAATGGCGTCGGCCAGGAATGACCAGGCGTCGGCACCGCAGCTCACGCGGCGGGCCTCCCGTAGCGCTGCAATGACCACATTTTCAATGGAGGTGTTCGATAATGAGGTCGTTCCGTCGTCTCTTCAGTCAATTGCCCCAATTCTGCGCGTTGCAGCCGAGATTCAGAACGAACGCCCTCGTGTTGCCTACCTCTGTACGTTCGTTACTATAATTGAGCTTAGATTGATTAGGATGATTAAATTGGTTGAATAATTGAACGCTTGCATGAATGGATCGAAGATGTAGATAGATTTGGGCTTTAGGAACAGTCTAGACTTCTGGTGATACTTTCTGATATGTGTTTTTTCATAGCTAAATCTGTTTTCCCCTGAATTCTGAACTTCACGCTCTAAATTGTTGCTGTTATGAGTTGTGAAATTATGATCTATTTCTGGCTCATGCTACAGCCGGAAATGTAATACTTGAGTCACGCTCACATATGCTGAATATTGTATGGTTTAATGAGTTTACAGGCTAATACGATTTATTGTTCGGTGCTTCTAAGTGATTGATCCTGGCTATATTACCATTTGGTAGACTGAAATGTAACTTGTCCTACTTATTGATCTTATTAATTGACCGAATACGTTAAATACCGCTATACCATATCTTATAATGAATTTTCATATATAGACAAATCTTATAGTAGCGTATAACTTCAGCATGTTTGGGTACTGAAACACTATGAAAATACCTTAAATGCTTCACGAAGAGTTTGACAATTTGGAGCTCCAAACACACCATTTTGTTTCTCCTTGAACTCCAGATCAAGTCTAAATATCATCTTAAGCTATTAGCTGTGATTTAATGCAATGGTTTATTGCTATTAAAACGTCTACATCAAACCAAAATTATGTTGTCATGTTATTTTTGAAAGTTCAGAAGCATTTATTTCGGCTCGTAAATTTATTGATCCAATGAACTTCATCTAGGCCGTTTCTATGCGTTTGAGAAGGCTCATAGATTGGACCCCAACTCCAGTGGACGTGGTGTGCGACAGTTCAAGACTAGTCTTCACCAGAGACTAGAACGGGTATACATACATATTATTTTTTCAAGGCATTCGAAATAAGATATTGACTATGAATATTTCCGAACTGCAAAATCATGATAACATAATTCTCAATGCATTGAATTGTACTCTCCAACAAAGTATGGAGGGTTCTTTATAAATGATGCATGTCTTAATAATCATATCAAGTTTAAAAGTACAGTGTTTCTCTTTTGAATATAAAATCACTTGTATTAAGGCATCAAATAGATTCTTTCAAATGTATCGCATAAAACATATATTGCAAAGGGAGAATAATAATAATTAAGTTAGTCGTTATGCTGCAATAGCATAAAAAGGTTGTGATTATGCTGATTGTCAATTATCACAAAATTTATTTTTGCTTAATATTAAGTTCTTTCTAAATCTGTGGCATTTTCATAATGTAACAATTATTGCTTGTTCAGATTTGGTGTAAGATGAAATGATGATATTGATCTAAAGAACACCAGTAATACTGGATCTTAGATAAAACTATTTCCGCTTTTAGATTGCTTTAAGAGAGTTCTGCATACCTTAGGATAAGAATGTGAAGTAGAAGAAAACAAAGAAAAATACTGCTCCATGATCAGGCTGGATTCCCTATGGAAGATACAGGAAGAACACCAAATTATTGATGTGGGGAGACACAGTATCAGCTTTCTTGAATCTCCTGTTATATAGCACGTATTGTACTTAATTTAAATCCTATTCAGGACAATGCATCAACTCTTGCTTCGCGAGTCAAGAAGACTGATGCTCGAGAAATTGAGAGCTTCTACAAGCAGTACTATGAGCAATATGTTGTGGCACTTAACAAAGGAGAGCAGGCTGATAGGTACCAAAACTTACTAGTGTTATGGTATTTGATCTCTTGGAAAGCAAACATATTTGGCTATATACTTGCATGGATTGATATTTCTGTTTTCAACTTTTACTGGCAGAGCTGCTCTTGGAAAAGCTTATCAGACAGCTGGAGTGCTGTTTGAAGTTCTTTGTGCTGTTAATAAGACTGAGAAAGTTGAGGAAGTTGCCCCTGAGGTTAGTTTTAACCAACAGTACGATTGCTAGTTTTCTTCAATGAGAAAAGCTTATATGTAGCCTAACCAATTATATTTATGTGACAGATTATGGCCGCAGCAAATGATGTCCAGGCAAAGAAGGAAATATATACCCCATATAACATTCTTCCGCTGGATTCGGCTGGTGCATTACAGTCCATCATGCAGCTGGAAGAGGTGACGCTTAAATCCGTTATAACTCTGACATGCATGCTTTAAACCTATATGGTT